>CM060354.1:105457282-108217282 GCA_030545235.1 Helianthus tuberosus | reverse complement strand
AGTGTCCAAAATGCATTCGATCGACAGTGAAACCTCCTACAAACAGTCCGAAAGTAGATAAGGATGGTTATACGGAAGTCAAGACAAAGAAGAATGTAAGGAAGAGCGGTTTTCAAGTTAACAATCAAAAGCCCAAGTTTGAATATAGACCTGTGGATAAAAAGAAAAAGGCAGTGAGTTCTTCCTACGTGAATGCGCGGTGCACTAGTTCGTCCAAGTTTCAAACACACAATTTGTTTAGTGCTCTTGGGTTTGTTGGGGGGAATGGGGGTTCCTTCCAGGGGAGATATAAAGGGGGACGTGAGCTAACTGAGGAGTCTGACGATGACGAGGTAGAGGTTGTATATGATGAAACGAATGAGTTTATGACATCGGGTACACATCCTACGTCTTCCAGTACAGGGGCAAGCACCTCTCACATAAAGTTGTCCAATGGATAGGTGGCTTCTGTTTCATGCTAAGGGGCTGCCGGTTGGTAGCAATTTCATTTTTGATGATGGCGGTTGACGTCGTTGTTTGATTTTTTCGTTTGTCTACTAGTTAGTCATTATCATGATTGTAGTAGGCTAGATTGAGGTGGTATCTTGGTTTATTTGTTTTTTTGCTTACATATATGGGGCATGTCCTACTAGTGGGGAACTCATCCTCACTACTTGTACTTATTTGGCGGTTGTCTATAATAGAATCACCGGGGTAACCCTTTACCCAAAAAAATGACAACTGAAGCATTGTAATCATATCCTAAAAGGCCCTATTCTATAAAGCACAGGTATTTACTAGGACTGCTATGTGGGGTAAGCTAGCGAAGTTCTTTCTTTCACGGTGCCTATCTCGATTCTTAAACAACCTCTACCGTCTGGTCGAGTCAGCTTCGCTCCTTTATTCGTACATCTCTTTCTCGAATGGAAATTTCCCAATAGTCAAGGTAGGACGAAGAATAACATTAGTGGGTATAAGGAGAAGCAGTAGGAGAAGGAGTGTAATCAATATTGAATAAAGTTTATGTAGACTGAAAGCTTAGTAAACTAGCCCAATAGGCTATTCATGTAACTAGTTAAAGAAGAGAAGAGCTAGCACGAATCGTCTTTGCAGCGTAAACTTCTGCTAAATGAATGCCTTTGCTTTGGCTTTGAAAGTCTTTATGTTCCTGATTCAACTCCTTCTTGCCATTGATTGATGCAAGTCTTTTTCCTTGTGTAAGAGATATTCCATCAAGTTTATAGAGACTGAAAGCTGCCTAAACTGGATCAATATTCAGCCAATCCCTTGCAGCTTTATCTCACTTCTACTTCTCGTGGGGCATTGCGATAGGAAGGAATGCCCAGTATACTACTTGAGCCGAGTGATCACAGGTCGGGGGACAAGGTACTCAGTTGTGGAAGGGCACTGCCTCACATTAGTCTTTGTTACTCAGAAGTTGCGTCACTACTTCTTGTCCTTCACAGTTCATATTGTGACAAGATGTGACCCAATCAAACACTTAATGTCTCGAGCTATACTATACTCACAGGGAGAGCTGCTCGGCGGTTCCTCACTCTAGCAGGTTATGACATGAAATGTGTAACTCCCAACGCAATGAAAAGTAAAGCCTTAGTTGATTTGCTTGCCCATTTCCCGAGTGGAGAATATGAATATTGTGACACCTGTGTCACTCCAACCATCAAACAAATGCCAAACCAATGAAATATTGTATTTCATACTTGGGATTAGTAAAAATATGTGTATCGTTTGCACATATCAACTCTTGTTCGATTTCAAGCTCTAAATCGCTTTCTGGAAGGTTATACGCGCACTGATGCGTAAATATAACCAGTTTAATGCAACGAACACTCTAGAATAGTGAAATAGGCTTAACATACCTTAAATAACCTTTACTTAACTTAGAAATAAGTTTTGAAGGCTTTGGTATGGCAAAATCAAGTTAAATCGCTTAAAGGGACTAAATTTGACAAACTGCGAAAGTATGCCAATTTGAACTGTAACAGACATTCCGGAACATGACCATAAGTTAAACATACCATAAATATCCTTTACATAGCTTAGAAATAGGATTTGAGGTGTTCGGTATGCTAAAATAAACTTATGTGTCATTCAGGGACTAAAAGCGTCAAAAAGTGCACAAGTTTGCATTTTCGCGCATAACTTACGTTCTGAATACATCCGGACATCCAAAAATTTATGTAAGCACTAAAATATTTTATTTTAGTGTTTGGCATAAGAAAAATCCGTTCGTTTCGTCATTTGGATCGTTTTTCGCGCTTATGCGCATTCCGTCGTAATTAAGCGAACATCGCGTTCGTACGACCAAACGAACTGACATCCGACATATTTGTGAGCATGTTTCATGTCCACAATGTTTAGGCATCATTTTAGGGCCTTAAAGTTGGCTTTACGGGCCTTAGAAGTGTCGGGAATGGCCTTAAACACGTGCAGGGGCTGAAACTGTCATTTTTGAAAGTTATATGCTGATCAGAAGGGCCATGCGGCCCGCATTAGATTTGTCTGATCCTGAAGCGGGCCGCCTCAGCTTCCCAGAACAGATTAGATCGAACAGTCAGCAGTTTCCAGCTGTTTGATCCTCACCCACACATTCTCAACTGCACATTCAGCTCATTTAGACACATTTTTAGCCACCACAACTTTGCAACACTTGTACGGATGCGATTAAGGCACGATATTCGACAAACGATCTTAACGGTTCGGGTATTCCTATAAATACCCAACCCATTTAACTTCAAAAATCACTAGAATCTGATCTAAGTGACTCTAAGTTGGAACCATTGTTTCATACCTGAGTTATTTTGATCTAGATTAGCATTCGGGGACCCTTCGTAAGTATTCTTTCGTTCTTTTATTGCTTTTCGAGTCCGAAAGTCAAACTTTGTTTGACTTTCAGCGTTGACCAGCTTATGGTCAATGCGAAGTTCGTTTGAACTTCGCAACGTGATTGTAATCACGATGGTTATAGTCCCTTGTGACTATGCCTACTGATTACCACGTTGTCTAGGGTCGTAAGGGTAAGCGATCTAATAAATCGTTTATACCTTCGAACCCGACCCAGTTTGGTCGACCATTAGGATCCGACCAAATACATTAGGTGACCATAGTATATAGGGAATAACCTTCCGAGGTTATACCTTATGGTCGCTTCGTTTAAGTAGTTGTATGATAGGTAGTTTATATGCCTTAGGTAAATTACCAAAATACCCTTTTCATGTATAATTGGTAATTAAGCATATATAACCTAAACTTTTGTCACATAACTGATAATGTAACATGTTTAGGCATATAATACTTGTCATAGGACTAGTTAGGCGGTCCGAACGCGTTTCACGCGAACGACGCGTTAAAGTAGCATAAGCTACCTAAACGGGTCGTAATGGGTCGAAAGCACTTAGATTAAGGTTTCATTTAGTATGTAGGCTTTGTTAAACCATATGACACGAGTCTCTATACTCGTTTGGTTTACGAACCCTCATTCTATCAGATCTTCCGATTTAGGTCCGGTTATTAACATAGTTACCTATAATTAGGTGCCGTTTGATATCCGCGATCTCTAGCTTGCTTGGTGGTTATCTTAGGACTTTTGAGCAATCTCAAGTGAGTACATAGACCCCTCTTTTACTGTTTTCCAAACTGTTTTGGGGTGGAACACATGTGCCTACTTGTTACTTTCGTGCTTTCCTGTTTTCACATCATATACCTGCTATGTTCGTTAGTACATTATAGTACATGATTTTATTACATCTTATGCTAGGTGTGCCCATTGTGTGCATTACTTAGTACATCGTTTTACATTACATTACATGCTACGTATGTCTATTGTTGTATACGTAGTACAGGTTATATGCTACGTATGTCTATTGTTGCATACTTAGTACAGGTCACATGCTACGTATGTTTATTGTTGTATACGTAGTACAGGTCACATACTACGTATGTCTATTGTTGCATACTTAGTACAGGTCACATACTACGTATGTCTATTGTTGTATACGTAGTACAGGTCACATGCTACGTATGTCTATTGTTGCATACTTAGTACAGGTCACATGCTACGTATGTCTATTGTCGCGTACTTAGTACATTTGTTATTCATCACAGGCTTACATTTTGGATACATATTACATGATTTACATTAGACATGAACATTTTACATCTTGATGGTTTGGTTTGATTAAGTGATTTAAGTAACGAGGCATGTGTAATATGATACAAGCATGGTGGATACGCCGCTGGTACTTCCTATATATAAGTGTTTGTATGGTATTACATATCGTAGCGTTATTTGAATCATTTCAGTTTGAGATATATATAACATTTATTACAAATATCATACTTTTCACAAGACATTGATTTACAAACAACTTATCTTATACAAACACATTTTTACATGGTTATTCATTTAACCTGACATTTATTTATACATATCATCTGATCTTATCGTTTTTCAAATGATTTACAAGACAAAGCAAATTACAAGGTTCATGACTAAACATTTTCTCAAACATAAGTCATGAATCCTATTTTCACAAAACCTATGTATCTCACAGGCATTTTTATGCTGACGTACCTATTTTCACATGTGTTTTCAGGAGATGATGCATAGGACTTATCAAGACATACTTAGGCGGACCTGTGCCTTAGTGACTTAAAACGAGACAAGAACTAGTTAATATATGTTATATACTCTTTATTTCTTGTTTAAAGACAATGTAATTCGCTTGTTTAATGAATAAAACGAAACTTTAATTGCCATGGATTTGAAACATTAATTCTGTTACAACACTCCCCGACGTTTCCGCCACGTTTTGTATATTCTACGTGGTCGGGGTGTGACAAATATGCACCTCCATCAGAGCAGAACTCTCAGCTGCAGTATTGGAGGAAGCCAACAAATTTCAGAAAACTTGCCTCCAATGTAAATTCTACCCATGTCCAGCAGAATGCGCCTTAGAGCATTATATTATATTACGAAGACTGGAGAAAGCCCTATATTTATGGTATTTATTTTCTGGATCACAAAATCCTCCCCTCTGAAACAAAAGATGTAGTTGGAATAAATAAAAGGGCATTTCGCTTCTTTGCTAAGCAAGGATAACTTTACAAGAAGGGCTATAATGGCCATCCTCTCCACCCCTCGAGAGGATGTGCAGCAGGTTCTCGAGGAAGCCCACGCCCCAGGACATATTGGCGGCGCAAAGATATATGATCACCTGATGACCCTGGGGTACTATTGGCCAACTACCAATTCACAGGGTCAATGCCTCACACCGTGTCCATTAGTACACGCCCGTTCGAACGACATCGTGTAACTGATGATTATCCAGAAAAAACCCTAACCACCAATTCACAGTTCACAAAAATCATACAATCATACAGTAATCATGTATTATAATGTTAGACAATCTAGCATATAGTTTACGGATTCAACAATATCGACCCACGGAGAACCCTAATGGTTAACAGATTTAACATATTGCCGTCACATATTCGAGTAGGGTTTACAAGTATTATTCTTGTTCATACATATCACAATTACCATCAACAACACTCACAGAGAACCCGAAACTATGATCAAACTTTATATATCATCGATGAATCATGTTTTCAATTAACAATAACAATCAATTAATCATGCAGGAGCTAAACACTAACCAAAATAGGAGAACCAATGGATCGATCGGTCGGAAAGAAAGGGCTTCGAAGACACACAGTCGCCGTCAACCGGGAGAGAGCTCTAGGGTTTCGATTTTTGTTAAAAGTGTGGAACAGAAAGTTGGTTTACGTTATAATACTCAAATTAACGTGTTGGGCCCTTAATGGGCTTCGGCGAATCACTGGGCCGGCGAAACACACTTGTTTCGTCGAGATGTGTGTGACGAAACACACTTGTTTCGTCGAGGTGACTTATGGCGAAACACTCCTGTTTTGTCGGAGTGGTTGATGGCGAAACACTTTGTTTCGTCGGGTAGTTCTAATCTTAAACAGTTTACAAGTTCATGTTCATGCAACCAAACACTTTATTAATCTTAGGCTTGTAGATAAAGGATGATGAGGTTAAGCAAAAGGCATCTCTGAAACGGGAAGTAATTCAGCTTCCATATTTCTCAGCTTATCATTCTTGATGATAAGCCGGAGAATAGCACTAAACCAGGGTCGTATGCTGATATGGTTAAGCAAAAGGCATCTCTGAAACAGGAAGTAAATTTCAGGAAGCTAGATGCGTCGGAGACGGTTCAAGATGCTGATGTAGTTAGTCCTCGCGAGGTAATTCGAAAAGTTCAGGAAAAACTTGATAATGTTTTGTTTGGTTATTTCTTGGGGAATAGGCTTCCTTTTCCGGTAGTTGATTATTATGCAAAGAATGCCTGGTCAAAATTTGGATTTGTTAAAGCAATGATGAATCCGCTTAATAGAGAGCTGAAAAATATGGAAGCTGAATACTTAAAAGAGTTCAAGTCAGCGGCGTATGATGAGGAATGTTTTCTAAAGAAAAAGTCTAAAGTGGAATGGTTATGTGCGGGGGATTCTAATACAGCTTTCTTCCATAACAGTGTGAAATGTAGGAATGCTAGATCAAAAATTCATTCTATTATGGATGTTGCTGGCAACCGATTTGAGGGTGAAGATGTGTCGATTGCTCTAGTCAACCATTATGCAAACTTTCTGGGCAAGGAGGATCAAGTTATTCAACTTAATCAGGAGGATATTTTTGTTAATGTTCTTAGTCCGGCTGTTGCAGATAATATGGTTCGATAGGTTACACGTGAAGAGATCAAGAATGCTATGTTTAGTATTGGCGAGAATAAAGCTCCGGGTCCTGATGGCTATACGTCGGCTTTTTTTAAACATACATGGGATATTGTGGGTGATGATATTACAATGGCCATCTTAGAGTTTTTTGATAATGGTAAGATTCTGAAACAACTTAATCATACTATTCTGGCTCTTATTCCAAAAGTGGAGACTCCGGATTCGGTTCTTGATTATCGTCCTATTTCTTGCTGTAATGTCTTGTACAAGTGTATCAGCAAGATCATCACGGATAGATTGAAGGGGAGTCTGGGTGATTTGGTTAGTATTAATCAGTCTGCCTTTGTTCCGGGTAGGAAAATATCGGATAACATCCTGCTTACTCAAGAATTGATGCACAATTATCACTTGAATCGGGGTCCGGCTAGATGTGCGTTCAAAATAGATATCCAAACGGCTTATGATACTGTTAGTTGGGCGTTTTTGGAGGATGTTTTGCATGGCTTTGGGTTTCACCAAAAGATAGTTGCGTGGATTATGGCTTGTGTAACCACGACAACTTATTCTCTTAGTATTAATGGTAATTTGCATGGTTTCTTCGGGGGTAAGAGGGGCTTGAGGCAAGGTGATCCTATGTCGCCATACTTATTCACATTGATTATGGAGGTTCTTTCAATGCTTCTTCAACAAGCTGCCCATCCTAGCACTATGTTTAAATTTCATGCTAACTGTGTTAAGCAGAAGATTATAAACGTTTCCTTTGCTGATGATTTATTCATTTTTGTGCATGGGGATATTGTTTCGGTGAAAAAGGTTCGAGATGCGCTTGAGAAATTTACTAGTCTTTCTGGATTAGTTCCGAGTTCCGCAAAAAGCACGGCTTACTTCTGTAATGTGCCGCATAATGTTAAACAAGATATACTTCGGATCATGCCTTTCCAGGAAGGTTCGTTGCCGGTCAGGTATCTGGGGGTTCCGTTAATTTCAACCAAGTTAGCCTTTAAAGATTGCAAACCTCTTCTAGATCGGATGGAGAAGAGAATTAATAGCTGGTTGAATAAGTCTCCTTCTTTTGCTGGTAGGCTTCAACTTATTAACTCCGTCTTATCGGCCATGCATATCTATTGGGCATCCGTTTTTATTATTCCTTCTCGGGTCATCAATGATCTTGAGAAGCATATGCGACGGTTCTTGTGGAATGGTAACAATCTGAGTAGAGTCAAGGAGAAAGTCCCTTGGGCTGATGTTTGCTTGCCGAAGAGTGAGGGTGGTTTAGGCATAAAGTGTATTTCGGATGTCAATAAGGCCCTTATGACTAATCATATCTGGAGCATTCTGGTTAATAGGAAGTCTCTTTGGGTCCAATGGATATATACACACAAATTGAAGGGTAGGAGTTTATGGGATATCAACAGCAAAGGTAGTATGAGCTGGGGATGGAGGAAAATCTTATCTATTCGCAGTGTTGTTAGGCCTTTTATATGGAAGGTTGTTCGAAGTGGGGCTCAAACGAATGCCTGGTGGGATAATTGGTGTCAACTTTGTCCGCTAAGCTCATTCATTACGCCACGGAGAATAACTAATGCGGGCTTCAACATCTCGTCTTCTATTTCGGATCTAGTTGATGAAAACGGAAACTGGAGGTGGCCCCAAGCTTGGTATGATTTATACCCGGTTTTGATTGGGTTAAATGTTCCTCAATTGACTCAAAATATGGTGGACCGTACGGTTTGGAAAGATTTGGATGGGAACTTATGCTCGTTTCGGTCATCAGAAGTGTGGCATGCTATTCGGTGTAGGCAGAATCCAGTCTCGTGGGTTGATGGGGTATGGTTTTCTTAATGTATTCCAAGACATTCGTTTCACTTATGGTTAGTCATAAAGAATAAACTTAAAACCCAAGACCGGCTTGCTGCTTGGGAGGCGGGAAGTGTAACGAATTTAAACCTCATGTGTTGTCCGCTTTGTAGAATCAACCGGGACTCTAGAGGTCATTTGTTTTTTCAGTGCTCGTTTGCTTCAAAAGTGTGGAACGAAGTTAAGAGTATGGTTCAAATGGGTAATGTTGATAGCACTTGGCAATCGATTATGACATGGATGGAACAAAATGCAAGCTCGAAAAAGACGGAGCATATTATATGCAAGCTGGTTATTGCGGCTTTGACTTATTTCATATGGCAAGAGAGAAATAATTGTCTATTTTCCAATGTTTTTGCTGATCAGAATGTGGTGATTCAGAGGATTAAGGAAGTTGTCTGTTTACGTTTAATGGGGTTCAAGTTTAGAAGACAATCAAGTATTGAGAGTCTGCTAAGGACGTGGAAGATCAGTTCTGATGATGAGGCAAACGATCCGGACGTCGTTATTGTTTAGTGCTGGTCATTTGGTTATAGTTTGTTCGTTGGATGGTTGTGTTTGTGGGTTGTGTTTTCTTGTTTCCTAGGCGTTGGTATGTCAAGCCTAGTTGGTGTGTCCTATTCGGGCATGCCCTTGTTCTAATTTTTCCATTTATAACATTTACCTGGGGTAATCCCTTTACCCAAAAAAACCAAACACTTTACTTATATTAAACACATAATATATCAAACAACCATCTCAACTTATCATCCAACGTGTACAATTACAAGGTAACCAATCAAACAACTAAACAGTTAATGTGCATTTAATGCGAAGGTAGAATCTTGGAAACTCGAGTTGTCACAAGGAGTGCTTGCTTTCATTCCCTGCCACCCGCTTCTATAACTGGCTATTCCTTATCGGCATTTCAAGACAAAATCTTTAATGATCCATCCCAGAATTGATAGAGAATAGTTGGGATATTCAACAGGGAGGGAACAGAAGGGGATGACATCAGAAGTAGGATCGTCGAACGGTCTTCTGGCTCCGTGGCTCCTGACCCTGGAAGATGGGATTCCGAGACCAGGACCCTTTTTCATCACTTCCGCTCGTTGCATACCTTGCTCCACTACTGTACGAATAGCATTTCCCGCTGCAGTTTGAGCAGCAAACGATGTCCCTCTTCTTGTACCCCGGAATCCACAAGTACCGGCGGAGGCCCAATAAACCACCCGACCCCTTACATCTGTAACAGTCACAATGGTATTGTTGAAGCTTGCTTGAACATGAATAAGTCCTTTTTCTACGTGCACTCTTGCGTGAACCAAGACGTCCATTCTTACGTGAACCAGTTTCTTTTCTTTTATTTTATTTATTTTCTTTTTCTTTCTTTTTTCTTTTTTTATTCATTCCGGATAAAACCTCCTTGAAGTATCAACTAATGGGGGAGGAGTGAGATTACACAACCCGCCCTTTCTCTTTTTTTTTCACAAATAGTAAATTTAGGATCTAATTCGGATATCAGAATACCATATATAACACAAAATTGATCCGCCGATTCCTTCGAATCTAGCCTCCCGGTCTATCATTATACCTCGAGAAGTATAAATAATTACAATCCCCATCCCACCTAAAATTTGAAGAATTCGTTGATAGTTAGAATAGATTCGTAAACCAGGTCGACTGATCCGTTTTCAATTTTGAAAAGTTCTGTTAGGTTCTTAGTAGTAATCGGCGACCTTTTTTTCTTTTACTTCACAGATCTTTTCGTCTCCTTGATAGCTGGAAGTTCTCCAAAAGTATGAAAAGCTGGAGGACTTTGTACCATCCATTCCGGTGTGGTTGGATTCTGTTCAATAGCCCAAGGACTTGGAGCGCATCTTTTGTTGTTTCCACTGCTTGAAGTGATTGTTACGACCACGAAGAGGTTTAGCCGAATTGAAACTCTTGAAATTACATGGAGCATTCTGGTTATTGTTGGCTTTGTTCACTTGAGCAATAATGTCTAGGAGTACAGCAGCCATATGCTGCGCCATGATATCTGCCATTTCGGCATTAGATAGTGGATTTTCGCGTCGAGGAGGCATTCTAAAAGAGGAAACATGAGAGGAAACGAGTGAGATGATTAGATGAAAAGAATGAGATGAAACAAAATTGACAAAAGCAAAGATGGTGGTCATTCGTTCGTTACCACAAAGCAAACAAACGACACACACAGTGACTAATCAAAGTAAATGGGTCAAAAATAATGTATCGCGAAGACATGCTCTCCTATAAGTGAACACTCACCCCAAGAGTTCCCAGGTAAGAGTGACTGGTCTGATTATGTGGATTTGTAAGAACACTCTAGCCTTAGACAGAAAACCCAGGGTACAGGCATTCACTCTTCCAGTTTGCACGTGTTCACATTATTTAGACCCAAACTTTGACGAGATTTTGAAAACTCAGAAGGCACTAAGCTATTTAATATGAGTCAAACTGGAAGGGTTCAAAACCTTATAAAAATCATTTAAAAACAGATGATTGATTTTCAAAAATCGTTTTGGAAAATTGGGTTCTTGTTTTGGTAATCACCTAAGGATAGGTGAAGTGCATGTTTTAAGATCTAAACACAAGATAACTTATGTTGGGGTCCTAGAAAGGTTATAGTCTTGGTCAAAGCATTACTAATTGTCACACCCCGACCACGTAAAATAACAAAACGTGGCGGAAACGTCGGGGAGTGTTGTAACAGAATCATTGTTTCACAACCATGGATTAAACAGTTTCGTTTTATTGAATTAAATGTATTACATTACATTGGAATTAGAAACAAAACAGGAACAAATAAACTTTCATTGTTGTTAAGTCACTAAGGCCTCGTCCATTCCTATGTGAGCGTACACAAGTATCTTCATCAAACATCATCAACTATGGTACCTGAAACACATGTGAAAATACGTCAGCATAAAAATGCCGGCGAGTACATAGGTTTTATGTGAGTGTCAGATTCATGGCTCGTTTTACATGTTGCAATACTTATTTAAAAACAATATTTTGAAAAGTATAGTATTGCGACATAATTAACCAACTCAAATCAAGTTGGATATGATTTATAAAATCTCGTAGCCATGATTCTTAACTCCAAAACATTTGTTTTATGAAATCAAATTGTAAAATATATCGTAGAAACTCGTTAACAAA
Source organism: Helianthus tuberosus (assembly GCA_030545235.1). Taxonomy (NCBI): domain Eukaryota; kingdom Viridiplantae; phylum Streptophyta; class Magnoliopsida; order Asterales; family Asteraceae; genus Helianthus; species Helianthus tuberosus. Next base: position 108,205,507 of record CM060354.1, on the reverse strand, counting down.
ACTCGTATGGTTTATATTATTCAGAAAACATCATTGTGTGACATCGTTTCAAAATCCTTTACCCAAGTGATCTAGATAACGCAACGATATATAATGTGTTAAAAGCACTTATATATAGGAAGTACCAGCGGCGTATCCACCATGCTTTTAACACATTACATCCGCCCCGTTACCTAATCACTTCCCTAACCCAACGGTTCAAACAGTTACAAATGGTTCACATATATCAAATGGTTACAAATGGTTCACATCAATCAAATGGTTACAAATAGTTCGCATATATCAAATGATTACCAATGGTTCACATACATCAAATGGTTACAAATGGTTCGAACAGTTCAAAATGTAAAACAATGGGCTAGCATGTTAAGTGAAAATATATAGCAAAACATAATTAAATCATGTACTAATAGTGTACTAATGAACATAGCAAGTATATGATATGAAAACATGGGAAGCATGAAAGTAGCAAGTAGGCACATGTGTTTCACCCCAAAACGTTTGAAAAACAGTAAAAGAGGAGACTATGTACTCACTTGAGGGTTCTTAGAAGTCTAGAACAACAACCAAGCAAAGCTAGAGGGATCACATAATCAAACGGCACCTAATATAGGTAACTATGTAAGTAAACCAGACCTAAATCGGAAGATTGGATAGAATGAGGTTTCGTAAACCAAATGAGTATAGGAACTCATGTAATATGGTTTAACAAAGCCTACTTTCTAAAAGGAAACCTATCCTAAGTGCTTACGACCCGTTTAGGTAGCTTACGCTACTTTAACGTGTCGTTCGCGTAAAACGCGTTCGGACCGCCTAACTAGTCATTTGACAAGTAATATATACCTTAACATGTCTAATAATGTTACCTAATCAGTTTAGATGTTAAAATTTAGGTTACATATGCTTAAAATGAATTTATGCGTAAAAAGGGCATTTTGGTCATTTACCTAAGGCATATAAACTACCTATCATATAACTACTCAAACGAAGTGACCATAAGGTATAACCTCGGAAGGTTATTCCCTAGCAACTATGGTCACATAATATGCTTGGTCGGATCCTAATGATCGACCAAACAGGTCGGGTTCGAAAGTCTAAGCGGTTGTTTAGACCGCTTATTCTACGACCCTATATAAGCACTAAACCTAAAGTGACGAGTTAAACATGTTAGAACATGTTTAACGAAGTTTGAAAACAAGTTTGATATCAAGACAAAGGGTCTTGATACCCAAAAGTAGTTTGGTTGCAAAATACGCAAGAATACGTATTTTGACCGAAACTACGACTCGTCACTACACCTAATCAACGTGGTAATCAGTAGGTACAGTTACAAGGGACTATGACCATCGTGATTACGCTCACGTTGCGAAGTTCAATGAACTTCGTGTTGACCAACTCGTGGTCAAAGCAGAAAGTCAAACACTGTTTGACTTTCGTGCTAAAAACGCATAAAAAGCACGAAAGAGACTTACAAAGGGTCCAAGCTAGGAAGTTTTGATTCGAACAACTCAGGTATGAAGTAATAACTTCAACTTAGAGCTGATTGAACCAAAGTGTGAGTTGAAATGAAGTGAAGGCATGGGTTTATATAGGATTCAGTAAACCATTAGGATCGTTCCTCGCATTTCGTGCTTTGATCTTGGCCCTCCACTTGGGCTCATGGTTTTCAAAACCATGGGAGTGTTTAAAACCAACAAATTTGAGCCCATAGCATCCAAAACCAGCCGTTAAAACCATCAACACTTCAAAATTGGACTAGGTTCATTGAATCTGGTCAGAAATTTCAAAAATGGTCCCTGCACTTGTAAAACTTGATTTTTGGCACTTTTAAGCCCCGTTAACCCATTTCAAAGCTCTAAAATGATGTTAAAGTATAGGGAACTTAAAATATGCTCAAAAACATCTCGGATGTCGGTTCGTTTGGTCGTACGGTTGCGTTGTTCGTTTAATTACGACGGAAATCGTAACGAACGCAAAAACGATCCAAATTAAGCGACGAATGGAATTTTATCATGCCAATCACTAAAATAAAATATTTTAATGATTACATAAATTTTTGGATGTCCGGATATATTCAGAACGTAAGAAATGCACGAAAATGCAAACTTGTGCACTTTTTGATGCTTTTAGTCCCTATTGATCAAGAAAGTTTATTTTTGCGCACAAAACATCTCAAAGCCTATTTCTAAGCTATGTAAAGGATATTTAGGGCATACTTAACTTATGATCAAGTTCCAGAATGTTCGTTATGTGACACCTGTGCCTCTGCGACCATCAAACAAATACCAAACCAATGAAATATTGTATTTCATACTTGGGATTTGTATAAATATGTGTATCTTTTACACATATCAATTCTTGTTCGATTTCAAGCTTTAAATCGCTTTCTGGAAGGTTATACGCGCACTGATGCGCAAATATAACTAGTTTAATGCAACGAACACTCCAGAATAGTGAAATAGGCTTAACATACCTTAAATAACCTTTACATAACTTAGAAATAAGTTTTGGAGGGTTTGGTGTGGCAAAATCAAGTTTATTCGCTTACAGGGACTAATTTCGACAAACTGCGAAAGTATGCCGATTTGTACTGTAACGAACATTCCAAAACATGGACATAAGTTAAACATACCCTAAATATCCTTTACATATCTTAGAAATAGGCTTTGAGGGGTTCGGTGTGCTAAAATAAACTTTTTGGTCATTCAGGGACTAAAAGCGTCAAAAAGTGCATAAGTTTGCATTTTCGCGCATATCTTACGTTCTGAATACGCCCGGACATCCAAAACTTTATGTAATCATTAAAATATTTTATTTTAGTGATTGGCATGATAAAATTCCATTCGTCGCGTAATTTGGATCGTTTTTCGCATTCGTTCGTGTTTCGTCGTAATTAACCGAACAACGCAACCGTACGACCAAACGAACCGACATCCGAGATATTTTTAAGCATGTTTCATGTTCTCTATACTTTAACTTCATTTTAGAGCCTTGAAATGGGATTAACGGGGCTTAAAGGTATCAAAAATGCATCAAAAACCATGTTTTGCACATTCAGGGACCAAAATTGACATTCTGCCATAGTTATCTTAGGAAGGGACCAAAATGAAAAATCTAAATTCCAGCTTTTTTCAGCTGTTCCCCTCATTTGCACATGGTTTTAATGAAACTAGGGGCTCCCATGCTTTCACAAAACCATGGGCACATGTGTACGGATGAGATCGAAGCTCGTTTTACGATGAACGATCTTAACGGTTGTGCAAAAACTATATAAACCCCACCCCCTTTGCTCTCAAACTCACATTTGAACTGATTTTCATTCTCTAAGTTGAAGTCTTGCACTTCATACCTGAGAATAAATTGGATCAAACCTCCTTGGACCTTTTGTAAGTCCTCTTTCGTTCTTTTATGCATTTTTAGCGTGAAAGTCAAACTTTGTTTGACTTTCTGCATTGACCACTTTATGGTCAATACGAAGTTCGTTTGAACTTCATAATGTGAGCGTAATCATGATGGTTTTAGTCTCTTATGACTCTACCTACTGATTACCACGTTATCTAGGCATAGTGGCGAGTCGTAGTTTCGCCCAAAATGCGTATTCTTGCGTATTTTGTAACCAAACTACTTTTAGGTATCAAAACCGTTTGTTTTGGTACCAAACCTGTTTTCTAACTTCGTTAAACATGTTTTAACATGTTTAGCTCGTCACTTTAGATTTAGTGCTTATGTAGAGTCGTAAGTCAAGTGGTCTAAACAACCGCTTAGACTTTCGAACTAGACCCATTTTGTCACACCCCCAAAATCCACACGCGGAGTATCACCGCTTGGAGGCGTGACTGACCAGGATCAAGCCACCAATCATATTGAACATGTAATTAATATACAAAAGTAAATGCCATTCAATCACCAATATGAAAGGTGTTCAAAATAGACGTAGGTTATCACTGTTTAGCGGAAGCGTAAGAATAAACCCAACAAAATAAAGTATGAAATGCCATAAAGTGTTTAACGAAACAATCACGATCCAAGCCCACAACGACCAGCTCCTCCCTGTGCAAGCTCCATATACCTAACGACCTGCAAGGCATGTAACAGAGGATCAACAACTAGTTGAGCGAGTTCACAGATAACAGTTCAGTAATAGTATAGCGTGAGTAGTAGTATGTTCGTTCGTTACGTCATGAATCCTATTAGTTTCCATCGCGGCCTTCCAGGCAGGTATGCGAAGATATTAGGGGATGTTTTTCCCAAGTATTCTAGACTAGGTTTATTTGTATCGCGGCCTCCCAGGCAGGTGTGCGAAGATTTGTAAATTTAGTTCGCGGCCTTCCTATGGCAGGTGTGCGAAGTCAGTCATAATATCGCGGCCAACCCTTGGCAGGTGTGCGAAGATCAGTTCAATAAGTGTTACTAGTCTAGTCGTATCTTATCGTTAGATTCTACCGTCTGAGTATACACAATAATTCATCAAATCCCATTCCCACCCGGGAACCCCATGCCTTGGCTGTATGAACTCACCTTGGTTTGCTCGGCAGATTACACAGAAGGGTCAAGTCTATCAGCTAGTGGTCAACCACGTCCTAACATGGTTACCATACAAAGTCAAGTTTTGGTTCCAAATAGTGCACACAAGTATCACATAGATAGCATATAAGAAACACCTACGAATCATGGCAACATGCAACATCACGTTCAACAGTTAAACATATTCCACTAGTGCGAGTCATACGTTGAAGCCCACTAATACCCGGCCCAATAACAATAACCCAACACAACTACAAACATGATCACAGCCCAAACAAAAGAACTTAAGCCTTGTGCGATCCGGACCACTTGTGTGATCCGGTCGACTTGTGCGATCGATACTAATCCGGCCCAACACATGTCCGGCCCAACAGCTAGGTAATCACACGAGTTGTGCGGCCCAGCAGCCTTGTGCGACCAGATATCCCTTGTGCGAGCAGGTCATCTTGTGCGACCAGATGACTTGTTCGACTAGGCTCCTTGTGCGAGTAGACCCCATATATGACATGAGGTCTTGTGCGATCAGGTTTAAAAATCCAGAATTTATGGAAATCAGTTACATACACTTATCTTGCAAATCAATTGACAAAGTTTCCATTTATTTTATCAATTAACAACTTAATAGTTTCTTACATGATAAACATTAGATCAAACAATAGTTTTTAATCATTTGATTCGCATAACCCTAACGAACACATAAACAACACATGAACAACAACATAATCCATTCAATTCGAAATACATCACAGCCGATTACATACTTTCTATCCTAATCAAGATGTAAACAATCTAAGAACATGACATGCTAGTCGATTTAACATCTCCATACTTAGCCGATTGGGTAGAACATCATCATGTGATTAATAATTCCGAAACATACAACATAACAAGCAATCTAACAAGCATTCGATTCCAGTTCATAATCATCAAATCCAATCATCCTAACACCAATGTCAAACTTTTCGGATCTAACATGTATAAAGCCGATTACATTCATGCTTAAACATCAATCATATAACATAATATCATACAATCATAAAACAATACATGATATCCGATTTATCATACTCATCCGATTAACAAGACTATTATCATTCATCATAGAACACTAACCAATTGAGATGAGTGAGGGTGATCCGAGCAAGAAAGAATCTTCGATGGAGGGATTGCTTGGCTGCCTTTGGTTCGTGAGAGAAAGAGAGAGGAGAGCTAGGGTTTGTGTATGTGAATGTTTTTGCAACAAATGAGAACAGACTCTCTAGGTGTGTGTGTATACGTATGGAGAGTGGGCCGAACCCAACTTGGGCTGCCCCTTTAGATCCGAATGCAAGTTGTGCGGCCCAACAGGGCTTGTGTGATCAAGTAATGTTGTGCGATTGGTTTGTTTATAAATGTACATTCACTTCATAGATTCACATAATCAAAACAACATAGCATTCAATCGATTAATAAAGTTCACATAGTCACATAATGTTACACAAAGATACGCTCTAAAATACGAGTTGTCACATTATCCCCAAGTTGAAAGAAATTTCGTCCCGAAATTTAGCATGCAGTTACTGAGGAAGCTAGTGGTGTGACGTTGTTTACCTGTATCGTATCGCGGCTCCCCGAGCAGGTTTGCGAAGATTACTGGTTTTCTTGGGGTGTCACATCATCCCCCCGTTGATTTGGAATTTCGTCCCGAAATTCTGTAGTGGTAGCTTCAGCCTCAGTAGTAGTTGCATTGGTTCCGAATAACTGGGGATATTTGAGTTCCATTTGATCTTCACGCTCCCAGGTGAACTCTGGGCCGCGGCGGGAGTTCCAACGAACACGTACAAGAGGGATTCTCGTGTTCTTGAGGACCTTAACATCCCGGTCCGTGATTTCAACAGGTTCCTCGACGAAGTGCAACCGCTCGTCGATAGTGAGTTCCTTCAAGGGAACTATGTGGGTCTCATCTGATGTACACTTCTTCAGATTCGACACGTGAAAGACGTTGTGAACTGCACTGAGTTCAGCTGGTAAGTTCAATCTGTAGGCTACCCTGCCTATCTTCTCAATAACTTCCAAAGGTCCGACGTATCGTGGATTAAGTTTGCCGCGTTTGCCAAAACGAACCACACCCTTCCAGGGTGAAACTTTGAGTAGCGCTCGATCCCCAACCTGGAATTCGAGTAGTTTTCTATCTTTATCGGCGTATGCTTTCTGACGGTCACGAGCTGCCGCCATGCGTTGTCGTATTTGAGCAATCTTTTCAGTAGTATCAACTACCATTTCTGGACCTGTGATTTGACTATCTCCCACCTCTGCCCAACAGAGAGGTGACCGGCATTTACGCCCGTACAATGCCTCGAATGGTGCAGCTTTAATGCTGGTGTGGTAGCTGTTGTTGTACGAAAATTCCACAAGTGGCAGATGTTTTTCCCAACCATTGCCAAAATCGATTACGCACGCACGAAGCATGTCTTCTAGAGTTTGAATAGTGCGCTCAGACTGTCCATCTGTCTGAGGATGATAAGCTGTGCTCATGTCTAAACGAGAACCAAAAGATTTGTGCATTGCTTGCCACAGTTCTGAAGTAAAACGTGCGTCACGATCAGAGATGATAGAGGTTGGCACCCCGTGCCTCGAAACCACTTCTTTCAAGTAGATGTCTGCTAAGGTAGAGAACTTGTCTGTTTCTTTAATGGCCAGGAAGTGAGCAGACTTTGTGAGTCGATCCACGATCACCCAAATAGTATCGTTACCACGTTGAGATCTAGGCAGGCCAGTAACAAAATCCATGGAAATTTGCTCCCATTTCCATTGTGGTATCTCTGGTTGTCGGAGTCGGCCTGAAGGTTTCTGGTATTCCGTCTTGACTCTCGCACAAGTTAAGCACTTGCTAACGTATGTTGCTATGTGGGCCTTCACGCTAGGCCACCCGTAGGGTAGTTCTGAGGTCGTGGTACATCTTATCCGAACCAGGATGTACTGAGTAGCGAGACTTGTGTGCCTCATCCGTCACAAGCTCTCGTGGGTTGCCATAAAGTGGGACCCAAATGCGTCCCGTTACGTAGTAAGCACCGTCTTCCTTTTGTTCTAACCGTTGCCTTGAGCCGCGTAGGGCTTCAGCCCTGACATTCTTTGGTTTCAATGCTTCTACCTGAGCATTTCGTATTTGAGAAGGAAGGCTAGACTATATAGTAAGTTGTAATGCTCGTACGCGCTTAGGCGCAGTGTCCTTTCGACTGAGGGCGTCAGCCACAACATTGACTTTGCCCGGGTGGTATCTGATCAAGCATTCGTAGTCATTCAGCAGTTCGACCCATCGTCGCTGTCGCATATTGAGTTCCTTCTGTTTGAAAATATGCTCAAGGCTCCTGTGATCAGTGTAGATAGCGCATTTGGTACCATACAGGTAGTGTCTCCATATCTTAAGTGCAAAAACAACCGCTCCCAGCTCCAGATCGTGTGTAGTGTAGTTCTTTTCATGCACTTTGAGTTGACGTGAGGCGTAGGCGATAACTTTATCCCGTTGCATCAATACGCAACCAAGACCCTGAATGGATGCGTCGCAATAAACCACGAAGTCGTCTGTGCCCTCTGGCAATGAAAGGATAGGTGCACTGCAAAGTCTATCCTTTAAGTGCTGAAACGCTAACTCCTGTGCGTTTCCCCAACGATAAACAACGCCCTTCTGCGTTAGTGAAGTAAGAGGCTGAGCAATCTTAGAAAAATCCTTAATAAACCTTCTGTAGTAACCTGCCAATCCCAAGAATTGGCGAAATTTCCGTAGGTGTACGAGGTGCAGGCCAGCTCTTGATTGACTCTACCTTGGATGGATCAACGTGAATTCCATCCTTGTTCACTACATGGCCTAAGAAATGGACTTCACGAAGCCAGAAGTCACATTTTGAAAACTTGGCATACAGCTGTTCTTTTCGAAGGAGTTCCAAAATAAGTCGTAAGTGTTGCTCGTGTTCCTCCTGACTCTTCGAATAGATCAGGATGTCGTCGATGAATACAATAACGAACTTGTCTAGGTACGGCTTGCACACTCGATTCATTAAGTCCATAAAGACTGCAGGTGCGTTTGTCGTCCCAAAAGGCATGACCCAAAAAAACTCATAGTGTCCATAACGGGTTCTAAAGGCTGTTTTGGAGACGTCCTCTTCTCGGACTCTCAGCTGGTGATACCCTGATCTCAAATCAATCTTCGAATAGTAGCTCGACCCTTGCAGCTGGTCGAACAAGTCGTCAATGCGTGGAAGAGGGTAGCGATTCTTCACAGTCACCTTGTTCAGTTCACGGTAGTCGATGCACATTCTGAATGTACCGTCTTTCTTCTTCACAAATAGCACTGGAGCTCCCCAGGGCGAAGAGCTAGGATGAATAAAACCCTTATCTAAGAGTTCTTGTAGTTGCGTAGATAGCTCTTCAACTCTGATGGAGCTAAACGATACGGTGCACGAGCTATAGGTGCCGCTCCAGGAGCTAGCTCGATCTGAAATTCGTCCTGACGATGAGGCGGGAGGCCAGGTAGTTCCTCAGGAAATACCTCAGGATAGTCGCGTACAATCGGAAAATCTTCTATCTTCCTTTCTTTCTTCAAGGTGTCGGTAACGAGAGCCAGAAAGGCAGTGTGGCCCTTACGCAAACACTTTTGGGCCTTAAGGGAAGAAATGATGCTCACAACAGCACCACTCTTGTCGCCACAAATCATGAGAGGTTCATCGCCTGGGCGGGGAATACGAACGATCTTCTCGTTGCAAAGAATCTCTGCTTGGTGTTGGGAATCCAGTCCATACCAATAACGACGTCGAAACCATCATACGTTGGGGTCATTCCTAGCATCACCCTGACCAATCACGAAGACTCAACCCCTGGCACCATTGCCGTCGTTATTACCCCCGTTGTTGTCTCCATTATGGTTCCTGTTTCCTTGGTTGTGATTCTGATTCTGGTTCAGCCGTGGGTAGCGTCTCATGAAATGATCTCCAGCACCACACTGATAACATCCCTTGATATCCTGCTGTTGCTGCTGATTCTGTGGAGCTTGTGGCTGCTATTGTCAGTTCTTGTTTGCAGGATGTGAGATTCTAAAATCTTTGGCTCCATGACCAAGCTCGTTGCATCTCTGACAACGATCTCTGTTGCATTGCCCGCTGTGGTGCAAATTACATCGATTGCACTTAGGGTGGTTTCCCCTGTATCCACCCTGACTTCGATTACCAAAGGACTGCTGACTGGAGCTCCTGTGCTGCGGCTGAGACTGAACCGAAGTGGAACCCTTTGCTCGAATTTCCATCCCACTTGCGTTTGTTGTCAATGGGAGCATCCGAAGTAGTTGTAGCAGCATTAATACGTTTCGGCAGTTTATTCTGCCCTACCACCTGATCTGAGAGACGTTGAGCAAGATGAGTAATATCCTGGATGGTTGCAAGGTTGGCCGATGTCACATGATTTTGAATCTCTGGTACTAAGCCTTTGAGGTACAGCTCAATGCGCTTGATGGGAGGATCCACCATTGTTGGACATAACACCGTCAGTTCGTTGGATCGTTTCGTGTATGCTTCTATCTCTGACCTTGTCATCTTCAGGTTTAAGAACTCCACCTCCAGCTGGTGGGTGTCATCTCGACTACGGTATTCACGTTTGGATCAGTTCCTTAAGAATCATTCCATGGGGTGGCATTAGCAGCCGCCAGCCCCAGCATCTGAACTTGCGCGTTCCACCAAGTTAGCGCAGTGCCTTCGAGAGTACCAGTGGCGTACTTCACCCTATGAGCCTCAGGGCATTCACACGTCTCTAAGACAGACTCGAGCTTTTCAAACCAATGGAGGAGTCCCACAGCTCCTTTAGTGCCACTGAAAGTACTAGGATAACAGTCCATGTACGTCTTGAATGTGCATACAGGTGGCTGAGCGTTCTGACCTTGTTGCGCGAGGAAGAAGAGACAGGGTTAAGCGCGAGAGTTGGGTCATGAGAGTAGGATCTAACATCCTAGGATAGGTTCGTGACAGCAGGTTATACCCCCTGCCTGAGCGGCCGCGAGTGCTGCCGTAACTTGTTCGTTGATAAGAGCCGTCAGCTGGCTTGAGTTAGGTTCACACGTTCCCTCATGATCTCACATCGAAGGAAACACAAATAGGAAAGGTGTCGCAAATGTGTGTAAGTGTGGAATGACAGTAGGGAGCAAGCACAAATGTGTTTTCAAACTATAGTTGCTACGTTTATCTAAGCATACCATGAGCAAAGTTCTATGCAATCTAGCAAGTAGGCAATAAAACACAAACCATATCACCTAGAATGTCGAGCCTTGCACGTGGAGTGAAGTGTCGTTGTGGATCGTAGAGCACTGTACAGGTTATAGTCTGGTTTTAACAAAAACGCTTTCCTTTATTAAAACCAAGTTCTCTATAACCAATGGCTCTGATACCAATCTGTCACACCCCCAAAATCCACACGCGGAGTATCACCGCTTGGAGGCGTGACTGACCAGGATCAAGCCACCAATCATATTGAACATGTAATTAATATACAAAAGTAAATGCCATTCAATCACCAATATGAAAGGTGTTCAAAATAGACGTAGGTTATCACTGTTTAGCGGAAGCGTAAGAATAAACCCAACAAAATAAAGTATGAAATGCCATAAAGTGTTTAACGAAACAATCACGATCCAAGCCCACAACTACCAGCTCCTCCCTGTGCAAGCTCCATATACCTAACGACCTGCAAGGCATGTAACAGAGGATCAACAACTAGTTGAGCGAGTTCACAGATAACAGTTCAGTAATAGTATAGTGTGAGTAGTAGTATGTTCGTTCGTTACGTCATGAATCCTATTAGTTTCCATCGCGGCCTTCCAGGCAGGTATGCGAAGATATTAGGGGATGTTTTTCCCAAGTATTCTAGACTAGGTTTATTTGTATCGCGGCCTCCCAGGCAGGTGTGCGAAGATTTGTAAATTTAGTTCGCGGCCTTCCTATGGCAGGTGTGCGAAGTCAGTCATAATATCGCGGCCAACCCTTGGCAGGTGTGCGAAGATCAGTTCAATAAGTGTTACTAGTCTAGTCGTATCTTATCGTTAGATTCTACCGTCTGAGTATACACAATAATTCATCAAATCCCATTCCCACCCGGGAACCCCATGCCTTGGCTGTATGAACTCACCTTGGTTTGCTCGGCAGATTACACAGAAGGGTCAAGTCTATCAGCTAGTGGTCAACCACGTCCTAACATGGTTACCATACAAAGTCAGGTTTTGGTTCCAAATAGTGCACACAAGTATCACATAGATAGCATATAAGAAACACCTACGAATCATGGCAACATGCAACATCACGTTCAACAGTTAAACATATTCCACTAGTGCGACCAAGAGATTGGGCTCGCACAAGTCTAATGGCCTTGTGCGAGTCATACGTTGAAGCCCACTAATACCCGGCCCAATAACAATAACCCAACACAACTACAAACATGATCACAGCCCAAACAAAAGAACTTAAGCCTTGTGCGATCCGGACCACTTGTGTGATCCGGTCGACTTGTGCGATCGATACTAATCCGGCCCAACACATGTCCGGCCCAACAGCTAGGTAATCACACGAGTTGTGCGGCCCAGCAGCCTTGTGCGACCAGATATCCCTTGTGCGAGCAGGTCATCTTGTGCGACCAGATGACTTGTTCGACTAGGCTCCTTGTGCGAGTAGACCCCATATATGACATGAGGTCTTGTGCGATCAGGTTTAAAAATCCAGAATTTATGGAAATCAGTTACATACACTTATCTTGCAAATCAATTGACAAAGTTTCCATTTATTTTATCAATTAACAACTTAATAGTTTCTTACATGATAAACATTAGATCAAACAATAGTTTTTAATCATTTGATTCGCATAACCCTAACGAACACATAAACAACACATGAACAACAACATAATCCATTCAATTCGAAATACATCACAGCCGATTACATACTTTCTATCCTAATCAAGATGTAAACAATCTAAGAACATGACATGCTAGTCGATTTAACATCTCCATACTTAGCCGATTGGGTAGAACATCATCATGTGATTAATAATTCCGAAACATACAACATAACAAGCAATCTAACAAGCATTCGATTCCAGTTCATAATCATCAAATCCAATCATCCTAACACCAATGTCAAACTTTTCGGATCTAACATGTATAAAGCCGATTACATTCATGCTTAAACATCAATCATATAACATAATATCATACAATCATAAAACAATACATGATATCCGATTTATCATACTCATCCGATTAACAAGACTATTATCATTCATCATAGAACACTAACCAATTGAGATGAGTGAGGGTGATCCGAGCAAGAAAGAATCTTCGATGGAGGGATTGCTTGGCTGCCTTTGGTTCGTGAGAGAAAGAGAGAGGAGAGCTAGGGTTTGTGTATGTGAATGTTTTTGCAACAAATGAGAACAGACTCTCTAGGTGTGTGTGTATACGTATGGAGAGTGGGCCGAACCCAACTTGGGCTGCCCCTTTAGATCCGAATGCAAGTTGTGCGGCCCAACAGGGATTGTGTGATCAAGTAATGTTGTGCGATTGGTTTGTTTATAAATGTACATTCACTTCATAGATTCACATAATCAAAACAACATAGCATTCAATCGATTAATAAAGTTCACATAGTCGCATAATGTTACACAAAGATACGCTCTAAAATACGAGTTGTCACACATTTGGTCGATCATTAGGATCCGACCAAACATGTTTAGTGACCTTAGTTATATAGGGAATAACCTTCCGAGGTTATACCTTATGGTCACTTCGTTTAAGTAGTTGTATGATAGGTAGTTTATATGCCTTAGGTAAATGACCAAAATGCCGTTTTTACGCATAAATTCATTTTAAGCATATGTAACCTAAATTTTCACATCTAAACTGATTAGGTAACATTATTAGACATGTTAAGGCATATATTACTTGTCATAGGACTAGTTAGGCGGTTCGAACGCGTTTTACGCGAACGACGCGTTAAAGTAGCGTAAGCTACCTAAACGGGTCGTAAGCACTTAGGATAGGTTTCCTTTTAGTATGTAAGCCTTGTTAAACCATATCATGTGAGTCCCCACACTCATTTGGTTTACGAGACCTCATTCTATCCGATCTTCGGATTTAGGTCCGGTTTATTTACCTAGTTACCTATATTAGGTGCCGTATGATTCTGTGATCCCTCTAGCTTTACTTGGATGTTGTTCAAGACTTCTAAGCACCCTTAAGTGAGTACATAGTCCCCTCTTTTACTGTTTTTCAAACGTTTTGGGGTGAAACACATGTGCCTACTTGTTACTTTCATGATTTCCATGTTTTCATATCATATACTTGCTATGTTCAATAGTACACTATTAGTACATGATTTCATTTTGTTTTGCTATGTATGTTCACTTTACATGCTAGCCCATTGTTTTACATTTTGAACTGTTTGAACCATTTGTAACCACTCAATGATGTGAACCATTTGTAACCATTCGATGTATGGGAACCATTTGTAATCATGGGATGTATGAGAACCATTTGTAATCGTTGGATGTATGTGAACCATTTGTAATCATTTGATTGATATGAACCATTTGTAACCATTTGACATATGTGAACCATTTGTAACTGTCTGAACCATTGGGTTAGGGAAGTGATTAGGTAACGGGGCGGGTGTAATGTGTTAAAAGCATGGTGGATACACCGCTTGTACTTCCTATATATAAGTGCTTTTAACACATTATATATCGTTGCGTTATCTAGATCACTTGGGTAAACGATTTTGAAACAATGTCACACAATGATGTTTTCTGAATAATATAAACCATACGAGTTTTGTTAACGAGTTTCTACTATATGTTTTACAATTTGATTTCATAAAACAAATGTTTTGGAGTTAAGAATCATGGCTATGAGATTTTATAAATCATATCCAATTTGATTTGAGTTGGTTAATTATGTCGCAATACCATACTTTTCAAAACAAGGTTTTTAAATAAGTATTGCAACATGTAAAACGAACCATGAATCTGACACTCACATAAAACCTATGTACTCGCCGGCATTTTTATGCGGACGTATTTTCACATGTGTTTCAGGTACCATAGTTGATGATGATTAATGATGATATTTGTGTATGCTCACATAGGAATGGACGAGGCCTTAGTGACTTAATAACAATGAAAGACTATTTGTTTATGTTTTGTTTCAAATTCCAATGTAATGTAATACATTTAATTCAATGAAACAAAATTGTTTAATCCATGGTTGTGAAACATTGGTTCTGTTACAACACTCCCCGACGTTTCCGCCACGTTTGTTGTTTTACGTGGTCGGGGTGTGATAGAAAAGTTGGTATCGGAGCCAATGGTTATAGGGAATTAGGTTATTAGTAATGCTTTGACCTAGACTATAACCTTCCTAGGACCCTAACACAAGTTATCTTGTGTTTAGTTTTAAAACGATACTGTCACTTATCCTTAAGTGACAACCACAATAAGAACATAAATTTTGAATCTGCTTTGAAAACAAATCATCTGTTCTAGGATGATTTATTATATGGTTTTGAACCTTCAAAGTTTTCAAGATCCCGTCAAAGTTTGGGTCTTATAATGTGAACACGTGCAATCCGGAAGGCTGGACGCCTGTACTCTGAGTTTTCTGTCTAAGGCTAGAGTGTTCGTACAAATCCACATAATCGGACCAGTCATTCTTACCTGGGAACTCTTGGAGTGAGTGTCCACTTATAGGCTAAAGCATGTCTTCGCGATACATTAATGGGACCCGCTTACTTTGATTAGTCACTGTCTCATTTGTTTGCCTTTGGTAACAAACAAATGGTCACAATCTTCACGCGTTGTCATTTTCTTTTGACTATCTTTCGCTTGTTTCCTCCTATGCCTTCCATTATCTTCAAGATGCCTCTTCATCGCAACAACACTCAAATGTCCGAACAAGGTGCCGCAATTACCCAGCAAATAGGCGTCTTACTCCAGAGGACCGTTGATTTAGCTATTACCATGACTCGCCTCAGGGATGAAGCCGTATAAGGGAACTGCTCCTTGGTGCAATCAATGCCACCGTCATCATCCGAATCAAATACCCTGTTTCAAATGTACCTGCGGTGGATGATGGGGACATTTGGTTAACATGTGCCGCTTTGCAATCCAAAGCAAAGCTGTTACAAATCCTGCTGCTGCTCAACCTTCAAATTTTGCTTCATATGTCGCCTTGGCATATCTTTTTTTGGGTAAAGGGTTACCCCAGGTGAATTTTATAAATTAACCACTAAAAGTACAAGGGTATGCCAGAGCGGACATACCAACTAGACTTGACATACCAAGCCTAGGAAAACCAAGACAACATCCAAAACAAAACCATAACAAACACAAATTCCAGAAACACAGCCCTACCACATCATAAGCTACAAACCAAAACCCTATATCTAGCCCGGGTCAAACTCGGCTTCACTAGGAAGTAGCTTCCACTTCTTCAGCATCCTCTGATTACTGGTAACACTTCTGAACTTGAACCCCATCAGCCTTAGTCGAATCGTTCCCATAATCCTCTCAGAGACCGACTCCACATTAGCCTTCGTGTTGGAGAATAAACAGTTATTCCGCTCTTGCCATACAAAATATGTAGAAGCCGCAATGACAATCTTACCTACAATATCCTACGTCTTCTTCGAACTCGCATTTTGATCCAGCCATCCCATGATAGAGTGCCACGAACCATCAATACTTTCCATGTTCACCATTGACTTGACAGTAAGCCACACTTGATGTGCAAACGAACACTGAAAAAACAAATGGTCTCTTTAATCCCGGTCTCTCCTACATAAAGGACAACACATAAGCCGCAAATTAGTTTCACTCCCCGCCTCCCAAACAGCTAATCTATCTTGCATCTTGAGCTTATTCTTGATAACCAACTATGGAAAGAGTGCCTTGGAATACATTGACTAAACCAAACACCGTTGACCCACGAAACTGGTTGTTCCCGACTTCGAATATTATGCCACACCTCTAGCGATCCAAATGGCCTAGTGTTACCATCCAAGTCTTTCCTGGTTGTACTATCCTCCATATTCTGAATCAATTGAGGGACACTTAACCCAATTAAAACCAGATAAATATCATACCATGCACGTGGCCACTTCCACTGGCCATTATCATCAATGAGATCCGCAAGCGAAGAATTAAGATTAAATCCCGCATTTGCTATATTTCTAGGGGTAATAAACGAATTAAGCGGACAAATCTGGCTCCAGTTATCACTCCATGCATTAGTTTGAGAACCATTTCGAACAACTTTCCAAACAAATGGCCGAATAGCAGATCTAATAGCCAAAATTTTCCTCCAACCCCAACTAATACTACCCCGCGGTTGAACATCCCACAAGCTTCTGCCATTTAACTTATACGAGTATATCCATTGGACCCAAAGGGACTTCCGTTTAGTGAGAATACTCCAGACATGATTAGCCATTAGAGCTTTATTTACATCCGATATGCTCCTAATACCCAAACCACCTTCATCCTTCGGTAAACAAACCTCGGCCCATGCAACCTTAGCTTTAACCCTATCCTGATTATTAGCATTCCATAAGAACCGACGCATTAGCTTCTCCAGCTCGTTTGTAACTCTAGTAGGAATAATGAAAACTGAAGCCCAGTAAATGTGCATAGAAGACAGAACCGAAGTAATAAGTTGTAACCTACCAGCAAAAGAAAGCGATTTATTCACCCAACTATCAATTTTTTTTCTCCATTCGATCTACTAGCGGCTTACAATCCTTAAACATCAGCTTAGTGGATATTAGCGACACCCCCAAATAACGAACAGGCAACGTACCTTGATTGAAAGGCATAACTTGAAGAATTTCCTGCTTCACAAGATGCGGAACATTACAGAAATACACCGTACTCTTGGCTGGACTCGGCTTCAGACCCGAAGCATTAGTGAACTGCTCAAGGGCATCCCTAACTTTCTTGACCGAAATGATATCTCCATGCACAAAAATGAATAGGTCATCCTCAAACGTCACATTGATAATCTTTTGTTTCACACATTGAGCATGGAATTTGAAAACCTGTGCCTGGACATGCACCACGCTGAAGAAGTAAGGAGAGAATTTCCATAACCATTGTGAATAGATATGGCGACATAGGGTCTCCCTGTCTTAGCCCCCTTCTGCCTCTAAAATACCCATGAAGATTACCATGAAGACTTAAGGAGTATGTAACTGTGGTTACACAAGCCATAATCCACTCAATCATCTTAGTATGTAACCCAAAACCATGAAGAACACTCTCCAAAAAAGACCAATTGACCGTGTCGTATGCTTTTTGTATATCAATCTTGAATTCACATCTAGCAGGACCCCGATTTAAATGGTAGTTATGCATTAACTCCTGAGTCAGCAGAATGTTATTCGAAATTTTCCTTCCCGGCACTAAGGCCGATTGATTTATGCTAACCAGCTCACCTAAACTACCTTTTAATTTATCCGTAATGATCTTGCTAATACATTTATACAAGACATTACAACACGAAATAGGCCGATAATCAAGCACTGAGTCAGGAGTTTCGACTTTAGGAACAAGGGCCAGAATCGTGTGGTTTAATTGCTTCAAGAGTTTACCATTCTCGAAGAATTCTAGGACCGCATTAGAAATTTCATTGCCCACAATATCCTACGCACTCTTGAAGAAGGCCGAAGTATAACCATCAGGGCCCGGGGCTTTATTCTCTGCAATACTAAACATAGCGTTTTTCACTTCTTCACGAGTAACCTGACGGACCATAAAATTCGCATCATTAGAACTCAAAACATTCATACCCAGATCCTCCATATTAATGCTCGAAACTTGATCCTCTTGACCCAAAAAAATTTCATAGAACAAGAGCTATAGACACATTATCTCCTTCAAACCGATTGCCTGCTACATCTTGTATAGACTGAATTCTACTTCGGGTGTTCCTGCATTTAAGCGTGTTATGAAAGAAAGCCGTGTTCGAATCACCAGCACACAACCACTCCACCTTAGACTTTTGTTTTAAAAAACATTCTTCATCATAAGAAGCCGTTTTGAACTGGTTAAGACACTCGACTTCCTTCTCTCTCAAGCCGACATCTAACGGGTTAACATCAATTTGCTTCTGAATATCGTCCAACTGCTTCCTAAGCTCCAAGACTTTTTCATGCGGATTTCCTTGTTTGAACAAAATTTTCCGCATAAAAGGTTTCAGATTTCGAAGCTTCTTAGTTACCGAAAACATTGTGACTCCCTGAACCCTTTTCGTCCACTCCTGCTCCACAAACAACCTGAATTCTGGTTTGGAAGTAAGAAAATTTGCAAAGTTAAATGGTTTCGGCTTCACCTTGACCGAGTTCGCCACCTTGAGAATGCATGGAGTATGATCCGATATTCTAAACGGATGATAACGAACAAAGGCTTCCGGAAACATCTCTATGAACTTCAAGTTACCCATAACCAGATCTATCTTTTTTAACAAGCCAATTCCCTTCTTTGGTTTCTGATTCCACGTATAGTGCAACCCATGACCCTTGATATCAACAAGCTCCGTATACTGAACACATTCATGGAACTCTCTCATGCTAATAGAACTCGTAGAAGGCCCATACAAAGAATCTTCCACATGGAGGGCCGAATTAAAATCCCCCATGACTACCCAAGGCTTATCATGGCAAAGGCTTTTATGCATACATAGATTTTCCCATAAGCATCTTCTCTCCTGATAAGAATTCTTAGCATAGACAAAAGAGCTGAAAAAAGGATTATTACCATCTTTAGGACATATTTGTGTATGGATAACTTGGTCCTCTAGAGACAAGACCATGAGATCCACAACATCCATGTTCCATCCTAGGATGATTCTAGTACCACGATCACACACATCACCATTCGACGTCCAAGCCCAATTATGAAAAACAGCTTTACACACCTTAGCTAGGTTTGTAACATCCACATGAGACTCCAAAATAGCACAAACAGCTAACCGATTTTCAGACATAAGCATACGAACCTCTTTTTGTTTCAGGGGTTGGTTCAAACCCCTTACATTCCACGAAGCTATACTATCCATTTAAACCGACAATACCGAGAGTGCTTGCCCCCTCAGATACTTGACGTTGTTCGTGTCTCATAAATTCTGATGTTTCTGTTGGAATTGAATCCACTACCTCTTCATCCGACAGCATATGATTCCCACTATCTTTTTTCAAGTTTGGCCGCCTCTCATTCTCTTTTCGAGTATCACCATCCGTGCCTTCTAGGTCTCTAGAGAGAACTTCAAACGAATTTCTAGTTGCGACACTACCTCCCACCTTATTATCCACTTTACCCTCCTTAGTGCCTGAAGTACTTGGACCAGCTTTGTTAACTTTCGGCTTGTAAATGAACTTTGTTTTTTGCTTTTTTTGAGTAGTTCCAACCCTTACAGTCTTCCGCTTATCCATGACAAATCCATCCTCATCAACTACCACTTGTTTCAGTTTGTTGTTCACATTCTTGCCACAAGTATGATCACTATAACCGAAAACACAACATGCCGAACACCGTTGTGGTTTCCATTCATATTCCACATTAACTCTTTCAGTAATATACCCATCCTCATCTAACCTCGGAATAGCCACAATTATATGATCCTTCAGCTCATTATCAGCATTCACTTCAATTAAGGCACGAGCAAAACTACTCCTCCCCATGTGACAACTCGAGTTTCCGACATTCTTTATTCGCATTTATTGCACGTTGACTTTGACTGCTTAGTTGTTTGACTTGTTTGATTTGTAACGGTACACGTCGTGTTATAATGAAACGGATTGTGATTGTTGCATGTATGTGATTTATAATATAACATGAGACTTATTAGAAAGACACTTAAAACACATGAAAGGACCCCGACCAAACAAGTGTTTCGTCATGGCCAAATCGACGAAACAGGAATCTATTTCGTCATCATCATCTCGACGAAACAAGCTGTTTCGCCAAGCCCAAATACGCCGAAGCCCAGTTAAGGGCCCAACTCTGTTACGTGAGTTATATCTCACAGAACTGTTTCATTCGTGAAACTCATCACCACAACCGAAACCCTAGAGTTCCCTTTTGTGCGACGGCAGAAACAAGACTTCCTTCTGTTTGTGTGTGCACCTCGATTAAGCAGATCCTAGGTTAGTAATTCTTGCTACTCGATCTCATGTTTGCGTGATAATGATGGATCGTATAGTATTAATTAATTGTTTCTTGGACTGATCATGTATACGTATGTGACGAAGTAGTGATGATTTAATGCATGTGTGATGCCTTGAAAATGCAATCGATCGGATAGGGATCCTTCATAATTGTCGGCTAGTATTCTTATATTTACTTGTGAGTGTCAGAAACCATGTGGTTGCCATTTGTGTTCTTAAATTATATGAGATGCTAAATGGATATATGTGTTCCACGCATACTGAAATATTAACTTGTTGAAGTATGAGATAGTATTATATTATATAGGATAGGTTGATGGCACAGATTTGTAGGTTGACTTGATGATTGATAATGGGATGATGGTGTTGAAATTGTTAGCTGTGAAAGAACCGATCTTTTTTTGACAATTGTTGAGATTATTTATGAAATTCATGATTTGTTGATGATGATGATCGATGATGTTGATGACGGCTGTTAGCAATGATTAGGGTTTAGGTGTTAATATTTTGTAACTGATATGTTGTCACGACGTAACTGACTTCATGACGAAACCGAATCACGGCAAAATAGATCCGACGAAACAAAAGTGTTTCGCATGGGGATATAATGACGAAATGGTAGTGTTTCGTCGAAGGGGCTTATGGCGAATCAAGGGTGTTTCGCCGGTTGGGTAATTTGCACAGCAACTGTTTCTGTTAAAACTTAACTGAGTTAGTTAACTGCTGTTAGATGGTGAACATGACTTGTATGATTACGAAAACGTGCAATGTGATACTCGATGCTTATCGATGTGATGCCCACTGTGATTATACCTATACGTGAGCAACATGAAATACAAACTGATTATGTATACGTGCGTACTTTAGGACGTGACTGATTAACTGCGAGCACATACTTAGCATACCGAGCAAACCAAGGTGAGTTCACACAGCCAAGGCATGGGGTTCCCAGGGTGGGAATGGGTTTGGATTATTTACTTGTACTTACTTAGCTTATGGAACTTAGTTATATAGTCCTCGGGAGAGGAAGGATTATTGATAAGATACGACTAGACTAGTGATACTAATAGAACTGATCTTCGCACACACGCCGGGGTTGGCCGCGATAATATGACTGATCTTCGCACACATGCCAGGGTTGGCCGCGATAATATGACTAATCTTCGCACACATGCCTAGGAAGGCCGCGAACTATACACTAAACTTCGCACACATGCCGGGTGGCCGCGATACAAATATACCTAGTCTAGAATACTCGGGAAGTTTTCCCTAATCTTCGCATACATGTCTAGAGGGCCGCGATACGAACTAATACGATACATGACTTAATGAACGAACACAAGGCTTACTATACTATTACAATTACTGAACTTTTAACTGTGAACTCGCTCAACTAGTTGTTGACTCTCTGCTGCATGCCTTGCAGGACCTTAGGTACATATGGAGCTTGCACAGGGAAGGAGCAGGTCGTTGTGGGACATGGATCGAGGATGCCATGTTAAATATTTAAACACTTGAACTTATGATTTACATTGGGTTTACATACTTATGCTTCCGCTAAACATTGATACTATACTTTGGTTTTTGGAACACCTTTCATATTGTTTGGTTGATTTACACTTACTATTTACGTTGTTCAATATGATTGGTGGCTTGATCCTGGTCAGTCACGCCTCCAAGCAGTGGTACTCCGCGTGTGGATTTTGGGGGTGTGACAGATTGGTATCAGAGCCATTGGTTATAGAGAACTCGGTTTTAATATGGGGAAAACGTTTTTATTAAAACCAAACTATAACCAGAACAGTGCTCTCAACGATCCACAACGACGCTTCGCTCCACGTGCAAGACTCAATATCCTAGGTAATATGGTACAAGTTTTATTGCCTACTTGCTAGAATTACATAGAACTTTGCTTAGGGTATGCTTAGATTAACGTAACACTATTGCATGAGAACACTTATGTGCTTACTCTCTTCTGTCATCGCACTACTCGCGAACCTCTCTCACTTATGTCGTATTTGCTATGAAGATCATGGCTGGACGCATTAACATGACACAAGCCCAGCTGACGGCTCTCATTAACGAACAAGTTGCTGCGGCAGTTGCAGCCGCACAAGCAGGATGTATACCCTGCAGTTGTAACTCACACTAAGATCTTTAGGATCCTACACTCCCCAAACCAACTCTTGTGTTTAATCTTATCCTGATTCTTATACACAACAGGTCAACCACCTGTTTGCACCTTCAAGACTTTCATGGACTGTCGTCCTAGCACATTCAGTGGCACGGAAGGAGCAGTTGGACTCCTCCACTGGTTTGAAAAGCTTGAGTCAGTATTCGAAATGTGTGAATGCCCTGAGGCACGCAGAGTGAAGTATGCTACCGGTACTCTCGAGGGTTTAGCCCTCACATGGTGGAAAGCTCAAGTCCAAATACTGGGGTTGGTTGCTGCTAACGCCACCCCATGGAACAATTTTAAGGAGATGATCAAGGAGGAATACTGCAGTCGTGACGACATTCATAAGCTGGAGGTCGAGTTCTTCAACCTCAAGATGTCGGGGTCAGAAATTGAGGCGTTTACAAAGAGATCAAATGAGCTTGCATTACTGTGTCCTACTATGGTGGACCCTGCAGTTAAGCGTATCGAACTTTATCTTAAGGGTCTAGTGCCGGAGATCCAAAGTCATGTGACTTCAGCAAACCTTGCCACCTACCAGCAGGTTGTTCAGTTGGCTCACCGTCTCACTGATCAGGCGGTGGAGCAGAACAGGTTGCCTAAACGTATCAGTGCTACTACTACCGTTACCACTTCAGCTACTCCTGCTACTCCCAGTGACAACAAGCGGAAATGGGAGGGGGATTTCAGCAGGGGTTCAGCTACCGTTCAGTCACAAGCACAGCAGCAGCGCAAGACCAATGATTACCAGAGTCCGAGTCAGCAGTCGTCTGGTGGGCAGGGGCAGGGTGGATATCGGGGAATTCACCCACTATGTAATAGGTGCAACAGACATCACAGTGGACGGTGTCGCAAGGAACGTTGTCAGAGATGTCTCAAGTTGGGGCATGAAGCTAAAGACTGCAGGAGTGTGCGACTTGCAAATCAGAATCAGCAACTCCCACTACCAGCTCCACAGAACCAGCAACAGCAGCCACAGCGAGGAAACCGGGGGTGTTTCCAGTGTGGGGCTGAAGGTCATTTCAAACGTGATTGCCCCCAGTTAAACCAGAATCAGTATAACAACAACAATAACCAGGGCAATGGGAACCATAATGGGGGAAACAACAACAACAATGGTGCTAGGGGTCGTGCATTTGTGATCGGTCAGGGTGATGCAAGGAATGATCCTAACGTGGTTATGGGTAAGTTCCTCCTCGACGACTTTTATGTTACTGTATTATTTGATTCGGGTGTGGATACCAGTTATATGTCTCTGAAAGTTAGTCAAATGCTTAAACGCGCACCAACACTTTTGAACACCAAACATGTCGTAGAGTTAGCTAACGGTAAAAGTTTAGAGGCCACACACATAGTTCAGGGTTGTAATCTTATCCTCGCTGGTCAGACTTTCTCTATCGACCTCATTCCTATAACTCTGGGTAGTTTCGACATCGTCATTGGTATGGATTGGTTATCCCAACAACAAGCAGAGATCCTATGCAAGGAGAAGATCATTCGTATTCCCCGTACTGGCAAAGAACCTCTCGAAGTTCAAGGCGACAAGAGTGGTGTCGTGAGTGGCATCATCTCCTTCTTGAAGGCTCAGAAGTGTTTACGAAAGGGCCACACAGTTGTTTTAGCACTCGTTACTGATACATCGAAGAAGAGAAAAAGATTGAGGATATTCCAGTCGTACGCGATTTTCCTCAAGTGTTTCCTAAAGAGTTACTTGGGTTACCGCCACATCACCAGGTCGAATTTCAGATCGAGCTAGCTCCAGGAGCAGCACCCATAGCTCGAGCACCTTATCACTTAGCTCCAACGGAACTGGAAGAACTGTCTAAGCAACTGCAAGAACTCTTGGAAAAGGGTTTCATTCGCCCTAGCTCATCGCCCTGGGGAGCTCCAGTGCTATTCGTAAAGAAGAAGGACGGCACCTTCCGCATGTGTATAGACTACCGCGAACTGAACAAGGTGACTGTGAAGAATCGCTATCCTCTTCCACGCATCAACGACTTATTCGACCAGTTGCAAGGGTCGAGCTATTACTCGAAGATTGATCTGAGGTCAGGTTACCATCAACTGAGAGTCCGGGATGAGGACTTCTCCAAAACAGCGTTCAGAACACGCTACGGTCACTACGAATTTCTGGTCATGCCATTCGGGTTAACGAACGCGCCTGCGGTTTTCATGGACCTTATGAACAGGGTGTACAAACCTTATCTTGACAAGTTTGTTATTGTTTTCATTGATGACATCCTGATCTACTCGAAGAATCGGGAGGAACACGAGCAGCACTTACGACTTATTTTGGAACTCCTACGAACGGAACAACTATACGCTAAGTTTTCAAAATGCGACTTCTGGCTTCGTGAAGTCCACTTTCTAGGCCACGTGGTAAACAAGGATGGGATTCATGTTGATCCATCCAAGGTAGATTCGATCAAGAACTGGCCTGCACCTCGCACACCAACCGAAATACGCCAATTCTTGGGTTTGGCGGGTTATTACCGACGGTTCATCAAAGATTTCTCAAAGATTGCATAGCCGCTTACATTATTGACACAGAAAGGTGTTGTTTATCGTTGGGGTAATACACAGGAAACAGCGTTTCAGCACTTAAAGGATAGACTTTGTAGCGCACCTATCCTCTCATTGCCTAAAGGCACGGACGATTTTGTAGTCTACTGCGACGCATCTATCCAGGGTCTTGGGTGTGTGTTGATGCAGCGGGATAAAGTCATTGCTTATGCTTCGCGCCAACTTAAGATTCACGAACGGAATTACACAACACACGATTTAGAGCTGGGAGCTGTTGTTTTTGCGCTCAAGAAATGGCGACATTACCTGTATGGCACTAAATGCACCATCTACACCGATCACAGGAGTCTCGAGCACATATTCAAGCAGAAAGAATTGAACATGCGACAACGTAGATGGGTCGAACTATTGAACGATTACGAATGTGCTATAAAGTACCATCCGGGCAAAGCCAATGTGGTGGCCGACGCCCTCAGTCGAAAGGATACTACACCTAGGCGTGTACGAGCGTTGCAACTCACTATTCAGTCTAGTCTTCCTTCACAGATACGAGATGCTCAGGTAGAAGCATTGAAACCAGAAAACGTCAGGGCTGAAGCCCTACGCGGCTCAAGGCAACGGTTAGAACAAAAGGCAGACGGAGCCTACTATGTAACAGGACGCATCTGGGTCCCACTTTATGGCAACTTACGCGAGCTTATAGTGGAAGAAGCTCATAAGTCTCGCTACTCAGTACATCCTGGTTCAGATAAGATGTACCATGACCTCAGAACTACATATTGGTGGCCTAGCATGAAAGCTCACATAGCCACTTACGTTAGCAAGTGCTTGACTTGTGCGAGAGTTAAAGCGGAATATCAGAAACCATCAGGCCCACTCCAACAACCTGAGATACCACAATGGAAATGGGAACAAATTTCCATGGATTTTGTTACTGGCCTACCTAGATCTCAGCGTGGGAATGACACTATTTGGGTGATCGTGGATCGACTCACAAAGTCTGCTCACTTCTTGGCTATCAAGGAAACGGACAAGTTCTCCACACTAGCAGACGTATATTTGAAGGAAGTGGTCTCAAGGCACGGGGTGCCCACCTCTATTATCTCTGATCGTGATGCACGTTTTACTTCAGAACCGTGGCAAGCAATGCACAAATATTTTGGCTCTCGTTTAGACATGAGCACAGCTTATCATCCTCAGACAGATGGGCAGTCTGAGCGCACTATTCAAACTCTAGAAGACATGCTTCGGGCGTGCGTAATTGACTTTGGCAATGGCTGGGAAAAACATCTGCCACTTGTGGAATTTTCGTACAATAACAGCTACCACACCAGCATTAAAGCTGCTCCATTTGAGGCATTTTACGGGCGTAAATGCCGATCACCTCTTTGTTGGGCAGAGGTGGGTGACAGTCAGATCACAGGTCCAGAAATGGTAGTTGATACTACTGAAAAGATTGCTCAAATACGACAACGCATGGCGGCAGCTCGTGACCGTCAGAAAGCATACGCAGATAAAGACAGGAAACTACTCGAGTTCCAGGTTGGGGATCGAGCGCTACTCAAAGTTTCACCCTGGAAGGGTGTGGTTCGTTTTGGCAAACGAGGCAAGCTAAATCCGCGATATGTTGGACCATTCGAAGTTATAGAGAAAATAGGCAAAGTGGCCTACAGACTGAACTTACCAGCTGAACTCAGTGCAGTTCACAACGTCTTTCATGTGTCGAATCTGAAGAAGTGTCTGTCAAATGAGACCCTCATAGTTCCTTTGAAGGAGCTCACTATCGACGAACAGTTACACTTCGTCGAGGAACCTGTTGAAATCACGGACCAGGATGTTAAGGACCTCAAGAACACGAGAATCCCTCTTGTACGAGTTCGTTGGAACTCCCGTCGCGGCCCAGAGTTCACCTGGGAGCGTGAAGATCAAATGAAACTCAAGTATCCCCAGTTATTCGGAACCAATGCAACTACTACTGAGGTTGAAGCTACTACTGCAGAATTTCGGGACGAAATTCCAAATCAACGGGGGGATAATGTGACACCCCAGGAAAACCAGTAAACGATACAACTTACCTAGCTTCCTCAGTGACCACATGCTAAATTTCGGGACGAAATTTCTTTCAAGTTGGGGATAATGTGACAACTCGAGTTTCCGACATTCTTTATTCGCATTTATTGCACGTTGACTTTGACTGCTTAGTTGTTTGACTTGTTTGATTTGTAACGGTACACGTCGTGTTATAATGAAACGGATTGTGATTGTTGCATGTATGTGATTTATAATATAACATGAGACTTATTAGAAAGACACTTAAAACACATGAAAGGACCCCGACCAAACAAGTGTTTCGTCATGGCCAAATCGACGAAACAGGAATCTGTTTCGTCATCATCATCTCGACGAAACAAGTTGTTTCGCCAAGCCCAAATACGCCGAAGCCCAGTTAAGGGCCCAACTCTGTTACGTGAGTTATATCTCACAGAACTGTTTCATTCGTGAAACTCATCACCACAACCGAAACCCTAGAGTTCCCTTTTGTGCGACGGCAGAAACAAGACTTCCTTCTGTTTGTGTGTGCACCTCGATTAAGCAGATCCTAGGTTAGTAATTCTTGCTACTCGATCTCATGTTTGCGTGATAATAATGGATCGTATAGTATTAATTAATTGTTTCTTGGACTGATCATGTATACGTATGTGACGAAGTAGTGATGATTTAATGCATGTGTGATGCCTTGAAAATGCAATCGATCGGATAGGGATCCTTCATAATTGTCGGTTAGTATTCTTATATTTACTTGTGAGTGTCAGAAACCATGTGGTTGCCATTTGTGTTCTTAAATTATATGAGATACTAAATGGATATATGTGTTCCACGCATACTGTAATATTAACTTGTTGAAGTATGAGATAGTATTATATTATATAGGATAGGTTGATGGCACAGATTTGTAGGTTGACTTGATGATTGATAATGGGATGATGGTGTCGAAATTGTTAGCTGTGAAAGAACCGATCTTTTTTTGACAACTGTTGAGATTATTTATGAAATTCATGATTTGTTGATGATGATGATCGATGATGTTGATGACGGCTGTTAGCAATGATTAGTGTTTAGGTGTTAATATTTTGTAACTGATATGTTGTCACGACGTAACTGACTTCATGACGAAACCGAATCACGGCAAAATAGATCCGACGAAACAAAATTGTTTCGCCGGGGGATATAATGACGAAATGGTAGTGTTTCGTCGAAGGGGCTTATGGCGAATCAAGGGTGTTTCGCCGGTTGGGTAATTTGCACAGCAACTATTTCTGTTAAAACTTAACTGAGTTAGTTAACTGCTGTTAGATGGTGAACATGACTTGTATGATTACGAAAACGTGCAATGTGATACTCGATGCTTATCGATGTGATGCCCACTGTGATTATACCTATACGTGAGCAACATGAAATACAAACTGATTATGTATACGTGCGTACTTTAGGACGTGACTGATTAACTGCGAGCACATACTTAGCATACCGAGCAAACCAAGGTGAGTTCACACAGCCAAGGCATGGGGTTCCCAGGGTGGGAATGGGTTTGGATTATTTACTTGTACTTACTTAGCTTATGGAACTTAGTTATATGGTCCTCGGGAGAGGAAGGATTATTGATAAGATACGACTAGACTAGTGATACTAATAGAACTGATCTTCGCACACATGCCGGGGTTGGCCGCGATAATATGACTGATCTTCGCACACATGCCAGGGTTGGCCGCGATAATATGACTAATCTTCGCACACATGCCTAGGAAGGCCGCGAACTATACACTAAACTTCGTACACATGCCGGGTGGCCACGATACAAATATACCTAGTCTAGAATACTCGGGAAGTTTTCCCTAATCTTCGCATACATGCCTAGAGGGCCGCGATACGAACTAATACGATACATGACTTAATGAACGAACACAAGGCTTACTATACTATTACAATTACTGAACTTTTAACTGTGAACTCGCTCAACTAGTTGTTGACTCTTTGCTGCATGCCTTGCAGGACCTTAGGTACATATGGAGCTTGCACAGGGAAGGAGCAGGTCGTTGTGGGACATGGATCGAGGATGCCATGTTAAATATTTAAACACTTGAACTTATGATTTACATTGGGTTTACTTACTTATGCTTCCGCTAAACATTGATACTATACTTTGGTTTTTGGAACACCTTTCATATTGTTTGGTTGATTTACACTTACTATTTACGTTGTTCAATATGATTGGTGGCTTGATCCTGGTCAGTCACGCCTCCAAGCAGTGGTACTCCGCGTGTGGATTTTGGGGGTGTGACACCCCAATTGTCCGCACACATATCAGCCGTATAACCATCAAGTCTTTTCAGAATCCCTAACTTAGATGCTAGTAAACTCAAACCGTCATCCGTGTAGACTGAGATAGGAACATTATGCAACTTGACCCACAACGGAACCGACTTAATACCCTCTTTTTTAAGGCTCACAGACGGAGACCAAACATTCAAAAACAACGGGACTTTCCGAATTAGCCAGGGCCCCCCTCCAAGACTTTGGCCATCCCCTCCTTGGTATCAAACTTAAAGAAGAAAAATCCATCCGAATTCATCATAATTTTAGCAAACCCATATTTTGACCATACATTCTTAGCGTAATATTCAACTACAGGGTATGGCAAACGATTACCTAGAAAGTATCCATAAAGAACATTGTCGAATTTTTCCTGAACCTTTCGGATAACCTCTCGAGGGATCACAACATCAGCATCCTGCATAGTCTCATTCGAATCCAACCTTCTGAAATTAACTTCACGTTTCATCGGACTAACATTCTTAACCCTATCCGCATACGATGGCCTTGAAGTGTGCTTCTCGGGTTCTTCATCCCTTTTACTCTCCCCTAGATCCGATTGAACCGGCTTAGTCACCTTCTCCAGCTCATCTATTATGTTTACCATCCTCGGTTCTTTCGGTGTAACACCACGTCTGGGAAGCAGCGGATTGCCATCAATATTGAGCGACGTAACATCATAACTCTTGCCAAACACCGATTGCTTACCTAATACCTCCTGTGAACTCGTAACATTGGCCTTGGCATTGCTCGAACTCAGAAAATATCCCCATGCAACCTTTCGGAAAACGACTGAAACCCTAGATCCTCCAAACCCTGATCCTTATTTCTCTCCATGCACCCAAGAAACGACGTAACCTCAACCAGAAGACAAAAACATGCAGCCAAAGAGAAAAACCCTAATCCTTAACCCAAGTATTAATCATCAATCTTGATCAATTAAAACAGTGTATCGATCTAGCTAAATTAATCACAGTTAACCGCGATCAATAACAACCACGTTAATTAATCAGGATATCGAATTAATGACTAAGGTGGCGATTGAACAAGAACAAAATGAATAAAACCCTAGATTCAAATCGGTCACAGCTGCTAACAAGTTCGTTATAGAGTTTTGACAGATCAAATCTCTAATCACAGACTGTTATACAAATGATCACAAGAAAAAACTAGGGTTTCAAGAGGAACCAAAATCTCCCAGGAGAGAGAGATATTTGATGATGATATTGATGCATGCTCACACCTCATGAACTTTCTACCTTGTGTATCGACTTAAGCACGCCTAGTGCAAGGTGTCCAAACACCTCTCGTTACACAAATTCCAAAATCCATATAGGATCTTTATATCCTCATAATTAGATCCTTGTGGATGGGAATCGTTCATCGGAGCCCTTAATTAAATTCTTTGTATGATTCAATACGTACATTATGATTCAATAAGGACAAAGCCGAATTCCTATTAAGATTTTCCTATCTTCATAGATAAATTCTTGAAACTGATTAAAGTGCCAAATGAAATCCACGGATTGGATTCCTGGTGTGCTTTAAATATCCGTGTCCAAAAGATAACAAATTAAAGGTCAAGTTAAACAATTATGTGATTATGTGCTTATGTGTTCCCTTTTATGTTTTTTCTATGATCCAAATTTTTGTTATCCAAATCCTCGTAGAATCTTCCATATCTTCGTATAAGGGATTCAAAGTAGGATATCCAAGGGTACTATCTCAAATCCTTAATGGACTTCTACATTGTAGTTAAGTCCCTTGGGTTATGAAGTACTATTCTATAATTGGACCCCTTGAGTGGTCTAGTTAAACAGATTGATCTAAAAATCTGGTTAGGATTATCATGTGATGATATAGCTTAAAAGACTCCTTGGTGGTCTAACTAAGGAGATCACTTGTCGATCTAATTAAAAGGACCCTATGGTAGTCTAGTCACACTCATCACAGGTTTGATTTTCTTCCCCTACATATTATGAAATGCACTGTGCGGACTGTGCAAGGAATTACGTAATTATGGACGCGTACATAATTATGGAATTTAGTGCACAGAAACCACAGCAAGTTTTGTCTTGTGTCTAGAGTTAACCCTATTCATTTCCATTTCTGAAGAATACCCATTGAGGAAAATGACTCATTCCGTGCATTTTCGTTTCTGAAGAATACCCATCGAGGGAAATGAATATCCTTTTGTTTAATCCTTCATTTCCGTTTCTGAAGAATACCCATTGAGGAAAATGACTCATTCCGTGCATTTTCTTTTCTGAAGAATACCCATCGAGGGAAATAAATATCCTTTTGTTTAATCCTTCATTTCCGTTTCTGAAGAATACCTATTGAGGAAAATGACTCATTCAATGCATTTTCATTTCTGAAGAATACCCATCGAGGGAAATGAATATCCTTTTGTTTAATCCTTCATTTCCGTTTCTGAAGAATACCCATTGAGGAAAATGACTCATTCCGTTCATTTTCGTTTCTGAAGAATACCCATCGAGGGAAATGAATATCCTTTTGTTTATTCCTTTATTTTCCATTTCTGAAGAATACCCATTGAGGAAAATGACTCATTCCGTGCATTTTCGTTTCTGAAGAATACCCATCGAGGGAAATGAATATCCTTTTGTTTAATCCTTCATTTCCGTTTCTGAAGAATACCCATTGAGGAAAATGACTCATTCCGTGCATTTTCGTTTCTAAAGAATACCCATCAAGGGAAATGAATATCCTTTTGTTTAATCCTTTATTTCCGTTTCTGAAGAATACCCATTGAGGAAAATGACTCATTCCGTGCATTTTCGTTTATGAAGAATACCCATCGAGGGAAATGAATATCCTTTTGTTTAATCCTTCATTTCCGTTTCTGAAGAATACCCATTGAGGAAAATGACTCATTCCGTGCATTTTCGTTTATGAAGAATACCCATCGAGGGAAATGAATATCCTTGATTTTTCTTCCTTCATTTCCATTTCTGAAGAATACCCATTGAGGAAAATGACTCATTCCGTTCATTTTCATTTCTGAAGAATTTCCGTTGAGAGAAATAACAGGATTATGCCTTGCATATCTTTGATGGGTTATTCTACGCAAATAGATAAACACCCTAGATTCCATGCAAGACAAATATTTAACACAGCGACACAGACAGACTCCTACGAATAAATTTCGGGATGAAATTTCCTAAAGTAGGAGAGACTGTGACCCCCGTGCTTCTGCGACCATCAAACAAATACCAAACAAATGAAATATTGTATTTCATACTTGGGATTTGTATAAATATGTGTATCTTTTGCACGTATCAATTCTTGTTCGATTTCAAGCTTTAAATTGCTTTCTGGAAGGTTATACGCGTACTGATGCGCAAATATAACCAGTTTAATGCAACGATCACTCTGGAATAGTGAAATAGGCTTAACATACCTTAAATAACCTTTACATAACTTAGAAATAAGTTTTGGAGGGTTTGGTGTGGCGAAATCAAGTTTATTCGCTTACAGGGACTAATTTCGACAAACTGCGAAAGTATGCCGATTTGTACTGTAACGAACATTCCGGAACATGACCATAAGTTAAACATACCCTAAATATCCTTTACATAGCTTAGAAATAGGCTTTGAGGGGTTCGGTGTGCTACAATAAACTTTTTGGTCATTCAGGGACTAAAAGCGTCAAAAAGTGCATAAGTTTGCATTTTCGCGCATATCTTACGTTCTGAATACATCCGGACATCCAAAACATTATGTAATCATTAAAATATTTTATTTTAGTGATTGGCATGAAAAAATTCCATTCGTCGCGTAATTTGGATCGTTTTTCGCATTCGTTCGTGTTTCGTCGTAATTAACCGAACAACGCAACCGTACGACCAAATTAACCGATATCTGAGATATTTTTGAGCATGTTTCATGTTCCCTATACTTTAACTTCATTTTAGAGCCTTGAAATGGGATTAACGGGGCTTAAACGTGTCAAAAATGCATCAAAAACCATGTTTTGCACATTCAGGGACCAAAATTGACATTCTGCCATAGTTATCTTAGGAAGCGACCAAAATGAAAAATCTAAATTCCAGCTTGTTCCAGCTATTCCCCTCATTTGCACATGGTTTTAATGAAACTAGAGGCTCCCATGGTTTCACAAAACCATGGGCACATGTGTACGGATGAGATCGAAGCTCGTTTTACGATGAACGATCTTAACGGTTGTGCAAAAACTATATAAATCCCACCCCCTTTGCTCTCAAACTCACATTTGATCTGATTTTCATTCTCTAAGTTGAAGTCTTGCACTTCATACCTGAGAATAAATTGGATCAAACCTCCTTGGACCTTTTGTAAGTCCTCTTTCGTTCTTTTATGCATTTTTAGCGTGAAAGTCAAACTTTGTTTGACTTTCTGCATTGACCACTTTATGGTCAATACGAAGTTTGTTTGAACTTCATAACGTGAGCGTAATCAAGATGGTTTTAGTCTCTTATGAACTTCAAAACCCATTGTTTTGGTACCAAACCTGTTTTCTAACTTCGTTAAACATGTTTTAACATGTTTAGCTCGTCACTTTAGGTTTAGTGCTTATGTAGAGTCATAAGTCAAGCGGTCTAAACAACCGCTTAGACTTTCGAACTAGACCCATTTGGTCGATCATTAGGATCCGACCAAACATGTTTAGTGACCATAGTTGTATAGGGAATAACCTTCCGAGGTTATACCTTATGGTCACTTCGTTTAAGTAGTTGTATGATAGGTAGTTTATATGCCTTAGGTAAATGATCAAAATGCCCTTTTTACGCATAAATTCATTTTAAGCATATGTAACCTAAATTTTCACATCTAAACTGATTAGGTAACATTATTAGACATGTTAAGGCATGTATTACTTGTCATAGGACTAGTTAGGCGGTCCGAACGCGTTTTACGTGAACGACGCGTTAAAGTAGCGTAAGCTACCTAAACGGGTCGTAATGGGTCGTAAGCACTTAGGATAGGTTTCCTTTTAGTATGTAGGCCTTGTTAAACCATATCATGTGAGTCCCCACACTCATTTGGTTTACGAGACCTCATTCTATCCGATCTTCGGATTTAGGTCCGGTTTATTTACCTAGTTACATATATTAGGTGCCGTATGATTCTGTGATCCCTCTAGCTTTGCTTGGATGTTGTTCAAGACTTCTAAGCACCCTCAAGTGAGTACATAGTCCCCTCTTTTACTGTTTTTAAAACGTTTTGGGGTGAAACACATGTGCCTACTTGTTACTTTCATGCTTTCCATGTTTTCATATCATATACTTGCTATGTTCATTAGTACACTATTAGTACATGATTTCATTTTGTTTTGCTATGTATGTTCACTTAACATGCTAGCCCATTGTTTTACATTTTGAACTGTTTGAACCATTTGTAACCTCTTATTTATGAGACCCATTTGTAACCACTCAATGAATTGAACCATTTGTAACCATTCAATGTATGGGAACCATTTGTAATCATGGGATGTATGACAACCATTTGTAATCGTTGGATGTATGTGAACCATTTATAATCATTTGATTGATATGAACCATTTGTAACCATTTGACATACGTGAACCATTTGTAACTGTCTGAACCATTGGGTTAAGGAAGTGATTAGGTAACGCGGTGGGTGTAATGTGTTAAAAGCATGGTGGATACGCAACTGGTACTTCCTATATATAAGTGCTTTTAACACATTATATATCGTTGCGTTATCTAGATCACTTGGGTAAACGATTTTGAAACAATGTCACACAATGATGTTTTCTGAATAATATAAACCATACGAGTTTTGTTAACGAGTTTCTACTATAAGTTTTACAATTTGATTTCATAAAACAAATGTTTTGGAGTTAAGAATCATGGCTACGAGATTTTATAAATCATATCCAATTTGATTTGAGTTGGTTAATTATGTCGCAATACCATACTTTTCAAAACAAGGTTTTTAAATAAGTATTGCTACATGTAAAACGAGCCATGAATATGACACTCACATAAAACCTATGTACTCGCCGACATTTTTATGCTGACGTATTTTCACATGTGTTTCAGGTACCATAGTTGATGATGATTGATGATGATATTTGTGTACGCTCACATAGGAATGGACGAGGCCTTAGTGACTTAATAACAATGAAAGACTATTTGTTTATGTTTTGTTTCAAATTCCAATGTAATGTAATACATTTAATTCATTTTTGATGATGGCGGTTGACGTCATTTGTTTGTTTTTTTTCGTTTGTCTACTAGTTAGTCATTATCATGATTGTAGTAGGCTAGATTGAGGTGGTAACTTGGTTTGTTTGTTTTTTTTGCTTACATATATGGGGCATGTCCTGTATATGAACTAGTGGGGAACTCATCCTCACTACTTGTACTTATTTGGCGGTTGTCTATAATAGAATCACTGGGGTAACCCTTTACCCAAAAAATAATACATTTAATTCAATAAAACTAAATTGTTTAATCCATGGTTGTGAAACAATGATTCTGTTACAACACTCCCCGACATTTCCGCCACGTTTTGTTGTTTTACATGGTCGGGGTGTGACACGTTACAGTACAAATCGGCATACTTTCGCAGTTTGTCGAAATTAGTCCCTGTAAGCGAATAAACTTGATTTCGCCACACCAAACCCTCCAAAACTTATTTCTAAGTTATGTAAAGGTTATTTAAGGTATGTTAAGCCTATTTCACTATTCTGGAGTGTTTATTGCGTTAAACTGGTTATATTTACGCATCAGTGCGCGTATAACCTTCCAGAAAGCGATTTAAAGCTTGAAATTGAACATGAATTGATATGTGCAAACGATACACATATTTTTACAAATCCCAAGTATGAAACACAGTATTTCATAAATTTGGTATTTGTTTGATGGTTGTAGAGGCACAGGTGTCACAGTCTCCCATACTTTAGGAAATTTCGTCCCGAAATTTATTCGTAGGAGTCTGTCTGTGACGCTGTGTTAAATAATTGTCTTGCATGGAATCTAGGTTTTTTTTTTATCTATTTGCGTAGAATAACCCATCAAAGATATGCAAGGCATAATCCTGTTATTTCTCTTAACGGACATTCTTCAGGAAACAAAAATGAACGGAATGAGTCATTTTCCTCAATGGGTATTCTTCAAAATGGAAATGAAGGAAAAGTCAAGGATATTCATTTCCCTCGATGGGTATTCTTCATAAACGAAAATGAACGGAATGAGTCATTTTCCTCAATGGGTATTCTTCAGAAACGAAAATGAACGGAATTAGTCATTTTCCTCAATGGGTATTCTTTAGAATGGAAATGAATTGAGTCAACTCTAGACACATGACAAAATTTGTTGTGGTTTCTGTGCACTGAATTCCATAATTATGTATGCATCCATAATTACGTAATTCCTTGCACAGTCCGCACAGTTCGTTTTGTAGTGTGAAGGGGAAGAAAATCAAACCTGTGATGAGTGTGACTAGACTACCGTAGGGTCCTTTTTAATTAGATCGACAAATGATCTCTTTAATTAGACCGCCAAGGAGTCTTTTCAGCTATATCATCACATGATATTCCTAACCGGATTTTTGGATCAATCTGTTTAACTAGACCACTCAAGGGGTCTAATTATGGAATAGTACTTTATAATCCAAGGGTCTTAACTATTACGTAGAAGCCCATTAAGGATTTAAGGTAGTACCTTTGGATGTCCTACTATGAATCCCTTATACGAAAATATGGAAGATTCTACGAGGATTTGGATAACAAAAATTTGGATCACATAAAAACATAAAAGGGAACACATAAGCACATAATCACATAATTGTTTAACTTAATTATTGATTTGTTATTAACTTGTTGTCGATTGAACATGGATATTCAAGGTACACCAGGAAACCAGCCGATGGACTTCAATGTCCTCAAGAATCTATCTGAAAAGATAGGATGATCTTCCAAAAATTTGATTTTGTTTTCAAAGAAACGTAATATTCGAATTAAGGAACACAACAATTTTAGGATTTACGGAAATACCCTTAGGTACCCTATTAAGGATTTATAGTGGTACTTTGGGTATTCGTCCAGAGTTGTAACTTGCGCCTTGTACTTCGTTTTCTTGGAAGAAACGGGTACTTAGGATTTTCGTGGAAAACGCAAGAGATCATAACATGGAAGAATTTTGGGGGTAGTCTGCTCTTCAAGGAATACAATTCCTTGATTGTCGGTATTGTAGGGGATATGTTGTTTATACATGCAACCACATAAATATATTGCAATGTAAATAAAAGATTTATTTATAAACAACGGTAACAACTGTTTCATGGACCTTGACAACAACAAAAGAAAATAATACATAAGACGTGATTATTTCTAAACGGCGTTGTCTTCTAGTCGGTCAGATGCTCATCCCTGTGCTGGATTTGCATTAGCAAGCTTTGGGCAATTTCTTCGGAAATGGCCCATCTCGCCACAGTTGTAGCAAGAACCTGGTGGAAAACGAGCTTGAGCTGGATTGTTGTCAGCTTGATTTGGTGCAACTGCAGCTCGGCAAACTCTTGCTGTATGACCTATAAGTCCACAAATTTGGCATTTGCGGCACTTCACACTAGCATGATGATGAAGGTTACATTGGTTGCACAAGGGTGCAATTCCGTTGTATGGCTTCTTAGCAGGGGGTTGAGCTGGTTGGTCGGGGGCAGCTTGATCATTGTGAGCAACCACGGCAAAGTTCTGGGAAGCTTTTCACTTCTTTGACTTCTTGGAGGATCCAGTCTGTTCATCTTTGGGTTTCGATTCCTCGATTGGTTTCTTATCACCTTTTCGGAAAAGTTTACCTTTCCTGTTTTGAGATTCAGTCAAGGTAGCAGATAGCTCAATGGCCTGCCTAACTGTAGTGGGGTTACTACCAGTCACAATGTCTTGTACTGGGTCAGGGAGGCCATCAATGTACTTTTCGATTGCCTTGTCCAAAGGCGTAACCATGTTCGGGCATAACAGACTTAACTCCTCATAACGATCCGTGTAGGCTCGATGCTCACCGCTATCTTGCTTAAGATCATCGAATTCCCTTTCCAAGGCCCTGATCTCATGACGAGGACAGAATTCCTTCATCATCAGAGCTCGAAGCTCTTCCCACGTTTGAGCCAGTGCCACATCGGTACCCCTATCTCTCATCACACCATTCCACCATGTCAAAGCTCGTTTCTCAAAGACACTAGATGCGAATTCTACCTTTCGCTCATTTGGGCATTGAACATGCCTGAAGGTGCTCTCTAGACTCTCGAACCATTGCAGAAGTGCAGTCGCTCCTTGAGACCCAGAAAACTTTGATGGCTTAGCCGAGTTGAACGTTTTGAAGTTGCAGGGGGCATTATTGTTGTTGAGAGCTTGGTTACATTGAGCAACGATGTTCGGGATTGCAGCAGTCATTTGCTGTGTATTGACAGCTGCCACTATAGTTAACTTGGCAAATCTTATTTGGTTCGCTCAATGTATCCCCCGACATTCGTTCCATATGTGGCTGGTAATATTGAACAAGTTAAGTACCCAAGACCGGTTACGGGCATGGGAGGTGGGAAGTGAAACAAACCGTCGGTTAATGTGCTGTCCGCTGTGTAAGTATGATCGAGACTCAAGGGATCATTTGTTTTTCCAATGCTCTTTTGCGGCCCAAGTATGGAACAACGTGAAGGTTATAGTTGATATGAGTAATGTCAATGACTCATGGGACTCAGTTATGGACTGGATGATTCATCATGCTAGCACTAAGAAGATCGAGCACATTATTTGCAAGTTGGTAGTTGCTGCTTCAACGTATTTCATTTGGCAAGAAAGAAATGCTCGTCTTTTTACTCCAAATCAAAGCAGTGTTTCTATGGTAACGGAAAGAATTCTGAATGCTGTCAGGTTACGTGTGATGGGTCTCAAGGCTACTGGTGATACCAACTTTACATCGCTAATGAGGAAGTGGAAGATTCCTATGCTTGAAGATGACAATGGCCCGCGCTAGCTCCTGACAGGAATCGGTCGTTGTGTGTAGTATTGGTTTTGTCTGTTTCTTGGTTGTCTTAGTTTTTTTGTCTTTGTTTTATTGGGTTGTGTTTTGCTGGATTTCCTAGTCTTGGTATGCCAAGTCTAGCATTGTGTATCCTTTCTGATGCACATGTTTTTATTCTTTGATTATTTATAAAATTCACTGGGGTAACCCTTTACCCAAAAAATAGGTACCTGATTTTCGCGTCGTGGAGGCATTCTAAAAAGGGGAAACAAGAGAGAAAACAAATAAAATGGCATTGGGTAAGAATAGGATGTTACAATTACCGACCAAAATCATGGGTGATGGTAATTTGTTTGAACCACGAAGCAAACAAACGACACACAAAGGCTGAATCAAAGTAAATAGGCCCTCATAATGTATCACAAAGACATGCTCGCCTATAAGTGGACACTCACCCCAAGAGTTCCTAGGTAAGAGTGACTGGTCCGATATTGCGGATTTGTACGAACATTCTAGCCTTAGACAGAAAGCTCAGGGTACAGGCACCCACCCTTCCAGTTTGCACGTGTTCACATTATGTGGCCCTAAACTTTGATGAGAATTTGAAAACTTTGAAGGTTCGAAACCTTATAATAAATCATCCTAGAACAGATGATTAGTTTTCAAAGCAGATTCAAATTTTATGTTCTTATTGTGGTTGCTGCCTAAAGATAGGCAACGGTATTGTTTTATGACTAAACGCAAGTAAACTCGCGTTAGGGTCCTACGAAGGTTATAGTCTAGGTCAAAGCATTACTAATAACCTAATTCCCTATAACCATTGGCTCTGATACCAACTTTTTGTCACACCCCGACCACGTAAAACAACAAAAGTGGCAGAAACATCGGGGAGTGTTGTAACAGAATCATTGTTTCACAACCATGGATTAAATCGAGGATTAAACGTGGCGGCTTCGACTTACTTCATATGGAAAGAGAGAAATAATTGTCTATTTTCCAACGTATTTGCTGATGAGAATGCAGTGATTCAGAGGATTAAGAACATTGTCCGTTTACGTTTAATGGGGTTCAAGTTTAGAAGACAATCAAGTAATGAGAGCCTGCTGAAGACGTGGAAGATCGGTTCTGATGATGCGGTCAACGATCCGGGCTAGCTGAATGTAATTGTTTAATTGGTTTTTGTTTAGTTGTGGTCGTTTTGTGCTAGTTGTTTCTTGGATGGTTTGTTTGTGGGCTGTGGTTTCTTGTGTCCTAGGCGTTGGTATGTCAAGCCTAGTTGGCGTGTCTATTTCGGGCATGCCCTTGTTCTTATTTTTTCATTTATAAAATTTACCTAGGGTAATTAACGGCCTCTAATTTCACGATTAACAAACATTTAAGTCAATAATAAGTAGTGTTTAAGGCATGAATTAACTTAATTAGGCTCCTGGTATGCCTAGGAACGCTTATCGGACGTTACAGTACGCGTATGAGGATTTTCGGGAAATCTACTGAATATTAAGTGATAACAAACTGACACCGTACAAAATACTGACTGCGCCTACAAATACAAATCTTATACGTATAATTTAAACATGTGAATGCGGTTTTGCGAAATATTATCCTTTCGAACGACACAAAGCGCAAACGTGAACGAAAAACGCGAAAACAGTAACGAGCCGACAATCAACGACGGAATGGAAGCATCGGACTCGAATTTCCGTCTCGATATTAATATATTATGATATATTTAGTTTCGTTTTTAAATTTTATTTCCCGTAGTTGAAAATGGATCGAAAAACGAGTTAGAAACGACTGACGGAACAAGTTACGCGTTTTAACGCGACGACGATCATACGCGTCAAATATCGACACCCGATGTAAACTTTTAGGCGTTTCATCTCTAAGATTATATTTTATGGCATTACACTAGTAACGGGCTTGTGGGCCTGGGCCAAGCCCATTAGTTAACCTAACTATATAATCAACTTTTTGTTAAAACCCTCATTTGTTCCATCATACTTCAGCCGACACCCCCTCATTTCATCTCCTTCATTGCATTCTTGTTGGAGAAACCCTAATCTAAACTCACACTCACACTGCTTCGTCTTTCTATCTTCATCTAAAAAACAAAACCTAACACTATAACACCCCACACATCTACAGCCGCACCCACCTGAATTTTTCCCTCACTCCCTCTCGTTTTCAAACTTAGCAAACCACAGGAACAAGCCGGCAATGGTGGATGGCAGCGCCGCCGCTACGGCGGCGGTGGTGGTGAGTTTCGACGGCGCCCCCTAAACCGAGGCCTCTGAAGATGAATCAAGCCTCCAACTTCCGATTCGAGCAACAGAAGGGACGTAATCAAACACTGGCAGCCGTATTTTCACTCCGGTAAGCGCCTGGGTCATCCCTCTTTCAAATCGCA
This sequence comes from Helianthus tuberosus, assembly GCA_030545235.1. Classification (NCBI taxonomy): domain Eukaryota; kingdom Viridiplantae; phylum Streptophyta; class Magnoliopsida; order Asterales; family Asteraceae; genus Helianthus; species Helianthus tuberosus. The sequence continues at coordinate 108,163,297 of CM060354.1, read as the reverse complement.
GGTCATTTCTACCTTTAAGAGCTTTTTTTTTCGATTCGTATCAGTTTCAGGGGCGTCGGGTGTCGGATGGTGGTGGTCGTCGGCTGTGGTTACTGCGCGGGAAGGGGCAGCGGCTTGTGGGTGTTGTTGGGGGTGGAGCGGCCCGACTGGAGTGGTGGTGCACGATTCGGGTTGGCTCGAGACCTGTTACGGTTCAGTTTTGAGTTAGTCTTCGGTTCAGGTTTCGATTCCGGTTCAACCGAGTAACTCAGATTTGGGGTTCGAGTAGTCACATCAGCAGGATCGGGTCACGGTTCATGTCAGTTATGTTTCGGGTTCACATCGGGTCCGATTCGGTTCGAGTCTCGGTTCGACAGTCAAACGGGTTTTGGTTCGAGATCGATCAAGCTCAGATCGGGTTCAACACGGTTAATTTAGAAAGCGGTTCAGTTGACTCGGTCAAACCGAGTCAACTCAGTCAAACCCGAGTCAACTCGGGTCAACACAGTTAAAGCGGGTTAACTCAGTGTTCGGTTCACACGGTTCGCATTGGTCTCCGGACAGATTTGTTCGGGTTCAGATTTCAGCTTCGCGCGTCGGTCAAAAACGATCAACTGAGGTCAAACTCGGTCAACACGAGACCCGGTAAAGTTATAACGACGTGAAATTTAGTTAGTTCGATATAGATTTTTAGATTCTTAGTTAAACTCGCAACCGAGCTCGACCCGATTAAATAACTCCTATATATTAGCGACCTTGTTTTCATTTTGGCGCATTTGACAAGATTATAATATATTGTTTGGATTATTGTTGAATTTTTGACAAATAACGACAACTTTGATTGTCGAGGCATCCTAAAAACAAGGGAAACTCTGGCTGATTTTTGTAAAAACCCGAATTACAAAACGGGATTTTATCTTAAAAACGACACCAATCGAGACTCTAGTTTTCGTATAAAACTAAATATAAGAAGTATATGTATTTTTGTGTCATTTTATAACTTATAAACTGCAAATATAATATTTCGACAACAAATGAGTTACAACTTAACGAAACCCGACACATATTTAGATAAATAAAATTATCAATATTTATTCAAACATTGAAAATCCGATCGTCTTTATCACATAAATATAATAGTTTATAGTTATTTCAAATATCGCGAATTCGAATACTTACTTCACACATCAACCTTAAACGCTTTTGGTGAACTAAATATACTTGTTATACTTATTTCAAGCGTCGACGACTCGAATATTTTCGAGTATTTTTATAACAATAGTATATTTGTTTGCGTTCGTTAGAAAACATCAAGTTTTCGAATAGATGTATATATAGATGTATATGTATATATATTTCTTTATTTCCATCATACGAAAACTACAACGATATATTACCGTATCATATACGACACAACAAGACGCACCCTTATCCGTATACGTACTTCTATTCGCGACAACTAACACGACTTTGTAAAAATATTTATATTTATATATATAAATATATATATATATATATATAGGGGATGGTTAACGTACAAATGCGCTTATCGTACATTACGTACGCTACAATCTAAGCCGTCAGATCATCTTCCCGCATTGAAAATCGCATGTTTTTTTTGTAACAATTTCGCTTGTTGGTTTTTTAACATGCGATTTCTTCAAAATTACCACATGCGAAATTGTTACAAAAACCAACATGCTATTTCATCAAAGTTATCACATGCGAAATTGAATTACCACATGCGAAATTGTTACAAAAAAACATGCTATTTCATCAAAATTATCACATGCGAAATTGAATTACCACATGCGAAATTGAATTACCACATGCGAAATTGTTACAAAAAAACAACCTTCTATTTCATCAAAATTATCACATGCGAAATTGAATTAACACATGCGAAATTGTTACAAAAAAACACCTGCTATTTCATCAAATTTATCACATGCGAAATTATTACAAAAAAAAAAAACAACATGCGATTTTCATTGCGGGAAGATGATCGGACGGCTGAGATTGTAGCGTACGTAATGTACGATAAGGGAATTTGTACAGTATCATTTACCTATATATATATATTCTAAATCACTCAAAAAGTAAGTCGATCTCGAGACTTAGTATCTGTCCCGCTTAAATGGGATCAAATAACCATAAATTGGTTATTTCAAAACCGAGACGATAACACTATACTAGAATCGTTTAGTTAACGATTCGGTAGAGCTCGGACACGTAGTTTAACTACGTCTTTAAACTAGAAACTTATAAGTATTTTCCTTGTTAGGAATGCTTTAGTTGCACGCTAGCGAGTTCACATTTTTGGAATGATACCACTGAATCACGTTAAGCTAGCTTTGCACAGGAATGTCAAGGTGAGTTCATAACCCCCACTTTTTCTAGTTTTACATTTTTACCAATGTTTTCGGGGGTGGAAAGACATGCAAGTTTTGCAAAAATAAACAACTTTTCAATGAACGAAAACTCATACTTTTAAATCGTTTTGCGAATGGATTTCAAGGAACTTAAACGGTTTACGAACGATTTAGACTAAACATACCGGTTTTACAAAACACACGAGTATTTACTAAACGTGCATGATTTTCATGACTAGAGACGGGAACGTCCTAGTTACAATAATGGGACTGGGTTGGTCTGCGTACGTAAAACGAGACAACCCAGTGAGTTCATGCCCCCCTTTTCTTTCTAACGTTTCGGTTTTACAACTCTCGGGGGAATACATGTTACTTTGGTATGGTTAAGCTACAGCATGAATTAGTAGATCACGTGCGAATAGGCTGATACTTAAAGCACTATTAATCTTATTTAAGACCACGGAACAAAGGGGGTAGATCTATCGGGTACAGGGCGAGCCCCACTCACGAGTCCTTGTGTGACCACATGGAGTTTCCTTTGTTACCCTCGCCGGGTGGACCGGTACTAAATAGCTTACGGGTTGGTGGCTTCCTATGTCGACACACATATTAATGTCCTAGCTACACATTAATGATCAGCATGTTCATTAACGCTTTACATACCGGATTTCGATACCTAAACTTTCAAATGTCTTTAAGATTCATTCGACACAAATCACAAATATATGGTTTTACAAACATTGGTAACGTTTTCAATTTATGTACAAGTAAGAGGACGAGTTGGTCCTGCTTACAAAGACTCTCGTGGGCTAGACTCACAACTTTCATACATCATGCCGAGAAAGTGATTTTATTATATTTTCTCAATAACTTTTAAACCGGTTATCAAAAAGATTTGTTTTAAATCTTTTTCAAAACAAACTATGAACTCGCTCAACTTTATGTTGACTTTTCGCATGTTCTTTCTCAGGTGGCATTTTTTTGAAACTACAGAACGGTTGGAATAGGAGAACCCATGGGAATTCGAGTACTTAGCGGGCGCTCACTGTTTAGAAGTCTTAGCTTTTTGCTTCCGCTGTGCAATGAAGATACCAGTCCCGTCACGCCATGCTCTGATATTTCGGGGTGTGATAACATTGGAATTAGAAACAAAACAGGAACAAATAAACTTTCATTGTTGTTAAGTCACTAAGGCCTCGTCCATTCCTATGTGAGCGTACACAAGTATCATCATCAAACATCATCAACTATGGTACCTGAAACACATGTGAAAATACGTCAGCATAAAAATGCCGGCGAGTACATAGGTTTTATGTGAGTGTCAGATTCATGGCTCGTTTTACATGTTGCAATACTTATTTAAAAACCTTATTTTGAAAAGTATAGTATTGCGACATAATTAACCAACTCAAATCAAGTTGGATATGATTTATAAAATCTCGTAGCCATGATTCTTAACTCCAAAACATTTGTTTTATGAAATCAAATTGTAAAATATATCGTAGAAACTCGTTAACAAAACTCGTATGGTTTATATTATTCAGAAAACATCATTGTGTGACATCGTTTCAAAATCGTTTACCCAAGTGATCTAGATAACGCAACGATATATAATGTGTTAAAAGCACTTATATATAGGAAGTACCAGCGGCGTATCCACCATGCTTTTAACACATTACACCCGCCCCGTTACCTAATCACTTACCTAACCCAACGGTTCAAATAGTTACAAATGGTTCACATATATCAAATGGTTACAAATGGTTCACATCAATCAAATGGTTACAAATAGTTCACATATATCAAATGATTACCAATGGTTCACATACATCAAATGGTTACAAATGGTTCGAACAGTTCAAAATGTAAAACAATGGGCTAGCATGTTAAGTGAACATACATAGCAAAACATAATGAAATCATGTACTAATAGTGTACTATTGAACATAGCAAGTATATGATATGAAAACATGGAAAGTATGAAAGTAGCAAGTAGGCACATGTGTTTCACCCCAGAACGTTTGAAAAACAGTAAAATAGGGGACTATGTAATCACTTGAGGGTGCTTAGAAGTCTTGAACAACAACCAAGCAAAGCTAGAGGGATCACAGAATCAAACGGCACCTAATATAGGTAACTATGTAAATAAACCGGACCTAAATTGGAAGATCGGATAGAATGAGGTTTCGTAAACCAAATGAGTATAGGAACTCATGTAATATGGTTTAAAAAAGCCTACTTTCTAAAAGGAAACCTATCCTAAGTGCTTACCCATTACGACCCGTTTAGGTAGCTTACGCTACTTTAACGCGTCGTTCGCGTAAAACGTGTTCGGACCGCCTAACTAGTCCTATGACAAGTAATATATGCCTTAACATGTCTAATAATGTTACCTAATCAGTTTAGATGTCAAAATTTAGGTTACATATGCTTAAAATGAATTTATGCGTAAAAAAGGCATTTTGGTCATTTACCTAAGGCATATAAACTACCTATCGTATAACTACTTAAACGAAGTAACCATAAGATATAACCTCGTAAGGTTATTCCCTATGCAACTATGGTCACATAATATGCTTGGTTGGATCCTAATGATCGACCAAACGGGTCGGGTTCGAAAGTCTAAGCGGTTGTTTAGACCGCTTATTCTACGACCCTATATAAGCACTAAACCTAAAGTGACGAGTTAAACATGTTAGAACATGTTTAACGAAGTTTGAAAACAAGTTTGATATCAAGACAAAGGGTCTTGATACCCAAAAGTAGTTTGGTTGCAAAATACGCAAGAATACGTATTTTGACCGAAACTACGACTCGTCACTACACCTAATCAACGTGGTAATCAGTAGGTATAGTCACAAGGGACTATGACCATCGTAATTACGCTCACGTTGCGAAGTTCAACGAACTTCGTGTTGACCAACTCGTGGTCAAAGCAGAAAGTCAAACACTGTTTGACTTTCATGCTAAAAACGCACGAAAGAGACTTACAAAGGGTCCAAGCTAGGAAGTGATTCAAACAACTCAGGTATGAAGTAATAACTTCAACTTAGAGCTGATTGAACCAAAGTGTGAGTTGAAATGAAGTGAAGGCATGGGTTCATATAGGATTCGGTAAACCGTTAGGATCGTTCCTCGCATTTCGTGCTTTGATCTTGGCCCTCCACTTGGGCTCATGGTTTTCAAAACCATGGGAATATTTAAAACCAACAAATTTGAGCCCATAGCATCCAAAACCAGCCTTTAAAACCATCAACACTTCAAAATTGGACTAGGTTCATTGAATCTGGTCAGAAATTTCAAAAATGGTCCCTGCACTTGTAAAACTTGATTTTTGGCACTTTTAAGCCCCGTTAACCCCATTTCAAAGCTCTAAAATGATTTTAAAGTATAGGGAACTTAAAATATACTCAAAAACATCTCGAATGTCGGTTCGTTTGGTCGTACGGTTGTGTTATTCGGTTACTTACGACGGAAGTCGTAACGAACGCAAAAACGATCCAAATTAAGCGACGAATGAAATTTTATCATACCAATCACTAAAATAAAATATTTTAATGATTACATAAATTTTTGGATGTCCGGATATATTCAGAACGTAAGATATGCGCGAAAATGCAAACTTGTGCACTTTTTGACGCTTTTAGTCCCTATTGATCAAGAAAGTTTATTTTTGCGCACAAAACATCTCAAAGCCTATTTCTAAGCTATGTAAAGGATATTTAGGGCATATTTAACTTATGATCAAGTTCCGGAATGTTTGTTACAGTACAAATCGGCATACTTTCGCAGTTTGTCGAAATTAGTCCCTGTAAGCGAATAAACTTGATTTCGCCACACCAAACCCTCCAAAACTTATTTCTAAGTTATTTAAAGGTTATTTAAGGTATGTTAAGCCTATTTCACTATTCCGGAGTGTTCATTGCATTAAACTGGTTATATTTACGTATCAGTGCGCGTATAACTTTCCAGAAAGCGATTTAAAGCTTGAAATCGAACATGAATTGATATGTGCAAACGATACACATATTTTTACAAATCCCAAGTATGAAACACAATATTTCATAAATTTGGTATTTGTTTGATGGTTGCAGAGGCACATGTGTCACACTAATAACCTAATTCCCTATAACCATTGGCTCTGATACCAACTCTTCTGTCACACCCCGACCACGTAAAACATCAAATCGTGGCGGAAATGTCGGGGAGTGTTGTAACAGAATTATTGTTTCACAACTATGGTATTTAAAGTTATGTTTTATTTATAAACAAAGGTGGAATACATTGTCTTAAAACAAGAAACAAAGAGAACATAACATGATTAAACTAGTCTATATTCATTTTAAGTCACTAAGGGACAGGTCCGCCTAAGTGTGTCACGATCATCCTATGCAACAGCTCCTGAAAACACATGTGAAAATAGGTACGTCAGCATAAAAATGCCTGTGAGATACATAGGTTTTTGTGAAAATAGGATTCATGACTTGAGTTTAAAGAAATGTTTAATAAAAATTAGTCATGAATCTTGTTAAGTGTTTTCTTTTATAAATCATATGAAAATGTGATAAGAAATCAGATTATATAAAAAGAAAGGTGTATGGTTAATTAAATAACCAAGTAAAATGAGTTGTATAAAACAAACTGTTTTGTAAATGTCTTGTGAAAAATATGTTATTTATGTAAAATGTTATATGTCTAAACTGAAATGATTTAAATAACGCTACGATATGCAATATCATACAAGCACTTATATATAGGAAGTGCCAGCGGCGTATCCACCATGCTTGTATCATAATACACACGTCTCGTTACTTAAATCACTTACCTAAACAAACCACTAATGGAAAAATGTTTATGTTTAAGCCAATTGTCAAAATGTTTATGTCAAAATGTAAACCATGTAATGTATAATCAACGTCAAAATGTTCATTTGTCAAATGTAAATCATGTAATGTATATCCAAAATATCATGTATGGCATGTGAAATATATCAACTAAACCATAGGTAAAATGTACAAAAACAAGGTATTGAAGTAAAACATAGTTTAAATCAAAGTTATGTTTTGTGGAAATGGATGCTATACTGATACAAACATCTATGCGGTATTGTAAAATGCATACATTCAAGCGTTGAGACTGTGGCGATAAACCCTTAAACAAATTAAAGGTTTATCTGAGTTATGTGTATCGAATTCGGTCATTCCTTCCATCCAAACATACCTAGGATGTCAGGAACGGGAGTTGTCAATTCCTATGGTACCACTACCTACTAACGAACGGCGTGATCAATGTTAATGAATGTATTTTGGTCCCATTTAAACAAACCAAATGTCATACCAAAATGTAAGCATGTGATGTATAACAAATGTACTAAGTATGCAACAAATGAACGTACATAGCATGTGGTGTGATGTAAAACAATGCACTAAGTATGCATTAAATGGACTTACATAACGTGAAATGTAATGTAAAACAATGTACTAAGTATGCACTAAATGGAGATACATAGCATAAAATGTAATGTAAAACGATGTACTAAATATGCACTAAATGGACATACATAGCAAAAACACAATGAAATCATGTACTATAAATGTACTAATGAACATAACAAGCATATGATATGAAAACATAGAAAGCACGAAAGTAACAAGTAGGCACATGTGTTTCACCCCCAAAATGTTTGAAAAACAGTAAAAGAGGGGACTATGTACTCACTTGAGATTGCTTAATAGTCTTTAGATAACCACCAAGCAACGCTAGAAAGATCACGGAATTAAACGACACCTAATATAGGTAACTACGTTAATAAACGGACCTAAATCGGAGGATCGGATAAAATGTTAACCAAATGAGCATAGGAACTCATGTAATATGGTTTAACGAACCGTACATTCTAAAACGGAACCTATCCTAAGTGCTTACGGCCCATTACGACTCGCCTAGGTAGCTTATGCTACTTTAACGCGCCATTCACGTAAAACGCATTCGGACCGCCTAACTAGTCCTATGAAAAGTTAAATTTCCTTAACATGTCTAATTATGTTTCCTAATCAGTTTAGATGTCAAAAATTATGTTACATATGCTTAAAATGAATTTTGGCATAAAAAGGGCATTTTGGTAATTTTCCTAAGGCATATAAATTACCTATCATATAACTACTTAAATGAAGTGACCATAATATAACCTCGGAAGGTTATTCCCTATACAACTATGGTCACCTAATGTGTCTGGTCGGATCCTAATGATCGACCAAATGGGTCGGGTTCGAAAGTATAAGCGATTGATTAGATCACTTACCTTACGACCCTATAATAGTACAAATCTAAAAGTGACGAGCTAAACATGTTAAAACATGTTTAACGAGGTTTGAAAACGGGTTTGGTATCAAAACAAAGGGTCTTTTGGGTAAAGGGTTACCCCGGTGATTCTATATATTCACAACCAAATAAAACAAGTAGTGTAGAGAGACTACACTAGTTCAATCATGAGACATGCCCCATGAAAGTAAAACCCACAAAATCTCAAAGAAAAAACAACCAAGAAAAAACACCTAGACAAACATCTAGACAAGGACGCAAATCAAAAAATTATAGACTAATCAGTCTCCATCATTTTCACTTTCTTTTGTAATCTCCCATTCTCCGAGCAGCTTGCGCACCTTATCAGTGTTTTTTAACTTTGCTCCCATCAACTTGTATCTCACTGTTTTCAGAATGATGTCAGTAACCGTTTCAGGAGGTCTCAACTGATTTTTAAATAACCTGGCATTCCTTTCTTGCCAAATACTATAAGCGGCGGCCGCAACAAGAATCTTAGCAACATAAACATCAGCTTTTTTTTAACGACCTTGAACATGAAGCCAATCGACAATATCCACCCATCTATGACTCACAGAACTCATCCCCACTCTATTTCGAAGCATAAGCCACACTTGAGAGGAAAACTTACACTCAAAAAGCAAGTGAGAGTGAGAATCAAAATTCTTATAGCATAATAAACAGCACATCATATTCATGTTTTTACGCCGAGAAAGATCCCATTGCAGAATTTTGTCTTGAGTAAGCAGCTTACCTTTCATTATCAACCACATCATAAACGCATGCCTAGGGATACATTGGGCAAACCAAACAAAACTGCACCAGTCAACTTCTGGTTCTCTATACCGAACTGAATGCCAAACAGTCGACGTAGAGAATTCATTAAAGTCACCACCATCTTTCCATAGTAATCGGTCAGGTTTTGACGGTTCTAAATGAAGTTGATTGAGCTAAATGAGAACGGGAAATAGGTCCCTCCACGCGACAGGCCAATTCCAAGCGCCGTTCGAGAAAATATTAGCTACCTGGTCATCCAACCGAAAATCAGCATCCGTAATAGTTCTTGGCGACAGAAAATCACCAAGAGGCCCCAAATCACTCCAATAGTCAAACCAGGCTGAAGTATTATGACCATTCCCTAAGTCAGTCCATATATGATTTCGAATAAAAGGCCGCAACTAAATTAGCTTTCTCCACGACCAACAAGTGTTCGACGGCGACTTGCAAACCCAGAAACTTTTACCTTTTAGCCGATATGAATGAACCCACTCGACCCATAGGGATTCTCGCTTAGAAACAATACTCCAAATGTGAGAAGACATCAGGGCTTTGTTCATGTCCCCAATACGTCTAATACCCAACCCCCCTTCGTATTTAGGCGTACATACAGATTTCCAAGAGACTTTAGATTTACCTCTACTGAAGGAAGCGTCTTGAGACCATAAAAAAATTCTCATTCTAGCTTCAAGCTCCTGAATCACCCGAATCGGCAAGATAAAAACCGAGGCCCAATAAATATGCATAGAAGAGAGAACTGAAATAACAAGTTGAAGTCTTCCCGCAAACGATAATAATTTGTTCCTCCAATGCATTATTCGTTTCTCTAATTTTTCCACAAGCACACGACAATCATTGTACCTTAGTTTAGAAGAAATAAGAGGGACCCCCAAGTACTTCACAGGTAACTTTCCTTCCACAAAGGGCATAATGTCCAGAATCGCCTGTTTGACATTGTCATTAACATTACAAAAGAAAACCGTGCTCTTCTGGTTGCTAGGCACTAACCCCGACATCTTAGTAAACTTTGCAAGAGAAGACATAATACATTTAGCCGAATTCACTTCCCCTCTAGCAAAAAGAAAAAGATCATCTGCGAAACAAAGATTAATAATCTGCTGCCTTTCACATCTGTTATGGAATTTAAATGAAGAATCTATCCGAACTGCATGCTGAAGAATATCCGTCAAAACCTCCATGACAAGAGTAAATAAATAGGGAGATATTGGATCCCCTTGTCTTAACCCTCAGTTACCTTTGAAAAAACCATGCACCATGCCATTAACACAAACCGAAAAAGAAGTAGAGGACACACATCATGATCCACTCCACCATCTTACTGTTAAAACCAAAACCAAGCAACACACTTTTGAGAAATCTCCAATCCACCGTATCATAAGCTTTCTGAATATCTACTTTAAACGCACATCTGGGAGGACCCACATTTCTATGATAATTATGCATTAACTCTTGCGTCAAAAGAATGTTATCCGAAATCTTTCTTCCGGGAACAAAAGCCGATTGATTGATGCTGACAATCTCGTTCAGGTCTCTCTTAATTCTGTCTGCAATAATCTTGCTAATACACTTGTAGAGTACATTACAACAAGCGATCGGCCGAAAATCAGTAACAACCATAGGTGTCGAAACCTTTTTAATAAGAACTATAAGAGTATGATTCAATTCCTGAAGCAAGTTACCAGTCTCAAAAAAATCTTTAATCGCATTAAAAACATCATAGCCAATTAGAGGCCAAGCACTTTTGAAAAACGCCGCCGTATATCCATCCGGCCCAGGAGCTTTATCATTCCCAATAGAGAACATCGCCTTCTTGACCTCCTCCTCCGTTACATGTCGGACCATATGAGTAGCAACATTGTGAGATAAGGTTTTCGGAAATAAATCCGGAGCTGGCTCTAGAGAAACATCACCTTGGCTACCAAAGAACTTCTCATAGTGTTGAACAAAAGCTTTATAAACCATGTCACCTTCGAAGAGAGTCCCTCCCGAATCATTAACAACATCAATTCTGTTACAATGATTTCTGATTTTCAAAGAGGAATGAAAAAAGGCGGTATTCATGTCACCCGCTCTCAACCAATCAACTTTAGCTTTTTGTTTCAGAAAACGCTCCTCATCCAGCAACGCCTCCTGAAGCTCACAGCTAGTAGACGATTCTTCACCCCGGAGATCAATGTTTAGCGGATCCTGATCAATACTTTGCTGAATAACATCTAACCTCATCCGAAGTCTTTTAACTTTCTTATGAAGGTTGCCTTGTTTGAAAAGTAACGAGCGAATAGGGTTTTTAAGTAACCGAAGCTTCTTGACAACTCGAAATTGGTGCACCCCATCAACGTTAGTTTCCCAATGCTTTTTAACAATGTCTAAAAATTATGGTTTAAAAACCAAGAAGTTAGCGAACTTAAAAGACCTCGGTTTTGGCTTCATTGCTTCCGGGATAGATAGGATACAAGGACAATGATCCGAAAGTCTATAAGGCTTGAACATGGCAACCAAGTTCGGGTATTCAGCTACAAAAGGAGTGTTTCCCATCACCCGATCAATTTTCTTTAGTAACCCAACACCTTTTTTAGGCTTTTGGTTCCACTTAAAATGAATACCTGTCCGATTAATATCAAACACTTCAATGTCATCTACACACGCTTGAAACTCCCTCATACCAATAGATATAGAAGAAGTGCCCATCGAATTATCTTCTGTGTTAAGCGCTGAATTAAAATCACCCATAATAAACCAAGGCCTATTCGCAACAAGGACTTTATGCATAGAAAGAAGATGCCATAACTCCCTACGTGAAACGTAATAGTTGTCTGCATACACAATAGAACAGAAAACCATTATTTTATCCAATTTAAACACTAGTTGGAGGTGCATAACCTGGGAAGATTGAGCCAAGATCATCACATCAAAGATAGCCGGATTCCACCCAATAATAATTCTTGTACCTTTGTCACAGCAACCTCCATTTGAAGTCCACTCCCAAGAACGAAAAACAGCTTTACATACTTTACCCAGTTTGTCAAATCAACATGGGACTCTAAAATAGCACACAAGCTCAAATTGTAATCCTTCACTGCCTGACGAACCTCCATTTGTTTAAGCGGGCGATTCAACCCCCTTATATTCCAAACCGTAATACTAACCATCAGTAACTATCCGAGAAGGAGTGTTTGCCCCTTGTTTACTATTTAAATTCAGCGAACCTTGCACCATAAAATCATCCATTTCATTGTAAACCTCGTCAACCTCATCATCATCCGAATCCTCAAGGCCTGATCCCGACGCCTTTTTGCTGGTACCCGATTCCGGGTCAACTTCATTCAGGATGTTAAAGGGGTTATTCGACTTGAAGGCCTTTGAGGTTGAATCATTTTTCTCATTCGGCTTAGTCACTGGCCGATACTCAAATTTAGCTTTTTGTTTGTTCACCGGAATACCAATCTTTCTTGCAACTTTCTTACCATGAACTTCTGTATAACCATCTTGATCCACAATCGGACTCTTTTTCACTTTCCTGTTTCTTTGAACATTGCGATTATGATCCTCATGTCTAGCATTACCCGGTTTCATTGGCTTTTTCGGACACAACTCGTTTGAATGACCAAACACACAACATGTAGCACAACGATGCGGGGTCCATTCATAATCCACGTACATAGTCTCTTTGATATAACCCTCCCCGTCAGGTTCAGGTATTGCCATTATAATCTCTTCACGGAGCTCCTTTTCAGCCGAAATTTCTACCAAAGCTCTAGCATAGCTACTACGGCCCCATGAATCCGTGCACATAGATGTTGTAAACGAATCCAGCATCTTTGGCTCCCCAATTGTTGTAGCTATCAGGCTAAGACCATCTTTCGTATAGGCCGCAATTGGAACCTCATGAATTTTTACCCAGACTTGCACTTGCTTAACTTCTTTCTTTTCCAATTTGGTCGTAGGAGTCCATGTATTCAGAAACAACGGTTGAGACCTGATAATCCACGGACCATCTTTGAGGACGTTCAACATCCCAACTTCATCATTAAACTTGAAGAAGAAAAAGCCGTTGGCATTCATCATCGTTTTTTGCAATCCATATTTCTTCCAATTAACTCTCACATAATAGTCAACAACCGGGAATGCAACTCGGTCCCCCAAAAAATAGCCATAAACGGTATTGGCCAGTTTATCCTGCACAGTTCGGACAGATTCCTTAGGAAGAACAACGTCACAACCTTCTTGCGCTACCGAACTAGCCAGCGATCGGAAATTAATTTTCTGCACGTTACTGGCTACAACCGAATCTGCATAAGACCTAGGTTTAGAGCTGCTGCCCTGAGCCGTATGTGATCCCTGAAATCCATATGCAGCCACATTATCCTCTGAACCCTGAGTCACCGACGATTGAACAGGAACGGTGACCTTGGTTAATTCGTCAATGATGTTAAACAACTTCGGATCAGACTGAGCAGTCTGCAACGTACCCCTCCTAGGAAGCATCGGATTACCATCTATATTCACCACTCTACTAGCTAAACCCTTAAACGGTAATGGCAGCTTACCTCGATCACCCTTAGCAACATCCTTAGATTTTGAACGATCATCCATTGAACAATAAGCGACTCTCTCTTTTACTCAGCAATTGAGACAACCATGCACGCAGAAAACGAAGAACCAAGAAAAAAACCAGCCGAACGACAACACAAGAAAACCCTAATTTAGCTTTGACGAAAAACAGAAAGAAAACCCTAGATTCAACTCAATCCTTCCGCTAACTAGTTCGAATCAGATATATTGATAAATCAATACTCCGATGATCAGACTGTTATACGAAAATCATGAAGAAAAATCTAAGGTAGGAAAAGGAACCAAAATCGCCATTGCTAGAGAGAGAAATTAGGGTTTAGATGATCTTTTCATGTTTTATCAAAACAAAGGGTCTTGATACCTAAAAGTAGTTTGGTTACAAAATACGCAAGAATACGCATTTTGGCCGAAACTACGACTCGCCACTACGCTTAGATAACGTGGTAATCAGTAGGTATAGTCATAAGAGACTAAAACCATCGTGATTACGCTCACGTTATGAAGTTCAAACAAACTTCGTGTTGACCATAAACTGGTCTGTTGGTGCATAATGTATATCGCCTACGTCATCAGTCTAGGTCGTGTCATGTACGTGTAATAGGTTTAAAAGTTATGTTTTGTATGTTATTGAGCCAGTTCGCACGAAGTGGACCTTAAGGGTCAGGTCGCATCGTCTTAAAGTCGCATTGAATTTTGCGTGTTGCAATGTTTTGTATAAGTGCATTAGTAAAATTCTGGCGGATCGTCTTAAAGTCGCATTGAATTTGATTGTCAATGTTAATCAGTCGGCTTTTGTCCCGGGTCGGAAAATTTCGGATAATATCTTACTTACTCAGGAGCTCATGCACAACTATCATAGAAATGTGGGACCGCCCAGGTGTGCTTTCAAAGTAGATATTCAGAAAGCCTACGATACCGTTGATTGGAGATTCTTAAGGAATGTGTTGCTGGGTTTTGGGTTCAATATCAAGATGGTGGATTGGATTATGATCTGTGTGTCTACCCCATCTTACTCTGTTTGTGTTAATGGCAATGTCCATGGATATTTCAAAGGTAGACGAGGGTTACGGCAAGGGGATCCAATATCTCCGTATTTGTTTACTCTGGTTATGGAGATTTTAACTGGTATTCTCCAACATGAAACAAAATTGGATTCTTCGTTCAGGTTTCATAACAGGTGTGAGAAGCAGCAGATTATAAACCTTTGCTTTGCAGATGATCTTTTTTTGTTTGCTAGAGGAGATATTGGCTCGGCGAAGTGTATTATGGTGGCCCTTACTAATTTCGCTAATATGTCAGGTTTGGTTCCCAGTGTCCAAAAGAGTACCATTTTCTTTTGTAATGTTCCCCAACAGGTGAAGAATGCTATTCTTAATGTTATGCGTTTGTGGAAGGCTCCCTTCCGGTTAGATATTTGGGAGTTCCACTTATTTCCACAAGGCTTCTATATAAGGATTGTAGTGTTCTCGTTGAAAGCTTAGAGAAGCGTATTTCGAACTGGAAAAATAAGATGCTCTCGTTTGCGGGTCGGTTACAACTTATCTTGGCTGTTCTCTCTTCAATGCACATCTTCTGGTCATCGGTATTTATTTTACCATCTCGGGTCATGCATGATATCGAAGCTAGAATGAGGAATTTTTTATGGAATCAAGATAGCTCATATCAAAAAGGGAGGGCCAAAGTTTCATGGAAGTCTGTCTGCGTTCCAAAGTATGAAGGAGGATTGGGAATTCGTCGGATTGGTGATGTTAATAAAGCCCTCATGACTAATCATGTATGGAGTATTATCACAAAACGGAAGTCGCTTTGGGTTGAATGGGTGCATGATTATAAGCTAAAAGGGAAGAGTTTCTAGGTGGTAAAGGTTCCTACTAATTGTTCTTGGAGCTGGAGAAAACTTCTTCAGCTTCGGCCAATTATTAGAGACCATTTGTGGACGAAGCTTGGGGATGGGGTGTCAACATCGGCTTGGTACGACAACTGGTGTGTGTTAGGGCCTCTTGGTAATTTTTTGACTCCCAGAACCATTACGAGAGCAGGATTCAGATTGGATAACTCTGTGGCAGATATTTATTCAGGAGGCGGTTGGCAATGGCCCTTGGCTTGGAGGGATTTATTTCCTGTTCTTATTCAGCTAGATCATGTTCACTTAGTGGCAGACAAGCGAGATATGGTTCAATGGCGAGTATATGATAATATTTTTGAGGTTTCGGCCGCACAAATATGGGATTCTATTCGGTATAGGGATCAGGAGATCGACTGGTCTAAAGTTGTGTGGTTCGCTCATTGTATACCGAGGCATTCTTTCTTATTATGGCTGATTATGAGGAAGAAGTTACTAACTCAAGATGTTATTCTCGGCTGGGATATTACGAGGAGAAAAAACATGAATATTATGTGCTGCTTGCTTTGTTATGAGAACCATGATTCTCATAATCATTTGTTTTTCGAATGTAAATTCTCATCGGAGGTTTGGGCGTTGGTCCGAGTTCGAGCGAGTATGGTTAGTGTTGATCCGAAGTGGGAGGATATTATTACATGCTTAATGTCCAGGTCTTCTTCTAAGTTAGCAGCTGATTATGTTAGCAGACTCTTGGTGGCGGCAAGTGCTTATTTTATATGGCAGGAGCGTAATTCTAGACTGTTTAAAAATCAGCTGAGACCTCCTGAGCAAGTTTACCAACTTATCATCAAGACCGTACGATATAAGCTTATGGGAGTCAAGATGAAGCGGACGGATAGAGTTCGAAAGCTTTTAGGTGAATGGGAGATTGCTGATTCTGAAAATGATGGTGATGGCGGTTGATTAGTTTTTTATTTTTTCTTTGTTTGTTGCTAGATTGTAGTCTAGTGGTCGTGTTAGTTGGATTGGTGTGTTTTTTCTGGTTTTCTTGGTGTACAGTCATGGGGCATGTCTCATGATTGAACTAGTGTAGACTCTCTACGCTACTTGTTTTATTTGGTTGTGAATATATAGAATCACCGGGGTAACCCTTTACCCAAAAAAAAAAAAAAAAAAGGGTCAGGTCGCACGAACTGGGGGATGTCAGTTCGTGCCAAGTGGTGTTACTTGGTTCGTGTGGACTGGAGTGCCTATAAATAGGTGTGTTGGGTTTTTCATTTGTAACATTCTGGTGAAATCTGTCACGAAGTGCTGCCGGATTTTCTCTGTGTAAAAACGTTCATAATCAATGGAAAACCTGTTTAAAGTGTATTTCTCTGCTTCTACTCCTATTCTAACACTGATACAAGGTTTCTAGTCTGTTTCCGCCTTTCTAGACACCTAGATTTGACTCAGATTGACTCGTGTTGATCAAATCTCGATCCTACAAGTGGTATCAGAGCTCAGGATGAGTTAAATCTGCTGAAATCAGTCTTTTGAATGGTTTAGAACTCTATTCTTCTTCTCTTTCTTGGATTTTTGGACGAATTTATGGACAAAATGGACTGAATTTTGGATATTATGACTAAAACACCATTTTAAACAAACCTACAAAGTTACAGACCATAAATCACACTAAAACTGATCCAAAAGTGTCAAAAATTTCAAATCGTGTGAAAATGATGCTCAGTTATACGAAATGAACCAGATCGTGTGAAAATGTGTCAGATCGTGTGAAAATTGCATCCAGTTCGCACGAATTGGACTAGTTCGTTTGAAATTCTCACACTGTTTGATCAGCTTGCATGACTTGGGTGACACCTCGCACGAAGTGAGTATCCAGATCGTGTGAACTCACCACTTCGCACGAGTTGAAATTTCTTTTAAGAATTGTTTGTCACTTTGCACAGTGTGAAAGTCCAGGTCGTTTGAAACTTTTCAGTTCGTTTGAAGTCCAGTCCGTTTGAAAATCCAAATCGTGTAAAAGTCAGTTCGCTTGAAAGTCAAAGTTTTCAAAACTTAAAATTTTTTTCGAAACATTTTTCAAAGTATAAAATGGATAATCAAGATTTTTACAATGCGTTTTTCGGAGGAGGTATGCCTGTTCAATCTCCAGCGAATATAGCCCAGAATATGAATTTGGAGAACGAACTCGGAACCATGCAAAAACCACCAAAACGGCTCAACATTGAAGATTATTCAAGGTGGCAGGATAGATTTCGCACGTGGGTTCAGGCGAATCATCTTGAATGTTGGTTGAAAGTTGAAACAAAATATGTAGTTCCTGTGAATGATGCTGGTATTCCGAAAACACTTAACTCGTTAACTCCAGCTGAAGCAGAAAGTTTTAAAGCCGAGAAGAAGATGGTCAGTATATTGCAACAGGCAATTAAGGAAGATATTTTGGTATTGCTACAGCATCAGAATGACGCGCAATCTATTTGGAACTCTCTTAAAATGAAATTTCTTGGAAGTGCTGCAATGATCAAAAGTAAAAAGGCTTTACTGAAAAAGGAATTCGATATTTTTACTGCTATCAGTGGAGAATCAACAAAAGAGTTGATTGAGAGGTACTGTCACTTGGTAGTGGAGATGAAGCGTTTGAGTATAGATAAAACAGACGAAGAGTTGGTTGATAAGTTGGCTGATGCATTACCACAAGAAGTGTGGGGTACGTTCTTAATGGTTTTGAAGAACAACTTGGAATACATTGGTTTCGATTTGAGTACGTTCATCGAGAGAATTGAAGCTCAAGAGCTTGAAATGCGGAAGATGAGTACAATGAAATCTGCAAACGTACAGCAAGATGTTCAGCTTTACTACAAAGGAAGCTCATCTGCCACATCTACTCCGAGTCTAAAGATTCAAACGACATTCAGTGCAGATTCTTCATCGGGAGTATCTTAAAGCACGTCTAACAACAATTCACCATTTCCAAATTACAGAATTTTCAAGAACAGGGGTCTTCTCAAAGTTCATCAAGTTCGAACAATCAGAGTTATGCTCATGGGATACTGTGCAATATTGCTGTTAACATAAAAAACGGTCAAGATTTTACCGAGACAGTCACAAAGCAGCATATAGCACTTCTAGGTTCTGTACTTGAATCTTACGAGAGTCTAGTAGCCGGACGAATTGGTAACCCAGACATGACAAAAGAAGATTACGATCAAATTGATCCTGAGGAAATGGAACTCATCGACATCAAATGGGGTATGGCGAGCATTGTGAGAAGAGCTCAAAGGTTCATGGAAATTTCCGGAAGAAGTAGTCTCGCAGGTCCGGATCCTAAACTTGGATTCGATAAATCAAAGGTGACTTGCTTCAAGTGTAAAGAGAAAGGGCACTTCAAGCGCGAATGTCCGAACAGAGAAGTTAACAACCATCATAATCCATTTGCCAACGATTACTATCGACATGCCATCTATCACAAAAACAGTCAACAACCATTCAATCCAAGACCTCAAATTGAGAACAGTCCATCCAAAGAAAAAGCTCTTTTGGTGAATCAAGATGACGAAAAGCTTCCAGAAGGCTTCAGTTGGGATAAGTACATTCCAGGAAGTGGTCTTGCAATGATGGCTGAAATTGTTGAAGTACCAGAAATCGAGGAAGTCAGTGAAGTAATGACTGAAGAAAGTTATGCTAAACTAGAAGAGGCAGCAGCAGCGGTCTACTATTTTCAGTCTGAACAGGAGGTTATTTCTAATACATTTAAATCTATAATGCCTTCTAATGTGTTTGATTCTTTTGCAGGATTCTTCAGTGAACTGACTACGGGTTTTTGCCCACAGTACGAAGTTGAACAAACTCCGGTTCAAGAGATCATCGATGTTTCAAAGGAAATGAATGAAGAGACTTTGAAAGAAATCGCAGACAAAGCTCTCATGGTCAAGCTGCAAGAGGTAGAACAAACTAAAACACCTTCTGATAACAATGAGACCAAAGATGCAACTCAAGAGTCAGTGTCAGTTGAAAAGGAGTCCGAGTCCGTTGGCAAATCAGAAAATGTGAAGTCCGAATCCGGAAAGAAATCTGAGTCCGAGTCCGGAGAGATTGGTAAAACAGGAAGTAAAAATGATAAACAAGTAAATGTTTTGAAAAAAAATGTTCAAATTCTTGAAAAGCCATGCGAAAACTGTTTGAAACCATGCATGGATTGTCTTGATAAAGACAAACAGTTTCAATAGTTGAAAAAGTTTCACGACAAATTAAAATTTGATTTTAATGATGTTAAAGAAGCTTATGACACTTTGTCACGATCAATTAAAGCAGTTCACAATGAGAGTATAGAATATGATAAAATTGTTAATCTGCTCAAAGCTACGGTCATGGATAAGCAAATGTCGATTAACATTCATTTGGACACAATCGCATCTTTAAAGAAGGAACTTGAACTGATGCGTATTGAGACATAAAGAGTCGACAAAAAGTTGATCAGTTATCTTTCATCTTCATATGTGATTGATCAGATCGTTCCTCAACAACTTGAAGTTAAACCAGCTTACAAAAATGTTCCACCTCCAATGTGGAATCACTACACTCAGAAATGTCCAGACGGAGTGGAGGAAGCATTGAATCTCAAACTGAGAACAGAGGAGAAAGAGTTACCAGAAAGCATAGATGTTACATTCTCTCCATCTGACACCGACAACGAGTCACAACTGGTTAAAACAGTTGTAGACCAAGTGTTGGGTGAAGAGAGTGATAACTCTGATTTCGAAACAGTTAAAACTCATTTTGAGAATTCCAGTTCAGATTCTGAAGATGACGGAAACTTTCTTGATAAGGTTATACCAAAATCAGATAAAGTTTTGGATGACGATTCGATCATTGTGGTTTACACAATGATCGGAACTGATGATATTTCAGAAGTTAACAACAATACGTTTCTTTCAAAACCGAAAAAATCTTTTGTTAAACCACAACCGACAAACAACCCGGGAAAGAAAAATGAACGGGTGGGTAACAATGGTAACAAGAAACATGGTAATAATTTCAAAAAGAAAGGTGTTGGTTTTGAGAAGCAAATGGCTAAGAAAGAAGTTAAGCCAAAAGAAAAATTAAGTGAAGTGTTTGTCACTGGTAATAACACAGAAGTCGAAAAGGATTATATCTTTAGTCAGAAAGCAATTGACGATTTTAGTGCGACCAAAAAGATAAAAGATGAGACCAACAGATCCACTTTTGTTGAATATGACAAAAGAATCTGTTATCGATGCAATGAAATTGGTCACATGGCAAAACAATGTGTCAAAAAGATAATAAAACCAGTTTTCCATAAACCAAAACCAAAAGTTTCAAAGGATGTTGTCACACCTCGACCACGTAAAACAACAAATCGTGGCGGAAACGTCGGGGAGTGTTGTAACAGAGTTATCGTTTCACAACCATGGATACAAAAAGTTTCGTTTTATTGATAATATTAAACATTAACATTGTCTTAACACATAACAAACAAGTTTCATATCGACTATCATAGTTATTATGTCACTAAGGCCTTGTCCAGATCCTATGTGACGCATGCATCCTAGAAATCAATCAAGCAACAACACCTGAAACATATGTAAAAACAAAGTCAGCAAAGAAATGCTGGCGAGTACATAGGTTTTATAAGAGTATCGGAATCGTGGCTTCGTTTACATGTTGCAGTACTTAATTAGACTACAAGAGTCAAAATAAAAACCTCGTTTTGAAAAGTGTATTGCAACATAATTAACCAACTCAAATCAAGATGGTTATAGTTTATAAAATCTCGTAGCCATGATTCTTAACCCCCAAAAAAAAAACATTTGTTTTAGTAAACCAACTTGTAAAACATCTTGTAAAAACTAGTTAAAAACTCGTATGGTTTATATCTTTTTATAAAACATCGTTGTGTGACATCGTTTCAAAATTGTTTACCCAAGTGAACTAAATAACGCCACCGTATGTAATATGTTGAAAGCACTTATTTATAGGAAGTACCAGCGACGTATCCACCATGCTTTCATCAAATTACACCCGTCCCGTTATCTAAACACTAACCAAAACCCAATCGTTTATCCAATTCGTTTATCTTGTTCAAATTGTTTTCAAATCGTTAGCTCGTTAAAATCGTTTAAATCATTCTCGTTTTAATTGTGAAAACTATTTATGGTCGTCTAGCTAACAACATTCAAACCTTCGTGACTCGACTATCTCGCTTCTTGCTTCTCGCATTAACAAACCACCAAAGGGTAAGTTAACTATCATCAGATTCAGTCGTTACCCACAACCCCCACACATAACCATGGGTGCAGTAAAATAACGGGATTTATCAGATCCTATGGTACCATAACCTAATACTGGTCGGCTTGATCAAAGCTAATGAATGTCATTCGTTATGTAACTACAACCAACAAGTTTGTTCACTTTATTGAAATCGTTATTAGTTTAGTATAAACCATCTTAATCGTTTTTTGAAATCATCGTTTTAAACCTTGAAAATCATTTTGTACATATGAATCACCCCAAAACAATTGAAAATAGTAAAATAGGGGAACTATGTACTCACATGTAGTGCAAAGTATCCTCAATCAATAGAACTTCAACAAACTGAAGTAAACCAGAGAAATCAAGCAGCACCTAGTAATCGAACCACTAGTCAAACAATAGCCTAAATCGGAAGATCAGACAGAATGAGGTCTTGTAAACCAAATGAGTGTTGGAACTCCTGTGATATGGTTTAACAAAGCCTACATCCTAAAATGAAACCTAACCTAAGTGCTTTCGACCCATTGCGACCCATCAAGGTAGCTTACGCTACTTTAACGCGTCGTGCGCGCAAATGCGCGTTCGAGACGTCTAACTAGTCCTATGACAAGTATTATATGCCCATACATGTTTAAATATGTTGCATGATCAGTTATGTGACAAAAATTTATGTTACATATGCTTAATTACCAATTATGCATTAAAAGGGTATTTTGGTAATTTACCTAATGCATATAAACTACTTATCATACAACTACTTAAACTAGGTGACCATAAGGTATAACCTCGGAAGGTTATTCCCTATGCAACTATGGTCACTAAACATGTTTGGTCGGATCCTAATGATCGACCAAACGGGTCGTGTTCGAAAGTCTAAGCGGGTGTTTAGTCCGCTTGACTTACGACTCTATACAAGCACTAATCTAAAAAGTGACGAGCTAAACATGCTAAAACATGTTTAGTTATGTTAGAAAACAGGTTTTGGTATCAAAACAAACGGTTTTGATACCCAAGAGTAGTTTGGTTACAAAATACGCGGGAATACGCATTTTGGCCGAAACTACGACTCGTCACTGAGCCTAGATAACGTGGTAATCAATAGGTATAGTCACTAGGGACTATAACCATCGTGATTACGCTCACGTTATGAAGTTCAAACGAACTTCGCATTGACCATAAACTGGTTAATGCAGAAAGTCAAACACAGTTTGACTTTTACAATAAAAACGAATGAAAAGAACGAAGGAATACGTACAAAGGGTCCCCGCAAGCTTTGATTTTCCAAGTAATCTCAGGTATGAAGTGATTAGCACTTCAACTTAGAGATATCTCAGAAAAATCATGTGGGTTTTGCAAGTGAAGTGGGTTGGGTATTTATTTTTTTTTTTTGGTAAAGGGTTACCCCGGTGATTCTATATATTCACAACCAAAAATGCACAAGTAATGTAGAGAGTCTACACTAGTTCAATCACAGGACATGCCCCATGAAAGTTACAACTAGAAAAACAAAAAACTAACACCACCAAAAAGGATAAAAAACAACTAGACTAGGCTCTAGAAACGCAAACATAAACAAACTTAATCAGCCGCCATCATCATGAAGTTCATTTCCGTTAATCTCCCAATCACCTAGAAGCCTACGCACGTTGTCACAGTTCTTCAGCTTCGCACCCATCAATTTGTAACGTACCTGTTGGATAATAATTTCACTTATAGTTTCCGGAGGTCTCAACTGGTTCTTGAATAATCTAGCGTTACGCTCCTGCCAAATCAAATAAGCACTAGCCGCCACCATCAGTCTTGCAACGTAGTTAGCCGTGGACTTCGACTTGGACCGCAAAAGAAGCCACTTAACAATATCGTCCCACTTAGGTTGAACCGATTCCATGCCCACTTTCTGTCTAACCATATGCCAAACTTGTGAAGAGAACTTACATTCGAAAAACAGATGACTATGAGAATCATGATTAGCATAACAAAGCAAACAACACATCATGTTCATATTCTTTCTAGGCGAGATATCCCAATTCAAGATTTTATCCTGAGTAAGTAACTTACGCCTCATGATAAGCCACATTAAAAAAGCATGACGTGGGATGCACTGACCGAACCAAACAATCTGACTCCACTCTATCTCCAAATCTCGATGCCTAACTGAATCCCAAACACGAGCCGTAGAAAAATCATGATTATGATCCCCTTGGCGCCACATGAGTTTATCAGACTTATTCGGATCAATAGACATCTGATCCAGTTGGATAAGAACAGGATAGATATCTCTCCATGCGGCTGGCCATCTCCACGAATTGTCCGAAAAAACATCAGAAACCTTAGACTCCATGTTGAACCCTGCATTGGCAATAACTCTAGGTGACATGATCTTATCCAGCGGCCCTAAGACACTCCAAGTATCGAACCAAGCTGAAGTATTTGAACCATTACCAATATCGGACCAAATGAACTTCCACATACTCGTCCGAATCTGAAGAAGCTTTCTCCAAGACCAACAACAACTAGCAGGAACTCTACAAGCCCAAAAACTTTTACCTTTCAACCTGTATGAGTGAACCCACTGAACCCACAATGAGTCACGTCTCGAGAGAATACTCCAAATATGCGCTGTCATAAGAGCTTTATTAACATCACAAATCCGACGGATGCCTAACCCACCCTCATACTTAGGCACACAAACCGCTTTCCAAGAAACCTTTGCCCGACCTTTTTGAAATGCACTGTCATGAGACATAAAAAATTCCGCATCAAAGCCTCCAAATTAAGAATCACCCATGAAGGCAAAATAAACACAGAAGACCAGTAAATATAGGAAAGCTAGAACCGTTAGGATCGTTTCTTGAAACCCGAGCTTCGATCCAAGCCATACACATCATACCCACTGATTTGTGAAACCATGGGCATCCAAAACAAGCACATAGAATCAAAGAAACCAGGTGCAATGGTGTGGAACACCTGGAACAAGCTGGAAAACATTTTCTGATATCTGGCACCTGCTTACGGACCGTAAGGAGAAGTGCATACGGTCCGTAAGGACCCTGCAGGTCAGCAAGTTTGAAATTTGGCAGAACAGGCCCCTGCAGCTCCAAACTTGATTTTCGATGCATTTTTGACACGTTTAAGCCCCGTTAACCCCATTTTAAAGCTCTAAAATGAAGTTAAAGTATAGGGAACTTAAAATGTGCTCAAAGATATCTCGGATGTCGGCTCGTTTGGTCGTACGATTGCGTTGTTCGGTTAATTACGACGGAAGTCGTAACGAACGCAAAAACGATCCAAATTAAGCGATGAATGGAATTTCATCAAGCCAATCACTAAAACATAATATTTTAATGATTACATAAATTTTTGGATGTCCGGATATATTCAGAACATAAGATATGCGCGAAAATGCAAACGTGTGCACTTTTTGACGCTTTTAGTCCCTATTGATCAATAAAGTTTATTTTAGCATACCGAACCCCTCAAAGCCTATTTCTAAGCTATGTAAAGGTTATTTAGGTTATGTTTAACTTATGATCAAGTTCTGGAATGTTCGTTACTATACAAATCGGTATAGTTTCACAATCTAACACAAATAGTCCCTGCGATTGAACAAACTTGATTTCAGCACACCAAACCATCCAAAACTTATTTCTAAGTTATGTGGAGGTTATTTAAGGTATGTTAAGCCTATGTAACTATTCCGGAGTGTTTTTCACGTTATACTGACTGCGTTTACGCACCAGTTTGCGTATAACCTTCCAGAAAGCGATTTAAAGCTTGAAATAGAAGTCAAATTGAAAAAAAATCCTCAAACATAAATACACACATAATAACACCAAAACACATATAATAACACCAAAGCACATTGTTTTATTGATAATTAACATTGTTTTACATTGTACATCGATTACAGAACACAGTTGTCACAGTCTCCCCTACTTTAGGAAATTTTGTCCCGAAATTTTATTTAGAGGAAACTTGTGAAAACAAATGCGGATATTTCGTCTTCGTCTAGTCCTCACGTTCCCAAGTAAACTCTGGGCCATGTTTGGATTCCCAGCGAACTTTGACCAGTCGAATCCGTTTGTTCTTTAACTGTTTGAAAGCACGGTCCACGATCTCCACGGGTTTCTCTACAAAGTGCATCGTTTCATCGATTCGGATCTCATCGAGAGGGATGTGAAGATCAGCGTCAGCTAAACACATTCGTAAATTGGACACGTGAAAAGTCGGGTGAATATTCCCAAGCTCTGGAGGTAGCTCTAGTCGATAGGTAACCTTCCCAATTCTTTCCACAATCTTAAATGGTCCCACATATCAAGGTGCAAGTTTTCGTTTCTTTCCAAATCTCACCACTCCCTTCCAAGGTGAAACCTTGAGTAGGACACGGTCTCCGACTTGAAATTCTAAGGGCTTGCGTCGCATATCCACATAACTCTTTTGACGGCTTTGAGCTGTCACAAGATTATCGTGGATTTTCTTGATTTTGTCTGTTGTTTCCAGAATGAGCTCGGGTCCAGTAAGCTGAGCTTCACCGATCTCATTCCAACAGACAGGTGAACGACATTTTCGACCGTAGAGAGCTTCGAATGGTGCCATATTAATACTAGCATGATAGCTATTGTTGTAAGATAACTCGATCAATGGCAGACGAGAATCCCAATTACCACCAAAGTCTATCACACATGCTCTAAGCATATCCTCCAAAGTTTGAATTATCCGCTCAGATTGACCATCTGTTTGGGGATGATAAGCAGTGCTTAGATTCAGTTGGGTTCCCAAAGCAGATTGCATGGTCTTCCAGAAATGAGATGAAAACCGAGCATCACGATCAGAAATAATATCCAAAGGAACACCATGTCGTGATACAATCTCATCAACATAAATCTTTGCAAGTTTATTAGCAGATAGATCCTCGCGAATTGGAATAAAATGAGCTGATTTCGTTAATCGATCGATAACAACCCAAATAGCATCATGACCTTTAGACGTACGCGGTAACTTAGTGATGAGATCCATCGCAATGTTCTCCCACTTCCAAACCGGTATCTCTGGTTGCACAAGCAAACCAGAAGGTCGTTGATGTTCAGCCTTGACTTTGAGACAAGTTAGGCATTTTGATACATACAAGGCAACATCCTTTTTCATACCAGGCCACCAGAACTTAGTACGAAGATCCTTGTACATTTTATCAGCACCAGGATGGATAGAATATCGAGACTTATGAGATTCGTCCATTACCAAGGTGCGAAGATCGTCTTGTTTTGGAATCCACAAACGATCCTTGAAATAGAGCAACCCATCGTCCTTCGCTTCAAGCTTAAGCTCAAGTTGACGTGGTAATTCCTTACTTATCAAATTTTGTGAAACACAAAATTGTTGAGCTTGAAGGACACGAGTTTGAATATCAGATAGCGTTCGAACAGAATG
Source organism: Helianthus tuberosus (assembly GCA_030545235.1). Lineage (NCBI taxonomy): Eukaryota > Viridiplantae > Streptophyta > Magnoliopsida > Asterales > Asteraceae > Helianthus > Helianthus tuberosus. The sequence continues at coordinate 108,135,712 of CM060354.1, read as the reverse complement.
AATCTTGACTCGCTCTTTTCGACTAAGCGCATCGGCTACAACATTCGCCTTACCAGGATGGTAGCGAATCTCGCAATCGTAATCACTTAAGAGCTCAACCCAACGTCGTTGCCTCATGTTCAGCTCTTTCCGATTAAGAATATGCTGGAGACTTTTGTGGTCTGTGAAAACCACACACTTTGTTCCATAGAGGTAGTGTCTCCAGATTTTAAGAGCAAAAACCACAGCTCCTAACTCAAGATCATGAGTCGTATAGTTCTTCTCGTGAACTTTTAACTGTCTAGGCGCGTAAGCTATGACTTTACCTCGTTGCATAAGAACGCAACCGAGGCCTAAGTTGGACGCATCACAGTAGACAACAAAATCATTGTTTCCATCGGGAAAAGATAGAACAGGAGCATCACAAAGCTTCTGTTTCAGCGTTTGAAACGCTTCTTCTTGCTTAGGTCCCCACTCAAAAGGCTTATTCTTCTGAGTCAAAGCAGTGAGTGGAACCGCAAATCTTCGAGAAATTTGAAATGAATCGACGATAATATCCAGCAAGACCAAGAAAAGATCGAATCTCTGTAGGCGTCGTTGGTGTATTCCAGTCTTTAATAGCAACAATCTTGGATGGATCCACATGAATACCCTGCTTATTGACTATATGACCCAAGAATTGAACTTCTTTAAGCCAGAATTCACACTTGGAGAATTTAGCAAAAAGTTGTTCCTTCTTCAGGAGTTCCAATGTTAAGCGAAGGTGTTGCTCGTGCTCGGCTCGAGACTTCAAATAAATAAGAATATCGTCGATGAACACTATGATGAACTTGTCTAAAAAAGGTTTACAGACGCTATTCATTAAGTCCATAAAGATAGCTGGAGCATTTGTCAAACCAAAAGGCATGACAGTGAACTCATAATGCCCATACCTTGTGCGGAAAGCAGTTTTGGGAATATCTTCTTTGAGAACACGAAGTTGATGATACCCAGAACGCAGATCGATCTTGAAAAAGCATGAAGCACCTTGCAGCGGGTCAAAGAGATCATCAATTCGAGGTAGGGGATATCTATTCTTAATGGTGAGCTTATTAAGCTCACGATAATCAATACACATTCGAAAAGACCCATCTTTCTTTTTCACGAAGAGGACAGGAGCTCCCCAAGGTGAAAAGCTTGGACGGATGAATCCTTTATCAGATAACTCTTGAAGTTGCTTCGATAATTCTTGCATCTCGGATGGTGCAAGTCGATAAGGCACTTTTGCAATTGGGTTGGCATTGGGTACAAGGTCAATATGAAACTCGACTTGACGAACTGGAGGCAAACCAGACAGTTCATCAGGAAACACCTCTGGATAATCTCGAACAATCGGGATATCCTGAATACTCTTACTCTTGTCTTTCTCCTCGGTGACATGCGCTAGAAAAGCAACATATCCTTTTCTCAAATAGCTTTGGGCTTTTGTACACGACATAAGCTTCAATCCACCTGAAGGTTTCTCGCCACGAACTTCCAAAACATCGCCAGAAGACAAAGGAATACGAACAATCTTATCGAAACAAACCACCTCAGCATGATGTTTGGTTAACCAATCCATTCCAACGATAATGTCGAAGCTCCCAAGTTGCATCGGTGTGAGGTCAAAAGGGAAAAGATGATTATGAAGGTTCAACTGACAATCACGAATAACAGAATCGAGAACAACAGGTTTACCAGTAGCAACTTCGACAGATAAGGGTTTCCTCAGTTTAGTTCTAGGTATCGCAAGCAAAGGTTCAAAAGACAATGAAACAAAACTTCTATCAGCACCAGAATCAAAAAGAACAGATGCAGGTCGATTGTTAACAAGAAACGTACCATTGACAACCTCGTTGTCAGCCCTCGCTTCGTTTGCATTCAAATTGTACGCTCATCCACGAGCGGGATTCACATTGGCATTAACGTTCGCATTCGGGTTCGCATTAGCATTCGCGTTTGCATTCACCAGCCTCGGACAGTTGTTGCGGAAGTGACCAAACTCTCCACAGTTGAAACATGAACCCGGTAGGAATCTCACAGCATTTCCCTGAACCGGAGCTTGAACCTGGGCAACCTGATTCTGTCCCAAACGACAAATATTGGCCAAATGCCCAAGTTTACCACACGTTGTGCATTGCTTACAACCTTGTTGTGTAACATGATGACCGTTGCAGCGAGCACAATGAGGTGCGATACCAGCATACGCTTTCTTTGCAGGTGGCTGAGCCGGTGGGTTCTGCGGGTTCTGAGCTATTTGTGCTGTAACAGTAAAATTCTGAGCACCCTTTCGCTTCCTCGACTTCTTCGACGACTCACCTTTCTTACCCTTACCCTTTTCCTTGTCAGAATCGGTCGACTTCTTTTTATCACCCTTGCGGGTGAGTTTACCCTTCCTGACTTGAGACTCAGTCAAGGTAGCAGACAACTCGATTGCGTGACGGACGGTTGTAGGATTAACACCGGTCACAATATCCTGTATGGAATCGGGTAAACCATCGATATATCTCTCGATTGCTTTCTCCAGTGGGGTAACCATAGTGGGACACAACAGTCAGAGTTCTTCAAACGATCCGTATACGCATGGTGTTTACCCCCATCTTGCTTTAAATCGTCAAACTCTCGTTCCAAAGCTCGAATTTCGTGACGGGGACAAAACTCTTTCATCATGAGAGCTTGAAGCTCTTCCCATGTTTGTGCCAATGCCACTTCGGCACCCCTATCGCGCATAATGTGACAACTCGAGTTTCCAAGACCCTATCTTCGCATTAATTGCACGTTGATTGTTTAGTTGTTTACTTGTTTGCTTTGTAATCGTACACGTTTGTGATATGTTAAAATGTTTTGTGATTATTGTGTTATGCTTGGTAATTTAAACTGACCTGTTTAGAAGTTAGAACCTTAGAGTGTTGCACCCCTAACAACTCGACAAAACGGATGAGTTTCGTCGCCAACCATCTCAACGAAACAGGTGTGTTTCTCCATAAGGCCATTTCGACGAAACAGAGCATTTCGCCATCTTCATCTCGACGAAACAGATGTGTTTTGCCGGCCCAATGATTCGCCGAGGCCCATTAAGGGCCCAGTACGTTTTTACGTGTATTTGTTGCGTAAAACTGTTACACTCGACAATCTTTTGGCAAATCAGAAACCCTAGAGTCTCTCTCCCTCTCTCCTGTGCGACGGCAACCACCACCTTCTCTCGAATTCTTGTTTGATCACCTTGAATCGGTTAGTGTATAATACGATTGCTTGATTTAAATCAGTTTATACCTTGTTTGATTATGTTGCGTAACGAATCTGATGAATTTCCTTACATGACTATTAGTGATGACTGATTTGTAATGATTGTAATCTTTGGTGGTTTGGGGGATCATTAGAAAATATATACATATGCAAGATGAGATGATTAGGGTTTGATATTTTGATGATAATCTATCGAACCAGATCTGGAATAAATTGTGATTCTATTCGTTGTGTTCACTGCTCGAGTTTTGATACTGATATACCATAATCATCACTTGTTGTTGGATGTTAAACGAATATACGATATAACTTTGTGTGTAGCCTTGTGTGTATCAATGATTATTCTGTATGTTGATGATCGGCGGTAGGGTTTCTGAGTAAACCATCAGTTACGCGACGTAACTGACATTTTAGACGAAACGCTATTCACGACGAAACAAATGCGTTTCGCCGAAACCAGTTATGACGAAACGAACACGACGAAACAAGTGTGTTTCGCCAAGGGATATCACGACGAAACAAAGGGTGTTTCGTCGAAGGGAAGTCACGACGAAACAGGGGTGTTTCGTCGAGTGGGTAAACTGCACAGTAACTTGGTTAGATCTGTTAAGAGTTAACTGAGTTAGTTAACGGTGTTAATGATATGTATGACTTGCATGAGCTTGTATAACTGTTAAGTGCTAGGTGTTAGTTGTTACGTGCATGTACGTGATGATCTTGACTGTCAGTCGAACTTTGTGAATGTAAACTGATTGTGAATACGTGCATAACTATAGGACTTAATTGATTTCTTACAAGCACATAGTTTAGCATACCAAGCAAATCAAGGTGAGTTCACACTCTTTCCAAGGCATGGGATTCCCAAGGGTTGGGAATGGGTAAATGAACCAAACGATAATTACGACCATCCTCCATGGGTAGGATGCCAAGTATACACACTGGACAAAACCTCTATCATGAAGTCCCTCATTTATATCGACTTAATCGCCGAGGCCTATGGCGAGCGGGTCATTAGTTAATAGCGCTATTAGGTTTAACAAACCTCACACTGTGTCGTTCGAACGGGCGTGTACTAATGGACTATGGGCAAAGGGTCAATGCTGATAGACATTGGCTTAGGGCACCTCTTACATTTTTTAGCAGTCGATACACACGGTCTAGTAACACATGGGAAGCCCCCACTAATCTTCGCACACATGTCTGGGAGACCGCGATACGAATTAATACGATACATGGTTTACAAAACGAACATATGATTTACGAAACGAATACTATAACTAAACAACCAACTGTGAACTCGCTCAACTTTGTGGTTGACTTGTAGTTACATGCCTTGCAGGTCGTTAGGTACTCATGGAGCTTGCACAGGGAGGCGCGGTTGTTGTGGGACATGGCAGTGTGTGCCATGCTAAAAACATTACTTTATTTCATACTTAATACTTACATTGGGTTTTACAATTATGCTTCCGCTAAACACTTAACTATGTTTTTGATTTGAAACACCTTTCATATTGTGTGGTTGAATTTTACTTATTACTTGTTATGTTCAATATGATTGGTGGCTTGATCCTGGTCAGTCACGCCTCCAGGCGGTGGTACTCCGCGTGTGGATTTTGGGGGTGTGACAGATTGGTATCAGAGCCATTGGTTATAGTGAACTTGGTTTTAATAAGGGGAACATGTTTTATTAAAATCAGACTATAACCTGTACAGTGCTCAACGATCCACCACGACGCTTCGCTCCACGTGCAAGACTCAACACTATAGGTGATACTATTCATGTTTACATTACCTACTTGTTAGATACATACTACATTGCTCATGGTATGCTTAGATAACGTAGCAACTACTATTTGAAAACCTTGTTTGCTCACACTCTTCTGTCATTCCACACTTGCGTATTGATACGACGCACTTCTCACTTGTGTTCTCTTACTTGTGAAGATCATGAGTGGACGCGTTAACATGACACAAGCCCAGCTGACGGCTTTGATCAACCAACAAGTTGCTACGGCACTTGCAGCCGCACAAGTAGGAGGTATACCCTGCAGTCGTAACTCACTCTAGGATCTTTAGATCCTACACTCCTAAACCAAATCTTGTGTTTAACCTTGTCCTGTTCTTATACACAACAGGTCAACACGCTCAGCCACCTGTATGCACCTTCAAGACTTTCATGGACTGTCGTCCTAGCACATTCAGTGGCACTGAAGGAGCCGTTGGACTCCTCCATTGGTTTGAGAAGCTGGAGTCCGTCTTTGAGATGTGTGAATGCCTTGAGGATCGCAGGGTGAAGTATGCCACTGGTACTCTCGAAGGCATTGCGCTGACTTGGTGGAATGCCGCAAGTAAGGCTGGCAAATCGTGTCTTAACAGGTTTAACAGGTTTCTGACGGCGCGCACAACATAAGTTTTAAACATGATTACGACTCGTTTAACTACTTTCTACCTCATGTTTATAAAACAGTTTTATGTTTTATGTACAAAGATGAATAATTGATAGATCCTAACATTGTAATTTTAATTATTTTAAAAATTAAAAAAGTCAAAGGGTGTATTTTTCAGTCAAACAGGTCTAATCGTGTCTTAACAGGTACCCAATTGCCAGCCCTAGCCGCAAGTTCAGATGCTGGGGTTGGCGGCTGCTAATGCCACCCCATGGAACGATTTCAAAGAATTGATCAAGTGGGAATACTGCACTCGTGATGACATCCACAAGTTGGAAGTGGAGTTCTTTAACCTGAAGATGACAGGGTCAGAGATAGAGGCATATACGAAAAGGTCAAACGAGCTGGCCATCTTGTGTCCAACTATGGTGGATCCTCCCATCAAGCGTATTGAGCTGTACCTCAGAGGCTTAGTACCAGAAATTCAAAGTCATGTGACATCGGCCAACCTTGCTACCATCCAGGATATTACTCGTCTTGCTCATCGCCTCACAGATCAGGCAGTGGAACAGAACAAGCTGCCCAAGCGTATCGGTGCTACTACTACTACTACTACTACTACTACTACTACTACTACTACTACTACTACTACTACTACTACTACTACTACTACTACTACTACTACTACTCCCAGTGATAACAAGCGAAAATGGGATGGAGCCTTCAGCAAGGGTTCGACTTCAGTACAGTCCCAGACATAGCAGCGAAAGATTGATGACTATCAGAGCCCTGGTCAGCAAACTTCTGGTAGTCAAAGGCAGGGTGGATATCGAGGAAACCTCCCGAAGTGCAACACATGCAACAAGCACCACAATGGTCAGTGCAACAAGGGTCGTTGTCAGAGGTTTCTCAAGATGGGTCATGAAGCTAAAGTTTGCAGGAGCTCACGACCTGCGAATCAAAAGCATCAACAACAAAAACCAGCTCCACAGAAACAGCAGCAGCAACAGCAGTGAGGCAACAGGGGATGCTTTCAGTGTGGTGCTGAAGGCCACTTCAAGCGGGACTGCCCCCAGTTAAACCAGAATCAGAACAACAACAACAATAATCAAGGTAATGGGAACAACAACGGGGGAAACAATGATGGAAATAATGGTGCCAGGGGTCGAGTGTTCGTGCTAGGTCAGGGTGATGCTAGGAATGACCCCAACGTCGTGATGGGTAAATTTCTACTGGATGACTTTCATGTTACTGTTTTATTTGATTCGGGTGCCGATACCAATTATGTGTCTCTAAAAGTTAGTCAAATGCTTAAACGTACACCAACTCCTTTAAAAACCAAACATGTCATAGAGTTAGCCAATGGTAAAAGTTTAGAGGCCACACACATAGTCAAGGGTTGTAACATCGTCTTAGCTGGTCAGACGTTCTCCATCGATCTCATTCCTATAGTTCTGGGTAGTTTCGACATCGTCATTGGGATGGATTGGTTGTCCCAACAGCAAGCAGAGATTCTGTGTAAGGAAAAGATCGTTCGTATTCTCCGTTCCGGTAAAGAACCTCTTGAAATTCAAGGCGACAAGAGTGGGGCTGTGGTGGGCATCATCTCCTTTCTTAAGGCCCAGAAGTGTTTGCGAAAGGGTGACACCGCTATTTTAGCACTTGTTACTGACGTATCAACGAAAGAGAAGAGATTCGAGTATATTCCAGTAGTACGCGACTTTCCTCAAGTGTTTCCTGAAGATTTACCTGGGCTACCGCCTCACCGACAGGTCGAATTCCAGATCGAGCTAGCTCCGGGAGCAACGCCCATAGCTCGAGCACCTTATCTGTCACACCCCCAAAAATCCACACGCGGAGTATCCCCGCTTGGAGACGTGACTGACCAGGATCAAGCCACCAATCATATTGAACATATAAGTAAATAGTAAAAGTCATTCATCAATACGAAAGGTGTTTTCAAAACCAAACATCAATAAGTGTGTAGCGGAAGCATAAGTATGTAAACCCAAAGTAAATCATAAATTCAAATGTTTAGATAGTTAACATGGCATCATCGATCCATGTCCCACAACGACCTGCTCCTCCCTGTGCAAGCTCCAAATGTACCTAAGGTCCTGCAAGGCATGCAGCAGAGAGTCAACAACTAGTTGAGCGAGTTCACAGTTAATAAGTTCGTTATAACAAATCATATATGCATTTAGTGGGGGCTTCCCATGTAGGTATGTGCTAATAGTGGGGGTTTCCCACGTTTATCTTTACTAATGGGGGCTTCCCATGTTTGTACTTACTAGACTATTTGCAACCATGTGTTCTTCTAAATCCGAGAATAGGAATACGTACAAGGTCACGTAGGATTTACGTGAGTGCCCTTCCCCGAGGACAGTGGTAGGTGTGGGGTTTACGTAGGATTTACGTAAGTGTCCTTCCGACCCGGAAGACAGTAGTAGGTATTAGTTTTACGTAGGTTTTACGTAAGTGTCCTCCCGACCCGGGAGACAAGGGTAGATACTAGGTTACGTAGGTTTTACGTAAGTGTCCTGACTATCCTGAGGACGATGGTCTATAGTCTAGCGATAGCATAAGTACGAGTAGTTATCCATTTCAAATAATCCAACCCAATTCCCAACCCGGGAATCCCATGCCTTGGCTGTGTGAACTCACCTTGGTTTGCTCGGCAGATACACAAAAGGGTTTCTTGAACTATGAGTGGTCAACCGCGTCCTAATAGGGTTACCATACAAGTCAGGTTTTGACTCAAGTAATGCACATAAGTTTACGCATAACTAACAGGTTTCAAGCACGTATAGATCATGGCAGCATTTTAACAGTCAAACAACACATTCAACTTGTGCGATTTAAATAAGCCCAATAGCACTCAGCCCAACATATAACTTACGGCCCAAAAACAATAAACAAATCATCTTGTGCGATCAGCTCTATTACCCCCCATGTCTACGGCCCAACAATTAAAAACAAATAACCAGCTTGTGCGGCCCAATCACAACAAACAACAAATTATCTTGTACGATTCATGTGTCTTGTGCGACCCATTTTGGGCTTGAAGGCCCAACCGTTAAACACATGCAGCATGTGCGATCCGGCAGACCTTGTGCGACTGGATGTGCCTTGTACGACTGGACTCCTTGTGTGATCCGGAGTCTTGTGCGAGTGGTTTTAAATTCCGAATATCATGCTATTTAGTTATATTGTTTCCATATTCAATGTAGTCAACAATCAAACAGTTACACAAATTAATTCATCCTATCATACAATTCAAAACAATATGCTTATCATCATTACTTTATCACTTCAATGGCTGACAACTTTTAATCACCTCAAGAGGTGATTGGACCAATTAGTTTGATTGGTTTGACTAATGTTGAAATATGAATCACATGCCAATCGCAGGTTTGGTACAATCTATGAACTCATGTGCACTAACAATTCATGCAAACATACTGACAATTCATGCAACTTGACTATTTAATATTAAAGGGTTTACCTATCCTTACAATTTGTCAGAATCACATGCTTGACAATAAATAAGATTCAGTAGGTATTACTCATTCAATCATGACAATCATGCGATACTTCTTTCATACAAAACATTAATACGAATTCCTTCAATACAGAGTTGATATAATTATTATACATAAATTTGAACATGCATCGAGATCTATTCAACTGCTATCATAACATCAGATCTAACCCACATGACGAACATAAACCCTATCTATCCTTCATTATAGCATTCAAGGACATGCATATATATACACAACATCAACCGAACCTTGACAGAGACCATAACACAACTAATCATAATCTCAGTTTATAAGAATTCATATCAAAACAGTCAATCCAAATCACAACATAATTATATAACCGTTTGAAATCACTATATAATAATCATCTAATATGCGTAACAACAATCCGAGAGGATAAACTAACCAAGAGACTAGCAACGTAGCAACGGTTATCAAAGAGCTAGAACTTGCCGTCGGGTTCAAAGGTAGTGAGAGAGAGATGAAGTGTGATTAGGGTTTATCTAATTACTGTTCTCGCGTACAAGTTAGGTTAAGTATAAACATTTGAATTAAACACTACTGGGCCCAAGCCCATCCTTGTTTTCGGCAGTAGCATGGACGAAAACACTTTAAGTGTTTTCATCACTTATGATATACACCAATTATAAATAAAATCAAAACATGTTGCAAACAAGTACTAGGTTAAGTCGAGTAGGAACCTTGGAAACTCGGGTTGTCACATTATCCCCAACTTGAAAGAAATTTCGTCCCGAAATTTAGCATGCGGTTACTGAGGAAGCTAGGTAAGTTGTATCGTTCACTGGTTTTCCTGGGGTGTCACATCATCCCCCCGTTGATTTGGAATTTCGTCCCGAAATTCTGTAGTAGCTTCAGCCTCAGTAATGGTTGCATTGTTTCCGAATAACTGGGGATACTTGAGTTCCATTTGATCTTCACGCTCCCAGGTGAACTCTGGGCCGCGACGGGAGTTCCAACGAACTCGAACAAGAGGGATTCTCGTGTTCTTGAGGACCTTAACATCCCGGTCCGTGATTTCAACAGGTTCCTCGACGAATCGCAACTGTTCATCGATAGTGAGCTCCTTTTAAAGGAACTATGAGGGTCTCATCTGACATACACTTCTTCAGATTAGACACGTGAAAGACGTTGTGAACTGCACTGAGTTCAGCTGGTAGGTTCAACCTGTAGGCTACCCTGCCTATCTTCTCAGTAATTTCGAATGGTCCAACGTATCGTGGATTGAGTTTGCCCCGTTTGCCAAAACGAACCACACCCTTCCAGGGTGAAACTTTGAGTAGCGCTCGATCCCCAACCTGGAATTCGAGTAGTTTTCTATCTTTATCAGCGTATGCTTTCTGACGGTCACGAGCTGCCGCCATGCGTTGTCGTATCTGAGAAATCTTTTCTGTAGTATCAACTACCATTTCTGGACCTGTGATTTGACTATCTCCCACCTCTGCCCAACAGAGAGGTGACCGGCATTTACGCCCGTACAATGCCTCGAATGGTGCAGCTTTAATGCTGGTGTGGTAGCTGTTGTTACACGAAAATTCCACAAGCGGCAGATGTTTTTCCCAACCATTGCCAAAGTCGATTACGCACGCCCGAAGCATGTCTTCTAGAGTTTGAATGGTGCGCTCAGACTGTCCATCCGTCTGAGGGTGATAAGCTGTGCTCATGTCTAAACGAGAGCCAAAAGATTTGTGCATTGCTTGTCATAGTTCTGAAGTAAATCGTGCGTCACGATCAGAGATGATGGAGGTGGGCACCCCGTGCCTCGAGACCACTTCTTTTAAGTAAATGTCTGCTAAGGTAGAGAACTTGTCTGTTTCTTTAATGGCCAGGAAGTGTGCAGACTTTGTGAGTCGATCCACGATCACCCAAATAGTGTCATTCCCACGTTGAGATCTAGGCAGGCCAGTAACAAAATCCATGGAAATTTGTTCCCATTTTCCATTGTGGTATCTCAGGTTGTTGGAGTGGACCTGAAGGTTTCTGATATTCCGCCTTGACTCTCGCACAAGTCAAGCATTTGCTAACGTATGTTGCTATGTGGGCCTTCATGCTAGGCCACCAATATGTAGTTCTGATGTCGTGGTACATTTTATCCGCACCTGGATGTACCGAGTAGTGAGACTTATGAGCTTCATCCATTACAAGCTCGCGTAAGTTGCCGTAGAGTGGGACCCAAATGCGTCCTGTTACATAGTAGGCGCCGTCTGCCTTTTGTTCTAACCGTTGCCTTGAGCCGCGTAGGGCTTCAGCCCTGACGTTTTCTGGTTTCAATGTTTCTACCTGAGCATCTCGTATCTGTGAAGGAAGACTAGACTGAATAGTGAGTTGCAACGCTCGTACACGTCTAGGTGTAGTATCCTTTCGACTGAGGGCGTCAGCCACAACATTGGCTTTGCCTGGGTGGTACCTGATTGAGCATTCATAGTCATTCAACAGTTCGACCCATCGTCGCTGTCGCATATTCAGTTCCTTCTGTTTGAATATATGTTCGAGGCTTCTGTGGTCAGTGTAGATAGCACATTTGGTACCGTACAAGTAGTGTCGCCATATCTTAAGTGCAAAAACAACCGCTCCCAGCTCTAAATCGTGTGTAGTGTAATTCCGTTCGTGAACCTTAAGTTGGCGCGAAGCATAAGCAATGACTTTATCCCTTTGCATCAATACACATCCAAGACCTTGGATAGATGCGTCGCAGTAGACTACAAAATCATCCGTGCCTTCAGGCAGTGAGAGGATAGGTGCGCTACAAAGTCTATCCTTTAAGTGCTGAAACGCTGTTTCCTATGCATTACCCCAACGATAAACAACACCCTTCTGCGTCAGTAGTGTAAGTGGCTGAGCAATCTTCGAGAAGTCTTTGATGAACCGTCTGTAATAACCCGCCAAACCCAAGAATTGGCGTATTTCGGTTGGTGTACGAGGTGCAGGCCAGTTCTTGATCGAATCTACCTTGGATGGATCAACATGAATCCCATCCTTGTTTACTACGTGGCCTAGGAAGTGGACTTCACGAAGCCAGAAGTCGCATTTTGAAAACTTAGCGTATAGCTGTTCCGTTCGAAGAAGTTCCAAAATAAGTCGTAAGTGCTGCTCATGTTCCTCCTGACTCTTTGAATAGATCAGGATGTCGTCGATGAAAACGATAACAAACTTGTCGAGATAGGGTTTGCACACCCTGTTCATAAGATCCATGAAAACCGCAGGCGCATTCGTTAATCCGAATGGCATGACCAGAAACTCGTAGTGGCCGTAGCGTGTTCTGAACGCTGTTTTGGAGACGTCCTCATCCCGGACTCTCAGTTGATGATACCCCGACCTTAGATCAATCTTCGAGTAATAGCTCGACCCTTGCAACTGGTCGAATAAATCGTCGATGCGTGGAAGAGGATAACGATTCTTCACAGTTACCTTGTTCAATTCGCGGTAGTCTATACACATGCGGAAGGTACCGTCTTTCTTCTTTACAAATAGTACTGGAGCTCCCCAGGGCGAAGAGCTAGGACGTATGAAACCCTTTTCCAAGAGTTCTTGCAGTTGTTTAGACAGTTCTTCCAGTTCGGTTGGAGCTAAGCGATAAGGTGCTCGAGCTATGGGTGCTGCTCCAGGAGCTTGTTACTATGAGTTACCAAAGGTTCTTAACCAGCACGAGGAATGCGGATGATCTTCTCCTTGCATAGGATCTCTGCTTGCTGTCGGGATAACCAATCCATACCAATGACGATGTCGGAACCATCGCAACGCTGGGGTCATTCCTAGTATCACCCTGATCAATCACGAACACTCGACCCCTGGCACCATTGCCGTCGTTATTACCCCCGTTGTTGTCTTCCCTAGTGCCCGTTTCCTTGGTTGTGGTTCTGATTCTGGTTCTGGTTCAACTGTGGGCAGTGTCTCTTGAAGTGACCTTCAGCGCCACACTGATAATATCCCTTGTTACCCTGCTGTTGCTGCTGATTCTAAAGATCTTGTGTCTGTTGTTGGTTCTGGCTTGCAGGACGTGAGTTTCTACCATCTTTGGCTCCATGACCAAGCTTGTCGCATCATTGACAATGATTTCGGTTGCACTGCCCGCTGTGGTGCAAGTTACATCGTTTGCACTTAGGGTGGTTTCCCCTGTATCCACCCTGCCCTTGACTACTAAAAGGTTGCTGACCAGGACTTTGGTTGTCATCGATCTTTCACTGCTGTGCCTGGGACGGAATCGTAGTCGAACCCTTGCTAGAGGTTCCATCCCACTTTCATTTGTTGTCACAGGGAATAGCAGAAGTAGTAGTAGTAGCACCAATACGTCTAGGCAGCTTGTTCTGTTCCACTGCCTGGTCTGCGAGACGATGAGCAAGATGAGTAACATCTTGAATAGTAGCAAGATTAGCAGTCATCACATGGCTTTGAATTTCTGGTACTAAACCCTTGAGGTACAGCTCAATGCTCTTGATGGGAGGATCCACCATAGTTGGACACAAAATTGCCAGTTTGTTGGATCGTTTCGTGTACGCTTCTATCTCTGACCCCGTCATCTTCATGTTAAAGGACTCCACTTCCAGCTTGTGGATGGCATCATAACTACTGTATTCACGTGTGATCAGTTCCTTAGAATCATTCCATGGGGTGGCATTAGCAGCCGCCAGCCCCAGCATCTGAACTTGCGCGTTCCACCAAGTTAACGCAGTGCCTTCGAGAGTATCAGTGGCATATTTCACCTTACGAGCCTCGGGTCATTCACACACTCGAAGACCGATTCAAGTTCCTTGAACTAATGGAGGAGTCCAACAGCTCCTTCAGTGTTGCTGAAAGTAGTAGGACAACAGTCCATAAAAGTCTTGTATGTGCATACAGGTGGCTGAGCGTGTTGACTTGTCGTGTGCGTAAGAGTAATCAAAATTAAGCACAAGTGTTGAGTTACGAGAGTAGGATCTAAAGATCCTAGGGTAAGTGGTGATGGCAGGTTACACCTCCTGCCTGGGCAGCTGCGAGTGCTGCAATAACTTGTTCAGTGATCGAAGCCGCCAACTGGGCTTGAGTTAGGTTAACGCGTCCACTCATGATCTTGATATCAAGGAGAACATGTGGGTGAGAGGTTCGCGAATAGTACGAAGAGAGTGAGCACACAAGTATTCTCAAGCAATAACATATAGTAGGTTCTGTAATCTGAGCATACCACGAGCAAAGTTCTATGTAATTCTAGCAAGTAGGTAAAGTAACATGAATAGTAGTACCTATGATGCTGAGCCTTGCACGTGGAGCGAAGCGTCGTTGTGGATCGTTGAGCACTGTTCTGGTTATAGTCTGGTTTTAACAAAATCGTTTTCCCCTTATTAAAACCGAGTTCTCTATAACCAATGGCTCTGATACCAATCTGTCACACCCCCAAAAATCCACACGCGGAGTATCCCCGCTTGGAGGCGTGACTGACCAGGATCAAGCCACCAATCATATTGAACATATAAGTAAATAGTAAAAGTCATTCATCAATACGAAAGGTGTTTTCAAAACCAAACATCAATAAGTGTGTAGCGGAAGCATAAGTATGTAAACCCAAAGTAAATCATAAATTCAAATGTTTAGATAGTTAACATGGCATCATCGATCCATGTCCCACAATGACCTGCTCCTCCCTGTGCAAGCTCCAAATGTACCTAAGGTCCTGCAAGGCATGCAGCAGAGAGTCAACAACTAGTTGAGCGAGTTCACAGTTAATAAGTTCGTTATAACAAATCATATATGCATTTAGTGGGGGCTTCCCATGTAGGTATGTGCTAATAGTGGGGGTTTCCCATGGTCATATGTATTACTAGTGGGGGTTTCCCACGTTTATCTTTACTAATGGGGGCTTCCCATGTTTGTACTTACTAGACTATTTGCAACCATGTGTTCTTCTAAATCCGAGAACAGGAATACGTACAAGGTCACGTAGGATTTACGTGAGTGCCCTTCCCCGAGGACAGTGGTACGTGTGGGGTTTACGTAGGATTTACGTAAGTGTCCTTCCGAACCGGAAGACAGTAGTAGGTATTAGTTTTACGTAGGTTTTACGTAAGTGTCCTCCCGACCCGGGAGACAAGGGTAGATACTAGGTTACGTAGGTTTTACGTAAGTGTCCTGACTATCCTGAGGACGATGGTCTATAGTCTAGCGATAGCGTAAGTACGAGTAGTTATCCATTTCAAATAATCCAACCCAATTCCCAACCCGGGAATCCCATGCCTTGGCTGTGTGAACTCACCTTGGTTTGCTCGGCAGATACACAAAAGGGTTTCTTGAACTATGAGTGGTCAACCGCGTCCTAATAGGGTTACCATACAAGTCAGGTTTTGACTCAAGTAATGCACATAAGTTTACGCATAACTAACAGGTTTCAAGCACGTATAGATCATGGCAGCATTTTAACAGTCAAACAACACATTCAACTTGTGCGATTTAAATAAGCCCAATAGCACTCAGCCCAACATATAACTTACGGCCCAAAAACAATAAACAAATCATCTTGTGCGATCAGCTCTATTACCCCCCATGTCTACGGCCCAACAATTAAAAACAAATAACCAGCTTGTGCGGCCCAATCACAACAAACAACAAATTATCTTGTACGATTCATGTGTCTTGTGCGACCCATTTTGGGCTTGAAGGCCCAACCGTTAAACACATGCAGCATGTGCGATCCGGCAGACCTTGTGCGACTGGATGTGCCTTGTACGACTGGACTCCTTGTGTGATCCGGAGTCTTGTGCGAGTGGTTTTAAATTCCGAATATCATGCTATTTAGTTATATTGTTTCCATATTCAATGTAGTCAACAATCAAACAGTTACACAAATTAATTCATCCTATCATACAATTCAAAACAATATGCTTATCATCATTACTTTATCACTTCAATGGCTGACAACTTTTAATCACCTCAAGAGGTGATTGGACCAATTAGTTTGATTGGTTTGACTAATGTTGAAATATGAATCACATGCCAATCGCAGGTTTGGTACAATCTATGAACTCATGTGCACTAACAATTCATGCAAACATACTGACAATTCATGCAACTTGACTATTTAATATTAAAGGGTTTACCTATCCTTACAATTTGTCAGAATCACATGCTTGACAATAAATAAGATTCAGTAGGTATTACTCATTCAATCATGACAATCATGCGATACTTCTTTCATACAAAACATTAATACGAATTCCTTCAATACAGAGTTGATATAATTATTATACATAAATTTGAACATGCATCGAGATCTATTCAACTGCTATCATAACATCAGATCTAACCCACATGACGAACATAAACCCTATCTATCCTTCATTATAGCATTCAAGGACATGCATATATATACACAACATCAACCGAACCTTGACAGAGACCATAACACAACTAATCATAATCTCAGTTTATAAGAATTCATATCAAAACAGTCAATCCAAATCACAACATAATTATATAACCGTTTGAAATCACTATATAATAATCATCTAATATGCGTAACAACAATCCGAGAGGATAAACTAACCAAGAGACTAGCAACGTAGCAACGGTTATCAAAGAGCTAGAACTTGCCGTCGGGTTCAAAGGTAGTGAGAGAGAGATGAAGTGTGATTAGGGTTTATCTAATTACTGTTCTCGCGTACAAGTTAGGTTAAGTATAAACATTTGAATTAAACACTACTGGGCCCAAGCCCATCCTTGTTTTCGGCAGTAGCATGGACGAAAACACTTTAAGTGTTTTCATCACTTATGATATACACCAATTATAAATAAAATCAAAACATGTTGCAAACAAGTACTAGGTTAAGTCGAGTAGGAACCTTGGAAACTCGGGTTGTCACATTATCCCCAACTTGAAAGAAATTTCGTCCCGAAATTTAGCATGCGGTTACTGAGGAAGCTAGGTAAGTTGTATCGTTCACTGGTTTTCCTGGGGTGTCACATCATCCCCCCGTTGATTTGGAATTTCGTCCCGAAATTCTGTAGTAGCTTCAGCCTCAGTAATGGTTGCATTGTTTCCGAATAACTGGGGATACTTGAGTTCCATTTGATCTTCACGCTCCCAGGTGAACTCTGGGCCGCGACGGGAGTTCCAACGAACTCGAACAAGAGGGATTCTCGTGTTCTTGAGGACCTTAACATCCCGGTCCGTGATTTCAACAGGTTCCTCGACGAATCGCAACTGTTCATCGATAGTGAGCTCCTTTTAAAGGAACTATGAGGGTCTCATCTGACATACACTTCTTCAGATTAGACACGTGAAAGACGTTGTGAACTGCACTGAGTTCAGCTGGTAGGTTCAACCTGTAGGCTACCCTGCCTATCTTCTTAGTAATTTCGAATGGTCCAACGTATCGTGGATTGAGTTTGCCCCGTTTGCCAAAACGAACCACACCCTTCCAGGGTGAAACTTTGAGTAGCGCTCGATCCCCAACCTGGAATTCGAGTAGTTTTCTATCTTTATCAGCGTATGCTTTCTGACGGTCACGAGCTGCCGCCATGCGTTGTCGTATCTGAGAAATCTTTTCTGTAGTATCAACTACCATTTCTGGACCTGTGATTTGACTATCTCCCACCTCTGCCCAACAGAGAGGTGACCGGCATTTACGCCCGTACAATGCCTCGAATGGTGCAGCTTTAATGCTGGTGTGGTAGCTGTTGTTACACGAAAATTCCACAAGCGGCAGATGTTTTTCCCAACCATTGCCAAAGTCGATTACGCACGCCCGAAGCATGTCTTCTAGAGTTTGAATGGTGCGCTCAGACTGTCCATCCGTCTGAGGGTGATAAGCTATGCTCATGTCTAAACGAGAGCCAAAAGATTTGTGCATTGCTTGTCATAGTTCTGAAGTAAATCGTGCGTCACGATCAGAGATGATGGAGGTGGGCACCCCGTGCCTCGAGACCACTTCTTTTAAGTAAATGTCTGCTAAGGTAGAGAACTTGTCTGTTTCTTTAATGGCCAGGAAGTGTGCAGACTTTGTGAGTCGATCCACGATCACCCAAATAGTGTCATTCCCACGTTGAGATCTAGGCAGGCCAGTAACAAAATCCATGGAAATTTGTTCCCATTTTCCATTGTGGTATCTCAGGTTGTTGGAGTGGACCTGAAGGTTTCTGATATTCCGCCTTGACTCTCGCACAAGTCAAGCATTTGCTAACGTATGTTGCTATGTGGGCCTTCATGCTAGGCCACCAATATGTAGTTCTGATGTCGTGGTACATTTTATCCGCACCTGGATGTACCGAGTAGTGAGACTTATGAGCTTCATCCATTACAAGCTCGCGTAAGTTGCCGTAGAGTGGGACCCAAATGCGTCCTGTTACATAGTAGGCGCCGTCTGCCTTTTGTTCTAACCGTTGCCTTGAGCCGCGTAGGGCTTCAGCCCTGACGTTTTCTGGTTTCAATGTTTCTACCTGAGCATCTCGTATCTGTGAAGGAAGACTAGACTGAATAGTGAGTTGCAACGCTCGTACACGTCTAGGTGTAGTATCCTTTCGACTGAGGGCGTCAGCCACAACATTGGCTTTGCCTGGGTGGTACCTGATTGAGCATTCATAGTCATTCAACAGTTCGACCCATCGTCGCTGTCGCATATTCAGTTCCTTCTGTTTGAATATATGTTCGAGGCTTCTGTGGTCAGTGTAGATAGCACATTTGGTACCGTACAAGTAGTGTCGCCATATCTTAAGTGCAAAAACAACCGCTCCCAGCTCTAAATCGTGTGTAGTGTAATTCCGTTCGTGAACCTTAAGTTGGCGCGAAGCATAAGCAATGACTTTATCCCTTTGCATCAATACACATCCAAGACCTTGGATAGATGCGTCGCAGTAGACTACAAAATCATCCGTGCCTTCAGGCAGTGAGAGGATAGGTGCGCTACAAAGTCTATCCTTTAAGTGCTGAAACGCTGTTTCCTATGCATTACCCCAACGATAAACAACACCCTTCTGCGTCAGTAGTGTAAGTGGCTGAGCAATCTTCGAGAAGTCTTTGATGAACCGTCTGTAATAACCCGCCAAACCCAAGAATTGGCGTATTTCGGTTGGTGTACGAGGTGCAGGCCAGTTCTTGATCGAATCTACCTTGGATGGATCAACATGAATCCCATCCTTGTTTACTACGTGGCCTAGGAAGTGGACTTCACGAAGCCAGAAGTCGCATTTTGAAAACTTAGCGTATAGCTGTTCCGTTCGAAGAAGTTCCAAAATAAGTCGTAAGTGCTGCTCATGTTCCTCCTGACTCTTTGAATAGATCAGGATGTCGTCGATGAAAACGATAACAAACTTGTCGAGATAGGGTTTGCACACCCTGTTCATAAGATCCATGAAAACCGCAGGCGCGTTCGTTAATCCGAATGGCATGACCAGAAACTCGTAGTGGCCGTAGCGTGTTCTGAACGCTGTTTTGGAGACGTCCTCATCCCGGACTCTCAGTTGATGATACCCCGACCTTAGATCAATCTTCGAGTAATAGCTCGACCCTTGCAACTGGTCGAATAAATCGTCGATGCGTGGAAGAGGATAACGATTCTTCACAGTCACCTTGTTCAATTCGCGGTAGTCTATACACATGCGGAAGGTACCGTCTTTCTTCTTTACAAATAGTACTGGAGCTCCCCAGGGCGAAGAGCTAGGACGTATGAAACCCTTTTCCAAGAGTTCTTGCAGTTGTTTAGACAGTTCTTCCAGTTCGGTTGGAGCTAAGCGATAAGGTGCTCGAGCTATGGGTGCTGCTCCAGGAGCTTGTTACTAAGCGATAAGGTACCGTCTTTCTTCTTTACAACATCCTGATCTACTCTATGAGTCAGGAGGAACACGAGCACCATCTCCGACTTATTTTGGAACTCTTTCGTACAGAGCAACTATATGCCAAGTTCTCGAAATGCGACTTCTGGCTTCGTGAAGTCCACTTTCTAGGCCACGTGGTAAACATGGATGGGATTCATGTTGATCCATCCAAGGTAGACTCAATCAAGAACTGGCCTGCACCGCGTACACCAACAGAAATTCGCCAATTCATGGGTTTGGCGGGCTACTACCGAAGGTTCATCGAAGACTTCTCAGAGATTGCGTAGCCGCTTACACTACTGACACAGAAGGGTGTCACCTATCGCTGTGGTAATACACAGGAAACCGCTTTTCAGCACTTAAAGGATAGACTCTGCAGCGCACCTATACTCTCATTGCCAGAAGGCACAGACGATTTTGTGGTCTATTGCGACGCATCCATTCAGGGTCTTAGATGTGTGTTGATGCAACGTGACAAGGTCATTGCTTATGTGTCACGTCAACTTAAAGTTCACGAAAGAAACTACACTACACATGATCTAGAGCTGGGAGCTGTTGTTTTCGCGCTAAAGATATGGAGACATTACCTGTACGGTACCAAGTGCACCATCTACACCGATCATAGGAGTCTCGAGCATATCTTCAAACAGAAGGAATTAAACATGCGCCAATGTCGATGGGTCGAGCTATTGAACGATTATGAATGCACGATCAAGTACCATCCGGGCAAGGCTAATGTTGTGGCCGACGCCCTCAGTCGAAAGGATACTACACCTAGGCGTGTACGAGCGTTGCAACTCACCATTCAATCTAGTCTTCCTGCACATATACGAGATGCTCAGGTAGAAGCATTGAAACCAGAAAACGTCAGGGCTGAAGCCTTACGTGGCTCAAGGAAACGGTTAGAACAAAAGGAAGACGGCGCTTATTACGTAACAGGACGCATCTGGGTCCCACTCTATGGCAATTTACGAGAACTTGTGATGGATGAAGCGCATAAGTCTCGCTACTCAGTACATCCGGGTTCAGATAAGATGTACCACGATATTAGAACAACGTATTGGTGGCCTAGCATGAAAGCTCACATAGCAACTTACGTTAGCAAGTGTTTGACTTGTGCAAGGGTCAAGATGGAATATCAGAAACCATCAGGCCTACTCCAGCAACCAAAGATACCACAATGGAAATGGGACGGAATTTCCATGGATTTTGTTACCGGCCTGCCTAGATCTCAACGTGGGAACGATACTATTTGGGTGATCGTGGATCGACTCACTAAGTCTGCGCACTTTTTGGCTATTAAGGAAACAGTCAAGTTCTCTACCTTAGCAGGCATTTACTTAAAAGAAGTGGTTTCGAGGCACGGGGTGCCAACCTCTATTATTTTCGATCGTGATGCACGTTTTACTTCTGAACTGTGGCAAGCGATGCACAAATCTTTTGGCTCACGATTAGACATGAGCACAGCTTATCACCCTCAGACGGATGGGCAGTCTGAGCGCACTATCCAGACTCTAGAAGACATGCTTTGGGCATGTGTTATCGACTTCGGTAACGGTTGGGAAAAACATCTCCCGTTAGTGGAGTTTTCGTATAACAACAGTTACCACACCAGCATTCAAGCCGCTCCATTTGAGGCATTGTACGGGCGTAAATGCCGATCACCTCTTTGTTGGGCAGAGGTGGGTGATAGTCAGATCACGGGTCCAGAACTTGTAATAGATGCAACGGAAAGAATCGCTCAGATACGACAATGAATGGCGGCAGCTCGTGACCGTCAGAAAAGTTACGCTGATAAGCACCGGAAACCACTCGAGTTCCAGGTTGGGGATCGAGTGCTACTCAAAGTTTTCCCTTGGAAAGGTGTAGTTCGTTTTGGCAAACGAGGTAAACTTAACCCACGTTACGTTGGACCATTCGAAATCATCGAGAAAATAGGCAAGGTGGCCTACAAACTGGACCTACCAGCAGAACTTGGTGGAGTTCACAACGTATTTCACGTGTCAAATCTGAAGAAGTGTCTGTCAGATGAGACCCTCATAGTTCCTTTGAAGGAGCTCACTATCGATGATCAGTTGCGATTCGTCGAGGAACCAGTTAAAATCACAGACCGGGATGTTAAGGTCCTCAAGCACACCAGAATACCTCTTGTTCGGGTTCGTTGGAACTCCCGTCGTGGCCCAGAGTTTACCTGGGAACGAGAAGACCAAATGAAACTCAAGTATCCCTAGTTGTTCAAGAACAATGCAACCACTACTAAGGCTGAAGCTACTACAGAATTTCGGGATGAAATTCCAAATCAACGGGGGGATGATGTGACACCCCAGGAAAACCAGTGAACCATGCAACTTAACTAGCTTCCTCAGTAACCGCATGCTAAATTTCGGAATGAAATTTCTTTCAAGTTGGGGATAATGTGACAACTCGAGTTTCCAAGACTCTATCTTCGCATTAATTGCACGTTGATTGTTTAGTTGTTCGCTTGTTTGCTTTGTAACCGTACACGTTTGTGATATGTTAAAATGATTTGTGATTATTGTGTTATGCTTGGTAATTTAAACTGACCTGTTTAGAAGTTAGAACTTTAGAGTGTTGCACCCCTAACAACTCGACGAAACGGATGAGTTTCGTCGCCAACCATCTCAACGAAATAGGTGTGTTTCGCCATAAGGCCATTTGACGAAACAGAGCGTTTCGCCATCTTCATTTTTTTTGGGTAAAGGGTTACCCCGATAAATTTTATAGATGAAACAAATAATAACAAGGGTATGTCAAAACGACACACCAACTAGACTTGACATGCCAAGCCTAGGACTCCACACAACACAAACCATCAACCAAACAAACTAAACAAGACAACCCAAACACAAGACAGCCAAAACAAATCTAACGAAACATAACAAGACCCGTCAAACTACTAGCCCGGATCCATTAAATCGTAGTTGCTATCTTCAATCTGCCAAGCCTTGAAAATCCTTTCCCTAGCCGAACTCACACGGAATCTGAATCCCATCAGCCGTAACCGAACCGATCCTATAACCTTCTCAGTAACTTGATTCACCGACCTCTTATTATTATTGAACAGCCTGTTATTCCTTTCTTGCCAAATATAGTACGAAGCGGCCGCTATCACCAACTTACACACAATGTGATCAACATTCTTTGATCTTGAGTGTTGGTCCACCCAAGTTAGAATTGATGACCAAGTAGTATTCACATTCGTCAACTTTACCAGCTTCTTTACTTTATTCCACACTTGAGCCGAGAAGTTACATTGAAAAAATAAATGATCACGACTATCCCGGTCAAAATTGCATAACGGACAGCACATAAGGTTCAGATTTGTTTGGCTACCCGCTTCCCAAACTGCCATCCTATCCTGTGTCTTTAACTTATTTTAAAAACCAGCCACATATGAAAAGCATGCCTCGGGATACATTGAGAAAACCAAACCATGTTTGCCCACACGGCATGATGCTCTCTACTCCGAATGGTGTTCCAAACATGAGCCGATTTAAAGTCACCATTTTTTCCATCCAAATCTTTCCAAAAAAGCCGATCCACTGCATTAGGCTCTAAAATGGGAACCGAAATAGTGATTAAAACCGGAAAAAGATCAAGCCACGCTTGAGGCCATTTCCAGTTTCCACTCTGATCAATAACATCCGCAACCGTAGCCCGAAGATTAAAACCAGCATTAGTAATGTACCTTGGAGTTATAAACGATCTAAGCGGGCTCCCCGTACACCACATATCACTCCACACATTAGTTTGTAAACCACTCTTCAGAGAAGACCAGATGTGCGGACGAATGATACTTCGGATAGATAAAATTTTCCTCCATCCCCAGCTCATACTCCCCCGACAAGGAACCTCCCAAAAATTCCTACCTTTAAGCTTGTAGGTATGAATCCATTTCACCCAAACAGACTCCCGATTAGTAATAATACTCCAAATATGGTTTGCCATAAGAGATTTATTAACATCCGAGATATTTCGAATACCCAAACCGCCTTCATCTTTAGGCAAACACACATCTTTCCAAGCAACCTTAGCACGAATCCTGCCTTCCGAGCCCGCATTCCACAGAAAACGACGAATTCTTTTTTCAAGTTCACTAATGACCCGAGCTGGGATAACAAAAACTGACGCCCAATAGATGTGCATAGAAGAGATAACCGAATTGATTAGCTGCAAACGACCCGCAAAAGATAGAGACTTAGTCACCCAGTTAACAATATTTTTCTCCATGCGTTGAATTAGGACTTCACAATCTTTATATAACAATCTGGAAGGGATAAGGGGGACCCCAAGATACCGTACCGGGAGGGAACCCTCCTGAAAGGGCATAATGTCAAGAATTTCCTGCCTGATCGAAGGAGGCACATTACAGAAAAAAACTGTACTCTTTGCTGGACTAGGAGCTAATCCTGAAATATTAGTGAAAATTTCCAACGCCTTCTTGATCTTTCTAACCGAAACCACATCGCCATGCACAAATATGAATAAATCATCAGCAAACGACACATTAATAATTTTCTCCTTTGCACATAGAGCATGATACTTATAAAAGTTGTTTGCCGCTTGTCGTAATAAAAGAGATAACACCTCCATAATTAACGTGAAGAGGTAAGGCGACATTGGGTCTCCTTGTCTAAGCCCCCGTTTACCCTTAAAATAGCCATGAAGATTACCATTAATACTTAAGGAGTACGACACTGAGGTTACACACATCATAATCCACTTCACCATTTTCTGATGAAGACCAAACCGAGTAAGAGTTAGCTCCAAAAAATCCCAGTTAACTGTATCGTAAGCTTTTTGGATGTCAATTTTAAAAGCACATCTCGCTGGCCCCCTGTTTAGGTGATAATTGTGCATCAATTCTTGCGTGAGGAGGATATTGTCTGAAATCCTCCTACCCGGCACAAAGGCAGATTGATTAATACTAACAAGAACACCCAAACATGTTTTCAACCGATCCGTAAGTATCTTGCTAATGCATTTATACAAAACATTGCAACACGAGATGGGTCGGTAATCCACAACTGAATCCGGAACTTCTTTTTTCGGAATTAATGCAATAATCGTATGATTGACTTGATTAAGAAGCTTACCATTATCAAAAAACTGCAAAACAGCATTAGTCACCTCATTACCAACAACATCCCAAGCATGCTTGAAAAAAGCCGACGTGTATCCATCAGGACCCGGAGCCTTATCTTCACCAATACTAAACATGGCTTGTTTTACCTCCTCCCGAGTAACTTGACGAATCATATGATCCGCAACATCACTGCTAAGCACATTAGTAAACAGATTTTCCGAGTTAAAGCTTTGGACCGGAACCTCAACACCCAAAAAATTCATGTAATGCGCAACCATAGCATCAGCCACATCTTCACCCTCATATCTATTACCCATCGAATCCATAACACTATAGATCTTGGTTCTAGCATTTTTAACTTTGACCGTGTTGTGAAAAAACTTTGTATTTGAATCACCCGCACAAAGCCACTCAACCTTCGATTTCTGTTTTAAAAAACATTCCTCATCATAAGCTGCCGACTGAAAATCCTGAAGACATTGAGCCTCCAATTGCCTCAAACGAGTATCCAAGGGGTTCTGGTCCACTTGAGCCTGAATATCATCTAGCTTCTTCCTCAAATCATTCACCTTTGCATGCAAGTTACCTTGGTCAAACAATATCTTCCTCAGCTTTGGCTTTAAATTCCTGAGCTTCTTCACGACCGAGAGCATAGTAACACCCTCAACATTCTTCTCCCACTCGGACTTGACACTATCCTTAAATTCAGGTTTCATCACAATAAAATTCGGGAACTTGAAAGTTCTTGGACGATAACCATTATTGCTCAGTATTTTAAGAAAACACGGAGTATGGTCCGAGACACGAAACGGATGAAACATAGCATAGGCTGAAGGGTACTGATCTATGAACATGACATTGCCCATAATTCTATCTATTTTCTTCAACAGGCCTGTTCCACTCTTCGGCTTTTGATTCCAAGTATACTGTAACCCGTGAGCACTTATATCAATCAAATCAGCTTGATGAACACATTCATCAAATTCCCGCATACCAATAGATTGTTTAGATGACCCATATAGCGAATCTTCAAGCTTGAGAGCAGAATTAAAATCTCCCATTACCACCCACGGCTTATCATAACAGAAAACTTTATGTTTGCATATCTCATTCCAAAGCAATCTCCTGTCTTGATACTTATTTTCCGCATAAACAAATGAACAGAACAGAACTTTCTTGCTAGCTTTAAAGAAAACCTGTGTGTGAATAATTTGGTCCGTTTGAAAGAGAACCATATCATCAAGGTTGTCCGCATTCCATCCCAAAATAATTCTTGTCCCTCGACTACAAACCCCACCATTTGAAATCCAATTCCACTTACGAAAAACATACTTACAAACTTTATCCAGCTTGCTAACATCTACATGTGATTCGAGAATAGCACACAATTCAACATTATTGGCTGTCATAAGATTACGAACCTCAGCTTGTTTCAGGGGATGGTTCAAGCCCCTAACATTCCAACACATTATACTATCCATTTACAACCGTGGAACTGGGAGTGCTTGCCCCCTTAGACGTATCAATCTGCTGTTCATTAGACATAAACTTCGCCATTTCAGTCGGCGTAACTTCCAGAATTTCATCAACTACCTGAGTCGTTCTATGCGTCTTCCCTTTCATACCATCATTTATAAAACCATTATCCTCATATTCATCTCCATAATCAGCATCTAAAGCCTCAAAAGCATTGGATGTTTTTATGTTAGTCTCATTCAAAGGAGTATCAGAATCCTTCTTCGTACCTGACGAACTAGCTCCCGACGTTTTTATGTTATCTCCCGACTTGTTCACTTTTTGCCTATAAACAAATTTTGTTTTCGGTTTCTTATTCATCATTCCAATCTTTGCAACCTTTCTATTATCTGTAATAAAACCATCAGCATCAACCGAAACTTGTTTGGGTTTAACATTCTGATTTTTCGGGCAATTTTGATCACTGTGGCCAAAGATACAACATGCCGAACATCGTTATGGTTTCCACTCATATTCCACCTTGATTTTTTCCATAGAAAAGCCATCCTCATCAAGCTTCGGAATCGCAACAAGTATATGGTCTTTAATCTCATTATCCGCATTAACTTCTATTAAGGCTCGGGCATAACTACTCCTACCCCAACTATGAGCACACATATCAGCCGTATAACTATCCAGTCTCTTTGGAACTCCAATCTTTGAAGCCAGCAAACTTAAGCCATCATCAGTATAGATTGCAATCGGAACATTATGGAGCTTAACCCATATAGGCACAGATTTTATACCCTCCTTTTTTAGGCTGATAGAAGGAGACCATATGTTGAGAAATAACGGAACTTTACGAATTAACCAAGGCCCCCCCTCCAGCGCTTTATGCATACCTTCTTTAGATTCAAACTTAAAGAAAAAGAAGCCTTCCGAGTTCATCATGATCTTAGTAAAACCAAACTTCGCC
Organism: Helianthus tuberosus; assembly: GCA_030545235.1. Classification (NCBI taxonomy): domain Eukaryota; kingdom Viridiplantae; phylum Streptophyta; class Magnoliopsida; order Asterales; family Asteraceae; genus Helianthus; species Helianthus tuberosus. The sequence continues at coordinate 108,108,205 of CM060354.1, read as the reverse complement.
CAAACATTTTTAACATAGTACTCAACAACCGGAAAAGGCAATCTATTCCCTAGGAAGTAACCAAATAAAACATTATCAAATCTGTCTTGTACCTTCTTAACAACCTCCTTTGGAATCACAACGTCCGCTTCTTGGTATTTTTCCATAGACTCAAGCTTCTTGAAATTCACTTCAGTCTTAGGCGTAGAATTACTCTTCAACTTTTCAGCATAAGAAAGCGGCTGCACAGCTTGATTTGTCTGAACCAAGTGAACACTATCCGTCTTGGGTTGAACGGGATTCTCCAAATCATCAACAACTGGCTGAACTGGAATCGTAATCTTTTCCAACTCGTCAATAACATTAATAACCTTATGATCTTTTTGCACAACACCCCTACGAGGCAACAGAGGGTTTCCATCAATCTTAATCGGCTTACTAAACACTGAAGTCTTATAGCTCAGATCCGGAACATTCATTGGACCCTTCGAAGTAATGAGAACATCTTCATGCATCCTCTCCGAGAAAGTCTGAAACCCTAAATCCTCCAAACTTGTATCACGATTATTTGCCATGCACAAAAGAACGTTGAAAACAGCAAACCGGCAGAACCATGCAAATAAAAACGAACAGAAAAAAAGACAAGACCGACGGCAACACTAGCAAACAGAAAACCCTAAAAATAAAGAAACGAAAACCCTAATCTCAACTTCAAAAGATAAGAAATCAAGGTAAAGTCTAGAAACCTTACTCAGAAGGCACGACAACACCCCTTTCCCTAACCCAGATCGATCAAAATTAAGGTTGAAAATCAAGAACTAGGGTTTCCTAGATGAATCGCCAAAGTCGCCAGAGACGAAACAGATGTGTTTCGCCGGCCCAATGATTCGCCGAGGCCCATTAAGGGCCCAGTACGTTTTTACGTGTATGTGTTGCGTGAAACTGTTACACTCGACATTTTTTTGGCAAATCAGAAACCCTAGAGTCTCTCTCCCTCTCTCCTGTGCGACGGCAACCACCACCTTCTCTCGAATTCTTGTTTGATCACCTTGAATCGGTTAGTGTATAATACGATTGCTTGATTTAAATCAGTTTATACCTTGTATGATTATGTTGCGTAAGGAATCTGATGAATTTCCTTACATGACTATTAGTGATGACTGATTTGTAATGATTGTAATCTCTGGTGGTTTGGGGGATCATTAGAAAATATATACATATGCAAGATTAGATGATTAGGGTTTGATATTCTGATGATAATCTATCGAACCAGATCTGGAATAAATTGTGATTCTATTCGTTGTGTTCACTGCTCGAGTTTTGATACTGATATACCATAATCATCACTTGTTGTTGGATGTTAAATGAATATACGATATAACTTTGTGTGTAGCCTTGTGTGTATCAATGATTATTCTGTATGTTGATGATCGGCGGTAGGGTTTCTGGGTAAACCATCAGTTACGCGACGTAACTAACATTTTAGACGAAACGCTATTCACGACGAAGCTGACATGACGAAACAAATGCGTTTCGCCAAAACCAGTTATGACGAAACGAACACGACGAAACAAGTGTGTTTCACCAAGGGATATCACGACGAAACAAAGGGTCTTTCGTCAAAGGGAAGTCACGACGAAACAGGGGTGTTTCGTCGAGTGGGTAAACTGCACAGTAACTTGGTTAGATCTGTTAAGAGTTAACTGAGTTAGTTAACGGTGTTAATGATATGTATGACTTGCATGAGCTTGTATAACTGTTAAGTGATAGGTGTTAGTTGTTACGTGCATGTACGTGATGATCTTGACTGTCAGTCGAACTTTGTGAATGTAAACTGATTGTGAATACGTGCATAACTATAGGACTTGATTGATTTCTTGCGAGCACATAGTTTAGCATACCGAGAAAATCAAGGCGAGTTCACACTCTTTCCAAGGCATGGGATTCCCAAGGGTTGGGAATGGGTAAATGAACTAAACGGTAATTACGACCATCCTCCGTGGGTAGGATGCCAAGTATACACACTGGACCAAACCTCTATCATGAAGTCCCTCATTTATATCGACTTAATCGCCGAGGCCTATGCCGAGCAGGTCATTAGTTAATAGCGCTATTAGTTTAACAAACCTCACACCGTGTCGTTCGAACGGGCGTGTACTAATGGACTATGGGCAAAGGGTCAATGCTGATAGACATTGACTTAGGGCACCTCTTACATTTTTGTAGCAGTCGATACACACGGTCTAGTAACACTAATCTTCGCACACATGTCTGGGAGACCGCGATACGAATTAATACGATACATGGTTTACAAAACGAACATATAATTTACGAAACGAATACTATAACTAAACAACCAACTGTGAACTCGCTCAACTTTGTTGTTGACTTGTTGTTACATGCCTTGCAGGTCGTTAGGTACTCATGGAGCTTGCACAGGGAGGCGCGGTCGTTGTGGGACATGGCAGTTTGTGCCATGCTAAACACATTACTTTATTTCGTACTTAATACTTACATTGGGTTTTACAATTATGCTTCCGCTAAACACTTAACTATGTTTTTGATTTGAAACACCTTTCATATTGTGTGGTTGAATTTTACTTATTACTTGTTATGTTCAATATGATTGGTGGCTTGATCCTGGTCAGTCACGCCTCCAGGCGGTGGTACTCCGCGTGTGGATTTTGGGGGTGTGACAGATTGGTATCAGAGCCATTGGTTATAGTGAACTTGGTTTTAATAAAAGGAAAATGTTTTATTAAAATCAGACTATAACCTGTACAATGCTCAACGATCCACAACGACGCTTCGCTCCACGTGCAAGACTCAACACTATAGGTGATACTATTCGTGTTTACATTACCTACTTGTTAGATACATACTACATTGCTCATGGTATGCTTAGATAACGTAGCAACTACTATTTGAAAACCTTGTTTGCTCACACTCTTCTGTCATTCCACACTTGCGTATTGATACGACGCACTTCTCACTTGTGTTCTCTTACTTGTGAAGATCATGAGTGGACGCGTTAACATGACACAAGCCCAGCTGACGGCTTTGATCAACCAACAAGTTGCTGCGGCACTTGTAGCCGCACAAGCAGGAGGTATACCCTGCAGTCGTAACTCACTCTAGGATCTTTAGATCCTACACTCCAAAACCAACTCTTGTGTTTAACCTTGTCCTGTTCTTATACACAACAGGTCAACACGCTCAACCACCTGTATGCACCTTCAAGACTTTCATGGACTGTCGTCCTAGCATATTCAGTGGCACTAAAGGAGCCGTTGGACTCCTCCATTGGTTTGAGAAGCTGGATTCCGTCTTTGAGATGTGTGAATGCCTTGAGGCTCGCAGGGTGAAGTATGCCACTGGTACTCTCGAAGGCATTGCGCTGACTTGGTGGAATGCGCAAGTTCAGATGCTGGGGTTGGCGGCTGCTAATGCCACCCCATGGAACGATTTCAAAGAATTGATCAAGCGGGAATACTGCACTCGTGATGACATCCACAAGTTGGAAGTGGAGTTCTTTAACCTGAAGATGACAGGGTCAGAGATAGAGGCGTATACGAAAAGGTCAAACGAGCTGGCCATCTTGTGTCCAACTATGGTGGATCCTCCCATCAAGCGTATTGAGCTGTACCTCAGAGGCTTAGTACCAGAAATTCAAAGTCATGTGACATCGACCAACCTTGCTACCATCCAGGATATTACTCGTCTTGCTCATCGCCTCACAGATCAGGCAGTGGAACAGAACAAGCTGCCCAAGCGTATCGGTGCTACTACTACTACTACTTCTGCTACTCCCAATGATAGCAAGCGAAAATGGGATGGAGCCTTCAGCAAGGGTTCGACTTCAGTACAGTCCTAGACACAGCAGCGAAAGATTGATGACTATCAGAGCCCTGGTCAGCAATCTTCTGGTAGTCAAAGGCAGGGTGGATATCGAAGAAACCTCCCGAAGTGCAACACATGCAACAGGCACCACAATGGTCAGTGCAACAAGGGTCGTTGTCAGAGGTGTCTCAAGATGGGTCATGAAGCTAAAGATTGCAGGAGCTCACGACCTGCGAATCAAAAGCATCAACAACAACCACCAGCTCCACAGAACCAGCAGCAGCAACAGCAGCGAGGCAACAGGGGATGCTTTCAGTGTGGTGCTGAAGGCCACTTCAAGCGGGACTGCCCCTAGTTTAAGCAGAATCAGAACAACAACAACAATAATCAAGGTAATGGGAACAACAACGGGGGAAACAATGATGGAAATAATGGTGCCAGGGGTCGAGTGTTCGTGCTTGGTCAGGGTGATGCTAGGAATGACCCCAACGTCGTGATAGGTAAGTTTCTACTGGATGACTTTCATGTTACTGTTTATTTGATTCGGGTGCCGATACCAATTATGTGTCTCTAAAAGTTAGTCAAATGCTTAAACGTACACCAACTCCTTTAAAAACCAAACATGTCGTAGAGTTAGCCAATGGTAAAAGTTTAGAGGCCACACACATAGTCAAGGGTTGTAACATCGTCTTAGCTGGTCAGACGTTCTCCATCGATCTCATTCCTATAGTTCTGGGTAGTTTCGACGTCGTCATTAGGATGGATTGGTTGTCCCAACAGCAAGCAGAGATTCTGTGTAAGGAAAAGATCATTCGTATTCCCCGTTCCAGTAAAGAACCTCTCGAAATTCAAGGCGACAAGAGTGGGGCTGTGGTGGGCATCATCTCCTTTCTTAAGGCCCAGAAGTGTTTGCGAAAGGGTCACACCGCTATTTTAGCACTTGTTACTGACGCATCAATGAAAGAGAAGAGATTCGAGGATATTCCAGTAGTACGCGACTTTCCTCAAGTGTTTCCTGAAGATTTACCTGGGCTACCGCCTCACCGCCAGGTCGAATTCCAGATCGAGCTAGCTCCGGGAGCAGCGCCCATAGCTCGAGCACCTTATCGCTTAGCTCCAACCGAACTGGAAGAACTGTCCAAACAATTGCAAGAACTTTTGGATAAAGGTTTTATTCGTCCTAGCTCTTCGCCTTGGGGAGCTCCAGTATTGTTTGTGAAGAAGAAGAAGGACGGTACCTTCAGGATGTGTATCGACTACCGCGAACTCAACAAGGTGACCGTGAAGAATCGGTATCTTCTTCCCCGCATCGATGATTTGTTCGATCAGCTACAAGGGTCGAGCTACTATTCAAAGATTGATCTGAGGTCAGGCTACCATCAACTAAGAGTCCGGGGCGAGGACGTCTCCAAAACAGCATTCAGAACTCGCTACGGCCACTACGAGTTTCTAGTTATGCCATTCGGGTTAACAAACGCACCTGCAGTCTTCATGGATCTTATGAACAGAGTGTGCAAGCCTTACTTGGATAAGTTTGTGATTGTATTCATCGACAACATCCTGATCTACTCTATGAGTCAGGAGGAACACGAGCACCATCTCCGACTTATTTTGGAACTCTTTCGTACAGAGCAACTATATGCCAAGTTCTCGAAATGCGACTTCTGGCTTCGTGAAGTCCACTTTCTAGGCCACGTGGTAAACAAGGATGGGATTCATGTTGATCCATCCAAGGTAGACTCAATCAAGAACTGGCCTGCACCGCGTACACCAACAGAAATTCGCCAATTCATGGGTTTGGCGGGCTACTACCGAAGGTTCATCAAAGACTTCTCAAAGATTGCGCAGCCGCTTACACTACTGACACAGAAGGGTGTCACCTATCGCTGGGGTAATACACAGGAAACCGCTTTTCAGCACTTAAAGGATAGACTCTGCAGCGCACCTATACTCTCATTGCCAGAAGGCACAGACGATTTTGTGGTCTATCGCGACGCATCCATTCAGGGTCTTAGATGTGTGTTGATGCAACGTGACAAGGTCATTACTTATGCATCACGTCAACTTAAAGTTCACGAAAGAAACTACACTACACATGATCTAGAGCTGGGAGCTGTTGTTTTCGCGCTCAAGTTTCTCACTCAAGATATGGAGACATTACCTGTATGGTACCAAGTGCACCATCTACACCGATCACAGGAGTCTCGAGCATATCTTCAAACAGAAGGAATTAAACATGCGCCAACGTCGATGGGTCGAGCTATTGAACGATTACGAATGCGCAATCAAGTACCATCCGGGCAAGGCTAATGTTGTGGCCGATGCCCTCAGTCGAAAGGATACTACACCTAGGCGTGTACGAGCGTTGCAACTCACCATTCAATCTAGTCTTCCTGCACATATACGAGATGCTCAGGTAGAAGCATTGAAACCAGAAAACGTCAGGGCTGAAGCCTTACGTGGCTCAAGGCAACGGTTAGAACAAAAGGAAGACGGTGCTTATTACGTAACAGGACGCATCTGGGTCCCACTCTATGGCAATTTACGAGAACTTGTGATGGATGAAGCGCATAAGTCTTGCTACTCAGTACATCCGGGTTCAGATATGATGTACCACGATATCAGAACTACGTATTGGTGGCCTAGCATGAAAGCTCACATAGCAACTTACGTTAGCAAGTGTTTGACTTGTGCGAGGGTCAAGACGGAATATCAGAAACCATCAGGCCTACTCCAGCAACCAAAGATACCACAATGGAAATGGGAGGAAATTTCCATGGATTTTGTTACCGGTCTGCGCACTTTTTGGCTATTAAGGAAACAGACAAGTTCTCTACCTTAGCAGACATTTACTTAAAAGAAGTGGTTTCGAGGCACGGGGTGCCAACCTCTATTATTTCCGATCATGATGCACGTTTTACTTCTGAACTATGGCAAGCGATGCACAAATCTTTTGGCTCACGATTAGACATGAGCACAGCTTATCACCCTCAGACGGATGGGCAGTCTGAGCGCACTATCCAGACTCTAGAAGACATGCTTCGGGCATGTGTTATCGACTTCGGCAACGGTTGGGAAAAACATCTCCCGTTAGTTGAGTTTTCGTATAACAACAGTTACCACACCAGCATTTAAGCCGCTCCATTTGAGGCATTGTACGGGCGTAAATGCCGATCACCTCTTTCTTGGGCAGAGGTGGGTGATAGTCAGATCACGGGTCCAGAACTTGTAATAGACGCAACGAAAAGAATCGCTCAGATACGACAACGAATGGCGGCAGCTCGTGACCGTCAGAAAAGTTACGCTGATAAGTGCCGGAAACCACTCGAGTTCCAGGTTGGGGATCGAGTGCTACTCAAAGTTTCACCTTGGAAAGGTGTAGTTCGTTTTTGGCAAACGAGGTAAACTTAACCCATGTTACGTTGGACCATTCGAAATCATCGAGAAAATAGGCAAGGTGGCCTACAAACTGGACCTACCAGCAGAACTTGGTGGAGTTCACAACGTATTTCACGTGTCAAATCTGAAGAAGTGTCTGTCAGATGGGACCCTCATAGTTCTTTTGAAGGAGCTCACTATCGACGATCAGTTGCGATTCATCAAGGAACCAGTTAAAATCACGGACCGGGATGTTAAGGTCCTCAAGCACACCCGAATACCTCTTGTTCGGGTTCGTTGGAACTCCCGTCGTGGCCCAGAGTTTACCTGGGAACGAGAAGACCAAATGAAACTCAAGTATCCCTAGTTGTTCAAGAACAATGCAACCATTACTGAGGCTGAAGCTACTACAGAATTTCGGGACGAAATTCCAAATCAACGGGGGGATGATGTGACACCCCAGGAAAACCAGTGAACCATGCAACTTAACTAGCTTCCTTAGTAACCGCATGCTAAATTTCGGGACGAAATTTCTTTCAAGTTGGGGATAATGTGACAACTCGAGTTTCCAAGACTCTATATTCGTATTAATTGCACGTTGATTGTTTAGTTGTTTGCTTGTTTGTTTTGTAACCGTACACATTTTTTTTGGTAAAGGGTTACCCCGGTAAAATTTTATTAATAAAAATAATCACTAGAGTGTAGCAGAAAACTACACTATACTAGACTTGACATGCCAAGACTAGAAAAAACAAAGAAAGCAACCAAAGAGAACAACAAGCAAAAGCACTACCACCCAATACAAGGGACCAAAATAAAACAATTACTCTCTAATCAACCGGGGTCATTTAAGGTTTGCCGCATTGAGATCTTCCATTTGTCCAGCAACTGAACATTAGCCTTGTTCCTTTTAAACTTGAATGTCATTAGCTTCAATCTAACTGTAGAAAGGATAGTTTCAACTATGACATCAAGACTCCTTTTGTTAGAAGAGAACAACCTTGAATTCCTCTCCTGCCACAAAAAGTACGTTGTAGCCGCCACAACAATCTTGGCAACTGTACCGTCAATATTCAAATGGTTATTGCGGTTGAACCAGTCCATAATACCATCCCAATCCGGACCCAAACCCGCCAACACAGTGACATCTTTAACCTTATTCCAAACCTGCAGAGAATAATGACATTTGAAAAACAAGTGATCCCGAGAATCTCGATTAGCCATGCATAACATGCAGCACATAAGGTTAAGATTCGTTAAACTTCCAGCTTCCCATTGCGTCAATCTATCCTGAGTTTTCAGCTTATTATGAAAAGAGTGCCGAGGGATGCATCGTGAAAACCATACCGATTTAGCCCAAGAAACTTCCTCCGATCTGGTTCTAACATTGTTCCATACCTTGAATGAAGAGAAGTACCCAATGTGACAATCATAATCCTTCCACATAAGTTTATCAGCGTTAACCGTACACGTTTGTGCTATGTTAAAATGTTTTGTGATTATTGTGTTATGCTTGGTAATTTAAACTGACCTGTTTAGAAGTTAGAACCTTAGAGTGTTGCACCCCTAACAACTCGACGAAACGGATGAGTTTCGTCGCCAACCATCTCAACGAAACAGGTGTGTTTCGCCATAAGGCCATTTCGACGAAACAGAGCGTTTCGCCATCTTCATCTCGACGAAACAGATGTGTTTCGCCGGCACAATGATTCGCCGATGCCCATTAAGGGCCCAGTACATTTTTACGTGTATTTGTTGCGTGAAACTGTTACACTCGACATTCTTTTGGCAAATCAGAAACCCTAGAGTCTCTCTCCTTCTCTCCTGTGCGACGGCAACCACCACCTTCTCTCGAATTCTTGTTTGATCACCTTGAATCGGTTAGTGTATAATACGATTGCTTGATTTAAATCAGTTTATACCTTGTATGATTATGTTGCGTAACGAATCTGATGAATTTCCTTACATGACTATTAGTGATGACTGATTTGTAATGATTGTAATCTCTGGTGGTTTGGGGGATCATTAGAAAATATATACATATGCAAGATGAGATGATTAAGGTTTGATATTCTGATGATAATCTATCAAACCAGATCTGGAATAAATTGTGATTCTATTCGTTGTGTTCACTGCTCGAGTTTTGATACTGATATGCCATAATCATCACTTGTTGTTGGATGTTAAATGAATATACGATATAACTTTGTGTATAGCCTTGTGTGTATCAATGATTATTCTGTATCTTGATGATCGGCGGTAGGGTTTCTGGGAAACCATCAGTTACGCGACGTAACTGACATTTTAGACGAAACGCTATTCACGACGAAACTGACATGACGAAACAAATGCGTTTCGCCGAAACCAGTTATGACGAAACGAAAACGACGAAACAAGTGTGTTTCGCCAAGGGATATCACGACGAAACAAAGGGTGTTTCGTCGAAGGGAAGTCACGACGAAACAGGGGTGTTTCGTCGAGTGGGTAAACTGCACAGTAACTTGGTTAGATCTGTTAAGAGTTAACTGAGTTAGTTAACGGTGTTAATGATATGTATGACTTGCATGAGCTTGTATAACTGTTAAGTGCTAGGTGTTAGTTGTTACGTGCATGTACGTGATGATCTTGACTGTCAGTCAAACTTTGTGAATGTAAACTGATTGTGAATACGTGCATAACTATAGGACTTGATTGATTTCTTGCGAGCACATAGTTTAGCATACCGAGCAAATCAAGGTGAGTTCACACTCTTTCAAAGGCATGGGATTCCCAAGGGTTGGGAATGGGTAAATTAACTAAACGATAATTACGACCATCCTCCGTGGGTAGGATGCCAAGTATACACACTGGACCAAACCTCTATCATGAAGTCCCTCATTTATATCGACTTAATCGCCGAGGCCTATGGCGAGCGGGTCATTAGTTAATAGCGCTATTAGGTTTAACAAACCTCACACCGTGTCGTTCGAACGGGCGTGTACTAATGGACTATGGGCAAAGGGTCAATTCTGATAGACATTGACTTAGGGCACCTCTTACATTTTCGTAGCAGTCGATACATACGGTCTAGTAACACATGGGAAGCCCCCACTAATATTCGCACACATGTCTGGGAGACTGCGATACGAATTAATACGATACATGGTTTACAAAACGAACATATGATTTACGAAACGAATACTATAACTAAACAACCAACTGTGAACTCGCTCAACTTTGTTGTTGACTTGTTGTTACATGCCTTGCAGGTCGTTAGGTACTCATGGAGCTTGCACAGGGAGGCGCGGTCGTTGTGGGACATGGCAGTGTGTGCCATGCTAAAAACATTACTTTATTTCGTACTTAATACTTACATTGGGTTTTACAATTATGCTTCCGCTAAACACTTAACTATGTTTTTGATTTGAAACACCTTTCATATTGTGTGGTTGAATTTTACTTATTACTTGTTATGTTCAATATGATTGGTGGCTTGATCCTGTCAGTCACGCCTCCAGGCGGTGGTACTCCGCGTGTGGATTTTGGGGGTGTGACAGATTGGTATCAGAGCCATTGGTTATAGTGAACTTGGTTTTAATAAGGGGAAAAGGTTTTATTAAAATCAGACTATAACCTGTACAGTGCTCAACGATCCACAACGACGCTTCGCTCCACGTGCAAGACTCAACACTATAGGTGATACTATTCTTGTTTACATTACCTACTTGTTAGATACATACTACATTGCTCATGGTATGCTTAGATAACGTAGCAACTACTATTTGAAAACCTTGTTTGCTCACACTCTTCTGTCATTCCACACTTGCGTATTGATACGACGCACTTTTCACTTGTGTTCTCTTACTTGTGAAGATCATGAGTGGACGCGTTAACATGACACAAGCCCAGCTGACGGCTTTGATCAACCAACAAGTTGCTGCGGCACTTGCAGCCGCACAAGCAGGAGGTATGCCCTGCAGTCGTAACTCACTCTAGGATCTTTAGATCCTACACTCCTAAACCAACTCTTGTGTTTAACCTTGTCCTGTTCTTATACACAATAGGTCAACACGCTCAGCCACCTGTATCCACCTTCAAGACTTTCATGGACTGTCGTCCTAGCACATTCAGTGGCACTGAAGGAGCCGTTGGACTCCTCCATTGGTTTGAGAAGCTGGAGTCCGTCTTTGAGATGTGTGAATGCCCTGAGGCTCGCAGGGTGAAGTATGCCACTGGCACTCTCGAAGGCATTGCGCTGACTTGGTGGAATGCGCAAGTTCAGATGCTGGGGTTGGCGGCTGCTAATGCCACCCCATGGAACGATTTCAAAGAATTGATCAAGCGGGAATACTGCCCTCGTGATGACATCCACAAGTTGGAAGTGGAGTTCTTTAACCTGAAGATGACAGGGTCAGAGATAGAGGCGTATACGAAAAGGTCAAACGAGCTGGCCATCTTGTGTCCAACTATGGTGGATCCACCCATCAAGCGTATTGAGCTGTACCTCAGAGGCTTAGTACCAGAAATTCAAAGTCATGTGACATCGGCCAACCTTGCTACCATCCAGGATATTACTCGTCTTGCTCATCGCCTCACAGATCAGGCAGTGGAACAGAACAAGCTGCCCAAGCGTATCGGTGCTACTACTACTACTACTACTTCTGCTACTCCCAGTGATAACAAGCGAAAATGGGATGGAGCCTCCAGCAAGGGTTCGACTTCAGTACAGTCCCAGATACAGCAGCGAAAGATTGATGACTATCAGAGCCCTGGTCAGCAATCTTCTGGTAGTCAAAGGCAGGGTGGATATCGAGGAAACCTCCCGAAGTGCAACACATGCAACAGGCACCACAATGGTCAGTGCAACAAGGGTCGTTGTCAGAGGTGTCTCAAGATGGGTCATGAAGCTAAAGATTGCAGGAGCTCACGACCTGCGAATCAGAACCATCAACAACAACCACCAGCTCCACAGAACCAGCAGCAGCAGCAACAGCAGCGAGGCAACAGGGGATGTTTTCAGTGTGGTGCTGAAGGCCACTTCAAGCGGGACTGCCCCCAGTTAAACCAGAATCAGAACAACAACAACAACAATAATCAAGGTAATGGGAACAACAACGGGGGAAACAATGATGGAATTAATGGTGCCAGGGGTCGAGTGTTCGTGCTTGGTCAGGGTGATGCTAGGAATGACCCCAACGTCGTGATGGGTAAGTTTCTACTGGATGACTTTCATGTTACTGTTTTATTTGATTCGGGTGCCGATACCAATTATGTGTCTCTAAAAGTTAGTCAAATGCTTAAACGTACACCAACTCCTTTAAAAACCAAACATGTCGTAGAGTTAGCCAATGGTAAAAGTTTAGAGGCCACACACATAGTCAAGGGTTGTAACATCGTCTTAGCTGGTCAGACGTTCTCCATCGATCTCATTCCTATAGTTCTGGGTAGTTTCGACGTCGTCATTAGGATGGATTGGTTGTCCCAACAGCAAGCAGAGATTCTGTGTAAGGAAAAGATCGTTCGTATTCCCCGTTCCGGTAAAGAACCTCTCGAAATTCAAGGCGACAAGAGTGGGGCTGTGGTGGGCATCATCTCCTTTCTTAAGGCCCAGAAGTGTTTGCGAAAGGGTCACACCGCTATTTTAGCACTTGTTACTGACGCATCAATGAAAGAGAAGAGATTCGAGGATATTCCAGTAGTACGCGACTTTCCTCAAGTGTTTCCTGAAGATTTACATGGGCAACCGCCTCACCGCCAGGTCGAATTCCAGATCGAGCTAGCTCCGGGAGCAGCGCCCATAGCTCCAGCACCTTATCGCTTAGCTCCAACCGAACTGGAAGAACTGTCCAAATAATTGCAAGAACTTTTGGATAAAAGTTTTATTCGTCCTAGCTCTTCGCCTTGGGGAGCTCCAGTATTGTTTGTGAAGAAGAAGGACGGTACCTTCAGGATGTGTATTGACTACCGCGAACTCAACAAGGTGACCGTGAAGAATCGCTATCTTCTTCCCCGCATCGATGATTTGTTCGATCAGCTACAAGGGTCGAGCTACTATTCAAAGATTGATCTGAGGTCAGGCTACCATCAACTAAGAGTCCGAGGCGAGGACGTCTCCAAAACAGCATTCAGAACTCGCTACGGCCACTACGAGTTTCTAGTTATGCCATTCGGGTTAACAAACGCACCTGCAGTCTTCATGGATCTTATGAACAGAGTGTGCAAGCCTTACTTGGATAAGTTTGTGATTGTATTCATCGACAACATCCTGATCTACTCTAAGAGTCAGGAGGAACATGAGCAGCATCTCCGACTTATTTTGGAACTCCTTCGTACAGAGCAACTATTTGCCAAGTCCACTTTCTAGGCCACATGGTAAACATGAATGGGATTCATGTTGATCCATCCAAGGTAGACTCAATCAAGAACTGGCCTGCGCTGCGTACACCAACAGAAATTCGCCAATTTATGGGTTTCGCGGGCTACTTCCGAAGGTTCATCAAAGACTTCTCAGAGATTGTGCAGCCGCTTACACTACTGACACAGAAGGGTGTCACCTATCGCTGTGGTAATACAAAGGAAACCGCTTTTCAGCACTTAAAGGATAGACTCTGCAGCGCACCTATACTCTCATTGCCAGAAGGCACAGACGATTTTGTGGTCTATTGCGACGCATCCATTTAGGGTCTTAGATGTGTGTTGAGGCAACGTGACACGGTCATTGCTTATGCGTCACGTCAACTTAAAGTTCACGAAAGAAACTACACTACACATGATCTAGAGCTGGGAGCTGTTGTTTTCGCGCTCAAGATATGGAGACATTACCTGTACGGTACCAAGTGCACCATCTACACCGATCACAGGAGTCTCGAGCATGTCTTCAAACAGAAGGAATTAAACATGCGCCAACGTCGATGGGTCGAGCTATTGAACGATTACGAATGCACGATCAAGTACCATCCGGGTAAGGCTAATGTTGTGGCCGACGCCCTCAGTCGAAAGGATACTACACCTAGGCGTGTACGAGCGTTGCAACTCACCATTCAATCTAGTCTTCCTGCACAGATACGAGATGCTCAGGTAGAAGCATTGAAACCAGAAAAGGTCAGGGCTGAAGCCTTACGTGGCTCAAGGCAACGGTTAGAACAAAAGGAAGACGGCGCTTATTACGTAACAGGACGCATCTGGGTCCCACTCTATGGCAATTTACGAGAACTTGTGATGGATGAAGCGCATAAGTCTCGCTACTCAGTACATCCGGGTTCAGATAAGATGTACCATGATATCAGAACTACGTATTGGTGGCCTAGCATGAAAGCTCACATAGCAACTTACGTTAGCAAGTGTTTGACTTGTGCGAGGGTCAAGACGGAATATCAGAAACCATCAGGCCTACTCCAGCAACCAAAGATACCACAATGGAAATGGGAGGAAATTTCCATGGATTTTGTTACCGGCCTGCCTAGATCTCAACGTGGGAACGATACTATTTGGGTGATCATGGATCGACTCACTAAGTCTGCGCACTTTTTGGCTATTAAGGAAACAGACAAGTTCTCTACCTTAGCAGACATTTACTTAAAAGAAGTGGTTTCGAGGCACGGGGTGCCAACCTCTATTATTTCCGATCGTGATGCACGTTTTACTTCTGAACTGTGGCAAGCGATGCACAAATCTTTTGGCTCACGATTAGACATGAGCACAGCTTATCACCCTCAGACAGATGGGCAGTCTGAGCACACTATCCAGACTCTAGAAGACATGCTTCGGGCATGTGTTATCGACTTCGGCAACGGCTGGGAAAAACATCTCCCGTTAGTGGAGTTTTCGTATAACAACAGTTACCACACCAGCATTCAAGCCGCTCCATTTGAGGCATTGTACGGGCGTGAATGCCGATCACCTCTTTGTTGGGCAGAGGTGGGTGATAGTCAGATCACGGGTCCAGAACTTGTAATAGACGCAACGGAAAGAATCGCTCGGATACGACAACGAATGGCGGCAGCTCGTGACCGTCAGAAAAGTTACGCTGATAAGCGCAGGAAACCACTCGAGTTCCAGGTTGGGGATAGAGTGCTACTCAAAGTTTCACCTTGAAAAGGTGTAGTTCGTTTCAGAAAACGAGGTAAACTTAACCCACGTTACGTTGGACCATTCGAAATCATCGAGAAAATAGGCAAGGTGGCCTACAAACTGGACCTACCAGCAGAACTTGGTGGAGTTCACAACGTATTTCACGTGTCAAATCTGAAGAAGTGTCTGTCAGATGAAAACCTCATAGTTCCTTTGAAGGAGCTCACTATCGACGATCAGTTGCGATTCGTCGAGGAACCAGTTGAAATCACGGACCGGGATGTTAAGGTCCTCAAGCACACCAGAATACCTCTTTTTCGGGTTCGTTGGAACTCCCGTCGTGGCCCAGAGTTTACCTGGGAACGAGAAGACCAAATGAAACTCAAGTATCCCTAGTTGTTCAAGAACAATGCAACCACTACTGAGGCTGAAGCTACTACAGAATTTTAGGACGAAATTCCAAATCAACGGGGGGATGATGTGACACCCCAGGAAAACCAGTGAACCATGCAACTTAACTTGCTTCCTCAGTAACCGCATGCTAAATTTCGGAACGAAATTTCTTTCAAGTTAGGGATAATGTGACAACTTGAGTTTCCAAGACTCTATCTTCGCATTAATTACACGTTGATTGTTTAGTTGTTTGCTTGTTTGCTTTGTAACCGTACACGTTTGTGATATGTTAAAATGATTTGTGATTATTGTGTTATGCTTGGTAATTTAAACTGACCTGTTTAGAAGTTAGAACCTTAGAGTGTTGCACCCCTAACAACTCGACGAAACGGATGAGTTTCGTCGCCAACCATCTCAACGAAATAGGTGTGTTTCGCCATAAGGCCATTTGACGAAACAGAGCGTTTCGCCATCTTCATCTCGACGAAACAGATGTGTTTCGCCGGCCCAATGATTCGCCGAGGCCCATTAAGGGCCCAGTACGTTTTTACGTGTATTTGTTGCGTGAAACTGTTACACTCGACATTCTTTTGGCAAATCAGAAACCCTAGAGTCTCTCTCCCTCTCTCCTGTGCGACGGCAACCACCACCTTCTCTCGAGTTCTTGTTTGATCACCTTGAATCGGTTAATGTATAATACGATTGCTTGATTTAAATCAGTTTATACCTTGTATGATTATGTTGCGTAATGAATCTGATGAATTTCCTTACATGACAATTAGTGATGACTGATTTGTAATGATTGTAATCTCTGGTGGTTTGGGGGATCATTAGAAAACATATACATATGCAAGATGAGATGATTAGGGTTTGATATTCTGATGATAATCTGTCGAACCAGATCTGGAATAAATTGTGATTCTATTCGTTGTGTTCACTGCTCGAGTTTTGATACTGATATACCATAATCATCACTTGTTGTTGGATGTTAAACGAATATACGATATAACTTTGTGTGTAGCCTTGTGTGTATCAATGATTATTCTGTATGTTGATGATCGGCGGTAGGGTTTCTGGGTAAACCATCAGTTACACGACGTAACTGACATTTTAGGCGAAAAGCTATTCACGACGAAACTGACATGACGAAACAAATGCATTTCACCGAAACCAGTTATGACGAAACAAACACGACGAAACAAGTGTGTTTCACCAAGGGATATCACAACGAAACAAAGGGTGTTTCGTCGAAGGGAAGTCACGACGAAACAGGGGTGTTTCGTCGAGTGGGTAAACTGCACAGTAACTTGGTTAGATCTGTTAAGAGTTAACTGAGTTAGTTAACGTTGTTAATGATATCTATGACTTGCATGAGCTTGTATAACTGTTAAGTGCTAGGTGTTAGTTGTTACGTGCATGTACGTGATGATCTTGACTGTCAGTCGAACTTTGTGAATGTAAACTGATTGTGAATACGTGCATAACTATAGGACTTGATTGATTTCTTGCGAGCAGATAGTTTAGCATACCGAGCAAATCAAGGTGAGTTCACACTCTTTCCAAGGCATGGGATTCCCAAGGGTTGGGAATGGGTAAATGAACTAAACGGTAATTACGACCATCCTCCGTGGGTAGGATGCCAAGTATACACACTGGACCAAACCTCTATCATGAAGTCCCTCATTTATATCGACTTAATCGCCGAGGCCTATGGCGAGCAGGTCATTAGTTAATAGCGCTATTAGGTTTAACAAACCTCACACCGTGTCGTTCGAACGGGCGTGTACTAATGGACTATGGGCAAAGGGTCAATGCTGATAGACATTGACTTAGGGCACCTCTTACATTTTCGTAGCAGTCGATACACACGGTCTAGTAACACGTTGGAAGCCCCCACTAATCTTCGCACACATGTCTGGGAGACCGCGATACGAATTAATACGATACATGGTTTACAAAACGAACATATAATTTATGAAACGAATACTATAACTAAACAACCAACTGTGAACTCGCTCAACTTTGTTGTTGATTTGTTGTTACATGCCTTGCAGGTTGTTAGGTACTCATGGAGCTTGCACATGGAGGCGCAGTCGTTGTGGGACATGGCAGTGTGTGCCATGCTAAAAACATTACTTTATTTCGTACTTAATACTTACATTGGGTTTTACAATTATGCTTTCGCTAAACACTTAACTATGTTTTTTATTTGAAACACCTTTCATATTGTGTGGTTGAATTTTACTTATTACTTGTTATGTTCAATATGATTGGTGGCTTGATCCTGGTCAGTCACGCCTCCAGGCGGTGGTACTCCGCGTGTGGATTTTGGGGGTGTGACACATAACACCATTCCACCAGGTAGCACTCGCTTCTCAAACACGCTTGATGCAAATTCAACCTTACGCGCATTCGGACACTGCACGTGTCTGAATGTGCTCTCGATACTCTCAAACCACTGCCGGAGCGCAGTTGCTCCTTGCGACCCAGAAAATTTTAGCGTCTTAGCAGAATTGAAACTCTTTGAAATTACACGGTGCATTATTGTTGTTGCATAACTCGTGGATTTGGGTCATAATGTCTGGAAGCACAGCAGCCATTTGCTGAGAGACAAGGGCTGTGACTTCTTCAGCAGTAAAAGTTTATGCTTCACATCGAGGAGGCATTGTCTAACAAGGAAACAGAGGAAACGAGTGAGGTTGAAAAGCAAAAGAGGTATTGAAAATACCGACAAAACACAAGGAAGGCGATCATTTGTTCGTTACCTCGAACAAACAAACGACACGCAGAGATTAATCAAAGTAAATGGGTCAAACTAATGTATCGCCGAAGACGTGCTCGCCTATAAGTGAACACTCACCCCAAGAGTTCCCAGGTAAGAATGACTGGTCCGATTATGTGGATTTGTACGAACACTCTAGCCTTAGACAGAAAACTCAGAGTACAGGCACTCACTCTTCCAGTTTGCACGTGTTCACACTATCTAGACCCAAACCTTGACGAGATTTTGAAAACTTAAAGTGTTCAAAACCTTATAACAGAGGGTTCAAAACCTAGTAATCAATCATCCTAGAATAGATGATTAGTTTTCAAAGCGGATTTGAACTTAGTGTTCTCATTGTGGTTATCACCTAAGGATAGGTGACGGTTTTGTTTTAAAATCTAAACGCAAGTAAACTTGCGTTAGGGTCCTAAAAGTTATAGTCTAGGTCAAAGCATTACTAATAACCTAATTCCCTATAACCATTGGCTCTGATACCAACTCTTGTGTCACACCCCGACCACGTAAAACAACAAATCATGGCGGAAACGTCGGGGAGTGTTGTAACAGAATTATCGTTTCACAACCATGGATACAAAAAGTTTCGTTTTATTGATAATATTAAACATTAACATTGTCTTAACACATAACAAACAAGTTTCATATCGACTATCATAGTTATTATGTCACTAAGGCCTTGTCCAGATCCTATGTGACGCACGCATCCTAGAAATCAATCAAGCAACAACACCTGAAACATATGTAAAAATAAAGTCAGCAAAGAAATGCTGGCGAGTACATAGGTTTTATAAGAGTATCGGAATTGTGGCTTCGTTTACATGTTGCAGTACTTAATTAGACTACAAGAGTCAAAATACAAACCTCGTTTTGAAAAGTGTATTGCAACATAATTAACCAACTCAAATCAAGATGGTTATAGTTTATAAAATCTCGCAGCCATGATTCTTAACCAAAAAAAAAAACATTTGTTTTAGTAAACCAACTTGTAAAACATCTTGTAAAAACTCGTTAAAAACTCGTATGTGTTGGTGCATAGCTGTCTGTTAACTTTGTCTTTATCGAGTCTTGTATTGTATTAGATAAAACAGGGCATGCAAAACGAGAAAAATAGGTTTGAGGTAATTTCGCACGAAATAGCATATTGCTATTTCATGCGAAATCACAAAGTTAATTCCGTACGGAATTAGATTTCGTATGAAATCTAATTCCGTTTGAACCTGTTCAAGCGGAATTACCTCCACTATAAATACCTGTGATTTCGTTTCAGTTGTAGAACTTTTCCGATTCAGAGCCGAGGTGCTGCCGATTTGTCAAACGATCTATAAAAGCTCAGAATTGATTAATAAGAAGATAATTAGGGGAATTCAGGCTGTATTACATTGATATCATTGATTCCGCCTTTGATATTGATGTAAAACTCTTCTGATTGACTCGTTAGGGTCACACGATAATCCAACAAGTGGTATCAGAGCTCAGGAAGAAGAGTTCTTGCCAATTCAGCCATAATTTCTGACTTCTACTCCTTCTTTTTCGAATTAAACAAGATTTAATGGTCAAAATGGTTTGAATTTCACACATTATAAGCGGAACATAGTTTTAACAAAGCCTTGAAAGAATTGGACCAAAATTCGACCTAAAACCGGATCAATTTGACAAATTGGAGATCGAAATGATGACGTCATACTAATTCCGCACTAAATTGTCACTATAATTTCGCACGGAATTACACTTTATACCTAATTTCGCTTGAAGTTGTTGATAAATTCACACGGAATCTAATTTCGTTTGAAGATTCCGCACGAAATTACTAATTTCGCATCAAGACATCTTAATTTCGTTTGAACTTGAGCTCATTTCGCGCGGAATTACATTTCGCTTGATAATTTCGTTTGAAAACATAGTTTCGTGTGAACAAGTAATTCCGTTTGAAAGGATTGAAATCTTATTTCGTTTGAAAGCTGTAATTTCGTTTGAGATCATAATTTCGCGTGAAACTGCTGTTGTTAAAATCCAAAATTTTTCTAAGTGTTTGTTGATTGTTTCAGGTTCTTGAACGATGGATGAGTTTATGAATCCGTTTAGTGAAGTGTTTGCATTCACTGGTGGTTTGGGAGATGGCACAACTACTAACACAGATGAAACAACTCCAAAACCGAGTGCAAAGAAGATTCTATCTGATGCTATGAGTGTAGACAGTGCATACGGAACATACAATAAGCCGCCCAAGTTGATGGCAATTGAAGATTACAATAGGTGGGCTACAAGATTTGAAGAATGGCTTAAAGCGTTTGTGTATCCTAGCTGGAAGAGTTTGAAGAATGGTTTCAAAATGGGAAGATCAGATTATGAAAATATGACAGAATCTGACGAAGTAGAAAGTTTTGTTGCTGAACAAAAGTACGTTGCATTGCTTCACCAGTCTGTGAGAGACGATATAATATCGTTGATTGAATACACAAATGCGAAAGATCTGTGGGAAAAACTAAGAGTGAAAAGCGTGGGTAGTGCTGAGATAGTCAAAAACTAAAAGAAGTTATTAAGAAAAGAGTTTGATTTGTTTGGGTGTTTGAAAAATGAATCAGTGACAAAAATGATTGAGAGATTTGGACATCTGAAGATGGAGCTGGCAAGACACGGAATCATATACACTCGAGAAGAGTTGGTTGACAAATTATTTGATTCACTTCCGAATGAGCAAGATTGGCAATACTTTGCCCTGATGCTGAAAAACATAATCAAGTCAGAAGATTTGACAGTGGATCCTCTTATTGAAAGACTGGAAAGCCATGAGTTAGAGATCAAGAAATCCAGCAAAGTCAACAACTCGTCTTATCAGCAGAATATGGAGTGGTATTACAGAGGTAGTATGATACCGAAGACTGTGTCTCCAAAAACAGCATTTTCTGCAGAGAGTTCAAACACAGTGAATCAAGAAACTCCTAGCAGTGGCTATCATGGTGGTTCATCGTCAAATACTTCAAATCAATCTGCTTCAAAGAATCTGTTTCAATGTAACATTGCTGTGGATCTAAAGAATGCTCAAAATTTCAGTGAAGAATCTGCAAAGCAGCAGCTTTTGTGTTAGAATCATACGAGAGTCTCGTGGCGGGCAAGATTGGAAACACTAACCTGACAAAGGAGGATTATGACCAGATCGATCCGGAAGAGATGGAATTGATCGATATCAGGTGGTGTATGGCCAGTGCAGTCCGGAGAGCTCAACGCTTCATGGAGATTACCGGAAGACATTCAATTGGCGGGTCGTCCACAAAACTTGGCTTTGATAAGTCAAAGGTGACGTGTTTCAGATGTAAACAAAAAGGTCACTTCAAACGTGAATGCCGAAACGAACCTGCTGATGATACTGCAAATCCATTTCGTGAAGATTACTACAAGATTGCAATCTATCATCAGAACAAATCAGAACCGCCCAGAATGAAGCAACTTGAAGATACCCCCAAAGAAAAATCCAGAGCTCTTGCTGTCATTCATGATGATGAAGGTTTTGATTGGAGTGAACTGCTACCAGAAGAGGATGCAGTGGGCTATGCGTTTGTGTCAAAGCTTGTTCCCTTCAAAGACAACATAACAGATGAAGAAAAGTTAGTCAATAGAAGGATGCGTGCTCAATTCAGGATGACCAGAATTTCTGATACATTCAAAGAAGCTAAAAGAGCAAAGAGATGGGATGCTGATAGAGAATGTTATCTTGATCCAAACGGAAACATTGTTGTTGATCCAAAATCAATTAGTTTTGAAACTATTGTCCAAGAAATTACTGATTATGAAGAAGGAAATCAGAGAATGTGGTGGGGAGGAGGAGAAGAAGAAGAAAAAGTTGATGGAAAAGAAAAAGAAGAAGCTAAAGAGAAAGTGAAAGAGCAGCAGATAAAGAAGGTTGATGACGGGATTATTGATATGTCACAAGAGCTTACTGCTGAGAATTTGAAGAAGATGGCTGACAAAGTTCTGGCCGCAAAAGAACTAGAGGTAGTTTCTGGTTCTGGAACTGAGTCCAAAAACAAGGTCAGTCAGAATGATGAGATCAAAGAGACAGGTAAGAAAGTTATAACTGAGAGTGACTGCAAAAACTGCATGAAAAACTGCAAAGTTTGTGGTACACTTACTTACCTCAACGGTAAAAAGACCGAAGAGCTGACAAAAAAGGTCAGAGATGTTGAGGATCAGATCTTGAACCGGGATAAAAAGTTAAAAGCTTCAAATGAACGAATTAAAGAATTAACTGGTAAAATTAAAAATGATGAAAGTGATGTAGAAAGAATTAGGAAAGAAAACGAAAAGTTAATTCTTGAAAATCGTCAAATTTCTGAAAATTTTGTGAAGCTAAAACGAACGGTTAAAGATTCTGATGAGAGAAATGGTAAGACATACAAAGAAAATGTGCAATTGTCAGGGGTTCTTAGAGTGAAAGAAGAGTTAATCAACCAACAACTGGATGAAATTGCTAAGTTGAAGCTTCAATTTCAAGAAGCTAAAATTGAGAATGAACGCATCCAGTTGAAACTGAACAGTTACAACTCTGCAAGCTTTGTTCTTCAACATATAGTTCCTAAACCAATTGGGAAGAACAAAGCAGGAGAAGATGTTTACTCAGATGGAACTAGGGTGGGGTTTCATCAGGTTCCACCACCAGTTCTAAACAATTTTTCAAAGAAAAAGTCAGGGTTGGTTAATGATGATGAAGATGAAAATGAAGTGAAACTTCCTGAATCAATTGATGTCACATTTAATTCGTCATCTGATGAAGATAGTGTCCAATCTGAAATTGTTAAAAGTACGGCTGAAAATGTTTTGAATACTGAAAGTGACACTACTGAGGATGATGAATGTTTTCTGGTAAGTACATTCCAAAATTTAAATCCAAAAACAACTTAAATGACGAACCAAATCTTGTGATGTACAAGATGGTGGGATCTGATAAGTTGTATTCGGATTGTGACTTTCCGATAGAGAATGTGAATGTTGGCAAACTGAGGAAAGTTTTCAAGTTGATTGAGATTGATGTGTCGGAACTTGAAGGGTTAAAACATGCTAAAAGAGAGTTAAGCTTTCAAAAAGATAAATCTTACTATAAGAAACCTGTTGTTCCACCACGTTTTTATAACAACAATCAAACAGATGGTCGGGTGGTTATCATGGTGGTAAGAATTATCAGAAAAGGAATGTTCAAAACAGAAAGTTTGTTGAGAAGAAAGTGTTTGTAAAAAGTTCAAGTTCTCATTCCGAGAAAGAGTCAGAAATTTTTTCAAAGTCAAATCAAGATTTTTTTAGGAAAAGGCCTCACAGCCTCAGACTGAAGGTACAAGTCGGGTAGTTGATACTCGAACATGCTTCAAATGTAATCAAGTTGGACATATTGCATGAAAGTGTACCAACTTGAAGCCTAAGTCTGAAGCTGTTGAGATCCAAAAAAAGAAAGTTGTTGAAAAGGGCAAAGCTCCATTAGTGGTTGAGAAAAAGGTTTTGAAAAATGACAACACAAAAATCAAAACTGAACCTGTAAAGAATGTGGTAACTAAAAATGACAAGTTTTACACACGGGTTGCATCACCTCAACAAACATGGAAGCCAAAAGTTGTTGAAAAGAAAACAAGTTCTCCAAAACCAAAGGTTTCAGAGTCGGAAAAACAATCATCTTCTACCACACCGGTAAAGATGAATGTTCCTTTGGATTATTATGAGAAACTTGAAAAACAAAAGTTTAAGGTTTCTGAAAAGAAGATTGTTCCAAAAACAGACCAATCATCTGGTCAACCTCAGAAAAATGATTTCTTTTTATACAAGAAGGTTGAGATTGGGTCTGAGGAAAGTTTGAAAATGAATGACAAAAATTTTCCACCACTTTACACTACAAAAACTCACATCAACATCAAGTTACCTGAGTCGAAGGAGGCTTGGGTGGCATCAAAATCTAACTAAGCGTTTGTAACATGTGCAGGAGCTTCCAAGATCCGTTTCGCGTTGGATTATGGATAGTGGAGCTTCTCGGCACATGACGGGGAAGAAGACCGTGTTGTATGATGTTAGAGGGTTTAATGGAGGTTATGTGGGATTCGCGGGAAATCAAGGTGGTAGAATTATAGGTGAAGGAACTTTATCAAATGGTGTTGTCATGTTTGAGAGAGTTAACTACATCGCTGAGCTTGAGAATAATCTTCTGAGCATATCTCAAATCTGTGATAGAATGTATACAACACACTTCACAGACAAAGAATGTTTGATCTTGAAACCAGGATTTTTTGTTCCCGAAGAGTGGATTATCATGAGAGCACCAGGAGTTAATGATCTGTACGTGTTGGATATGAGCGTAGCTACTACAACCACGGGTCAGGCTCATTGTTTTATGTCTAGAGCAACAGAGAAAGAATCACAACTGTGGCACCGAAAGATGGGTCATATACATTTGCGAAAAATGAATCACCTATTGCACAATGACTTAGTTACTGGTGTTCATGTAAAGGGTTTTCATCTTGAGGGGGAGTGCATTAGCTGCATCAAAGGCAAGCAAAAGAAGAAGTCACACCCTAAGAAGAAAGTCAATTCAGTCTCAAGACCTCTAGAGAGACTTCATATGGATCTCTTTGGTCCTGTGAATGTCAAAAGTATCACAAGAGATCTCTATTGTCTTGTGGTTACTGATGACTACTCAAGATTTTCGTGGGTATCATTCTTGAAGTCAAAAGATGAAACGTTTGAAAGTTTGATGGCGTTGTTCAGAAAAATTGAAAATCTGTACCAGACACGGATAAGAAGAATCAGGAGTGATAATGGTACTGAGTTCAAGAACAACAAGATGGAAGAATTTTGTGGAGAAAGAGGTATATTGCAAGAGTTTAGTGCTTCGTACACTCCACAACAAAATGGAGTAGCAGAACGTAAAAACAGGACACTAATCGAAACGGCCAGAACAATGCTTGCTGATTCAAAGCTACCGATAAATTTTTGGGCAGAAGCAGTTGCAGCCGCTTGTTATACGCTCAACAGAGTTCTCACCGTGAAGAAATTCAACAAAACGTGCTTTGAATTGATCAATCACCGCAAACCAAACCTGAAGTATCTTGAACCGTTTGGGTCTCCCTGCACTGTTCTAGAGCCTTTTGGAAAGTTTGGTCCGAAGATTATTGAGGGAATATTCGTCAGTTACTCAAGTCCATTACAACGAGTTTTCGTTCCAAGTCTGAAGCGGATTATTGAAGCTCATAATGTTGAATGTCAAAGTCATACAATGCCACCGC
The DNA here is from genome assembly GCA_030545235.1 of Helianthus tuberosus. Lineage (NCBI taxonomy): Eukaryota > Viridiplantae > Streptophyta > Magnoliopsida > Asterales > Asteraceae > Helianthus > Helianthus tuberosus. The sequence goes on along the minus strand of CM060354.1, from coordinate 108,082,528 downwards.
AGAATCCTGGAGATTCATGGCGTTTTAATTACGACACTTTGTGGGATTCGTTTGACATGGAAGAAGAAGAAACGGAGTTCTTTGATGAGTTGGATATTCTGAGAGAGTATGAGTCATCACAGGAAAGGTTTCCAGCTGAGTATTCTAGGCGACCACGGGAAACTTCAAATGATGATGAAGCTGGTCCAAGCAATGCTGGTGAACATGATGATATTCAACAATCTACAGAACAATAAATTGCTCCTGATAATCAGACGGCAGTCAATGAAAATCAAGAATCTGATGATAGACCAATATTTGATCATGGTGATTCAGATTCTGAGGGGGAGCAGATCCAGATTTCAAGTCAAACAAATCCAGTCGGTGAACACGATGCAAATCAGAATGTTACAAATTTGGAAGGTGAAGTAGATGTTTCATGCGAAGTGATGCCAAGAACTCTTTCATACCATCCAGAGGAGTTGATCATTGGAGAATTACAATCAGGCGTTCGCACTAGACGTCAAATTGATCAAGGGCTTACTTGTTTTTATTCTACAGTTGCTCCTTTACAAACTGAGTTTTCACTAAGTTGTTTTATTTCGCAGATCGAACCGCGGACATACAAAGAGGCGCTAACTGGAGATTCTTGGGTCAATGCTATGCAAGAAGAGTTAAGTCAATTTGAGAAGTTGGGAGTGTGGAAGTTGGTAGACTTACCGATGGCCACAGGAAGATTAACACAAAATGGGTTTTTAAATGCAAGAGAGACGACCGAGGGGTTATTATTCGTAACAAAGCTCGACTCGTAGTCCAGGGTTTCAGTCAACAGGAGGGTATAGATTTCACCGAAGTGTATGCTCCCGTTGCTAGACTTGAAGCGATTAGAATCTTCTTAGCATTTGCGTCGTGGAAGGGATTTAAAGTTTTTCAGTTAGATGTTAAATCGGCCTTTCTCTATGGGAAGGTAAAAGAGGAGGTATATGTCGGACAGCCACCGGGCTTCACCGATCCAATCCACAAAGACAAGGTTTATTTGCTGGATAAAGCACTGTATGGTTTACACCAGGCCCCGAGAGCTTGGTACGAGACATTGTCTCAACACCTGCTAGCCAACAACTTCATCCGTGGAAAAGTAGATGCCACTCTCTTCACCAAAGACGTTAACGGACATCTTCTGATAGTTCAGATATACGTGGACGACATCATATTCGGGTCAACGAATGAAAATTTGTGCAAAGACTTTGAAAAAGTTATGAAGCAAAAATTCGAAATGTCATCGATGGGTGAGATGAAATTCTTTTTGGGTCTACAAGTTGATCAACTGCCCAATGGAATTTTCATACATCAGACGAAGTATGTTCATGATATTCTAGAGAAATTTGGGATGTCAGGATCTACTCCAGCTTCCACCCCATTAGCAACGAACCATGGGATAAACCCAGATCTCACCGGAGACAGGGTAGATGAAACGCTCTATCGTTCCATGATCGGTTCGCTAATGTATTTGACTGCTTCAAGACCCGATATCATGTATCCTACGTGCCTCGCAGCAAGATTTCAATCTAACCCGAGAGCTTCGCATATGGTGATTGTGAAACAGATATTACGCTACCTGAAAGGAACTCCATCACTGGCGTTGTGGTATCCTAAAGAAGGCGACTTCATGCTCGAAGGTTATTCCGATTCCGATTTCGGATGCTGCAAAGTTAACGCAAAATCAACAACGTCGGGTTGTCAGTTTTTCGGACCTCGATTGGTCACCTGGCAATGTAAGAAGCAGACCTCTGTAGCTTTGTCCACATGTGAAGCTGAATATGTATCTGCTAGCAGTTGCTGTTCTCAGATCTTGTGGATCCAGCAACAGATGCGCGACTACGGTTTGCAATTTCTTACTACCCCTATCTTTGTTGATAATGAGGCAGCGATTAATATTACGAAAAATCCTGTTCATCACGCTAAAACGAAACACATAGAGATTCGTCATCACTTCATCCAAGATTGCTTCGAGAAGAAGTTGATACGAATTGAGAAAATCCACACTGACGAGCAAAAAGCTGATTTCATACCAAAGCTTTTGATAAAACTCGTTTTAAATATCTTTTAAAACTGAATGGTATGAAGCTTTTATCGGTGTCGGAGGAAATTCTTGGCGTTGATGAGGGAGATACTGTTGAAGATGCTGAAAAGCAATCTGCAATGGTTTGTCGATTTTTTACTCGTTTTGGTATTTAGGGGGAGTTAGTATATTTTCAGAAAATACAAAAATAGTAAAAAATTCAAAAATACAAAAACATGAGATAGTTCAAAATCCAAAAACAATAGAAAACCGAAAAAGAGCTTGTGTAAAAAGGGAAAATGATAGTACATCGGCTAGATAGTTACAGTATGCTAAAGAATTCTAATGGTTAAAAGTCTTAAATAGTCTCGCTGATGATGTGCCGATAGGTTTTTACACACTTAGTAGGTTTGTTCGGGATATAAACCTAAAATCATCACTTGCTTATTTCGTGGGGAACATCTCTCGGATATATAGGTAACCCCTGAAATCTTGTTTGAAAGACGCTATTTCTGACATACTAGGTCTTTGTACGTGATGATATCTGGGGTATTATACCAGGACTTCTGATTTTGCGGAAGCAATAGCCTAGTCCTCGTATAATGCTTTACGTAGCTTTGTACTTAAAAGCTCACCCTCAGCATAAAAAATGATGAAACATTGCAAAATGTGAATCATGTGCTGTTGAAATAAAAGATTCCCAAAGGGAACACACCAAAAGTCAAACCGTCATCTCTCTGTGCGAACGGAAGTTCCAACCTGAGCTCTCACGGTCTCGCATTCACCCTAATACAGATATCATTAGTGTGCATTCACCTGTAAGACTGAATATAGTTGTCTGAATACGGGAGTAAATTCTGAGATGGTACACACGTATAAGCTAAGTCTCTAAAACACTTAATTCGTATCCTGAACAGATTGAAATTTGTGTGAAAATTTAAAGAGGATCAGTATATCGACAATCTAAGCGAATTGTTTAATTCTGAGTATGTAATTAAAGCTTAACGGTACTCGTAGGTTGTCTGATAGCTGATATGATTCCCTAACACGCTCATAAAAAATATGTTTGTAAATAGTTTACTTTTATTGCATTTTATTTCTGTTTCTTATTCAAAAAGCTCAAAAAGATTTTATTGCTTTCTAGTTTAGAATTTTTTTAAAAAAATCCAAAAAGATTTTTCATTTCTGCTTTATTTTCATCGACAAATCAAAGTGGAAAGCTGATCTACGGATTCGCAGTCCGGAGCAGATGCAGGAAGATTCTAGCTGGATGATGAGTTTGGAGCTAATTATGATTGTACTAGAAAAATTAAAGTCAACACAAGTTCATTAAGTTGAAACTTGTAATTTTCAGAAAATGTTTGAAAAATGTTTGAACAAAATCAGTTTTGTTTCTGTCACAGATCAACCAAGGTCATTAAGTTGGACTTGGTAGACTAATTGAGTATTCAGGGTCATTAACTTGGACCTGAAGACTTAAGTGGATTTCTAAAACTGATGAACAAAGATAGAAGTTAAATTGTGAATAAATTTTAATGTTATATTTTTGAGAAGCAGATTACAGGTTTGAAAGTGAGAAAGCAGTGAAGTGAAATCCCCATGGCAAAGAGAATGTTAAGATTGAGCCAGAATTTGAGTCCCAACATATCGAGAGGGGGAGTCTACATTCTGGATCAATATTCAAAGGGGAGTTTGGAGTTTAAAGATTGAAGAATGCTTTACAGTGCCAAGACAAATTGGGATAGAGTGTAGAAAGATCAAGACTAAAGACTGAAGACAGCCAAAGACTCGATCTTGAAGACTTCGTCAACATCCAAGGGGGAGTCTGTTGGTGCATAGATGTCTGTTAACTTTGTCTTTATCGAGTCTTGTATTGTATTAAATAAAACAGGGCACGCAAAACGAGAAAAATAGGTTTGAGGTAATTCCGCACGAAATTAGATTTCGTATGAAATCTAATTTCGTTTGAACCTGTTCAAGCGGAATTACCTCCACTATAAATACCTGTGATTTCGTTTCAGTTGTAGAACTTTTCCGATTCAGAGCCGAGGTGCTGCCGATTTGTCAAACGATCTGTAAAAGCTCAGAATTGATTAATAAGAAGATAATTAGGGGAATTCAGGCTGTATTACATTGATATCATTGATTCCGCCTTTGATATTGATGAAAAACTCTTCTGATTGACTCGTTAGGGTAACACGACGATCCAACAGTATGGTTTATATCTTTTTAGAAAACATCGTTGTGTGACATCGTTTCAAAATCGTTTACCCAAGTGAACTAAATAACGCCACGGTATGTAATATGTTGAAAGCACTTATATATAGGAAGTACCAGTGGCGTATCCACCATGCTTTCATCACATTACACCCGTCCCGTTATCTAAACACTAACCAAAACCCAATCGTTTATCCAATTCGTTTATCTTATTCAAATTGTTTTCAAATCGTTAGCTCGTTAAAATTGTTTAAATCATTCTCGTTTTAATTGTGAAAACTATTTATGGTCGTCTCGCTAACAACATTCAAACCTTCGTGACTCGACTATCTCGCTTCTCGCTTCTCGCATTAACAAACCACCAAAGGGTAAGTTAACTATCATCAGATTCAGTCGTTACCCACAACCCCCACACATAACCATGGGTGCAGTAAAATAACGGGATTTATCAGATCCTATGGTACCATAACCTAATACTGGTCGGCTTGATCAATGCTAATGAATGTCATTCGTTATGTAATTACACCCAACAAGTTTGTTCACTTTATTAAAATCGTTATTAGTTTAGTATAAACCATCTTAATCGTTTTTGAAATCATCGTTTTAAACCTTGAAAATCATTTTGTACATATGAATCACCCCAAAACAATTGAAAACAGTAAAATAGGGGAACTATGTACTCACATGTAGTGCAAAGTATCCTCAATCAATAGAACTTCAACAAACTCAAGTAAACCAGAGAAATCAAGCAGCACCTAGTAATCGAACCACTAGTCAAACAATAGACGCCTAAATCGGAAGATCGGACAGAATGAGGTCTTGTAAACCAAATGAGTGTTGGAACTCATGTGATATGGTTTAACAAAGACTACAACCTAAAATGAAACCCATTGCGACCCATCAAGGTAGCTTACGTTACTTTAACGCGTCGTGCGCGCAAATGCGCCTTCGAGACGTCTAACTAGTCCTATGACAAGTATTATATGCCCATACATGTTTAAATATGTTGCATGATCAGTTATGTGACAGAAATTTATGTTACATATGCTTAATTACCAATTATGCATGAAAAGGGTATTTTGGTAATTTACCTAAGGCATATAAACTACTTATCATACAACTACTTAAACTAGGTGACCATAAGGTATAACCTCGGAAGGTTATTCCCTATGCAACTATGGTCACTAAACATGTTTGGTCGGATCCTAACGATCGACCAAACGGTTCGTGTTCGAAAGTCTAAGCGGGTGTTTAGTCTGCTTGACTTACGACTCTATACAAGCCCTAATCTAAAAAGTGACGAGTTAAACATGCTAAAACATGTTTAGTTAAGTAAGAAAACAGGTTTTGGTATCAAAACAAACGGTTTTGATACTCAAGAGTAGTTTGGTTACAAAATACGCGGGAATACGCATTTTGGCCGAAACTACGACTCGTCACTGAGCCTAGATAACGTGGTAATCAGTAGGTATAGTCACTAGGGACCATTACCATCGTGATTACGCTTACGTTATGAAGTTCAAACGAACTTCGCATTGACCATAAACTGGTTAATGCAGAAAGTCAAACACAGTTTGACTTTTACGATAAAAACGAATGAAAAGAACGAAGGAATACTTACAAAGGCTCCCCGTAAGCTTTGATTTTCCAAGTAATCTCAGGTATGAAGTGATTAGCACTTCAACTTAGAGATATCTCAGAAAAATCAAGTGGGTTTTGCAAGTGAAGTGGATTGGGTATTTATAGGAAAGCTAGAACCGTTAGGATCGTTTCTTGAAACCCGAGCTTCGATCCAAGCCATACACATCATACCCACTGATTTGTGAAACCATGGGTATCCAAAACAAGCACATAGAATCAAAGAAACCAGGTGCAAAGGTGTGGAACAGCAGGAACAAGCTGGAAAACATTTTCTGATATCTGGCACCTGCTTACGGACTGTAAGGAGAAGTGCATACGGTCCGTAAGGACCCTGCAGGTCAGCAAGTTTGAAATTTGGCAGAACAGGCCCCTGCAGCTCTAAACTTGATTTTCGATGCATTTTTGACACGTTTAAGCCCCATTAACCCCATTTTAAAGCTCTAAAATGAAGTTAAAGTATAGGGAACTTAAAATGTGCTCAAAGATATCTCGGATGTTGGCTCGTTTGGTCGTACGATTGCGTTGTTCGGTTAATTACGACGGAAGTCGTAACGAACGCAAAAACGATCCAAATTAAGCGACGAATGGAATTTCATCAAGCCAATCACTAAAACATAATATTTTAATGATTACATAAATTTTTGTATGTTCGGATATATTCAGAACGTAAGATATGCGCGAAAATGCAAACTTGTGCACTTTTTGACGCTTTTAGTCCCTATTGATCAATAAAGTTTATTTTAGCATACCGAACCCATCAAAGCCTATTTCTAAGCTATGTAAAGGTTATTTAGGGTATGTTTAACTTATGATCAAGTTCCAGAATGTTCTTTACTATACAAATCGGTATAGTTTCGTAGTTTGACACAAATAGTCCCTGCGATCGAACAAACTTGATTTCAAGACACCAAACCATCCTAAACTTATTTCTAAGTTATGTGGAGGTTATTTAAGGTATGTTAAGCCTATGTCACTATTCCAGAGTGTTTATCGCGTTATACTGACTGCGTTTACGCACCAGTTTGCGTATAACCTTCCAGAAAGCGATTTAAAGCTTGAAATCGGAGTCAAATTGAAAAAAATCCTCAAACATAAATACACACATAATAACACCAAAGCACATTGTTTTATTGATAATTAACATTGTTTTACATTGTACATCGATTACAGAACACAATTGTCACAGATGTTAAGGGAAAATCACCGATGGTATCCCCCGTGCGTATTCTGAAACGCGGTGAATCATTGAAGTCAGAGGATAAACCAAAATCAACTTTTGAAATTGGTGAATCTTCAAAATCTTAAAAGACTTCAAAGGTTTATTTGAAAACAAAGACTTCTCAAAGTCAATCATGGGTGGAGAAACCTAAACGTTCTTTTGAAGAAAAGAAAATGGAAGAGGTTTTAAAATCTGAACCAACAATCTTTGAAACCACTATTGAGCAACTTGAATTTGAATTAGACAAATTGATTGACGAATTCCCACCTATCAAGGAAGGGATTCTAAAATCAAAACCAAAACCTGATGTTCCAAATATTGTCTTTAACATTCCAAAACTTGACACAGTAGCTCATGATATTGTCTTTGGTACTATACCAAATGTTGAAAAATCTTGGGCGTCATTGTTTAAGTAAATGTCTTTGATGTGTGCAGGGGCTTCCGAGGTCTATCATTTCTAAGTGGATAATGGATAGCGGCGCCTCAAGGAACATGACAGGGATGTTAGCACTACTCTACGACGTCAAATCAATCAATGGAGGTTATGTCGGGTTTGCTGGAACTCAAGGTGGAAGAATTGTTGGAGAAGGAATACTTACAAACGGGGTTGTATCGTTTGAAAAAGTGAACTACATTGCTGAGTTGGAAAACAATCTGTTAAGCATTTCTCAGATATGTGACAAGTCATTCACTGTTCATTTCACAAAAGATGAATGTCTGGTTCTTAAACCAGGGTTTAAGATACCTGAAGAAATGGTGTTGATGCGCGCTCCTCATGAAAACGATATCTATATACTAGACATGAGCACTGCAACAATGACAAATAAGAAGGCACAGTGTTTTGTGAGTAAGACGAAGGCAACTGAGAAAGAATCCATCACGTGGCATCGTAAAATGGGTCATATTCACGTCAAAAAGATGAACTTTTTAGTTCATAATGATCTTGTGGAAGGTGTAAATTTGAAAAGCTTCCATCTGAACGATGATTGTATTGAATGCAAGAAAGGTAAGCAAACAAAGAAGTCGCATCCGAAGAAGCTTTTGAACTCCATCAGATTACCGCTCGAAAGACTCCATATGGATCTTTTTGGACCGGTAAATGTGAAAAGCATAAGTGGAGATCTATATTGTTTAGTTGTGACTGACGACTTTACAAGATTCTCCTGGGTGATGTTTCTAGAGAGAAAAGATGAAACGTTTGATTTTTTGATGATGCTATTCAAGAAGATGGAAAATCTTTACAAACTGCCGATCAGACATATTCGAAGCGACAATGGCACAGAATTCAAGAACAACCGTATGCTCGAATTCAGCAACAATAAAGGAATTCTTCATGAATTCAGCGCACCGTATACTCCACAACAAAACGGTGTCGCAGAAAGAAAAAATCATACGTTGATTGAAACAGCTCGTACCATGTTAGCAGATTTGAAACTACCGGTATATTTTTGGAGTGAAGCAGTCGCAACGGCATGTTACACGCTCAATCGTGTCCTTACGGTGAAGAAGTACAAGAAAACTTGTTTTGAATTGCTACATCCTTACAAACCAAATCTGAAATTTTTAGAACCATTTGGATCACCATGCGCATTCATTGATCCAGACGGTAAATTTGGTGCTAAAGCTAATGAAGGTTTTTTTGTAGGTTATGCACGTCCATTGAAGAGAGTATTTGTTCCAAGTTTGGGAAAGATCATACAAGTTCAACACGTTGACTGTCAAAGGTTTACTGCTCCAAGTCAACTTCCTAGAAACAGGTTGCTATTTGATTACGATAATCTCTGGGAGTCATTCCATCTACCGACAGAGCCGAATGAAGAGGAACTGGCGTTCTTATACCAACAACAGCAGTCTCTTTCACAAGAACAAGTACCGAGACCATTGGTAGTTTCCTCGCCCACCGTGGGTTCAAATGATCATGAGGCTGGTCCTAGTGGAACTGAACATGAACCCCCAGAAGAAACAGCTACAGTATTTGATCAATCTGACGACTCAGAATCGGAAAACGATCCGACTTATGACGAGGAACCAAATATTGAGACTTCAAATGCTGATGATCACACGGGTGATCAGAATATAACAAATTTGCAATCGGAAGTGAGCGTACCAGATACAGTCATGCCAAGAACTTTATCTTACCATCCTACAGAGCAAATCATTGGTGACCTTCAAAGCGGAGTGAAAACCCGCGAACAAATAAACAAAGGGCTTACATGTTTTTACGCCTCTGTAGCACAATTACAAGTTGATTTCTCATGAAAATGTTTTATCTCGCAGGTAGAGCCAAAAACGTATAAAGAAGCATTGACCGAAGAAAGTTGGGTAAATGCAATGCAAGAAGAGCTACTACAATTTGAAAAGCTTGGAGTGTGGAGGTTGGTTGATCTCCCGGAAGATCAGAAGTTGATCAAGACCAAGTGGGTCTTCAAATGCAAACAAGATGATAGAGGGGTTATAGTAAGAAACAAAGCACGCTTGGTAGTCCAAGGATTTAGTCAGCAAGAAGGGATTGACTTTACTGAAGTGTATGCGCCCGTTGCTCGACTTGAGGCAATCAGAATCTTCTTGGCGTTCGCGTCATGGAAGGGATTCAAGGTCTACCAACTGGATGTCAAATCTGCATTCCTCTACGGAAAGATTAAAGAAGTGTACGTAGGACAACCACCAGGGTTTACTGATCCTGTACACAAAGACAAGGTATATCTACTTGACAAGGCGTTATACGGACTACACCAGGCCCCGAGAGCCTGGTACGAGACGCTTTCCCAGCATCTGCTGACCAACGGGTTCACCAGAGGGACTGTCGATAGTACCCTGTTCACTAAAGAGGTTGCAGGACATCTACTCATCGTGCAGATATACGTGGATGATATAATCTTCGGATCGACGAATGAAGATTTGTGTAAAGAGTTTGAGAAGGTCATGAAAAAGAAGTTTGAAATGAGTTCAATGGGGGAGATGAAGTTCTTCCTAGGGCTTCAAGTTGAGCAACTGCCCGATGGAATCTTCATACACCAGACCAAATATGTGAATGATGTGTTGGACAAATTCAATATGTCCGAATCAACTCCCACATCAACCCCCTGGCTACAAATCATGGCATCTGTCCGGATGAAAGTGGTGAAAAATTGGATGAAACGCAATATTGGTCTATCATTGGATCGTTAATGTATCTGACACCTTCACGACCGGACATCATGTATCCAACTTGCCTCTGCGCCCGGTACCAGTCAAGTCCGAGACAATCACACATGGTGATAGTAAAGAGAATCTTACGGTATCTCAAAGGTTGTCCAAGCACCGGCTTGTGGTATCCTCGATTCGGTGACTTTTCTCTAACTGGTTATGCTGACTCTGACTTCGGATGCTGTAAGTTAAATGCAAAGTCCACAACTGCTGGTTGTCAGTTCTTCGAAACTCGGCTAGTCACCTGGCAGTGTAAGAAACAAACCACAGTCGCTCTCTAGACCTGTGAGGCTGAATACGTTTCGGCTTCCAGCTGTTGTTCTCAGATCCTCTGGATCCAACATCAAATGAGGGACTATGGTTTGTAGTTCTTAGACACACCAATTTTTGTGGACAATGAGGCAACCATTAATATCACTAAAAATCCAGTTCAACACTCTAAAACAAAACATATTGAGATTCGACATCATTTTATTCGCGATTGTTATGAGAAAAAATTGATTCGAATTGATCATATACACACCGATGATTAGAGAGCTGATTTTTACACAAAACCCTTTGATAAAACAAGATTTAATTATCTTTTGAAATTGAACGGGTTAAAGAATTTGTTTTCTGGGAGGGTAGTAGAGTGTGTGGCCGAGGAGGACGGCGGTCAGAAGTGATCTGCGTCTAGTTGTCTTGTTTTCTGTACAGTTTCTTTACTGCTTTTGATAAAACCAAAAACACAAAAATATGTTTTTGATTTTAGGGGGAGAAAGTTTATAAAAAATACAAAAACATGATAAAATTTCAAAATTGCAAAAACATTGAAAAAGACAAAAATGAGTTTTGTTGTGAAAAAGAGGAAATGATAGTACATCAGTGGACTATCACAACATGCTAAAGAAATGGAAAGTCAAAATGATTTTAAACGAGTCTCACTGATGATGTGTCAGTAGACTTCACACGAATAGTAGATTGAATTCGAGTTAAAACCTAAATATCAATACTTGCTTATTTCGTGGGGAACATCTCTCGGATATATGGGTAACCCCCGAAATCTTATCTTAGAGATTGCCTGATTCTGAGATACTAGGTCTTTATACTGTTTGATATCTGGGGTATTATACGTGGTCTTCTGATATTGCGGAAGCAATGGCCTAGACCTAGTATAATACTTTACGCGCTTTTAAAGCTCACCCTCTGCATAAAAATTGATAAAATATCGAAAGATACAAATCAAGTGCAGTTGTAAAAAAGATTCCCTAAAGGGAACACACCTAAAGTCGAGCCTTCATCTCTTTGATCGAACGGTAGTTCGTACCTGAGCTCTCAAGGTCTCGCACTAACCCAGATACAGATATCAGATTGGTATACTGTCACACCCCCAAAATCCACATGCGGAGTATCACCGCTTGGAGGCGTGACTGACCAGGATCAAACCACTAATCATATTGAACAAGTAAATAATTAAGTGTAAAAGTCCAACCAACACGATTAGTGTCCAAAGCAAACATAGTTAAGTTATGAGCGGAAGCATAATGTTTTAAAACCAAATCATAAGTTTAGATATTCAAAGGTTTAACATGGCACACAGCTGTCCATGTCCCACAACGACTCTTCCTTGTGCAAGCTCCAGCTAAGTACCTATAGACCTGCAAAGCATGTAGTAACGAGTCAACAACAAGTTGAGTGAGTTCACGTTTGGTTGTCCGGTTTATAGTTATTCCGAAAACACAGTTTGTTCTTTACCAGCTATCCAGCCGTGGGGGTTACCCCATAGTTCGAAAAACGTTTATTGGTTACCCGTTCTTACGTTGGCTATTCCAGCCCGGCTCTATGGCCGTGGGGGCTACCCCATGTTTAATTCACCAGACTCGTTACCATATCGACTACTAACGTTCGTCATGTTTAAGTGCCCTAACGTCTGTGTCTATCATCACTGACGTGCCATAGTCCATTAGTCCACGCCCGTCCTCTGCGGCACGGTGTGAGGTTTGTTAAACCTAATAGCGCTATTTAACTAATGACCCGTTCGCCATTGGCCTCGGCGATTAAGTCGATACAAAAGGAGGGACTTCGTTGATAGAGTTCTAGTCTGGTATAGTTAATTACGTCTCAACAGGACGAGGAATCTATGTTCCTGAATACGTCTCATAGGACGAGGAATCTATGTTCCTGGTTACGTCTCAACAGGACGAGGAATCCCTATTCCTTAACCCATTCCCAACCCCTGGGAATCCCATGCTTTGTAACGGAGTGTGAACTCACCTGGGTTTGCTCGGCAGATTACACAGAAAGGTCAAGTCTAGCAGCTAGTGGTCAACCACATCCTAACATGGTTATCATACAAGTCAGGTTTTGGTTTCAAGTATCGTTTATATGTTTACACATAAGCTAACAGTTACGAACACGTATTGATCATGGGAACCACGTAAACACTTAAACAGCCAATTCCATAAAACGCCCAACTTGTACGATTCAACAGATAAAGTCCAGTAACAGTCGGCCCAACATGTTGTGCGGTCGGCACAACTTGTGCGACTCACATCATGTTGTGCGATCCATTATACACCCGGCCCAACAACATAAGTAGTCCAATAACATACACGGCCCAAACACCAACAGATAAACCAACTTGTACGACTCTTGCATCTTGTGCAATTCCATTTGATACCCGGCCCAAGTAACAAGAAGCCCAAATAAGCATAATTAGTTCAACAGTAACCGGCCCAACAATTAACAAATAAACAACTTGTGTGACTGAGGACCTTTTGTGCGACTGAGGGCCTTGTGCGACTGAAGACATCTTGTGCGACCAAGATGTCTTGTGCGATCGGTTATATATATTCCACAATTCATGCAATTCAGTTACACATTTAACAGTTTCCATATGTGTGGTCACAACAATCAAACAGTTTCCATATAACCTTTAATCGATTAAAACAAGGTTGTTACCACTAACACATAAACCCCAATCATCATCTAAATCTAACAGTTACAAACCCAGAACCCTAGTCATAGACTCATGATTGCAATTAACATATTATATCCAATTTACAAACACATCTAGCATCACATGACTTCTGACAAATCACATGCAAAACAAACATGACAAGGAACCAAAACAACTAAAGTCAACAAGCCATTAATTATCATAAATATGCTATTATTTTCCATACCAACCGAATTCACATTGTCCCCCATTCCATCGATAGTTGAGTACTATTGGACCAAAACAATAAATCAAGTATCATCCTAATTAAGTATTAATGGATGGCATGTGCATCATCATTATTAAAACCCACAAAGTGGCCGACAACTTGTTAATATATCCAAGAGATTATCAAACATTCGGTTTTAGAACAATAACATGCCAATCCGATTAATATGAATATTATCAAATACACCTATGCAAACCGATTTCATGCACATCAACGATAACAGTTTCCATCATCATCAATCATATATATTATTCTCACATCATCATGTAAAGCATGTGTAGCACAACATCATACAATCATGTAAACAATATATAAAATACTAACCGATTAAATGAGTAGAACAAGGATGGTTCAAACTGAAAGCTTAGAGAAAGATGGAGATGTTGCCGTTAACTTAGAGAGAGAGAAAGAGGTATTAGGGTTTTGTGTGTTTTGTGTTTTTGCAAGTTATGAGAAACAAAACTCCCTAAGGGTCAATGTATGCGTAGTGGGAGTGGGCCGAACCCCTTTACATGGCTTCCCATTCGGTTCAAGTTCAAGAGAAGTGTGGGCCGAGAATAATAAAGCCCAAAGGCTTGTGCGTTCTAGTTGCTATTATGCGATTGGTTTATTTCGTGTGATTCCAATACACATGCATACAAGTGAAACACATAATCATATAACATTCAATTAAAACATTCATTGAGTCGACATACTAGATTATCACACGGAGTTCACATACATTACATAAGTTCAAACAAGCTACACTTAGTACAAAGATAGGTTCTAGAATACGAGTTGTCACATTATCCCCAAGTTGAAAGAAACTTCATCCCGAAATTTAGCACGTACTCACTGAGGAAGCTAGTTAAGTTGCATGGTTTTCCTGGTTTTCCTGGGGTGTCACATCATCCCCCCGTTGATCTGGAATTTCGTCCCGAAATTCCGTAGCTTCAGCCTCAGTAGTGGTTGTACCGGTTGCGAACAGTTGGGGGTACTTTTGTTTCATCTGATCTTCGCGTTCCCAGGTGAACTCTGGGCCGCGACGTGAGTTCCAACGAACTCGAACGAGAGGTATCCTAGTACGCTTGAGGACCTTAACATCCCGGTCCGTGATTTCAACAGGTTCCTCGACGAATCGTAACTGCTCGTCGATCGTGAGCTCCTTCAAAGGAACTACGTGGGTCTCATCTGACAGACATTTCTTCAGATTCGACACGTGGAAAACATCGTGAACTGCACTGAGTTCCGCTGGTAAGTTCAATCTGTAGGCCACCTTGCCTATCTTCTCAATGACTTCGAAGGGTCCAACGTATCGTGGGTTAAGTTTGCCATGTTTGCCAAAACGAACCACACCCTTCCAGGGTGAAACTTTGAGTAAGACTCGCTCCCCAACCCGGAGCTCGAGTGGTTTCCTGCCCTTATCGGCGTAGATTTTCAGACGGTCACTAGCTGCCGCCATGCGTTGTCGTATCTGAGCAATTCGTTCTGTTGTGTCTACCACAAGTTCTGGACCAGTAATCTGACTATCCCCCACCTCTGCCCAACAAAGAGGTGACCGGCATTTACGCATGTACAATGCCTCAAACGGAGCAGCTTTAATGCTGGTGTGGTAGCTGTTGTTGTACGAAAATTCCACAAGTGGCAGATGCTTTTCCCAGCCGTTGCCAAAGTCAATCACACATGCCCTAAGCATGTCTTCGAGGGTCTGGATAGTACGTTCCGACTGCCCATCCCTTTGTGGGTGATAAGCTGTGCTCATATCTAGCCTTGAGCCAAAGGACTTGTGCATTGCTTGCCACAGTTCTGATGTAAAACGCGCATCTCGATCCGAGATGATAGAAGTGGGCACTCCGTGCCTCGAGACAACTTCCCTAAGATATACGTATGCTAGTGTGGAGAACTTATTCGTTTCCTTGATAGCCAAGAAGTGAGCAGACATTGTGAGTCGATCCACGATCACCCAAATAGTATCGTTACCACGTTGAGATCTAGATAGGCCAGTAACAAAATCCATGGAAATCTGTTCCCATTTCCATTGTGGTATCTCTGGTTGTTGAAATGGGCCTGAAGGTTTCTGGTATTCCGCCTTGACTCTCGCACAAGTCAAGCATTTGCTAACGTAAGTTGCTATGTGGGCCTTCAAGCTAGGCCACCAATATGTGGTTTTGATGTCGTGGTACATTTTATCCGAACCAGGGTGCACTGAGTAGCGAGACTTGTGTGCCTCATCCATCACAAGCTCTCGTAAGTTGCCATAAAATGGGACCCAAATGCGTCCTGTGACGTAGTAAACACCGTCTTCCTTTGGTTCTAAGCGTTGCCTTGAGCCGCGTAGGGCTTCAGCCCTGACGTTCTCTGGTTTCAATGCTTCTACCTGAGCATTTCGTATTTGAGAAGGAAGGCTAGACTGTATAGTAAGTTGTAAAGCTCGTACGCGCTTGGGCGCAGTGTCCTTTCGACTGAGGGAGTCAGCCACAACATTGGCTTTGCCTGGGTGATACCTGATCGAGCATTCGTAATCGGTTCAGCAGTTCGACCCATCGTCGTTGTCTCATATTGAGTTCCTTCTGTTTAAAGATGTGTTCGAGGCTTCTGTGATCAGTGTAGATAGCACACTTGGTGCCATACAAGTAGTGTCGCCATATCTTAAGTGCAAAAACAACCACTCCCAGCTCTAGATCGTGTGTAGTGTAGTTCTTCTCATGAACCTTGAGTTGGCGTGAAGCGTATGCTATAACTTTATCCCGCTGCATCAATGCGCAACCAAGACCCTGAATGGATGCGTCACAGTAAACCACGAAGTCGTCTGTGCCCTCTGGCCATGAAAGGATAGGTGCACTGCAAAGTCTATCCTTTAAGTGCTGAAACGCTAACTCCTGTGCGTTTCCCCAACGATAAACAACGCCCTTCTGCGTTAGTGAAGTAAGAGGCTGAGCAATACTTAGAAAAATCCTTGATAAATCTCCTGTAATAACCTGCCAATCCCAAGAATTGGCGAATTTCCATAGGTGTACGAGGTGCAGGCCAGCTCTTGATTGACTCTACCTTGGATGGATCAACATGAATCCCATCCTTGTTCACTACATGGCCTAAGAAATGGACTTCACGAAGCCAGAAGTCACATTTTGAAAATTTGGCGTACAACTGTTCTTTTCGAAGGAGTTCCAAAATAAGTCGTAAATGTTGCTCGTGTTCCTCTTGACTCTTTGAATAGATCAGGATGTCATCGATGAAGACAACAAAGAATTTGTTTAAGTAAGGTTTGCACACTCGATTCATCAAGTCCATAAAGACCGCCGGTGCGTTTGTCATCCCAAAAGGCATGACCAAAAACTCATGGTGTCCATAACGGGTTCTAAAGGCTGTTTTAGAGACGTCCTCTTCTCGGACTCTCAGCTGGTGATATCCTGATCTCAAATCGATCTTTGAATAGTAGCTCGACCCTTGCAGCTGGTCGAACAAATCGTCAATGCGTGGAAGAGGGTAGCGGTTCTTCACAGTCACCTTGTTCAGTTCACGGTAGTCGATGCACATTCTGAATGTACCGTCTTTCTTCTTCACAAATAGTACTGGAGCTCCCCAGGGCGAAGAGCTAGGACGAATAAAACCCTTATCTAAGAGTTCTTGTAGTTGCGTAGATAGCTCTTTCAACTCTGATGGAGCTAAGCGATACGGTGCACGAGCTATGGGTGCTGCTCCAGGAGCTAGCTCGATCTGGAACTCGACCTGGCGATGAGGCGGGAGGCCAGGTAGTTCCTCAGGAAATACCTCAGGATAAACACGTACAATAGGAAAGTCTTCTATCTTTTTCTCTTTCTTCGAGGTGTCGGTAACGAGAGCCAAAATGGCAGTGTGGCCCTTTCTCCAACATTCCTGGGCCTTAAGGAAAGAGATGATGCTCACCACAGCACCACTCTTGTCGCCACGAATCGTAAGAGGTTCATCACCTGGGCGAGGAATACGGACAATCTTTTCGTTACAAAGAATATCTGTTCGATGTTGAGGTAGCCAATTCATACCAATAACGATGTCGAAACCATTACAACGTTGGGGTCATTCCTAATATCACCCTGTCTAATCACGAACACTCGACCCCTGGCACCATTGCCGTCATTATTACCCCCGTTGCTGCCTCCATTATTATTCCCGTTTCCTTGGTTGCGGTTCTGATTCTGATTCTGGTTCAGTCGTGGGTAGCGTCTCATGAAATGATTCTTTAGCACCACACTGATAACATCCCTTGTTATCCTGCTGTTGCTGCTGATTATGTGGAGCTTGTGGCTGCTATTGTCGGTTCTTGTTTGCAGGATGTGAGATTCTAAAATCTTTGGCTCCATGACCAAGCTCGTTGCATCTCTGACAACGATCTCTGTTGCATTGCCCGCTGTGGTGCAAATTACATCGATTGCACTTAGGGTGGTTTCCCCTGTATCCACCCTGACTTCGATTACCAAAAGACTGCTGACTGAGGCTCCTATGCTGTGACTGAGACTGAACCAAAGTGGGACCTTTGCTCGAATTTCCATTCCACTTGCGTTTGTTGTCACTGGGAGCACCCGAAGTAGTTGTAGCAGCATTAATACGTTTCGGCAGTTTAATCTGTCCTACCGCCTGATCTAAGAGACGTTGAGCAAGACGAGTAATATCCTGGATAGTAGCAAGGTTAGCAGAAGTCACATGACTTTGAATCTCTGGTACTAAGCCTTTGAGGTACAACTCAATGCGCTTGATGAGAGGATCCACCATTGTTGGACATAACACTGTCAGTTCGTTGGATCGTTTCGTGTACGCTTCTATCTCTGACCTTGTCATCTTCAGGTTTAAGAACTCCACTTCCAGTTTGCGGATGTCATCTCGACTACGGCATTCACGTTTGGATCAGTTCCTTAAGAATCATTCCATGGGGTGGCATTAGCAGCCGCCAGCCCCAGCATCTGAACTTGCGTGTTCCACTAAGTTAGCGCAGTGCCCTCGAGAGTACCAGTGGCGTACTTCACCCTATGGGCCTTAGGGCATTCACGCGTCTCTAAGACAGACTCGAGCTTTTCAAACCAATGGAGGAGTCCAACAGCTCCTTTAGTGCCACTGAAAGTATTAGGACGACAGTCCATGAACGTCTTAAATGTGCATACAGGCGGCTGAGCGTTCTGACCTCGTTACGCGAGGAAGAAAGACCGGGTTAAGCGCGAGAGTTGGGTCATGAGAGTAGGATCTAACATCCTAGGATAGGTTCGTAACAGCAGGTTATACCTTCTGCCTGAGCGGCCGCGAGTGCTGCCGTAACTTGTTTGTTGATAAGAGCCGTCAGCTGGCTTGAGTTAGGTTCACACGTTACCTCATGATCTCACATCGAATGAAACACAAATAGGAAAGGTGTCGCGAATGTGTGTAAGTGTGGAGTGACAGTAGGGAGCAAGCACAAATGTGTTTTCAAACTATAGTTGCTACGTTCATCTAAGCATACCATGAGCAAAGTTCTATGCAATCTAGCAAGTAGGCAATATATAACGTAAACCATATCACCTAGAATGTCGAGCCTTGCACGTGGAGTGAAGCGTCGTTGTGGATCGTAGAGCACTGTACAGGTTATAGTCTGGTTTTAACAAAAACGTTTCCCTTATTAAAACCAAGTTCTCTATAACCAATGGCTCTGATACCAATCTGTCACACCCCCAAAATCCACATGCGGAGTATCACCGCTTGGAGGCGTGACTGACCAGGATCAAACCACTAATCATATTGAACAAGTAAATAATTAAGTGTAAAAGTCCAACCAACACGATTAGTGTCCAAAGCAAACATAGTTAAGTTATGAGCGGAAGCATAATGTTTTAAAACCAAATCATAAGTTTAGATATTCAAAGGTTTAACATGGCACACAGCTGTCCATGTCCCACAACGACTCTTCCTTGTGCAAGCTCCAGCTAAGTACCTATAGACCTGCAAAGCATGTAGTAACGAGTCAACAACAAGTTGAGTGAGTTCACGTTTGGTTGTCCGGTTTATAGTTATTCCGAAAACACAGTTTGTTCTTTACCAGCTATCCAGCCGTGGGGGTTACCCCATAGTTCGAAAAACGTTTATTGGTTACCCGTTCTTACGTTGGCTATTCCAGCCCGGCTCTATGGCCGTGGGGGCTACCCCATGTTTAATTCACCAGACTCGTTACCATATCAACTACTAACGTTCGTCATGTTTAAGTGCCCTAACGTCTGTGTCTATCATCACTGACGTGCCATAGTCCATTAGTCCACGCCCGTCCTCTGCGGCACGGTGTGAGGTTTGTTAAACCTAATAGCGCTATTTAACTAATGACCCGTTCGCCATTGGCCTCGGCGATTAAGTCGATACAAAAGGAGGGACTTCGTTGATAGAGTTCTAGTCTGGTATAGTTAATTACGTCTCAACAGGACGAGGAATCTATGTTCCTGAATACGTCTCATAGGACGAGGAATCTATGTTCCTGGTTACGTCTCAACAGGACGAGGAATCCCTATTCCTTAACCCATTCCCAACCCCTGGGAATCCCATGCTTTGTAACGGAGTGTGAACTCACCTGGGTTTGCTCGGCAGATTACACAGAAAGGTCAAGTCTAGCAGCTAGTGGTCAACCACATCCTAACATGGTTATCATACAAGTCAGGTTTTGGTTTCAAGTATCGTTCATATGTTTACACATAAGCTAACAGTTACGAACACGTATTGATCATGGGAACCACGTAAACACTTAAACAGCCAATTCCATAAAACGCCCAACTTGTACGATTCAACAGATAAAGTCCAGTAACAGTCGGCCCAACATGTTGTGCGGTCGGCACAACTTGTGCGACTCACATCATGTTGTGCGATCCATTATACACCCGGCCCAACAACATAAGTAGTCCAATAACATACACGGCCCAAACACCAACAGATAAACCAACTTGTACGACTCTTGCATCTTGTGCGATTCCATTTGATACCCGGCCCAAGTAACAAGAAGCCCAAATAAGCATAATTAGTTCAACAGTAACCGGCCCAACAATTAACAAATAAACAACTTGTGTGACTGAGGACCTTTTGTGCGACTGAGGGCCTTGTGCGACTGAAGACATCTTGTGCGACCAAGATGTCTTGTGCGATCGGTTATATATATTCCATAATTCATGCAATTCAGTTACACATTTAACAGTTTCCATATGTGTGGTCACAACAATCAAACAGTTTCCATATAACCTTTAATCGATTAAAACAAGGTTGTTACCACTAACACATAAACCCCAATCATCATCTAAATCTAACAGTTACAAACCCAGAACCCTAGTCATAGACTCATGATTGCAATTAACATATTATATCCAATTTACAAACACATCTAGCATCACATGACTTCTGACAAATCACATGCAAAACAAACATGACAAGGAACCAAAACAACTAAAGTCAACAAGCCATTAATTATCATAAATCTGCTATTATTTTCCATACCAACCGAATTCACATTGTCCCCCATTCCATCGATAGTTGAGTACTATTGGACCAAAACAATAAATCAAGTATCATCCTAATTAAGTATTAATGGATGGCATGTGCATCATCATTATTAAAACCCACAAAGTGGCCGACAACTTGTTAATATATCCAAGAGATTATCAAACATTCGGTTTTAGAACAATAACATGCCAATCCGATTAATATGAATATTATCAAATACACCTATGCAAACCGATTTCATGCACATCAACGATAACAGTTTCCATCATCATCAATCATATATATTATTCTCACATCATCATGTAAAGCATGTGTAGCACAACATCATACAATCATGTAAACAATATATAAAATACTAACCGATTAAATGAGTAGAACAAGGATGGTTCAAACTGAAAGCTTAGAGAAAGATGGAGATGTTGCCGTCAACTTAGAGAGAGAGAAAGAGGTATTAGGGTTTTGTGTGTTTTGTGTTTTTGCAAGTTATGAGAAACAAAACTCCCTAAGGGTCAATGTATGTGTAGTGGGAGTGGGCCGAACCCCTTTACATGGCTTCCCATTCGGTTCAAGTTCAAGAGAAGTGTGGGCCGAGAATAATAAAGCCCAAAGGCTTGTGCGTTCTAGTTGCTATTATGCGATTGGTTTATTTCGTGTGATTCCAATACACATGCATACAAGTGAAACACATAATCATATAACATTCAATTAAAACATTCATTGAGTCGACATACTAGATTATCACACGGAGTTCACATACATTACATAAGTTCAAACAAGCTACACTTAGTACAAAGATAGGTTCTAGAATACGAGTTGTACCTGTAAGACTGAATCTAGGGACTTTTTATACGGGAGTATATTCTGAGGTGGGACACGCGAATAAGTTAGTTTCTTAAAACACTAATTCGTATCTTGAATCAATTGAAACTTGTGAAGAAGTTTAACTGGACAACAATACTGACAATCAGAGGTGAATTTGTTTAAGATTTAAAGTTAAATCAAGATCAACGGTGTTAGTGATATGTCTCAGAAACTGATATGATCCTCTTACACAAACTCACAAAAAGATGTCTGTAAATATGTTTGTACAGTTTACTATTTCTTAAAATCCAAAAACGTTTCTTGTTTGTTTAGTATTATGTTGAAAAATCCAAAAAGATTTGTCTTTTCATCTTATTTTCGACAACAGACGTTGGGGATCTGATGATCAAAGTCTCATAGTGCTAATCAAGTTGGATCATTTGGGTTGGTTAAGAAAAAGGTTGATGAAAATGTTGATCAGAGTACAAGGTTGATTCTACGTCTTGAACACAATGTAGAGGAAGGAGAAATCTTGCATACTTATACTTTAGCTGAGATCGTAAAGATGACGCATGTTGATGAAACTAATTTTATCTTCAATTTTGAAGAAGAGTTGAACAAGTTTGATATCAATCAGCAACCAGAATATCAGTACAAGTACGTTGAAGATGCTGATAACTATGACAAAGTTGAAATAGAAGACTGGAGTGATGAAGATCAGTCTGAAAGTGTGAATGTTGATACTTCTATTTTTGCAACGCTTGCTGAGTTATTTAGTCAGGCGAATGAAGATGAACTGAGAAGGAAAGTAGCTGAAAGTGTGAAAAATAAGACTTTTCAAGAAATGTTGAAAGATGAACAACGAGAAGAACGTAAAAAGTGGTTCTGGAAAGATACATAACGAAAATTCAAAAGACCATTGAAGTATTACAAAAGAGATAGAGAAGTTTCTTTGGGAGATATCATAAGTTGGGGTTATTTGCCACAAGTGAATGCTTATGCAATCCGAAGAGAGTTTGGCGTTCAGTATTTCGAGTATATTCAAGATATAATGTCTCTGCCTTGGTGGGATATTGAAGAATTGCCCAAAGTCAGAACATTATCTTATCCAGTCAGGGTTCACGATATGCCTACATGGGGCTTGATGAAGTTTGAAGCATTCAAAGAATTCAAACACTGGAAGCCACATTATCCCAAGAAAGTCAAAAGGATATATCCAGTTACAGGCATTGAAGAAACAATTTTGCAGATCAAGAAGCCCAGAGTTATAAAGAATATTCCATTGCCGAAAATGGAACAAAATTTTCACAAAGGGTTCTTATGTTGGGTGTATAGCTGCATGTCGACTGAAGCAGTGATTACATACAAGGTTGAGAATGAAGTCAGATATATCCATCTGTATGATCCAATGTGGATAGTGAACAGCTCTGCAAAGGATATTGAATGTTTGTTCGTAAACAAGATTGGATACAAAGCTGAAGACAAAGATCAAGCTCTGCAATTTCAAAAGGTAGCTACGGTGTGTTTCCAGAAAGGGATAAGTTCTGAGAATATGTGGTTATCGAATTGGAGAAAGATTGAAAAGGAAGAGTTTCTAAAAGTTGAAAAGGAGAGAAAGGAGCGTGAAGAGAAAGACAAGATTGCTAGATTTACAGTTGTGCAAAGACTAGCTGAAGAGGAAAAGAGAGCTGCTCAGGAAAAGGAAAAGCTCAGAAAGATGTTGAGAAAACCGAAGCAAAGAGAAGAAGTTTTCAAGTCTTTGTGAAGGAAGTCTTGAAGACAGGCTGACTGAAGACTACGGCAATATCCAAGGGGGAGTTTGTTGGTGCATAATGTCTATCGCTACGTCATCAATCTAGGTCGTGTCATGTACGTGTAATAGGTTTAAAAGTTATGTTTTGTATGTTATTGAGCCAGTTCGCACGAAGTGGACCTTAAGGGTCAGGTCGCACGAACTGGGGGATGTCAGTTCGTGCGAAGTGGCGTTACTTGGTTCGTGCGGACTGGAGTGCCTATAAATAGGTGTGTTGGGTTTTTCATTTGTAACATTCTGGTGAAATCTGTCACGAAGTGCTGCCGGATTTTCTCTGTGTAAAAACGTTCATAATCAATGGAAAACCTGTTTAAAGTGTATTTCTCTGCTTCTACTCCTATTCTAACACCGATACAAGGTTTCTAGTCTGTTTCCGCCTTTCTAGACACCTAGATTTGACTCAGATTGACTCGTATTGATCGAATCTCGATCCTACATGGTCAATGCAGAAAGTCAAACGCAGTTTGACTTTCGTGCCTAGAATGCGTAAAAGAACGAAGGAATACTTACAACGGGTCCAAGAAAAAAGTTTTGATCCGATTACTCTCAGGTTTGAAGTGAATACTCCAACTTAGAGAGCCAAATCAGATCAAAGTGTGAGTTGTAACAATGAATGGGTGGGGGTATTTATAGTTTTTGCACAACCGTTAAGATCGTTCATCGTAAAACAAGCCTTGATCTCAACCGTACATGTGCACCCATGGTTTTGCAAAACCACAGGCACCTAAAAATGGCCCATAGTAAGCTAAAATATCATTTGCAAGAGTGCACAACAGCTGGAAACAGCTGAAAAAAAAAGATTTATGCAGATCTGCTGATCTCACACGGTCCGCGTAAGACCCAACAGAAGCCTACGCGGCCCGCCTGGGCTGCACAGATCAGCAAACAGTTTACATAGTTGCAGTTTCAGTCCTTGTAGTGTTTTAGGCTCAATTCCGACACATCTAAGGCCCGTTAAGCCAACTTTAAGGCCCTATAATGATGCCTAAACCTAGTGGACATGAAACATGCTCAAAAATGTGTCGGATGTCGGTTCATTTGGTCGTACGGACGCGTTATTCGCTTAATTACGACGCAATACGCACGAACGTGAAAAACGATCCAAATTACGCGACGAATGGATTTTTCTAATGCCAATCACTAAAATAAAATATTTTAATGATTACATAAATTTTTGGATGTCCATATGTATTCAGAACGTAAGATATGCGTGAAAATGCAAACTTATGCACTTTTTGACGCTTTTAGTCCCTGAATGAGCATAAAGTTTATTTTAGCACACCGAACCCCTCAAAGCCTATTTCTAAGCTATGTAAAGGATATTTAGGGTGTGTTTAACTTATGATCAAGTTCCGGAATGTCCGTTACAGTACAAATCGGCATACTTTCGTAGTTTGTCGAATTTAGTCCCTGTAAGCGAATAAACTTGATTTTGCCATACCAAAGCCTTCAAAACTTATTTCTAAGTTATGTAAAGGTTATTTAAGGTATGTTAAGAATATATTGATGATCCAGAGTATTTGTCGAGTTAAACTGATTACGTTTACGCACCAGTTTGGGTATAACTCTCCAGATAGCGATATAGAGTTTGAAATTGAACAAAAATCAAAAAATGAAAAATATCAAACATAAACAAACAAATATTGGGGTCAAATAACATTGTTTTATTGATAATTGAACTGTTTACAATGATTACAGACACATGTGTCATAGAACTACTTTTAGGTATCAAAACACTTTGTTTTGATACCAAATCAGTTTTCTAAGTAGGTTAAACATGTTTTGACATGTTTAACTCGTCACTATTAGTTTAGTGCTTGTTTAGGGTCGTAAGTTAAGCGGTCTAAACAACCGCTTAGACTTTCGAACCTGACCCGTTTGGTCGATCATTAGGATCCAACCAAGCTTGTTTAGTGATCATAGTTTCATAGGGAATAACCTCTGAGGTTATACCTTATGATCACATAGGATTGGTTAGTTATTTGTTAAGTAGCTTGTATGCCCATAGGAAATGACCAAAACGCCCTTTTGAGGCATAAATCCGTATTTTGCCTATGTGAACCTATTTTGACATATAATCTGATTTAGTAACATGTTTAGGCATATTTGGGCATGTAAGACTTGACATAGCACATAGTTAACCATCCGAACATAGTTTTACGCAAACGACGCATTATAGTGGCTTATACTACCATAATGGGTCGAAACGGGTCAAAAGCACATAGGTAGACTTTCAAATCATAATGTAAGGTCTGTTAAATCATACCATATTACTCATTTGATTTATAGAACCTCATTCTATCCTATCTCCCAATTTAGGATCCGATTATTAACATAGTTACCTATATTAGGTGCCGGTTGATTCGTGATCCTTGGAGCCTTATTTGGTCTTAATATCAAGACTGTTAGGCAATCCCAAGTGAGTACATAGTTCCCCTCTTTTACCGCTTTCAAATACTTTGGGGTGATACACATGAACATACTTGTTAGTTATGTGTTTTCATCGCTTTTATGACATAAACCTGCTAGTTTCACCTTGTACATATCTAGTACATGCTTTCAATTATGTTTTGCTATGTATGTTAAGCATGCTAGCACATTGATTTATTACACATTTGTTACATATGTTTACTTAGCATATGAACACATTGTTTTACATGACATTTCTGCTATGTATGTTTACTAAGCATGCTAGCACATTGTTTTACATGAACATTTCTACTAGGCATGTTTACTTAGCATTCCTAGTACATGGTTTTCAGATGCTACATTGGTTATGACATTTGGTATGATTAATCGAGACAATAAAACATTCATTAGCATTGATCACGCCGCTCGGTAGTATGTAATGGTACCATAGGACTTGACAAATCCCGTTTCCGACTTCCTAGGTTTGTTTGGAAGTTGGGAATGATAGAATCCGATATACATAACTTAGATAAACCTTTAATTCGTTTAAAGCTTTGTCACCACAGTCGCAAGGCTTGAATGTATGCGAGTAACATTACTGCATAAATGTTTGTAATCATAAGGCATTGTTTTCTGCAAAACATAACATTTGATTTAAACTTTGGGTTATCCAAAAACCTTGTTTTGTACATTTTCCTATGGGGTTGAGTAATTACTAGTTATTCACCATACATGACATTTGTTTTCACATTGACATATCACGTAGTTTGAGTATGTACTTTCTACTTGATATGCATGACATTTGGTTATACATGATACATTCTACACATGACATTGAACATGGTTTACACATAAACATTTGGTCATTGGTTTTAAACAAGACATTTTGGTTTGTTATTGATAAGTGATTTATGTAACGGGGCTATGTGTTATATGATAAAAGCATGGTGGATACGCCACTGGTACTTCCTAAATATAAGTGCTTTTATTGTATTATACATTGTTGCATTATCTAAATCACTTTGACAAGGACGTGAAACATTTTTTACAAGAACACAACATTGTTTTACAAATTTCATATGTTATACAAATTCACTTTTAATTGGTTATTCGTTTAACCATGCATTGTCCTGTTATTATCATTTGATTTTTACATCGATTTTCACATGATTTTATAAAGAAAAACATTTTACAAGGTTCATAACTATATTTTGTAAAACACTTCTTTTAAAATACAAGTCATGAATCCTGCATAAACAAAACCTATGTATCTCACAGGCATTTTGATGCTGACGTACCTATTTTTACATGTGTTTCAGGTGCTAATGCATGATGATGTTTGTGCTTCACTTAGGCGCACTCGGGCCTTAGTGACTTAAAAGACTGTTAATTATGTTATGTTTGGTTTGAACTCAAAGATAATGTAACTTTATTTTTAATAATACAGAATTTAATTACCATGGTTGTTGAAACAATAATTCTGTCACATCACTCCCTGACATTTCTGCCGCGGTTTGTTGTTTTAACGCAGTCGGGTGTGACAGTTGGTTTGATCGAGACACCAAGGCTTCGGATGACGGGAAAA
Organism: Helianthus tuberosus; assembly: GCA_030545235.1. Classification (NCBI taxonomy): domain Eukaryota; kingdom Viridiplantae; phylum Streptophyta; class Magnoliopsida; order Asterales; family Asteraceae; genus Helianthus; species Helianthus tuberosus. The sequence continues at coordinate 108,054,958 of CM060354.1, read as the reverse complement.
CTGCCGTCACGCGAGAGAGAAAAAGTGTGTAGGGTTTGATTATGTTTCACAACAGGTTACGCAAGTCTTAAAACACTAACACTTGGGCCTATTCTGGCTACGGGCCGTGAGCCCCTTTTGGCGAAGACCCACATTTGTCGCAGTTAATGGTGACGAAAAATCATGTTTGACGAAGGCCACTCTTCATTGAGGCCCTGCTTGACGAAGACCATTCTTCGTCGAGGTTGATGGTGGTGAAGAATCATTCTTCGTCACCTAGGGTTTCCATCACACATTAAGCATTAAACATTACACCTTAACAAGCAAACATCAGGGTACTTTAATCACTCGAAAATAATGTACTTGATACAACGTAAAACGATTCGTAACACATGATTGTAAAACAAGTGGCGCGTAGAGGAAAGACCTCAAAATCTTAGGTTGTCACATAACGGGACATGATACATTCATTAACATTGATCACGTTGCTCGCTAGGATGTAATGGTACCATAGGACTTGACAAATCCCGTTCCCCGCTTCCTAGGTTTGTTTGGAAGTAGGGAATGACAGAATCCGAATATATTTTTGATAAACCTTTGACTTGATAAGGGTTTATCCGACAGTCTCAAGGCTTGAATGTATGCGATAAACAAAACCACATAAATGTTCATATCAATAAAAGCATTGGTTTTCAAAACATAACTTTTGATTTAAACTTTTGTTTATTCAAAGACCTTGTTTTGTACATGACATCTGGTTACACAAGACATTTGGTTATACATGACATTATTACATTTGGTTTAAGTAAAGACTTTTTATTCACCATACAAGACATTGGTTATTACTTGACATTGAGACATTAAACATTGTTATACATGACATTTGACATTGGTTTAAACAAGACATTTTTGGTGGTTATTGGTAAGTGATTTAAATAACGAGGTGTGTGTAATATGATAAAAGCATGGTGGATACGCCGCTGGTACTTCCTATATATAAGTGCTTTTATTTTATTAAATATCGTGGCGTTATCTAAACCACTTCGACAAAGACATGACATTTTTATACAAGACATGACATTTTTACACAAGACATGATATTTTCAAGACATGACATATTTTATACAAATTATTTTCATTTGGTTATTTATTTAACCATACATCATTCTTTTATTTCATCTGATTTTCATATTGATTTTTCACATGAATTTATAAAAGAAAACATTTTACAAGATTCATGACTACTTTTTCGTTAAACACTTCTTTTAACTTACAAGTCATGAATCCTCAACAACGAAACCTATGTATCTCACAGGCATTTTTATGCTGGCGTACCTATTTTCACAAGTGTTTCAGGAGCTAATGTATGAGGATGATCATGATACACTTAGGTGGACTCGGGCCTTAGTGACTTAAAATCAAGCAAGACAATTTAATTTATGTTATGTTTCAGTTATTTCCAAGACAATGTAAACATTAATTTTAATAAAACTAAACTTTAAGTACCATGTGTTATGAAACAACAATTCTGTTACTCGACTCCCCGACGTTTCCGACGCGGTTTGTTGTTTTACGCGGTCGGGGTGTCACAGAAGAGTTGGTATCAGAGCTCATGGTTATAGGGAATTAGTTTATTAGTAATGCTTTGACCTAGAGTATAACCATCCTAGGACCCTAACACAAGTAATCTTGTGGTTAGATCTTAAAATACTAAACATCACCTATCCTTAGGTGATTACCAAAACAAGAACACAAATTTCCAAAACGATTTTGAAATCAATCATCTACTTTTGGATGATTCAATTTTTGGCCTTGTGCCTTCCAAATTTTCAAAATCTCGTCAAAGTCTGAGTCTAAATAATGTGAAAACGTGCAATCTGGATGGGTGGGTGCCTGTACCTCGAGTTTTCTGTCTAGGCTAGAGTGTTGGTATAAATCCACATTATCGGACCAGTCACTCTTACCTGGGAACTCTTGGGGTGAGTGTCCACTTATAGGCAAAAGCATGTCTTCGTGATACATTATAAAGACCCATTTACTTTGATTAGTCACTGTGTCTCATTTGTTCGTTTTGAGGTAACGAACGAATGACCACCATCCTTACTTTTTGTCAATATTTATGACATCTCATTTTGATTATCCAACATTCATCTCACTCGTTTTCTCTCATATTTTCCTCTTTTAGAATGCCTCCTAAACGAAATGTACAACAACCCGACGCCGAACTGGAAACTATCATAGCACAGCAGATGGCTGCTATGCTACCAAATCTCATTACTCAAATTAACCAAGCCAACAACAATATTAATGCACCTGCTCCGTGCAACTTTAAACAGTTTAATTCGGCTAAACCGCTCAAGTTTAGTGGTTCTGAAGGAGCAACTGGTCTCCTATAGTGGTTTGAGAGTCTTAAGAGTACTTTTCGCCATGTTCAGTGTCCTGACAATCGTAAAGTCGAGTTTGCTTCTAGTGTGTTTCAAAAGAGGGCGCTCACGTGGTGGAACGAAGTGATGAGAGATCGAGGTGCTGATGTTGCTATGGGTCAAACTTGGGAGGAACTCAAGGCTCTAATGATGAAAGAGTTCTACCCTCGTCACGAGCAGAGGGCGCTAGAGAATTAGTTCCATGACCTGAAGTAAGAGAGTGGTGAACACCGGGCTTATACTGATAGATACGAGGAGTTAAGCTTGTTATGCCCAACGATGGTCACGCCTTTGGACAAGGCGATCGAAAAGTACATTGACGGTTTGCCAGATCTTGTTCAGGATATCGTAACTGGCAGCAACCCTACTACCGTCTGACAGGCCATCGAGCTCGCTGCTACATTGACTGACTCCCAAGTCAAGAAAGGTAAACTCCACAGAAAGGGTGACAAGAAATAGTCCAACAAGAATAAGAAACAAAAGGGTAAGAAAGCAGAGTCTTCTAAGAAGTTGAGGAAGCGTAAGGCTTCCAAGAACTTCGCTGTGGTGTCACAGACTAAAAAGACAGCTCCAAATTAGCCTGCACAACCACCAGCAAAGAAGCAGTATGTTGGCAATGCACCTTTCTGCAACAAATGCAACAGTCACCACCAACCACATTTACAGTGCCGCATTTGCACTAACTGTGGGAAATCTGGTCATCTTGCCAACACTTGTCGTTTTGCTCCTACCCAGAATCAAGCAGCACAAAACCCCACTCAACAACCTGCACGTGTTGGATTCTGTATGCCCAAGACACATATTAAATTGATGTGGCTAGTACGTTATGATCCAAGTCGAGTCATACCCAAATACAAGCTAAACAAATACTTATAATATTTATTTGTGATATGATCAAACAAATAAATATTAACACTTAGAATATTTAGAAATTGGTTTTCTAAATAATTGCACTTGACAAACTAATAAATTATATGGATAATTTATTTTGAGAGAATATTTTATTTTGTTATTTAATTGGTTAAATAACATTTTAAAAGGTAGTATAATTCTTATAACATGTAATGTTATAATTTTATAAAAGTTATAAAAATAAACAAGACTTCTAATGTTAAAAAGAATTTTGAATTTTAAAAAAAAACCCATGTGGGCCGCTCCCAACATGTGCCTCCCAAGGCATTCTTTGGTTAAATTAGATGGCATGCAAATTGTCATAGTTAGAAGAGTTTTCATTGGGCAAATTGGGTGGCTATCTCTCTCTTAATTATAATAACATTTTTGTATGGCAAAAATGAAGATGATGAACTTGAAAGGAACTAGAAAATGCTCTCAAGATTTTCGGCCATACATGTGATGGTTCTAAAGTTTTCAAGTTTGAAAATCAAGTGCAAGAACTCCATTTTTATCTCTCATATTTTCGGCCAAGGTGGTGGTTTTATGAGGGATTTTCAAGTGAGTTTATGAGTGTAAAATCCTAGCTAAAATCAAAGTGTTTGTTGGAAGGCTTGGGGTATACAAGCTTGAGTATTCTACACTTGAAGACTACCATTCCAGAAACATCATCTTCTTCATATCTAATTACTCCTTGGAAGGTAGTATTCTTGAAACACCCTATGGTTGTGTTTTAATTTTGATAGCATGCATGTTCATATATGGATTCGGGAATTGGGTTTTACATATAAAATGAGTTATATATCTCGTAAGTAACATGTTTTAAATAATCCTTCTACTGCGTTTTTATTTTATAAGGATAAAATTACTTTGATAAACATGTGAAAAAACCCAACAATGGCATCTAGATCCGCTTATATGAGTGCATGCTTCATAGGATATGAAATTTTCGGGTTTCGGGTTCGTGAGAGCCCTAGTGATTGTAGTCTAGACTCGAGAAGGAATCCTAGTTCGCTACAATCGAAACTCTGATACCAAGTTGTCACACCCTGACTTTTGCGGAAGCGTGATTATGGTGTGACTTTCTTAATACCATTGCATTCAATCATAACAACCACTATATGATAAAACCATAGATTTGTCATCCATTAAATAAGGTTAAAACTTAACATCATTGTCTTAAAACGTGGACTTCAAATTCAAGTTTTACAAACCAACGAATTGTTTTAAGAGTTCACTAAGGACTCATCTAAGACATTAAATAGAACCAAGGTTTGGAAGACGTGTCTCGTCCAGGAATAAGACACCCAACCCAAACCTCAAAACCATGGATGACACCTTTATTCACAACGCAGCATGAAACTTCCAACGCCCGCCAGATCCACTTACTAATTCCCTAAAATACATGTATTTTGAAAACATCAACAAAAGTTGAGCGAGTTCATGTGTTTGTTTGTGTGTATGAGTAAACCTTTGAAAGTATGTCTGTATGTATGTAAGTCCTGGTATGAAAGCAACAAGGAAAACAGATCACCAATGGTTTGCAAGGCCATTGATATGTGTGAAGTGATGCAGGAAAACTCAAACCTAGCAGATTTGTCTCCGGGAATAAGACATAGTCACCACATGGGCCACCCTGGTTCGCATGGGTGTGGGCTCGCTACACCCAAATAGATCTATCACTCATGTCCCTCGGTCCTACAACGAGGATTAATGGCCTTAAGTGTTGTACCTACCACTCACATGATCAAGTAGTACCCTTCCTTAGCTAACCATACCATGTATAAAACGTTTGTAAACAGTTGTAACATGTATTTCACCCCCGAAGTTATAAAACTGAAAATAGTTAAGAGAAAAGGGGGACATGAAACTCACAGTCTTGCTTCTTTGGGTCACGGTAACTCAAAGCTCCTTCGGTGAACACGACTACCTACAACGTACTAATGTTTATCAGACGAACGGGCCGTGCCTTGGTTTAGTATTAGTGTCTTTGAGTTATGTTTCTTCCATGCCCTTGGTATTATTCCAAGTTATATAATTATTGTCAAAATAATTAATATTTTAACTTAAATTATATTTATTACATTTTGGAATATTTGTTAAACATTATATATTAACTTAATACTTCCCAAGTATTGATACTTGTATTTTCTTCCCAAGGATGGGGGTATCTTATACATGCGTATTCGTATTCTTGTATTTGTATATCTTGCCATGTATTGGTGTCGTATTCCGGTGTGTATTTTATACGCGTGAGAATACGTATTTTATGGTATTCATTATGTATTCATATACTTAAATTTATATTAACCCTTCCGGAATATTATTTCTAATAAAAGTCCACCAATATATATATTTCCAAAATATATATAATTAAGAAATATTACTTAGAAAAATTATTTATAGTTCCAAAATAATATATTTTCAAGTCTAACTTTAGAAAATATATATAAACTTATTTTTATCCAAAAATAATGTATTTCATGTTTACTCAAGAAAATATATATTTTTCCCAAAAATAATATATTTTCTAATAATTCCAAGGAAAATATATATATTTATACTTGTCAAAAATGTTATATTTTTCCTTTGTCAAAATATGATATAACTTTGTGGTAATCATAAAAATCATATTTTCGTTCCTTTGTATCCAAAATATTATTTACCAAAATATACTTTGTGAACATATTTTTCCGGAATATTTTGTAAGTTACATTTTTTTTCGGTATCGCTAACAATTTGTGTGTAACTTGTATAGTTATTCCTTGATATTTTTGTAATATTTTGGATTGTAATTCTTGGTATTTTGATGTGTTATATTATTTCAAGTCCTAAAATAATATAACTATTACACAAAGTATACAAATAATCACACATGTGTGTCTTTAATGTATATATATATATATTCTAAATATATATCTAGCCACTTTTATTTATAAAAACCAACCTCCAATATTTGTATTTTGTAATCAAAATTTATGGCAAAGTTTGTGTAACAATTTATGGATTAAAATACACTTGGTTAATATTTGTTTGAAAATATTTTTCTAAGTGTTTGTATTTTTAGAAAATTTTGCCATAGTTTCCCCTAAAAATGGAGGTGTCCATGCATTCAAGCATATCATTTTCTTTTGTAAAATCACCACAATCAATTTACAATCAACTCTAAACAACTTATACTTATCAACTTTGCCAAAATCATGCATATTCTACTACTTCATGAACTTGAAAGTTTATGAAAACTTGTAGTAGCTTGGTAGGGTGTTTAGTGAGTTTAGTTACCCTTTAAAGTTTGGTTTTTTTTTATATAAAAACATCATCCTTGAAAGACTTAGATGTTTACAACTTGTAATCATGTTTTACAAAAATGTTTCTTTATGAAATTTTCTTGTTACACAAGTGTTTCTACACTTATTTAACCACCAAAAATAGTGTTTGTTCATGTAAGAACCAAGTTTTAACGAAACTTATATTTTTAACCAGGTTTCTTTAGAAATCATCCATAAAATTTCTAGATCTACAAGTATCACAACTTACTTTGATCATCATTTTACAAGAAAAACAATTTGTATTTCAAGTTCATGACTACATAAGGATGATCTATTGATTTCTTAATACAATCATCCTCTCATCTTGCCATATCATGTTTTTAATCATGATCTAGCAAGATCATATGATGATCTACATCATTTACACAAGCTAACAACAATCATCAAGTATAACAACACATAAATAACATGATTTCTTCATAATTTCTTATAGTTTAAGCTTATGTTCATGTTTCTTTCTTGTGATTCTTAGTGTTCTTCATAATAATCAACATGTAACATCTTTTAACCACTAAAAATAGATGTAAAATAGAGTATACAAAGATATTACCACTAGCTCAAGGCTAGGGATGAATCAAGTGAAGAAAATAAATGGATAAAAGCAAATAGAGAAGGTCCTTCAAGATCTAAAGCCACCAAGCTTCCTTGTATGGACTCTAACACCCTTGTATGATCTTGGAATGAATGAAGAAGATTGATTGAAGGTGAGTGTATGTGGGATGTGGTTCGGCTGAGAGCTCCAAAGAGAGGAAAAGAAGATGTGTGTTTTTGTGAGAATGAAGGTTATGAAGTTAGGTTTAGGGTGTTAACTTATAAACCAATCTCATGTATCCATCCATTGTGTTATATGTCTTAGAAAGCACAAAATGATCCATTAAAATATGAAAATGAAATCTTGAGGTATGGGGGGTGAGTATGGCTGATTACTAGGTGGGGGGGGGGGGGTAGTAGAGTAGGTTTAATCATATAGTTAGTTTAGGGTAAAAATTCAAGTATATAGTTAGTTACTTAGTTACTTGATATTTTATAGAGTGTTATGATGTTCGGGGATCATAACTAGCTTGGAAAAGTTAAAACAATGCTTCTAGTGTAAATTTGGTGTTTCGGGTAGTGTCCGGTTAGATACTGATTCGTTAAAGTGCTAAACTTTGCAGTTTAGTGTTCTTTATGTATCTTTTTGTTACACTTTTAATTCCCGACACTTAGGAAAGCATTCAGGACCATTTTACCATGTTTCTGCATAAAATTAGTATGTTAAAATGCTTTATGCTGAATTTTGCTGAATTCAGCACTTTGGGTGAGTTTTAGGCACTTTCCGGCACTTAAACTATCACCTAGAAAAGCAGTTTTGTGATCCTTACTTCCCTACACACTATACTAGTGTAATACTTGGTTTCTGGCTCATACTATGTCTCAATACAACATCTGTCTATGTACTGAACTCCGTCAGCATTTTCCCGGTTTGACTGTTAACTGTGCTAACTGTGTTTTGTGCATCATTTATGTCAATAAAGTTCTCATGCAATCAATGATATGTCATTTGCAATATGTGATGCACATGTGTGTATAAAGCAATAATCAGAAAGCAGTTCAAGTCATTATTTGTAATTCAGCACAGTCATTAAGCATTAATCAAGATTAATTAATTGTACGGATACCTGGATTTTTGACAGTTGTCGTATTCTCCCCCTGCTAAGAAAATTTTGTCCCGAAATTTTAAGCTCTACTACTAGCTGCAGGGGTGTTAGGAAATAAGTGCAGGTATTTTGCTTTCATGCGGTCCTCACGCTCCCAAGTAAACTCTGGGCCGTGACGTGCGTTCCATCGAACCTTAACAAGCTTAACACTACTCCTTCGAGTTTTGTTCACTTTCCAATCCGTGACCTCAACGGGTTCTTTAGTAAAATGGAGTGTGTCGTCAATGTGTACTCCGTCGGCAGGAATAACAACCATTTCCTGGGTTGGACTCTTCTTCAGGTTGGATACATGGAATGTATCATGAACACCATTAAGTTCCGCAGGTAGGTCCAACTTGTATGCTACAGAACCAATCCTTTCCAGGATTCTGAACGGTCCAATGAATCGTGGGTTTAACTTTCCACGCTTCCCAAAGCGTGCCACACCTTTCCAAGGTGAGACTTTCAATAGAACCATATTTCCCACTTTGAATTCCAACGGTTTCCTTCTTTGGTCCGCATAGCTCTTTTGTCGATCATGAGCCGCCTTATTGCGTTCTCGGATCTGTATGATCTTATCTGTCGTTTCTTGAACCAATTCGGGACCAACTAGCTGTCTATTGCCCGCATCTGCCCAGCATAACGGCAATCGAAACTTGCGTCCGTAAAGAGCTTCAAACGGTGCAGCTTTGTCACACCCCCAAAATCCACACGCGGAGTATCACCGCTTGGAGGCGTCACTGACCAGGATCAAGCCACCAATCATATTGAACAAGTAGATAAGTAAACATAATTCAACAAACCAATATGAAAGGTGTTCAAAACCAAAGCATAGTTAAGTGTTAGCGGAAGCATAATTTGTAAAACCCATAGCAAATATTAAATATTAAATAAGGTAATGTCTAAAGCATGGCACACATCGCCATGTCCCACAACGACCATTCCTCCCTGTGCAAGCTCCATTGGGTACCTAATGACCTGCAAGGCATGTAGCAACGAATCAACAACAAAGTTGAGCGAGTTCACAGTTGGTTGTTTGGTTAACGTGTTCATTTAATAAGTCGTATGTATTTGTTATGTAAACCATGTATCGCGTTAATCCTTGCTGCCAGTCCAGGCATGCGTGCGATGATTAGTGGGGGCTTCCCATGTGTTACAAGACCACGCGTATCGACTGCTACGAAAATATAATATGTGCCCTAAGTCAATGTCTATCATCATTGACCCTTTGCCCATAGTCCATTAGTACACGCCCGTCCGACTGGCACGGTGTGAGGTTTGTTAAACCTAATAGCGCTATTAACTAATGACCCGCTCGCCCTAGGCCTCGGCGATTAAGTCGATAATTGAGGGACTTCCTTTGATAGAGGTGATGGTCTTAAGATCGTGTACGTAGGCTTTACGTACGTGCCCTTCAATCCGAGGACTGTAGTAAGTATAACTGTACGTAGGTTTTACGTACGTGCCCTTCAATCCGAGGACAGTAATAATTTGTTTAAGAGTAATAGTTGTACGAGTAGTTATTCAATCCCATTCCCGACCCCTGGGAATCCCATGCCTTGGCTAGTGTGAACTCACCTTGGTTTGCTCGGCAGATTACACAGAAAGGTCAAGTCTAGCAGCTAGTGGTCAACCACGTCCTAACATGGTTATCATACAAGTCAGGTTTTGGTTTCAAGTAATGCTTACAAGTATCACATACATAGCATATAAGACACATACGGATCATGGCAACACATTTCCTCATATTCAATCATTATAATGTATTCATGATTTGGGCTCGCACAAGTCTAACAACTTGTGTGATGCACCCGTTAAAGCCCAACAATACCCGGCCCCATATTCAATTACTTTTCATTTGTGCGACTGATCATGACCTTGTGCGACCAGCTCTATTACCCAGCCCAAGTCCACGGCCCAACAGATATACCTACGGCCCAAAACAACAAACAACAATTCTTGTGCGATTGGGGACTGCTTGTACGATCAGGTCCTCTTGTGCGACCTGATTAGCTTGTGCGCATGGACTACTTGTGCGACTAGGAGTCTTGTACGATTGGTTTTTATTATCCGAATATTTTGCTATTTAGTTAAATTGTTTCCATAATAGATTTAGTCAACAAGCAAACAATTACACCTTTGATTTTCAGCAATCAATATCAACAGTTACCATATCGCATTAAATCGATCAAATCATTACTTTTAACATTTGTTTCACATAACTCCAACATTATAATTATGAATAACAACCACACATGATCATCATCGAAATAAACAACAATGGCCGACAATTGTAGGTAGATTTCATGTGGCTATATGACCAAATATCCATCCTATTTCAATATTATACAATGCAACAACATAATTGGACCAATTTAAAGTCTGATTACTTGCACATGCACATGACTGATTTCCTATCATCATTGTTTTTCTAATATCATCACATGGCTACAATAGCATGTTACATCTAATCTATATGCACATTTATTTACAATCACATGCACATGAGACAAATACAATCATGATTTAATCACAATAATCAATGCTACACATGTATGACAAGAGATTCAATACTATAATCATGTTATTTGCACAAAAGCCATCCCTAGATCACATCATCATACTAACAATTCAAACCTAAAACATAACAGCCGATTTAACTAGTATGCGGTTCCAAATCGTGATCATACAATCATCCTAACATAACATCAAACCTTTCGGATCTATCATGCATATGACCGATTACATATATTCATGATCCATCATATATTATTCAAGCCAATCATAACAATACATCATTAATCATGTCAAGCATATGGAGCATAACGTCATACAATCATAAAACAATAGTTACATACTAACCGAATAGAGGAAGAGCAAAGATTTATCCGAACAAGAGAATGATCTTCGATGGAGAGAGAGTTTGGCAGCCTTCGGTTTCGTGAGGGAGAGAGAGAAGAGCTAGGGTTTGTAGGTTTGTTGTGAGATTGCAAGTAATGAGAAAACAATTCCCTAAAGGTGTGTGTAAGCGAATAAGAGGAGTGGGCCGACCCTCACTTGGGCCGCCCTTGATCCGAATATAAGTTGTGGCCCGAATGGGCTTGTGCGAGTGGGTTGTGTTGTGCGTTTACATAATTCATACTCTCACATAACATATAACACAAAGTCACACATAATCTCATTAATTCAACATATCAAATAATTACACCAAGTTCAAATACGTTACATCAAGTACGTTGATAAGTTCGGAAATTACGAGTTGTCACATTATCCTCAAGTTGAAAGAAATTTCGTCCCGAAATTTAGCACGTACTCCCTGAGGAAGCTAGTTAAGTTGCATGGTTTTCCTGGTTTTCCTGGGGTGTCACATCCTCCCCCCGTTGATCTGGAATTTCGTCCCGAAATTCCGTAGCTTCAGCCTCAGTAGTGGTTGTATCGTTTGCAAATAGTTGGGGATATTTTTGTTTCATCTGATCTTCGCGTTCCCAGGTGAACTCTGGGCCGCGACGGGAGTTCCAACGAACTCGTACGAGTGGTATCCTAGTACGCTTGAGGACCTTAACATCCCGGTCCGTGATTTCAACAGGTTCCTCGACGAATCGTAACTGCTCGTCGATAGTGAGCTCCTTCAAAGGAACTACGTGGGTCTCCTCTGACAGGCACTTCTTCAGATTTGACACGTGGAAAACATTGTGAACTGCACTGAGTTCTGCTGGTAAATTCAGTCTGTAGGCCACCTTGCCTATTTTCTCAATGACTTCGAAAGGTCCAACGTATCGTGGGTTAAGTTTGCCCCGTTTGCCAAAACGAACCACACCCTTCCAGGGTGAAACTTTGAGTAGTACACGCTCCCCAACCTGGAGCTCTAGCGGTTTTCTGTCTTTATCGGCGTAGATTTTCTGACGGTCACGAGCTGCCGCCATTCGTTGTCGTATCTGGGAAATTTTCTCTGTTGTGTCAACCACATGTTCTGGACCAGTAATCTGACTATCCCCCACCTCTGCCCAACAAAGAGGTGACCGGCATTTACGCCCGTACAATGCCTCAAACGGAGCAGCTTTAATGCTGGTGTGGTAGCTATTGTTGTACGAAAATTCCACAAGTGGCAGATGCTTTTCCCAGCCGTTGCCAAAGTCAATTACACATGCCCTAAGCATGTCCTCGAGAGTCTGGATGGTGCGTTCAGACTGCCCATCCGTTTGCGGGTGATAAGCTGTGCTCATGTCTAACCTTGAGCCAAAGGACTTGTGCATTGCTTGCCACAATTCTGATGTAAAACGTGCATCTCGATCCGAGATAATAGAGGTGGGCACCCCGTGCCTCGAGACAACTTCCTTGAGATATACTTCTGCTAGGGTGGAGAACTTATCTGTTTCTTTGATGGCCAAGAAGTGAGCAGACTTCGTGAGTCGATCCACGATCACCCAAATAGTATCGTTACCACGTTGTGATCTAGGTAGGCCAGTAACAAAATCCATGGAAATTTGCTCCCATTTCCATTGTGGTATCTCTGGTTGTTGAAGGGGGCCTGAAGGTTTCTGGTACTCCGCCTTGACTCTCGCACAAGTCAAGCACTTGCTAACGTAAGTTGCTATGTGTGCCTTCATGCTAGGCCACCAGTATGTGGTTTTGATGTCGTGGTACATTTTATCCGAGCCAGGGTGCACTAAGTAACGCGACTTGTGTGCCTCATCCATCACAAGCTCTCGCAGGTTGCCATAAAATGGGACCCAAATGCGTCCCGTGACGTAGTAAGCGCCGTCTTCCTTCTGTTCTAAGCGTTGCCTCGATCCGCGTAGGGCTTCAGCCCTGACGTTTTCTGGTTTCAATGCTTCTACCTGAGCATTTCGTATTTGGGAAGGGAGACTAGACTGTATGGTGAGTTGTAGAGCTCGTACGCGCTTAGGCGCAGTGTCCTTTCGACTGAGGGCGTCAGCCACAACATTGGCTTTGCCCGGGTGATACCTGATCGAGCATTCGTAATCGTTCAACAGTTCGACCCATCGTCGTTGTCTCATATTGAGTTCCTTCTGTTTAAAGATGTGTTCGAGGCTTCTGTGATCAGTGTAGATAGCACACTTGGTGCCATACAAGTAGTGTCGCCATATCTTAAGTGCAAAAACAACCGCTCCCAGCTCTAGATCGTGTGTAGTGTAGTTCTTCTCATGAACCTTGAGTTGGCGTGAAGCGTATGCTATAACTTTATCCCGCTGCATCAAAACACAACCAAGACCCTGAATAGATGCGTCGCAGTAGACCATGAAGTCGTCTGTGCCCTCTGGCAATGAAAGGATAGGTGCACTGCAAAGTCTATCCTTTAAGTGCTGAAACGCTAACTCCTGTGCGTTTCCCCAACGATAAACAACGCCCTTCTGCGTTAGTGAAGTAAGAGGCTGAGCAATCTTAGAAAAATCCTTGATAAATCTCCTATAGTAACCTGCCAATCCCAAGAATTGGCGAATTTCCGTTGGCGTGCGAGGTGCAGGCCAGCTCTTGATCGATTCTACCTTGGATGGATCAACGTGAATTCCATCCTTGTTCACTACATGGCCTAAGAAATGGACTTCACGAAGCCAGAAGTCACATTTTGAAAACTTGGCGTACAACTGTTCCTTTCGAAGGAGTTCCAAAATATGTCGTAAATGTTGCTCATGTTCCTCCTGACTCTTCGAATAGATCAGGATGTCATCAATGAAGACAATAACGAATTTGTCTAAGTAAGGCTTGCACACTCGATTCATCAAGTCCATGAAGACCGCCGGTGCGTTTGTCATCCCAAAAGGCATGACCAAAAATTCGTAGTGTCCATAACGGGTTCTAAAGGCTGTTTTAGAGACGTCCTCTTCTCGGACTCTCAACTGGTGATATCCCGATCTCAAATCGATCTTTGAATAGTAGCTCGACCCTTGCAGCTGGTCGAACAGGTCGTCAATGCGTGGAAGAGGGTAGCGATTCTTCACAGTCACCTTGTTCAGTTCACGGTAGTCGATGCACATTCTGAATGTACAGTCTTTCTTCTTTACAAATAGCACTGGAGCTCCCCAGAGCTAGGACGAATAAAACCCTTATCTAAGAGTTCTTGTAGTTGCGTAGATAGCTCTTTCAACTCTGATGGAGCTAAACGATACGGTGCACGAGCTATGGGTGCCGCTCCAGGAGCTAGCTCGATTTGGAACTCGACCTGACGATGAGGCGGGAGGCCAGGTAGTTCCTCAGGAAACACCTCAGGGTAATCACGTACAATCGGAAGGTCTTCTATCTTTTTCTCTTTCTTCGAGGTGTCAGTAACAAGAGCCAGAAAGGCAGTGTGGCCCTTACGCAAACACTTTTGAGCCTTAAGGGAAGAAATGATGCTCACAACAGCACCACTCTTGTCGCCACGAATCATGAGAGGTTCACCACCTGGGCGAGGAATACGAACAATCTTCTCGTTACAAAGAATCTCTGCCTGGTGTTGGGATAACCAGTCCATCCCAATGACAACGTCGAAACTACCCAGAGTGATAGGAAGAAGGTCGATCAAGAAAGTGTGATCAGCAAGTACTAGGTTACAACCCTTGACTACGTGTGTGACTTCTATACTTTTACCATTAGCTAACTCTACATCGTGCTTTGTATTCAAAGGTGTTGGGGTACGCTTAAGTAGTTGACTAACTTTTTGGGACACATAACTAGTATCAGCACCCGAATCAAATAAGACAGTAACGTAAAAGTCGTCGAGAAGGAACTTACCCGTCACAACATTGGGATCATTCCTAGCTTCTCCATTGCCAATAACGAACGCACGGCCCCTTGCACCATTGCCATTATTACCCCCCGTTGTTTCCATTCCCCTGATTGTTGTTGTTATTGTTGTTCTGGTTCCTGTTTAGCTGGGGACAATCTCTCTTGAAGTGGCCTTCAGCTCCGCACTGAAAGCATCCCTTGTTATCTCTTTGTTGCTGCTGCTGGTCTTGTGGAGCTGGTGGCTGTTGTCGCTGGTTCTGATTTGCAGGTCGTAAGCTCCTACAATCCTTTGCTTCGTGACCCAACTTAGACACCTCTGACATCGAACCTTGTTGCACTGACCGCTATGATGTTTGTTGCATCTGTTGCACTTTGGAAGGTTCCCTCGATAACCACTCTGCCCTTGGCTACCAGAGGATTGCTGACCAGGGCTCTTATACTCTTCAGTTCTTCTCTGCTGTGACTGGGACTGAACAGAAGTCGAACCTCTGCTTGATGCCCCATCCCATTTACGTTTGTTGTCGCTAGGAGTTTCAAAGGTAGCTGTAGCACTAATACGTTTTAGTAACCTGTTTTGCTCCACCGCCTGATCAGTGAGACGGTGAGCCAATTGAACAACCTGTTGATAGGTAGCGAGATTTGCTGAAGTCACATGACTTTGGATCTCTGGCTTTAGACCCTTAAGATATAGTTCGATACGCTTAATTGGAGGGTCCACCATAGTAGGACACAGTAATGCAAGCTCATTCGATCTCTTAGTATATGCCTCAATTTCTGACCCCGTCATCTTGAGGTTGAAAAACTCGACTTCCAGCTTATGAATGTCGTCACGACTGCAGTATTCTTCCTTGATCATTTCTTTGAAATTGTTCCATGGGGTGGCGTTAGCAGCAACCAACCCCAGCATTTGCACCTGGGCGTTCCACCATGTGAGGGCTAAACCCTCGAGAGTGCCGGTAGCATATTTCACCCTGCGTGCCTCAGGGCATTCACACATTTCGAACACAGATTCCAGTTTCTCAAACCAGTGGAGGAGACCTACTGCTCCTTCAGTGCCACTAAAAGTAGTGGGTCGGCAGTCCATGAAAGTTTTGAAGGTGCACACAGGTGGCTGAGCATGCTGACCTCCTGCCTGGGCTGCTGCAAGTGCCGCAGCAACCTGTTTGTTGATCAGAGCCGTCAACTGGGCTTGAGTCATGTTAATGCGTCCCGACATGATCTTCATATCAAGGAAACATGAGTGAGAAGGGTTCGCAAAAATGCGATGACAGGAGAGAGTAAGCACACACGTGTTCAAGCAACAGTAGCTATATTAACTAAACATATCATGAGCAAAGTTCTATGTAATCTATCATGTAGGTAATATAACATAAACCATATCACCTAGAATGTCGAGTCTTGCACGTGGAGTGAAGCGTCGTTGTGGATCGTAGAGCACTGTACAGGTTATAGTCTGGTTTTAACAAAAACGTTTTCCCTTTATTAAAACCAAGTTCTCTATAACCAATGGCTCTGATACCAATCTGTCACACCCCCAAAATCCACACGCGGAGTATCACCGCTTGGAGGCGTGACTGACCAGGATCAAGCCACCAATCATATTGAACAAGTAGATAAGTAAACATAATTCAACAAACCAATATGAAAGGTGTTCAAAACCAAAGCATAGTTAAGTGTTAGCGGAAGCATAATTTGTAAAACCCATAGCAAATATTAAATAAGGTAATGTCTAAAGCATGGCACACATCGCCATGTCCCACAACGACCGTTCCTCCGTGTGCAAGCTCCATTGGGTACCTAATGACCTGCAAGGCATGTAGCAACGAATCAACAACAAAGTTGAGCGAGTTCACAGTTGGTTGTTTGGTTAACGTGTTCATTTAATAAGTCGTATGTATTTGTTATGTAAACCATGTATTGCGTTAATCCTTGCTGCCAGTCCAGGCATGCGTGCGATGATTAGTGGGGGCTTCCCATGTGTTACAAGACCACGCGTATCGACTGCTACGAAAATATAATATGTGCCCTAAGTCAATGTCTATCATCATTGACCCTTTTCCCATAGTCCATTAGTACACGCCCGTCCGACTGGCACGGTGTGAGGTTTGTTAAACCTAATAGCGCTATTAACTAATGACCCGCTCGCCCTAGGCCTCAGCGATTAAGTCGATAATTGATGGACTTCCTTTGATAGAGGTGATGGTCTTAAGATCGTGTACGTAGGCTTTACGTACGTGCCCTTCAATCCGAGGACAGTAGTAAGTATAACTGTACGTAGGTTTTACGTACGTGCCCTTCAATCCGAGGACAGTAATAATTTGTTTAAGAGTAATAGTTGTACGAGTAGTTATTCAATCTCATTCCCGACCCCTGGGAATCCCATGCCTTGGCTAGTGTGAACTCACCTTGGTTTGCTCGGCAGATTACACAGAAAGGTCAAGTCTAGCAGCTAGTGGTCAACCACGTCCTAACATGGTTATCATACAAGTCAGGTTTTGGTTTCAAGTAATGCTTACAATTATCACATACATAGCATATAAGACACATACGGATCATGGCAACACATTTCCTCATATTCAATCATTATAATGTATTCATGATTTGGGCTCGCACAAGTCTAACAACTTGTGTGATGCACCCGTTAAAGCCCAACAATACCCGGCCCCATATTCAATTACTTTTCATTTGTGCGACTGATCATGACCTTGTGCGACCAGCTCTATTACCCAGCCCAAGTCCACGGCCCAACAGATATACCTACGGCCCAAAACAACAAACAACAATTCTTGTGCGATTGGGGACTGCTTGTACGATCAGGTCCTCTTGTGCGACCTGATTAGCTTGTGCGCATGGACTACTTGTGCGACTAGGAGTCTTGTACGATTGGTTTTTATTATCCGAATATTTTGCTATTTAGTTAAATTGTTTCCATAATAGATTTAGTCAACAAGCAAACAATTACACCTTTGATTTTCAGCAATCAATATCAACAGTTACCATATCGCATTAAATCGATCAAATCATTACTTTTAACATTTGTTTCACATAACTCCAACATTATAATTATGAATAACAACCACACATGATCATCATCGAAATAAACAACAATGGCCGACAATTGTAGGTAGATTTCATGTGGCTATATGACCAAATATCCATCCTATTTCAATATTATACAATGCAACAACATAATTGGACCAATTTAAAGTCTGATTACTTGCACATGCACATGACTGATTTCCTATCATCATTGTTTGTCTAATATCATCACATGGCTACAATAGCATGTTACATCTAATCTATATGCACATTTATTTACAATCACATGCACATGAGACAAATACAATCATGATTTAATCACAATAATCAATGCTACACATGTATGACAAGAGATTCAATACTATAATCATGTTATTTGCACAAAAGCCATCCCTAGATCACATCATCATACTAACAATTCAAACCTAAAACATAACAGCCGATTTAACTAGTATGCGGTTCCAAATCGTGATCATACAATCATCCTAACATAACATCAAACCTTTCGGATCTATCATGCATATGACCGAT
This sequence comes from Helianthus tuberosus, assembly GCA_030545235.1. Lineage (NCBI taxonomy): Eukaryota > Viridiplantae > Streptophyta > Magnoliopsida > Asterales > Asteraceae > Helianthus > Helianthus tuberosus. The sequence continues at coordinate 108,036,364 of CM060354.1, read as the reverse complement.
TACATATATTCATGATCCATCATATATTATTCAAGCCAATCATAACAATACATCATTAATCATGTCAAGCATATGAAGCATAACGTCATACAATCATAAAACAATAGTTACATACTAACCGAATAGAGGAAGAGCAAAGATTTATCCGAACAAGAGAATGATCTTCGATGGAGAGAGAGTTTGGCAGCCTTCGGTTTCGTGAGGGAGAGAGAGAGAAGAGCTAGGGTTTGTAGGTTTGTTGTGAGATTGCAAGTAATGAGAAAACAATTCCTTAAAGGTGTGTGTAAGCGAATAAGAGGAGTGGGCCGACCCTCACTTGGGCCGCCCTTGATCCGAATATAAGTTGTGGCCCGAATGGGCTTGTGCGAGTGGGTTGTGTTGTGCGTTTACATAATTCATACTCTCACATAACATATAACACAAAGTCACACATAATCTCATTAATTCAACATATCAAATAATTACACCAAGTTCAAATACGTTACATCAAGTACGTTGATAAGTTCGGAAAATACGAGTTGTCACATTATCCTCAAGTTGAAAGAAATTTCGTCCCGAAATTTAGCACGTACTCCCTGAGGAAGCTAGTTAAGTTTCCTGGTTTTCCTGGGGTGTCACATCCTCCCCCCGTTGATCTGGAATTTCGTCCCGAAATTCCGTAGCTTCAGCCTCAGTAGTGGTTGTATCGTTTGCAAATAGTTGGGGATATTTTTGTTTCATCTGATCTTCGCGTTCCCAGGTGAACTCTGGGCCGCGACGGGAGTTCCAACGAACTCGTACGAGTGGTATCCTAGTACGCTTGAGGACCTTAACATCCCGGTCCGTGATTTCAACAGGTTCCTCGACGAATCGTAACTGCTCGTCGATAGTGAGCTCCTTCAAAGGAACTACGTGGGTCTCCTCTGACAGGCACTTCTTCAGATTTGACACGTGGAAAACATTGTGAACTGCACTGAGTTCTGCTGTGCCTTCGGGTAGGGATAAAATAGGTGCATCGCAAAGCTTGTTCTTGAGCAGCTGAAAAGCTTCTTCTTGTTTATCTCCCCATTCGTACTTCTTATCCTTTTGAGTAAGGGAGGTTAGAGGTTGAGCGTTTTTAGAAAAATCCTCAATGAATATGCGATAATACCCAGCTAAACCTAGAAACTGACGGATCTCGGTTGGCGTCTTCGGAGTTTCCCAATTCTTGATCGCCTCGATCTTAGTGGGATCCACATGAATTCCATCTTCGTTTACCATGTGACCAAGGAACTGAACCTAAAGCAACCAGAACTCGCACTTTGAGAACTTTGCGTATAATTTCTCTTTCTTGAGCAGCTCTAAGATGGCTCTAAGGTGTTGCTCATGCTCTTCCTTCGTCCTTGAATAAATCAAAATATCGTCGATAAATACAATTACGATTTTATCGAGATATGGCTTGCAAACTCTATTCATCAAATCCATAAATACTGCTGGCGCGTTTGTCAACCCAAATGGCATTACTAGAAACTCGTAATGTCCATAACGAGTTCTAAAGGCAGTCTTCGGAATACTTTCCTCTTGAATTCGCAGCTGGTGATAACCTGATCGAAGATCGATCTTGGAGTAGTAACTTGAACCTTGAAGTTGATCGAAGGGATCATCAATTCTCGGCAAAGGATACCGATTCTTGATGGTTAACTTGTTTAGCTCACGGTAGTCAATGCACATGCGAAAACTACCGTCCTTTTTGACAAACAGCAATGGAGCTCCCCAAGGCGAGAAGCTTGGTCTGATAAATCCCTTGTCCAAAAGCTCTTGAAGTTGCGTCGATAATTCTTGCACCTCGGAAGGCGCAAGTCGATAAGGTGCCTTGGCTACAGGCGCGGCGTCTGGAACCAAGTCAATATGAAATTCGACTTGTCGTTGAGGTGGCAATCCTGGCAAGTCTTCGGGGAAGACCTCAGGATATTCCCTTACAACTGGGATATCTTCCAGCTTCGGCTCTTCGACCTCTTTATCCACAACGTGCGCCAAGAAGGCAACACATCCTTTCTGCAAACACTTTCGGGCCTTCAAACAACTGATAATCCTTAGAGGCGTATCATGCTTCTCTCCATGCACTACAATCGTCTCTCCCTTCGCCATCGGGATGTGAATGATCTTCTCGTGACATACGATCTTAGCTCGGTTACTTGATAACCAATCCATTCCAACTACCACATCAAAGCTTCCTAACTCGACTGGCAGAAGATCAAGCGTAAACTCATGCTTTCCAAGCTCTATTACACTGTGACAACCCGTAACTTCAAGGTACAAACAGTTGTTTCGCTTTTATGAATCGAATCTTATAGTTATTTTATTGATAAATTAACTATGTCCCTACTGAGTTATATTTGAACCATAGCCATGTTCCGCAAGTCGACCCAACCTACTCGCGCAACCCGAAACCTTGGAAGGTCAAAACTTAGCATGAATATTTTACACGACTTGCTAACTCATTGTGCATATATTCGTCGGTTTAGTATATATATATAAATGAATAAATGAAACAATAAAAATAGTGATGATACATGTATGATAATATATTAATGCAAGTTTTCGAAATCAGGTTGTTGGGTGGGGAAACCTTACGTGACCCTAACCCCCAGCCCACCTTAATCCATGTCTCGGCCCACGTATAACAACCTCCACCGCCATTATTCAGCCCTAAATGCACATATATATATATTCATATACGTAATGAAAAACCCTCACGCATAACACACATCGGCAGAATAAGAACCACCCCTCTCACCATCGCAAGTCGTCCTTCCTCCCTCCCTCGAAAATCTGCGACGAACCAGCCATCACCTTCTTCTCCGGCGAGTTAAATCTCCGACGAACACCGGTAAGATCTCTCTCTAGTCCGTAGTTCTAAGACTCGTCGCGGTTTCGGTTCGATCTCAACTTAACACTTTGCAAGAAAATAGATTATACATGAAACTGTTATTAACACTATGTGCGTTATGATAGTATTAAGTGAATTATGTGTATGTGTATGCGTTCGGGAACAGTATTTGACTTTGGGGTGTGAACGTATGCATGAATAGGGTATGTTACGGCAACTGTGATATAAGGTTGTGTGTAGTTACATGTGAATCTTAATCTTGACATGCTTATAAGATGATTATATGGAAACATAAATTAGTTGTTGCAATTACTTTGAGTAATATGTGGTGTATCAAACCCTAGTTTCTCTCTCTAGCCAGGCGATTTTTTCTTCATGCGATCCTAGGTTTGATTCGTAATCTATGTGTATAACAGTCTGAGATTAGTGATTTGATCTTTCAAATGATCTATATCGAACTCGTTAGCATAATAGTGATCGTTTTAAACTAGGGTTTTTTTTATTTTCTTTCTGTCGTCTTCATAACTTGCTGAATTGAAACTTCTGTATAGTGTGGTAGGTTTTAACCGATTACATTATATAGTTTGATAGATTCACAAGTTACGGCTAGTCTAGGGTCTGATCAGTTTTGATTGGTTGCGTGCTGATTGTTTTTCTTGGAGTTTTTTGGAGGCTGGTTCAATCGTTTTTTTGGAGAGATTGGTTTGTCGGCTGATTAGGGTTTTTGTTGCTGCTGTTTTACGTCTGCATGTGATTACTTTGTTACAAAGATGAATCCTGAACCGCCTGATATCAATGAATATTTTGGGAAACCTCCTTCTTTGAACGCTGATTACCGTGAACTGTATGGGAAGCCACCAACTGTGCTCAAGGGTTTAGGGAGTAAAGTATTCAATATTGATGGCAAAACGATGGCACCGAGACGGGGAGTTGTTGTGAATAATCTGAATGAGCGTCCAGTTATTAATGTGATTGATGAATTGGAGAAAATAACTGTTCCGGTTGAGAATGTTTATGCGGGAAAACAACAGGAGAACCAGGAGAACCAGGTGTCTTATGCTAAAAAGGTCATGATGAATACTCAGTCTAAGCGAGAAGTTAACTTTAGGAAGATGGATACCATGGAGACTCATCAGGAAGCAGATATTGTTATTCCAAGGGAGGTAGTTAAAACGGTTCAAGACAGATTTGAGAATGTGCTATATGGTTATTTTCTGGGGAACAGATTGCCGTTTCCTGTTGTGGAGTATTATGTTAAAAATGTTTGGTCGAAATTGGGATTGGCTAAAGTCATGATGAATGCTGAAGGTTTTTTCTTTTTTAAATTCGATACAAAGGAAGGTATGAATAAAGCTCTTGAAGGTGGGCCTTGGCTGATTCGTAAAGTTCCTATTTTTCTCAACATCTGGTCGCCTTCGGTTAGCATGAAAAAAGAAGGTATAAAGTCGGTTCCTATATGGGTTAAGCTTCATAATGTTCCTATTTCTATCTATACGGATGATGGCTTGAGCTTGTTAGCGTCGAAAATTGGAACACCAAAAAGGTTGGATAGCTATACAGCGGACATGTGTGCGGATAGCTGGGGTAGGAGCAGCTTTGCTAGAGCCTTGATTGAAGTTAGTGCTGATGATGTTCTTAAGGAGCAGATAATTGTTGCTATTCCGAAGCTGGAGGATGATGGTTTTATCATGGAAAAAGTCAGAGTTGAGTATGAATGGAAGCCGCATCATTGTGCTACTTGTTGTATTTTTGGTCATAATGATCAAAATTGTCCTAAAAATGTTAATGTTACCCAAAAGCAAGTAACGGTGGATGAGGAAGGATTTGTCACGGATAAGAGAAAGGTTGCTAAATTTGGGGTTGGACAGAAAAAACAGAAACCGAAGTTTGTTTACAAGCCGAAACCAAATAGATCGGGTGCGAGTACGTCAGGAACGAAGCAAGATAATAGCTCGGGGCCTAGTCATATTAAAACAGCGAATTCCTTTGAAGTTTTAGTAGCCGTGGATGGGAATGGAGACGAGGTTAGAGATGTTGAGAAACAAACTAGGCCGCATGTGGAGACCAATCAGGCTACGAAGACAGATGATGAGGTGAAGGAGGTTACTCCGACTGAGATGGCACAGTTTATGAATAATAACCAGCATTCTAATTCTGAGGGGGCAAGCACTCCCGGTTTGAATGGTTTAAATGGGTAGCATAATGACTTGGAATGTTAGGGGCTTGAACCGGTCCCTCAAACAAAATGAGGTTCGTTCTATTGTTGCTGATAACAAGCTTGATATGTGTGCAATTCTTGAATCTCATGTAGATGTTTCTAAGTTGGCTAAAGTGTGTAAGTATGTGTTCCGTAATTGGTGCTGGACGTCTAATGGTGGGTTATGCTCTCGGGGTACAAGGATTATTCTCGGTTGGAATCCTAATGTGTTTGATGTTATGATCTTGTTTCAATCGGACCAACTTATTCATGTTCAAGTTATTTTCAAGGATAGCAAAAAGATTCTTTTTTGCTCTTTTGTTTATGCTGAGAACAAGTATCAAGATCGAAGACGTCTTTGGGATGATTTATGTAAACATAAGGCTTTTTGTCATGATAAGCCGTGGGTGGTGATGGGAGATTTCAATTCGGCTCTCAATATTGAAGATTCAGTTTTCGGGTCTTCTAATTCGTCTATTGGTATGCGTGAATTTAATGATTGTGTTCAACAAGCTGAATTGTTTGATATTCAAGCTCATGGTTTGCAATATACTTGGAGTCAAAAGCCAAAGAGTGGAGTGGGTCTTCTTAAAAAGATAGATAGAATTATGGGTAATGTTTCGTTTATTGATCATTTTCCGGATGCTTTTGCTTTGTTTCATCCGTTTAGAGTGTCCGACCATACCCCTTGCATCTTAAGAACGTTGATATCATATGGGAATCAGCCGAGACCTTTTAAATTTCCAAACTTCATTGTCACGAAACCTGAATTTAAGGAGGCTGTTCATAATGAGTGGGCAAAAACAATCGAAGGTATCTCTATGCTTTCTGTTGTGAAGAAAATGAGGAACTTGAAACCTAAGTTGAGGAAGATTCTGTACAACCAAGGTAATTTACATGATAGGGTGAATGAGTTGAGGAAATATTTGGATGATATTCAGACCCGGATTGATCAGAACCCGTTGGATGGTCGGCTTAGGCAAATGGAGACTCAATGTCTTCAAGACTTTCAATCAGCGGCTTACGATGAAGAGTGTTTCTTAAAGCAGAAATCTAAGGTTACATGGCTGTGTGCGGGAGACTCTAATACTCGATTTTTTCATAATTCTGTGAAAGCCAGAAATGCTCGTACCAAAATATGTAGTATTACGGATCGGTTGGGAGTTCGACATGAAGGTCATGATGTTGCTGATGTCTTAGTCTCGCACTATAAGGATTTTTTGGGTTTTGATGGTACGGTTGATAATGTTAACATGGATAATCTCTTTGTTAATGTGTTGAGTAGGGAGGTTGCGGATCATATGGTTGCTCAAGTTACTCGTCAGGAAGTCAAAAACGCAATGTTCAGTATTGGAGAGGATAAGGCCCCGGGGCCTGACGGGTATACTTCTGCTTTCTTTAAGCATGCGTGGGATATTGTGGGCAATGAGGTTACTGATGCGGTGTTACAATTTTTTGAAAACGGAAAGATTCTAAATCAGATTAATCACACTATTCTTGCTTTGATTCCGAAGAAAGATGTTCCTGATTCAGTTTTAGATTACAGGCCGATTTCTTGTTGCAATGTGATCTATAAATGCATAAGCAAAATTATCACGGATCGATTAAAAGGAAGTTTGGGAACTCTTGTTAGCATCAACCAATCTGCATTTGTGCCAGGTCGAAATATCTCGGATAATATCCTTCTCACACAAGAGTTAATGCATAATTATCATCTGAATAGGGGTCCGGCTAGATGTGCGTTCAAGATTGATATTCAGAAAGCCTATGACACGGTCAATTGGTCCTTTCTCGAAAAGGTCTTGAATAGATTCGGGTTCCATCATAAAATGGTTGGGTGGATTATGACTTGTATTGCTACAGTCTCGTATTCTTTGAGTATCAATGGCAATCTTCATGGTTACTTTAGAGGCAAGAGAGGGCTACGGCAGGGTGATCCAATGTCTCCATACTTATTCACGTTAATCATGGAGGTTCTCTCTCTTTTGCTCCAACAGGCTGCTAGTTTTCCATACAAATATCATGCTAAGTGTGCCAAGCAAAAAATAATTAATGTGGCGTTTGCTGATGACTTATTTATTTTTGTGCATGGTGATGTTATTTCGGTTAAAAAGGTTAAGCAGGCCCTTGAGACGTTTACTAATATTTCTGGTTTGGTTCCTAGTCCAGCGAAAAGTACTGTTTTTTTCTGCAATGTTCCTCAGTCAATTAGACAGGAAATTCTGGATATCATGCCGTTTCAGGAGGGTGAGTTGCCGGTTCGATACCTGGGGGTTCCGCTAATTTCTTCCAGACTTATTTTTAAAGATTGCAAGGTCCTTATTGAGCGTATGGATAAGAAGATTGTTAACTGGATGACGAAGACTTTATCTTTTGCTGGCCGGCTTCAACTTATAAACTCGGTACTTTCGTCTATGCATATATATTGGGCTTCTGTTTTCATAATTCCCACTCGTGTTATTAATGAGCTAGAGAAAAGAATTCGTCGGTTTTTGTGGAATGCGGGTTCGGAGGGTAAAATTCGTGCTAAAGTTGCCTGGAAAGATGTGTGCTTACCTAAAGAAGAGGGGGGGTTGGGCATTAGATGCATTTCGGATGTCAATAAATCGCTCATGGCCAAACATGTCTGGAGTATTATAAGTAAACGTGATTCTATTTGGGTTAAATGGATTCATGAGTACAAACTTAAAGGGAGGAATTTTTGGGAGGTTCCTTGTCGAGGTAGCATGAGTTGGGGATGGAGGAAAATTTTATCCATTCGAAGTATTATGAGACCATTCATCTGGTATGTGCTTAAAAGTGGTATGCAAACGAATGTTTGGAGTGATAATTGGTGTCATGTAAGTCCGCTGAGCTCATTTATTACTCCTCGTGCTATAGCAAATGCAGGGTTTAATTTGAAGTTGTCGGTTGCGGATATCATTGATACGAATGGGAATTGGAGATGGCCTCAAGCTTGGTTTGATTTGTTTCCGGTTCTAATAAATATTCAAACGCCTCAACTAGTTGAAGATGCTTTTGATAGTTTGGTTTGGAAAGATTTGGATGGTAATGTTGGTGACTTTGAAGCGGTGCATGTATGGAATACGATTCGGAATAGGGATAACATTGCGAATTGGGTTCATATGGTTTGGTTTTCTCAATGTGTTCCACGGCACTCTTTTCATACGTGGCTGGTGATAAAGAATAAGCTGAAGACTCAGGATCGTTTAGCGGTTTGGGAAGCCGGGAGTGCAACAAATCTTAATCTTATGTGTTGCCCGTTGTGTAAAAATGGTAAAGATAGTCGAGATCATTTGTTTTTTCAATGTGCGTTCGCGAACAAAGTTTGGACAAATGTGAAGAGCATGGTGAATTTAGATAGTGTTGATCATACATGGCAGTCCTTAATGGGTTGGATCGATCAATATTCCAAGTCCAAGAAAGTGGATGATATAGTTTGTAAATTGATTATTGCTGCGGCTTCCTATTATATTTGGCAAGAGCGGAATAGTCGTTTGTTTAGCTCAGCGCAGTTGACGGAGACACAAGTTGCGGAGAAGATTAAAAGTTCGGTTCGTTTAAGACTTATGGGGTTCAAATTTCGACTGGAATCGGCTAGGAGGAAGCTTTTTAGCATCTGGAAGATTAAAGATAGCAATGATGATCAACCTGATCCGGGCTAGAAGTTTTGTTTTAGTGTAGTGTTCGGCTGTGTTGTTTTTGTGTTGGGCCGTGGTTGTGTCTAGCTTCTTGATACGTTGTTTGGTTGCTTTTGTTTTGTTGGTTGGTTGTTTGTTTGTTTTTTCCTAGGCTTGGTATGCCAAGCCTAGTTGGTGTGTCGCTTTGATACACCTTTGTTCTTATTGGTTCATTTATAAAATTCATCGGGGTAACCCTTTACCCAAAAAAAAATTACTTTGAGTAATATGATGGAACAGATTGTATATGACTGTGTATATATATATATATATATGTGTAGATGATTGCTAATTAGGAAGATGGTAATGATCCATGTTGATGTTTTGTTTTCGCTGGGTTCTTAGCAACGTACAACCTTAGATGCCCATCGTACAACCTGGTCATGCACATCTAAAACGCTTAAGGATATATAAGTGATGTTTTTTTTTCGTGTTGGATGCTCATGTCTGTTAACTGATGGAACAATAATATCGTTGCTGTTAGTGATTTTATGTATATGATGATGACTGCTATTAGTTAGGGGTGAACCTGGGTTTTCATAAATGAGTAATAGCATGCTGCATGATTGTTGAATATATGTTAGTGGGTTATGTAAATTAGGGTGGGCATTACATGTTAGTGGACTGCTTAAGTTGATAAATCGAGTAACTGGGCCACGAGTACAAACGGACTGCATGAGGTGGGGCTTAGCCCAGCTGAACCGTGTACCTCTTGGGCCCTATTCACTGATGGGCCGATATATATATATATATATATATTAGTTGATTGGGACTGTTATAATTAAAAGGGTTTGAATTAATAAACTCATAAAGGTTAGGTTGGATCATGTGTGATAGGAGGACATCGATTAGGGTAACAGTAAACTATAGATCTGAATATATTTCATAACTTTGATAAAGAACTGTGTATCCTATAAATAATAAATAAGATTTGTGGATTGTTATTATTAAATGGGCTGCAACTTTAATTGGAATGCATTAGTGGGCAAAACTTGATACTTTCTGATTAAGTTAGTGTATGGGTTAAATAAATTCTTTACTAGTATGTTGTGTGTTATTATGATAATTGAACCTGTAATGTGGAAAATACGTATGGCCCGAATATGAGTTACCACTAGTGTGATATTATGTGCCAAACTTGTTCATTCCTTGCATGATAAAGATAGGTGATTAATGTGTGTAAAATAACCTATTGGAATTGGAACCATACTAGGATTGGATTGATCGAATTGTGAACACATACTTTATCTTACCGAGCAAACCGAGGTGAGTTCACACTTTCTACAAGGCATGGGATTCCCAGGGGTTGGGAATGGGTAAAAGATTTGAACTGAAACTGCGTGATCTCCTGGTTTGGGACACGTACACACCCTCTTTATTGAAGGGTGACAACCTGTGATAAGTATTTAATCGGAACCTGCGTAATCTCCTGGTTTGGAGATTACGTACACACCCTCTTTACTGAAGGGTGACAACACGGATACTAGACCAAAACTCTCTATCATGAAGTCCCTCCTTTTATATCGACTTAATCGCCGGGCCAATGGCGAGCGGGTCATTAGTTAGATAGCGCTATTTAGGTTTGACAAGCCTCACACCGTGCCGCAGAGGACGGGCGTGAACTAATGGATCTGGGCACTAGTCAATGATGATAGACATTGACGTCAGGGCACCAACTTACTTTAGTCAGTGGTCGATATGGTAAACAGGTCTAATGGTTATCATGGGGAAGCCCCCACCAACTATGGATAGGTTTGGGAAACAGGGTAAACGGATTAACTTACTACTTACAAACAAACTCATGGTTTTTGAAACAACCTAACAATGAACACCAACTGTGAACTCGCTCAACTTTGTTGTTGACTCGTTGTTACATGCCTTGCAGGTCGTTAGGTAACTTTGGAGCTTGCACGAGCAGGAGGAGTCGTTGTGGAGCATGGACGGTTGTGTGCCATGTTACATTTAAACTCATTGAACTTTTATTTTGGTTTTTCGTTTTATGCTTCCGCTAATTAACTTGAACTTGGTTAACTGGTTTTTGAACACCAATTATATTGTGTGGTTGGATTTTATTTATTCTAAATACATTGTTCAATATGATTGGTGGCTGGATCCTGGTCAGTCACGCCTCCATGCGGTGATATTCCGCTTGTGGATTTTGGGGGTGTGACAGATTGGTATCAGAGCCATTGGTTATAGTGAACTTGGTTTTAATAAGGGAAAAAGTTTTTGTTAAAACCATACTATAACCTAAACAGTGCTCAACGATCCACAACGACGCTTCGCTCCACGTGCAAGACTCGACATTCTAGGGGATATAATTTATGTTTACATTACCTACTTGATAGATTACATAGAATTTTGCTCATGGTATGCCTAGATAAACGTAACAACTATTGTTTGAAAACACTTATGTGCTTACTCTCTTCTGTCATCGCACTTTCGCGAACCTTTCTCACTCATGTTTCCTTTGGTATGAAGATCATGAGTGGACGCGTTAACTGTCACACCCCCAAAATCCACACGCGGAGTATCACCGCTTGGAGGCGTGACTGACCAGGATCAAGCCACCAATCATATTGAACATGTAATTAATATATAAAAGTAAATGCCATTCAATCACCAATATGAAAGGTGTTCAAAATAGACGTAGGTTATCACTGTTTAGCGGAAGCGTAAGAATAAACCCAACAAAATAAAGTATGAAATGCCATAAAGTGTTTAACGAAACAATCACGATCCAAGCCCACAACGACCAGCTCCTCCCTGTGCAAGCTCCATGTATCTAACGACCTGCAAGGCATGTAACAGAGGATCAACAACTAGTTGAGCGAGTTCACAGATAACAGTTCAGTAATAGTATAGCGTGAGTAGTAGTGTGTTCGTTCGTTACGTCATGAATCCTATTAGTTTCCATCGCGGCCTCCCAGGCAGGTATGCGAAGATATTAGGGGATGTTTTTCCCAAGTATTCTAGACTAGGTTTAGTTGTATCGCGGCCTCCCAGGCAGGTGTGCGAAGATTTGTAAATTTAGTTCGCGGCCTTCCTATGGCAGGTGTGCGAAGTCAGTCATAATATCGCGGCCAACCCTTGGCAGGTGTGCGAAGATCAGTTCAATAAGTGTTACTAGTCTAGTCGTATCTTATCGTTAGGTTCTACCGTCTGAGTATACACAATAATTCATCAAATCCCATTCCCACCCGGGAACCCCATGCCTTGGCTGTATGAACTCACCTTGGTTTGCTCGGTATGCTAAGTATGTGCTCAAATAAATCAATCACGCCCTAGGGTATGCATGTATACGATAATCAGTTCATATTCACGAAGTTGTTCACGTAACTATAATCACATAAGTACTAAACATGTTTTCCATATCATACAGGTCAAGCATATCACTTAACAACAGTTAATCAATCCAGTTAACATTTGGCATAGTTAAATCAAGTTACAGTGCAAAGTATTCAAATTGGCGAAACACGGTTTTGACGAGACACATTCTGTTTCGCCAACTACCCTTGGCGAAACACCCCCCTCTAATTAGTCAACATATCCTTGGCGAAACACTTTCTTGTTTCATCGAAACCTTAACTAATCTAGCAAGAAACAAACATCACAACAACCTAGATGCCCTAGTGGCCGACACCTATCCTCCACCGCCAACCCTCATTGGACCGCGGAAATCATTCCACCGATTGACCCTTTTCCCTATTTCAATTTACAATTCGATAACATATATATAAATAAACAATTCATGTTTGAACCTTGACTAACTTGTACTGACAACACACACATGTAACAAGAATATAATGGCCGACCACCTTATGCATATCTATTAACAAACAATAACAACAATGGCCGACACATGCATTTGATTCCCTGTGGTCAACTTACACCCACATACCAACACTATTTTTCATTAATTATTTTAGCATCTTCACAATTTAGGTGCACATGGGTTTGACTAATATTAAGTTATTATTGGACCTTTTTATTTGGTGAGGTGATCACTCATAGAACCGATAAACTATCATGGCCTGTCAACATCATCAATCATATACATACAAAACAGTCATGACAATATCATCAAACATAAGCATACAAGATCAGTCGAGAGACTAATTTTTACTAACCGAGGTCTCAGTGATGATGGTTTGATTTCTAGAGAGAGTCTGGGAGAACGTAAGGCTGCCGTCACGCTCAGAAAAGGTTCTAGGGTTTTCAATTTGTTAAAGTGTGGCGAATGCAATTGTTACGTATAATATATACACGCATAAGTGTGCTGGGCCTTAAATGGGCTTCGCGTAACAGTTGGGCCGGCGAAACACACTTGATTCGTTGTGAAGGTTTTCCAGCGCTTAACTAGTTTCAAGTGTTTACTAACCGGTTCACACTATATCATTAACACATACGTTTTATCATATAGCACATAACATATTCCACAATCATAATACGTTTCATTTTAACACAACGTGTATCGTTACAAGTCAAACAAGTCAACAGCTAACAGTCAAAGTCAACGTGCAATAAATGCGAATAAAGAGTGTCGGAAACTCGAGTTGTCACATTAACCTAACTCAAGCCCAGTTGGCGGCTTTGATCACTGAACAAGTTACTGCAGCACTTGCCGCTGCCCAAGCAGGAGGTCAACACGCTCAGCCTCCTGTGTGTACTTTCAAGACCTTCATGGACTGTCGTCCCAGTACTTTCAGTGGCACTGAAGGGGCCGTTGGACTCCTCCACTGGTTTGAGAAGCTCGAATCCGTCTTTGAGATGTGTGAATGCCCTGAGGCTCGCAGGGTGAAATATGCTACTGGTACTCTTGAGGGTATAGCGCTCACGTGGTGGAACGCTCAGGTCCAAATGCTAGGGTTGGCGACTGCCAATGCCACCCCATGGAACGATTTCAAGGAATTGATCAAAGAAGAATACTGCAGCCGTGATGACATTCATAAATTGGAGGTAGAATTTTACAACTTAAAGATGACGGGGTCAGAAATTGAAGCGTACACTAAAAGATCAAACGAGTTGGCTACACTGTGTCCTACTATGGTAGACCCTCCCATCAAACGTATCGAACTGTATCTCAAGGGTTTAGTGCCAGAGGTCCAAAGTCACGTGACCTCAGCAAATCTAGGCACCATTCAACAGATCATCAAGTTGGCTCATCGTCTCACTGATCAGGCGGTGGAACAGGGCAGGTTACCAAAGCGTATTAGTGATACAGCTACTTCAGATGCTCCTAGTGACAACAAGCGAAAATGGGATGGAGCTTCAAGCAAAGGTTCAACTTCTGTTCAGTCCCAGTCTCAGCAAAGGAGGACTGATGACTACAAGAGCCCCAGTCAGCAATCTTCTGGTAGTCAAGGGCAGAGTGGGTACAAGGGGAACTACCCCAAATGCAATCAATGTGGTTTCCATCATAGCGGACCGTGTACTAAGGGCACTTGTCAGAGGTGTAACAAACCTGGCCATGCGGCCAAGGATTGCAGGAGTCTCTACCCTGCGAATCAACGACGACAGAACCAGCAGCTGCAGGGTAACAACAAAGGATGCTTTCAGTGTGGTGCTGAAGACCATTTCAAAAGAGACTGCCCCCAGCTGAATCAGAATCAGAACAACAACAACCAAGGAAATGGGAACAACAATGGGGGTAACAACGACGGCAATGGTGCTAGGGGACGTGCCTTCGTGATCGGTCAGGGTGAGTTCCTACTTGACGACTTTTATGTTATTGTTTTATTTGATTCGGGTGCCGATACTAGTTACGTGTCTTTAAAAGTTAGTCAAATGCTTAATCGTACCCCAACACTTTTGAACACCAAGCACATAGTAGAACTAGCAAGTGGTAAAAGTCTAGAGGCCACACACATAGTTTAGGGTTGCAATCTTTTTCTTGCTGATCAGACCTTTTCTATCGACCTCATTCCTATCGTTCTCGAAATTCCAAATCAACAGGGGGATGATGTGACACCCCAGGAAAAACCAGGAAACCACACAACCTAACTAGCTTCCTCAGTAACCACGTGCAAAATTTCGGGACGAAATTTCTTTCAAGTTGGGGATAATGTGACAACCCGTAACTTCAAGGTACAAACAGTTGTTTCGCTTTTATGAATCGAATCTTATAGTTATTTTATTGATAAATTAACTATGTCCCTACTGAGTTATATTTGAACCATAGCCATGTTCCGCAAGTCGACCCAACCTACTCACGCAACCCGAAACCTTGGAAGGTCAAAACTTAGCGTGAATATTTTACACGACTTGCTAACTCATTGTGCATATATTCGTCGGTTTAGTATATATATATAAATGAATAAATGAAACAATAATAATAGTGATGATACATGTATGATAATATATTAATGCAAGTTTTCGAAATCAGGTTGTTGGGTGGGGAAACCTTACGTGACCCTAACCCCCAGCCCACCTTAATCCATGTCTCGGCCCACGTATAACAACCTCCACCGCCATTATTCAGCCCTAAATGCACATATATATATATATATTCATATACGTAATGAAAAACCCTCACGCATAACACACATCGGCAGAATAAGAACCACCCCTCTCACCATCGCAAGTCGTCCTTCCTCCCTCCCTCGAAAATCTGCGACGAACCAGCCATCACCTTCTTCTCCGGCGAGTTAAATCTCCGACGAACACCGGTAAGATCTCTCTCTAGTCCGTAGTTCTAAGACTCGTCGCGGTTTCGGTTCGATCTCAACTTAACACTTTGCAAGAAAATAGATTATACATGAAACTGTTATTAACACTATGTGCGTTATGATAGTATTAAGTGAATTATGTATATGTGTATGCGTTCGGGAACAGTATTTGACTTTGGGGTGTGAACGTATGCATGAATAGGGTATGTTACGGCAACTGTGATATAAGGTTGTGTGTAGTTACATGTGAATCTTAATCTTGACATGCTTATAAGATGATTATATGGAAACATAAATTAGTTGTTGCAATTACTTTGAGTAATATGATGGAACAGATTGTATATGACTGTGTATATATATATATATATGTGTAGATGATTGCTAATTAGGAAGATGGTAATGATCCATGTTGATGTTTTGTTTTCGCTGGGTTCTTAGCAACGTACAACCTTAGATGCCCATCGTACAACCTGGTCATGCACATCTAAAACGCTTAAGGATATATAAGTGATGTTTTTTTTTTCATGTTGGATGCTCATGTCTGTTAACTGATGGAACAATAATATCGTTGCTGTTAGTGATTTTATGTATATGATGATGACTGCTATTAGTTAGGGGTGAACCTGGGTTTTCATAAATGAGTAATAGCATGCTGCATGATTGTTGAATATATGTTAGTGGGTTATGTAAATTAGGGTGGGCATTACATGTTAGTGGACTGCTTAAGTTGATAAATCGAGTAACTGGGCCACGAGTACAAACGGACTGCATGAGGTGGGGCTTAGCCTAGTTGAACCGTGTACCTCTTGGGCCCTATTCACTGATGGGCCGATATATATATATATATATATATATTAGCTGATTGGGACTGTTATAATTAAAAGGGTTTGAATTAATAAACTCATAAAGGTTAGGTTGGATCATGTGTGATAGGAGGACATCGATTAGGGTAACAGTAAACTATAGATCTGAATATATTTCATAACTTTGATAAAGAACTGTGTATCCTATAACCAATAAATAAGATTTGTGGATTGTTATTATTAAATGGGCTGCAACTTTAATTGGAATGCATTAGTGGGCAAAACTTGATACTTTCTGATTAAGTTAGTGTATGGGTTAAATAATTTCTTTACTAGTATGTTGTGTGTTATTATGATAATTGAACCTGTAATGTGGAAAATACGTATGGCCCGAATATGTGTTACCACTGGTGTGATATTATGTGCCAAACTTGTTCATTCCTTGCATGATAAAGATAGGTGATTAATGTGTGTAAAATAACCTATTGGAATTGGAACCATACTAGGATTGGATTGATCGAATTGTGAACACATACTTTATCTTACCGAGCAAACCGAGGTGAGTTCACACTTTCTACAAGGCATGGGATTCCCAGGGGTTGGGAATGGGTAAAAGATTTGAACTGAAACTGCGTGATCTCCTGTTTTGGGACACGTACACACCCTCTTTATTGAAGGGTGACAACTTGTGATAAGTATTTAATTGGAACCTGCGTAATCTCCTGGTTTGGAGATTACGTACACACCCTCTTTACTGAAGGGTGACAACACGGATACTAGACCAAAACTCTCTATCATGAAGTCCCTCCTTTTATATCGACTTAATCGCCGGGCCAATGGCGAGCGGGTCATTAGTTAGATAGCGCTATTTAGGTTTGACAAGCCTCACACCGTGCCGCTGAGGACGGGCGTGAACTAATGGATCTGGGCACTAGTCAATGATGATAGACATTGACGTCAGGGCACCAACTTACTTTAGTCAGTGGTCGATATGGTAAACAGGTCTAGTGGTTAACATGGGGAAGCCCCCACCAACTATGGATAGGTTTGGGAAACAGGGTAAACGGATTAACTTACTACTTACAAACGAACTCATGGTTTTTGAAACAACCTAACAATGAACACCAACTGTGAACTCGCTCAACTTTGTTGTTGACTCGTTGTTACATGCCTTGCAGGTCGTTAGGTAACTTTGGAGCTTGCACGAGCAGGAGGAGTCGTTGTGGAGCATGGACGGTTGTGTGCCATGTTACATTTAAACTCATTGAACTTTTATTTTGGTTTTTCGTTTTATGCTTCCGCTAATTAACTTGAACTTGGTTAACTGGTTTTTGAACACCAATTATATTGTGTGGTTGGATTTTATTTATTCTAAATACATTGTTCAATATGATTGGTGGCTGGATCCTGGTCAGTCACGCCTCCATGCGGTGATATTCCGCTTGTGGATTTTGGGGGTGTGACAGATTGGTATCAGAGCCATTGGTTATAGTGAACTTGGTTTTAATAAGGGAAAAAGTTTTTGTTAAAACCAGACTATAACCTAAACAGTGCTCAACGATCCACAACGACGCTTCGCTCCACGTGCAAGACTCGACATTCTAGGTGATATAATTTATGTTTACATTACCTACTTGATAGATTACATAGAATTTTGCTCATGGTATGCCTAGATAAACGTAACAACTATTGTTTGAAAACACTTATGTGCTTACTCTCTTCTGTCATCGCACTTTCGCGAACCTTTCTCACTCATGTTTCCTTTGGTATGAAGATCATGAGTGGACGCGTTAACCTAACTCAAGCCCAGTTGGCGGCTTTGATCACTGAACAAGTTACTGCAGCACTTGCCGCTGCCCAGGCAGGAGGTCAACACGCTCAGCCTCCTGTGTGTACTTTCAAGACCTTCATGGACTGTCGTCCCAGTACTTTCAGTGGCACTGAAGGGGCCGTTGGACTCCTCCACTGGTTTGAGAAGCTCGAATCCTCTTTGAGATGTGTGAATGCCCTGAGGCTCGCAGGGTGAAATATGCTACTGGTACTCTTGGGGGTATAGCGCTCACGTGGTGGAACGCTCAGGTCCAAATGCTAGGGTTGGCGACTGCCAATGCCACCCCATGGAACGATTTCAAGGAATTGATCAAAGAAGAATACTGCAGCCGTGATGACATTCATAAATTGGAGGTAGAATTTTACAACTTAAAGATGACGGGGTCAGAAATTGAAGCGTACACTAAAAGATCAAACGAGTTGGCTACACTGTGTCCTACTATGGTAGACCCTCCCATCAAACGTATCGAACTGTATCTCAAGGGTTTAGTGCCAGAGGTCCAAAGTCACGTGACCTCAGCAAATCTAGGCACCATTCAACAGATCATCAAGTTGGCTCATCGTCTCACTGATCAGGCGGTGGAACAGGGCAGGTTACCAAAGCGTATTAGTGATACAGCTACTTCAGATGCTCCTAGTGACAACAAGCGAAAATGGGATGGAGCTTCAAGCAAAGGTTCAACTTCTGTTCAGTCCCAGTCTCAGCAAAGGAGGACTGATGACTACAAGAGCCCCAGTCAGCAATCTTCTGGTAGTCAAGGGCAGAGTGGGTACAAGGGGAACTACCCCAAATGCAATCAATGTGGTTTCCATCATAGCGGACCGTGTACTAAGGGCACTTGTCAGAGGTGTAACAAACCTGGCCATGCGGCCAAGGATTGCAGGAGTCTCTACCCTGCGAATCAGCGACGACAGAACCAGCAGCAGCAGGGTAACAACAAAGGATGCTTTCAGTGTGGTGCTGAAGACCATTTCAAAAGAGACTGCCCCCAGCTGAATCAGAATCAGAACAACAACAACCAAGGAAATGGGAACAACAATGGGGGTAACAACGACGGCAATGGTGCTAGGGGACGTGCCTTCGTGATCGGTCAGGGTGAGTTCCTACTTGACGACTTTTATGTTATTGTTTTATTTGATTCGGGTGCCGATACTAGTTACGTGTCTTTAAAAGTTAGTCAAATGCTTAATCGTACCCCAACACTTTTGAACACCAAGCACATAGTAGAACTAGCAAGTGGTAAAAGTCTAGAGGCCACACACATAGTTTAGGGTTGCAATCTTTTTCTTGCTGATCAGACCTTTTCTATCGACCTCATTCCTATCGTTCTCGAAATTCCAAATCAACAGGGGGATGATGTGACACCCCAGGAAAAACCAGGAAACCACACAACCTAACTAGCTTCCTCAGTAACCACGTGCAAAATTTCGGGACGAAATTTCTTTCAAGTTGGGGATAATGTGACAACCCGTAACTTCAAGGTACAAACAGTTGTTTCGCTTTTATGAATCGAATCTTATAGTTATTTTATTGATAAATTAACTATGTCCCTACTGAGTTATATTTGAACCATAGCCATGTTCCGCAAGTCGACCCAACCTACTCACGCAACCCGAAACCTTGGAAGGTCAAAACTTAGCGTGAATATTTTACACGACTTGCTAACTCATTGTGCATATATTCGTCGGTTTAGTATATATATATAAATGAATAAATGAAACAATAATAATAGTGATGATACATGTATGATAATATATTAATGCAAGTTTTCGAAATCAGGTTGTTGGGTGGGGAAACCTTACGTGACCCTAACCCCCAGCCCACCTTAATCCATGTCTCGGCCCACGTATAACAACCTCCACCGCCATTATTCAGCCCTAAATGCACATATATATATATATATTCATATACGTAATGAAAAACCCTCACGCATAACACACATCGGCAGAATAAGAACCACCCCTCTCACCATCGCAAGTCGTCCTTCCTCCCTCCCTCGAAAATCTGCGACGAACCAGCCATCACCTTCTTCTCCGGCGAGTTAAATCTCCGACGAACACCGGTAAGATCTCTCTCTAGTCCGTAGTTCTAAGACTCGTCGCGGTTTCGGTTCGATCTCAACTTAACACTTTGCAAGAAAATAGATTATACATGAAACTGTTATTAACACTATGTGCGTTATGATAGTATTAAGTGAATTATGTATATGTGTATGCGTTCGGGAACAGTATTTGACTTTGGGGTGTGAACGTATGCATGAATAGGGTATGTTACGGCAACTGTGATATAAGGTTGTGTGTAGTTACATGTGAATCTTAATCTTGACATGCTTATAAGATGATTATATGGAAACATAAATTAGTTGTTGCAATTACTTTGAGTAATATGATGGAACAGATTGTATATGACTGTGTATATATATATATATATATGTGTAGATGATTGCTAATTAGGAAGATGGTAATGATCCATGTTGATGTTTTGTTTTCGCTGGGTTCTTAGCAACGTACAACCTTAGATGCCCATCGTACAACCTGGTCATGCACATCTAAAACGCTTAAGGATATATAAGTGATGTTTTTTTTTTCATGTTGGATGCTCATGTCTGTTAACTGATGGAACAATAATATCGTTGCTGTTAGTGATTTTATGTATATGATGATGACTGCTATTAGTTAGGGGTGAACCTGGGTTTTCATAAATGAGTAATAGCATGCTGCATGATTGTTGAATATATGTTAGTGGGTTATGTAAATTAGGGTGGGCATTACATGTTAGTGGACTGCTTAAGTTGATAAATCGAGTAACTGGGCCACGAGTACAAACGGACTGCATGAGGTGGGGCTTAGCCCAGTTGAACCGTGTACCTCTTGGGCCCTATTCACTGATGGGCCGATATATATATATATATATATATATATTAGCTGATTGGGACTGTTATAATTAAAAGGGTTTGAATTAATAAACTCATAAAGGTTAGGTTGGATCATGTGTGATAGGAGGACATCGATTAGGGTAACAGTAAACTATAGATCTGAATATATTTCATAACTTTGATAAAGAACTGTTTATCCTATAACCAATAAATAAGATTTGTGGATTGTTATTATTAAATGGGCTGCAACTTTAATTGGAATGCATTAGTGGGCAAAACTTGATACTTTCTGATTAAGTTAGTGTATGGGTTAAATAATTTCTTTACTAGTATGTTGTGTGTTATTATGATAATTGAACCTGTAATGTGGAAAATACGTATGGCCCGAATATGTGTTACCACTGGTGTGATATTATGTGCCAAACTTGTTCATTCCTTGCATGATAAAGATAGGTGATTAATGTGTGTAAAATAACCTATTGGAATTGGAACCATACTAGGATTGGATTGATCGAATTGTGAACACATACTTTATCTTACCGAGCAAACCGAGGTGAGTTCACACTTTCTACAAGGCATGGGATTCCCAGGGGTTGGGAATGGGTAAAAGATTTGAACTGAAACTGCGTGATCTCCTGTTTTGGGACACGTACACACCCTCTTTATTGAAGGGTGACAACTTGTGATAAGTATTTAATCGGAACCTGCGTAATCTCCTGGTTTGGAGATTACGTACACACCCTCTTTACTGAAGGGTGACAACACGGATACTAGACCAAAACTCTCTATCATGAAGTCCCTCCTTTTATATCGACTTAATCGCCGGGCCAATGGCGAGCGGGTCATTAGTTAGATAGCGCTATTTAGGTTTGACAAGCCTCACACCGTGCCGCTGAGGACGGGCGTGAACTAATGGATCTGGGCACTAGTCAATGATGATAGACATTGACGTCAGGGCACCAACTTACTTTAGTCAGTGGTCGATATGGTAAACAGGTCTAGTGGTTAACATGGGGAAGCCCCCACCAACTATGGATAGGTTTGGGAAACAGGGTAAACGGATTAACTTACTACTTACAAACGAACTCATGGTTTTTGAAACAACCTAACAATGAACACCAACTGTGAACTCGCTCAACTTTGTTGTTGACTCGTTGTTACATGCCTTGCAGGTCGTTAGGTAACTTTGGAGCTTGCACGAGCAGGAGGAGTCGTTGTGGAGCATGGACGGTTGTGTGCCATGTTACATTTAAACTCATTGAACTTTTATTTTGGTTTTTCGTTTTATGCTTCCGCTAATTAACTTGAACTTGGTTAACTGGTTTTTGAACACCAATTATATTGTGTGGTTGGATTTTATTTATTCTAAATACATTGTTCAATATGATTGGTGGCTGGATCCTGGTCAGTCACGCCTCCATGCGGTGATATTCCGCTTGTGGATTTTGGGGGTGTGACATACACATCCTCTAATTACTTTGTTTGCCTCTACCAGCTTCCCATTAGCTAGTTCTATTGAATACGTAATATCTAGCTTACTAGCTACTAACCCAAACATATTCTTAAATTCTAAGGATACAAAGCTATAATCGGCACCAGTATCAAACAGTACAGATGCAAAGTGTTGGTTGATAGGGAACGTACTCTTAACTACGTTTGGATCTTGGCAAGCTTCCCTAGCTCCAATGTTAAAGACTCTCCCCTGAGCTTGGTTGTTCTTTGGGCAATCTCTCTTGAAATGCCCGACATCACCACAGCTAAAACAACCTTGTCTATTCCCAGTACTGCCCTGATTGTTGTTTGCCCCACGATTTCCATTTCCTCCCTGGTTGTTTCTATTACCATCGCCGTTCCCACTGCGGTTTCCATTGCCATTTCCTCTCTGGCCACTATTCCCACGACCAGTACCAACCCAACACGTCTCCTTCGAATGACGATTCTTCCCACAAGTTTCGCACTTCCTAACTCTACACTGGCCGGCATGATGATACTGACATGCATTACATTTAGGCAAGGTGCCCAAGTATCCTTTTCCTTTGATCTCAACCCCAGCAGCAGCACCAGTAGCAGCAACTTGTGCTTCAACTGGCGGGTTAGCGTCCTTACGCTTGTTGGCGTTGCTCGCACGAGTACCCTTCTTGAAGTTGGAGAATTTCCGCTTGCTCTCTCTAGACGACTCGACATGAGTCTCCTTCTTCTTTCCATCAGAGATTGAAAACTTGTTCAGCCTAATCGCTTCTTCCGTCAATGCCACACTCAAATCAATAGCCTCAGTGATCGTTGAAGGCTTTGACGTCGTCACCATGCTCATGATTTGGGGTGCCAATCCCCAAATAAAACGCTCGATTCGCTTGAACTCTGGAACAACCATGTAGGGAATAACGCGTGGAATCTTTGCACATATTCAGCGATCTTAGGACCATCCATCTTAAGATTCCAAAACTCGGTTTCCAATTTCTGGATTTCAGCCCTTGAACAGTACTTCTTACGCATGAGTTCTTTCATCTCGTCCCAAGTCATAGCATATGCAGCCTCTTCTCCCAGAGTCTGAACTTGGAGGTTACACCGTGATAGAGCTCCGTCTAGGAAAAGTCCAGAAATGTAGGTGACCTGGTGCTCCGGCGCACACTTGCTCATTCTCAGCACAAAATCAGTTTTCTCAACCCATATAACGAAAGCTACAGCACCTCCAGTGCCGTCGAAATTCAGAGGCTTGCAGTCAAGGAACTGCTTGTAGGTACAGCCTATACAAGCAACATCATTCACAGAAAGCATTAGCAAACGTAATGTGTCTTTAGTGACTTAAACATTACCATGAGGTGGGTTATTTCCTGAGGTACCTCCGCTGTGTTCAGAGCGCAAGGCCTCGTGCTGTGCTATTGCTTGTGAAATCCGTTCTTGTAGTTCAGCCTCTGTTGTGGGCAACTGGTTGTTTCTTCGAGGAGGCATCTTCTAAAGAAGATTGTATAGGTCAGGTCTTATGCATATAATAAGTATGTAGTACGTGTATGTAATAGCATTTATCAACGCAAGTAAGCATATAACATCACATTCATATTGCCAATGTATAATTCAACAATGTATATAATGAGAATGTTGCGATTGAGCTTTCATAAATCATCGACCACAAATACAGTTACATGTTCTACAAATGTATCGTATCACACCAAAAGGGACTACAGGGTCACACATCCCTTGTCCAAAATGTCTATCAGTCTACAACAGTCATATATCAAAAAGCGGTCTCCAAAAGGCTTTGCAAGCTAGGCTCAATAGCGAAACTCTCATCAAAAGCAAGCTACCTACATAAAACCAAAAACGGCTATGCTGATGACGGTGGAGGAGGAGGTGGAGGAACAGGAAGCAAGCTGCGCACATGCGCGAGCTCCTCCTCAAGATCATAAACGTGACGCAACAGATAACTGATCTGCTGCTCCATAGTGAGAAATCGAACATCAAAATCTGGATAAGGCAAAAGAGGAGCAGGTGGAGTCGCAAAAGGTGACGGACATGAACAAGGTAGAGGACGTGTAGTCCTCTCAAGCTCCATAACTCTACGACACAAGATCACCTGCTGAAGCTGCAATGACAAGAGTAGCTCATCCATCGTGTAACCAATAAAGTGGGAGGGATGGTATGGATCAGAAACTGGCATAGTGTTCGGCGGAAACCATATGAGTGGCTCGCCTGGCGGTGCAGAAGTAAAATGAGCAGTAGGTGTATGCTGAGGCATGTGAGGAAAAGCTGCTGATACGTGAGGAACATGGCTAGGCTGCTGGCTAGACGGGCCTTCCCCTGGACGAGGTGCGGGAATGTATTGTAAGAAAGTGACAGGTAGGTCGGTGCGGTGAACATCGGACACAATCGGGTGAAACGGGGCAACATCAACAGGTGCAGGTGCATGTGGGGGAGTAACAGGCTCAATAAAAGGTGGTACATCATCATCATCATCATCTATCCACCCATTGCTGGTGGAAGCGTATCAGGGATCTATCTGCCTGGCAAAACTAGCAGGGTCAGTGGGTGCAGGAATCGGGTCTGGAATGAGCGGTGCAACATCAGGTATGCCAAAAGGTACAAGATCATGATCAGGTAAAGGCTCAGGTGCAGGTATCGGCACAGGAGCTGGTATCGGCTCGAGATCAGCGGGTGCATCAATAGGCTGATCGACAGGAATAAAATCATGCTCAAGTCCAGGCTCAACGTCATGTGAGGGAATCGGTGCAGCCGACATGGCTGTGTCGTCATCAGTATCAGGGGTGTAACGTCGCAGTCCCACTGCATGCAAGGCGGTGGATGACATACTCGAAGGAATCTGGAACAGAATGATCAGAGGAAACCTCAATGATAGGAATCTCAACAAGTGGAACAACAATGTCATCATCAGCTAGAACTCCGTCACCCTGGGCATCATCAGGGGGACCATCAATGAAAAGATCGACATCATCATCAGACAAGTCATCAAAAGGCAAATCCTCAAGAGGAAAGGCCGCAAGAGGCAAATGGGCAAGGATCGGAACCACGACGTGCTCACTATCGGGATGTCCGAGGATGAGATGATCCTGGTCAGGAATAGGAACAAGAAAGGGATCCTCGTCGGGTAAACCATCAGCATGCGGTACATCGTCGCCAAAGTCGGGTAGTGCAAAAGGCTGGAAATCGTCATCGTCATCCGACATCATCTCTGGGTCACTCTCAGTGTCGGAGGTAAAAATCTCTGGCTCTGGGACGATCTCGTCATCAGAGACAATGGCCATGGGGTCGACAGTATCAGATAGTCCACTCTCAGACGAAGACATAGTGTCTGTAACAAAACAATCACAACATATGCACATATATCAACAATCATCAATAAGCATGTAATTAATAACAATGTATTCGCGTATCCATCCTAGTCTTCCCAGACTATCCCACCCAGCCTCTCAGACTAAACTACCTAGTCTTTCAGACTAAACCTCCCAGTTTCTCAAACTGAACCACCCAGCCTCTCAGACTGAACCCTGAACACAAATTTTGAAATGTGTTTCGTGTCTTTTGTTTGTAAAAATGTTTGTCTTCCTGGATCTGGGCGTTTCGTGTATGCAATGAAAGTATGTTGTGAAAACATTTTCGTAAGAGCCCTAGTGATTGTAGTCTAGACTCAAGAAAGAATCCTAGTTCGCTACAATCGAAGCTCTAATACCAAGCTATCACACCCTGACTTTTGCGGAAGCGTGATTATGGTGTGACTTTCTTAATACCATTGCATTCAATCATAACAACCACTATATGATAAAACCATAGATTTGTCATCCATTAAATAAGGTTAAAACATAACGTCATTGTCTTAAAACGTAGACTTCAAATTCAAGTTTTACAAACCAACGAATTGTTTTAAGAGTTCACTGAGGACTCATCTAAGACATTAAATAGAACCAAGGTTTGGAAGACGTGTCTCGTCCAGGAATAAGACACCCAACCCAAACCTCAAAACCATGGATGACACCATTATTCACAACGCAGCATGAAACTTCCAACGCCCGCCAGATCCACTTACTAATTCCCTGAAATACATTTATTTTGAAAACATCAACAAAAGTTGAGCGAGTTCATGTGTTTGTTTGTGTTTATGAGTAAACCTTTGAAAGTATGTCTGTATGTATGTAAGTCCTGGTATGAAAGCAACAAGGAAAACAGATCACCAATGGTTTGCAAGGCCATTGATATGTGTGAAGTGATGCAGGAAAACTCAAACCTAACAGATTTGTCTCCGGGAATAAGACATAGTCACCACATGGGCCACCCTGGTCCGCATGGGTGTGGGCTCGCTACACCTAAATAGATCTATCACTCATGTCCCTCGGTCCTACAACGAGGATTAATGGCCTTAAGTGTTGTACCCACCACTCACATGATCAAGTAGTACCCTTCCTTAGCTAACCATACCATGTATAAAACGTTTGTAAACAGTTGTAACATGTATTTCACCCCCGAAGTTATAAAACTGAAAACAGATAAGAGAAAAGGGGGACATGAAACTCACAGTCTTGCGTCTTCGGGTCACAGTAACTCAAAGCTCCTTCGGTGAACACAGTACCTACAATGTACTAATGTTTATCAGACGAACGGGTCGTGCCTTGGTTTAGTATTAGTGTCTTTGAGTTATGTTTCTTCCATGCCCTTGGTATTATTCCAAGTTATATAATTATTGTCAAAATACTTAATATTTTAACTTAAATTATATTTATTACATTTTGGAATATTTGTTAAACAATATATATTAATTTAATACTTTCCAAGTATTGATACTTGTATTTCCTTACCAAGGATGGGGGTATCTTATATATGCGTATTCGTATTCTTGTATTTGTATATCTTGCCATGTATTGGTGTCGTATTCCGGTGTGTATTTTATATGCATGAGAATACGTATTTTATGGTATTCATTAAGTATTCATATACTTAAATTTATATTAACCCTTCCAGAATATTATTTCTAATAAAAGTCCACCAATATATATATTTCCAAAATATATATATTTAAGAAATATTACTTAGAAAAATTATTTATAGTTCCAAAATAATATATTTTCAAGTCTAACTTTAGAAAATATATATAAACTTATTTTTATCCAAAAATAATGTATTTCATGTTTACTCAAGAAAATATATATTTTTCCCAAAAATAATATATTTTCTAATAATTCCAAGGAAAATATATATACTTATACTTGTCAAAAATGCTATATTTTTCCTTTGTCAAAATATGATATAAATTTGTGGTAATCATAAAAATCATATTTTCGTTCCTTTGTACCAAAATATTATTTACCAAAATATTATTTACCAAAATATACTTTGTGAACATATTTTTTCGGAATATTTTGTAAGTTACATTTCTTGTTCGGTTTCGCTAACATTTAGTGTGTAACTTGTATAGTTATTCCTTGATATTTTGGTAATATTTTGGATTGTAATTCTTGGTATTTTGATGTGTTATATTATTTCAAGTCCTAAAATAATATAACTATTACACAAAGTATACAAATAATCACACATGTGTGTCTTTAATGTATATATATATATATATTCTAAATCTATATCTAGCCACTTTTATTTATAAAAACCAACCTCCAATATTTGTATTTTGTAACCAAAATTTATGGCAAAGTTAATGTAACAATTTATGGATTAAAATACACCTGGTTAATATTTGTTTGAAAATATTTTTCTAAGTGTTTGTATTTTTAGAAAATTTTGCCATAGTTTCCTCTAAAAATGGAGGTTTCCATGCATTCAAGCATATCATTTTCTTTTGTAAAATCACCACAATCAATTTACAATCAACTCTAAACACTTATACTTACCAACTTTGCCAAAATCATGCATATTCTACTACTTCATGAACTTGAAAGTTTATGAAAACTTGTAGTAACTTGGTAGGGTGTTTAGTGAGTTTAGTTACCCTTTAAAGTGTGGTTGTTTATATAAAAACATCATCCTTGACAGACTTAGATGTTTACAACTTGTAATCATGTTTTACAAAAATGTTTCTTTAGGAAATTTTCTTGTTACTCAAGTGTTTCTACACTTGTTTAACCACCAAAAATAGTGTTTGTTCATGTAAGAACCAAGTTTTGACGAAACTTATATTTTTAACCCGGTTTCTTTAGAAATCTTCCATAAAATTTCTAGATCTACAAGTATCACAACTTACTTTGATCATCATTTTACAAGAAAAACAATTTGTATTTCAAGTTCATGACTACTTAAGGATGATCTATTGATTTCTTAATACAGTCATCCTCTCATCTTGCCATATCATGTTTTTAATCATGATCTAGTAAGATCATATGATGATCTACATCATTTACACAAGCTAACAACAATCATCATGTATAATAACACATAAATAACATGATTTCTTCATGATTTCTTATAGTTTAAGCTTATGTTCATGTTTCTTTCTTGTGATTCTTAGTGTTCTTCATAATAATCAACATGTAACATCTTTTAACCACTAAAAATAGATGTAAAATAGAGTGTACAAAGATCTTACAACTAGCTCAAGGCTAGGGATGAATCAAGTGAAGAAAATGAATGGATAAAAGCAAATAGAGAAGGTCCTTCAAGATCCAAAGCCACCAAGCTTCCTTGTATGGACTCTAACACCCTTGTATGATCTTGGAATGAATGAAGAAGATTGATTGAAGGTGAGTGTACGTGGGATGTGGTTCGGCTGAGAGCTCCCAAGAGAGGATAAGAAAATGCGTGTTTTTGTGAGAATGAAGGTTATGAAGTTATGTTTAGGGTGTTAACTTATAAACCAATCTCATGTATCCATCCATTGTGTAATATATCTTAGAAAGCACAACATGATCCATTAAAATATTAAAATGAAATCTTGAGGTATGGGGGGTGAGTATGGCCGATTACTAGGTGGGGGGGGGGGGGTAGTAGAGTAGGTTTAATCATATAGTTAGTTTAGGGTAAAAAATCAAGTATATAGTTAGTTACTTAGTTACTTGATATTTTATAGAGTGTTATGATGTTCGGGGATCATAACTAGCTTGGAAATGTTAAAACAATGCTTCTAGTGTAAATTTGGTGTTTCGGGTAGTGTCTGGTTGTTCGGTTAGATACTGATTCGTTAAGGTGCTAAACTTTGCAGTTTAGTGTTCTTTATGTATCTTTTTGTGACACTTTTAATTCCCGACACTTAGGAAAGCATTCAGGACCATTTTACCATGTTTCTACATAAATTAGTATGTTAAAATGCTGATTTATGCTGAATTTTGCTGAATTCAACACTTTGGGTGTGTTTTATGCACTTTCCGGCACTTAAACTATCACCTAGAAAAGCATTTTTGTGATCCTTACTTCCCTACACACTATACTAGTGTAGTACTTGGTTTCTGGCTCATACTATGTCTCAATACAACATCTGTCTATGTACTGAACTCCGTCAGCATTTTCCCGGTTTGTCTGTTAACTGTGCTAACTGTGCTTTGTGCATCATTTATGTCAATAAAGTTCTCATGCAATCAATGATATGTCATTTGCAATATGTGATGCACATGTGTGTATAAAGCAATAATCAGAAAGCAGTTCAAGTCATTAATTGTAATTCAGCACAGTCATTAGGCATTAATCAAGATTAATTAATTGTACGGATACCTGGATTTTTGATAGTTGTCACAGTTGTAATAATTATTATCTTTGTTCTTCCATTTGTAAAAATATTTAATTTATTTATTTTCATTTGGTATGTAAGTAAATAGATTAGGTGCATTTCATTTTTACTAGAAAATGTATTAGGATAATTTTTTTTGTAAAAGAAGATGCACACAAAAATGCGATTTTGGTTTTGGCCAATTTCGGGCCTAAAGGACTTCATGGTTCTTAACAGGATTTTTGCCCAATAACCAAAACACATTTTCCAAGCCTAAATGAGTTTGGAGCTGAATTTAAAGATCATTTGGAAGCTCAAAGAAAGTGAAGAAATTGTCACACCCCTTTCTAAGGCGGAAGCACGAGGTGTGATCATGAAAGGTTCTCATTGCATACGAATGATAAACATACTACATGATCATAAAACAAACTCCAAGATGCCATTGACATTAAATATTCAAAACATAATTTAAGTTTAGTGTTTACATCACACGATAGATAATTGTCTGAAAAGTGTACAACTTATTTCAAAGACCAACGCCAAGGTTTTGATTCTTATATCACCACACGGAATGGGATATAACAACCAAATCCCACAAAATAGACATAGGAGTCTTGACACAACATAACTAAAAACATAAACGACATCCAGGAGCAAGAGTGAGACCGCACGTACATCCACTTTAGTTACCTGAAATACATGTAAGTTTTGGAAAATCGTCAACATATTGTTGGTGTGAATTCATGCAGTTTTGTGTAAAACATTTAAGCATTCGTTGTAGAAAACATGGTATGTAATTGTACTGAACAAGTATTTCTGTAAATGTAAGGAATACGAGATCGCTAATGGTTTGCAAGGCCATTAACATGTGTAACGACATAGGAAGCATCCAAACCATAGGCAGTTTTACTTGTCGATTCACGACTAGAGACACAAAAGCACTGCTTGGTAAAAGTGTGGCCAAGAGTGTGGTTGACTGAATCCCATTAGATCTAACCTTTTGTTCCGCGGTCTAGGTATGTAATTGATTAATGGTGCGTATGGCACCCTATACGTCACATGATCTATGTATTATTCCTTAGTTTTTGTATTCTACATACCATAGTACATGTATTTTCCCCAAGTTTAGAAATCAAGTAAAAGTTTTAAAAGTGGGGACATTGTGACATTTGTGCTTGTAATCATTGTAAACAGTTCAGTTATCAATGAAATAAAGTTATTTGATCCCAATGTTTGTTTGTTTATGTTTGATGTTTTTCATGTTTTGGTTTTTATTCAATCTTAAACTCTATATCGCTTTCTGGAGAATTATTTTTTTTTGGGTAAAGGGTTACCCCGGTGATTCTATTAAAAACAACCGCAAATAAGTACAAGTAGTGGGGAAGAGTTCCACACTAGTTCATATACAGGACATGCCCCATATATGTAAACCAAATAAAACAAAGAAACCAATTACAACGCATCACCTAGCCTACGACATCAATCCAGTAGACACGACAAGACATACCAAAAACAAAAAACATTCAACCTCCATCATCAAAAATGAAACTGCCACTAACTGACAGCCCCTTCACACGAACCAAGAAATGACTATCCATTGGAGTACTTTGTGGAAGAGGTGCTAGTCCTTGCTCTAGAAGACGAAGAATGGGTGCCTGAAGTCATAAATTCACTTGTTTCATTATAGGCTTCAACAACCTCCTCATCATCCGAATCCTGCTTATCGCTGTTCTCCGTGGCCTTCTTCTTCAGACGACCCTCAGTACTACCTCCACTACCACCATCATCGTCCTTAAGGGCATCAAAAGGATTGGCCGTTGAAATCAGGTTCGTCATCGGACCCTTTAAGGACGATTTAGGTTTAGGTTTTACAACCGGTCTATAAACTACCTTAGGCTTCGGATTTTTCATATGAAGACCTTGGTTATTAGTCTTATTTTTCTTGGCACCAACAACCTGAAAGTCATCACTGTTATTTTCAGGATCCCCCGTCAAGCCTACCTGCGGGTTCTTTGGGCATGAGTTATGATCATGACCAAAAACAAAGCAGGATGAACACCTTAAAGGTTCCCAATCATATTCAACCTTTACCTCCACCTTTGAATGACCATCACCATCTAGAGATGGGATTGCAACAGTTACACTCTTCTTTAACTCTGCCTCCGCATGAACTTCAATAAGAGCTCTAGCAAAACTGCTTCTTCCCCAAGACTCTGCACACATCGTGGCAGTATACGAATCCAACATCTTAGGCACCCCTATCTTAGAAGCCAACAAACTAAGACCATCCTCAGTAAAAGCCGCTAACGGTACATCATGCAACTTAACCCAAACTGGAATAGTCTTTATATCCTCTTTTTCCACCTTGATAGAAGCTGACCACTCCTTCAAAATTATCGGGACATTTCTTATCATCCAAGGACCATCTTCTAACATTTGATCCATCCCTTCCTTAGTTTTAAACTTAAAGAAGAAAAACCCCTTTGCATTCATCATTAGTCTAGACAAACCATATTTAACCCAATTATTCTTCGCAAAATAATCCACCACAGGAAATGCCAGCCGTTTTCCCAGAAAATACCCATACAACGTGTTTGCATACCTGTCTGTAACCTGTTTGACCGAAGACAGTGGAATAACAACATCTGCTCCGTCAACCACCTCGCTAGATTCCATCACCCTAAAATTCACCTTAGGAGTCTGCTTCGAGTTCTTCACAGCTTTAGCGAAGGATAGAGGTTCGGTAGGCCCAAATGTTCTTGGTTTCCCTTGACTACTCGACGGATCTGCACCATCCAAACCTGAAATTGGTGTGTATCCCATACCCGGAGAATCCCAGAAATTCGCATCCAGATTACCTAGTCGGGCAGGAGCCGAACCCTTAGAATTCTCGTCACTGATGTTTGAGCTTTCATTCAAGTTTCTGGGATCGATAGGATTCTGAACCGATCCTCTTCGGGGTAACCAGGTATTACCCTCAACATCGATTACACGCTTAGCAAAGGCTTCAAAAGATACTGCGGGTTTGCCATGATCTTGCGGAAAAACCCCGCCTGATTTCTTCTCATCCATTAATCAGAAGCTTGTTGAAAACACAATTAAGTTTATAGAAAACCTAATGTGTTGCTGCCGTGAAACTCGACAAAACCCTAGATCCGATGTGCAGCAACCAAAAAATTTCTATCAGCAATCAGATAACACCTACTAGATAATCCCAACCTGCTGTAATCAGATTGAAGAAACCCTAGCAGCCGTCAACCATAATATGCAGAAAATAAACCTGAAAACCTAGAAGCCGTCAACCCTAATGCAATCAAGAGATGACGAATCAGCGCAACAACAATGGTACTCTCTCTTTGTAAACCCAAACCAGATTATAATTGAATCCAAAACAACCACGACAGCCAAGCGCAACAACAATGGTACTCTCTCTTTCTGGAGAATTATACGCAAACTGGTGCGTGAACATAATCAGTTTAACGCGACAAATACTCCGGAACATCAATTTATGCTTAACATACCTTAAATAACCTTTACATAACTTAGAAATAAGTTTTGAAGGCTTTGGTATGGCAAAATCAAGTTTATTCGCTTACAGGGACTAAAATTGACAAATTGTGAAAGTATGCCGATTTGAACTGTAACAAACATTCTGGAACATGATCATAAGTTAAAAACACCCTAAATATCCTTTACATAGCTTAGAAATAGGCTTTGAGGGGTTCGGTGTGCTAAAATAAACTTTATGCTCATTCAGGGACTAAAAGCGTCAAAAAATGCATAAGTTTGCATTTTCGCGCATAACTTACGTTCTGAATACATCCGGACATCTAAAAATTTATGTAAGCATTAAAATATTTTATTTTAGTGTTTGGCATGAGAAAAATCCATTCGTCGCGCAATTTGGATCGTCTTTCGCGCTTATGCGCATTCCGTCGTAATTAAGCGAACATCGCGATCGTACGACCAAACGAACCGACATCCGGCATATTTTTGAGCATGTTTCATGTCCACAATGTTTAGGCTTCATTTTAAGGCCTTAAGGTTGGCTTAACGGCCCTTAAACGTGTCGGAAATGAGCTTATTGCATAACTGGGACCAAAACTGACATTTCTGAAAGATGTTTGCTGATCATAACCCTAGGCGGGGCGCGTAAGGTTTGGTTATACCTTACGCGGGGCGCGAGGGCCTCCCAGATATGCAGAATTGCTGAAAACAGCTGTTTACAGCTGTTATGCACTCCAAAACCACTTGCAAATGGTATTTTTCAAACCCTGGACTCATTCTATGGGCTCTTATGGTTTTGCAAAACAAGGGGCACACATGGACGGTTGAGATCGAGGCACGTTATTCGATGAACGATCCTAACGGTGGTCCATTTCCTATAAATACCCCCACCCTTTTCACCCCCAACTCACTTGATTTCTGAGATTTTCTCTAAGTTGGAGTGGTTATCACTTCATACCTGAGAAATACTTGGAAATCAATCTTGCGGGGACCTTCTGTAAGTATTCTTTCATGCTATTCTTTCATTTTAGCGTTAAAGTCAAACTGTGTTTGACTTTCTGCATTGGCCAGTTTATGGTCAACGCGAAGTTCGTTTGAACTTCATAACGTGAGCGTAATCACGATGGTTATAGTCCCTAGTGACTATACCTACTGATTACCACGTTATCTAGGCTCAGTGACGAGTCGTAGTTTCGGCCAAAATGCGTTTTCTCGCGTATTTTGTAACCAAACTACTCTAGGGTATCAAAACCGTTTGTTTTGATACCAAACATGTTTTCTAACTTAACTAAACATGTTCTAGCATGTTTAGCTCGTCATTTTTAGAATTGTGCTTGTCTAGGGTCGTAAAGGTAAGCGATCTAATCAATCGCTTATACTTTCGAACATGACCCATTTGGTCGATCATTAGGATCCGACCAAACACTTTAGGTGACCATAGTTGTATAGGGAATAACCTTCCGAGGTTATACCTTATGGTCACGTCGTTTAAGTAGTTGTATGATAAGTAGTTCTTATGCCTTAGGAAAAATTACCAAAATACCCTTTTTGGGTCAAAATTCATTTTAAGCCTATGTAACATAACTTTTGACATATAAACTGATTTGGCAACAATATTAAACATGTTAAGGCATATCTTGCTTGTCATAGGACTAGTTAGGCATTCCGAACGCGTTTTACGCGAACGACGCGTTAAAGTGGCATAAGCTACCTAAACGGGTCGTAACGGGTCAAAAGCACTCAGGATAGGTTTCGTTTTAGTACTTTCCCACACTTATTTGGTTTACGAACCCTCGTACTACCCGATCCTCCGATAGGTCCGTTTAATAATGTAGATACCTATATCAGGTGCCGTTTGATTCCGCGATCTTCTAGCTTTGCTTGGTGGATATCTAAAGTCTATTGAGCAATCTCAAGTGAGTACATAGTCCCCTCTTTTACTGTTTTCCAAACATTTTGGGGTGAAACACATGTGCCTACTTGCTATTTTCATGCTTTTCATGCTTTTACATCATATGCTTGTTATGTTCATTAGTACACTTATAGTACATGATTTCATTGTGTTTTATGCTATGTATGTCCATTGTGTGCATACTTAGTACATCGTTTTACATTACATTTTATGCTATGTATGTCCATTGTGTGCATACTTAGTACATCGTTTTACATTACATTTTATGCTATGTATGTCCATTGTGTGCATACTTAGTACATTGTTTTACATTACATTTCACGCTATGTATGTTCATTTGATTGCATAATTAGTGCATTGTTTTCACATGCTTACATTTTGGTATAACATTTGGTTTATTTAAATGGGACAAAAATACATTCATTAACATTGATCACGCCGTTCGTTAGTAGGTAGTGGTACCATAGGAATTGACAACTCCCGTTCCTGACATCCTAGGTATGTTTGGATGAAAGGAATGACCGAATTCGATATACATAACTCAGATAAACCTTTAATTTGTTTAAAGGCTATCGCCACAGTCGCAAGGCTTGAATGTATGCATTTTCACAATACCGCATAGATGTTTGTATCAGTATAGCATGCATTTCCACAAAACACAACGTTGATTTAAACCGAGTTTTACTTCAATACTTTGTTTTGTGCATTTTACCTATGGTTTAGTTGATGCATTTCACTTGCCATACATATCATTTTGGTTACACATTACATGATTTACATTTGGCACGTAAACATTTTTGACATTGGTTACACATCACATGATTTACATTTTGACATAAACATTTTGACATATTATTCAATGACATTTGGCAATTGGTTTGAACATAGACATTTTACATTGGTGGTTTGTTTGGGTAAGTGATTTAAGTAACGAGGCGTGTGTAATGTGGTACAAGCATGGTGGATACGCCACTGGTACTTCCTATATATAAGTGCTTGTATTGTATTGTATTACATATCGTAGCGTTATTTAAATCATTCACTTTAGACTTATTCATTTTTACACAAATAACATATTTTTCACAAGACTTCGTTTTACAAAACAGATTATTTTATACAACTTATTTTACTTGGTTATTCATTTAACCATACAATATTCTTTTATTTATACATATCCTCTGATTTTATCGCTTTTCAAATGATTTACAAAACAAAACAATTTACAAGGTTCATGACTGAATTTTTTTTAAACATTTTCTTAAACTTAAGTCATGAATCCTATTTTCACAAAACCTACGTATCTCACAGGCATTTTTATGCTGACGTACCTATTTTCACATGTGTTTCAGGAACAAATGCATAGGATGTTCGTGACACGCTAGGGTGGACTTGGGCCTTAGTGACATAAAATGGAGCTAGACTAGTTAAAACATGTTATGTACTCTTTGTTTCAGTTGTTTTAAGACAATGTAACTCGTTTGTTTGATCAATAAAATATAACTTTGAATGCCATGGTTGTGAAACAATTATTCTGTTACAACACTCCCTGACGTTTCCGCCACGATTTGATGTTTTACGTGGTCGGGGTGTGACAGAAGAGTTGGTATCAGAGCCAATGGTTATAGGGAATTAGGTTATTAGTAATGCTTTGACCTAGACTATAACCTTTCTAGGACCCCCAACACAAGTCGTCTTGTGTTTAGATCTTAAAACATGCACTTCACCTATCCTTAGGTGATCACCAAAACAAGAACCCAATTTTCTGAAACGATTTTTGAAAAACAATCTTCTGTTTTCAAATGATTTATTATATGGTTTTGAACCCTTTTGATTTTTCAAATTGATTTTGAAAGTTTATCATTTGTTTTTGAATGATTCTTTTGGGCCTTGTGCCTTCCAAGTTTTCAAAATCTCGTCAAAGTTTTGGGTTCTAAATAGTGTGAACACGTGCAAACTGGAAGGGTGAATGCCTGTACCCTGGGTTTTCTGTCTAAGGCTAGAGTGTTCGTACAAATCCACATAATCGGACCAGTCACTCTTACCTGGGAACTCTTGGGGTGAGTGTTCACTTATAGGCGAGCATGTCTTCGCTAAGCATTATTTATGGACCCATTTACTTTGATTAGTCAATGTGTGTCGTTTGTCTGCTTTGTGATACGGACGAATGACCACCATCCTTGTTTTTGTTGATTTTGTTTCATCTCGTTCTTTTCATCTAATCGTCTCACTCGTTTCCTCTCATGTTTCCTCTTTTTAGCATGTCTCCTCGACGTGAAAACCCGTTATCCAATGCCGAAGTGGCAGATATTCTGGCACAGCACATGGCTGCCGCACTCCCAAACATTATAGCTCAGGTGAACCAAGCCAACAACAATCAGAATGCTCCTTGTAACTTCAAGAGCTTAATTTGGCTAAACCACTCAAGTTCAGTGGTACCGAAGGGGCAACTGGGCTCCTTCAATGGTTCGAGAGCATCGAGAGTACATTCTGTCACGTTCTGTGTCCTGAGAACTGGAAGGTCAAGTTCGCTTCTAGCGTATTTTAGAAGAGGGCTTTGATATGGTGGAACGGGGTTATAAGAGATCGTGGTGCTGAAGTTGCTTTAGCACAAACATGGGTTGAACTAAGAACACTTATGATGAGGGAGTTTTGTCCTCGTCATGAACTGCGAGCGTTGGAGAGGGAATTTGATGATTTGAAACAAGAAAGTGGTGAGCACAGGGCGTATACTGATAGGTATGAGGAGTTAAGCTTACTTTGCCCAACAATGGTAACCCCACTCGAGAAGGCTATCGAGAGGTACATCGATGGTCTACCTGACTCAGTGCAAGACATCGTCACTGGTATTAATCCTACCACAGTCCGTCAGGCGATCGAGCTATCTGCGACATTGACTGAATCGAAGATTCGAAAGGGTAAGTTGCACAGGAAGGGTGACAAGAAGGGTAAGAAGCAGGAGTCTGACAAGAAGGATAGTAAAAATAGGCAGGGTAAGGATTCGGGTTCTGCAAAGGGTTCTAGGAAGCGTAAGGCTTCCCAAAATTTTGCCCTCACTACCCAAGCTAACCAGGCAGCTCCCAATCAGCCTGCACAACCGCCAGCTAAGAAACAGTATGCCGGGAATGCACCTTTATGCAACAGATGCAATAGCCACCATCAGCCACAAGTTCAATGTCGTTTCTGTACCAACTGTGGGAAGTCGGGTCATCTTTCTGAGGTCTGTCGTTTTGCTCAGAATCTAGCTGCACGTAACCCAGCTCAGCAGGCTGCTCAACCGCCTGTTCAACAGCAAGCACAAGCTGCACGACCTCACTTTCCTCCTGGTTCGTGCTTTAATTGTGGAGTCCTGACCCATTATCGAAACCAGTGTCCAAGGCTGGTTAATGCAAATCAGAATCAGGCTCCAGCTCGAGGTCGAGCTTTTAACATGAATGCACAAGAGGTGCAAGCAGACAACGAAGTGGTGAACGGTACGTTCTTTGTTAATAACCAACCTGCATCTATTCTTTTTTATTCAGGGGCCGATAAAAGTTTTGAGTCTTTATCTTTCGAGCCATTGCTTCACGTGTCTAGAACGAAACTAGGTAAGCCTTTGACAGTAGAAGTTGCGAGTGGTGATCCCGTTGTTCTTGATTCTGTTCTTCGCAACTGCCAATTGAACCTTAACGACCATCTCTTTCCCATTGACCTCACGCCTATGCAACTTGGAAGCTTCGACATCATTGTGGGCATGGATTGGTTAGCCAAGCATCGCACAGAGGTAGTTTGTTTTGAGAAGATCGTTCGTGTTTCGCTTTCGTCAGGCGAGATTCTACAGGTTCGTGGTGAGAAACCTGCTACTAGCCTCAAGCTCATGTCTTGTTTTCAAGCTCGGAAGTATCTGCGAAAGAATTATGTGGCCTTCTTGGCACATGTTACGGCAGATAAAGACAAAGGTAAATCTATTCAAGATATTCCTGTTGTTCGGGATTATCTGGAGCTGTTTCCTGAAGAGTTACCTGGTCTACCTCCAGCACGCCAAGTCGAGTTCCGTATTAATCTCGTACCTGGTGCAAATCCTATTGCCAGAGCTCCATATCGTCTTGCACCGTCTAAGATGCAAGAGTTGTCTAAGCAGCTCCAGGAGCTTTCTGACAAAGGTTTTATCCGTCCTAGCTTTTCACCTTGGGGTGCTCCCGTTCTTTTTGTCAAGAAAAAGGATGGATCTTTCAGAATGTGTATCGATTATCGTGAGCTGAACAAGCTTACCATCAAGAATCGATATCCCCTACCTCGCATTGATGATCCCTTTGACCAGTTACAGGGTGCTACTTGCTTTTCGAAGGTCGATCTTCGTTCTGAGTATCATCAACTTCGTGTGCATGAAGAAGATATTCCCAAGACAGCATTCCGCACTCGATATGGGCACTATGAGTTCACAGTCATGCCATTCGGTTTGACCAATGCTCCTGCTGTTTTCATGGACTTAATGAATAGGGTTTGTAAGCCGTATTTGGATAAGTTCATCATCGTTTTTATTGATGACATCTTGATTTATTCTAAGACGCAAGCTGATCATGAGCAACATCTTCGTCTTACTCTGGAACTCCTAAAGAAAGAGCAACTTTTTGCCAAATTCTCCAAGTGTGAATTCTGGCTTAAGGAAGTTCAATTTTTGGGACATATTGTCAACGAACAAGGTATTCATGTAGATCCCTCCAAGATCAGTGCGATTAAGGATTGGGATACGCCTACTACTCCAACTGAGGTTCGTTCTTTTCTTGGTCTTGCGGGTTATTACCGCCGCTTCATAGAGAACTTCTCGAAGATTGCAGTTCCTCTAACTGCTCTAACTCAGAAGAATAAATCCTTTGAATGGGGTTTTAAGCAAGAAGAAGCATTTCAGACCTTGAAGCAGAAGCTTTGTGACGCACCTATTCTGACTTTGCCTGAGGGCAATGACGATTTTGTCGTTTATTGTGATGCATCGAAATTGGGTCTTGGCTGTGTTCTGATGCAAAGGAACAAAGTTATAGCCTACGCATCAAGGCAATTGAAGGTGCATGAGAGAAACTACACCACTCATGATCTTGAGTTGGGTGCGGTTGTCTTCGCTCTCAAAATCTGGAGACATTATTTGTATGGCACAAAATGCGTGGTTTTCACTGACCACAAAAGTCTTCAGCATATCTTCAATCAGAAAGAACTCAACATGAGGCAAAGACGATGGGTTGAACTTCTAAACGACTATGATTGCGAAATTCGCTACCATCCTGGTAAAGCGAATGTCGTGGCTGACGCATTGAGTCGTAAGGAACGTACTAAGCTTCATTGTGTTCATGTTCAATATGCTATTCAAGCTCGATCCGATATCCAAGCACGCATCACTCAGGCTCAACATGCTTGTGTTTCACAAGACTTAATAGGTAAGGAATTACCCTATCACATTAAGCCTGATCTTGTGCTGAAAGATGATGGATCATATTATTTCATGGACCGTTTGTGGGTCCCAAGCCAAGATGATCTTCGCACTTTGCTTATGGATGAAGCCCATAAGTCTCGTTATTCTATTCATCCTGGCTCAGACAAGATGTATAAGGATCTTCGTACTCAGTATTGGTGGCCTGGTATGAAGAAAGACATAGCCTTGTACGTTTCAAAATGCCTTACTTGTCTCAAGGTTAAGGCTGAACACCAACATCCTTCTGGTCTTTTGGAGCAACCAGAGATTCCAGTTTGGAAATGGGAAAACATCGCTATGGTCTCATTACCAAACTTCCGCGCACTAAGAAAGGTCATGATGCCATCTGGGTAGTTGTTGATCGTCTTACTAAATCAACGCATTTCTTGCCAATCCGTGAGGATTTTTCTGCTGAAAGGCTGGCAACACACATAGCATTCAAGTATTACACACGTCATCAAACCAGTAGCGTACCGGAAATACACATAACATAATACTAGTCGTAACAATTAATCATGTAGATATCTGTCAGTCATCATCACTTAGTAGGTAATCAAGTTACACACAAGTTCATATCACCAATTCATGTTTCAAATAATACTTTAACTGTTCATTCGTCGGCCCAATTATAATAGGAGATCCAATTATCTTGTAAAGGAGCACATGGACCCACTGACATACCGTGCGGCCCACTAGAGAGAGAGCCCACAACCCAGTGTGCGGTTTCTATTGAACCTCCCCATGAGTTACGGTTCACATAGTAACCCATATCCCACTACCCAATTATTCAATTATTTCCATAATCCCCAAGTGCCATCTACGGTCCAATTGGAGGTTAACAACAATTATCAACCCACCCACCTTTCCTTATATGATCATCATTATCATCACATCAGTTTCAGTATACAATTGGACCAAACAATAACCTAAACTTATGGTCATGGCATCATCAAACAATCATGCAGCCATCACATCCTAATAACCTATTCTGTTTACCCTACGCATGGATCAGATCTTGTTACCCACTATTATTGTTATTATCATACCAATACTCATCACAAAAGGATCACAATTTCATCATCAAGTTAATGTTAGAACATATTAATCGATTTTTGTGCATACATCAGGTAACAATCATGCAGTCATCAAACATCACACGTCCCACCCATGCATATTATCATCACCCGATCATAAGTTTCATCGACAAACAATCCTAGCATGTATCACATAATGTATATAACTTCCAACTCATGAACGATCTAACAAGCAGATTCTCAATACTCAAGTATAATACATACAATTAGACAAGTGATACTTACCAATAATCTTGATCGAACAATATGAGATATCGAGAGGGAAAGAAATCTACTGCCGCACGTATGTTTAGAGGTTTAGGGTTTGATGAAGTTATAATTTAAAACACCCACTCCCCCTTCTTACGTATTATAAGATAATATAAGGGATTGGGCCGGGTTTCAACACAGTTGGGCTTGGCCGAGGAGTAGCACAAACATGTAAACGGCCCAGAAACAAAAACACAACTTGCGGCCCAAATTCATATACACGAGTAAGCTGGGCCGAATCACTTATGTGCGGTGGCCCAATTACATGAACATGTAGCGTCTAACAAGTTTAACACATAACAACGGTTCACACTTAACAAGATGTAACGTTTAGATTTAGATTCAAGCTTAAAATCACGAGATAAGGCGTCACTAACCTTGAGAGTTCGGGTTGTCACATCATTCCCAACTTGAAAGAAATTTCGTCCCGAAATTTGATAGGTAAGCACAAAGGAATGAAATGGTAATCAGGATTGTTGCGGATTTTGCTCAGGTGTGACATCATCCCCAACTTGAAGAGGAATTTCGTCCTGAAATTTGACAGCTTTACCAGATTTAGACTTGTCTTTAGGGAAAAGTTGAGGATATTTAAGCTTCATCTGATCCTCACGCTCCCACGTGAACTCCGGTCCACGTCTTGAGTTCCAACGAACCCTAACGATCGGAATACGACTATGTTTACGCACCTTGACCTCCCGATCCATGATCTCGATAGGTTCTTCGACAAACTGTAAGTTGTCGTCGATCTTTAACTCTTGGAATGGCACAACCCGTGTCTCATCAGACAGACACTTCTTCAATTGCGAAACGTGAAAGACGTCATGAACATTACCCAACTCAGCAGGTAGCTCAAGCCTGTAAGCCACTTTACCGATCCGTTCCAGAATTTTAAATGGTCCAACGTAACGTGGATTAAGCTTGCCACGTTTCCCAAACCGCACCACACCCTTCCAGGGTGAGACTTTCAACATGACACGATCATTAACTTCGAACTCCAACGGTTTTCTACGCTTGTCGGCGTAGCTTTTCTGACGATCACGCGCTGCTGCCATACGGTTCCTGATCTGGACAATCTTTTCTGAAGTTTCAAGTACGAGCTCAGGACCTGTAATCTGGCTGTCACCCACCTCAACCCAACAGAGAGGAGAACGGCATTTCCGCCCGTACAATGCTTCGAACGGAGCTGCCTGAATACTAGTGTGGTAGCTATTGTTGTAGGAGAACTCTATCAACGGCAAGTGTTTCTCCCATCCTTTCCCAAAATCAATCACACATGCCCGCAACATGTCTTCAAGCGTCTGAATGGTGCGCTCACTCTGACCATCTGTCTGTGGGTGATAAGCAGTACTCATATCGAGTTGTGAACCGAACGATTTATGCATTGACTGCCATAATTCAGAAGTGAAACGCGGATCTCAATCTGAGATGATAGAAGTTAGCACCCCGTGCCTAGAAACCACCTCCTTAAGATAAACTGCTGCCAGCTGTGAAAACTTATCTGTTTCCTTGATTGCCAGAAAATGCGCTGACTTCGTGAGACGGTCAACAATCACCCATATAGTATCGTTTCCAGCCTAAGTCCTCGGTAACCCTGTAACGAAATCCATAGCGATTTGTTCCCACTTCCATGTGGGTATCTCTGGCTGCTGAAGTAGACCCGAGGGCTTCTGATGCTCTGCTTTGACTTTAGCACAATTCAAACATTTACTCACGTATGTGGCGATGAGAGCTTTCATATTCGGCCACCAATACAAAACTTTAAGATCCTG
Organism: Helianthus tuberosus; assembly: GCA_030545235.1. Taxonomy (NCBI): domain Eukaryota; kingdom Viridiplantae; phylum Streptophyta; class Magnoliopsida; order Asterales; family Asteraceae; genus Helianthus; species Helianthus tuberosus. The sequence continues at coordinate 107,992,340 of CM060354.1, read as the reverse complement.
ATACATCTTATCCTATCCCAGATGAATAGAGTATCGTGACTTGTGCGCTTCATCCATCACAAGTTCTCTGAGATCACCAAACAGAGGAATCCATACTCTTTCCATAATATAATAGATGCCATCAGATCTCTGCTCGAGCTGCTTTTTCATACCTTGTAAACCCTCAGCTTCGATGTTTTCTTCCTTCAATGCCTCAGTCTGAGCCGTACGAATCTTATCAGGAAGGTTTGAATGAATAGTGAGTTGCAATGCGCGAACCCGTTTAGGCTTCGTCTCCTTTCGGCTAAGTGCATCAGCTACTACATTAGCTTTACCTGGATGATACTTGATGGCGCACTCATAATCATTCAGAAGCTCTATCCAACGACGCTGCCGCATATTCAATTCCTTCTGGTCGAAGATATGCTGGAGACTCCTGTGATCGGTGTAGATGGTGCATTTGGTACCGTACAGATAATGTCTCCAAATCTTCAACGCAAATATCACAGCCCCTAACTCCAAGTCATGAGTCGTATAGTTCTTCTCGTGTACCTTCAGCTGACGAGAAGCATAAGCTATCACCTTCTCGCGTTGCATCAACACGCAACCGAGACCCTGAATCGAAGCATCACAATAAACCACAAAATCTTCGGTACCCTCTGGCAAAGACAAGATCGGTGCGCTGCATAATTTCTGCATAATGTCACACCCCCCCCCCCCAAATACCACCTAGGGAGTGTCCCTGCTAGGCGTGTGACAAACCAATAACGAGCCACCAATCTTATTGAACTCAAGATAAGTTTTTAAATAAATACCAAATATTAAAGAGTTATACCAATAATAAGTTTAATAAATCCTAGTAAGTTCAGCGGAAGCAAAATAGAAAACTAAAGTCAAACAATTTCAATAAACCATGTTATAATATCAAGAACGTCCCATGAATCTCCTCAGTCGACCCATGACCACTCCAGCTTCCTCAGACAGCAAGTTCCTCAGACAAGAATACCTAACGACCTGCGAGCATGCAACAAGTATATCAGACAAAGCTGGCGAGTTCACAATTTTAATAAAACGTTGATTACCAAGTGTTTAGTCCAGTTTGTTTAACAAATACGAAAGCAATGTTGATAATATCTCGATACTGAACAAGACGGCTCCTGATGTATGTTTTGCCCGTTCCCCAGTGCTCCTATCAAAGCACTAGGCCTGACTGGGTCATTAGTTCACACCCGCCCTCTCTTAGGAACGGGGTGAGGGTGCCAAACCTAAGTAGCGCTACCAACTAATACCCTGCTACCACCCACGATAGCAAAAGATGGGACTTAAGAGATAGAGAGTGAGAATATTATCCAACTTCCCAGTTTTACCCAAAAGACTTATCCCTTCCCGGGATACCCACTGACTGTCCCAACCATCGGGACGCATGCTCAAAGTAGTGAACTCACCTTAGATTTGCTCGGTTTGTTATGTTACCCGTTCCAAGTTGGTTAATCAAACCCTACTGTGATTACTAAGGATAGTCCGTTCCGTATGTATGCACATTTATCACGTATTTTTCATACACACAACACACATAGCATTCAAGTATTACACACGTCATCAAACCAGTAGCGTACCGGAAATACACATAACATAATACTAGTCGTAACAATTACTCATGTAGATATCTGTCAGTCATCATCACTTAGTAGGTAATCAAGTTACACAAAAGTTCATATCACCAATTCATGTTTCAAATAATACTTTAACTGTTCATTCGTCGGCCCAATTATAATAGGAGATCCAATTATCTAGTAAAGGAGCACATGGACCCACTGACATACCGTGCGGCCCACTAGAGAGAGAGCCCACAACCCAGTGTGCGGTTTCTGTTGAACCTCCCCATGAGTTACAGTTCACATAGTAACCCATATCCCACTACCCAATTATTCAATTATTTCCATAATCCCCAAGTGCCATCTACGGTCCAATTGGAGGTTAACAACAATTATCAACCCACCCACCTTTCCTTATATGATCATCATTATCATCACATCAGTTTCAGTATACAATTGGACCAAACAATAACCTAAACTTATGGTCATGGCATCATCAAACAATCATGCAGCCATCACATCCTAATAACCTATTCTGTTTAACCGACGCATGGATCAGATCTTGTTTCCCACTATTATTGTTATTATCATACCAATACTCATCACAAACGGATCACAATTTCATCATCAAGTTAATGTTAGAACATATTAATCGATTTTTGTGCATACATCAGGTAACAATCATGCGGTCATCAAACATCACACGTCCCACCCATGTATATTATCATCACCCGATCATAAGTTTCATCGACAAACAATCCTAGCATGTATCACATAATGTATTTAACTCACTCATGAACGATCTAACAAGCAGATTCTCAATACTCAAGTATAATACATACAATTAGACAAGTGATACTTACCAATAATCTTGATCGAACAATATGAGATATCGAGAGGGAAAGAAATCTACTGCCGCACGTATGTTTAGAGGTTTAGGGTTTGATGAAGTTATAATTTAAAAACACCCACTCCCCCTTCTTACGTATTATAAGATAATATAAGGGATTGGGCCGGGTTTCAACACAGTTGGGCTGGGCCGAGGAGTAGCACAAACATGTAAACGGCCCAGAAACAAAAGCACAACTTGCGGCCCAAATGCATATACACGAGTAAGCTGGGCCGAATCACTTATGTGCGGCGGCCCAATTACATGAACATGTAGCGTCTAACAAGTTTAACACATAACAACGGTTCACACTTAACAAGATGTAACGTTTAGATTTAGATTCAAGCTTAAAATCACGAGATAAGGCGTCACTAACCTTGAGAGTTCGGGTTGTCACATGTATTCTCATGTATTTTTATGTATATTTTTGTATTCATACTCCTTGGGAGTATTTAGTGTATTTTCAAGTTCCTAATATACTACTACATATAACACACATAATATACACTTAGCACAAAATTTGGTGATCACTAAATATATATATTTTTCCTAAAAATATACATACTTAATATAAATTTTAACTTGAAGAAATCACCATTTCTTAACTCGAAATTTTACACAAAAATTAGGGAAACATTGGTAAATATTTTTAGGTGAATTTTTGGGGAATAAGTTTCACCACAACTTATATTTTCTAAGTGTCAAAATTTTATATAAATTTTGACATAGTTTCCCCTAAAAATGGAGGTTTCCCATGTTTTCAAAACATGTGTTTATTTTCTTTTTATCACCAAAAAAATTTTCAACAATAATCATCAACATACACTAATTTCTTCATATGAAACATCATGGTGAACTTGATTTTTGTTAAAAATGTGTAGTCTTTTATATCTACACTTCACATACAAGGATCTTTTGAAATCAAGTGTTCTTGTAAATTTTTAACCAACTTTTTATGAAACTTTATTTTACTAACCAACTCACTCATGAGTTTTATGGTCTTAAAGTTTGTAAATCATGTTCTAAAACCACTTTTATGTCCATTAGAAAGTTCATTATTTTTAACATCATGTTTCACCATGGATCTTTCAAGATCCATGCTTAATAACTTTAGATCTTTAATAAACAAGCTTTATGTTAAACTTTTAACAAACTTTTCATGGGTTTTAGTTTCAAAAGTTAGTGTTACATACACTTTATTACTTCAAGATTACAAGTTTATGCATAAAAATTCATTTTTCATGTTCACATAATGCTTCATATGTTCATCTTCAAGTTTAACCATGGATCCTTCAAGATCCATGCTTAAAGTTGTTAGATCTAAGATTTTAACAAGCTTAACATACTTGATCTAAACATAAACACAAGATATAACATCAACAACTTCATTACATACACTAAAAATTAATCTAATCACTTGTTTTCTTCATGAATATGTTAGATCTTCTCATTTTTAACTTTAAAAGTTTAGTTGTTTAGATGGTGAGACTTGTACATAACATAAACATGAACTAATATAGTGATCAAGAAGCTTACTACTAGCTCTAATGGCCAGGGAAGTGGCACAAGAATGAAGAAGATGAATATGGAGGAAATCAAGTGGTTAAAAGCTCCAAAATGAGGTCCTTCAAGTTCTAGCACCTCACACCTTCTTAGATAGCCTCCATACACCTCCTAGTGACCTTGGATTGCCTTGTAATGAAGTGAAAATGGTTGTGGTGTGTGTGTGTGTGTGTGAAGTGAGCCGAGACCAAGGGGAAAGAAAGAAGAAGATGGTGATTTTTTTTTTTCTGAAATGGATAAAGCTTACTTCTTATGGCCTTTTATAAAAGAATTCCAACATGTTGATCTCCTTTAGGATTCTTGCATATAATCAAGGGGACAAGAGAAAATTAAATAATCAAAAAGGTGTGTGGGCCCTCTTGGGGCCAGTTATGGTTAGGGGGGGGGTAAAGTGTTAATTTTTGGAAGTTGAGGGTTTAAAGTGCAAACGAGAAGGTTTAAGTTAGTTTAAGTGTTTTTAGGTGTTTTTATGATTTTAAGGTGTTCTAGCACCAATACTAGCTCAATATCATAAAAACATTACTTCTAGTCAAATTTTGATGTTCTGGGTAGTGTCCGGTTGTTCGTTTCGTTACGGTTCATTAAAGTGCTAAATTGCGCAGTTTCACTAAGTATGAAGCACCTTTTGTGGCAGTTTCAATTCCCGACACTTTGTAAGTTATTCTAGACACTAAATCATAAATTCTGCATGATATTATAGTGTTAAAAAGCTGATTATAGCTGAAATATGGCTGGTTTATGCAGAATTCTACATTTAAAGTGAGTTTCGGGTGTCTTTTAGTGCATAGTTTAGCTTCCGGAAAGTTTATATGTTAACCCTTGTATCCACACTTGGGTTTTAAAGTATTTTAGATGTTGGACCTATTCCTAGGCCCTAATTCTGTTGTCTGACTGCTTTCTGCAGAAATGCTGAGACAGTGTGTCTTACCGGTGAGTTTACTAGTCTTTCTGACGCAACGCTTAAAGTAATGCATAAAGCAATATTTGAAGTATAAAACATGCATGAATTCATATGTATGGCAAGTAATCACATAATGTTGACGTTTAAGCACATAATTGCAATTAATAAATAATACTAAAATAGTACGGAAATTACCGGTTTGGTGCCAGTTGTCACAGTCTCCCCCCGTTAAAAGAATTTCGTCTCGAAATTCTGGCTGAGTTATCTCCCGCAGGAGCTTTCTCGAACAGGTGGGGGTACTTGGCTTTAAACTGGTCTTCACGTTCCCACGTGTACTCGGGTCCGTGCTTAGAGTTCCAATGTACTTTGACAAGTTTAATGCGACTCCTCCTTGTTTTCTGGATCTTCCAATCCATTACCTCAACGGGTTGTTCTGTAAATCGGAGTTTGTCGTCGATATGCACCTCATCCGCAGGGATGATAACTTTTTCTTGGGTTGGACTCTTTTTAAGGTTTGACTCATGGAACGTATCATGTACACCATCAAGTTCTTCCGGTAACTCCAATTTGTACGCCACGGTACCAATCTTTTCCAAGATTTTGAATGATCCAATGTATCGTGGATTCAACTTTCCACGTTTTCTGAACCTTGTTACACCTTTCCAAGGTGAGACCTTCAACAAAACTTTGTCTCCCACCTCGAAGTCTAAAGGTTTTTGTCTTCGATCACGAGCCGCCTTAATGCATTCTCGGATCTGTATGATCTTGTCTGTTGTTTCCTGAACAAGTTCAGGACCAATCAACTGTTTGTCTCCAATGTCTGTCCAACACAACGACGAGCGGCACTTGCGGCCATATAGAGCTTCGAACGGTGCGGCTCTAATGCTCGTATGGTAGCTGTTATGATAGGAAAACTCAACTAAAGGTAGATGAGTATCCCAGCTGCCACCTAGATCTATAACGCATGCGCGAAGCATATCTTCCAGCGTTTATATGGTCCATTCGCTTTGACCATCTGTTTGCGGATGGAAGGCCGTGCTTAGATCTAGTTGATATCCAAAGGCCTCCTGAAAGGATTGCCAGATCCTTGATACGAAACGCCCATCTCTGTCTGAAATAATCGAAATAGGCACTCCATGACGTGCCACAATTTCTTTAAGATACAGCTCAGCAAGCTTTCCAGTGCTATCTCTCTCTCGGATTGGTAGGAAATGTGAAGACTTCGTTAATCGATCAACTATCACCCATATCATATCATGCCCTCTAGGGGTCTTGGGTAATTTCGTTATGAAGTCCATTGAAATTTGCTCCCACTTCCACATGGGTATCTCGGGTTGTTGCAGTAGACCAGATGGTTTCTGATATTCGGCTTTAACCTTAGCACATGTTAGGCACTTTCCAACATAAACAGCAACGTCGCTTTTGAGTTTTGGTCACCAGTAATACTCTTTCAAGTCTTGATACATCTTGTCCGATCCTGGGTGGATTGAGTATCTCGACTTGTGAGCTTCGTCAAAGATGTCTTCTCGAATACTGCCATAGAGCGGAACCCAAATGTGTCCCATAAAGTATAAGGTTCCCTCTTCGTTTGGCACCAATTTCTTCTCCATACCTCGGAGATATTCAGCTCTAAGATTCTCCTTCTTAAGGGTTTCTTGTTGGGCGTCATGTATGCGTGCAGTGAGGTCCGTTTGAATAGTCATTTCCAATGCTCGAACCCTTAGGGTCTTAACCCTTTCTTTTCATCTTAACGCGTCTACTACTACGTTTGCCTTTCCAGGATGGTACTTAATCTCACAATCATAATCGTTTAGCAACTCAACCCACCGTCGCTGTCACACCCCAAAAATGTCGCAGCGGTATTTAAAGCGTAGTGGTGACGGAAGTTGGTGCCCATTTCTATCTTGTCGTTTGATGCATTATATTGTTGGACACAATTACTTATTTAAAACATAGATTTTAAACTTAGCGTCCCAAAACATGACATAACTATGACATGATAAAGTTGTCTTTGATCCTCACGGATCTTATTACATTTATCCCAGAAAGTTTTAAAGTTAGTCCAACATATTTAAGTGACGAAACATGCATCAACAACCACAAGATACGCCATGATTCCCGAAGCCGAACTCAAGCACCTGTAGAACATGTTTAAAATCAAGTGTCAACACAAAGGAAGGTGATTTCACATATTCAAATTAAAAATTTGATCCTAAGGAAAAGCTTTCTAATTATGTGTTTATTATAAAACATCCATATAATTTTTTTAGAAAGTCCATTTATTTCCTTAATAAAATCCATGGGTCATCCGTCGTAAATTTGAAAACCCGACATCATGGCATTTTCCCAAGTTTTGTATATTAAATTTATAGCGTCAACGTTCAGACTCGTATGTTAGCTAGACAATACGACCTATATATTTACCATGTAGGGATAATCAATGCTAGACAATAAACAGAATTTAAATTCGTCGTTTGACTTGACACAGGGCGACCGGTCACGATGGGGTTGTCAACCCGATAGATCTACCAACAATTCATCGCGTGCAATACTTAAATGATTAAACGACACCATTGGCGCTTGGTCCATATTGAGACCATTTATGATGCCTGCCTCACGTACAATATATATATCCTACTAATATGACAAATTTAATATATGATGTTGTACTAATCCCCTGAAATCCCCACCGAAATGTAAGCCTATGCCGATACTTACTCTCTTGAGATCAAGCAAATTCGTTCCAACTATACGGTTGTTTTCCCCGAAACATATATTCATCAAAAACGTTTTATCTCGAAATGTATAATTTATCAAAACTCCAAATATTTTCAACGAAAATATATAATTTATATTAAAAGGTATGTCTTAATCCAAAAACATTATTAAACCCTTTTTTTGCGTGTTCTACCCCCAAAACATATACAAAACAGTAAAAAGAGGGGTTTAGTGACACTCACCTTTGGGTGGGTATTTTAAATAGCGCAATCCCACAGATTGATTTCTACACGTCCTATTATATGTAGGAACAATTTTTAAATCAATATATCATAAAATTCCTAAGTTTCTCCGTTTCTTAGAATTGTGAAAAGTTGTCGTTTTTGATTATGTTGGCACGTTAATATATATATGAGTCCATATATATATATTTTTAAGATTTTTGCGACTTGAACGATTTTATTGGTTACCGTTATCATGTAAATCCATTAACACTCCCGTTTATACGTAATATATCTACGGTTTGCGCGTCGTAATATATTCATAAACATTCACATAAATTATTATCGAAACACGCGTAGTTTCGTTAACTTATCTATTTTGTCATTTTTAAGGCAAGTATACATAAAACATCTTATATGTACCAAATTTCATGCTCGACAAACAAGTTACACGCTTAACGCGATTTTTACCGTTTCTATCACATAAAACGCACAAGTATACATGCATAATCTAAATTTCCAAATATCATGTTAAAATTTAACATATTTTCATATTCACATGTTTAAATCACATAACACATCTTAACACGTAAGTTTCACTCAAAAATTACCCATACTAGTGTTCATTGAACAATGTGTATTTTATCGATTTGGTAACGTTTTCGAGCGTCGGAAGTCACGTATGCCTAACCAAACACCAAGTAAACTTAAAATTAGTTAAAATACTTGTTTTTAAACTAAAAATATCAGTTTACTTACTGATCTAAATCAGTTTTATAAAAATCATTCGAAAAGCCGATTTTTGACCGTTTTAACGCATAGTTTTGCATTAAACGTTACTATAATCATCCCAACTCGGAATGACTTGATATTTTAACACAATACATATTATTTACTGAATAAAATAGTAGTTATAATCATATTAGTGCAGTTTTTGTGTATGTCACATAAATCATGCGATTTCATGTATTTTACAACTTCTAATGCACCAAGTACAACATGCAAAGCTAGTAAACATGATGACAAAAGTATATACCATTAAACATTTCAAATACTTACATTTTTAGTGTTTAGGATCTGATTAAAATCTATATTTAAACATGCTCAAATCATCATTTCATGATCATATTCCAACACGCATGATCTAGTAAATGCATCTAATGCATCCATAACATGTTCTAATCATTTTGTATGAACTTGAATGCACTTAGATCTTCATTTAATTCATGTTTCTCATACTCAAACATTCCAACATTCTTATGATTTTCATACAATCATTTCTTATAAATGCAAGACATACACCTTCTTACATATTCAAGTCTTTTAATCATTAAAATTTACATGCATGTGTACATATACATATATACATACACGACACATATACATTTTAAATGCAAGACATACACCTTCTTACATATTTAAGTCTTTTAATCATTAAAATTTACATGCATGTGTACATATACATATATACATACACGACACATATACATGCATAAACCTCCAAAGTTTTACTTTTTATCATATCCATTTTAAATCATTAAAACCTTTTTAAGAACATTCTTTTGATCACATATGCATTTCACTTTACAAAACCATATCAACAAGAATCTATCAATAGTCAAAACTCTTCATACATATACACATACATACGACTACATATATACATACAAGTTCATCCATTTTATTTTTCTTTAAAAACCCATTTGTTTTAGTTTTCAAGTTAGTGTTTAAATCTAAGAACAAGAGAAACCTTCCATAACATCTTCATCACCAAGAATCATGAACATGATTTTGAAAGTAAATATGTTATACCTTCAAGATTTCTTAGTGGGTTTTGAAAATGATGATGATATGAGGCCTTCTTCTTGCTTGGGTCTTCTTGAAATCACCCCTAATCCTCCTTACAAGCTTGAAATCACCTTCGAATGCCTTCAAATCTTCAAGAAATGGTTTGAAAGTTTTGAATGTATGTGTTCATAGGGGTGTTTGGCCGAGCTTTAGAGAGAGAGAGTGAGGAAGTGATTCTGTAAAGTTTAATTTTGAATTTGATGGATCTTGAGTGTTATAGCAAACTTAATCATCAACCCTAGTCCCAATGTCCAACAAGTGACAAATCCAAGAGAGAGGTGGCCTCCCTAGCCGCCACCTTACTCTCTCCCTCTCTCCTAATACACACACAATTTATATACATATATATATATATATACATATATATATATATATATATATATATATATATATATGTAAAATAGTGTTAAAAACAGGTATTTTACTGGATACCAGTATTTTATCTAGCGTTTTAATCCCGTTTTAGTGCGTTTTAAATTATTTTTATCATCCTTTAAAAATAATCACACAAAATTATTACTGAAATAATTACCAATTGTCTTGACTGGCTTCGTTGACAGTATTTTGTCTAATGCGCGTAGTACCGCGCGGTACGCGCTCAAACTCGAAAAATAGAGTTTCTTAGTGTTTTAATTTATTTTTCATCACGAATATGATTAAAATTACTATTCTAATAATAACTGACTATTTTTAGGATTTTAACACTGATCGGGTGGTCACCGACGTTCGTTTCGCATTTTAATCATTACGCGATAAGCGTTTATCTTATCGTTGCCAACATAATTTTTACCAATGTTTGAGTTTACCAACTCATTAAATATCATACATAAATATCATAATCAGTCAAATACAGCCTTTTTATCTATTCACAACACGTGTTACAATTGTACGGCACGGCCTGAAAAGCCGGGTGTCACAATCTCCCCCTGTTTAGGAAATTTCGTCCCCGAAATTTTACTTTACAGGTTTTATTTTCGCACTTGGTGGAAACAGTAAGAACAGTCTTATTGAATATGGTCTTGTAGTTTCTGCGAGAAACTTCGATTCTTACGAAGAATCCTCGTAGACCTATATTATATATTCTCATTTCCTAATCTCACGTCTCAACACTCTCTACCTTTTCCAAGGTTCAACATTCACGAGCACTTAATCAGGAAAGGTTAAATCAATGTTTCACCATTTCAGCTTTAACATACGTATATTTACATATACATTGTTCTATACCTGAGGTAGTCTGAGTTTGCACACGATTGATCTGACTCGAGATGAGCTCTCGAAAGTATCTAATCTCATGAACTCGTTTTCCTCCCTCCTTGCATTTATTTCAAATATCCACGAATTGCACAATCAATAGATCGCATATACTGTTAGTAATCTGAAATCATCTCTCTGGTTATCATCATAACTCTTCTAACCATCTGTACTGCTTCTACGGTGCTTCAATAAACTTCCGTTTATCGCCCAAATAAATCTCGACAAAGAATATAATCAGTGTATTATCTATTATACACTTTCTCAAACTGGACACATGGAACACATCATGTACTCCACTCATGTACTCCACTCAATCCCTAGGGTAGCTTGAGCCTATAAGCGACTGATCCAACTCAAGATGGGCTCTCGAAAGGACCTAATCAATGTGGCTCAGCTTTTCCTTTCTCTGCTAAACCTAATAGCACCTTTTTACGATAACTCCTTCAGTAGAACAAAATCTTCGATCTGAAATCGCAATAGTTTCCCTCAATTGTCTATGTAATCCTTTTGTTGATCAATTGGCGACTTTTAACCTTCCCTTGATCTAGGCAAATCCTGACGCTGGTATCCTGGATAAGCTCGGGTCTGATTAGTTGCCTGTTGCCACATCAGCTCAACAAAGTGGCGATCTATACTTCCATCCATACAAGGCTTCAAACGGAGCAACCTAAATACTAGCGTGTTAACTATTATTGTAGGATAACTCTGCCAAGGGCATGTGAGTATCCTAACTTCCTTCGAAATCAATCGCATACGCTCTCAACATTCCCTCCAAAGGTTTGAAAAGCTTCCTCCTACTTTTCTGTCCAATCAATCCCCTTTTTCCCTTTTGGGGTTATTAGTGTCGAAGGCTGCACTAATTTAGAGAAATTCTTAATGAATCTCCGGTAGTACCCAGCAAACCTTATGAATTGTCGTACTCCCGACAGGGTCTTTGGTGCTTCTCAACACTTGATTGCTCCAATCTTAGACGGATCTACATGCATACCTTCCTTATTCCTCAACAACTCCATAATCAACTTCAGATGTTACTCATGATTCTCTTTGGTTCGTGAGTAGGCAAGTATATCGTCGATGAATACTATCACGAATTTATCCAATTAGGGTTTGCATACCCTATTCATGAGATCCATGAGTACAGCCGGCGCATTAGTTAAGTAAAAAAGGCATGACTAGAAACTCGTAATGGCCACATCGCGTTTGAAAGGTAGTCTTAGGAATATCTTTGCCAGCAACCTTCAACTGATGATATCCTGATCGCAAATCAATCTTCCAGTAGTAGCTGGATCCCTGTAGCTTGATCGAACCAATCGTCAATCCTCGGTAAAAGGGTACCGATTCTTGATAGTCAACTTGTTCAGCTCTCTAAAATCAATAAACAACCTGAAGGATCCATCCTTCTTCTTTACACCTCTAAGCGAAAAGCTTGCTTTAATGAAACCCTTGTCTAGTAGCTCTTGAAGCTGATTCGACATTTATTTCATTTCAGACGGTGCATAATCTATAAGGAGATTTTGCAATTGGTGCAGCACCGGGGACCAGATCGATTCGGAATTCGATCTGTTTCGCAGGGGGCAATCCGTAGGGTTTTAGAGGTTTAGGTAAGTTGGGTTGGGCTTTAGCCCAAGAGCATGAACCTGTTAAACGATTTGGCATCTCGTTCAACGGACTTGCCCGGTTTTGTTACTAAGTATCGGTCATTAAAATGATAAACCCTTCGTCGCACGTTTCCAGTATTATTTTATAGATAAAATAATAACAACAACAACAACAACAACAGTTGTGAACACCGCAAAGGAGAAGGTAAAGATTAATTGAGGGTGGGGTTTGGCTAGGGTTTTCTCTCTCTAAGGGTGGCGATTTGGGCGACTTGGCATCTTCGTAAAACCCTACCAGATTATTGCTGATCCTAGTCTCGATTGAACTTGATTATCGTCTTAGGGTTTTCAATCGATCTTTAGAAGGTAATCATTTGCAATCAGATTCGGTTTCTAGTTAGGGTTCTGCCGTTTTTATTTCCTGATTGTCAAAGGGGTGCGGCTGTTGAGTAGGCGACTTGGATTCGAGATTTTTTATTTGTGGCCGCCTATTTCAAAGTGTAATCGGATTAGGGTTTGTGGTCGGCGCTAGTTTCTGGTTTGCGAACTAGGGTTTGGCGGCTGATTACGGATTTGCGGCTGATTATTTTGATTGTTGGCCGGATTAGGGTTTGTTGTCGGCACTGATTTCTGGTTTGCGAACTAGGATTTGGCGGCTGATTACGGATTTGCGATTGATTACTCATTGATTCTGATTGTTGACGAATTATTTTGGTGGTTGCGGCTACTAGGGTTATTCAGGCGGCTTCTATCTTGAACGAAATTCTGGCTGCTAGGTTTCAGTTTAATGGATGAACGCATGAAACCTGGTGGAAGGCCACCACTGTCTTTTAAGGAAATTGCGGATCGAATTCTTGATGTTGATGGGAACAATATACAGCCAAAACGTGGCATCAACATCATTGATGAACTATCTAAGGTCACTGCTCCGGTTCAGTTGGATAAACCATTCTCGCCAACAACGGGTGTTCATGGAGTGAATTTGGTGACTCCATTGGCTGGTAACTCGAACTCAAGATCATCTGGGGTTGCGGAACCTTTATCTTTTGCTAGCGTTGTGAACACCGCAAAGGAGAAGGTAAAGATTAATTTTCGGATGATGGAATCTAGCGAGTCGGTTGATGGTGCTGATGTTGTTATTCCATTGTCTTCGGTCAAGCAAGTCTCTGACAGGTATGCTAACACGTTGTATGGATATTTTCTGGGCAAACGGCTGGCTTTTCCTGTGGTGGATTATTTTGCAAAGAACAACTGGGTTAAATATGGTCTCTCGAGACTAATGATGAATGCAAACGGGTTCTTTTTCTTTAAATTCAAAACAAAGGAAGGGATGGATAAATTGGTGGAGGATGGACCTTGGTTGATTAGAAATGTTCCGATAATCTTGAAGGAGTGGTCGGCCTCTGTCAAGTTGGAAAAGGAAGATATAAAGGCTATCCCAGTTTGGGTTAAGATGCATGAAGTGCCGTTAGCAGCATATACTGAGGATGGTTAAGGCTTGCTCGCTTCTAAGATAGGGGTGCCTAAGATGCTAGATTCGTACACTGCTACAATGTGTGCTGAGTCATGGGGAAGAAGCAGTTATGCTAGAGCTCTCATTGAAATTCAAGCCGGGGCTGAATTAAAGAGGAGTGTTACAGTTGCAATCCCATCTTTAGAGGGTAATGGTCACTCAATGGTGGAGGTTAAAATCGAATATGATTGGGAGCCTTTACGGTGCTCATCTTGTTGCGTGTTTGGACATGAGGATAACTCGTGTCCAAAGAGCCCTCAGTTCGTTTCGAGTGGGGATTCTGGAAAGAAAATTGATGACTTTCAGGTTGTGGGTGCAAAGAAGAAGAAATCTACTAACCAAGGGCTTTACATGAAAAATCAGAAGCCTAAGGTAGTGTACAGACCAGTTGTAAACCCTAAACCAATTTCGTCCTTGAAGAAGCCGATGAACAATCAGGTATCAACGTCAAACCCCTTTGATGCTCTTAAGGATGATGATGGTGGTCAGGGAGGTAGTACTGTGGATCTTATAGAGAAGAAGGAGAAACAGTCGAGTGACAGGCAGGATTCGGATGAAGAGGAGGTCGTTGAAGTCTACAATGAAACTAGTGAATTTATGACATCGGGTACTCATCCTTTTTCTTCGAAAGCAGGGGCAAGCACCTCTTCCACAAAATTCTCAAATGGATAGGCTATTTTTGGTTCGTTTGAAGGGGTTGCCGATTTGTGGCAGCTTTATCTTTGATGATGGCGGTTGAGGATTTTGTTTTTGTTTTTGCATTGTTTTGTCTACTAGATCTCTTTCATGATGTATAGTAGGCTTGGTTATGGGGTGTCATAGTTACTTTGTTTTGCTGTGTCATACATATATGGGGCATGTCCTATATATGAACTAGTGTGGAACACATCCTCTCTACTTGTACTTAATTGCGGTTGAATTTTAATAGAATCACCGGGGTAACCCTTTACCCAAAAAAACAACAACAACAACAATAATAATAATAATAATAATAATAAGAGTAAATTGCCATTTTAGTCCCTGAGTTTTGTCCAAATTTGCCAGTTTAGTCCAAATAGTTTTTTTTTTTTTGCATCTGGGTCCCTGACTTTTACATTTTGTGGCCATTTTGATCATTTTGCCTAACTCCATCCATAAACCCAATCTGTAACCAGGGGTATTTTGGGGATTTCTTTAAAAAATGTTTTCAGTTGCCATTTTGATCCAATTAAAAAAATCAGAAAAATTCCAAAAAATAAAAAAATTCCAAAAAATTCAAAAAAATCTAAAAATAAAAAAAAATTCTAAAAAATTCAAAAAAATCTAAAAAATCAAAAAAATTCTAAAAAATCAAAAAAATTCAAAAAAATCAAAAAAATTCAAAAAAATCAAAAAAATTCTAAAAAAAATCCAAAAATCATTAAATGTTTCGGCACGAACCGTTTCGACCCGTACCGTTTCGAACCGAACTGTTTCGACCCGTACCGTATCGAACCGAACCGTTTTGACGCGAACCGTTTTGAACCCGTACCGTATCGAACCGAACCGTTTCGACGCGAACCGTTTCGAACCCGTACCGTATCGAACTGAACAGTTTCGACCCGAACCGTTTCTAGCCGAACCGTTTCGACGCGAACCGTTTCGAAACGAACCGTTTCGACCCGTACCGTATCGAACCGAACCGTTTCGACGCGAACCGTTTCGACGCGAACCGTTTCGACGCGAACCGTTTCGACCCGTACCGTTTCGAACCGTACCGTTTCGACCCGTACCGTTTCGACCCGTACCGTTTCGACCTGTACCGTTTCGACCCATACCGTTTTGACCCGTTCCGTTTCGAACCCGAACCGTTTCGATACGGTACGGGTCGAAACGGTTCGGTTCGATACGGTACGGGTCGAAACGGTTCGCATCGAAACGGTTCGGTTCGATACGGTACGGGTCGAAACGGTTCGCGTCGAAACGGTTCGGCTAGAAACGGTTCGGGTCGAAACAGTTCGGTTCGATACGGTACGGGTTCGAAACGGTTCGCGTCGAAACGGTTCGGTTCGATACGATACGGTACGGGTTCAAAACGGTTCGCGTCGAAACGGTTCGGTTCGATACGGTACGGGTTCAAAACGGTTCGGTTAGATACGGTACGGGTCGAAACGGTTCGGTTCGAAATGGTACGGGTCGAAACGGTTCGTGCCGAAACATTTTATGATTTTTGGATTTTTTAAAGAATTTTTTTGATTTTTTTTGAATTTTTATGATTTTTTAGAAATTTTTTTTATTTTTAGATTTTTTTGAATTTTTTGGAATTTTTTTTTTATTTTTTGGAAATTTTTTGATTTTTTGTAATTGGATCAAAATGGCAACTGAAACATTTTTTAAGGAAATCCCCAAAATACCCCTGGTTACAGATGGGGTTTATGGATGGAGTTAGGCAAAATGATCAAAATGGCAACAAAATGTAAAAGTCAGGGACCCAGATGCAAAAAAAAACTATTTGGACTAAACTGGCAAATTTGGACAAAACTCAGGGACTAAAATGGCAATTTACTCTAATAATAATAATAATAATACTAACAATAATAACAATAATAATAACCCGGTAAACTAACCTGCTCTCGATGATTGGGATCGAGAGTACGGGATGTTACAGATCTATTGGGAATGGAATTTCTTTTTTGTCTTTCACGGATTAGCCTTTCGACTCCCTCCTATCGTAAGCAAGTCTTGAAGGTTGACCGATAACGAGAGAAGATTTTTCAAGAGAGTTGCAAAGAAAATGATGAACTAAAGTAGAAGGCTCAAAGAGCAATCAATCTAAGTAAACGAGATAGAGTTGATCCAAGTAGGAAGATAGCTTGTGCCAGATCAATCAATTCCCTCGGTAAGGCCTAAGATATGCTATATAGAATATATCATACCTTAGCAGCACCTTTCTCGCTCTAGAACCTAACATAAGGCGCGGGTAATAACCGTATGGGTCGACTTTCTCAAAGAGTCCGATCTCTGTTGTTATTCATTCTAGCGACTGTTTGACGGGTTTAGATCCATAGTGAAGGTCTGCCCACGGCACGGCATTATAGCCAAACGAATGAACGAAAGACTACATAGAATGAAAGATAGCTTGAATGCAAACAAGGGAGAACAATCCAACTATGATATTGAACTAAAGCACCTCTCCTAAAAGACTACATAGAAGCAGAACCAGAGAAGACTAACACGGGGGAGAGACAACGGGGAGGAACCCAACTACAAAAGGTACATCGAACTCGAATGAACCAGAAGGCTTCCTCAGTAAGAAACCATAAGTCTAAGCAAGAGACTTACAGGGCTTCATTCATGAACACACTATAGGAGAGAAAGCACCCTCATAGAGCTGATCGACGTCGAGTCTCATACGGGGGTCTTCTAATGCTCCAGATCACTCTATCAACCCATTCCAGTCCCACCTTTGCTGCAACTCATCAGCTATAACCAGTAGCTAGGAGTTCTCACTTCAAGCGGATATTCGATAAATACAGCACCTCTAGTAGTTGGAGAAGGAGATAGGCCGCCCACCTATTCGATCATATGCCATACTTTCATCAACAAAAAATGGAAACCTGCCTGCTAATAGCAAAGGATATAGCCATTCCAAATCCACCCAACAACAACCGTTGCTTCGACCGGAGGTAGTTTACTAACTCTTTTAGGTAGAAGCACCTATTAGCGTACAGTAGTGTGTTCTATCTTTCCAGAACTATATAAGATCTATTATACATCCGGCATAGTCAAAGACCTTGCAACTAAGGGCTTCAACCGATGCCTTCAAGCTCACCTAACTTGGATGCTTCTAGCTTACCATCTATTAAGCCTCGAAACCTTACAATAATTCTTTACTCCAGGTGAAAGAACATCATAAATGGGGAACCCGCAGTAGGAGTCCCGGGAGAGGAATCAACAACGGAAGGTGAAACCGGTATCGAATAGGTGCTGAAAGCAGGCCTTCCGAAGGAGCAGTACCAGTGGGTAGAGAAGGTAATTCCAGTTCAACTATCGGGTAGGAGCCAGCCATGTATTATCTCAGCAGGGTCTTACCCCTAAGAAGATGTGCTTATTGCTCTACTTTGCAGCAACCAAGCTCCGACACTACATCCTTTCCACAACAGTGTTGGTAATTGCTCAAACGGACCTGATTAAGTATATGCTGACCCGTGTTGAAGGGGAGAAGTGGATCCTAGGGCAATCCGAGTTCACTTTTGTAACATCCGTGCTTGTAATCATTGTGAACAGTTCTATTATCAATAAAACAATGTTATTTGATCCCAATGTTTGTTTGGTTGTGTTTTACATTTTTCATGTTTTGACTTTTATGTAATTTCAAACTCTATATCACTTTCTGGAGAGTTATACGCAAACTGGTGCGTAAACGTAATCAGTTTAATGCGACAAATACTCCGGAACATCAACATATACTCAAGATACCTTAAATAACCTTTACATAACTTAGAAATAAGTTTTAAAGGCTTTGGTATGGCAAAAACAAGTTAATTTGTTTACAGGGACTAAACTTGACAAACTGCGAAAGTATGCCAATTTGAACTGTAACGAACATTCCGGAACATGAACATAAGTTAAACATACCATAAATATCCTTTACATAGCTTAGAAATAGGCTTTGAGGGGTTCGGTATGCTAAAATAAACTTTTGGGTCATTCAGGGACTAAAAGTGTCAAAAAGTGCACAAGTTTGCACTTTCGCACATAACTTACGTTCTGAATACATCCGGACATCCAAAAATTTATGTAAGCATGACTATATTATGCTTTAGTGTTTGGCTCGCCAAAAATCCATTCGTCGCGTCATTTGGATCGTTTTTCGCGCTTGTGCGCATTCCGCCGTAATTAAGCGAACATCGCGATCGTACGACCAAACGAACCATCATCCGGCATATTTTTGAGCATGTTTTGAGTTCCCTATACTTTAACTTCATTTTAGAGCCTTAAAATGAGGTTAACGGGGTTCAAACGCATCGAAAAAGGCCTTAAACACGTGCAGGGACCATTTCTGCCACTTTTGAAACATTTCTGAAACAGGGGGGTGCTAGCGTAGCGCGACTGCCTAATGCCTTTGCAGTAGCACTACGCGACTGCCTAACCAGACCAGATTAAGTGTATTTAACATCAGATTGCAGCTGTTTAA
This sequence comes from Helianthus tuberosus, assembly GCA_030545235.1. Taxonomy (NCBI): domain Eukaryota; kingdom Viridiplantae; phylum Streptophyta; class Magnoliopsida; order Asterales; family Asteraceae; genus Helianthus; species Helianthus tuberosus. Next base: position 107,973,106 of record CM060354.1, on the reverse strand, counting down.
TCCTCAACCACACACTCACACTTGTCTAGTCAGCTGATAAGAACTCATTTTTAGTCACCATAAGGTTCCAACACTTGTACGGATGCGATTAAAGCACGGTTTCCATGAAACGATCTTAACGGTGGACCGAAAACTATAAATACCCCATGCCCCCCTTGCAAAACTTACAAGAATTTTGATTTGAGAAACTCCAAGTTGAAACTATTGTTTCATACCTGAGATTTTTGAATCGAAATTAGCATTCGGGGACCCTTCGTAAGTATTCTTTCGTTCTTTTATTGCTTTTCGAGTCTTTTCGAGTCTGAAAGTCAAACTTTGTTTGACTTTCTGCGTTGACCAGTTTATGGTCAATGCGAAGTTCGTTTGAACTTCGCAACGTGAGTGTAATCACGTTGGTTATACTGATTACCACGTTGTCTAGGGTCGTAAGGGTAAGCGATCTAATAAATCGCTTATACCTTCGAACCCGACCCATTTGGTCGATCATTAGGATCCGACCAAATACATTAGGTGACCATAGTAGGTAGGGAATAACCTTCCGAGGTTATACCCTATGGTCACATCGTTTGAGTAGTTGTATGATAGGTAGTTTATATGCCTTTGGTAAATTACCAGAATACCCTTTTCATGTATAATTGGTAATTAAGCATATGTAACCTAAACCTTTGTCACATAATTGATTATGTAACATGTTTAGGCATATAACACTTGTCATAGGGCTAGTTAGGCGGTCCGAACGCGTTTCACGCGAACGACGCGTTAAAGTAGCATAAGCTACCTAAACGGGTCGTAATGGGTCGAAAGCACTTATGTTAGGTTTCATTTAGTATGTAGGCTTTGTAAAACCATATTACACGAGTCTCCATACTCGTTTGGTTTACGAACCCTCATTCTATCCGATCTTCCGATTTAGGTCCGGTTTATTAACATAGTTACCTATATTAGGTGCCGTTTGATTCCGAGATCTCTAGCATTACTTGGTGATTTTCTTAAGACATCTGAGCAATATCAAGTGAGTACATAGACCCCTCTTTTACTGTTTTCCAAACTGTTTTGGGCTGGAACACATGTGCCTACTTGTTACTTTCCTGCTTTCCTGTTTTCACATCATATACCGGCTATGTTTGTTAGTACATTATAGTACATGATTTCATGACATTTCATGCTATGTATGTCCATTGTGTGCATACTTAGTACATTGTTTTACATTACATTTCTGCTATGTATGTTGTCTGATAGCATGCTAGCACATTGATTTACAAGACTTTTCTGCTTTGTATGTTAACTTAGCATACTTAGTACATTGTTTTCATATGACATGTATACAACTGCTATAACATTTGGTTTGCACAAACGGGTCTTTATTACGTTCATTAACATTTGCTACGCCGCTCGGGAGTAAGTAGTGGTACCATAGGACTTGACAAATCCCATTCCTGACATCCCGGGTTTGTTTGGATGTAAGGAATGACTGAATCCGAAAACATTTCTTTTGATAACCTTGACTGAAAGGGTTATCCGACTGTCTCAAGGCTTGAATGTATGCGTTAACTTACCACATAAATGTTCGTATCAATGTAACATGCATTACTTTGCAAAACATAACTTTTTGATATATTCAAAATACTTTGTTTTGTACATTTCTACATTTGGACTATGTGACGATACTTTACTTACAATACATAACATTTGATACACATTACTTGACTACTTTTGGACTTATAAACATTTGATATGGTTTATACAAGGACTTTTGACTATTGGTTTAAACATAGACTTTATACATTGGTGGTTTGTTTAAGTGACTTAAATGACGATATGTGAGTAATATGATACAAGCATGGTGGATACGCCGCTGGTACTTCCTATATATAAATGTTTGTATTATATTACATATCATAGCGTTATTTAAATCATTCATTTTGGATTTATACATTTTACACAAGTAACATGTTTTCAAAAGACTTGGTTTACAATAAAGTTTATTTTATACAACTTAGTGTACTTGGTTATTCATTTAACCATACGTTATTCTTTTGTTTATACATATCATCTGATCTTATCGCTTTTTAAATGATTTACAAAACAAAACAACTTACAAGGTTCATGACTAAACTTTATTAAACATTTTCTTAAACTTAAGTCATGAATCCTATTTTTACAAAACCTATGTATCTCACAGGCATTTTTATGCTGACGTACATATTTTCACATGTGTTTTCAGGAGCTTTTCCATAGGATGTTGATCAGGACACTAGGGCGGACCTGTGCCTTAGAGACTAAAAACGATGATAGACTTTGTTTAATTATGTTATAAACTCTGTATTTCCTGTGTTAAGACAATGTAACTCTTGTTCTATAAATAAAATACAACTTTGTTTGCCATGGATTTGAAACAATTAATTCTGTTACAACACTCCCCGACGTTTTCCGCCACGTCTTGTATGCTATACGTGGTCGGGGTGTGACAGAAGAGTTGGTATCAGAGCCAATGGTTATAGGGAATTAGGTTATTAGTAATGCTTTGACCTAGACTATAACCTTTCTAGGACCCTAACACAAGTTATCTTGTGTTTAGATCTTAAAACATGTACATCACCTATCCTTAGGTGATTATCAAAACAAGAACCAAATTTTCCGAAACGATTTTTGAAAAACAATCATCTGTTTTTGTATGATTTATTACATGGTTTTGAACCCTCTTTTGTAAGGTTTTGAACCCTTCCAGTTTAACTAAAATTTTTGGCCTTGTGCCTTCAAATTTTCAAAATCTCGTCAAGGTTTTGGGTTTTAAATAATGTGAACACGTGCAAACTGGAAGAGTGAATGCCTGTATTCTGGGTTTTCTGTCTAGGCAAGCACTTCGTATATATCTCATCAGACGCGAGACCAGTTGTGCTTACCTGGGAATTCTTGGGATGAGTGTTCACTTATAGGCGAGCATGTCTTCGTGATACATTATTTTTGACCCATTTACTTTGATTAGTCACTGTGAGTCGTTTGTTTGCTTGGTAATGCGGACAAATGACCACCATCTTTGCTTTTGTTGATTTTGTTTCATCTCATTCTCTTCATCCAATCATCTCACTCGTTTCTTTTCATGTTTTCCTCTTTTAGAATGCCTCCTCGACGCGAGAACTAGATAGCGACTGCCGAACTGGCAGAAATCATTGCACAGCAGATGGCTGCCCAATTCCCAAATCTCTTTGCTCAATGGAACCAAGCCAACAACAACAACAATGCTCCATACAAATACAAGGATTTTAACTCGGCTAAACCACTCAAGTTTAGTGGTTCTGAGGGAGCGACTGGGCTTCTTCAGTGGTTTGAGAGCATTGAGAATACTTTCCGCCACGTGCAGTGTCTTGACAATCGCAAAGTCGAGTTTGCTTCGAGCGTATTTCAGAAGAGGGCTTTGACATGGTGGAACGGGGTTATGAGAGATAGGGGTGCTGAGATTGCTCTCGCACAGACATGGGCTGAACTTAGAGCCCTTATGATGAGGGAATTCTGTCCTCGCCATGAACAGCGAGCGTTGGAGAAAGAGTTTGATAACTTGAAACAAGATAGTGGTGAGCACAGGGCATATACTGACAGGTTTGAGGAGTTGAGTCTGCTTTGCCCGACTATGGTTACCCCACTCGACAAGGCCATCAAAAGGTACATCGACGGCCTACCTGACTCAGTACAAGACATCCTTACTGGTAGTGACCCTGCCACACTCCGTCAGGCGATCGAGTTATCAGCGACATTGACTGAGTCGCAGATTCGTAAGGGAAAGCTGCATAAGAAGGGTGACAAGGGTAAGAAGCAGGCATCTGACAAAGGGGATGGTAAGAAAGGTGAAAACAAGAATGGGAAGAATTCTGGTTCCTCAAAGAATTCTAGGAAGCGAAAGGCTTCCCAAAACTATGCCGTTACTGCACAGGCTCAAGCTGCACCAAATCAGCCTGCGCAACCAATAGCCAAGAAGCCTTATTTTGGCAATGCACCTTTGTGCAACAGGTGTAACGGCCATCACCAACCACATCTCCAGTGTCGTCAGTGCACCAACTGCGGAAGATCTGGTCATCTTGCTGTCAACTGCCGCATTCCTGTCAATCAGAACCAGGCAGTTCATAACCAAGCTCAACAAGTTGCTCAGCCTCTTGCTCAGCAACAAGGCCAAGCTGCACGACCTCATTTTCCTCCTGGTTCGTGCTACAATTGTGGGGATCTGACCCACTACAGGAACCGGTGCCCAAGGCTAGCCAACCAGAATCCGAATCAGGCTTCGGCTCGAGGCCGAGCCTTTAACATGAATGCCCAAGAGGCGCAGGCGGATGATAACGTGGTGAACGGTACGTTCTTTATTAATAATCAGCCTGCATCTGTTCTTTTCGATTCTGGTGCCGACAAGAGTTTTGTGTCATTGTCTTTTGAGCCAATGCTTCGTGTGTCTAGAACGAAACTAGGTAAACCTTTGACAGTAGAAGTTGCTAGTGGTGAACCCATTATTCTTGATTCTGTTCTTCGCAACTGCCAGTTGAACCTTAACGACCATCTTTTTCCTATCGACCTCACGCCAATGCAACTTGGAAGCTTCGACGTCATTGTGGGTATGGATTGGTTATCTAAGCATCACGCAGAGATAGTTTGTTCTGAGAAGATCGTTCGTGTGCCGCTTTCGACAGGCGAGATCCTACAGGTTCAAGGTGAGAAACCGTCTGGTGGTCTCAAGCTCATGTCTTGTTTTAAAGCTCGGAAGTATCTGCGGAAGAACTATGTGGCTTTCTTAGCACATGTTACAGAAGATAAAGGCAAGGGTAAGACTATTTCAGATATTCCTGTCGTTCGGGATTATTCTGAAGTATTCCCTGAAGATTTACCTGGTCTACCTCCAGCACGCCAAGTCAAGTTTCGCATTGATCTCGTACCTGGTGCAAATCCCGTTGCCAGAGCTCCATATCGTCTTGCACCGTCTGAGATGCAAGAGTTGTCTAAGCAGCTTCAGGAGCTCTCTGACAAAGGTTTTATCCGTCCTAGCTTTTCACCTTGGGGTGCTCCCATTCTTTTTGTCAAGAAAAAGGATGGATCTTTTAGGATGTGTATCGATTATCATGAGCTTAACAAGCTTACCATCAAGAATCGATATCCCCTACCTCGCATTGATGATCTCTTTGATCAGCTACAGGGCGCTTCTTATTTTTCTAAGATTGATCTACGTTCTGGGTATCACCAACTTCGGGTGCATGAAGAAGATATTCCCAAGACAGCGTTTCGTACTCGTTATGGGCATTATGAGTTCACAGTCATGCCATTCGGTGTGACTAATGCTCCTGCTGTTTTCATGGATTTAATGAATAGGGTCTGCAAACCCTATTTGGATCAGTTCGTCATTGTTTTTATTGACGACATCCTGATATACTCTAAGACGCGAGCTGATCACGAGCAACATCTTCGTCTTACTCTGGAACTCCTAAAGAAAGAGCAACTTTTCACCAAATTCTCCAAGTGCGAATTTTGGCTTAAAGAAGTTCAATTTTTGGGGCATATTATCAACGAACAGGGTATTCATGTAGATCCCTCCAAGATCAGTGCGATTAAGGATTGGGATACGCCTACTACTCCTACTGAAGTTCGTTCTTTTCTTGGTCTAGCGGGTTATTATCGCCGCTTCATTGAAAACTTTTCAAAGATTGCAGTTCCTCTAACTGCTCTAACTCAGAAGAACAAACCCTTTGACTGGGGATTCAAACAAGAGGAAGCTTTTCAACACTTGAAGCAAAAACTTTGCGACGCGCCTGGTCTGACTTTGCCTGAGGGCAATGATGATTTCGTCGTTTATTGTGATGCATCTAAATTGGGTCTTGGCTATGTTCTGATGCAAAGGAACAAAGTCATAGCATACGCATCGAGACAGTTGAAGATACATGAGAAGAACTACACCACTCATGATCTTGAGTTGGGTGCAGTTGTTTTCGCTCTAAAGATATGGAGACACTATTTGTACGGTACAAAATGTGTGGTTTTCACGGACCACAAAAGTCTTCAGCATATCTTCAACCAGAAAGAACTCAACATGAGGCAACGACGTTGGGTTGAGCTTTTAAACGACTATGACTGCGAAATTCGCTACCATCCTGGTAAGGCGAATGTCGTAGCTGATGCATTGAGTCGTAAGGAACGTACTAAGCTTCATTGTGTACGTGTTCAATCTGTTATTCAAGCTCGATCCGATATCCAAGCACGCATTTCCCATGCTCAACAATCTTGTGTTTCACAAGGTTTGATGGATAAGGAATTTCCCTATCACATAACACCTGCTCTGGAACTGAAGGACAATGGATCGTATTACTTCATGGACCGTTTGTGGGTCCCAAGCCAGGATAATCTGCGTACCTTGCTTATGGATGAAGCCCATAAGTCTCGTTATTCTATTCATCCGGGCTCAGATAAGATGTATAAGGATCTTCGTATTCACTATTGGTGGCCTGGTATGAAGAAAGACATTGCCTTATACGTATCAAAATGCCTTACTTGTCTTAAGGTTAAGGCTGAACATCAGCGTCCATCTGGTTTATTGGTGCAACCAGAGATCCCAGTTTGGAAATGGGAAAACATTACTATGGATCTTGTTACCAAACTTCCACGCACTAAGAAAGGTCATGATGCCATCTGGGTAGTTGTTGATCGTCTTACTAAGTCAGCACATTTCTTGCCAATCCGTGAGGATTTTCCTGCTGACAGGCTTGCACAAATCTATGTGGATGAAATTGTAGCTCGACATGGTGTTCCTTTGAACATCATTTCTGACAGAGATGCTCATTTCACTTCTCATTTTTGGAGAACCCTGCAATCTGCTATGGGGACCCAACTTAACCTGAGCACAGCTTATCATCCGCAAACGGATGGTCAATCTGAAAGAACAATCCAGACTCTGGAGGATATGCTTAGAGCTTGTGTGATCGATTTTGGTGGTAGTTGGGATTCACATCTTAAGTTGATTGAATTCTCCTACAACAACAGTTATCACACCAGCATCAAAATGGCTCCTTTCGAGGTTCTCTATGGTCGAAAATGTCGTTCACCAGTCTGCTGGAATGAGATCGGTGAGGCTCAACTTACTGGACCTGCCCTCATTTTAGAGACAACGGACAAGGTCAAGAAAGTTCGCGATAACCTTCAGACAGCTCAAAGCCGTCAAAAGAGTTACGCGGATCCAAAACGCAAACCCTTGGAATTTCAAGTCAGTGATCGAGTATTACTTAAGGTCTCACCTTGGAAAGGTGTGATCAGATTTGGAAAGAAAGGAAAACTTGCACCTAGATACGTTGGACCATTCAAGATCGTCGAAAGAATCGGAAAGGTAGCCTACAGACTTGAGTTACCTCCTGAACTTGGAAATGTTAATCCAACCTTTCACGTATCCAATCTCAAGAGGTGTTTAGCTGATGAGAATCTCCACGTACCGCTTGATGAAATTCGTGTTGGCAAAACACTGAAATTTGTTGAGAAACCAGTGGAAATCATGGAACGTGAAGTCAAGTGGCTTAAACGCAAGCGCATTCCTTTGGTCAAAGTTCGCTGGGAAGCAAAACGTGGACCCGAGTTTACTTGGGAACGCGAAGATCAAATGAAAGCGAAATATCCACATCTTTTCCCACGAGTTTCCTCTAAATAAATTTCGGGACGAAATTTCCACAAGTAGGGGAGACTGTAACATCCGTGCTTCTAATCATTGTGAACAGTTCTATTATCAATAAAACAATGTTATTTGATCCCAATGTTTGTTTGGTTGTGTTTTACATTTTTCATGTTTTGACTTTTATGTAATTTCAAACTCTATATCACTTTCTGGAGAGTTATACGCAAACTGGTGCGTAAACGTAATCAGTTTAATGCGACAAATACTCCGGAACATCAACATATACTCAACATACCTTAAATAACCTTTACATAACTTAGAAATAAGTTTTAAAGGCTTTGGTATGGCAAAAACAAGTTAATTTGTTTACAGGGACTAAACTTGACAAACTGCGAAAGTATGCCAATTTGAACTGTAACGAACATTCCGGAACATGAACATAAGTTAAACATACCATAAATATCCTTTACATAGCTTAGAAATAGGCTTTGAGGGGTTCGGTATGCTAAAATAAACTTTTGGGTCATTCAGGGACTAAAAGTGTCAAAAAGTGCACAAGTTTGCACTTTCGCACATAACTTACGTTCTGAATACATCCGGACATCCAAAAATTTATGTAAGCATGACTATATTATGCTTTAGTGTTTGGCTCGCCAAAAATCCATTCGTCGCGTCATTTGGATCGTTTTTCGCGCTTGTGCGCATTCCGCCGTAATTAAGCGAACATCGCGATCGTACGACCAAACGAACCATCATCCGGCATATTTTTGAGCATGTTTTGAGTTCCCTATACTTTAACTTCATTTTAGAGCCTTAAAATGAGGTTAACGGGGTTCAAACGCATCGAAAAAGGCCTTAAACACGTGCAGGGACCATTTCTGCCACTTTTGAAACATTTCTGAAACAGGGGGGTGCTAGCGTAGCGCGACTGCCTAATGCCTTTGCAGTAGCACTACGCGACTGCCTAACCAGACCAGATTAAGTGTATTTAACATCAGATTGCAGCTGTTTAATCCTCAACCACACACTCACACTTGTCTAGTCAGCTGATAAGAACTCATTTTTAGTCACCATAAGGTTCCAACACTTGTACGGATGCGATTAAAGCACGGTTTCCATGAAACGATCTTAACGGTGGACCGAAAACTATAAATACCCCATGCCCCCCTTGCAAAACTTACAAGAATTTTGATTTGAGAAACTCCAAGTTGAAACTATTGTTTCATACCTGAGATTTTTGAATCGAAATTAGCATTCGGGGACCCTTCGTAAGTATTCTTTCGTTCTTTTATTGCTTTTCGAGTCTTTTCGAGTCTGAAAGTCAAACTTTGTTTGACTTTCTGCGTTGACCAGTTTATGGTCAATGCGAAGTTCGTTTGAACTTCGCAACGTGAGTGTAATCACGTTGGTTATACTGATTACCACGTTGTCTAGGGTCGTAAGGGTAAGCGATCTAATAAATCGCTTATACCTTCGAACCCGACCCATTTGGTCGATCATTAGGATCCGACCAAATACATTAGGTGACCATAGTAGGTAGGGAATAACCTTCCGAGGTTATACCCTATGGTCACATCGTTTGAGTAGTTGTATGATAGGTAGTTTATATGCCTTTGGTAAATTACCAGAATACCCTTTTCATGTATAATTGGTAATTAAGCATATGTAACCTAAACCTTTGTCACATAATTGATTATGTAACATGTTTAGGCATATAACACTTGTCATAGGGCTAGTTAGGCGGTCCGAACGCGTTTCACGCGAACGACGCGTTAAAGTAGCATAAGCTACCTAAACGGGTCGTAATGGGTCGAAAGCACTTATGTTAGGTTTCATTTAGTATGTAGGCTTTGTAAAACCATATTACACGAGTCTCCATACTCGTTTGGTTTACGAACCCTCATTCTATCCGATCTTCCGATTTAGGTCCGGTTTATTAACATAGTTACCTATATTAGGTGCCGTTTGATTCCGAGATCTCTAGCATTACTTGGTGATTTTCTTAAGACATCTGAGCAATATCAAGTGAGTACATAGACCCCTCTTTTACTGTTTTCCAAACTGTTTTGGGCTGGAACACATGTGCCTACTTGTTACTTTCCTGCTTTCCTGTTTTCACATCATATACCGGCTATGTTTGTTAGTACATTATAGTACATGATTTCATGACATTTCATGCTATGTATGTCCATTGTGTGCATACTTAGTACATTGTTTTACATTACATTTCTGCTATGTATGTTGTCTGATAGCATGCTAGCACATTGATTTACAAGACTTTTCTGCTTTGTATGTTAACTTAGCATACTTAGTACATTGTTTTCATATGACATGTATACAACTGCTATAACATTTGGTTTGCACAAACGGGTCTTTATTACGTTCATTAACATTTGCTACGCCGCTCGGGAGTAAGTAGTGGTACCATAGGACTTGACAAATCCCATTCCTGACATCCCGGGTTTGTTTGGATGTAAGGAATGACTGAATCCGAAAACATTTCTTTTGATAACCTTGACTGAAAGGGTTATCCGACTGTCTCAAGGCTTGAATGTATGCGTTAACTTACCACATAAATGTTCGTATCAATGTAACATGCATTACTTTGCAAAACATAACTTTTTGATATATTCAAAATACTTTGTTTTGTACATTTCTACATTTGGACTATGTGACGATACTTTACTTACAATACATAACATTTGATACACATTACTTGACTACTTTTGGACTTATAAACATTTGATATGGTTTATACAAGGACTTTTGACTATTGGTTTAAACATAGACTTTATACATTGGTGGTTTGTTTAAGTGACTTAAATGACGATATGTGAGTAATATGATACAAGCATGGTGGATACGCCGCTGGTACTTCCTATATATAAATGTTTGTATTATATTACATATCATAGCGTTATTTAAATCATTCATTTTGGATTTATACATTTTACACAAGTAACATGTTTTCAAAAGACTTGGTTTACAATAAAGTTTATTTTATACAACTTAGTGTACTTGGTTATTCATTTAACCATACGTTATTCTTTTGTTTATACATATCATCTGATCTTATCGCTTTTTAAATGATTTACAAAACAAAACAACTTACAAGGTTCATGACTAAACTTTATTAAACATTTTCTTAAACTTAAGTCATGAATCCTATTTTTACAAAACCTATGTATCTCACAGGCATTTTTATGCTGACGTACATATTTTCACATGTGTTTTCAGGAGCTTTTCCATAGGATGTTGATCAGGACACTAGGGCGGACCTGTGCCTTAGAGACTAAAAACGATGATAGACTTTGTTTAATTATGTTATAAACTCTGTATTTCCTGTGTTAAGACAATGTAACTCTTGTTCTATAAATAAAATACAACTTTGTTTGCCATGGATTTGAAACAATTAATTCTGTTACAACACTCCCCGACGTTTTCCGCCACGTCTTGTATGCTATACGTGGTCGGGGTGTGACAGAAGAGTTGGTATCAGAGCCAATGGTTATAGGGAATTAGGTTATTAGTAATGCTTTGACCTAGACTATAACCTTTCTAGGACCCTAACACAAGTTATCTTGTGTTTAGATCTTAAAACATGTACATCACCTATCCTTAGGTGATTATCAAAACAAGAACCAAATTTTCCGAAACGATTTTTGAAAAACAATCATCTGTTTTTGTATGATTTATTACATGGTTTTGAACCCTCTTTTGTAAGGTTTTGAACCCTTCCAGTTTAACTAAAATTTTTGGCCTTGTGCCTTCAAATTTTCAAAATCTCGTCAAGGTTTTGGGTTTTAAATAATGTGAACACGTGCAAACTAGAAGAGTGAATGCCTGTATTCTGGGTTTTCTTTCTAGGCAAGCACTTCGTATATATCTCATCAGACGCGAGACCAGTTGTGCTTACCTGGGAATTCTTGGGATGAGTGTTCACTTATAGGCGAGCATGTCTTCGTGATACATTATTTTTGACCCATTTACTTTGATTAGTCACTGTGAGTCGTTTGTTTGCTTGGTAATGCGGACAAATGACCACCATCTTTGCTTTTGTTGATTTTGTTTCATCTCATTCTCTTCATCCAATCATCTCACTCGTTTCTTTTCATGTTTTCCTCTTTTAGAATGCCTCCTCGACGCGAGAACTAGATAGCGACTGCCGAACTGGCAGAAATCATTGCACAGCAGATGGCTGCCCAATTCCCAAATCTCTTTGCTCAATGGAACCAAGCCAACAACAACAACAATGCTCCATGCAAATACAAGGATTTTAACTCGGCTAAACCACTCAAGTTTAGTGGTTCTGGGGGAGCGACTGGGCTTCTTCAGTGGTTTGAGAGCATTGAGAATACTTTCCGCCACGTGCAGTGTCTTGACAATCGCAAAGTCGAGTTTGCTTCGAGCGTATTTCAGAAGAGGGCTTTGACATGGTGGAACGGGGTTATGAGAGATAGGGGTGCTGAGATTGCTCTCGCACAGACATGGGCTGAACTTAGAGCCCTTATGATGAGGGAATTCTGTCCTCGCCATGAACAGCGAGCGTTGGAGAAAGAGTTTGATAACTTGAAACAAGATAGTGGTGAGCACAGGGCATATACTGACAGGTTTGAGGAGTTGAGTTTGCTTTGCCCGACTATGGTTACCCCACTCGACAAGGCCATCAAAAGGTACATCGACGGCCTACCTGACTCAGTACAAGACATCCTTACTGGTAGTGACCCTGCCACACTCCGTCAGGCGATCGAGTTATCAGCGACATTGACTGAGTCGCAGATTCGTAAGGGAAAGCTGCATAAGAAGGGTGACAAGGGTAAGAAGCAGGCATCTGACAAAGGGGATGGTAAGAAAGGTGAAAACAAGAATGGGAAGAATTCTGGTTCCTCAAAGAATTCTAGGAAGCGAAAGGCTTCCCAAAACTATGCCGTTACTGCACAGGCTCAAGCTGCACCAAATCAGCCTGCGCAACCAATAGCCAAGAAGCCTTATTTTGGCAATGCACCTTTGTGCAACAGGTGTAACGGCCATCACCAACCACATCTCCAGTGTCGTCAGTGCACCAACTGCGGAAGATCTGGTCATCTTGCTGTCAACTGCCGCATTCCTGTCAATCAGAACCAGGCAGTTCATAACCAAGCTCAACAAGTTGCTCAGCCTCTTGCTCAGCAACAAGGCCAAGCTGCACGACCTCATTTTCCTCCTGGTTCGTGCTACAATTGTGGGGATCTGACCCACTACAGGAACCGGTGCCCAAGGCTAGCCAACCAGAATCCGAATCAGGCTTCGGCTCGAGGCCGAGCCTTTAACATGAATGCCCAAGAGGCGCAGGCGGATGATAACGTGGTGAACGGTACGTTCTTTATTAATAATCAGCCTGCATCTGTTCTTTTCGATTCTGGTGCCGACAAGAGTTTTGTGTCATTGTCTTTTGAGCCAATGCTTCGTGTGTCTAGAACGAAACTAGGTAAACCTTTGACAGTAGAAGTTGCTAGTGGTGAACCCATTATTCTTGATTCTGTTCTTCGCAACTGCCAGTTGAACCTTAACGACCATCTTTTTCCTATCGACCTCACGCCAATGCAACTTAGAAGCTTCGACGTCATTGTGGGTATGGATTGGTTATCTAAGCATCACGCAGAGATAGTTTGTTCTGAGAAGATCGTTCGTGTGCCGCTTTCGACAGGCGAGATCCTACAGGTTCAAGGTGAGAAACCGTCTGGTGGTCTCAAGCTCATGTCTTGTTTTAAAGCTCGGAAGTATCTGCGGAAGAACTATGTGGCTTTCTTAGCACATGTTACAGAAGATAAAGGCAAGGGTAAGACTATTTCAGATATTCCTGTCATTCGGGATTATTCTGAAGTATTCCCTGAAGATTTACCTGGTCTACCTCCAGCACGCCAAGTCAAGTTTCGCATTGATCTCGTACCTGGTGCAAATCCCGTTGCCAGAGCTCCATATCGTCTTGCACCGTCTGAGATGCAAGAGTTGTCTAAGCAGCTTCAGGAGCTCTCTGACAAAGGTTTTATCCGTCCTAGCTTTTCACCTTGGGGTGCTCCCATTCTTTTTGTCAAGAAAAAGGATGGATCTTTTAGGATGTGTATCGATTATCATGAGCTTAACAAGCTTACCATCAAGAATCGATATCCCCTACCTCGCATTGATGATCTCTTTGATCAGCTACAGGGCGCTTCTTATTTTTCTAAGATTGATCTACGTTCTGGGTATCACCAACTTCGGGTGCATGAAGAAGATATTCCCAAGACAGCGTTCCGTACTCGTTATGGGCATTATGAGTTCACAGTCATGCCATTCGGTGTGACTAATGCTCCTGCTGTTTTCATGGATTTAATGAATAGGGTCTGCAAACCCTATTTGGATCAGTTCGTCATTGTTTTTATTGACGACATCCTGATATACTCTAAGACGCGAGCTGATCACGAGCAACATCTTCGTCTTACTCTGGAACTCCTAAAGAAAGAGCAACTTTTCACCAAATTCTCCAAGTGCGAATTTTGGCTTAAAGAAGTTCAATTTTTGGGGCATATTATCAACGAACAGGGTATTCATGTAGATCCCTCCAAGATCAGTGCGATTAAGGATTGGGATACGCCTACTACTCCTACTGAAGTTCGTTCTTTTCTTGGTCTAGCGGGTTATTATCGCCGCTTCATTGAAAACTTTTCAAAGATTGCAGTTCCTCTAACTGCTCTAACTCAGAAGAACAAACCCTTTGACTGGGGATTCAAACAAGAGGAAGCTTTTCAACACTTGAAGCAAAAACTTTGCGACGCGCCTGGTCTGACTTTGCCTGAGGGCAATGATGATTTCGTCGTTTATTGTGATGCATCTAAATTGGGTCTTGGCTATGTTCTGATGCAAAGGAACAAAGTCATAGCATACGCATCGATACAGTTGAAGATACATGAGAAGAACTACACCACTCATGATCTTGAGTTGGGTGCAGTTGTTTTCGCTCTAAAGATATGGAGACACTATTTATACGGTACAAAATGTGTGGTTTTCACGGACCACAAAAGTCTTCAGCATATCTTCAACCAGAAAGAACTCAACATGAGGCAACGACGTTGGGTTGAGCTTTTAAACGACTATGACTGCGAAATTCGCTACCATCCTGGTAAGGAGAATGTCGTAGCTGATGCATTGAGTCGTAAGGAACGTACTAAGCTTCATTGTGTACGTGTTCAATCTGTTATTCAAGCTCGATCCGATATCCAAGCACGCATTTCCCATGCTCAACAATCTTGTGTTTCACAAGGTTTGATGGATAAGGAATTTCCCTATCACATAACACCTGCTCTGGAACTGAAGGACAATGGATCGTATTACTTCATGGACCGTTTGTGGGTCCCAAGCCAGGATAATCTGCGTACCTTGCTTATGGATGAAGCCCATAAGTCTCGTTATTCTATTCATCCGGGCTCAGATAAGATGTATAAGGATCTTCGTATTCACTATTGGTGGCCTGGTATGAAGAAAGACATTGCCTTATACGTATCAAAATGCCTTACTTGTCTTAAGGTTAAGGCTGAACATCAGCGTCCATCTGGTTTATTGGTGCAACCAGAGATCCCAGTTTGGAAATGGGAAAACATTACTATGGATCTTGTTACCAAACTTCCACGCACTAAGAAAGGTCATGATGCCATCTGGGTAGTTGTTGATCGTCTTACTAAGTCAGCACATTTCTTGCCAATCCGTGAGGATTTTCCTGCTGACAGGCTTGCACAAATCTATGTGGATGAAATTGTAGCTCGACATGGTGTTCCTTTGAACATCATTTCTGACAGAGATGCTCATTTCACTTCTCATTTTTGGAGAACCCTGCAATCTGCTATGGGGACCCAACTTAACCTGAGCACAGCTTATCATCCGCAAACGGATGGTCAATCTGAAAGAACAATCCAGACTCTGGAGGATATGCTTAGAGCTTGTGTGATCGATTTTGGTGGTAGTTGGGATTCACATCTTAAGTTGATTGAATTCTCCTACAACAACAGTTATCACACCAGCATCAAAATGGCTCCTTTTGAGGTTCTCTATGGTCGAAAATGTCGTTCACCAGTCTGCTGGAATGAGATCGGTGAGGCTCAACTTACTGGACCTGCCCTCATTTTAGAGACAACGGACAAGGTCAAGAAAGTTCGCGATAACCTTCAGACAGCTCAAAGCCGTCAAAAGAGTTACGCGGATCCAAAACGCAAACCCTTGGAATTTCAAGTCAGTGATCGAGTATTACTTAAGGTCTCACCTTGGAAAGGTGTGATCAGATTTGGAAAGAAAGGAAAACTTGCACCTAGATACGTTGGACCATTCAAGATCGTCGAAAGAATCGGAAAGGTAGCCTACAGACTTGAGTTACCTCCTGAACTTGGAAATGTTAATCCAACCTTTCACATATCCAATCTCAAGAGGTGTTTAGCTGATGAGAATCTCCACGTACCGCTTGACGAAATTCGTGTTGGCAAAACACTGAAATTTGTTGAGAAACCAGTGGAAATCATGGAACGTGAAGTCAAGTGGCTTAAACGCAAGCGCATTCCTTTGGTCAAAGTTCGCTGGGAAGCAAAACGTGGACCCGAGTTTACTTGGGAACGCGAAGATCAAATGAAAGCGAAATATCCACATCTTTTCCCACGAGTTTCCTCTAAATAAATTTCGGGACGAAATTTCCACAAGTAGGGGAGACTGTAACATCCGTGCTTCTAATCATTGTGAACAGTTCTATTATCAATAAAACAATGTTATTTGATCCCAATGTTTGTTTGGTTGTGTTTTACATTTTTCATGTTTTGACTTTTATGTAATTTCAAACTCTATATCACTTTCTGGAGAGTTATACGCAAACTGGTGCGTAAACGTAACCAGTTTAATGCGACAAATACTCCGGAACATCAACATATACTCAACATACCTTAAATAACCTTTACATAACTTAGAAATAAGTTTTAAAGGCTTTGGTATGGCAAAAACAAGTTAATTTGTTTACAGGGACTAAACTTGACAAACTGCGAAAGTATGCCAATTTGAACTGTAACGAACATTCCGGAACATGAACATAAGTTAAACATACCATAAATATCCTTTACATAGCTTAGAAATAGGCTTTGAGGGGTTCGGTATGCTAAAATAAACTTTTGGGTCATTCAGGGACTAAAAGTGTCAAAAAGTGCACAAGTTTGCACTTTCGCACATAACTTACGTTCTGAATACATCCGGACATCCAAAAATTTATGTAAGCATGACTATATTATGCTTTAGTGTTTGGCTCGCCAAAAATCCATTCGTCGCGTCATTTGGATCGTTTTTCGCGCTTGTGCGCATTCCGCCGTAATTAAGCGAACATCGCGATTGTACGACCAAACGAACCATCATCCGGCATATTTTTGAGCATGTTTTGAGTTCCCTATACTTTAACTTCATTTTAGAGCCTTGAAATGAGGTTAACGGGGTTCAAACACATCGAAAAAGGCCTTAAACACGTGCAGGGACCATTTCTGCCACTTTTGAAACATTTCTGAAACAGGGGGGTGCTAGCGTAGCGCGACTGCCTAATGCCTTTGCAGTAGCGCTACGCGACTACTTAACCAGACCAGATTAAGTGTATTTAACATCAGATTGCAGCTGTTTAATCCTCAACCACACACTCACACTTGTCTAGTCAGCTGATAAGAACTCATTTTTAGTCACCATAAGGTTCCAACACTTGTACGGATGCGATTAAAGCACGGTTTCCATGAAACGATCTTAACGGTGGACCGAAAACTATAAATACCCCATGCCCCCCCCCATTGCAAAACTTACAAGAATTTTGATTTGAGAAACTCTAAGTTGAAACTATTGTTTCATACCTGAGATTTTTGAATCGAAATTAGCATTCGGGGACCCTTCGTAAGTATTCTTTCGTTCTTTTATTGCTTTTCGAGTCTTTTCGAGTCTGAAAGTCAAACTTTGTTTGACTTTCTGCGTTGACCAGTTTATGGTCAATGCGAAGTTCGTTTGAACTTCGCAACGTGAGTGTAATCACGTTGGTTATAGTCCCTAGGGACTATGCCTACTGATTACCACGTTGTCTAGGGTCGTAAGGGTAAGCGATCTAATAAATCGCTTATACCTTCGAACCCGACCCATTTGGTCGATCATTAGGATCCGACCAAATACATTAGGTGACCATAGTAGGTAGGGAATAACCTTCCGAGGTTATACCCTATGGTCACATCGTTTGAGTAGTTGTATGATAGGTAGTTTATATGCCTTAGGTAAATTACCAGAATACCCTTTTCATGTATAATTGGTAATTAAGCATATGTAACCTAAACCTTTGTCACATAATTGATTATGTAACATGTTTAGGCATATAACACTTGTCATAGGGCTAGTTAGGCGGTCCGAACGCGTTTCACGCGAACGACGCGTTAAAGTAGCATAAGCTACCTAAACGGGTCGTAATGGGTCGAAAGCACTTATGTTAGGTTTCATTTAGTATGTAGGCTTTGTTAAACCATATTACACGAGTCTCCATACTCGTTTGGTTTACGAACCCTCATTCTGTCACACCCCGACCGCGTAAAACAACAAACCGCGGCGGAAACATCGGGGCGTGTTGCGACAGAATTAATTGTTTCATAACCATGGCATACAAAGTTGTATTTTATTTATTAAACAAGGGTGTTACATTGTTTCAAACAGGAAATTAACGAGTTCAGAACATAATTAAACATAGTCTATCTTCTTTTAAAGTCTCTAAGGCACAGGTCCGCCCTAGTATCATGATCAACATCCTATGGAAAAGCACCTGAAAACACATGTGAAAATAGGTACGTCAGCATAAAAATGCCTGTGAGATACATAGGTTTTGTGAAAATAGGATTCATGACTTGAGTTTAAGAAAATGTTTAATCATGAACCCCGTACTTTGCTTTGTCTTGTAAATCATTTGAAAACAATAAGGTCAGATGATATGTATAAGTAATGTCAGGTTAAATAAATAACCATGTAAAAATGTGTTTGTATAAGATAAGTTGTTTGTAAATCAATGTCTTGTGAAAAGTATGTTATTTGTATAAAATGTTCTATGTCTCAATATTGAAATGATTCAAATAACGTTACGACATATAATACCATACAAACACTTATATATAGGAAGTACCAGCGGCGTATCCACCATGCTTGTATCATATTACACACGCATCGTTACTTAATCACTTAATCAAACTAAACCAACCAATGTAAGATGTCTATGTTTAACCCAATTGTCAAATGTATTGAATAATATGTCAAATGTAAATCATGTCAAATGTCTATGTCAAATATCCATGTCAAATGTCTATGTCAAATATCCATGTCAAATGTCTATGTCTAATATCAATGTCAAATGTCTATGTCAAATATCCATGTCAAATGTCTATGTCAAAATGTCATGTATGGCAAGTGAAATGTCTCAACTAAACCATATGCACAAAAACAAAGTATTGAAGTAAAACTTGGTTTAAATCAACGCTATGTTTTGTGTAAATGCATGCAACTATTTAATATGAACATTTATGCGGTATTGTGAAAATGCATACATCCAAGCCTGGCGACTGTGGTGATAAACCCTTTAAACAAATTAAAGGTCTATCTGTCTTAATGTCAACGAATTCGGTCATTCCTTTCTGTCCCCTTTCCCTGGGATGTCCGGAACGGGAGTTGTCAATTCCTATGGTACCACTACCTACTAACGAACGGCGTAGCTAATGTTAATGAATGTATTGTCCCATGTAAACAAACCAAATGTCATACCAAAATGTAAACATGTGAAAAATAATGCACTAAGTATGTAATCAAATGAACATACATAGCGTGAAATGTCATGTAAAACGATGTACTAAGTAATGCACACAATGGGCACACCTAGCATAAAATGTCATGTAAAACGATGTACTAAGTAATGCACACAATGGGCATACCTAGCATGAAATGTCATGTAAAACAATGTACTAAGTAATGCACACAATGGGCATACCTAGCATGAAATGTCATGTAAAACAATGTACCAAGTAATGCACACAATGGGCACACCTAGCATAAGATGTAATGAAATCATGTACTATAATGTACTAACGAACATAGCAGGTATATGATGTGAAAACGGGAAAGCATGAAAGTAACAAGTAGGCACATGTGTTCCACCCCAAAACAGTTTGGAAAACAGTAAAAGAGGGGTCTATGTACTCACTTGTGATTGCTCAGTTGTATAAAGATAACCACCAAGCAATGCAAGAGATCTCGGAATCAAACGGCACCTAGTATAGGTAACTATGTTAATAAACCGGACCTAAATCGGATGATTGGATAGCATTAGGGTTTGTAAACCAAATGAGTGTAGGAACTCACGTGATATGGTTTAACAAAGCCTACATGCTAAATGAAACTTAACCTAAGTCTTATTGACCCATTATGATCCGTTTAGGTAGCTTATGCTACTTTAACGTATCGTGCGCGTGAAACGCGTTCGGACCGCCTAACTAGTCCTATGACAAGTATTATATGCCTAAACATGTTAAATAATCAGTTATGTGACAAAAGTTTAGGTTACATATGCTAAATTACCAATTATGTATGAAAAGGGTATTCTGGTAATTTACCTAAGGCATATAAACTACCTATCATACAACTACTTAAACGTCGTGACCATAAGGTATAACCTCGGAAGGTTATTCCCTACACTATGGTCACCTAATGTATTTGGTCGGATCCTAATGATCGACCAAACTGGGTCGGGTTCGAGGTATAAGCGATTTATTAGATCGCTTACCCTACGACCCTTGACAACGTGGTAATCAGTAGGCATAGTCCCAAGGGACTATGACCATCGTGATTACAATCACGTTGCGAAGTTCAAACGAACTTCGCATTGACCATTACTGGTCAACGCTGAAAGTCAAACAAAGTTTGACTTTCTGACTCGAAAAGCAGTAAAAATAAGGAAAAGAACGAAAGAATACTTACGAAGGGTCCCCGAATGCTAATCTAGATCAGTATAGTTCAGGTATGAAACAAGGTTTCAACTTAGAACACAACTAATAAGATTCTAGTGCTTAAAAACAATGAAAGGCATGGGGTATATATAGTTTTCTGGTAACCGTTAGGATCGTTTCTTGAATAACGTGATCGAATCTCGTGCGTACACTTGTCGGAATGTTATGGTGCCACAAATGCTCCTTAACTTAGTGACACATCACTTAAAACATGTGGTTAAGAATTAATTAGTTGCAACTTGCATTTAAAAACATTGAATCTGTCCAGAATGTCAGTCGCGTAGCGCGACAGGTAGCCCTATAGGCGTCGCGCTACGCGAGCACCTCCCCTGAATCAGAATGTTTGAAAATTGGCAGCTATGGTCCCTGCACGTGTTTAAGCCATTTTTCGATGCGTTTGAACCCCGTTAACCTCATTTCAAGGCTCTAAAATGTAGTTAAAGTATAGGGAACTCAAAACATACTCAAAAATATGCCGGAGGTTGGTCCGTTTGGCCGTACGAACGCGATGTTCGCTTAATTACGACGGAATGCGCACAAGCGCGAAAAACGAACCAAATGACGCAACGAATGGATTTTTCTTAAGGCGAACACTAAAATATAATGTAGTCATGCTTACATAAATTTTTGGATGTCCAGATGTATTCAGAACGTAAGTTATGCGCGAAAATGCAAACTTGTGCATTTTTTGACACTTTTAGTCCCTGAATGTCCCAAAAGTTTATTTTAGCACACCAAACCCCTCAAAGCCTATTTCTAAGCTATGTAAAGGATATTTAAGGTGTGTTTAACTTATGGTCATGTTCCGGAATGTTCGTTACAGTTCAAATTGACATACTTTCGCAGTTTGTCATATTTAGTCCCTGTAAGCGAATTAACTTGTTTTTGCCATACCAAAGCCTTCAAAACTTATTTCTAAGTTATGTAAAGGTTATTTAAGGTATGTTGAGTATATGTTGATGTTCCGGAGTATTTGTCGCGTTAAACTGAGTACGTTTTCGCACCAGTTTGCGTATAACTCTCCAGAAATTGATATAGAGTTTGGAATTGGATAAAAGTCAAAACATGAAAAAAATATAACATAACAAAACAAACATTGGGATCAAATAACATTGTTTTATTGATAATAGAACTGTTCATAGTGATTACAAGCACAGTTGTTACAGTCTCCCCTACTTGTGGAAATTTCGTCCCGAAATTTATTTAGAGGAAACTCGTGGAAAAAGATGTGGATATTTCGCCTTCATTTGATCTTCGCGTTCCCAAGTAAACTCAGGTCCACGTTTAGCTTCCCAGCGAACTTTGACCAAAGGAATGCGCTTGCGTTTAAGCCACTTGACTTCACGTTCCATGATTTCCACTGGTTTCTCAACAAATTTCAGTGTTTTGCCAACACGAATTTCGTCAAGCGGTATGGAGAAGTTCTCATCAGCTGTACACTTCTTGAGATTGGACACGTGAAAAGTTGGATGAACATTTCCCAGTTCAGGAGGTAACTCAAGTCTGTAGGCTACCTTTCCGATTCTTTCGACGATCTTGAATGGTCCAACATATCTAGGTGCAAGTTTTCCTTTCTTTCCAAATCCGATCACACCTTTCCAAGGTGAGACCTTAAGTAATACTCGATCACCGACTTGAAATTCAAAGGCTTTGCGTTTTGGGTCCGCGTAAATCTTCTGACGGTTTCTAGCTGCCTGAAGGTTATCACGAACTTTCTTGACCTTGTCAGTTGTCTCTAAAATGAGGGCAGGTCCAGTAAGTTGAGCCTCGCCAATCTCATTCCAGCAGACTGGTGAACGACATTTTCGACCATAGAGAGCTTCGAAAGGAGCCATTTTGATGCTAGTGTGATAACTGTTGTTGTAGGAGAATTCAATCAATTTAAGATGTGAATCCCAGCTACCACCAAAATCGATCACACAAGCTCTTAGCATATCCTCCAGAGTCTGGATTGTTCTCTCAGATTGACCATCCGTTTGCGGATGATAAGCTGTGCTCAGATTAAGTTGGGTTCCCATAGCAGATTGCATGGTTCTCCAAAAATGAGAAGTGAAACGAGCATCTCTGTCAGAAATGATGTTCAAAGGAACACCATGTCGAGCCACAATTTCATCTACATAGATTTGAGCAAGTCTGCCAGTAGGAAAATCCTCGCGGATTGGCAAGAAATGTGCTGACTTTGTAAGACGATCAACGACTACCCAGATGGCATCATGACCTTTCTTTGTGCGCGGGAGTTTGGTAACAAGATCCATAGTAATGTTTTCCCATTTCCAAACTGGGATCTCTGGTTGTTCCAATAAACCAGAAGGACGTTGATGTTCAGCCTTAACCTTAAGACAAGTAAGGCATTTTGATACGTATAAGGCAATGTCTTTCTTCATACCAGGCCACCAATAGTGAGTACGAAGGTCCTTATACATTTTATCTGAGCCCGGATGAATAGAATAACGAGACTTATGGGCTTCATTCATAAGCAAGGTACGAAGATCATCCTGGCTTGGGACCCACAAACGGTCCATGAAGTAATATGATCCATTGTCCTTTAGTTCCAGAGCAGGTGTTATGTGGTAAGGAAATTCCTTATCCATCAAACCTTGTGCAACACAAGATTGTTGAGCCTGAGAAATGCGGGCTTGAATATCAGATCGAGCTTGAATAACAGATTGAACACGTACACAATGAAGCTTAGTACGTTCCTTGCGACTCAATGCATCAGCTACGACATTCGCCTTACCAGGATGGTAGCGAATTTCGCAATCATAGTCGTTTAAAAGCTCAACCCAACGTCGCTGTCTCATGTTGAGTTCTTTCTGGTTGAAGATATGCTGAAGACTTTTGTGGTCAGTGAAAACCACACATTTTGTACCGTACAAATAGTGTCTCCAGATCTTGAGAGCAAAGACAACTGCACCCAACTCAAGATCATGAGTGGTGTAGTTCTTCTCATGTATCTTCAATTGTCTTGATGCATAGGCTATGACTTTGTTCCTTTGCATAAGAACACAGCCAAGACCCAATTTCGATGCATCACAATACACAACAAAATCATCATCACCCTTGGGCAATGATAGAACAGGCGCATCGCAAAGCTTCTGCTTCAGGTGTTGAAAAGCTTCCTCTTGTCTGAATCCCCAGTAAAAGGGCATTTTCTTCTGAGTTAGAGCAGTTAGAGGAACTGCAATCTTAGAGAAGTTTTCAATGAAGCGGCGATAATAACCCGCTAGACCAAGGAAAGAACGAACTTCAGTAGGAGTAGAAGGTGTATCCCAATCCTTAATCGCACTGATCTTGGAGGGATCTACATGAATACCTTGTTCGTTGATAATGTGCCCCAAAAATTGAACTTCTTTAAGCCAAAATTCGCACTTGGAGAATTTGGCGAAAAGTTGCTCTTTCTTCAGGAGTTCCAGAGTAAGACGAAGATGCTGCTCGTGATCAGCTCGCGTCTTAGAGTAAATCAAGATGTCGTCAATAAAAACAATGACGAACTGATCCAAATAAGGTTTGCAGACCCTATTCATTAAGTCCATGAAAACAGCAGGAGCATTAGTCAAACCGAATGGCATGACTGTGAATTCGTAATGTCCATAACGAGTACGGAATGCTGTCTTCGGAATGTCTTCTTCTTTCACCCGAAGTTGATGATATCCAGATCGCAGATCAATCTTCGAAAAATAAGAAGCACCTTGTAACTGATCAAAGAGGTCGTCGATGCGAGGTAGGGGATATCTATTCTTGATGGTAAGCTTGTTAAGCTCACGATAATCGATACACATCCTAAAGGATCCATCCTTCTTCTTGACAAAAAGAACGGGAGCACCCCAAGGTGAAAAACTAGGACGGATAAAGCCTTTGTCAGAGAGCTCCTGAAGCTGTTTAGACAACTCTTGCATCTCAGACGGTGTAAGACGATATGGAGCTCTAGCAATGGGATTTGCACCAGGTACGAGATCAATACGGAACTCGACTTGGCGTGCTGGAGGTAGACCAGGTAAATCTTCAGGGAACACTTCAGAATAATCCCGAACGACAGGAATATCTGAAATAGACTTACCCTTGCCTTTATCTTCTGTAACATGTGCTAAGAAAGCCACATAGTTCTTCTGCAGATACTTCAGAGCTTTAAAACAAGACATGAGTTTGAGACCACCGGTAGGCTTCTCACCTTGAACTTGCAGGATCTCGCCTGTCGAAAGTGGCACACGAACAATCTTCTTAGAACAAACTATCTCTGCGTGATGCTTGGATAACCAATCCATTCCCACAATAACGTCGAAGCTTCCAAGTTGCATAGGCGCGAGGTCAATAGGAAAAAGATGGTCGTTAAGATTCAACTGGCAGTTGTGAAGAACAGAATCAAGAATAATGGGTTCACCACTAGCAACCTCTACTGTCAAAGATTTGCCTAGTTTCGTTCTAGACACACGAAGCATAGGCTCAAAAGACAAAGACACGAAACTCTTATCGGCACCAGAATCGAAAAGAACAGATGCAGGCTGATTATTAATAAAGAACGTACCGTTCACCACATTATCATCCGCCTGCGCCTCTTGGGCATTCATGTTAAAGACTCGGCCTCGAGCCGGAGCCTGATTCTGGTTCTGGTTCTGGTTCGCCAGTCTTGGGCACCGATTTCTATAGTGGGTCAGATCCCCACAATTGTAACAAGCACCCGGTGGGTATTGTGGTCGTGCAGCTTGACCCTGTTGCGGAGCAGGAGGCTGAGCAACTTGTTGAGCCGGGTTCTGAACCGCGGGATTCTGAGCAGATCGACAAACATTGGTGAGATGGCCTGATTTCCCACAGTTAGTACAGAAACGGCATGGGAGTTGCGGCTGGTGGTGACTGTTGCATCTATTGCACAAAGGTGCATTCCCTGTATAGGGTTTCTTTGCTGGAAGCTGTGCGGGTTGGTTGGGAGTTGCCAGATTAGCTTGGGCAGTGATAGCAAAATTTTGGGAAGCCTTACGCTTCCTTGACCTCTTCGAAGAACCAGAGTTCTTTCCATTCAAGTTTTGACCTTTCTTGCTATCTTCCTTGTCAGCCGACTGCTTCTTGCCCTTGTCACCCTTCCTGTGTAACTTGTTCTTCCGGATCTGCGACTCAGTCAATGTCGCAGATAACTCGATCGCCTGACGAAGTGTGGCAGGGTTACTACCAGTAAGAATGTCTTGTACTGAGTCAGGTAGGCCATCGATGTATCTTTCGATAGCCTTGTCAAGTGGGGTAACCATTGTCGGGCAAAGCAAACTCAACTCTTCAAACCGATCAGTATAAGCCCTGTGCTCACCACTATCTTGCTTCAAAACATCAAACTCTTTCTCCAACGCTCGCTGTTCATGGCGAGGACAGAATTCCCTCATCATAAGGGCTCTAAGTTCAGCCCATGTCTGTGCGAGAGCAACTTCTGCACCCCGGTCTCTCATAACCCCGTTCCACCATGTCAAAGCCCTCTTCTGAAATACGCTCGAGGAGAACTCGACCTTGCGATTATCCGGACACTGCACATGGCGAAAAGTATTCTCTATGCTCTCGAACCACTGAAGAAGCCCAGTCGCTCCCTCAGAACCACTAAACTTGAGTGGTTTAGCCTGGTTAAAATCCTTGTATTTGCATGGAACGTTGTTGTTGTTGTTGGCCTGGTTCCATTGAGCAAAGAGATTTGGAAACTGAGCAGCCATCTGCTGTGCAATAATTTCTGCCAGCTCGGCAGTAGCTATCTGATTCTCGCGTCGAGGAGGCATTCTAAAAGAGGAAAACATGAAAAGAAACGAGTGAGATGATTGGTTGAAAAGAATGAGATGATAAAAACAAGAATTGCAAACAGCATAGATGGTGGTCATTCGTTCGTATCACAAAGCAAACAAACGACTCACAGTGACTAATCAAAGTAAATGGGTCAAAATAATGTATAATGAAGACATGCTCGCCTATAAGTGAACACTCACTCCAAGAATTCCCAGGTAAGCACAACTGGTCTCGCGTCTGGTTGAGATGTATACGAAGTGCTTGCCTAGACAGAAAACCCAGAATACAGGCATTCACCCTTCCAGTTTGCACATGTTCACATTATTTAAAACCCAAAACGTTTGACGGGATTTTTGAAAATTAGAAGGCACAAGGCCAAAAACCAATACTGAAAAGGGTTCAAAACCATATAACAGAGGGTTCAAAACCTTACAATTGAGGGTTCAAAACCTTGTAAAAATTCATTCAAAAACAGATGATTGTTTTTCAAAAATCGTTTCGGAAAAAATTTTGGTTCCTTGTTTTGTTAATCACCTAAGGATAGGTGATGTACATGTTTTAAGATCTAAACACAAGATAACTCGTGTTAGGGTCCTATAAAAGTTATAGTCTAGGTCAAAGCATTACTAATAACCTAATTCCCTATAACCATTGGCTCTGATACCAACTCTTCTGTCACACCCCGACCGCGTAAAACAACAAACCGCGGCGGAAACATCGGGGCGTGTTGCGACAGAATTAATTGTTTCATAACCATGGCATACAAAGTTGTATTTTATTTATTAAACAAGGGTGTTACATTGTTTCAAACAGGAAATTAACGAGTTCAGAACATAATTAAACATAGTCTATCTTCTTTTAAAGTCTCTAAGGCACAGGTCCGCCCTAGTATCATGATCAACATCCTATGGAAAAGCACCTGAAAACACATGTGAAAATAGGTACGTCAGCATAAAAATGCCTGTGAGATACATAGGTTTTGTGAAAATAGGATTCATGACTTGAGTTTAAGAAAATGTTTAATCATGAACCCCGTACTTTGCTTTGTCTTGTAAATCATTTGAAAACAATAAGGTCAGATGATATGTATAAGTAATGTCAGGTTAAATAAATAACCATGTAAAAATGTGTTTGTATAAGATAAGTTGTTTGTAAATCAATGTCTTGTGAAAAGTATGTTATTTGTATAAAATGTTCTATGTCTCAATATTGAAATGATTCAAATAACGTTACGACATATAATACCATACAAACACTTATATATAGGAAGTACCAGCGGCGTATCCACCATGCTTGTATCATATTACACACGCATCGTTACTTAATCACTTAATCAAACTAAACCAACCAATGTAAGATGTCTATGTTTAACCCAATTGTCAAATGTATTGAATAATATGTCAAATGTAAATCATGTCAAATGTCTATGTCAAATATCCATGTCAAATGTCTATGTCAAATATCCATGTCAAATGTCTATGTCTAATATCAATGTCAAATGTCTATGTCAAATATCCATGTCAAATGTCTATGTCAAAATGTCATGTATGGCAAGTGAAATGTCTCAACTAAACCATATGCACAAAAACAAAGTATTGAAGTAAAACTTGGTTTAAATCAACGCTATGTTTTGTGTAAATGCATGCAACTATTTAATATGAACATTTATGCGGTATTGTGAAAATGCATACATCCAAGCCTGGCGACTGTGGTGATAAACCCTTTAAACAAATTAAAGGTCTATCTGTCTTAATGTCAACGAATTCGGTCATTCCTTTCTGTCCCCTTTCCCTGGGATGTCCGGAACGGGAGTTGTCAATTCCTATGGTACCACTACCTACTAACGAACGGCGTAGCTAATGTTAATGAATGTATTGTCCCATGTAAACAAACCAAATGTCATACCAAAATGTAAACATGTGAAAAATAATGCACTAAGTATGTAATCAAATGAACATACATAGCGTGAAATGTCATGTAAAACGATGTACTAAGTAATGCACACAATGGGCACACCTAGCATAAAATGTCATGTAAAACGATGTACTAAGTAATGCACACAATGGGCATACCTAGCATGAAATGTCATGTAAAACAATGTACTAAGTAATGCACACAATGGGCATACCTAGCATGAAATGTCATGTAAAACAATGTACCAAGTAATGCACACAATGGGCACACCTAGCATAAGATGTAATGAAATCATGTACTATAATGTACTAACGAACATAGCAGGTATATGATGTGAAAACGGGAAAGCATGAAAGTAACAAGTAGGCACATGTGTTCCACCCCAAAACAGTTTGGAAAACAGTAAAAGAGGGGTCTATGTACTCACTTGTGATTGCTCAGTTGTATAAAGATAACCACCAAGCAATGCAAGAGATCTCGGAATCAAACGGCACCTAGTATAGGTAACTATGTTAATAAACCGGACCTAAATCGGATGATTGGATAGCATTAGGGTTTGTAAACCAAATGAGTGTAGGAACTCACGTGATATGGTTTAACAAAGCCTACATGCTAAATGAAACTTAACCTAAGTCTTATTGACCCATTATGATCCGTTTAGGTAGCTTATGCTACTTTAACGTATCGTGCGCGTGAAACGCGTTCGGACCGCCTAACTAGTCCTATGACAAGTATTATATGCCTAAACATGTTAAATAATCAGTTATGTGACAAAAGTTTAGGTTACATATGCTAAATTACCAATTATGTATGAAAAGGGTATTCTGGTAATTTACCTAAGGCATATAAACTACCTATCATACAACTACTTAAACGTCGTGACCATAAGGTATAACCTCGGAAGGTTATTCCCTACACTATGGTCACCTAATGTATTTGGTCGGATCCTAATGATCGACCAAACTGGGTCGGGTTCGAGGTATAAGCGATTTATTAGATCGCTTACCCTACGACCCTTGACAACGTGGTAATCAGTAGGCATAGTCCCAAGGGACTATGACCATCGTGATTACAATCACGTTGCGAAGTTCAAACGAACTTCGCATTGACCATTACTGGTCAACGCTGAAAGTCAAACAAAGTTTGACTTTCTGACTCGAAAAGCAGTAAAAATAAGGAAAAGAACGAAAGAATACTTACGAAGGGTCCCCGAATGCTAATCTAGATCAGTATAGTTCAGGTATAAAACAAGGTTTCAACTTAGAACACAACTAATAAGATTCTAGTGCTTAAAAACAATGAAAGGCATGGGGTATATATAGTTTTCGGGTAACTGTTAGGATCGTTTCTTGAATAACGTGATCGAATCTCGTGCGTACACTTGTCGGAATGTTATGGTGCCACAAATGCTCCTTAACTTAGTGACACATCACTTAAAACATGTGGTTAAGAATTAATTAGTTGCAACTTGCATTTAAAAACATTGAATCTGTCCAGAATGTCAGTCGCGTAGCGCGACAGGTAGCCCTATAGGCGTCGCGCTACGCGAGCACCTCCCCTGAATCAGAATGTTTGAAAATTGGCAGCTATGGTCCCTGCACGTGTTTAAGCCATTTTTCGATGCGTTTGAACCCCGTTAACCTCATTTCAAGGCTCTAAAATGTAGTTAAAGTATAGGGAACTCAAAACATACTCAAAAATATGCCGGAGGTTGGTCCGTTTGGCCGTACGAACGCGATGTTCGCTTAATTACGACGGAATGCGCACAAGCGCGAAAAACGAACCAAATGACGCAACGAATGGATTTTTCTTAAGGCGAACACTAAAATATAATGTAGTCATGCTTACATAAATTTTTGGATGTCCAGATGTATTCAGAACGTAAGTTATGCGCGAAAATGCAAACTTGTGCATTTTTTGACACTTTTAGTCCCTGAATGTCCCAAAAGTTTATTTTAGCACACCAAACCCCTCAAAGCCTATTTCTAAGCTATGTAAAGGATATTTAAGGTGTGTTTAACTTATGGTCATGTTCCGGAATGTTCGTTACAGTTCAAATTGACATACTTTCGCAGTTTGTCATATTTAGTCCCTGTAAGCGAATTAACTTGTTTTTGCCATACCAAAGCCTTCAAAACTTATTTCTAAGTTATGTAAAGGTTATTTAAGGTATGTTGAGTATATGTTGATGTTCCGGAGTATTTGTCGCGTTAAACTGAGTACGTTTTCGCACCAGTTTGCGTATAACTCTCCAGAAATTGATATAGAGTTTGGAATTGGATAAAAGTCAAAACATGAAAAAAATATAACATAACAAAACAAACATTGGGATCAAATAACATTGTTTTATTGATAATAGAACTGTTCATAGTGATTACAAGCACAGTTGTTACACATTCTATCCGATCTTCCGATTTAGGTCCGGTTTATTAACATAGTTACCTATATTAGGTGCCGTTTGATTCCGAGATCTCTAGTATTACTTGGTGATTTTCTTAAGACATCTGAGCAATATCAAGTGAGTACATAGACCCCTCTTTTACTGTTTTCCAAACTGTTTTGGGCTGGAACACATGTGCCTACTTGTTACTTTCCTGCTTTCCTGTTTTCACATCATATACCGGCTATGTTTGTTAGTACATTATAGTACATGATTTCATGACATTTCATGCTATGTATGTCCATTGTGTGCATACTTAGTACATTGTTTTACATTACATTTCTGCTATGTATGTTGTCTGATAGCATGCTAGCACATTGATTTACAAGACTTTTCTGCTTTGTATGTTAACTTAGCATACTTAGTACATTGTTTTCATATGACATGTATACAACTGCTATAACATTTGGTTTGCACAAACGGGTCTTTATTACGTTCATTAACATTTGCTACGCCGCTCGGGAGTAAGTAGTGGTACCATAGGACTTGACAAATCCCATTCCTGACATCCCGGGTTTGTTTGGATGTAAGGAATGACTGAATCCGAAAACATTTCTTTTGATAACCTTGACTGAAAGGGTTATCCGACTGTCTCAAGGCTTGAATGTATGCGTTAACTTACCACATAAATGTTCGTATCAATGTAACATGCATTACTTTGCAAAACATAACTTTTTGATATATTCAAAATACTTTGTTTTGTACATTTCTACATTTGGACTATGTGACGATACTTTACTTACAATACATAACATTTGATACACATTACTTGACTACTTTTGGACTTATAAACATTTGATATGGTTTATACAAGGACTTTTGACTATTGGTTTAAACATAGACTTTATACATTGGTGGTTTGTTTAAGTGACTTAAATGACGATATGTGAGTAATATGATACAAGCATGGTGGATACGCCGCTGGTACTTCCTATATATAAATGTTTGTATTATATTACATATCATAGCGTTATTTAAATCATTCATTTTGGATTTATACATTTTACACAAGTAACATGTTTTCAAAAGACTTGGTTTACAATAAAGTTTATTTTATACAACTTAGTGTACTTGGTTATTCATTTAACCATACGTTATTCTTTTGTTTATACATATCATCTGATCTTATCGCTTTTTAAATGATTTACAAAACAAAACAACTTACAAGGTTCATGACTAAACTTTATTAAACATTTTCTTAAACTTAAGTCATGAATCCTATTTTTACAAAACCTATGTATCTCACAGGCATTTTTATGCTGACGTACCTATTTTCACATGTGTTTTCAGGAGCTTTTCCATAGGATGTTGACCAGGACACTAGGGCGGACCTGTGCCTTAGAGACTAAAAACGATGATAGACTTTGTTTAATTATGTTATAAACTCTGTATTTCCTGTGTTAAGACAATGTAACTCTTGTTCTATAAATAAAATACAACTTTGTTTGCCATGGATTTGAAACAATTAATTCTGTTACAACACTCCCCGACGTTTTCCGCCACGTCTTGTATGCTATACGTGGTCGGGGTGTGACAACTTTTCGGTACGTTCCTATGAAGGCGTTCAAAGGACAGGTATTTGTAGACTTCTTGGCAGATCATACCATGAATTTTTTTGAGCATGATGAAGAAGTCCTCGCCTTTGCAGAGGTGGTTCCATGGACTCTCTACTTCGATGGATCTAGCACTATGGGGCTGCAGGGGCTGGAGTGGTATTAATATCACCTTCAGGCCCCGCAACCTGTTAAAAGATTGAATTTTCAAACCAGGCGGTATCACCGTTTAGGAAAAACTGCTTTCGTGCGGTCTCTTTCGGATGAAGGTGAGTGGCAAAGTTTGGTTCAACTAAGGAGTAGGTCGTCCTATCTGATAGAGCTGGTAATGCTCAAATTCTTTTTGTATTTGGGGTTGACGCCGAGAAAGACTAAAGACGGGAGAGCACACACAGACATCCTCAGAAAGCACTAATGAACTACGCCATCCCTGACACTTATGCGATGAGATACCAACCATACGATATCACCAACAAAGCTAAGAGGCCACAGACACCGAATAATACCCATAAAGAACGCTAACCGGCATCTGATGCCATCCGATAAGGGAGAACTCTTTCGGCAAAGAATTTTACCGATTCGAATCATTATGCTCGATAAAGGAAAAAAGAGAAACTCAAATAGAAAATAGCACTACTGCTAGTAAGATAGCGATCCAGGCAAGCGCCAAAGAAAGAAGGGGTACAAGCAAGCGCAAGAATCAAAGCAGGGCAGGATCGAAGAGCTTAGACAACAAGCAAGCGAGAAAGAATCCCTCAAAGGCAAGGTCTTTCATGCTTCGATGCGCGCTAAGACAACCGTTCATGTCTACTTCTAATGCGCACAAACCAGAGCAATCTCCCGGGAACCCCATCTGTAGTAAAGAGGTACTAACCATTGGTTCTATCGTGCCCTAGTTAACGATAGCCTCGGATAGACTAAGGATCTTAGGTGAGACCTAGAGTGCAACCAGAAGAAAATTTCCACATCTAAGATTCCATGGGTGACAAACTCAATTGAGAAATGCCCCTCTTGTACGCTAACATTCTAGGATGGCAGGGTTGGTAAAAACTCTCCTTGATAAATTGAGTATGGAGAGCTCGGGTGGGGCATCAAGTCAAAGATTTCCCTCCAGAGTCTATTCCATAGCTGATTCCTTACTATCTACTGTAAGAGGCCTCCGACAGGTTCTTATGCCTGAAAGACATTCACAGATGGAGGGATGATGAATGGTTTAGCAGGAGCTGAATAAGTCTCGGATAAAGGCTTCACCGGTCAGGCATTCACCAGCTTTCCTTTCTTTAGTTGCAGTATAGGAATGTCCTCTTAATTCAACTAGAAAGGTTTCTCAGTAACTAAAAATAGTAGCATAAACCACTCCTGCTGAGCTATAAAAGAACCTCTCCTGCCGGAATCATAAACTCCAGATTCTTCTGCTGTTCCTGGAGGTGCAAAAAGGGATGCTTTAGCTGTTGAGGCTAAGAAGGGAATTGAGGTAGAGCTGGCATAAGAGAATAATGTTACTGAGCTAATATTCAAACGTCTATTTATGTGAGAACTTCTTGCGCCTTTGGTTGACACCACCTTAGCCTTAGTTAGTAAGAGAGGGGTAACTATTAGATAGGGACTCCGGAAGTTCATGTTTCTGGGTTGGAGTCACCGAAGTGGACGATAGGCAAGAGAAGACCCAAGTGTGGACCTGACAAGCATAAGATTCATTCAATAACCAAGCAGAAGAGTCAGCACCACTCCAAAGTACTAATAACTAAGTTGAAGAGAGAGCAGGGCCATAGACGAAAGTGAACTATAGACAACATACCGGAGACCATAGGCAATGAATGAAAGACCCGCAGAAGGGTATTAGTCGCCGAGAAAGCTAGCGCGCGTAAATCAAAGCTTAGTGGAGAGACCGTACATAGGCCTGTTCCAAAGCCGATCCTTCAACCAGTACTGCTTCTCATGATTCTCAGTTGAGGGTGGGTTGACCCGGGCCCGGACGAACCTTCCAACAAGCAGAATAGAAGGTGACCACAAAGCCATCTCTGTGGGAGGCTGCTACCCATAAGGCCATACCCAGCATGGGAAAGAAAAGCGGCGGACAACCGACTGAACTGGGGAGCCTAAACGGCATTGAGGATGAGTCCACCGGTCGGCAAACGGCTTCTATCTACAGGTGCTTTCAATATGGATCGGTCGACTTGTCACGATTGATTGCTCACACACAATTAGATTAGGCAAGCTTAGGGAGGTGATCTGAATCGCTATCGATACGATGCAGGGTTTAATTGCTAACCGTAACGAACCCCTAAAAAGAGCTGGGAGACCTTTGACCTGGGTTGGGGAGGGCGCTTTGCTTTAGAACTTTAGCTCGTAACAAGGCTCGAAGACCTCCGGCTAGATTTGAAATGGATCAGGTAGGGCATCGCGTGGGTAGGATTAGCAGTTTGATCTATTTCCTTCAATGGTAGGAAATCCGCATCCGCGGGGGAATACGGGGGGAAGCCAGTCTGCAGTAACTCTACTTGCTCCTTTGGATCACTAAGGAAAATCTTTACTCACACATACCGCAGTGTATTCTTGTCAACTCACATAGTCGCACCTACCAGCACAACAAGACGACTACCCCCTGCACGCCACTAAACGGCGCTATTTAACGCTTTGGTTCGCCCAATACAAGAACTACAACCCAAGCTTAAGGCTAAAGCCGTGGACTACGCCCCAGTGAGAGCCCTCTATTTGACTAACGTACTCCTTTTCCCCCATACCTTCACTGGGAATGATTGACCTTCGGATTCAAATAATAGCACATCGCGTAATGTAAGTACTCCTTCCCATTTCTTCTTTTATGATTTTATCTACTTGAAATGCTTACAGCTGAGTGCGGAGAAGGTACCCATGGGACCAAACGAAACGGCACTGAAGGGTCTTCAACTAAAGCTTCGCCAAGACTGAAAGACGACTAAAGATTTATAAAGCAGACTTAAGGATAATACCCCCACCTTACCGGATTTGTAAAAAAAGAAAAGGCTCGAAAGACCTACTTGACAAGTTTCCTTATGGGTGAGTTCGTAGGTGGTTTAAATCGAGTGTAGCGAAGGGAATGGAATGAACTGCAGGAGGCTGAAAAGCCATAGTGCGCTAGCGCTAGCGAGTTAGCGCAACAACTTACTGTCTTGTTTTCTTCGCTGCTTCTTTTTTTTAAGATTAAATGAAAGCGGTTGATAATGCTTGTAGCTTGCTTCTGTCCTTAGTCAGTTTTGGACTGAAGCTGTTCTGACTGCCGTATCTTTTTTGAACCGAATACCTTCCTCTGTCATCTCAGGTCTGTCTCTTTTTGAGAGAAGTTTTTCTACCACGCCTGACTATGAAGAGCTTCGAGTCTATCGGGAGAGGATGTGGTGGTAACCCCCTCAGCTTCGTCTAGAGCCGGGCGTCCAGCCGTGTAGGAAGACTTACCATAGCCACTATAGCGACGCCACCCCCAACTCTAGCTGAGAAGCACCCTCCATCCACTTCCCCTTTTCCGTGTGCCCAAAAGCCTGGTTTATGAGCCCATTTCTGATTCCCTTACCCAATCTCATGAGAAGCAAACCCAGCCCTTAAAATGTCCCCAAACAGCCAGCCCTCACCAGGCATTGCTAAATGCTCCACCACGAAGCAAGTTCCCCCCAGATGCGGAAGTGGGGAAGCCAGAAGTGGCTAAAGAAGTCGGAGGAAGAAAGTAGTTGGACAACTGTATACAGTTAAAAAACATCCACCTTTCTCATTCCTTATGTACTTTTTCTTACTTCATCCTTACTTTTTATGAAGTGTGGGGCAAACGGCGCCCTCTACTTCTACTTCTAACTAAAGGCGAAGAGCCAGCATTGCAAGCAAATAGAGAGCCTCCGCCCGTTTGATCGGTTGCGAGCCGGAAAGCGTACCGGCAGTTTTAGTCGCGAAAGGGCCGCTTGCTTAACTTTTTTTTGGGTAAAGGGTTACCCCAGGTGAATTTTATAAATCAAACCAAAAAAGTACAAGGGTATGCCAGTGCGGACATACCAACTAGGCTTGACATACCAAGCCTAGGAAAACCAACAACATCAACCACGAACAAAACCAAAAGAAAACAAAAACCAGAAAACACAGCCCTACCACATCATAAGTTACAAACCAGAACCCTATATCTAGCCCGGGTCGAACTCGGCTTCACTAGGAATAAGATTCCACTTCTTCAGCAATCTCTGATTACTGGTAACACTTTTGAACTTGAACCCCATCAGCCTTAACCGAACCGTACCCATAATCCTCTCGGAAACCGATTCCACATTAGCCTTCGTGTTGGAGAATAAACGATTATTCCGCTCTTGCCATACAAAATACGTAGAAGCCGCAATGACTAGCTTACCTACAATATCCTCCGTCTTCTTTGAACTCGCATTTTGATCCAACCAACCCATAATAGAATGCCACGAGCCATCAATACCTTCCATGTTCACCATTGACTTGACAGTAAGCCACACTTGCTGCGCAAACGAACACTGAAAAAACAAATGGTCTCTTGAGTCCCTGTCTCTCGTGCATAACGGACAGCACATAAGCCGCAGATTGGTTTCACTCCCCGCCTCCCAAACAGCTAATCTATCTTGAGTCTTGAGCTTATTCTTGATAACCAACCATAGATGAAAAGAATGCCTTGGAATACATTGGCTAAACCAAACCCCATTCACCCACGTAACCGGTTGTTTCCGACTTCGAATATTATGCCACACCTCTAGCGATCCGAACGGCCTATTGTTACCATCCAAGTCTTTCCAGGTTGTACTATCCTCCATATCCTGAATCAATTGAGGAACAGTTAACCCAATTAACACCGGATAAATATCATACCAAGCACGAGGCCACTTCCACTGGCCATTATCATCTATTAAATCCGCAAGCGAAGAATTTAAATGAAATCCCGCATTTGCTATATTTCGAGGGGTAATAAACGAATTAAGCGGACAAATCTGGTTCCAATTATCGCTCCATGCATTAGTTTGAGCACCATTTCGAATAGTTTTCCAAACAAAAGGCCGAATAGTAGCTCGAATCGCCAAAATTTTCCTCCAACCCCAGCTAATACTACCCCGTGGTTGAACATCCCACAAGCTTCTGCCATTTAATTTATGAGAATGTATCAATTGGACCCAAAGGGACTTCCGTTTAGTGAGAATACTCCAGACATGATTAGCCATTAGGGCTTTATTAACATCTGATATGCTCCGAATCCCCAAGCCACCTTCATCCTTCGGTAAACAAACCTCTGCCCAAGCCACCTTAGCTTTAGCCCTCCCCTGATTATTAGCATTCCACAAGAACCGACGCATTAGCTTCTCCAGCTCATTTGTAACTCTAGTAGGAATAATGAAGACTGAAGCCCAGTAAATATGCATCGAAGACAGAACTGATGTAATTAGTTGTAACCTCCCAGCAAAGGATAGCGATTTGTTCACCCAATTATCTATCTTTTTCTCCATTCGATCAACTAGCGGCTTACAATCCTTAAACATCAGTTTAGTGGATATTAGCGGCACCCCAAATACCGAACAGGCAACGTCCCTTGATTAAAAGGCATAACTTGAAGAATTTCCTGCTTGACAAGATGCGGAACATTGCAGAAATACACCGTACTCTTGGCTGGGCTCGGCTTAAGACCCGAAGTATTAGTGAACTGCTCAAGGGCATCCCTAACTTTCTTGACCGAAATGATATCTCCATGCACAAAAATGAATAGGTCATCCGCAAACGCCACATTAATAATCTTTTGTTTCACACATTGAGCATGGAATTTGAAACCTGTGCCAGGGCATGCACCACGCTGAAAAAGTAAGGAGAGGACTTCCATAACCATCGTGAAAAGATATGGTGACATAGGGTCTCCCTGTCTTAGCCCCCTTCTGCCTCTAAAGTACCCATGAAGATTACCTTGAAGACTTAAGGAGTATGTAACTAAGGTTACACAAGCCATAATCCACCCAATCATCTTAGTATGTAACCCAAAACCATGAAGAACACTCTCCAAAAACGCCCAATTGACTGTGTCGTATGCTTTTTGTATATCAATCTTGAATGCACATCTAGCAGGCCCCCGGTTCAGATGGTAATTATGCATTAACTCTTGAGTCAGCAAGATGTTATCCGAGATTTTCCTTCCCGGGACGAAAGCCGATTGATTTATGCTTACCAACTCACCCAAACTACCTTTTAATCTATCCGTAATGATCTTGCTAATACATTTATACAAGACATTGCAACACGAAATAGGTCGATAATCAAGCACAGAATCTGGTGTTTCGACTTTAGGAACTAAAGCCAGGATCGTGTGGTTTAATTGTTTCAGGAGCTTTCCATTCTCGAAAAATTCTAAGACCGCATTCGAAACGTCATTGCCCACAATATCCCACGCACTCTTGAAGAAGGCCGATGTATAACCATCAGGCCCCGGGGCTTTATTCTCCGCAATACTAAACATAGCGTTTTTCACTTCTTCACGAGTAACCTGTCGGACCATTGTACTCGCATCATTAGAACTCAGCACATTTATACCCAGCTCCTCCATATTAATGCTCGACACTTGATCCTCTTGACCCAAAAAAATTTCATAATGCTGAACAAGGGCTTTGGGCACACTATCTCCTTCAAACCGATTGCCTGCTACATCTTGTATAGACTGAATTCTACTACGGGCGTTCCTGAATTTAAGCATGTTATGGAAAAAAGCCGTATTCGAATCGCCAGCACACAACCACTCGACCTTAGACTTTTGTTTTAAAAAACATTCTTCATCATAAGAAGCTGTTTTGAACTGATTAAGATAATCGGCTTCCTTCTCCCTCAAACCGACATCTAACGGGTTAACATCAATTTGCTTCTGAACATCATCCAACTGTTTCCTAAGCTCCAAAACTTTTTCATGCAGATTTCCTTGGTTGAACAAAATTTTACGCATAAACGGTTTCAGATTTCGAAGCTTCTTAGTTACCGAAAACATTGTGAATCCCTCAACCCTTCTTGACCACTCCTGCTCCACAAACACCCTGAATTCCGGTTTGGACGTAAGAAAGTTTGCAAACTTGAACGGTTTCTGTCTCACCTTAACCGAGTTCGCCATGTTGAGTACGCATGGAGTATGATCCGATATTCTAAACGGATGATAACGGACAAAAGCTTTCGGAAACATCTCAATGAATTTCAAATTACCCATAACCCGATCTATCTTTTTTAACAAGCCAAGACCCTTCTTTGGTTTCTGGTTCCACGTATAGTGCAACCCATGGCCCATAATATCAACAAGCTCTGTATACTGAACACAATCATGGAATTCTCTCATGCCAATAGAACTCGTCGACGGCCCATACAAAGAATCTTCCACATGAAGGGCCGAATTAAAATCCCCCAATACAACCCAAGGCTTATCATGGCAAAGGCTTTTGTGCATGCATAGATTTTCCCATAAGCATCTTCTCTCCTGATAAGTATTCTTAGCATAAACAAAGGAGCTGAAAAAAGGATCATTACCATTTTTAGGACATATTTGAGTATGAATAATTTGGTCCTCTAGAGACAAGACCATAAGATCCACAACATCCATGTTCCATCCTATGATGATTCTAGTACCACGATCACACACATCACCATTCGACGTCCAAGCCCAATTACGAAAAACAGCTTTACACACCTTAGCTAAATTCGTAACATCCACATGAGAATCCAGAATAGCACAAACAGCTAACCGATTTTCAGACAAAAGCATACGAACCTCCTTTTGTTTCAGGGGCTGGTTCAAACCCCTTATATTCCAGGAAGCTAAACTATCCATTTAAACCGACAATGCCGGGAGTGCTTGCCCCCTCAGAAACTTGACGTTGTTCATGTCTCATGAATTCTGATGATTCTGTTGGAATTGTTTCCACTACCTCCTCATCCGACAACACATGATTACCACTATCTTTTTTCATGTTTGGCCGCCTCTCATTCTCTGAACGAGTATCACCATCAGTACCTATCTGATTATTAGAAAGCACATCAAACGAATTTCTGGTTGCAACACTACCTCCCACCTTGTTGTCCATTTTACCCTCCTTTGTGCCTGAGGTACTTGGACCAGCTTTGTTAACTTTCGGCTTATATATGAACTTAGCTTTTTGCTTCTTTTGAGTAGTTCCAACCCGTACAGTCTTCCGCTTATCCGTGACAAACCCCTCCTCATCAACTACCACTTGTTTCTGTTTATTGTTCACGTTCTTGCCACAAGTGAGGTCACTATGACCAAAAACACAGCATGCCGAACACCGATGTGGTTTCCATTCATATTCCACATTAATTCTTTCAGTGATATACCCGTCTTCATCTAACCTCGGAATTGCCACAATTATATGATCCTTCAGCTCATTATCAGCATTCACTTCAATTAAGGCTCGAGCAAAACTACTCCTCCCCCAATTTTCCGCACACATATCCGCCGTATAACCATCAAGTCTTTTCGGAGTCCCTATTTTAGATGCTAATAAACTCAAACCGTCATCCGTGTAGACCGAGATAGGGACATTATGCAACTTAACCCATACCGGAACCGACTTAATACCCTCTTTTTTTAGGCTCACAGACGGAGACCAAACATTCAAAAACAACGGGACTTTTCTAATAAGCCAGGGCCCTCCCTCCAAGACTTTAGTCATCCCCTCTTTGGT
Organism: Helianthus tuberosus; assembly: GCA_030545235.1. NCBI lineage: Eukaryota > Viridiplantae > Streptophyta > Magnoliopsida > Asterales > Asteraceae > Helianthus > Helianthus tuberosus. Next base: position 107,932,091 of record CM060354.1, on the reverse strand, counting down.
GTCAAACTTAAAGAAGAAAAAACCATCCGAGTTCATCATAATCTTAGCAAACCCAAATTTTGACCATACATTCTTAGCATAATATTCAACCACAGGGTAAGGCAAACGATTACCTAGAAAATATCCATAAAGAACATTGTCGAATTTCTCCTGAACCTTGCGGATCACCTCTCTAGGAATCACAACATCAGCATCTTGTATCGTCTCATTTGAATCTAGCCTTCTGAAGTTAATTTCACGTTTCATCAGACTAACGTTCTTAACCCTATCCGCATACGACGGTCTTGAATCATCAAGTGTAACCGGTTTTGACATTGCAGCCAACCCATCAAGAATTGAAACATTATTAGTAGAATACAACCCCCTTCTCGGTAGCCGAGTATTGCCTTCTATGTTAGTAACCTTCAAGCTAATGCCTCGTACAGGAGCCGTCCCAGGAGAACTCCCAGGAGAAGACTCGCTGCCTGCCTTCAAATCATCAAGCTGAGGATTCCGAATATTATCAAAGATGGGGTAATCTACCCCTTCAGAATGGGCACCTCTCTCCATTAACACATCAGACGACTAACCATGCAAGAAAATAAGATAAAAAAACCAAAAAGCCAAAGAAACCTGAACCAAAACCCTAATCTAGCAAAACCCTAATCTAAAGATCGTCACAAGATCAAATAGAGAATCCGATCAATCAAGGTAACCAGTAGGACCGAAAGACCCAAGACGCTATTCAATCTGATCTGACACTTAGGTTAGGGCCGGCGATGAAAAGCAAAAGAAAATCCAAGATTGCAAACGATCAGAAGATGCTAACGAGTTCGTTACAGATGTTTGACGAATCAATACCTGATCACAGACTGTTATGCATCCAAATCACGAAGAAATCAAAGATTCCATGACAGGAAAAAAAAATCGCCAGCTAGATTCCTTATGTACTTTTTCTTACTTCATCCATACTTTTTTACTTTTTATGAAGTGTGGGGCAAACTGCGCCCTCTACTTCTACTCCTAACTAAAGGGGAAGAGCCAGCATTGCAAGCAAATAGAGAGCCTCCGCCCGTTTGATCGGTTGCGAGCCGGAAAGCGTACCGACAGTTTTAGTCGCGAAAGGGCCGCTTGCTTAACTTCATTTTTCTATATTCTAAAAGAATTATATATATATATAATAAATAGAATTCTATATCTATCTATAAAAATAAGATATATAGAATCGTTTTCTTTTTCCAATTGTTCATTCCTGGGGAGAGGAAGAAGAAGATAGAGCAAAGGCCCCCTCTTTCCGTTCGCTCTTCCCGAAGTGAGCGAATTGCATATAGAGATCCGTAGGGGCTTATAGTTTAATTGGTTGAAACGTACCGCTCATAACGGTGATATTGTAGGTTCGAGCCCTACTAAGCCTACCATCCCCTGCTCTTCTCTTTCAGCCCTTGCTGGTGAAAGTCTTATAATGAATGTTGGCCTAGATAAAGGAATAAAAACTAGCTCGACCGGAAGGGAGAGTATAGGCGAATCAGTAACTGATATGAAAGCTGGAGTAAGACAATCAGTTGGAGAGCTAGGATGAAGAAGTAGGAAGGGGTATTTGAAAGGTAGAAGGGTAAGAGCTAGAAGGCTGTCTTTGAGGATAGGATGGTCGGACAAGGAATCCAACCTCTTTCTATAGATAAGATAAGTCTGTAACTTCAGGTCGAATCACTAGAAGGTATACTATTCTGAGGGTAGGCATTCGCCGTCCCTCAATCGCTTACTGATATGCTTTATCTCATCTAGCCAGCACTCTAAGACCCTCTTTCCACCCTACTGGCTTTAGGTAAGAGTCTCAGATCGTATGCTTTCTAGCCTGCCTCTTTCTTGAGCTGGCCATGGAATAAAAAGTAGATCTCTATCTGATCTGTGAAGTGAAAGACTTTAGCCCTCCCACCATACTTGTATAGTTCCTTGGATCAAGTCTTTTCTTTGAGTAAAGCCGAAGCCTTTAGCGACGAGCCTGACCTTTTCCTCCTTAGAGGAATCACGACCACCACATTCCCTTAAAACCTGGTAGTGAGCCTGTGAGTGTAAGGCCCTACAGATACCCCCACATCCAAAAGGCTGAGATAGAAAAACAGGTCAAGGAGATGCTGTTAAGTGGTATTCTCAGGGCAAGTGTGAGTTCTTATGCCTCTCCAGTGTAGTGTTGCTGGTGAAAAAAAGGGACAATACCTGGAGATTTTGCATGGATTATCGAGCACTCCATGCCATCACCATGAAAGAGAAATTCCCCATTGAGGAATTGCTTGATGAATTACATGGTAGCAGGATATTTTCGAAGCTTCATTTGAGAAGTGGTTACCAATCAGATTCGGGTGTTTGAAGATGATATACACAAGACTGCAAGACTGCATTTCGAACTCACCAGGGCCATTACGAGTTCATAGTTATGCCCTTTGGTTTAACTAATGCTCCAGCCTCATTTCAGGCTTTCATGAATGAGGTTTTCATGGATTATATGAGGAAATTTGTACTGGTTTTTTTCGATGACATCTTGATTGACAGTGACAGCCTAGATAGCCACTTGCAACACTTGAGGATAGTGTTTGAAACTTTAAAACAACACAAATTGTTTGTGAAGAAATCGAAATGCTCTTTCGGTCAGGCAAGGTTAGAGTATTTCGGGCATGTGGTGAGCAGTGAAGGGGTATCAGCAGATAAAAGCAAGATTGACAACATGTTGAGCTGGCCACAACCCACTACTGTCAAGGGGTTGAGAGGCTTTCTGGGGGCTATTACCGAAAATTTTGAAAGGGGTATGGGGTTGTCAGCAAGCCACTGACCAATTTACTGAATAAAGATAGCTTCACCTGGAATGAAGAAGCAGCAAGGGCTTTCAGTCGTGTTCTGATGCACACCAAGCCTTTGTCACCAGTTCTGAGTGAAGTTGTGCTCGTTCTTGTGCACCTCTGCTTGGATATGATCTACCATGTGACATATGCTACTTTTGTCTTGCTGCAATGGAGTGATTGCTGCTCACGTGCGCGGGCATCTACTGATTCACTTGATGACTGATGCTCGGCCACTGCTGCTGCTACTACAGAGTATTCTTCTCCTTGGTTCCTCTTGAAGCTTGGGGATGTAGTTAAATGCTCATGAGACTACTGTAGTCGACTTAATAGTGATGTACTTTGTAATATACTTACCCTTTACCCAAAAAAATACTTTGTAATATACTTTTTGCTACCTTGCTCTCCCAAAGGAGCTTTCTAGCTACTGATCTCCTCTACCATCTTCCTTCTGGTATAAAGGAAAGAGCTTCCCGAGAGCCCCTACGCGACCTTCCACTTGCAGAGAATCCTGCCGATGTAGCTCTTGTTCTTCTTCCTTATCGAGGTCTTCCCTTTCCTCTGATCAACAATGAAAGTTTCATTCAAATCGTCACCTTAGCGAAAGCACTAAGTAAGCAAACTACCTTAATGAAATAGGAAAGCGGTTGAAAAGAAAGCCATTTTTCGATAGTGATTTAAGGTGAAGTAAATCCCCTATATCTGATAGCTGTAACAGGCCTTCTTCTTACAGAGAAATGCCCCTATTGCGAATCTCTCTCATAAGAAAGAAGAGAGCTAGCATAAGCAGAGCTACCAGCTATACTACCAGAAGAGCAGCTACTATCAGTCCTAAAGAGCCAGTATCCGTCCTTCACTCTTAACTTAAGGAAAGGATAGACCTTAGCGCTTCCTAATGCGGGAATTCTGGCTAAAGGAAGATAGCATCATAAAGAGATGAAAAAAAAGAAAAATGAAGGCGTCAGCGAGGGACCTCTATAAAGTCATTATCTGATAGCTTTCACAGGGCTTCTTGCTAAAGATAAATTGACATAGAGAGCGACTGATTCCAGGCTTAGTATCTTCGGTTTCATCTTATAGGCTGACTTGCATCACTCTAATAGGATTCCTTTCTTGGATCATAGTCCTTGTGTTTTGAAGCTTCCGAATGTCACTAAAAAGGGACCTAAGCCGTTTAAGTTTGCAAACTTTCTAGTGCATAAGCCTGAATTTAAGGAGAAGGTTTCAAAAGTTTGGAGCTCCACAACTAGTGGTCATCGTATGTATTGTGTTGTTACCCGTTTGAAGTTGCTTAAATCTCCTTTGCGTAAGTTGCTATATAAGCAAGGAAATTTGCATGACAAAGTAGTTAAGCTAAGGATGGAGCTGGATGCAGTCCAAATGAGCATTGATGGGGATCCGTCGAACATTTCTTTGCGTGATAAAGAGGCAGACTTAGCAAAGTTGTTTATGGAAGCTAAATTGGATGAGGAGCGATTTCTTAAACAAAAATCCAAGGTGGAGTGGGTTCAGGTGGGTGACTCGAACTCGGCCTATTTTCATAATTCTCTCAAATGCCGAAATCATATCACCCGAATAGACTCAATAAAAGATCGTCATGGTGTTGTATTTGAAGGGACAGATGTTCCAGGGGCTCTTGTTGATCATTATTCGCAATTCTTGGGTGTTGAGGGTAATATTTTAGAGGTTATGGATCCTGAGTTGTTTCATAGGAGGTTGTGCCCGTTGAAAGCTCAGTATGTGACACTCTAGGTTTTCCCAAGTAACCCTCTTGTATTAGCAGTGTGTACGTATGAATTATTAAATGAAAGGTGTGAATTATCTTGATGTGCAATGTGTTGATAACGTGTAGGTAATAAATATATGTGTATAATTACTAATGAACCGAGACCACGACTTGAGACCACTCGGTCTCGAGTGAACAGTAAACATTGGGCCGGTTGGGCCGCACCCCCTCCCTTTATCCCTCTCGGAAACCCATTAGGGTGCACCAACTTGGAGCTAGTATATAACCCATGTTGATAGCCAACCTTGCCATTTTTGGGCAACCCACACTCACTCACACTCTCTCCCACACACTCTCTCTCTCTTTCTCTCACTAAAACCCTAAAACATCACCACAATTCTCCACCTCATCTCTCGGCTCCAACCGGCAACACTAGAACTCTCGGTTCAAGCTTGGAATCATCATTCGGAATTTCACTCATCGACCCTTTATATCCTCACACTTAGAGTATCTAGCCGGTTAGTGTCACTTTTATTTAAATATATGAAAATTGTTGCTTATCTATGATAAAGGTGTTTGCTTGATGATATGAGTAGTGTGTTTTGCTTGATTTAAGTGATTAACAGTGTTCCTTCATGATGATATGTGAACGGTTTGGTAGAAGTATGGTAATAAAGTGATGTGTTAAGGTTGTTTAATGAAGTTTGATACATGACTAGGGTGTTATATGATGCAAACATGATTTATGAAGTAGTGATGGTAAATGTTGGCTGAAAATTCTTTCAAAGCTGCAAGTATAGATCTAGGATAACATGTTTCGGGTCGGATTTGAATGAATATGCATGATGAATAGTTTGAATATATGAAGAACTGTTTGAAGGTTATTGAAAATATTTGAAATGCCATGCTTTGATCTGTTTTGAAATAGGATTAGACAACAAAACATGTTTGTGCATTTTCTTTGGATAGTACATGGGATCATGAAATGGGAATTCTATTGGATAGTACGATTTGTGTAGACATTCTAGAAACAGCAGGTGTTGGAGTCGAAACCCTTGGTCTCGACTCGAAACCATTGAGTTACAACTCGAGACCGCAGAAATTGCGACTCGAGACCTTGACCAAACAACTCAAAACAGACTTCAGGGACTCGAGACCATCAAGGTCTCGACTCTCGACTCGAGACGGGACTCGAGACCTCTGAGGTTGCGACTTAAGCCTAAACTACTTGGGGATGTGTAGTGGTCGTCTAACCCATGTGTTGGGTTCTAAATAAACTTGAACCATGAACTTTGTTTTAAACTGATTTGTCTATGCTTCCGCTACTTACTTAAACTGCTACTTAAACTTAAACTTTTGAACTTTACACTATGATGCTTACTATACATTATGGGTGGTGAACATTATTACAATTAACCAGTCCTCAGTATAATTGGTGGCTGGATCCTGGTCAGTCACGCCCCCAAGCGATGGTACTCCGCATGTGGATTTTGGGGGTGTGACACAGTATATGGTTCGGGATGTTTAGATAGAAGAAATAAAGGAAGCTATGTTCTCGATAGGTAATGATAAGGCGCCAGGTCCAGATGGTTTCTCAGCCGCCTTCTTTAAGCATGCTTGGGATGTTGTGGGCAGTGATGTAGCGTGTGCCATTCAAGAGTTTTTTGCTAATGGGCAGTTGCTAAAAGAGATTAATCATACTATTTTGGTGCTCATTCCTAAAGTGCAAACTCCAAATTCGGTATTGGATTATCGTCCCATTTCCGGTTGCAATGTCTTGTATAAGTGCATTAGTAAGATTATCACAAACAGAATAAAGGCTGGATTAGATGATGTGGTGGATATTAATCAATCAGCTTTTGTTCCTGGAAGACGGATCTCTGATAACATTCTTCTGACCCAAGAATTAATGCACAATTATCACCGTAACGTGGGCCCTCCTAAATGTGCATTTAAAGTGCATATTCAAAAGGCGTATGACACGGTGGACTGGTCGTTTCTAAGGTCTCTGCTCGCGGGTTTTTGTTTTCACCAGAAAATGGTGCATTGGATTATGGTATGTGTTACTACTGCTTCGTTTTCTATTGGCGTTAATGGTAATATCCATGGTTTTTTTAAAGGGAAAAGGGGATTGCGTCAGGGGGACCCAATGTCGCCGTATTTGTTTAGCTTGGTTATGGAAGCTTTGACGATTATTTTGAAAGACATGGTTAATAAATCGGCTAATTTTAAGTTTCACAATCTTTGCAAAAAACAAAGAATTGTGATTGTCTGCTTTGCGTATGATTTATTTATGTTTGCTCGAGGTGATGTAAGTTCGACTAGGGTCATCATGGAAGGGTTGGATAAGTTTAAGAATATGTCGGGTCTTGTTCCTAGTATGGCAAAGAGTACCGTGTTTTTTGGCAATGTGAATAGAGAGGATAAGCAAAGTAGCTTACAGCTGATGCCTTTTGAGGAAGGCTCTCTTCCTGTACGCTATTTGGGAGTGCCGCTCATTTCCTCTCGGTTAGTTTATAAAGACTGTAAAATTCTAATCGAAAGGTTGGAATCTAGAATAGATAGCTGGAAGAATAAAACTTTATGCTTTGCGGGTAGGCTTCAGCTTATTAAATCGGTTCTTTCTTCCATGCATATTTAACGGGCTTCTGTTTTTACCCTTCCTGCTCGCATCACAGCTGATCTTGAGAAAAAGATGCGAGCGTTTCTTTGGTGTCAAGGGCCTATGAAGTAGGGTAGAGCGAAAGTTAAATGGTCGGATGTTTGTCTTCCAAAATTCAAAGGTGGCTTGGGCATTAGGAGAATTGGAGACATGAATATGGCGCTTATGACTAATCATGTTTGGAGTCTTCTTACCAGAAGGAATTCTATATGGGTCGAATGGATACATGAGCACAAAATTAAGGGTCAGTCATTTTGGCAAATTCGAGCTCAGGGTAATTCAGCGACGGGTTGGCGAAATATTATGAATCTTCGTGACAGGATCCGTCCTTTCATTGTCTCTAAGATTGGAGATGGTTCTTCTACTTATGCTTGGTCCGACAATTGGTCTCATGTGGGTCCTTTGTGTTTGTTCATCTCTTCTCGCCAGTTGCATGGAGCCGGGTTTAATCTTCAGTCGAAGGTTAAAGATTTTTTGCATGATGGGGTTTGGAGGTGGCCGAGAGCTTGGTTGGATTTGTTTCCAGTTTTAATAAATATCCAGCCGCCTATTCTTAACAGTCTTGTTCCGGATTCTCTTGTTTGGCGTCATACGGGTGGTGTGGATCAGGAGTATTCAGCGTTAGTGGTCTGGGATACAATCAGGATTCTTGGTGATAAAGTCCCGTGGGTGGAAATAGTATGGTTCGCTAACTGTATCCCAAGGCACGCTTTTCTTGCATGGCTCATTTGTAAGAATAAGTTAAAAACGCAGGATAAATTGAAGCAATGGGATGTTGGAAGTGCTACTAACTTAAATCTTATTTGCTGCCCATTATGTTACTCGGAGCCGGATTCGCATGAACATCTTTTCTTTGAATGTTCGTTTTCTATGCAGGTGTGGTCCTCAATAAAATTCATGGCTGGTATTCAACTGGGGTCCAATAAATGGGAGGAGATAGTTGACTGGCTGATTTCAGTCCCGGCTAAGAAGTCTATGCGAAGTGTTATTGGTCGGTTACTTCTGGAGGCTACAGCATACTTTATTTGGCAAGAGCGTAATCAAAGATTGTTTAAAACAAAAAAAAGATCAGTGGCAGCGATTTGTGAGGCGATTGTTACTACTGTTCGCTTGAAACTAGCTTCGGTGAAGGTCAAGACCTCCACGACCGGGATAAGCTTGCTGGAGAGGTGGAATGTGCCAATCACGTAGCATGTAGTGTCCTAGTTATGTGTTTCTAGTCTTTCTAGAATTCGTTCTAGTCTTATTTGTGTTTTGCTTTTGCTTGTTAACACTTCCTGGCAAGTCAGGCTAGTGAATTAGTAAGGACTCTCCTTACTAGTATTTTTTGGTTTGTGATATATGAAATTTACCGGGGTAACCCTTTACCCAAAAAAAATCATATCGTACAAATAAGGCATTAGAGAGCCCTTTCTCTTCCTTTATTCGCCGCAGGAAGAAATTCCAACTATGCTGCCTTCTAACGATAGGACTGGAATCCGAGCTCCTAGGCAAAAGCTTGAAGCTTGAAGACAGAAAGAGAAGAGATTAACGGGATGCTTTATAGTCGAAGTTGCGCCTAATGGTTAATCTAACTATTAGGTACTATACTAGAGAAAGACTCAATCTGCCCAATACTATACGCTAGGAAGAACTTGATTAGGGTAGTAGCCCAGCTCTTGAAGGGGGAAGCACATAACTAATAGGGTTCAGGCTTATACGATTCATGTTATCCCCCCCCCCCCCTGAAGCCCCTATCGCATGCCTGGAACTCCTGACTTCACTCTTTAACTAGAGGAAGCGCCTAAAAGGGAAGTATCTAGGCTAGACTGCTGATCTTATGGAGTAGTCTGACCCTGGGAAAGAGACTGTCATCGCTGCCGAGAATAAACATGCTGTGCCGGGTGACTGGAATCCTCTGAGGTCAGCTGAACAGACTGACAATCGGCAGAAGATGCTGAGCAAAGCTGCTTAAAGCGTGAGGCTGATCCGTAACATCAACTGCAGAAGAATGCGGTTAGAGTTGATGAACAGGAGAAGGCCGCAATACATCTCCATCGTCATTCTCCCCTGGGGCTTATTAATTAGGTTAAGGAAAAGATGAAGCGCCCCCATTAAAGTGAACATTCAAGGATACATCGAGTCTCTTGGATTTCACGTCATAGCGTCTATACCCGGACTGAGTATATCCAAGAAAGACACAAGTGGTTTCCTTGGGGACAATTTCTCTCTTAACTGAGCAGGAATATGAACAAAAGACGTGCATCCAAACACTCGAGCCTATAGTACTGCTCCAGTAAGAAGTTCGTGAGGTGCCGCTGCAACTTCTTCCCTCTCTCTTCCCCCAAAAAAAGGATAGAGATGCCCCGTCCCATCTTTATGCACATCCATATACATAGCCAGATACAAAGGTGTACAATCCGGTCAAAATCTATGGCATTCACTGTAGGTTCTCTTACATGCTCTAGTGGCTGGCAAAGGCCAACCGAGAGGGGAGAACGAATGGCTCAGGAATCGACTGGTTCCGAGCAGACTCGTGGAGCTTGCAGTTTGGATTATCGTAGAAAGAATAAGAGGAGCCGTCTTAGGAAATGACTTAACTTAAAAGACAGATGACGCCCCAGCTTGACTCGAGATCAAGACTCCTTACAGCTCGCACCAATAGAAGAGCGGCCGGAGATTGATTGAAAAGGCGCAGCCCTGCCGCCCCTAGCCTCCTTCCTACTCGTGTTCGTAGCTCGATCGAGGTCAAGACTGTGGTCCGGCGGAAAAACAGAAGTCGTCTGTATCAAGTGATACATGAATTGCTCAGTAGTGCTTCGCCACTACTGTAGCTGGCGGAAATAGCTTAATTGGTAGAGCATAGCTTTGCCAAGGCTGAGGTTGAGGGTTCAAGTCCCTCCTTCCGCTCCCGGCTTCGTCGTTTAGTGGTAACGAGTGTGCGCCCCTTTAGAGATAGGGGTGAGCAGCAAGCAGCCCCTTGTATAGGGTTCCAAACCTATCTTCCTAATAAGAAGAAACGGGCAAACCAAAACCTAGTCCTAACAAGTTGCTGGCTTTTCATCAGCCCTTGCGCGCTAGCCTTTTCCCTTACTAGTAAGGGGCTGTTAGTTGTAGCGCGCATTGTACTAGTGAATAGGAAAAGCAAATTGAGATTACTAATGACGGATGGAGGTTGAGGATAGAACATGTTCGGTCCCTCGCCCTTATCTCCTTCGCCGGAGACTGCAAATGACGGGAATCCTATCGATAAAGAAGAGGTATAAGCATCGCCTCTCGATCCAATCCGTCTCCCCTGGCCTCCCCAAAACACTCTTGATACGAAAGAGACCTCCCTCCATAGAGAAGAGATCTAAATTCTGGGTCCCCTCGATCACCCTCCCTTGAACCTGAACTGGTCGAGAGAGATGAACCCGCACCACATTTTATAACCTTCGAACCGAAAGCCCCAACTAGAGATGGAATTCCAGAACCTAAACCACTCCATTGAGAGCTCCGTGACTCATTCAAGGGAATGTCCACCAATGATTGCCATTCTCCCCCTATCAGTCTCTTGATCCCTCATTCCACTAATCCGTTGTTACTTTACTGATTCATTCAAGGCATAGACTCCCTCTTTGTCTTATTAGCGCAAGAACGATGAAAGTCGCTTAAGACTCGAAGGGCTAGGCCCCCGGAAGGGCTTTCAGGGACTGGGTAGGGTGGATTATAGGGCTAGGGGCTAAGGTTTGTCCATTGGGATTGGGCATGGACGACTGGGCCAGCATTGATGAAAAATGACAAAAGAAAAACTTCTCCGATCGCATCACTAACTGGTGTAGGATTAAAGATTAGGTCCAGGATTCGAGTCAAATCGACCTTCCCTCTCATCTCAGGGTGAGGCAAGGAATTCAAGCAAATGTTCGTTCTTCAATCTCTCGGCTGCTCAAGAAGTTGGACTAGCTGCTCCTCCGACCCAGAGTGGATTCTAGTGGAAGGGCAGAGCAAAGCCTTGCAGTAGGAAGGTGTTCGTTGCTGGGACGGGTTCAAACTGGACTGAAGGGAGGAGGAATTCAATAGTCCTCTCTTCCTGGGGATTCATCACTGGCTAGGGCTTTCGAATCAAAGCATGGGCATCTGCAACTAAGAGGGAGCAGTAGATCGTCGATGGAAGAGCCATGTCAGTAAACTTCTATTGGGACTTCTATGGATTATGGATTCGACTAGAGGGACTCCTAGCAGTAAACTAGTATAAAGGGCCCCAGACGCAGGAGCCGCCAGCCGGATCGACGAATAAATGATAGACCAGATGGATGGGCTCATTGGACTAATCAGTGATCCCTGGGCCTACCTAACACAGATGTCCCTGAAATAGGGGATTGGTTGATCGGAAAGCTCGGGCAGGTGTCACACCCCGACCACTTAAAACAACAAAACGTGGCGGAAACGTCGGGGAGTGTTGTAACAGAATCATTGTTTCATAACCATGGAATAAATAATTTTGTTTTATTGAATTAAATGAACTCATTGTTTTAATACAATCAAATAAGTACAACTATTATCTTTCAAGTTTTAAAGTCGCTAAGGCACGAGTCCATCCTAAGTGTAGCATATATCATCAATCATCATAAAGCAGCACCTGAAAATCTACCGATTGCTCTATATGTTTCGGATGGATTCATGGGTAGGGTTTGCTAGATTAGGGTTTTCAGGGTTTCTGTTTTCTTTGTCTTCTTGGCGTTGTGCTGGTTTCTCGTTGTTTTCTGTGCATGCTTGTTCAATTTGCTGTTTAAAGTAGAGAGTCGCTTATTTTACTATGGATGATCGTTCAAATTCTGATGATGTTGCTAAGGGTGATCGAGGTAAACCGCCTTTACCGCTTAAAGGTTTGGCCAGTAGAGTGGTGAATATAGATGGTAATCCAATACTGCCTAGGAGAGGTACGGTGCAGGTTCCGAATTCTGATCCTAAGTTGTTTAATGTTATTGATGAACTATCCAAGATCACTATTCCGGTTCAACCTTCGGACAGTGCAGATTCGAACGCTAATGTGATTGCAAAAGAAAGTCAGGGAACCCGTATGGTTCAAGGCAGCACTTCAAACCCTCTGTCTTATGCAGACTCGGTATTAGCCAGCAGCTCAAAAAAAGTTAACTTCCGTTTCCTGTCTAGTTCGGCTGTGCACGAAGGTTGTGATGTTGTTCTCCCTAAGGAATCAGTCCGAACTGTGCAAGATAAGCTGGCTAATACTATCTATGGTTATTTCCTGGGTGATCGAGTTGCGTTCCTGGTTGTGGACTATTATGTTAGAGTTAACTGGAAGAAATATGGATTGCAAAAGACAATGATGAATGCAAATGGTTTTTTCTTCTTCAAATTTAATGATGAAATTGGAATGTTGAATGTACTCAAGGATGGTCCATGGATAATCAGATCTGAACCACTGTTTCTATATACATGGACCCCAACGACTAAACTGGAAAAGAAAGAAGTAAAGCAACTACAAGTTTGGGTAAAAATTCATGAGGTTCCAATTGCAGCTTATACGGAAGACGGTCTTAGTCTGATTGCTTCAACGATTGGGGAGCCAAAGATGCTGGATTCCTTTACAACATCTATGTGCATGGATTCGTGGGGTCGTAGTAGTTACGCTAGAGCGTTGGTGGAAATTTCAGCTGATAAGGAGGTCCGTGAAGAGATAACAATGGCAATACCTGAACCTGAGGGGGAGGGTTATATAAAAGAGACTATGTATGTGGAATATGAATGGAACCCGCATCGATGTGCTACATGCCGTGTGTTTGGTCATTCAAATGACATGTGTCCGAAAAAGCCTATGAAACCTGTTATTGCTAGACAAGAGGATCAACATCGAAATGTTCAGTAAACAGCACCATAAAAAAACCCTAATACTCTCTCAAGCATGGCGATTTTTCTTCTTCATGCAACCTTTGATTTTTCTTCATGATCTTTGTATAACAGTCTGATCATTGGAGTGTTGATTTATCAATACTTACAATTCGAACTAGTTAGCAAAAGGATTGAGTTAAATTAGGGTTTCTTCTTGTTTTTTTTTCTAATCGCCGCCCTAGTTTCTTGTGTTGATCTGGTTGTATAGTGGTGTGAGTTTGTATTATCTTTACTTACTGATTCCTCTATATGATTTCGAAAGGCACATGGGGTAGGGTTTTGCTTGTTTAGGGTTTCTTCTGTGTTCGTGCGTGTGTGGTCTTTCGGGTTTTGCTGTTTTACTTTCGTGCATGGTTAGCTGTGTTTTCTTGATCAAAGAGAGTAGTCTTCTTTAAGCATGGATGATTGTTTTAAGTCTGGGAATCTCCAGCTTGACGACCGTCTAAATCAAAGTTTGTCGTATAAGAGTACTGCTGAGAGAGTTGGGGATATTGATGGTAAAACTTATGGCACGAAGGGTTTTTCTGGCAGGAGCATTAACATCAATGGCAATCCTTTAGCTCCGAGATGTGGGGTTATCAGGAACAATGATCAGGAGCCGAAACCTATTAACGTTATTGATGAGCTTGAGAAAATTACTGTTCCAATCCAGCTTCAGAGTAGTATTGATCGGATTCTTGATGATAAGCCAGAGAATAGCACTAAACCAGGGTCGTATGCTGATATGGTTAAGCAAAAGGCATCTCTGAAACGGGAAGTAAATTTCAGGAAGCTAGATGCGTCGGAGACGGTTCAAGATGCTGATGTAGTTATTCCTCGCGAGGTAATTCGAAAAGTTCAGGAAAAACTTGATAATGTTTTGTTTGGTTATTTCTTGGGGAATAGGCTTCCTTTTCCGGTAGTTGATTATTATGCAAAGAATGCCTGGTCAAAATTTGGATTTGTTAAAGCAATGATGAACTCTAGTGGCTTCTTTTTCTTTAAATTCGACTCAAAGGAGGGTATGGCTAAGGTACTTGAAGGGGGGCCATGGCTGATCAGGAAGGTGCCTTTGTTTTTAAATGTCTGGTCTCCATCTATAAGCCTTAAAAAAGAGGGTATTAAATCGGTCCCAGTGTGGGTTAAATTACATAATGTTCCGATAGCTGTGTACACGGATGATGGGCTCAGCTTATTAGCGTCCAAGATAGGAGTTCCAAAAAGATTAGATAGTTATACTGCGGACATGTGTGCTGAGAACTGGGGGAGGAGCAGTTTTGCTCGGGCTTTAATTGAAATAAATGCGGAGAATGAGATAAAGGATCATATCACTGTTGCTATTCCGAAACTTGATGAGGAGGGTTATTTAATGGAGAGAGTGGATGTGGAATATGAATGGAAACCATTACGGTGCTCTTAGTGTTGTGTGTTCGGACATAATGACCAAAATTGTAGTAAGAATTCTCAGAGCAAAAAGAACCAGGTGGTTGTTGATGATGAGGGTTTTATCTCAGATAAGAGATAGACGATTAGATTGCGACCAGTGCAGAAAAATCAAAAGCCGAAATTTATCTACAAGCCTAAGATAAATAAAACAGGGCCGAGTACTTCAGGTACAAAGGCTGATAAGCTGAATAATGACAAAGCTGGTAAAGTTCATTTAAAGAATTCTTTTGAGGCGCTTTCAAAGAATGATGGAGATGCGGATGTGTTTGATTCTGATGACGGGTTTGAGACAAGACCGGTAATGAATAATGCAAGCGGGAGCCAAGTGCAAATTGATGATGAGGTTGTGGATTCGGTTCCTACTGAAATGTCCAAGTTTATGAGGAATGATAACAGAAAAGATAAATCTGAGGGGGCAAGCACTCCCGGTCTAGATGGTTTGAATGGATAGCATCGCAGCTTGGAACATAAGGGGTTTGAACCAACCCCTGAAACAAAGTGAGGTTCGGATTCTTTTGTCTGAAAATAAGTTAGCGGTTTGTGCCATCCGTGAGTCTCATGTCGATATCATGAAGCTTGATAAAGTTTGTAAAGGGGTCTTCAGGAATTGGAGTTGGACTTCTAATGGTAACTTGTGTGATCGTGGCACTAGAATAATTTTGGGATGGAATTCGGATGATGTTGATGTCATGGTTTTGTCTCAAACGGACCAGGTTATTCATGTCCAACTTCGGTATAAGTCATGCATGAAAGTTATTTTCTGTTCGTTTGTGTATGCGAAGAATAATTATCTGGATAGACGAGGTCTTTGGGATAATCTTTGTAAGCATAAGGGCTTATGTCATGATAAACCTTGGGTAGTTATGGGAGATTTTAACTCAGCTTTGCATCATGAAGATTCTATATGCGGTTCATCCACTCAAACTATTAGTATGCGAGAGTTTTATGATTGTGTTCAGGTAACGGAGCTGATTGACATTATGGGCCATGGGTTGCATTTCACATGGAATCAGAAGCCTAAGGAGGGAATTGGGTTGATGAAAAAGATTGATCGGGTAATGGGTAATATGAAGTTCTTAGAGACATGTCCCGAGGCCTTTGTTCTTTATCATCCTTTCCGTGTTTCGGATCATACTCCGTGTATTTTAAAGATGGGAAAATCGACTAAGGCTAAGCCGAAACCTTTTAAATTTGCAAACTTTATCACTTCTAAACCAGAATTCAGGTCTTCGGTTGAGCAGGAGTGGAGGAAAACGATTAATGGGGTGGCTATGTACTCGGTTACTAAGAAACTTAAGAATTTGAAGCCGTTTTTGCGGAGAATTCTGTTTCAACAAGGTAATCTGCACGATAAAGTATCTGAGTTGAGAAGTAAATTGGATGAAATTCAAAAAAAGATTGATGCTAATCCGCTTAATAGAGAGCTGAGAAATATGGAAGCTGAATACTTAAAAGAGTTCAAGTCAGCGGCGTATGATGAGGAATGTTTTCTAAAGCAAAAGTCTAAAGTGGAATGGTTATGTGCGGGGGATTCTAATACAGCTTTCTTCCATAACAGTGTGAAATGTAGGAATGCTAGATCAAAAATTCAATCTATTAAGGATGTTGCTGGCAACCGATTTGAGGGTGAAGATGTGTCGATTGCTCTAGTCAACCATTATGCAAACTTTCTGGGCAAGGAGGATCAAGTTATCCAACTTAATCAGGAGGATATTTTTGTTAATGTTCTTAGTCCGGCTGTTGCAGATAATATGGTTCGACAGGTTACACGTGAAGAGATCAAGAATGCTATGTTTAGTATTGGCGAGAATAAAGCTCCGGGTCCTGATGGCTATACGTCGGCTTTTTTTAAACATACATGGGATATTGTGGGTGATGATATTACAATGGCCATCTTAGAGTTTTTTGATAATGGTAAGATTCTGAAACAACTTAATCATACTATTCTGGCTCTTATTCCAAAAGTGGAGACTCCGGATTCGGTTCTTGATTATCGTCCTATTTCTTGTTGTAATGTCTTGTACAAGTGTATCAGCAAGATCATCACGGATAGATTGAAGGGGAGTCTGGGTGATTTGGTTAGTATTAATCAATCTGCCTTTGTTCCAGGTAGGAAAATATCGGATAACATCCTGCTTACTTAAGAATTGATGCACAATTATCACTTGAATCGGGGTCCGGCTAGATGTGCGTTCAAAATAGATATCCAAAAGGCTTATGATACTGTTAGTTGGGCGTTTTTGGAGGATGTTTTGCATGGCTTTGGGTTTCACCAAAAGATGGTTGCGTGGATTATGGCTTGTGTAACCACGACAACTTATTCTCTTAGTATTAATGGTAATTTGCATGGTTTCTTCGGGGGTAAGAGGGGCTTGAGGCAAGGTGATCCTATGTCGCCACACTTATTCACATTGATTATGGAGGTTCTTTCAATGCTTCTTCAACAAGCTGCCCATCCTAGCACTATGTTTAAATTTCATGCTAACTGTGTTAAGCAGAAGATTATAAACGTTTCCTTTGCTGACGATTTATTCATTTTTGTGCATGGGGATATTGTTTCGGTGAAAAAGGTTCGAGATGCGCTTGAGAAATTTACTAGTCTTTCTGGATTAGTTCCGAGTTCAGCAAAAAGCACGGCTTACTTCTGTAATGTGCCGCATAATGTTAAACAAGATATACTTCGGATCATGCCTTTCCAGGAAGGTTCGTTGCCGGTCAGGTATCTGGGGGTTCCGTTAATTTCAACCAAGTTAGCCTTTAAAGATTGCAAACCTCTTCTAGATCGGATGGAGAAGAGAATTAATAGCTGGTTGAATAAGTCTCTTTCTTTTGCTGGTAGGCTTCAACTTATTAACTCCGTCTTATCGGCCATGCATATCTATTGGGCATCCGTTTTTATTATTCCTTCTCGGGTCATCAATGATCTTGAGAAGCATATGCGACGGTTCTTGTGGAATGGTAACAATCTGAGTAGAGTCAAGGCGAAAGTCCCTTGGGCTGATGTTTGCTTGCCGAAGAGTGAGGGTGGTTTAGGCATAAAGTGTATTTCGGATGTCAATAAGGCCCTTATGACTAATCATATCTGGAGCATTCTGGTTAATAGGAAGTCTCTTTGGGTCCAATGGATATATACACACAAATTGAAGGGTAGGAGTTTCTGGGATATCAACAGCAAAGGTAGTATGAGCTGGGGATGGAGGAAAATCTTATCTATTCGCAGTGTTGTTAGGCCTTTTATATGGAAGGTTATTCGAAGTGGGGCTCAAACGAATGCCTGGTGGGATAATTGGTGTCAACTTAGTCCGCTAAGCTCATTCATTATGCCACGGAGAATAACTAATGCGGGCTTCAACATCTCATCTTCTATTTCGGATCTAGTTGATGAAAACGGAAACTGGAGGTGGCCCCAAGCTTGGTATGATTTATACCCGGTTTTGATTGGGTTAAATGTTCCTCAATTGACGCAAAATATGGTGGACCGTACGGTTTGGAAAGATTTGGATGGGAACTTATGTTCGTTTCGGTCATCAGAAGTGTGGCATGCTATTCGGTGTAGGCAGAATCCAGTCTCGTGGGTTTATGGGGTATGGTTTTCTCAATGTATTCCAAGACATTCGTTTCACTTATAATAGTCATAAAGAATAAACTTAAAACCCAAGACCGGCTTGCTGCTTGGGAGGCGGGAAGTGTAACGAATTTAAACCTCATGTGTTGTCCGCTTTGTAGAATCAATCGGGACTCTAGAGGTCATTTGTTTTTTCAGTGCTCGTTTGCTTCAAAAGTGTGGAACGAAGTTAAGAGTATGGTTCAAATGGGTAATGTTGATAGCACTTGGCAATCGATTATGACATGGATGGAACAAAATGCAAGCTCGAAAAAGACGGAGCATATTATATGCAAGCTGGTTATTGCGGCTTTGACTTATTTTATATGGCAAGAGAGAAATAATTGTCTATTTTCCAATGTTTTTGCTAATCAGAATGTGGTGATTCAGAGGATTAAGGAAGTTGTCCGTTTACGTTTAATGGGGTTCAAGTTTAGAAGACAATCAAGTATTGAGAGTATGCTAAGGACGTGGAAGATCAGTTCTGATGATGAGGCAAACGATCCGGGCTAGCTGATTTTATTTGTTTAGTCGTTATTGTTTAATGCTGGTCATTTGGTTATAGTTTGTTCGTTGGATGGTTGTGTTTGTGGGTTGTGTTTTCTTGTTTCCTAGGCGTTGGTATGTCAAGCCTAGTTGGTGTGTCCTATTCGGGCATGCCCTTGTTCTTATTTTTTCATTTATAACATTTACCTAGGGTAATCCCTTTACCCAAAAAAAAACATCGAAATGTTCAAAGAAACAAGCAAGTTAAAAAGATGCCGAATGTGGATCAGGACGGATATACTGAAGTTCATGGTAAAAAAGCCGCTAGAAAGATTGGTATTCCGGTGAATAATCAAAAATCTAAATTTGAATATCGGCCTGTGGGACCAAAATCTAAGTCGAATGTCAATAATGGTTCAACCTCAAAGCCTGTAAAATTGAACAACCCATTTGACGTTTTGATTGAAGTCAACCCGGAGGCGGATTCAGAGTCAACGTCCAGAAAAAAGAAGTCGGGTATGAGCCTGGAGGATACGGATGATGATGATGTTGACGAGGTGTACAATGAAATGGATGTTTTTATGCAGCAAGGTTCTCTTAATATAAAAAGCAAACAAGGGGCAAGCACTCCTTCTCAGGTAGTTACTGATGGTTAGTCTTGCGGTTTGGAATATAAGGGGGTTGAACCGCCCGCTCAAACAAATGGAGGTTCGCCAGGCTGTGAAGGATTATAATTTGAGTTTGTGTGCAATTTTGGAGTCCCACGTTGATGTTGATAAACTGGGGAAAGTGTGTAAAACTGTGTTTCGGTCTTGGGATTGGACTTCGAATGGAGGGTGTTGTGACAAAGGTACTAGAATAATTGTTGGGTGGAATCCTACTATCTTTGACGTGATGATCTTGGCTCAGTCTTCTCAGGTTATGCACCTCCAACTAATGTTTAAACTCGATAAAAAAATGGTTTTTTGTTCTATTGTTTATGCAGCCAACTATATGTTTCCCGTAGAGAATTATGGCATCAGCTCTCTATGCACAAAACTCTAGTTGCTAATAAATCTTGGTTTATTATGGGGGACTTTAATTCGGCTCTCAACATAGAGGATAAATCTATGGGTACTTCTTCGATTTCTATTGGTATGAGAGAATTTCAAGCTTGTGTTGATGATATTGAAGTGGTTGATATAAATCGGACAGGTATCCATTTCACATGGAACCAAAAGCCTAAAAAGGGGGTTGGGTTACTACAGAAAATTGATCGGGTGATGGGGAATACCTCGTTTGTGGCTGAATTTCCGAACTCGGTTGCCATTTTTAAGCCATATCGTCTTTCAGATCATTGTCCATGTATTCTTTCTATTCCGGAAGCTATGAAATTGAAGCCGAGACCTTTCAAATTTGCGAATTTCTTGGTTTTTAAACCAGAATTTTTAGACATTGTCAAAAAGCATTGGGATTCTAGTATCGATGGTGTGCACCAGTTTAGAGTTGTTAAAAAACTCCGATTGCTGAAAAATCCTCTTCGGTCATTGCTGTTTAAACAAGGTAACCTTCACAGGAAAGTTGAAAATCTAAGGTTGAAGTTGGATATGATTCAACAAAATATTGACCAGGACCCGCTAAACGTTGATATCCGGGCTGAAGAGACGACTACCAGCCGTGAATTACAGGAAGCTTTGTTGGATGAGGAGCGTTTTCTGAAACAAAAATCAAAGGTTGATTGGTTGAGTGCGGGTGACATGAATACTGCTTTTTTTCACTCTTCCTTAAAAGTCAGAAATCATTTTAGTAGAATTGATGTTATTAATGATTCAGGAGGGATTCTTTATGAAGGCGATATGGTTTATAATGCTTTTTTTCAGCACTATGAGAAGTTTTTTGGTAGTCATGGTGATATTTCTCTTGAGCCGGCGCCAGATTTATTTCTGAGAGTTTTATCTCATAATGTTGCGAATCATATGGTTCGGAAAGTAACATCGGAGGAGGTCAAAAAGGCGATTTTTTCTATTGGTAATGATAAAGCTCCTGGGCCGGATGGTTATACGGCGATGTTCTTTAAAAGTGCTTGGTCTTTAATTGGTAATGATGTTTCTAATGCTATTAGAGATTTCTTTGACACTGGAAATTTGCTTCGGGAATGGAATCATACCCTTATTGTGCTTATTCCAAAGGTTTCGACTCCTTTGGTGGTTTCTGATTTTCGGCCGATTGCTTGTTGTAATGTGCTATACAAGTGCACTAGTAAGATTGTTGCTGATAGAATTAAAGGAGCCCTGAATGATATTGTCAGCATTAACCAATCTGCTTTTGTTCCTGGAAGGAAGATTTCGGATAATATTCTTCTAACTCAAGAGTTAATGCATAATTATCATAGAGACGTGGGTCCTCCAAGATGTGCTTTTAAGGTTGATATTCAAAAAGCTTATGATACTGTGGATTGGAATTTTCTTAAAAGTGTTCTCCTTGGATTCGGATTTAATAGTAAGATGGTGGAATGGATCATGCTATGTGTTTCTACTACCTCATTTTCGGTTTGTGTTAATGGCACGGTTCATGGTTTCTTCAAGGGTAAGCGGGGGCTAAGACAGGGGGATCCAATATCTCCCTATTTATTTACTCTGGTTATGGAGGTTTTGACGGGTATTCTGCAACATGCGGTTCGTATAGATTCTTCTTTTAAGTTCCATAACAGATGTGAAAAGCAGCAGATTATCAATCTTTGTTTTGCAGACGATTTATTTCTGTTTGCTAGAGGGGAAGTGAATTCGGCCAAGTGTATTATGTCGTCTCTCTCGAAGTTCACGAAGATGTCGGGATTAGTGCCTAGCAACCAGAAAAGCATGGTGTTCTTTTGCAATGTTAAGGATCATGTCAAACAAGCTATTCTGAACATCATGCCTTTTGCGGAAGGTAAGTTACCTATGAAGTACTTGGGGTGCCCCTTATTTCGTCTAGACTTGGTTATAGTGATTGTTGTGTGCTTGTGGAAAAGCTAGAGAAACGTATTATGCATTGGAGGAACAAATTATTATCGTTTGCAGGAAGGCTTCAACTCATTATTTCAGTTCTCTCTTCTATGCATATTTATTGGTCTTCAGTTTTTATATTGCCAACTCGGGTGATTCAAGAGCTTGAAGCTAAAATGAGAAATTTCTTATGGTCTCAAGAATCCTCTTTCAATAAAGGTAAAGCAAAAGTTTCTTGGAAATCTGTTTGTACGCCTAAATACGAAGGGGGTTTGGGTATTAGACGTATTGGAGATATGAATAAAGCTCTGATGTCGTCTCACATTTGGAGTATTGTCTCTAAGCGAGATTCCCTGTGGGTTGATTGGGTGCATTCTTACCGGTTAAAAGGCAAGAGTTTCTGGGTATGCAAAACGCCTTTGAATAGCTCTTGGTCTTGGCGAAAGCTCACTCAAATACGGCCGCTCATCAGAAAGCATATATGGTCCGAATTAGGGAATGGTGCCAATACTTCTGCCTGGTTCGATTATTGGTGTGACTTGGGGCAGCTTGGCGACTTTTTGTCGCCCAGAACTATATCGGATGCTGATTTTAGGTTGGATAATTCTGTGGCTAATGTATATTCTAATGGTGATTGGCTTTGGCCTAGGGCTTGGAGGGATCTTTTCCCCGTTCTCAATCAGCTTGATCAAGTCCATCTGGAACCGGCAAAAACTGATAAACTATTATGGAAGGATGAAGGTGGTCTTAATCATTTCTCTGCGTCTAATGTTTGGCATTCGGTTCGGCATAGAGAGCAGGAAGTCGACTGGTGTAGTGCTGTTTGGTTTGCCCAATGTATTCCTAGGCACGCCTTTCTGATGTGGTTGATTATGAAAGGTAAACTTCTTACTCAAGATAAAATTCTGCAATGGGATCTGTCTTGGAGAAAAAATATGAACATGATGTGCTGTTTACTATGCTATGAGAACTTTGATTCTCATACTCATTTATTTTTTGAGTGTAAGTATTCATCGCAAGTGTGGACTTCGATTCGAGACAGGGTGGGAATGAATTCTGTTTGTCCGAAATGGGTGGATATTGTTGGTTGGCTTACAGTGCGATCTCATACTAGGAAAGCCGATTCTTATGTTGCTAAGGTTCTGGTGGCGGCTGCCTCGTATACTATCTGGCAAGAGCGGAATGCCAGATTATTTAAAAATCAGTTGAGACCTCCTGAAACGGTTAGTGATGTTATCATGAAGACAGTCAGGTACAAGTTGATGGGTGCAAAGTTAAAGGATACCGTTAGGGTGCGCAAGATTCTTGGAGAATGGGAGATCCACACGAAAGACAATGAAGATAACGGTGGCTGATTAGTTGTTTTTTTTTTGTTTTCATTGTGTCTAGATTATTGTCTAGTTGGGTTGGTTGATTATGTTTTTCGTTTTGAATACTTTGGTTCTACATTTATGGGGCATGTCCCATGAATGAACTAGTGTAGGTTCTCTACACTACTTGTTTTGTTTTGGTTGTGAATATATAGAATCACCGGGGTAACCCTTTACCCAAAAAAAACATGTGTAAAAATAGGTACGTCAGCATAAAAATGCCTGTGAGATATAGGTTTTATTGTAATTAGGATTCATGACTTATGAGTTTAAAGAAAAAGTTTTAGTAAAAGTAGTCATGATCCTTGTAAAAGGTTTTCTTTTATAAATTATGCTAAAATTTATAAAAAATAAGATGATATAAAATAATAATACATAGGTAATTAAATAACTAAATAAAATGAATTTGTATAAAGTATATTGTTTATAAAACAATATTTTGATAAAAAGGAGTATATATAAAAATATACTTTGGTTTAAGAAAGTCGAATAAATAATATATTAGAATATATTTCAGTTCCAGAACCGTCAACCCAAGTGTACTAAATAACGTCACGGTATGCAATGCGATGAAAACACTTATATATAAGAAGTACCAGTGGCGTATCTACCATGTTTTCATCACATTACACCCGTCCCGTTATCTAAACACTAACCAAAAACCAGTCGTTAAGTAAATAGTATATTAAATATACTTTAGTTGTTAAAATAAATAAATTTTCAGTAGTATATCAAAAGTATACTTTGGATTTATAAATAACATATTAAACTATGCTTTTTTTTTTTAGGTAAAGGGTTACCCCGGTAAATTTTATAAATCACCAAACAAAAAACAGGGTGTGCCAAGACACTGACACACACTACTAGTCAAGACAAACCAAGACTAGAACATCCAAGAAAACAACCAAGGACAAAAACATACAGCCAGAAATAAAAACAAAACCCGATCAAACAACCCCTATCACACAGGACAACGAACAACGAGCTAACACAACAACTCTAGCCCGGATCACAACTATGCTTTGGTTAGGAAAATAACATATTAAACTATGCTTTGGATTTTGAGAATAACATATCAAACTATGTTTTATTGATTAACAAAATATATGTTGGTTTTGTACAATATCAAACTATACTTTTGGGAGTATAACTTAATATACAAAAATAATGTGATTTAAGAATTCATTCAGACCTAGTGCACCAAAATACACCTTTGAGACTATAGAAATACCACTAAGGCAATTCCTATTTGGATGGAGAAACAAATTGGTTTCAGACATTCCATGACAACAGGAATGGGGTGTCAAATCCTATAGCGCTATATCATACTACCAACCGGTCTGGTGAACAAAAATAAGTACTATTCCAACAATTAATTTTTATAATCTTTGAAAAATCAGTGTTTAAACCATAGATAATCATTCAGTTTGTCAAAAGATAAGTACTAACATGTATAATCAATTATACTTTGAAATCATGAAAATCACAGATAGGTACACATGCTTCACCCCAAAACAGTTGAAAACAGTAAAAGAGGGGACTATGTACTCACTTGAGAGTGCTTAGGAGTCTTGAAGAACTATTAAGCAAGCTAGAGGGAGCACGGAATCAAACGGCACCTAATATAGGTAACTACATAAATAACCCAGACCTAAATCGGAAGATCGGATAGTATGAGGTTTCGTGAACCAAATGAGCGTGGGAATTCATATGATATGGTTTAACAAGGCCTACATACTAAAATGAAACCTATCCTAAGTGCTTACGACCCATTACGACCCGTTTAGGTAGCTCACGCTACTTTAACGCGTCGTTCGCGTAAAACGCGTTTGGACCGCCTAACTAGTCCTATGACAAGTATTATATGCCAAAACATGTTTAAATATGTTACATAATCAGTTATGTGACAAAAAAAAATTTTTTTGGGTAAAGGGTTACCCCGGTGATTCTATTAAAAACAACCACAATTAAGTACAAGTAGTGAGAATGTGTTCCCCACTAGTTCATATACAGGACATGCCCCATATATGTAAACCAAAACAAACCAAACAACCTATGACACCCCATAACCTAGCCTACTATACATCATGAAAAGATATCAAGTAGACACGACAAACCAAAACAAAATAAACCCTCATCCGCCATCATCAAAGATGAAGTTGGCACAAACTATCAGCCCCTTCACACGAACCAAAAAGAGACTATCCATTGGAGACCTTTGTAGTAGAGGTGCTTGCCCCTGGTTTTTCCGGCTTCCGAACGTCCAAAGTTTCATCATACACTACCTCAACATCATCATCATCCGGATCTTCACTACTATGCTGCCCCATTGTTCGGTTTGTTCCAGAGTTAAGCGCACTAAAAGGGTTATGAGTCTGAATTGAACCTTTTCCACCCTTCATATTAGTAGAAGAAGATGTATTCCCAACCATTTTCCTGTAATTCAACGGTTTATATTCAAATTTTTGTTTTTGAGTAGAGTGACAGTGGGGGGCTGATGGAGGCGACCTGGGCGATTTTGGCGACTTCTTGAAGAACCCTAGTTTCTCGTTTCTAATCCCTCTCTTGATCTACATCGATTAGCAGGTATTTTTTTTTTGGGTAAAGGGTTACCCCGGTGATTCTATATATTCACAACCAAACAAAACAAGTAGTGTAGAAAGCCTACACTAGTTCACTCATGAGACATGCCCCATGAATGTAAGCAAAAACAACCAAACAATCCACACAAAAGGAAACAACTAGACTCTAATCTAGAAAAAAACACAATACCACTAACGACTACTCAACCACCATCAATCTCATTAGAAAGACTTTGGATCTCCCAATCTTCAAGAAGCTTCTGAACGCTAGCAGTATTCTTCAGCTTCACTCCCATCAGCTTATACCGAACCACTTGAACAATGGAAGCACTTATAGTTTCAGGAGGTCTTAACTGGTTCTTAAATAACCTAGCATTCCGCTCCTGCCAAATCATGTAACACGAAGCCGCAACTAAAATTCTAGCAACCAAATTAGATGCTTTCTTCGACCGGGCACGAACTAGAAGCCACTCCACAATATCCCCCCAAATCGGCTGAACCAAATCCATACCCACCTTTTGTCTAACCATGTACCAGACTTGAGACGAGAATTTGCACTCCAAAAATAAGTGATTATGGGAATCAAAGTTCTCATAACAAAGCAGGCAGCACATCATGTTCATATTTTTCCTTCGAGAAAGGTCCCATCCCAAAATTTTATCCTGAGTAAGTAACTTACCTCTCATAATTAACCACATAAAGAAAGCATGCTTCGGAATACATTGACAAAACCACACAATAGAGCACCAATGAATTTCTGGTTCTATATATCGAATAGAATTCCAAACACCTGAAGCCAAAAAATCACCAATATGATTACCATCACGCCATAAAAACCTATCTGTTTTATTCGGGTCAAAATTCACATTATCAAGCTGAATAAGAACAGGATAAAGATCCCTCCAAGCTGTAGGCCACCTCCACGCCCCATTGTATCTAATATCAGCAACTGTAGCCTCCAAATTAAAGCCCGCATTCGAAATCATTCTAGGTGACAGAACATTCCCCAGCGGCCCCAAGGAGCACCAGAAATCATACCACGCTGAAGTTGTAACACCATTACCGACCTCGGTCCAAACATGTGTTCGCATTAGCGGTCTAAGTTGTAATAACTTCCGCCAAGACCAGCAGCAATTGCTAGGAACAGTGCATCTCCAGAAACTTTTACCTTTAAGCCTGTACGAATGAACCCAATCGACCCATAAAGACTTGCGTTTAGTGATAATACTCCAGATGTGAGAGGTCATAAGAGCTTTGTTAATATCACCAATACGTCTAATGCCTAAACCACCTTCATACTTCGGAATACAAATAGATTTCCAAGAAACTTTCGCCTTCCCTTTATGAAAATTGCAATCTTGAGACCAAAGAAAATTTCTCATTCTCGATTCCAAATCATTAACCACTCGAGTTGGCAAAATGAAAACAGAAGACCAATAGATATGCATAGAGGACAAGACTGAGATTATAAGTTGTAACCTACCAGCAAAAGAAAGCATCCTGTTCCTCCAATGCATGATACGCTTTTCGAGCTTTTCCACAAGAACATTACAATCTTTATACAACAGCCTAGAAGATATGAGAGGCACCCCCAAGTACCTGACAGGAAGCGTACCCTCCACAAACGGCATAACTCTCAAAATAGCACTTTTAATGTAACTAGGAACATTGCAAAAGGAAACCGTGCTTTTTTGAACACTAGGAACCAACCCTGACATCTTGGTAAAAGAATCCAACGACTTCATAATAAATTTTGCGGAAGCAATCTCACCTCTAGCAAAAAGAAACAAATCATCTGCAAAACACAGATTTATAATTTGCTGCCTTTCACACCGATTATGAAACTTAAACGAGGAATCAATTCTCAACGAGTGATGCAGAATGGCTGTCAAAACTTCCATAACAAGAGTGAAAAGATATGGGGATAATGGATCCCCTTGCCTTAGCCCACGATTTCCCTTGAAATAGCCATGAATATTACCATTAACACAAACAGAATATGAAGTAGTTGTAACACATACCATGATCCAATTCACCATCTTAATATTGAAACCAAACCCAATCAGAATACTCCTTAGAAAATTCCAGTCAACCGTATCATAGGCTTTTTGAATATCAACTTTAAAAGCGCACCGTGGCGGGCCAGCATTCCTATGATAATTATGCATAAGCTCTTGCGTCAACAGAATATTATCCGAGATTTTTCTTCCTGGAACAAAGGCAGATTGGTTGATACTAACTATCTCGTTTAGAGCCCCCTTCACTCTATCCGCAACAATTTTGCTAATGCACTTGTATAAAACATTGCAACATGCAATAGGACGATAATCAGTAATAACCGAAGGTGTAGGAACCTTTGGTACAAGCACAATTAGAGTATGGTTTAACTCGCGCAACAAATTCCCAGTATCAAAGAAATCAATAATAGCTTTTGAGACATCCGCACCAACAATATTCCATGCACTCTTGAAAAAAGCAGCAGTGTAACCATCCGGACCCGGGGCCTTATCAATACCAATAGAAAACATAGCCTCTTTCACTTCCTCTGAAGAAACCTGACGGATCATATGGTCAGCTGTAGCCGAGTTCAAAATATTAGAGAATAAATCAGGCGCTGGAAGCATAGAAACATCCCCTGTACACCCCAAGAACTTCTCATAATGACTAACAAAAGCATCATGAACCATATCACCTTCGAACACATTTCCACTCAAATCCCGAATAATATCAATCCTGCTTCGATGGTTTCTATTTTTCAGAGCAGAATGGAAAAAAGCAGTGTTCATGTCCCCAGCACACAACCAATCTACTTTGGATTTCTGCTTCAGGAATCGCTCCTCATCAAGTAACGCTTCTTGATAACAGTTCGTAACTGTAGCTTCTTCGGCTCTAAGGACAGCATTCAAAGGATCCCGATCTATAGACTGCTGAATACTGTCAAGCTTAGTACGAAGCTCAATGGTTTTGTTATGAAGATTTCCTTGTTTAAACAATAATGCACGAAGAGGCCTTTTAAGCTGCCTAAGCCTTTTAACAACAGAAAACTGATGCACTCCATTAACTCTAGTAACCCAAATCCGATTGACAATATCTAAAAATTCCGGTTTATGAACCAAAAAATTAGCAAATTTAAAGGGTCTCGGTTTCAACTTACCCGCTTCAGGAATTTTTAGGACACAAGGAGAGTGATCCGATAGACGATACGGCTGAAATAATGCTACCGCACGCGGAAAAAGAGAAACAAACTGAGTATTTCCCAAAACACGATCAATTTTCTTTAATAGTCCAACGCCCTTCTTTGGTTTTTGATTCCACGTAAAATGGATTCCCGAACTGTTAATGTCAAACATCTCAATATCATCCACACACGATTGAAAATCCTTCATTCCAATAGAAAACGAAGACGTTCCCAAGGATTTATCTTCCAGATTCAGAGCCGAATTAAAATCACCCATAACGAACCAAGGACTATCACCAACTAGACCTTTGTGCATTGAAAGACTTTGCCATAAACTTCTACGAGAGACATAATAGTTGGCGGCATACACAAAAGAACAAAACACCATCCGCTTATCCAATTTAAAAATAAGCTGTAAATGCATAACCTGATCAGATTGAGCAAGCACCATGACATCGAAAATAGCTGGATTCCATCCAATAATGATTCTAGTTCCTTTAACACACTTTGCACCATTGGACGTCCACTCCCAAGAACGAAAAACAGAATTACATACTTTATCAAGCTTACCAATGTCAACATGTGATTCCAAAATACCACACAAACTAAGATTATAATCCTTCACCACCTGCCGAACCTCTGATTGTTTAAGAGAGCGGTTCAACCCTCTAATATTCCACGATGCAATACTAACCATCTTTAACCGCTGTATAAGGAGTGCTTGCCCCTTTAGTATCTTTCAGCTTGTTAGAACCTCCCACCATAAACTCATTTGTTTCGTTATAAACTTCCGTCACCTCCTCATCCTCGGAGTCTTCAAAACCATCACCATTCGGGCCTTTACTACTCTGTCCATCTTCCGTATGACCAGAACTTAAAACATTAAAAGGATTCGCCGACTAAAAGTTACCAGCCGACTTGATGTTTAAAACCTGTTTATGTTTATTGGTAATCGACCTATACTCAAACTTTTTTTTTGGTTTAGGAATATGAATACCCGGTTTCCTAGCAACCTTCTTGCTTTGCACTTCCATATACCCCATCTTCATCAACTCTAGGAGTCGTCTTCATTGGAGCTTTACCCTGATTACCATGATTTTTAACGCCTTTCTGAGGAACATTTTTCCTTGGATTTTTAGGGCATGAATAATTAGAATGGCCGAAAACACAACAAGTCGAGCACCTTAGTGGATCCCATTCATATTCAACATACATTGTTTCCTTGATAAAACCCTCACCATTCGGATTTGGAATAGCCATTGTGATTTTCTCTTTAAGTTCTTTATCCGCTGACACTTCAATAAGAGCACGCGCAAAACTACTTCTACCCCAATTATCCACACACATAGCCGTTGTATATGAGTCAAGCATTTTTGGATCACCAATAGCAGTAGCAATCATACTGAGACCATCCTCCGTGTACGCAGTAATCAGGACTTCATGTACTTTTACCCATAGTTGAACTTTATTAACCTCCTTCTTTTCTAGCTTGGTAGTAGGTGTCCATTCCTGGAGAAAGAATGGTTGTGATCGAATAATCCATGGACCAGCAGCTAGAACATCCATCATGCCTTTATGATCTTCGAATTTAAAAAAGAAAAAACCATTTGCATTCATCATCGACTTCTGTAACCCAAACTTTTTCCAGTTATTTTTCACAAAATAATCAACAACAGGATACGCAATACGATCTCCCAAAAAGTAGCCATACAATGTATTCTCTAACTTATCCTGAACTACTCGAACCGATTCAACGGGCAGAACAATATCACAATCTTCGTATTGCACTGAACTTTCAAGGGACCTGAAGTTAAGTTTCTGGAGTTTCTGATTTTTCACCGAGTCCGCATAAGACATGGGTTTTATCACCTGTTCGCCGCCATCAACTAAGCTCGGACCACCTTGATTCAGATCAGATTTCAGATTACCATCTATAACCAAATCAGCATATGATAACGGCTTCACAATCCCACCTAGCTTCAGTTCAGAATTACCCACAGCCGGTATTGGCATCTGAATATTAATCGGATCACTAACCTGTTCAGAAACCGGAAATCCACCAGCATTCTGCTCCATATGTTTAAGACTACTCTCCTGAATACTCCCACCATCATGTGCAATTTTATTCAAATTCTCCATATCCGGTGAAGATTCCTTGGCAGCAACAGCCACAGGAACCGGAACGGAGACCTTTTCAAGTCCATCAATTACATTGATTGGTCTTGGTTCAGTATTCGCCTTGAAAATACCCCTACGTGCAGGTTTCAAATTGCCATCATTCAACCCATGATTACCGCCGCCCTTAGAGAACAATGGAGGCTTTCCACGATCAGGTTGAATATCAGATTTTTTACGACCATCCATTCTAAAAGAAACACCTCTGTCAAAACACCTACCACTCTCTCCTTTAATCAACAAAATAGACAACCATGCACACCGAAAACAAGAGACCAAGAAAACCCAAGTGAACGAAAACAAAGAAAAACGAACAAGAAACCCTAATCAGCTTGACGACAAAAAACAAAGAAAAACCCTAGATTCACCCCAATCCTTCCGCTAACTAGTTCAAATCAGATATATTGACGAATCAATAGTCCGATGATCAGACTGTTATACGGAAATCATGAAGAAAAATCGAAGGTAGGAAGAAGACCCAAGATCGCCATAGCTAGAGAGAGAAATTAGGGTTGGGTTTTTCGTTCCCTTTAACGGTAAGGGTTCCTGAGTCTACCCTATTTTCTAATTGATTGACGTCAAGTTAGGAGTTTTCCGAATTAGGGTTTCTATTTTTTTCTTCGTTGTAGTTAAGGTTCGTTATTACATCTTCTTCAGCGCTGATTGAGTTGAATTCGGATCCGACTTTTCTGATTATTGACGGGGTGTGCGGCTGCTTCCTGAGCATTAGGGTTTCGGCAATTCACCTACAGCTGATTTCAGATTTTCGTGATTAGAGTTCTTTACAAGGTTGCTGTATCGATTTTGTGAGTGACGGCTATTAGGGTTTGGCAGGTTTCTTTTGTCAAGTCTGGTTTCAGCCGTTATACCATTTCCGGTTTGATCAGATTAAGGGTCTCCTCATAACATTGTTGGCCGACATCTCTAAGGAAAACAGTTATCAACGTTGTTATGGACGAACGAATGAAACTTGGTGGTAAACCGCCACTGTCGTTTAAAGAGATAGCTGATAGAATTCTGGATGTTGATGGGAACACTGTGCAGCCAAGACGTGGTATAAACATAATCGATGAACTCACAAAGGTCACATCACTGGCAACATCAGATGTAGATGGAGTGAAGTTGTCGGTCGATCCGGGAAGTTTAAAGTTTTCGGGGGCTGCGACTCCTTGGGCTGGTAAGTTGAATACAAGATCATTTGGGGATGCGGAACCATTATCATTTGCTAAAGTAGTGAATAATGCAAAGGAGAATGTGAAGGTTAATTTTCGGATGATGGAATCTAGTGAGTCTGTTGACGGAGCTGATGTCGTTATACCATTGTCTTCGGTTAAACAAGTCTCTGACAGGTATGCCAACACTTTGTATGGATATTTTCTGGGTAAACGTCTGGCTTTTCCTGTGGTGGATTACTTTGCAAAAAACAACTGGTTAAATATGGTCTCTCTAGACTAATGATGAATGCGAACGGGTTCTTTTTCTTTAAGTTCAAAACAAAGGAAGGGATGGATAAAATGGTAGAGGATGGACCTTGGATGATTAGAAATGTTCCGATAATTTTGAAGGAGTGGTCGGCCTCTGTCAAGTTGGAAAAGGAAGATATAAAAGCTATCCCAGTTTGGGTCAAGATGCATGATGTGCCGTTAGCAGCATATACTGAGGACGGTCTTAGTTTGCTCGCTTCTAAGATAGGGGTGCCTAAGATGCTAGATTCGTACACTGCTACAATGTGTGCTGAGTCGTGGGGAAGAAGCAGTTATGCTAGAGCTCTCATTGAAATTCAAGCCGGGGCTGAGTTAAAGAGGAGTGTTACTATTGCAATCCCATCTTTAGATGGTAATGATCATTCAAAGGTGGAAGTAAGAATCGAATATGATTGGGAGCCTTTAAGGTGCTCATCTTGTTGCGTGTTTGGTCATGAAGATAGCTCGTGCCCAAAGAACCCTCAGGTTGTTTCGAGTGGGGAGTCTGGGAAGAAAATTGATGATTTTCAGGTTGTGGGTGCCAAGAAGAAGAAAGCTACTAACCAAGGTCTTCATATGAAAAATCAGAAGCCGAAGGTAGTGTATAGACCAGTTGTAAACCCTAAACCAAATTTGTCCTTGAGGAAGTCGATGAACAATCAGGTATCAACGTCAAACCCCTTTGATGTCCTTAAGGACGATGATGGTGGTCAGGGAGGTAGTGCTGTGGGTCATCAAGAGAAGAAGGCCAAGCAGATTAATGACAAGCAGGATTCAGATGAGGAGGAGGTCGTTGAAGTCTACAATGAAACTAATGTGTTTATGACTTCGGGAACACATCCTTCATCTTCTAGAGCAAGGGCAAGCAACTCCTCCACAAAAGGTTCCAATGGCTAGACATGCTGTGATTCAAGTCAAGGGGTTGCCGGTTTGTGGCAACTTCATCTTTGATGATGGAGGTTGAGTCGTTTTTTGGTTTCCTTGTCTTGGTCTTGCCTACTTTGTCTCATGATGTAATGTAGGCTAGGTTATGGGCTGTTTTAGAATTTTTGATTTTTTGTTGGTTTACATATACGGGGCATGTCCTGTATATGAATTAGTGTGGAACACATCCTCACTACTTGTACTTTATTGCGGTTTGTTTTTAATAGAATCACCGGGGTAACCCTTTACCCAAATTTTTTTTTTGTTTTTGAGTATTAACCGGAACCCCACCTTTCCTACCCGCTTTCCTATTCGTAACCTCAATGTAACCATCCCCATCTACTATAGGTGCTTTAGGATGGGGTTTAGGAGTAGGACCAACCTGTTTAGGACAATCAGCACTATCATGACCAAAGACACAACAATGAGCACATCTCGGAGGCTTCCACTCATACTCCACCTTAACCTTTTCCGTAACATAATTCTCACCATCCAAATCAGGAATAGCCATAGATATCACCTCCTTGAATCCATGTTCAGCTGAAACTTCAATAAGATCCCTTGCATAAGAACTCCTACCCCAATTTTCAGAACACATAGAAGCTGTATAAGAATCAAGCAACATAGGAGAACCAATTTTTGAGGCCAACATGCTCAAACCATCATCGGTGTAAGCTGCAAGAGGAACATCATGCAATTTTACCCAAACTGCAACTTTCTTGATATCTTCCTTTCTAAGGGTAGTAGTAGGGGACCAAGTGTTGAGAAAAAGAGGTTTGTTCCGAATCAGCCAAGGACCCCCTTCAAGAACATTATTCATACCCTGTCTATCTTCAAACTTAAAGAAGAAAAACCCATTCGAATTCATCATAATTTTCTGAAAACCATGTTTTTTCCAATTTGTTTTCACAAAATAATCAACAACCGGGTAAGCAATTCTATCTCCTAGGAAGTAACCATAAAGATTATTAGATAACCTATCATTTACCTGGCGAACAGAATCAATCGGTAGCACTACATCCACCCCATCCAATGAGACATCTGATTTTAGTGAACGATAGTTTATTTTAGGAACTTTAGCATCCGAACCATTGGCATTACTAGCTGAATTCTCACCATTCAGATTCTGATTTGAACCAACCCCCATCTTAGCACCTCCTTGCTCAGCCTGATTGTTTAGGATCACATCCGCATAGGATTGATGTTGGGTTTTAGCATTATCTCCCTGTTTCAGACTTTGAACTCGGGAAACAGGACTCACATCATTAAGCGGTAGCACAAAAGCTACCTTTCGTTTATCAAAGACCTTCGCATAATTCTGATTAGGAGAATCAGAACAGCCAATAGTATGATCAGTATCATTTAGCGGTAGCATAAAACATACCTTCTTATGCGGCAATTCAGAAACCCTATCCGCCATATGTGACGTTTGTCTTGGCTCAAATGGTTTTCCGTCAATATTCTTGATCTTTCTCGCAAACACATTTGAGTTTTCTGCATTATGATCATCCATAACAACAGTCACAATAAAGACTCAAAACAACAACCAGCCGAAACCCTAGAGCAGAAGGACTAGGGACTGATTTGCCAAAGCTGATAGCCAAGACCTTCAAGCCATACATATACCGACAATTGAATCAGTTTATGATGTGACTGAACTGCAATCAATCAGCAAAAGAAGGGATTTGAAACTGCCGAAACCCTAATGCAAATCAGAGAGCCGAATATGTATTAAGAATCAGCCGATTAATCCCCGTATCCAGATCTTCAGCCGATCGAAAGACAAACAAAAAAGAAACCCTAAAAAACGATAACCCTAATCTGATTTCAAATGATTAGAAACGAAGGAGCAATTCAGGATTCCTTACCAATAAAGAAATCAAACACCCTAGTTGCTAATCAGAATCAATCACGATCAGGATTGCTAATCTGATCTCACGATTTCACCCAATTCGCCCAGAGCTCCAAGTTACAAAAATTTAGGTTACATATGCTTAATTACCAATTATGTATGAAAAGGGCATTTTGGTAATTTACCTAAGGCATATAAACTACTTATCATACAATGACTTAAAGTAGGTGACCATAAGGTACAACCTCGGAAGGTTATTCCCTAAGCAACTATGGTCACTAAACATGTTTGGTCGGATCCTAATGATCGACCAAACGGGTCGTGTTCGAAAGTCTAAGCGGGTGTTTAGTCCGCTTGACTTACGACTCTACATAAGCACTAATCTAAAAAGTGACACCTAATATAGGTAACTACATAAATAAACCGGACCTAAATCGAAAGATCGGATAGTATGAGGTCTCGTGAACCAAATGAGCGTGGGAACTCATATGATATGGTTTAACAAGGCCTACATACTAAAATGAAACCTATCCTAAGTGCTTACAACCCATTACGACCCTTTTAGGTAGCTCACACTACTTTAAAGCGTCGTTCGCGTAAAACGCGTTTGGACCGCCTAACTAGTCCTATGACAAGTATTATATGCCAAAACATGTTTAAATATGTTACATAATCAGTTATGTGACAAAAATTTAGGTTAAATATGCTTAATTACCAATTATGTATGAAAAGAGCATTTTGGTAATTTACCTAAGGCATATATGTCACACCCTGGCTTTTGCGAAAGCGTGGGTTTATTTGGTGTGACTTCTTAATAACATAGCAATTATCATAACCATGCTATATGAATATAAAACACATGATGTTCATCCATTCACCAAGTTTTAAAGTAAAAACGACAACATTGTTTAAAAGTCGACACATGAAACGAATTACAACCATGACATAATTAAAAACTTGTTCGTACGACATGACAAAAGACTTGAAATGAAAACACAGTTTAAGACTTGTGACCCGTCCAGGCAAAGGTCACACTTGCTAAACTCGGATGATATCATTATTCCTACGCAGCTTGACGTGAATGCATACCTTGCCAGATCCACTAATTTCCTGAAATACATGTAATTTGAAAAATCAACAAAAAGTTGAGCGAGTTCATGTAAAAGTGAGTATGAATAAACCTTTAAAGTATGTATATAAGTCCCTGGTATGTAGCAATAAGGAAAAAGAGATCACCAATGGGTTGCAAAGCCACTGGCATGTGTGAGAAAGTGCAGGGAAACTCAAACCTAGCAAATTTGTTACCGGACTTCGGCTGGAAGACACAGTCACCTCTATGGGCCGCCCCGGCCTCACGGGTGTGGGCTCGCTACACCCAAATAGATCTATCACTCTTGTGTCCCTCGGTCCTAAAAATGAGGATTAATGGCCTCAAGTGTTGTGCCCACCCCTCACATGATCTAGTAGTATAAACCCTCCCTACGCTAACCATACCATGTAATAAATGTTTGTAATAATTGTCGCATGTATTTCACCCCCGGAGTATAAAACTGAAAACAGTAAAGAGAAAAGGGGGACATGAACTCACAGAAGTGCGTATCCAGAAACGTCAATCTCCAACTCTATCTGCTACGTGACGACCTACACGTACTAATGCCTATTAGACGGATGGCCGTGCCTTGGCTTAGGGTTTAACGTTTTTGGTAAAATAGTTAGGTAACTATTTCGTATTCACACTTCTTAATTATTTTATAAATATATTTCCTTCCCAAGGATGGGGGTTTTTATATATGTACACGTTATAATTCTGAAAATATATTTTTAACTCTCACTTGAAAAATATATTTTAATCACTTGTCTAAAATGTTTTAAATTTCAAAATATATATATTTTTCCCAAAAATATTATATTTTACTTCATACATTTTCCAAAATAATACTTATCAAAATATACATATAAGAGTATTTTCCAGAAATACTACATAAGTTACGTTTTAGCGTGTCGCGTTGTAACAATACTTGTGTAACTTAAATATTTATTTTGTGAGAGCGTTGGTATTATTTTGGAGTCGAAATTTCATAGTATTTTCAAGTTATATTATTTTTATCCTAAAAATAATATATATCTAGTTTCTCAAAATAATCAGATAATCACACAAGTGTTTTATTATAAAATATATATTCTAAATACATATTTAACAGCCTACAAAAACCCTAATTCTCTCTCTAGCTATGGCGATTCTGGGCTCTCTTCATACCTTTGATTTTTCTTCATGATTTTCGTTTAACAGTCTGATCATCGGATTATTGATTCATCAATATATCTGATTCGAACTAGTTAGCGAAAGGATTGACTTCAATCTAGGGTTTTTTCTGTTTCTTTGTCGTCAAGCTTGTTAGGGTTTTTCTTGTTTTCTTTTCGTTCGGCTGGATTTTCTTGGGTATTCTGTTTCTTTTTTTTTTTTTGGGTAAAGGGTTACCCCGGTAAATTTTATAAATCAACGAATCTAAGTACAAGGGTGTGTCAAAGCGAACACACCTACTAGACTTGGCATACCAAGACTAGGAAAAAAAAACACAAAAACAGCCAAACAAACTAAACAAACAGCCACAAACAAACAGCCAAAAGAAACAAGAGAAGCACACGAGCAACTATTGCCTTGAACTTCTAGCCCGGATCTAGTTCCTCTTCATTGGAATAAATCTTCCATGCCTTTAGCACTCTATGCCGAGCTGCGCTTCCACGGAACTTGAATCCCATAAGCTTTAACCGAACTGTGCTCTTGATTATTTCTATCACCGCTTCAGGCGAATTATGGGTATGAGAGAATAGCCTAGCATTTCGTTCTTGCCATATAAAATATGTCATAGCCGCAATCAGAATCTTGCCCACAATAACATTCGTCATCTTTGAGGAAGCCGTTTGTTCCATCCATGCAAAGACGGATGCCCAAGAGTCATTAACATTCTCCAAACTAACCATAGTTTTAACATTATTCCACACTTGCGACGCAAAGCTGCATTGGAAGAATAGGTGGTCACGTGAGTCACGATCATAGCGACAAAGCGGACAATACATAAGTCTTAAGTTCGTTTCACTCCCCGCTTCCCAAGTCATAAGACGATCCTGAGTTTTGAGTTTGTTTCTTATAACCAACCACATATGGAACAAGTGTCTTGGAATACATTGGGAAAACCATATCATGTTGAACCAAGACACCGTAGCACCCCGACTCCTAATATTGTTCCAATATTAGGTTTATCTGGAACATTGTGAACAAGAGATGGTGGTTGTAAGTTTATCAACACAGGAAACAGGTCATGCCAAGCCTCTGGCCATCTCCAGTGGCCCGAATCATCAACTATATCGGCAACTGTAGAGTGCATATTGAAACCCGCATTAGTGATGGTTCTCGGCGTGATGAATGTACTAATCGGACTCAAGGGGCACCAGTTATCACACCATGCATTAGTCTGAGCACCACTTCTGATAGACATACCCATGTAAGGACGTACCAAATTTCGAATGGATAAGATCTTACGCCATCCCCAACTCACGCTACCCCTGCACGGAACCTCCCAAAAACTTCTACCCTTTAGCTTGTAGGAATGGATCCACCGAACCCAAAGAGACTCTCTGTGAGAAATAATACTCCATATGTGGTTTGTCATGAGAGCCTTATTAACATCCCCAACATTTCGAATACCTAAGCCTCCCTCATTCTTTGGCAAACAAACATCGGACCAAGCAACTTTGGCACGAATTCAGCCAGAAGAACCAGCATTCCATAAAAAACGACGCATCCTCTTTTCCAACTCAGAAATAACCCGCGCAGGGAGAATAAAAACTGAAGCCCAGTAGATATGAATTGAAGATAAAACCGAGCTTATAAGTTGAAGGCGTCCCGCAAAGGACAACGACTTAGAGATCCAGCTCGTGATTTTGCCCTCCATACGATCAATCAAGATTTTACAATCTTTAAAAATAAGTTTTGTGGATATAAGAGGCACCCCAAGATATCTAACCGGAAGATTACCTTCTTGGAAAGACATCAACGAAAGAATCTGTTGTTTCACCAAAGAAGGCACATTCGAAAAATAGGCAGTACTCTTGGTTGGGCTCGGAACTAACCCTGACCAACTAGTAAACATTTCCAGAGCATCTCTAACCTTCTTCACCGAGCAAATGTCAGCATGGACAAATATAAACAAATCATCCGCAAAGGATACATTAATAATTCTCTGCTTAGCACACTGATGATGAAATTTAAATGACGAGTTAGAATCAGCCGCCTGTTGAAGTAAAAGAGATAGCACTACCATGATAAGGGTAAATAAATAAGGCGACATAGGATCGCCCTGTCTCAACCCCCTCTTCCCCTTGAAAAAACCATGAAGACTACCATTAACGGACAAGGAGTAGGAAGCCGTGGAAACACACATCATAATCCACTGAACCATACGATGATTGAATCCAAAACGAATAAGGATAGCTTTCAAAAAAGACCAACTAACCGTATCATAGGCTTTCTGAATGTTTATTTTAAAAGCACATCTCGCAGGGCCTCTATTCAAGTGATAATTGTGCATCAGCTCCTGAGTTAGGAGAATGTTATCTGAGATTTTCCTTCCCGGCACAAAGGCTGACTGATTAATGCTGACAAGAGCCCCCAAACTCCCTTTAATCCTATCTGTGATGATCTTGCTAATACATTTATAGAGCACATTACAACATGAGATAGGACGATAATCCAAAACCGAGTCCGGAATGTCTTTCTTAGGAATCAAAGCCAAGATCGTGTGATTTAGTTGCTTAAGGAGTTTCCCATTATCAAAAAAATCAAGAACCGCATCCGTAACTTCATTACCGATAATATCCCAAGCCTTCTTGAAGAAAGCTGACGTATACCCATCAGGACCAGGGGCCTTATTTTCACCAATATTAAACATTGCCGTTTTGACTTCCTCTCTAGTAACTTGTCGAACCATATTAGAGGCATCTTCATGGCTAAGGACATTAACAAAAATACTATCCAAATTAATGGAAGTTACCTGGTCCTCAAAACCAAGAAAGTTGGAGTAGTGATTGACTAAAGCAGGCGCAACCCTAGTACCTTCATGACGGTTCCCCGAAATATCTCTGACGCTATGAATTTGGCTTCTCGCATTACGGCTTTTCACCACATTATGGAAATATTTCGTATTAGAGTCTCCAGCACACAACCATTCAACTTTTGACTTTTGTTTGAGGAAACATTCCTCATCATAAGCAGCAGACTGAAACTCTTGAAGACATGTCGCTTCTAGTTGACGGAGGTTGCCATCCAACGGATTCTTATCAACAAGAACTTGAATCTCATCCAGCTTTTTCCTAAGCTCCGACACCTTAGCATGTAAGTTTCCCTGGTTGAATAAAATCTTCCTTAAGTGCGGTTTAAGATTACTAAGTTTCTTTGTAACCGAAAACATATTAAACCCTGGAATCGTTTTCCTCCATTCCTGGTCCACACACTTCATGAATTCCGGTTTGGAAGTGATGAAATTAGGAAACTTGAATGGTTGGATTTTCTTCTCATTCACTGCCCCCATTTTCAATATACAAGGCGTATGATCCGAGACTCGAAAAGGGTGGTACATGACAAACGCATTCGGACACAAATCCAAGAACTGAATATTGCCCATAACTCGATCTATCTTTTTAAGAAGACCCACTCCATTTTTTGGGTTTTTGATTCCAAGTAAACTGAAGACCGTGCCCCTGAATATCCAACAACTCCAAAAACTGAACACAATCTTTAAATTCACACATGCTTATCATTTGTTGAGATGAACCGTAAAGAGAATCCTCAAGCTGAAGAGTAGCATTAAAATCCCCCATAACAACCCATGGTTTATCATGACATAAGCTTTTGTGATTACGTAAACTCTCCCAGAGACTTCTACGATCTTGATACTTATTTTCCGCATACACAAAAGAGCAGAATAAAACTTTTTTAAGAGTCTTATCCAATATCTGCGTATGAATAATTTGATCAGTTTGAGCGAGCACCATAAGATCAACCACATCAGAATCCCAACCCAAAATGATTCTGGTACCCCTACTACACAATCCCCCATTAGACGTCCAGTTCCAATTCCGAAAGACACTATTACAAATGGTTCCCAGCTTCGTCACATTAACATGGGACTCTAAAATTGCACAAACTTTTAACTTATTTTCAGCAACAAGTTTACGAACGTCGCTTTGTTTCAGGGGGCGATTCAAACCCCTTATATTCCATGACATAATGGTATCCATTAATACCTGCTTGTCCGGGAGTGCTTTCCCCCTCAGAAACATGACTCTGGTCAGCTGTCATAAATGCGGCCATTTCCGTATGTAAAGTTTCCTCTACCTCATTCTCGGGTCTAGTAGGCTTCCCATTCCCATTTTTTAAATTCTGCCTCAGCTCCTTATCCACCCCGATATCGGCTATAGTCTCATCCATATCGTTACTTGCCAAAGCTTCAAACGCATTACCAGTTTTCACATTGGCATTTTTGCTATTATCCGATGTATCCTCCTTATTACCAGAGGTACTTGCTCCTGACTTATTCATCTTAGGTTTGTAGATAAATTTCTGCTTTTGTCTTTTCTGCATCATACCCACTCTCGCCACCTTCCTCTTATCAGTAGTAAACCCCTCCTCATCCACAACCACTTGTTTAGCTTTATTATTAACATTCTTGGCACATGTCTGATCGTTATGGCCAAAAATACAACACAAAGAGCATCTCTGTGGCTGCCATTCATACTCCACTTTCACCTTTTCTGTGATGTATCCCTCTCCCTCCAGTTTCGGAATAACAACAATGATATGGTCTTTTAGTTCATTCTCTGCATCTATTTCAATTAGAGCCCTTGCAAAACTGCTCCTTCCCCAGTTATCCGCACACATATCCGCCGTATACCCATCTAATCTTTTCGGGATAC
This sequence comes from Helianthus tuberosus, assembly GCA_030545235.1. NCBI lineage: Eukaryota > Viridiplantae > Streptophyta > Magnoliopsida > Asterales > Asteraceae > Helianthus > Helianthus tuberosus. The sequence goes on along the minus strand of CM060354.1, from coordinate 107,890,028 downwards.
CTATCTTAGAAGCCAACAAACTCAAGCCATCATCCGTATAAATAGCAATCGGAACGTTATACATCTTAACCCATACCGGAATCGACTTAATACCCTCTTTCCTTAAACTGACATACGGAGACCAGACACTTAAAAACAACGACACTTTCCTAATCAACCATGGTCCCCCTTCCAAAACTTTAGCCATGCCCTCTTTTGTATCAAACTTAAAGAAGAAGAACCCATCCTTATTCATCATAATTTTAGAGAATCCATACTTAGCCCACACATTTTTTGCATAATATTCCACAACAGGAAAAGGTAATCGATTACCCAAAAAGTAGCCATACAAAACATTCTCAAATTTGTCCTGGACCTTTTTAATTACCTCACGAGGAATAACCACATCAGCATCCTGAACCGTCTCTGTAGCATCCAACTTTCAGAAGTTTACCTCTCTTCTCAGCGATGTTTGCATTTTAACCTTGTCCGCATAAGATAAGTTGGGTATATCCTTCACCACATTACTCGAACTAGGGTTTGCATGGGTATCCATCTTGGCAGCCATATATCCACCTCCATATCCCCACGTATCATCCAATTCCATAGGCTTCGAAATCTCAAACAACCCATCTATCACCGATACATTACTTGTAGAATACATACCACGTCTCGACATCATAGGATTTCCCTCAATATTTGTTACTCGTAACCCAATCCCACGAACCGGTGGTGTATTATCATCATTCCCAGGAGAACGTTGATCCAAAGGTTTCACTCCGTCACTTTTCCCCTCCATGCATGCAATAAACCCTAAACAGCCGACAAGAGAAGATCTTCACAAAACAAAACCCTAAACGGCCGATAAAGGGAAATCCTTCACAAAAACAAGAATCCGCAATCACAAGAACTAGAGCTCGTAATCCTTTAAACCCTAGAACAAAACCTCAACCCTTGATCGATTAAACTAGTGTCATCAATCTAGCTAAATTAATCTCAGTTAACCGCAATCAATGGCTACCAGATTAATAGATTAGGGTTTCAGAATATATTACTAGGGCGGCGATTATGAGAAAGAATAAAAGAAAAACCCTAGTTCTTAATTGATCCCTAATGCTAACGAGTTCGTTATAGATTCTTGAAAGAACAAGATCCAATCACAGACTGTTATGCATAAGATCACGTATTCTGTTTCTACGTGCATGGTTGTCTTGATTGTTGTCTAAAGGAGAGAGTTGCTTATTCTTTCAATTGATGATCGTCCGAAAACTGATGGGCTTGCTATGAGTGATCGTGGTAAGCCGCCGCTACAGTTTAAGGGTTTGGCCAGTAGAGTCGTCAACATTGATGGCAATCCGGTGCTTCCTAGGAGAGGTACGGTGCAGAATTCTCAGATTAACATCATCGATGAACTAACCAAAGTCACTGTTCCTGTTCAACCATCGGCGAATCAAAGTTCAGAGGATAATATGGATGTGTATGGCTTTCAGGTATCACATACGGTTCAGGGTAGCAGCTCTAACCCTAAATCTTATGTGGATTCGGTAGTGGGTAGTAAAGTACAGAAAGTTAATTTCCGATAATTGTCTAGCTTGGTTATGCATGAAGGCTGTGATGTTGTTCTTCCGAAGGAATCTGTCAGAACCGTGAAGGAAAGGTTGTCTAATACCATTTATGGTTATTTCTTGGGGGACCGAGTTGCATTCCCAGTGGTTGACTATTATGTTAGAGTTAATTGGAAAAAGTATGGTTTGCTAAAGACGATGATGAATGCTAACGGCTTTTTCTTCTTCAAGTTTAGTAATGAGGATGGAATGATGAATGTGCTTAAAGATGGTCCGTGGATTATCAGGTCGCAACCATTGTTTTTGAATATATGGACTCCTACGACTAAATTGGAAAAGAAAGAAGTAAAGCAAGTTCAGGTTTGGGTGAAAATTCATGAGGTTCCTATTGCGGCTTATACGGAAGATGGACTCAGTCTGATAGCTACAACTATTGGGGAGCCAAAGATGCTGGATTCGTTTACTACATCTATGTGCACGGACTCATGGGGACGGAGTAGTTATGCTAGAGCATTGGTGGAGATTTCGGCTGATAAGGAGCTTCGTGAGGAGATTACTATGGCAATACCCGAACCTGAGGGGGAGGGTTTTATTAAAGAAACGATGTATGTGGAATACGAATGGAGTCCACATCGGTGTACTACATGTTGTGTGTTTGGCCATTCTAATGAGATGTGTCCGAAAAAGCCAATGAAGAATGTCAGACATGATGATCACAAGAGCAATTTCCAAAGAAACCGGCAAGTGAAAAAGGTTCCGAATGTGGATCAGGATGGTTATACGGAAGTTTATGGAAAGAAAGCTGCTAAAAAGGTTGGTATTCTAGTAAACAAACAAAAAAATAAATTTGAATATCGGTCGGTGGGTTCCAAGGTTCACCCAAATGTCAAAAATGTTTCAACATCTATGACTGTTAAATCGAATAATCCTTTTGATGTTTTGAACCAAGTTGAATCGGAGGAGGGTACTAGCAAGAATACGTCCGGTAAGGGCCAGGAGGATACGGATGATGATGTTGACGAGGTGTACAATGAAATGGATGTTTTCATGCAGCAAGGATCTCTAAATATAAAAAGCAAACAAGGGGCAAGCACTCCTTCTCAGGTAGTTACTGATGGTTAGTCTCGCGGTTTGGAATATAAGGGGGTTGAACCGCCCGCTTAAACAAATGGAGGTTCGACAGGCAGTGAAGGATTATAAATTAAGTTTGTGTGCTATTTTAGAGTCCCATGTGAATGTTGATAAATTGGATAAAGTTTGTAAAACTGTGTTTCGGTCTTGGGATTGGACCTCAAATGGAGGATGCTGTGACAAAGGCACCAGAATCATTATTGGGTGGAATCCGGCTATATTTGATGTGATGATCCTAGCGCAGTCGTCTCAGGTTATGCACCTCCAACTTGTTTTTAAATTGGATAAAAGGATGGTTTTTTGTTCGATTGTTTATGCAGCCAATTATTATGCTACCCGTAGAGATTTGTGGCATCAACTTTCTTTGGATAAAACTATTGTTGCTAATAAACCTTGGTGTATTATGTGAGATTTTAACTCGGCTCTAAATATTGAGGATAAATCTATGGGAACGTCTTCGATATCTATTGGTATGAGGGAATTTCAAGTGTGTGTTGATGACATTGAAGTGGTTGATATTAATTGGACGGGTATCCATTTTACATGGAGCCAAAAGCCGAAACAAGGGGTTGGGTTACTAAAGAAAATTGATCGAATTATGGGGAACACTCCGTTTGTGGCTGAATACCCGAACTCGGTTGCCATTTTCAAGCCGTATCGCATTTCGGATCATTGTCCATGTATTCTTTCTATTCCGGAAGCTATGCAAATGAAGCCAAGGTCTTTTAAATTCGCTAATTTTCTGGTTTTTAAACCAGAATTTTTAGAGACGGTTGAAAAGTATTGGAATTCAAATGTTGACGGTGTCCATCAATTTAGAGTTGTCAAAAAACTTCGTTTGCTGAAAAACCCATTTAGATCGTTACTTTTCAAGCAAGGAAATCTTCATAAGAAAGTAGAAAATCTGAGAATGAAGTTGGATGTCATTCAACAAAACATTGATCAGGACCCATTTAATGGTGATCTCCAGGCCGAGGAGACTTCTACTAGCCGTGAATTACAGGATGCTTTGTTGGATGAGGAGCGGTTCTTAAAACAAAAATCTAAGCTGGATTGGTTAGCAGCGGGCGACATGAATACTGCTTTTTTTCATTCTTCTTTGAAAGCCAAAAATCATTTTAGCAGAATTGATGTTATTACTGATTCGGGAGGGACTCTCTATGAGGGTGACATGGTGTATAAAGCTTTTGTTCAGCACTATGAAAAGTTTTTTGGTTCTCAGGGTGACATATCGCTTGAGCCGGCTCCGGATTTATTTCCGAAAAGGTTATCCCATGATGTTTCTACTTTTATGGTTAGACAGGTAACGATGGAGGAGGTCAAGAAGGCGATGTTTTCTATTGGTAATGACAAAGCTCCTGGTCCAGATGGGTATACGGCTGCGTTTTTCAAAAGTGCTTGGTCGTTAATTGGCAATGATGTGTATAATGCCGTTAGAGATTTTTTTGTCAGGGTGACATATCGCTTGAGCCGGCTCCGGATTTATTTCCGAAAAGGTTATCCCATGATGTTTCTACTTTTATGGTTAGACAGGTAACGATGGAGGAGGTCAAGAAGGCGATGTTTTCTATTGGTAATGACAAAGCTCCTGGTCCAGATGGGTATACGGCTGCGTTTTTCAAAAGTGCTTGGTCGTTAATTGGCAATGATGTGTATAATGCCGTTAGAGATTTTTTTGATACTGGTAATCTGCTCCGGGAATTGAATCAAACTCTTATTGTGCTTATTCCTAAGATTTCGACTCCTTTGCTTGTTACGGATTTTAGGCCGATTGCTTGTTGCAATGTTTTCTACAAATGCATCAGTAAGATTATTGCAGAAAGAATAAAAGGAACTCTTGATAATATTGTCAGCATAAACCAGTCTGCCTTTGTTCCTGGACGAAAGATTTCGGATAACATTCTTTTAACGCAAGAATTAATGCATAATTATCATAGAGATGTGGGTCCTCCAAGATGTGCGTTTAAAGTTGATATTCAGAAAGCTTATGATACAGTCGATTGGAGGTTTCTTAAAAGTGTGCTGATTGGTTTTGGGTTTAACAGTAAGATGGTGGAGTGGATTATGCTATGTGTGTCTACTACCTCTTTTTCGGTGTGTGTTAATGGTTCAGTGCATGGTTTTTTCAAGGGTAATCGTGGGCTAAGGCAAGGAGATCCAATGTCTCCTTATTTATTTACTCTTGTTATGGAGGTCTTAACGGGTATTCTTCATCATTCGGTCCGAATTGATTCTTCTTTTAAGTTCCATAACAGATGTTAAAGGCAGCAGATTATATTAATCTGTGTTTTGCGGATGATTTATTTCTGTTTGCTAGAGGAGAGGTGAATTCGGCTAGGTGTATTATGTCTTCTCTTTCCAAATTCACAAAGATGTCGGGTTTAGTGCCTAGTAACCAGAAAAGTACAGTTTTCTTTTGTAATGTAAAGAATCAGGTCAAACAAGCTATTCTGGATATTATGCCTTTTACAGAAGGAAAGTTACCTGTGAAGTACTTGGGGGTGCCCCTGATTTCGGCTAGGCTTGGTTATAATGATTGTCGTGTGCTTGTTGAAAGATTAGAAAAGCGTATTATGCATTAGAGGAATAAGCTATTATCGTTTGCAGGAAGGCTTCAACTTATTATCTCTGTGCTCTCTTCAATGCATATTTATTGGTCTTCGGTTTTTATCTTGCCAGCTCGGATTATTCAGGAATTAGAAGCTAAAATGAGAAATTTCTTATGGTCTCAAGATTACTCTTTCAATAAAGGTAAATCTAAAGTTTCTTGGAAATTGGTGTGTACTCCTAAATATGAAGGGGGTTTGGGTATTAGGCGGATTGGGGATATGAATAAAGCTCTGATGTCGTCTCATATTTGGAGTATTGTCTCCAATCGTGAGTCTCTGTGGGTTAAATGGGTTCATTCGTATCATTTAAAACATAAGAGCTTCTGGATTTGCAAAACGCCTACGAATAGTTGTTGGTCTTGGAGAAAACTCACTCAGATGAGGCCTTTAATTAGAAATCATATATGGTCGGAGCTAGGGAATGGTAGTAATACTTCAGCCTGGTTTGATTATTGGAGTGAGTTGGGTCCTCTTGGCGACTTTATATCGCCCAGAAATATTACTGATGCTGATTTTAGATTCGACAACCGGGTGGCCGATGTGTATGCTGATGGTACTTGGATGTGGCCTACCGCTTGGAGGGATCTATTTCCTGTTCTTAATCAGATTGATCATATTCATTTAGACCCCTTGAAAGTTGATAGATTGTTGTGGAAAGATGGTAGTGATATTAACGAGTTCTCTTCTTCTGGTGTTTGGCACTCTCTTCGGCATAGAGAACCGGAATTGGACTGGTGTAGCATTGTGTGGTTCGGCCAGTGTATTCCTATACACGCATTCATGATGTGGTTAATTATGAAAGGTAAGCTCCTTACGCAAGATAAAATTTTGCAATGGGATTTATCTCGAAGAAAAAACATGAATATGATGTGCTGTTTATTGTGCTATGAGAATTTTGATTCTCACCCGCACTTGTTTTTTGAATGTAAGTACTCAACTCAAGTGTGGCTTAAAGTTAGAAACAGTGTGGGGATGAGCTCTATTTCGCCGAGATGGACGGATATTGTCCAATGGCTTTGTACTCGTGATCATCAAAGAAGGGCCGATACTTATGTTGCTAAACTACTTGTAGCGGCTGCTGCGTATACTATTTGGCAAGAGAGGAATGCCAGGCTATTTAAAGATCAGTTAAGACCTCCTGAGACGGTTAGTGATGTAATCATGAATACAGTGCGATACAAGTTGATTGGAGCTAAGCTGAAGAATACCGTTAGGGTGCGTAACCTTCTTAAAGAATGGGAGATTCATACGAAAGATAAGGATGACGATGGGGGCTGATTAGTTGTTATTTTTGTGTTATGTCTAGAATTTTGTCTAGTTTGGTTTCCCTTGTTTTGGTTGTCTTTGGGTTGTTTTGTTTTTTCTTGTTTACTTTCATGGGGCATGTCTCATGATTGAACTAGTGTAGACTCCCTACACTACTTATGTTTTTTTGATGTGAATATATAGAATCACCGGGGTAACCCTTTACCCAAAAAAAATACATATTTAACAAATTTTATTTACGAAAATCAACCTCCGGCACTTAGTAATTTTTGTAATAAAAATTATGGCGAAGTTTATTTTGAAAACCAAGTTAAAAATATGTTTGTAAACGCTTGTTAGAAAAATATTTCTAAGTGTTATAATTCTAGAAAAATTTCGCCAGAGTTTCCTCTGTAAATGGAGGTGTCCATGCTTTTAGCATATCATTTTCTTTTGTAAAATCATTCAAACAATCAACAATCAACAATATACAATCTTTAATCACTAATCTTGACAAAAATAAGCCTAAATCAAAAACTCATGAACTTGAAAGTTTGTAAAAATATGTAGCAAATTACTAACATACTTAGTAGGTCTTGTTATCTTTAAAAATATGATTAGTTTCTTAAAAACTTTATTTTTAAAGAATGTGTATTTTCACAACTTCTAGTCATGATTTCCAAAAATATTTCTTTGTGGAATTTTCTTTCTACACAAGTGTTCCTAAACTTGTTTACCCACTAAAAATGTGTTTAGTTCATACAAGATCCAAGTTTTAACAAAGCTAATATTTTTCACTTGATCCTTTCGAAACACCGCTCATAGATCTTTAGATCTACAAGTTTATAACTTTATTTTTCAAGAAAACTTATATTTATTCAAGTTCAAAGTTCATGTATGGATGGTTTCATCATCCTTCATATCTTTAATCTTTACATCTTGCTAGTTCATGTTCTTAAACATGATCTATCAAGTCTAGGTGATGAACCATCTTACTTCTACTAACAAACAACATGTATTAAGCTTAACAACACAAGATCAACATGATTTCAACATCATTTAACACTACTTCATCCCTTTATCCATTCTTCATCCTTTATGTTCAAGATTAGTTTAAGTTCTTTAGAGTTTCTTAACATTTTATCATTCATTCAACTATTAACCACCAAAAACAAGAACAAGATGAAGATTTGAAGCACTTACTACTAGCACAAGGCTAGGGGAGAAACAAAGCGTAAAAGTGGTGGATAAAAGAAAACTAGAGTGGTCCTTGAGCTTCCGAGTGCACCAAGCTTACTTGTAGGGCTCCTTGCACCTTTGTATATGTATGAATGGCTCAAAAAAAGACTTGATGGTGGGTGTATGGTGGTGATGGGTGGCGGCCGTGAGCAAGGGGAGAAAGAAGAGAGAAAGCTTGTTGGTGTGGTGTAGGGAATGAAATGTAGTGTTAACTTCTTGTGCATATTTATAAACCAATGTTATCTATTATCCATCATGTATAATGTTCCTTAATCAACAGCATTATCAAATAAAATAATCAAAAGAAAGGGGTGAGGGTGTACCACCCTCATGACCGTCGAATGGGGGGGGGGGGGGTAGGGGGGTTGGGTTGTAATTGTATAGTTTCTAACTTGGTTAAGTTCCAATGATATAATTAGTGTGTTAGTGTGTGTTATATAATATAAGGTGTGTTAGGGTGTTCGGGGACCCTAACTAGCTCAGAAAAGTAAAAACAATGTATTTGGCAATATTTTTATGTTCCGGGTAAAGTCCGGTTGTTCGGTTGGATGTTGATCCGTTTAAGTGCTAAATTAGTCTACAAAGTGTCTTTTATATTGTTTTTAGTGACACATTAAATTCCCAACACGTTGGAAAGTGTCTAGGACCATTTTGCCAAGTTTTTGCACTTTACTAGCATTGTTAAATGCTGAATTTTGTTGTTTAGTGCAGAATTCTGCACTTTAAGTATGTTTTAGGCACTTCCGGGCACTATTACTATCACCTAGTGACGCAGTTTTATGGTCCTCACCTCCCTACACTCCCTACTAGTGTAGTATTCTATTCCTGGCTCACACTGGCCTCAAGAACAATGTCTGTCTAGGTGCTGGCATTGTCAGCATGTTTTTATGGTTATCCGCTCACTGTGCTAACTGTGCTTTGTGCATCAAGTTTGTCACTATTGTTTGTGTGTAATAAATGGAGTGACAGTAATAAAGTGTGATGCATGAGTATGTATGTATCAGAAAACAGAAAGCAGAAAGCAGTTTAATCATAATTGTAATCAAGCACAGTAATTAACCACTAATTAAATATTAATTAATTTGTACGGATACCTGGAATTGTGAGGGTTGTCACATTCTCCCCCCGTTAATAAAATTCCGTCCTGAAATTTTAGGTTCTGCTTCTGGTCGCAGGGGTCTTAGGAAATAAATGAGGGTATTTTTCTTTCATACGATCCTCACGTTCCCATGTGAATTCTGGACCATGTCTTGCATTCCATCGAACTTTGACTAGCTTGACACTACTCCTGCGTGTTTTGTTTATCTTCCAATCAGTAACCTCAACGGGTTCTTCAACAAAGTGGAGCGTGTCGTCGATATGAATTTCCTCAGCAGGAATGACAACAATTTCTTGAGTTGGACTCTTCTTCAAGTTTGATACATGGAATGTATCATGAAACCCATTAAGTTCAGCAGGTAAGTCCAACTTGTATGCTACTAAACCAATCCTTTCTAAAATCTTAAAGGGACCAATGTAACGTGGATTCAACTTCCCACGCTTTCCAAAGCGTGCCACACCCTTCCAGGGTTCAATAGAACCATATCTCCCACCTTGAATTCCAGAGGTTTCCTTCTTCGATCCGCGTAACACTTTTGTCGATTGCGAGCCACCTTGAAGTGTTCTCGGATCTGTGCAATCTTGTCTGTGGTTTCCTGGACCACTTCCGGACCAACTAATTGTCTATCACCTGCGTCAGCCCAACAAATCGGTGATCGACATTTGCGTCCATAAAGAGCTTCGAACGATGCAGCTTGAATACTTGCGTGATAACTATTGTTGTATGAAAACTCGACCAATGGTAGGTGAGTGTCCCAACTTCCACCTAAATCCATTACGTAAGCTCGCAGCATATCTTCTAAAGTCTGAATCGTTCGTTCACTCTGTCCATCCGTTTGTGGGTGAAAAGCTGTGCTCAGGTTCAACTGGGAACCGAATGTTTCTTGAAAGGATTGCCAAATCCTTGACACAAATCTTCCGTCTCTATCAGAGATGATCGAGAGAGGCACTCCATGTCGTGCAACAATCTCACTCATGTATATTTCGGCAAGTTTACTCGTGTTGTCTTTTTCTCTGATTGGCAAGAAATGCGCAGATTTCGTTAAACGGTCTACTATTACCCAAATAGTATCGTGGCCTTTGGGCGTTCTTGGCAATTTCGTTATGAAATCCATTGAAATCTGTTCCCATTTCCATTTGGGTATTTCAGGTTGCTGTAGTAGACCTGAAGGCTTCTGGTATTCGGCTTTTACCTTGGCACATGTTAAACACTTGCTAACATAAACTGCAACATCGCCTTTCATCCGTGGCCACCAGTAGAAATCCTTAAGATCTTGGTATATCTTATCCGCACCGGGATGAATTGAGTACCGTGACTTGTGAGCTTCAGCGAAAATGACCTTTCTCAAACCACCAAACAGAGGAACCCAAATTCGTCTCATGAAACATAAAGTTCCTTCCTTGTTTGGTACTAACTGCTTCTCCATCCCACGGAGATATTCGTCCTCAATGTTCCTTTCTTTGAGTGCTTCTTTCTGCGCGGCCCGAATGCGCAGTGAGAGATCTGTCTGGACAATCATCTGTAGAGCCCTAACCCTTATGAGCTTGATCCTTTCTTTCCAGCTTAGGGCATCGGCGACCACATTCTCCTTCCCTGGGTGATACTTGATTTCACAGTCATAGTCGTTCAACAATTCGACCCAGCGTCTTTGTCTCATGTTAAGCTCCTTTTGGTCGAATATGTGTTGCAGGCTCTTATGATCCGTGAAGATTGTACATCGCGTACCATACAAATAATGTCGCCAGATCTTTAATGCAAATACCACTACGCCTAATTCCAAGTCGTGCGTGGTATAATTCTTCTCATGAACCTTCAATTGGCATGACACGTATGCTATAACTTTCTGTCGCTGCATTAACACGCAACCCAAACCTTGGCACGAGGCATCGCAGTATACCACAAAATAATCCATTCCTTCGGGTAGCGATAAGATCGGTGCATTACAAAGCTTGTCCTTCAACAACTGAAACGCTTCTTCTTGTTTGATTCCCCAATCAAACTTCTTGTCCTTCTGGGTGAGGGAAGTCAAAGGTTGAGCGATTTTTGAGAAATCCTCAATGAACCTTCGATAATAACCAGCCAAACCTAAGAATTTTCGAATCTCGGTTGGCGTCCTTGGAGTCTCCCAATTCTTTATCGCTTCGATCTTTGTTGGATCCACGTGGATTCCATCTCCATTAACCACATGTCCAAGAAATTGGACTTCACGTAACCAGAACTCGCACTTCGAGAACTTGGCATACAACTTCTCCTTTTTAAGTAACTCCAAAATAGCTCTTAAATGTTGTTCGTGCTCATCCTTCGTCTTTGAGTAGATCAAAATATCATCGATGAATACGATCACGAACTTGTTGAGGTACGGCTTACAAACTCTGTTCATCAAATCCATGAAAACGGCTGGCGTGTTTGTCAACCCAAACGGCATCACCAGAAACTCGTAATGTCCATAACGAGTTCTAAAAGCAGTCTTGGGAATACTTTCCTCTTGTATTCTCAGCTGATGATAACCTGATCGCAAATCGATCTTTGAGTAGAAACTTGAACCTTGCAGCTGATCAAATAGGTCATCAATTCTTGGCAGAGGATATCTATTTTTGATAGTCAACTTGTTCAGTTCCCGGTAGTCGATACACACGCGAAAACTACCATCCTTTTTCTTAACAAACAAAACTGGAGCTCCCCAATGTGAAAAGCTTGGTCTGATGAATCCCTTGTCTAACAACTATTGAAGTTGCGTCGACAACTCCTGCATCTCCGAAGGTGCAAGTCGGTAAGGTGCCTTAGCCACAGGCGCGGCGCCTGGAACTAAGTCAATGTGGAACTCGACTTGTCTCTGTGGCGGTAATCCTGGCAAGTCTTCTGGAAAGACTTCAGGATATTCCTTTACCACTGGGATGTCTTCGATCCTTGGCTCAGCAGCTTCTTTATCCACGATGTGTGCCAAGAAGGCAACACATCCCTTCTGTAAACACTTTCTAGCTTTCAGACAGCTAATGATTCTTAGAGGCGTATCGCGCTTCTCTCCGTGAACCACAATCGTTTCTCCATCTTCTATTGGGATGCGAATGGTCTTCTCGTGACAAACAATCTCGGCTTTGTTGCTTGACAACCAATCCATCCCTACTACCACGTCGAAGCTTCCCAACTCGACTGGTAGTAGATCCAAAGTGAACTCGCGTTCTCCCAGCTCAATTATGCAACCTCGGACAACTTCATTTGCTTCAACTACCTTTCCATTAGCCAGTTCAATTGAGTACGGAACATCTAACTTATCAGCAGTTAACCCAAGCATATTCTTAAATTCTAACGATACAAAGCTATAGTCGGCACCAGTATCAAACAGTACAGATGCAAAGCGTTGATTTATAGGGAACGTACCAGTGACAACGTTGGGATCCTGGCGCACTTCCCTTGCACCGATGTTAAACACTCTTCCACGGGCTTGATTCAGCTTCGGGCATTCCCTCTTGAAGTGCCCAACTTCTCCACAATTAAAACAGCCCGGTCCTCGACCATTACCACCTCCGTTTCCAACTTGAGTATTGTTTTGGTTGCGATTTCCATTCCCAGCTTGATTCGCAACGTTCCCACGATTTCCATTTCCGCCATTTCCTCCTTGTTGGCGATTTCCATTACCATTCCCATGACCTCGATTACCACCACGCCCAACACCAGTTCCGGCCCAACACGTATCCTTCGAGTGGCCATTCCTTCCACATGACTCGCATTTCCTTAATCGGCAACGGCCAGAATGATGGCGCTGGCACGTGTCACACTTGGGCAGAGTACCCATGTAACCCTTTCCTTTATTCTCAACACCGGTTGCAGCTCCGGCCGGTGTGCTTGATTCGCCCTTCTTGTTCACATTACTTGTACATTGCTTGAAGTTTGAAATTTTTCTTTTGTTTTCACCAGACGACTCCACATGAGTCTCTTTCTTCTTTGGTTCAGAATTCGAGAATTTGTTCAACCGAATGGCTTCCTCAGTAAGAGCCACACTAAGATCAATGGCTTCTGTGATTGTTGCAGGCTTGGACGTTGTAACCATACTCATGATCTAAGGTGCCAATCCCCAGATAAAGCGCTCAACACGTTTAAACTCCGGTGTGACCATGTACGGCACTACATGGGACAAATCGTGGAATCTCTGAACATACTCTGCAATCTTAGGACCTTCCATTTTTAGGTGCCAGAGCTTCTGAATTTCAGCACGTGAGCAGTACTTCCTTCTCATGAGCTCCTTCAGCTCATTCCATGATAACGCATAAGCAGCAGCTTAACCTAAAGTTTGTACTTGCAAATTCCACCAAGATAGGGCTCCATCCAGAAACAGCCCTGAGATGTAGGTCACTTGTTGCTCGGGAGCACACTTGCTCATTCTAAGGACAGATTCAGTCTTCTCAGCCCACCTAACAAACGCAACAGCACCTCCTGTGCCATCGAAATTCACGGGCTTGCAATCCAGAAATTGCTTGTAAGTGCACCCTGCACATACGTTTGAATTTACAAATGGTATTAGCGAACGTGCTATAAATATCCAAATGTATCATAGTATATCTCAAACGACTTAACATTACCATTGGGTGGATTGTTATTGCCGTGGTTGTGCGAGATATTTCCACTCGTTTCCGCATGAGAAGCAGCGTATTGTGCGATAGCTGCAGCAATGATCCCTTGGAGTTTCGCCTCATTAGTGGGCATGCGCGGGTCACGTCTTGGAGGCATCTTCTAAAAGATGTTTCACGTGGGTCAGGTCATAGTAGGTAAACAGTATGCGTACGTAATAACATTCATCAAGCACATAACATCTCATGTTATAAAATTAAAACAATCAATCCAACAACACATATAATGAGAATACTGCGATTACATGGAATCACGAATGCACTACAAAACCCTAATTCTCTCTCTAGCTATGGCGACATCTGATTCTCTTGAAACCCTTGGTCTTTCATCGTGATTTGTCAAGATCAGATTGGCGATTAGGGGTTCTAACTTCTAATTCCTATTCTGTCTTTGCGGATTGTTTGATTTTCGGCTAGGGTTTTCTTATTCTTTTCAATCGCCGCCTTCAATTTCTGTTTCGAGCATATTGGATTGAATTATTGGTTAGTCAGCTTTGATTTTTCAGTATTTCTTCCTGATTTGTAAGATTCATGGGTTAGGGCTTCAGCTAGTTTAGGGTTTGTTTCTGTTCTTCGTTCGTTGGTTTGTCTGGTCGTGTTTGCTTCTGTGTTTGCGTACCGTTGTTTGTTTCGTTGGGTTGAAAGAGAGTTGTTATTCACTGAATGGATGATCGAGCGAAATCTGGTGGGAAACCACACGATGTCCACGGTAAGCCTACTTTGTCGTTTCAGGATTTGGCGAATCGGGTAATTGATGTTGATGGGAATACCCTTAAGCCGAGACGTGGAGTCTCCTTGAATGAGACTAAAAGTTCAAGCATCATTGACGAGAATTCTAAGGGTTCGGCTCATGTCCGACTAGGAAATCTGGATGTGAATTTTTGGGATTCACCGGGTATGGGATACACGCAAATCTCAGGTTTAGATAAAGCGAAGTCGGTGGCTGATCAGGGTTTGGAAAAATCAGGCGGAATTGCGGATCCTATATCCTTTGCTAATGTTGTGAAGAACACTAAGGAAAACATGAAGGTGAACTTCAGGGCCATGGAATCCAGTGAAGTTGTTGATAGAGCAGACGTAGTTAATCCATTGACGTCGGTTAAACAAGTCACAGACAGGTATGCTAACACTTTGTATGGGTACTTTCTGGGTAAACGTTTGGCATACCCTGTGGTGGATTTCTTTGCAAAGAACAATTGGGTTAAATATGGTCTATCTAGGTTAATGATGAATGCAAACGGGTTCTTTTCCTTTAAGTTCAAGACTAAAGAAGGGATGGATCAAATGCTAGAGGATGGCCCTTGGTTGATAAGGAATGTTCCGATAATTTTGAAGGAGTGGTCAGCTTCTATCAAGATGGAAAAAGAGGATATTAGAGTTGTTCCAGTTTGGGTCAAGATGCATGATGTGCCGTTAGCGGCATTTACTGAGGATGGTCTTAGTTTGGTTGCTTCTAAGATAGGGGTTCCAAAGATGTTAGATTCGTATACGGCCACGATGTGTGCTGAGTCTTGGGGAAGAAGCAGCTATGAGCTCTCATTGAAGTGCAGGCGGGGACTGATTTAATGAAGAGTGTAACTGTCGCAATCCCTTCTTTAGATGGTGGTGGTCATTCTAAGGTGGATGTAAAAATTGAATATGATTGGGAGCCTTTAAGGTGCTCATCTTGCTGCATGTTTGGTCATGAAGATAGCTCGTGCCCAAAGAACCCTCAGGTTGTTTCGAGTGGGGATTCTGGGAAGAAAACTGATGATTTTCAGGTTGTGGGTGCCAAGAAGAAGAAAGCCACTAACGAAGGTCTTCATATGAAAAATCAGAAGCCTAAGTTAGTATATAGACCGGTTGTAAACCCGAAACCAAAATCGTCCTTGAGGAAGCCGATAAACAATCAGGTATCAACTTCAAACCCCTTTGATATCCTTAAGGATGATGATGGAGGTCAGGGAGGTAGTACCGTGGGTCGTCTGGAGAAGAAGGCCACGCAGAACTATGACAAGCAGGAATCAGATGAGGAGGAGGTTGTTGAAGTCTACAATGAAACTAATGAATTTATAACTTCGGGAACACATCCTTCATCTTCTAGAGCAAGGGCAAGCAACTCATCCACAAAGGGTTCCAATGGCTAGACATGATATGATTCGAGTTAAGGGGCTGCCGGTTTGTGGCAATTTCATCTTTGATGATGGAGGATGAGTCGTTTCTTTTTTGGTTGTTATGTTTGGGTCTTGTCTACTTTGTTTCTTGATGTAAAGTAGGCTAGGTTAAGGGTTGTCTTAGAGTATTTGGTTTTTTGTTTGGTTTACATATACGGGGCATGTCCTGTATATGAATTAGGGTGGAACACATCCTCACTACTTGTACTTTTTTTTGGGTAAAGGGTTACCCCGGTGATTCTATTATAGACAACCGCCAAATAAGTACAAGTAGTGAGGATGAGTTCTCCACTTGTTCATATACAGGACATGCCCCATTTATGTAAGCAAAAAGCAAAACAAACCAACATACCAACTCAATCTAGCCTACTACAATCATGGTAATGACTACCTAGTAGACAAACGAAAAAACCAAACAACAACGTCAACCGCCATCATCAAAAATGAAATTGCTACTACCCGGCAGCCCCTTAGCATGAAATAGAAGCCACCTATCCATTGGACAACTTTATGTGAGAGGTGCTTGCCCCTGTACTGGAAGACGTAGGATATGTACCCGATGTCATAACCTCATTCGTTTCATCATATACAACCTCTACCTCGTCATCGTCAGACTCCCCATTTAGCTCACGTCCCCCTTTATATCTCCCCTGGGAGGAACCCCCATTCCCCTCAACGAACCCAAGAGCACTAAACGAATTGTGTGTTTGAACCTTAGGCGAACTAGTGCTCCTCGCACTCATGTAGGAAGAACTCACTGCCTTTTTCTTTTTATCCACAGGTCTATATTTAAACTTGGGCTTTTGATTGTTAACTTGAAAACCGCTCTTCTTTACATTCCTTTTTGTCTTGACTTCCGTATAACCATACTCATCTACTTTCGGACTGTTTGTAGTAGGATTCACTGTCGATCGAATGCATTTTGGACACTCCTCAGAATCATGCCCAAATACACAACAGTGGGCACATCTCGGTGGTTTCCATTCATATTCCACACGAATAGTCTCATTGACATACTTGTTCTCATCCAACTCGGGAATAGCCATGGTTAGAACCTCTTTAAAGTCATGTTCAGCAGATATTTCAATGAGAGCCCTAGCATAGCTGCTACGTCCCCAAGCCTCGTTACACATATCAATAGTATACGAGTCCAACCGCATAGGAAAACCAATTTTAGATGCCAACATGCTTAACCCATCATCAGTATATGCCACTAGAGGAACCTCATGCAATTTCACCCAAACCGCAACCTTTTTAATATCTTCTTTTTTAAGAGTGTTTGTGGGGGACCAAGTGTTTAGGAAAAGAGGTTTATTACGAATCAGCCAAGGACCCCCTTCAAGGACATTATTCATACCCCTACTATCTTCAAACTTGAAGAAGAAAAACCCATTCGAATTCATCATAATTTTCTGAATACCATGTTTCCTCCAATTTGTTTTCGCAAAATATTCAACAACCGGATATGCAATTCTATCCCCCAGGAAGTACCCATAAAGAGTATTAGCTAACCTGTTGTTAACCTCACGAACAGATGCAATCGGTAGCACAACATCCACTCCATCCAATGAAACATCTGATTTTAAGGATCGAAAGTTGATTTTTGGAGTTTGATCAGCCGGTTCATTGGCATTCCTATCTATACCATCAACATTCTGGTTTTGATTCGATCCGAGTCCCATGTTACCATCACCTTGTTCAGCTTGATCATTTAAGACCACACTTGCATAAGATTGATGTTGCGGATGAACATCATGGACTGGAGAATCAGGACATACATCATTTAGCGGAAGAACAAACGATACCTTTCGTTTATCTAAAACCTTAGCGTAATTCTGAATTGGAGAATCAGAACGACCAGCATGAAGAACATCATTTAACGGAAGCATAAATGTTACCTTCTTCGGAGACGCAGAACTCCTAGCCGCCATACGTAAAGCTTGTCTTGGCTCAAAAGGCTTCCCGTCAATATTCTTAATCTTCTTAGCAAACAGATTTGAGTTATCCGCACACTTATCATCCATGGCGAAATAAATCAATCAGCAGACAACTGAAACCAAAAATGCCGAACATACAATGGCACTTGAAAACAAAACCCTAATCTCAAAATCAGGTTAGAGAGCAACTAATCAGATCTGATCAATACCCTACTCGCTATTGAACCTAAACTCGAACGAATCAGGTTAGCAATCAATGTAATCAGATCAGAACCAATGCAGACAAAAACTTCGAAACCCTAGAATAAGAATAAGAACCCTAATAAACCAATCAGCGTTTGTGCCGGGGCGGAAAATTTCTGATAATATTCTTCTCACACAAGAATTAATGCATAATTACCATCTTAATAGGGGTCTGGCTAGATGTGCTTTCAAAATTGATATACAGAAAGCATATGATACAGTTAATTGGTCTTTCTTGAAAAATATTTTGATTCGATTTGGGTTTCATCATAAAATGGTTGGGTGGATTATGACATGTGTGTCGACAGTTTCTTATTCGTTGAGCATCAATGGAAACCTTCATGGCTATTTTAGAGGCAAACGAGGGTTACGTCAGGGTGATCCCATGTCTCCCTATTTATTCACGTTAATCATGGTGATTCTTTCTCGTTTGCTTCAACAGGCTGCTTCCTCTCCGTTTAGATATCATGCTCATTGTGCCAAAAAAAAAATAATTAATGTCTCGTTTGCTGATGACTTATTTATTTTTGTTCATGGAGATGTTGTCTCGGTTAAAAGGGTCAAGGAGGCGCTTCAGACGTTTACTAACATTTCTGGTTTGGCTCCTAGCCCAGCGAAAAGTACTGTTTTCTTCTGTAATGTTCCTCACTCGATTAGACAGGAAATTCTGGATATTATGCCATTTCAAGAGGGTGTTATTCCGGTTCGCTATCTGGGGGTCCCGCTCATCTCATCTAGGCTTCTCTTTAAAGATTGCAAGGTTCTTATTGATCGAATGGAAAAGAAGATTAATAACTGGATGACAAAGTCGCTATCCTTTGCTGGTCGGTTGCAACTTATAAATTCAGTTTTGTCTTCTATGCATATCTATTGGGCTTCTGTTTTCATTATTCCTACTCGGGTTATCAATGAGCTTGAAAAAAGAATCCGTAGATTCTTGTGGAATGCAGGATCGGAGGGCAAAATCCGCGCGAAAGTTGCTTGGAAAGATGTGTGCTTGCCTAAACAAGAAGGTGGTTTGGGTATTCGAAGTATATCGGATGTTAATAACTCGCTTATGGCTACGCATGTTTGGAGCATTTTAACTAAACGTGAGTCCATTTGGGTGAGATGGATTCATGAATATAAGTTAAAAGGGAGAAATTTTTGGGAGGTTCCTTGTCGAGGGAGCATGAGTTGGGGATGGCGGAAAATATTGTCTATTCGGAGCATTGTGCGGCCTCACATATGGTATTTACTAAAAAGTGGGCTGCAAACAAATGTTTGGAGTGATAACTGGTGCCATATGAGTCCTCTTACTTCCTTTATTTCTCCTCGATCTATAGCTAATGCAGGTTTTAATTTGAAATCATCGGTCGCGGATGTCATTGATGAGAATGGGCAGTGGAGGTGGCCTCAAGCGTGGCTAGACTTATTTCCGGTTTTAATAAATCTTCAAATACCCCATCTAATTGATAATGCTCCGGATCGACTAGTTTGGAAAGCTGTGGATGGGAATTTTGGCGACTTTAAGTCCTCTCAAGTTTGGGATATGGTTCGAAATAGGGATAATAATGCGACCTGGGCTAATATGGTTTGGTTTTCTCAATGTGTCCCGCGCCACTCTTTCCATATGTGGTTGGTATTCAGGGATAAATTGAAGACGCAGGATAGGTTGGCAGTTTGGGAAGCAGGAAGTGCAACAAATCTAAACCTCATGTGTTGCCCTTTGTGCCATTATGATCGTGACAGTCGAGATCATCTATACTTTCAATGTGTGTTTGCAGATCAAGTATGGGCAAATGTGAAGGGTATGGTGAACATGGATATCGTAGATAACACATGGCAGTCCTTAATGGGTTGGGTTGAACACCATTCTAACTCGAAGACAGTAGATGATATTGTGTGTAAATTGGTAGTTGTGGAGACCTCGTATTACATATGGCAAGAGAGGAACAGTCGGCTTTTTTTACTTCTAATCATTTAACTGCGGTTCAAGTGGCTGAGAAGATTAAAAGTTCAGTTCGTCTAAGACTTATGGGCTTCAAGTTTCGATTGGAGTCTACTAGGAAGAGGATATTTGAAACATGGAAGATTAGTGATACTAAGGATGGTGATCCGGATCCGGGCTAGATATTTACTGCTTTTTGTTTAGGCCGGCCTTGTGTTTGTTTTTTATTCGGCCGTGGTTGTTTAATTTGTTGTGTTGACGTTTTGTCTGGATGTTTGTTGCTTGGTTTTGATGTCTTGGTGTCCTAGGCTTGGTCTGTCAAGTCTAGTTGATGTGTTGCTTTGACACATCTTTGTTTTATTGGTTTATATATAAAATTCACCGGGGTAACCCTTTACCTAAAAAAAGAATAAGAACCCTAATCCGAACGTTCAATCAATTAGAAACAAGGGAGTAATCAAATTCCTTACCAATAAAGAAACCGAAACAACCCTATTTGCTAATCAAAATCGATTCAGAGCAGGAAAGAATTGAAGAATCTAGAGTCTCCCAAAATCGCCCAAGTCGCCCAGAGCCCCATCCGTCTTGAACCAGTTTAATACAAATATATTTTCACTACTTGTACTTTATTGTGGTTGTTTTTAATAGAATCACCGGGGTAACCCTTTACCCAAAAAAGAGAATACTGCGATTGCGCTATCATAAGATCAAGACCACAATACAATGTTTACAAGTTTTATAACTGTATCGTACATCAAAAGTGACTAAGGGCCACATCGCCCTTGTCTGAACTATCTAGTCATCTACAACAACCAAAAACTAAACATCAAAAGTCATGACATCAAAATGCGGTCTTCAAGAAGCTGTATAGTCGGCACAATCGCGGTCTTCTCACCAAAAGCCTACCTGCGTCGAACAAAAATGCCTATGCTGATGGCGGAGGGGGAGGAGGAAAACGAGAGAAAAGCAAGCGACGCATATGTAACCAGACCTCCTCTAAAGCACGACAGACGTGCAGCAAATATGCTATCTGCTGCTCAGAGGTCAAGAAACGAACGCCTGAGTCAGGGGAAAGTGGACGTGGAGTGTGCGGTGCTGCAAAGGGGGTCTGACAATGGCAAGGTGGTCGTGGAGCTCTCTCCAACTCCTGAATACGACGTGTCAATGCCTCCTGCTGCATCATCAAGGATGTAAGTATGTCCTCCGTAGAGTACCCAACATGGTACGGGTGGTACGGATCAGACAATGGCATGATAGGGGGTGTAGTCCATAGAAATGGCTCGCTCGATGGTATGAAAGATGGTGCAGTAGGTGGTGCAACATGGGGAAACTGAGTCGTGAATGGAGAAGGTGATGATAGCATGGGTGGAGCAGAAACAGGCGGCTGCCTCGATGACCCCTCTCCAGGACGAGGTGGCGGTATGTCCTGGAGGAACGTAATGGGAAGATTAGTGCGATGAGCGTCTGTGGTGTGTGGGGGAAATAATGGGATATCAGTGGGTGCAGACACGGGTGCTACTGGGGGAGTGACAGGCAGTACATACGGTGGGTAATCATCATCGATCCACCCGTTGCGGGTGTCGGCATATCGTGGATCTATATGAGCAGCAAAAGGTGCTCGGTCAAACAATACCGGCACGGAATCAGGTAACGGTGCATCAACAACAGGATCATCCACCAACGGTGGAGCAACAACGGGAAGATCAGTGATGGGTATGTCATCAACAAGAGGTGCAATGGCTGGTGCATCGTCATGAACAGGGTCATGCTCTAGTGCAGGATCAGGGGCAACAATAGGCTCAGGGGCCATGACCGGCTCAGGATCAACAAGATCCATGTCAAAATCAGCAGGGATGTCGAACAAAGGGTCAATAGGAGCTACGGGCGCCTCTAAGGGCTGGTCCAAGTGAATAAACTCAATCTCCTGATCAGGATCGAAGTCAGGGGGAAAGACTGGATCCAAATCATCATCGACCTCGTGGTCAAACTCGAACTCGTGTGCGGGACCGGGTGCAGCTGACAACGCCATGTCGGGGTCGGCGTCAGAAGAGTGATGCTGCACACCCTGGTCGTGCAGAGACGCAGATGCCACAGACTCAAATGAATCTGGGACAGGTGAACCAACAGGAAGCTCCTCTACAGGGGCCTCAGCAATGGGAAGAATGACGTCAGCGACAATAGGGGCCCCGCCCTCATAGTCAGCCTCAGGCGGATCCTCCTCGAATAGATCAATGTCGTCATCAGAAACGACATCTAGTGGCATGTCTACTACTGGAAAAGCAGCAAGCGGTATAGGAGCATGGATCACCGCAAGAGGTAAATCCCCCGCAGGAAGGCCATCAGCAGGCTCAACTCCGACGTCTGGCAGCGCGAATGGCTGGAAATCATCGTCATCAGTGCTGGTGGTGTCTGATGTGTAGACCTCTCGCTCTGACGGAATCTCATCATCTGACACAACTGCCATGGGATCCAAGGTGTACGATACTCCTGTGTCTGAGGATGAAACCATGGTGTTTGTAACACCACACATAGGCACAAATATCAACATAAAATCAAATAAACATGTAAGTCACCATAAAGCAAACAAGTAATTCTCCTAGTCTCCTAGACTACCCTCCCAGCCTCTCAGACTGAACCTCCTAGCCTCTCAGACTAACTCCCTGGCCTCTAAGACCAACCTCCCAGTCTCTAAGACTAAACCTCCCCAATCTCTAAGATTGAACCCTTCAATCTCTAAGACCGAACCTCCCTCAGCCTCTAAGGCTGAACCTCCCCAGTCTCTAAGACTGAACTCCCTCAGTCTCTAAGACTGAACTCCCTCAGTCTCTAAGACTGAACCACAAATTTTTGAAAAAAAGTTTTTGTGCCTTTTATTTGTAAAAATGTTTTGTACTCTGGATTTGGACGTTTTAGTGTATGCAATGCAAAAATGTTTTCGTGAGAGCTCTAGTGATCATAGTCTAGACTCGAGAAAGAATCCTAGTTCGCTATGATCAATGCTCTGATACCAAGCTGTCACACCCTGGCTTTTGCGGAAGCGTGGGTTTATTTGGTGTGTCTTCTTAATACCATAGCAATTATCATAACCATGCTATATGAATATAAAACACATGATGTTCATCCATTAACCAAGTTTTAAAGTAAACACGACAACATTGTTTAAAAGTCGACACATGAAACGAATTACAACCATGACATAATTAAAAACTTGTTCGTACGACATGACAAAAGACTTGAAATGAAAACACAGTTTAAGACTTGTGACCCGTCCAGGCAAAGGTCACACTTCCTAAACTCGGATGACATCATTATTCCTACGCAGCTTGACGTGAATGCATACCTTGCCAGATCCACTAATTTCCTGAAATACATGTAATTTGAAAAATCAACAAAAAGTTGAGCGAGTTCATGTAAAAGTGAGTATGAATAAACCTTTAAAGTATGTATATAAGTCCCTGGTATGTAGCAATAAGGAAAAAGAGATCACCAATGGGTTGCAAAGCCACTGGCATGTGTGAGAAAGTGCAGGGAAACTCAAACCTAGCAAATTTGTTACCGGGCTTCGGCTGGAAGACACAGTCACCTCTATGGGCCGCCCCGGCCTCACGGGTGTGGGCTCGCTACACCCAAATAGATCTATCACTTTTGTGTCCCTCGGTCCTAACAATGAGGATTAATGGCCTCAAGTGTTGTGCCCACCCCTCACATGATCTAGTAGTATAAACCCTCCCTACGCTAACCATACCATGTAATAAATGTTTGTAATAATTGTCGCATGTATTTCACCCCCGGAGTATAAAACTGAAAACAGTAAAGAGAAAAGGAGGACATGAACTCACAGAAGTGCGTATCCAGAAACGTCCATCTCCAACTCTATCTGATGCGTGACGACCTACACGTACTAATGCCTATTAGATGGACGGCCGTGCCTTGGCTTAGGGTTTAACGTTTTTGGTAAAATAGTTAGGTAACTATTTCGTATTCACACTTATTAAATATTTAATAAATATATTTCCTTCCCAAGGATGGGGATTTTTATATATGTACACGTTATAATTCCGAAAATATATTTTTAAGTCTCACTTGAAAAATATATTTTAATCACTTGTCTAAAATGTTTTAAATTCCAATATATATATATTTTTCCCAAAAATATTATATTTTACTTCATACATTTTCCAAAATAATACTTATCAAAATATACATATAAGAGTATTTTCCAGAAATACTACATAAGTTACGTTTTAGCGTGTCGCGTTGTAACAATACTTGTGTAACTTAAATATTTATTTTGTGAGAGCGTTGGTATTATTTTGGAGTCGAAATTTCATAGTATTTTCAAGTTATATTATTTTTATCCTAAAAATAATATATATCTAGTTCACAAAATAATCAGATAATCACACAAGTGTTTTATTATAAAATATATATTCTAAATATATATTTAACAAATTTTATTTACGAAAATCAACCTCCGGTACTAAGTAATTTTTGTAATAAAAATTATGGCGAAGTTTATTTTGAAAACCAAGTTAAAAATATGTTTGTAAACGCTTGTTAGAAAAATATTTCTAAGTGTTGTAATTCTAGAAAAATTTCGCCAGAGTTTCCTCTGTAAATGGAGGTGTCCATGCTTTTAGCATATCATTTTCTTTTGTAAAATCATTCAAACAATCAACAATCAACAATATACAATCTTTAATCACTAATCTTGACATAAATAAGCCTAAATCATAAACTCATGAACTTGAAAGTTTGTAAAAATATGTAGCAAATTACTAACATACTTAGTAGGTCTTGTCATCTTTAAAAATATGATTAGTTTCTTAAAAACTTTATTTTTAAAGAATGTGTATTTTCACAACTTCTAGTCATGATTTCCAAAAATATTTCTTTGTGGAATTTTCTTTCTACACAAGTGTTCCTACACTGGGGGAAAAGATAGGGCGACAGGGACAACCCTAATTCTCTCTCTAGCAATGGCGAATTCTGATCTTCACGCAACTCTACTTCTTCATCGTGATTTATAAATCAGATTAGTAATTAGAGTCCTGCATCTATTACGAATTCTGGTAAGGATCTGATCGATTTTGTCTAGGGTTTTTTGTTCTCTTTAATCGCCGCCCTCAATTCCCTTGGTTGAACAGTTTGATTTCGTTGGTCTATCGTCCTGATTAACCAATTCGTTATCAGATTTATGAGATTCATGGGTTAGGGTTTCTTGCTAGTTTAAGGTTTCTATTTTGCTTTTCGGTTTGTCGGTTTGTTTGGTTTGGTTGGTGCTTTGTTGTTTGCGGCTGAATTATCATAGGGTTAAAGAGAGTTTTGCAAGTCTGAATGGAAGAACGTAACAATTCTGGTGGAAACCAACAGGATATTCGTGGGAAGCCTCCATTATCGTTTAAAGAAATTGCTGAACGATTTCTTGATGTTGATGGGAACACTTTGCAGCCAAAGCGTGGTGTAATGATCAGAACGCAGAATGATCCTAAGTCTACAAACATTATTGATGAACTCACAAAGGTCACAGTACCGGTTTGTTTGGATAAACAGGATGTCGAAAAGTCAGACAACTTTTGGGATTACCCTAGTAGGGGATTCTCGCCAACAACAGGTGTTGATGGTGTGATTTGGTCGGCCGATCAGGGGAGTTTAAAGAATTCAGGGGCTGCGATTCCTTTGGCTGGTAAGTTAAATACTACTTTTTCTAGGGCTGCGGAACCTTTATCATTTGCTAAAGTAGTGAATAATGCTAAGGAGAATGTGAAGGTTAATTTTCGGATGATGGAATCTAGCGAGGTTGTTGACGGAGCTGATGTCGTTATTCCGTTGTCTTCGGTTAAACAAGTTACTGACAGGTATGCCAACACTTTGTATGGATATTTTCTAGGTAAACGTCTGGCTTTTCCTGTGGTGGATTACTTTGCAAAGAACAACTGGGTTAAATATGGTCTCTCTAGACTAATGATGAATGCAAAAGGGTTCTTTTTCTTTAAGTTTAAAACAAAAGAAGGGATGGATAAAATGGTAGAGGATGGACCTTGGTTGATTAGAAATGTTCCGATAATTTTGAAGGAGTGGTGGCCTCTGTCAAGTTGGAAAAGGAAGATATTAAAGCTATTCCAGTCTGGGTCAAGATGCATGATGTGCCGTTAGCGGCATATACCAAGGATGGTCTTAGCTTGGTCGCCTCTAAGATAGGGGTGCCTAAGATGTTGGATTCGTACACTGCTACGATGTGTGCTGAGTCTTGGGGAAGAAGCAGTTATGCTAGAGCTCTCATTGAAGTTCAGGCGGAGACAGATTTAAAGAGGAGTGTTCATGTTGCAATCCCATCTTTAGATTGAATATGATTGGGAGCCGTTGAGGTGCTCATCTTGCTGTGTTTTTGGTCATGAAGATAGCTCGTGCCCAAAAATCCTCAAGTTGCTTCAAGTGGGGTTTCTGAAAAGAAAAATGATGACTTTCAGGTTGTGGGTGCCAAGAAGAAGAAAGCTAATGTCCAAGGTCTTCATATGAAAAATCAGAAGCCTAAGTTAGTTTATAGACCAGTTACGAATCCTTAACCAAAATCGTCCTTGAGGAATCCGATGAAGAATCAGGTCACTATCTCCAACTCATTTGATATTCTTAAGGACGATGAGGGAGTTCAGGGAGGTGTTAATGTGGGGCATCTGGAGAAGAAGGAAACGCAGACTAATGAAAAACAGGAATCAGATGATGAGGAGGTCGTTGAAGTCTACAATGAAACTAGTGAATTTATGACTTCGGGTACACATTCTTTAGCTTCTAGAGCAAGGGCAAGCACATCTTCCACAAAGTTCTCCAATGGTTAGACATGCTCTGAGTTGTGTTAAGGGGCTGCTGGTTTGTGGCAACTTTATTTTTGATGATGGAGGATGATTTGTTTTGGTCCTTTGGTGTGACATGGTCTTGTCTACTTTGTTTCATGATGTAAAGTAGGCTAGGTTATGGGTTGTCATAGGTTCTTTGTTTTGGTTTGATAGGCTTACATATACGGGGCATGTCCTGTATATGAATTAGTGTAGAACACTTCTTCACTAATGTACCTACTGTGGGCGATTGGGACATTTGGTCAATACCTGCCGTTATGCTAACCAAGCTGCTGTAAATCCTGCTGTTGCTCAAGCACAGTTCCCTCCTGGGTCGTGTTATAACTGTGGTGACCTTACTCACTACCGAAAAAATTGCCTAAGACTTGTTAATGCGAATCCAGCACGTGGACGAGTGTTTAACATAAACGAGGCAAACGCAAACGACGATGCAGTAGTGAACAATTAGTCTTTTGTTTTTCCTTGTATGTTATCTTTTGGATGTTTGAATCGACTCAGTTGATACAGAAATAAAATTTGTTGTTTCAATTTCATTTTACGAAACTGATACGATTGTGTGTGTACAACCCTACGATGTCGACACCAAGGAACCATGTTCCTTACAAAACAAACTACTTGTGTGATTCTTTCATTTTATGATCACTCGTGATCTCCCCAAAAATCCTAAGTACTCGTTTCTTTTAAGAAACAAAGTACAAGGTACAAGTTACAAGTTCTTAAACAGATACTTGAAATACCATTTCAAATCTTTGATTTGATATCTAAAGGTACTTTCATGAGTCCTTAAGTGGATTCATTGTGTGCTCTAATACGAATGTTACGATACAACCAAGACAAAGCCAAATCCTTATAAAATCTCCCTATCATCATAGTTAGATTCTTAGGATGTTTCGAGTACCAATGGAAGTCCTCGATTGGATTTCTGGTGTACTTTAAATGCATTAATTCAAGTTAATGAACGAGCTAATAACTAAGTTAACAACTATGTGATTATGTGATTATGTGTGATTCTAAAGCTCGCTATCTAAGTCCTTGTAGAATCTTTCGTATTTTCACATATTGGATTTCAGAAGGATACTCAAAGTACAATCTTAAATTCCTTAAGGGGCTTTTCTATGCAAATAGTAAGAACCTTGGATTCCAATGTGCTATTTCAAAACGATTATTTGATTCAATAAAAAGACCCATTAGTGGTCTATTTAAAGAGATTGTACGACGGTCTAGTTAAGAAGATCATGTGTTGATCTGGTTAAGAAGATCGTTCGTTGATCTAGTTAAAAAGATCCTTTGATGGTCTAGTCAAGTTACTTCATGTTTATTCGATTGATATTTCCCCTACGCATTATGAAATGAACTGTGCGGACTGTGCAAGAAATTACGTAATTATGGATGCATACATAATTATGGAATTCAGTGCACAGAAACCACAACAAGTTTTATCATGTGTTAAGACCTATAGTGATGGGAATAACGAAACGGGAACAATGTAGAAAGGGGCATGGTGGATACGCCACTAGTACTTCCTATATATAAGTGTTCCTTGTTACATTGCGTACATAGCGTTATTTAAGTTACTAGAAGTCCAGGACCTTGACCAATGTTATTTTATCTTACATTCTCCGACTCTGTTTTCGAGCACACACTAGTTTCCTCTAAAATTAAATTTCGGGACGAAATTTCCTAAAGTAGGGGAGACTGTGACACCTGTGTCACTTCAACTATCAAACAAATACCAAACCAATGAAATATTGTATTTCGTACTTGGGATTTGTATAAATATGCGTATCGTTTGCACATATCAATTCTTGTTCGATTTCGAGCTTTAAATCGCTTTCTAGAAGGTTATACGCGATCTGATGCGTAAATATAACCAGTTTAATGTAACAAACACTTCAGAACGGTGACATAGGCTTAACGTACCCTAAATACCCTTTACATAACTTAGAAATAAGTTTCAAAGGATTCGGTATGGCAAAAACATGTTTGTTCGAACTTTAGAACTAATTACGACAAAACTGCGAAACAAACGTTGGTGACCGCCCGGATAATATTTTAACCCCAAAAATATTATGTTATGATTAAAATTTTATTTTAATCAGGTTCGTGTTGAAAAATAAATTAAAACGCTTAAAAACGTTATTTTTCAAGCTTAAGCGCGTACCGCGTGTTACTACGTAACACAGTGCTTCTACTGCAAAACGCGGACAACGCAGCCAGTCTCGGCAACTGAAATTTATTTCAGTAATATTTTGGCGAGTTTATTTTTATAGAATAATAAAAATAATTTAGAACGCCATAAACCGGGATTTAAACGCTAGATAAAATACCCGGTATCCAGTTAAATACCTGTTTTTATCTAATTTACCAAACAAACTTACACTTTACCCCCCCCCATATAGTGGACGGTCATGAGGGCCCCACTTTTGATTTTATGGAATCTGGCTAAATCCTTCAAATCTTGCCAAGATATATTTAGATCTTATGAGATATTTCTTGGATTCTATGAGATTTATAAAGATCTTGGAAGATATGGCATGCTTATAAATATCACCACTTCACAACACTTCACCACTCCACTCCTTTCCTCTCTCTCTCCCAACCGTAACCACACCACCATCACCATTATCATCTTCTTCAACCTTGTTCATGAAGATCTAACCCCATTTCAAGCTAAATTCAAGTTGGTATGACGATCCAAAGGTGTTTCCAAGGTGCTTTCAAGTAATTTCAAGCTTCCTATCTTCAAAATCTCATCCAACAACTTACTTGAATCTTGAAGGTATAACATTTATGTTTAAATCATACTCTTGATTCTTGGTTGTTCTTGATGATTTGAAGTTTCTCTTGAATCTTGGAATTTTCACAAACTTGAAATCTAAAATGAAATGGGTCTTGATACAAAAAGAAATGGTGATGTTTATGGGTGTATATAAACCGTACATATATATATGGGTGTATGAGTTTAATTTCTCGATAAACACTTGTTAGGATATTTGCTTGCATGTTGTAGTAACATTTAAGCGATTAACAACATGATGAATAACATTTTCAGCCAACTTCAGTTGGCTGTAAACGGACCGTTATAAATCGAAAAATCGATTTTCTGAAGTCCAAATTATATATTTTCGAAAAACGAATCTAATGGCACTGGAATCATATTTTTTTGAGGTCGTTTACTATTTTTAAATGTCCGTTTTGTACAGCAGCAAAAGCTGTGTTTTTACTGCAGAAAATGTGTGTTATGTTTTTCGTCATAACTTGAAATCTGTGTAGAATTAGCTCATGAAATTTGTATTGTATATGACCACTGATGTCTTTATAATTCTACCACTGGAATTTCATCAATCGGATTTACGATGAATTTTAAATAACTTATTACGTGGACTGCAGTCAGAAAGTGACGAATCTGATTGTAGTCCGGTAAATGATTTTTTATAAAATATTGCTAATTAATTGGATTCCGATATTTTTACACAATAATATTTGGATCGTTTAAAACATTCTGTAAAAATTTGGGAATTTTTGGAGTAAGTTAACTATTTTATTAAAATTCCCGAAAACAGCTCAGTTTTGAATGATAGTTAAAATGCAAGGGTTTTGATGATATATGCATGATGAGAGTCACCAATAAAATCGTTCAAGTCGCAAAGTCCTTAAAATATGTATATGAACTCATATATACATAAATACACCAATATAATCAAAAATAATAACTTTTCGAGAAATCTCAAAGTTATGTGAAAATTCTAAGTATCGGAGAAACTTCGGTATTTTTGTGAGTTTTGATTATTAAACCGTTCTTATTTAATTTAGGACGAGTGAACAATTTGAGGGATTGTGTTAACATATAAAAACGCACCCAAAGGTGAGTACATAGTCTCATATTTTACTGTTTTCAAATGTTTTAGGGTGATACGTATGTGCCTATTCATTATTTTCATGATTTCGACTATATGATTACACATGCGTAAGCACTATCTTTTGACGAATTGAACTATTATCCATGGTTTTGTCACACCCTGACTTTTGCGGAAGCGTGATTATGGTGTGACTTACTTGTTATCATTGCATTCAACCATATCAAACAACTATATGATAAAATAGAGATTTATCATCCATAAAATGAGTTTAAAACCTAACAACATTGTCTAAAACGTTGACTTCAAATTTAAGTTTTACAAACCATATGAACTATGTAAAAGCTCGCTAAGGACTCGTCAAAAGATATTAGTTGTAACCAAAGTTTGGAAGACGTGTCCCGTCCAGGATGAAGACACGCTGGCCAAACCCAAAGACCATGGATGACATCTTTATACTTAACATGACTTGAAACTCCAACGCCCGCCAGATCCATACTTAATTTCCTGAAATACATGTAGTTTGAAAAACTTCAACAAAAGTAGAGCGAGTTCATGTGTATGTGAGTCTGTAAAAAAAATTGTTAAAATGTGTCTGTATAAATGAATGTTCTTGGTATGTAGCAATAAGGAAAAAAAGAGATCAATTAATGTGTAGCTAATACATTAATAAGTGACATGGCCTAGGAAGCATTCAAACCTGTAACGCGTATTTCATACCGGTCCTTCCGGCAGAACGACATAGTCACCACATGCAGCCATACGCTGGCCCATGTGTGGGGCTCGCAACACCCAATAGATCTATCACTCATGCCTCTCGGTCCTTATACAAGGATTAATGGTCTTATGATAATAGCCTATCCATTCACGTGATCTAGCAGTAAATTCCTTAGCTAATCATACCATGTATAAAAGTGTCTGTAATAATTGTAACATGTATTTCACCCCCGAAGTTATAAAACTGAAAACAGTAAAGAGAAAAGGGGGACATGAACTCACAATATTGCGTCTTCAGTATGTGTAACCCAAGTCTCCTCAGCCAACACGACTACCTACAATGGTCTAATGTCTATTAGACGAACGAGTCGTGCCTTGTCTTAGTATTTATGTTTTTGAGTTATGTTTCCGATATTATTCCAAGTTTAATGATTATATTCGGTTTTGGAATAATTGTTTATACAGTATTTCTGAATTAATACTTTTCAAGTATTCGTACTCGTATCTCCTTCCCAAGGATGGGGGTATCTTATACATGTATTTTCGTATTTGTATATCTTGCCAAGTGACGGCGTCGTGTTTCGGTATATTGTTCTAAATAAAAAATGTTAATATATTCCCAATATATTTTTCCCAAACCCATGTATTTCAAGTCTCACTTAAATATATTTAATCATTTTTCTAAAATATCTCAATTCTCAAAAAAAAATATATTTTTCCCAAAAATATTATATTTTACTTCATAGATTTCGAAAATAATATTCTACCAAGAATATATTAATAAGAGTATTTTTCCGAAAAGGCATAAGTTACATTTTTAAAGTTCGCGTTGTATTACGATACTTATATAACTTAAATATTTATTTTGTGAGAGCGTTGATATTATTTTGGGAGTCGTAATTTCATGATATTTCAAGTTATATTATTTTTACCCTAAAAATAATATATCTAGTTTACAAAATAATCACATAATCACACAAGCGTTTTATTATAAAATATATATATTCTAAATATTTATTTAACAAGTTTTATTTACGAAAATCCACCTCCGATACTTGGTATTTTGTAATAAAAATCATGGCGAAGTTTATTTTGAAAACCAAGTAAAAAAATAGATTTGTAAATATTTGTTAGAAAATATATTTCTAAGTGTTATATTTCTAGAAAAATTTCGCCAGAGTTTCCTCTGTAAATGGAGGTGTCCATGCTTTTAGCATATCATTTTCTTTTTGTTAAAATCAACCAAACAATTTACCAATCAACAACATACAATATTTATTCATCAAACTTGACAAAATAAGACTAAACCATAACTCATGAACTTGAGAGTTTTGTAAAAATGTGTAGTAAATCACCGACACATTTAGTGGGTCTTGTTATCTTTAAAAACATGATTAGTCTCTTGAAAACTTTGTTTTTAAAGAACTTGAAGTTTCACAACTTCTAGTCAAGATTTACAAAAATATTTCTTTGTGAAATTTCATTGTTATTCAAGTGTTTATTCACTTGTTTAGTCACTATAAATGCTTCTAGTTCATAATATATCCGGGTTTTAACAAAACTGGTATATTTCGCTTGGTTCTTCCGAAAAACCACTTGTAGATCTTTAGATCCACAAGTTTACAACTTCATTTTACAAGAAAAATTATGTTTATCCAAGTTTCAAGTTCATGGTGGATGGTTTCATCATCTTTCTTATTTCTAACACTAACATCCTACTAGTTCATGTTTTTTAACATGATCTAGTATGTCTTAGATGATGATCCATCCTACTTTTAGTAACAAACAACATCAAATAATCACAACTATACAAGATTTACATGGTTTACACACATGTCTTCTCTTTATCCACCTTTAATCACTTATGTTCAAGACTTTAATGTAAGTTCTTTAGTGTTTCATAATTTTTAACCATTAAATCAACTATTAACCACTAAAATCAAGAACAAGATGGTGATTAGAAGCACTTACTACTAGCACAAGGCTAGGGAAGAAACAAGGTGTAAATGTGGTGGATAAAAGAAATCTAGAGCGGTTCTTGAACTTTCGAGAGCACCCGGCTTGATTGTATGACTTCTTGCTTCTATGGATGAATGAAAAATGGTTGATCAAAGGTTGAAGGTGGTGGTAGTGTGGTGGAAGGGTGGCGGCCGTGAGGTGGTTATGGAGGAGAGAGTTTTGTTTGTTGAATGATGGAAGTGAGAAGGTGAAGGCCCTTTGAGTTTATTTATAATCCAACTCTCCTATTATCCAATATACTAAGTGTTCCATAACTCCCAACATCTAGAAATAAAATAATCAAAGGAGGTGTCACACCCCGACCACGTAAAACAACAAATCATGGCGGAAAAGTCGGGGAGTGTTGTAACAGAATCATTGTTTCATAACACATGGAAATTTGAAATTTTGTTTTATTGATTAACTGATTTACAATGTCTAAACAAACAAAGAAGTATAACATAATTAACTAGTCTTGCATCTTTTATTGTCACTAAGGCCCAAGTCCGCCTATGTGTATCTTTATCAATCCTATGCATCATCTCCTGAAACACATGTGAAAATAGGTACATCAGCATAAAAATGCCGGCGAGTACATAGGTTTTATTGATTTAGGATTCATGACTTATAAGTTTAGAAAAAAGTTGTTTATCAAAGTCAGTCATGATCCTTGTAAAATGTTTTGTTTTATAAATCATTTGAAAAGCGATGATAGATATTTATATTTAAAAGAATAATGTAAGGTTAAATGAATAACCAAGTAAAAATGAGTTTGTATAAGATAAGTTGTTTGTAAAACAATGTCTTGTGAAAAATATGTCATTTGTATAAAATGTATAAGTCCAAATTGAATGATTTAAATAACGCTACGACATGTAATATAATACAAGCACTTATATATAGGAAGTGCCAGCGGCGTATCCACCATGCTTGTATCATACTACACACGTCTCGTTACTTAAGTCATTTAAACAAACCACCAATGTATAATGTTCATGTTTAAACCAAATGTCAAATGTTCTTGTATAAACCAATGGCATATGTTAAAAGTCAAATGTAATCAAGTAGTATGTGACAAATGTTATGTATGGTAAGTAATATATGATTTCCTAGACCAAAAGTAAAAATGTACAAAACAAAGTATTTTGAATATATCAAGAAGTTGTGTTTTGCAAAGTAAATGCATTTTTTACTGATACAAACACTTATGCGGTAAGTTAAACGCATACATTCAAGCCTTGAGACAGACGGATAACCCTACAGTCAAGGTTATCAAAAGAAATGTTTTCAGATTCAGTCATTCCTTTCACCCAAACAAACCTAGGATGTCAGGAACGGGATTTGTCAAGTCCTATGGTACCATTACTTACTACCGAGCGGCGTAGTAATGTTAATGAATGTATATAAGTCCCGTTTTTACAAACCAAATGCCATACCAAATGTAAACATGTTTTATGAAAATAATGTACCTAGTATGCTTAAGTGAACATACAAGGTATAGATGTAAGCAATGTGTCCATATGTTACTAGAACATATGCAACAGAGATGCAATGTAAAACAATGTGCTAGCATGCCAAGTAAACATACATAGCAAATGAAATGAATGTAAAACAATGTACTAAGTATGCACACAATGGACATACATAGCATAAAACATAATGAAATCATGTACTAATAGTGTACTAATGAACATAGCAAGTATATGATATGAAAACATGAAAAGCACGAAAGTAACAAGTAGGCACATGTGTTTCACCCCAAAATGTTTGGAAAACAGTAAAAGAGGGGTCTATGTACTCACTTGAGGGTGCTTAGAAGTCTTGAACAACAACCAAGCAAAGCTAGAGGGATCACAGAATCAAACAGCACCCTATATAGATAACTACATAAATAACCTGACCTAAATCGAGAGATTGGATAGTATGAGGTTTCGTAAACCCAATGAGTATTGGAACTCATACGATATGTTTTAACAAAGCCTACATACTAAAATGAAACCTAACCTAAGTGCTTACGACCCATTACGACCCGTTTAGGTAGCTTATGCTACTTTAACGCGTCGTTCGCGTAAAACACGTTCGGACCGCTTAACTAGTCCTATGACAAGTAAAATATGCCTTAACATGTCTAATATAGTTACCTAATCAGTTTAGATGTCAAAATTTAGGTTACATATGCTTAAAATGAATTTATGCGTAAAAAGGGTATTTTGGTAATTTTCCTAAGGCATATGAACTACTTATCATACAACTACTTAAACGACGTGACCATAAGGTATAACCTCGGAAGGTTATTCCCTATACAACTATGGTCACCTAATGTGTTTGGTTGGATCCTAATGATCGACCAAATGGATCGGGTTCGAAAGTATAAGCGATTGCTTATATCGCTTACCTTTACGACCCTAGACAAGCACAATTCTAAAAGTGACGAGCTAAACATGCTAGAACATGTTTAGTTAAGTTAGAAAACAGGTTTGGTATCAAAACAAATGGTTTTGATACCCTAGAGTAGTTTGGTTACAAAATACGTGAGAAAACGCATTTTGGCTGAAACTACGACTCGTCACTGAGCCTAGATAACGTGGTAATCAGTAGGTATAGTCACTAGGGACTATAACCATCGTGATTACGCTCACGTTATGAAGTTCAAACGAACTTCGTGTTGACCATAAATTGGTCAATGCAGAAAGTCAAACAAAGTTTGACTTTAACGCTAAAACGTAAAAGGACGAAAGAATACTTACAAAGGGTCCAAGAACGGAAGCTTTGATCCGAATATTCTCAGGTATGAAGTGATTAATCACGTCAACTTAGAGAACCAATTCAGATTCAAAGGTGTGGGTTTGAGAGTGAAGATGGAGGTGGGTATTTATAGGAAAACCAAGACCGTTAGGATCGTTCATCGATAAACGAGCATTAATCTAGACCGTCCAAGTGGGCACGAGGTTTTGGAAAACTAGGGGTGCCTCAAAACCATCAAATGGTATTGAAAATGTTGCAAAATAGCCCCTAATCTTCAAGTTACATGCTGAAAATGGACCTACAATTGCAAAAATGGAGTTTCTGCCCAGATCACTCACTCGCGTAGCGCCACAGGGATAGGCATTTGGTGCTCGCGCGGCGCTAGCATGTCCCAGATACAGCAAAGTTTCAAAAATGACAGTTTTGGTCCCTGCACGTGTTTAAGGCCTTTTTCGATGCGTTTGAACCCCGTTAACCTCATT
This sequence comes from Helianthus tuberosus, assembly GCA_030545235.1. NCBI lineage: Eukaryota > Viridiplantae > Streptophyta > Magnoliopsida > Asterales > Asteraceae > Helianthus > Helianthus tuberosus. The sequence continues at coordinate 107,853,620 of CM060354.1, read as the reverse complement.
TCAAGGCTTTAAAATGAAGTTAAAGTATAGGGAACTCAAAACATGCTTAAAAATATGTCGGATGTCGGTTTGTTTGGTCGTATGATCGCGATGTTTGCTTAATTACGACGGAATGCGCATAAGCGCGAAAAACGATCCAAATTGCGCGACGAATGGATTTTTCTTATTCCAAACACTAAAACAAAATATTTTAATGCTTACATAAATTTTTGGATGTCCGGATGTATTCAGAACGTAAGTTATGCGCGAAAATGCAAACTTATGCACTTTTTGACGCTTTTAGTCCCTGAATGAGCATAAAGTTTATTTTAGCACACCGAACCCCTCAGAGCCTATTTCTAAGCTAAGTAAAGGATATTTAGGGTGTGTTTAACTTATGATCAAGTTCCGGAATGTCTGTTACAGTAAAAATTGACATACCTTCGCAGTTTGTCGAATTTAGTCCCTGTAAGCGAATAGACTTGATTTCGGCACACCAAACCTTCCAAAACTTAATTCTAAGTTATGTAAAGGTTATTTAAGGTATGTTAAGCCTATGCCACTATTCCGAAGTGTTTGTTGCATTAAACTGGTTATATTTACACATCAGTGCGCGTATAACCTTCTAGAAAGCGATTTAGAGCCCGAAATCGAACAAGAGTTGATATGTGCAAATGATACACATAATTTAACAAATCCCAAGTATGAAATACAATATTTCATTGGTTTGGTATTTTTTGATGGTTGAAGTGACACAGGTGTCACAGTCCCCCCTACTTCATGAAATTTCGTCCCGAAATTTATTTAGAGGAAACTTGTGAGAGCTTGAAACATGAAATTGAAAAGATCAAACAACACTGGTTAGAGTCCTGAACTTCTAGTAGCTTTGAATAACATCATGCTTGCAATGTGAGAAGGACACTTATATATAAGTATATAAAGTGTTATTGGTGCGTCCACCGTGCCTCCATTACATCGTTCACATTTTGTTATTGTTGTCACTATCGGTTCTTACACATAATAATTTTTACTGGGTTTCTGTGCACTGAATTTCATAATTATGTACGCGTCCATAATTACGTAATTCCTTGCATAGTTCGCACAGTGTATTTTATAATGTGTAGGAGAAACCAAATGAACAAACCTGTGATGAGTGTGACTAGACCATACTGGGGTCCTTTTTAATTGAGTCAATAAATGATCTCTAGACCACCAAGGAGTCTTTTCAGCTTATATCATCACATGTCATTCTTAACCAGATTTTGAATCAATCTTTTGACCTAAACCACTCAAAGGGGTCTCTTTGAATCATGGAATGGTACTATATAATCCAAGGGTCTTGACTATCATGTAGAAGCCCAATAAGGATTTAAGATAGTACCTTTTTGAATATCCTACTACGAATCCCTCATATGAAGATATGAAAGGTTCTACGAGGATTTGGATAACGAATATCCAGAGTATACAAAAACACAAAAATGCATAAAAGAAAACACAAAATGCACAGACACATAATCACATAACTGTTTAACTTGATTTGTTATCATTTTGTTAATTTGTTCTACTGACTGTGCACATGTATTTAAAGCACACCAGGTATCCAATCAGTGGATTTTGATTGGTGCTTTAAATATTTCCAAGAATACAACTATAAAAATAGAAAGATCTTTAAAGAGAAAATTCGATTTCGATTATAAGGAACCAAAATGTTTCGAATTAAGATACACAAGGAATCCAATTAAGGACTCTGATTGAATGATAATCATCCACAAGGGTCTAAAGGTGAAGATAAAAAGATCCCATATGGATTTTGGGAATTGAGGATGTTCTGAAACCTTGCACTGGAGGTGCTTAAGTCAAAACATGAAGTAAAAATGCTTATGAAGTTGAGATGCTAGATAGGCCAAGGCGACATATTAAGCGGGATTTGAAGGTTAAGTCAACGTATGAGAAAAATATTTTTGAAAACTATGCATGGGGTTCAAAAAAAATGTGTTCAATGTCTTTGAAGCTTTATATATAGAATACTTTTGAAGTCATAAAGTAGGCGTATTAGGTAGGTATATTTATAAAAATGTTTTAAAATCATGCGAGATGAATTTTGAAATTATGTATAAGGTTTTTGAAAACATGAATGATACTTTTGGAATCATCCATTTGATATAAGTAATAAACTATATGAAACATTTTGAAATCATGAAGGTTGTTTTTGAAAACATATGTTATGCATGTTTGAAAAAAAAATCAGAACGTATCGGGTATGAGATTTGAAAATACCCTTAGTTATCTAACCAGGGACTCAAAGGCACAGATGTGCAAAAGCACGATTACTCATAATGTCACTTTATTTTGTGTACTTTGTTTCTTAGAATGAAATGAGTACTTAGAATTTCCCAAGGGAATCATGAGCAAACACAAGAACGGGAAATTCACAAGAGTAGTTTGTAAGGAACATAGTTCTTTAATGTAGGTATTGTAGGGAAATGCCATACACACATGTAACTACACTTGTACATCAGAATTGTGAACAACAATTTATTTATAAACAAAACAGATTGTTTCACATTACAAGAAAACAGAAGAAACAAAAGCATAAGATAGCAACATCTTCTAATCAGCCAACTGCTCATCCGTGGGTTGGATTTGCATTAGCAAGCTTTGGGCATTTGTTCACGAAATGACCCATCTTGCCACAGTTGTAGCACGATCCAGGTGGAAAGCGGGCTTGAGTAGGATTGGCTTGTGGTTGATTTGGACCACCTTGGGTTGGGTTACTTCGACAAGCACTTGCCAGGTGACCAACTCGCCCACATGATACACACAGACGACACTGTAAGTAAGCTTGGTGATGCCCATTACATTTGTTGCATAACGGTGACGTTCCTTTGTATTGCTTCTTAGCAGGTGGTGTTGTCACCTGGCTAGGTCCTGCTTGATTTGGTGCAACTGCTGCGGGTTTCTTTGAAGACTTACGCTTCCTTGATTTTGGTGCAGGCTTGACTTCTACTTTCTTCAGTGACTCTTGGGTGGCTCCATTTTTGAGACGAGACATGGCTATACCTAAATCCACAGACTTCAGGATTACCTCGCCTATTTGCTGGGCAAATTTGGCTGTTTGCTCGGACATTTGACCGTTGCTGAGATGAAGAGACATTCTAGAGGAAATGAAAAGCATAGGAAGAAACAAATGAAATGTTATCGTATAAACAAGATAGAATGGCAATGCAATAAAAATTGCGATCATTTGCTTGTTACCTAAGGCAAACAAATGAGACGGTGACAAATCAAAGCAAGCGGGTAATAACAATGTATCGCTGAAGACATGCTTGCCTATAAGTGAACACTCACCCCAAGAGTTCCCAGGTAAGAGTGTCTGGTCCGATACTGCGGATTTGTATGAACACTCTAGCCTTAGACAGAAAACTCAGAGTACAGGCATTCACCCTTCCAGTTTGCACATGTTCACATTATAAGACCCAAACTTTGACGAGATTTTGAAAACTTAGAGGGTTCAAAACCTAGTAATCAATCATCCTACAACAGATGATTGGCTTTCAAGACGGTTTTGAAATTTATGTTCTTGTTGTGGTCGACGCCTAAGGATAGGTGACGGTATTGTTTTATGACTAAACGCAAGTAAACTCGCGTTAGGGTCCTAGGAAGGTTATACACTAGGTCAAAGCATTACTAATAAACTAATTCCCTATAACCATGAGCTCTGATACCAACTTTTCTGTCACACCCCGACCACGTAAAACAACAAATCGTGGCGGAAACGTCGGGGAGTGTTGTAACAGAATCATTGTTTCATAACACATGGAAATTTGAAATTTTGTTTTATTGATTAACTGAGTTACAATGTCTAAACAAACAAAGAAGTATAACATTATTAACTAGTCTTGCATCTTTTATTGTCACTAAGGCCCAAGTCCGCCTATGTGTATCTTGATCAATCCTATGCATCATCTCCTGAAACACATGTGAAAATAGGTACATCAGAATAAAAATGCCGGCGAGTACATAGGTTTTATTGATTTAGGATTCATGACTTATAAGTTTAGAAAAAAGTTGTTTATCAAAGTCAGTCATGATCCTTGTAAAATGTTTTGTTTTATAAATCATTTGAAAAGCGATGATAGATATGTATATTTAAAAGAATATTGTAAGGTTAAATGAATAACCAAGTAAAAATGAGTTTGTATAAGATAAGTTTTTTGTAAAACAATGTCTTGTGAAAAATATGTCATTTGTATAAAATGTATAAGTCCAAATTGAATGATTTAAATAACGCTACGACATGTAATATAATACAAGCACTTATATATAGGAAGTACCAGCGGCGTATCCACCATGCTTGTATCATACTACACACGTCTCGTTACTTAAGTCATTTAAACAAACCACCAATGTATAATGTTCATGTTTAAACCAAATGTCAAATGTTCTTGTATAAACCAATGTCATATGTTAAAAGTCAAATGTAATCAATTAGTATGTGACAAATGTTATGTATGGTAAGTAATATATGATTTCCTAGACCAAAAGTAAAAATGTACAAAACAAAGTATTTTGAATATATCAAGAAGTTGTGTTTTGCAAAGTAAATGCATGTTTTACTGATACAAACACTTATACGGTAAGTTAAACGCATACATTCAAGCCTTGAGACAGACGGATAACCCTACAGTCAAGGTTATCAAAAGAAATGTTTTCGGATTCAGTCATTCGTTTCACCCAAACAAACCTAGGATGTCAGGAACGGGATTTGTCAAGTCCTATGGTACCATTACTTACTACCGAGCGGCGTAGCTAATGTTAATGAATGTATATAAGTCCCGTTTTTACAAACCAAATGTCATACCAAATGTAAACATGTTTTATGAAAATAATGTACCTAGTATGCTTAAGTGAACATACAAGGTATAGATGTAAGCAATGTGTCCATATGTTACTAGAACATATGCAACAGAGATGCAATGTAAAACAATGTGTTAGCATGCCAAGTAAACATACATAGCAAATGAAATGAATGTAAAACAATGTACTAAGTATGCACACAATGGACATACATAGCATAAAACATAATGAAATCATGTACTAATAGTGTACTAATGAACATAGCAAGTATATGATATGAAAACATGAAAAGCATGAAAGTAACAAGTAGGCACATGTGTTTCACCCCAAAATGTTTGGAAAACAGTAAAAGAGGGGTCTATGTAATCACTTGAGGGTGCTTAGAAGTCTTGAACAACAACCAAGCAAAGCTAGAGGGATCACGGAATCAAACGGCACCCTATATAGATAACTACATAAATAACCGGACCTAAATCGGGAGATTGGATAGTATGAGGTTTCGTAAACCCAATGAGTATTGGAACTCATACGATATGGTTTAACAAAGCCTACATACTAAAATGAAACCTAACCTAAGTGCTTATGACCCATTACGACCTGTTTAGGAAGCTTATGCTACTTTAACGCGTCGTTCGCGTAAAACGCGTTCGGACCGCTTAACTAGTCCTATGACAAGTAAAATATGCCTTAACATGTCTAATATAGTTACCTAATCAGTTTAGATGTCAAAATTTAGGTTACATATGCTTAAAATGAATTTATGCGTAAAAAGGGTATTTTGGTAATTTTCCTAAGGCATATGAACTACTTATCATACAACTACTTAAACGACGTGACCATAAGGTATAACCTCGAAAGGTTATTCCCTATACAACTATGGTCACCTAATGTGTTTGGTTGGATCCTAATGATCGACCAAATGGATCGGGTTCGAAAGTATAAGCGATTGTTTAGATTGCTTACCTTTACGACCCTAGACAAGCACAATTCTAAAAGTGACGAGCTAAACATGCTAGAACATGTTTAGTTGAGTTAGAAAACAGGTTTGGTATCAAAACAAACGGTTTTGATACCCTAGAGTAGTTTGGTTACAAAATACGCGAGAAAACGCATTTTGGCCGAAACTACGACTCGTCACTGAGCCTAGATAACGTGGTAATCAGTAGGTGTAGTCACTAGGGACTATAACCATCGTGATTACGCTCACGTTATGAAGTTCAAACGAACTTCGCGTTGACCATAAACTGGTCAATGCAGAAAGTCAAACAAAGTTTGACTTTAACGCTAAAACGTAAAAGGACGAAAGAATACTTACAAAGGGTCCAAGAACGGAATCTTTGATCCGAATATTCTCAGGTATGAAGTGATTAATCACATCAACTTAGAGAACCAATTCAGATTCAAAGGTGTGGGTTTGAGAGTGAAGATGGAGGTGGGTATTTATAGGAAAACCAAGACCGTTAGGATCGTTCCTCGATAAACGAGCATTAATCTGGACCGTCCAAGTGGGCACAAGGTTTTGGAAAACTAGGGGTGCCTCAAAACCATCAAATGGTATTGAAAATGTTACAAAATTGCCCCTAATCTTCAAGTTACATGCTGAAAATGGACCTGCAATTGCAAAAATGGAGTTTCTACCCAGATCACTCACTCGCGTAGCACCCCGGGGATAGGCATTTGGTGCTCGCGTGGCGCTAGCATGTGCCAGATACAGCAAAGTTTCAAAAATGACAGTTTTGGTCCCTGCACGTGTTTAAGGCCTTTTTCGATGTGTTTGAACCCCGTTAACCTCATTTCAAGGATTTAAAATGAAGTTAAAGTATAGGGAACTCAAAACATGCTTAAAAATATGTCGGATGTCGGTTCGTTTGGTCGTATGATCGCGATGTTTGCTTAATTACGACGGAATGCGCATAAGCGCGAAAAACGATCCAAATTGCGCGACGAATGGATTTTTCTTATGCCAAACACTAAAACAAAATATTTTAATGCTTACATAAATTTTTGGATGTCCGGATGTATTCAGAACGTAAGTTATGCGCGAAAATGCAAACTTATGCACTTTTTGACGCTTTTAGTCCCTGAATGAGCATAAAGTTTATTTTAGCACACCGAACCCCTCAAAGCCTATTTCTAAGATAAGTAAAGGATATTTAGGGTGTGTTTAACTTATGATCAAGTTCCGGAATTTCTGTTACAGTAAAAATTGACATACCTTCGCAGTTTGTCGAATTTAGTCCCTGTAAGCGAATAGACTGGATTTCGGCACACCAAACCTTCCAAAACTTAATTCTAAGTTATTTAAAGGTTATTTAAGGTATGTTAAGATTATGTCACTATTCCGGAGTGTTTTTTGCATTAAACTGGTTATATTTACGCATCAGTGCGCGTATAACCTTCCAGAAAGCGATTTAGAGCCCGAAATCGAACAAGAGTTGATAAGTGCAAATGATACACATAATTTAACAAATCCCAAGTATAAAATACAATATTTCATTGTTTTGGTATTTTTTTGATGGTTGAAGTGACACAGGTGTCACGGGAGGACAAGGGGTGGGTCACCCCTTATGACCGTCAACATGGGGGGGGGGGGGGGTAAGGGTTGGGGTGTAATGATATAGTTAAGATTTAGTTTAAATCTAATGAGTTTAGTTAGTATGTTAAGTGTGTAGTGTAATATAAAGGGTGTTCGGGTGTTCGGGGACCCTAACTAGCTCAGAAAAGTAAAAACAATGTATTTGGCAATATTTTTGTGTTCCGGGTAAAGTCCGGTTGTTCGGTTGGATATTGATCCGTTAAAGTGTTAAGTAAAGCTATAAAGTGTCTTTTATGTTATTTTTAGTGACACATTAAATTCCCGACACTTTGGAAAGTGTCTAGGACTATTTTACCAAGTTTTTGCACTTTACTAGTATGTTAAAAGCTGAATTTTTGTATGTAGTGCTGAATTTTGTAATTAAAGTGTATTTTAGGCACTTCCGGTCACTATAACTATCACCTAGTGACGCAGTTTTATGGTCCTCACCTCCCTACACTCTCTACTAGTGTAGTAATCTATTCCCGGCTCATACTGGCCTCAGAAACAATGTCTGTCTAGTGCTGACATTGTCAGCATGTTTTCTGGGTTATCCGCTCACTGTGCTAACTGTGCTTTGTGCATCAAGTTTGTCACTAAAGTTTGCGTGTAATAAATGGAGTGACAATATAAATGTGATGCATATGTATGTATGTAACAGAAATCAGAAGGCAGTTAAATCAACAGTTGTAATCAAGCACAGTCATTAAGCACAAATTAAATATTAATTAATTGTACGGATGCATGCAAATTTGACAGTTGTATGTATATGAATAATACCGAGGTAGATAATCACTCAACCTAATCAAACCTCACTCACATTAGGTGAGTCCAAGAGTATATAACAACCCAAATCCTATGGTTAAAAGGTATGTGCTTTTAGCATTTGATGTCAAAGGTACGAGACGTACTTGACGTATAGTCTAGTGTAATCCAGCTAGCAGGGGGGTTTCCACAAAAGAGGAGTTTTGACTAATCAGATTCTTAAACAATCGATCAGAAAATGCAAACGAGTTTTCACAAACCATAGCATCCGCTATATGAATTTAAATTCAACAACTCAAATGTGATAGTAAAATGATCTATCAGCTCCCGAATAAATGAATGGTAAGGTTTAGGGTGTTGACATTCTTGAATTGCGAGAATACACCGAATGAAGTACAAGCGACTCTGGTGTATTATTGTCTTAATTCGTAGTTGCATCAGAATGTTTAAATGATGAATCAAACATAAATATATGTAGTTTTGTGTGGAACAATCGACCATGATTAGCACAAGCTACAAGTTTGTAACGACTCCACAAGGTGTAGTAATGACGAAATTCAATATTAGTGGTGACTGAACAAGTTCACCATGTTTGAAATCAAATGAAAGTGTACCGAAACAAGCCTGAAAAATTGATTTACACAATGTCATAAAGTTTTTCAGTTGAATATGGAACATCAAAGAGTCGTTGTTTTTAATCGAAGGTGAGAAAGCAATAAGTGCCGCAAGGCATTCGATTGATCATAAAAGAATCGTTAGGAGGTACACTGTGACATGAAATGAATTTATGTACCTTTGCCTCAACGCGCAAGTGTGTCGAGAGCGATTTAATCATTATAAACAAAACGGATTTAGGGCAAGTTATCAAATAATCAATTAAATCCGTGTACGAAGTGAGTAACCAAATAAGCGCAAGCTTCAATTTTGTGAAAGTATCCCCACAAGGTGTCGTGACCAACAAATGATTTAGTGAAGTCGTAGACCAATAAGTCTACTACGACTCGAAACAAAAGAATCTTTGCCAAATGATTTGAATATGATGCTCTCAATACATCATATGACGTCTTAAACTGGATTTACGAAGTGGATAAGTTCAAGCAATTGAACTTGGTTTTAGCGTAACCTGGCAATAAACGTATGTATCAATAAAGGAATCTCGGTATGGTCATGAAGGTAAACCATGTAACTTGAAGGAAAGCCATTTCAAGAAAGTGTGTTGACTTGGTAACAAAAGAGCCAACAATAACAATAATGTAGGTTATTCGAATCACGAATCAGTAACTAGGTTTGGCAAAATAGTATTTAAATTTCAATGAAGTGTTTGTTTGAAACAAAACCACATACGTAGCAAATGATGCATGTATGTCACGAAAGTTTCCGAGTACTGAAGCAATGAGCACTTGCTAAAATGAAGAAACGACCAAGTATCGAAACAAATGTGTGTTCGCTCTTAGCGAAGGAAATCAACGCGATGCAACTACTATCAAGGGGAGTAGAGATGCAAACATCTATTTGCTAGAAGCAAAAGTAAAGATTTCAACAAAAGAAGTTTAAGTACTTTTCTCTTTGGTCAACGGAACTGGCATATATGTCAGGTTAATGGTGTCTGCTTGAGTTAATAGATGTGGTTCCTAATCAACAAGCTTTGTGAATTTGGACCTGGGTTCCCGACGGTCCTAAGTACGTGTTTCCTAGATTCTCAGGGTTTCGTATTTGGGGTAGAATCGTTCTGTGCATCGTGTAGGAGGCACCATTCTTGTGTACGTCTAAAACAAATTATTGTCCAGCCATTTTCCCGACATGCTTTCTTCCTGGAGTCACAGCTAATCACACTCGATCATCGATCAGTCGTGAAATAGTAGTTGAATCCTCACAGTAAGTTAAATAATTCGTTAATCCTTAGCAAGAGTTATCAACTCTAGTTGGTTAGGTCGTTCGGCTCCTGGTAGTTTGATGTCAGTTCGGAAGGTATCGTCCTTCTTATTGACGAGCAGAATTAGGATTACCCAAAAGGGAATCTTGGTTTGTTATCTTCCTTCCCTAGCAACCACTGAGGTTACACTGGCAATCCTTGCATCTCCGAAGGTATATGTTGCTAAAGTGCATTAACAGCAGGCGCTGCGTCTGGAATTAAACCGATGCGAAATTCAACTTGTCGTTGAGGAGGTAGCTTTTGGCAAGTCCTTGGGAAAAACTTCGGGATATTCCCTTATCACAGGGGTATTTCCAAGTTTTGGTTCTTCGGCTCCCTCGTCCACGACATCAGTCAAGACGGTTTCTTCGTTCGCCATCGTGGTGCGGATATCAATCTCCTATTGATCATTTGTTAACCAATCCATCCAACTACCTTGTTGAAGTCTCCCAATTCACTGGCAGTAGAGCAAGCGTAAACTCACGTTCTCTGGGTCCTACTTTGGTTCTTCGTTGGCTTCCTCTAGCTTCCCATTAGCTAGTTCTATCGAGTGCGGGTTATCTAACTTACTTACTACTAAACCAAGTATACTCTCAAACCCTAGAGTTGCTAAGCTAAAATTTGCAGCAGTATCCAGTAGCGCAAATGCATAGCATTGAGTAATATGGGGCGTACCGATATCCATGCTTGGATTCCTGGCGTGCTTCCCTAGCTCCGGTGTTAGACATTTTTCCCATGATTTTGTTTGATCTCCCTTGGGCAATCTTTCCTAAAGTGCCTCATATCCCCGCAGTTATAACATCCCTTATCTTTCCCCTTTCCTTTCTTTCCACGCTTCGTCTCACGCCAACACGTTTCCCTGTTGTGTCCCACTTTGCCACAGTTGTCACACTTCCCATTTTTACAACACCCGGTATGATGACGTCGGCACCTGTCACATTTAGGTAGTTTACCCATGTACTCTTTTCTCTTTTTGGCCTTGTTGTTGCTACTCGTCTGGGTACCCTGTTTGAAATTTGCTAACTTTCTCTTGTTGTCCCCAGATGACTCTACATGAGTCTCCTTCTTTTCCTCAGAGGTTGAAAATTTGTTCATCCTGATTGCCTCTTCAGTCAAGGCCACACTTAGATTGATGGCCTCAGCGATCGTTACAGGCTTTGATGTCGTCACCATGCTCATGATTTGGGGTGCCAATCCCCAGATGAAATGCTCAATCTTCTTAAACTCTGGATCTACCATGTATGGGACAATACTCGACAGAACTTGGAACCTCTCCACGTACTCAACTGTTTTTGGACCTTCCATCTTCAAGTTCCAGAACTCAGTTTCTACCTTCTGGCTTTCTGTTCTCGAACAGTACTTTTTATGCATTAGCTCTTTCAGCTCGTCCCATGACAACGCATACGCAGCAGCCTTGCCTATCGTCTGAACCTGGAGTTTCCACCATGACAGAGCCCCATCTCGGAACAGTCCGGAAATGTACGTGACCTGATGCTCTGGGGCGCAGTTGCTCGCATGCAAAACAGTGTCCGTCTTCTCAACCCAGCGCACGAAGGCTACGGCACCCCCTGTGCCGTCGAAATGTAGGGGCTGGCAGCCCAAGAACTGCGATAATAGCAACATTACTCGCGTAAGGTATTAGCAAAGCACTCGTGGAAATGTCCAAACGTTTTTGTAATGTGTCTTAAAGGACTAAACATTACCGTTGGGTGGGTTATTTCCTGAGGTACCTCCGCTGCGCTCGGAGCGAAGGGCCTCGTACTGTGCGATGACCTGTAAGAGGCGTTCTTGAAATTCCGCCTCTGTCGTTAGCAGAAGGTTGTTGGTATCGGTGTTCCCTTGCGTCGACATCTTCTGAGAAGAAGATCGGTTAGGTCAGGTCTTATTGTACAGGGGGGTGCATATAGTTGCTTAGAGAACATATGCACATACACATACTAGGTTATCATATCAACCAATCAAGTACTAGTATAATATTAGTATAACCAAGCAACTTGATAATTATATTTATAGCAAGTAAGCACATAGCATTAAAATTATAGCACACACATATAGGTCAATAACGCGCTTAACGAAGACATAGCGACTGAGCTTTCGTTGGTTATTGGTCACAAAGTATTGTCACATGCTTAATGATGATTGACTTCTCATTATTCCCTGACCACAATTGTGTTGTCTTCCAAAACGTATCACATCAATAGGGACACAGGGTCACCCTACCCTTGTCCATTAAATATGTTAGTGTGTCAAATTACATAGTCAGACGAGGTCTTCAAAAGTCTCCACAATCTCGGCTTATCATTAATGTCCTACCCAAATGTAATGCAATCCGCATAATCCAGAAACCAATTATACTGGTGACTGAGGTGGAGGAAGAAAGAAAAGTAAAATGTCGACATGCGTGAATTCCTCCTAGAGCTTGCATATACGTCGAAGTGGTAACTGCTCTGCTGCTCGGCAGTAAGGATGCGAGCATCGGAACCTAGGAAAGGTGTGATAGCAGTCGGTGAGAGCGCAAAAGAATCTTGATGAGAGTATACTAGCGATAGACAGGGTGGAAGACGTGTTGTCAGCTTAAGTTCCAAAAACTCTGCGGCTTACATCCTCAAACTGTAGCTAACGTTACAGGTGTACTTGTCCTGTGTGTAGTCTCCACAAGGTGAGAGATGGTAAGGGTCTAAAATCAACATAGCGTATTACAGGAATCATCGAAATGGCTCGTCCAATGACGTGGAGGTGAATGTAGTAAATGGTGCAGCCTGCGAGGTCGTAGAAGATGCTGCTGTAGCAAAAGGGATTGTTATGCGAGTGCTGACCTGGAGTACCTTCACGGGGTGTGGGTATGTCTTGAAAGAAAGCGATAGGCACGTTGGACGTCGGTTTTCACAAGAGCAACATCAGCGGTTGAAAGTGCAGCAGTAAATGCCTCAACGAAAGGAGAATCACTAGGTGCAGGTACTGTGTCAGGTAGAAGGGTGCAATGTCTAGTAAGCCTAAATGAAACAAGGTCATGAGCAAGTAAGGGTGTAGGATCAGCAGGTACAACATCAGGCTGACCCCAAAAGGAACAGGAGCTAGCTCAGGGGCAGGCTCTGGGTTGTGTAAAGGTGTGGCGTGTCACACCCCCAAAATCCACCATGCGGAGTACCACCGCTTGGAGGCGTGACGTGACCAGGATCGAGCCACCAATCATATTGAACAACTCAATTAGGTAAATAAAACCAAACATAATACGATTGGTGACCAAAGCTAGTTAACCTTGTTTGGTTTAAACAGCGGAAGCATAAACGTGAGTTTAAAAGCATAAGTTCACAGTTCATAAGTTTAAAGTCTCAAACATAAGTTCCATAGATTTATAAAGTTCAATTATTAAGTATGGGATATAACAACCCATGTTCCACAACAACCTCCTCCTCGTGCAAGCTCCCAAAAGCATCTAGCGACCTGTAAGGCATGTAACAACTAGTCAACAACAAAGTTGAGTGAGTTCACGTTTGGTTGTTTAGTTTTAAGTTGTTTCTGAAAAACGTGGTTTGACTTTCGTTGGCTTATTTGCCGTGGGGGTTACCCCGGAGTTGAAAGTATGTTTAACCATTTCCAATTTTCTTTACCCAATCCATAACCATGATCAGTGGGGGTTTTCCCCGTGTGAACTACTAGACGGAATGATATCGACTGCTACGCAAATAAGTTGTGCCCTATATCAGTGTCTATCATCACTGACAATCTGCCATAGTCCATTAGTACACGCCCGTCCGACTGGCACGGTGTGAGGTTTGTTAAACCTAATAGCGCTATTAACTAATGACCCGCTCGCCATTGGCCTCGGCGATTAAGTCGATATAAATTGAGGGACTTCATGATAGAGTTTTGTCTAGCTAGTTTTAAGGTTGTTGTCCTGCACCAGGAGGACGAACGTACGTATTCTGCACCAGGAGAATTCGTAGGATTAATAATGGCATCCGCTCTATGGAGGATGGCCGTACATATCCTACCCAAGGAGGATATGTAGATTTAGTTTTAATTCTTTAACCCATTCCCAAACCACCGGGAATCCCATGCCTTAGAAAGTGTGTGAACTCACCTCGGTTTGCTCGGTTAGATTCTCACTATAGTTAACAGTCAAGGTCGGTCAATCGCGTCCTAATAAGGTACGGATAACAATTAGTTTCTCATGCATAACACGTATCCTACGTACGGTTTATTTGCACATTACTTCTACCACATAACAGGCACACACTGTAACGATTTACGCCCATATATACTTCCCATCCATTCCCCACTCATAAGCAAACATACAATAATGCATATAACACATATAACATGTTAGATCATTCACAGATAGCATACTCGACATTTAGACGCGCAAATCACAACTTATGTTATTTCAGCATTAATATTCAAACCCGGCTGTTTTCGGACATTTAAATAAAATAGTTAGATTATTCCAAAAATTCCCAAATTTTTATAGAATGTCATAAACATTCCATATGTTATTGTGTAAAAATATCGGGGTCCGGTTCATTACCCACATTTTATAAAAATTCATATTCGGGACTGAACTCAGATTTATGTATTTCTGACCACAGTCTACGAAACAATTTATTAAAAATTCATCGTAAGTCCGATTTGCGAAATTCCAGTGGGGTAATTACAAATACTTCAGTTATCATCTACAGTAAAATTTTCATGGTCCGATTCATCACAAAACTCAGGTTATGACTGAAAGTACGACACCCATTTATTGCTGTCAAAATTCAGCTTAAGTTGCTGTTACAAATTAATACTTTAAAAATAGTAAACGGAGTCCAAAAATTACGATTCCGGTGCCATTAGAACCGTATTTCATAATAACATATTTTAGATTCAAAATATCGATTTTTCGTTGAGTTTAAGACCTGTTTACAGCCAACAGAAGTGGGCTGTAAAAGTTGGACAGATTCTGATTCTTTTGTGTTTAACCCTCTAAATCGTGTTCGATCGATTCCTTTAACAAGTTTAGTGACCACAACAACATCACATACTAATATTATTCAGCACAACATCAGATAATCAGCCAATCATCATAATCACACAAGATCTACATGATTTACACCACTAGTTACTCTTTAACCAACATGTTCAAGACTTTAGTGCAAGTTCTTTAGTGTTTCATAACTTTAAATCATCAAATCACCTATTAACCACTTAAATAACATGAAGAATGAACGGATCTAAGTTCTTACCACTAGCACAAGGCTAGGAGAGTTCGAGTGTAGAAAAATGGTGGTTAAAAGCAAACGAAGAAGGTCCTTCCACTTCCGAGAACACCGAGCTTCCTAATTCACCTCCTTGCACCTTGAGAAGCACTTGGAAATGATGGATGAAAACAAAAAAATGGTGGTGGTGTATGGGGAGGTTATGGCCGAGAGTGGGAGGGGGAAAGAGAATGAGATGTGTTGGTGATAATGGTGATGGTGCATGTGTTCTTATAACCAACATAAAGTGTTTGTCCATTGGTCCCCTTGTTCCCTTATGTGCAACCATATCTAACCAAATCTATTTAAAAACAATTTAGAGATTTAGTGAATCTTGCAAGATCTTGGATATGGGGCATGTGATCGATTTCAAGGATATGGGGAGGGGGTCTAATTGAAAATTCCAACTATCTAGTTAAATTAAGGTCCACATCCAAGTATTATTTATAAGTGTTAGTTACTTGGTATTTTTGGTGGGTGTTAGGGTATTCGGGGACCCTAACTAGTTCAGAAAAGTATAAACAATGTGTTTAATAATATTTTTGTGTTCCGGGTAAAGTCCGGTTGTTCGGTTCGATACTGTTCCGTTAAACTGCTTAATTAATCCGCAAAGCGTCCTATATGTATATTTTTGTAACGTTTTTAATTTCTAACACTTAGGAAATTACACAGGACTATTTAGTAACTTTTCTGTACACTATTAGTATATTAACAAGTACGTGTAAGCATAACATGGATATCAGAAAGCAGTTAAGTGATTCCACACAGTCGTCAAGCACATTAATTATTATTAATAAACTGTACGGTTACATGTAAATTCGAGGGTTGTCACATTCTCCCCCTGTTAAGAGAATTTCGTCCCGAAATTTAGCACGTGGTTACTGAGGAAGCTAGTTAAGTTGCGTTGTTTTCCAGATTTTCCTGGGGTGTCACATCATCCCCCCGTTGATTTGGAATTTCGTCCCGAAATTCTGCGGTAGCTTCAGCCTCAGTAGTGGTTGCGTTTTTCTTAAACAGTTGGGGATACTTGAGTTTCATTTGGTCTTCTCGTTCCCAGGTATACTCTGGGCCACGACGAGCATTCCAACGAACTCGAACGAGAGGTATTCTTGTGTGCTTGAGGATCTTAACATCTCGTCCGTAATCTCTACTGGTTCCTCGACGAATCGCAGCTGGTCGTCGATTGTGAGTTCCTTGAGAGGAACTATGAAGGTCTCCTCTGACAGACACTTCTTCAGATTTGATACGTGGAATACGTTGTGAACTCCGCTGAGTTCTTCAGGTAGATCCAACCTGTAGGCGACTTGGCCAATTTTCTCAATGACCTTGAATGGTCCGATATAACGCGGATTAAGTTTGCCTCGTTTGCCAAAGCGGACTACACCTTTCCAAGGTGAGACTTTGAGTAGCGCTCGATCCCCAACCTGGAGCTCGAGTGGTTTTCTTCCCTTATCAGCATAGCTTTTCTGACGGTCACGAGCTGCCGCCATTCGCTGTCGTATCTGAGCAATTTTCTCGGTGGTATCTACCACATGTTCTGGGCCAGTGATTTGGCTATCACCAACTTCTGCCCAACATAGAGGCGATCGGCATTTGCGTCCGTACAATGCCTCAAACGGAGCGGCTTGGATGCTGGTGTGGTAGCTGTTGTTATATGAGAACTCCACTAGCGGGAGGTGCTTTTCCCAGCCGTTACCAAAATCGATTACACATGCCCTAAGCATGTCTTCAAGGGTTTGGATGGTGCGTTCAGATTGCCCATCCGTCTGCGGGTGATAAGCGGTGCTCATATCTAATCGTGAGCCAAAGGACTTGTGCATTGCTTGCCACAGTTCAGAAGTAAAACGTGCGTCACGATCAGATATAATAGAGATTGGCACTCCGTGTCTTGATACCACTTCCTTTAGGTAAATGTCTGCAAGAGTAGAGAACTTGTCCGTTTCTTTGATAGCCAGAAAATGTGCAGACTTGGTTAGTCGATCTACGATTACCCAAATGGTATCGTTTCCGCGTTGAGATCTGGGCAGGCCAGTAACAAAATCCATGGAGATTTGCTCCCATTTCCATTTCGGGATCTCCGGTTGTTGAAGTAGGCCTGATGGTTTCTGATATTCAGACTTGACTCTCGCACAAGTCAAGCACTTACTGACGTAGGTTGCTATGTGGGCTTTCATGCCAGGCCACCAATACGTAGTCTTGAGGTCGTGGTACATTTTATCCGAACCAGGATGTACCGAATAACGAGACTTGTGCGCTTCGTCCATCACAAGCTCACGTAAGTTTCCATAAAATGGAACCCAGATGCGTCCGTTTACATAGTAAGCGCCGTCTTCCTTTTGTTCTAGCCGCTGCCTCGATCCTCGTAGGGATTCAGCCCTGATGTTTTCTACCTTCAATGCTTCGACCTGAGCCTCATGAATCTGAGAGGGAAGGTTAGATTGGATAGTAAGCTGTAGAGCACGTACTCACCTAGGTATAGTATCCTTTCGACTGAGGGCGTCGGCCACAACATTGGCTTTGCCCGGATGATACTTGATAGCGCATTCGTAATCATTCAAGAGTTCGACCCATCGGCGTTGTCGCATGTTTAACTCCTTTTGCTTAAAGATATGCTCGAGACTCCTGTGATCGGTGTAAATGGTGCACTTGGTACAGTATAGGTAATGTCTCCATATCTTAAGCGCGAATACAACTGCTCCCAGCTCCAGATCGTGGGTAGTGTAGTTTCTTTCGTGAACTTTAAGTTGGCGCGATGCATAGGCAATGACCTTGTCACGTTGCATCAATACGCAACCAAGTCCTTGGATGGAAGCGTCGCAATAAACCACGAAATCATCGGTGCCTTCTGGCAATGAGAGGATAGGCGCGCTACAAAGTCTATCCTTTAGATGTTGAAATGCGGACTCCTGTGCATCACCCCAACGATAGATGACACCCTTCTGAGTCAGTGAAGTGAGAGGTTGCGCAATCTTGGAGAAATCTTTTATAAACCTTCTGTAATATCCGGCCAAACCCAAGAATTGGCGGATTTCTGTTGGTGTGCGGGGTGCAGGCCAATTCTTGATCGATTCAACCTTAGATGGATCCACATGAATTCCATCCTTGTTTACCACATGGCCTAGAAAGTGGACTTCGCGAAGCCAGAAGTCACATTTTGAAAACTTGGCATACAACTGCTCTTTTCGAAGAAGTTCCAGCATAAGTCGTAGATGCTGCTCGTGTTCCTCCTGACTCTTAGAGTAGATCAGGATATCGTCGATGAACACAATAACGAACTTATCCAGGTAAGGCTTGCACACTCGGTTCATGAGATCCATGAAGACCGCTGGTGCATTTGTCAGCCCGAATGGCATAACCAGAAACTCATAATGGCTGTAACGAGTTCTGAATGTTGTTTTGGAGACGTCCTCATCTCGGACTCTCAGCTGATGGTATCCCGATCTCAAATCAATCTTAGAGTAATAGCTCGACCCTTGCAGCTGGTCGAATAAGTCGTCAATACGTGGAAGAGGATAACGATTCTTCACAGTCACCTTGTTGAGCTCGCGATAGTCAATACACATTCTGAAAGTAGCATCTTTCTTCTTCACAAACAAGACTGGAGCTCCCCAGGGCGAAGAGCTAGGACGTATGAAACCCTTTTCCAAGAGTTCTTGTAGTTGCGTAGACAATTCTTCGAGTTCTGATGGAGCTAGACGATATGGTGCTCGAGCTACTGGCGCTGCTCCAGGAGCTAGCTCGATTTGAAACTCAACTTGGCGATGAGGCGGAAGACCAGGTAATTCCTCAGGAAATACCTCGGGAAAATCGCGCACAATAGGGATGTCTTCAATTCTCTTCTCTTCCGTGGATGTGTCAGTAACGAGTGCTAGAATGGCAGTGTGGCCCTTTCGCAAACACTTCTGGGCCTTAAGAAATGAGATAATGCCTACAACAACACCACTCTTGTCGCCATGGATCACGAGGGATTCTTCACCAGAACGAGGAATGCGGACGATTTTCTCCTTGCAAACAATCTCCGCTTGATGATGAGATAGCCAATCCATCCCAATAACGACGTCGAAACTACCCAGTGTGATAGGAATAAGATCGATAGAGAAAGTCTGACCAGCTAAGACGAGGTTACGACCTTTTACTACGTGTGTGGCTTCAAGACTTTTACCGTTAGCTAGTTCTACCATGTGTTTGGTGTTCAGAAGTGTTGGAGTGCGCTTAAGCATTTGGCTAAATTTTAAGGACACATAACTAGTATCGGCACCCGAATCGAATAAAACAGAAATGAAGAAATCATCCAGAGGAAACTTACCCATCACAACGTTGGGATTGTTCCTCGCGTCGCCCTCAAGGTTTCAGGGAGTGATCACCAAGGATCGAGAGTCGAGCCTTCCAAACTCTCTATGCTAGAGGGTGTTCGTTTCAGCGTCTTTGCATGGGGAAGTGAGAACGAAATGTCACTGTGGTAGGAGAATGATGGTTTGGTCTAAGCAAATGGTAGAAATTAGACATAACATAAATCAACAATCATGTGTAGGTACAAAAGCTAGTGTAAAGATTCCGCGTATTTAAGAAGACTGTCATGGAATGATTTCTTATAGTGTAAGGTGGATCAGGTAAGCTTATAGATTATCGTGTTCGCCTGTAGGTTGAGTGATCCATATCTCCGTCTTTGAGCGTCCTGAAGACTATCCCATCAGTAAGGGCATCCATTCGCTAGGTTGGGTTTTCGAAGGAGTAAATCAAGTAGAAGAAGCATTAACCACCCAATAAGGTAATGGGGGTAATCTTGTGATCGGTGGAAATCGTGGTGTGGTTGTTGGCGTTTCGTTAAATCAGTTGCCAATCAAAGAAACAGGGAATTACTGAGGTTCATGCGAAGAATTGAGCGAAAACAGGGGTCCACCAATAATAGAAGAATTCAACCAAGTAATATGTCGCTTAGAAGCAATTCTAGTAGTGAGGTGTGGCGGCACGACACGAAAAGGGAAGTTCGTTGCCTTACGATCACGGAAGTATATCACTTGTCCAAAACAGAGCAAGGTTTCGTGTTTGCACAACGACTAACGCGCGTAACTGTGACTGCTTCACTTCTGGCGATGATGACAGGTAAAGTTCGTCAACCGGGATGCGTGGGTTTTGTTCTCCTAAGCCCGAGTTCGTGCAAGCCAAGTCTGGTCTTCGCGGATGTTGACGTACGAACCGGCTGTACGGAGGGTCAGATGGCGACGTCGTGTCGAGGTGAACGTACGAGTAGATAGAACGCATAAACAGTCGTTGTAGCGGGGTGACAAGAAATCAGGAAAGAATTTGACCACTATTTGTCAAATTTCAAGTAAACAATTGTGTGTCATAAAGAACACAATAGGGTTAATAGATAACATGCTGCTTTCCTAATTTAACATACCATAACATCACACCATGCAAAAGTAATCTAGCAAGTAGATAATATAAACTCAAATCATACTACCTAAAGTGTTGAGTCTTGCACGTGGAGCGAAGCGTCGTTGTGGATCGTTGAGCGTTGTACAGGTTATAGTCTGGTTTTAACAAAAACTTTTCCCTTTTTAAAACCAAGTTCACTATAACCAATGGCTCTGATACCAATCTGTCACACCCCCAAAATCCACCATGCGGAGTACCACCGCTTGGAGGCGTGACGTGACCAGGATCGAGCCACCAATCATATTGAACAACTCAATTAGGTAAATAAAACCAAACATAATACGATTGGTGACCAAAGCTAGTTAACCTTGTTTGGTTTAAACAGCGGAAGCATAAACGTGAGTTTAAAAGCATAAGTTCACAGTTCATAAGTTTAAAGTCTCAAACATAAGTTCCATAGGTTTATAAAGTTCAATTATTAAGTATGGGATATAACAACCCATGTTCCACAACAACCTCCTCCTCGTGCAAGCTCCCAAAAGCATCTAGCGACCTGTAAGGCATGTAACAACTAGTCAACAACAAAGTTGAGTGAGTTCACGTTTGGTTGTTTAGTTTTAAGTTGTTTCTGAAAAACGTGGTTTGACTTTCGTTGGCTTATTTGCCGTGGGGGTTACCCCGGAGTTGAAAGTATGTTTAACCATTTCCAATTTTCTTTACCCAATCCATAACCATGATCAGTGGGGGTTTTCCCCGTGTGAACTACTAGACGGAATGATATCGACTGCTACGCAAATAAGTTGTGCCCTATATCAGTGTCTATCATCACTGACAATTTGCCATAGTCCATTAGTACACGCCCGTCCGACTGGCACGGTGTGAGGTTTGTTAAACCTAATAGCGCTATTAACTAATGACCCGCTCGCCATTGGCCTCGGCGATTAAGTCGATATAAATTGAGGGACTTCATGATAGAGTTTTGTCTAGCTAGTTTTAAGGTTGTTGTCCTGCACCAGGAGGACGAACGTACGTATTCTGCACCAGGAGAATTCGTAGGATTAATAATGGCATCTGCTCTATGGAGGATGGCCGTACATATCCTACCCAAGGAGGATATGTAGATTTAGTTTTAATTCTTTAACCCATTCCCAAACCACCGGGAATCCCATGCCTTAGAAAGTGTGTGAACTCACCTCGGTTTGCTCGGTTAGATTCTCACTATAGTTAACAGTCAAGGTCGGTCAATCGCGTCCTAATAAGGTACGGATAACAATTAGTTTCTCATGCATAACACGTATCCTACGTACGGTTTATTTGCACATTACTTCTACCACATAACAGGCACACACTTTAACGATTTACGCCCATATATACTTCCCATCCATTCCCCACTCATAAGCAAACATACAATAATGCATATAACACATATAACATGTTAGATCATTCACAGATAGCATACTCGACATTTAGACGCGCAAATCACAACTTATGTTATTTCAGCATTAATATTCAAAACCGGCTGTTTTCGGACATTTAAATAAAATAGTTAGATTATTCCAAAAATTCCCAAATTTTTATAGAATGTCATAAACATTCCATATGTTATTTTGTAAAAATATCGGGGTCCGGTTCATTACCCACATTTTATAAAAATTCATATTCGGGACTGAACTCAGATTTATGTATTTCTGACCACAGTCTACGAAACAATTTATTAAAAATTCATCGTAAGTCCGATTTGCGAAATTCCAGTGGGGTAATTACAAATACTTCAGTTATCATCTACAGTAAAATTTTCATGGTCCGATTCATCACAAAACTCAGGTTATGACTGAAAGTACGACACCCATTTATTGCTGTCAAAATTCAGCTTAAGTTGCTGTTACAAATTAATACTTTAAAAATAGTAAACGGAGTCCAAAAATTACGATTCCGGTGCCATTAGAACCGTATTTCATAATAACATATTTTAGATTCAAAATATCGATTTTTCGTTGAGTTTAAGACCTGTTTACAGCCAACAGAAGTGGGCTGTAAAAGTTGGACAGATTCTGATTCTTTTGTGTTTAACCCTCTAAATCGTGTTCGATCGATTCCTTTAACAAGTTTAGTGACCACAACAACATCACATACTAATATTATTCAGCACAACATCAGATAATCAGCCAATCATCATAATCACACAAGATCTACATGATTTACACCACTAGTTACTCTTTAACCAACATGTTCAAGACTTTAGTGCAAGTTCTTTAGTGTTTCATAACTTTAAATCATCAAATCACCTATTAACCACTTAAATAACATGAAGAATGAACGGATCTAAGTTCTTACCACTAGCACAAGGCTAGGAGAGTTCGAGTGTAGAAAAATGGTGGTTAAAAGCAAACGAAGAAGGTCCTTCCACTTCCGAGAACACCGAGCTTCCTAATTCACCTCCTTGCACCTTGAGAAGCACTTGGAAATGATGGATGAAAACAAAAAAATGGTGGTGGTGTATGGGGAGGTTATGGCCGAGAGTGGGAGGGGGAAAGAGAATGAGATGTGTTGGTGATAATGGTGATGGTGCATGTGTTCTTATAACCAACATAAAGTGTTTGTCCATTGGTCCCCTTGTTCCCTTATGTGCAACCATATCTAACCAAATCTATTTAAAAACAATTTAGAGATTTAGTGAATCTTGCAAGATCTTGGATATGGGGCATGTGATCGATTTCAAGGATATGGGGAGGGGGTCTAATTGAAAATTCCAACTATCTAGTTAAATTAAGGTCCACATCCAAGTATTATTTATAAGTGTTAGTTACTTGGTATTTTTGGTGGGTGTTAGGGTATTCGGGGACCCTAACTAGTTCAGAAAAGTATAAACAATGTGTTTAATAATATTTTTGTGTTCCGGGTAAAGTCCGGTTGTTCGGTTCGATACTGTTCTGTTAAACTGCTTAATTAATCCGCAAAGCGTCCTATATGTATATTTTTGTAACGTTTTTAATTTCTAACACTTAGGAAATTACACAGGACTATTTAGTAACTTTTCTGTACACTATTAGTATATTAACAAGTACGTGTAAGCATAACATGGATATCAGAAAGCAGTTAAGTGATTCCACACAGTCGTCAAGCACATTAATTATTATTAATAAACTGTACGGTTACATGTAAATTCGAGGGTTGTCACATTCTCCCCCTGTTAAGAGAATTTCGTCCCGAAATTTAGCACGTGGTTACTAAGGAAGCTAGTTAAGTTGCGTTGTTTTCCAGATTTTCCTGGGGTGTCACATGGCGTCTCGAGCAAGTGATGGTTGCAGCGGTTATAACGGAGTCGTCGTCTGCATCAGTAGTAGAAAGCTGAAATCTGGCTGTCTGTAAGGCTGCAGATGCCACAGACTCAAAGGAGTCTGAAATCGAATGTATTCTAGAATCAGAGGATAACTCGTTAACAGGGGTCTTCAAAAGTGAAATTAGTGGCAACATTCTCGTCTATTCTTCCATCATCATGGGTGTTATCAGAAGGGCCATCAATAACAAGTCAACGTCATCATCAATTATTCATTGAGTAGCCAACCTTCGGAAGGAATGTCCACAGGAGGCGCATTGTCGAGGTTTGGAGTCAAGAGGTGCTCTCCACCGAAGTGTCCAACTGGTGGGGTGATCGTGGACCGAATCAAGAATGGCAGGAAGATTCTCATCAAGGAAGCCATCAGCAAGGGTAATTCATCACCAAAGTCTGGCAGCGCGGATGGTTGGGAATTGTCCTTGTCCTTGGTCAACATGTCAGGGTCACTCTCAGTGTCTGTCATAGATATCTCTGGCGCAGGTATAGTCTCATCATCTGTGGCGGTGGCCGTAGGGTCATCATCATTTGACTACTAGTTCCCTAAGGAAAGTGACGTGTGTGCCGGTACATAATAGTCACAGCATGCATATTTACAGTAATTTTTAACGCTTTGCATATTGCAAACAAAGACAATTCATAATGCAATCATGTATCCACATATTCATCCTAGTCTCTTAGAAAATCTCCCAGTCTCTCAGACTAACACATCTCGTCTCTCAAACTAAACCTCCCCAGTCTCTAAGACTAACTCCCTGGCCTCTAAGACCAAACCTTCCCAGTTTCTAAGACTAATTCCTTGGTCTCTATGACTAACCTCCCAGTCACTAAGACTGTATCCCTGGTCTCCATGACCAACCTCCCAGTCACTAAGACTGAATCCCTGGTCTCCATGACCAACCTCCCAATCACTAAGACTGAATCCCGGGTCTCCATGACCAACCTCCCAGTCACTAAGACTAAATTATAAACATAACTTTGAAATGTGTATTCGTGCTTTTGTTTGTAAAAATGTTTTGTAACCTGGATCTGGACGTTTTTGTGTATGCAATGAAAACATGTCGTAAAATGTTTTCATGAGAGCCCTAATGATCGTAGTCTAGACTCGAGAAAGAATCCTAGTTCGCTACGAACCTGGCTCTAATACCAAGCTGTCACACCCTGACTTTTGCGGAAGCGTGATTATGGTGTGACTTACTTGTTATCATTGCATTCAACCATATCAAACAACTATATGATAAAATAGAGATTTGTCATCCATAAAATGAGTTTAAAACCTAACAACATTGTCTAAAACGTTGACTTCAAATTTAAGTTTTACAAACCATATGAACTATGTAAAAGTTCGCTAAGGACTCGTTAAAAGATATTAGTTGTAACCAAAGTTTGGAAGACGTGTCCCGTCCAGGATGAAGACACGCTGGCCAAACCCAAAGACCATGGATGACATCTTTATACTTAACATGACTTGAAACTCCAACGCCCGCCAGATCCATACTTAATTTCCTGAAATACATGTAGTTTGAAAAACATCAACAAAAGTTGAGCGAGTTCATGTGTATGTGAGTCTGTAAAAAAAATCGTTAAAATGTGTCTGTATAAATGAATGTTCTTGGTATGTAGCAATAAGGAAAAAAAGAGATCAATTAATGTGTAGCTAATACATTAATAAGTGACATGGCCTAGGAAGCACTCAAACCTGTAACGCGTATTTCATACCGGTCCTTCCGGCGGAACGACATAGTCACCACATGCAGCCATACGCTGGCCCATGTGTGGGGCTCGCAACACCCAATAGATCTATCACTCATGCCTCTCGGTCCTTATACAAGGATTAATGGTCTTACGATAATAGCCTATCCATTCACGTGATCTAGCAGTAAATTCCTTAGCTAATCATACCATGTATAAAAGTGTCTGTAATAATTGTAACATGTATTTCACCCCCGAAGTTATAAAACTGAAAACAGTAAAGAGAAAATGGGGACATGAACTCACAATATTGCGTCTTCAGTATGTGTAACCCAAGTCTCCTCAGCCAACACGACTACCTACAATGGTCTAATGTCTATTAGACGAACGAGTCGTGCCTTGTCTTAGTATTTATGTTTTTGAGTTATGTTTCCGATATTATTCCAAGTTATAATGATTATATTCGGTTTTGGAATAATTGTTTATACAGTATTTCTGAATTAATACTTTTCAAGTATTCGTACTCGTATCTCCTTCCCAAGGATGGGGGTATCTTATACATGTATTTTCGTATTTGTATTTGTATATCTTGCCAAGTGACAGCGTCGTATTTCGGTATATTGTTCTAAATAAAATATGTTAATATATTCCCAATATATTTTTCCCAAAACCATGTATTTCAAGTCTCACATAAATATATTTAATCATTTGTCTAAAATATCTCAATTCTCAAAAATATATATATATATATATATTTCCCAAAAATATTATATTTTACTTCATAGATTTCCAAAATAATATTCTACCAAGAATATATTAATAAGAGTATTTTTCCGAAAAGGCATAAGTTACATTTTTAAAGTTCGCGTTGTATTACGATACTTATATAACTTAAATATTTATTTTGTGAGAGCGTTGATATTATTTTGGGAGTCGTAATTTCATGATATTTCAAGTTATATTATTTTTACCCTAAAAATAATATATCTAGTTTACAAGATAATCACATAATCACACAAGCGTTTTATTATAAAATATATATATATTCTAAATATTTATTTAACAAGTTTTATTTACGAAAATCCACCTCCGGGACTTGGTATTTTGTAATAAAAATCATGGCGAAGTTTATTTTGAAAACCAAGAAAAAAATAGATTTGTAAATATTTGTTAGAAAATATATTTCTAAGTGTTATATTTCTAGAAAAATTTCGCCAAAGTTTCCTCTGTAAATGGAGGTGTCCATGCTTTTAGCATATCATTTTCTTTTTGTTAAAATCAACCAAACAATTTACCAATCAACAACATACAATATTTATTCATCAAACATGACAAAATAAGACTAAACCATAACTCATGAACTTGAGAGTTTTGTAAAAATATGTAGTAAATCACCGACACATTTAGTTGGTCTTGTTATCTTTAAAAACATGATTAGTCTCTTGAAAACTTTGTTTTTAAAGAACTTGAAGTTTCACAACTTCTAGTCAAGATTTACAAAAATATTTCTTTGTGAAATTTCATTGTTACACAAGTGTTTATTCATTTGTTTAGTCACTATAAATGCTTCTAGTTCATAATATATCCGGGTTTTAACAAAACTAGTATATTTCGCTTGGTTCTTCCGAAAAACCACTTGTAGATCTTTAGATCCACAAGTTTACAACTTCATTTTACAAGAAAAATTATGTTTATCCAAGTTTCAAGTTCATGGTGGATGGTTTCATCATCTTTCTTATTTCTTACACTAACATCCTACTAGTTCATGTTTTTTAACATGATCTAGTATGTCTTAGATGATGATCCATCCTACTTTTAGTAACAAACAACATCAAATAATCACAACTATACAAGATTTACATGGTTTACACACATATCTTCTCTTTATCCACCTTTAATCACTTATGTTCAAGACTTTAATGTAAGTTCTTTAGTGTTTCATAATTTTTAACCATTAAATCAACTATTAACCACTAAAATCAAGAACAAGATGGTGATTAGAAGCACTTACTACTAGCACAAGGCTAGGGAAGAAACAAGGTGTAAATGTGGTGGATAAAAGAAATCTAGAGCGGTTCTTGAACTTTCGAGAGCACCAGGCTTGATTGTATGACTTCTTGCTTCTATGGATGAATGAAAAATGGTTGATCAAAGGTTGAAGGTGGTGGTAGTGTGGTGGAAGGGTGGCGGCCGTGAGGTGGTTATGGAGGAGAGAGTTTTGTTTGTTGAATGATGGAAGTGAGAAGGTGAAGGCCCTTTGAGTTTATTTATAATCTAACTCTCCTATTATCCAATATACTAAGTGTTCCATAACTCCCAACATCTAGAAATAAAATAATCAAAGGAGGTGTCACACCCCGACCACGTAAAACAACAAATCGTGGCGGAAAAGTCGGGGAGTGTTGTAACAGAATCATTGTTTCATAACACATGGAAATTTGAAATTTTGTTTTATTGATTAACTGAGTTACAATGTCTAAACAAACAAAGAAGTATAACATAATTAACTAGTCTTGCATCTTTTATTGTCACTAAGGCCCAAGTCCGCCTATGTGATTCTTTATCAA
Source organism: Helianthus tuberosus (assembly GCA_030545235.1). NCBI lineage: Eukaryota > Viridiplantae > Streptophyta > Magnoliopsida > Asterales > Asteraceae > Helianthus > Helianthus tuberosus. The sequence continues at coordinate 107,825,323 of CM060354.1, read as the reverse complement.
TCCTATGCATCATCTCCTGAAACACATGTGAAAATAGGTACATCAGCATAAAAATGCCGGCGAGTACATAGGTTTTATTGATTTAGGATTCATGACTTATAAGTTTAGAAAAAAGTTGTTTATCAAAGTCAGTCATGATCCTTGTAAAATGTTATGTTTTATAAATCATTTGAAAAGTGATGATAGATATTTATATTTAAAAGAATAATGTAAGGTTAAATGAATAACCAAGTAAAAATGAGTTTGTATAAGATAAGTTGTTTGTAAAACAATGTCTTGTGAAAAATATGTCATTTGTATAAAATGTATAAGTCCAAATTGAATGATTTAAATAACGCTACGACATGTAATATAATACAAGCACTTATATATAGGAAGTACCAGCGGTGTATCCACCATGCCTGTATCATACTACACACGTCTCGTTACTTAAGTCATTTAAACAAACCACCAATGTATAATGTTCATGTTTAAACCAAATGTCAAATGTTCTTGTATAAACCAATGTCATATGTTAAAAGTCAAATGTAATCAAGTAGTATGTGACAAATGTTATGTATGGTAAGTAATATATAATTTCCTAGACCAAAAGTAAAAATGTACAAAACAAAGTATTTTGAATATATCAAGAAGTTGTGTTTTGCAAAGTAAATGCATGTTTTACTGATACAAACACTTATGCGGTAAGTTAAACGCATACATTCAAGCCTTGAGACAGACGGATAACCCTACCGTCAAGGTTATCAAAAGAAAAGTTTTCAGATTCGGTCATTCCTTTCACCCAAACAAACCTAGGATGTCAGGAACGGGATTTGTCAAGTCCTATGGTACCATTACTTACTACCGAGCGGCGTAGCTAATGTTAATGAATGTATATAAGTCCTGTTTTTACAAACCAAATGCCATACCAAATGTAAACATGTTTTATGAAAATAATGTACCTAGTATGCTTAAGTGAACATACAAGGTATAGATGTAAGCAATGTGTCCATATGTTACTAGAACATATGCAACAGAGATGTAATGTAAAACAATGTGCTAGCATGCCAAGTAAACATACATAGCAAATGAAATGAATGTAAAACAATGTACTAAGTATGCACACAATGGACATACATAGCATAAAACATAATGAAATCATGTACTAATAGTGTACTAATGAACATAGCAAGTATATGATATGAAAACATGAAAAGCACGAAAGTAACAAGTAGGCACATGTGTTTCACCCCAAAATGTTTGGAAAACAGTAAAAGAGGGGTCTATGTACTCACTTGAGGGTGCTTAGAAGTCTTGAACAACAACCAAGCAAAGCTAGAGGGATCACGGAATCAAACAGCACCCTATATAGATAACTACATAAATAACCGGACCTAAATCGAGAGATTGGATAGTATGAGGTTTCGTAAACCCAATCAGTATTGGAACTCATACGATATGGTTTAACAAATCCTACATACTAAAATGAAACCTAACCTAAGTGCTTACGACCCATTACGACCCGTTTAGGTAGCTTATGCTACTTTAACGCGTCGTTTGCGTAAAACGCGTTCGGACCGCTTAACTAGTCCTATGACAAGTAAAATATGCCTTAACATGTCTAATATAGTTACCTAATCAGTTTAGATGTCAAAATTTAGGTTACATATGCTTAAAGTGAATTTATGCGTAAAAAGGGTATTTTGGTAATATTTCTTTGTGAAATTTCATTGTTACACAAGTGTTTATTCACTTGTTTAGTCACTATAAATGCTTCTAGTTCATAATATATCCGGGTTTTAACAAAACTAGTATATTTCGCTTGGTTCTTCCAAAAAACCACTTGTAGATCTTTAGATCCACAAGTTTACAACTTCATTTTACAAGAAAAATTATGTTTATCCAAGTTTCAAGTTCATGGTGGATGGTTTCATCATCTTTCTTATTTCTAACACTAACATCCTACTAGTTCATGTTTTTGAACATGATCTAGTATGTCTTAAATGATGATCCCTCCTACTTTTAGTAACAAACAACATCAAATAATCACAACTATACAAGATTTACATGGTTTACACACATATCTTCTCTTTATCCACCTTTAATCACTTATGTTCAAGACTTTAATGTAAGTTCTTTAGTGTTTCATAATTTTTAACCATTAAATCAACTATTAACCACTAAAATCAAGAACAAGATGGTGATTAGAAGCACTTACTACTAGCACAAGGCTAGGGAAGAAACAAGGTGTAAATGTGGTGGATAAAAGAAATCTAGAGCGGTTCTTGAACTTTCGAGAGCACCCGGCTTGATTGTATGACTTCTTGCTTCTATGGATGAATGAAAAATGGTTGATCAAAGGTTGAAGGTGGTGGTAGTGTGGTGGAAGGGTGGCGGCCATGAGGTGGTTATGGAGGAGAGAGTTTTGTTTGTTGAATGATGGAAGTGAGAAGGTGAAGGCCCTTTGAGTTTATTTATAATCTAACTCTCCTATTATCCAATATACTAAGTGTTACATAACTCCCAACATCTAGAAATAAAATAATCAAAGGAGGACAAGGGGTGGGTCACCCCTTGTGACCGTCAACATGGGGGGGTAAGGGTTGGGGTGTAATGATATAGTTAAGATTTAGTTGAAATCTAATGAGTTTAGTTAGTATGTTAAGTGTGTAGTGTAATATAAAGGGTGTTAGGGTGTTCGGGGACCCTAACTAGCTCAGAAAAGTAAAAACAATGTCTTTGGCAATATTTTTGTGTTCCGGGTAAAGTCCGGTTGTTCGGTTGGATATTGATCCGTTAAAGTGTTAAGTAAAGCTATAAAGTGTCTTTTATTTTATTTTTAGTGACACATTAAATTCCCGACACTTTGGAAAGTGTCTAGGACTATTTTACCAAGTGTTTGCACTTTACTAGTTATGTTAAAAGCTGAATTTTTATATGTAGTGTAGAATTTTGTAATTAAAGTGTATTTTAGGCACTTCCGGTCACTATAACTATCACCTAGTGACGCAGTTTTATGGTCCTCACCTCCCTACACTCTCTACTAGTGTAGTAATCTATTCCTGGCTCATACTGGCCTCAGAAACAATGTCTGTCTAGTGCTGGCATTGTCAGCATGTTTTCTGGGTTATCCGCTCACTGTGCTAACTGTGCTTTGTGCATCAAGTTTATCACTAAAGTTTGCGTGTAATAAATGGAGTGACAATATAAATGTGATGCATATGTATGTATGTAACAGAAATCAGAAAGCAGTTAAATCAACAGTTGTAATCAAGCACAGTCATTAAGCACAAATTAAATATTAATTAATTGTACAGATGCATGCAAATTTGACAGTTGTCACAGGTTTAAACACTGATTTCTGAAGTTTGTTACGACTATTTGTTTGTTCATATGTTTACTTATACATTCATTAACAATGATCAAGCCGATTGGTAGTACGATATAGCGCTATAGGACTAGACACCCCATTCCTGTTGTATGGAATGTCAGAAACCGAATTTTAACCAAATAGAATTTGCCTTTGTGGTATTTCTATAGTCTCTAAAGTGTAGTTTGATGCACTAAGGTTTGAATGTATTACTAAATCGTGATTTATGGTATATTTCGATATACTACCAACGTGATACTGTTTGATAAAGCATAATTTGATATGCTATTATTTACTAAAGTATAATTTGATAAACTATGTACGAATCCAACATACATTTTGTTATTTACTAAAACATAGTTGATATGTTGTTTCCAAAACCAAAGTATACTTATGATATACTACCGAAAACTATTATTTTAACAACTAAAGTATATTTGATATACTATCGGTTTAACTGTTTTGAAACTAAAATATATTTTAATATATTACTTATCCGACTTTCTTAAAACCAAGGTATATTTTTATGTATACTACAACTTTTATATCAATGCAAAGTGTTCTAGAAACAAAACTTTTATCAAGGATTCATGGCTACTTTTATAAACATATAATCTTTTCTTATATGATCCAAAGCCATGAATCTAATTCACAAAACCTATGTTACTCACAGGCATTTTTAAGCTGACGTATTTACTTTCACATATGTTTCAGGTTTATTTCGTGATGACTGTTGATTGCTTTACATAGGATGGACATGGGCCTTAGTAATTATAAAAACATGAACGACAATTGTATTGTTTGTTGATCAAATCACAAGACAATGTAACTTTTTATGTAATAAAACAATATTCTAAATTCCATGTGTTGTGAAACAACGATTCTGTTACAACACTCCCCGACGTTTCCGTCACGATTTGTTGTTTTACGTGGTCGGGGTGTGACACTAAATAGTATTAGGCCTAAATAGTATTGGGCTTAATGTTATTGTGTGACAACTGCCACTTTCTGGTAATTTACATACATTTAAAGCAATGAATTACATTATACAAGTATGTGTTTTGAATATCCGAAATGCATGATTACATGATATACATCCTAGGATACTCATGGAATATTCATTTATAATGCACATGATTCATTTTTAGTGGTTACATTTGAAACAGTGTAAACAGTGCATCGAAACAACTAGAGTAGTGCCTAGTAAACTAGCGTGGAGACAAAAACTCAGTGTAACACCTGTGTCACTGCGACCATCAGACAAATGCCAAACCAATGAAATATTATATTTCATACTTTGGACTTGTATAAATATGTGTATCTTTTGCACATATCGACTCTTGTTCGATTTCAAGCTTTAAATCGCTTTCTGGAGGGTTATACGCGCTCTGATGTGTAGATATAACCAGTTTAATCCAACGAACACTTCGGAATAGTGAAATAGGCTTAACATACCTTAAATAACCTTTACATAACTTAGATACAAGTTTTGGAAGGTTTGGTGTGGTGAAATCAAAGTTTAATCGCTTACAGGGACTAAAGTTGACAAACTGCGAAAGTATGCCAATTTGAACTGTAACAGACATTCCGGAACATGACCATAAGTTAAACATACCATAAATATCCTTCACATAGCTTAGAAATAGGCTTTGAGGTGTTCGGTATGCTAAAATAAACTTTTGTGTCATTCAGGGACTAAAAGTGTCAAAAAGTGCACAAGTTTGCATTTTTACGCATAACTTACGTTCTAAATTCATCCGGACATCCAAAAATTTATGTAAGCACTAAAACATTTTATTTTAGTGTTCGGCATAAGAAAAATCCATTCGTTTCGTCGTTTGGTTCGTTTTTCGCGCTTATGCGCATTCCGTCGTAATTAAGCGAACATCGCGTTCGTACGGCTAAACGAACCGACATCCAAGATATTTTTGAGCACATTTTAAGTTCCCTATAGTTTAACTTCATTTTAGAGCTTTGAAATGGGGTTAACGGGCCTTAAACGTGGCAAAAATGCATCGAAAAGCAAGTTTTAGGGCTGCAGGGACCAAAACTGACATTCTGCCAAAGTTCTAGCTTACGGACCTCAACCTTAATGACCTTACGGTCCGTAAGGTAGTCTGCAGACCAGATTCAGTGTTTTTAACAGCAGATCACAGCTGTTTAACCCTCAACCACAAACCCACACTTGCTTAGTCAGATGATAAGCTTCAATTTTAGCTTCCATAACCTTCCAACAAGTGTACGGATGGGATCGAATCACGGTTTCCATGAAACGATCTCAACGGTGCACCGAATACTATAAATACCCCATGCCCCCCATTGCATAACTTACAAGAATTCTGATTTGAGAACCTCTAAGTTGAAACCATTGTTTCATACCTGAGATTCTTGAATCGGGATTAGCATTCGGGGACCCTGGGTAAGTATTCTTTCGTTCTTTTCCTTATTTTATTGCTTTTAGAGTCAGAAAGTCAAACTTTGTTTGACTTTCAGCGTTGACCAGTAATGGTCAATGCGAAGTTCGTTTGAACTTCGCAACGTGAGTGTAATCACGTTGGTCATAGTCCCTTGGGACTATGCCCACTGATTACCACGTTGTCTAGGGTCGTAGGGTAGGCGATCTAATAAATCGCCTATACCCTCGAACCCGACCCAGTTTGGTCGATCATTAGGATCCGACCAAATACCTTAGGTGACCATAGTAGGTAGGGAATAATCTTCCGAGGTTATACCCTATGGTCACATCGTTTAAGTAGTTGTATGATAGGTAGTTTATATGCCTTAGGTAAATTACCAGAATACCCTTTTCATGTATAATTGGTAATTAAGCATATGTAACCTAAACTCTTGTCACATAACTGATAATGTAACATGTTTAGGCATATAACACTTGTCATAGGACTAGTTAGACGGTCCGAACGCGTTTCACGCGCACGATGCGTTAAAATAGCATAAGCTACCTAAACGGATCGTAATGGGTCGATAAGACTTAGGTTAAGTTTCATTTAGCATGTAGGCCTTGTTAAACCATATCACATGAGTTCCTACACTCATTTGGTTTACAAACCCTAATGCTACCCAGTCTTCCGATATAGGTCCGGTTTATTAACATAGATACCTATATTAGGTGCCGTTTGATTCCGTGATCTCTAGCATTGCTTGGTGGTTATCCTAGGACTTCTGAGCAATCTCAAGTGAGTACATAGACCCCTCTTTTACTGTTTTCCAAACTGTTTTGGGGTGGAACACATGTGCCTACTTGTTACTTTCATGCTTTCATGTTTTCACATCATATACCTGATATGTTCGTTAGTACACTATAGTACATGATTTCATGACATTTCATGCTAGGTGTGCCCATTGTGTGCATTACTTAGTACATCGTTTTACATTACATTTCATGCTAGGTGTGCCCATTGTGTGCATTACTTAGTATATTGTTTTACATTGCCTTTCTGTTGCATATGCTTATCCAGCGTATGAACACATTATACTACATTTTGAACCGTTGAATCATTTGACTATGTGATCCGTTGATATCTGTGAACCGTTAGTATCTGTGAACCGTTTGGATTTGTGAACCGTTTGTATTTGTAACCGTTGAACCATGTGAACCGTTTGTAACCGTTGAACCATGTGAACCGTTTGTAACCGTTGAACCATGTGAACCGTTTGTAACTGTTGAACCGTTTGTATCCATTACATGATTTACATTAGACATGAACATTACTTTGGTGGTTTGGTTTGATTAAGTGATTAAGTAACGATGCGTGTGTAATATGATACAAACATGGTGGATACGCCGCTGGTACTTCCTATATATAAGTGTTTGTATGGTATTACATATCGTAGCGTTATTTGAATCATTTCAGTTTGATACATATAACATTTTATACAAATAACATACTTTTCACAATACATTGTTTTACAAGCAACTTATCTTATACAAACTCATTTTACAATGGTTATTCATTTAACCATACATTATTCTCTTACCTATACATATCATCTGGACTTATTGATTTTCAAATGATTTACAAAACAAAGCAAATTACAAGGTTCATGACTAAACATTTTCTCAAACATAAGTCATGAAACCTATTTTCACAAAACCTATGTATCTCACAGGCATTTTTATGCTGACGTACCTATTTTCACATGTGTTTTTCAGGAGCTGTTGCATAAGATGATCAAGATACACATAGGCAAACTTGGGCTTTAGTGACAATAAAAGATGCAAGACTAGTTAATTATGTTGTATTTCTTTGTTTGTTAAGACATTGTAACACTTTTAATCAATAAAACGAAACTTCAATTGCCATGGATTTGAAACAATTAATTCTGTTACAACACTCCCCGACATTTCCGCCACGTTTTGTATGTTCTACGTGGTCGGGGTGTGACAGAAAAGAGGGTATCAGAGCTAATGGTTATAAGGAATTAGGTTATTAGTAATGCTTTGACCTAGTCTATAACCTTTCTAGGACCCTAACACGAGTTTACTTGCGTTTAGTCATAAAACAATTACAGTCACCTATCCTTAGGCGACGACCACAACAAGAACATAAATTTCAAAACCGCTTCGAAAACTAATCATCTGTTCTAGGATGATTTATTACAAGGTTTTGAACCCTCTATTGTAAGGTTTTGAACCCTCTGTTATATGGTTTTGAACCCCTTTGAATTTTCAAAACTCTCGTCAAGGTTTTGGGTTTCTAATAATGTGAACACGTGCAAACTGGAAGGGTGAATGCCTGTATTCTGGGTTTTCTGTCTAGGCAAGCACTTCGTATACATCTCATCAGACGCGAGACCAGTTGTGCTTACCTGGGAATTCTTGGGATGAGTGTTCACTTATAGGCGAGCATGTCTTCATGATACATTATTTTTGACCCATTTACTTTGATTAGTCACTGTGTGTCGTTTGTTTACCTTGTGGTAACAAACAAATGACCACTATCCTTGCTTTCATCAGATTTGTTTCATCTCATTCTTTTCGTCTAAATCTCTCACTCGTTTCTTTTCATGTTTCCTCTTTTAGAATGCCTCCTCGACGCGAGAACCAGATAGCAACTGCCGAACTGGCAGAAATCATTGCGCAACAAATGGCTGCTCAATTCCCAAACCTCTTTGCTCAATGGAATCAAGCCAACAACAACAACAATGGTGTATGCAATTTCAAGAGTTTTAACTCGGCGAAACCACTCAAGTTTAGTGGTTCTGAGGGAGCGACCGGGCTTCTTCAATGGTTCGAGAGCATTGAGAATACTTTCCGCCATGTGCAGTGTCCTGACAATCGCAAGGTCGAGTTTGCTTCGAGTGTGTTCCAGAAGAGAGCCCTTATGTGGTGGAACGGGGTTATGAGAGATCGTGGTGCAGAAGTTGCTCTAGCACAGACATGGGCTGAACTTAGAGCCCTTATGATGAAGGAATTTTGTCCTCGTCACGAGATCAGGGCCTTGGAAAGGGAATTTGATGATCTTAAGCAAGATAGCGGTGAGCATCGAGCCTACACGGACCGTTATGAGGAGTTAAGTCTGTTATGCCCAAACATGGTCACGCCTTTGGATAAGGCAATCGAAAAGTACATTGATGGCCTTCCTGACTCAATACAAGACATTTTGACTGGTAGCAACCCTACTACTGTTAGGCAGGCCATTGAGCTATCTGCAACCTTGACTGAATCGCAGATCAGGAAACGTAAGCTTTTCCGAAAGGGTGACAAGAAACTGGTCGAGGAATCGAAATCAATCGAGGAATCAAAGACCATGGATGAACAGACTGGATCCTCTAAGAAGTCAAAGAAGCGAAAGGCTTCTCAGAACTTCGCCGTGGTCGCTCACAATGATCAAGCCGTCCCCAACCAACTAGCTCAACCCCCTGCCAGGAAACCCTACAACGGAACTGCACCCTTGTGCAACCAATGTGGCCTACATCATCATGCTGGTGTGAAGTGCCGCACATGCCAAGTTTGCGGACTTATAGGTCATACAGCGAGGGTTTGCCCAACAGCAGCAGCACCAAATCAGATTAACAACAATCCTGCTCAAGCTCGTTTTCCACCGGGGTCTTGCTACAACTGTGGCGAGATGGGCCATTTTAGTAGGAATTGCCCAAGACTTGCTAATGCAAATCCAGCGCGGGGATGAGTATCTGACCGACAGAAGATAGCGCTATTTAGAAAATAATCGAGCCTTGTGTATTATTTTCTTTTGTTATCAAAATCTATGAAACAGTTGTTGTTATTGTTGTTTATAAATAAATCTTTCATTTACATTTCAATATGTTTATGTGGTTGCATGTATAAACATATCCCCTACAATACCGATAATCAAGGAACCATATTCCTTGAAGAACAGACTACTTCCAAATTTCTTCCATTGTATGATCTCTTGCGTTTCCACGAAAATCCTAAGTACCCGTTTCTTCCAAGAGAAACAAAGTACGAGGTGCCAAGTTAATAGTAATCAATAACAAGATAATAACAATTAAACAATTATGTGGTTATGTGCTTATGTGTTATCCTTTATGTGTCATGTGATCCAAATTATGTTATTCAAATTCTCGTAAAATCTTACATATCCTTGTGCAAGATATTCATAGTAGGATACCCAAAGGTACTACCTAAAATCCTTAATGGACTTCTACGTTGTAGATAAGTCCCTTGGATTATAAAGTACTACTTCATAATTAGACCCCTTTAGTGGTCTAGTTAAACAGATTGATCCAAAAATCTGATTAGGGATATCATGTGATATAGCTGAAAGGACTCCTGGGAGGCCTAATTAAGAAGATCCTCTGTGGATCTAATTAAAAGGATCTTATGGTAGTCTAGGCACCGTCATCACAAGTTCGACATCCTTCCCCACAACATTATAAAACAAACTGTGCGGACTATGCAAGGAATTACGTAATTATGGATGCATACATAATTATGGAATTTAGTGCACGGAAATCACAGCAAGTTCTATCATGTATCTAGAGTTAACCCTATTCATTTCCAATTCTGATGAAGCATCCGTTGAGGAAAAATGAACTAGCTATTCATTTTTCACTTCTGAAGAATATCCGTTGAGGGAATGAATATCCGTTATGTAATCCTTCATTTCCAACTCTGACGAAGCAACCGTTGAAAATGACCCCGTTAGTTCATTTTCGTTTCTGAAGATTTATCCGTTGAGGAAATGAATATCCGTTTGTCTACCATTTTCATTTCCGTTTCTGAGGAAGCAACCGTTGAAAATGACTCTGTTAGTTAATTTTCGTTTCTGAAGATTATCCGCTGAGGAAATGAATATCCGTTTGTCTACCTTTTTCATTTCCGTTTCTGAGGAAGCAACCGTTGAAAATGACCCCGTTAGTTCATTTTCGTTTCTGAAGATTTATCCGTTGAGGAAATGAATATCCGTTGTGTAATCATTCATTTCCAACTCTGAGGAAGCAACCGTTGAAAATGACCCCGTTAGTTCATTTTCGTTTCTGAAGATTTATCCGTTGAGGAAATGAATATCCGTTGTGTAATCATTCATTTCCAACTCTGAGGAAGCAACCGTCGAAAATGACTCCGTTAGTTCATTTTCGTTTCTGAAGATTTATCCGTAGAGAGAAATGAATATCCGTTGATTATTCATTCAGTTCAAATTCTGAAGAATAACCGTTGAGGAAAATGACCCCGTTTGTTCATTTTCGTTTCTGAAGATTTATCCGTAGAGAGAAATGAATATCCGTTGATTATTCATTCAGTTCAAATTCTGAAGAATAACCGTTGAGGAAAATGACCCCGTTTGTTCATTTTCGTTCTGAAGAATATCCGTTGAGAGAAATGAATATCCGTGGATTATTCCTTCATTCCCATTTCTGACAAAGAACCCGCTGAGGAAGAATGAATCACCCATTCATTTTCATTTCTGAAGAATGTCCGTTGAGGGTAATGTATATCCGTTTAGTTAATTCCTTTATTTTCCATTTCCGAAGAACCCGTTGAAGAAAATGACTCTGTTCGTTCATTTTCGCTTCTGAAAAATATCCGTTGAGGAAAATAACCAGATTATGTCTTACATATCTCTGGTGATTATCTGACACAAAGTCGCAAATAGACTCCTACGAATTAATTTCGGGACGAAATTTCCTAAAGTAGGGGAGACTGTAACACCTGTGTCACTGCGACCATCAGACAAATGCCAAACCAATGAAATATTGTATTTCATATTTTGGACTTGTATAAATATGTGTATCTTTTGCACATATCGACTCTTGTTCGATTTCAAGCTTTAAATCGCTTTCTGGAGGGTTATACGCGCTCTGATGTGTAGATATAACCAGTTTAATCCAACGAACACTTCGGAATAGTGAAATAGGTTTAACATACCTTAAATAACCTTTACATAACTTAGATACAAGTTTTGGAAGGTTTGGTGTGGTGAAATCAAAGTTTAATCGCTTACAGGGACTAAAGTTGACAAACTGCGAAAGTATGCCAATTTGAACTGTAACAGACATTCTGGAACATGACCATAAGTTAAACATACCATAAATATCCTTCACATAGCTTAGAAATAGGCTTTGAGGTGTTCGGTATGCTAAAATAATCTTTTGTGTCATTCAGGGACTAAAAGTGTCAAAAAGTGCACAAGTTTGCATTTTTACGCATAACTTACGTTCTAAATTCATCCGGACATCCAAAAATTTATGTAAGCACTAAAACATTTTATTTTAGTGTTCGGCATAAGAAAAATCCATTCGTTTCGTCGTTTGGTTCGTTTTTCGCGCTTATGCGCATTCCGTCGTAATTAAGCGAACATCGCGTTCGTACGGCTAAACGAACCGACATCCAAGATATTTTTGAGCACATTTTAAGTTCCCTATAGTTTAAATTCATTTTAGAGCTTTGAAATGGGGTTAACGGGCCTTAAACGTGGCAAAAATGCATCGAAAAGCAAGTTTTAGGGCTGCAGGGACCAAAACTGACATTCTGCCAAAGTTCTAGCTTACGGACCTCAACCTTAATGACCTTACGGTCCGTAAGGTAGTCTGCAGACCAGATTCAGTGTTTTTAACAGCAGATCACAGCTGTTTAACCCTCAACCACAAACCCACACTTGCTTAGTCAGATGATAAGCTTCAATTTTAGCTTCCATAACCTTCCAACAAGTGTACGGATGGGATCGAATCACGGTTTCCATGAAACGATCTCAACGGTGCACCGAATACTATAAATACCCCATGCCCCCCATTGCATAACTTACAAGAATTCTGATTTGAGAACCTCTAAGTTGAAACCATTGTTTCATACCTGAGATTCTTGAATCGGGATTAGCATTCGGGGACCCTGGGTAAGTATTCTTTCGTTCTTTTCCTTATTTTATTGCTTTTAGAGTCAGAAAGTCAAACTTTGTTTGACTTTCAGCGTTGACCAGTAATGGTCAATGCGAAGTTCGTTTGAACTTCGCAACGTGAGTGTAATCACGTTGGTCATAGTCCCTTGGGACTATGCCCACTGATTACCACGTTGTCTAGGGTCGTAGGGTAGGCGATCTAATAAATCGCCTATACCCTCGAACCCGACCCAGTTTGGTCGATCATTAGGATCCGACCAAATACCTTAGGTGACCATAGTAGGTAGGGAATAATCTTCCGAGGTTATACCCTATGGTCACATCGTTTAAGTAGTTGTATGATAGGTAGTTTATATGCCTTAGGTAAATTACCAGAATACCCTTTTCATGTATAATTGGTAATTAAGCATATGTAACCTAAACTCTTGTCACATAACTGATAATGTAACATGTTTAGGCATATAACACTTGTCATAGGACTAGTTAGACGGTCCGAACGCGTTTCACGCGCACGATGCGTTAAAATAGCATAAGCTACCTAAACGGATCGTAATGGGTCGATAAGACTTAGGTTAAGTTTCATTTAGCATGTAGGCCTTGTTAAACCATATCACATGAGTTCCTACACTCATTTGGTTTACAAACCCTAATGCTACCCAGTCTTCCGATATAGGTCCGGTTTATTAACATAGATACCTATATTAGGTGCCGTTTGATTCCGTGATCTCTAGCATTGCTTGGTGGTTATCCTAGGACTTCTGAGCAATCTCAAGTGAGTACATAGACCCCTCTTTTACTGTTTTCCAAACTGTTTTGGGGTGGAACACATGTGCCTACTTGTTACTTTCATGCTTTCATGTTTTCACATCATATACCTGATATGTTCGTTAGTACACTATAGTACATGATTTCATGACATTTCATGCTAGGTGTGCCCATTGTGTGCATTACTTAGTACATCGTTTTACATTACATTTCATGCTAGGTGTGCCCATTGTGTGCATTACTTAGTATATTGTTTTACATTGCCTTTCTGTTGCATATGCTTATCCAGCGTATGAACACATTATACTACATTTTGAACCGTTGTAATCATTTGACTATGTGATCCGTTGATATCTGTGAACCGTTAGTATCTGTGAACCGTTTGGATTTGTGAACCGTTTGTATTTGTAACCGTTGAACCATGTGAACCGTTTGTAACCGTTGAACCATGTGAACCGTTTGTAACTGTTGAACCGTTTGTATCCATTACATGATTTACATTAGACATGAACATTACTTTGGTGGTTTGGTTTGATTAAGTGATTAAGTAACGATGCGTGTGTAATATGATACAAACATGGTGGATACGCCGCTGGTACTTCCTATATATAAGTGTTTGTATGGTATTACATATCGTAGCGTTATTTGAATCATTTCAGTTTGATACATATAACATTTTATACAAATAACATACTTTTCACAATACATTGTTTTACAAGCAACTTATCTTATACAAATTCATTTTACAATGGTTATTCATTTAACCATACATTATTCTCTTACCTATACATATCATCTGGACTTATTGATTTTCAAATGATTTACAAAACAAAGCAAATTACAAGGTTCATGACTAAACATTTTCTCAAACATAAGTCATGAAACCAATTTTCACAAAACCTATGTATCTCACAGGCATTTTTATGCTGACGTACCTATTTTCACATGTGTTTTTCAGGAGCTGTTGCATAAGATGATCAAGATACACATAGGCAGACTTGGGCTTTAGTGACAATAAAAGATGCAAGACTAGTTAATTATGTTGTATTTCTTTGTTTGTTAAGACATTGTAACACTTTTAATCAATAAAACGAAACTTCAATTGCCATGGATTTGAAACAATTAATTCTGTTACAACACTCCCCGACATTTCCGCCACGTTTTGTATGTTCTACGTGGTCGGGGTGTGACACTCAGGATCCACAGAAACTAGTGTAACGATATTTTTAGGACTCAGACGAAAGTCCAACATCAATTATACAATAAACCCTAATTGGAAATGCAAGGGTTTGGTCTAATATATTACCAATGTCCGATAGCACAAAAACTGCCCGAAAACTGCCAAAAAGCACTAAAAGTGACCATTTCAATATTTTTCCGCAAAATTCAGCATTAGTGTTTTTATTACAAAGTGCAAAATGGGTTGTTTAAACTCAAATTCCATATAAAAATACATAGGGAACATCATATTAATATATAACCGAATGTTTCTCTACAACTTTCATAAGCAAACCTTTCGACTATCTTCTTGCGGAACGAACGACAAAAGACTATCCGAACTACAATTTGACATATGTAGTGAACTAGTGAACATTATTTTGGTCATTTTCATCCTATTTGTGATCATTCTAAGTCTTGAAACATCTTGAAACTTGGTAATATATAAAAACCTAAACATTTAACCCTTTTAACCTTAACAAAAATTTACCATCACAATTTTTACCACAAATGACCCCCCCTATGTTGAACCGTAAACAAGTGCCCCCCCCCCCCCACTCTTTGTTTTTTTTATTATTTTTACTTAATGGATGCTTATCTAAAATGAGGTGGAAGATGTGTTGTCATGGTTATAACATTGTTGGATTAAATCACTAACACATTACCCTAGTACTTTCACCTTTACTTTCACACACTTAACAAACTCTCTCTTCATCTTCATCATCTCACCAAGAACTCCATAGAAACCCACTTCATCATCTTCATTTTTCTTATAATCAACATGGATTTTCATGGAACATAAGAAGATCTAAAGCACTTGCAAGCTAAATCAAGCATTTTCATCCATCCAAGAGTTTTCTACCAACAAGATCTTCATCTTCTTTGTTTCTTAACTTCATCTAGATCATCCCTAGCCTAGAGCTAGAAGTGAGCTTCTAAATTTATTTTTCTCACTTATTTATGTTATGATTATTATTATAACTAGTAAAATAACAAAATAATCATACATAATAATATGAAGATACAAAGAAGCAAAAATACAAATCTTGATATGTATATGTTTGTTTATGTTGTGATTAAGATTTGTTATTTGCATATTTGATCTTGTTGAGATGATTAGGACATGTATAAGTTGTTAGATGATGCTCTAACAATATGATCTAACAAGTATACATGAATATGTTAAAGTTGTTTTTTAAAACTTAAAAGGTAATGAATGATCAAAAATTATGGTGTAATTAAATTATCTAAGGTTTTTATTTAAAAACAAGACTTTTTCAAGATTATAAAAAGTAGCATACAACATGAGATTTTTATAAAAGTTGTTAAAACTAGAAGTAAACTTGGTTTTTGAACTAGTTAAAATATGTTATGATCATGTTCAAAACCCTACATGATTTTGAGATCATCTTGATAAGGTTATGTTATAAATCCTATGTGTATTGTTTATAAAAGTTATGAGTAAATTGTTGATGTTGATTTGAAAAGAAAAAGATATGTTTATTAAACATGGCAAAGTGCTTAAAACAAAGGTTATATGGCAAATTTTCTTAAAAACATTATGTTATAAAAACTATCATTTTTGGTTAAATCTTTACAAGATTTACAAAGATTTAAAGAAAGGTTTTTATAAAAAGAAAAGATTAGATAAATATATAATTTTGAGAAAATATATATTTGTTCATTTTAACAAGTTATGTGATATGTAATAATTGGTGTATTAGTTATATATATCAAAGATATGAACTTGATTAAAATGGTAATAATAAACTCAAGAGACTTTATAATTAAAGTCTTACAAAACTACATATAAATATGCCTTAAAGACATGTTACGGACAATACGAACAATCGGACATAAATTATGGTCAAAATGGACGACGGACGAACTTATGGACATATTACCAATCCGAGGACTTAATACGACATCTAGACGATCTTTCGACACAGACACAAAAATTACGTTACCATTAACAAAATTCGGACATTTTGAAACTTATAAAAACTATTATGTTTTTATTAACTAAAAAGTATATTTAGTTAATATTATAAAAATGTTTTTAAGAAAGACTTATATTTTTCAAATGGGCTATTTTTATATAAATGGGCTTATACCTCTTAATGGACTTATATTTAAAATGGGCTTAAACTAAATACATGGGCTAAGCCCAATATCAATAACTTATGGGCTAAGCCCAATACCAAACTTATGGGCCCAAAAGCCCAACACTATTTAAGCCCAACATTATTTAGGCCCAATGACATAAATTGTAAAAATACAAGTATACAATTGATTCAAACTAAGCACGAAATCAAGAGGACTAGATCCGACTATATGACATACAAGATACACGATTACATACATATATATATATATATATTTGGAAATATATATATATAACAGTTAAACAATAAATACATCTAATACAAAGTTCAACGAATAATAAAGACATACAAGTCTTACACATATTTAAGACACAAGACTTGTACTCAAGTTATTTACAATGACCGAAGTGTCTAACAAATATAACAACAATTGTAGGTCGCAACACTGTTCAGGACCACCGCACGTGAAATCATATTTACTTCTACTCACTGACGCGATACTGTGAGTTCATGTCCCCTTTTCATTTTAAATGTTTTTCAAGCTTTACAACTATCGGGGAAAATACATGTACAATAAGTATGATAAGTCAAGGAATGAAACACCTTAGATCATGTGCGAAATTAGGGCCATAACTAAAGCACCATTAATCCAGTTTGGACCAAGGAACAAAGGGTTAGATCTAATGGGTTTTGGCGAGCGCCACTCATGGCCATTCATTTGCCTAGGAGTGCGTTTGTTGCCCTATGACATGGTGTCGATACAATTAAAATCGTCTAGGGTTGGATTGCTTCCTATTTCGTCACACATATTAATGTCCTTGCAAAACATTAATGATCACGATTTCATTGACGCTTTTCATACTATATTTGATTCAAATACAAATACATTCTACATTTTTCGGATGTATCATACACAACTAAACTGCATGAACTCGCTCAACGTTTGTTGATTTTTCTACTTAAACATGTATTTCAGGGAATTAGTGGACCTTGTCAGGGATTCTAATTCAAGAAACAAGTAGCAAGACTCCATGCCATCTTTTGAAGGGTTTATCTATTATACTGCCGCTTTGCGGTGTTATAGTGGACAAAGCCTTAATGTTTAAAACTTTCGTTTTGGATGTATGAAATAATAACAACTTATTTTCTTTGAATGGTTTGTAAATTATAAACTTAATGTATGTTGCGCATCTTTTGAACAATTATGGTAATGGCAATGGAGTATGTTTTATTCATTTAGTATGTTTACTTATATCGTTATGCAATGAGAACCAACAGATCACACCTCGCGCTTCCGCTACAAGCAGGGTGTGACAGATTGGTATCAGAGCTTCGATTGTAGTGAACCAGGATTCTTTCTCGAGTCTAGTCTACAATCACTAGGGAACATCTCACGAAAACAATTTATACAAAAACAAGAGTTTTCATTGCATAAATTTTTTTTTTCTTTCTCAAGGTCCATCACAACAAAAACAAAATTCATATCATACAAATCAAGCAAGGACATTAAGTGCCTTAGTCTCTAAATGGTAGACATGAAACATTAAGTTAATCCGCACAACACAAATAGAATAACTTAAAATGATCTTATGTGATTTCAACATTTTGTGTATATATATATTAATTGAAAAATTAATTATTAATACATACGTCAAACAAATTATTTTCCAGGATATCATGTCTTCCTCCGAAGGAAGCAACATTTACAACAATGTGGATCCTATGACACCTTCTTCAGATGATGATTACATACCGGAGGTTCAGGTTATTACATCGGATAGTGAGACGGGATCTGATAGCGATATGGATGATTTTCAGCCATTCACATTTCTAGGGGATATTGTTGACGATGATGTATTAGATGTACCTCCACTACTCAATGACATAGTTATCATAGGTCACCCGGAGGGTGAACATGTAGTCGAGATTATAACTTTGGATGTCCTTCCTCTTGCTATGGTGCCTTTCGTCGACCTCGACGAGGATGATGACGACATCGTCCCGGTGATTCCCGTGGAGCATATAGATGATGACTTGGGAGACGGGCATGTTTATGGTCTGGTTATTATAGATGTTGCTGCACCGGTAGTACCGATTATTGTTCTTTCTTCAGATTCTGACACTGACTCATATGCTCCTACGGGTGCATCTGTTACCTCTTCTGCACTACTGGCAGCGGGTCTACATCGATACGCAGTCGAGTTTGATGATGTCCTACCAGATGAGCCAGTTGTCCCTGCACCTGGTCATATTCCTACACCACCACATTCTCTGGCTCACTTACCTGCTGTGGAGCCTAGTCAGGCCCCTGTTTCTGAGGGATCTATGGACCGTATTCGACTCATGCGATTTTCCCGATCCTACCACATACAGACCATACTGACGAGGCAGGACCATCTGGACATGCCCATATACCGCCCAACGCACAACATTCTCCACCACATGTTATGCCTATTACAGATCCGTACCATCCAGTTCACTACCAGAGCATTTCTACTGATGCCCTTATCCTCTCTCTGCAGTCTCAGATTGACATACTTTCTCACGGCGTTCATGAGCTTCAGCAGCTTGCTGACGCCAGACCACCACCACCAGGGTCACCACCGTTACCCCCACTACCACCACAGATGACACCGGCAGAGTTACCAGCTTGAGTGCTGACACTCGAGCAGCAGATTGATTTCCTTATCCGTTTGGTTCATGATTTGGAGGAGAGGATGTCTTACTTCATCAGCTTGTTATTTCTGACTCCACCACCAGTTTTTCCTCCACCATAGACTTTGTGTTTGCAGGTACTTCTTTTGTGACATGTAGCTATATCAGCGTTTTGTGTACATAGACTCTCACCAAGTTTCAAGACAACTGAAAGGCTAAAGACCGCATGGAATGAAGGAAAAATTTTGCCACCTTATATATGTACTAGTCTAGTAAGACCGGGGGATGTAGCCCGAGTCTATTTTGATTTCCTTTTCAAAAACAATCATGTAATCGGTTGTCAGTTATATATATAAGAAAACTTGGTGTTATCCTATATGTGCATCTAAATGTTATATGATACATGTTTTGTTGCTTGTATTGTTTGGTCTATTCGCATGATATATTGCTTGATTATATTTTTATTAATGTTATAAATGTGTTTTATATACTTAGTAAAAATATTTATTAACAAACCAACGCCTAAACTTAATCGTATATTCTTTTGGAAGAATAATGGCGCCAAAAAGAAAACCTCCACGTACCCGAACATCTAATCCACCCCCACCTCCACCAATGCCTACAAATGAGGCGGAATTGAATGCACTAATAGAAGAAAGGATTTCCCAAGCCATAGCCCTCTATGAGGCCTCACGTGCCTAACACAGCGGTGGCACTGGCGGATCAGGAGGCCCAGGACACGGCGGTACCTCTGGCGGAACCAATACCAATGGTAACACTTAGTTGTTTTGTCACAACTTACCCAATTCCTTTTATAATCTATTCATGCGTTTCACTGTTTTCTCATTCTTAATCCGTTTATTTGTCTATTTTAGGATGCACATTCAAGCAGTTTCTAGACTGCAAGCCACTCAATTATGATGGCACAGGCGGTGCTGTGGCTTATGTGCGTTGGACGGAGAAAACGGATTCCACCATAAGAATGAGAAGATGCTCTATTGATCAGCAAGTCACCTACGTCACTGGCTTGTTCATCAATGAGGCCCTTACATGGTGGAATTTACAAGTGCAAACTTTGGGTGATAGTGTAGCATACGGATTGACATGGGAAGAGTTGAAAGAAAGGATGAGAGAAAAATATTTTTCCCGTGCTGAACTCCAGAAGTTGGAGAACGAATTTTGGAATCTTACTATGGTCGGATCTGATATTACCGGGTATACCCAAAGGTTTCACGACCTGTCTCGTGTGATTCCTTATTTGGTTACACCAGAATACAAGCGTATTGAACGCTATATTTGGGGACTTTCTCCTGAGATCTGAAGTCATGTTACTGCAGCAGAACCCACGACTATCACGCAGGAGGTAACTTTAGTTGTGAGCCTTAATGAAGACGCGATCCGGATGAAGAAATATAATGTGAAAGGAGATGAGAAGAAAGAATCACATGTTGAGTCTTCCAATGGTGGAAAAAGGAAGTACTCAAATTTCAAGAAGGGAACGCGTAGGAACAACAACTACAACAACAACACCAACCCCAACAACAATACCAACAACAACAACTACAACCACAATAACCACAACAACAATAACAACAACCGCAATCACAACAACCCCAACAATTATAACATAAAACAAGAGAATACTCAGGTAAGAGATGCAAAGGCGTTTGTAGCCACCAATGATACCGGCCCGAAGAAGTACTCAGGTACTATGCCCATGTGTGAGCGATGCGCGTATCATCATATGGGTAGTTGTAGGAAATGTGACAAGTGTGGCAAGCTTGGCCACCGTACCGAGTCATGCTGGGGATCAGGAAATAGATCAGGAACGGAGAATAGAAACAACAATAAGAATGGAAATGGGCGTGAGCAAGGATGTTTTGGATGCGGAAGCAAAGGTCACTTCAAAAGGGATTGCCCTAAAGAAAACCAAGCTCGTGGTCGATCATTTGTGATTGGAGCCAAGGATGCGCGCCAAGACCCTAATGTGGTCACTGGTACGTTCCTCCTCAACAATCATTTTGCATCCATATTATTTGATACTGGTGCCGATTTTAGCTTTATCTATGTGGAATTTAAAAATACTCTGGGACTAAAATCTAGTAAACTAGATGTCCCATATTCTATAGAATTGGCTAACGGTAAACTAGTAGAATCGGGGGAAGTTGTTACGGAGTGTTCCTTACAACTTGGAGAACAAAAATTCACTATCGATCTCTTACCTATTGAGTTAGGTAGTTTCGATGTAGTGGTTGGCATGGATTGGCTATCCAATAATCGAGCCGAAGTCGTTTGCCACAAAAAGATCATTCGCATACCACTATTGAACGAAGAGACACTGGTGATACATGGAGAGAAGCGCGACACCCCATTACGGATCATCAATAGCATGAAAGCCCAGAAGTGCTTACGGAAAGGGTGTATTGCTTTTCTAGCACATGTTGTGGACAAGAAGGCTGATGGGCCAAAGTTCACAGATATTCCAATAGTAAAAGAATTTCTTGAAGTCTTTCCTGAAGACTTACCAGGCCTACCACCTTATCGACAAGTCGAATTTCACATCGATTTGGTACTAGGAGCCGGACCCGTAGCTAAATCTCCGTATCGGTTAGCACCTTCTGAAATGCAAGAGTTATCCACACAACTTCAAGAGTTGTTGGATAAAGGATTCATTAGACCGAGCTACTCGCCTTGTGGAGCTCCAGTCTTGTTTGTAAAGAAGAAGGACAGAACTTTCAGGATGTGCATCGATTATCGCTAGTTGAATAAACTTACCATCAAGAATCGGTATCCATTACCGAGGATTGATTATCTATTCGATCAACTACAAGGGTTGAGCTTATACTCAAAGATAGACTTACGATCGGGGTATCATCAATTACGGATTCAAGAGGAAAGCATACCGAAAACGGCTTTTCGGACTCGTTACGGTCATTACAAGTTTCTCGTTATGCCATTTGGCTTAACGAATGCACCAGCGGTCTTCATGGATCTAATGAATCGTGTGTGCAAGCCGTATCTCGACAAATTCGTCATAGTGTTTATTGACGATATTTTGATATACTCTCGATCGACTGATGAACATGAACAACATTTGAGAACAATTTTAGAGTTGCTAAAGACGGAGAAACTATACGCGAAATTTTCCAAATGCGAATTTTGGATTCGCAAAGTACAATTTCTCGGGCATGTAGTGAACGAGAAAGGCATTCAAGTAGATCCGTCGAAGATAGAAGCTATTAAGAATTGGGAAGCGCCCAAGACTCCTACTGAAATGCGACAATTTTTGGGCTTAGCGGGATATTATCGGAGATTTATTGAGAATTTTTCAAAGATTGCTCAACCGCTAACTTCTCTTACACAGAAAGACAAGAAATTCGATTGGGGAGAGAAACAAGAAGCAGCATTTCAACTTCTTAAAGACAAGTTGTGCATTGCGCCAATCTTATCATTACCCGATGGTACCGATGATTTTGTTGTATACTGTGATGCTTCACATCAAGGTTTGGGTTGCGTACTCATGCAACATGAAAAAGTTATCGCGTACGCGTCTCGCCAACTAAAAGTTCACGAAAAGAACTATACCACTCACGACCTTGAATTAGGCGCAATGGTATTTGCTTTGAAGATATGGCGACATTATCTATATGGTACTCAATGTACTATTTTCACGGATCATAAAAGTCTACAACATATATTCAAGCAAAAATAATTAAATATGCGTCAACGACGTTGGGTTGAATTGTTAAACGATTATGATTGTGAAATCAAGTATCATCCGGGCAAGGCGAATGTTGTAGCTGACGCCTTGAGCCGCAAGGAGCGAGTTAAAACACTAAGAGTCCGAGCATTAGAAATGACAATTCACACAGATCTTACCACTCAGATTCATAATGCACAACAAGAAGCACTCAAGGAAGAGCATATTCAAGCTGAAACACTTCGAGGCATGGAAAAACAATTAGTACCAAAATAAGATGGAACTTTATACCTTATGGGTCGAATTTGGGTTGCACTCTTTGGAGGCCTTCGAGATGTTATTTTTGAAGAAGCACATAGGTCTAAATACTCGATTCATCCTGGATCGGATAAAATGTACCAGGATTTGAAAGAGTACTATTGGTGGCCTAAACTCAAAGGTGATATCGCGACTTATGTCGGAAAATGCTTAACCTGCGCAAAGATCAAGGCTGAATATCAGAAACCCTCGGGCTTGTTACAACAACCCAAGATTCCCGTTTGGAAATGGGAGCAAATATCGATGGACTTCATTACGAAGTTACCCAGGACCTCAAAAGGCCATGACATGATATGGGTAATCGTCGATAGATTGACAAAGTCCGCACACTTCTTGCCAATACGGGAGAAGGATAGTACTGAGAAACTAGCGGAACTCTATGTCAGAGAAATAGTGGCTCGTCATGGGGTACCTATTTCAATCATTTCGGACCGAGATGGTCGTTTTGTTTCTAGAATTTTGGAATCATTTCAACAGGCCTTTGGATCGCAATTAAATCTGAGTACGGCCTTTCATCCTCAAACAGACGGCCAGAGCGAACGGACAATTCAAACACTCGAAGATATGCTTCGTGCGTGTGTTATGGATTTAGGCGGAAATTGGGATACTCATCTACCTTTAGTTGAGTTTTCCTACAATAACAGCTACCATACTAGTATACAAGCTACACCGTTTGAAGCTCTTTATGGTCGAAAGTGTCGCTCTCCGCTATGTTGGGCGGAAATAGGCGATAGTCAGTTAATTGGTCCGGAACTAGTCCAAGAGACTACGGATAAAATTTTCCAGATCCGAGACCGTATCAAGGCGGCTCGCGATCGACAAAAGAGCTACGCAAACAAAAAGCGAAAACAATTATCTTTCGAGGTCGGAGACAAAGCCTTGTTGAAAGTCTCGCCTTGGAAAGGCGTAGCAAGGTTCGGCAAGCGTGGAAAGCTAAACCCACGTTACATTGGACCATTTGAAATCTTAGAAAAGATTGGCACTGTTGCCTACAAGTTGAAGTTACCAGATGAACTTTTTTTTTTGGGTAAAGGGTTACCCCGGTGATTTTATATATTCACAAAAATAAAAAACAAGTAGTAAGGTAACATCCTTACTAGTTCAGACATGAGACAAAACCTCATGAAAGTATAACAAAAAGAAAAACAACCAACAATGGGAACCAAACGAAAACCAACAACTAGACACTCATCTAAATATAAACGACACTAGACAAAAAGAATCAGCCATTCTCCATAAGCAAGTCAGCGTCTTGAATATCCCACTTCGCCAGCACCTCCCGAACTCTAACTGTGTTCTTGAATTTAAGCCCCATCAACTTGTACCTCACGCTTTCTAAAACAGACTTCAACATCGTATCCGGTGGTCTCGCATGGTTTCTGAAGAGACGATTGTTTCTTTCCTGCCAAATACCGTATGCCAAAGCTGCAACAAGCAATCTACTAACCAGATTGGTCGCTGATTTTGACCGAGACCGATGGCCCAACCAATCAATAATATCGTTCCATCTAGCTTCCACTCTATGCATACCAGCTTTAGACCGAACCTTATGCCAAAGATCCGAAGAAAACTTGCACTTAAAAAATAAGTGATCATGTGAATCTATATTCTCATAACACAAGAGGCAACACATCATGTTCATATTATTTGCGCGGTTATGGTTCCATTGCAAAATTTTGTCTTGTGTCATGAGCTTGCACCGCACAATAAGCCACATCAAAAAAGCATGCCGAGGGACACATTGTGAAAACCAAACAATGCTATCCCAATTCACCTCCTGATCCCTTGTCCGAATCGAATTCCAAACCCCTGACGAAGAAAATTCAGCTACATTATCTCCATCTTTCCACAATAGACGATCTTGATTATTCAAATTTCTTTGAAGAAAATCTAGTTGAATAAGAACAGGGAAAGTATCTCTCCATGCATCCGGCCAAAGCCACGATCCTTGAGCATAGACGTCCGCCACTTTGGCATTCAAAGAAAATCCCTCACGCGTTATCACTCTAGGCGATAAAAAATTACATAACGGACCAATATCGCTCCATAAATCAAACCAAACATACGTACGGCTACCATCCCCAATCTGAGACCAAACATGTTGACGAATTAAGGACCGAAGCTGGGCCATCTTCCTCCAACTCCAACAGCAAGATGAAGGAATCCTGTGATCCCAAAAACTTCGACCTTTTAACCGATACGAATGGATCCAAGCAACCCATAAAGAATTCCGATTACTTAAGACACTCCAAATATGCGACACCATAAGGGCTCTATTAACATCTGCAATGCGACGAATGCCCAAACCCCCCTCATGCTTAGGGACGCAGACCGCCTTCCAAGAGACTTTCGACCTACCACGCTTAGAGGAGGATTGAGCCCAAAGAAAATTACGCATTTTCGCTTCCAAGTCCTTAATTACTCTTGCTGGAAGAATAAACACCGAAGACCAGTACACATGAAGAGAAGAAAGAACCGATAAGATTAATTGTAACCTGCCAGCGAAAGATAACATTTTGTTCTTCCAATTATCTATCCGTTTTTCAAGCCGTTCCACAAGAACACTACAATCCTTATACAACAGTCTAGAAGTAATAAGCGGAACACCCAAGTATCTCACCGGAAGCGTACCCTCCTCAAACGGCATGATGGTCAATATATCCCTTTTAACATTATTCGGAACATTGCAAAAAAATCCCGTACTTTTCTGAGCACTAGGAACCAAACCTGACATGCGAGTGAACTGAGTGAGAGAAGACATAATACACCTCGCCGAAGCTACATCACCTCTAGCAAACAGGAAAAGATCATCTGCAAAACAGAGATTAACAATTTTCTGCTTCTCACATTTATTATGAAACTTGAAAGACGAATCAATCCTTGTCGCATTGTTGAGAATACAAGTCATAATTTCCATCACAAGAGTGAAAAGGTAGGGAGATAGAGGATCACCCTGCCTTAAACCTCTTTTCCCTTTAAAATACCCATGAATATTCCCGTTTACACAAACCGAATATGAGGCAGTAGAAACACACATCATAATCCAATCGACCATTGTAGCATTAAAACCAAATCCTACCAAAACGTTTTTAAGAAATCCCCACTCAACCGTATCATAAGCTTTCTGAATGTCTACTTTAAAAGCACACCTAGGGGGACCAAAATTACGATGGTAATTATGCATCAACTCCTGTGTAAGAAGAATATTATCCGAAATTTTCCTACCAGGAACAAACGCTGATTGATTTATGCTCACAATCTGACTTAACGAACCTTTCAACCTATCCACCAGGACCTTACTAATGCATTTAAAAATAACATTACAGCAGGAAATAGGCCGATAATCAGTAATTCTTGAAGGGGACGATACCTTTGGAATCAGAACAATTAACGTGTGATTCATTTGCTTCAGAAGATTTCCAGTGTTAAAAAATCCAGAATAGCATTTGAGACATCATTCCCCACAATATGCCAAGTACTCTTGAAAAACGCAGTCGTGTAACCGTCAGGGCCAGGGGCCTTATCATTCCCAATCGAAAACATAGCTGATTTAATCTCCTCCAAGGTGACTGGACGAACCATATAGGTTGCAGTTTCAGGATTCAGTTTATTAGAAAAAAGATCCGGCGAAGGTAATAAAGAAACTTGACCTTCACCTCCCAGAAAATGCTCGTAATGGTTAACAAAAGCCGTAGCCACATTATCTCCTTCAAACAGATTTCCACTCGAATCCGAAATCACCTCAATACGATTAAAATGATGTTTACATTTTAAGGATGTATGGAAATACGCCGTATTAGCATCACCTGCCCGAAGCCACTCCACTTTAGATTTCTGTTTAAGAAATCTCTCCTCATCAAGAAGAGCCTCCTGAAAATCCCGCAACACGGACGCTTCTTGACACCGTAACGAATCATTCATTGGGTCACTATCAATATCACGCTGAATAGCCTCTAGATTTCCACGGAGTTTAGTCACCTTTTCATGAAGGTTCCCTTGCTTGAATAGGAATGCCCGAAGAGAAGGTTTCATGAGAGTTAGTTTCTTAATAAGACGAAATTGATGAACTCCATTAATTTGCACATTCCAGCTGGAGTTAACAATATCAAAGAAGCCCGTCTTATGAACCAAAAAATTAGCAAACTTAAAAGGTTTCGGTTTCGATTTACCAGCCGAGAACAACTTAAGAACACACGGACAATGATCAGAGATACCATACGGCCTAAAAACAGCAACCGAATCTGGAAAAGAGCTAATGAACGGAGCATTGGCTAAGACTCTATCAATCTTTTTCAGCAAACCTATTCCTTTCTTCGGTTTTTGACTCCATGTGAAATGTAAGCCAGTTCGATTTATATCAAAGACTTCAATATGATCCACACAGTCTTTAAAATCACGCATACCAGACGTAATGGAAGAAGTACCAATCGACTTATCTTCAATATTAAGCGCAGAATTGAAATCTCCCATAATCACCCACGGTTTATCATGAACTAAACCTTTATGCATTCGTAAATTCTGCCATAGCTCCCTTCTAGAAACGTAATAGTTTGCAGCATATACCAGAGAACAGAAAAACATACTTTTATTAGCCTTACAAAAAACCTGTATATGAAGCACTTGGGCTGATTGCGCAATAACCATAACATCTACCTCCATCGGGTTTCACCCCAAGATAATACGAGCTCCTTTGTTGCAACATCCCCCATTGGAAGTCCAATCCCATCTTCGAAACACCGCATTACAAACCAGATGAACTTAGCAGTGTGCACCACATGTTTCATGTGTCGAATCTTAGAAAGAGTCCAACACAAGATACCGTTATCATCCCTGTTGATGAAATTCACATTGACGACAACCTCCAATTCACCAAAGAACCTGTTGAGGTGACGGACTGGAAGTTCCAGAAAACACGATGAAGTCGTATCAAGTTAGTAAAAGTTCGTTGGAACTCTCGTCACGGACCTGAGTATACTTGGGAACGTGAAGACCAAATTAAAGCCAAATATCCTCACCTATTTCCGAAGACTCCTACAAAGAATAACTAAGCTCGAATTTCAGGACGAAATTCTCAATAACTGGGGGAGAATGTGACAACTGCCACTTTCTGGTAATTTACGTACATTTAAAGCAATGAATTACATTATACAAGTATGTGTTTTGAATAGCCAAAATGCATGATTACATGATATACATCCTAGGATACTAATGGAATATTCATCTATAATGCACATGATTCATTTTTTGTGGTTACATTTGAAACAGTGTAAACAGTGCATCGAAACAACTAGAGTAGTGCCTAGTAAACTAGCGTGCTGACAAAAACTCAGGATCCGCAGAAACTAGTGTAACGATATTTTTAGGACTCAGACGAAAGTCCAACATCAATTATACAATAAACCCTAATTGGAAATGCAAGGGTTTGGTCTAATATATTACCAATGTCCGATAGCACAAAAACTGCCCGAAAACTGCCAAAAAGCACCAAAAGTGACCATTTCAATATTTTTCCGCAAAATTCAGCATTAGTGTTTTTATTACAAAGTGCAAAATGGGTTGTTTAAACTCAAATTCCATATGAAAATACATAGGGAACATCATATTAATATATAACCAAATGTTTCTCTACAACTTTCATAAGCAAACCTTTCGACTATCTTCTTGCGGAACGAACGACAAAAGACTATCCGAACTACAATTTGACATATGTAGTGAACTAGTGAACATTATTTTTGGTCATTTTCATCCTATTTGTGATCATTCAAAGTCTTGAAACATCTTGAAACTTGGTAATATATAAAAACCTAAACATTTAACCCTTTTAACCTTTTAACCTTAACAAAAATTTACCATCACAATTTTTACCACAAATGCCCCCCCCCCCCCCCCTATGTTGAACTGTAAACAAGTGCCCCCCCCCACTCTTTGTTTTTTTTATTATTTTTACTTAATGGATGCTTATCTAAAATGAGGTGGAAGATGTGTTGTCATGGTTATAACATTGTTGGATTAAATCACTAACACATTACCCAAGTACTTTCACCTTTACTTTCACACACTTAACAAACTCTCTCTTCATCTTCATCATCTCACCAAGAACTCCATAGAAACCTACTTCATCATCTTCATTTTTCTTATAATCAACATGGATTTTCATGGAACATAAGAAGATCTAAAGCACTTGCAAGCTAAATCAAGCATTTTCATCCATCCAAGAGTTTTCTACCAACAAGATCTTCATCTTCATTGTTTTTTAACATCATCTAGATCATCCCTAGCCTAGAGCTAGAAGTGAGCTTCTAAATTTATTTTTCTCACTTATTTATGTTATGATTATTATTATAACTAGTAAAATAACAAAATAATCATACATAATAATATGAAGATACAAAGAAGCAAAAATACAAATCATGATATGTATATGTTTGTTTATGTTGTGATTAAGATTTGTTATTTGCATATTTGATCTTGTTGAGATGATTAAGACATGTATAACTTGTTAGATGATGTTCTGACAATATGATCTAACAAGTATACATGAATATGTTAAAGTTTTTTTTTTAACTTAAAAGGTAATGAATGATCAAAAATTATGGTGTAATTAAATTATCTAAGGTTTTTATTTAAAAACAAGACTTTTTCAAGATTATAAAAAGTAACATACAACATGAGATTTTTATAAAAGTTGTTAAAACTAGAAGTAAACTTGGTTTTTGAACTAGTTAAAATATGTTATGATCATGTTCAAAACCCTACATGATTTTGAGATCATCTTGATAAGGTTATGTTATAAATCTTATGTGTATTGTTTATAAAATTTATGAGTAAATTGTTGATGTTGATTTGAAAAGAAAAAGATATGATCATTAAACATGGCAAAGTGCTTAAAACAAAGGTTATATGGCAAATTTTCTTAAAAACATTATGTTATAAAAACTATCATTTTTGGTTAAATCTTTACAAGATTTACAAAGATTTAAAGAAAGGTTTTTATAAAAAGAAAAGATTAGATAAATATATATTTTTGAGAAAATATATATTTGTTCATTTTAACAAGTTATGTGATATGTAATAATTGGTGTATTAGTTATATATATGAAAGATAGGAACTTGATTAAAATGGTAATAATAAACTCAAGAGACTTTATAATTAAAGTCTTACAAAACTACATATAAATATGCCTTAAAGACATGTTACGGACAATACGAACAATCGGACATAAATTATGGTCAAAACGGACGACGGACGAACTTATGGACATATTACCAATCCGAGGACTTAATACGACATCTAGACGATCTTTCGACACGGACACAAAAATTACGTTACCATTAACAAAATTCAGACATTTTGAAACTTATAAAAACTATTATGTTTTTATTAACTAAAAAGTATATTTAGTTAATATTATAAAAATGTTTTTATGAAAGACCTATATTTTTCAAATGGGCTATTTTTATATAAATGGGCTTATACCTCTTAATGGACTTATATTTAAAATGGGCTTAAACTAAATACATGGGCTAAGCCCAATATCAATAACTTATGGGCTAAGCCCAATACCAAACTTATGGGCCCAAAAGCCCAACACTATTTAAGCCCAACACTATTTAAGCCCAACATTATTTAGGCCCAATGACATAAATTGTAAAAATACAAGTATACAATTGATTCATACTAAGCACGAAATCAAGAGGACTCGATCCGACTATATGACATACAAGATACACGATTACTTACATATATATATATATATATATATAACAGTTAAACAATAAATACATCTAATACAAAGTTCAACGAACAATAAAGACATACAAGTCTTACACATATTTAAGACACAAGACTTGTACTCAAGTTACTTACAAAGACCGAAGTGTCTAGGACAATCCCGTCACTAGCCATGAAACTATGCATGTGAAATGTTGAGATAAAGCTAAAAATCGACAATGGTATCAAATAATATGGATGTCAAATGTTGATTGATAGGATACGTACCGGTGACCCTTAATGATTTGACATGTCTCAGCTAATTCCCCATTAGCTAACTTGATATAGTAATGTGTGTCCAACATGACTCTAATTCGAGTATATGCTTAACATTTAAAGACACTAGCTAAGCTCGGTGTTGGTATTAAAAGAATTGATACATGATGATCGTAGAGTGTACGTACTCATGACTTCATTGGTATTTTGTGGAGTATTCATAGTTCTAACCACACACACACTTATTCACTACTCTTGGCGCTTTTGCAATTGCCCTCATGATGAACGTCTCACTTGTCACATTTAGGATTTTGGCAAGTTACTAGCATACATCCTGGTGACAAAATCGTTTATGGCAGCGATTGCCTTCATTTCTCTCATGGCGAGTTATTGTTTGAGTGATCGAGGTAGGGAGGGATGATGCGGTCATGCTTCGGATCTCCGAGGCTAAACCCGAAATGTAACACTCAGTGTGTTTGAATTCGGGTGTTACCCAGTATGGAACAACCCTTGAGAGACCGTGAAAGCATCAAGTGTAACCATCAACATTGGCTCCAGTTATGATCGAGTTCTTTTATAAAATCATATGAAAATAGATATGAAAATCAGATGATATAAAAGAATGATGTATGGTTAAATAAATAACCAATAGAAATGTAGTGTACAAATATATCATGACTTGAAATAGAATATTATGTCTTGCGTAACAATGTCATGTATAAACCATGTCTTGGGTAAAAGCAATGGTTTTTAACACATAACTTTTGACTTAAACATTTGTTTCTTTTGGTGCCATGATCTTTTTTTAATACACACTATTAAAAGAATCTAGGCATATATTTGGATAAATATAGTCTATCATGTGCCCAAGAATGAAGAATGCAATCAATCGGTCATGGAAACCTCAAGACCACATTGTTCATACATGTTTGAATAAATGATAATGTAGATAACCAAAACCAAAAGGTGTAATGCCTCTTGCGTGTATTGGTCATATGTCTAAATGGAAAAAGAAAAAAAATAATTCGTTGAGGAGGGGAAACCAACCAGTGGTCTTCGTCCATATAATATGTATTCCCTACTCTATGGACCTCGATCGTCCTAAGTAGAGAAAATACTTTGTCTGACATGTCCATGTGACAATTATGGTAATAGTGCTTGAGTTTCACGATCTCTAGCAAGATTATTAGAATCTCCAAAAATGTCGAATAGAATGCAATGAGGGAGTTGCAGCATGGCTCATGCCATACCATTCCTTGGGAAAAGACAAATGTCAAGCGATGGAATTTATTGTATCATTTCCAATAAATATGATAAGGTGGAATATGATGAGGTAAGGTAAGGTAAAGTAGGGTAAAGTGTCATAGACACCATGGGACCAACCCATGTTCAAGAATTTCGAGAATGTTGAGGAAAATACTCCATGAGTGGCTAACAAGTTTTGTTTGTTTAAATGACTAGTCTCAACTGAATCATGATATAGATCGAATGTTAGGTGTGAACAAATACGTGTCGTCTTCCTGTATTGTATTGTGTTGTGTTGTGTTGTGTTGTGTTGTGTTGTGTTGTGTTGTGTTGTGTTGTGTTGTGTTGTGTTGTGTTGTGTTGTGTTGTGTTGTAGGGTGTTATACTAACCACCTCAGTTCGTGTTCTAATAGATAAGAAAAATTGAATCTCAAGTAATAACTTAAGAATTTTGTACGAATAGTGATCATTAGCTTGGCCCGCAGAGTCCACCAGAATTCCCATGCACTACAAGTTGTTATTACATTGGCCACCGTTATAATAAATTGCCTTGCATGGTCACCCTAGCATTCTCTCGTACAGAGCAGCCGATCAGTAAGAGATGAAACACTATTGTCAATATACCTTCAACATAGGAGGGACCTTCGTGATAGTTCACGTGTCAACGTCCGTTGTCATTACTCGCAGAATGGCACGGTGTTAGATGGAATATAAATAGAGAGAATTTGTAACAATAACAACTGAAGGGGTACCTTCAAGATGAGTACTTCATTTTCCATGTCTGGGCAGGAGTGTCATCAATCTTAATTAGTATGAGTCACAGGGACCTCGTCTCACTAATGGAGTTGTTGTCCAAGGTTACCACCTCCGTCTCGTCGTCACTACCATGGGCAGGCATCTCAGCATTCGCGAGAAAGCAACCATGTTGTACAGAATCAAGTTTAAGATTTCAC
The DNA here is from genome assembly GCA_030545235.1 of Helianthus tuberosus. NCBI lineage: Eukaryota > Viridiplantae > Streptophyta > Magnoliopsida > Asterales > Asteraceae > Helianthus > Helianthus tuberosus. The sequence continues at coordinate 107,791,693 of CM060354.1, read as the reverse complement.
TTAGGAATCATGTCCGCCATAGGCTCCGTAGTAGGCACGAGGTAGATATTCTCATTGTGTGAGCAAAGAATAATAATAGAGTTTGAAGTCGAAGGTAGTTTGTTCTTGGAAAATTATCTTGTACAACACATATATAAATAAATCATATATATAGTCACATGAAATCCTATCTAACAAGGATTTCTATCTTGTATAAGTTGAATTTGTATATGTTGAACTTGTAAACTGTTTATAATGTGTAAACTGATAATGTAATGTGTCTATTTGTATAAGTACTGATAATGTAATGTGTTGTAGGTACATAGTCTGTTAATGTAATGTGTCTATCTCTCAAAGACTTCACCCATGGAGATGTCCTTGCTTGGTTTTTATGAAATTAATTTTTGTTTGTAGTGGACCTTGAAAAACCTTTATGCAATGAAAACTTCTCGTTCTTGTATAAATTGTTTTCGTGAGAGGTTCCTAGTGATTGTAGACTAGACTCGAGAAAGAATCCTGGTTCACTACAATCGAAGCTCTGATACCAAACTGTCACACCCGCTCGTAGCGGAAGCGCGAGGTGTGATCTGTTCGGTTCTCATTGCATAACGATATAAGTAAACATACTAAATGAATAAAACATGCCCCAATGCCATTGTCATAATTGTTCAAAAGATCGCAACATAAGTTAAGTACATTGTTTACAAACCATCAAATGAAAATAAGTTGTCATTGTTTCATACATCAAATGTAAGTCTAAAATGTCAAGGCTTTGACCACTATATCACTGCAAATAGGCGGTATATAACAGGCAAACCCTTCAATAGTTGGCATGGAGTATTGATACTTGTTTTCCTTGAACTAAAATCTTTGCATTGGTCCACTAATTCCCTGAAATACATGTAAGTTTGAAAACATCAACAAAAGTTGAGCGAGTTCATGCAGTTTAGCAGTATAAGATGTATCTGTATCAAAACAGTATATAATATGTATTTGTCTCAATTGTAATTGTATCTAAACTGGATATAAGATGTATCTGTAAAATGTGATATGTATTTGTATTTGTATCAAATGTAGTATGAACTCACCGATAGTTTCATTCCTTGACTTATCATAAGATGAACTCCAATGTATTTGTCTCAATTGTATTTGTTTCACTCCTTGACTTATCATACTATTGTACATGTATTTTCCCCGATAGTTGTAAAGCTTGAAAAGCATTTAAAATGAAAAGGGGACATGAACTCACAGAATTGCATCCGTAAACTGTATGTAATGGTAACCTCACTTGCAGTTGTCTTGAATTGTATCACGACCTACAAAGGTCCTAGATTTGTTAGACACTTCGGTCTTTGTATTCGCTCATGTACAAGTCTTCTATCTTGAATATGTATTAAGACTTGTTTGTATTTTTTATTCGTTGAACTGTGTATTAGATGTATGAATTGTTAAACTGTTATATATATATTTCACCAAATATATATATATGAAATCTTGTATCTTGTGAGTTGTATCATCGGATCTTGTCCTCTTGATTTTATGTCTTATATGAATAAATAGTATAATTGTATTTTCACCAATTATATGTCATTGGGCCGAGCCCATGTTTTAATGTTATTGGGCCTAGCCCAAGAATTTATGTTATTGGGCCCAAATGTTATTGGGCCTAAATAGTATTGGTCCTAAATAGTATTGGGCCTAAATAGTATTGGGCCTAAATAGTATTGGGCTTAATGTTATTGGGCCTAATGTTGTTGGGCCTTGGCCCATATGTTTGGTATTGGGCTTAGCCCATGAGTTTTGATATTGGGCTTAGCCCATGTATTTATGTTAAGCCCATTTAGGAAGATAAGCCCATTAGTAAGTATAAGCCCATTTGTGAAATGTAGGCCCATTTGTAATATAAGCTCATTTGTGAAATATAGGCCCATTTGTAATATAAGCCCATTTGTAAATTAAGCCCATTTGTAAAATATACCCATTTATAAATTAAGCCCATTTGTACATATCTAGTAATTTTTATAAAAATCACCAAGTATAAGTTAACATAATAATTTTTTATAAGTTCAAAACATCCGGATATTGTTGTCGGTGATTTATATGTATTTGCGTCGAAAGATCGCCTAAGCGTCGTAGTAACTCCTCGGATTGGCGATAAGTTTATGGTTTCGTCCGTCGTCCGATTAGACCATAATTTGTGTCCGATTATTCGGATCGTCCGTAACTCGTTTTTAAGGCGTATTTATATGTAACCTTGTAAGACTTTGATTGTAATATGTCATGTGTTTATTTGTGTCATTATATTCAAGTTCCTAATTGATACATATAACTAATACTCCAAGTATCACATATAACTAATACACCAAGTTCCTAATTGTAAAAAACAAGTCTACACAGACCCTCGAATGTCCTTTCTCTCTCTCCTTATGGCGATTTCCTGTTCATCATGATTCCCTTGTTTTTCTTTGTGATCTTATGCATAACAGTCTGTGATTAGGGTTTTGATTCTTCAAAATTCTATAACGAACTAGTTAGCATTAGGGATCGATCTAAAACTAGGGTTTTTTGTTCTTTTTCTTTTCAATCGCCGCCTTGGTAAGCTATCTGAAACCCTGATTTATTAAGCTGGTTGTTATTGATTGCGGTTAACTGAGATTAATTTAGCTAGATTGATACTCTGGTTTAATCGATTAAGGGTTGAAGATTGTCTCTAGGGTTTTAAGGATTAGGGTTTTCGCCTTTTGTTCTTATTCAGGTGCATGGTTCTGTCGTTGTCTGAGGAGTGGGAGTGATTATGTTTTCTTGTGCATGGAGAGAGATCGGGATAGGGGTTTGGAGGATTTAGGGTTTCAATCTTTTACTAAAAAGCTGCATGGGGATATTTTTATTACGTCGAAGGGTACAATGCCGATGCATGGTCAGGAGACTCGTGATGGTAGGGGCTTGGAGAATCTAGGGTTTCAATCTTTTGCTGATAAGCCTTCTTTGTTTTGCAAGCCGATGAACAGTGATGGTAACCCTATGATGCCTCGGCGTGGAGTTATTAACGTTATAGATGAACTGGAAAAAGTTACTGTTCCAGTTCCTTTAGTGTCCGTTAATGCTGATGTTAGGGATAATCAGAACCAATCATCATCGACACCAGTCTCTTATGCTGAAAAACTTCAGTCTAATGTGCGAAATAAACAAGAGGTTAATTTTAGACTCATGGAGTCAATGGAGACCCGTGAAGATGCTGATGTTGTTATACATAGGGAAGTTGTTAAAAAAGTTCAGGAAAGATTTGACAATGTCTTGTATGGTTATTTTCTAGGTAACCGGCTACCCTTTCCTGTGGTAGAGTATTATGCAAAGAATGTATGGTCAAAGTTTGGCTTCGAGAAGATGATGATGAACTCCAACGGATTCTTTTTCTTTAAATTCGATTCCAAGGAGGGAATGGCTAAAGTGCTTGAAGGGGGGCCTTGGTTGATTCGGAAAATGTCGCTTTTCTTGAATGTTTGGTCTCCTTCTGCCAGCCTTAAAAAGGAGGGGATCAAATCAATTCCGGTTTGGGTTAAGTTACACAATGTTCCCATTGCGGTATACACGGATGAGGGTTTAAGTTTGTTAGCTTCAAAGATAGGTAAGCCGAAGAGATTGGATAGTTATACTGCGGATATGTGTTCTGATATTTGGGGTAGGAGTAGTTTTGCTCGTGCTTTGATAGAAATTAATGCTAATAATGTATTGAAAGATCATATTGTAGTGGCAATTCCAAAACTAGACGAAGAAGGGTACATCACGGAGAAAGTGGCTGTGGAATATGAGTGGCGGCCTCAGCAATGCTCTATGTGTTGTGTGTTTGGCCATACTGATCAATCTTGTGTGAATAAGTCAATAATAAAGCAAAACAAGTGGTAGTTGATGATGATGGTTTCGTTATGGATAAGAGGAAGACGGCCAGGTTTGGTACAGTTTATAAGAAGCAGAAGATGAAGTTTGTTTATAAGCCTAAGATGTCACACCCCGACCGCGTAAAACAACAAATCGCGGCGGAAACATCGGGGCGTGTTGCAACAGAATTAATGTTTCATAACCATGGATACCAAAGAGTGTTTCGTTTTATTAAACATTGAATAATTACATCGTCTTGAAATCTAAATACACTATTTAAACATAGTCTATCATTGTTATTGAGTCACTAAGGCCTTGTCCGGTCCTATGTGAGCATGCATCTTATCAATCGATATCATCCAACAATACCTGAAACATATGTGAAAACGAGGTCAGCAAAGAAATGCTGGCGAGTACATAGGTTTTGTGAAAATAAGATTCATGACTTCTGTTTAAGAAAATGTTTAGTCATGAACCTTGTAATTTGCTTTGTCTTTGTAAATCATTTGAAAAATAATAAGTTCGGATGATAAGTATAAATAAGAGAATAATGCATGATTAAATGAATAACCATGTAAAATGAGTTTGTATAAGATAAGTTGTTTGTAAATAAATGTCTTGTGAAAAGTATGTTACTTGTATAAAATGTTCTATGTCTCAAACTGAAATGATTCAAATAACGCTACAATATGTAATACCATACAAACACTTATATATAGGAAGTACCAGCGGCGTATCTACCATGCTTGTATCATATTACACACGCACCGTTACTCAAATCACTTACCCAAACCAAACCACCAAAGTAATGTTCATGCCCAATGTAAATCATGTAATATGTATAACCAAAATGATATGTATGGCTAGTGAAATGCATCAACTAAACCATAGGTGAAACGCACAAAACAAAGTATTGAAGTAAAACTTGGTTTAAACCAATACTATGTTTCGTGTAAATGCATGATCAAATGTAAATCATGTCCAAATGTTTACCCAATCGTTAACCCATTTTGTAAAATCGTTCTAGTCGTTCTTGTTTTAGGTCGTGAAACTACTTTATGGTCGATTCTCTAATAACATTCAAACCTTCTTGACGCGTTCCTCGCTCCATCTCGCTCTCGCTCTCGTTCTTAACAAACCCTTACCAAAGGATAAGTTAATAATTACAGATTCAGTCGCTACCCACAACCCCCACACATAACAATGGGTGCAGTAAATAACGGGATTTGTCAGATCCTATGGTACCATAACCTAATACTGGTCGGCTTGATCATTGCTAATGAATGTCATCGGTTATGTAAACTACAACCAACAAGTTTGTTCACTTTTTGAAATTGTTATTAGTTTTTGAAATCATTGTATTCGTTCTTGAAATCATTGTTAGCGTTCTTGAAATAATTGTTATTGTTCTTGAAACTACATTGTAATTGTTATTGAAATTATTGTAAAACATTTAGCACATATGAGTCACCCCAAAACAGTTGAAAACAGTAAAAGAGGGGAATAATGTACTCGCCTGAGAATGCTTGGAGGTCTTGAACAACAACCAAACAAAGCTTGAGGGAGCACGGAATCAGTCGGCAAATCTAAACTATATAAATAAACCGGACTTAAATCGGGAGATCGGATAGGATGAGGCTTGGCAAACCAAATGAGTATTGGAACTCATATGATATGGTTTAACAAGGCCTACATACTACAATGAGACTAACCTAAGTGCTTTCGACCCATCGCGACCCATTAAGGTAACTTATGCTACTTTAACGCGTCGTGCGCGTGAAACGCGTTCGGGACGTCTAACTAGTCCTATGACAAGTATTTATATGCCTAAACGTGTTTAATTATGTTGTATAATCAGTTATGTACAAAAGTTTAGGTTACATAAGCTTAATTACCAATTATACATGAAAAGGGTATTCTGGTAATTTACCTAAGGCATATAAACTACCTATCACACAACTACTTAAACGAAGCGACCATAGGGTATAACCTCGGAAGGTTATTCCCTACCTACTATGGTCACCTAATGTATTTGGTCGGATCCTAATGATCGACCAAATGGGTCGGGTTAGAGGTATAAGCGATTTATCAGATCGCTTACCCTACGACCCTAGACAACGTGGTAATCAGTAGGCATAGTCCCAAGGGACTATAACCAACGTGATTACACTCACGTTGCGAAGTTCAAACGAACTTCGCATTGACCATTACTGGTCAACGCTGAAAGTCAAACAAAGTTTGACTTTCTGACTCGAAAAGCAATAAAATAAGGAAAAGAACGAAAGAATACTTACGAAGGGTCCCCGAATGCTAATCCCGATCCAAGAACTCAGGTATGAAACAATGGTTTCAACTTAGAGCTCTCAAATCAGAATTCTTGTAAGAAATGAGGTTGGGGTGATGGGGTATTTATAGTTTTCGGGTAACCGTTAGGATCGTTTCATGGAAAACGTGCCATGATCCAACCCGTACACTTGTCGGAAACTCATGGTAGCTAAAAATGGTTCTTATCCGCTGACTAGACATGTGAGAATGTGTGGTTGTGGATTAAACATGTGCAAACAGGCTGTTTAAAAACACTGCATCTGGTCTGTGCAAGGCTAGCGCACCGCTACGCTAAAAGTGTAGCGCACCGCTAGGCCATAGTTTGGCAGATTTACACTTTTGGTCCCTGCAGTGCAATAAGCCCATTTCTGACACGTTTAAGGCCCGTTAACCCCATTTCAAAGCTCTAAAATGAAGTTAAAGTATAGGGTACTTAAAATGTGCTCAAAAATATCTCGGATGTCGGTTCGTTTAGCCGTACGAACGCGATGTTCGCTTAATTACGACGGAATGCGCACAAGCGCGAAAAACGATCCAAATGACGCGACGAATGGATTTTTCTTATGGCGAACACTAAAATATAATATAGTCATGCTTACATAAATTTTTGGATGTCCGGATGTATTCAGAACGTAAGTTATGCGCGAAAATGCAAACTTGTGCACTTTTTGACACTTTTAGTCCCTGAATGACCCAAAAGTTTATTTTAGCACACCTAACCCCTCAAAGCCTATTTCTAAGCTATGTAAAGGATATTTATGGTATGTTTAACTTATGGTCATGTTCCGGAATGTCTGTTACAGTTCAAATTGGCATACTTTCGCAGTTTGTCAACTTTAGTCCCTGTAAGCGATTTAACTTAATTTTTGCCATACCAAAGCCTTCAAAACTTATTTCTAAGTTATGTAAAGGTTATTTAAGGTATGTTAAGCCTATTTCACTATTCCGGAGTGTTCGTTGCATTAAACTGGTTATATTTACGCTTCGGTGCGCGTATAACCTTCCAGAAAGCGATTTAGAGTTTGAAATTGAACAAGAATTGATATGTGCAAATGATACACATATTTTTACAAATCCCAAGTATGAAATATAATATTTCATTGGTTCGGTATTTGTTTGATGGCCGTGGAGGCATAGGTGTTACAGTCTCCCCTACTTTAGGAAATTTCGTCCCGAAATTTATTTAGAGGAAACTTGTGAGAGCTTGAAAACATGAAGTTGAAAAGATCGAACAATATTGATTAGGGTTCTGAACTTCTAGTAACCTTTAATAACATCATGATTGCAATGTAAGAGGGATACTTATATACAAGTATATGAAGCGTCATTGGTGCGTCCACCGTACCTCCATTACATCATTCTCATTTCGTTATTGTTATCACTATCGGTTCTTACACATAATAAATCCTACTGTGGTTACCGTGCACCGAATCTCATAATTATGTACGCGTCCATAATCAGACAATTCCTTGCACAGTTCACACAGTCTATTTTATAATGTGTAGGGGAAAACCAAATGAACAATCCTGTGATGAGTGTGACTAGACCGCCATAGAGTCCTTTAAATTAAATCAATAAATGATCTAAATAGACTATCAAGGAGTCTGTTCAGCTACATCACTAGATGTCGTTCTCTAACCAAATTGTGAATCAATCTTTTTGACTAGACTACTAAGAGGGTCTCTTATGAATCATGGAGTGGTACTATATAACCCAAGGGTCTTAACTACCAGGTAGAAGCCCATAAGGATTTAAGGTAGTACCTTTTGAATATCCTACTATGAATCTCTCATATGAAGATATGAAAGATCCTGCGAGGATTTGGATAACGAATATCCAGAGTATTAAAAACACAAAAATCATAGAGGAGAACACATAAACACAAAATTGTTCGTTAATTTGTCTTGTAATTTGCGTACATGCATTTAAAGCACACTAGGAATCCATTCCGTGGATTTCATTTGGTACTTTAAACGTTATCAAGAATCCAACTATAAAGATAGAAAGATTCAAAAAGAAAATTCGATTTCGATTACTAGGAACCGAAGTGTTCGAATTAAGGTACATAAGGAATCCAATTAAGGACTCTGATTTGAACGATAATCATCCACAAGGATCTAATTGTAAAGATAAAAAGATCCCATATGAATTTTAGAAGTTGAAGATGTTTTGAAACCTTGCACTGGATGTGCTTAGGTCAAAACATGATGTAAAATGCTTATGAAGTTGAGATGCTTGATATGTCAAGGCGACATATGAAGCAGAATTTTGAAGGTTAAGTCAATGTATGAGGAAAATATTTTTGAAAACTATGCATGGGGTTCTTTTAAGAAAAATGTGTTTAACGTTTTTGAAACCTTATATAATATTTTTTTGAAATCATAAAGTAGGTGTATTAGGTAGATATATTTACAAAAATGTTTTAAAATCATGCGAGATGAATTTTGAAATTATGTATAAGGTTTTTGAAAGACATGAATGATGCTTTTCGAAATCATGCACTTGATCAGAAAATGTATTGTGTTAATATTGTCTTCAGACTATATGAAATATTTTGAAATTAGAAAGGTTGGTTTTGATAACATGGCCAATGTTTTTGAAATAACATAGACAATGCATCTAGAAAAATTGTTTTCAAACTATATGAAATGTTTTGAGATCATGAAGATTGTTTTGAAATACTGGTACTGTGTATGTTGAAAAATCAAAACGTAATGGGTATGAGATTTGAAAATACCCTTAGTTATCTAACCAAGGATTTAAAGGCACAGATGTGCGAAAAGCACGATTACTCATAATGTCACTTAATTTTCTGTACTTTGTTTCTTAGAGTGAAACGAGTACTTAAAATTTTCGAGGGAATCATGAGCAATCATTTGAAAGAGAGAAATCACAAGAGTAGTTTGTAAGGTGCATAGTTCCTTGATGTAGGTATCATAGGAAAAGCCATACACACCTAGCAGGGGGTTGAGCTGGTTGGTTGGGGACTGCTTTACCATTGTGAGCGACCATGGCGAAGTTCTGAGAAGCCTTTCGCTTCTTTGACTTCTTAGGGGATCGTTCATCCATGGTCTTTGATTCCTCGATTGGTTTCTCGGCCGGTGGTGTTGTCGCCTGACTAGGTCCTGCCTGTCTTGGTGACTCTTGAGTGGCTTCATCCTGGAGATGATACATGGCAGTAGCTAATTCAACAGTCTTCAGGACTACTTCGCCTATTCGCTGAGCGAATTTGGCTGTTCGCTCGGGCATTTGACCAGTGCTGAGAGGAATAGACATTCTAGAAGATGATGAAAGACAGAGGAAGAAGCAAGTGAAAGGTTATTGGGTAATCAATACAGAATGGTAACGAATGAAAATTTTGACCATTTGTTTGTTACCTAAGGCAAACAAATGAGATGGTGACAAATCAAAGTAAATGGGTCAAAAATAATGTATTGCGAAGACATGCTCGCCTATAAGTGAACACTCATCCCAAGAATTCCCAGGTAAGCACAACTGGTCTCGCGTCTGATGAGATGTATACGAAGTGCTTGCCTAGACAGAAAACCCAGAATACAGGCATTCACCCTTCCAGTTTGCACGTGTTCACATTATTTAAAACCCAAAACCTTGACGAGGGAAATAATATGGAGAATGCCCAACAGCAGCCGAAGAGTACAAACAAAACTGGTGGTAAAAATGGTCAAGCTGATGTCAACATAACATGTGGGAAGCATGTTCAATCTGAGGAGGTTCTGGAAGCTACGCCTACGGAGATGTCAGCATTTATGGGGAACGATAAGCCTGAGAACACTTCTGAGGGGGCAAGCACTCCCGTTTCTACAGGTTTAAATGGGTAGTATTATGTCCTGGAATATAAGGGGGTTGAACCGCCCCCTGAAACAAAATGAGGTTCGTCATATTGTAGCTGAAAATAAATTAAATGTTTGTGCGTTGCTTGAGTCTCATGTGGATGTCTCTAAGCTAGTTGACGTTTGTCACAAAGTGTTTCGTAATTGGAATTGGACCTCTAATAGTGGCTTATGTAGTATGGGCACGAGAATTATCCTGGGATGGAATCCAGATATGGTTGATGTTATGGTTCTTTCTCAATCGGATCAAGTCATACACACGCAGATTTTATTTAAAGCTGATAGAAAGGTGCTATTTTGTTCGTTTGTGTATGCGGAAAACAAGTACCAGGATCGTAGAAGCTTATGGGAGAGTCTCTGCAATCATAAGAGTTTATGTCACGACAAGCCTTGGGTAGTGATGGGAGACTTTAACTCAACGTTACACCTTGTGGATTCGTTGTATGGTCCTTCTAATCAAACGATAAGCATGAATGATTTCAATGATTGCATCCAGTACACGGAGTTGTTTGATGTTAAAGGTCATGGCCTCCACTATACATGGAACCAAAAACCAAAAGACGGAGTTGGGCTTCTTAAGAAGATAGACAGTGTAATGGGTAACATTAAGTTTTTAGATATGGTCCCAGATGCTTTTGCCATGTATCATCCTTTTCGTGTGTCTGATCATATGCCATGTATCCTGAAAATGATTACTATACATGATGATAAGCCAAGGCCGTTCAAGTTTCCAAACTTTATAACCACGAAGCCGGAGTTCAGGAAGTGTGTGGAGTTAGAATGGTCGAAAGCTGTCCAAGGTATTTCTATGTTTTCGGTTACCAAAAAACTTAGGAATCTCAAACCTGATCTAAGAAAGATTTTATACAAGCAAGGCAACCTTCATACCAAGGTTACCGATCTTCGGAAAAAAACCTGATGATATTCAGATTAGGCTTGATGAAAACCCGTTGGATGCTAGAATTCGTCAATTAGAAGCGTTGTGCCTTCAAGAGTTTCATATTGCGGCGTATGATGAGGAGTGTTTTCTCAAACAAAAATCGAAAGTTGAATGGTTATGTGCTGGTGACTCGAATACTAGTTTCTTTCATAATGCTATTAAAGGTAGAAATGCTAGGAGTAAAATCCCTAGTATTAAGGATTGTGCTGGAAACCGATATGAAGGAAATGGGGTTGCGGATGCTCTAGTCGCCCATTACTCGAACTTCTTAGGTGTTGATGATCAGGTTGAAAGCATGAACCTTGATGATCTCTTTGTCAATGTTCTTAGCCCAATCGATGCAGATAATATGGTCCGCCAGGTCTCTCGTGAGGAGATTAAAACGGCAATGTTTAATATTGGTGAAAATAAGGCCCCGGGTCCAGATGGCTACACTTCAGCGTTTTTCAAGCAGACTTGGGATATTGTTGGGAATGAAGTTACGGATGTGGTGTTAGCTTTTTTTGAGAATGGTAAAATTCTTAGACAAATAAATCACACAATTTTGGCTTTGATTCCTAAAAAAGAAACGCCTGACTCTGTTTTGGATTATCGTCCTATTTCTTGTTGTAATGTATTATACAAATGCATAAGCAAGATTATTACGGACAGAATTAAGGGAAGCTTGGATACTCTCGTTAATATCAACCAGTCCGCGTTTGTTCCTGGTAGGAAAATATCAGATAATATCCTCCTCACTCAAGAGTTGATGCACAACTATCATCTAAATCGTGGCCCAGCTAGATGTGCTTTTAAAATAGATATTCAGAAGGCCTATGACACGGTGAATTGGGATTTCCTGAGATCCATTCTTGTTCGGTTTGGGTTCCATCAAAAAATGGTTGACTGGATTATGACTTGCGTTTCGACGGCTTCTTACTCTCTTTCTGTTAATGGTCACCTTCATGGTTATTTTCCTGGTAAGAGGGGGTTGCGTCTGGGGGACCCGATGTCGCCTTATCTTTTCACGCTTATTATGGAAGTGCTCTCCTTATTGCTTCAACAGGTGGCGGCCCCTAACTCGTCTTTTAAATTTCATCATCAATGTGCTAAGCAGAGAATTATTAATGTGTCTTTCGCGGATGACCTATTCATTTTCGTGCATGCTGACACGGGTTCGGTTAAAAACGCGTTGGAAACCTTCACTAGTATGTCTGGTCTAGTACCAAGTCCTTCGAAGAGCACGGTGTATTTTTCGAATGTCCACAATTCGGTGCAGCAGGAAATTCTATCATTGATGTCGTTTCAAGAAGGGAGTATTCCTGTTCGGTATCTTGGAGTTCCTCTCATCTCCACTAGGCTCATTTTTTAAGATTGCAAAGTTCTGATTGATCGAATGGAGAGCAAAATAAATAACTGGATGACTAAATCATTATCGTTTGTAGGTCGTCTTCAGCTTATTAATTCAGTTCTGTCTTCTATGCATATTTATTGGGCTTCTGTTTTCATCCTTCCTGCTAGGGTAACAACTGAGCTGGAGAAAAGGATGTGGCGGTTCCTTTGGGGTACTGGATTACAAAGTCGGGTTCGAGCTAAAGTAGCGTGGACCGATGTCTGCTTGCCTAAATCCGAAGGGGGTTGGGTATTCGGAGTGTGATGGAAGTGAATAAAGCTCTCATGGCGAATCATATCTGGAGCATTATTTCTAAAAGAAACTCTTTATGGGTTCAATGGATTCACTCGTATAAGCTAAAAGGTCGGTGTTTTTGGGATGTCTCGTCGCGAGGTAGCATGAGCTGGGGATGGAGGAAACTTTTGTCCATCCGTAACTTGGTTCGGCCTTACATTGGGTTTTCTATTCGAAGTGGTTATCAAGCTAATGCCTGGAGTGATAATTGGTGTCCTCTGAGTCCGATCACTTCTTTTATTACTCCAAGAGTGATAGCTAATGCAGGGTTTAATATGCAGTCTAGTGTGGCGGATCTTTTGGATGATTTGGGTAACTGGAAAGGGCCCCAAGTGTGGTATGACTTATTTCCGGTTCTAATCAATCTTCCTCCTCCAAATCTAGTGCAAAATGTGAACGACAAACTCACCTGGAAGGATTTGCAAGGTAAAGATTCTTATTTCAGTTCAGCTCAAGTGTGGAATAACATTAGGCCTCGGGTTGATGTAGTTCCTTGGTCCAACATGGTGTGGTTCTCGCAATGTATTCCTCGGCATTCGTTTTATATGTGGTTAGTGATCAGAAACAAACTCAAGACTCAGGATCGCCTAACCGTGTGGGAAGCTGGTAGCAATATGAATTTGAGACTCATGTGTTGTCCTCTATGTAGATATAATCAAGATTCTCGTGACCACTTGTTCTTCCAATGTGCTTTTGCGTCGCAAGTGTGGAACAACGTTAAAAAGATGGTGAATTTGGATAGTGTAGATGACTCTTGGTAAGCCATTGTTGCATGGATGGAGCAAAATGATGGCTCTAAGAAGAGTGACGTTATTCTCTGTAAGCTCGTGATTGCGGCATCTTCGTACTTTATATGGAAATAAAGAAATAATAGGCTGTTTTCTAACAACCACAACACGGTTGCTACGGTTACGGAGTGGATTAAGAGCACGGTTCGGTTGAAGCTCATGGGGTTCAAGTTTCGTGATGACACTTGCCGTCGAAGGACCTTCAAAGCCTGGAAGATCTATACTAGCGAGGAGGAGGAAGACCCAGGCTAGATGTGATTCAACTTTTTCGGTTTTTTTGTTGCTTTATGCTTGGCTGTTTTGTATTTGTGGGTTTTGGTGTCGTGTTTGTATTTTGCAAACTGGTTGTGTGTTTTGTTTTTCTGCTAGGCTTGGGATGTCAAGTGTAGTTGGAGTGTCACGTTAGGCACTCCCTTGTTCTGATTTGGTTGATTTATAAAATTCACCGGGGTAACCCTTTACCCAAAAAAAGTATCACATATTGCACATAAGTTGTTAAATGACCAAATATATATTTTCTCAAAAATATATATTCATCTAACTTTTTCTTTTATCAAAAACCATTCTTTAACATTCTTTTTAATCTTGTAAAGATTTAGCCAAAAATTATAGTTTTGTTAATATATGAATTTTAAGAAAATTTGGCCATTTTATTTTGTATTAAGCACTTAGCCATGTTTAGTAAACATATCATTTTCTTTTCAAATTCACCATCAATTTACTCATAACATTCTTAACAAAAACATATGAGATTTTATAACAAAATCATAACAAGATGAAATCAAAATTATGTAGGGTTTTGGGTATGATCATAACACATGTTAATTAGTTCAAATCCATGCTTTACTTCTAGTTTTAACCACTTTTATGAAAATCCCATCTTGTATGTTTGTTTTCATAATTTTGTAGAAGTGTTGTTTTTAATAAAAAAAAACACAAAATACCTTAACAACATCAAAGAATATGATCATCCATTAAACCTTTATGTTTAACAAAAACTCTTTTAACATAAACATGTATACTTGTTAAATCATGTATTTAAACATCATCTAACAATTTATTCTTATGATATTCATCATGACAAGATCAAATATGCAAGTAATAAGTCATAAATCACAACATAAAAAAACAAACATATATCTCGATTATTATTTTGCTTCTTTGTATCTTCATAATATTTTGTATGCTTCTTTAGTTATTACTAGTTATTTTAACAATCATAAACATAAATAACTATAAAAAATAGATTTAGAAGCTCACTTCTAGCACTTGTGGCTAGGGATGTTCTATATGATGATTAGAAGCAAAAAAGATGAAGATCTTGATGATTGAAAGCTCTTGAATGGATGAAAAAGTGTGCTTTAACTTGTAGATGCTTTAGATCATCTTATGTTCCATTAATCTCTATGTTGATCATCAAAGATGTAATAAAATTGAAGTGGGTTTTTATGGTGTTCTTGGTGAAAAAGATGAAGATGAGAGAGTGTTCTTTTGTGTGTGTAATGAAGGTGTAAAGTGATGGATAAAATGCTAGTAACTTAATGATTAACTGTTATAATCATCCACCAATTTCATCCACTTGCAATAATCAAAATATCTAGATATTTTTAACACAAAATTAAGGGTGTGGGACCCCTTAAAAACGTTCATAACATGGGGGAAAGGGTCTTGTATTTGTTTCAAAATGTTAAGGGTTTTAAACTTGATAAAATGTGGTAAAAATATTAGTATGTTTAAGTGTTTAAGGTTTACAACTTCTCAAGATGTTTCAAGGTGTTTAGGTGATCATACTAGACCAACATGATCCAAAAAATATTAGATGGTCACTAAAAAAAAGATCTAATATCGTTCGGATATTCGTTTGGCGTTGTTTCCGTTAGTCGTTATTTAAACGCCAAGCTTGTGTAAGTTGTGTGAATTGATGTGATTCTTGGTTTAGATGAAACCTGAAGGTATCCTCATATGAGTTCTATGTTAAACATCTCTTTTATATGTTGCAAAAATATTAAAAGGCTGATTTCTGCAGAATTTCTGCGGGAAAGTGTTGAAATTGTCGCTTTTAGTGCTTTTCGGGCAGTTTTTAGTGTTATCGGACTTCGGGAAGGTTTTAAATCAAACCCTTGCATTCCTAGTTAGGGTTTAATGTATATTAGATGTTGGACTTTTGTCTGAGTCCTAAAGATGTCATTTAGATGGTTTCTGCGAATCTTGCGTTTTTGTCAGCACACTAGTTTACTAGGTACTACTCTAGTTGTTTCGATGCATTGATTAAACTGTTTCAAATGTAATCAATAAAAATGATTCATGTGCATCAAAAATAAATATTCCATGAGTATTCTAAGTGTATGTCATGTAATAATGCAGTTCGGACATTCCATACTGATAATTGTATAACTTGAATGATTGATTTAAATGTACGAAAATTACCAGAAAGTGGCAGTTGTCACAATTACTAGACCATAATGATCCAAATAACACTAGATGATTTGTTGGTGCATCCGTCTGTCGTCTTCGTCTTGTATCGAGTCTTGTATAGATGTAATTAGATCAGGGCACGAAAAACAAGAAAATGGATTTAGTAGAGATTTCGCTTGAAATGATTTAGGACTAGTTCAAGCGAAATCACATGTTCTGATTCCGCTCGAATTACAGTTGCTGATTTCGCTCCAAATTAGTGTAGTGATTTCGCTTGAGTATGTTCAAGCGAAATCAGGATCCCTATATATAGGGTAGTCCCAAGCGAAATCAGTATCCAGTCCTTCCGGTATGCAACAAAGTGCTGCCGAAGTGTCGTCAGACTGTAAACGCCATTCAATCAATACAATTCGACCGTTTAAAGTGAATTCTTGCTGAATTGAGCTTAGTTTGTTTGTTTCCGCCGATCAGACTAAGTATAACTCTTCTGATCGACTCGTTCGGGTCCAAAAACGATCCTATAAGTGGTATCAGAGCTCAGGAGGAAGAGTTCATACCAATTCAGCTGCGATTTCTGATTTCTACACCTTCTTTTTCAGATTGAACATCTTTTCACTGTCAAAATTGGATCAAAATCTCACAGTGTGCTCGGAATTTTGTATTAACAAAGCCTTAGAAGTTTCAGACTGAAATACGAACTAAAACTGGTCATTTTTGAGGTTCCGCTTGTAATCACTCGCAAAATGATGACATCATCGGAGATTCCGCTTGAGATTCAATCTTGATTCCACTCAGAATTGTATTTCCGCTTGAGTTTTAAGTTTTGATTTCGCTCGAGACTTAATTCCGCTTGAAAGTTTTAGGTGTTTCCGCTCGAAATCAAGATTCCGCTTGAAAGAGTATTTTGGTAATTCCGCTTCAGAATACTTGGTGATCCCTCTTGGAATTATATCTTTGATTCCGCTCAAACCGTGTTTTCGCTTAAACAGGGGTTAACTGATTCCGCTTGAATCAGTGTTTCCGTTTGAAAAACAGTTGTGTTTGAAACTTGATATTTCGCTTGAATTACAGTGTTGAGAATTTTTTTTAAAACCAAATCATGGACGAGGATTTTTATAATGCTTTTGCAACCCCGATCACAGTTGCTCAGCAAACGATGTTGGAAAACGAAACGGAAACTATGCAAAAACCTCCCAAGCTCATGAACATCGAGGAGTATAAGAGTTGGGAAGAACGTTTTGAGAACTGGGTGCAAGCAAATTATCTAGATGCTTGGGAATGTATTGAAACGAAATACGTTAGACCAACAAATGATGATGATGAGTTGATTGCTATCAAAGATCTTAGTCCCGATGAGAAAAAGAAATATAAAAACGAAAAGATGATGATTAGCTTACTGCAACAGGTAGTAAAAGAGGATATCATGGTTTTACTGCAACACACTGGGAGTGCATATTCAATTTGGAAAGCATTGAGATCTAAATTTGTTGGAAGCCAAGAAATGATCAAAAACAAGAAATCACTTTTGAAAAAGGAATTTGATTTATTTCGTGGTTTGAAAAATGAAAGCACAAAGCAGATAATTGAAAGATACTGCAATTTATTGGTGAACATGAAGAGGGCTAGCATCATCAAAGAGAATGAAGAGTTGATTGAAAAATTGGCTGATGCATTACCACATGAGAAGTGGGGTACATACTTGATGATGCTAAGGAACAAGAAAGGGTTCAACAGTCTTACACTGAGCAAGTTCATTGAGAAGCTTGAAGCACAAGAAATGGAACAGATAAAGATTTCAAGAATGAAAGTGTTTGATGGTGAACAAGACCTTAGCTTGTACTACAAAGCAGGGTTGAATGATAAAACAACCAACATGTCACCAAAAGTTGAAACTGCATTCAATGCAAAAGGCTCATCGGGAAGTTCATCCAAAGGATCAAATAGCAACACAAGTTTTTCATCATTTTTGTCATTTGATCCAAACATTTCAGCAACAAAGAATGGAAGAAAACTTCAGTGCAATATTGTATTAAATCTTGAAAACGATCAAGATTACTCTGAGGAAGTTGCTAAGAATCACATGTCTTTGTTGGGAATGGTGTTAGAATCTTATGGTAGTTTTGTTGCAGGTCGGATCGGGAATCCAATACTTACAAAGGAGGATTACGATCAGATCGATGCTGAAGAGATGGAGCTAATGGATATAAAATGGTGCTTGGCAAGCGTGTTGAGGAGAGCTGAGAAATTCAAGCAGATCACAGGAAGAGATGATCTTCGTGAGGCTAATGTTTCTACTTTAGGTTTTGATAAATCTAAAGTCACTTGTTTTCGTTGCAGGGAGAAAGGACACTTCAAGAGGGAGTACACAAATCGCGAAGCAAGTGGAGCTCAAAATCCGTTCAACAACAACAATGATTACTACAGGAAAGCCATCTACCATCAAGTTGCTCAACAACCAACTCAACAACATCAACATCAAGCACAAACTGCACATGGAAGAAATGTGATTGAAGATTCTTCAAAGAGAGCTTGTGTGGTTAATCAAGATGAACAGAAATCATCAACTGGATTCAAATGGAATAAATATATTTCAGCTGATGGTAAAGCTTTGGTAATAGATCAAGATGATGAGAAATTACCTGAAGGGTTTAGCTGGGAGAATTTCACTTGGGATGATTATATTCCTGACCAAGCTCCTGTTCACACAGCTTTTGTTGCCAGAATTGAAGAAGATAGTGATGATGATACTGAGTATTATGCAAGAAGAATGGCAGAACATCTAAAGATGATGGCTGAAAGTGATAGCGAAGATGACAAAGCCAAGAAGAAAAAGAAAAAGGTAAAGACACCAGTGAGCAGTGATGATGAAACTCCAGTGGTCAAAAGAAAAGTGAAAGAAGTTCCGAAGTTCAAAATTAGTGAAGAGGTTATTACCAAAGAGATTCCTGTGAATTATGAAACCTGTGAGATTATGAAAAAGAAAAACAGTGAGCTGATCAACAACATGAACAGATTGAAGGAATCTTACGATGTGTTAAACAAAGCAATGAACATGTATAATGACACAAGTGAAGAACAGGCATCTGCTATGAAAACTATTCAAGGAGCATTCATGCCAAAGCAAAAAGTTGTGAACAACTATATTGAGAAATGTGCTGCTCTTGAACAGAAACTGGAATTACAAAGAATTGAAACTGAAAGAGTTAATCGTTTGTTGAAAAGTTACTCATGTACTTCTTATGTCATTGACAGGATTTATCCAACTGTTGAAGGCATGAAGGCATTTGAAGATGATGAAGTAACTGAAGAACAAAAAGTTTCTGAAGAAAAGACTCCTGAGAAAAAGACTGGAAATAAGAGTGTCACAAAGAAAAAGACTGACAAGAAGAATTCTGGTAAGAAACAAGGTGTCAGCTATAACAAGTGTCCACCCCCGCTAGATAATGGATATTTGCCCAGAAATCCAAATGATGAAAGAGTAAAAAAGGCAACAAATTTGCAGTGGGAGTCGGAGTCGTCGGTAAATTTACCAGAAAGTATTGATGTCGTGGTTACATCGTCTGACACTGATCAACAATCTCAATTGATGAAGATTCCAAATCTAATTTGAATGATGAAACGTTTAAAGTTGCATACACTGTAAATGATTCGGACAAATTATATTCTGATGAGGAATTTCCAATAAGAGGTGTCAAAACTGAAATGATAAACAAGGTTTTCAAACTAACAGAAATTAATATTTCTGAAATAATAGATTTAAATCTTACTGATAAACCTAAAAAATACACCTCAAGAGTGCAACAGAGATTAAACAAGAAAAAGGGTTACAGTTCTGGTTCTGGTTTTCAAAAGAAACCAAACCATAACCGTAATTTCAAAAAGAAAGGTCTTGGATTTAATCCAACAGAAAAACAGAAAAATGAAAAATATGTTCGTGATGTTAAATCAAAAATGACATTTGTTTCAGGTACCTCAGCAGATGAAGAAGAAAAGAAAGAATTCTGGAGACAGTCGAACAGTGAGTTCCTTGCAAAGAAGCAAGAAGAGATGAAATGTGCTAGTCAGAGGAAAGATATGAGAACCTGTTTCCAATGCAACATTGTTGGACATATTGCCAGAGATTGTTCTAAGGCAATACAACCAAAACAGGGAGTTTCTCGTAAACAAAAAGAGAAAGTTATTGAGTTTGAACCACCAATTGAGCGAACAAAATTATTCAAAAATTCTACATTTGAAATTGGTGAATGTTCAAACAAGTTTTACAAGAAGAGAGCTAAAACTGACAAACAGAAATGGGTGGTTAAAAGGTCTATTGGTAGTTCTAGTGATGATTCTGATAGGTCAAAATCAGAGGAGCTATCTTCTGGCGATGAATCTGATTCCACAAAATCAGAGGAGCCACAGGTTGAGGTAAAAGGTGAAAAATCAGTAACTCAGATGGATGATGAAAATTTTCCACCATTGAGTGCTGAAAATTTTAAGAAGAAAATTGGAAAAGTTGAAATTTCAAACCAATTTTATGATGAAAAAAAGGAATTTGATGTCGAAAAGGTCTTTAACCCCAAAGTGAAACACATCTTTGGAAAAATGATTGACCGAAAATTCAAAGGGGTTAAAGAGTTCTATGAGAAAAAGAAGAAAGGTAACAAACCGAGTGATGATGACTCGGTAACACCCAAGGCTGGTCAGGCTTGGGTGGACATTTTCTTTGACTAAAAACCTGACTTGCCGGAGTTCCCAGGTTGGTAAGCGTGGAACATGAATCGGCATCCTTCTTTATATTTGTTTGTGTGTTACTTACAAGTGGTACAGAGGTTTAATGGTGCTTACTTGCATGTGGTAAATCGGGGACATTAAGTTGTACTTGATTTACTACAAGTGGTTGAAAGACAATATGATGAACCACATCCCCGAACTTACTAATGGTATCTCTACAAGTGGTAAAATCAATCAAACTTATTTTCCGAAAAAATCATTTTGATTAAAACAAACTTAAGTGTTTTGAAATCTAAATGAGAAAATAGTTTGTTGATAAGGGGAGTTCTGATTGTTTATGCCTAGTGGATGGCGAATTGAAGCAATTTGATATCGGTTGTCATATTACTTGTATAGTTTGTTTCTATTAAGTGGGACAAGAGCTCATTTTTTTGTTTTTAAATTTTTCGTTAAATGTGTTTGCATTTTAGGGGGAGTAGAAGAAATTCTTCAGAAAATCCAAAAACATTTGAAAATTTGAAAAAGTCAAAAACATGATAAAATCAAAAATGAGTTTTTGTTGTGAAAAAGAGGAAATGATAGTACATCAGTGGACTATCACAACATGCTAAAGAAATGGAAAGTATAAATGTGATAAACAATCTCACTTCGGATATGCCAGTAGGTTTTTGCACATTCAGTAGATTGTGACGAGATATAAACCTAAATTTCAAACTTGCTTATATCGTGGGGAACAACTTCTTGGATATATGGGTATCCCCCGAAATCTTGTTTGAAAGGTCCCTCTTTCTGAGATACTAGGTCTTTATGCTCAGTGATATCTGGGGTATTATCCCGGGACTTCTGCTGAATGGAAATTCTGACCTAGTCCCCGCATAATACTTTCTGCAAATGCTTGAAATATTAGCGCCGCCCTCAGCAAATTGATGAAACAATAAAATTGATAGTCATTGCTGTTGAAAGAAAAGATCCTCTAAAGGGGACACACCAAAAGTCGAATCGTCATCTCTCTGCTGAACGGAAGTTCTGACCTGAGCTCTCACGGTTTCGCACCTAACCCCTTTACAGATATCATCTGTGGTATACTCACCCGTAAGACTAAATATTGGGATCTGGATACGTGAGTATATTCAAGTAATGGGACACACGGATAAGTTTAAGTTCTTAAGACATTAATATCGTATCTCAAAGCAAGTGAACTTTGTGTGAAAATTTAAATGGACCAATATACTGACAATCTAGGTGAATTGTTTAGAACTTAAAATGAAATGAAGCTTAACGGTGTAGATGATTTGTCTCATAAATGTTGGGTTTTTCACATGTTTATCAAAGTATTTCATCCATATAAAATAAAACGCAGCGGAAAATATTATTTAAAACATGTTACTTACAAGATATAAAACTCATTTTATATGTAAAACCCAATCCCCGGATCCATATACGAATATGCATGCTATCAAAAATTAAAACACAACCATAGAGTGTTTAGAATACTACCTTCCAAGGAGTAAAGGATATGAAGAAGATGATGCTTCTTGAACGGTTGCCTTCAAGTGTAGAAGACCTCAAGCTTGTATACCCCAAGTCTTCCAACAAACACCTTATGTTTAGCTAGGATTTCTACACTTATAAACTCACTTGAAAATCCCTCATAAAACCACCACCTTGGCCGAAAATATGAGAGACAATTTTAGAGAGTTCTTGCACTAGAAATTACAAACTTGAAAAATCTAAATCCACCATATGTTGGCCGATTTCTAGAGAGAAATCTCTAGTATTTTCAAGTTCATAATTTTTAAAATGATCATCCATCCTTTAGTTCTTGCAACAACTTATCTTAAAAGAATGAGAGAGAACATGGCCACCCAATCTGCCCAATCATGTGCCATCTAGTTATGACAATTGCATGTAACTTGATTGGACCAAAATTGCTTGGGAAGACCACCCAATCAAGACCCATGCAAATGCATGCAATTTGATTGGACCATCCTAGTCTTGGGAAGAGGGGGGCGGCCCACTTTATTTATTTAAAAAAATCAATTTTTCTTTTAAATGATATAAGTCTTACATATATATATTTTATAACTTTTATAAAATATAACATCATATGTTATAAGACTTATGCTATTTTTATTATGTTATTTAACCCATTAAATAACAAAATAAAATATTCTCTCAAAATAAATTATCCATATAATTTATTACTTTGTCAAGTGCAATTATTTAGAAAACCAATTTCTAAATATTGTAAGTGTTAATATTTACTTATTTGATCATATCATAAATAAACATTATAAGTGTTTGTCTAGCTTGTATTTGTGACAACCGTCACTTTTCCGTACATTTCGTACACGAAATGAACAGTAATTTGTGCTTAAATGACTGTGCATGATCTGGCTTACCAGACAAATAAATTTCTGAATTCCATGCAAGTGAATTCATGCACATTTTGTGCTACAAAATATAGCTTTATGCATAAACGAGAGCGTTGCGTCGGAAATATTAGTAAACTCACCGGTAAGACACATCGTGTCAACAGAACTGCAGAAAGCAGTCAGACATTAGAATTGAGGCCTAGGTGTAGGTCCGACGACAAAAGTACATTAAAACCCAAGAGTACATGTAAGGGGGCGTTTGGTTCGCGGAATGTATAGGAATTGGAATTGGAATCCCTATGGGAATTGGAATTTGAATTGTAATTTGATGGATTCCTTTGAAATCCATAGATGTGTTTGGTTAATAAATGTATTAATGGAATTAGAATTTAAAAACACCTAAAAAGACAAAATTACCCCTAGTTATAAACAATTGGAAAAAGTTTTAAAAACAACTATTCTAGATAAAAATTCAAAAAAAATCTAAAAATCCAAAAAATTATAAAAATTAATAAAAAATACAAAAAAAAATCCTAAAAATTCAAAAAAAATCTAAAAAATAATAAAAAATCCAAAAAATTCTAAAAAATAATAAAAAATCCAAAAAATCCTAAAATTTCAAAAAAAATATAAAAAAAAATAAAAATCCAAAAAATTCTAAAAAATAAAAAAATCTAAAGAGTAAACTGCCATTTTGGTCCCTGTGGTTTGGGCATTTTTGCCATTTTAGTCCAATTCTCAAACTTTTTAAATCTGGGTCCCTGTGGTTTCATCTTTATTGCCATTTTAGTCCAAAATTCAAAATCCTCCTTTTTTTGACTGTTCCAAAAAGTTGAGATTTGGACTAAAATGGCAATAAAAGTTAAGCCACAGGGACCAAAATGGCAGTTTACTCTTAATATTGGACTAAAATGGCAATAAAAGTGAAACCACAGGGACCCAGATTTAAAAAGTTTGAGATTTGGACTAAAATGGCAAAAGTGTCCAAACCACAGGGACCAAAATGACAGTTTACTCAAATCTAAAAAAATAATAAAAAATCCAAAAAATTCTAAAAAATAAAAAAAATCTTAAAAAAATTAAAAAATCCTAAAAATTCAAAAAAAAATCTAAAAAATAATAAAAAATCCAAAAAATTCTAAAAAATAAAAAAATCTTAAAAAAATAAAAAATCCTAAAAATCTAAAAAATTCTAAAAAATAAAAAAATTCTAAAAAATCAAAAATAATAAAAAAAACTACTAAAAATTCAAAAAAAATCTAAAAAATAATAAAAATTCTAAAAAATAATAAAAAATTCTAAAAAGTCAAAAAAATTATAAAAAATTATAAAAAATTTTAAAAAATCCAAAAAATTATAAAAATTCAAAAATATAATAAAAAATCCATAAAATCCTAAAATTCAAAAAAAAACTAAAAAATAATAAAAAAAATCTAAAAAATCAAAAAAAATTTTAAAAAATAATAAAAAGAGTTAATTACATAGTTAGTCCCTGTGGTTTGCAAAAAATAACAACCTTAGGTACTAATAGTTTAGAATCACATTCTAGGGTATTAACTTTTCATTTTGTAACGTTTGAGGGTATTAGCACTGTTTAAAGGCTTAAAATCACATTTTATTAGTACCCTCAAACGTTACAAAATGAAAAATTAATACCCTCAAACGTTACAAAATGAAAAGTTAATACCCTCAAACGTTACAAAATGAAAAGTTAATACCCTAGAATGTGATTTTAAACTATTAGTACCTAATGTTGTTATTTTGTGCAAACCACAGGGACTAATTATGTAATTAACTCTAATAAAAAAAATCCAAAAATTCGAAAAAATCGAAAAAATCCAAAAAATTATTTTTTTTTTGATTTTTTGATTTTTTAGAATTTTTTGGATTTTTTATTATTTTTTGGATTTTTTAGAGTTTTTTATTTTTTTAGTTTTTTTTTGGTTTTTAAAAATATTTTTGGGCTTTTTTAGATTTTTATTATTTTTTGGATTTTTTAGAATTTTTTGATTTTATAGAATTTTTTGGATTTTTTTATTTTTTGGATTTTTTTGTTTTTTTATTATTTTTTTGATTTTTTAGAATTTTTTGGATTTTTATATTTTTTATATTTTTTATTATTTTGTTGTTTTTTTAGAGTTTTTTGGATTTTTATTATTTTTTAGATTTTTAGAATTTTTGGATCTTTTTGATTTTTTAGAGTTTTTTGATTTTTTTTAAAATTTTTTGGATTTTTTTATTATTTTTTGGATTTTTAAGATTTTTTTATTATTTTGTTGATTTTTTAGAGTTTTTTTGATTTTTTATAATTTTTTGGATTTTTTTTATATTTTTTGATTTTTTAGAATTTTTCGGATTTTTTATTATTTTTTGGATTTTTTAGAATTTTTGGATTTTTTAGAATTTTTGGATTTTTTAGGATTTTATGGATTTTTTATTATTTTTTTCAATTTTTATAATTTTTTGAATTTTTTATAATTTTTTTGACTTTTTAGAATTTTTAGAATTTTTTATTATTTTTTAGATTATTTTTTAGATTTTTTAGAATTTTTATTAATTTTTGAATTTTTTTGGATTTTTTGGATTTTTTTGGATTTTTTAGGATTTTTTAGGATATTATGGATTTTTTATTATTTTTTTGAATTTTTATAATTTTTGGATTTTTTAGAATTTCTTTGAATTTTTTATAATTTTTTTGACTTTTTAGAATTTTTTGGATTTTTTATTATTTTTTAGATTTTTTTGGATTTTTTTGGATTTTTTAGAATTTTTTGGATTTTTTATTATTTTTTGGATTTTTTAGAATTTTTTGGATTTTTTAGGATTTTATGGATTTTTTATTATTTTTTTGATTTTTTATAATTTTTGACTTTTTTGAATTTTTTATTATTTTTTAGATTTTTTTTTATTTTTTAGAATTTTTATTATTTTTTTGATTTTTTTGGATTTTTTTTATTTATTTGGATTTTTTAGAATTTTTTTTTTATTTTTTGGCTTTTAGACAAAAACGAAAGGGTAAGGGGTTATTTCCGTAACTTTGGAAACATTCCCTTGGTTTTTTAAACTTTCCTTTGAAATTGAGAAGGAATCTGAATTCCATTATATGAGGGATTTTGTTGGAATTGAAATCCAATTCCCTTCAACTAATTTGTCCAACCAAACACACAAAGGAATGGAATTCAAATTCCAATTCCCTTGAAATCCTATGAATTCCTGTCAACCAAACAGGCCCTAAGGGTTTAATTTATAGACATTGCGAAAGCAAAAATAAGCACTAAAAAGCACCCGAAACGTACTTTAAGTGCATAATTTCGTATAATTCAGCTCAATTCAGCATTTAATCATATGAATGTTATGCAGAAATTTTGTTTTATCATCCAGAATATTTCCCTAAGTGTTGGGAATTGAAAGGGTACAAGAAGGGTACTTAAAAGACACTAAAAAGTGTGATTTAGCACTTTAACGAACCAGTGTCTAACCGAACAACCGGATAATACCCGGAACACCCAAAATAATGCTAGAAGCATTGTTTATATTTTTTCTAAGCTAGTTAGGGTCCCCGAATACCCTAACACACTATATATTACTTAACATACTTAAACACTAAACCTAGTACTTAACATGTAACTAGATAGTGTAAGTAACATTTAGGATGGAACTAGGACCCCCCCCCCCCCCCCCCACTTACGGTTAGGAGACAAGGGGTACACCCCCTTTGATTTCTTTGAATATAATATGGGATCATGTTTGATATCTTGAGGACATATTGTCTAGAGGATAATGCAATGTTGGAAGATAATTATAAAAACCCCAAGACCATAATTTCACACACAAAAAACACACTAATCCATCTTCTTCTTTCCAAAACTCACGCCCACACCATACCTTCACACCACCTTCATTTTCAACCTCCTTCCATGCATTTCAAGGTGATCTAGAGGTGTATAGAGCTAAGTTAGGAAGCTTGGAGCTTTCGGAACTTGAAGAACCTCAACCGTTTGCTTTTATCCACTTCATTTGCCCTCTTGAACTTCCCTAGCCTTGAGCTAGTAGTAAGTGTTCTAAAACACCTTCTTGATCTTGTCTAGAGTGGTTAAAAAGAACTTTGTCGGTTAAAAACTATGAACATACAAGAAGACATACTAAAAGTTTACAAGAATGAGAAATAAGTTGGATAAAAACTATAATGTTGTGTAAAACTTGTAAGATTTGTTTTGTGGTGATTATTTAGTGCCGATCTATGTTGTGGTAGCTCGGATCATCATCTAACCCGGATTAGTCATGTTCATGAAACATGACATAGAATATGTTAAGAATGAAAAGGGTTAAATGATGAAACTCTACTACACACTAAACATGAACTTGAGTAAAAGTAATTTTTCTTGTAAAATAAGTCTCTAAACATGTAGATCTAAAGATCTACAAGTGGTTTTTCGGTAGAACCAAGAAAAAATATTAGTCTTGTTTTAAAAACCGGATCTTTCATGAAGTAGAGGTGTTTTTATGAACAAACAAGTGTGTGGACACTTGTGTAACAAAAGTTTTAACAAAGAAATAATTTTTGTAAAAACCGACTAGAAGTTGGGAAACTTCATATTCTTTAAAAATAAAGTTTTTAAGAAACTAAACTTATTTTTAAAGATAACAAGACTTACTAAATGTGCTAGTAAGTTACTACACATTTTTGTAAATATTCAAGTTCATGAAATGGGGAAATTAGTGATTATTATTGATAATTATTGTTGATGATTATTGTTGATAATTATTGCTGATGATTATTGTTGATAATTGTTGTTGATGATTGTTGACAATTTAAAAGAAAATAAACACATGTTTTGAAAACATGGGAAACCTCCATTTTTAGGGGAAACTCTGTCAAAATTTCTATAAATTTTGACACTTAGAAAAATATAAGTTTTTGAGAAACTTATTCCCTAAAAATGTATTTAAAAGTATTACCAAGGTTTCCCTAATTTTTGGTGATAAGAAATGAAGATTTCTTCAAGAATAAAAATGGATATAAGTATGTATATTTTTGAGAGAAAAATATATATTATTTATTATTTTATCACCAACTTTTGTGCTAAGTGTATATAGTATGTGTTATACGTGCTAGTGTATTAAGACTTAAAAATACACTAAACACTCATGAGGAGTATAAACATAAAAATACACATGCAACATACCAGATACATAATTCGGGTACAAAGTGCAAAACACGAGATACTTATATTAATTTTAGAGAAAATAATATAAGTAAGATACGTAGTTAAAAATATAGAATATTTTTAACACAAGAATACGTACACAAGAGATAGTGACTGTACTTGTGCGACGCAAGTCTAGTGACTAACGTTAAGAAAACGCGTATAGGTTACGACGTTAATTAAGCAAATCCGGTGAAGTTTACGACGCACAGGAACGCAAAGTTGTGAGTTCATGCTCCCCCTTTTCTTTAACTGTTTTCAGTTTTTATAACTCCCGGGGGTGAAATACATGTTACAAATATTATAATTTTTACAAAGGGTAAAAATACGAGAAGCACTCGTGGTGAGTGCAACATGACGAGCTTTGAGAAAAGCCTAGAAAATACTAGATCATGTGAGCATAGACTAAATACAGAAATGCCATTAATACTTAATTAGGGACGAGGGTTAGATCTAACGGGTACGGCCGAGCCCCACTCAGGGTCCTTATGTGACCACTTGAGTGCTTCGGTGTCCCAGTCGAGGGAAATCGACACAGTCGAGGTTAATCGACACAGTCGAGGGAAATCGACACAGTCAAGGAAAATCGACGCAGTCGAGGTTAATCGACACAGTCGAGGTTAATCGACACAGTGAAAGGAGAAAATACTAAAGCTCCCTATGTCCTCACATGCCTTAATGTCCTTGCTCAAACACTCATTTAGTACGTGGTGTACACAAGAAAACGTGATTTATACAATGAATACTTGATTTGTAGAGGTTACAAACTATGTTTTCATACAAGATATACAAGACGCATGAACTCGCTCAACTTTATGTTGATGTTTTCCAAAATTACATGTATTTCAGGTGACAAGACGGATCTTGGGCGCAAGTGTCATAACTAGAAGTAGACTACAAGTTTAGATGTCATCCACTTTTGTTGAATTGTAACCTTGTCAAAGGTCGTGTTTTGAAAACTTAAATAACAAGTGTTTGTGATACTTAAATTTTTATAAAGGGATGAACATCGTTTTGATCATGTAGTTGTTTATTACGATTGAATGCAATGATAACAAGCTAGTCACACATCATACGCTTTCGCAAAAGACAGGGTGTGACAGTTTGGTATCAGAGCTTCGATTGTAGTGAACTAGGATTCTTTCTCGAGTCTAGACTACAATCACTAGAGTTCTCTCACGAAAACATTTTACAAAAAGGTTTTCATTGTATTCACGAAAGCGCCAAGATCCACAAGTCAGACACTTTTCAAAAAGTGACAAGGCAAGGACATTAGTGAGGAATGCCTTTAAAATAAGGTGCCAAACAAAGCATAGTCTACACGAGTTAGACTTGCCAAAAACAAAATGACCCCCCAAAAACGAGAGTTATACGTGATATAATGCATTAAAATGCTTGATTATGCTAAGTAGCATATATGTTATTGATATACATACATACAAATAAGTGTACGGAATGATTATTGACGTGAATAAGATACTTTCGACTCCGACTCCTATTACTATACGTGACTCGCACGATGAAGCTACCGACCTCGCATCCTTTGCAAAGCTCATGGCTGGGAGTGATTACCAAGCAAGATGCTGAGCTTGCTTCCGTAGGAGATGGCTGCTCTTCCCTCTCGGTCGTGAAGGTGCCTAACTACGGTGATGATGACGAGGCAGAGGCGGCAACCTTGATCGAATTCTCAATCAACGGGACAAGATCCCTGCGGCTTATGTGAAGCAAGATTGACGACGCACTTAACCAGAAAAGGAAGATGAAGTATTCATCTTGAAGGTGCCCCTCCAACTACTAGGAATTCTCTCTATTCCTACTTCATCTAATCATCGTGCCTATTCGCGCGTAACAACAACGAGTGTTAGCGCGTGGACCACTGTAATGGTCCTTTCCATGACAAGAGGTATAAGGACAATAGTGTCCCCTCCTTGATTGATCATCTGCTTGGATGAGAGAAAATTGGGGTAACTGTGCAAGACAATTTATTATTACGGGGGCCCACGTAATAACGACTTGTAGTGCACAGAAATCCTGGTGGACTCTGCGGGTCGAGCTAATGAAAACCATACAAAATTAATCTATAGGTGTCCTCACCTTCATCTGGTAGAACAACACATAGATCAGTGCTTTAGCACGTTAGAAAGTAGGAAGCCTGTCTCAGCCTACTTCGTGACTGACACTTCTACCTGCATACGAGACGTTTGTGAAGACGATGTTTAAGCAAGAGAGGTGGAATGACATTCAGGAAGAATCAGTGACGATACACTTCCTATCACCTATACACAAACAACCCCATCAAAGGGGAAAACATACGCACCAGTAAAGCTAAAGACCTAAGAAAACCAAGGTAGCAGGAAATAACTGAAACTTGAATGACCAAGGCGATGTAGCCTCGAGTTCATTTCAAACAATAAGCCAAGTTGGCAAGCCTATGTGAAGGCTCAATAACTATTTCCTCGCTTATACACTGATTATATATACGTGTGAAATTGGGTGATTACATAATGGCTTATGGTGCTATGTATCTCATAGACAATTGAAATGTTGTCTAACCTACTTCATACCATTTTGGCAGAAGAGAATGCCGCCCAGGCGAGACACAAACACCAGTACGTTGCCAAGGACAGAAGCCGAGCTGCAAGAATGCATCTCACAGGCAATTGCGCGACATGAAGCCCTCCGCTCTAAGCACAGCGATGGCACTACCGAAAATAACCCTCCAACTAGCTGCACCTTTAAGCAGTTCCTAGACTGCAAACCATTAACCTTTGACGAAACAGGAGGCGCCGTTGCATTTGTTCGTTGGACAGAAAAGACTGACTCAGTTCTAAGAATGAGTAACTGTTCACCCCAACAGAGTGTTACCTATATCTCCGGGTTATTCCTAGATGGCGCACTCTCCTGGT
The DNA here is from genome assembly GCA_030545235.1 of Helianthus tuberosus. NCBI lineage: Eukaryota > Viridiplantae > Streptophyta > Magnoliopsida > Asterales > Asteraceae > Helianthus > Helianthus tuberosus. The sequence goes on along the minus strand of CM060354.1, from coordinate 107,760,649 downwards.
GGAACCTTCAGGTTCAGACCCTTGGTGCAAATGCTGCTTATGCACTGAGCTGGGACGAGCTCAAGGAAATGATGGAAAAGAAATACTGTTCTAGGGCTGAAATCCAGAAGCTTGAGGTGGAGTTCTGGAACTTGAAAATGGACGGACCGAAGATTCCTGAATACGTCCAACGATTTCACGACTTGTCTAGGGTCGTCCCCCACTTAGTCAAACCGGAATTCAAAAGGGTTGAACGATTCATTTGGGGACTTGCACCTCAGATCAGGAGCTTGGTTACTACCTCAAGGCCTCCAACTATCGCGGAGGCTATCGATTTAAGCGTTACGCTTACTGAAGAAGCTCTACGTGCTGGAAAATTTTCGGAATCTGAGGATAACAAGAAAGAGACTCATGTGGAGTTATCAGGCAATAAGAAAAGGAAGTCTTCGAACCTAAAGGTGGGCACACTAGTCAGCTATGGAAGCTCTAAAGCAAACAAAAGAAAGAAAGGGAATCCGCCATGTGACAGGAAAACTGATGGAGCCACTAATAAGGCCGGTAGTAGAATATACTCGGGGACTAAACCGAAGTTCGGAGAATGCAATTTTCACCATGAAGGTCGACGTCTGAGGCCTAAGTGTGGAAAGTGTGGAAAAGAAGGGCACAGCAAGGACACCTGTTGGGCGAAGGACCCAGATGGAAGAAATAAGAGAATACCAGGCTGCTACAAATGTGGTGAAGCAGGGCACTTTAGGAAAGATTGCCCTGGGAAGAAACAAGCAAGGAAGGGTTTTCACGATCGAAACTCGTGAAGCACGCCAGGATCCAGATGCGGTTACGGGTAACCAACCTAATGCATCTACTTTTAATTAATACTGGCATCCACTTTAACCTTGCATGCTTAGAACTTAAGAAACCGCTTGGCCTAGTAAATTAGACGTCCCGTATTCCTTAGAAATGGGCATAAAGAAGGCTAGTTTAAACAGTCGAAGCAAGTAAGGAATTATATTCTAGGGACTCAGAAGGTCGGAACCTTCTGTTACCGTTGACTCGCGAAGTCATAATATTCAGCATGGATCAGGAATCCAAGTTTACAGCTGAAGTCGTTCGATATGAGAAAAACAGATGCATCCCTCTTGCGGATGATGAAACCCAACTTTCCTGCAATAGGTGTAAGGATGCTAGACCCCACAAGGCGGCAGATCTACGACATCCCTCATTGGTCGAAGAGGCATAGAAACGCCTCCGAATAGACTGCAGAGCCTGAGAACATCCCCGTGACGGAGGAAGTCCCAGTAGCTTTTCGGAAGACTTGCCAGGAACGCCTCTCCGTAGCGACGAGAAGAGTTCAGGATAAATCGCGTGCCAGGAGCAGCACCAGTGACGAATGACGCCATACCGACTAGCTTCACCAGCGAAGCATGAACCTCTGATATAACTGCAAGAGCTGCTAGATAGAGGAAATTAAGGACATAACATCCTTAGTTAAGGAGACAAGGAGAAAGTTGGTAGTCTCCACTTTACATAAACTTCAGAAAATTGAGAATCAGAATCCTTTGCCAAGGATCAAATTGAGGACAAGAGGTCCTCCACTGTGAATACAAGAGGAAATATCCCTAAAACGACCCTTAGGACTTGCTTCGAGCATTACGAGATCCTTGTCGTATCATTTGGCTTAACACATGCATCGACAATATTCATGGACCTCATGAATCGAACGTGTGAGCCATACCTAGATAAGTCATATACTTATTGACTACATTCTTATATGGCCAACGACCAAGGAAGGTCGTGAGCAACAGCCGCAATTTACCTTGCAACTCTTAGAGAAAGCACAGTTATGTGCAATGATGACGAAAAGCGGATTTTGAGTTCGCGAAGGGAGAACTTTAAGATACATGGTGGATAAGAACGAAATTCACGCCAACCCTGCAACCAAGAGCTAAGGAGCTAGAGTTGCAATTATGTGACGTCTCTCGACAAGTCTCGATTGTACGTCGATGCAACGAGACCACGACATTGCACACGCGGCACATTGATTAAGGAATCACGAGAAGAGATCTTGAGATAGATACAGTGATTGCGCGCCGCAACTGGACGTCGTTACCTGAAAGAAAACGTTGCACGATCTTTATTGATCACAAGGGTTGCAACACACCGATGATCGTAAGAACTCGAATATGAACTGAGCTGCTGAACAATGCAGACTGTATGAACACAATACGTTCTTGTGTGATAAACTCTGATGAAAAGCCAGAACACTCACTTGCCCTTAGTGGAGTTTTCCTAAAACGGTATCTATCACACTGTCGTCTAAACCGCTTCGTGTAAAGCTTTAGACGGAACATATTGAGTAAATTCCCGTCATGTTGAACGGAGACGAGAAATAAACAATCAACTGGCCCGAGATGGCCCAGGAAAAAAAAACTAGAGGCCAGATCCTTCAGATATGTAATCATATCAGGACAGCCCGTAGAATACAGAAAGATTACGCCGATGAGCGGCAGAAATCGTAAGAATTTGAGACAAGAAGTATGGCTTAAATGAGAGCCTCGCCTAGAGAAGGCGTAGTGTGAGTTGAAAAACGAAAGAGGTTGAATCCCCGGTGTAGGGATCAGAACCATTGCTCACAAGATGAAGCTCCCAGAAAAAGATCAGTAGTGATCGCGACACATTCATGTGTCTAGTCTGTAGAGGAGTCTGACTTAAGGAACAGTCGTTGTTCCCACAAATAAGATTCACGTCAATGACAAAAGACAAGAATTACAATATAGAAACCTGTTAAGGTTTTGGACCAAGAGTCCGTGATAATATAGAAACCTGTTGAGGTTTTGGACCAAGAGTCCGTGATAATATAGAAACCTGCTGAGGTTTTGGACCAAGAGTCCGTGATACTATAGAACCCTGTTGAGGTTTTGGACCAAGAGTCCGTGATACTATAGAAACCTGTTGAGGTTTTGGACCGAGAGTCAGTGATACTATAGAAACCTGTTGAGGTTATGGACCAAGAGTCCACAAGACACAGAAAAGTCATGATTGATCTACTTAAGTATGATAGAATTCATGACATGGCCCAGAGATTTCATGGGAACGTGAAGACAAATCATGAATCTAAGTGACCATATTGGTTTCACAACTCCCCTGCGACCAATGGCATCGCTTGAATTTCGGGACGAAATTCTTTTAACGGGGGAAGACTGTGACAACCGTCACTTTTCCGTACATTCCGTACACGAAATGAACAGTAATTTGTGCTTAAATGACTGTGCATGATCTGGCTTACCAGACAAATAAATTTCTGAATTCCATGCAAGTGAATTCATGCACATTTTGTGCTACAAAATATAGCTTTATGCATAAACGAGAGCATTGCGTCAGAAATATTAGTAAACTCACCGGTAAGACACATCGTGTCAACAGAACTGCAGAAAGCAGTCAGACATTAGAATTGAGGCCTAGGTGTAGGTCCGACGACAAAAGTACATTAAAACCTAAGAGTACATGTAAGGGTTTAATTTATAGACATTGCGAAAGCAAAAATAAGCACTAAAAAGCACCCGAAACGCACTTTAAGTGCATAATTTCGTATAATTCAGCTCAATTCAGCATTTAATCATATGAATGTTATGCAGAAATTTCGTTTTATCATCCAGAATATTTCCCTAAGTGTTGGGAATTGAAAGGGTACAAGAAGGGTACTTAAAAGACACTAAAAAGTGAGATTTAGCACTTTAACGAACCATTGTCTAACCGAACAACCGGATAATACCCGGAACACCCAAAATAATGCTAGAAGCATTGTTTTTATTTTTTCTAAGCTAGTTAGGGTCCCCGAATACCCTAACACACTATATATTACTTAACATACTTAAACACTAAACCTAGTACTTAACATGTAACTAGATAGTGTAAGTAACATTTAGGATGGAACTAGGACCCCCCCCCCCCCACTTACGGTTAGGAGACAAGGGGTACACTCCCTTTGATTTCTTTGAATATAATATGGGATCATGTTTGATATCTTGAGGACATATTGTCTAGAGGATAATGCTATGTTGGAAGATAATTATAAAAACCCCAAGACCATAATTTCACACACCAAAAACACACTAATCCATCTTCTTCTTTCCAAAACTCACGGCCACACCATACCTTCACACCACCTTCATTTTCAACCTCCTTCCATGCATTTCAAGGTGATCTAGAGGTGTATAGAGCTAAGTTAGGAAGCTTGGAGCTTTCGGAACTTGAAGAACCTCAACCGTTTGCTTTTATCCACTTCATTTGCCCTCTTGAACTTCCCTAGCCTTGAGCTAGTAGTAAGTGTTCTAAAACACCTTCTTGATCTTGTCTAGAGTGGTTAAAAAGAACTTTGTCGGTTAAAAACTATGAACATACAAGAAGACATACTAAAAGTTTACAAGAATGAGAAATAAGTTGGATAAAAACTATAATGTTGTGTAAAACTTGTAAGATTTGTTTTGTGGTGATTATTTAGTGCCGATCTATGTTGTGGTAGCTCGGATCATCATCTAACCCGGATTAGTCATGTTCATGAAACATGACATAGAATATGTTAAGAATGAAAAGGGTTAAATGATGAAACTCTACTACACACTAAACATGAACTTGAGTAAAAGTAAATTTTCTTGTAAAATAAGACTCTAAACATGTAGATCTAAAGATCTACAAGTGGTTTTTCGGAAGAACCAAGCAAAAATATTAGTCTTGTTTTAAAAACCGGATCTTTCATGAAGTAGAGGTGTTTTTATGAACAAACAAGTGTGTGGACACTTGTGTAACAAAAGTTTTAACAAAGAAATAATTTTCGTAAAAACCGACTAGAAGTTGTGAAACTTCATATTCTTTAAAAATAAAGTTTTTAAGAAACTAAACTTATTTTTAAAGATAACAAGACTTACTAAATGTGCTAGTAAGTTACTACACATTTTTGTAAATATTCAAGTTCATGAAATGGGGAAATTAGTGATTATTATTGATAATTATTGTTGATGATTATTGTTGATAATTATTGTTGATGATTATTGTTGATAATTGTTGTTGATGATTGTTGACAATTTAAAAGAAAATAAACACATGTTTTGAAAACATGGGAAACCTCCATTTTTAGGGGAAACTCTGTCAAAATTTCTATAAATTTTGACACTTAGAAAAATATAAGTTTTTGAGAAACTTATTCCCTAAAAATGTATTTAAAAGTATTACCAAGGTTTCCCTAATTTTTGGTGATAAGAAATGAAGATTTCTTCAAGAATAAAAATGGATATAAGTATGTATATTTTTGAGAGAAAAATATATATTATTTATTATTTTATCACCAACTTTTGTGCTAAGTGTATATAGTATGTGTTATACGTGCTAGTGTATTAAGACTTAAAAATACACTAAACACTCATGAGGAGTATAAACATAAAAATACACATGCAACATACCAGATACATAATTCGGGTACAAAGTGCAAAACACGAGATACTTATATTAATTTTAGAGAAAATAATATAAGTAAGATACGTAGTTAAAAATATAGAATATTTTTAACACAAGAATACGTACACAAGAGATAGTGACTGTACTTGTGCGACGCAAGTCTAGTGACTAACGTTAAGAAAACGCGTATAGGTTACGACGTTAATTAAGCAAATCCGGTGAAGTTTACGACGCACAGGAACGCAAAGTTGTGAGTTCATGCTCCCCCTTTTCTTTAACTGTTTTCAGTTTTTATAACTCTCGGGGGTGAAATACATGTTACAAATATTATAATTTTTACAAAGGGTAAAAATACGAGAAGCACTCGTGGTGAGTGCAACATGACGAGCTTTGAGAAAAGCCTAGAAAATACTAGATCATGTGAGCATAGACTAAATACAGAAATGCCATTAATACTTAATTAGGGACGAGGGTTAGATCTAACGGGTACGGCCGAGCCCCACTCAGGGTCCTTATGTGACCACTTGAGTGCTTCGGTGTCCCAGTCGAGGGAAATCGACACAGTCAAGGAAAATTGACGCAGTCGAGGTTAATCGACACAGTCGAGGTTAATCGACACAGTGAAAGGAGAAAATACTAAAGCTCCCTATGTCCTCACATGCCTTAATGTCCTTGCTCAAACACTCATTTAGTACGTGGTGTACACAAGAAAACGTGATTTATACAATGAATACTTGATTTGTAGAGGTTACAAACTATGTTTTCATACAAGATATACAAGACGCATGAACTCACTCAACTTTATGTTGATGTTTTCCAAAATTACATGTATTTCAGGTGACAGGACGGATCTTGGGCGCAAGTGTCATAACTAGAAGTAGACTACAAGTTTAGATGTCATCCACTTTTGTTGAATTGTAACCTTGTCAAAGGCCGTGTTTTGAAAACTTAAATAACAAGTGTTTGTGATACTTAAATTTTTATAAAGGGATGAACATCGTTTTGATCATGTAGTTGTTTATTACGATTGAATGCAATGATAACAAGCTAGTCACACATCATACGCTTCCGCAAAAGACAGGGTGTGACAGTATTTGGGTATGACTCGACTTGGATCATAACGTACTAGCCACATCAATTTAATATGTGTCTTGGGCATACAGAATCCAACAATCTCCCACTTGCACAAGATACATAGAAGATTGATGCAAGTAGTAAAGACCACCTAACTATAGTTTACTACCCCTAATACGTATGACTATATGTCCCATTCAATCACATCATCCCCTTCAAGTCCCTTACTTGAATATGATTTAGGTGAATCTATCATTTATCCCTTTGTTGCAGATGTCATGTTAAATTCAGAGACATAGAGTGATTACTCTCTGTTGATTTAACTTTAGCAGGCCTTAGACATCTTACTCTCAACGAATAAGAGGAACAAATCCCTTCTTGACTACATACGTCTCTCACAATCACCTTGTACCACACCTGAGCTTAGCCTTATGTACTGTCATATTACTGACAGCGAAGAACTAGGTCAAGGTATAATACTCGGTGAATATCAAGACCCAATATGTATCTCAGGTCAGAGGATACTATGATATTCTCCTTTACTCAAATTTACTTATGATCAATCACAAATGATTCCATGCAGTAATATTCGAGAGCGAGTCAGTCCAATATTTGTATCCCACAAATATCTATGAACCTTGGCAGCAACACTTTGCACTATATTCATACCTCATGAATATCCACCAATCCAAGTTCATAATAGTCTTACATTCATATTTGTTCCCACAAGTATGATCGACTACGGACATTTAGAATAAGAAACTTATTCACGGATTTAAACATGCTAAAATGGAACATAACTCAATATACCATAAAGAGTTATAAAAACAATTGTTCCAATATCCAAATACAAAATAGATCAAATCCAATCACTAGAATATCGAAGTCCTAAGGCACAAGTATGACCCTCTCATGCTTTGGCCGTTCAAGGAACTTCGTGAGTGGATCCGCAATATTTTGATCAGTGTGAACTTTGCGAATACATATCTTTTCCCTTTTTCAACTTCATCCCTTATGTAGTTGAAACTCCGCTTAATGTTCCTAGTCTTTTGATGTGCACGAGGTTCCTTGATTTGAGCAATCACACCATCGTTATCACAAAGATTTCTAGGGGTCCTGAATGGTAGGGACTACCCCTAGATCGGAAATAATTCAAGTGGCAGATCCGCATGAATCATCTCGATCAATAAAGCGGCGATGTATTCTGATTTTGTAGTGGACAATGCTACCCTGATTGTGATCGAGAACCATCTTGATCAATCTGGAAACTCGTATCCATGTAACCCTTTACAACGAATTCTGAAACTCGCATCCCTGTAACCCTTTACAACGAGTTCCTCTTCACCAGATTTATATATTAGAAATATATCCTTAGTCCTTCTAAGGTATTTCAATATATTTTTAACAGTCATCCAATGACCGTTACTCGCTGGTATCTTCTCGTCATGCTTAAAAGCGCATAACTTGTCCGGTCTAGTGCATATCATTACATACATAATGAATCCTATAGCTGATGCATATGGGATTCCTTTCATTCTTTCTTGCTCATCCTTTGAGCTTGGACATTGAAACGCTTTCAATATTGTCACCTTTTGAACAGGTACCAAACTTTTCATAAGGTTCTATATCTTGAACCTTTTCAAGATTTTGTCAATGTATGCACTTTGGTTTAAACCTATCAAGCGCCTCGATCTATCCCTATAGATCTTTATTCCCAAAATATAGGCGACTTCACCAAGATCCTTGATGGAAAAACAGCTTCCAAGCCAGGTTTTTACACCTTCCAAGGTTTGGAATGTTATTTCCAAATAGTAGAATGTCATCGACATATAATACTAAGAAAGTGATAATGCTCCCACTAGCTTTCTTATACACACAAGCTTCATCAACGTTCTTGATGAATCCAAAATTCTCAATTTCTTCATCAAAACGATGATTCCAACTTCTAGATGCTTGTTTCAATCCAGATATTGATTTCTTTAACTTGCATACTTTGTCAGGATATTTTGGATCGACAAAACTTTCAGGCTGAACTATATATACATCTTCCTTAAGATATCTATTAAGGAAAGCCGTTTTGACATCCATTTGCCAAATCTAATAATCATATTATGCAGGTATGGCAAATAATATCCTTATTGACTTTAGCATTGCCACAGGCGAAAAGGTCTCATCATAATCAACCTCTTGAGTTTGAGTGAAACCTTTTGCTACAAGTCTCGCTTTATAAGTATCCAAGTTACCATGCATATCGGTTTTCTTCCTAAAACCTATTTACTTCCAACTATTTTGGAGTTAAGAGACGGCACAACCAATTCCCATACTTGGTTGTCATACATGGATTGCATCTCTACGTTCATGGCTTCAAGCCATTTGTCACAATCGGATTTTGACATTGCATTATGGTATGTGGTAGGTTCACCTGAATCTACCGCGTAGCATCCATCCATGAAAGATCCATATCTTTCAGGTGGACTACTAATTCTACCAGATCTGCGAACGTTTTGTGTTCTTTGATCAACCACTTGATCATTTTTCAACAACCTCTTGTTGAGTGCTAGTTTTAACCAAACGTGTATCGGCTTGTGGTTCTTGATCCTTATCAAGTTCCACTGTTCAACTAATTCCTTCCACAAGGAACTTAGCTTCCAAAAACTCAGCCTTTCGAGCAACAATTACTTTTGCTCTGTTGGATCGTAGAATTAATATCCTAATTCATCTTTAGGATATCCTACAAAGATACACTTAGTGGATCGTACTTCTAATTATTTGGGGTGTATTGCTTTACATAAGCTTCACAACCCATACCTTTAAATATGATAATGATGGAGCCCTTCCATGCCATATTTCAAAAGGTGTCTTATCCACTTGTTTGGGGCCATACGGGCTGCGGAGAGCAAAGCGTAACCTCAAAATGATAGAGACAATGTGCTCCTAGCCATCATAGATCGAACCATATCCAAATAGAGTTCGATTCCTCCTCTATCGGAACGAAGAAATTTTGATTGAGTTGATTTAGTACTTTACCTTTTGAAGATTTTAAATGTTTCAAAACTTCATCTTTGTGTCAAGTATACATAACCATAACTACTATAGTCGTTGGTAAAAGGTAATGAAGTATCTTTCACCATTCCTAGTCATTGGCTCAAAAGGATCACATACATCCGAGTATGATACTTAATAACCTTTTTGCCCTTTTCCACTAAAGGGTTTCTTAGTCATTTTACCTTGTAAACAGGATTCACATGTATCAAATGAACCAATTTCATTTGTTTCCAAAAGACCATTCTTTTGAAGTGTTTACATGCGATTTTTGTTTATATGACCAAGCGATAATGCCAAAGATAGGTCTCACTCAAATCCATTTTGATTTTCTTGGTACATTGAACTATCAAATGTTATATTACCATGAACCAATTCATAAATATCATTTGAAAGCATAGCTTTAAAGTAAAACATGTCATCCATCGATATAAATGTTATTGTTTACAAACTTTAAATTGAAACATATTGTCTCAAAAGGGAAACTTAAATAATGTTCCTAGTCAAACTAGGAGCACACAACACAAAACAATTTCCAAACCATTTGGAAGTTTCAAAACATAGTCTCATCGGGCTCCAACTTGAACTTTTGCTCCATTTCCCATGAAGAGACTAATGTCTCCCTTCTTTTAATGTTTATTTCTCTTGAACTCTTGCAACAAATTGCAAATATGAGTTCCACATCCTGTATCTGATACCCATGTGTTAGAAGAAATAACATTAAGTTCAATATGTATCATTAAGATTGTACCTGAGGTTTGCCCTACATCCCTCTTATTTTTCAACTCTTTGAGATTGGTTGGACAATTCCTATTTAAATGTCCTATCTCACAATACTCAAAGTATTGATCGTTCGTGGCAAGCTTTGCCTTCTCTTCTTTTGGCTTTGGTGGTTCCGCTTTAGTCTTTCTTTTTCCTTTCCCTTTGATGTGCCCGTTTCCATTTGCAACATTTGCTTTGGTGTCGGGGTGATGCCCTTTCTAGTTGCCACTCTCATTGATCGTTAGAATGGATAAAGCCCTTTTATCCATATTGAGCCTTTTGAGGCGATCAATGTGGCTTTTCATATTAAAGACGTAAGATGAGACCAAATGGATTTCCTCCATTCGACATGCATGAAGCACTCGAACCGTTTTCGAAGCGTTCTTCCCTTAGGAACATTTCCTACAATTGGGTAATCATGTCGTATGCCCATGATGTTCAAAATCTCTTTTGAATCTCGGGAATCATAATTCCTAACATGAGGCAAGAGGCTTGCGTAGTATCCTCGATGTACTTAATCCAATCGTCATAGGCATCCTTATATTCCATAAGATGTTCATCGGGATTAGGATCGTTTTTAGTGATAGGTTACGGACGGTTTGGGTAATATTGTTAGCGGCCATCTACAAAATTTTACAAAGTTCAATTTTAGTATTTTCGATATTATTATATTTTAATCATTAATACCCTTTTATGTCTCATAGACAATTAATAATTAAAATCTAGAATCCAACGTTACATTTAAATATCGGTTAGCTGACCTTTATCCCTCTATTTAAATTAACAAGGTAGTCAACGTTTGACAATTGCAACCCTTTGCAACTTCTAGACAATGGGATCGGTTAAACATCTTTATGTTTAGTTGGCATGTTTAATCCCATCAACACCTTTTGTTCTCCATGCTTCGGTGACCCTAAGTTCATGGTTTCCAAATCAAGTCGTCCAACTTACACACACATGTGAGTTTATACACATAAGTGGTTAGGTGACCTTTATCCCACAAACATGTTAAACCCACCTCGAATATACAAGTTCCCTCAAATGTGGTTAGGTGACCTTTATCCCACAAAAGATTTCCCAAGTGATTCGAGTGTTGTATAAAATGATGGTGTTTGACTTGTTTAATAAAAGGGATTTTGAGTTTTCAAAATTCTAGTTTAAAAAACATTATGTACCATACATTTGCATGCATTCAAATCCTTGGTACTTTTGTGAAAACAAAATTTTCGAGGTTCTTTTAATAAAACCCATTTTATTATAAAATCATTAATTTTTAATAAAACCTTTTATTAACCATTTTAATGATTTTGTTAAGAACCAATTTTTAAGCTTGTTGTTGATTATTAGTTTGTTAAGCATGCATATCCAAATATCATCAAAACAATATAAATAAACAACCACACAAGCACAACACATATAACAATAGGTGCATAACCATAGCCAACTATTTTTGACAACACTTGTTAGCCGAAACAAGTGTGCCAAAAGGTCCTTCCTAAAGGGTGAAAATTGACACAAGAAATGTGTCGTTGAACTCCCACTTGATCCCGCATCCAAATGCTTCAAGTTTTCTTCTTGTGTTGTGATTTATCCACCTTCTTTGGTCTTCCAAATGCCTTTTATATTCAGCTCCAAAACTCCTTTGGACTTCAAAAATGTGTTTTGGTTATCGGGCTAAAATCCCGTTAAGAACTATGAAGTCCTTTAGGCTCGAAATTAGCCAAAACCAAAATCACATTTTGTGTGCATCTTCTTTTACAAAAAAAAAATATCCTAATACATTTTTTCTAGTAAGATAAAATGCACCTAATCTATTTATTTACATACCAAATGAAAGTAAATAAATTACATATTTTACAAATGGAAGAACAAAGATAAATAATTATTACAGCCCTTTGAAATAATTAAATATAAATCACAAACACAAACTTTCAACATATTCACTTAAGGTCATGTCTAGATTATGGACACCAAAAAATATATATCCAAATATATATAAAATTCAAGAAGCAAAAATGGTTTCCTTTTTACAACCTACATTTTTCGGCCAAGAATGAAAAACCGAAAAAGTGGGTTTTTGTCCAAACAAAACAATCATCCAAATGACATAATTTTTCAAGATATTTTATGCATGTAAGAAAATAATCTTGAAAAACAAAAGGAGAACCATGATGAAAAATTTCGGTCGTAGGGTTTAACCAAACCCGAAACCCGAATATTTCATATCCTACGAAGCATGCACTCATATAAGCGGCTCTGATACCATTGTTGGGTTTTTCACATGTTTATCAAAGTATTTCATCCATATAAAATAAAACGCAGCGGAAAATATTATTTAAAACATGTTACTTACAAGATATAAAACTCATTTTATATGTAAAACCCAATCCCCGGATCCATATACGAATATGCATGCTATCAAAAATTAAAACACAACCATAGAGTGTTTAGAATACTACCTTCCAAGGAGTAAAGGATATGAAGAAGATGATGCTTCTTGAACGGTTGCCTTCAAGTGTAGAAGACCTCAAGCTTGTATACCCCAAGTCTTCCAATAAACACCTTATGTTTAGCTAGGATTTCTACACTTATAAACTCACTTGAAAATCCCTCATAAAACCACCACCTTGGCCGAAAATATGAGAGACAATTTTAGAGAGTTCTTGCACTAGAAATTACAAACTTGAAAAATCTAAATCCACCATATGTTGGTCGATTTCTAGAGAGAAATCTCTAGTATTTTCAAGTTCATAATTTTTAAAATGATCATCCATCCTTTAGTTCTTGCAACAACTTGTCTTAAAAGAATGAGAGAGAACATGGCCACCCAATTTGCCCAATCATGTGCCATCTAGTTATGACAATTGCATGTAACTTGATTGGACCAAAATTGCTTGGGAAGACCACCCAATCAAGACCCATGCAAATGCATGCAATTTGATTGGACCATCCTAGTCTTGGGAAGAGGGGGCGGCCCACTTTATTTATTTAAAAAAAATTCAATTTTTCTTTTAAATAATATAAGTCTTACATATATATATATTTTATAACTTTTATAAAATATAACATCATATGTTATAAGACTTATGCTATTTTTATTATGTTATTTAACCCATTAAATAACAAAATATAATATTCTCTCAAAATAAATTATCCATATAATTTATTAGTTTGTCAAGTGCAATTATTTAGAAAACCAATTTCTAAATATTGTAAGTGTTAATATTTACTTGTTTGATCATATCATAAATAAATATTATAAGTGTTTGTCTAGCTTGTATTTGGGTATGACACGACTTGGATCATAACGTACTAGCCATATCAATTTAATATGTGTCTTGGGCATACAGAATCCAACAAAGAAACTGATATGATCCTCTTACACAAACTCACAAAAATATTGTTTGTAAATATTTCTTTACTGCATTTCTTTACATTTCAAAAAATTCCAAAAAGATTTTGTGTGTGTTTTAGCATAAATTTAAAAAAAAATCCAAAAAGATTTTCGACAACTGATGTTAGAAAGCTGATTTTCAAAATTCCAAGTGCTAAGCATGATGACATTTCGTGAAAAAGAGTTAAAGGATATTTTTCAAATAGTCATCATAAATTTTTTTTAAAATGATTCTCCTGCAAGTGGTTTATCAGATACTAATTGATAGATCAGTTTGTGATTGGATCTACAAGTGGTGTCTAAATGTTTAAAAGTTTTATCATAAAACTTATGTTTTTGGAAGAGAATGTGCAGATTTTAGCCAGGCAACGATCTTGAACCTGTGAAAGCCAGACTTCGATCCCAGCTGATTGAGAAGGGGAGTCTGAATGACAAAGAGCAAGGTTCTGATCCTGAGATTGTTGTTGCTGATGATTTTAACTCAACATTCGAGAGGAAGTATATGTTGGTGCTGATGAATTTGAAGACGTCAACATCCGAGGGAAGGAGTTTGTTGAAGATGAAAGAGAAGATAGAGATTGAGGATGCTTACAGCGTCAGATACTTCAAAGAGAAGCCCAAAGGCTGATAAAGACTGAAGATGCAAAGACTCGACACTGAAGACTCCGTCAACATCCGAGGGGGAGTTTGTTGGTGCATCCGTCTGTCGTCTTCGTCTTGTATCGAGTCTTGTATAGATGTAATTAGACCAGGGCATGAAAAACGAGAAAATGGATTTAGTAGAGATTTCGCTTGAAATGATTTAGGACTAGTTCAAGCGAAATCACATGTTCTGATTCTGCTCGAATTACAGTTGCTGATTTCGCTCCAAATTAGTGTAGTGATTTCGCTTGAGTATGTTCAAGCGAAATCAGGATCCCTATATATAGGGTAGTCCCAAGCGAAATCAGTATCCAGTCCTTCCGGTTTGCAACAAAGTGCTGCCGAAGTGTCGTCAGACTGTAAACGTCATTCAATCAATACAATTCGACAGTTTAAAGTGAATTCTTGTTGAATTGAGCTTAGTTTGTTTGTTTCCGCCGATCAGACTAAGTATAACTCTTCTGATCGACTCGTTCGGGTCCAAAAACGATCCTACATGATTATTAAAAAAAATATTTGATATTGTTCAGATATTCGTTTCGAATTGTTTCGGTTAGATGTTATTTGAACGCTAAGTTGTGTAACTTGTGTGAATTGATGTAGTTATTGGTTCGGATGATACCCGAATGTATCCTCACATGAATTCTATGTTAAATAGCATTTTTACATGTTGTAAAAATATTAGAAAGCTGATTTCTGCAGAATTTCTGCGGAAAAGTGTTGAAATCGTCGCTTTTAGTGCTTTTCGGGCAATTTTTAGTGTTATCGGACTTCGGAAATGTTTTAAATCAAACCCTTGCATTCCTAGTTAGGATTTAATATATATTAGATGTTGGACTTTCGTCTGAGTCCTAAAGATGTCGTTTAGATGATTTCTGCGGATCCTGCGTTTTCGTCAGAATACTAGTTTTCTAGGTGCTTTTCTAGTAGTTTCGATGCATTGTTTAAACTGTTTCAAATGTACTTAATAAAAATGAATCATATGCATCCTAAGTAAGTATTTCATGAGTATTCTAAGTGTATGCCATAAAATAAGCAGTTTGGATGTTCAAAATGCATAAAAAAAATGTAGCTAAAATGTGTACTTTAAGTGTAAGAAAGTTACTGAAAAGTGGCAGTTGTCACATTCTCCCCGTGTTATTAAGAATTTCGTCCCGAAATTCTAGCTGAGTCATCCTTTGCAGGAGTCTTCGCGAACAGGTGAGGATATTTTGCCTTTATTTGATCTTTACATTCCCAAGAATACTCGGGTCCGTGTCGAGAGTTCCAACGAACTTTTACCAATTTGATACGACTTCTCCGAGCTTTCTGGATCTTCCAGTCCATGACCTCAACAGGTTCTTCAGTGTATTGGAGTTTGTCGTCTATGTGAACTTCATCCGTCGGGATGATAACTGTTTCTTGTGTTGGACTCTTCTTAAGGTTCGACACATGAAACGTGTCGTGTACACTAGTTAGTTCTTCTGGTAACTTCAGCTTGTAGGCAACGGTGCCAATCTTTTCCAAGATTTCAAAGGGTCCTACATAACGGGGGTTAAGCTTTCCACGCTTACCGAATCTTGCTACGCCCTTCCAAGGAGAGACTTTCAATAAGACCTTGTTTCCAACCTCGAAGGATAATGGCTTCCGTCTCTTGTCTGCGTAGCACTTTTGTCGATCGCGGGCCGCCTTGATACGGTCTCTGATCTGAAAGATTTTATATGTAGTCTCTTGGACTAACTCTGGACCGATTAGTTGTTTATCGCATGCTTCCGCCCAACATAGCGGAGAGCGACACTTTCGACCGTAGAGAGCTTCAAACGATGCAGCTTGTATACTTGTATGGTAGCTGTTGTTGTAGGAAAACTCAACCAATGGTAGATGAGTATCCCAGTTTCCGCCCAAATCCATAATACACGCACGAAGCATGTCTTCGAGCGTTTGGATTGTCCGTTCACTCTGGCCGTCAGTCTGTGGATGAAAGGTCATGCTTAGATTCAAACGTGATCCAAAGGCCTCCCGAAAAGACTTCCAAATTCTTGAAATGAAGCGACCATCTCGGTCTGAAATGATTGAAATAGGCACTCCAAGACGAGCCACTATTTCTCTGAGATAGAGTTCCGCTAGTTTCTCTGTACTATCCTTCTCCCGAATCGGTAAGAAGTGTGCGGACTTTGTCAACCTATCGACAATTACCCATATCATGTCATGGCCTCTTGAGGTCCTGGGTAACTTCGTAATGAAGTCCATCGATATCTGTTCCCATTTCCAAACGGGAATCTCGGGTTATTGTAGCAAACCCGACGGTTTCTGGTATTCTGCCTTGACCTTCGCGCAGGTCAAGCATTTTCCAACATAGATAGCGAAATCCCTTTTGAGGTTAGGCCACCAATAGTACTCCTTCAAGTCTTGGTACATTTTATCTGATCCAGGATGGATCGAGTACTTTGACCTATGAGCTTCCTCAAAAATAAGATCTTGAAGGCCTCCAAAGAGTGGAACCCAAATTCTTCCTGCAACGTACAAAGTTCCATCCTCCTTTGGCACTAACCGTCCTTCCATGCCTCGAAGTGATTCTGCTCTAAGATGTTCTTCTTTAAGTGCCTCTTGTTGTGCATCACGGATTCGTGTGGTAAGATCCGTGTGAATTGTCATCTCTAAGGCTCGAACTCTCAAAGTTCTAACCCGTTCCTTGTGGCTCAAGGCGTCTGCTATAACATTCACCTTGCCCGGATGGTACTTAATTTCACAATCATAGTCGTTCAGCAATTCAATCCAGCGTCGCTGACGCATATTAAGTTCCTTTTGATTGAATATGCGCTGGAGACTCTTATGATCCGTGAAAATTGTACACTGAGTACCATATAGGTAATGCCGCCAAATCTTCAAAGCGAATACCACTGCGCCTAACTCGAGGTCGTGAGTGGTATATTTCTTCTCATGAACTTTTAGCTGTCGTGATGGGTACGCGATAACTTTATTCCGTTGCATAAGTACGCATCCCAAACCTTGATGAGATGCATCACAGCATACTACGAAGTCATCGGTACCCTCGGGTAGTGATAAGATTGGTGCCTCGGACAACTTATCCTTGAGTAGTTGAAATGACTCTTCTTGTTTCTCACCCCAATCGAACTTCTTGTCTTTTTGGGTAAGGGAGGTTAGTGGTTGAGCAATTTTTGAAAAATTCTCGATAAACCTCCGATAATACCCTGCTAATCCCAAGAAATTTCGGACTTCAGTTGGAGTCTTGGGTGCTTCCCAGTTCTTAATTGCTTCGATCTTCGAGGGGTCTACTTGAATGCCTTTCTCGTTCACTATAAGCCCGAGAAATTGTACTTCACGAATCCAAAACTCACATTTGGAAAACTTCGCGTATAGTTTCTCCTTCTTGAGTAGTTCTAAGATGGTTCTCAAATGTTGTTCATGCTCGTCTGCCAATCGTGAGTATATCAAGATGTCGTCAATGAACACTATGACAAATTTGTCGAGATACAGCTTGCACACGCGGTTCATTAAATCCATGAAGACCGCCGGTGCATTCGTTAAACCAAAAGGCATAACGAGAAACTCGTAATGACCATAACAAGTTCGAAAGGCCGTCTTTGTTATACTTTCTTCTTGTATCCGTAGCTGGTGATACCCCGATCGTAAGTCTATCTTGGAGTAGAAGCTCGAACCTTGCAGTTGGTCAAATAAGTCATCAATCCTCGGTAGTGGATACCGATTCTTGATGGTGAGTTTATTCAACTCTCTTTAGTCGATACACATTCTGAATGTCCCGTCCTTCTTCTTCACAAAAAGAACTGGAGCTCCCCAAGGCGAGAAGCTTGGTCTAATGAATCCCTTATCTAACAACTCTTGAAGTTGTGTGGACAATTCCTGCATCTCAGAAGGTGCTAATCGATATGGAGATCTGGCTACAGGTGCAGCTCCTGGCACCAAGTTAATGTGAAACTCGACTTGTCGAATTGGTGGTAGTCCCGGCAAGTCGTCAGGAAAGACTTCAGGAAAGTCTCTTATCACGGGAATGTCTTTCAGCTGCGGCCCCCTGGCCTTCTTGTCGACAACATGCGCAAGGAATGCAATGCCACCCTTCCGTAAGCACTTATGTGCCTTCATACAATTGATAATTCGCATCGGTGTGTCGCGCTTCTCTCCATGTATAACAAGTGTCTCTTCGTTCGGTAGTGGTAGGCGTATGATCTTCTCATGGCACACGACTTCGGCTCGGTTATCGGATAGCCAATCCATGCCAACCACTACGTCGAAACTACCCAACTCAACGGGTAAGAGATCGATAGTGAATGCTCGTTCGCCAAGTTCTAAGGAACATCCCTTAGCAACTTCCCCGGACTCGACTAGTTTACCGTTTTCCAATTCTATAGAGTATGGCACCTCTAACTTGTTTCTATGCCTAGATTATTTTTAAAGTCCATAGAAATAAAGCTAAAATCGGCACCGATATCAAATAATATGGATGCGAAATGATTGTTGATGAGGAACGTACCAGTGACCACATTAGGGTCTTGGCGCGCATCCTTTGCTCCGATCACAAATGTCCTACCCTGAGCTGGGTTTTCTTTAGGACAGTCTTTCTTGAAGTGATCTTTGCGTCCGCATCCAAAGAATCCTTGACCACGCCCATTTCCATTCCCATTCTTGTTACCATTTCCACTTCCCGATCCAGTATTATTTCCCGTTCCCAAACAAGCATCAGTACGGTGGCTATTCTTGCCACACTTGTCACACTTGACAACCCGACAATCTCCCAAGTGATGATATTTGCATCGCTCACACTTGGGTAAAGTACCAACGTACTTCTTAGGACCAGTGTTGTTTGTGGCTACAAACGCCCTTGCATCCTTTTGCAAGTTATTATGTCGCCTGTTGTTGTTTTTGGGGTTATTGTTGCTGTGGTTGTTGTTATTTTTGTTGTTGTTATCATTACCACGGGTTCCCTTTTTGAAGTTCGAGTACTTCCTCTTCCCACTGTTGGAAGACTCGACATGTGTTTCTTTCTTCTCATCACATTTCCCTGAGAATATATTCATCCTGACCCCGTCTTCAGTGAGACTCATGGCTATAGTCACAGCCTGAGTAATAGTCATGGGCTTGGCTGCAGTAACTAAACTCCGAATCTTGGGAGAAAGTCCCCAAATATAGCGCTCGATACGCTTGTATTCAGGTGATACAAGATAAGGAATCACACGAGACAGATCATGAAACCTTTGTGTATAACCAGTGATATCAGCTCCAATCATGGTATGATGCCAAAACTCGTTCTCCAACTTCTGGAGTTCAGCACGAGAACAGTACTTATCCCTTATATGTTCCTTCAGTTCATCCCAAGTCAACGTGTAACACCCCACCCCGAAATGAGGTGAAGTGTTACTATTACAATATTCAAAACATAAGACATAATTCCATAAGTTAAACGTTAGGAGTACATCACCAAAAGAACGTACAAGAGCCCTAGGGTAATGTTTATTACATATTAGAGGGTGGTCAAGATAGATAAGATTGCATATGCTACAAAAATGACTAATTTCCTCTGATTAAAAATCCTAGAGCTCAATTCTTCTCTCTTCACACCCCGCCCTGAGTACCCTGAGAACCTACTAAGTACAAAGAATTACGAAATGAGCCGAATGCCCAGTACGGATAAAAGGCATAAGAAAAATAATATGATGAAGAAATAACATAACCTGAAATGATACGATGCAAAGTAACACAAGTCAACAATGTATATGGTAGCATATGGATGAACCCATGAGCCGAATGTCTTAACTTATAACAGACATGCACATTAAACTGCAGACCCTATGTGCCGAACGTGTAATGGAGTGTAGGCATACACAACAACCTTACACCATAAATCATATACATATTTCCTAGGACCAGTCCATACGCCTCCTAATGGCCTCATGTACCTCTCTAGTACTAAGGAGACGCCGTGATTTAGGCTCACCGTCACGGTAGGTTCCGCGCCATCGATGCCGCATTGACGTGCTTGTGGTCACCCCCACAAGTAGGGACATGCTCGGGTAACTGAATATAACAACTGAAATGGTACCGTAACGATATATCTCAAACACGCTCTCAAAGCGTCAAGGAAAAACGTAATAATATCTTAACATAACCTTAACACAGGAACATGCGACAACGAGTTCAATTCAATAAATCCTATCGCATGCGAGGCAATACTAAGCTCAACATAACAGCGCCAATAAAATCATCAGTGAGAACATGAATAAACGGATAACCAATCGAAACATATTGAGATGTCAAAGACGTTAGGAGTTCCAACGGTAAATATATATTCAAAAGGGTTTCTAAACAATCGAATCGTATAACAAAGGGAGAGGGTAAGGATCCGTACCTTGAAAGATGATGCACAATGATATTATACTCGTTCTTTTAGGGGGTCGTGATATCCTACAAGTAAGTTATACTTGATGAGAATTATACTTTTAACTTTCGTGTGGTATACTTATCCAAAAGGCCTAAATTTCATCGAACTTGAGTACTTATAAAATTACGGTCTTCTTATTAAATATTGTGATGCTTCAAGCTTAGATTTGAGACACCAATATTATTTATATTTGTTATTATAATACTTAGAATAGGTTTCCAAATAATATAATTATATATATCTTATAGAGTACAATCTATATATATAATATATGAATAAAATGTGGGACACGTGTCAAGTGGTGGTGCAACCACAATGGATTTTTGACGGGAAAACGTGGGAATCCTTATTTTTTTTACACGGGATCCGAATTTGGGACAACCATACCCAGTTTTTTGACTCGAGTATATAAATCATGGAATAACCTAATTCCCTCATTCTTCTCATTCAAGCGGCTTCCAGGATACGTTTTTTTTACAAAACCCTAGCATCGGCAATTATCTATCTCCTTCTTCATATGGTTGTAAATGGTTTGTTCTTCATCTTCTTCATATCATGATTTCTTTTTCTTTATAACATGTTTGATATTATCAGGTTTTGATTTAGATTCATGGTTGTTATTTTTCTGATAATTTTCTCTATCCAGATTACTCTCTCACTCCTTCACTACCATTTCTAGGGTTTACAATTCAACCTTTCGCACCATCTACAAATCCTTTCGGTACACTCTCATCACATCTGTTTCCAATTTAGGGTTTCAACTTTCAAGCAATCGGAACTTCTGTTTAGTTACGGTGATTATTCAGTGCTACATTTGATTATTCTGTATGTCTACTTTATTGCAGCTTTTGTTTGTTTAATTGTTTGATCTGAGAATTTCCAGGAGTATTGTTTTGTAGTTCCGGATTGGATTTAAAAGAAATTATTAATTATTATTTTTTAATTTTGGGGATTTATGCTTGAAAATATTGGATTGACTAAAATTAAAATTAGTTGATTTTTTTAATATTATTGTTTTCTGTTTTAATTTTGGGGATTTATGCTTGAAAAGAATAGATTATGGATATTACTGGATTGAAAATTAAAATTAGTAGCATTTTTTTAATATTATTATTTTCTGTTTAGGTTTGGGGATTTATGCTTGTACTAAGTTTCGAGTAAGCATCTTTCATCATATTACTATCATATAATATTCACGTTTTTTTTTTCGTTTATGGTGTTGTTCTTGGGCAGGTATTTGGGTATACAACAGGTGGTCTTTGGAGGTCGGTCAATGGGTGATTGGGAAGAGGGAATGAAAAACCCTGAAGACGGATACAAGTACTTTGAGATCTAAAGATCGTTGCGCCCACAACTTTCGTTTATGGAAAATTGGAGAGCGAGTCAGAAGTAAGATCTGATCAAATGAAGACAGTGGACTTGTGAATCCCACAAAGGAGGTTAATTTAGCCCGGAGATGGTTATTCTTTTAGACTACATGTATAGAATAGTTTTATAATGTTTATGTGGTGGTTATTGTGTTTTATAAGTGAACGGGGTTGGTTAACGTTATGTTTTATTTCTAACAGGTCAATAGCTAGAATAAAATACGAATTAGATCTGGACATATATTTAGATATGGAACCAGTCAATTTTGAGCCTTGTCGGAACCTTTTTCTTAAATATATTTTTGGGTATTTACTTGTCCGACACAACGTATATGCATTTCTTTTTCTCAAGTGATATGTGAATCTGTTGTGCTGAATTGATTGATTCAGTTCTGGATTTCCAACGAGCGATGATTGAAGTAATGTAAACTTGCAAAACCCTAAATCTAAGGTCTTCATCGTCGTTGTAATCCATAGATATCATCATTCTTAATCACTTTTTTTCTTTTTCACATGTGATATGAAACCCTAGATCATGGTACTTCTGATTACTTTGCTCTTGATGTATTAGTAGGCTGTGTGATGTTGGTGATGTTGAGTTTCAGGACAACTGGGGACGGGTTTGGTATAAATCTCAACACATTATCGTTTTTAGTGATGTCATCTTTTTTTATAGAAAAAATAAAGGTTACAACTTTAGATAACTGTCGAACAGGGTAGTGGCTGATTACTTTGCTCTTGATGTGTATGATTATAAACTCTTGTGATTTCAGGTCATTTCTTGGAAGAATTAACGAAGCAACTTTTATCCAATCTTGATGCAAGTAAATACCAGGTGGCGGAGTATAGGGTGTCGATATACGGAAGGAAGCAAAGCGAACGGGGTAGACAATGGTACTTCTGATTACTTTGCTCTTGATATGCTGCTTAATTGCCTCACTGTACTAAGTTCCGAGTAAGCATCTTTCTTCATATTACTATCATATCACGTTTTTTGTTTTTTGTTTTCGTTTATGGTGTTGTTCTTGGGCAGGTATTTGGGTATACAACAGGTGGTCTTTGGAGGTCGGTCAATGGGTGATTGGGAAGAAGGAATGAAAAACCCTGAAGACGGATATAAGTACTTTAAGATCTAAAGATCGTTGCGCTCACAACTTTCGTTTATGGAAAATTGGAGAGCGAGTCAGAATTAAGATCTGATCAAATGAAGACAGTGGACTTGTGAATCCCACAAAGGAGGTTAGTTTAGCCCGGAGATGGTTATTCTGTTAGACTACATGTATAGAATAGTTTTATAATGTTTATGTGGTGGTTATTGTGTTTTATAAGTGAACGGGTTGGTTAACATTATGTTTTATTTCTAACAGGTCAATAGCTAGAATAAAATACGAATTAGATTTGGACATATATTTAGATATGGATGAGAGGGAGGAAATTCTTCAATTATTCAGTTTAAAATGTAGCAAAATAACATCTATGAGGTCTTAAAAAAAGAAACTGAAACCTTAAATGTAAATACTGTGTTTCCAGAATTACTAGGGTTTTTTTTTTTTAAGAAGATGGGATTTTAATTAGGGAAAGGGGGTTATAAGTTATAACATCTATTTTATAAAATATTTTTTTAGCTAGAACTACAAATTTGATAATTGTTTGTCCGCATTTTAGGCGGTTTTTACGTGTACTGCGTTTAGGGAGGAGTGGGCACCTTTCAGGTAAGGTGTGCGGTTTGTTTTCACGGGTATGCATACCCGCTTAGGGTAGGGTGTGCGCTTAGGGTAGGGTGTGCGGCTTGTCAGTGATTTAGTGTAAAAATAAACATGATTCTTCGAGTCATGTCATATGGTCATGTGTTATAAGGTCGTTCCTTTACGTGTGTGTATATAATAGAACAGGTTTCTCCGGATACATTGGTTGTATTAAAGATGAAGTGCATATGTAACGTTTGTTCATCGCAGGTGGCTACTGTAGCTGGTTGCATATCTGTGATCACTAATATGAGCTTCAGCGGCCCTTCTATTGGTGCCGGTTAGTTTTTCTCCTCCTGATATGTTGCGTGACTTGCCATCAAAGTTATGGATAACGATTGAAATTCTGGTTGATAAGACATAGAACCTTCGCTCTCAGGTTAGTGAATGCAAATGGGAATTTGTTTTTTTCCGCATCTTGTCCTATTTACTTGCAAACGAGTTGATTCAGCTGTATTTGTGTCTAAAACGGGTCAAATAAAACAATGTAAGTAAAATTGGGACAGCCCAAATGGACTGAACTGATATGGATATGTAAACTGATACTAAACTGGTTTCACCTTTATCGACTACTTGAAATGCAAATGATTGCTTATTGGTTACATGGTGGTCTAGACTTGAGAGTCGGTTTCAAAGATTCTAAAGAGGTATTGTTCCTTATAATCTTCACCTTAGGAATGTTAAGATGTAGAGTAAATCTGTAGTAGTTTTTTGAAACTCATTAATCCAGCTCTTGCTTCTACTAAGTTTCTATGGATTTTCTTTCAATGGTTTGACTTGCTATTCTGGTACGGTTGATTGTGAAAAAAGTTTTAGTCCAGAACTGGCTTTATATTTTTCAATATTTTTTGTATTGACCAGAGTTGACTTTTTAGGGGTTTGGCAATGTGGGATCTTGGCTAGCTAGGCTGATTCATGAAAGGGGTGGCAAGATAGTTGCAGTGAGTGATGTTACGGGAGCTGTAAAGAACCCGAATGGTATTGATATACCTGCATTGCTTGGGCATAAAGAGAAAACTGGGAGCTTAAGTAGTTTTGATGGTGGAGATATAATGGATGCAGATGAATTGCTTGTTCATGAATGTGATGTACTTATACCATGTGCCTTGGGTGGTGTTCTTAACAGGTATTGTTTTAGTTTTCTATGAAATATATCATTCAGTGTCTGTTTGTTTCTTAACTTTATTTCGGTTGTATGTAGTCGTAAATATTTTAGATGGTGTGCTTAGAAAAAGAGATTTACTGTTACTGAAGTGGATAAGCTGACTTTTGTGGTCAAAAGATTGATTTCAGGACTCAAATTTGATATGATTTCTTCAATATCTGATTTTCCAGTTGTATTGAATCTCTTGAAAGCTGGCTTAAGGCTATGATTTCTTACACAATATGAACCTAACACGAAATTTGCTGGTTTGGGTTTAGTTTAAATGGGTTCAGGTTAGTATCGGGTCGAACCAGCCGAAATATTTAGTTAAACAAGTCATGTTCGTGTCAACTTGATGGGTTCGCGCTGTTTAACCCATTTTTAAAAAAAAAATGTTCTTATGCAATAACTTTATTTATTTTTTTTTTAAACAAATTGGTATATTTTAAAATTATCCGATTTAAAGTAATAATATTATGTAAATTTATAATTTTAAAGTGTTAATATGCAAAAGATGTTCATATATCTATTTTGGTTTGGTCGTGTTCATGTCTACCCGTGTGGCCGTGTGAAAGTTCTATATTTGGTTAGTTATCCAACATATTCATTCCCGTTTTTCTTCTGTAGGTAGATAAGTTGACTTTTAGGTCAAATCAGGGACTTCAGATAATAAGTTTGATATGAATTATTATATTCTTCAGACATTCTAACGTTTGAGATTTTCATTATTCTAATTTAATTCCGATTAAATGTTGTTTTTCTTTAAATTGTCGACTTCAGAGAAAATGTAGGAGATGTTAAAGCCAAGTTCATCATAGAAGCAGCAAATCAGACGAGGTATCGTTTTCGTAAAATTCGTCCATATAAAGAAATATATTATTATTAATCATTTCTTATATATATGTTTCACTGCTATAGATTCTGTCAAAGCTGGAGGAGTGACCGTTAGCTACTTTGAGTAGGTGCAGGTATTAATCTGATTAGAAACAGTAACATTTTTATCTCTTCACACATCTATATGAATACAAAATTTCATTTTTTATGTTTGAATTTACAGAACATGCAAGCGTTTATGTGGAACGAGGAGAAGGTGAACGAAGAGTTGAAGAAATACATGACAAAAGCTTTTCATAGCATAAAGAACATGTGCCGAACCCATGAGTCCAACCTTCGGATGGGCTCCTTCACATTGGGAGTCAGTCGAGTTGCGCGCTCTACCGTCTTAAGAGGATGGGAGGCTTGAACGATCTTGCTTCGCTCATAACTGTATACAAACTATACTAAAGAAGATTTGTGTCCGATCACAAAGAATAAGTAGTGTTGATTTTTATATCTCTACAATGCCCCTTTTTTGGTTCAAACATTCCAAAAAAGATGATTCATTCATGTTATTTCTAACATTGATTGTTTTACCATATGTGCGTGCTTTTCTTTTTCCAAATTGAAAGAAATTAAGTGTGTGTTTGTGGGGTGTTGAGACTATGTAAGTGTTGAATATTCGAATCGGACTCGCGAATCAGGATTTGAAATGAGCTAAATTTTGAATTTGGTTTTTGAGTTGGTTTAGAGGCCAAATCGATTTAAGATTCTGTTTTCAAGGAGGGCTACTACCCGAATCGGCCCAAAGTTCAAATTCAAATAATGTCTATAAATAATAAAACTATAGTATTTGCTGAAGTAACCTGAATTGAGCTACAAATTTACTTTTTGGATGAATTAATGACTTACATGCGGAATCCTATGCAATAATATGAAAAAGAAGTGAAGTTTGTTCGGGTAAATTTTCTTTTCTGAAAGAAGCGAAATGTGCTATCCTGTTCAGGTCAAAATGGGTAGGATCGAGTTGGTTGATATATAGTTTTTGTCTCTTTTTTTTTGGTTTCGTAAATGATTTATTTGTTACATATTGTTTAATAAACAACATTATTACCGTTTGGAGATTTTCGACCCGCTTAGTACATTTTATGGGCTTCTATATTAGCTATTGTTTTGGGTTACAATTCGACCCGTTAGATGTTAATATCCCGAAACGATCGTGTAACATCTGTGCTTGTTATCATTGTGAATAGTTCTATTATCAATAAAACAATGTTATTTGATCCCAATGTTTGTTTGGTTGTGTTTTACATTTTTCATGTTTTGACTTTTGTCCAATTTCAAACTCTATATCACTTTCTGGAGAGTTATACGCAAACTGGTGCGTAAACGTAATCAGTTTAATGCGACAAATACTCCGAAACATCAACATATACTTAACATACCTTAAATAACCCTTACATAACTTAGAAATAAGTTTTGAAGGCTTTGGTATGGCAAAAACAAGTTAATTCGCTTACAGGGACTAAACTTGACAAACTGCGAAAGTATGCCAATTTGAACTGTAACGAACATTCTGGGACATGACCATAAGTTAAACACACCTTAAATATCCTTTATATAGCTTAGAAATAGGCTTTGAGGGGTTCGGTGTGCTAAAATAAACTTTTGGGTCATTCAGGGACTAAAAGCGTCAAAAAGTGCACAAGTTTGCACTTTCGCGCATAACGTACGTTCTGAATACATCCGTACATCCAAAACTTTATGTAAGCACTAAAATATTTTATTTTAGTGTTTGGCATAAGAAAAATCCATTCGTCACGCCATTTGGATCGTTTTTCGCGCTTATGCGCATTCCGTCGTAATTAAGCGAACATCGCAACCATACGGCCAAACGAACCGACATCCGAGATATTTTCAAGCATATTTCATGTTCCCTATGTCTTAACATCATTGTGGAGCTTGAAATTGGGATTGACGGGTGTTAGAAGTGCCGTTACGCAATGAAACAATGTGTAGGGACCATTTCTGCAAATTCTGCCAAAACAGGGGCTAGGCGTGACGCGAGGGGTCTTAGCGTCACGCGAGCCCCCTTCTGGACCAGATTCAGTGTTTAACCAGCTGTATTCAGCCCTTCAAACCCCAAGGGGCAAGGCCACTTGTCAAACTCTTATGGTGAGTGCCAAATGAGCTACCACAACATTTCGACAAGTGTACGGGCGAGATCATTTCCCCTTTTCCAAGAAACGATCCTAACGGTTCGGGAAAAACTATAAATACCCAACCCATTTCCACCATTTTCTCACAAGAATCTGATCTTATGTGCTCTAATTTGAAACCTTTGTTTCATACCTGAGCTATTTTGATCTAGATTAGCATTCGGGGACCCTTTGTAAGTGTTCCTTCGTTCTTTTATTGCTTTTCGAGTCCGAAAGTCAAACTTTGTTTGACTTTCTGCATTGACCAGCTTATGGTCAATGCGAAGTTCGTTTGAACTTCGCAACGTGAGCGTAATCACGATGGTTATAGTCCCTTGTGACTATGCCTACTGATTACCACGTTGTCTAGGGTCGTAAGGGTAAGCGATCTAATAAATCGCTTATACCTTCGAACCCGACCCATTTGGTCGATCATTAGGATCCGACCAAACACATTAGGTGACCATAGTATATAGGGAATAACCTTCTGAGGTTATACCTTATGGTCGCTTCGTTTAAGTAGTTGTATGATAGGTAGTTTATATGCCTTAGGTAAATTACCAAAATACCCCTTTGACGTCAAAATTCATTTTAAGCATATGTAACATAACTTTTGGTATCTAAACTAATTTGGTAACAATATTAGACATAATAAGGCATATTTTACTTGTCATAGGACTAGTTAGGCGGTCCGAACGCGTTTTACGCGAACGACGCGTTAAAGTAGCATAAGCTACCTAAACGGGTCGTAATGGGTCATAAGCACTTAGGTTAAGTTTCATTTTAGTAGGTAGGCTTTGTTAAACCATATTACATGAGTTCTCATACTCATTTGGTTTACAAACCCTCATGCTACCCGATCCTCCGATTTAGGTCCGGTTTATTAACATAGTTACCTATATTAGGTGATGTTTTGACCTCATGTTAGCATGTTTTCCTCATATATAATGGATGAACATATTTCTGGATGATAAATTCTGAAATTAATGAAGTAGTGATAGGATGAATATGTGTTAAAGATTTGAAAACCCTAATGAAGAACAATTTGAATGTGATATGAATACTTGATAATGCTGTGTTTGATCCATTTTGAAATAGAATTAGACAGCAAAACATGTTTGAGTGATTAGGTTGGATAGTACACTATTACATGAAATTGAAATCCTATTGGCTAGTACAAATGCCGACTATTAGCAGGTGTGCCAGTCGAGACCCTTGGTCTCGACTCGAGACCATATAGATGACAACTCGAGATCCACGGTTGCGACACATGTTGCGAGTCGAGAACCCCTAGTCTCGACTTGAGACCACACCACATCGACACAAAACAGCATAACTCGAGATCAGGGTTGCGAGTCTTGTTGCGAATCGAGACATGACTCGAGACCGCCTAGTTTCGAGTGATGAACGTATGACCCGAGACCTCCTCAGTTGCGACTCGAGAACTTGTGGGCTACAACTCGAGACCGCACAGTCTCGATTCGGGACCTCTAGTCTCGACTCGAGACCATATACACGTGCACACTGCTTTGGACTTGCATGCTGTTACGAGCCCAACTAGTTGGGCCGCATACTTGGACTTTGCTTATTTACGTAGATGAGGCTATTGGATGTGATTAATGCCCTGTTGATTAACTGAAGTATTTATACGTGTGTGCCATGATCAATACGTGTATGCAAATGTGTGTAGAAAACATACGTGCACTACCTAAATACGAACCTGACTTGTATGGTACAACTATGTTAGGACGTGGTTGACCACAATATAGCTTGATTGACCTTTCTGTGTATCTGCCGAGCAAACCAAGGTGAGTTCACACCCTCTACAAAGCATGGGATTCCCAGAGGTTGGGAATGGGGTTAAGGAACGTGGATACCTCGTCCTTTCTTGGGTAGGACAGTATTGGTTCAGGAATATAATTCCTCGTCCTCATGGACAGATAACTCGTACTAGACCAAAACTCTATCACGAAGTCCCTTCTTTTTATATCGACTTAATCGCCGGGCCAATGGCGAGCGGGTCGTTAGTTAGATAGCGCTATTTAGGTCTGACAAGCCTCACACCGTGCCGCAGAGGACGGGCGTGAACTAATGGATCTGGGCACGTCAATGAGGATAGACATTGACAGTTCAGGGCACATAAACATAACTACAGTCAGCAGTCGATATGGTAACGAGTCTAGTGTATACATGGGGTAACCCCCACGGCCGAAATGCCAGATAACTAACATGGGGTAGCCCCCACGGCTGTATTGCCAGAATAAATGGGTAAACAAATCACGTTTTCAACTATGGGGTAACCCCCACGGCAGGATGCCAGTTAAAGGAAACTGTTTTTGGAACAACTTAAAATGAACACCCAACCGTGAACTCACTCAACTTGTTGTTGACTCGTTACTACATGCTTTGCAGGTCAGTAGGTACTTAGCTGGAGCTTGCATGGAAGAGAGCCGTTGTGGGACATGGACAGCTGTGTGCCATGTTAAACTTTTGGATATTTAAACTTACGTTTTGGTTTTAAACATTATGCTTCCACTTTGCAACTTAAACTATGTTTTGTTTGGATACCAATGGTGTTGGTTAAACTTTTATAATTGTTAACTTGCGTGTTCAATATGATTGGTGGCTGGATCTTGGTCAGTCACGCCTCCAAGCGGTAGTATTCCGCATGTGGATTTTGGGGGTGTGACAGATTGGTATCAGAGCCATTGGTTATAGTGAACTTGGTTTTAATAAAGGAAAAACGTTTTTGTTAAAACCAGACTATAACCTGTACAGTGCTCAACGGTTCACAACGACGCCTCACTCCACATGCAAGGCTCGACATTCTAGGTGATATGATCTGTGTATATATTGCCTACTTGTTAGTTACATAGTACATTGCTCATGGTATGCTTGGTTAGTATAACTACTGTTGCTTGAACACGTGTGTGCTTACTCCCCTCAGTCATCGCACTTTCACGAACCTCTCTCACTCATATTTCCCTCTTATATGAAGATCATGAGTGGATGCGTTAACATGACTCAAGCCCAGTTGACGGCTCTGATTAACGAACGAGTTGCTGCGGCACTTGCAGCTGCACACGCAGGAGGTATATCCTGCCGTCCAAACTCCTTCTAGGATCTTTAGATCCTACTCTCGTGAACCAACCTTTGTGTTAAACTCTGTCTTTTCTTTCACCCACAATAGGTCAACATGCTCAGCCACCTGTGTGCACTTTTAAAACTTTTATGGACTGCCGACCAACTACTTTTAGCGGCACTTAAGGAGCAGTAGGTCTCCTCCACTGGTTTGAGAAGCTCGAGTCAGTCTTCGAAATGTGTGAATGCCCTGAGGCGCGCAGGGTGAAGTATGCTACCGGTACTCTCGAGGGTTTAGCCCTCACATGGTGGAACGCTCAGGTTCAAATGCTGGGGTTGGTAGCTACCAACGCCACCCCATGGGAAACTTTTAAGGAGATGATCAAGGAGGAATACTGCAGTCGTGACGACATTCATAAGCTAGAAGTCGAGTTCTACAACCTCAAGATGACGGGGTCAGAAATTGAGGCGTATGCTAAGAGATCGAATGAGCTTGCGTTACTGTGTCCTACTATGGTGGACCCTCCAATTAAGCGAATTGAACTCTTTCTCAAGGGCTTAGTGCCAGAAATCCAAAGTCATGTGACTTCAGCAAACCTCGCCACCATCCAGCAGGTTGTTCAGTTGGCTCACCGTCGTACTGATCAGGCGGTGGAGCAGAATAGGTTACCAAAGCGTATAAGTGCTACAGCTACTTCGGATGCTCCTAGTGACAACAAGAGAAAATGGGATGGAGCTTCAAGCAAGGGTTCAACTTCTGTGCAATCTCAGTCTCAGCAGAGAAAGACTGATGACTACAAGAGCCCCAGTCAGCAATCATCTGGTGGTCAAAGTCATGGTGGGTACAAGGGGAATCACCCCAAGTGCAATCGCTGCAACCTACACCACAGCGGGCCATGCACCAGGGGCAACTGTCATCGGTGCAACAAGCCAGGTCACGCCGCCAAGGATTGCAGAAGCTTGTACCCCGCAAACCAGAATCGTCAACAACAAGCCCCTCAGAACCAGCGACAGCAGCAGCAGCAGGGTAACAACAAAGGGTGCTTTCAGTGTGGAGCTGAGGGCCACTTCAAGAAGGATTGTCCCCAACTGAACAGGAACCAGAACAACAACAACTATAATCAGGGGAATGGTAACAATGGGAACCACAACAACAACGATGGTGCCAGGGGGTGGGTGTTCGTGATTGGTCAGGGTGAAGCTAGGAACGATCCCAACGTGGTGACGGGTAAGTTCCTTCTCGACGACTTTTACGTTACAATTTTATTTGATTCGGGTGTCGATACTAGCTACGTGTCACTAGAAGTTAGTCAAATGCTTAAGCGTATTCCAACACCTTTGAACAACAAGCACACCGTAGAGCTAGCAAATGGTAAGAGTTTAGAGGCCGCACACGTAGTCAAGGGGTGTAAACTTGTTCTTGCTAACCAGACCTTCTCTATCGACCTTATTCCTATCGTCTTGGGTAGTTTCGACGTTGTCATTGGGATGGATTGGTTATCCCAACACCGAGCAGAGATTCTTTGCAACGAGAAGATTGTTCGTATTCCTGGTTCAGGCAATGAACCTTTCATGATTCGTGGCGACAAGGGGAGTGCTGTTGAGAACGTCATCTCTTTCCTTAAAGCCCAGAAGTGCTTGCGAAAGGGCCACACTGCTATTTTGGCTCTCGTTACAGACACCTCGGAAAAAGAGAAGAAGATAGAAGATTTTCCAATTGTACGCGACTATCCCGAGGTATTTCCTGAGAAACTACCTGGTCTTCCGCCTCATCGCCAAGTCGAGTTTCAGATTGAACTAGCTCCTGGAGCTGCGCCTATAGCCCGTGCACCTTATCGTTTAGCTCCATCAGAGTTGGAAAAACTCTCTACGCAACTACAAGAACTCTTGGATAAGGGTTTTATTCGTCCTAGCTCATCGCCCTGGGGAGCTCCAGTGTTATTTGTGAAGAAGAAAGACGGTACCTTTAGAATGTGTATCGACTATCGTGAACTCAACAAGGTGACGGTGAAGAATCGTTATCCTCTACCACGCATTGACGACTTGTTCGACCAGCTGCAAGGGTCGAGCTACTATTCAAAGATTGATTTGAGATCGGGATATCACCAGCTGAGAGTCCGAGAAGAGGACGTCTCCAAAACGGCTTTTAGAACTCGTTATGGACACTATGAGTTTTTAGTCATGCCTTTTGGGCTGACAAACGCACCTGCGATTTTCATGGACTTGATGAATCGAGTGTGCAAACCTTACCTGGACAAGTTTGTTATAGTCTTCATCGACGACATCCTGGTCTATTCTAAGAGTCAGGAGGAACACGAGCAGCATCTACGACTTATTCTGGAACTCCTTCGAACAGAACAGCTTTACGCAAAGTTCTCGAAATGCGACTTCTGGCTTCGTGAAGTCCATTTCTTAGGCCATGTGGTGAACAAGGATGGGATCTACGTTGACCCATCCAAGGTAGACTCGATTAAGAACTGGCTTGCACCTCGTACACCAACGGAAATTCGCCAATTCTTGGGTTTGGCAGGTTACTACAGGAGATTCATAAAGGACTTTTCTAAGATTGCACAGCCTCTCACCTCACTAACGCAGAAAGGCGTTGTTTATCGATGGGGAAATGCACAGGAATTAGCATTTCAGCACTTAAAGGATAGACTTTGCAGCGCACCTATCCTTTCATTGCCAGAGGGCACAGACGACTTTGTGGTTTACTGCGACGCATCAATTCAGGGCCTTGGTTGTGTACTGATGCAACGGGATAAGGTTATAGCCTACGCCTCACGCCAACTCAAAGTTCATGAAAGAAACTACACTACGCACGACTTAGAGCTGGGAGCTGTTGTTTTTGCACTTAAAATATGGCGACGTTACCTGTACGGTACCAAGTGCGCCATCTACACCGACCACAGGAGCCTCGAGCACATCTTTAAACAGAAGGAACTGAATATGCGACAACGACGATGGGTCGAACTACTGAATGACTACGAATGCTCGATTAGGTATCACCCGGGCAAGGCCAATGTTGTGGCAGAGGTGGGGGATAGTCAGATCACCGGTCCAGAACATGTGGTAGACACAACTGAACGAATTGCTCAAATACGACAACGCATGGCGGTAGCTCGTGACCGTCAGAAAGTCTACGCCGATAAGGGCAGGAAACCACTTGAGCTCCAGGTTGGGGAGCGGGTACTACTCAAAGTTTCACCCTGGAAGGGTGTGGTTCGTTTTGGCAAACGAGGCAAACTTAACCCACGATACGTCGGACCTTTTGAAATCATCGAGAAAATAGGCAGGGTGGCCTACAGGCTGAACTTACCAGCAGAACTCAGTGCAGTTCACAACGTTTTCCATGTGTCGAATCTGAAGAAGTGTCTGTCAGATGAGACCCACATAGTTCCTCTGAAGGAACTCACTATCGACGAACAGTTACGATTCGTCGAGGAACCAGTTGAAATCACGAACCGAGATGTTAAGGTCCTCAAGAACACTAGAATACCTCTCGTACGAGTTCGTTGGAACTCACGTCGCGGCCCAGAGTTCACCTGGGAACGCGAAGATCAGATGAAACAAAAGTATCCCCAACTATTCGCAAACGGTACAACCACTACTGAGGCTGAAGCTACGGAATTTCGGGACGAAATTCCAGATCAACGGGGGGAGGATGTGACACCCCAGGAAAAACAGTGAAAACCATACAACTTAACTAGCTTCCTCAGTGAGTACTTACCAAATTTCGGGACGAAATTTCTTTCAACTTGGGG
The DNA here is from genome assembly GCA_030545235.1 of Helianthus tuberosus. NCBI lineage: Eukaryota > Viridiplantae > Streptophyta > Magnoliopsida > Asterales > Asteraceae > Helianthus > Helianthus tuberosus. The sequence goes on along the minus strand of CM060354.1, from coordinate 107,725,799 downwards.
ACAATGTGACAACTCGATATTTAGAACCCTTCATTGTATCTCGATATAACATGCTTGAACGTTACGTGTTTATATTAGTAAATGAAAGTTCGTGATTATCTTGACGTGCTACGTGTTATTAATGTGTACGTATAAAGTATAGTTTTATAGTAGTATGTATGTAGTGAACCGAAACCGAAACCAAAACACAAGGACCCGACTCGAGACCGCTTGGTCTCGAGTGAACAGTAAAACAGTTGGGCCAGTTGGGCCATTTGGTCCACCCGGAAGCCCATTAGGGTGCACCTTTTGGTATAAAAACCCATACCATCATCCATCTTCCCCTTACATTTACACTCACACATCATCCTACACACACACTCTCTCTCACTTAAACCCTAGCAACACCACCCTCTCCTCTTGTCTCGAATCAAAGGTGGCAAACCAAGCTCTCGGATTAGCTCGTGTTCTTCACTCGGAGACCATCGGACAACAAACCTACTCTCCTTAACACACTCTTTGTCAACCGGTTAGTGTTTTGGATGTTCACTAGTTGTTTTGTATTCAATGGTGTGACTTGCTTAAAATGATTAAATGATGAATGACATAGGTGAACTCTTGTATGGTAATGAATTGCTAATGAATGTATGGGATGCTTGTGGTCATTCGGATTATGTTAGAAGTTATAGGACAAATGTTATTTTGATGATAATATGCAAGATTGTTATGACATACAAGAATGTGTACACAGGCTTTAGAACCGAGGAATGTATACTAGTTGTTAGAAGCTAATAATGATTCTTGATGCTAGTTAGAAACCGAATCATGTGTTGTTGCTATTAATGATGTTTTGACCTCATGTTAGCATGTTTTCCTCATATATAATGGATGAACATATTTCTGGATGATAAATTCTGAAATTAATGAAGTAGTGATAGGATGAATATGTGTTAAAGGTTTGAAAACCCTAATGAAGAACAATTTGAATGTGATATGAATACTTGATAATGTTGTGTTTGATCCATTTTGAAATAGAATTAGACAGCAAAACATGTTTGAGTGATTTGGTTGGATAGTACACTATTACATGAAATTGAAATCCTATTGGCTAGTACAAATGCCGGCTATTAGCAGGTGTGCCAGTCGAGACCCTTGGTCTCGACTCGAGACCATATAGATGACAACTCGAGATCCACGGTTGCGACACAGGTTGCGAGTCGAGAACCCCTAGTCTCGACTCGAGACCACACCACATCGACACAAAACAGCATAACTCGAGATCAGGGTTGCGAGTCTTGTTGCGACTCGAGACATGACTCGAGACCGCCTAGTTTCGAGTGATGAACGTATGACCCGAGACCTCCTCAGTTGCGACTCGAGAACTTGTGGGCTACAACTCGAGACCGCACAGTCTCGATTCGGGACCTCTAGTCTCGACTCGAGACCATATACACGTGCACACTGCTTTGGACTTGCATGCTGTTACGAGCCCAACTAGTTGGGCCGCATACTTGGACTTTGCTTATTTACGTAGATGAGGCTATTGGATGTGATTAATGCCCTGTTGATTAACTGAAGTATTTATACATGTGTGCCATGATCAATACGTGTATGCAAATGTGTGTAGAAAACATACGTGCACTACCTAAATACGAACCTGACTTGTATGGTACAACTATGTTAGGACGTGGTTGACCACAATATAGCTTGATTGACCTTTCTGTGTATCTGCCGAGCAAACCAAGGTGAGTTCACACCCTCTACAAAGCATGGGATTCCCAGGGGTTGGGAATGGGGTTAAGGAATGTGGATTCCTCGTCCTTTCTTGGGTAGGACAGTATTGGTTCAGGAATATAATTCCTCGTCCTCATGGACAGATAACTCGTACTAGACCAAAACTCTATCACGAAGTCCCTCCTTTTTATATCGAATTAATCGCCGGGCCAATGGCGAGCGGGTCATTAGTTAGATAGCGCTATTTAGGTCTGACAAGCCTCACACCGTGCCGCAGAGGACGGGCGTGAACTAATGGATCTGGGCACGTCAATGAGGATAGACATTGACAGTTCAGGGCCCATAAACATGACTACAGTCAGCAGTCGATATGGTAACGAGTCTAGTGTATACATGGGGTAACCCCCACGGCCGAAATGCCAGATAACTAACATGGGGTAGCCCCCACGGCTGTATTGCCAGAATAAATGGGTAAACAAATCACGTTTTCAACTATGGGGTAACCCCCACGGCAGGATGCCAGTTAAAGGAAACTGTTTTTGGAACAACTTAAAATGAACACCCAACCGTGAACTCACTCAACTTGTTGTTGACTCGTTACTACATGCTTTGCAGGTCAATAGGTACTTAGCTGGAGCTTGCATGGAAGAGAGCCGTTGTGGGACATGGACAGCTGTGTGCCATGTTAAACTTTTGGATATTTAAACTTACGTTTTGGTTTTAAACATTATGCTTCCGCTTTGCAACTTAAACTATGTTTTGTTTGGATACCAATGGTGTTGGTTAAACTTTTATAATTGTTAACTTGCGTGTTCAATATGATTGGTGGCTGGATCCTGGTCAGTCACGCCTCCAAGCGGTAGTATTCCGCAGGTGGATTTTGGGGGTGTGACAGTACACGGGTTACCGAAAGTTAGATGATGAATGGAAACGTATAGAGCTTGATCAAAGTGATGCCAGTATCACATATTCAGAATTTATGAAATACTTGAGGCCATGTGGATGAAACTGTATATCACCATACTGGTTTGCTTGCAAGGAAGTAGAAATCTATAAGAGATATGATATTGGGAGGGTGTTTGGGGTTCCTTATTTTGAAGAAAAAAAGACTTTTGAAGGAAAAAGGACTTTTGAAAAGTGTTTGGGGTTCCTTATTTAGGGCAAAAGTCCTTTGCAAAAGCCAAAAGTCAGGATTTCCTGACTTTTTTTTGGCAAAGGGACTTTTGAAAATAAGCTAAGCCAAATATCTTTGTTGAGTTTCATGAACTTCATTTATTAATACTATTGTTTTATTTTTTTTTCTTATTGTATTATTATTTTTATTTTATTGTTATGTTAAATATATATTTTTTTTATCCACCGAAGTGGAATGTATGCATATGTGTTTATGATTTTTTTTTTCTTTTTTTATTCCTTCATAAGGTTGGCAAGGTTAGTATTTTTATTATTATTAACTATTTTTTTCTCTATTACTTTATTAAAGATTTGAAAATTGTGTTTTTTACTACTTATTATAATATATTTGTATATCCATATAATAAAACTATATATATGTATATTTTTTTCGGGTATTTCAACCATTACCCCCTTAAAAAAAATTTAGTCCCTGAAATTTTCTGGGTTAAGACATAAATGAACAAATATCAAAACAATAACAGAACTGGAAGTTCTCATAACATAGGAAGATAAAAAAAAATATAAGGTTCACAGATGCTTAGTACGAGAAGACCTATTTTTCGATTATACTTGGGTACCCAGATCGAATAGACTCGTCGGTTTCCCAAGTAGCTTCTTGCTCGGAATGGTTCTTCCACAAAACCTTAACGAACGGAATGACCTTTTCTCCTCATAACTCTTTCTTGCCGATCTAATATTGCTTCTGGTTCTTCTTCATAGGATAAATCTTCCTGAATCGTATGCAATGGGTAGCTAATGACGTGAAGCGGGTGGTAATTGTATCCTCGCAGCAAGGAGACATGAAAAACGTTATGAACGTGTGGTAGTTGAGGTGGCAATGCTAACCGGTAGGAAACTTCTCCAACTCTCTCGAGGATTTCGAATGGTCCGATAAAACGAGGGCTAAGCTTTCCTTTGATCCCGAATCTACGGACTCCACGACAAGGTGAGACTTTCATGAACACGTGATCACCGATTTTGAACTCTAGGGCTCAACGATGTTGATCTGCATAACTCTTTTGCCTGCTTTGTGCCTCTTTCAACTTCTCTCGTGCGATGGCAACCTTTTTGTTTGTGATTTGGACTAACTCGGGTCCCTCGATGATCTTTTCTCCTACTTCTTCCCAACAAATCGGTGCTCGACACTTCCGACCATACAAGAGCTCAAAAGGTGCCATATCAATACTTGCTTGCCAATTATTGTTGTAGGCAAACTCAACAAGACATAAGTACTCATCCCAATTCCCTGTCCATTCAAGTGCGCATGCACGTAACATATCTTCGAGAGTCTGGATCGTGCGTTCCGACTGCCCGTCTGTTTGCGGGTGAAAAGCGGTGCTAAATTTCAGTCGTGTACCCCAAGCCGCTTGGAAGCCTTTCCAAAATCGAGAAGTGAATCGCGGGTCTCTATCTGAAACGATCGAGGACAGAGTGCCATGGAGACGAATAATTTCTTGAAGGAACACTTCAGATAACTTGCTAACCGAAAATCCTTGTTTAATTGGTAGAAAATGAGCCGATTTGGACAATCTATCGACTACTACCCAAATAGTATCACTCTTCTTGAAAGTCTTAGGTAAACCCGTCACAAAGTCCATTTAAATCTCATCCCATTTCCAAACTGGAATATCCAACGGTTGTAACAGGCCACTCGCTCGCTGGTGCTCGATTTTCACTTGCTGGCATGTGAGACATCTACTTACGTATTGGGCAATGTCTTCCTTCATACCATTCCACCAAAAATGTTGACGTAAATCTCGATACATCTTTGTAGATCCTGGGTGGATAGAAAATGGCGAGCTATGTGCTTCAGCTAACAATGATTCACGTAGGGCGGAATCATCAGGTACACACAGTCTTTTGCCACACCAAATCACTCCTTGCTCATCCACCCGAAACTCAGACTGCTTCCCAACCTCAATATTTTGTGATATTGCCCATAATTCGTCGTCAGACATTTGTGCATCCTTAATCCGTGAGATAAGGTCGGTCTCGATTTACATTCTAGCAAGATAACCATCCGATTTACCAACCTGAAAGCAAGTGCCCATCTTGTCAAGATCGGATATAATTCGAGGTTGAATTTGAAGACATGATACAATGCCAAAGTTCTTTCGGCTCAAAGTGTCAGCCACCACATTAGCTTTGCCTGGATGGTACTGAATGTTAGCATCGTAATCTTTTAATAACTCTAACCACCTCATTTGCCTCATATTTAGCTCCTTCTGGGTAAATATATACTTAAGGCTCCTGTGGTCTGTGAAAATATCACAAGTCTCGCCGATACAACATGACCGAGGAATGCTACTTGATTGAGCCAGAAATCACATTTTGAAAACTTTGCATACAACTTCTTATGTCGTAAAGTTTCGAGCACTTTACGTAGGTGTTCCTCATGTTCTTTCCTGCTCTTCAAATACACCAAGATATCATCGATAAAAACAATGACGAATTTGTCTAAGAAATCATGGAATACCCGATTCATTAAATCCATGAATACTGCATGGGCATTGGTTAGCCCAAAAGGCATAACCAAGAACTCGTAATGGCCATAACGCGTACGGAAGGCAGTTTTCGGGACATCCTCCTCTCTTATCTTAAGTTGATGGTAACCGGATCTCAAATCTATTTTCGAGAAGAACTTAGCACCCTGAAGTTGATCAAAAAGGTCGTCAATGCGGGGTAGCGGATACCGGTTACGAATCGTAATCTTGTTGAGTTCTCGGTAGTCAATACACAACCGCATACTATCGTCCTTCTTTTTTACAAATAAGACCGGTGCACCCCAAGGTGAGACACTTGGTCTTATGAATCCCAATTCTAACAACTCCTGCAATTGCTCCTTCAGCTCTTTCAGTTCCAATGGAGCCATACGATATGGTGCCTTAGAGATAGGCTCGGCACCAGGGATCAAATCGATTGTAAATTCTATTTCACGGTCAGGTGGCAATCCTGGCAACTCATCTGGGAATACATCGGGATACTCTCAAACAATAGGATGGTCGCTGATACTAAGTTCACTCGCCGAGGTGTCTAAAATCGATGCTAAGAATCTGACACAACCATGTGATATCAACCTTTGAGCTTTTAGCGCTGAAATAATCTTAAGAGACTTATGAGGTTGTATCCCCGGATATACAAAATCAGGATGATGAAGATCACCAAATATAACTCGTCGAGAATGACAATCGATAGTTGCACGGTGTAGGGTTAACCAATCCATTCCGAGGATAACATCAAAGTCAAACATTTGCATCGGAAACAAATCCGCATTACGCACGATCGAACCAATACGAATAGGACAATCTTTATATACATAGGTAATAACTAACGAGTTTCTCATAGGAGTGGAAATGGATAGAGTATGATCCAACATCGAGGGTTCGATCATAAGATGTTTAGTAAACAAGTGAGAGACTAGAGAATGTGTTACCCCTGTATCAAACAATACATAGATATCACGTTCTCCAAGTTGAAGAGTTCCAGATATAGTACCTGGGGTATTAGCAGCCTCAGTAGCAGTAAGTGCGAAAACTCGTCCTCCAGTGTTAGGTGGTGCAATAGTGGCGGTATTCTTTTTATCTTCTTGTTTAGTACACTCCATGATCTTATGTCCAGCTTGGCCACAACGAAAACAAGTTCCCAAAGCTCGACGACATATGCCTCGTTGACGCTTCCCACAACTATTACATGGTGGGATCAAGGTTTGGTTTCGATTTCCATGTTGATTTAGTGGTTTTGCTGCGACCGGCGCTTCATACGGCTGAATTTGATTTTGTGTCGGCCTTGAGTTTTGGGGTCTAGGCTGCCATGGTCGAGTCTGATCTCTAGGATTTCGCTTTGCTTGAACTCTGCGGTCTTGCTGTTGTGGTGTAGTGGATGACTGACCTGCTGTCTGGGTGCGAATTCCATCTCTGTCCCTTTTCTTGTTTTCCCCTGTTCGAGATAAGAATTCTTTCCTCTCAAATTCACAAGTCTTGATTGCATCAGCCACTTCTGTAAGGTCCTTGAACTTCATATACATAATTGACTTCCGGATTCGATCACAAACGGCCCATTTACAGTTTTCAGCTTGCATTTCCGGAGTTCCTGCTGCATCACCGACAATACTAGCCAACCTTGCAAACCGAGTCATAAACTCTGATGCTGGTTCATCATTTCCCTGTCGAATAACAGCGTACTCCCTGATGTAGGCTTCTCTGTCAGCTGTGGAGAAATACTTCTCATAAGAGATAGTACAAAAATCAGCCCATGGAAGTGTAGCGGCATAAATATCTCCTCCTTTAGCTTGTTTGAATCCCTCCCACCAAGTTTGCGCATCATCTTCCAATTTGTAGGTGGCCAATCTGACTTTGTACTGGTTTTCAACTCCCAATACTTCAAAGATTTTCTCAACATGAGCTATCCAGTTTCTAGCTTCGATTGGAGAGGTTGCATGACTGAAAGATTTTGGCTGTTCTTTTTGGAACCTCTTGAGCCATACGTGGATGCCCGCAGCGTTATTAGTCTCGGTGTTCCCAACAATTCCAGGTCCAGAATTGGCATAAGTATTAACGTGTCCTCCAGAGCGAGTTTGTAGAAGAACTGCCTCCACAGTTTGAGCAACAAGGGTAGGAAGCAATCCAGCAAAGGCTTGGTTGATAGCAGAAACCATGTTTGGATCAACTGGCATATCATTGGATGCAGTGTCTGCCGGACCACGGTTCACTCTGCGAGTGGTCTTACAGGTCTGGCGACGAGGTGGCTAAAGGAATTAGCAAGAAGTTAGAACCTTCGAAGGGCAAGAGTGAATAAGAATGATTGATAGAATCCTAACCCAAGCGTCTACCCAATCCTCACATGTCTTTAATTATTAGTGTTTAAGTTTTCTACAGGAAAGAGCCTATGCTCTGATACCATAACTGTAACACCCCACCCCGAAATGAGGTGACGTGTTATGTTACTATTACAATATTCAAAACATAAGACATAATTCCATAAGTTAAACGTTAGGAGTACATCACCAAAAGAACGTACAAGAGCCCTAGGGTAATGTTTATTACATATTAGAGGGTGGTCAAGATAGATAAGATAGCATATGCTACAAAAATGACTAATTTCCTCTGATTAAAAATCCTAGAGCTCAATTCTTCTCTCTTCACACCCCGCCCTGAGTACCCTGAGAACCTGCTGAGTACAAAGAATTACGAAATGAGCCGAATGCCCAGTACGGATAAAAGGCATAAGCAAAATAATATGATGAAGAAATAACATAACCTGAAATGATACGATGCAAAGTAACACAAGTCAACAATGTATATGGTAGCATATGGATGTACCCATGAGCCGAATATCTTAACTTATAACAGACATGCACATTAAACTGCAGACCCTATGTGCCGAACGTGTAACGGAGTGTGGGCATACACAACAACCTTACACCATAAATCATATACATATTTCCTAGGACCAGTCCATACGCCTCCTAATGGCCTCATGTACCTCTCTAGTACTAAGGAGACGTCGTGATTTATGTTCACCGTCACGGTAGGTGCTGCGCCATCGATGCCGCAATGACGTGCTTGTGGTCACCCCCACAAGTAGTGACATGCTCGGGTAACTGAATATAACAACTGAAATGGCACCGTAACGATATATCTCAAACACGCTCTCAAAGCGTCAAGGAAAAACGTAATAATATCTTAACATAACCTTAACACTGGAACATGCGACAACGAGTTCAATTCAATAAATCCTATCGCATGCGAGGCAATACTAAGCTCAACATAACAGCGCCAATAAAATCATCAGCGAGAACATGAATAAACGGATAACCAATCGAAACATATTGAGATGTCAAAGACGTTAGGAGTTCCAACGGTAAATATATATTCAAAAGGGTTTCTAAACAATCGAATCATATAACAAAGGGAGAGGGCAAGGATCCGTACCTTGAAAGATGATGCACAATGATATTATACTCGTTCTTTTAGGGGGTCGTGATATCCTACAAGTAAGTTATACTTAATGAGAATTATACTTTTAACTTTCGTGTGGTATACTTATCCGAAAGGCCTAAATTTCATCGAACTTGAGTACTTATAAAATTACGGGTTTCTTATTAAATATTGTGATGCTTCAAGCTTAGATTTGAGACACCAATATTATTTATATTTGTTATTATAATACTTATATTAGGTTTCCAAATAATATAATTATATATATCTTGTAGAGTACAATTTCTTATAAATGTTTTCACAGTATGAGGAACCGGTTACAAGTTTTATGGGAGTTTCTATATCATATCTTATTATCAGCACATTTGTAACCAATATTTATTATCCATATTATTTGTCCAAAACTATATTATACAATTTATTATTTTCATAAATCTTGTAAGGTTTATTATGTAATGCAAATCAAAAACTGGCTAACTAGTTTCCAAACGTAGATTATGCCGTTATTTTATCTTTTTTTTTTTTTTGAAAAATTAGATGATGTCTTTTAATCTATTAAAAAAAGCTAAAATAAATAATTGATGCAAATCTGTTATTTTTAAACAGAATATTTTAATGGTGTTATAAATTATTAAACTGTTGGCTAGATATAAGAATCCACAATTATAACAAGCAAAACTTAATCAATTTAAAAGGAGTGTAACAAATGGGATACGAACCCGTGACTCAGTTTGTGTTAAATAGAGATTAAATCAGAGAGCCACAACACTAACTTTTCTTTTAAGAATTTATTTACATAGATATCCAACAGCTCTTAAGCGTTCCATATTCTTTAAATTAAATCCGTATGTAAACATATATAAACAAATCAAATCGAATTCTGCTACAATCAATCGGCTTACGAAAGGGTTGTGAGCTACCTGTGGTGGAGTTATCGGCATCCAGTGGAGCTGTAGCGGTGCTGGCTATGTTAATGGTGGCGTGTGACCATAGTTGCGTCGGAAATTCTGCAGCGACGGTTGGTGGTTTAGTGTTGCTCCTGGTGGTCGGCAACAATGACGGATTTCCGAGACGAATGGAGATAGCTTATGTATTTGGTGTTCAAAAGAGGTTGGTCGGAGATGGTACACGGGTTACCGAAAGTTAGATGATGAATGGAAACGTATAGAGCTTGATCAAAGTGATGCCAGTATCACATATTCAGAATTTATGAAATACTTGAGGCCATGTGGATGAAACTGTATATCGCCATACTCAGTGGCGAAGCTTGAAGTTTTCGTCGGGGGGGTCGAAAACGTATATACCAAAAAAATTCTATAGAACCGGGGGTCAAAAACGTACATACCCAAAAATTTCTATACAAAAACTACATGTACAACATTACTGAGCGAAATGTTCGGGGGGTCGGGCGCCCCTCCCGGCCCCTTAAATGCTACGCCCCTGGCCATACTGGTTTGCTTGCAAGGAAGTAGAAATCTATAAGAGATATGATATTGGTAGTACAAGTTGATATCTTTGTTGACTTTCATGAACTTCATTTATTAATACTATTGTTTTATTTTTTTTATTTTTTTTTCTTATTGTATTATTATTTTTATTTTATTGTTATGTTAAATATATTTTTTTTTATCCACCGAAGTTGAATGTATGCATATGTATTTATTATTTTTTTTTTCTTTTTTTATACCTTCATAAGGTTGGCAAGGTTAGTATTATTATTATTATTATTAACTATTTTTTTCTCTATTACTTTATTAAAGATTTGAAAATTGTGTTTTTTTACTACTTATTATAATATATTTGTACATCCATATAATAAAACTATATATATGTATATTTTTTCGGGTATTTCACAACGCATATGTAGCGTTATCACCCAAAGTTTGCACTTGCAAGTTCCACCATGTAATGGCCTCGTTGAGAAACAGGCCAGTAACGAAAGTGACATGCTGATTTGCGGAACATCTGCTCATTCTGATGGTGGAATCCATTTTCTCAGTCCATCGCACGAAAGCTACAGCACCGCCTGTGCCATCGTAGTTAAGTGGCTTGCAGTCCAGAAACTGCTTGAATGTGCACCCTGAAATTGGACAAACGGATTATGAATGAGCAAACAGTGAATCGCACGAATAGATCACAAAAGGAATTTAATGAGTTGTCACAAAAAATGACCAAACATTACCATTAGCATTGTTTCCGCCAGTGCCGCCACTGGTTTCGACGCACGATGCTTCGTACAGTGCTATGGCTTGTGTTATCCTTTCTTCGATTAGTGCATTCAGTTCTGCCTCAGTCGTAGGCATTGGTGGGGGTGGGGTGGATTAACTGTCCGTGAACGTAAGGCTCTCCTTGGTGGCATGATTCTTCCAAGGGAGAAATAGGATAAAGATTAGACGTTGATTTGGTTACTAAATATTTCTTTTATTAAAAGAAAAATATATATTCATAACATTAAATAACAATATCACCAAGGCATACATCATACGAGTAAATAAGTTAACATAAGCAATAAGATATGTCCAACCAGACCATTCAGATGCATATAAAAGATAACACCAAGTTTTTCATATATATCATTCAACCGGTTACATAATCGTTTGAAGGAAACAAAATGGACTCGGGCTACATAACCCGGTCATACTAGTCTAGTATAAACAAAAGAGATAACAAAATCTTCCTTCAAACTGTGTGATCCGCTGTCTCTCGGTTGTCTTCAAAACTCGGTGGAGCGTATGTACACAAAAACGGGTAACTACATCCTGTTACAAAAGATAACCTGCAAGTGAACGTCTATGGTGGAGGGGGGATAGGTGGTGGAGTCAGAAGTACCAAACCGTGAAGGTGAGTAAGCTCCTCCTCGAGTTCCTGAACTCGATGGATAAGGAAGTCTATCTGCTGCTCGAGCGTCAGTACACGAGCACGTAAGACAACGGTGGGTAAACCAGGTGATGGTGGTGGAGCATGTGGTGGTGAATGAACTGGTGGTGGTGGAGGTCTAGCGTCATCGAGCTGCTGAAGCTCATGAACTCTGCGAAAAAGTATGTCGACCTGAAGTTGTAGAGATAGTAGAATATCGTCGGTAGTAACAGCTGGGAAATGCGATGGATGGTATGGATCTGTCGTGGGCATAACATGAGGTGGAGAGTGTGGTGTAATAAGAGGCTCGACAGGGACCTATGGAACTGAGCGAAACTGCTGATAGTATAGGTCCATATCACTGGGTGGTATGTGGGCATGTCCCGATGGTCCAGCCTCATCGGTATGATCAGTAGGTGGTATGATAGGTGCGAAGCGCATGAGGCGAATGTGCTCAGGAGATGTATCTGGAGCAGGGACCTGAACAGGTGCAGGGATGACTGGCTCTGCTAGCATGATGTCATCCCCAAAGTCTGTGTTTCGCTGTAGGCCAATGGCCTGTAGTGCAGACGAAGTAACGGATGCATAAGAGGAAGCCTCTGAGTCGGTATCTGGATCAGAAGAAATATCGATCACCGAGACCACTGGTGATGCAATGTCTAAAATAACCACATCATGAACTTCTCCGTCTCCCAAATCAGCATTCATGTGATCCACTGGAATCGCTGGAACGACGTCGTCGTCATCGTCGAGGTCGACGATAAAAGGCATAACATCAAGAGGAGCGACGTCTAAGGGTATAACCTCGACTACATGTTCACCCTCAGGGTGACCCAAAATAACTATCTCGTTGAGTAGAGGGGGAATAGCTAACACATCATCATCGATGATGTCGCCTAGAAGTGCGAACGGCTGAAAGTCGTCCATGTCGCTGTCAGACGTAGAGTCGCTATCTGATGAGATGACCTGAACCTCCGGCACGTAATCGTCGTCGGATACAATCTCCATGGGGTCTACGTCGTCGTATACGTTGCTACCTTCAGACGAAGACCTGGTGACCTGAGAAATAAGTTGTTCGACACGTATGATTAATTGTTACTTTACATATATACACGAAATGTATTTTTCACATAATGTTCATTTTAAGTTATCCTAATTGAGTTGTGTGGATTAATCTTAAATTTGCATGTCTACCATTTAGATGACTAAGACACTAATGTCCTTGCTTGATTTATATGAGATGAATTCTTGTTGAAAATGGACCATGAAAAATGTTTATGCAAATGAAAACATTTGTTTGTGTTTAAATGTTTTTCGTGAGAGATCCCTAGTGATTGTAGACTTAGACTCAAAAAAAGAATCCTGGTTCACTACAATCGATGCTCTGATACCAACCTGTCACACCCGCTCATAGCGGAAGCGCGAGGTGTGATCTGTATGGTTTTCATTGCATAAATATCGATGTACATGAACAAACTGTATGAATAAAACATACTCCATTGCCATTACATAATTGTTTTCAAAAGATCACAACATAAGTTTAGTGTGTCGGTTACAAACCATTAAGATAAAAGTAAAGTGTTATAGTTCATACATCAAAATGAAAATAAACTACTAAGGTTTAAACCATATATTGCCGCAAGGAGGCGGAATATAATAGATAAACCCTCCAAAAGATGGCATGGAGTTCCGGTACTTGTTATCTTGACTATGAATCCCGACATGGTCCATTAATTCCCTGAAATACATGTTAAGTTTGGAAAACATCAACAAAAGTTGGCGAATTCATGCAGTTTAGTTATAAAAGATGTATTTAAAATGTAAGTTATAGTATGTAAAGCGTTAAATGAAATCGTTGATCATTAATTTTTTGCAAGGACATTAATATGTGTGATGAAATAGGAAGCAATCCAAACCTAGACGATTTCGTGTCGACTACCATCGACTGGGACACAAACGCACTCTCCCGTATGGGTCTATGACCAAGAGTGGGGCTCGCCAAAACCCATTAGATCTAACCCTATGTACCTAGGTCCAAACTGGATTAATGGTGCTTAGATGTATGACCCTAATCGCACTTGATCTAAGGTGTTTCATTCCCTAACTTTAACATACGATTGAACATGTATTTTCCCCGATAGTTTTAAAGTTGTAAAACATTTAAATGAATAGGGGACATGAACTCACATTATTGCGTCCGTGAATGGTACGTGTTTGTGATCTTACGCGTGGTCGTCTTGAACAATGTTGCGACCTACAAATGTTCTTATATTTGTTAGACACTTCGGTCTTTGTAAATGACTTAAGTACAAGTCTTGTGTCTTAAATATGTGTAAGACTTGTATGTCTTTGTTGTTCGTTGAACTGTGTATTAGATGTATGATTTGTTAAACTGTTATATATATATTTCACCAAATATATATATATATATATATATATATATATATATGTATATGTAATCTTGTATCTTGTGAGTTGTATCATCGAGTCTTGTCTGAATAAATTGTATAATTGTATTTTCATTAATTATATGTCATTGGGCCGAGCCCATGTCTTAATGTTATTGGGCCTTAGCTCATATGTTTTAACATTGGGCTTAGCCCATGTATTCATGTTATTGGGCTTAATGTTATTGGGCCTAAATAGTATTAGGCCTAAAGGTTATTGGGCTTAATGTTATTGGACCTTGGCCCATATGTTTGGTATTGGGCTTAGCCCATGAGTTTTGATATTGGGCTTAGCCCATGTATTTATGTTAAGCCCATTTAGGATGATAAGCCCATTTGTGAAAATATATTCTTTCATTTTTATAAAAGTTACTAAATATAGGCTTTTTAATTAAAAGAATACATAATAGTTTTTTATAAGTTTCAAAACATCCGGATATTGTTGTCGGTGATTTGTATGTATTCGCGTCGAAAGATCGCCTAAGCGTCGTAGTAACTCCTCGGAATGGCGATATGTTTATAGATTCGCCCGTCGTCCGTTTTGACCATACGTTGTGTCTGAAAGCTCGGAATGTCCGTAAGTTGTTTTTAAGGCGTATTTACATGTAGTCTTGTAAGACTTTAGTCGAAATATACATTGTGTTTATTTGTACCACTGTATTCAAGTTCCTAGTTATCATACTTATAACTAATACAAACAAATAACACATAGCACATAAGTTGTTAAGTTAACTAAATATGTATTTTCTTAAAAATATATATTTATATCAAACTTTGCTTTTATAAAAACTATTCTTTAAAATCTTTTTAATCTAATAAAGATTTTGTCAAATATAATAGTTTTCATAACTTATGATTTTTAAGAAAAAAAAATGGCCATATTTCCTTTGAAATATATACTTTGCCATGTTTATATAAAACATATCTTTTTCTTTTTTTTTGGGTAAAGGGTTACCCCGGTAAATTTTATAAATCACCAAACAAAAAACAGGGTGTGCCAAGACACTGACACACACTACTAGTCAAGACAAACCAAGACTAGAACATCCAAGAAAACAACCAAGGACAAAAACATACAGCCAGAAATAAAAACAAAACCCGATCAAACAACCCCTATCACACAGGACAACGAACAACGAGCTAACACAACAACTCTAGCCCGGATCACAATCCAAGTTCTTTAACGAAATCTGCCAGGTATCCACAACAACTCTAGCCCGGATCACAATCCAAGTTCTTTAACGAAATCTGCCAGGTATCCAAGAGGTTGCATATCTTTTTCTTATAAAATCACCAATAATCTTCTCATATTTTTCTTAATAAAAACATATGAGATTTATCTCAAAATCTTAACAAGATGAAATCAATAACATGTAGGGTTTTGGTATGATCATAACATAAGTTAACTAGTTCAAAATCCATGCTTTACTTCTAGTTTTAACAAGCTTTTTATAAAAACCCATCTTGTATGTTTCTTTTTATAACTTTGTAAAAGTATTATTTTTAGTTAAAAACCTTACATACTTTAACAAAATCAAAGATTATGATCATCCATCTAAACATTTATGTTTAACAAAACCCTTAAACATTTTCATGTACACTTGTTAGATTATGTTTTTAAACATCATCTAACAAGTTATTTGTATGCTAATCATCCAAAACTAGATCAAAAATGCAAGTAATCATCCTTAAATCACAACATAAACACACTTTTATATTATGATTATTATTTTGTGTGATTATTTAGTTTATTACATGTTCTTTACACAAATAATGCATAAATAAGTATGAAAAAGAGATTTTAGAAGCTTACTTCTAGCACTAATGGCTAGGGATGATTTTGATGATGATAAAAGCAAAGAAAAGGGATGATCTTGATGATTGAAGGCTCTTGGATGGATGGAAATGCTTGCTTCAACTTATGGTTGCCTTAGATCCTCCTAAGTTCCATGAAAATTCCATCTTGATCATCAAGGAAATGGCTAGAAAATGAAGTTGGTGGAGGGTTGTTCTTGGCCGAAAATGGGGGTATGGTTGAGAGAGTTTGTGTGTGAAAGTTATGGGGTAAAATGTGAGTAATGTGCTAGTAAACTAAGTTTCACAAAGTGTTATCAATCTTTCACCAACATTTACCACTTGCCCACTTGGTTAACAACTTGCAAACTAGGTAAATATCAAAAGTTCCATGAAAATTCCATCTTGATCATCAAGGAAATGGCTAGAAAATGAAGTTGGTGGAAGGTTATTCTTGGCCGAAAATGGGGGTATGGTTGAGAGAGTTTGTGTGTGAAAGTTATGGGGTAAAATGTGAGTAATGTGCTAGTAAACTAAGTTTCACAAAGTGTTATCAATCTTTCACCAACATTTACCACTTGCCCACTTGGTTAACAACTTGCAAACTAGGTAAATATCAAAGATATTTGTGGAAACAAGTTGGGAGGGGGGTCCCATGTGACAACCCGTAACTTCAAGGTACAAACCGTTTGTTTCACTTTTATAAATCGAATCTTGTATTTGTTTTATTTGATAGATTAATTAGATTTCATCCATGTCGCGTTGAATTGACTGGAGTTGTTTGAACGATAGTCATGTCCCACTAGTCGACCCAACCTCTTCGCGCAACCCGAAACCTTTGAGAGTCAAAACATAGCGTGGATATTACACGACATTGCTAACTCGTTGTGCATATATATATATATATATATATATAAATAAATAAACGAAGTGATAACTATACTAATAAGGTTTGATAATAATGATAATATGCATATGTGAAAGATTTATAAATCAAAAAGTTGGGTTGGTGGGAAACCTTTGCGTGACCCCAGCCCACTTTACCTAGTTATCGGCCCACACACACACATTCCCACCGATTGATTTGTTCCAGCCTGTAAATTTCGTAGCTTGTTTTTAGAATAGCGATCACCCCACAAACCCTACGGCAGCAAGATAACCACCCCCTCATCGTCGCAAGTTTCTTCCCTCCCTTGAAACCCTACGACAAACCAGCCATCACCATCGTCTTCTCCGGCGAGTTCAGTCTCTGCCGAACACCGGTAAGATCCTCTATTCCCCCACTCGCTCGTAATTCTAGTTATAAGATTCGTCACGGTTTCGGTTCGAGTTGTAGTTAATGTTCACATAATTCCCTGGTTATATGAATATGTTTGTATATAAACAGCAATGGATTGGTAGGTTATGAAATTATGTATGAGGAATACCATGCTTATATGTGAATGTTTTTGTGAAATTGTTTAGCGAGTATGCATGCACATGTAACAGTAGGTGGGAAGAGTATGAAACTATATATGCGATGACATGTATGAGTATGATAGTCTGAACGTGATCTATGAATCTGTTTATCTGATTTTTTTGATGTAACCAAGCCGTAGGTGCGTAGGCACGAAACGGGTTAACGATGTCGACATTTATGAACGAACTAGGAATGTTATGTGTCCTTACTTGAGTGATTTCATGCAACTGTCGACATCATGCTCGGTCGATCGTTGGTAGTTATGGAGCGTTTGAGACCTTAAAAATTGAACAGTATGTACAAACACATGTGAGGTGAATGATGTTTTGGGTCCGATTTGATTGATGTTCTCGTGTAGCTCTTCAAAAGTGAAAAGGGTATTTGTTATGTGATTTGAATTACTGATGCATGGGACTCGTGTTAATATTATAGATGATAATGAATATTATTCATGAGTTGCATGATGTGATTTTTCCTTAGAATTGCATGATTTAGGTGATGTTGGATCACTGTTTGAGCATTGAACGCATGATTGGGATTGTTGATTTGGACCGAATACCTTAACAGGTCATATGCTTATTGCCTGGGCTGATGTTTGGTATTGGATTGTTAGAAAGTATTGGATTAGCTTATTAGTTGGGCCACATGTAACTACTGAGCACACACACACATATAATCTGAATTGTGGTTCTGGGCCACAACCGAGCCAGTTCGCAGTTGGGCCGCGATGACAACACGGGGCCACGAGGTTCCTATGCACACAACCCAGCTGGGCCGGAGCCAACTGAGCAACGTAACTGGACTTGGGCCAGCAACGTTGGGCCGAGAAGGACTGCCAAGGCAGTGTTTGTCACACCCCCAAAATCCACTAGCGGAGTATCACCGCATGGAGGCGTGACTGACCAGGATCAAGCCACCAATCATATTGAACATAGCATATAATTAAAGTAGTTTATGAAATCCATCACAATACAATTGGTGTTCAACAAAACATAGTCTAAGTAGCGGAAGCATAATATGAAAACCCGAGATAAGCATTAAGTTCGAAAAAAGTTATAATGTTTTAACTTGGTATCCACTGTCCATGTCCCACAACGACTACGCCTCCCTGTGCAAGCTCCATGAGTACCTAACGTCCTTCAAGGCATGTAACAAAGAGTCAACGACTAGTTGAGCGAGTTCACAGTTGGTTGTTCAGTTAAAGAGTTCGTTTCAGGAATTGTGAGTTTGTTGCATAACTATGCGTTACCCAGTACCCTTGTTTCCCAAATCTATACTATAAGGAGTGGGGGCTTCCCATGTTGTATGTACTAGACTAGTTGTAACCATAAGTGTTCTTCCCAAACCGAGAACAGAAGTACGTACGAGGTTTACGTAGGTTTTACGTAAGTGCCCTTCACGACCCGAGGACAGTGATAAGTATGAGTTTACGTAGGTTTTACGTAAGTGCCCTTCACAACCCGAGGATAGTAGTAAGTACAAGTTTACGTAGGTTTTACGTAAGTGCCCTTCGCTATCCGAGGACGATGGTAAGTAGTCTAGTAGTGGTGAAAGTACGAGTATTTGTTCAATCCCATTCCCAACCCGCCGGGGAATCCCATGCCTTGGATAGGGTGTGAACTCACCTTGGTTTGCTCGGCAGATACACAGAAAGGTTACTTGAGCTATAAGGGGTCAACCACGTCCTACCATGGTTACCATACAAGTCAAGTCTAGGTTCAAGTAATGCACATATGTTTACACATAAGCTAACAAGTTACGAACACGTATTGATCATGGCAAACACGTAAGACATGTTAACACATTAACAATAGCAGTCAGGTATTCATCATGTCCAAACTTGTGCGACCCGAAAAGATAAAGTCCAATAACAGGCGGCCCAACCTATTGTGCGATCAGCATAACTTGTGCGATCCACAATGGGTTGTGCGATTGGAAATCAACCCGGCCCAATAACATAAACAATTTCCAATCATGTACACGGCCCAACAAATAAACATGAGTCTTGTGCGGTCCGGATGGTCTTGTGTGACTGGTACAAAACTTGTGCGATTGGGATTGGGCTTTGAGGCCCAACCGTGAAACAGTTTGTGTGTGGCCCAAGCCTTGTGCGATAGACACGGTCTTGTGCGATCATGCATAACATAGTTGTACTGTGCTTAATTGGTGGTACCAGATCTTGTGCGACTATACTTGTGCGATCAGTTGCCTTGTGCGATTGAGCTCTTGTGTAATTCAAGGGCTTGTGTGATTGCACTTGTGTGACTGGGGAACTTGTGTGATTTGTTTTAATTATCCCGAAATCATGGCAATCAGTTA
Organism: Helianthus tuberosus; assembly: GCA_030545235.1. Taxonomy (NCBI): domain Eukaryota; kingdom Viridiplantae; phylum Streptophyta; class Magnoliopsida; order Asterales; family Asteraceae; genus Helianthus; species Helianthus tuberosus. The sequence goes on along the minus strand of CM060354.1, from coordinate 107,706,099 downwards.
CATGGTTTCCATTTATGTAGTTATCAATCAACAACTAATAGTTTCCAACCCAAACAATAATCGATCAAAACAAGCATATTCTAACCGATTTCTCATGAATTCTAATCATGAATAACACACGAACAAATATCATAACACTTAAACATATTCACATGATTTATGCTCTTGATTACCAGCATGCATATCAACCTAACAATTCTACATATTATCCGCATATGAACACATATCAGCCGATTAGCAAGCATTCGGTTTTAGATCAATAATATGCACATTCGATTAATATGAACATTTTCAATACACATATGTGAGCCGATTTCATGAACACTAAGATCCCATCAGTTTATATCATGTTAAATCACAAGACGTCACTAAATCATCATGTAATACACCTAGATCATAACATCATCAAACATACAATCGATAAACACAAACACTAACCGGTTAGAAGGTGAAACAGAGATGATCCGAACAAGGAAGCTTCAAGAGATGGGAGTGTTCATGCCGTCGGCTTTGAGAGGGAGAGAGAGGTATTAGGGTTTGGTGTGTAAAGTGTTTTGCAAAACAATGAAGAGTATACCCCCTCCTCATGAGGTTATGCGACACAAGGGAGTGGGTCGGACCCATCATGGGTTGCCCATTGGTTTCGGATACAAAGATTGTGGCCCGAGTGGACTTGTGTGATCGGTTCGATTTGTGTGTTTGGGCTCGTTTAATATACATACATTCAATACACATAAACATATAACATATCATTCAATTAATTATCAACGTTCACATAATCACATCACGTTCACATACGTTACATTAATCACAAAGATAGGTTCGAATTACGAGTTGTCACATTATCCCCAAGTTGAAAGAAATTTCGTCCCGAAATTTGGTACGTACTCACTTAGGAAGCTAGTTAAGTTGCATGGTTTTCCTGGGGTGTCACATCCTTCCCCCGTTGGTTTGGAATTTCGTCCCGAAATTCCGCAATAGCTTCAGCCTCAGTAGTGGTTGTACTGTTTGCGAACAATTGGGGGTACTTTTGTTTCATTTGGTCTTCGCGTTCCCAGGTGAACTCTGGGCCACGACGGGAGTTCCAACGAACTCGAACGAGCGGTATTCTGGTGTGCTTGAGGACCTTAACATCCCGGTCCATGATTTCAACTGGTTCTTCGACAAATCGCAACTGATCGTCGATCGTGAGCTCCTTCAAAGGAACTATGAGGGTCTCATCTGACAGGCACTTCTTCAGATTTGACACATGAAAAACGTTGTGAACTCCACCGAGTTCTGCTGGTAGGTTCAGTTTGTAGGCAACCTTGCCTATTTTCTCTATGATTTCGAACGGTCCGACATACCGCGGATTGAGCTTGCCTCGTTTGCCAAAACGAACTACACTTTTCCAAGGTGAGACTTTGAGTAGCACTCGATCCCCAACATGGAACTCGAGTGGTTTCCTGCGCTTATCAGCGTAGCTTTTCTGACGGTCACGAGCTGCCGCCATTCGTTGTCGTATCTGTGCAATCCTTTCTGTAGCATCAACTACAAGTTCTGGACCCGTGATCTGACTATCACCCACCTCTGCCCAGCAAATAGGTGATCGGCATTTACGCCCGTACAATGCCTCAAATGGAGCGGCTTGAATGCTGGTGTGGTAACTGTTGTTATACGAAAACTCCACTAACGGGATATGGTTTTCCCAGCCGTTGCCGAAGTCAATTACACATGCTCGCAGCATGTCCTCTAAAGTTTGAATCGTGCGCTCAGACCGCCCATCCTTCTGAGGGTGATAAGCCGTGCTCATGTCTAGACGAGAGCCAAAAGATTTGTGCATCGCTTGTCACAGTTCTGAAGTAAATCGTGCATCACGATCAGAAATAATGGAGGTTGGCACTGTCACACCCGCTCATAGCGGAAGCGCGAGGTGTGATCTGATCGGTTCTCATTGCATAACAATATAAGTGAACATACTAAATGAATAAAAACAAGCTCCAATGCCATTGTCATAATCGTTTCAAAAGAACGCAACATAAGTTAAATGTATTGGTTACAAACCATCAAATAAAAATAAGTTGTCATTGTTTTATACATCAAAATGTAAGTCTTAAAATGTCAAGGCTTTGACCACTATATCACCCCAAAGAGGCGGTATATAACGGGCAAGCCCTTCAAATGGTGGCATGGAGTCTTGATACTTGCTTTCCTTGACTGAAATGTCCGCATGGTCTACTAATTTCCTGAAATACATGTTAAGTTTGAAAACATCAACAAAAGTTGGCGAGTTCATGCAGTTTAGTTGTATGAGATGTATCTGTAAAATGTGAGTTGTATAAAATGTATCTGTAAAATGTGAGTTGTATAAAATGTATCTGTAAAATGTGAGTTGTATAAAATGTATCTGTAAAATGTGAGTTGTATAAACTGTATCCATAAAATGTGAGTTATATAAGATGTATCTGTATGTGATGATGTAGTATGTAAAGCGTCAATGAAATCGTTGATCATTAATGTTTCGCGAGGACATTAATATGTGTGACGAAATAGGAAGCAATCCAAACCTAGACGATTTCGTGTCGACTACTATCGACTGGGACACAAACGCACTCTTCTGTATGGGTCCATGACCAAGAGTGGGGCTCGCCAAAAACCATTAGATCTAACCCTCTGTACCTAGGTCCAAACTGGATTAATGGTGCTTAGATGTATGACCCTAATCGCACATGATCTAAGGTGTTTCATTCCATGACTTAACATACGATTGAACATGTATTTTCCCCGATAGTTGTAAAGTTGTAAAGCATTTAAAATGAATAGGGGACATGAACTCACAGAATTGTGTCCGTGAATGGTAAGTAACTGTGATCTGACGTACGGTCGTCCTGAATAGTGTCACGACCTACAAACGTTCTATATTTGTTAGACACTTCGGTCTTTGTAAATGACTTGAGTACAAGTCTTGTGTCTTAAATATGTGTAAGACTTGTATGTCTTTATTGTTCGTTGAACTGTGTATTAGACGAATGAATTGTTAAACTGTTATATATATATTTCACCAAATATATATATATATATATATATATATATGTAATCTTGTATCTTGTGAGTTGTATCATCGGGTCTTGTCTTCTTGATTTCGTGTCTTTGTATAAGTAAATTGTATAATTGTAATTTTTATCAATTATATGTCATTGGGCTTAGCCCAAGAATTCATGTTATTGGGCCTAAATAGTGTTGGGCCTAAATAGTGTTGGGCCTCAATAGTGTTGGGCCTAAATAGAGTTGGGCCTGAATAGTGTTGGGCCCAAATGTTATTGGGCCTTGGCCCATATGTTGGGTTTTGGGCTTAACCCATGAGTCTTGATATTGGGCTTAGCCTATGTATTTATGTTAAGCCCAATTAGGATGATAAGCCCATTTGTAAAATAGCCCATTTGTATCATAAATAAGCCCATTTATATAAAATAGGCCCATATGTAAAATAAGCCCATTTGTTATAAAATAAGCCCATGTGTTAAAAATATATTCTTTCATTTTTATAAAAGTTACTAAGTATAGGCTTTTTAGTTAAAAGAATACATAATAGTTTTTTTATAAGTTTCAAAACATCCGGATATTGTTGTTGGTGATTTGTATGTATTCCCGTCGAAAGATCGCCTAAATGTCGTAGTAACTCCTCGGAATGGCAATATGTTCATAGACTCGCCCGTCGTCCGTTTTGACCATAAGTTGTGTCCGAAAGCTCGGAATGTCCGTAAGTGTGTTTTAAGGCGTATTTAAATGTAGTCTTGTAAGACTTTAGTCGAAATGCACATTGTGTTTATTTGTACCATTGTACTCAAGTTCCTAGTTATCATCCATAAAACTAATACAAACAAATAACACATAGCACATAAGTTGTTAAGTTAACTAAATATATATTTTCTCAAAAATATATATTTATAACAAACTTTGCTTTTATAAAAACTATTCTTTAAAATCTTTTTAATCTAATAAAGATTTTGTCAAAAATAATAGTTTTTATAACTTATGATTTTTAAGAAAAATGGCCATATTTCCTTTAAAATATATACTTTGCCATGTTTAAAAAAAAACATATCTTTTTCTTTATAAAAATCACCAACAAGTTCTCATATCATTCTTAACAAAAACATATGAGATTTATATCAAAATCTTAACAAGATGAACTCATAATCATGTAGGGTTTTGGTATGATCTTTACATATGTTTACTAGTTCAAAAATCATACTTTACTTCTAGTTTTATCAAACTTTTATACAAAACCCATCTTGTATGCTTCTTTTTACAAATATTGTAAAAGCATTATTTTTAGTTAAAAACTTTATATACTTTAACAATATCAAATATTATGATCATCCATTAAACCTTATGTTTAACAAAAACCCTTTTAACACTTTCATGTACATTTGTTAGATTATGTTTTTAAACATCATCTAACAAGTTATTTGTATGCTAATCATCAAAACTAGATCAAATATGCAAGTAATCATCTTTAAATCACAACACAAACACACTTTTATATCATGATTATTATTTTGCTTCTTTGTATTTTCATATTATTTTGTATGATTATTTAGTTTATTACATGTTGTTTAAACAAATAATGCATAAATAAGTATGAAAAAGAGATTTTAGAAGCTTACTTCTAGCACTAATGGCTAAGGATGATCTTGATGATGATTAAAGAAAAGAAAAATAGTTGATCTTGATGTTTGGAAGCTATGGAATGGAAAGAAAAGCTTGCTTCTTCTTGTAGTGTCTTTAGATCATCCTAAGTATCATCAAGCTCCATCTTGATCATCAAAGAAGTGTTAAAATGTGAAAGATTTTGGTAGGTGTTCTTGGCTAAAAGATGATAGTTGAGAGAGTTCTTATGTGTGTGAAAAAGAAGATGAAAATGAGATGAATGTGGTTAGTGATTATGGTAACAAGTTGTTTATTACTTTAACCATGTTCACCACTTGGTCCACTTGGTTAAACAACTTGCATCTAAAGGTAATTAGCAAGATATTTGTGGAGACTAGTTGAAAGGGGGTCCCACATTTGCAACTTGTTTTCTTTGTTAAAAAGTGTTAGTTTACTTAGGTGAAAGGTTAGGAAACTTCATAAGCTTAAGTGTTTAAGTGTTTTAAATGTGTTAAGTGACCATTACTAGTCCATAATGATCCAAATAACACTAGATGACCATTAAAAAAAAGATTTGATATTGTTCAGATATTCGTTTCGAATTGTTTCGGTTAGATGTTATTTGAACGCTAAGTTGTGTAACTTGTGTGAATTGATGTAGTTATTGGTTCGGATGGTACCCGAAGGTATCCTCATATGAATTCTATGTTAAACTGCAGCTTTACATGTTGTAAAAATATTAACTGGCTGATTTCTGCAGAATTTCTGCGGAAAAGTGTTGAAATTGTCACTTTTAGTGCTTTTCGGGTAGTTTTTAGTCTTATCGGACTTCGGGAAAGTTTTAAATCAAACCCTTGCATTCCTAGTTCGGGTTTAATGTATATTAGATGTTGGACTTTCGTCTGAGTCCTAAAGATGTCGTCTAGATGGTTTCTGCGGATCCTGCGTTTTCGTCAGAATACTAGTTTACTAGGTGCTTTTCTAGTAGTTTCGATGCATTGTTTAAACTGTGTCAAATGTACTTAATAAAAATGAATCATATGCATCCTAAGTAAGTATTCCATGAGTATTCTAGGTGTATGTCACGAAATACGCAGTTCGAGTGTTCAAAATGCATAAAAATGTAGCTAAAATGAGTACTTTAATTGTAAGAAAGTTACCGAAAAGTGGCAGTTGTCACATTCTCCCCCTGTTATTGAGAATTTCGTCCCGAAATTCAAGTTGAGTCATCCTTTGCAGGAGTATTCTCGAACAGGTGGGGGTATTTTGGTTTTGATTTGATCTTCACGTTCCCAAGTATATTCGGGTCTGTGTCGAGAGTTCCAACGAATTTTTACTAATATGCTACGACTCCTTCATGTTTTCTGGACCTTCCGGTCCATGACCTTAACAGGTGCTTTGTGAATTGTAGTGATTGTAGACTTAGACTCGAGAAGGAATCCTGGTTCACTACAATCGATGCTCTGATACCAACCTGTCACACCCGCTTATAGCAGAAGCGCGAGGTGTGATCTGATCGGTTCTCATTGCATAACAATATAAGTGAACATACTAAATGAATAAAAACAAGCTCCAATGCCATTGTCATAATCGTTTCAAAAGAACGCAAGATAAGTTAAATGTATTTGTTACAAACCATCAAATAAAAATAAGTTGTCATTGTTTTATACATCAAAATGTAAGTCTTAAAATGTCAAGGCTTTGACCACTATATCACCGCAAAGAGGCGGTATATAACGGGCAAGCCCTTCAAATGGTGGCATGGAGTCTTGATACTTGCTTTCCTTGACTGAAATGTCCGCATGGTCCACTAATTTCCTGAAATACATGTTAAGTTTGAAAACATCAACAAAAGTTGGCGAGTTCATGCAGTTTAGTTGTATGAGATGTATCTGTAAAATGTGAGTTGTATAAAATGTATCTGTAAAATGTGAGTTGTATAAACTGTATCCATAAAATGTGAGTTATATAAGATGTATCTATATGTGATGATGTAGTATGTAAAGCGTCAATGAAATCGTTGATCATTAATGTTTCGCGAGGACATTAACATGTGTGACGAAATAGGAAGCAATCCAAACCTAGACGATTTCGTGTCGACTACTATCGACTGGGACACAAACGCACTCTTCTGTATGGGTCCATGACCAAGAGTGGGGCTCGCCAAAACCCATTAGATCTAACCCTCTGTACCTAGGTCCAAACTGGATTAATGGTGCTTAGATGTATGACCCTAATCGCACATGATCTAAGGTGTTTCATTCCATGACTTAACATAAGATTGAACATGTATTTTCCCCGATAGTTGTAAAGTTGTAAAGCATTTAAAATGAATAGGGGACATGAACTCACATAATTGCGTCCGTGAATGGTAAGTAACTGTGATCTGACGTACGGTCGTCCTGAATAGTGTCACGACCTACAAATGTTCTATATTTGTTAGACACTTCGGTCTTTGTAAATGACTTGAGTACAAGTCTTGTGTCTTAAATATGTGTAAGACTTGTATGTCTTTATTGTTCGTTGAACTGTGTATTAGATGAATGCATTGTTAAACTGTTATATATATATATTTTACCAAATATATATATATATATATATATATGTAATCTTGTATCTTGTGAGTTGTATCATCGGGTCTTGTCTTCTTGATTTCGTGTCTTTGTATAAGTAAATTGTATAATTGTAATTTTTATCAATTATATGTCATTGGGCTTAGCCCAAGAATTCATGTTATTGGGCCCAAATAGTGTTGGGCCTAAATAGTGTTGGGCCTCAATAGTGTTGGGCCTCAATAGTGTTGGGCCTAAATAGTGTTGGGCCTGAATAGTGTTGGGCCCAAATGTTATTGGGCTTAATGTTATTGGGCCTTGGCCCATATGTTGGGTTTTGGGCTTAGCCCATGAGTCTTGATATTGGGCTTAGCCCATGTATTTATGTTAAGCCCAATTAGGATGATAAGCCCATTTGTAAAATAGCCCATTTGTATCATAAATAAGTCCATTTATATAAAATAGGCCCATATGTAAAATAAGTCCATTTGTTATAAAATAAGCCCATGTGTTAAAAATATATTCTTTCATTTTTATAAAAGTTACTAAGTATAGGCTTTTTAGTTAAAAGAATACATAATAGTTTTTTTTATAAGTTACAAAACATCCGGATATTGTTGTCGGTGATTTGTATGTATTCCCGTCGAAAGATCGCCTAAACGTCGTAGTAACTCCTCGGAATGGCAATATGTTCATAGACTCGCCCGTCGTCCGTTTTGACCATAAGTTGTGTCCGAAAGCTCGGAATGTCCGTAAGTGTGTTTTAAGGCGTATTTAAATGTAGTCTTGTAAGACTTTAGTCGAAATGCACATTGTGTTTATTTGTACCATTGTATTCAAGTTCCTAGTTATCATCCATATAACTAACACAAACAAATAACACATAGCACATAAGTTGTTAAGTTAACTAAATATATATTTTCTCAAAAATATATATTTATAACAAACTTTGCTTTTATAAAAACTATTCTTTAAAATCTTTTTAATCTAATAAAGATTTTGTCAAAAATAATAGTTTTTATAACTTATGATTTTTAAGAAAAATGGCCATATTTCCTTTGAAATATATACTTTGCCATGTTTAAAAAAAACATATCTTTTTCTTTATAAAAATCTCCAACAAGTTCTCATATCATTCTTAACAAAAACATATGAGATTTATATCAAAATCTTAACAAGATGAACTCATAATCATGTAGGGTTTTGGTATGATCTTTACATATGTTTACTAGTTCAAAAATCATACTTTACTTCTAGTTTTATCAAACTTTTTTACAAAACCCATCTTGTGTGCTTCTTTTTACAAATATTGTAAAAGCATTATTTTTAGTTAAAAACTTTATATACTTTAACAATATCAAATATTATGATCATCCATTAAACCTTATGTTTAACAAAAACCCTTTTAACACTTTCATGTACACTTGTTAGATTATGTTTTTAAACATCATCTAACAAGTTATTTGTATGCTAATCATCAAAACTAGATCAAATATTGTTAGGCCCTAAAGTGTGAGACTGACGCATCAAATTAACACAACGGGTTATGGTTACGAGCTGGGCCATACCGGGTTAGTTTATATTAGGTTGTGGACCTTTATAGGTCACTTGGGCTAAGCTTTAGGCCATGTGTGCCAAGCAGGCCCAAGGGGAGCCCATGTAGGGAAGTGGGCTTTAGTAGGTATATAAACAAGTTTCTAACTTGTTTTAGGGGTTGAACCTTTTGAACTTTATTGTTACAACTTCTAGAGAGCTAGAGAGAGAGGTGATTTGGTGAAGAACACTTGTACTAGACGGTTTTGCTTTTCAAGTAATAGAATCGTGTGCAAGTGTTGAAAGTGATTCCGGTTTGTTCTTCGTTGTTCATATTTCTTGTTGATTTTCATTTAATTTCTTGAATCACATCAAGTTTGGATTCCGCACAAACTTGGTGTAGTTTGATATCATTGAAAGATCCGTTTCACGGGACTTACAAGTGGTATCAGAGCCTTTAGAACCTGTTCTAGGCTCGGTTTGATATCAAATATTCAAGATTTGGAATTTTTATTCTTCGCGTTCTTCGTGTTCTTCGTAGTGTTCATCCGAAGTTTATTGAAAATTCCTTTATTTTGGTGATTTTGATCTTTTGAAAAGTGTTAACAGATTGTTCCAAAATTTTAAAATTTACGAAATTATCCTTAAAAGATTTGATAAAATCAAAAATTGATTTGAAAATCAATATTTTTTTGGAATACCAACTGTTTCCTAATATCTCTCTAATATTCTGTTTAAAATTTGGAAAGGTTGTTTCCCACGGTTTCGAGTCATTGATTTCAATTGATTGTGGTGGTTCAAATTTCGTGTGGTGTCATTACTTGTCTCGAGTCCATCTTTCATCACTTCACAAGGTCTCGAATTATCAGACAATCCCCACTGTTCCACAACATCTTCACAGTGGTCTCGAGTCATCTTCTCCCGAGTGGTCTCGACTTATCAATAACTTTCAAGGTCTTAACTTCCACTGTGAGGTCTCGAGTCCCCATCAACAACCTCCTTCATCATCAAGGTCTCGAGTTCGAATTGTAGCTCCAGTTTCAGCTCAGGAGGTCTCGAGTCACGGTCTCGACTCATCAGGTTCCGAGTGCCGGTTTCGATTCTCAAAGCTTTCAAGGTCTCGAGGTCTCGAGTCAACTTGTCTCGAGTCATCTTCATCACGGTTTCGACTCATCTTCATCACAGTCTCGAGTGCAACCACGGTTCCGAGTCGCAATCGAGATCTCTAGTCATCAACATTTGATCTTCATCTCAAGTCATCGTCAACTGGTCTCGACTCAATAGTTATCAGCTAGTTTCGAGTCATCATCTTTATCAAGAGAGATAGATATATAGTATTTCAGCAGGTCTCGAGTCATTCGCAATCACGTTTTCAAGTCGCAACCATCGGTTTCGAGTCCCATATCCTCTGATTTCGACTGAGGTCTCGAGTCACATTTCTGATTCCAACTCGCACTGTTCCGACTTGCAACCTCGTTCCGACTTGCAACCGTCTCCACTGTTCATAATCTTCATCGTTCATTTTCTTCACTGTTGACCTCCAACAACCTCCATCTTCTCCGTTGACCTCCGACAACCTCCGCCATAAACCTGCAACTTCATTGACCGTTATAAACCTGCAACTTCATCACCTCCACCGTTTTTCCTCGAGCTCCGACGTCATCTGCCATATCATCAGTCTTCAGTGTGTCTTACGACACCGTCATCGATCATAATCAATTGTTGTAGTTGGTGGCGACTGAAAATTAGGGTTTAGTTTCGGTAATTTAAACGAAGAAGACGACTGTGATAATTGTTGAATTTAGGTTTTCTAATAATATTAATTATAATCGTAATAATAATTGAGTAATCATTACTTAATCATTGCATAATCATTAATAATAATAATAATAAGTTTTTTTTAATAATAATAACTATTAGTATACTTTTATCTTAAAAAAAAATTGTTTGTGATAACGGTTTTGACAGATTTTTGAGGTGCGGTTCAGAAAGCGGGATCATTCGGCTGCAAAGGGTTTGAGTTAGCGAGTACACAGGTTCTCGCTTTGGGCTTGTGTTGAGGAAATAGTTAAAAACGTACATTTTTGGGGGATCACATCTTAAAAATGTCTTCTAAGAGAGAGGTGCTTGAGCAGGAGCTCCAAGGATTCAGATACTCATATGGTGAATCTATAGAAGCACTTACAGGCCGGTTTGCTGAACTGCTCTCTAAAATGGAGAAGGCAGAGATGGTGGTGTCTACTCACACGAGCAATAGAAAGCTTCTGGATGCTATAAAAGGGATTCCAGATCAGGCGAACTGTAGTTTGTTTAGAAATGTTAATCAGATAATATTGACAACCGACTGCTACTGTTACAAAATGAAGTCAGATGAGCTGATCTCACTCATCAAATCATATGACAATGCTGATAAGCAGTCTACTCAAGGCAACACATCTTCTGCAGTTTGCTCATCTACACAAAATTCAGGATTTATGTTTGACAAACCCGTGACCAAAGAACGTGAAGAGATACTTTCTATTTTTTGCACTCCTGAGTGTAGAGAAAGAAATGAGGCTTATCGTTTACACAACGCTGAGCTAATCGAAGATTATAATGACATTAAAAGGAAAAATTTCACTTTGGCTAATAATGAAAAACTTTTTAAGGAGAAAATCAAAGCTCAGCGAAAAGACATCATCCAACTCAAGGATGATGTTAGTGTAAAAACAGCCCAACTCTTCATGGTTCAAGAAAAACTATGCAATGTGACTAAAGAACTGGAGGATATCAGATATAGATATCAAATAAATGAACTAAATATTAAAAAATTTGATTCTTCCAGCAAATTAGTCAAAAACCTGTGTGATAAACAGCTAGCATACCAGAAAAGGAAAGGCTTGGGATTGGGTTTCAATCAGGCTCCTCCTCCTTACAATGATAATTACACATATTTACCTATGACTGAGGAGGAGCTGATGAATGAAAGTAAAATGACTTATGGTCCTAAAACTTATAAGTCATCAATCAACAGCAGACCTGTTGATAAACGAGCGACTCCTCCAATAAATTTTGTTGCTAAGGGTACAAATGATACTAATGCTTCGTCTTCCCTTGCAGATGAAGTAAAAGTTGAAGATGTCGTTGGAGATGAACAAGCATCAAATTCTGATGTGTGTGGCATTTTTAGCTCGTTTTTTCACTCTGTCATTAATTACAGGCCTGATGGTTTGGGCGAAAATGTTGATGCTTGTGTAACAGAGACTGAATCAGCAAACGAAACAAATGAGCCAGCTGAACCATCTGATTCCAAATGTGATTCATCTGAAGCAGCTGATTCTGAGAAATTGGAATCAGTTGATTCTAGTGGATTCAGCCCAAAGGTGTCATGTGCAGAACCGTCTTGTGCTGAAAATTCGTCAAATGTTTCAGCTGAAGTTTCTACTAAAGTTTCTAGTGTTTCATCTGACAAACCAGAACTCTCCGATTCTGTCAAAGCTGGTGACATGAAGGATGACGAGAAGACTGATGTGAACAAGGCTTCAAGTACGCAAGCTGAACAATCTGAACCTTCTGTTAGTAATGAAAAGGTTCAGATTAAGCAACAGGAGCCGAAGCAAGTAGGTAAAGGACGCGAAAAGAAGAAGCCTAAACATCAAAGACGATCAGGCTCTCCACAATCCTCAACGGGCAGCAATCGTCCGGAAAAGGCTCGTAATGAGAAAAATGCTTTCATTAAGCCAGTCTGTAATGGTAAATGTGAGAAATATGCATTTGACTGTGCTAACAAAGCTTTCGAAAAGACTGGTGAGATTTCTGAACAAGACCTGCAGTCTAATCAAAACAAGAAGAATCAAAAGAAATCTCAACCACAGAAGGCCCCTGCAAACGATAAGTATAGACATCCAAATTCATCGTCGTCTGCAAGAAATGTGCAACAAAATCAAGCACAGAAAGGACCGGTTCGTCCTTCAGGGCCTGCAAGAGCAAATCCAGCTGATCAGAATGCCTTCTACGTGAAAAGACAAACATGCTTCAATTGCGGCATTGCTGGTCACATTGCAAGAAACTGCACACATCGTCCCTACGTACCATATTATATGCAAAATCAGAGGGTTACACCAAAGGGTAACTACCATTCCAAGCCGATGAAGGTATCTTCACCTAAGGCAATGAAGAATGTGAATCCCAAGGTTAAACCTTCTGATGGGGATTGGAACGCTGCTAAAAACAAACGCAAGGCTGTTCAAGAACAAAAACATTTTTCTAAAACTAACAAGCCTGAATCAGCTAAAGTTGCTCAACCGAAGGCAACAAACACGTTTGTTAAACCGAAACAGATTTGGAAACCCAAATCCAAAGCAGCAGTGTCTCCAATCCTTGAAACTAAAGGGGACTTATGTTTAAAGGAAGTGTCTTATTTTGATGCTTCAGGAAATCCCAGGACCACGATGGCCTGGGTACCCATGTCTTACTAATCTCCTTATTTTTCAGGAAGAACTAAGGAGGAGCTGTTGACAATCTCTGGAATGTTGATAGCAATTGTTCCAGAGATAAAAACGGGTAACATTTCTCTGTTGCAAAAAGTTCAAATTTTTTTTACAGATGATATGTTTCCTTTGGAGGAGATAACAGAAGTAAGAAATGATCAGCAAAAGGTACCATTTAAATTCAGTACTTTGATTTGAATTTGATTAGTCTTCAATCTGATGATAGAACGGTTAAACAAAAATATTTTCTCTCTTTCTTAGTTTATTATTTTGTATATAAAGTGTCCTTTCTCTAGTAAATGGTAAATTTGCGCAAAAATACAAGATTTATGCACAAATTTAGGGGGGGAGAGGAACATATAGATAGATATAGAGTTTAGGGGGAGAAAACTCAGAAAAGAAAAATACAAAAAGAGTTTGCTGTATAAATATGTATTGTTTTAGGGGGGAGAAAATGTGAAAAACACAAAAACATTTGAAAAATGAAAAAGCCAAAAAGATATATTGCATGATATGGGAAGTGAAATAAATGTTCGTGTTAAAGGGTTTGACTAACACATGTAAGGTGCCATAGCTGAAAAGACTAGGATCTACTGCAATATGTCGATAGGCTTGACGCTCAAAGTGATAAAAGATACTAAGTGATATAAACATAATGAACTATGTACCATGTGGGTAACATACCAATGGCGTATGATTTTATGGTCTTAAATCTTGCGTTGATAGATAGCCAACATCTGAGGTTTCGGGTCTTTATGTTGTTGAATCATCCGGGGATATCTTGGCTGTCCTTCTGTAAATGAATTTTCACATTATGGTGAAGGGCTGACTCATGTAAGACCAGTATCGAAATAGTTTGACTCTAGCACGATGTGTTGGTAGGCTCTATCCTTAAAACACGAAACATTGGCTGTGTCTGTTTAGAACTAAATTAGTACATGACCTCAGGAAAGAAAGTCACTTGGAATTAGCTCATTTCTATTTGAATGTCTGTATGTTGTCCCGATACACACAATTTTGGTCTAACTCTGTAATCTTCTCTGAAAAAGTCGTGTATCTCCTCTGCTGCATCCAGATATATGCTGACCTGGAGGTGCTAGGCAACGTCAGCTTCTGCTGCATCCAGATACATGCTGACCTAGCTGTACGTTGTCGCTCTGTAGATCAATTAAACACCCGAAAGAGGCCCTCAAGTGCCCAAAAGAAACCCGAAAAACCTATATCAAACTGAGAAAAACTCATTTGATCTGTATATTATACCATCTCTACTTAAGATCTATTCTGTTCTCTTCTCAATCTATTCCCAGTTAAGATTTCAGAGATTTGGATTGGACTTGTGAAATATGTGGTAGGGAAGCTACTTGCATGATAGAGTGTGCTGTTTATATTTCCGGGATTTGATTAGTATTTGTTTGGGTGTTCATTGTTAAGAAATCAAAACATGATAAAATTTGTTACAGGCAGTTATATGGAAAAGGTCTAGGGAGATGAGTTTAGGAGGACAAATATACTGGCAATCATCTAGATCATTCGGTAAAAGATCAGTGTTGATAAGTGAAGTCAAGCCCGAAACCTCGTGATTTGATGTAAATAAAAAAGGATGACATCAATATACTCACCTGCTACGATGAATCGTTGTGCTTACCTTGATCGCGGGGGTATGCCTTGGAATGGGACACACGGGTATAATATTATAATATTACCTAAAGCATATCACGAAGTTGAAAAATTGAAAGTTGAGCGTTAAAGTTTAAGTGGACAAACATATTGGCAATCGCATAGACCAGTTTGATTAGGCTCGTACTGAAAAGTGTTCCTTAGTCTGCCTGAGAACGAATTTTGATCCCATTGCAATTGTAATTGTATATTATGGTAGTTGTTTATACTTTGAGTTTTTATTTGTTTTTAGTTCTTAAAAATTCAAAAATACAAAAATAGTGTCTTGTTTTTCTATAAAACCAAAAATAGAGTGCTTATTTGTTTTTCTTAAAATTAAAAATATAACCGTTCTTGAAGATTTGACTGATCATAAAAGTTGAAAGAGTTTAAATTGTGAAATCCGAGTGCAAGTACTCGGATGTACCTAGTGTTCATATGGTATTCTCCCTGTTGCATAAGAAATGTTTGCTTATGAGTTTGTGAGAATGTGCAGAACTTGATTTCAATCAAGAACAGGGGTTGATGAAGACTGAGATGCTGTTAGTTGCTGAAGAAGCCTGAAGCAGCACAACAACAAGATGTACCTGAGTCAGAAGAACCGGATATGAAACGTCGTCTGACATTGAAAGTACATTTGAAGAAGTACCGTGAACCTGCTTGAAAGACAAAGATTGAAGAAGAAAAGAGCTGCTGAGAATCCTCCTCTCACATTCTTTTTGACAAGATTTTCAAGCAAATGCTGATCGTGATCCTGATATGAAGCTAACCACAAGAGCTGAAGAAAGAGACCCAGTGCTGAGAGCTCAGAAGTCAAGAACTTCCACAACATCTGCAGCATAGAGACAACCATAGACTTCGTTGAAGACGTTGCTGAATTCATGGTATGAAGACAATTTGATGGCATCAGTCTAGGGGGAGATTGTTAGGCCCTAAAGTGTGAGACTGACGCATCAAATTAACACAACGGGTTATGGTTACGAGCTGGGCCATACCGGGTTAGTTTATATTAGGTTGTGGACCTTTATAGGTCACTTGGGCTAAGCTTTAGGCCATGTGGGCCAAGCAGGCCCAAGGGGAGCCTATGTAGGGAAGTGGGCTTTAGTAGGTATATAAACAAGTTTCTAACTTGTTTTAGGGATTGAACCTTTTGAACTTTATTGTTACAACTTCTAGAGAGCTAGAGAGAGAGGTGATTTGGTGAAGAACACTTGTACTAGACGGTTTTGCTTTTCAAGTAATAGAATCGTGTGCAAGTGTTGAAAGTGATTCCGGTTTGTTCTTCGTTGTTCATATTTCTTGTTGATTTTCATTTAATTTCTTGAATCGCATCAAGTTTGGATTCCGCACAAACTTGGTGTAGTTTGATATCTTTCAAATATGCAAGTAATCATCTTTAAATCACAACATAAACACACTTTTATATCATGATTATTATTTTGCTTCTTTGTATTTTCATATTATTTTGTATGATTATTTAGTTTATTACATGTTCTTTAAACAAATAATGCATAAATAAGTATGAAAAAGAGATTTTAGAAGCTTACTTCTAGCACTAATGGCTAAGGATGATCTTGATGATGATTAAAGAAAAGAAAAATAGTTGATCTTGATGTTTGGAAGCTATGGAATGGAAAGAAAAGCTTGCTTGTTCTTGTAGTGTCTTTAGATCATCCTAAGTATCATCAAGCTCCATCTTGATCATCAAAGAAGTGTTAAAATGTGAAAGATTTTGGTAGGTGTTCTTGGCTAAAAGATGATAGTTGAGAGAGTTCTTATGTGTGTGAAAAAGAAGATGAAAATGAGATGAATGTGGTTAGTGATTATGGTAACTAGTTGTTTATTACTTTCACCATGTTCACCACTTGGTCCACTTGGTTAAACAACTTGCATCGAAAGGTAATTAGCAAGATATTTGTGGAGACTAGTTGAAAGGGGGGTCCCACATTTGCAACTTTTTTTCTTTGTTAAAAAGTGTTAGTTTACTTAGGTGAAAGGTTAGGAAACTTCATAAGCTTAAGTGTTTAAGTGTTTTAAATGTGTTAAGTGACCATTACTAGTCCATAATGATCCAAATAACACTAGATAACCATTAAAAAAAAGATTTGATATTGTTCAGATATTCGTTTCGAATTGTTTCGGTTAGATGTTATTTGAACGCTAAGTTGTGTAACTTGTGTGAATTGATGTAGTTATTGGTTCGGATGGTACCCGAAGGTATCCTCATATGAATTCTATGTTAAACTGCAGCTTTACATGTTGTAAAAATATTAACTGGCTGATTTCTGCAGAATTTCTGCGGAAAAGTGTTGAAATTGTCACTTTTAGTGCTTTTCGGGTAGTTTTTAGTCTTATCGGACTTCGGGAAAGTTTTAAATCAAACCCTTGCATTCCTAGTTCGGGTTTAATGTATATTAGATGTTGGACTTTCGTCTGAGTCCTAAAGATGTCGTCTAGATGGTTTCTGCGGATCCTGCGTTTTCGTCAGAATACTAGTTTACTAGGTGCTTTTCTAGTAGTTTCGATGCATTGTTTAAACTGTGTCAAATGTACTTAATAAAAATGAATCATATGCATCCTAAGTAAGTATTCCATGAGTATTCTAGGTGTATGTCATGAAATACGCAGTTCGAGTGTTCAAAATGCATAAAAATGTAGCTAAAATGAGTAATTTAATTGTAAGAAAGTTACCGAAAAGTGGCAGTTGTCACAGGCACCCCGTGCCTCGAAACAACTTCCTTAAGGTAGACGTCTGCTAGAGTGGAGAACTTATCCGTTTCCTTAATAGCCAAGAAGTGTGCAGACTTAGTGAGTCGATCCACGATCACCCAAATGGTATCATTCCCACGTTGAGATCTAGGCAGGCCAGTAATAAAATCCATGGAAATTTCCTCCCATTTCCATTGTGGTATCTTTGGTTGCTGAAGTACGCCTGATGGTTTCTGATATTCTGTCTTGACTCTCGCACAAGTCAAACATTTGCTAACGTAAGTTGCTATGTGAGCTTTCATGCTAGGCCACCAATACGTAGTTCTGAGATCATGGTACATCTTATCCGAACCAGGATGTACCGAGTAGCGAGACTTATGCGCTTCATCCATCACAAGTTCTCGTAAATTGCCATAGAGTGGGACCCAGATGCGTCCTGTTACGTAATAGGCGTCGTCTTCCTCTTGTTCTAATCGTTGCCTTGAGTCGCGTAAGGCTTCAGCCCTGACGTTTTCTGGTTTCAATGCTTCTACCTGAGCATCTCGTATCTGTGCAGGAAGGCTAGACTGAATGGTAAGTTGTAATGCTCGTACGCGTCTAGGTGCAGTATCTTTTCGACTGAGGGCGTCGGCCACAACATTGGCCTTGCCCGGATGGTACTTGATCGCGCATTCGTAATCGTTCAGTAGTTCGACCCATCGACGTTGTCGCATGTTCAACTCCTTTTGCTTGAAGATAAGCTCGAGACTCCTGTGATCGGTGTAGATGGTGCACTTGGTACCGTACAGGTAATGTCTCCATATCTTAAGTGTGAAAATAACAGCTCCCAGCTCCAAGTCGTGTGTGGTATAATTTCTTTCATGAATCTTAAGTTGGCGCGAGGCGTAGGCAATGACCTTGTCAGGTTGCATCAACACACATCCAAGACCCTGAATGGATGCGTCGCAATAGACCACAAAATCGTCTGTGCCTTCTGGCAATGAGAGAATAGGTGCGCTGCAGAGCCTATCCTTTAGGTGCTGAAACACCGTTTCCTGTGCATCACCCCAACGATAGGTGACGCCCTTCTGAGTTAACGAAGTGAGAGGTTGCGCAATCTTGGAGAAATCCTTGATGAACCTCCTGTAGTAACCTGCCAAACCCAAGAATTGGCGAATTTCCGTTGGTGTACGGGGTGCAGGCCAGTTCTTAATCGAGTCTACCTTGGATGGATCAACATGAATCCCATCCTTGTTTACCACGTGGCCAAGTAAATGGACTTAACGAAGCCAGAAGTCGCATTTTGAGAACTTGGCATATAGTTGCTCTGTACGAAGAAGTTCCAAAATAAGTTATAGATGCTGCTCGTGTTCCTCCTGACTCTTAGAATAGATCCGAATGTCGTCAATGAAAACTATAACGAACTTATCCAGGTAAGGTTTGCACACCCTGTTCATAAGGTCCATGAAGACTGCAGGTGCGTTTGTCAATCCGAAAGGCATGACCATGAACTCGTAATGCCCATAACGAGTCCTGAATGCTGTCTTAGAGATGTCCTCGTCTCGGACTCTCAGTTGATGGTAGCCTGACCTCAGGTCAATCTTCGAATAGTAGCTCGACCCTTGCAATTGGTCGAACAAGTCATCGATGCGTGGAAGAGGATAGCGATTCTTCACGGTCACCTTGTTGAGTTCACGATAGTCAATGCACATTCTGAAGGTACCGTCTTTCTTCTTCACAAATAACACCGGAGCTCCCCAGGGCGAAGAGCTAGGACGTATAAAACCTTTATCCAAGAGCTCTTGCAGCTGCGTAGATAGTTCTTCCAATTCCGATGGAGCTAAACGATACGGTGCTCGAGCTATGGGCGCTGCTCCAGGAGCTAGCTCGATTTGGAATTCGACCTGGCGATGAGGTGGTAGCCCAGGTAATTCTTCAGGAAACACTTGAGGAAAGTCACGTACTACTGGAATATCCTCTATTTTCTTCTCTTTCGTTGATGTGTCAGAAACGAGGGCTAGTATAGCAGTGTGCCCCTTTCGCAAACACTTCTGGGCCTTTAGGAAGGAGATGATGCCCACAACAGCACCACTCTTGTCGCCTTGAATCACGAGAGGTTCCTGACCGGAACGAGGAATACGAACAATCTTCTCTTTGCATAGGATCTCTGCTCGCTGTTGGGACAACCAATCCATCCCAATGACGATGTCAAAACTACCCAAGGCTATAGGAATGAGATCGATAGAGAAAGTCTGACCAGCGAGGATAAGATTACAACCCTGAACTATGTGTGTGGCCTCTAGACTTCTACCATTTGCTAACTCTACTACATGTTTGGTGTTCATAAGTGTTGGTGTGCGCTTGAGCATTTGACTAACTTTTAGAGACACATAACTGGTATCGGCACCCGAATCAAATAAAACAGTAACATAAAAGTCGTCGAGAAGGAACTTACCCATCACCACGTTAGGATCATTCCTTGCGTCACCCTGACCTAGCACGAACGCACGACCCCTGGCATCGTTGTTATCATTGTTTCCCCATAGTTGTTCCCGTTGCCTTGGTTGTGGTTCTGATTCTGATTCTGGTTTAACTGCGGGCAGTGTCTCTTGAAGTGACCTTCAGCGCCACAATGAAAACATCCCTTGTTGCCCTGTTGCTGATTCTGCGGTGCTTGCTGTTGCTGCTGACGATTCTGAGTTGCAGGCCGTGGGCTCCTGCAATCCTTGGCCTCATGACCCATCTTAAGACACCGCTGACAACGACCCTTGTTGCACTGACCACTGTGGTGTCTGTTGCATCTATTGCATTTTGGGTGATTTCCACGATATCCACCCTGCCCTTGACTACCAGAAGACTGCTGACCCGGACTCTGGTAGTCATCGATCTTTCGCTGCTGCGCCTGGGACTGAACCGTAGTTGAACCCTTGCTGGAGGTTCCATCCCATTTTCGTTTGTTGTCACAATACGTTTAGGCAGCTTTTTCTGTTCCACTGCCTGGTCTATGAGACGATGAGCAAGACGAGTAACATCCTGGATAGTAGCAAGATTAGCAGAGGTCACATGGCTTTGAATCTCTGGTACTAAGCCCTTGAGGTACAGTTCGATACGCTTAATAGGAGGATCCACCATAGTTTGACACAAGATGGCCAGCTCATTTGACCTTTTTCGTATACGCCTCTATCTCTGACCCTGTCATCTTCAAATTATAGAACTCCACTTCCAACTTGTGGATGTCATCACGAGTGCAGTATTCTCGCTTAATTAGTTCCTTAAAGTCGTTCCATGGGGTGGCATTGGCAGCCGCCAACCCCAGCATCTGAACTTGCGCATTCCACCAAGTCAGCGCAATGCCTTCGAGAGTACCAGTGGCATACTTCACCCTGCGAGCCTCAGGGCATTCACACATCTCGAAGACCGATTCGAGCTTCTCGAACCAGTGGAGGAGTTCAACTGCTCCTTCAGTGCCACTGAATGTGCTAGGACGACAGTCCATGAAAGTCTTAAACGTGCATACAGGTGGCTGAGCGTGCTGACCTCCTGCTTGTGCGGCTGCTAGTGCCACAGCAACTTGTTCGTTAATCAGAGCCGTCAACTAGGCATGAATCATGTTAACGCGTCCACTCATGATCTTCATATCAAAGGGAACATAAGTGAGAGAGGTTCGCGAAAATGCGATAACAGAAGAGCGTAAGCACACAAGTGTTCTCAAGCAATAATTGTTACGTTTATCTAAGCATACCATGAGCAAAGTTCAATGTAATCTACCAAGTAGGCAATGTAAACATAAATCATATCACCTAGAATGTTGAGTCTTGCACGTGGAGCGAAGCGTAGTTGTGGATCGTTGAGCACTGTACAGGTTATAGTCTGGTTTTAACAAAAACTTTTCCCCTTTATTAAAACCAAGTTCACTATAACCAATGGCTCTGATACCAATCTGTCACACCCCCAAAATCCACTAGCGGAGTATCACCGCATGGAGGCGTGACTGACCAGGATCAAGCCACCAATCATATTGAACATAGCATATAATTAAAGTAGTTTATGAAATCCATCACAATACAATTGGTGTTCAACAAAACATAGTCTAAGTAGCGGAAGCATAATATGAAAACCTGAGATAAGCATTAAGTTCGAAAAAAGTTATAATGTTTTAACATGGTATCCACTGTCCATGTCCCACAATGACTACGCCTCCCTGTGCAAGCTCCATGAGTACCTAACGTCCTGCAAGGCATGTAACAACGACTCAACGACTAGTTGAGCGAGTTCACAGTTGGTTGTTCAGTTAAAGAGTTCGTTTCAGGAATTGTGAGTTTGTTGCGTAACTATGCGTTACCCAGTACCCTTGTTTCCCAAATCTATACTATAAGGAGTGGGGGCTTCCCATGTTGTATGTACTAGACTAGTTGTAACCATAAGTGTTCTTCCCAAACAGAGAACAGAAGTACGTACGAGGTTTACGTAGGTTTTACGTAAGTGCCCTTCACTACCCGAGGACAGTGGTACGTGTGAGATTTACGTAGGTTTTACGTAAGTGCCCTTCACGACCCGAGGACAGTGATAAGTATGAGTTTACGTAGGTTTTACGTAAGTGCCCTTCACAACCCGAGGACAGTAGTAAGTACAAGTTTACGTAGGTTTTACGTAAGTGCCCTTCGCTATCCGAGGACGATGGTAAGTAGTCTAGTAGTGGTGAAAGTACGAGTATTTGTTCAATCCCATTCCCAACCCGCCGGGGAATCCCATGCCTTGGATAGGGTGTGAACTCACCTTGGTTTGCTCGGCAGATACACAGAAAGGTTACTTGAGCTATAAGGGGTCAACCACGTCCTACCATGGTTACTGTCACACCCTGATTTCCACGTGTCACCGGTGGGCCCGGTAGGGGAGTATCGTGACGTGGTTGGCAACATAATAGTCAAACAACACAATATTTAAATGCACAGCGGAAGCAAAAGGATAAATATATTACAATCCAAAATAGTGTAACATCAAAGTATTACAACGGAAGTAAAGGATCCACAGGCGGATCGAAAATAAAAATAACACTGTTCAACAGACTTTAGGCATCTAAGCTTGCGAGACTCTTTATTGATGCTAGGAGTAGCCAGCCTATTCCGATTAGTACCTGCACTCAGCCTTTTTGGGAAAATACGTCAGTTTACACTGGTAAATACAATCAACCGACTCATTTGAAAAGGGTTAAAAAAATGATTGATTTGTATGCACATGGCACAAATAATATTTTATAACTTGGGACAATTATTTGAATATAATACTTGTAAAGGATTTACATGTTTCTTATGCGTTCAGTAGCCCGGATCGAGCCGGGTTAAAGATCAATAGACACACCACATTATGTATATGAGACACTGACAGGTGTACGCCTACACCTGTGTGCTAAGGTCGTGGCCATTTCGTAAAATGATGCCAGGGATATCCGGGACACGGTCATTAGCCCCCCAAAGGCTTTAAGCAAACAAAACAAATTAAATGAGACATCTCAATACTTTAACCATCATACAATTAAAGATTCAATGCCCGACCAAGCGGTATTTTTATATACCGTACCCCAAGCCCGTATAAGGAAAATAAGTTAAAAGTATTTACCTGAGCTAAATATAAATTCAATCCCAGTCGTATCAAATCAGCAAGTACAGATAGCTTTTACTGGGCTCCTAAATCTGGAATGAAGGTTTTTAATAACCTATTAGAATCCTAACGGGTCTTTAATTAAGCCTTGACTTAGACCGATTAGTTTTCAAAAGGAAGGTACGGTTCAAACGCATGATAAAGCGAAGATCGGAATAGAATGTGATTCAGACCCGACAAGTTTGAAGACTTGTATAATATGGTTAATCTAAACACATTCTGGATTTTGAGATAATAACGATAAGGTTTGACCCGTTTCGGCTAATTTATGCAAACTAGTTACATAAACCGAACCGAACGCGCAAGAAGCGTAACGGGTAACCATAAGAATCATATACATGTCTCCTAAGTTAATATGCCTTAAATGTGTTGTGATATTAGTAGGATATCTTCCATTATGCCTAAAACGAGTTTAATCTTAAATAAGCCCTGTAGGGGTATTTTAGTCATTTTAAAGATTATAAAAGAGGTTTAATGAACTTCTGAGGTTCGGGTCTGAATACATCAGTAAAATAACTTATTTTAATAGGTCATATCAGTTGATAATAAGTCTTATATGGGAAAATGGTTTTAAACCCAAACTATGCGTTTAATATGCTTTAAAAGCCATTTTAAGCGATTTCCGGGTTATACAGGAAATCTGAGTTTTCTGATTAGGTTATAAAGTTCAAAATACTTTATTTATTATATAAAATCAGTAGCAATTTGATTAGTATCAAAAGGGCTTGTAAAACTAATTTTATGGCCTAAAAGGGCATAATCGTTATTTACCGAATTAAGGCGATAACCCTAGGTTTTTATCAGTAAAAAAAATAATTAAAAATCTTAAAAAATCACAAAATATTATATTACATCAGTGGGTAAAAGGTTTGGTGTCAAAAATTGGGTTTAGATAGGCTTTACGCTAATGACGCCGTTTAATTACTAAGAAGAGTCCTAATTACGTCATTAAGCATAACTCCTAATCTAGACCTCCAACTGATGTGAAACTTTACGGACATGATTATAATTCAGTAACAAAGATTTTTGTCCTTTCATATTTCCAAAATTCTCGTTTTATGGTCATAAGGGCATTAAGGTCAACATTTAGGCAATTAACGGAAACGTCGGACAATTAAGGATTTAAGTGGTATAAACGCAGAGGGTTATACTAGCATGTAACTAGGTCCTAATGGAACTTTAAGGCATTTCTAAATCCTTCTAAATCGGGTCAGAACCGAAGTCAAAGCAAAAGTCAAAGTCTTGCGCCTTTCGGTTCCGAATCGAGCTTAAATAGGAAATTGTCGGATCAAACATGTTTAAACATTAATTACAAAGTTATAATAATGACAAAACAGATTACACACCTTCTATATTGCAAATTATGCGTTAAACGAAAGATTACATTTCTGTTGACTTTTTCTAATCATGTTTGACTCGACAAACGACCTAGCTAGGATGGGAATCAGTGAGTGCCCTTTTTGGGGTTTATTACCCACATAATTACCAACTTATAACTACCTTTGATTTGACTAAACACTGATCTAAACATAATTAATCACTAAGTCAACCGTTAATTACGACGGTTTGACTTCTATGCTATAATCTAAGCAAAACTTGAACAAGGAAGGTTAGGCATACTTACAAGAGTCCTAAGAACGAATTGTGATGCTTGAGGATGGTCCTTGTGCTCCAGAAATGCTCAGATGATGATTTATGATTGCAAGAACAAAAGTTGCAAACCATAGCCCTTATATAGTGAGTTCAATCTCACTAGAATTGTGACATGCAAGTCTACAATTGTTACAAGATGCATCCAAGTGCCCCTAGAGCCTCAAAACCAGTTTAGGAAGCCCATTGTTTTGAGAAATACCAAGTGCAAGTGGGTTTAGGGAGTGCAACAGCTGTTAACAGCTTGTTTGAACATTGTATCTGGTCAGAAGAGGCCTCGCGTGATGCTAAGGGGGCTTGGCGTCACGCCAAGGTCCTTCTGATCAGCATTCTTGTTTCCAAACTTGCAGATTCAGTCCCTGTTGTTTTTTAACTCATTTCTGACACTTCTAAGGCCCGTCAAGCCAACATTAAGGCCCTAATATGAAGCCTAAACATTGTGGATATGAAACATGCTCAGAAACATGTCGGATGTTGGTTCGTTTGGTCGTACGATCGCGATGTTCGCTTAATTACGACGACATGCGCATAAGCGCGAAAAACGATCCAACTTGCGTGACGAATGGATTTTTGACAAGCCAATCACTAAAATTAAATATTTTAGTGCTTACATAAATTTTTGGATGTCGGGGGATAATCAGAATGTAAGATATGCGTGTGAGTGCAAATTTGTGCGCTTTTTGACACTTTTAGTCCCTGCATGACTTAAAGGTTTATTGTCGCGCACCAAACACCTCTAAGCCTATATCTAAGCTATATTAAGGATAAACAAGGCATGTTTATCACATGGTCATATTCCGGAAGGTCTGATAACTTACGAATCGGCATACTTTAGCAGTTTGTCGCTTTAGGTCCCTCTAATGCGCAAACTTGCGTAAATCATTATTTAATAGCATTGAAGCCTCACCTAATCCATATTAGGCATTCTTGAAAGTATTATTAAACATCAAAATGCTTCAGGCTCGATAAAAGGTCATTCAGAGGTATAATTAAACATATTGACATTTTTAGTCCCTTATACTTGCAAAGTTGCGCGTAACTTCACTTTTAGGCATAAAAGCCTTGTATGTCCAATGATTGGCATTACTGAGAGTATAATCAAATATCATGAGGCTCTCGGTTTGTTAAAAGGTCACTCAGAGGTAAGAATTTACATGTTGACGCTTTTAACCCTTTATTGCGCAAACTTTCAATTAATAACGCTCATGGCCACACTTGATCAACAAGTGGCTCATTTGGGAATATAAAACCATAAAAGGTTATTTAGGAACTCATTTTAGGTATGCTAATACCTCTAGTCCTTTCATAATCAAAGTTTTCAATTTTTCAAAAAATTAGTCCCTTAAATTCAAGGTTTGACTTTATTAGGGTTTATTGCACGTGTCAATACTTCATTGGACGTGATTTTACGAGGTGTTACATCCTCACCCCCTTAAAAGAAATCTCGACCTTGAGATTTGCTAAAAATTGCTGGAAGTTCTTATTGTCGTATAACGGACTTAACTGCTATAGCATATCTGGAGTCTTTCAAAGTTCCTAGGTGGATCTCTATTTTAGGTACATGTATCCTTTTGGAGTTTCTTAACCTGTCGATCCTTAATCGATACAGGTTGTTCCTTATATCATAAACCTGCATATCATTATGTGATAGTGCTCCTCGATTTATTGGTGAAACACATCCTTAAATTATTAGTGTGTAAGGCATTGCGAGTTCCGCCAAGTTCCTTAAATAGGTTTTGGCTTATAAGCTATTTGATCTTTATATATTCGATTCCTTCGAATGTTTCTATATATTCAGAGCTCAACTAGTCTGATAATCAAATTGACACACCTTCCCAGTGTGGTATCCCTTGTTACCTTATTCCTTTAACAAGAACTTAAGAGGTTGCTATTTTCATTAATCCTTGATTTTCTGCCGAATACTGGCCATTTATAGAGGATTATGGATTTGTTTTGATCTTATTCGTTGTTTCCAAGGCAACTTTTAGGTACTTATAATTGGACTTACCAATCTTCTGTTTACTAATAGATGTTTCAACATTCCATCTATACCAAGTCTCCAAAGGAGCAGCCTTGATACTTATATATCAACTATTATAGAAAAGCTTATTTTAGGGTGAGATGGTTATTCCAACCACTGCTCAAAACTAATATTAAAGAATAGCTAATCCTTGCCGCTAGTCGAACAATTCGACTATTTTGGGCAGCTGATGGCGATCCTTAATTGTTGCTCAAGTAGGGTTGCGGTAATCAATGCATAAGCAAAATGAACCGTCTTTCTTAATCAATAACATAAAACCCTCAGAATATTGAGTCAGGCTATATGAGCCTATGTCTTAAAACCTACTTAATCAGGGTTTCGATTATTCCATAATCAACATGGAGTTTTCACAATACTCCAGCCCACAGTGGGATGTTAATCTTAACTCTACCTGCCTCTCAGGAGATAAACAGGGTAATATTAGGAGAAGATAATCAAGGTACAAGGAGGTTACAGATATTTTTACAAATCTCAGGCTCCAATTCATCCACCATTGTTTGTGTCAATTAAGTGACACATTTAGGTTACGAGTCCAAGAACTCCTTTATCGGGAACATTTACTTGGAAAATTCCAACTTGGACATCTCCTTTGAATACCATTAGCTGACTTTAGTACCATATGACCTCTCGGAATATCTTTGTGGTCCCATGCATTAAACCTCCATACTGATCAGGCATGGAAGCAATCTATGGAACTTATTAAGATACACCAATCCTCATATGGCGCTTTTATCATACCATCTGGTATTCGGAATCGATAGAGATTAAAGAGATATCAACTGTATATGTTTTCGCACTTCCTCTTAGAGAGAGGATACTTCTAAAATTTTTATGCCTAAAGGTTTATGACAAGAACAGAAGAAATGGTTCTTATGATTTTCCTGAAGGTTCTACCTTACACTTAACATCTGGGGTTCTCACAGGGAAAAATTTCTAAAAGTTTTGCTAAGTTTATGGTCTTATGAGAGACTTAACAGCACCAGAAACCACTTGTAATTTCTAGCAATAAAATCACAAATAAGGATTTATCTGGTGACATTCCTAATGTGAGCTGTCTCTAATCATCCAACAGGAGGGTTAAACGCCTCCATTCTTAATCCTTCTAAACTTAGCGGTAAAATCTTAGATAACTTTAGGGCAGTCTCAGCTTTGACTGATTAGTTCTTAATCTATAGAACGTGAGTAGCTGGGATTGATCCATAATGGATTTATAATAAGCAGGCCTTAAAACCTTAATGTGCCCTCTTATTGCCGATGTTAACCACTAATAATTATTTGCGTTAAGCTTAGAATTTTGGGTAAACTGATTAGGGTACTATCTCAGCCAACGAATTAAAATTTGCGACATACTGTCGACAGTCTAGAACTTTTATGGCGAGAGTCAGAAAATTCTTATTTCATCTCTCTCCATTTTGTAATGTGGGTAATAGGTTTTTCTAATAAGGTCCTTAAAACTTGGACCATTCCACAATGTATAAGAGGATCCTTCTTGAGGATTTCATTAATGTCCTTACTAATTAAGAGTATTGCCATCGAATGACTGTGATGTATACCTTACCATGTCCTTTCTAGCATAACCACCGATATACTTAATGGTTTCTACTTCATCCTTTCTAGTGTTTAGTCAACATAAGCAAGCCAAGCGTAACTAAAACATAGAGGTAAAATCTTGGATTCTAATACTTAGTCAACATAAGGAGGATAAGTAGGTGACTTATAGTAAGAAGTAAGTAAGTTATTGTATATGTGCTTATATATAATCAAAATAGAAATTTCACAAACTAGGCACCTAGCTCGGTTGGCTAGGCGCGCGAAAGGGTGTGGCCTAGACCCAGGTTCGATTCCGGGGACGGCCGGTTCCACCATTTTTTTTTCTCTGGGAGCCTGACGCGGGCCGCGTAAGTATCACCCACAATATGGGGTTGGTTACAAGACGACCAATCCATTCCTATTACTATATCGAGTCCTCCTATTAACGAAACAAGGACAGCGGAGAAGGGTAATTCCTAATGGATATAAAACATCCATTTAATATTGCTGGAGCAGTCTCTGAGGTATTATCGGTCAATTTTACTTTATACTTAACGCTTAGAGTTTTAGCAGGCAGATTTAATGATTTACAAAATCTATTGTCTACGAAAGACTTATCTGAACCTGAATCAAATAATACTCTAACATGAGCGTTATTGATATAGAAAGTACCTGTTGTGACCTTGTCATCCTGGATAGCCTCTCGAGTATCCATTTGGGAGTTTCCGATTTTGGTCTTCTTAGCCTCGCCAGACTTCTTGGTTTTATTAGGGCAATTAGTTTTGATGTGCCCTATTTCATTGCAACCATGGCAGGTTGCGTCCTCCATCTTCTTGCAGTCCAAGGTCTTATGCCCCTTGGACTTGCAGATTCCACAGGGTAGAGGCTGAGATTCATATCTGCATTTCCCGAGGTGATATTTCCTACAGGTTTTGCATTTGGTCTTTTCACCGGTCTGCTGTCTGTCCTTCAAATCCTTCCCAGACTTAGTTGCTTCTCCCTTGGCAGCCTTAGGGCAATTAGTACGGATGTGGCCCTTTTCGCCGCAGCCATGACAGGTCGCATCTTCCAATTTCTTGCAATCCAAGGTCTTGTGACCCTTGGTTTTGCAAATTCCACATAATTTAGCACGTGGGTCGATTGTGCATTTTCCAGCATGTTGCTTCCTGCAGTTATTGCATTTGGGCTTTGCCTCCTTTGGCTTGGACTGGTTATGGTTTGAACCGGTCCTACCCTTTTTACAACCTTTATTTGGGGTAATATCGCACCTTCGCTTACGATCCTTCAACACTCGGTTCACAGCGTTGTTTACGGCTGTATTTATCATAGCCTGAAATTCGGTGCTTGTTAAGTTCAGTCTTGTATCATCATTTTGATCAACTGGATGATTGTGAGCTTCAGAGGAGTCAGCCATGGTGAAGCTTTGAAGGCTACCAACCAAGTAGAAACAATTTGTTTAATCATATAGCGAATTGTCAAATTTTGATGAATAAATAGCCATGGTGCAATTAAACCATATAGGCCAATAGATAGTATTTAATTTATTTGATTATGTTTTGCCTAAGTTTTTAAATAAACCATCTTTGGCGTTTAAGCGGAATATAATCCTTCATATTTATTAGACAGGGGACATAAGTCACGAATGCCAATGTCATACTGACATCTTTTATATATAGCACAAGGGCTTGTTCCAAAGGACTTATGATGGCTCAGATGCCTTGTCACTAGGGAAATTTTAAAAACATAATCGATGATTCCTTTGGGTCGGAAAATTTCATAGTTCATTGTCTTGACAAGAAGTTATGAAATAAAACTATCTTTTTCATGTATTCATCTTTACCCGTATGTAACATCTCGAATAGATGTTTTGATGCGTACATCGTGTTCGACGTTTATTAGCCATGATTCCCATTGATCGCTTATGCTAAAAGGGTTTGGAAAAATTTCCTAATATAAAGATGACAAGTGTGATTTTATCGTATCACTGTTGCCAGGAGTGTTATCATACTTATAATGTTACAAGGATTTGAATCCTTTGAATAGGTTCTACCATCTTGGCCTTGTCTGGAATGACATATAGGCTAGGTCGTACCTTTAAGATTCTTTTTACTATGTATATTGGCAGGGAAGGAAGGGTATTTATTTTATTCAGGATTTTTATCATAAATCCTAATTTATAAGTTAATAATAGCACAAATGGCCTAGTTGCGTAGACAAGTTTAATTTATAAGCCATGATTTCAGAGAATCGAGGCATTAAGGTTTTTAATAATAGCACAAATGGCTTAGTCACAAGGACAATTATAAATTATAAGTTATGATTTCAGAGAATCAAAGCATTTAGGTTTGAACATAGTTCATTACCTTTCTCGGACAGGGAGTCATCCCTACCATTGTCTTTTGGCCCATGTGGAAATGAGCAAGGCCCGTAGGAACTATATTACCAATGTATGGTCAAAATATGATCATCCTAATTGATGATTTAAACCCATGATTCAGAGATCATTAAATTAGGTGAGGAATCTTTTGAAGAATCCTATATAAAAATGACGTGAGTGATTTTAATGAATCACGTCCGCCAGGAGCGTTAACACGTTTTCAGATGTTAACAGGGATTCGAATCTTTTAAACAGGTCTTACCATCTTGGCCAGGTCTTTATAATGACACTCAGGCTAGGTTTCACTCTTAAGATTCTTTTAATATTTAACGCAGAGCAAACCTAAATTGAAATGTTAACGAGGATCTTAATCTAATTGTGGAACTACCGTCTTGGCCTTGTCTTAATGTGACACATGGCTAGGTCTTGTCCTTTTTTAGATTTTGCCATTTTATTATAATGGTAGATCTTATAATATAGGAATGATATTTCAAATATAATCGTTCCTTTAAAATTTAAACAAGTATATGGTTGCCCTAAACGGGACTTCTACTGAAAATGACTCGCCCATGCAAGGGCTAATCAGAAAAATAACAAAGGAACCAAATAAGGACAAAATAAAACGAATTTGAATTTGTCCTATGTTCTCGTCTAGACTCATGAATGTGCAACTGTGTAACTGAGATTAAACACAAAAGGCTAGTGTTTAATTCACTCAGTGTTGGCTCTGATACCAACCTGTCACACCCCGATTTCCACGTGTCACCGGTGGGCCCGGTAGGGGAGTATCGTGACGTGGTTGGCAACATAATAGTCAAACAACACAATATTTAAATGCACAGCGGAAGCAAAAGGATAAATATATTACAATCCGAAATAGTGTAACATCAAAGTATTACAACGGAAGTAAAGGATCCACAGGTGGATCGAAAATAAAAATAACACTGTTCAACAGACTTTAGGCATCTAAGCTTGCGAGACTCTTTATTGATGCTAGGAGTAGCCAGCCTATTCCGATTAGTACCTGCACTCAGCCTTTTTGGAAAAATACGTCAGTTAACACTAGTAAATACAATCAACCGATTCATTTGAAAAGGGTTAAAAAAATGATTGATTTGTATGCACATGGCACAAATAATATTTTATAACTTGGGACAATTATTTGAATATAATACTTGTAAAGGATTTACATGTTTCTTATGCGTTCAGTAGCCTGGATCGAGCCGGGTTAAAGATCAATAGACACACCACATTATGTATATGAGACACTGACAGGTGTACGCCTACACCTGTGTGCTAAGGTCGTGGCCATTTCGTAAAATGATGCCAGGGATATCCGGGACACGGTCATTAACCCCCCAAAGGCTTTAAGCAAACAAAACAAATTAAACGAGACATCTCAATACTTTAACCATCATACAATTAAAGATTCAATGCCCGACCAAGCGGTATTTTTATATACCGTACCCCAAGCCCGTATAGGGAAAATAAGTTAAAAGTATTTACCTGAGCTAAATATAAATTCAATCCCAGCCGTATCAAATCAGCAAGTACAGATAGCTTTTACTGGGCTCCTAAATCTGGAATGAAGGTTTTTAATAACCTATTAGAATCCTAACGGGTCTTTAATTAAGCCTTGACTTAGACCGATTAGTTTTCAAAAGGAAGGTACGGTTCAAACGCATGATAAAGCGAAGATCGGAATAGAATGTGATTTAGACCCGACAAGTTTGAAGACTTGTATAATATGGTTAATCTAAACACATTCTGGATTTTGAGATAATAACGATAAGGTTTGACCCGTTTCGGCTAATTTACGCAAACTAGTTACATAAACCGAACCGAACGCGCAAGAAGCGTAACGGGTAACCATAAGAATCATATACATGTTTCCTAAGTTAATATGCCTTAAATGTGTTGTGATATTAGTAGGATATCTTCCATTATGCCTAAAACGAGTTTAATCTTAAATAAGCCCTGTAGGGGTATTTTAGTCATTTTAAAGATTATAAAAGAGGTTTAATGAACTTCTGAGGTTTGGGTCTGAATACATCAGTAAAATAACTTATTTTAATAGGTCATATCAGTTGATAATAAGTCTTATATGGGAAAATGGTTTTAAACCCAAACTATGCGTTTAATACGCTTTAAAAGCCATTTTAAGCGATTTCCGGGTTATACAGGAAATCTGAGTTTTCTGATTAGGTTATAAAGTTCAAAATACTTTATTTATTATATAAAATCAGTAGCAATTTGATTGGTATCAAAAGGACTTGTAAAACTCATTTTATGGCCTAAAAGGGCATAATCGTTATTTACCGAATTAAGGCGATACCCTAGGTTTTTATCAGTAAAAAAAATAATTAAAAATCTTTAAAAATCCCAAAATATTATATTACATCCTTGTGCTCCAGAAATGCTCAGATGATGATTTATGATTGCAAGAACAAAAGTTGCAAACCATAGCCCTTATATAGTGAGTTCAATCTCACTAGAATTGTGACATGCAAGTCTACAATTGTTACAAGATGCATCCAAGTGCCCCTAGAGCCTCAAAACCAGTTTAGGAAGCCCATTGTTTTGAGAAATACCAAGTGCAAGTGGGTTTAGGGAGTGCAACAGCTGTTAACAGCTTGTTTGAACATTGTATCTGGTCAGAAGAGGCCTCGCGTGACGCTAAGGGGGCTTGGCGTCACGCCAAGGTCCTTCTGATCAGCATTCTTGTTTCCAAACTTGCAGATTCAGTCCCTGTTGTTTTTTAACTCATTTCCGACACTTCTAAGGCCCGTCAAGCCAACATTAAGGCCCTAATATGAAGCCTAAACATTGTGGATATGAAACATGCTCAGAAACATGTCGGATGTTGGTTCGTTTGGTCGTACGATCGCGATGTTCGCTTAATTACGACGACATGCGCATAAGCGCGAAAAACGATCCAACTTGCGTGACGAATGGATTTTTGACAAGCCAATCACTAAAATTAAATATTTTAGTGCTTACATAAATTTTTGGATGTCGGGGGATAATCAGAATGTAAGATATGTGTGTGAGTGCAAACTTGTGCGCTTTTTGACACTTTTAGTCCCTGCATGACTTAAAGGTTTATTGTCGCGCACCAAACACCTCTAAGCCTATATCTAAGCTATATTAAGGATAAAAAAGGTATGTTTATCACATGGTCATATTCCGGAAGGTCTGATAACTTACGAATCGGCATACTTTAGCAGTTTGTCGCTTTAGGTCCCTCTGATGCGCAAACTTGCGTAAATCATTATTTAATATCATTGAAGCCTCACCTAATCCATATTAGGCATTCTTGAAAGTATTATTAAACATCAAAATGCTTCGGGCTTGATAAAAGGTCATTCAGAGGTATAATTAAACATATTGACACTTTTAGTCCCTTATACTTGCAAAGTTGCGCGTAACTTCACTTTTAGGCATAAAAGCCTTGTATGTCCAATGATTGGCATTACCGAGAGTATAATCAAATATCATGAGGCTCTCGGGTTGTTAAAAGGTCACTCAGAGGTAAGAATTTACATGTTGACGCTTTTAACCCTTTATTGCGCAAACTTTCAATTAATAACGCTCATGGCCACACTTGATCAACAAGTGGCTAATTTGGGAATATAAAACCATAAAAGGTTATTTAGGAACTCATTTTAGGTATGCTAATACCTCTAGTCCTTTCATAATCAAAGTTTTCGATTTTTCAAAAAATTAGTCCCTTAAATTCAAGGTTTGACTTTATTAGGGTTTATTACACGTGTCAATACTTCATTGGACGTGATTTTGCGATTGAGCTCTTGTGTAATTCTAGGGCTTGTGTGATTGCACTTGTGCGACTGGGGAACTTGTGTGATTTGTTTTAATTATCCCGAAATCATGGCAATCAGTTACATGGTTTCCATTTATGTAGTTATCAATCAACAACTAACAGTTTCCAACCCAAACAATAATCGATCAAAACAAGCATATTCCAACCGATTTCTCATGAATTCTAATCATGAATAACACATGAACAAATATCATAACACTTAAACATATTCACATGATTTATGCTCTTGATTACCAGCATGCATATAAACCTAACAATTCTACATATTATCCGCATATGAACACATATCAGCCGATTAGCAAGCATTCGGTTTTAGATCAATAATATGCACATTCGATTAATATGAACATTTTCAATACACATATGTGAGCCGATTTCATGAACACTAAGATCCCATCAATTTATATCATGTTAAATCACAAGACGTCACTAAATCATCATGTAATACACCTAGATCATAACATCATCAAACATACAATCGATAAACACAAACACTAACTGGTTAGAAGGTGAAACAGAGATGATCCGAACAAGGAAGCTTTAAGAGGTGGGAGTGTTGATGCCGTCGGCTTTGAGAGGGAGAGAGAGGTATTGGGGTTTGGTGTGTAAAGTGTTTTGCAAAACAATGAAGAGTATACCCCCTCCTCATGAGGTTATGTGACACAAGGGAGTGGGCCGGACCCATCATGGGCTGCCCATTGGTTTCGGATACAAAGAGTGTGGCCCGAGTGGGCTTGTGCGATCGGTTCGATTTGTGTGTTTGGGCTCGTTTAATATACATACATTAAATACACATACACATATAACATATCATTCAATTAATTATCAACGTTCACATAATCACGTCATGTTCACATACGTTACATTAATCACAAAGATAGGTTCGAATTACGAGTTGTCATAGTGTTTGTGCCTAATATGATTTGGTGGTCAATGAATGATTGTTTTGTTAATAACTGTGATACATACATGTCTTATTATTTGGGTCAAACATGTTTAATAGCTGAATTGAAGGGTGG
The DNA here is from genome assembly GCA_030545235.1 of Helianthus tuberosus. Lineage (NCBI taxonomy): Eukaryota > Viridiplantae > Streptophyta > Magnoliopsida > Asterales > Asteraceae > Helianthus > Helianthus tuberosus. The sequence goes on along the minus strand of CM060354.1, from coordinate 107,670,453 downwards.
ACTAGCGGATTATGTATGAATGCGTATAACATGCTTGAGTGATTACATGTTAAGCATCTGGTTGATACCCGAGATGCACGAATAAACTGTTGTGAATTGGACTATATGTGTGCGTTATGTGAGCAATGAATATACTTGATGTGAACCTTGAATATGTCAATTAGTTGTACGCAAAATGCATGAAAAACTGACTATTGTCGGTAACCCTTTTAGGACGTGGTTGTTCAACTGTTAATCGAGTAAACAATCTAACCGAGCAAAACCAAGGTGAGTTCACTGCTTTTGAGCATGCGTCCCGGTGGTTGGGACAGTCAGTGGGTATCCCGGGGAGGGATAAGTCCTTTGGGTAAAAACTGGTATATATTGGATACTATTCTCATCCTATCATTCTTACGTCCCATATTTTGTTACCGGGGAGGTAACGAGGTATTAGTTGGTAGCGCTACTTAGGTTTGGCACCCTCACACCGTACCGGGGAGGTCGGTTGTTAACTAATGACCCAGTCGGGCCCAGTGCTTTGATAGGAGCACTGGGGAAAGGGCAAAACATACATCAGGAGCCGTCTTGTTCAGTATCGAGATATTATCAATATTACTTGTACATTTGTTAATGAACTGGAATAAATACTTGGTAACAAACGTTTTCATAAACTGTGAACTCGCCAGCTTTGTCTGATACACTTGTTGCATGCTCGCAGGTTGTTAGGTATTGTGGATTTGGAAACTTGCTGTCTGGAGGAGCAAGAGTGGTCATGGGTCGACTGAAGAGGCTCATGTGATTATTTGTTTATTATTGCACATTGGTTTTTGAACAACTTAGTTATGGTTTATTATTTGCTTCCACTGAATATTGGTTTTCGTATAAACTTACGATGGGATTTTATTATTAATTTGAGAACTTTGTTTTGAAACTTGTGGGTTTAATGTAATTAGTGGCTCATTGTCAGTTCGTCACATGCCTATCAGGGACACTCCCCCTAGGTGGTATTTTGGGGGTGTGACATCCCACATATGAGCCGAGAATGGGGGGGGGTACCCTTGCTTTGTGAACTTGTTTTTCCTTGTTAAAAGTGTTAGGATTCTTAGATGTAATGTTAGGAAACTTATATTGTGCAAGTGTTTAAGTGATAAGAGGGTGTTAAGTGACCATTACTAGACCATAATGATCCAAATAACACTAGATGATTATAAAAAAAAGATTTGATATTGTTCGGGTATTCGTTTCGAATTGTTTCGGTTAGATGTTATTTGAACGCTAAGTTGTGTAACTTGTGTGAATTGATGTAGTTATTGGTTCGGATGATACCCGAATGTATCCTCACATGAATTCTATGTTAAATAGCATTTTTACATGTTGTAAAAATATTAGAAAGCTGATTTCTACAGAATTTCTGCGGAAAAGTGTTGAAATCATTGCTTTTAGTGCTTTTCGGGCAATTTTTAGTGTTATCGGACTTCGGAAATGTTTTAAATCAAACCCTTGAATTCCTAGTTAGCATTTAATATATATTAGATGTTGGACTTTTGTCTGAGTCCTAAAAATGCCGTTTAGATGATTTCTGCGAATCCTGCGTTTTCGTCAGAATACTAGTTTTCTAGGTGCTTTTCTAGTAGTTTCGATGCATTGTTTAAACTGTTTCAAATGTACTTAATAAAAATGAATCATATGCATCCTAAGTAAGTATTTCATGAGTATTCTAAGTGTATGCCATAAAGTAAGCAGTTCGGATGTTCAAAATGCATAAAAAAATGTTGCTAAAATGAGTACTTTAAGTGTAAGAAAGTTACCGAAAAGTAGCAGTTGTCACAATTTCAAGGCTCTAAAATGAAGTTAAAGTATAAGGAACATGAAATGTGCTCAAAAATATATCGGATGTCGGTTCGTTTGGTCGTACGATCGCGTTGTTCGGTTAATTACGACGAAACACGAACGGATGCGAAAAACGATCTAAATTACGCGACGAATGGAATTTTATCAAGCCAATCACTAAAATAAAATATTTTATTGATTACATAAATTTTTGGATGTCCGGATATATTCAGAACGTAAGATATGCGCGAAAATGCAAACTTATGCACTTTTTGACGCTTTTAGTCCCTGAATGACCAAAAAGTTTATTTTAACACACCGAACCCCTCAAAGACTATTTCTAAGCCATGTAAAGGATATTTAGGGTATGTTTAACTTATGATCATATTCTGGAATGTTCGTTACAGTACGAATCGACAAACTTTCGCAGTTTGTCGAATTTAGTCCCTGTAAGCGAATAAACTTGATTCTGCCATACCAAAGCCTTTAAAACTTATTTATAAGTTATGTAAAGGTTATTTAAGGTATGTTAAGCATATATTGATGTTCCAGAGTGTTTGTTGCATTAAACTGATTACGTTTGCGCATCGGTTTACGTATAACTCTCCAGAAAGCGATTTAGAGCTCGAAATTGAACAAGAATTGATATGTGCAAATGATACACATATTTATACAAATCCCAAGTATGAAATACAATATTTCATTGATTTGGTCTTTGTTTTATGGCCGTGGAGGCACAGGTGTCACAGTCTCCCCTACTTCAGGAAATTTCGTCCCGAAATTTATTTAGAGGAAACTTGTGAGATCTTGAAACATGAAGTTGAAAAGATAAAACAACACTGGTTAAGGTTCTGAACTTATAGTAACTTTAATAACATCATGCTTGAAATGTGAGAGGGACACTTATATACAAGTATATAAAGCGTTATTGGTGCGTCCACCGTACCTCCATTACATTGTTCACGTTTCGTTATTGTAGCCACTATAGGTTCTTACACATGATAAATCTTACTGGGGTTCCTGTGCACTGAATTTCATAATTATGTACGCGTCCATAATTACGTAATTCCTTGCATAGTCCGCACAGTGCATTTTATAACGTGTAGGGGAAAACCAAATGAACAAACCTGTGATGAGTGTGACTAGACCATCTTAGGGTCCTTTTTAATTGAGTCAATAAATTGTCACACCCTTAAAACACCACCTAGGGAATGTCCCTGTTAGGCGTGTGACGTACCAGGATCCAAGCCAACAATCACATTGAACTCATAGTTATATTTAAATAAAACTTTCATATATTAACATTAAGTGTTACAACGTTACAAATAATTCACAGTATACAGCGGAAGCATAATTCATTCGTTAAGTGTTTATAAACCACATGTAAAAGCCATTAGTCTTGTGTTGAGTTTCCATGTATCTTGACCCATGACCACTCCAGCTTCCCAGACAGCAAGTACCAACAAATATGCAACTAAAGGCCTGCAAGGCATGTAACAACGAGTCAACAACAAAGTTGAGCGAGTTCACAGTTGGTGTTCGTTTTAAAGTAGTTTCAAAAAAACCGTGAGTTTGTTTGCAACTATATGTTAATCAGCTTTCCTTGTTTTCCAAACCATAATCAGTGGAGGCTACCCCATGTTGTAAACCACTAGACTAGTTATATATATTGGCGTCCTTCCCAGTCCGAGGACGGAGGTACGTATTCTACCCAACTGAGAATACGCAGGTTAAATGTAGGCGTCCTTCCCAATCCGAGGACGGAGGTACGTATTCTTCCCAATCCGAGAATACGCAGGTTAAATGTAGGCGTCCTTCCAAATCCGAGGACGGAGGTACGTATTCTTCCCAATCTAAGAATACGCAGGTTAAATGTAGGCGTCCTTCCCAATCCGAGGACGGAGGTACGTATTCTTCCAAATATGAGAATACGCAGGATTAAATGTAGTATATTAGTGGTGAATATACAGGTTTCATCTTTGCTTCTTAATCCCATTCCCAACCCACCGGGAATCCCATGCCTTAAGAGTGTGAACTCACCTTGGTTTGCTCGGTAAGACTAGTTACTGGACCACACTCAGTTAGTTAAAGCCTATAAGGTTCATATATAGCAATCAGTTTGCATCCATATTGATCACGTTGTCATACAAGAGAATTATCGTAAAACATATGCGTTGCACTTTTAGTTCGCCTACTCATCAGTTAAACATACCACATAACCATGCATACACAAAATTAATACACGTATCCTTAATACGCTCGGCCCCGTACTTATGGCCCAAAACTTACTATCCAGGAGGTGCAGCCAACAAGTGTTCGGCCTAAGTGCATGTGTGTGTACAAGTGGCCCATCGCAGCCCAATATTAAACATGATACCCATTTCCCGATTCCACTAGCAACTATGCATATTCCCGAAGTTGTTTGAGTCCAATTATATATATCGAAGTCTTGGGCCCCTTACCCAACCCTTGTGACCGGCCCATTAACAAATCAGAACAAGTAAATAGATCATAAAACCCTTGAGTCCAATCATTATTTCCATGTACATAAAAGTGATCAATTAACAAACAGATCATGCAATCTAATGAACAAGTAAATCATGCAACCCTAGTTTCAAACAAGGCTACGTTGTCAGTTAGCAACTCATACTCATCCGAAACAAATATCGACACTAACTTCACAGTTTACATGCCCCATACCAATCCCTACTTACCTATCGAATTACTACTAAATCATTAACATCATCATGACAAGATTATCAACAAGTACGGGATACCCTAAACCAAGAAACAATTCAGCCGATTAATTAATGGCACAAAAACAGTTGATTCATATCATCGATTATGCATCATCATTCAATATCTAACTTTCATGTGTCTATCACAAATAGTTTTTCATAAAATCAAAACAATTGATAAGACTTAACACCTTGACTATTCTGACAACATGCTTAGGAGGTGCACATGGTTTGGTGAGATCAAGATTACAAAGGCACATGGGTCGTCACCTACTTACTCAAGGTTATCCAATTTATCAATTCATCACCCACAAATTCTATTGGACCTTCACTTTGGTCACATGCAAACTGACAAACTATATAAGTCACTTTACATTCAAATATCACAAAACTTACATGTGTTCACCTACAACCTACAATTGTTGCTTGATCGGACCCACACCCCTATCAATTTCTTGTTTTTCAACATAATAAACCCTCTAGTTAACATACTTTTATCATGCCTACAAGATTTTCCAAGTTATGACAATCATGCTAATCTAGTTCTTCTTTCAACCAGATTTTAGTTCCAATTACACCAAACAAGAGGTACGACAATTAACACCACTAATCAACAATAGTAACACCCCTCGAACTATACGTCTATAACATATTTATAACCACATCACGCAGTGTATGAATTCCTATAGGGTAACGAGGATAAAACACTAACCCGATAAGTGAAACAAGATGATCAGTTAATACGCAAGAAAGGGGTTACGACTGAACTGGCTCTCCTTTTTGATGCCGTCGACTTCAAGGGGTGTTTAGGGTTTGAGATGATGTGAATATTAACTAATGAGAACCACGTATAATTATTCATGTGTGTGCGGGTATATTATCTCAAAAGTGGCCGGCCCAAAGTCTATGTTTTTATTTGGGCTTTGCTTAACCATACATGGTTATCATAATAATAAGTGTGTGTGGTGTGCGCCGAAGAAAGGAGACATGAGAGAGGTGTGTCCTCCGGCCCAAATGGGTGTGTGTTAAGCGAGCGAGTTTGCGGCCCAAGTGTATCAAGTAACTCGCGGCCTAATAGGTTAAATCTCTAAATTAGCTAAACGACACGTAAAAGTGTTTAACGGTTTCTTGTAAACATACACACATAAACAATTAATAGTGCACGAGATGGGTGAATACTAAAGGTTTGTGGAATTTCAAGTAGTGCTAACCTTAGTTATTCGGGTTGTCACATCATCCCCAACTTGAAAGAAATTTTGTCCCGACATTTAGCACGTAGTTACTGAGGAAGCTAGTTAAGTTGCATAGTTTTCCTGGTTTTCCTGGGTGTCACATCATTCCCCCGTTGGTTTGGAATTTCGTCCCGAAATTCCGCAGTAGCTTCAGCCTCAGTAGTGGTTTCATTGTTCTCGAACAACTGGGGATATTTGTGTTTCATTTGGTCTTCTCGTTCCCAGGTAAACTCTGGGCCACGACGGGAGTTCCAACGAACTCGAACAATAGGTATCCTGGCGCGTTTGAGAATCTTGACCTCCCGGTCCAAGATTTCCACTGGTTTTTCGACAAATCGCAATTGATCGTCGATGGTGAGCTCCTTGAAAGGAACTGTGAGGGTTTCATCTGACAGACACTTCTTCAGATTCGACACATGGAATACGTTGTGAACTCCACTGAGTTCTTCGGGTAGATTCAACCTGTAGGCCACCTTGCCAATTCCCAGTGATTTCGAAAGGTCCAACATATCGCGGGTTGAGTTTGACTCATTTAGCAAAATGAACTACACCTTTCCAAGGTAAGACTTTAAGTAGCACTCGGTCCCCAACCTAGAACTCGAGTGGTTTCCTGCGCTTAACGGCGTAGCTTTTCTGACGGTCACGAGCTGCCGCCATTTGTTGTCGTATCTGAGCAATCTTCTCTGTTGTGTCCACAACGAGCTCTGGGCCAGTGATTTGGCTGCTTCCAACTTCTGCCCAACAAAGAGGTGATCGGCACTTTCGTCCGCACAATGCCTCGAACGGAGTAGACTGGATGCTGGTGGGGTAACTGATGACATACGAAAATTCCACTAAAGGAAGATGCCGCTCCCAGCCGTTACCAAAGTCAATTACACATGCTCGAAGCAAGTCTTCAAGAGTTTGGATGGTGTGTTCAGTGTGCCCATCCGTCTATGGATGATATGCCGTGCTCATATCTAGACGTGAGCCAAAGGATTTGTGCATCGCTTGCCACAAATCAGATCAAATCGTGGGTCGCGATCAGAGATAATGGAGGTTGGCACCCCGTGCCTAGCAACCGCTTCTTCCAGGTAGATGACTGCAAGTGTAGAAAACTTATCCGTTTCCATAATGGCTAGAAAGTGTGCTGGTAACGTGAGATAATCAACGATCACCCATGTGATATTGTTTCCATTTCGAGTTGTAAGTAGACTGGTGACAGAATCCATGGTGGTCTGTTCTCATTTCCATATGTGTGTTTCTGGTTGCTAATACTTCACCTTGGCTTTCCCACAAGTCATACATCATTCCCATACCAAGCTGGGTGGGCCTTCATGCCCGGTTACCAGTACAAGGTTTATAAATCCTGATGTCTCTCATCAAGACCCAGACGACTAGAATATCGAAGCCGGTGGTTGCTCAACACGAGCTCCCTACGGTTGCCGTATAATGAGACCCACATTCGTTCCATGAGGTAACGAGTATCGTCTGACCTGTCAAAGGTTGCTTCCCCATGCCCCGCATGAGTTCAACTTGAAAATCTCCTTCTTTCAGTTCTCCAGTTTGAACAAAGCGAGTCGGATTAGGTAAGTTAGAGTCGATGTGAGCCGCAAAGCTCATGCACGTTCAAGTTTCATAGTTGTAATCATCCTAAAGTTCCCTCCAGCGATACCATTAACTGATTTAGTTCCTTCGAAGCCAAGGTACACGGGAGGCCCTTGTGATCGGTCTATATAACACATCCGGTACCGTCCAAGTAACGCCTCCATCTAAAGCCCCAAGACCACGGTTTCACCGCCAGTTGTGTGTCGTGTCGTTCCTCTTTATAACTCCACCACGTAAGTCATCACTCTCTCGCGTTGCATAGGTGTGTAACTGGGACCCTGATTCGGACCATCTTGGTATACCACTAAATCACCCGTACCTTCAGGTAAAGACGACGCTCAATGCATTGGGTTTCACAAGCTGCAAGGGCGTTCCCCTGTTTATCTCCCACGAATACACAGCACCCTGCTGTGCTAAAGAGGTTAAAGTTGTGCGATTCTCGAAAATCCTATGATGATAGTTTCTAGCTAGGCCAAGAAGCTACTGTATCCTCGAATGGATCTTTGGTGTCGATCAGTTTCTAGCAAAATGGATATTAGCGAGATCCACGTGTATTCCCACTTTGTTGACTACGTGGCCAAGAATACGTACCTCCCAAACCTTGAAGTCACACTTAGGTAAACTTCGCGTGGAGTCGCTCCTCCCCTAGGAGCCCTATGATAAGCTACGAGCTACTCATGGTGTTCCTTCCTCCTGGAAGTGATTCCAAGCGTTATCAATAAACATGGTCAATTCTTGTGGTCCATAAAGCTGCTGGTGTGTTGGTTAACCCCAAAGGTCATGGAATACAAACTCGCAATAACCGCATTGCGTTTGATATGCCGTTTTAGGAACATCCTCCCCTAGGACTTCCCTCTGACGATAGCTCGTTCGTTAGCCTATCCTCAAATGAAGCTTGTCCATCGCACTAGTCGACAGGCTGTCAATACATGATCGAGGCAAACGGTTCTTGACTGCCACCTTGTTAAGTTCTCGAGAATCAGAACACATATGAAAAGGCTTATCTTCGTGGATATAACTGGGGCTCCCCAAAGCGAAAAACTAGGTCCGCCAAAACTCCTGTTCAACAGTCCCCGTAGTTGATTAGACAGCTCTTGCAACCCTCCCGGTGCAAGACGGTCAGAGTACGAGTATTCGGAGCTGCATCTAACGTGAGATCAAACTGAGATTCTGCCTAACAGTTGTGGAAGTAATCCTGGAAGTTCTTCAAGTAGCTCATCAGAAGAAAGCACAAACAACGGGTGGATCCTTGATCCTCTCTTCCTTAGCCTTAACATCAGTAGCGGTTGCTAATATAGCGAAGTAATCCTTCCGTAGACGCTTCTGGCCTTCATAGCTGAAATGGCGCTAACCTTTGTACCACTCTGACGCTTTAGAACAATAACGATTCTCCACACAAAATTTTCTCCTCACTGGGTATGTCTGCGCGATTTCTGGATAACCAATCCACACTAACTATTGCATTGTAACCATCAAGGGTAGTAAAAGGAAAGTCGATGTCGAACACTTGTCCCACAAGGTCGAGTTTGCATCCTAACAAACATATGAGGTTTCCATTGCTTTCCATCAGTCGGTTCCACAGCAGGTTGGGTTTCAAGAAGCATCAGGGTTATATAGAACAGAGACGAAGTGATTAGTTACCCAGAACGTGTAGGCCACCCTGTTATTACAATCCTGGCGTCGCCCACGCCAATCCTAAATGCCACTCTAAGAACATCATTTCCCGTGTGGTTGTACTCGTTGTGGGGATTTCCAGTATGACCGTCGTTTCCTTGGTTGTTGTCGTGACTGTTGCCTCCAACGCTGTTGTTTGAAACGGAGCTCTAAGATCTTGTCCATCAAGGTCCATCTTTTCGCATTCTGAGCCACGTCCTAATGTGCTACTCACTGTGCTGGCAGTTACACATTCCACGTTATAGTCGGTTGTCATTGCTTATGTCCTGATTGATTCGTAAGGGTTGACTCCCATGAGTCGCTGGCTGGGGTTAAGGATTCGATTGGAGTCAAATCGCTGATGTTCGTTGCTGGGAACTAGGGTTATTCAAATGCTGAAGTCCATCGTTCTTGCAAGTCGACTGAGTAATACACGGTATGTTACGAGAATGTTGCAGAAGTGATCGTACTTCGGGATCTAAGGCGTCAACACGTTAAGTTCCAGCAAACGAAGAAGGGTTTGAAAGATATAAACCAATCATTGTTGTTGCAACATCCAGCTCGGGGATGTTCGTACAAGCACCTAACATTCGACACAGTTCGCTAGGCGTTCAGATGGGTGTTCAGGTAATACTTGATAGCACCGAGATTCGAAAGGATCCATAGATGAATGAAAGGTTCACATTCAAGTAGGGGACAATCACTGTTATGACCCCTATAGGTTGTCATGTTTCACATCGATCAAATAACGGAACGGAACCCCTTTTCCACTTGTTAAGCCTCACTGGGACTCACATGCACCCCACATTATTATTATGTGTGCACCCACAATAATATTGCGATTTGCATGCTCATCTCAGTTCCTCCTAACTCATGTCAAATGGTTCCTCAAACGCAGATGTCAAACGTAGGTCATCAAGGTAATAAGATCACGAAAAATCTAAGGACTATGGCATACTATCAACGCATCATAAGGTAAGCAAGCAATCCATGCCATCATGCTATAGTGACGAGTGTGTGTTCGTATGTTTCGTCATAAGCAAATGTGTACTAGTCATGTAATGTATGCAATAAGTAAGAAAGACGAACCTTGCAATCTGGAGCTGAGTGTCATGGTCGTATTCGCGTTTTCAGAACTGTTCGGTTATAGTCTGGTTTTATAAAAATGTTTTTTCCCCTTTTTTAAACCAAGTTCACTATAACCAATGGCTCTGATAGCAATCTGTCACACCCTCAAAACACCACCTAGGGAATGTCCCTGTTAGGCGTGTGACGTACCAGGATCCAAGCCACCAATCACATTGAACTCATAGTTATATTTAAATAAAACTTTCATATATTAACATTAAGTGTTACAACGTTACAAATAATTCACAGTATACAGCGGAAGCATAATTCATTCGTTAAGTGTTTATAAACCACATGTAAAAGCCATTAGTCTTGTGTTGAGTTTCCATGTATCTTGACCCATGACCACTCCAGCTTCCCAGACAGCAAGTTCCAACAAATATGCAACTAAAGGCTTGCAAGGCATGTAACAACGAGTCAATAACAAAGTTGAGCGAGTTCACAGTTGGTGTTCATTTTAAAGTAGTTTCAAAAAAACCATGAGTTTGTTTGTAACTATATGTTAATCAGCTTTCCTTGTTTTCCAAACCATAATCAGTGTGGGCTACCCCATGTTGTAAACCACTAGACTAGTTATATATATTGGCGTCCTTCCCAGTCCGAGGATGGAGGTACGTATTCTACCCAACCGAGAATACGCAGGTTAAATGTAGGCGTCCTTCCCAATCCGAGGACGGAGGTACGTATTCTTCCCAATTCGAGAATACGCAGGTTAAATGTAAGCGTCCTTCCCAATCCGAGGACGGAGGTACGTATTCTTCCCAATCCGAGAATACGCAGGTTAAATGTAGGCGTCCTTCCCAATCCGAGGACGGAGGTACGTATTCTTCCCAATCCGAGAATACGCAGGATTAAATGTAGTCTATTAGTGGTGAATATACAGGTTTCATCTTAGCTTCTTAATCCCATTCCCAACCCACCGTGAATCCCATGCCTTAAGAGTGTGAACTCACCTTGGTTTGCTTGGTAAGACTAGTTACTGGACCACACTCAGTTAATTAAAGCCTATAAGGTTCATATATAGCAATCAGTTTGCATCCATACTGATCACGTTGTCACACAAGAGAATTATCGTAAAACATATGCGTTGCACTTTTAGTTCGCCTACTCATCAGTTAGACATACCACATAACCATGCACACACGCAATTAATACACGTATCCTTAATGCGCTCGGCCCCGTACTTACGGCCCAAAACTTACTATCCGGGAGGTGCGGCCCAACAAGTGTTCGACCTAAGTGCATGTGTGTGTACAAGTGGCCCATCGCAGCCCAATGTTAAACATGATACCCATTTCCCGATTCCACTAGCAACTATGCATATTCCCCAAGTTGTTTGAGTCCAATTATATATATCAAAGTCTTGGGCCCCTTACCCAACCCTTGTGACCGGCCCATTAACAAATCAGAACAAGTAAATAGATCATGCAACCCTTGAGTCCAATCATTAGTTCCATGTACATAACAGTGATCAATTAACAAACAGATCATGCAATCTAATGAACAAGTAAATCATGCAACCCTAGTTTCAGGCTGCGACTCCTTTGGCTGGTCAGTTGAACACAAGATTTTCTGGGGCTGCTGAACCTTTATCATTTGCTAAAATAGTGAATAACGCTAAGGAGAATGTGAAGGTTAATTTTCGGATGATGGAATCTAGCGAGTCTGTTGACGGAGCTGATGTCGTTATTCCATTGTCTTCGGTTAAACAAGTAACTAACAGGTATGCCAACACTTTGTATGGATATTTTCTGGGTAAACGTTTGACTTTTCCTGTGGTGGATTACTTTGCAAAGAACAACTGGGTTAAATATGGTCTCTCTAGACTAATGATGAATGCAAACGGGTTCTTTTTCTTTAAGTTCAAAACAAAGGAAGGGATGGATAAAATGGTAGAGGATGGACCTTGGATGATTATAAATGTTCCGATAATTTTGAAGGAGTGGTCGGCCTCTATCAAGTTGGAAAAGGAAGATATAAAAGCTATCCCAGTTTGGGTCAAGATGCATGATGTGCCGTTAACGGCATATACCGAGGATGGTCTTAGTTTGCTTGCTTCTAAGATAAAGGTGCCCAAGATGCTAGATTCATACACTGCTACGATGTGTGCTGAGTCTTGGGGACGAAGCAGTTATGCTAGAGCTCTCATTGAAATTTAGGCAGGGGCTGATTTAAAGAGGAGTGTTACTGTTGCAATCCCATCTTTAGATGGTAATGGTCATTCAAAGGTGGAGGTAATAGTTAAATATGATTGGGAGCCTTTAAGGTGCTCATCTTGCTGCGTGTTTGGTCATGAGGATAGCTCGTGCCCAAAGAACCCTCAGGTTGGTTCGAGCGGGGAGTCTGGGAAGAAAATTGATGAGTTTCAGGTTGTGGGGGGCAAGAAGAAGAAAGCTACTAACCCAGGGCTTCATATGAAAAATCAGAAGCCTAAGTTAGTATATAAACCAGTTGTTAACCCTAAACCTAATTCGTCCTTGAGGAAGCCGATGAACAGTTAAGTTTCAACGTCAAATCCCTTTGAGGTCCTCAAGGACGATGATGGTGGTCAGGGAGGTAGTACTGTGGGTCGTATGGAGAAGAAGTCCATGCAGACTAATGACAAGCAGGATTCAGATGAGGAGGAGGTCGTTGAAGTCTACAATGAAACTAATGAATTTATGAATTCGGGAACACATCCTTCTTCTTCTAGAGCAAGGGCAAGCAACTCCTCCACAAAGGGTTCCAATGGCTAGACATAATGTGATTCGAGTCAAGAGGTTGCCGGTTTGTGGCAACTTCATTTTTGATGATGGAGGATGAGTCGTTTTTCCTTTTGGTTTTCGTGTTTTGGTCTTGTCTACTTAGTTTCATGATGTAATGTAGGCTAGGTCATGGGTTGTCTTAGAGTATTTGGTTTTGTTTTGGTTTACATATACGGGGCATGTCCTGTATATGAATTAGTGTGGAACACATCCTCACTACTTGTACTTTATTGGGATTGTTTTTAATAGAATCACCGGGGTAACCCTTTACCCAAAAAACAAGGCTACGTTGTCAGTTAGCAACTCATACTCATCCGAAACAAATATCGACACTAACTTCACAGTTTACATGCCCCATACCAATCCCTACTTACCTATCGAATTACTAAGAAATCATTAACATCATCATGACAAGATTATCAACAAGTACGGGATACCCTAAACCAAGAAACAATTCAGCCGATTAATTAATGGCACAAAAACAGTTCATTCATATCATCGATTATTCATCATCATTCAATATCTAACTTTCATGTGTCTATCACAAATAGTTTTTCATAAAATCAAAACAATTGATAAGACTTAACACCTTGACTATTCTGACAACATGCTTAGGAGGTGCACATGGTTTGGTGAGATCAAGATTACAAAGGCACATGGGCCGTCACCTACTTACTCAAGGTTATCCAATTTATCAATTCATCACCCACAAATTCTATTGGACCTTCACTTTAGTCACATGCAAACTGACAAACTATATAAGTCACTTTACATTCAAATATCACAAAACTTACATGTGTTCACCTACAACTGTTGCTTGATCAGACCCACACCCCTATCAGTTTCTTGTTTTTCAACATAATAAACCTTCTAGTTAACATACTGTTATCATGCCTACAAGATTTTCCAAGTTATGACAATCATGCTAATCTAATTCTTCTTTCAACCAGATTTTAGTTCCAATTACACCAAACAAGAGGTACGACAATTAACACCACTAATCAACAATAGTAACACCCCTCGAACCATACGTCTATAACATATTTATAACCACATCACGCAGTGTATGAATTCATATAGGGTAACGAGGATAAAACACTAACCCGACAAGTGAAACAAGATGATCAGTTAACACGCAAGAAAGGGGTTACGATTGAACCGACTCTCCTTTTTGATGCTGTCGACTTCAAGGGGTGTTTAGGGTTTGAGATGATGTGAATATTAACTAATGAGAACCACGTATAATTATTCATGTGTGTGCGGGTATATTATCTCAAAAGTGGTCGGCCCAAAGTCTATGTTTTTATTTGGGCTTTGCTTAACCATACATGGTTATCATAATAATAAGTGTGTGTGGTGTGGGCCGAAGAAAGGAGACGTGGGAGAGGTATGTCCTCCAGCCCAAATGGGTGTGTGTTAAGCGAACGAGTTTGCGGCCCAAGTGTATCAAGTAACTCGCGGCCCAATAGGTTAAATCTCTAAATTAGCTAAATGATACATAAAAGTGTTTAAAGGTTTCTTGTAAACATACACACATAAACAATTAGTAGTGCACGAGATGGGTGAATACTAAAGGTTTGTGGAATTTCAAGTAGTGCTAACCTTAGTTATTCGGGTTGTCACATCATCCCTAACTTGAAAGAAATTTCGTCCCGAAATTTAGCACGTAGTTACCGAGGAAGGTAGTTAAGTTGCGTAGTTTTCCTAGGGTGTCACATAAATGATCTCTTTAACTAGACCACCAAGGAGTCTTTTCAGCTTATATCATCACATGTCATTCTTAACCAGATTCTGAATCAATCTTTTTTACTAGACCACTCAAAGGGTCTCTTTGAATTATGGAATTGTACTATATAATCCAAGGGTCTTAACTTTTACGTAGAAGCCCATTAAGGGTGTAAGGTAGTACCTTTTGAATATCCTACTATGAATCCATCATATGAAGATATGGAAGATTCTACGAGGATTTGGATAAGGAATATCCAAATTACTCAAAAACACAAAATGCATAAAAGGAAACACAAAATGCATAAACACATAATCACATAATTGTTTATCTTGATCTTTTAATTTGTTATCATTTTGTTAATTTGTTTGTTAATTGTGCACATGTATTAAAAGCACACCAGGAATCCAATCCGTGGATTTCATTTAGCACTTTAAACATTTTCAAGAATTTACCTATAAAGATAGGAAGATCTTAATAGGAATTCAGCTTGTCCTTTTTGAATCGTAATATACGTATTAAGGCATACAAAGAATTCAATTAAGGACTCCGATTTGACCGGTAACCATCCACAAGGATCTAATTGTGAAGGTAAAAAGATCCCATATGGATTTTGGGATTTGAAAAGCGGGAGGCGTTTCAATCCTTGCACTAGACGTGTCACACCCCGACCGCGTAAAACAACAAACCGCGGCGGAAACGTCGGGGAGTGTCGTGACAGAATCATTGTTTCATAACACATGGAAATTGAAATTTTGTTTTATTGATTAACAGAAGTTACAATGTCTTAAAATCAAAGCAACATAACATAATTAACTAAGTCTTGCATCTTTTAATATCACTAAGGCCCAAGTCCGCCTAAGTGTATCTTGATCAATCCTATGCATCATTTCCTGAAAACACATGTGAAAATAGGTACGTCAGCATAAAAATGCATGTGAGATACATAGGTTTTATTGATTTAGGATTCATGACTTGTAAGTTTAAAGAAAATGTTTATCAAAAGTAGTCATGAACCTTATAAAATGTTTTTCTTTTATAAATTATATAAAAGTGATAAGAAATCAGACGATATAAAAGAAACAATGCATAATGAAATGAATAACCAAGTAAAAATGAGTTTGTATAAAATGTGTTACTTGTAAAACAATGTTTTGTAAAGATATGTTAATTGTGTAAAATGTAATATGTCAAAATTGAAATGGTTTAAATAACGTTGCGATATGTAATATCATAAAAGCACTTATATATAGGAAGTACCAGCGGCGTATCCACCATGCTTTTATCATATTACACACGCCTCGTTACTTAAATCACTTACCAAACAAACCACAAATGTAAAAATGTTTATGTATAATCAAATGTCAAATTGTTTGTGTGAAAACCATGTTTATTGTCAAATGTAGATCATGAAATGTGTAAACAAATGTCATGTATGATAAGTAAAAAAATGACTACTTAATCATATGAAAAAAATGTGCAAAACAAAGTATTTGAATAAATCAAAAGTTATGCTTTGTAAAATAATGCATGCTTTACTGATACAAACATCTATGCGGTATTGTGAAAATGCATACATTCAAGCCTTGAGACTGTGGCGATAAACCCTTAAATAAATTAAAGGTTTATCTGAGTTATGTGTATCGAATTTGGTCATTCCTTTCATCCAAACATACCTAGGATGTCAGGAACGGGAGTTGTCAATTCCTATGGTACCACTACCTACTAACGAACGGTGTAACTAATGTTAATGAATGTTTTTTTATCCCATTTAAACAAACCAAATGTCATACCATAATGTAAGCATGTTTTATGAAAATAATGTACTAAGTATGCAACAAATGAACATACATAGCATGAAATGTAATGTAAAATAATGTACTGAGTATGCACTAAATGGACATACATAGCATAAAATGTAATGTAAAACGATGTACTAAGTATGCACTAAATGGACATACATAGCATAAAATGTAATGTAAAACGATGTACTAAGTATGCACTAAATAGACATACATAGCATAAAATGTAATGTAAAACGATGTACTAAGTATGCACTAAATGGACATACATAGCATAAAACATAATGAAATCATGTACTAATAGTGTACTAATGAACATAGCAAGTATATGATATGAAAACATGGAAAGCACGAATGTAACAGTAGGCACATGTGTTTCGCCCCAAAATGTTTGAAAAACAGTAAAAGAGGGGACTATGTACTCACTTGAGGGTGCTTAGAAGTCTTGAACAACAACCAAGCAAAGCTAGAGGGATCACGGAATCAAATGGCACCTAATATAGGTAACTATGTAAATAACGGACCTAAATCGGAAGATCGGGTAGAATGAGGTTTCGTAAGCCAAATGAGTATAGGAACTCATGTTATATGGTTTAACAAAGCCTACATTCTAAAACGAAACCTATCCTAAGTGCTTATGACCCATTACGACCCGTTTAGGTAGCTTATGCTACTTTAACGCGTCGTTCGCGTAAAACGCGTTCGGACCGCCTAACTAGTCCTATGATAAGTAGAATATGCCTTAACATGTCTAATAATGTTGCCAAATCAGTTTAGATGTCAAAAGTTATGTTACATATGCTTAAAATGAATTTTGACGTAAAAAGGGCATTTTGGTAATTTTCCTAAGGCATATAAACTACCTATCATACAACTAACTAAACGAAGTGACCATAAGGTATAACCTCGGAAGGTTATTCCCTATACAACTATGGTCACCTAATGTGTTTGGTCAGATCCTAGTGATCAACCAAACGGGTCGGGTTCAAAAGTCTAAGTGATTGATTAGATCGCTTACCTTACGACCCTATATAAGCACAAATCTAAAAGTGACGAGCTAAACTTGTTAAAACATGTTTAACGAGGTTTGAAAACAGGTTTGGTATCAAAACAAAGGGTCTTGATACCTAAAGGTAGTTTGGTTACAAAATACGTAAGAATACGCATTTTGGCCGAAACTACGACTCGTCACTATGCCTAGATAACGTGGTAATCAGTAGGTATAGTCACAAGAGACTAAAACCATCGTGATTACGCTCACGTTATGAAGTTCAAACGAATTTCGTGTTGACCATAAACTGGTCAATGCAGAAAGTCAAACAAAGTTTGACTTTCACGCTAAAAACGCATAAAAGAACGAAAGAATACTTACAAAAGGTCCAAGAATGGAAGTTTAATCCGATTATTCTCAGGTATGAAGTGTAATTACTTCAACTTAGAGAGCAATCAGATCAAGTGTGGGTTTTGAGTGCAAAAAGGGGTGGGGTATTTATAGGAAAACCAAGACCGTTAGGATCATTTCTTGAAAAACGTGCTTCGATCTCCACCGTACACATGCACCCATGGTTTTGCAATACCATGGGCACCTTAAAATGGCCCATAGGATGCTGAAATACCATTTGCAAGTGCCCAAATCAGTTGGAACAAGCTGGAAACAGCTGGGAAAGATCCTATGCAGATCTGGTACTAGTACGCACCCCGCGTAAGAGTCAAGAGGAGGCCTACGCGGGCCGCCTGAGATCCATAGTTCAGCAACAGCTTTCTAAATTACAGATTTAGTCCCTTCAGTTGTTTTAGCTCATTTTCAACACATTTAAGGCCCGTTAAGCCAACTTCAAGGCCCTACAATGATGCCTAAACATAGTGGACATGAAACATGCTCAATGGCCTGTCTAACTGCAGTTGGTTAGGGACTGCTTGATCGTTTTGAGCAATCACGGTGAAGTTCTGAGAAGCCTTACGCTTCTTTGACTTCTTGGAAGACTCAGTCTGCTTATCTTTCGGTTTCGTTTCATCGGTTGGTTTCTTGTCTCCTTTTCGGAAAAGTTTACCCTTCTTGATCTGAGATTCAGTCAGGGTAGTGGATAGCTCAATGGCCTGTCTAACTGTGGTAGGGTTGCTACCAGTAACAATGTCTTGAACTGAGTCAGGGAGGCCATCAATATACTTTTCAATTGCCTTTTTCCAAAGGCGTAACCATGGTTGGGCATAACAGACTTAATTCCTCATATCGGTCCGTGTAGTCTTGATGCTCACCACTATCTTGCTTAAGATCGTCGAATTCCCTTTCCAATGCCTGGATTTCATGATGAGGACATAATTCCTTCATCATTAGATCTCGAAGCTCTTCCCAGGTTTGAGCCAATGCCACATCGGCACCCCTATCCCTTATCACGCCTTTCCACCAAGTTAAGGCTCGTTTATCAAAAACACTAGATGCGAACTCAACCTTTCGTTCATTTGGACACTGAACATTTCTGAATGTGCTTTCTAGACTCTCGAACCATTGTAGGAGCGCAGTTGCTCCTTGAGACCCAAAAAATTTCGATGGCTTAGCTGAATTGAATGTCTTGAAGTTACACTGAGCATTGTTATTGTTGTTATTGTTATTCGCTTGGTTTATCTGGGTAATGAGGTTTGGAATCACAGCAACCATTTGTTGAACGATTGTGGCTGCAAGGGCAGCATTTTCAGTTTGATCGCGTCTAGGAGGCATTTTCTAAAAAGAACAAGAAAACATGAGAAACGAGTGAGATTGACAATTGGACAAACAAAAGAGGTATCGAAGATATCGACGAAACATAAGGAAAGTGATCATTCATTTGAACAATCAAACGACGCACAAGGGCTGAACAAAGTAAATAGGTCCTTATAATGTATCGCGAAGACATGCTTTAGCCTATAAGTGGACACTCATCCCAAGAGTTCCCAGGTAAGAGTGACTGGTCCGATCATGTGGATTTGTACGAGGATTTGTACGAACACTCTAGCCTTAGACAGAAAACTCGGGATACAGGCATCCACCCTTCCAGAGTGCACGTGTTGACATTAAAAAGACCCAAACTTTGATGGGATTTTGAAAACTTTGAAGGTTCAAAACCTTATAATAAATCATCTAAGAAGATATGATTAGTTTTCAAGTTGGATTCGCAATTTGTGTTCTTGTTGTGGTTGTCACCTAAAGATAGGCAACGGTATTGTTTTAAGACTAAACACAAGATAACTTGTGTTAGGGTCCTAGGAAGGTTATAGTCTAGGTCAAAGCATTACTAATAACCTAATTCCCTATAACCATGAGCTCTGATACCAACTCTTCTGTCACACCCCGACCGCGTTAAAACAACAAACCGCGGCGGAAACGTCGGGGGAGTGTCGAAACAGAATCATTGTTTCACAACACATGGATTGAAGTTTCGTTTTATTGAATTAAGTTTATTACATTGTCTCGAAAATTAAATACAAAACATGAACATATTGTCCTTCATTGTTATTAAGTCACTAAGACCTCGTCCATCCCTATGTGAGCATGCATCATAATCATCATCAAACATCATCAACTATGGTACCTGAAACATATGTGAAAATACGTCAGCATAAAAATGCCGGCGAGTACATAGGTTTTGTGAGAGTGTCAGATTCATGGTCTTGAATTCATATTGCAATACCTCGTCCAACTACAAGAGTTGTCGAGTGTATATCTTGAAAACAAAAGAGTTTGATATTGCAGTATGTTTCTATCAACTTTTACAAGTTGATATACATATAAACCAAAACCATTATAGCCATGAATCATAACTAAAAACATTTGTCTTTGTAAACCATGTTGTAAATCGTTCTTGTATTAAAACTCATATGGTTTATATTGTTAGGAAAACCTTATAGTGTAACCTCGTTTTGAAAACATTCGTCCAAGTGATCTAGATAACGCAACGACATGTAATGTGTTAAAAGCACTTATATATAGGAAGTACCAGCGGCGTATCCACCATGCTTTTATCACATTACACCTGCCCTGTTACCTAATCACTTACCATAACCCAATCGATCAATAGTTCAACTAGTTCCAATCGTTCAAATAGTTCAAATAGTTCACATAGATTAGATAGTTCCAGTGGTTCAAATAGTTCAATAGTTCACATAGATCAGATAGTTCCAGTGGTTCAATTAACTCAAATTGTTCACATGATTCAGATAGTTCCAGTGGTTCATATAGTTCACATAGTTCAATAGTTCAGATAGTTCTAGTGGTTCCAATAGTTCACATAGTTCAAATAGTTCCAGTGGTTCGTGTTTAATTGTGAAAACTAGCTTTTGGTCATTTTATTGAATACATTTAAACCTGTGTGACTCGTCCTACTCATTTAACTTGTATTAACAAACCATCAAAGGGTAAGTTAACAATCAACGTGGTAATCAGTAGGTATCGTCACAAGGGATTATAACCATCGTGATTAAGCTCACGTTGCAAAGTTCAAACGAACTTTGTGTTGATCATAACCTGGTCAAAGCAGAAAGTCAAACACTGTTTGACTTTCATGCTTGAAAAGCAATAAAAAGCATGAAAGAAGCTTACAAAAGGTCCAAGTAATGAAGAATTTGATCTAAAATACCCAGGTATAAAGCTAAGGCTTCAACTTAGAGCAAATTCAGACCAAATGTGTGAGAAATGAGTGAAAATCAAGTGGGTATTTATAGATTTTCAAGAACCGTTAGGATCGTTTCTCATAATTCGTGCTTTAATCTGGACCATACAAGTGTTGCCCATGGTTTACAATACATGGGGAACTCAAAAACTATTAAATGGTATTCAAAATCAAGGATCAAAACCATCAAAACCAGCTCAAATGACCAAATTCAATGCTTCTGTCTGACAGTAGGTCTCGCCCCGCGTAGAACCACACAGGGTCTTACGCGCCCCGCCTAGATAGTTTCACAGAATGTCAAGTTTAGTCCCTGCAAGTCCAAAACTTGGTTTTTGATGCATTTTTGACACGTTTAAGCCCCGTTAACCCCATTTCAAGGCTCTACAATGAAGTTAAAGCATAGGGAACATGAAATATGCTCAAAAACATCTCGGATGTCGGTTCGTTTGGTCATACGGTTGCGTTATTCGGTTAATTACGACGAAACACGAACGGACGCGAAAAACGATCCAAATTACGCGACGAATGGTATTTTTGCATTCCATTCACTAAAATAAAATA
Source organism: Helianthus tuberosus (assembly GCA_030545235.1). NCBI lineage: Eukaryota > Viridiplantae > Streptophyta > Magnoliopsida > Asterales > Asteraceae > Helianthus > Helianthus tuberosus. Next base: position 107,648,830 of record CM060354.1, on the reverse strand, counting down.
TTTTAATGATTACAAAAATTTTTGGATTTCCGGATATATTCAGAACGTAAGATATGCGCGAAAATGCAAACTTATGCACTTTTTGACGCTTTTAGTCCCTGTTGATCAAATAAGTATACAAGCTGCACGAACGGACGCGAAAAACGATCCAAATTACGCGACGAATGGTATTTTTGCATTCCATTCACTATCATACAAGTATACAAGCTGCACCGCTTAAAGCTCTCTATGGTCAAAAATACCGCTCTCTGCTATGTTGGGCGGAAGCAGGCAATAAACAACTAAGTGGTTCGGAATTAGTCCAAGAGACTACGGATAAAAATTTTCAGATTAGAGACCGTATCAAGACGGCTCGTGATCGACAAAAGAGCTACGCATACAAGAGATGGAAGCCATTATCTTTCTAGGTGGAGACAAGATCTTGTTGAAAGTCTCGCCTTGGAAGGGCGTAGCAAGATTCAGTAAGCGTGGAAAGCTAAACCCACAATATGTAGGACCATTTGAAATCTTAGAGAAGATTTGCACCGTTGCCTACAAGCTAAAGTTACCAGAAGAACTTAGTAGCGTACACGACACATTTTCATGTGTCGAATCTTAAGAAGAGTCCAACGCAAAAACGGTTATCATCCTGGCGGATGAAATTCACATCGACGACAAACTCCAATACACCAAAGAACCTATTGAGGTCATGGACTGGAAGGTCCAGAAAACACGGAGGAGTCGTAACATATTAGTAAAAATTCGTTGGAACTCTCGACACGGACCCGAATATACCTGGGAACGTGAAGATCAAATCAAAACCAAAATACCCCCGCCTGTTCGAGAATACTCCTGCAAAGGATGACTCAGCTTGAATTTCGGGACGAAATTCTCAATAACAGGGGGAGAATGTGACAACTGCCACTTTTTGGTAACTTTCTTACACTTAAAGTACTCATTTTAGCTACATTTTTATGCATTTTGAACACTCGAACTGCGTATTTCGTGACATACACTTAGAATACTCATGGAATACTTACTTAGGATGCATATGATTCATTTTTATTAAGTACATTTGACACAGTTTAAACAATGCATCGAAACTACTAGAAAAACACATAGTAAACTAGTATTCTGACAAAAACGCAGGATCCGCAGAAACCATCTAAACAACATCTTTAGGACTCAGACGAAAGTCCAACATCTAATATATATTAAACCCTAACTAGGAATGCAAGGGTTTGATTTAAAACCTTTCCGAAGTCCGACAACACTAAAAATTTCCCGAAAAGCACTAAAAGCGACGATTTCAACACTTTTCCGCAGAAATTCTGCAGAAATCAGCTTTTTAATATTTTTACAACATGTAAAAATGATGTTTAACATAGAATTCATATGAGGATACCTTCTGGTATCATCCGAACCAATAACTACATCAATTCACACAACTTACAGAAGTTTAGCGTTCAACTAACGACTAACGGAAACAAAGCGAAACGGATATCCGAACGATATCGGATCTTTTTTTAGTGACCATCTAATGTTATTTGGATCATGTTAGACTAGTAATGGTCACTTAACACATTTAAAACACTTAAACACTTAAGCTTATGAAGCTTACTAACTTTTCACCTAATAAAAACTAACACTTTTACACTAATAAAACAAGTTGCAACCCTCATGTGGGACCCCCCCCTTAACTAGTTTCCACAAATATCTTAGATATTTACTATGGCTTTGCAAGTGGATCAAGTGGTAAAGTGTGGTGAAAAGTTATAACAACTAGTTACCAAAGATCACTAACCATTTCATTACTACATTTCATCTTTCTTAACACACACATAAGAACTCTCTCAACTATCATCTTTTAGCCAAGAACACCATAAAAAACTTTCACATTTCAAGCTTTTCTTTGATGATCAAGATGGAGCTTGATGGTACTTAAGAGGATCTAAAGACGCTACAAGAAGAAGCAAGCTTTTCCTTCCATTCAAGAGCTTTCAATCATCAATATCATCCTTTTTCTTTGCTTTTATCATCATCTAGATCATCCCTAGCCACAAGAGCTAGAAGTAAGCTTCTAAAATCTCTTTTTCATACTTATTTATGTATTATTTGTTTAAAGAACAAGTTATAACTAAAACAATCATAACAAAATAAGATGAAAATACAAAGAAGCAAACTAAAAATCATGATATAAAAGATTGTTTATGTTATGATTTAAAGCTTATTACTTGCATATTTGATCTAGTTATGATGAATATTATATGAAAAACTTGTTAGATGTTATTTAAAAGCATGATCTAACAAGTGTACATGAAAGTGTTAAAAGGGTTTTGTTAAACATAATGTTTAATGGATTATCATAATATTTGATATTGTTGAAGTATATAAAGTTTTTAACTAAAAATAATGCTTTTACAATATTTGTAAAAAGAAACATACAAGACGGGTTTTGTATAAAAGTTTGATAAAACTAAAAGTAAAGTATGATTTTTGAATTAGTAAACATATGTAAAGATCATACCAAAACCCTACATGATTATGAGTTCATCTTGTTAAGTTTATGTTATAAATCTCATATGTTTTTGTTAAGAATATTATGAGTAAATTGTTGGTGATTTTGAAAAGAAAAATATATGTTTTATTAAACATGGCAAAGTCCATATTTCAAATGAAATATGGCCAATTTTTCTTAAAAATCATAAGTTATGAAAACTATTATTTTTGACAAAATCTTTATTAGATTAAAAAGATTTTAAAGAATAGTTTTTATAAAAGCAAAGTTTGTTAAAAATATATATTTTTGAGAAAATATATATTTAGTTAACTTAACAACTTATGTGCTATGTGTTATTTGTTTGTATTAGTTATATGTATGATAACTAGGAACTTGAATACAATGATACAAATAAACACAATGTACATTTCGATTAAAGTCTTACAAGACTACATGTAAACACACCTTAAAAACAACTTACGGACGTTCCGAGCCTTCGGACACAACTTATGGTCAAAACGGACGACGGACGAATCTATGGACATATCTCCATTCCGAGGAGTTACTACGACGTTTAGGCGATTTTTCGACGCGAATACATACAAATCACCGACAACAATATCCAGATGTTTTGAAACTTATAAAAACTATTATGTATTCTTTTAATTAAAAAGCCTATATTTAGTAACTTTTATAAAAATGAAAGAATAGATTTTAACACATGGGCTTATTTTATAACAAATGGGCTTATTTTACATAAGGGCCTATTTTATAAAAATGGGCTTATTTTTAATACATATGGGCTTATTTTATACAAATGGGCTTATCATCCTAAATGGGCTTAACATAAATACATGGGCCAAGCCCAATATCAAAAACTCATGGGCTAAGCCTAATACCAAACATATGGGCCAAGGCCCAATAACATTAAGCCCAATACTATTTAGGCCCAATACTATTTAGGCCCAGTAACATTTGGGCCCAATAACATAAATTCTTGGGCTAGGCCCAATAATATTAAGCCCAATAACATGAATACATGGGCTAAGCCCAATGTCAAAACATATGGGCTAAGGCCCAATAACATTAAGACATGGGCCCAGCCCAATGTCATATAATTGAAGAAAATACAATTATACAATTTATTCATACAAGACTCGATGATACAACTCACAAGATACAAGATTACATATACATATATATATTTGGTGAAATATATATAACAGTTTAACAAATCATACATCTAATACACAGTTCAACGAACAATAAAGACATACAAGTCTTACACATATTTAAAACACAGGACCTGTACTCAAGTCAATTACAAAGACCGAAGTGTCTAACAAATAAAAGAACGTTTGTAGGTCGTGACACTGTTCAGGACGACCACGCGTAAGATCACGAACACGTACCATTCGCGGACGCAATACAGTGAGTTCATGTCCCCTATTCATTTTAAATGCTTTACAACTATCGGGGAAAATACATGTTCAATTGTATGTTAAGTCATGGAATGAAACACCTTAGATCATGTGCGATTAGGGTCATACATCTAAGCACCATTAATCCAGTTTGGACCTAGGTACAGAGGGTTAGATCTAATGGGTATTGGCGAGCCCCACTCTTGGTCATGGACCCATACAGAAGAATGCGTTTGTGTCCTAGTCGATAGTAGTCGACACGAAATCGTCTAGGTTTGGATTGCTTCCTAATTCGTCACACATATTAATGTCCTCACGAAACATTAATGATCAACGATTTCATTTACGCTTTACATACTACATCATTACATACAGATACATTTTATACAACTCACATTTTATGGATACATTTTATACAACTCACATTTTATGGATACATTTTATACAACTCACACTTTACAGATACATTTTATACAACTCACATTTTACAGATACATCTCATAAAACTAAGCTGCATGAACTCGCCAACTTTTGTTGATGTTTTCAAACTTAACATGTATTTCAGGAAATTAGTGGACCATGCAGACATTTCAGTCAAGGAAAGCAAGTATCAAGACTCCATGCCACCATTTGAAGGGTTTGCCCGTTATATACCGCCTTTTTGCAGTGATATAGTGGTCAAAGCCTTGACATTTTAAGACTTACATTTTGATGTATAAAACAATGACAACTTATGTTCATTTGATGGTTTGTAACCAATACATTTAACTTATGTTGCGTTCTTTTGAAACGATTATGACAATGGCATTGGAGCTTGTTTTTATTCATTTAGTATGTTCACTTATATTGTTATTCATGAGAACTGATCAGATCACACCTCGCGCTTCCGCTACAAGCGGGTGTGACAGGTGGTGGTGGTAGAGAGAGAGAGAGAGAGGAGGGGGGATCCGAATGTGTGTATATATTATACATTATATATATATATATATTTATACTGAAGGGCATGTTAGTAATTTCACAACTACTTAACACCAAAGCCTCACCCTCATCCGCGTCAGCGACTATCCGGGAACAAAATTGAAAAGTTGGGGACTATAGCTGTAATTTTAGAAAGTTAGGAACTAAAGGTGAAAAAAGGTCAAACCACATAAACTATCCGAATATTTAACTCGTGTAGCTATTAAAAGTTGGGGGGCCTAAACGTCCTAGTTATCAAAGCAGAGGATAATAAACGAAACAAAAAAAGAAATGGAAATAGGAAATGTAGGTAGGGTTTGGGTACATAGGAATGAAAACGGCGTAGGTCGGAGGAGAGGAGAAGGGAAGAGAAGAGAAGATGCATTCATTCGGATACAGAGCGAACGCTTTGCTGACTTTTGCAATTACGATACTTGCCGTAATGTGCGCCATCGCATCCCTCTCCGACAATTTCACTTCTCCCCATCCCTCCTCCAAAGTCCAGGTCTCTTCTCTTCTCCTCTTTATTTTATTTATTCATCCATTGATGATATATGTTTCTTTCTTTCTTTTGGTTTAGGTTCTAAACATCAATTGGTTCCGGAATAAGCCAGATGGCGATGATGAGGTAGGTATTTTTCAAAGTTTCTCATTTTCAACTTTGCAATAACATCTTACTTACTTTTACCCACCCATATTCCAAAAAGCTTTGCTGTGTTTGGATTAAGATACCTAAACAATCTCTAGAATGAATGACGTGAATTCTCTCTCGTATAAAATCATGCCTTCTTTTGTACAGGTCAGCATGACGATGAACATATCAGCAGATTTGCAGTCATTGTTTACATGGAATACAAAACAGGTTGGAAAAAAACATATTTTCTGATTTTGCCTTCATGTTTTGTTTGTATGTTTGTCTTGTATCTTTTTTTGTTGGTCAAACATTCAAGTAGAACAATCTAGTGCATAAAATTTTGTTTCTTGTAAAAAAAATGACTCAGGGAAAATGCTTAGTGAGAAGATACGTATTTCAGGGGCTGTTGGTTAGTTGCTTTAAGAAACAAAAAAGAGTGCTTCACTGCATTTTGCTAAATGGAACTAATTTATTACTATGATTGCATAAGCTATGATCTTTACTGTTGAAGATGAAAAACCCAAGCCAAGGTTGATAGATAGAAAACCCGTATAAGGTTTTATTAAGCATGGAATTCGTTTACGTAAACTCCACTTCTTTAGTACTTCCATTCATGGAATCATGGGGAATTCTTATCACACTAACAGATAATGTTACTTCCTGGAACAACATAGAAATGAGACATGAATGCAGCAGTATATTCTTATCACATATTCTGTGAGTTTGATAACCTGAAATAATTATCTACCATGGTGCGTCTAGACATTTTTTAATGCGTTTACATTTGATGGCTCACTTGGATCCTAGGGTCTATCAAGTCTGGGTTCTGTTTTACTTCAAATTTGTTTTATGAACGGCTACCAGTTATATGATTGTTATTTCCATTTTATCACAAAGGTTGGTTATTTATACCTTTGCTCAGTAACTCTGGGTACTTTTTTTTATATATAAATAATCATATGCAATGTGTTTGTAGGTTTTCGTTTTTCTAGCTGCTGAGTATGAAACCCCACAGAATTCTTTAAATCAGGTAATTCCTTATGTTCCAACAAATGACATATTGCTCAAATAGTCTACCTTGCATAATTATAACTTAATACCTTAATTTTTTTGAAAGCTACGTAAAAGTTTTATAAAAAAATGATGATGGGTCAACCCAAACTGACCTATTTTGATCCATTTATATTCGATGATGAAATGACATGTAGCAATGGTGTAAAAATAATAACTCCTTTTGCACAAAACCACTTGGATATTATAAATAACCAAAATATGAAAAACAACAATTCATTATTCCTAAAAATATGGGTATAGCTTTATTCAAAATATATATTCTTCTTCTATTAGACCTGATGTTCTGTCAATTGTATACATGTCTATTTTTCTTTAAAAATGCATTATTATATCCGGTGTCACAATGAACATTGAACACTCTTAGCAAGCTGCAAGCAAATCAATTAAACTTGCATCGCGATTTTGTTATTTGAAGTTAGAGTAAATTACTTTTTGAGTCTCCGTGTTTTAGTGGTTTTAACCACTTGAGTCCAAAATCAAAAATTTTAACACCCTGAATACTTAAATTCACATTTTGTAACCTGCCGAGTCCAAATTACTAACTCTGTTAGATTTTCTCAGTTAAATTTTTTGAATGACCAAAATAACCTTTTTAATAAATATATTAATAAAATAAATAGACAAAATATTATTCTGATTACTCTCTCTCTCTTTAACACCAACACCGCCACCACCATCATCAGTCCACTACCAAACACCACCACGGTGCACTTCTTGTCGCAACCAGCTTCTTTCACTTCTTGTCACCGACCGCCTATATTACCGCAAAAACTATCCTCGTCTCTAACATTGCTTCGCGAAACACCGTCGCTGCCGTTCACTTCCGCTACATCATCGATCCTGTTTCTAGCATCGGTGATACCACCACTACGAAGAAGAACAATTAGAATCAGAAGATAAATATGAAGTGCTCAAGAGGATCATAAAACAACTCCGATCAACACGGTACACGATCTCGATTCGAATCTCAAAGATCTGAAGCTAAGTAGATCGTTTCTGATAAAATCACTAGTTATAATTTCGTTAAAGCTAGTAAATTTGATGATGATACCAATGAACTCGATGGTAATAATCATGATGATGATGTTGATGAGAGTAATTGTGGTTTTTGGGGTTTTAGTAGGCATAGTTGTCAAAAGCGCAAAAGGCGCGCGCCTAGGCGCAACGAGGCAAGCGTATAGCGTCTGGTGGTAGCTTAGGCGCAAAAATGGGTTGTTTTTTTTGTAAAAACGGTGCTCAGGCGCAATAGGCGAACCATGTCTTTTTTTGATGATGAAAACTGCCTCACGCGGGCCTGGGTTTTCAGAGCTGCATTCGTGTGGGCACATACGAGTTCAACCAAATTCCAGTTCAGAAACTCATTTTTTGCACCCCCCTCGCGCGGGTAGGACTTGTGGTAAAACATGTCATAAAGCTACAATGGAGTGGTGAAGGCTTTACCTTATAAACAACCACTCACTTTGTTCCCACACCAATGTGGGACAAAGTATTTACCATAGTTATTAAAGGCGCTAGGCGCACTCAAGGCGCGTAGGTCTTGCCTGCGGCCTAGGCGCAAAGCGCAAAAAAAGCGAGGGCCTGAGAAAAATAAAGCGCATAATGAAAAAAATTTAAAAAAATATTATGTATTAGAAAAAGAATACTATTCTTTAAATAAAATAACCAAAATCTATTATATAACACTTTATATCATCTATTTAGTACAAAAAGTTTTAAAATATTAGTGTATTAGTGTAGAAAAGTAGTTTTCCTTAGATAAAAGAAGAAATCTGGCTAGAATCTTGTCGGAATTTAGAGAATTTGGCCGGAAACTCTCCGGAATCTAGGAATCTTGCCGGAATGTGCCCTAAACCATCACCTGGAGAATTAAAGCGCAATTTCTTCGACTTAAAGCGCAACTGACTGGCCTCGCCTGAAAAATGGGCCTAGGCGCAAGAGGCGATGGCTTTTAACAACTATGGTATTTACCACCTTTTGAGACTTCCATTCACACACCCAAAACTTCCACATATAAGTCCTAAACTTTTGCTACTAACTATTAGCTACATGATCTTAAATGACATATATAATTGTTTTTTATTTTATATGTGGAATCTTATTTATTTTCAAAGCATAACATGTTTTTTATATTTTTTTTTCTCTATGTGCGCTTTTCTTAAAAAAGCCCACACTTTTTTTTGCGCCTTGCGCCTAGGCTCCGGGCGAGGCCGATGCGCCTTGCGTCTTTGACAACATAGTTAGTAGGATCCAAAATTTGGGTTAAGGTTTCAACTGACAGTGGAGTTTGGGCGATAAAGTTTTTTTAGAGATGAGGATTATTGTGTTTGTGACTAAGGTTTCAGAACTGTTTGAAAGGATAATAGATTTAATTGAAGAATGGTATTTTATCATATTAATTACATGATTTATTTATTTATTAGTTAAAATTACCAAGACAAAACGTAGCGTGTCAACTCACGTTCATATAATCAATTTTTATTTTTATTTTTTTACATGTTTAAAATAAGATAAACATTACGAGCAATTTTGGGTTAGATGTGATAAGGAAAAAAATATATTAAAAGGGTATTTTGGTCATTTAACAAAAGTTAACTGAGAAAATCTAACATAGTTAGTTATTTGGACTCAAAGGGTTACAAAATGAGAATTTAGGTATTCAGGGGCGTTAAACTTTTTTATTTTGGACTCAAGTGTTAAAACCACTAAAACACAAGGACTTATAAAGTAATTACTCTTGAAGTTAAAAATGTCATGATGTTACAGGTTTCCTTGTGGGATGGTATTATTCCTGCCAAAGAGCATGCAAAGTTCTACATCCATACAACCAACAAATACCGATTTGTAGATCAGGTAAGTGTTTGTTTCTTATGTAAGTAAGTTTAAAAAGGTCATATTGATGCCCAACTATAGTAAGTTTAAAAAGCGTTTGACACAGCTCGTTTAACACAAATAGTAAAGTTGAACACTGACACATTTAATTAGAGTAAATTACAAGTTTTGTTTTTTATGTTAACACCCTTTCTCAGGCTGTGTTTTTTTAGCGCTAAAATTGACGAGTTTTGTACTTAACGTTTCAAAATCCTATACGTTATGTCCTTTAGCCCTAACCCAGTTAGATATTTGGTTAAATCAGATCACATAAGGGTATTTTAGTCTTTTTACAACAATACATTTTAAAATTTATTATTATATATATATATATATTATATTATATTATATTCTCTCTCTACCGCTACCACCTCCCACCACCATCATCAAAACTCTCTCTCTCTCTCTGAACTGAACTAACGGTTTAAGCTCCACCTTCTCTTTTCTCCACTATCAAATGTATTTTTAACTAATACAGATGCATGTCTTGCACATATCCTAGATTTCTTCTTGATCAAGAAAAAGAAAAAAAAAGGGTGGTTTAATAGCATACTCTCCTGTGTCTACGTCAAAAATTTACGAGTTTTGTTATTTACATCTAAAAAATTCTCACTCGATCAAAAATCAGTTTCCAAGAAGTCTCGACTTTTCTTGTAACTTTGGCAACAACCACCCTTCACCCACCGCCGTCCCTAACCCACCACCACAACCACCCTTCACCCACCGCCGCCCTTGGTTTTAAAAAGCGAGAGGCGCACAAAAGCGACGAGGTCTAAAATTGAGGCGCGAAGCGCAAAGCGCAAAAGCGGTGGGCTTTTCGTACCCGAAGCGCAAGATGTTTAAATAATTTTTTTTATATATCCCATCTATGCAGTTAATTTATAATATCATGCATATATATATATATATTTATATTCATATTCATATTCATATCTAGAGCCCATATAATTTTTTTTTTATAAATACTTTGTCCCACATCGGTGTGGGGACAAAGTGAGTGGTTGTTTATAAGGTAAAGCATTTACTACTCCATTGTAGCTTTATGACATGTTTTACCACAAGTCCTACCCGCGCGCAGGGGGGGTGCAAAAAATGATTTTCTCAGCTGGGATTTGCTTGAACTCGTGCATGCCCGCACGTCCCGCGGACACGAATGCAGCTCCAGAAACCCAGGCCCGTGTGCGGCAGTTTTTGCACCATTTAATTAAACTTTTTTTTTTTTTTTTTTGCTGCTGTTGGTTTTAAGCATTTTTGTTACAAGCCAAAACAGCCAAGGTACACCATTTTTATGCAGTAAAATGCTTACGGTCCATGAGGCGCGCTTTTTTGGCCAAAAAGCCCACAAAAAACGTCAAAATTTGCGCTTTTCTGGCGCTTCCTGTAAAAACACAAGGCGAGAGAGCGAAAAACCCCAAGACCTGCGCCTTGTGTCGCCTTGCGCCTAGGCGCGCCTGAGGCGCGCTTTTTAAAACCAACGCCGCCCCTAACCCACCACCACAACCATCCTTCACCCACCACCCAGCGCCGCCCCACAACCACCCTACATCCACCACCGCCCCTAACCCACCACCACAACAACACGTCACCCACCACCCACCGCCACCCTACAACCACCCTTCACCTACCACCCAAAGCCGCCCCACAAACACCCACCACCGCCAACAACCCACAACCACCCTTTACTCACTGCCGCCACCAACCTCACCCTTTCGAGAGAGACGAGATAAATGATTGTGTTAGAGAGAGAGGAGGGGGAATTTTAGATTTAGAGAGAGAGAGAGAGAGAGAGAGAGGAGAGAATTTATATAACCCATTTATTTTTTAGTTTTGTACAAAATAGTCCTTCAATATAAAAGTTTTTTACACAATAGTCCTTGAGAAGATGATGACAAGAATGCCCTCATGTGCAAGGCACATGACCATACTTAACCAAAAAATCTAACGTGCAAGATTTTGAAACGTAAAGTACAAAAGTCATCAACTTTAGCGGCAAAGGACACCGCCTGAAAAAAGGTGTTAACATAAATGACAAAATTTGTAATTTACTCCATTTAATTAAGAGTAAATGGCACTTTATGTTTTACTCAAATTTCATGCGGTGTCATTTAACTAACGAAATTACATTGAATGTTCTTTGTGTTCAGATTTGTTTATGCGTTTCATTCATTCTTTCCACTAACGTTCGTTAAATTTGCCAGTTAAGTTCAGTGTTAAGTTCAGTCACATGAGAGTAATTTAGTCATTTCAACCATTAAGGGACTAGCTATGTAATTAATATAAAGTTTTGTATTAGCATGGAAATAAGTATAGAACCCCACCATCTTCTTCTCAGCCCCTCCACCTCCACCGTTTGATATAAAAAATATCGTATTATTTAAAACTCAGTCAGATTCCAAAGATAAATTAGAGATTGAAGCGTCAAAGTTCAACAACACAACAAAAATATCATGTTGTGTTCTGTTCTGTTGACATAAAGTAGTGTTTAAATCTTTTGACCCACTCACTATAAGCAACATCTACGTACAATAACACCATGCTTGTGCCATTATTCTCAGCTTCTCATAAATTGGTTTTATAGCCAAGTTAAAACCTAAGGGGGCGTTTGGTTCGTAGGAATTCAATGGAATTTAAGAGAATTGGATTTTGAATTCCATCTCTTAAGATGTTTGGTTCACATAATTTGATGGAATTGGAATCCCAATTCCAATCTTCATGTGTTTGGTTGACAATGGAATTGGAATTGGAATTAGGCATGAATTCCTTCAAATTCCTTTAACTAAAGGAATTCAAAATCCTTCCTATATGTGAAGGAATTAAAGTAAATTCATTGGAATCTTCGACCGTTTCGACCCGAACCGTTTCAACCCTTACCGTTTCGACCCATACTGGTTTCGATCCGAACCGTTTTGACGTGAACGGTTTCAACCCGTAATGTTTCAACGCTAATGGTTTCGACCCGTACTGTTTCGAATCGAACCGTTTCGACGTGAACCATTTCGACCCGTACCGTTTCGATGGTTACAGTTCCGACCCATACCGTTTCGACCCATACCGTTTCGAATTGAACCGTTTCGACCAGTACCGTTTCGACCTGTACCGTTTCGGCCCGTACCGTTTCGGCCCGTACCGTTTCGGCCCGTACCGTTTCGGCCCGTACTGGCTCCGATCCGAACCGTTTCGACCCGTACCGTTTTCGACCTGTACCGTTTCGACCCAAACCGTTTTGATGCGAACCGTTTCCATCCGAACCGTTTCGACCTCTACCGTTTCCACCAGTACCGTTTCGAATCGAACCGCTTCGACGCGAATCATATCGACCCGAAATGGTGGTTGTGGGTGCCGGGGTGATGGATTCCAATTCATTTGATAACCAAACACAACAAAAATGGAATTGAGATTCCAAATACAACAATTTCCAATTCCAATTGGAATGTTTAAATTCCAAATCCAATTTCTTCAAATTCTAATTCCTATACAAATTCCAATTCCAATTCCAAATCATTCCGCGAACCAAACGCCCCCTAAGGCTTCATTTTAATCGGAAACTAAAGGAAAAACATCAGCCTTGCACAATCGAAACCGCACCAACAAAATGTCCAACACTCGAACTGCTTCTTCCATTGTTTATTCATCAAACTGTTAGCCTCAAAGTATAAAAATTCAATCAAATCCAAAGAGGATCTTTGTTAGCATGGGTCTTATAACCAAACAAACAAGTTGAAATTCTCTCTACAAGAAATTAAATGCCATCGTCCTTGGAAACCTCTTCCACCACCATTAATTTGTCGGCGTCTAGGGTTCCGATTCCAACATCGGATCTGAGTTTTGGCAGTGGTCGCCAGAGGTTGGAGATGGGGGAATACGATCATCCATGTTCTTCCTCGGCACGGGTCCACACAAACAACACCTCTAGATCGAGCTTTTGTTAGATTCCAACAGTGAAGATGGACAAGTAAAGATGCGTGAGCCACGACTTCAATTAACAACAGCAAATGAATCGTTACAATGTAGAGAAAGAGAGACCACAGGGTGTTGGAAAAGATCTAAACTAAGTGAAAACCTTCAGTTCATCAACCGAGGCCATTGGTGGAATCAAGAACTATTTGGTGGTAGATAAGAGTTTTGAATAACTTCGGTAATGAAATTAAATTCTGGATTTTTTTATTCACATGCTTTGCATTTGTTTGAACTTAACAACAAAATATATTATGTTAAAAGGACAATGTCTATATAAATGTTAAAACATAAAGGACATTCATTGTCATTTTGTTAGTTAAAGGACACTGTCTGAAATTTGAGTAAATTATAATGGACACAAAGTGCAATTTACTCTTTAATTAAAAGTGTCATTTTTTAAACACTAGCACAAACATGTTTAATTTGTGGGGGGATATTATCAGGACTAGTTTAACGTCTTTAAATGTGACCAGAGCAATAACATGAATCAGACGACATGACACATTTAACATGATCCACTAAACACCGTAAAATAAATAATAGACACCGCTAACACGGCAAAAGTAAAAGTAACCACAAAGTACAATTTATGTTTAATAAGATATTTATAATACTATGTTGTTTCGGTCATAGACGTATGTATCATGTCCACCTATTTCACACAATATGCTCAACAGGTTTTGCGGTCTGAATCTGTTTAGACACTTTTAATTGTGTTATTAACTTGTTGACCTGTTTATGGCTCGGATCCGTTTATCACAAAACTAAGCCTTTTAACTTCGTGTAGAGGCATGTCATGTTAGCGGGTCATGTCATAAATTACGAGCTCTACACATTTGTACACACGACAAGTACTTATTTAGCTTTTAATAGTGGAACACATTTAATGTGTAGGGAAGTAATCTCCGAGGAAGAGATTTCAACATGACATTGCATTGGCATGTGATGCCCAAGACTGGGAAGATGTTTGCTGACAAAATAGTCATGACCGGATTCCGCTTGCCTCAATCATATAGGTGAATGTAATGCCTTACTCGTGGTGTAATTTTATTTATGCCTCATAGAATGAAACCTGTGGATTTGTTTAATTTAAAGATATAAATATAAATATAAAGCTGCAAATGAACAAATAGTTTGAGGATATCTGAATCATTAGATGAGAACTGGTGACACTTATATCTATTAATAAGTGTAAATGAGCTGAGCTACTCAAGATGCACTTGCTAAAAGCTCGAATCGAGCCAAATTTTAACGATTTGAGTTTGAGTGTATAGGTTATGAATAATATAATATGAATATGATTAATGGTATTAATTCAGCTAGATATATATGGGGTGCTTGCATGATGCGGCGTAGACCTCGGATACTGGTAATCAAATAATATGTATTTCTTTTAATAAAAAACTATATCAATACATACCATTATCAAATTAAAGTGAATATAATATCCGTTTTATGGTGTTTTTTTAAATGTTAAGGTATGAAAAAATTATGATAATTTAAAAATCGTGAAGGGAAGTTGGTTTAAAAGTCAACAATATGTTTGGGTTTACACTTTTTGTTCTTTATGTTTGTATTGAATTGTAGTGGATGATGTCCTTTAACTTCAATAAGTATAGTGATAGTCCTTTTTTTTATTAAAGACATTACACCTTAGGCCCTTTAGCACTAACCTGGTTAGTTTTCATAGTTAAATTTAATCATAGGGATCCCACATGAGAACAAATCCGTCATTTATCATTTTACTTTAAAAATATTTTAATAAATAAAACTCTCCTCTTCCCCATATCTCTCACACCACCACCACCATCATCTACCACTAGCTCCCGCCACCACCAACCTACACCACCTCCCACCACCATCAAAGATGCAAATAGCATGTCTTCTCTCTTCGGATGATTTATCCTTGCCCTTCAATAAAGTGGAAGTGTGCGCAATTATTTAGACAATAAAGAAACAAATAGAATTGCGAACATGCATTTAATCAAGCTGAATATAAAAAAGGAATCTGCCACCAACATCGACGTTAAATAAGATGATAGCTCATCAAAGATTAGCAAGAAACAGGCTTTTAAACGTTTTTACTAAAGTCACCAAAATTTCAGCAGTCTGTAACGAGGAACAAGGAGTCAGAAAATAGAGTTTTATAAGTTACAACAACAATTTTTTGCTACAAAATCCCAGATCCCTATTTCTTATTACAACCCAGTTCAGACTCGCTTCAACCGTACAATCCCCATGAAATGCACTAACAAATCTACTTTCAAGATTCATCGAAGATCCATAATTTATGAAGCAATTGTCAAAGAAGAACAAGTAATCTTTGGAGAAAATAAGTTACAATAAAAACCCACTTTCAATTTCAAAGCTTACATCTTGGAAAATGATGAATCTGTTCACAAAGCTCTTAATGATCCCTAAAATGGTAAAAGACAGATTTCTCCTCATATGGGGTCTCATGACTAGATTTAACCATAAAAATTAATTAGGTTAGTACTAAAGGATCCAGAGTGTAACGATTTAAAAAAAAGTCTCTCACTGTAATTAATGAAGTTAAAGGACATCTACTGCAATTCGATACAAACATAAAGGACGAAGGACGAAGAGTGTAATTTACTCAATATGTTTTAAAGTAGGTGGTGCTAAGCGGGTCGCGTTCACGGGTTGATGGGTTCAACTCGACCTAAACCTGAAATTTTAGACTAACCCAAAGACAACCTGAACCTGAAAATCGTGTCATACAAATGAACACGAACACGACACAAATATTCGCGGGTTGACCCGAACAAGTCTCATTCAACCCGATTTTTTTATTTTAATTTTTTTCTCAAATTAATATATTAAAATTATAATTTACTACAAAAAACACACATTTATATAATACAATTACATTTTAATTATCAAATCTTATATATTAGTTTCCTTTTTTCCATTTAAAATTATGACATAAAATACAAAACCAATGTAAATTATGACATGAAAGATATCGCAAAAAATAAAATATAATATAAATGGTTTAAATGGGTCAACCAGCCAACCCGAACAAGTTGACACGAACCCGACCCATTTAGCTAAACGGGTTCGCAGGTTCAACCTAAAACTGACTTGAACTTGTTTAGAGAAAATCCAAACTCGTGAATTTCGTGTTAGGTTCATGCCGTGTTTTCGAATCGTGATAGAAATTCACACCCCTATTTTAAGGAATTGTTTAATATGTTATAAAAAAATTTAATTACTTAAAGTAATAAAATTAATTATGTAAAATTATATTTTTGTTCTCAATTATATTAATGTATTATATTATATTATAGATAGATGAGGGCTAATTGGAAAACCCTGTTTAGTTGGATAAACGTGTGAAAACACAGTGTAACTTTTTTTTTTTTTTTGCAAATGTAATATAACTTACTGTTGAAATAATAAAATTAAAAACTAAAAGTTGTAGGTCCTTGAAAACCCAGTGTAACACGTTTTTTACCATACATATTTTTTACGATATGTAAAATCCTGTTAACAACACTTTCCTTCCTGCATTTCTCACGTTAAGAGTCTACCTGAACCACCATCGACACAAATTTATCTTTTACACCATGTGTAACATTTAGATACAAAATGTTTTTTATTCATATTTTTGAAATAACTATATTAACATTTTTTTGGGTAAAGGGTTACCTCGATAAATTTTATATCAACCAAACCAAAGAAAACAAGTGAAGGGCAAAGCACCCCCAGTTCTCAAGTATGACATGCCATACTCGAGTAAACAACGCAACAAACAAAAAACAAGCGTTAACAAACACACCAAAAAAACTAGATGACTAGACATCACATTAACTCAAGACACAAATCTACAATCAGCCACAATCGTCATCCGTTATCAGAAGCCCACGCGGCAGCGCCTACTCCTGCAAAACCCGAACCGTGTGGATAGTAGTCTTGAACTTCATAGTATGGAGCTTTAATCGCACTGTAGATAAAATCACCTCCACAAGTTTATCCGCACTCCTCTTAGTAGAAAATAGTCTTCTATTCCTCTCCTCCCAAACGAAGTAAGCCGTCGCACTAACAACCAACTTAGCTATAATATGGGTAGCCTTAGTAGACGTCGTGTTCCCTACCAAAAAATCAAGAATCGAATCCCATTTATTTTGGATAGAACTCATACCAGCTTTCTCTTTAACTCCGTTCCAAATTGAATTAGCATACCCACACTCGAAAAACAGATGCTCATGAGAATCAGGCTTTGACGTGCACAACGAGCAACACATAAGATTAAAATTTGCATTACCCGAAGAGTTCCATCCTCTGATCACATCTTGTGTCTTCAGCTTTTTCTGAACAATAAGCCACATAATAAACGAGTGCCGAGGAATCGCCTGAGGAAACCACACCACCTTCGCCCAATTGACTTCATCCTGACCAACCCGAAGATCATCCCAAGCCGTAGCTGCGCTAAACTCAGAATGGTGCCCCTTCTAGATCTCCACACCACCTTATCTTGTCGAGATTGATTAAGACTTATATCCTGCAATTGAAGTAAGATAGGGAACCGAGTAATCCAAGATATAGGCCATACCCATTCGCCATTTACATACACATCCACCAACTTTGTATTCATATTGAACCCTGCATTCACTATTAATCTCGGCGTAACAATAAAGCTAACCGGACACACATCATCCCACTTATCAAACCATACCCGCGTATTGGCTCCATTCTCTACATTAATCCAGACATGATCCCGTATCATAGGCCTCATCCCGAGCATTTTCCTCCAGCTCCATGTAATATTATTCTTAACCGGGACATCCCAAAAGCTTCTATTCCGAATACGATACGAATGTATCCATTTAACCCATAAGGATTCCCGATGAGTTAGTAAACTCCAAATATGAGCAGACATGAGAGCATTGTTCATATCCCCCACCCTCCTAATTCCCAAACCTCCTTCACATTTAGGCAAACACACCGATTTCCACTTGACTTTCGCTTTGCCCTTAATTTCATTCCCTTGAGACCACAAAAACCTCCTCATTCTATCTTCCAGCTCAAGCATGATCCGTTTGGGAAGGATAAACACCGAAGCCCAGTACACATGCAAAGACGAGAGCACCGACCGAATCAGCTGAACTCTACCCGCAAAAGATAAACATTTATTCTTCCAATCCGTTATTCTAGCATCCATGTTATCGATAAGCCTTTTGCAATCTTTATAATGTAACCGAGTGGATATTAAGGGAACCCAAGATACCAAACAGGTAATTTCCCCTCCTCAAACTGCATGATGCTAAGGATACGACGCTTCACAGCATCCGCCACATTACCAAAAAAAGCTGTACTTTTTGTCATGCTCGGAACAAGACCTGACATATTCTTAAAAATATTTAAAGCTTCCATGACAACTCTAGCAGATCTATGATCACCTCTAGCAAAAAGGAACAGATCATAGGCAAAGAAGAGATTAATGATTCTTTGTTTTTCACATTTATTGTGAAACCTATATTCCAATGATAAAGAAACCTGTTTATGAAGGATCAACGTGAGAACTTCCATCACCAACGTAAACAAATACGGGGACATTGGGTCTCCCTGTCTCAATCCCCGTTTCCCTTTAAAAAACCCATACAAACTCCCTTTTATTGACATGGAAAAGGAAGTTGATGAAACACAAGCCATGATCCACTTCATATATTACATAAGTGTGACAACTGGCACAAACCGGTAATTTCCGTACACTTTAATTATTGCTTAATGACTGCAATTATGCGCTTAATTGTCAGCAATGGCTGAACACATACTAAACAAGTGAATTCATGCACGTTGTATACTACAAAATATTGCTTTATGCATAAACGAGAGCGTTGCGTCAGAAACTATAGTAAACTCACCGGTAAGACACACTGTGTCAACGGAACTGCAGAAAGCAGTCAGACAATAAAATTGGAGCCTAGGTGTAGGTCCGACAACAAGAATGCATTAAAACCCAAGAGTACATGTAAGGGTTTAATTTATAGACATTGCGAAAGCAAAAATAAGCACTAAAAAGCACCCGAAACGCACTTTAAGTGCAGAATTTGTATAATTCAGCAATAAATCAGCATTTAAACATAAGAATATTATGCATAAATTACGTTTTATTATCCAGAATATTTCCCCAAGTGTTGGGAATTAAAAAGGATACAAAAAGGTACTTAAAGGGTACTAAAAAGTGTAATTTAGCACTTTAACGAATCGGTATCTAACCGAACAACCGGACTTTACACGGAACATCCAAATATTTACTAAATCTTGCCAAGATCCCTTAAAATCTTACATGATCTTTCATAGATTTCTTTTAGATTCACAAGATCTTTCATAGATTCACAAGATCTTTCATAGATTCACTTTGATACACTTAGATTTGGTAAATCTAATTTAGTTCTTGCAATTTACACATAACCCCCCCCCCTATAAAGTGGACGGCCCCATGTAGTGGCCCCACTAGTGTCCTTCTTGATCTTGCTAAATCCCACTAAATCTTGCCAAGATATTCCATGATCTTCCTTGGATCCTACATGATTTTGCAAGATCATTAAAGATGAGAAATGGTTAAAAGTTACAACTAGACCCCCTCCCCACTAGCTTAAAAATCGGCCCACATGCCCAAATACAAGAATTGTGTAATCTTCTTAAGATCACCTAAATATTACTTAGATTTGATGAGGATATAATATGATTGAGTGTGTGTACTTAAGGGAACACAAGAACCCTTGGACAATGAAATTGTAGTTATAAGTAAACATCCAACATTTAATCATCTCATCACCACAACACACCCTCTTGCTCTCTCCCTCTAACACCCTCGGCCGAGAACCACCAAGGCACCACCACCATCTTTCGATTTCCATCTTCCAATTCCAAGTATTTACAAGGGTTAAGGATCACGTACAAGGAGGCTCGGTGCACTCGGATTGCGAAGAACCTCCACCATTTGCTTTTATCCACGCGATTTCCGACTAGTTTCTTCCCTAGCCTCGAGCTAGTAGTAAGTGACTTCAAACACACTCTTGATCTATTTTAAAGTGGTTAAAATAAGATATGACGGTTAAAACTCATGAACTTACAAGATGAAGTGTTAAAAGTCTACTAAAATGTTAAAAATGATGGTTAAAAGCTATGATGTTATGTAAAACTTGTAAGACTTGATTTGTGTAACTATTTAGTGCCGATCTATGATGTGGTAGCTCAAATCATCATCTAACCCGGATTAGTCGTGATCATGGATCATGACATAGAGTTTGTTTAAGTGTAAAAAGGGTTAAATGATGAAACTCTACCACACACTAAACATGAACTTGTGTAAAAACGATTTTTCTTATGAAATGGAGTTCTAAACTAGTAGATCTAAAGATCTACAAGTGGTATTTTCGAAGGACCAAGTAAAATATACACAAGTCTTATTTTAAGTCGGATCTTTCTCGAAATAGAGACATTTTTTAGAACCAAAAAGTGTGTAGACACTTGTGTAACGAAAGGATTTAACAAAGAAATATTTTCGTAAATACCAACTAGAAGTTGTAAAACTTCATATTCTTTAAAAATAAAGTTTTCGAGATAATGATTTTATTTTTAAAGATGGAAAGACTTACTAAATGTGCTAGTGAGTTACTACACATTTTTGTAAATATTCAAGTTCATGAAATGGAGAAATTAGTGATTATTGTTGATAAATATTGTTGATAATTGTTGTTGATGGTTGTTGACGATTTAAAAGAAAATAAACACATGTTTTGAAAACATGGGAAACCTCCATTTTTAGGGGAAACTCTGTCAAAATTTTTATAAATTTTGACACTTAGAAAAATATAAGTTTTGAGAAACTTATTCCCTAAAAATGTATTTAAAAGTATTACCAAGGTTTCCCTAACTTTTGGTGATAAGAAATGAGGATTTCTTCAAGAATAAAAATGGATATAAGTATGTATATTTTTGAAAGAAAAATATATATTATTTTATCACCAACTTTTGTGCTAAGTGTATATAGTATGTGTTATACGTGCTAGTGTATTAAGACTTAGAAATACACTAAAATACTCGTGAGAAGTATAAACACAAAAATACACATACAAAATACAAGATACATGATTCGGGTGCAAAGTGCAAAACACAAAAGACTTATATTTATTTTTGAGAAAATAATATAAGTAAGATACTTAGTTAAAAATATAGAATATTTTTAACACAAGAATATATACACAAAAGAGAGTGACTGTACTTGTGCGACGCAAGTCTAGTGACTAACGTTAAGAAAACGCGTATAGGTTACGACGTTAATTAAGCAAACCCGGTGAAGTTTACGACGCACAGGAACGCAAAGTTGTGAGTTCATGCTCCCCCTTTTCTTTAACTGTTTTCAGTTTTTATAACTTCGGGGGTGAAATACATGTACAAATGTACAATATTTATAATTGGTATGATATAAAGCACACTTGGTGAGAACGAGAATCAAGTGTGATGAAATATAAGAATACAAGAAGTACACTTGGTGAGAACGAGAACCAAGTGTGACGAAATATAAGAATATGCGAAGCGCACTTGGTGAGAACGAGAACCAAGTATGAGGCGCTATGAGAAATGATAACAAGAAACGCGCTTGGTGAGGACGAGAACCAAGTAGGATGCGTTATGAGAAATAGTGTCACGAATAGGGTACAGAAGCACCATTAATCGTGTACATACTTAGACCGCAGAACAAAAGGTTAGATCTAACGGGTGCCTGGCAGCCACACTCTCGGTGAGGGCGAGAATCGAGTAGTGCTTTTGTGTCTCAGAATATACCAATTAAATGCCTTAGGTTTGGTGACTTCCTATGTCGTGTCACATGTTAATGGCTTTGCAACCCATTAACAATCCTGATATTTACAGGAATATTTTAATTACATGAAATTCATACCATACTAAAACTTGATGAATACTTGAGTACGTGGGGTACTCAAGAAAATGGGAATTATACTTGAGTACGTGGGGTACTCAAGAAGAATTTGAATTATACATGAGTACGTGGTGTACACATGAAACTGGATTTATATATGAAAACTTGATTTTTACATGACGTAAACTATGTTTTCATACAAAGTATACAAACGTGAAAAACTAAAACAACATGAATTCACACCAACTTTATGTTGACGTTTTTCCAAAACTCACATGTATTTCAGGTAATTAGAAGTGGATGTGCGCGCGGTCTTACCCATGCTCGTGGATGTCGCTTATGTTTATCTTTAAATAAAGTTGTAAACTTTTAAGACAATGCTTTATGCGACTTAGCGATGTAAACGCTAACGTATGTTTTCAAATTATGGTATTTGAATGTTATTTTACGAGCATGTAGCATGTTTACTCTTCGTATGCAATGAGAACCTTTCATGATCACACCTCGTGCTTCCGCCGCAGAAAGGGGTGTGACAATAAGTGGGTTGTTTATTCATATATTACACGACGACTCTTGCTTGTTGTTAGGGCATAGGTTTTTATAATTATGGATCATACATACTGAGGTGTTGCCTAGATCAGTTATCCTTATCGGATAGTGCAGGGACTCAGAGGATCAATGATCCTTATTATTACTTGTGATTTCTAACAATTGTTCTTGATGTTTTCTAATATTCATGTACAGGTTATTGACGAAGTGGACTGAGTCTTAGCTGGAATCTCGGGAATAATTCGTTCAAGATGCTGCACGTGCTATTTCCACAAATGGTTATGGGGCTTGAACGTGGTCTTCCAAGATTTTCGGACTTAGTTGTTAGGCTTATTCAAAATGGGCTGATCAAGTGTTAGGTTACACAATTACACACACTCTCACATACACTACGAACCAGAACTCTCACAACACTCATAGCTTTCTGTTGTAAAACACTTGATCAATATCCAAAGTTGTAGTCTCTTTTCAATTGTGCAATATAGTTGATAGCGATAGTTTTCACTATCCGAGGTTTTTATTCCGGCGATCTACTAGTGATCAAGGGCTTTTCCTCATACAAATCTCTGTGTTTGATTATCTAATTCGTTTAATACTCATTTTATCATTGGTCATCACTTAAGCACTCTACCTCACTTTACAGATTTGGTTACATAATCCTTGATCAGATTTTGACCAAAACAATTTGGCGCCCACCGTGGGGCAAGTGGTGCTTCAATTCTAAAAATTTTCATCCTTTTCTGCTCATTCTTATCAATTCTATAATACCATGGCCTCTCAAGGAAAATCCACTTCAACTACCATGCCAACGGCTACCTCATCTCAGAGCTCTATGTCGTTGCCTCCTATTCCTCCACCATTCCAGAAGAATCTTGAAATTGCTCAGAAGAAGACATCATCTGTCTTCCAAGGATCCAAAACTTCTGCTACTTCCTCCTCTACTAATACTGACAATGAACTTTCTGTTTTGTATTCGTTGATGAAAAGCTACATGGAGCAGCAGAACAAGACCAATCAAAAGATCCTATGTGAGATTGAAGATATCAAGAAACAAAATAGGCTAGCAGAGGATCAGTCTCCATTGATGCCTAGGGTGTTGGATTTTGTCACTCCAACATCAACAACTCAGCAATCCAAAGGATCTACCATCCAGCCTCAAGGATCCTTCCCTCGTTCAGAAGGATATGTGGAGATGTTCCAGCCTCAAGGATCCTACTTCCATCAGCAAGGATCCTCAGCGTTCAAGGATCCATGGATTACCCATCAAGACCTTCGACACAGACCTTTCCTGGATACAGTGTCTTTCAGGATCATGGATTCTCAGGAAGACAACCGCTAAGAAGCTCAGAAATCCATGATGGGGATTTCATCCCCATGAAGACTATATTGCTTTCTTAGGACCAAATATAACAACATACATGTCTTATCCCAGATACCCTTCTGGAATACCATCTTTAAGTCAACCAGGAGGTAAGAATTTCCATAATACATCTTTGGATACTAACTATGGTTTTATGCAGGATGCAAGGATCAGTCAGGCCATGGCCAAGGAGTTGCAAAAGCTCAAGGATATGATATCCAACGTCCCAGGAATAGTCAAGCCTATTCCTAAAATTCCAGATGGGAGCCACAAGATATCTCGTTTCGCACCACCAATATACAGTGCAGAGATACCCAATTGCTTCCAAACCCCTAACATGAAGTTGTATGATGGTACAACCGATTCGGAGGAGCATGTGGCACAATACAGGGAAAGAATAGAGATAAACCCCATTCCTGAAAGATTAAAAAAGGCTTGCCTGTGCAAGGACTTTGGATCCACACTCACGGGATCAACGTTAAAATGGCTGCTAAGTCTTCCTCCCTATTCTCAAACTTCATTCACATTTAGTTAACCTGTTTAATAACCAATTTTCCTATAGTAGAACATTTGAAAGGTTAACTAGTGACTTGTATAGAATCAGTCAAGCTCGTGAGGAATCCCTTAGGGATTATGTCACTAAATTTGGAAGAGAATCCTTAGAAATCCCGAATCTTGATATTGCAAATGCTGTTGAGGCATTTAAGATGGGATTACAAAAGGATTCTCCCTTTTACGATGACCTTGTCATTTTACTGGAACACGGACTCTTGAGCACCACCCCACTTGTAAGTGACGCCCTTTTGAGTCAAGGTAGTAAGCGGTTGTGCGATCTTCGTGAAACCCTTGATGAATCTACGATAGTAGCCCGCCAGACCCAAGATTTGGCGGATTTCAGTTGGAGTTCTAGGTGCAGGTCAGTTCTTAATAGAGTCGATCTTGGCTGGATCGACGTGAATCCCAGCTTCATTGACCACGTGACCAAGGAAATGGACTTCACGAAGCCAAAAGTCACATTTTGAGAATTTAGCATATAACGGTTCATTTTGTAAGAGTTCTAAAAGAAGGCGTAACTGATGCTCGTGTTCCTCCTGACTCTTAAAGTAGATTAGGATGTCGTCAATGAAAACCATGACAAACTCATCAAAGTAGGATTTACATACCCGGTTCATGAGATCCATGAAAACCGCAGGTGCATTGTTTAATTCGGACGGTGTGACCAGGTACTCGTCATGGTCGTATCGAGTTCAGAAGGCAGTCTTTGAGATATCTTCATCTTTAAGGTATCCATGGCTTGTTGCTCCTCAAGTAACGTTCGTAGAGGGTGATTTAACCAAGCGTGGATTCACGCAGTATAGGCTTCGACAAGAATTATTGTGTTCACGAAGCACAATAGGATAAGACGTGAAAACATACCAGAGTGTAGGCGAAAACAATGCGTTCAACTTGATGAAATACATAAATGTTTTAGGATCAGTAGTAATGATTTATCCGATGTCGAGGGCGTAGTGTTCGTACACAAGTGGTATAAAATAGAAATAAAGAACGTTATTTGCCGATAAAAGTGTTACGTCGACGGTGTTGGCACATATAACAACGATCCTGAAAATTTTTCCAACACCCTAATATATTTTAAAATACCCCAATATGTCCTAAAATATACCCCGTATGCGAAAACCGAGCCCAAAATGTGACAACTCGAGTTTTCACAGGTCTTTCCCCGACACGTTACTTGTTTACAATTCGTGTTTTCGTAATTATTTGTGTTGTAACTTGTATATTTGATGTTGTAACCTACATATTTGATGAATAGTTGAACCAACATGATGTAGGGTTGTTAACGAGTAATGTAAGAATTTATCTCAATACAATTAGTAACCCATGTGATCTGCAATTATATCAAACCTAACATTTGATCGGCCCAATGATAAATCAGAAGTGAATGGATATTGTTGGCAAATTTCATGTGATCGAATCAAGACCTGATAAAGTCTCTCGGGCCAATACAATTCAGATCAGATAGCATGTGTTAATAATCTTAGCTTTTGGTCCATTAATGGCAATACCATTATGGTCCAATAGAAATGTAGTAAGTTCAGAATCCTTTTATTTGTGTGGCGGCCCATGTGATTAATAAATGTCGGCCACTCACCTCTTGGTTCAATGTTGTGGCCATGTGCTATTATCCAACAACTTGGATCGGCCCACTTGTCTGACACATTGACTTTGATTGAATTGCATGGGACCAATCTATAACCAAAGCTCAAAAATGAACACACATTATATATTCTGAATTTACGGTTGGGCCTGGCGAAGCCCAAGTGGGTTAGTATATTGGGGCCGGTTATTAATTAGCTTATATGCACACATAGGTAACGTAACATGTTAACATAAGCATACCCCAAACCCTACTTTTCCCAAACGTACGTGTGGCAGGAGACCCCCCCTCTTCGAAGCACCTTTCTGTTGAATCAAACTTGTGGTTAGTAATTCGTATTCGTGCTGAAACTTATTTGTTCGATCTTGTTTATAAGTGTGCTTGATTAACGTGAAACTTATTCGTTCGATCTTGTCTATACGTGTGCTTGATTAACATGAAATGTTTACATGTAATCTAGTAAAGGTGATCGGCTAAATGATTTGGAATGATATGTAAAAATTGGATGTTGACAATTATAATATTCATGTATGGGCTGATTAGCATGAACCGAATCATGATGTTAATGAATTGAGTTTTGTTACAAACTGTGTGGATAAGGGAGGGGATCGAACATTAGTGGGGGTGCAACAATTAACATGTTTATTCTTCATGCTAGGATTAATCAAGTATGGTGAAACATTATGTGATGAACCTAATTATTACGGCTCGATTTCAATATTAATAACTTAGGATTTCATATATATGATTTAGTGGTGTGTTTATGCATATGAGTTGGTTAAGAAGATGTTGTAGGATTGTTATGAAATCTGATTTATTAGGGTACACCACTTTAGATGTTAATGGACATAAATTAATTATTAATCATGGTTTGTGAGAATTAAAGTCCAAGTGATAAAACAATATTGAAGTGGTGTAACTAACTGTTGATTAATTTCGTAACAAAAGGTTAGGTGGGTAAGTTAAACAAATATGAAACCTGATTGTACTAGTAAATCATGAATGTATGTTTGTAGTATGTTTGACTTTTGCATATTGGGTGATTAATCGATGACATTAGGTGAGTGGGCTAACTATCATGAGTTGAATTATTTGTGTGTATTACATATACGATAATTGTGCTTCATATGAACAACGAATACGTGAATTGTTTGTATGTGAAAGATGTGGTACATGTGCGTGTAGAACTGACTGTTATCGGTAACCCTTTTAGGACGTGTTCGTTCAACTGAATAACAAGTAACAAATCTTACCGAGCAAACTGAGGTGAGTTCACACTTTTTACAAAGCATGGGATTCCCAGGGGTTGGGAATGGGTTAAGGAATATGGATTCCTCTTCCTTCTTGGGTAGGACAGTACGGGTTCAGGAATATAATTCCTCGTCCTCATGGACAGTTAAACTTCACTAGACCAAAACTCTATCACGAAGTCCCTCCTTTTTTTATCGACTTAATCGCCGGGCCAATGGCGAGCGGGTCATTAGTTAGATAGCGCTATTTAGGTTTGACAAACCTTACACCGTGCCGTAGAGGACGGACGTGAACTAATGGATCTGGGCACGTCAATGATGATAGACATTGACAGTTCAGGGCACATAAACATGACTACAGTCAGCAGTCGATATGGTAACGAGTCTAGTAGTATATACATGGGGTAGCCCCCACGGCCAGAGAGCCAGATAATTAAACATGGGGTAGCCCCCACGGCCAGAGAGCCAGAGGATTAAACATGGGGTAGCTCCCACGGCTGGATTGCCAGAGTAAACGGGATTAAATAAAACACGTTTTTAACTATGGGGTAACCCCCACGGCAAGGATGCCAGTTAAAGGAAACTATGTTTTTGGAATAACTTAAACCAACACCCAACTGTGAACTCGCTCAACTTTGTTGTTGACTCGTTACTACATGCTTTGCAGGTCATTAGATACTTAGCTGGAGCTTGCATGGGGAAGAGTCGTTGTGGGACATGGACAGTTGTGTGCCATGGTAAATATTGAAACATTTGAACTTAAATACTCTAATTGGGTTTTGAACTATTTGCTTCCGCTGATAACTTAGACTTATTAAATCGTTTTTGGACACCAATTATATTGTGTGGTTGAACTTTTGATTACTTTACTTTATTGTTCAATATGATTAGTGGCTTGATCCTGGTCAGTCACGCCTCCAAGCGGTGATACTCCGCATGTGGATTTTGGGGGTGTGACAGATTGGTATCAGAGCCATTGGTTATAGTGAACTTGGTTTTAATAAGGAAAAAAAAGGTTTTTGTTAAAACCAGACTATAACCTGTACAGTGCTCAACGATCCACAACGACGCTTCGCTCCACGTGCAAGAGTCAATACTTTAGGTAATGTGATTTAAGTTGATATTGCCTACCTGCTAGGGTACTTTTGCATGATGTATTGTCTATGGTATGATTATTAGAACAGTAGCATGTAGCATGTTATCCCTACTGCACCCCATGTGGCATTTAACTACTTGACAAGAGGTGGTCAAACCCCTTTCTAATTGCTCGTCACCCTGCTATGACTGTTTATGCATTCTATATATTAGTACGCTTATCTCGACGTGACGTCGCCACTTGACCCTCCGTACATCCGGCTTGTACGCCAACAACCACATAGACCAGAACCGGCTCAAATGAACTTGGGTTTAGGAGAACTACACCCACGCATCCTGTTGACGAACCTTATCATCTCCACTGGTCGTCTATACCAGAAACGAAGCAGCCACAATTACACGCGTACGTCGTTTTGCAAACTAGCAACCCTACCAACCAAATTCTGTTTTGGACAAGTGATATACCTTTGTGACCGTGATGCAACGAACTTCCCTTTTTGTGCCGTGCCGCCATGTACTACTTTTGGAAATTGCTTCTAGACAGCAAGTTAACTGGTTGAAATCTTCGGTAATCGATGGACCCTGTTTACACTCGATTCTTCGTATGAACCTCAGTAACTCTCTGTTGTTTCGATTGGCAACCAATTTAATGAGACGCCAACAACCATACCACGACTTTCACTAGACTACCTTACTACCTTGTTGGATGGTTCATTTTTATTCTAGTTGACTAACTCTATCGTATACCCAATTTAGCGGATGGATGCCATTATTGGTGAAATAGTCTTCAGGACACTTAGGGGCAGAGTTATGGATCAGTCAACCTACCAGCAAGCCCAATAAATTATACGTTTGCATGACCCACCTTACACTACAGGAGACGTACCCTATTTTATGATAGTTTTCTTGCATATACAAAATCTCTGCACTAACTCTTGTACCGACTCATGATTATTGATGGCTAGTATGCCCGCTTCCTACCATTGGCTTAGAGCAAACTATCACACCCGTACCACAGCAACGTTACATTCTCGCTCCTCCATGACGAGCCACTGAAATGAACCACTCTCTAGCTTAGAGGATCTAGAAGGCTAGACTCCTGATCACTGGTGATCACCCCACGAAATCTTGAGAATAGTGGTGTAATGTTGATACGATTATACTTTCTTGAATGCGTTCACATGTCTTTCCTTGGAACTTCATGAATATGCAGACGCACTTTGGACTCAATTGCATGACTTAAGGAAACCCCCAGACTTGGTTACTTACTTGATGAAACACACACACACCTAAGTTCATGGATTTAGGTAAATTGTCCCTCCTTCACATGGGGGCGAATCCAACGACTCCTAGTGGGAGTCACAGTGAAACTTAACGCTACATGATTGTACGATAAACATGCCGCTATGTTAAGTTCTTGTTCTGATTGATTTAACCCCGTGACAACAATATGTAGTCAACGACATACTTTATCTTCACTATACCCAACTGGCGTGCAGCCAGCTGTACATTCAATATCGAGTAAACCCTTGCTGTGGATTCTTAAACGCTCACCCACCGAATGAGACTACTCTTTCTTATGTTGCCACACCAATGCATGATATACTTTTGGGATTCAGTGATCCTAACAACAATCCCCGCCGACACTTGCTTGGACAAGTTACACTCTACGAATATTACTCGATGAGTATTGGGCTATACATGTGATGATACCATAAGTACTGATCTTTGAACTTGATACGACCAATATGGATTCTCAGACTCGACGTTCGAACCTAGTCTAACCAAATGAATGTGTCACTTGCTCTCATCGACGACATTCTGATCTACTCCAAGAGTCAGGAGGAACACGAGCAGCATATGCGACATATTTTGGAACTCCTTCGAACAAAGCAACTTTATGCTAAGTTTTCCAAATGCGACCTCTAGCTTCGGGAAGACCATTTTCTAGGCCACGTGGTAAACAAGGATGGGATTCACGTTGATCCATCCAAGGTAGACTCGATCAATAACTGGCCTGCACCCCGTACACCAACTGAAATCCGCCAATTCTTAGGTTTGGCGGGCTACTATAGAAGGTTCATCAAAGACTTCTCCCAGATTGCACAACCCCTCACCTCACTAACTCAGAAAGGCGTTGTTTATCGTTGGGGAAATGCACAGGAATAAGCATTTCAGCACTTAAAGGGTAGACTTTGTAGCGCGCCTATCCTCTCATTGCCTGAAGGCACGGACGATTTTGTGGTTTATTGCGACGCATCCATTCAGGGACTTGGATGTGTGCTGATGCAACGTGACAAGGTCATTGCTTATGCGTCACGCCAACTTATGATTCACGAAAGGAACTACACTAAACACGATTTGGAACTGGGAGCTGTTGTTTTCGCACTCAAGATATGGAGACATTACCTGTATGGTACCAGGTGCACCATTTACACCGATCACAGGAGTCTCGAGCATATCTTCAAACAAAAGGAGTTGAACATGCATCAACGTCGATGGGTCGAGCTATTGAATGATTACGAATGCCGATCAAGTACAGTCCAGGCAAAGCCAATGTTGTGGCTGACGCCCTCAGTCGAAAGGATACTACGCCTAAGCGCGTGCGAGCATTACAACTCACCATTCGATCTAGTCTTCCTTCCCAGATACGAGATGCTTAGGCGGAAGCATTGAAACCAGAAAACGTCAGGGCTGAAGCCCTACGTGGCTCAAAGCAACGGTTAGAACAAAAGGAAGACGGTGCATACTACGTAACAGGACGCATTTGGGTCCCGCTTTATGGCAACTTATGCGAACTTGTGATGGATGAAGCGCATAAGTCTCGTTACTCAGCACATCCTGGTTCAGATAAGATGTACCACGACTTGAAAACTACATACTGGTGGCCTAGCATGAAAGCTCACATAGCAACTTACGTTAGCAAGTGATTGACTTGTGCGAGAGTCAAGACTGAATATCAGAAACCCTCAGGCCTACTCCAACAACCAGAGATACCACAATGGAAATGGGAGCAAATTTCCATGGATTTCGTTACTGGCCTGCCTAGATCTCAACGTGGAAATGATACTATTTGGGTGATCGTGGATCGACTCACAAAGTCTGCACACTTCTTGGCTATCAAAGAAACAGACAAGTTCTCTACTCTAGCAGATGGTTACCTGAAGGAAGTTGTCTCGAGGCACGGGGTGCCCACCTCTATTATCTCTGATCGTGATGCACGTTTTACTTCAGAACTGTGGCAAGAAATGCACAAGTCTTTTGGCTCACGTTTAGATATGAGCACAGCTTATCACCCGCAAACGGATGGGTAGTCTGAACGCACCATCCAGACCCTTGAAGACATGCTTAGGGCATGTGTGATCGACTTTGGCAACGGCTGGGAAAAGCATCTGCCACTAGTGGAATTTTCGTATAATAACAGCTACCACACCAGCATTAAAGCCGCTCCATTTGAGGCATTGTACGAACGTAAATGCCGATCACCTCTTTGTTGGGCAAAGGTGGGGGATAGTCAGATCACTGGCCCAGAGCTTGTGGTAGACACAACAGAAAGGATTGCTCAAATACGACAACGAATGGCGGCAGCTCGAGACCGTCATAAAAGCTACGCTGATAAGGGCAGGAAACCACTCGAGTTCCAGGTTGGGGATCGAGTGCTACTCAAAGTCTCACCCTGGAAGAGTGTTGTTTGTTTTGGCAAACGAGGCAAACTTAACCCACGATACGTTGGACCTTTTGACATCATTGAGAAAATAGGCAAAGTGGCCTACAAACTGAACTTACCAGCAGAACTCAGTGGAGTTCACAACGTTTTCCACGTGTCGAATCTGAAGAAGTGTCTGTCAGATGAGACCCTCATAGTTCCTTTGAAGGAGCTCACTATCGACGATCAGTTGCGATTCGTCAAGGAACCAATTAAAATCATGGACCGGGACGTTAAGGTCCTCAAGCGCACCAGAATACCTCTTGTTCGAGTTCGTTGGAACACCCTTCGTGGCCCAGAGTTCACCTGGGAACGTGAAGACCAAATGAAACAAAAGTATACCCAATTGTTCGCAAACAGTACAACCACTACAGAGGCTGAAGCTACTGCGGAATTTCGGGACGAAATTCCAGATCAACGGGGGGAGGATGTGACACCCCAGGAAAACCAGGAAACAACGCAACCAAACTAGCTTCCTCAGTAACTACGTGCTAAATTTCGGGACGAAATTTCTTTCAAGTTGGGGATGATGTGACAACTCGAGTTTTCACAGGTCTTTCCCCGACACGTTACTTGTTTACAATTCGTGTTTTCGTAATTATTTGTGTTGTAACTTGTATATTTGATGTTGTAACCTACATATTTGATGAATAGTTGAACCAACATGATGTAGGGTTGTTAACGAGTAATGTAAGAATTTATCTCAATACAATTAGTAACCCATGTGATCTGCAATTATATCAAACCTAACATTTGATCGGCCCAATGATAAATCAGAAGTGAATGGATATTGTTGGCAAATTTCATGTGATCGAATCAAGACCTGATAAAGTCTCTCGGGCCAATACAATTCAGATCAGATAGCATGTGTTAATAATCTTAGCTTTCGGTCCATTTATGGTAATACCATTATGGTCCAATAGAAATGTAGTAAGTTCAGAATCCTTTTATTTGTGTGGCGGCCCATGTGATTAATAAATGTTGGCCACTCACCTCTTGGTTCAATGTTGTGGCCATGTGCTATTATCCAACAACTTGGATCGGTCCACTTGTCTGACACATTGACTTTGATTGAATTGCATGGGACCAATCTATAACCAAAGCTCAAAAATGAACACACATTATATATTCTGAATTTACGGTTGGGCCTGGCGAAGCCCAAGTGGGTTAGTATATTGGGGCCAGTTATTAATTAGCTTATATGCACACATAGGTAACGTAACATGTTAACATAAGCATACCCCAAACCCTACTTTTCCCAAACGTACGTGTGGCAGGAGACCCCCCCCCTCTTCGAAGCACCTTTCTGTTGAATCAAACTTGTGGTTAGTAATTCGTATTCGTGCTGAAACTTATTTGTTCGATCTTGTTTATAAGTGTGCTTGATTAACGTGAAACTTATTCGTTCGATCTTGTCTATACGTGTGCTTGATTAACATGAAGTGTTTACATGTAATCTAGTAAAGGTGATCGGCTAAATGATTTGGAATGATATGTAAAAATTGGATGTTGACAATTATAATATTCATGTATGGGCTGATTAGCATGAACCGAATCATGATGTTAATGAATTGAGTTTTGTTACAAACTGTGTGGATAAGGGAGGGGATCGAACATTAGTGGGGGTGCAACAATTAACATGTTTATTCTTCATGCTAGGATTAATCAAGTATGGTGAAACATTATGTGACGAACCTAATTATTATGGCTCGATTTCAATATTAATAACTTAGGATTTCATATATATGATTTAGTGGTGTATTTATGCATATGAGTTGGTTAAGAAGATGTTGTAGGATTGTTATGAAATCTGATTTATTAGGGTACACCACTTTAGATGTTAATGGACATAAATTAATTATTAATCATGGTTTGTGAGAATTAAAGTCCAAGTGATAAAACAATATTGAAGTGGTGTAACTAACTGTTGATTAATTTCGTAACAAAAGGTTAGGTGGGTAAGTTAAACAAATATGAAACCTGATTGTACTAGTAAATCATGAATGTATGTTTGTAGTATGTTTGACTTTTGCATATTGGGTGATTAATCGATGACATTAGGTGAGTGGGCTAACTATCATGAGTTGAATTATTTGTGTGTATTACATATACGATAATTGTGCTTCATATGAACAACAAATACGTGAATTGTTTGTACGTGAAAGATGTGGTACATGTGCGTGTAGAACTGACTGTTATCGGTAACCCTTTTAGGACGTGTTCGTTCAACTGAATAACAAGTAACAAATCTTACCGAGCAAACCGAGGTGAGTTCACACTTTTTACAAAGCATGGGATTCCCAGGGGTTGGGAATGGGTTAAGAAATATGGATTCCTCGTCCTTCTTGGGTAGGACAGTACGGGTTCAGGAATATAATTCCTCGTCCTCATGGACAGTTAAACTTCACTAGACCAAAACTCTATCACGAAGTCCCTCCTTTTTATATCGACTTAATCGCCGGGCCAATGGCGAGCGGGTCATTAGTTAGATAGCGCTATTTAGGTTTGACAAACCTCACACCGTGCCGCAGAGGAAGGGCGTGAACTAATGGATCTGGGCACGTCAATGATGATAGACATTGACAGTTCAGGGCACATAAACATGACTACAGTCAGCAGTCGATATGGTAACGAGTCTAGTAGTATATACATGGGGTAGCCCCCACGGCCAGAGAGCCAGATAATTAAACATGGGGTAGCCCCCACGGCCAGAGAGCCAGAGGATTAAACATGGGGTAGCCCCCACGGCTGGATTGCCAGAGTAAACGGGATTAAATAAAACACGTTTTTAACTATGTGGTAACCCCCACGGCAAGGATGCCAGTTAAAGGAAACTATGTTTTTGGAATAACTTAAACCATCACCCAACTGTGAACTCGCTCAACTTTGTTGTTGACTCGTTACTACATGCTTTGCAGGTCATTAGATACTTAGCTGGAGCTTGCATGGGGAAGAGTCGTTGTGGGACATGGACAGTTGTGTGCCATGGTAAATATTGAAACGTTTGAACTTAAATACTCTAATTGGGTTTTGAACTATTTGCTTCCGCTGATAACTTAGACTTATTAAATCGTTTTTGGACACCAATTATATTGTGTGGTCGAACTTTTGATTACTTTACTTTATTGTTCAATATGATTGGTGGCTTGATCCTGGTCAGTCACGCCTCCAAGCGGTGATACTCCGCATGTGGATTTTTGGGGTGTGACAACGATATAACATTAAAAATAAAATAAAAACGTAGTTTTTGTGTC
Source organism: Helianthus tuberosus (assembly GCA_030545235.1). Classification (NCBI taxonomy): domain Eukaryota; kingdom Viridiplantae; phylum Streptophyta; class Magnoliopsida; order Asterales; family Asteraceae; genus Helianthus; species Helianthus tuberosus. The sequence goes on along the minus strand of CM060354.1, from coordinate 107,613,157 downwards.
GCTCGCGGGCCACGTAGACCATCAAGGTCTCTTACGCGGGGCGTGACAGCTCCAATCTCAGACGAAACCCTAGCGTGCCACGTGTCATCATCGTGTCAACCCTAAACTCGATGAATCAGCAAGCCTACGCCCTATTACTCTATGTCACGGGCCGCGTAAGCCTTGGCCTAATCTTACGCGGGCCGCGAGGGAAGCTGAAGGGTCGCATATATATAGAGGTCCTCAGCCTTCAGTTTCCGTTGCTCAATTCCTTCGTTTCTCTCTCAAATTCTGAATAGTAAACATAATTCTCGGGTATAATATCCCCCTAAATAACCAAGTTCTGCTCCGTTGTAAGTATCAAACCCCTGGATACATATTAGATACGCTGCCCGATTGATCTAGGGTTCCGTAACGGCTGTCGTGGTTCTGCCCAACGTAGTCGTTGGAATGCCGTCTCGGGGAGGGTATTACTAATGTTAAAACGGGTTATTATACTAACGCGTGTGCATTTGTGTAATTTATAGATAATCACCAGGAAACCCTTACAAAAAACCTAAGACAACAATGTGAGTAATCTCCTTTTTGCAAATGTTTTTTACAAAACCTCACACGATTAATTATATATTAAACAGTTATTGAGTATTTGTAAGGAAACAATTATCATCGGTATGTTGGGGTTTTGTATACAAAATTTGTTACTACATTGCGAGGAGTAACATGACCACAAGTCGGGTTGACAGTACCGTGGGTGGTAATTAGAATGACTTGGAAACAAATGTAACAAAATTTTAAAGCCAAATAGAAGCCAGCTGGACAGCACTGAAGGCTTGGAAAAGTGGCAATAAAGTTACCTAAAATAAATAGATGTTTTATTAAATAAAATAGGGTTTACCCCTATGAAAATGTGTGTACTTGAAACTTGGGATTTTTCCCACGTGTTTGATATTATGAAAATGTGGTATTTTACTCTGATAAAATATTTCCTAACTACGGTCCTGATGTAAATTCCGCTGCCAAAATGAATAAACACAAGATACCACCAAAACTGGCCGCGGCCACCCGTTCCCGGGTTTGTAGGGGACGGGTGTTCCGACAGAAGGTGGTATCAGAACTAAGCCACTGATTTAGCCACAGAAGTGTTCTGCTGACACCAAAATTTATCTAAAGTGTTAGGAAATAAATTACGGAAATACGTGTATAATTGTATTTTATTGTTATGTGTTATTTGACTATTTGTTAGTTTACATTACGAGCGACCAAGGACCATCCGACGCGTATCGTCAGTTGTCTGGTTCGCCTAGAAGCGAAGGCGCCTCTTCACAGCCTGCCCTCTCAGGGTATTCTGCTGATAATGAAGAAGGAATATTCGTGTTTAAGGCTCAGTTTGAAGAGCCATTCCCTCCTAAAAAGAGAGGATGGTTCAGTAGGGGAGCACATGAGCGTAGGAAACGAATGAAAAAGTTGCAAGAACAGCGAGCCCTAGTAGCTGCCAAAAGAGAGACAGATGCCCATGCCCAGGACATGATTAATAGGGGTTTAGCCAACTTTCATATTCTAGCAACCAGTGCAGCCGACCCTAACCTGGAGCAAATGATAGCACCCCAACCACAACCATTATTCCCTAACCAGCTAATGGAAATAGAAAACCCAGAAAATCAAGTCGAAATGCATGATTTTAACCCGGAGGAGATACCTAGGGTACCAGCACCCAATCCTTTAGACCCAAATTACGACCCGTGGTGGGATGACAATAGGGACTATGTGCAACGTTACCCCATACCAGAAGACATGCCCATGCCGAATCTAGGAGCATACCCAGGTTTGGACTCTCTAGATCCCTACTACGATAGTGATCAGTACATTAGGGAGATCTTGGAGAATCCTTACCCATACCAGGAACCTATGCCCCAGATTCCAAATCCAGTCCTGGAACCTGCACCCCCAATGAGTGCAGAAAATGTGCAAGAACATAGGACATTCGGTGAGGAAATCTTAGAAAGTAGCGAGAGGATGAGACAGGTGGGAGAGCGACTCGTCTGGAAGTACGACGAGCGCAATATGGATTTCTGGATGAATCCATATCCGTGAAGGTGATGGTGGAGGTGATAATAATAATATAATATATAATATGTGTGTATGAAAAAAAATATATATATGGATGCCTACTACTAGTAGTGTAATTTTAATTTCAGTTGTATTGTAATTTTAATTTCAGTACTGGTTTGTATTAGATGCATATTATATATATAAAAAGAGTAAGTCGCAATGCTTGACATTTTTTATCAACCTGCGTGTTGTGTGATTGGTTGTATTAAATATTATTTTGTAATATTAATATGTGGTAAATGTTTAAAATTCAGATGGAGAACAAAGTGAACTAGGAAAATCAGAATGATAACAACCAGAATGATAATAACCCGATTAATGAGAGTCCAAACAACAATAAGCATGGAAACCAAGTGGATAATAGTGCCATCCAACACATAGTGGCACAAGGAATCATAGATGCAATGCCATTTATTATTCAAACTGTTAAGGAAGCGGATAATAAAAGTAAGCATAGCAGTAAGCGACCAACTGAACCGGAACACAGCGTAAACAATGGACCTATACTTCAAGCGCCCATTCCCAAAAGAAGAAGAACCATGCCTTATGGTTGTTCTTCAAAGAATTCTGGTACTGCAAACCAATAGAATTCTCGGGCAATGAAGGAACCATTGCAACTCTACGCTGGATAGAAAAGACTGGGGCTGTCTTAAAAATAAGCAAATGTGCGGAAGAGGATAAGATAATGTTTGCTTCCAATCTATTTAAGAACTCAGCCTTAGAATGGTGGAACACTATCCTCCAGTCGAGGGGAAGTGAAAAGATTTACAACATGGAATGGGAGGAATTTAAGAATATGGTAGAAAGGAAATTCTGCCCTCCCAATGAAAAGGAACAGATAACGAATAAGTTTCTCAACCTTAGAATGACTGGAGTGGATAGTAAGGGTTATACTACTACATTCTTTGAATATGCTAGAATAGTACCAACCCTTGCATCACCTGAACCAGTGTTAATCTCCTGTTACATCTGGGGATTAATCGGGGAGATTAGGCATGTAGTCAAGGAAACTAGACCCCAAACCATAGAAGAAGCTGTAGAACTAGCAAATACCTTGACAGATGAGTTAGTGCGTACACGAGAGGAGGAGCAGAGGAGAAACCTAGCTCAAAGGCTTACCCAGGAATTCCGTTATGGTAATTCCAATCGTAGGAATGTAGGTTCTACCTCTGCACCCTACTGTAAAGCCTGCAAGAAGAAGCATTCAGGAAAATGCTCCACTTACTGCAATTTCTGCAAGATACCAGGGCACAAGGAAGAAGACTGCAGAAGGAAACCTAAAAATGGGATGTGCTTCAACTGCGGAGAAAAAGGCCACATCAAGCCAAACTGTCTGAAACTAGTTCCATCCATGGGCAACAAGAGCACTAAAAATGCTAGAGCATTTGTTCTGACGGCAGACGAGGCTAAGATGATTCCAGACGTGATAGCCGGTATGTTTTTAGTTAATGATGTTTTTGCTAAAGTATTATTTGACTCTGGTGCAAACCAAAGTTTTATTAATACTTCGTTTTGCAAAATTCTTAATCAACCATTAACTAAACTCCCACAAGAATGTTTAGTAGAGACAGCGAATGGAGAAACCAATAAGATTTCTGAAATCTTGCAGGAAGCAAGAATAGAGTTTTTAAATCAAAAGTTTATTGCAAACCTTTACCCAATGAATCAGGCAGGATTTGATGTTGTATTAGGAATGGATTGGCTAATAGCCAATAAAGCCAGTATTTTATGTGATCAAAAGTCAATCCAAGTAAATTCACCAAAGGGTGAATAGATCACAACTAAAGGAGATAAACCATCTAGATCCACAAAATTCATCTCTGTGATAAAAACAGCAAGTTATATAAGGAAAGGATCAATAGTGTATTTGATTTCTATAATCACTAACACTAAAGGAAAAGAACTGAAAGATATTCCAGTAGTATCTCAGTTTTCAGATGTATTTCCAGAAGAGTTACAAGGACTACCTCCAGATAGGGATGTCGAATTCAGAATCCATCTGTTACCAGGGATAGCACCAATCGCTAAAGCACCTTACCGTTTGGCACCCGCTGAAATGCAGGAGTTGAAGAAACAGTTAGACGAATTATTGGAGAAAGGATTTATACAACCAAGTTCATCGCCATGGGGAGCACCAATTTTATTTGTTAAAAAGAAAGACAGATCAATGCGTATGTGCATTGACTACCGCGAATTAAACAAGGTCACGATTAAGAATCGGTACCCATTAACAAGAATCGATGATCTGTTCGATCAATTGCAAGGAGCTCGATATTTCTCAAAAATCGATTTAAGGTCAGGATATCATCAATTAAAGGTACAGGAAGAGGACATTCCTAAGACCGCTTTCAGAACAAGGTACAACCATTATGAATTTACTGTCATGCCATTTGGTTTAACCAATGCCCCATCTGCATTTATGGACATGATGAACCGAATATGTAAGCCATATTTGGATAAATTCATAATTGTTTTTATAGATGATATTCTTATTTACTCTAAGAGTAAAGAGGATCATGCAAAGCATTTGCACGCTCTTCTAAGTTTATTAAGGAAAGAAAAGCTTTATGCTAAGTTTTCAAAATGCGAGTTTTGGTTAGAACAGGTACAGTTTCTTGGACATTTAGTCAACCATGAAGGAATTCATGTGGATCCCACCAAGATCGAGGCAATTACCAAATGGAAAACCCCTGAGTCACCAACCGAGGTTAGAAGTTTCTTAGGATTGGCCGGTTATTATAGAAGATTTATTCGAGATTTTTCCAGAATAGCCATTCCCTTGACTAAGCTAACCTGTAAATCTTTTAAGTTTGAATGGGGATCAAAACAAGAAGAAGCCTTTAGAATTCTTAAGCAAAGATTAACGCATGCACCCATACTAGCGTTACCAGAAGGAACTAAAGACTTTGTAGTCTATTGTGACACTTCTAAGTTAGGTTATGGATGTGTATTGATGCAACGCCAAAAGGTTATAGCTTATGCATCTAGACAACTTAAGAATCATGAAGAGAATTATTCGACCCATGATTTGGAATTAGGAGCTATAATTTTTGCCCTTAAGATTTGGAGACATTACCTTTATGGTAGTAAGTTTACCATTTTCACTGATCATAAAGTTTAAGGTATGTTTTCGGGCAAAAAGAGTTGAATATGAGGCAAAGACGCTGGATGGAAATTCTTAGTGATTATGATTGTAACATCCAGTATCATGCAGGAAAGGCCAATGTGGTGGTTGATGCTTTAAGTCGAAAGTATCACGAAAAGCCAAAAATGGTACGTTCTCTTAAACTAAATCTACAAGTAGATTTAAATGATCAAATTAGAAACGCACAAGAATCAGTAATCAACGACGACACTGAAAAGTTAAAAGGAATGATTAAAGAATTAGAACAAGGAACAAATGGAATTTGGAGATTCCATAAGAAAAGAATGTGGATACCTAAATTAGGAAACCTACGCCACCATATATTAGAAGAAGCCCATAAGTCTAAGTATACGATGCATCCTGGAAGTGATAAAATGTATCAAGATTTAAGAAAGAATTTTTGGTGGATAGGAATGAAAAAGGATATAGCAGCTTATGTTTCCAAATGTTTAACCTGTTCACAAGTTAAAGCTGAACATCAGAAACCCTCAGGTTTGTTGCAACAGTTAGAAATGCCAGTGTGGAAATGGGAATTGATAACAATGGATTTTGTTACCAAACTACCCAAAACAAGAAAAGGTAATGATACAATCTGGGTGATTGTAGACAGACTAACCAAGTCAGCTCATTTCCTACCCATGAAGGAAACTTTCAGTATGGAACAATTAGCTAACTTGTATGTAAATGAAATAGTTTCATTACATGGAATTCCTTTATCAATTGTTTCTGACAGAGATAGTCGTTTTACCTCTCATTTTTGGGCAAGTTTCCAAAAAGCAATGGGCACCAAGTTGAATCTAAGCACAGCTTATCATCCTCAAACGGACGGACAAAGCGAAAGGACAATTCAGACAATGGAAGATATGCTTAGAGCTTGTGTAATTGATTTCGGAGGTAATTGGGATGATCACTTACCTTTAATAGAATTTCTTATAATAACAGTTATCACACAAGTATCAATGCTGCACCATTCGAAGCACTTTATGGACGAAAGTGCTGAACCCCAGTCTGTTGGGCAGAAATTGGGGAAAAGCAATTGTCCGGACTAGAAATAGTGCAAGAAACAACCGACAAAATCATTCAAGTCAAGGAACGACTGAAAGCAGCACGTGATCGACAAAAGAGTTATGCAGATAACAGACGTAAGCCATTAGAATTTCAGGTAGGAGATAAAGTGTTGTTGAAAGTCTCTCCTTGGAAAGGAGTGGTAAGATTCATCAAGAGAGGAAAGTTAAGCCCCAGGTATGTTGGACCTTTTGAGATTATTAGAAGAATAGGACCTGTAGCCTATCAGCTACAAATGCCAGAGGAAATGACAGGAATACATGATGTATTTCATGTATCTAATCTTAAGAAATGCTTAGCTGATGAATCACTGATGGTACGTCTTAAGGATATAGAGGTAAATGAACAGTTAAAGTTTGTAGAAAGACCTCTACAAATTGAAGACAGAAAAATTAAGAACCTCAAGCACAAGAGATAAGTTTTGGTCAAAGTAAAATGGGACTCCATAAGAGGACTAGAGTATACATGGGAGCTTGAATCAGAAATGCAAAGGAAATATCCACATCTATTCTTGTATATCTCGAGGACGAGCTCTAAAACAAGGTGGGGAAGATATAACAACCCTCCTGAAAATTTTTCCGACACCCTAATATATTTTAAAATACCCCAATATGTCCTAAAATATACCCCGTATGCGAAAACCGAGCCCAAAATACGATATAACATTAAAAATAAAATAAAAACAAAGTTTTTGTGTCGCTCGCGGGCCGCGTAGACCATCAAGGTCTCTTACGCGGGGCCCGACAGCTCCAATCTCAGACGAAACCCTAGCGTGCCACGTGTCATCATCGTGTCAACCCTAAACTCGAAGAATCAGCAAGCCTATGCCCTATTACTCTATGTCGCGGGCCGCGTAAGCCTTGTCCTAATCTTACGCGGGCCGCGAGGGAAGCTGAAGGGTCGCATATATATAGAGGTCCTCAGCCTTCAGTTTCCGTTGCTCAATTCCTTCGATTCTCTCTCAAATTCTGAATAGTAAACATAATTCTCGGGTATAATATCCCCCTAAATTACCAAGTTCTGCTCCGTTGTAAGTATCATAACCCCTGCATACATATTAGATACGCTGCCCGATTGATCTAGGGTTCCGTAACGGCTGTCGTGGTTCTGCCCGACGTAGTCGTTGGAATGCCGTCTCGGGGAGGGTATTACTAATGTTAAAATGGGTTATTATACTAACGCGTGTGCATTTGTGTAATTTATATATAATCAACAGAAAACCTAAGACAACAATGTGAGTAATCTCCTTTTTGCATATGGTTTTTACAAAACCTCACACGATTAATTATATATTAAACAGTTATTGAGTATTTGTAAGGATACAATTATCGTCGGTATGTTGGGGTTTTGTATACAAAATTTGTTACTACCTTGCAAGGAGTAACATGACCACAAGTCGGGTTGACAGTACCGTGGGTGGTAATTAGTATGACTTGGAAACAAATGTAACAAAATTTTAAAGCCAAATAGAAGCCAGCTGGACAGCACTGAAGGCTTGGAAAAGTGGCAATAAAGTTACCTAAAATAAATAGATGTTTTATTAAATAAAATAGGGTTTACCCCTATGAAAATGTGTGTACTTGAAACTTGGGATTTTTCCCACGTGTTTGATATTATGAAAATGTGGTATTTTACTCTGATAAAATATTTCCTAACTACGGTCCTGATGTAAATTCCGCTGCCAAAATGAATAAACACAAGATACCACCAAAACTGGTCGCGGCCGCCCGTTCCCGAGTTTGTAGGGGACGGGGGTTGCGACAACACAACAAGAATTAACTAGAGAAGAATGGTTGTCGCACGAGTTTGTAGTGTTAAGGTTCACTAGAATGCCTGTCAAAGTTTTCGAGCTCGCCCGTATGTGAAGGAGGAATAATTAACCTTGATCCATGATCTGAAATGAGTTTTGCGATCTATTAAGCCGGTAAGCAACCAAATTCGAAAGGGTTGTTTTAAGTCGTGCAGATGAATTTGAGATAGCACATGTGTCATCAAGAGGTTTCAACATGAGGATGCGAAAACATGTGCATAATGGTATGATTGTATCAACAACGCATCACCATCTTCAGGGTTCAAGAAATGATCACTAAAGATCGAAAGTTAATCTTACCAAATCCTCTAAGCTAGAACAAAATCTTATTAGAGTTTCTAAATGGAGAAGCGAAGATGTAGTGTCACCGTGATAAGGAATGATAAATTTGTCTAAGTCGATAATAGAAATTAGGTATCGCATTGAATGGTAAACATCGGCCAGTGCAAAGGCTAGTGAAAAGATCCGTATAACAAGAAAAACTCTCATTGAATAACGACACTTGCAATATAAGGGGGTAAGGTATATGTTTCAATCATCGCGTTTTATCTGTGGGTTGACTAATTTGTATCCCTGTCTTCCAATGTCCTAAGACCATGGATCCATTTGGGGAAATCCATTTACGGAGTTGGATACGCTAAGGTGTAAATCAAGTTAGACTAAGGATTAGCTACATAACAGGGTAATGGGGGGTTTCCTTGTAATCGATGTGGATTGTGATATGGTTGTTAGCGTTTCGCTTTTTCGGTTGTGGATCAAAGGAACGAGAGGTTGGTTATGCTCAGATGAGGAATAAAGCAAAAAACAAATAATCCGACAAATAACCGAAGAATTCTGACAATTAATCTGATCATCGGTGGCAGCTCCAGTAGCGGTCGACATTAGCAATGGAACGGAATGAAAATTCTTTGCGTCACGGTCACGTGGATATATCGTTTGTCCAAAACGGAGTTCGGATGATAGGGTTTCGAGCGCGATGACATACGCTCAAAACTATGACTTCCAGCCACTGTTTCATTTTCCGGTGACTGTAGCCGTGGTTTCTAGCAATGGAAATAGGTGGAGATGATGTGGTTCATCGACACGAACGCGTGGACATATTATTCGCCTAAATCCGAGTTCGTTTGGGCCGGTTCTTGTCTACCCGAATATTGACGCGTAAAACCGAACGCACGGAGAGTCAGATCTATGTTCTGGCAGCAGCAGCGGTGTCGGCGAACGACGCCAATAATTTTTAGATGCTGGGCATGTCGAGATGATCGCATGGATAGGTAGAACTCAAGAAACGGATGTCGTATGGTCAAGTTATGGGTAAAACAAGATTCTACTCGCATTTTTGTGTCAGGAGTTCAAAGTAAAATAGACGCGCCAAGGGCGACACGTACGCATAGGTATGACTCCGTAGAAACTTATATTCATCACTAGGATTACTTTGAAATGTGAGAAAAATTTCGAGGACGACTTTTGGGGACGTTTTGCGGTAATGTTAAATCATGGGTATCGTACACGAATTGACGCGTTGGTTATATTGTTTGGGACGGTTCTAAGTGGAGCTTGCAACCTTATGATTTGGAGTAAATGGGTTGGGTATTGTGATTGAGGTGGTGGTTCAGGAATGACTGGTTCCTTGCCACTCGCGTGTTGTGGTTTCGAATTAGAGTTAGGGGAATTCATTCTCACCTAAGGTATATCATGTTTACGTATTTAGTTCGCACATAATTCATGATGCTGTAAAAAAAATTAATGCACGTGTAGATGCCAAGTAATACAATTATCATGTATGTACCTGAGTATGATGAACCTTGCAATCTGGAGTGTGGTGTTGTTGTGGTTTTTCAACAAAGAACGGTTATAGTCTGGTTTTCAAAACGTTTTTAAACCTAGTTCACTATAACCAATGGCTCTGATACCAATCTGTCACACCCTCAATTTCCACATGTGGAGTTTTACCGCGAGGCGTGTGACCGATCAGGATCTAGCCACTAATTATGTCGAACCAACTATTCAAAATCATAAAACTTCACTAATGACATGACTAGCGAATAAGTTTAATTGTCTAAAACACAGTTTATATCGCAGCGAAAAAATAAAGTTAAAAACCCATAGGAACTACCACAAGTTAAGTAAATGTATAAAAACATAAAGTTTTTAGCAAACCACCAACTCCTGCCGATTGCAACGCCCGTCCATAGCTATACCTAGCAACATGCAAAGCATGTAGTAACGTATCAACAAAAATGTTGGCGAGTTCACAGTTGTTTAGTGTTGTTCCAAAAACATAAGTTTGTTAAATTACTCTGTTCTTATAAAACATGTCATGGGGAGCTACCCCATTGTGTTAAGCTACTAAACCCGTTGCCATACCGACTACTAACTGTGGTTATGTTTAGTGCCCCGCGTCAATGTCTATCGTCATTGACTAGCGCCCAAGTATATTAGTCCACGCCCATCCTCTGCGGCACGGTGTGAGGCTTGTTAGACCTAATAGCGCTATTCAACTAATAACTCGTTCGCCATTGGCCCGGCGATTAATCGGTATAAATTGTGTAGGGACCTTCAGATAGAGTTTCCGTTTAGCACGCTTAAGACATGTAGTATAATAGTAAATTAACATGTTGTCCCACCCAAGGGAGACAAGGTTTTCTGTATTCTACCCAAGGAGAATACGCAATGGTATCCCACACAAGGAGATAGTTGTTGTTTATTCCGTTCCCAAACCACCGGGAATACATGCTTTTATAAAAAGTGTGAACTCACCTTAGCTTAGTTCGACAGATAAAAGTAACTTGAGCTAATGTGGTCAACCACGTCCTATTATGGTTACCACACAAGTCAGGTTCGTATTCAAGTAACACACATATTGTTCTACACGTATCTAACACATAGTCACCGAATCACGTTGTCATGCAATTACACATGTTAGGTAAGTTAGAGTTGGTGATCGTCTAATTCCATATAACACACTCATAGACACCCATTAACATTTCTAATAACATATAACACTTTGTTCCAACATATAAGCATATTTAAAACGTTCACAAACAATTTCAGCTCATTGCAGTTTCATGTCGGTTTTTAGACAGTTTTCCAGAATTTATTTAAAATACTAAACGAACTCATAAAATCATGATATTTTAACCATGTTATTTGGTTCCTGAATGCTAATGTATTTTTCTCATGACCTGAATCGTTACACAAAAATTACTAAAAATCATTCTTTACACCCATGTCTGATTTACAACTTTATGATGACAGTTTACGCCAAAAATTATTTAAAAATCCTCGTTTATTCTTTTTACGAAATTCCAGTCGAAGATTTTTTAAATCACCTGGAAGTACGTACAGTAAAAATTTCAGATCATAACTCAATCCCTACATTGAGTTATGACATTTGTAATTTGCTGCAATTCTGATGAAAAACACAGCCTGAACCTTCAATACGGAAAAATTCATAAAACATTCAATTTTCGTCGAAAAAATGCAATTCTAGTGGGGTTTGAAAGATATTTCCTGGAAGCACATCATAGGTTCAGAAATTGCACGTTTTGTTTGTGACATCTGTGCTTGTGTAATCATTGTACAAACTCTGAACAATTCAATATTAATAAAACAATGTATTTTAATCCCAATGTTTGTTTATTTATGTCTGACATTATGCACGTTTTGATTTTTGATCGATTTTAAACTCTATATCGCTTTCTGGAAAGTTATACGCAAACTGATGCGTAAACGTAATCAGTTTAACGCGACAAAACACTCTGAAACAGCAACATAAGCTTAACATACCTTAAATAACCTTTACATAACTTAGAAATAAGTTTTAAAGGGTTTGGTATGGCAAAAAACAAGTTTATTCGCTCACAGGGACTATTTGCGTTAAACTGCAAAAGTCTGCCGTTTCGTATGGCAACGTACCTTCCGGAATTTGATCATAAGCTAAACATACCATAAATAACCTATACATAGCTTAGAAATAAGCTTTGAGAGGGTAGACAAACACTTATATTATTTATTTGTGATATGATCAAACAAATAAATATTAACACTTATAATATTTAGAAATTGGTTTTCTAAATAATTGCACTTGACAAACCAATAAATTATATGGATAATTTATTTTGAGAGAATATTTTATTTTGTTATTTAATGGGTTAAATAACATAATAAAAAATAGCATAAGTCTTATAACATATGATGTTATATTTTATAAAAGTTATAAAATACATATGTAAGACTTATAATATTTTATAAAAGAAAATTGATTTTTTTATAAAAATACTAGGCCGCCACCCCCCCCCCCCCCCATGGGGTCTTCCCAAAATATTCTTGTCCAATTATCTTCCATGCATGTTGTCATAAGTTAGAAGCCTCTTGATTGGATGGTCTTCCCAAGCAAGAAAGGTCCAATGCATGTACATGCAAATGCATGTGTAAGAAGCTCTTTGATTGGGAATGTGGGTAGCTATCTTCTCTCTCTTGGTTCTATAAATACCAAGATGTCAAATGAATAAACTTGCAAGACTTGAATGAACTTGAAAGACTTAGAGAACTCTCTCTAAATTTCGGCCAAGGTGTAGTTGATCAAGAAGTGTCTTTCAAGTTCATAAATCAAGTGCAAGAACTCTACAACCTTCTCTCTATTTTCGGCCATATGATGGTTTCAAGAGGGCTTCAATTGTGAGTTCATAAGTGTAGAAATCCTAGCTAAACAAAAGGTGTTTGTTGGAAGGCTTGGGGTATACAAGCTTGAGGTCTTCTACACTTGAAGGCAACCGTTCAAGAAGCATCATCCTCTTCATATCCATTACTCCTTGGAAGGTAGTATTCTAAACACCCTATGGTTGTGTTTTATTTTGATAGCATGCATATTCGTATATGGATCCGGGATTGGGTTTTACATATAAAATGGGTTTTATATCTTGAAAGTAAACATGCTTTAAATAATCTTTCTGCTGCGTTTTTATTTTATATGAAAATAAAATACTTTGATAAACATGTGAAAAACCCAACAATGGTATCAGAGCCGCTTATATGAATGCATGCTTCATAGGATATGAAATTTTCGGGTTTCGGGTTTGGTTAAAACCCTATGGCCGAAATTTTATATATGGTTATCCTTTTGTTTTTCAAGATTATTTTAATACATGCATAAAATTATCTTGAAAAATTATGTCATTTGGATGATTTGTTTGTTTGGACAAAAACCCACTTTTTCGGTTTTTTCATTCTTGACCGAAAAGTAGGTTGTAAAAAGGAAACCATTTTTTTTGCTTCTTGAATTTTATATATGTGGATATATATATTTTGGTGTTCATAACCTAGCCATGACCTTGTGTGAATATTGTTGAATATTTGTGTTTGTGATTTATATTTAATTATTTCAATGGGTTGTAATAATTATTAATTTTGTTCTTCCATTTGTAAAAATGTAATTTATTTATTTTCATTTGGTATGTAAAATAAATAGATTAGGTGCATTTTATTTTACTAGAAAAATGTATTAGGATATATTTTGTAAAAAGAAGATGCACACAAAAATGCGGTTTTGGATTTTGCCAATTTCGGGCATAAAGGACTTCATCGTTCTTAACGGGATTTTAACCCGAAAACCAAAACACATTTTGAGGTCCAAAGGAGTTTGGAGATGAAAATAAAATACATTTGGAAGCTCAAAGAAAGTGGAGAAGTCACAACACAAAAGGAAGACTTGAAGCATTTGGATGCGGGATCAAGTGGGAGTTCAACGACACATTATTTGTGTCATTTTTCACCCCTTAGGAAGGACCTTTTGACACACTTGTTTCGGCTAACAAGTGTGGTCAAAATAGTTGGCTATGGTTATGCACCTATTGTTATGTATGTTTTTTTTTGGGTAAGGGGTTTATTGTTATGTATGTTGTGCTTGTGTGGTTGCTTATTTATATTGTTTTGATGATATTTGGATATGCATGCTTAACAATTAATAATCAACAACAAGCTTAAAAATGGTTCTTTAAAGATCATTAAAATTGGTTAATAAAGGGTTATTAAAAATTAATGATTTTATAATAAAATGGGTTTTATTAAAAAGAACCTTGAAAATTTGTTTTAACTAAAGTACCAAGGATTTGAATGCATGCAAATGTATGGTACATAGAGTTTTCTAAAACTAGAATTTTGAAAACACAAAATCCCTTTTATAAAAACAAGTCAAACACCATCCTTTTATACAACACTCGAATCACTTGGGAACTCTTTTGTGGGATAAAGGTCACCTAACCACATTTGAGGGAACTTGTATGTTCGAGGTGGGTTTACCATGTTTGTGGGATAAAGGTCACCTAACCACTTATGTGAATAAACTCACACGTGTGTGTAAGTTGGACGACTTGATTTGGAAACCATGAACTTAGGGTCACCGAAGCATGGGGAACAAAGGTGTTGATGGGATTAAACATGCCAACTAAACATAAAGATGTTTAACCGATCCCATATGGCTAGAAATTGCAAAGAGCTGCAATTGTCAAACGTTGACTACCTTGTTAATTTAAATAGAGGGATAAAGGTCACCTAACCAATATTTAAATGTAACGTTGGATTCTAGATTTTAATTATTAATTGTCTATGAGACATAAGAGGGTATTAATAATTAAAATATAATAATATCGAAAATACTAAAATTGAACCTTGTTAAATTTTGTAGATGGCCGCTAACAATATTACCCAAAACCGTCCGTAACCTATCACTAAAAACAATCCTTCAAAAGGATCGTATCAATCAAAACACTTCATGGATTAATATCGAGACTTAAGAATCGTTCTCAAGTAAGAAAAGATATCCTATGAGTTGAACGATCCTAATCCCGATGAATATCTTATGGAAGATAAGGATGTCTATGACGATTGGATTAAGTATATCGAGGATACTACGTAAGCCTCTTGCCTCATGTTAGGAATTATGATTCCCGAGATTCAAAAGGATTTTGAACATCATGAGCATACGACATGATTACCCAATTGTAGGAAATATTCCTAAGGGTAGAACACTTCGAAACGGTTCGGGCGCTTCATGCATGTCGGATGGAGGAAACCCAATCGATCTCATCTTATATCTTTAAGATGAAAAGCCACATTGATCGCCTCGAAAGGCTCAATATGGGTAAAAGGGCTTTAACCATTTTAAACGATCAGTAAGGGTGGCAAAAGGAAAGGGCATCACCCCGACACCAAAGCAAATGTTGCAAATGGTAACGGAAAATTCAAAGGGAAAAGGAAAAGAAAGACTAAAGCGAAACCACCGAAACCAAAAGAAAGAAGGCAATGGTTGCCATGAACGATCTATACTTTGAGTATGGAGAGATAGGACATTTAAAATAGGAATTGTCCAACCTATCTCAAGGAGTTGAAAAATGTAACAACTGTGCTTGTAATCATTATGAACAGTTCTATTATCAATAAAACAAAGTTATTTGATAACAATGTTTGTTTGGTTGTGTTTTACATTTTTCATGTTTTGACTTTTATCCAATTTCAAACTCTACATCACTTTCTGGAGAGTTATACGCAAACTGGTGCGTAAACGTACTCAGTTTAATGCGAAAAATACTCCGGAACATAAACATATACCTAACATACCTTAAATAACCTTTACATAACTTAGAAATAAGTTTTGAAGGCTTTGGTATGGCAAAAACAAGTTAATTCGCTTACAGGGACTAAACTTGACAAACTGCGAAAGTATGCCAATTTGAACTGTAACAGACATTCCGGAACATGACCATAAGTTAAACACACCTTAAATATCCTCTACATAGCTTAGAAATAGGCTTTGAGGTGTTCGGTGTGCTAAAATAAACTTTTGGGTCATTCAGGGACTAAAAGTGCCAAAAAGTGCACAAGTTTGCATTTTTTGCGCATAACTTACGTTCTGAATACATCTAGACATCCAAAAATTTATGTAAGCATGACTATATTATATTTTAGTGTTCGCCATAAGAAAAATCCATTCGTCGCGTCATTTGGATCGTTTTTCGCGCTTATGCGTATTCCGTCGTAATTAACCGAACATTGCAACCGTACGGCTAAACGAACCGACATCCGAGATATTTTTGAGCATGTTTTAAGTTCCCTATACTTTAACTTCATTTTAGAGCTTTGAAATGGGGTTAACGGGCCTTAAACGTGTCAAAAATGACCTTATTGCATAACAGGGACCAAAAGTGTATATCTGCCAAAGTTCAGCCATACGATGAGTAGGGGTTTTTGCCCTACGGTGCGTATGGGGTCTTCAGACCAGATGCAGAGTTTTTAACAGCCTGTTTGCAGCAGATTTAACCACAACCACATACTCATACTTGCTTAGTCAGCTGATAAGGATGTATTTGAGCTACCATAAGGTCCCGACACTTGTACGGGTGGGATTAAGGCACGTTTTCCATGAAACGATCTTAACGGTGGACCGAATACTATAAATACCCCACCCCCCATGCTTCAAAATCACAAGAACTTTGATTTGAGAAACTCTAAGTTGAAACTATTGTTTCATACCTGAGATTTTTGAATCGAAGTTAGCATTCGGGGACCCTTCGTAAGCATTCTTTCGTTCTTTTCCTTATTTTACTGCTTTTCGAGTCAGAAAGTCAAACTTTGTTTGACTTTCAGCGTTGACCAGCTTATGGTCAATGCGAAGTTCGTTTGAACTTCGCAACGTGATTGTAATCACGATGGTCATAGTCCCTTGGGACTATGCCTACTGATTACCACGTTGTCTAGGGTCGTAGGGTAAGCGATCTAATAAATCGCTTATACCTCGAACCCGACCCATTTGGTCGATCATTAGGATCCGACCAAACACATTAGGTGACCATAGTGTAGGGGATAACCTTCCGAGGTTATACCCTATGGTCACATCGTTTAAGTAGTTGTATGATAGGTAGTTTATATGCCTTAGGTAAATTACCAGAATACCCTTTTCATGTATAATTGGTAATTAAGCATATGTAACCTAAACCTTTGTCACATAACTGATTATGTAACATGTTTAGGCATATAAAACTTGTCATAGGGCTAGTTAGGCGGTCCGAACGCGTTTCACGCGAACGACGCGTTAAAGTAGCATAAGCTACCTAAACGGGTCGTAATGGGTCGTAAACAATTATGTTAGGTTTCAATTAGTATGTAGGCTTTGTTGAACCATACTACACGAGTCTCAATACTCGTTTGGTTTACAAACCCTCATGCTACCCGATCTTCCGATTTAGGTCCGGTTTATTAACATAGTTACCTATATTAGGTGCCGTTTGATTCCGTGATCTCTAGCATTGCTTGGTGGTTATCTTAGGACTACTGAACAATCTCAAGTGAGTACATAGACCCCTCTTTTACTGTTTTCCAAACTGTTTTGGGGTGGAACACATGTGCCTACTTGTTACTTTCGTGCTTTCCTGTTTTCACATCATATACCTGCTATGTTCGTTAGTACATTATAGTACATGATTTTCATTACATTTCATACTAGGTGTGCCCATTGTGTGCATTACTTAGTACATTGTTTTACATTACATTTCATGCTAGGTGTGCCCATTGTGTGCATTACTTAGTACATTGTTTTACATTACATTTCATGCTAGGTGTGCCCATTGTGTGCATTACTTAGTACATCGTTTTTCATTACATTTCACGCTACGTATGTTCATTTGATTACATACTTAGTGCATCGTTTTCACATGCTTACATTTTGGGTATGACATTTGGTTTGTTTAACATGGAACAATACATTCATTAACATTGATCATGCCATTCGTTAGTAGGTAGTGGTACCATAGGAATTGACAACTCCCGTTCCGGACATCCTGGGTATGGGGATGAAAGGAATGACCGAATTCGATATACATAACTCAGATGAACCTTTAATTTGTTTAAGGGTTTATCGCCACAGTCTCAAGGCTTGGATGTATGCATTATAACAATACCGCATATATGTTTGTATCAGTAACGCATGCATTTATTACATAAAACATAACTTTGATTTAAACTATGTTTTACTTCAATACCTTGTTTTGTGCATTTTACATATGGTTTAGTTGATACATTTCACTTACCATACATGACATTTTGGTTACACATTACATGATCTACATTGAACATAAACATTTTGACATTGGTATACACATTTGGTGGTTTACATTGGACATAGACATTTTGATATGGTTTATACAATAACACTTGACAATTGGTTTGTACATAAACAAGTTACATTGATGGTTGTTTGGGTAAGTGATTTGAGTAACGATACGTGTGTAATATGATACAAACATGGTGGATACGCCGCTGGTACTTCCTATATATAAGTGTTTGTATAATATTACATAGCGTAACGTTATTTGAATCATTTCAGTTTGAGATATAGAACATTTTATACAAATTACATATTTTTCACTCGACATTGATTTACAAAACAATTTATCTTATACAACTCATTTTACTTGGTTATTCATTTAACCTTACATTTATTTATACAAATCATCTAATCTTATCGTTTTTCAAATGATTCACAAGACAAAGCAAATTACAAGGTTCATGACTAAACCTTTTCTCAAATACAAGTCATGAATCCTATTTTCACAAAACTATGTATCTCACAGGCATTTTTATGCTGACGTACCTATTTTCACATGTGTTTTCAGGAGCTTTTCCGTAGGATGTTGATCATGACACTAGGGCGGACCTGTACCTTAGAGACAAAAAAACGAAGATAGACTTGTTTAATTATGTTATAAACTCTTTTGTTTACTGTTCAAGACAATGTAACACCCTTGTTTAATAAATAAAATATAACTTTGTATGCCATGGTTATGAAACAATTAATTCTGTTACGACACGCCCCGATGTTTCCGCCGCGATTTGTTGTTTTACGCGGTCGGGGTGTGACAGAAGAGTTGGTATCAGAGCCAATGGTTATAGGGAATTAGGTTATTAGTAATGCTTTGACCTAGACTATAACTTTTCTAGGACCCTAACACAAGTTATCTTGTGTTTAGATCTTAAAACATGTACATCACCTATCCTTAGGTGATTATCAAAACAAGAACCAAATTTTCCGAAACGATTTTTGAAAAACAATCATCTGTTTTTGAATGATTTATTACAAGGTTTTGAACCCTCTATTGTAAGGTTTTGAACCCTCTGTTATATGGTTTTGAACCCTTTTCAGTTTGTTTTTTTTGGCCTTGTGCCTTCAAATTTTCAAAATCCCGTCAAACGTTTTGGGTTTTAAATAATGTGAACACGTGCAAACTGGAAGGGTGAATGCCTGTATTCTGGGTTTTCTGTCTAGGCAAGCACTTCGTATACATCTCATCAGACGCGAGACCAGTTGTGCTTACCTGGGAATTCTTGGGATGAGTGTTCACTTATAGGCGAGCATGTCTTCATTATACATTATTTTTGACCCATTTACTTTGATTAGTCACTGTGATTCGTTTGTTTGCTTGGTAATGCGGACGAATGATCACCATCCTTGCTTTTGTTGATTTTGTTTCATCTCATTCTCTTCATCCAATCATCTCACTCGTTTCCTTTCATGTTTTCCTCTTTTAGAATGCCTCCTCGACGCGAAAATCAGATAGCAACTGCCGAACTGGCAGAAATCATTGCGCAGCAGATGGCTGCTCAATTTCCAAATCTCTTTGCTCAATGGAACCAGGCCAACAACAACAACAATGTTCCATGCAAATACAAGGATTTTAACCAGGCTAAACCACTCAAGTTTAGTGGTTCTGAAGGAGCAACTGGGCTTCTTCAGTGATTCGAAAGCATTGAGAATACTTTTCGCCACGTGCAGTGCCCGGATAATCGCAAGGTCGAGTTCTCCTCGAGCGTGTTTCAGAAGAGGGCTCTTACATGGCGGAATGGGGTAATGAGAGACCGAGGTGCGGAAGTTGCTCTCGCACAGACATGGGCTGAACTGAGAGCCCTTATGATGAGGGAATTCTGTCCTCGCCATGAACAGCGGGCGTTGGAGAAAGAGTTTGATGTTTTGAAGTAAGATAGTGGTGAGCACAGGGCTTATACTGATCGGTTTGAAGAGTTGAGTTTGCTTTGCCCGACAATGGTTACCCCACTTGACAAGGCTATCGAAAGATACATCGACGGCCTACCTGACTCGGTACAAGACATTCTTACTGGTAGTGAACCTGCCACACTCCGTCAGGCGATCGAGTTATCAGCGACATTGACTGAGTCGCAGATTAGAAAGGGAAAGCTACACAGGAAGGGTGACAAGGGCAAGAAACAGTTGGCTGACAAGGAAGATAGCAAGAAAGGTCAAAACAAGAATGGAAAGAACTCTGGTTCTTCGAAGAGGTCAAGGAAGTGTAAGGCTTCCCACAATTTTGCTATCACTGCCCAAGCTAATCAGGCAGCTCCCAACCAACCCGCACAGCCGCCAGCAAAGAAACCCTATACAGGGAATGCACCTTTGTGCAATAGATGCAACAGTCACCATCAGCCGCAACATCAGTGTCGTTTCTGCACTAGCTGTGGGAAGTCAGGTCATCTTGCCGATGTTTGTCGGTTTGCTCAGAATCGCGCAGTTCAAAACCCGGCTCAACAAGTTGCTCAACCTCCTGCTCAGCAACAGGGTCAAGCTGCACGACTACAATACCCACCAGGTGCTTGTTACAATTGTGGGGATCTGACCCACTACAGAAACCGATGCCCAAGGCTAGCTAACCAGAATCAGGTTCAAGCTCCGGCTCGAGGCCGAGCCTTTAACATGAATGCCCAAGAGGCACAGGCTGACGATAATGTGGTGAACGGTACGTTCTTTATTAATAATCAGCCTGCATCTGTTCTTTTCGATTCTGGTGCCGATAAGAGTTTCGTGTCATTGTCTTTTGAGCCTATGCTTCGCGTGTCTAGAACAAAACTAGGAAAACCTTTGACAGTAGAAGTTGCTAGTGGTGAACCCATTATTCTTGATTCTGTTCTTCGCAACTGCCAGTTGAACCTTAACGACCATCTTTTTCCTATTGACCTCGCGCCTATGCAACTTGGAAGCTTCGACGTTATTGTGGGAATGGATTGGTTATCCAAGCATCACGCAGAGATAGTTTGTTCTGAGAAGATTGTTCGTGTGCCGCTTTCGACAGGCGAGATCCTGCAGGTTCAAGGTGAGAAGCCTACCGGTGGTCTCAAACTCATGTCTTGTTTTAAAGCTCGGAAATATCTGCGGAAGAATTATGTGGCTTTCTTAGCACATGTTACAGAAGATAAGGCAAGGGTAAGTCTATTTCAGATATTCCTGTCGTTCGGGATTATTCTGAAGTATTCCCTGAAGACTTACCTGGTCTACCTCCAGCACGCCAAGTTGAGTTCCGCATTGATCTCGTACCTGGTGCAAATCCCATTGCCAGAGCTCCATATCGTCTTGCACCGTCTGAGATGCAAGAGTTGTCTAAGCAGCTTCAGGAGCTCTCTGACAAAGGTTTTATCCGTCCTAGCTTTTCACCTTGGGGTGCTCCCGTTCTTTTTGCCAAGAAGAAGGATGGATCCTTTAGGATGTGTATCGATTATCGTGAGCTTAACAAGCTTACCATCAAGAATCGATATCCCCTACCGCGCATAGACGACCTCTTTGATCAGTTACAAGGTGCTTCTTATTTTTCGAAGATTGATCTGCGATCTGGATATCATCAACTTCGGGTGCATGAAGAAGATATTCCCAAGACAGCGTTCCATACTCGATATGGGCATTATGAGTTCACAGTCATGCCATTCGGTGTGACTAATGCTCCTGCTGTTTTCATGGACTTAATGAATAGGGTCTGCAAACCTTATTTGGATCAGTTCGTCATTGTTTTTATTGACGACATCTTGATTTACTCTAAGACGTGAGCTGATCACGAGCAACATCTTCGTCTTACCCTGGAACTCCTAAAGAAAGAGCAACTTTTCGCCAAATTCTCCAAGTGCGAATTTTGGCTTAAAGAAGTTCAATTTTTGGGGCATGTTATCAACGAACAAGGTATTCATGTAGATCCCTCCAAGATCAGTGCGATTAAGGATTGGGATACACCTTCTACTCCTACTGAAGTTCGTTCTTTTCTTGGTCTAGCGGGTTATTACCGCCGCTTCATAGAAAACTTCTCGAAGATTGCAGTTCCTCTAACTGCTCTAACTCAGAAGAAAATGCCCTTTTATTGGGGATACAAACAAGAGGAAGCTTTTCAACACTTGAAGCAGAAGCTTTGCGATGCGCCTGTTCTATCATTGCCTGAGGGTGATGATGATTTTGTCGTATATTGCGATGCATCAAAATTGGGTCTTGGTTGTGTTCTGATGCAAAGGAACAAAGTCATAGCCTATGCATCGAGGCAGTTGAAGATACATGAGAAGAACTACACCACTCATGATCTTGAGTTGGGTGCAGTTGTTTTCGCTCTAAAGATCTGGAGACACTATTTGTACGGTACAAAATGTGTGGTTTTCACTGACCACAAAAGTCTTCAGCATATCTTCAATCAGAAAGAACTCAACATGAGACAGCGACGTTGGGTTGAGTTTTTAAACGACTATGACTGCGAAATTCGCTACCATCCTGGTAAGGCGAATGTCGTAGCCGATGCATTGAGTCGTAAGGAACGTACTAAGCTTCATTGTGTACGTGTTCAATCTGTTATTCAAGCTCGATCCGATATCCAAACACGCATTTCTCAGGCTCAACAATCTTGTGTTTCACAAGGTCTAATGGATAAGGAATTTCCCTATCACATAACACCTGCTCTGGAACTGAAGGACAATGGATCATATTACTTCATGGACCGTTTGTGGGTCCCAAGCCAGGATGATCTTCGTACCTTGCTTATGGATGAAGCCCATAAGTCTCGTTATTCTATTAATCCGGGCTCAGATAAAATGTATAAGGATCTTCGTATTCACTATTGGTGGCCTGGTATGAAGAAAGACATTGCCTTATACGTATCAAAATGCCTTACTTGTCTTAAGGTTAAGGCTGAACATCAGCGTCCTTCGGGTTTATTGGTGCAACAAGAGATCCCAGTTTGGAAATGGGAAAACATTACTATGGATCTTGTTACCAAACTCCCGCGCACAAAGAAAGGTCATGATGCCATCTGGGTAGTCGTTGATCGTCTTACAAAGTCAGCACATTTCTTGCCAATCCGTGAGGATTTTTCTGCTGACAGACTTGCTCAAATCTATGTGGATGAAATTGTAGCTCGACATGGTGTTCCGTTGAACATCATTTCTGACAGAGATGCTCGTTTCACTTCTCATTTTTGGAGAACCATGCAATCTGCTATGGGGACCCAACTTAATCTGAGCACAGCTTATCATCCGCAAACAGATGGTCAATCTGAGAGAACAATCCAGACTCTGGAGGATATGCTTAGAGCTTGTGTGATCGATTTTGGTGGTAGTTGGGATTCACATCTTAAGTTGATTGAATTCTCCTACAACAACAGTTATCACACCAGCATCAAAATGGCTCCTTTCGAGGCTCTCTATGGTCGAAAATGTCGTTCACCAGTCTGCTGGAATGAGATTGGTGAGGCACAACTTACTGGACCTGCCCTCATTTTAGAGACAACTGACAAGGTCAAGAAAGTTCGCGATAACCTTCAGACAGCTATGAGCCGTCAGAAGAGTTACGCGGATCCAAAACGCAAACCCTTGGAATTTCAAGTCGGTGATCGAGTATTACTTAAGGTCTCACCTTGGAAAGGTGTGATCAGATTTGGAAAGAAAGGAAAACTTGCACCTAGATACGTTGGACCATTCAAGATCATCGAAAGAATCGGAAAGGTAGCCTACAGACTTGAGTTACCTCCTGAACTTGGAAATGTTCATCCAACTTTTCATGTATCCAATCTCAAGAGGTGTTTAACTAATGAGAACCTCCACATACCTCTCGACGAAATTCGTGTTGGCAAAACACTGAAATTTGTTGAGAAACCAGTGGAAATCATGGAACGTGAAGTCAAGTGGCTTAAACGCAAGCGCATTCCTTTGGTCAAAGTTCGTTAGGAAGCTAAACGTGGACCTGAGTTTACTTGGGAACGCGAAGATCAAATGAAGGCGAAATATCCACATCTTTTTCCACGAGTTTCCTCTAAATAAATTTCGGGACGAAATTTCCACAAGTAGGGGAGACTGTAACAACTGTGCTTGTAATCATTATGAACAGTTCTATTATCAATAAAACAAAGTTATTTGATAACAATGTTTGTTTGGTTGTGTTTTACATTTTTCATGTTTTGACTTTTATCCAATTTCAAACTCTACATCACTTTCTGGAGAGTTATACGCAAACTGGTGCGTAAACGTACTCAGTTTAATGCGAAAAATACTCCGGAACATCAACATATACTTAACATACCTTAAATAACCTTTACATAACTTAGAAATAAGTTTTGAAGGCTTTGGTATGGCAAAAACAAGTTAATTCGCTTACAGGGACTAAACTTGACAAACTGCGAAAGTATGCCAATTTGAACTGTAACAGACATTCCGGAACATGACCATAAGTTAAACACACCTTAAATATCCTCTACATAGCTTAGAAATAGGCTTTGAGGTGTTCGGTGTGCTAAAATAAACTTTTGGGTCATTCAGGGACTAAAAGTGCCAAAAAGTGCACAAGTTTGCATTTTTGCGCATAACTTACGTTCTGAATACATCCGGACATCCAAAAATTTATGTAAGCATGACTATATTATATTTTAGTGTTCGCCATAAGAAAAATCCATTCGTCGCGTCATTTGGATCGTTTTTCGCGCTTATGC
Organism: Helianthus tuberosus; assembly: GCA_030545235.1. NCBI lineage: Eukaryota > Viridiplantae > Streptophyta > Magnoliopsida > Asterales > Asteraceae > Helianthus > Helianthus tuberosus. The sequence goes on along the minus strand of CM060354.1, from coordinate 107,588,265 downwards.
GTATTCCGTCGTAATTAACCGAACATTGCAACCGTACGGCTAAACGAACCGACATCCGAGATATTTTTGAGCATGTTTTAAGTTCCCTATACTTTAACTTCATTTAGAACTTTGAAATGGGGTTAACGGGCCTTAAACGTGTCAAAAATGACCTTATTGCATAACAGGGACCAAAAGTGTAAATCTGCCAAAGTTATGCCATACGATGCGTAGGGGTTTTTGCCCTACGGTGCGTATGGGGTCTTCAGACCAGATGCAGAGTTTTTAACAGCCTGTTTGCAGCAGATTTAACCACAACCACATACTCATACTTGCTTAGTCAGCTGATAAGGATGTATTTGAGCTACCATAAGGTCCCGACACTTGTACGGGTGGGATTAAGGCACGTTTTCCATGAAACGATCTTAACGGTGGACCGAATACTATAAATACCCCACCCCCATGCTTCAAAATCACAAGAACTTTGATTTGAGAAACTCTAAGTTGAAACTATTGTTTCATACCTGAGATTTTTGAATCGAAGTTAGCATTCGGGGACCCTTCGTAAGCATTCTTTCGTTCTTTTCCTTATTTTACTGCTTTTCGAGTCAGAAAGTCAAACTTTGTTTGACTTTCAGCGTTGACCAGCTTATGGTCAATGCGAAGTTCGTTTGAACTTCGCAACGTGATTGTAATCACGATGGTCATAGTCCCTTGGGACTATGCCTACTGATTACCACGTTGTCTAGGGTCGTAGGGTAAGCGATCTAATAAATCGCTTATACCTCGAACCCGACCCATTTGGTCGATCATTAGGATCCGACCAAACACATTAGGTGACCATAGTGTAGGGGATAACCTTCCGAGGTTATACCCTATGGTCACATCGTTTAAGTAGTTGTATGATAGGTAGTTTATATGCCTTAGGTAAATTACCAGAATACCCTTTTCATGTATAATTGGTAATTAAGCATATGTAACCTAAACCTTTGTCACATAACTGATTATGTAACATGTTTAGGCATATAAAACTTGTCATAGGGCTAGTTAGGCGGTCCGAACGCGTTTCACGCGAACGACGCGTTAAAGTAGCATAAGCTACCTAAACGGGTCGTAATGGGTCGTAAACAATTATGTTAGGTTTCAATTAGTATGTAGGCTTTGTTGAACCATACTACACGAGTCTCAATACTCGTTTGGTTTACAAACCCTCATGCTACCCGATCTTCCGATTTAGGTCCGGTTTATTAACATAGTTACCTATATTAGGTGCCGTTTGATTCCGTGATCTCTAGCATTGCTTGGTGGTTATCTTAGGACTACTGAACAATCTCAAGTGAGTACATAGACCCCTCTTTTACTGTTTTCCAAACTGTTTTGGGGTGGAACACATGTGCCTACTTGTTACTTTCGTGCTTTCCTGTTTTCACATCACATACCTGCTATGTTCGTTAGTACATTATAGTACATGATTTTCATTACATTTCATACTAGGTGTGCCCATTGTGTGCATTACTTAGTACATTGTTTTACATTACATTTCATGCTAGGTGTGCCCATTGTGTGCATTACTTAGTACATTGTTTTACATTACATTTCATGCTAGGTGTGCCCATTGTGTGCATTACTTAGTACATCGTTTTTCATTACATTTCACGCTACGTATGTTCATTTGATTACATACTTAGTGCATCGTTTTCACATGCTTACATTTTGGGTATGACATTTGGTTTGTTTAACATGGAATAATACATTCATTAACATTGATCATGCCATTCGTTAGTAGGTAGTGGTACCATAGGAATTGACAACTCCCGTTCCGGACATCCTGGGTATGGGGATGAAAGGAATGACCGAATTCGATATACATAACTCAGATGAACCTTTAATTTGTTTAAGGGTTTATCGCCACAGTCTCAAGGCTTGGATGTATGCATTATAACAATACCGCATAGATGTTTGTATCAGTAACGCATGCATTTATTACATAAAACATAACTTTGATTTAAACTATGTTTTACTTCAATACCTTGTTTTGTGCATTTTACATATGGTTTAGTTGATACATTTCACTTACCATACATGACATTTTGGTTACACATTACATGATCTACATTGAACATAAACATTTTGACATTGGTATACACATTTGGTGGTTTACATTGGACATAGACATTTTGATATGGTTTATACAATAACACTTGACAATTGGTTTGTACATAAACAAGTTACATTGATGGTTGTTTGGGTAAGTGATTTGAGTAACGATACGTGTGTAATATGATACAAACATGGTGGATACGCCGCTGGTACTTCCTATATATAAGTGTTTGTATAATATTACATAGCGTAACGTTATTTGAATCATTTCAGTTTGAGATATAGAACATTTTATACAAATTACATATTTTTCACTCGACATTGATTTACAAAACAATTTATCTTATACAACTCATTTTACTTGGTTATTCATTTAACCTTACATTTATTTATACATATCATCTAATCTTATCGTTTTTCAAATGATTCATTAGACAAAGCAAATTACAAGGTTCATTGTCACACCCTGTCTTTTGCGGAAGCGTATGATGTGTGACTAGCTTGTTATCATTGCATTCAATCATAATAAACAACTACATGATCAAAACGATGTTCATCCATTCATGAAAATTTGAGTATTACAAACACTTGTTATTTAAATTTTCAAAACACGACCTTTGACAAGGTTACAATTTAACAAAAGTGGATGACATCTAAACTTGTAGTCTACTTCTAGTTACGACACTTGCGCCCAAGATCCATCCTGTCACCTGAAATACATGTAATTTTGGAAAACATCAACATAAAGTTGAGCGAGTTCATGCGTCTTGTATATCTTGTATGAAAATATAGTTTGTAACCTCTACAAATCAAGTATTCATTGTATAAATCACGTTTTCTTGTGTACACCACGTACTAAATGAGTGTTTGAGCAAGGACATTAAGGCATGTGAGGACAAAGGGAGCTTTAGTATTTTCTCCTTTCACTGTGTCGTTTTTCCCTCGACTGTGTCGATTAACCTCGACTGCGTCAATTTTCCTTGACTGTGTCGATTTCCTTCGACTGTGTCGATTAACCTCGACTGTGTCGATTAACCTCGACTGTGTCGATTTCCCTCGACTGGGACACCGAAGCACTCAAGTGGTCACATAAGGACCCTGAGTGGGGCTCGGCCGTACCCGTTAGATCTAACCCTCGTCCCTAATTATGGGTGCAGCCAGTTGGAGGGTTATTTTCAGTAGTGTCATCGCTGTGCTTAGAGCGGAGGGCTTCATGTCGCGCAATTGCCTGCGAGATGCGTTCTTGCAGCTCGGCTTTTGTCCTTGGCAACGTACTGGTGTTTGTATCTCGCCTGGGCGGCATTCTCTTCTGCCAAAATGGTATGAAGTAGGTTAGACAACATTCCAATTGTCTATGAGATACATAGCACCATAAGCCACCCAATTTCACACGTATATATAACCAGTGTATAAGTGAGGAAACAGTTATTGATCCTTCACATAGGCTTGCCAATTTGGCATATTGTTTGAAATGAACTCGAGGCTACATCGCCTTGGTCATTCAAGTTTCAGTTATTTCCTGCTACATTGGTTTTCTTAGGTCTTTAGCTTTACTGGTGCGTATATTTCCCCTTTGATGGGGTTGTTTGTGTAGAGGTAATAGGGAGTGTATCGTCACTGATTCTTCCTGAATGTCATTCCACCTCTCTTGCTTAAACATCGTCTTCTCAAACGTCTCGTATGCAGGTAGAAGCGTCAGTCACGAAGTAGGCTAAGACAGGCTTCCTACTTTCTAACGTGCTAAAGCACTGATCTATGTGTTGTTCTACCAGATGAAGGTGAGGAAACCTATAGATTAATTTTGTATGGTTTTCATTAGCTCGACCCGCAGAGTCCACCAGGATTTTTGTGCACTACAAGTCGTTATTACGTGGGCCCCCGTAATAATAAATTGTCTTGCACAGTTACCCCAAATTTTCTCTCGTCCAAGCAGATGATCAGTCAAGGAGGGGACACTACTGTCCTTATACCTCTTGTCATGGAAAGGACCTTTGCGATGGTCCACGCGTTAACATTCGTTATCGTTACGCGCGTATAGGCACGATGATTAGATGGAATAGGAGTAGAGAGAATTCCTAGTAGTTGGAGGGGCACCTTCGAGATGAATACTTCATCTCCCTTTTCTGGTTAAGCATATCGTCAATCTTGCTTCACATAAGCCGCAGGGATCTCGTCCCGTTGATTGAGAATTCGTTCAAGGTTGCCGCCTCTGCCTCGTCATCATCACCGTAGTTAGGCACCTTCACGACCGAGAGGGAAGAGCAGCCATCTCATATGGAAGCAAGCTCAGCATCTTGTTTGGTAATCACTCCCAGCCATGAGCTTTGCAAAGGACGCGAGGTCGGTAGCTTCATCGTGCGAGTTACGTATAGTAATAGGAGTCGGAGTCGAAAGTATCTTATTCACGTCAATAATCATTCCGTACACTTATTTGTATGTATGTATATCAATAACATATATGCTACTTAGCATAATCAAGCAATTTAATGCATTATATCACGTATAACTCTCGTTTTTGGGGGGGTCATTTTGTTTTTGGCAAGTCTAACCCGTGTAGACTATGCTTTGGTTGGCACCTTATTTTAAAGGTATTCCTCACTAATGTCCTTGCCTTGTATTTTCTTTGTAAAGTGTCTGACTCGTGGATCTTGGCGCTTTTGTGAATGCAATGAAAACCTTTTTGAAAAATGTTTTCGTGAGAGAACTCTAGTGATTGTAGTCTAGACTCGAGAAAGAATCCTAGTTCACTACAATCGAAGCTCTGATACCAAACTGTCACACCCTGTCTTTTGCGGAAGCGTATGATGTGTGACTAGCTTGTTATCATTGCATTCAATCATAATAAACAACTACATGATCAAAACGATGTTCATCCATTCATGAAAATTTGAGTATTACAAACACTTGTTATTTAAATTTTCAAAACACGACCTTTGACAAGGTTACAATTTAACAAAAGTGGATGACATCTAAACTTGTAGTCTACTTCTAGTTACGACACTTGCGCCCAAGATCCATCCTGTCACCTGAAATACATGTAATTTTGGAAAACATCAACATAAAGTTGAGCGAGTTCATGCGTCTTGTATATCTTGTATGAAAACATAGTTTGTAACCTCTACAAATCAAGTATTCATTGTATAAATCACGTGTTCTTGTGTACACCACGTACTAAATGAGTGTTTGAGCAAGGACATTAAGGCATGTGAGGACATAGGGAGCTTTAGTATTTTCTCCTTTCACTGTGTCGATTTTCCCTCGACTGTGTCCATTTTCCTTGACTGTGTCGATTTCCCTCGACTGTGTCGATTAACCTCGACTGTGTCGATTAACCTCGACTGTGTCGATTTCCCTCGACTGGGACACCGAAGCACTCAAGTGGTCACATAAGGACCCTGAGTGGGGCTCGGCCGTACCCGTTAGATCTAACCCTCGTCCCTAATTAAGTATTAATGGCATTTCTGTATTTAGTCTATGCTCACATAATCTAGTATTTTCTAGGCTTTTCTTAAAGCTCGTCATGTTGCACTCACCACGAGTGCTTCTCGTATTTTTACCCTTTTGTAAAAATTATAATATTTGTAACATGTATTTCACCCCCGAGAGTTATAAAAACTGAAAACAGTTAAAGAAAAGGGGGAGCATGAACTCACAACTTTGCGTTCCTGTGCGTCGTAAACTTCACCGGATTTGCTTAATTAACGTCGTAACCTATACGCGTTTTCTTAACGTTAGTCACTAGACTTGTGTCGCACAAGTACAGTCACTCTCTTTTGTGTATATACTCTTGTGTTAAAAATATTTTATATTTTTAACTAAGTATCTTACTTATATTATTTTCTTAAAAAAAAAAATATAAGCTTTTTGTATTTTGCACTTTGCACCCGAATTATGTATCTTGTATGTCGTATGTGTATTTTTGTGTTTATACTTCTCATGAGTATTTCCAAGACATATTATTTTTATTCTAAAAATAATATATACCTAGCTCACAAAATAATCACATAATCACACAAGCGATAAATATATATTCTAAATATATATTTAACAAGTTTTATTTATGAAAATCCACCTCCGGTATTTGGAAATTTTGTAATAAAAATCATGGCGAAGTTTGTTTGGAAAACCAGTCGAACATATATTCATAACACTTGTCACCAAAAATATTCTAAGTGTTATTTTCTAGAAAAATTTCGCCAGAGTTTCCTCTGTAACTGGAGGTGGCCACGCTTTCAAGCGTATCATTTTCTTTTAAAAACTCAAATCAACAATGTTCCCAACATTAACAAACAATATTTCAACATCAAACTAGTCAAAATAGATATAAATCGCAAAACTCATGAACTTGTGGTTTACGTAAAAGTGCGTAGTAACTTTCCATTATTTTTAATAGAGCTTTCTACCCTTTAAAAATAAAGTCGGTTTCTTGAAATCTTTATTTTTAAGGAAAGTGTAAGTTTACAACTTCTTGTCAAATATTACAAAAATAATTCTTTGTTAAATCTTTTTGTTACACGAGCGTCTACACACTCGTGTGTTCACCAAAATCACCTTTGTTTATGAAAGATCCGGCTTTAAAAATATGATTTCATCTTACACTTGGTTCTTCGAAAATACCACTTGTAGATCTTTAGATCTACTAGTTTTGGACTCTATTTTATAAGAAAAATCCTTTTTACACAAGTTCATGTTAATAAGTAGTAGTGTTCGTCATCTAATCATTTTCACACTTAAACATACACTAGGTCATGTTCCATGAACATGACTTAGCCGGGTTAGATGACGATCCGAACTATTACTAGCATTAAACAACATAAAAGAATCATCACAAAACAAGATCCAAGAGTTTTACACTAATATTCATTCTTTAACCAACATGTTTATTATTTTTAGTAGACTTTAAATTTTGTTCGCTAGTGTTTATGATTTTTATCCGACAAATCTCTTATTAACCACTCTAAGCATGAACAAGTGGGTGTTTAGAGTCACTTACAACTAGCTCAAGGCTAGGGAAGAATCGAAGCGAACACTAGGTGGATAAAAGCAACGTAGTGAGGTCCTTGAGATTCCGTAAGCACCGAGCCTCCTTGTGTGTGACCTTTCACCTTTGTGTGTATGTGAAATTGCAAGAATCAAACTTGATGTTGGGTGGATGTTGGTTGGTGGTTTCGGCCGAACATAGGCAAGGGAGGGGGAGAAATTGTTTGTAGTTGATGGTGGGATGAAAGATAATGGTGACCTTACATGTAAATATACAATCCAACTTTCACCATTATCCATTATACAATATGTTAACTAGATACTAGACAAGAATGATTATTATAATCAAGAAAGAATGGGAGTGGGTGTGCTATGATTCTCGGCAGTAAGCAAAGAAAAGGGAGGGTGAGTTGTAATTTTTTTTTTGTGATGTGTTGAATGAATGAAATGGTAACCTTCCATGTATTATTATAATCCATCATCCACTAAAGACCATTAGATATTGTGTTCACTTGATACAAGACACAAGAGAATAAAATATTCTAATGTGTAAGGGTGTGTCTCACATGGGGGAACCGTCCAAGAGGGTGTTTGGTTAATAGTTTGTTTTCAACTAACTAGCTAAGTATTAGTTAGTGGGATTAGTTAGGTGAATAAATAGATTATTTGGGTGTTATAATTTATAACGGGTGTTAGGGTATTCGGGGACCCTAACTAGCTTAGAAAAATAAAAACAATGCTTCTAGCATTATTTTTATGTTTCGGGTAATATCCGGTTGTTCGGTTATATACCGATTCGTTAAAGTGCTAAATTACACTTTTTAGTGTCTTTTAAGTACCCTTCTTGTACCCTTTCAATTCCCAACACTTAGGGAAATATTCTGGATGATAAGACGAAATTTCTGCATAATATTTATATGTTTAAATGCTGATTATAGCTGAATTATGTAAATTTCTGCACTTAAAGTGCGTTTCGGGTGCTTTTTAGTGCGTATTTTAGTTTCCGGACGGTATATATGTAACCCTTGTATGTATCCTTGGGTTTTAATGTATTTTTGACGTTGGACCTACACCTAGGCCCTAATTCTAATGTCTGACTGCTTTCTGCAGTTCTGTTGACACGATGTGTCTTACCGGTGAGTTTACTAATATTTCTGACGCAACGCTCTCGTTTATGCATAAAGCTATATTTTGTAGCACAAAATGTGCATGAATTCACTTGCATGGAATTCAGAAATTTATTTGTCTGGTAAACCAGATCATGCACAGTCATTTAAGCACAAATTGCTGTTCATTTCGTGTACGGAATGTACGGAAAAGTGACGGTTGTCACAGTCTCCCCCCGTTAAAAGAATTTCGTCCCGAAATTCAAGCGATGCCATCGGTCGCAGGGGAGTTGTGAAACCAATATGGTCACTTAGATTCATGATTGTCTTCATGTTCCCAAGAAATCTCTGGGTCATGTCATGAATTCTATCATACTCAAATAAGTCGATCATGACTTTTCTGTATCTTGTGGACTCTTGGTCCATAACCTCAACAGGTTTCTATAGTATCACGGACTCTTGGTCCAAAACCTCAGCAGGTTTCTATAGTATCACGGACTCTTGGTCCAAAACCTCAGCAGGTTTCTATAGTATCACGGACTCTTGGTCCAAAACCTCAGCAGGTTTCTATAGTATCACGGACTCTTGGTCCAAAACCTCAGCAGGTTTCTATAGTAATTCTTGTCGTTTGTCATTGACGTGAATTTTATTTGTGGGAACAACAACTGTTCCTTAAGTCAGACTCCTCTACAGACTAGACACATGAATGTGTCACGATCACTACTGATCTTTTTCTGGGAGCTTCATCTTGTGAACAATGGTTCTGATCCCTACACCGGGGATTCAACCTTTTCGTTTTTCAACTCACACTACGCCTTCTCTAGGCGAGGCTCTCATTTAAGTCTTACTTCTTGTCTCATATACTTACGATTTCTGCCGCTCATCGGCGTAATCTTTCTGTATTCTACGGGCTGTCCTGACATGATTACATATCTGAAGGATCTGGCCTCTAATTTTCCTGGGCCATCTCGGGCCGGTTGATTGTTTATTTCTCGTCTCCGTTCAACATGACGGGAATTTACTCATTATGTTCCGTCTAAAGCTTTACACAAAGCGGTTTAGACGACGGTGTGATAGATACCGTTGTAGGAAAACTCCACTAAGGCAAGTGAGTGTTCCGACTTTTCATCAAAGTTTATCACACAAGAACATATTGTGTTCGTACAGTCTGCTTTGTTCAGCAGCTCAGTTCATATTCGAGTTATTACGATCATCGGAGTGTTGCAACCCTTGTGATCAATAAAGATCATGCAACGTTTTCTTTCCGGTAATGACGTCCAGTTGCGGCGCGCAATCACTGTATCTATCTCAAGATCTCTTCTCGTGATTCCTTAATCAATGTGCCGCGTGTGCAAAGTCGTGGTCTCGTTGCATCGACGTAGAATCGAGACTTGTCGAGAGACGTCACATAATTGCAACTCTAGCTCTTTAGCTCTTGGTTGCAGGGTTGGCGTGAATTTCGTTCTTATCCACCATGTATCTTAAAGTTCTCCCTTCGCGAACTCGAAATCCGCTTTTCGTCATCATTGCACATAACTGTGCTTTCTCTAAGAGTTGCAAGGTAAATTGCAGCTGTTGCTCACGACCTTCCTTGGTCGTTGGCCATATAAGAATGTAGTCAATAAGTATATGACTTATCCAGGTATGGCTCACATGTTCGATTCATGAGGTCCATGAATATTGTCGATGCATGTGTTAAGCCAAATGATACGACAAGGATCTCGTAATGCTCGAAGCAAGTCCTAAAGGTCGTTTTAGGGATATTTCCTCTTGTATTCACAGTGGAGGACCTCTTGTCCTCAAGTTGATCCTTGGCAAAGGATTCTGATCCTCAATTTTCTGAAGTTTAAGTAAAGTGGAGACTACCAACTTTCTCCTTGTCTCCTTATCTAAGGATGTTATGTCCTTAATTTCCGCTGTCTAGCAGCTCTTGCTGTTATATCAGAGGTTCATGCTTCCCTGGTGAAGTTAGTCGGTATGGCGTCATTCGTCACCGGTGCTGCTCCTGGCACGCGATTTATTCTGAACTCCTCTCGTCGCTACAGAGAGGCGTTCCTGGCAAGTCTTCTGAAAAGGCTACTGGAACTTCTTCCGTCACGGGGATGTTCTCAGGCTCTGCAGTCTACTCAGAGGCATTTCTATGCCTCTTCGACCAATGAGGGATGTCGTAGATCTGCCGCCTTGTGGGGTCTAGCATCCTTGCACCTATTGCAGGAAGTTTGGGTTTCATCATTCGCAAGAGGGATGCGACTGATTTTCTCATATCAAACGACGTCAGCTGTATACTTGGATTTCTGATCCATGCTGACTATCATTTTATGACTTCGCGAGTCAATGGTAACAGAAGGTTCCGGCCTTCTGAGTCTCTAAATACAATCCTTACTCGCTTCGACTGTTTAAACTAGCCTTCTATATGCCCATATCTAAAGAATACAGGACGTCTATTTTACTTGAAACTAGGCCAAGCAGTTTCTTAAGTTCTAAGCATGTAAGGTTAACGTTGATGCCAGTATTAATTAAAAGTAGATGCATAGGGTTGGTTAATAGGGGACGTACCCGTAACCGCATCTGGATCCTGGCGTGCTTCACGAGTTTCGATCGTGAAAACCCTTCCTTGCTTGCCTCTTCCTAGGGCAATCTTTCCTAAAGTGCCCTGCTTCACCACATCTGTAGCAACCTGGTATTCTCTTATTTCTTCCATCTGGGTCCTTTGCCCAACAGGCAACCTTGTTGTGCCCTTCTTTTCCACACTTTCCGCACTTAGGCCTCGGACATCGACCTTCATGGTGAAAATTGCATTCTCCGCACTTCGGTTTAGTCCCCGAGTATATTCTACCACCGGCCTTATTAGTGGCTCCATCAGTTTTCCTGTCACGTGGCAGATTCGCTTTCTTTCTTTTGTTTGCTTTAGAGCTCCCATAGTTGACTTGTGTGCTCATCTTTAGGTTTGAGGACTTCCTCTTCTTGTTGCTTGACGACTCCACATGAGTCTCTTTCTTGTTATCCTCAGATTCCGAAAATTTTCCAGCACGTAGAGCTTCTTCAGTAAGCGTAACGCTTAAATCGATAGCCTCCGCGATAGTTGGAGGCCTTGAGGTAGTAACCAAGCTCCTGATCTGGGGTGCAAGTCCCCAAATGAATCGTTCAACCCTTTTGAATTCCGGTTTGACTAAGTAGGGGACGACCCTAGACAAGTCGTGAAATCGTTGGACGTATTCAGGAATCTTCGGTCCGTCCATTTTCAAGTTCCAGAACTCCACCTCAATCTTCTGGATTTCAGCCCTAGAACAGTATTTATTTTCCATCATTTCCTTGAGCTCGTCCCAACTTAGTGCATAAGCAGCATCCGCACCAAGGGTTTGAACCTGAAGGTTCCACCAGGAGAGTGCGCCATCTACGAATAACCCTGAGATATAAGTAACACTCTGTCGGGGCGAACAGTTACTCATTCTTAGAATGGAGTCAGTCTTTTCTGTCCAACGAACAAATGCAACGGCACCTCCTGTGCCATCAAAATTCAATGGCTTGCAGTCCAGGAATTGTTTATGGGTGCAGCCAGTTGGAGGGTTATTTTCAGTAGTGTCATCGCTGTGCTTAGAGCGGAGGGCTTCATGTCGCGCAATTGCCTGCGAGATGCGTTCTTGCAGCTCGGCTTTTGTCCTTGGCAACGTACTGGTGTTTGTATCTCGCCTGGGCGGCATTCTCTTCTGCCAAAATGGTATGAAGTAGGTTAGACAACATTCCAATTGTCTGTGAGATACATAGCACCATAAGCCACCCAATTTCACACGTATATATAACCAGTGTATAAGCGAGGAAACAGTTATTGAGCCTTCACATAGGCTTGCCAATTTGGCATATTGTTTGAAATGAACTCGAGGCTACATCGCCTTGGTCATTCAAGTTTCAGTTATTTCCTGCTACATTGGTTTTCTTAGGTCTTTAGCTTTACTGGTGCGTATATTTCCCCTTTGATGGGGTTGTTTGTGTAGAGGTAATAGGGAGTGTATCGTCACTGATTCTTCCTGAATGTCATTCCACCTCTCTTGCTTAAACATCGTCTTCTAAAACGTCTCGTATGCAGGTAGAAGCGTCAGTCACGAAGTAGGCTAAGACAGGCTTCCTACTTTCTAACGTGCTAAAGCACTGATCTATGTGTTGTTCTACCAGATGAAGGTGAGGAAACCTATAGATTAATTTTGTATGGTTTTCATTAGCTCGACCCGCAGAGTCCACCAGGATTTTTGTGCACTACAAGTCGTTATTACGTGGGCCCCCGTAATAATAAATTGTCTTGCACAGTTACCCCAAATTTTCTCTCGTCCAAGCAGATGATCAGTCAAGGAGGGGACACTACTGTCCTTATACCTCTTGTCATGGAAAGGACCTTTGCGATGGTCCATGCGTTAACATTCGTTATCGTTACGCGCGTATAGGCACGATGATTAGATGGAATAGGAGTAGAGAGAATTCCTAGTAGTTGGAGGGGCACCTTCGAGATGAATACTTCATCTCCCTTTTCTGGTTAAGCATATCGTCAATCTTGCTTCACATAAGCCGCAGGGATCTCGTCCCGTTGATTGAGAATTCGTTCAAGGTTGCCGCCTCTGCCTCGTCATCATCACCGTAGTTAGGCACCTTCACGACCGAGAGGGAAGAGCAGCCATCTCATATGGAAGCAAGCTCAGCATCTTGTTTGGTAATCACTCCCAGCCATGAGCTTTGCAAAGGACGCGAGGTCGGTAGCTTCATCGTGCGAGTTACGTATAGTAATAGGAGTCGGAGTCGAAAGTATCTTATTCACGTCAATAATCATTCCGTACACTTATTTGTATGTATGTATATCAATAACATATATGCTACTTAGCATAATCAAGCAATTTAATGCATTATATCACGTATAACTCTCGTTTTTGGGGGGGTCATTTTGTTTTTGGCAAGTCTAACCCGTGTAGACTATGCTTTGGTTGGCACCTTATTTTAAAGGTATTCCTCACTAATGTCCTTGCCTTGTATTTTCTTTGTAAAGTGTCTGACTCGTGGATCTTGGCGCTTTTGTGAATGCAATGAAAACCTTTTTGAAAAATGTTTTCGTGAGAGAACTCTAGTGATTGTAGTCTAGACTCGAGAAAGAATCCTAGTTTACTACAATCGAAGCTCTGATACCAAACTGTCACACCCTGTCTTTTGCGGAAGCGTATGATGTGTGACTAGCTTGTTATCATTGCATTCAATCATAATAAACAACTACATGATCAAAACGATGTTCATCCATTCATGAAAATTTGAGTATTACAAACACTTGTTATTTAAATTTTCAAAACACGACCTTTGACAAGGTTACAATTTAACAAAAGTGGATGACATCTAAACTTGTAGTCTACTTCTAGTTACGACACTTGCGCCCAAGATCCATCCTGTCACCTGAAATACATGTAATTTTGGAAAACATCAACATAAAGTTGAGCGAGTTCATGCGTCTTGTATATCTTGTATGAAAACATAGTTTGTAACCTCTACAAATCAAGTATTCATTGTATAAATCACGTGTTCTTGTGTACACCACGTACTAAATGAGTGTTTGAGCAAGGACATTAAGGCATGTGAGGACATAGGGAGCTTTAGTATTTTCTCCTTTCACTGTGTCGATTTTCCCTCGACTGTGTCCATTTTCCTTGACTGTGTCGATTTCCCTCGACTGTGTCGATTAACCTCGACTGTGTCGATTAACCTCGACTGTGTCGATTTCCCTCGACTGGGACACCGAAGCACTCAAGTGGTCACATAAGGACCCTGAGTGGGGCTCGGCCGTACCCGTTAGATCTAACCCTCGTCCCTAATTAAGTATTAATGGCATTTCTGTATTTAGTCTATGCTCACATAATCTAGTATTTTCTAGGCTTTTCTTAAAGCTCGTCATGTTGCACTCACCACGAGTGCTTCTCGTATTTTTACCCTTTTGTAAAAATTATAATATTTGTAACATGTATTTCACCCCCGAGAGTTATAAAAACTGAAAACAGTTAAAGAAAAGGGGGAGCATGAACTCACAACTTTGCGTTCTTGTGCGTCGTAAACTTCACCGGATTTGCTTAATTAACGTCGTAACCTATACGCGTTTTCTTAACGTTAGTCACTAGACTTGTGTCGCACAAGTACAGTCACTCTCTTTTGTGTATATACTCTTGTGTTAAAAATATTTTATATTTTTAACTAAGTATCTTACTTATATTATTTTCTTAAAAAAAAAAATATAAGCTTTTTGTATTTTGCACTTTGCACCCGAATTATGTATCTTGTATGTCGTATGTGTATTTTTGTGTTTATACTTCTCATGAGTATTTCCAAGACATATTATTTTTATTCTAAAAATAATATATACCTAGCTCACAAAATAATCACATAATCACACAAGCGATAAATATATATTCTAAATATATATTTAACAAGTTTTATTTATGAAAATCCACCTCCGGTATTTGGAAATTTTGTAATAAAAATCATGGCGAAGTTTGTTTGGAAAACCAGTCGAACATATATTCATAACACTTGTCACCAAAAATATTCTAAGTGTTATTTTCTAGAAAAATTTCGCCAGAGTTTCCTCTGTAACTGGAGGTGGCCACGCTTTCAAGCGTATCATTTTCTTTTAAAAACTCAAATCAACAATGTTCCCAACATTAACAAACAATATTTCAACATCAAACTAGTCAAAATAGATATAAATCGCAAAACTCATGAACTTGTGGTTTACGTAAAAGTGCGTAGTAACTTTCCATTATTTTTAATAGAGCTTTCTACCCTTTAAAAATAAAGTCGGTTTCTTGAAATCTTTATTTTTAAGGAAAGTGTAAGTTTACAACTTCTTGTCAAATATTACAAAAATAATTCTTTGTTAAATCTTTTTGTTACACGAGCGTCTACACACTCGTGTGTTCACCAAAATCACCTTTGTTTATGAAAGATCCGGCTTTAAAAATATGATTTCATCTTACACTTGGTTCTTCGAATATACCACTTGTAGATCTTTAGATCTACTAGTTTTGGACTCTATTTTATAAGAAAAATCCTTTTTACACAAGTTCATGTTAATAAGTAGTAGTGTTCGTCATCTAATCATTTTCACACTTAAACATACACTAGGTCATGTTCCATGAACATGACTTAGCCGGTTTAGATGACGATCCGAACTATTACTAGCATTAAACAACATAAAAGAATCATCACAAAACAAGATCCAAGAGTTTTACACTAATATTCATTCTTTAACCAACATGTTTATTATTTTTAGTAGACTTTAAATTTTGTTCGCTAGTGTTTATGATTTTTATCCGACAAATCTCTTATTAACCACTCTAAGCATGAACAAGTGGGTGTTTAGAGTCACTTACAACTAGCTCAAGGCTAGGGAAGAATCGAAGCGAACACTAGGTGGATAAAAGCAACGTAGTGAGGTCCTTGAGATTCCGTAAGCACCGAGCCTCCTTGTGTGTGACCTTTCACCTTTGTGTGTATGTGAAATTGCAAGAATCAAACTTGATGTTGGGTGGATGTTGGTTGGTGGTTTCGGCCGAACATAGGCAAGGGAGGGGGAGAAATTGTTTGTAGTTGATGGTGGGATGAAAGATAATGGTGACCTTACATGTAAATATATAATCCAACTTTCACCATTATCCATTATACAATATGTTAACTAGATACTAGACAAGAATGATTATTATAATCAAGAAAGAATGGGAGTGGGTGTGCTATGATTCTCGGCAGTAAGCAAAGAAAAGGGAGGGAGAGTTGTAATTTTTTTTTTGTGATGTGTTGAATGAATGAAATGGTAACCTTCCATGTATTATTATAATCCATCATCCACTAAAGACCATTAGATATTGTGTTCACTTGATACAAGACACAAGAGAATAAAATATTCTAATGTGTAAGGGTGTGTCTCACATGGGGGAACCGTCCAAGAGGGTGTTTGGTTAATAGTTTGTTTTCAACTAACTAGCTAAGTATTAGTTAGTGGGATTAGTTAGGTGAATAAATAGATTATTTGGGTGTTATAATTTATAACGGGTGTTAGGGTATTCGGGGACCCTAACTAGCTTAGAAAAATAAAAACAATGCTTCTAGCATTATTTTTATGTTTCGGGTAATATCCGGTTGTTCGGTTATATACCGATTCGTTAAAGTGCTAAATTACACTTTTTAGTGTCTTTTAAGTACCCTTCTTGTACCCTTTCAATTCCCAACACTTAGGGAAATATTCTGGATGATAAGACAAAATTTCTGCATAATATTTATATGTTTAAATGCTGATTATAGCTGAATTATGTAAATTTCTGCACTTAAAGTGCGTTTCGGGTGCTTTTTAGTGCGTATTTTAGCTTCCGGACGGTATATATGTAACCCTTGTATGTATCCTTGGGTTTTAATGTTTTTTTGACGTTGGACCTACACCTAGGCCCTAATTCTAATGTCTGACTGCTTTCTGCAGTTCTGTTGACACGATGTGTCTTACCGGTGAGTTTACTAATATTTCTGACGCAACGCTCTCGTTTATGCATAAAGCTATATTTTGTAGCACAAAATGTGCATGAATTCACTTGCATGGAATTCAGAAATTTATTTGTCTGGTAAACCAGATCATGCACAGTCATTTAAGCACAAATTGCTGTTCATTTCGTGTACGGAATGTACGGAAAAGTGACGGTTGTCACATTCATGACTAAACCTTTTCTCAAATACAAGTCGTGAATCCTATTTTCACAAAACTATGTATCTCACAGGCATTTTTATGCTGACGTACCTATTTTCACATGTGTTTTCAGGAGCTTTTCCGTAGGATGTTGATCATGACACTAGGGCGGACCTGTGCCTTAGAGACAAAAAAACGAAGATAGACTTGTTTAATTATGTTATAAACTCTTTTGTTTACTGTTCAAGACAATGTAACACCCTTGTTTAATAAATAAAATATTACTTTGTATGCCATGGTTATGAAACAATTAATTCTGTTACGACACGCCCCGATGTTTCCGCCGCGATTTGTTGTTTTACGCGGTCGGGGTGTGACAAAAAACAAGAGGGATGCAGGGCAAACCTCAGGTACAATCTTAATGATACATATTGACCTCAATGTTATTTCTTCTAACACATGGGTATTAGATACCGGATGTGGAACTTATGTTTGCAACTTGTTGCAAAAGGTTCAAAAGAAATAAGCATAACAAAGGAGACTATATTTTGAAACTTCCAAATGGTTTGGAAATTGTTTTAAAAATAGCTTTGAGTGTTCCTAGTTTGACTAGGAACATTATTCAAGTTTCCCTTGTAAGACAATATGGTTTTGATTTAAAGTTTGTAAACAATGACATTTATATCGATGAATGACATGTTTTACTTTAAAGCTATCCTTTCAAATGGTATTTATGAATTGGTTCATAATAATATATCATTTGATAGTTCAATGTACCAAGTAATCACCAAGAAACTCAAAATGGATTTGAGTGAGATCTATCTTTGGCATTGTCGTCTTGGTCATATAAACAAAAATCGCATGCAAGCACTTCAAAAGAATTGTCTTTTGGATACAAATGAAGTTAGTTCATTTGATACATGTGAATCTAGTTTACAAGGTAAAATGACCAAGAAACCCTTTAGTGGTACCAACTAAAGGGCAAAAGATTTATTAGGTATCATACATTCGAATGTATGTGATCCTTTTAAGCCAATAACTAGGTATGGTGAAAGATACTTCATTAAGTTTACCAACAACTATAGTAGTTGTGGTTATGTGTACTTGACACAAAGAAGAAGTTTTGAAACGTTCAGAACTTCAAAAGGTGAAGTACAAAATCAACTCAATCAAAGTTCTTCGTTACGATAGAAGAGGAATCGAACTCTATTTGGATATGGTTTGATCTATGATGGCTAGTGTAACACCTGTGCCTTCACGGACATCAAACAAATACCAAAGCAATGAAATATTGTATTTCATACTTGGTATTTGTAAAAATATGTGTATCATTTGCACATATCAATTCTTGTTCAATTTCAAACTCTAAATCACTTTCTGGAAGGTTATACGCGCACCGATGCGTAAATATAACCAGTTTAATGCAACAAACACTCCGGAATAGTGACATTGGCTTAACATACCTTAAATAACCTTTACATAACTTAGAAATAAGTTTTGAAGGCTTTGGTATGGCAAAATCAAGTTAAATCGCTTACAGGGACTAAAGTTGACAAACTGCGAAAGTATGCCAATTTGAACTGTAACAGACATTCCGGAACATGACCATAAGTTAAACACACCTTAAATGTCCTTTATATAGCTTAGAAATAGGCTTTGAGGGGTTCGGTGTGCTAAAATAAACTTTTGGGTCATTCAGGGACTAAAAGTGTCAAAAAGTGCACAAGTTTGCATTTTCGCGCATAACTTACGTTCTGAATACATCCGGACACCCAAAAATTTATGTAAGCATGACTACATTATATTTTTGTGTTCGCCATAAGAAAAATCCATTCGTCACGTCATTTGGATCGTTTTTCGCGCTTATGCGCATTCCGTCGTAATTAAGCGAACATCGCGTTCGTACGACCAAACGAACCATCATCCGACATATTTTTGAACATGTTTCACGTCCACAATGTTTAGGCATCATTTTAGGGCCTTAAAGTTGGCTTTACGGGCCTTAGAAGTGTCGGAAATGGCCTTAAACACGTGCAGGGACCTAAACTGTCATTTTTGAAACATATGTGCAGATCAGAGGGCCCAAGCGGCCCGCATTGTGTTTGCATGAATCTAAAGCGGGCCGCATGGCACCTTCAGACCAGATTCAATGTTTGTTTTTGCAACTTGCAGCTGATTAAACCCCATCCACATGTTTTAAACTTGCCTAATCAGCAAGATAAGATCAAGATTTAGCCACCATAACATTTGGACAAGTGTACGGCCTTGATCGTTTCCCCTTTTCCAAGAAACGATCCTAACGGTTACCCGAAAACTATATATACCCATCCACCCCCATTGCATTTCTCACTAGAATTCTGATTTTGAGAGCTCTAAGTTGAAACCATTGTTTCATACCTGAGTTCTTGAGTCGGGATTAGCATTCGGGGACCCTGGGTTAGTATTCTTTCGTTCTTTTCCTTATTTTTACTGCTTTTCGAGTCAGAAAGTCAAACTTTGTTTGACTTTCAGCGTTGACCAGTAATGGTCAATGCGAAGTTCGTTTGAACTTCGCAACGTGAGTGTAATCACGTTGGTCATAGTCCTTTGGGACTATGCCCACTGATTACCATGTTATCTAGAGTCGTTGGGTAGGCGATCTGATAAATCGCCTATACCTTCGAACTCGACCCATTTGGTCGATCATTAGGATCCGACCAAATACATTAGGTGACCATAGTAGGTAGGGAATAACCTTCCGAGGTTATACCCTATGGTCACATCGTTTAAGTAGTTGTATGATAGGTAGTTTATATGCCTTAGGTAAATTACCAGAATACCCTTTTCATGTATAATTGGTAATTAAGCATATGTAACCTAAACTTTTGCCACATAACTGATTATGTAACATGTTTAGGCATATAACACTTGTCATAGGACTAGTTAGGCGGTCCGAACGCGTTACACGCGAACGACGCGTTAAAGTAGCATAAGCTTCCTAAACGGGTCGTAATGGGTCGTAGACACTTAGGTTAAGTTTCATTTAGTATGTAGGCTTTGTTAAACCATATCATATGAGTTCCTACACTCATTTGGTTTACAAACCCTAATGCTACCCAATCTTCCGATTTAGGTCCGGTTAATTAACATAGTTACCTATATTAGGTGCCGTTTGATTTCCGTGATCTCTAGCTTTGTTTGGTTGTTACTCAAGGACTACTAAGCAATCTCAAGTGAGTACATAGACCCCTCTTTTACTGTTTTCCAAACTGTTTTGGGGTGAAACACATGTGCCTACTTGTTACTTTCGTGCTTTCCTGTTTTCACATCATATACTTGTTATGTTCATTAGTACACTATTAGTACATGATTTACATTACATTTCTGCTAGGTATGTTGACTGATAGCATGCTAGCGCATTGATTTACATGACTTTTCTACTTTGTATGTTAACTTAGCATACTTAGTACATCATTTTACATTGCATCTCTGTTGCATATGTTCCAGTAACATATGGACACATTGTTTTACAGCTCTACCTTGTATGTTTACTCTAGCATACTAGGTACATTATCTTCATCACATGCTTACATTTTGGTATGACATTTGGTTTGTTTAAATGAGACAATGTACATTCATTAACACCGATCACGCCGCTCGGTAGTAGGTAGTGGTACCATAGGACTTGACAAATCCCATTCCTGAAATCTCGGGTTTGTTTGGACGTAAGGAATGACCGAATCCGAATACATATTCTCTTGATAACTCACTTTTACATAGTTATCCGTCTGTCTCAAGGCTTGGATGTATGAATTTTCACAATACCGCATAAATGTTCATATTCAGTATAGCATGCATATATCTTACAAAACATAACTTTGATTTAAACCAAGTTTTACTTCAATACTTTGTTTTGTACATTTTACTTATGGTTTAAGTAGTCTTAATTTTACTTACCATACATATCATTTTGGTTATACATTACTTGACTACTTTTGGACTATCAACATTTGACATTGGTTTTACATTACATGATTTACATTAGACATGAACATTTTACATCTTGATGGTTTGGTTTGATTATGTGATTAAGTAACGATGCGTGTGTAATATGATACAAGCATGGTGGATACGCCGCTGGTACTTCCTATGTATAAGTGTTTGTATGGTATTACATATTGTAGCGTTATTTGAATCATTTCAGTTTGATACATATAACATTTTATACAAATAACATACTTATCACAAGACATTGTTTTACAAAACAACTTATCTTTTACAAACTCATTTAACTTGGTTATTCATTTAACTATACATTATTCACTTATTTATACCTATCATCTGAACTCATTGTTTTTCAAATGATTTACAAAACAAAGCAAATAACAAGGTTCATGACTAAACATTTTCTCAAACATAAGTCATGACACCTATTTTCACAAAACTTATGTATCTCACCGGCATTTTTATGCTGACGTACCATATTTTCACATGTGTTTTTCAGGAGCTGTTGCATAAGTTGATCAAGATACACATAGGCAGACTTGGGCTTTAGTGACAATAAAAGAATAAAAGATGCAAGACTAGTTAATTATAGACATTGTAACACTTTTAATCAATAAAACGAAACTTTAATTTCCATGGTTGTGAAACATTAATTCTGTTGCAACACGCCCCGATGTTTCCGCCACGTTTTGTATGTTCCACGTGGTCGGGGTGTGACAGAAAAGATGGTATCAGAGCCAATGGTTATAGGGAATTAGGTTATTAGTAATTAGTAATGCTTTGACCTAGTCTATAACCTTCTTAGGACCCTAACGCGAGTTTACTTGCGTTTAGTCATAAAACAATACCGTCACCTATCCTTAGGCGACGACCACAACAAGAACATAAAATTCAAAACCGCTTTGAAAACTAATCATCTGTTCTAGGATGATTGATTACTAGGTTTTGAACCCTCAGTTATAAGGTTTTGAACTCTCTGTTATATGGTTTTGAACCCTTTTGGGGTTTTCAAAAACATCGTCAAGGTTTTGGGTTTTAAATAATGTGAACACGTGCAAACTGGAAGGGTGAATGCCTGTATTCTGGGTTTTCTGTCTAGGCAAGCACTTCGTATACATCTCATCAGACGCGAGACCAGTTGTGCTTACCTGGGAATTCTTGGGATGAGTGTTCACTTATAGGCGAGCATGTCTTCGCGATACATTATTTTTGACCCATTTACTTTGATTTGTCATCATCTCAATGTACCCATTTACTTTGATTTGTCGTCATCTCATTTGTTTGCCTTAGGTAACAAACAAATGATCACAATTTTCATTCGTTACCATTTTGTATTGATTATCCAATAACCTTTCACTCGTTTCTTCCTCTGTCTTTCATTTTCTTCTAGAATGTCTATTCCTCTTGGAACTGGTCAAATGCCCGAGCGAACAACCAAATTTGTCCAGCAAATTGGCGAAGTGATTCAGAGGACTGTGGATTTAGGTATTGCCATGGCTCGTCTTAACAATGAAGCCTCTCGTCTTAACAATGAAGCCTCTCGTCTCGACAATGAAGCCACTCAAGAGACACCAAAGGAAGCAGTAGTCAGTCTTGCAACAACATCAAGGAAGCGTAAGGCTTCAAGGAAACCCGCAGCAGTTACACCTAATCAAGCTGGACCTAGCCAAGTGGCAAGGTCACCAGCTAGGAAGCAGTACTTAGGAACTGCTCCTAGGTGCAAGCGATGCAACGGTCATCATTCAAACCTCCTACCCTGCTGGAAATGTACCTACTGTGGACGGCGGGGACATTTGGTCAACACATGCCGCTTTGCTATCCAGAACAAAGCTGTTGCAAATCTTGCTGCTACCCAACCCCAAGTCAACCCTACTCAAGCTCGTTTCCCGCGTGGTACTTGCTACAACTGTGGCGATACGAGCCATTTCAGGAACAACTGCCCGAAGATAGTCAGTGCAAATCCAACCCTCAGATGAGCATTTGGCTGAACAAAGGATGTTGCTGTCTTATGCCTTTGTTTCTTTTGTTTTCGTGTAATGTGAAACAATCTGTTTTGTTTATAAATAAATCGTTGTTCACAAATTCTGATATACAAGTATAGTTACATGTGTGTATGATTTTCCTATGATACCTACATCAAGGAACTATGTTCCTTACAAACTACTCTTGTGATTCTCACTTTCAAGTGATCGCTCATAATTTCCTCGAAAGATCTAAGTACTCGTTTCATTCTAAGAAACGAAGTACAGGAAATAAAGTGAAATTATGAGTAATCGTGCTTTTTTTCACATCAGTACCTTTAAATCCTTGGTTAGATAACTAAGGGTATTTTCAAATCTCATACCCATTACGTTTTGATTTTTCAACATACACAGTACCGGTATTTCAAAACAATCTTCATGATCTTAAAACATTTCGTATAGTTTGAAAACAATTTTTCTAGATGCACTGTCTATGTTATTTCAAAAACATTGGCCATGTTATCAAAACCAACCTTGCTAATTTCAAAATATTTCATATAGTCTGAAGACAATATTAACACAATACATTTTCTGATCAAGTGCATGATTTCGAAAAGCATCATTCATGTCTTTCAAAAACCTTATACATAATTTCAAAATTCATCTCACATGATTTTAAAACATTTTTATAAATATACCTATATAATACACCTACTTTATGATTTCCAAAAAGTATTATATATAAGGTTTCAAAAACATTTTTTTCCCCATGCATAGTCTTCCAAATATATTTTCCTCACACACTTACTTAACCTTCAAATTCTGCTTCATATGTCGCCTTGACATATCTAGCATCTCAACCTCATAAGCATTTTACTTCATGTTTGGACTTAAGCACATCCCGTGCAAGAATTCAAAGCATCTTCAACTTCAACAATCCATATGGGATCTTTTTATCTCCATAATTAGACCCTTGTGGATGATCATGATTCAAATCAGAGTCCTTAATTGGATTCTTTATGTACCTTAATTCGAACATTTCGAGTTCTAGTAATCGAAATCGAATTTTCTTTTTGAATCTTTCTATCTTTATAGTTGGATTCTCGAAAATGTTTAAAGTACCAAATGAAATCCACAAGATGGATTCCTAGTGTGCTTTAAATACATGTACTCTGTTAGCAGAACAAACTTCTAGTTAGCAATTTTGTGGTTATGTGACTATGTGTTTATTCATCTTATGTTTTCTTTCATGCATTTTTGTGTTTTTAATACTCTGGATATTCGTTATCCAAATCCTCGCAGGATCTTTCATATCTTCATATGAGAGATTCGTAGCAGGATATTCAAAGGTACTACCTTAAATCCTTAATGGGCTTCTATGTAATAGTTAAGACCCTTGGATTTATATAGTACCACTCCAGACCCTTTTTAGTGGTCTAGTCTAAAGGATTGATTCACAATTTGGTTAAAGAATGACATCTAGTGATGTAGCTGGACAGACTCCTTGATAGTCTATTTAGATCATTTATTTGATCTAGTCTACGGGACTCTATGGCGGTCTAGTCACACTCATCACAGGATTGTTCATTTGGTTTTACCCTACGCATTATAAAATAGACTGTGTGAACTGTGCAAGGAATTGTCTAATTATGGAGGCCTACATAATTATGAAATTTAGTGCATAGAAACCCAGTAAGGTTTATTATGTGTAAGAACCGATAGTGACAACAATAACAAAATGAGAACGATGTAATGGAGGTACGGTGGACGCACCAATGACGCTTCGTATACTTGTATATAAGTATCCCTCTTACATTGCAAGCATAAGGTTATTAAAGTTACTAGAAGTTCAGAACCCTAACCAATGTTGTTCGATCTTTTCAACTTCATGCTTTCAAGCTCTCACAAGTTTCCTCTAAATAAATTTCGGGACGAAATTTCCTAAAGTATGGGAGACTGTAACACCTGTGCCTTCACGGCCATCAAACAAATACCAAAGCAATGAAATATTGTATTTCATACTTGGTATTTGTAAAAATATGTGTATCATTTGCACATATCAATTCTTGTTCAATTTCAAACTCTAAATCACTTTCTGGAAGGTTATACGCGCACCGATGCGTAAATATAACCAGTTTAATGCAACAAACACTCCGGAATAGTGACATTGGCTTAACATACCTTAAATAACCTTTACATAACTTAGAAATAAGTTTTGAAGGCTTTGGTATGGCAAAATCAAGTTAAATCGCTTACAGGGACTAAAGTTGACAAACTGCGAAAGTATGCCAATTTGAACTGTAACAGACATTCCAGAACATGACCATAAGTTAAACACACCTTAAATGTCCTTTATATAGCTTAGAAATAGGCTTTGAGGGGTTCGGTGTGCTAAAATAAACTTTTGGGTCATTCAGGGACTAAAAGTGTCAAAAAGTGCACAAGTTTGCATTTTCGCGCATAACTTACGTTCTGAATACATCCGGACACCCAAAAATTTATGTAAGCATGACTACATTATATTTTTGTGTTCGCCATAAGAAAAATCCATTCGTCACGTCATTTGGATCGTTTTTCGCGCTTATGCGCATTCCGTCGTAATTAAGCGAACATCGCGTTCGTACGACCAAACGAACCATCATCCGACATATTTTTGAACATGTTTCAAGTCCACAATGTTTAGGCATCATTTTAGGGCCTTAAAGTTGGCTTTACGGGCCTTAGAAGTGTCGGAAATGGCCTTAAACACGTGCAGGGACCTAAACTGTCATTTTTGAAACATATGTGCAGATCAGAGGGCCCAAGCGGCCCGCATTGTGTTTGCATGAATCTAAAGCGGGCCGCATGGCACCTTCAGACCAGATTCAATGTTTGTTTTTGCAACTTGCAGCTGATTAAACCCCATCCACATGTTTTAAACTTGCCTAATCAGCAAGATAAGATCAAGATTTAGCCACCATAACATTTGGACAAGTGTACGGCCTTGATCGTTTCCCCTTTTCCAAGAAACGATCCTAACGGTTACCCGAAAACTATATATACCCATCCACCCCCATTGCATTTCTCACTAGAATTCTGATTTTGAGAGCTCTAAGTTGAAACCATTGTTTCATACCTGAGTTCTTGAGTCGGGATTAGCATTCGGGGACCCTGGGTTAGTATTCTTTCGTTCTTTTCCTTATTTTTACTGCTTTTCGAGTCAGAAAGTCAAACTTTGTTTGACTTTCAGCGTTGACCAGTAATGGTCAATGCGAAGTTCGTTTGAACTTCGCAACGTGAGTGTAATCACGTTGGTCATAGTCCTTTGGGACTATGCCCACTGATTACCACGTTATCTAGAGTCGTTGGGTAGGCGATCTGATAAATCGCCTATACCTTCGAACTCGACCCATTTGGTCGATCATTAGGATCCGACCAAATACATTAGGTGACCATAGTAGGTAGGGAATAACCTTCCGAGGTTATACCCTATGGTCACATCGTTTAAGTAGTTGTATGATAGGTAGTTTATATGCCTTAGGTAAATTACCAGAATACCCTTTTCATGTATAATTGGTAATTAAGCATATGTAACCTAAACTTTTGCCACATAACTGATTATGTAACATGTTTAGGCATATAACACTTGTCATAGGACTAGTTAGGCGGTCCGAACGCGTTACACGCGAACGACGCGTTAAAGTAGCATAAGCTTCCTAAACGGGTCGTAATGGGTCGTAGACACTTAGGTTAAGTTTCATTTAGTATGTAGGCTTTGTTAAACCATATCATATGAGTTCCTACACTCATTTGGTTTACAAACCCTAATGCTACCCAATCTTCCGATTTAGGTCCGGTTAATTAACATAGTTACCTATATTAGGTGCCGTTTGATTTCCGTGATCTCTAGCTTTGTTTGGTTGTTACTCAAGGACTACTAAGCAATCTCAAGTGAGTACATAGACCCCTCTTTTACTGTTTTCCAAACTGTTTTGGGGTGAAACACATGTGCCTACTTGTTACTTTCGTGCTTTCCTGTTTTCACATCATATACTTGTTATGTTCATTAGTACACTATTAGTACATGATTTACATTACATTTCTGCTAGGTATGTTGACTGATAGCATGCTAGCGCATTGATTTACATGACTTTTCTACTTTGTATGTTAACTTAGCATACTTAGTACATCATTTTACATTGCATCTCTGTTGCATATGTTCCAGTAACATATGGACACATTGTTTTACAGCTCTACCTTGTATGTTTACTCTAGCATACTAGGTACATTATCTTCATCACATGCTTACATTTTGGTATGACATTTGGTTTGTTTAAATGAGACAATGTACATTCATTAACACCGATCACGCCGCTCGGTAGTAGGTAGTGGTACCATAGGACTTGACAAATCCCATTCCTGAAATCTCGGGTTTGTTTGGACGTAAGGAATGACCGAATCCGAATACATATTCTCTTGATAACTCACTTTTACATAGTTATCCGTCTGTCTCAAGGCTTGGATGTATGAATTTTCACAATACCGCATAAATGTTCATATTCAGTATAGCATGCATATATCTTACAAAACATAACTTTGATTTAAACCAAGTTTTACTTCAATACTTTGTTTTGTACATTTTACTTATGGTTTAAGTAGTCTTAATTTTACTTACCATACATATCATTTTGGTTATACATTACTTGACTACTTTTGGACTATCAACATTTGACATTGGTTTTACATTACATGATTTACATTAGACATGAACATTTTACATCTTGATGGTTTGGTTTGATTATGTGATTAAGTAACGATGCGTGTGTAATATGATACAAGCATGGTGGATACGCCGCTGGTACTTCCTATGTATAAGTGTTTGTATGGTATTACATATTGTAGCGTTATTTGAATCATTTCAGTTTGATACATATAACATTTTATACAAATAACATACTTATCACAAGACATTGTTTTACAAAACAACTTATCTTTTACAAACTCATTTAACTTGGTTATTCATTTAACTATACATTATTCACTTATTTATACCTATCATCTGAACTCATTGTTTTTCAAATGATTTACAAAACAAAGCAAATAACAAGGTTCATGACTAAACATTTTCTCAAACATAAGTCATGACACCTATTTTCACAAAACTTATGTATCTCACCGGCATTTTTATGCTGACGTACCATATTTTCACATGTGTTTTTCAGGAGCTGTTGCATAAGTTGATCAAGATACACATAGGCAGACTTGGGCTTTAGTGACAATAAAAGAATAAAAGATGCAAGACTAGTTAATTATAGACATTGTAACACTTTTAATCAATAAAACGAAACTTTAATTTCCATGGTTGTGAAACATTAATTCTGTTGCAACACGCCCCGATGTTTCCGCCACGTTTTGTATGTTCCACGTGGTCGGGGTGTGACAGCTAGGAACGCATCATCTCTATCACTTTGGGGTTACGCTTTGCTCTCCATGGCCCGTATGGTCCAACCAAGAAAGTGGATAAGACACCTTTTGAAATATGGCATGGAAGGGCTCCATCATTATCATATTTGAAGGTATGGGTTGTAAAGCCTATGTGAAGCAATACACCCCAAACAAATTAGAAGTACGATCCACTAAGTGTATCTTTGTAGGATATCCTAAAATGATATTATTTCTACGATCCAACAGAGCAAAAGATATTTGTTGCTCGAAAGCTGAGTTCATGGAAGCTAAGTTCCTTGTGGAAGGAATTAGTAGAACAATGGAACTTGATGAGGATCAAGAACCACAAGCCGATACACGTTTGGTTGATACTAGCATTCAACAAGAGGTTGTTGAAAATGATCAAGTGGTTGATCAACACACACAATACGTTCGCAGATCTGGTAGAATTAGAAGTCCACCTGAAAGATATGGATTTTTCATAGATGGATGCTACGTGGTAGATTCGGGTGAACATACCACATACCATGATGCAATGTCAAAATCCGATTATGACAAATGGCTTGAAGCCATGAACGTAGAGATGCAATCCATGTATGACAACCAAGTTTGGGAATTGGTTGTGCTACCTCTTAACTCCAAAGTGGTTGGAAGTAAGTGGGTTTTCAGGAAGAAAACCCATATGCATGGTAACTTGGATACTTATAAAGTGAGACTTGTAGCAAAAGTTTCACTCAAACTCAAAAGGTTGATTATGATGAGACCTTCTCGCCCGTCGCGATGCTAAAGTCAATAAGGATATTATTTGCCATACCTGCATAATATGATTATGAGATTTGGCAAATGGATGTCAAAACGGCTTTCCTTAATAGATATCTTGAGGAAGATGTCTATATAGTTAAGCCTGAAGGTTTTGTCGATCCAAAACATCCTGACAAAGTATGCAAGTTAAAGAAATCAATCTATAGATTGAAACAAGCATCTAGAAGTTGGAATCACCGTTTTGATGAAGAGATTAGGGAATATGGATTCATCAAGAACGTCGATGAAGCTTGTGTGTATAAGAAGGCTAGTGGGAGCATTATTACTTTCTTAGTATTATATGTCGATGACATTCTACTATTTGGAAATGACATTCCAACCATAGAAGGTGTAAAAACCTAGCTTGGAAGTTGTTTTTCCATTAAGGATTTTGGTGAAGTCGCCTATATTTTGGGAATAAAGATCTATAGGGATAGATCTAGGCGCTTGATAGGTTTAAACTAAAGTGCATACATTGACAAAGTCTTGAAAGGGTTCAAGATAGAGAACTCTATGAAAGGTTTGTTACCTATTCAAAGAGGGGACAATATTGAGTGTGTCTCAATGTCCAAGCTCAAAGGATGAGCAAGAAAGAATGAAAGGAATCCCATATGCGTCAGCTATAGGATTCATTATGTATGTAATGATATGCACTAGGCCGGACATGTCATGTGCATTAAGCATGACTAGAAGATACCAGCGAAATCCAAGTAACGGTCATTGGGTGACTGTTAAAAAATATTGAAATACCTTAGAAGGACTAAGGATATATTTCTAATATATGGATCTGGTGAAGAAGAACTCGTTGTAAAAGGTTACAGGGATGCGAGTTTCGGAATTCGTTGTAAAGGGTTACATGGATACGAGTTTCTAAACTAATCGAGATGGTTCTCGATCACAATTAGGGTAGCATTGTCCACTACAGAATCAGAATACATCGCCGCTTCATTGATCAAGATAATTCATATGGATCTACCACTTGAATTATTGCCGATCTAGGGGCAGTCCATACCATTCAGGACACCTAGAGATCTTTGTGATAACGATGGTGCGATTGCTCAAATCGAGGAACCTCGTGCACATCAAAAGACTAGGCACATTGAGCGGAGTTTTCAACTACATAAGGGATGAAGTTGAAAAAGGGAAAGATATGTATTCGCAAAGTTCACACTGATCAAAATATTGCGGATCCACTCACGAAGCTCCTTGAACGGGCAAAGCATGAAAGGGTCATACTTGTGCCTTAGGACTTCGATATTCTAGTGATTGGATTTGATTTATTTTGTATTTGGATATTGGAACAATTGTTATTGTAACTCTTTATGGTATGTTGAGTTATGTTCCATTTTAGCATGTTTAAATCCATGAATAAGTTAATTATTCTAAATGTCCGTAGTCGATCATACTTGTGGGAACAAATATGAATGTAAGACTATTATGAACTTGGATTGGTGGATGTTCATTAGGTATGAATATAGAGCAAGGTGTTGCTGCCAAAGTTCATAGATATTTGTGGGATACAAATATTGGACTGACTCGCTCTCAAATGTTACTGCATGGAATCATTTGTGATTGATCATAAGTAAATTTGAGTAAAGGAGAATATCATAGTATCCTCAGACCTGAGATACATATTGGGTCTTGATATTCACCAAATATTGTACCTTGACTTATTTCTTCGCTGTCAGTAATATGACAGTACATAAGGCTAAGCTCAGGTATGGTACAAGGTGATTGTGAGAGACGTATGTAGTCAAGATGGGATTTGTTCCTCTTATTCGTTGAGAGTAAGATGTCTAAGGCCTGCTAAAGTTAAATCAACAGAGAGTGATCACTCTGTGTCTCTGGATTTAACATGACATCTGTAACGAAAGGATAAATGATAGATTCACCTAAATCATGTTCAAGTAAGGGACTTGAAGGGGATGATGTTATTGAATGGCACATATAGTCATACGTATTAGGGGTAGTAAACCGTAGTTAGGCGTTATTTACTGCTTGCATCAATCTTCTATGTATCTTGTGCAAGTGGGAGATTGTTGGACTCTGTATGCCCAAGACACATATTAAATTGATGTGGCTAGTACGTTATGATCCAAGTCGAGTCATACCCAATAACAAGCTAGACAAACACTTATATTATTTATTTGTGATATGATCAAACAAATAAATATTAACACTTATAATATTTAGAAATTGGTTTTCTAAATAATTGCACTTGACAAACCAATAAATTATATGGATAATTTATTTTGAGAGAATATTTTATTTTGTTATTTAATGGGTTAAATAACATAATAAAAAATAGCATAAGTCTTATAACATATGATGTTATATTTTATAAAAGTTATAAAATACATATGTAAGACTTATAATATTTTATAAAAGAAAATTGATTTTTTTTTTATAAAAATACTAGGCCGCCACCCCCCCCCCCCCATGGGGTCTTCCCAAAATATTCTTGTCCAATTATCTTCCATGCATGTTGTCATAAGTTAGAAGCCTCTTGATTGGATGGTCTTCCCAAGCAAGAAAGGTCCAATGCATGTACATGCAAATGCATGTGTAAGAAGCTCTTTGATTGGGCATGTGGGTGGCTATCTTCTCTCTCTTGGTTCTATAAATACCAAGATGTCAAATGAATAAACTTGCAAGACTTGAATGAACTTGAAAGACTTAGAGAACTCTCTCTAAATTTCGGCCAAGGTGTGGTTGATCAAGAAGTGTCTTTCAAGTTCATAAATCAAGTGCAAGAACTCTACAACCTTTTCTCTATTTTCGGCCATATGATGGTTTCAAGAGGGCTTCAGTTGTGAGTTCATAAGTGTAGAAATCCTAGCTAAACAAAAGGTGTTTGTTGGAAGGCTTGGGGTATACAAGCTTGAGGTCTTCTACACTTGAAGGCAACCGTTCAAGAAGCATCATCCTCTTCATATCCATTACTCCTTGGAAGGTAGTATTCTAAACACCCTATGGTTGTGTTTTATTTTGATAGCATGCATATTCGTATATGGATTCGGGATTGGGTTTTACATATAAAATGGGTTTTGTATCTTGAAAGTAAACATGTTTTAAATAATCTTTCCGCTGCGTTTTTATTTTATATGAAAATAAAATACTTTGATAAACATGTGAAAAACCCAACAATGAAGACAACCATTTCAAGAAGCATCATCCGTTTCATAATCCTTGTACTTCAAGAAGGTAGTTTTCTAAACATCCTATGGTTGTGTTTGATAGTATACATCTCATATATGGATCCGGGTTTTGGGATTTTGCATATAAATGGTTTTATATCTTATAAAAGTAACATGTTTTAAACTCATTTTCCGCTGCGTTTTATTTCATATGGATGAAATTGCTTTGATAAACATGTTAAAATCCCATCAATGGCATCTAGAGCCGCTTATATGAGTGCATGCTTCAATAGACTTAAAATTTTCGGGTTTCGGGTTTGGTGAAAACCCCATGGCTGAAATTTTAAGTATGGTTATCCCTTTGTTTTTCAAGATTATTTTCTTACATGCATAAATGAATCTTGAAAAATTATTTCATATGGATGATTTGTTTGTTTGGACAAAACTTACCTTTTCGGTTTTTTGGACATAGCCGAAAATGGTTATTAAAAGGGAACCATTTTTTTTATGCTTCTTGAAATTTATATAAATATATATGAGGATATATATTTTGGTGCATATGACCTAGCCATGACCTTGTGTTGAATGATTGTGTTGTGATTTATATTTGATTATTTCAATGGGTTGTAATAATTAATTATCTTTGTTCTTCCATTTGTAAAGTTATGTAATTTATTTATTTTTCATTTGGCATGTAAAATAAATAGATTAGGTGCATTTTATTTTACTAGAAAAAATGTATTAGGATATATTTTGTAAAAGAAGATGCACACAAAAATGCGGTTTTGGTTTTGCCAATTTCGGGCATAAAGGACTTCATAGTTCTTAACGGGATTTTAGCCCGATAACCAAAACACATTTTTGAAGTCCAAAGGAGTTTGGAGCTGAATATAAAAGACATTTGGAAGATCAAAGAAAGTGGAGAAATCACAACACAAAAGGAAGACTTGAAGCATTTGGATGCGGGATCAAGTGGGAGTTCAACGACACATTATTTGTGTCAATATTCACCCTTTAGGAAGGACCTTTTGGCACACTTGTTTCGGCTAACAAGTGTGGTCAAAATAGTTGGCTATGGTTATGCACCTAATGATATGTGTGTTGTGCTTGTATGGTTGCTTATTTATATTGTTTTGATGATATTTGGATATGCATGCTTAACAAACTAATAATCAACAACAAGCGTAAAATTGGTTCTTTACAAGATCATTAAAATTGGTTAATAAAAGGTTATTAAAAATTAATGATTTTTATAATAAAATGGGTTTTATTAAAAAGAACCTTGAAAATTTATTTTCACAAAAGTACCAAGGATTTGAATGCATGCAAATGTATGGTACATAAAGTTTTCTAAACTAGAATTTTGAAAACTCAAAATCCCTTTTATAAAACAAGTCAAACACCATCCTTTTATACAACACTCGAATCACTTGGGAACTCTTTGTGGGATAAAGGTCACCTAACCACATTTGAGGGAACTTATATATTCGAGGTGGGTTTACCATGTTTGTGGGATAAAGGTCACCTAACCACTTATGTGAATAAACTCACACGTGTGTGTAAGTTGGACGACTTGATTTGGAAACCATGAACTTAGGGTCACCGAAGCATGGGGAACAAAAGGTGTTGATGGGATTAAACATGCCAACTAAACATAAAGATGTTTAACCGATCCCATATAACTAGAAGTTGCAAAGAGTTGCAATTGTCAAACGTTGACTACCTTGTTAATTTAAATAGAGGGATAAAGGTCACCTAACCAATATTTGAATGTAACGTTGGATTCTAGATTTTAATTATTAATTGTCTATGAGACACAAAGGGAATTAATGATTAAAATATAATAATATCGAAAATACTAAAATTGAACCTTGTTAAATTTTGTAGATGGCCGCTAACAATATTACCCAAACCGTCCGTAACCTATCACAAGAAAACGATCCTAATCCCGATGAACATCTTATGGAAGATAAGGATGCCTATAACGATTGGATTAAGTATATCGAGAATACTATGCAAGCCTCTTGCCTCATGTTAGGAATTATGATTTCCGAGATTCAAAAGGTTTTTGAACATCATGAGCATACGACATGATTACCCAATTGTAGGAAATGTTCCTATGGGTAGAACGCTTCGAAACGGTTCGAGCACTTCATGTATGTTGAATGGAGGAAACCCAATCGGACTCATCTTATAATTTTAAGATCAAAAAGCCACAT
The DNA here is from genome assembly GCA_030545235.1 of Helianthus tuberosus. NCBI lineage: Eukaryota > Viridiplantae > Streptophyta > Magnoliopsida > Asterales > Asteraceae > Helianthus > Helianthus tuberosus. Next base: position 107,553,885 of record CM060354.1, on the reverse strand, counting down.
TGATCACCTCGAAAGGCTCAATATGGATAAAAGGGTTTTATCCATTCTAACGATCAATGAAGGTGGCAACAAGAAAGGGCATCACCCCGACACCAAAGCAAATGTTGCAAATGGAAACGGGTAATTCAAAGGGAAATAATTAGAAAGACTAAAGCGAAACCACCGAAACCAATAGAAAAGAAGGCAAAGGTTGCCACGAACGATCCATGCTTTAAGTGTGGTGAGATAGGGCATTTAAATAGGAATTGTCCAACCTATCTCAAAGAGTTGAAAAACAAGAGGGATGCTAGGCAAACCTCAGGTACAATCTTGATGATACATATTGACCTTAATGTTATTTCTTCTAACACATGGGTATTAGATACCGGATGTGGAACTCATGTTTGCAATTCGTTGCAAAAGGTTCAAAAGAAATAAACATTACAAGAAAGGAGACTATGTTTTGAGACTTCCAAATGGTTTGGAAGTTGTTTTAAAATGTTTTGAATGCTCCTAGTTTGACTAGGAACATTATTCAAGTTTCCCTTATAAGACAATATGGTTTTGACTTAAAGTTTGCAAACATTGACATTTATATTTCGATGAATGACATGTTTTACTTTAAAACTATGCCTTCAAATGGTAGTTATGAATTGGTTCATAATAATACATCATTTGATAGTTCAATGTACCAAGCAATCACCAACAAACTCAAAATGGATTTGAGTGAGACTTATCTTTGGCATTATCGCCTTGGTCATATAAACAGATGTCGCATGTAAACACTCCGAAAGAATGATCTTTTGGAAACAAATGAAATTGGTTCATTTGATACATGTGAATCTTGTTTACAAGGTAAAATGACTAAGAAACCCTTTAGTGGGAAAGGGCAATAGATTTCTTAGGTATCATACATTCTGATGTATATGATCCTTTTAAGCCAATGACTAGGAATGGTGAAAGATACTTCATTACCTTTTTACCAATGACTATTGTAGTTATGGTTATGTGTACTTGACACAAAGAAGAAGTTTTGAAACGTTCAGAATCTTCAAAAGTGAAGTACAAAATCAACTCTTTTAAAGTTCTTCGTTTTTTATAGAGGAGGAATCGAACTCTATTAGATATGGTTCGATCTATGATGGCTAGGAGCGCCTTATCTCTATCACTTTGGGGTTACGCTTTGCTCTCCGTGGCCCATATGGCCCCAACCAAGAAAGTGGATACGACGTCTTTTGAAATATGACATGGAAAGGTTCCATCATTATCATATTTAAAAGTATGGGTTGTGAAGCTTATGTGAAGCAATACACCCCAAACAAGTTGGAAGTACGATCCACTAAGTGTATCTTCGTAGGATATCCTAAAGATGATATAGGATATTATTTCTACGATCCAACAGAGCAAAAGTATTTGTTGCTCGAAAGGCAAAGTTCTTGGAAGATAAGTTCCTAATGGAAGGAACTAGTAGAACAGTGGAACTTGATGAGGATCAGGAACCAAAAGCCGATACACGTTTGGTTGATACTAGCACTCAACAAGAGGTTGTTGAAGATGATCAAATGGTTGATCAAAATACACAAAACGTTCGCAGATCTGGTAGAATTAGTAATCCACCTGAAAGATATGGATTTTTTATAGATGGATGCTATGTGGTAGATTCAGATGAACCAACCACATACCATGATGCAATGTCGAAATCCGATTGCGACAAATGGCTTGAGGCTATGAACGTAGAGATGCAATCCATGTATGACAACCAAGTTTGGGAATTGGTTGTGCCACCTCTTAACTCCAAAGTAGTTGGAAGTAAGTGGGTTTTCAAGAAGAAAACATATATGCATGGAAACTTGGATACTTGTACAGCGAGACTTGTAGCAAAAAGGTTTCACTCAAACTCAAAGGGTTGATTATGATGAGACCTTCTCGCCTATGGCGATGCTAAAGTCAATTAGGATATTATTTGCCATACCTGCATAATATGATTATGAGATTTGTAAAATGGATGTCAAAACGGCTTTCCTTAATAGATATCTTGAGGAAGATGTCTATATAGTTAAGCCTGAAGGTTTTGTCGATCCAAAACATCCTAACAAAGTGTGCAAGTTAAAGAAATCAATCTATGGATTGAAACAAGCATCTAGAAGTTGGAATCACCGTTTTGATGAAGAAATTAGGGAATATGGATTCATCAAGAACGTCGATGAAGCTTGTGTGTATAAGAAGGCTAGTGGGAGCATTATTACTTTCTTAATATTATATGTCGATGACATTCTACTATTTGGAAATAACATTCCAACCTTGGAGGGTGTAAAAGCCTGGCTTGAAAGTTGTTTTTCCATTAAGGATTTTGGTGAAGTCGCCTATATTTAGGAATAAAGATCTATAAGGATAGGTCAAGGCGCTAGATAGGTTTAAACTAAAGTGCATACATTGACAAAGTCTTGAAAGGGTTCAAGATAAAGAACTCAATGAAAGGTTTGGTACCTATTCAAGAGAGGACAATATTGAGTGCATCTCAATGTCCAAGCTCAAAGGATGAGCAAGAAAGAATCATAGGAATCCCATATGCGTCAGCTATAGGATTCATTATGTACGTAATGATATGCACTAGACCGGACAAGTTATGCGCTTTAAGCATAACGAGAAGAAACCAGCAAGAAACGGTCATTGGGTGACTGTTATATATATATATATATATATTGAAATACCTTAGAAGGACTAAGGATATGTTTCTAATATATGGATCTGGTAAAGAAGAACTCGTTGTAAAGGGTTACAAGGATGCGAGTTTAGGAATTCGTTGTAAATGGTTACATGGATACGAGTTTCCAAACTGATCAAGATGGTTCTCGATCACAAACAGGGTAGCATTGTCCACTACAGAATCAGAATACATCGCCGCTTCATTGATTGAGATAATTCATATGGATCTGCCACTTGAATTATTGCCGATCTAGGGGTAATCCCTACCATTCAGGACCCCTAGAGATCTTTGTGATAACGATGGTGCGATTGCTTAAATCAAGGAACCTCGTGTACATCGAAAGACTAGGCACATTGAGCGGACTTTCAACTACATAAGGGATGAAGTTGAAAAGAGAAAGATATGTATTCGCAAAGTTCACACTGATCAAAATATTGCGGATCTACTCACGAAGCTCCTTGAATGGGCAAAGCATGAAAGGGTCATACTTGTGCCTTAGGACTTCGATATTCTAGTGATTGGATTTGATCTATTTTGTATTTGGATATTGGAACAATTATTATTATAACTCTTTATGGTATGATGATTTATGTTCCATTTTAGCATGTTTAAATCCATGAATAAGTTACTTATTCTAAATGTCCGTAGTCGATCATACTTGTGGGAACAGATATGAATGTAAGACTATTATGAACTTGGATTGGTGGATATTCATTTAGTATGAATATAGAGTAAAGTGTTGCTGCCAAAGTTCATAGATATTTGTGGGATACAAATATTGGACTGACTCGCTCTCAAATATTACTGCATGGAATCATCTGTGATTGATCATAAGTAAATTTGAGTAAAGGAGAATATCATAGTATCCTCAGACCTGAGATACATATTGGGTCTTGATATTCACCAAATATTATACCTTGACTTATTTCTTCGCTGTCAGTAATATGACAGTACATAAGGCTAAGCTCAGGTGTGGTACAAGGTGATTGTGAGAGACGTATGTAGTCAAGATGGGATTTGTTCCTCTTATTCGTTGAGAGTAAGATGTCTAAGGCCTGCTAAAGTTAAATCAACAGAGAGTGATCACTCTGTGTCTCTGGATTTGACATGACATCTGTAACAAAAGGATAAATGATAGATTCACCTAAATCATGTTCAAGTAAGGGACTTGAAGGGGATGATGTTATTGAATGGCACATATAGTCATACGTATTAGGGGTAGTAAACCGTAGTTAGGCGTCATTTACTACTTGCATCAATTTTCTATGTATCTTGTGCAAGTGGGAGATTGTTGGACTCTGTATGCCCAAGACACATATTAAATTGATGTGGCTAGTACGTTATGATCCAAGTCGAGTCATACCCAATAACAAGCTAGACAAACACTTATATTATTTATTTGTGATATGATCAAACAAATAAATATTAACACTTAGAGTATTTAGAAATTGGTTTTCTAAATAATTGCACTTGACAAGCTAATAAATTATATGGATAATTTATTTTGAGAGAATATTTTATTTTGTTATTTAATGGGTTAAATAAGTTAATAAAATTTGTATAAAGTCTTGTGAACATATGATGTTGTTATAAAATATATACAAGACTTAATTTTATAAAAGAAGTTGGATTTTTTTTTATAAAATAAAGCTAGGCCGCCACCCCATGGGGGTCTTCCCAAAATTGTTTTGGTCCAATGAGATTTATTGCTTTTGCATGTGCTAGATGAGATCTCATTGGATGGTCTTCCCTAAGTTCCTTAGCCTATCATAATGCATGCATTTGCATGAGAAGATGGGTCATGATTGGTTCATTTGGGTGGCCATTCTCTCACATATCTTATAAGAGATTTGTATGACAAATTAACAAGAGAATGGACTTGAGAATACTAGAAACATGGCTGAAAATTTCGGCCAAGAGAGAGTAATTTTAGGAGGTGATTTTCAAGTGAAAAACTTGTTAAAAACTCTCTCTCAAATTTCGGTTATGGAAGGGGTTCCATGAGGGAATTTTCAAGATCAATCTCAAGTGCAAGAACTCAACAAAAGACCCTCTAATTTTCGGCCATATGATGGTTCCAAGAGGGGATCTTTCATGTGAGTTGCAAGTGTTCAAATCCTAGCTAAACGCAAGGTGTTTGTTGGAAGGCTTGGGGTATACAAGCTTGAGGTTTTCTACACTTGAAGACAACCATTTCAAGAAGCATCATCCGTTTCATAATCCTTGTACTTCAAGAAGGTAGTTTTCTAAACATCCTATGGTTGTGTTTGATAGTATACATCTCATATATGGATCTGGGTTTTGGGATTTTGCATATAAATGGTTTTATATCTTATAAAAGTAACATGTTTTAAACTCATTTTCCGCTGCGTTTTATTTCATATGGATGAAATTGCTTTGATAAACATGTTAAAATCCCATCAGGTTCGGTGTGCGAAAATATGCTTATTTGATCTTACAGGGACTAAAAGCGTAAAAAACGACGTAAGTTTGTATTTACGCGCATATCTTACGTTCTGACCATTTCCGGAGTTCCAAAAAATTTGTGTAGACACTAAAATATTTTATTTTAGTGATCGGCATGCAAAAACATCATTCGTCGCTTAATTTGGATCGTTTTCGCGTCCGTTCGAGTTTCATCGTAATAGACAAATAACGTGACCATACGACCAAAGGAACCGACATCCGAGATATTTCCGAGCATATTTTGAGTCCCCTATACTTTAATGACCTTGTAGAGCCTTGAAAATGGCTTAACGGGGGTTAAAAGTGCCAAAAATCAGCTTATAAACATGCAGGGACCAAAACTGTAAAATATGAAATTGTTGCAGATCTGACTGGAGGTCGCGGGCCGCGTAGACAGACCATATATCCTACGCGGGGCGCGACAGCATGCCCAGTAACATAAAACCGATTTTCAGCTGTTGTTTTGTAAACCAGGCCCTTGTATGCAATTTCTTTTGTTTTGGGAGCAAGTTAACACCTCTCCAACGAACCTTAGCTGCCCCTTAACACTTGTATGGCTGTGATTTATTACTTGGTGGCCACATAAACACTTGTAATGATCTTACAAGTCCACCAGAAGTATAAATAGCTTGGCCATTCGTTTGATTCATTGCTTATTTCATATTTTGGAACTCTAAGTGGAGGTATCCCTGCAACGGAGCCACCTACCTGAGTTCTAAGATCATCCTTCTAGCCTTTGAACACCAAGTAAGTGTTTTTTCATGGCTTAGTAGTGATTTTCAGCTTTGTAGAGCTGAAAGTCAAACTGTTTGACCAACAGTTTGACTTTCGGTTTCGACCATCAATTGGTCAAGTCAAAGTTCAATTGAACTTTGCAACGTGATTGTAATCACGATGGTTATAATCCTTAGCGATTATACCTACTGATTACCACGTTGACTAGGTGTAGTGACGAGTCAAAGTTTCGGTCAAAATGCGTTTTAGCGTGCATTTTGCAACGGAACTACTTTTAGGTATCAAAACACTTTGTTTTGATACCAAATCAGTTTTCTAAGTTAGTTAAACATGTTTTGACATGTTTAACTCGTCACAACTAGTTTAGTGCTTGTTTAGGGTCGTAAGTTAAGCAGTCTAAACAACCGCTTAGACTTTCAACCCGACCCGTTTGGTCGATTATTAGGATCTGACCAAGCATGTTTAGTGATCATAGTTACTTAGGGAATAACCTACTGAGGTTATACCTTATGATCACATAGGTTGGTTAGTTATTTGTTAAGTAGTTTATATGCCCATAGTAAATGACCAAAATGCCATTTTGAAGCAATAATCCATATTTTGCATATGTGATCAAGTTTTTGACATATAATCTGATTTAGTAACATATTTAGGCATAATTGGGCATGTAAGACTTGACATAGGACATAGATAACCATCCGACCCTAGTTTTACGCAAACGACGCGTTATAGTAGCTTAAACTACCGTAACGGGTCAAAAGCACTTAGGTAGACTTTCAAATCAGAATGTAAGGTCTATTAAATCATACCACATGAGTTCAAATACTCATTTGATTTATAGAACCTCTTTCTATCCTATCTCCCGATTTAGGATCTGATTATTAACATAGTTACCTATATTAGGTGCCGTTTGATTTCGTGATCCTTGGAGCTTTAATTTGGTCTTATATATATATATATATTAAAATACCTTAGAAGGACTAAGGATATGTGTCACACCCCGACCACGTAGAACATACAAAACGTGGCGGAAACGTCGGGGAGTGTTGTAACAGAATTAATTGTTTCAAATCCATGGCAATTGAAGTTTCGTTTTATTGATTAAAAGTGTTACAATGTCTTAACAAACAAAGAATTACAACATAATTAACTAGTCTTGCATCTTTTATTGTCACTAAAGCCCAAGTCTGCCTATGTGTATCTTGATCATCTTATGCAACAGTTCCTGAAAAACACATGTGAAAATAGGTACGTCAGCATAAAAATGCCTGTGAGATACATAGGTTTTGTGAAAATAGATTTCATGACTTATGTTTGAGAAAATGTTTAGTCATGAACCTTGTAATTTGCTTTGTCTTGTAAATCGTTTGAAAATCAATAAGTCCAGATGATATGTATAGATAAAAGAATAATGTATGGTTAAATGAATAACCATGTAACTGAGTTTGTATAAGATAAGTTGTTTGTAAAACAATGTCTTGTGAAAAGTATGTTATTTGTATAAAATGTTATATGTCTCATACTGAAATGATTCAAATAACGCTACGATATGTAATACCATACAAGCACTTATATATAGGAAGTACCAGCGGCGTATCCACCATGCTTGTATCATATTACACACGCCTCGTTACTTAATCACTTACTCAAACCAAACTATCAAGATGAAATGTTTAACAAGTGTAAAAATGTTCATGTATAGTCAAATACGGTTCACACGGTTCACAGATACAAACGGTTCACAGATACAAACGGTTCACAGATACAAACGGTTCACAGATACAAACGGTTCACAGATACAAACGGTTCACAGATACAAACGGTTCACAGATACAAATGGTTCACAGATATCAACGGATCACATAGTCAAATGATTACAACGGTTCACATAGTCAAATGTTTACAACGGTTCAATATGTAGTATAATGTGTTCATATGCTGGATAAGCATATGCAACAGAAAAGCAATGTAAAACAATGTACTAAGTATGCACACAATGGACATACGTAGTATGAAATGTAATGTAGAACGATGTACTAAGTAATGCACACAATGGGCACACCTAGCATGAAATGTAATGAAATCAAGTACTATAATGTACTAACGAACATAGCAGGTATATGATGTGAAAACAGGAAAGCATGAAAGTAACAAGTAGGCACATGTGTTCCACCCCAAAACAGTTTGGAAAACAGTAAAAGAGGGGTCTATGTACTCACTTGAGATTGTTCAGTAGTCCTGAGTAACAACCAAACAATGCTAGAGATCGCGGATATCAAACGGCACCTAATATAGGTAACTATGTTAATAAACCGGACCTAAATCGGAAGACTGGGTAGCATTAGGGTTTGTAAACCAAATGAGTGTAGGAACTCATGTGATATGGTTTAACAAAGCCTACATACTAAATGAAACTTAACCTAAGTCTTATTGACCCATTATGATCCGTTTAGGTAGCTTATGCTACTTTAACGCATCGTGCGCGTGAAACGCGTTCGGACCGCCTAACTAGTCCTATGACAAGTGTTATATGCCTAAATATGTTACATAATCAGTTATGTGGCAAAAGTTTAGGTTACATATGCTAAATTACCAATTATGTATGAAAAGGGTATTCTGGTAATTTACCTAAGGCATATAAACTACCTATCATACAACTACTTAAACGATGTGACCATAGGGTATAACCTCGGAAGGTTATTCCCTACCTACTATGGTCACCTAATGTGTTTGGTCGGATTCTAATGATCGACCAAATGGGTCGGGTTCGAGGTATAAGCGATTTATTAGATCGCTTACCCTACGACCCTAGACAACGTGGTAATCAGTAGGCATAGTCCCAAGGGACTATAACCAACGTGATTACACTCACGTTGCGAAGTTCAAACGAACTTCGCATTGACCATTACTGGTCAACGCTGAAAGTCAAACAAAGTTTGACTTTCGGACTCGAAAAGCAATAAAATAAGGAAAAGAACGAAAGAATACTTACGAAGGGTCCCCGAATGCTAACTTCGATTCAAAAATCTCAGGTATGAAACAATAGTTTCAACTTAGAGTTTCTCAAATCAAAGTTCTTGTGATTTTGAAGCATGGGGGGTGGGGTATTTATAGTATTCGGTCCACCGTTAAGATCGTTTCATGGAAAACGTGCCTTAATCCCACCCGTACAAGTGTCGGGACCTTATGGTAACTCAAATACATCCTTATCAGCTGACTAAGCATCTTAGAATGTGTGGTTGATAATCAAACAGCTGCAATCTGCTGTTAAAAGCAGTGAATCTGGTCTGATAGAACCCATATGCACCGTAGGGTAAAAAGGGCCTGCGCATCGTAGGGCTAAAGTTTGGCAGAATTACACTTTTGGTCCCTGTTATGCAATAAGGTCATTTTTGACACGTTTAAGGCCCGTTAACCCCATTTCAAAGCTCTAAAATGAAGTTAAAGTATAGGGAACTTAAAACATGCTCAAAAATATCTCGGATGTCGGTTCGTTTAGCCGTACGATTGCGTTGTTCGGTTAATTACGACGGAATGCGCATAAGCGCGAAAAACGATCCAAATGACGAAACGAATGGATTTTTCTTATGCAAAACACTAAAATAAAATATTTTAGTGCTTACATAAATTTTTGGATGTCCGAATGTATTCAGAACGTAAGTTATGCGCGGAAATGCAAACTTGTGCACTTTTTGACGCTTTTAGTCCCTGAATAAAACAAAAGTTTATTTTAGCATACCGAACACCTCTAAGCCTATTTCTAAGCTATGTAAAGGATATTTATGGTATGTTTAACTTATGGTCATGTTCCGGAATGTCTGTTACAGTTCAAATTGGCATACTTTCGCAGTTTGTCAAATTTAGTCCCTGTAAGCGATTAAACTTTGATTTCACCACACCAAACCTTCCAAAACTTATATCTAAGTTATGTAAAGGTTATTTAAGGTATGTTAAGCCTATTTCACTATTCCGGAGTGTTCGTTGCATTAAACTGGTTATATTTACGCATCAGTGCGTGTATAACCTTCCAGAAAGCGATTTAGAGCTTGAAATCGAAACAAGAGTTGATATGTGCAATCGATACACATATTTTTACAAATCCCAAGTATGAAATACAATATTTCATTGGTTTGGAATTTGTTTGATGGTTGAAGTGACACAGGTGTCACAGTCTCCCCTACTTTAGGAAATTTCGTCCCGAAATTAATTCATAGGAGTCTATTTGTGACTTTGTGTCAGATAACCACCAGAGATATGTAAAGCATAATCCTGTCATTTCCTTAACGGACATTCTTCAGAATGAAAATGAACAAACAGAGTCATTTTCCTCAACGAGTATTCTTCAGAAGCGGAAATGGAGGAATAAACAAACGGGGATTCATTTCCTTAACGGACAATTCTGAGAAACGAAAATGAACAAACGGAGTCATTTTCAACGGTTGCTTCCTCAGAAACGGAAATGAAAATGATAGACAAACGGATATTCATTTCCTCAACGGACAAATCTTCAGAAACGAAAATGAACAAACAGAGTCATTTTCAACGGTTGCTTCCTCAGAAACGGAAATGAAAATGATAGACAAACGGATATTCATTTCCTCAACGGACAAATCTTCAGAAACGAAAATAAACAAACAGAGTCATTTTCAACGGTTGCTTCCTCAGAAACGGAAATGAAAATGATAGACAAACGGATATTCATTTCCTCAACGGATAATCTTCAGAAACGAAAATGAACAAACAGAATCATTTTCAACGGTTGTTTCCTCAGGTTCGGAAATGAAGGATTAAACAACGGATATTCATTTCCTCAACGGATAATCTTCAGAAACGAAAATGAAATAACGGAGTCATTTTCAACGGTTGTTTCCTCAGGTTCGGAAATGAAGGATTAAACAACGGATATTCATTTCCTCAACGGATAATCTTCAGAAACGAAAATGAACTAACGGAGTCATTTTCAACGGTTGTTTCCTCAGGTTCGGAAATGAAGGATTAAACAACGGATATTCATTTCCTCAACGGATAATCTTCAGAAACGAAAATGAACTAACGGAGTCATTTTCAACGGTTGTTTTTCAGAATTGGACATGAAGGATAAACGGATATTCATTTCCTCAACGGATATTCTTCAGAAGTGAAAAATGAATAGCTAGTTCATTTTTCCTCAACGGATACTTCATCAGAATTGGAAATGAATAGGGTTAACTTCTAGGTACATGACAAAGCTCGCTGTGGTTTCTGTGCACTAAATTCCATAATTATGTATGCATCCATAATTACGTAATTCCTTGCATAGTCCGCACAGTTTGTCTTGTAATGTTCATAAGCACATAATCACATAGTTGTTTAATTGTTATTATCTTGTTATTGATTGCAATTAACTTGGCACCTCGTACTTCGTTTCTCTTGGAAGAAACGGGTACTTAGGATTTTCGTGAAAAACGCAAGAGATCATACAATGGAAGAAATTTGGGAGTAGTCTGTTCTTCAAGGAATGCGGTTCCTTGATTGTCGGTATTGTAGGGGATATGTTGTTTATACATACAATCACATAAATACATTGCAATGTAAAAGATTTATTTATAAACAACGATAACAACTGTTTCTTGGATCTTGACAACAAAAGAAAATAATACATAAGACGTGATTATTTCTAAACGATGTTGTCTTCTGGTTGATCATATGCTCATCCCTGCGCTGGATTTGCATTAGCAAGCCTTGGGCAATTCCTACGAAAATGGCCCATCTCGCCACAGTTGTAGCAAGATCCCGGTGGAAAACGAGCTTGAGCAGGATTGTTGCCAGCTTGATTTGGTGCAGCTGCGGTTGGGCAAACCCTAGCTGTATGACCTATAAGTCCGCAAACTTGGCATGTGCGGCACTTCACCCCAGCATGATGATGTAGGCCACATTGGTTGCACAAAGGTGCAGTTCCATTGTAGGGTTTCCTGGCAGGGGGTTGAGCTGGTTGGTTGAGGACGGCTTGATCATTGTGAGCGACCACAGCGTAGTTCTGAGAAGCCTTTCGCTTCTTTGACCTCTTAGGGGATCCAGTCTGTTCATCCATGATCTTTGATTCCTCGATTGGTTTCGATTCTTCGACCGGCTTCTTGTCACCTTTTCGGAAAAGTTTACCTTTCCTGATCTTTGATTCAGTCAAGGTTGCAGATAGCTCAATGGCCTGTCTAACTGTAGTAGGGTTGCTACCAGTCAAAATGTCTTGTATTGAATCAGGGAGGCCATCAATGTACTTTTCGATTGCCTTATCCAAAGGCGTGACCAAGTTTGGGCATAACAGACTTAACTCCTCATAACGGTCCGTGTAGGCTCGATGCTCACCGCTGTCTTGCTCCAGATTGTCGAATTCCCTTTCCAAAGCCCTGATCTCGTGTCGAGGACAGAATTCCTTCATCATAAGGGCCCTAAGTTCAGCCCATGTCTGTGCTAGAGCAACTTCTGCACCACGATCTCTCATAACCCCGTTCCACCACGTAAGGGCTCTCTTCTGGAACACACTCGAAGCAAACTCGACCTTGCGATTGTCAGGACACTGCACATGGCGGAAAGTATTCTCAATGCTCTCGAACCATTGAAGAAGCCCAGTCGCTCCCTCAGAACCACTAAACTTGAGTGGTTTCGCTGAGTTAAAACTCTTGAAATTGCATGGACCATTGTTGTTGTTGTTGGCTTGATTCCATTGAGCAAAGAGGTTTGGGAATTGAGCAGCCATTTGCTGCGCAATGATTTCTGCCAGTTCGGCAGTCGCTATCTGGTTCTCGCGTCGAGGAGGCATTCTAAAAGAGGAAACATGAAATGAAACGAGTGAGAGAATTAGACAAAAAGAATGAGATGAACAAATTTGATGAAGCAAGGATAGTGGTCATTTGTTTGTTACTACAAAGCAACAAACGACCCTGGTGACTAATCAAAGTAAATGGATCAAAAATAATGTATCGCGAAGACATGCTCGCCTATAAGTGAACACTCATCCCAAGAATTCCCAGGTAAGCACAACTGGTCTCGCGTCTGATGAGATATATACGAAGTGCTTGCCTAGACAGAAAACCCAGAATACAGGCATTCACCCTTCCAGTTTGCACGTGTTCACATTATTTAAAACCCAAAACCTTGACGAGATTTTGAAAATTCAAAGGGGTTCAAAACCATATAACAGAGGGTTCAAAACCTTACAATAGAGGGTTCAAAACCTAGTAATCAATCATCCTAGAACAGATGATTAGTTTTCAAAGTGGTTTTGAAATTTATGTTCCTGTTGTGGTCGTCGCCTAAGGATAGGTGACGGTATTGTTTTATGACTAAACGCAAGTAAACTCGCGTTAGGGTCCTAGAAAGGTTATAGACTAGGTCAAAGCATTACTAATAACCTAATTCCCTATAACCATTGGCTCTGATACCATCTTTTCTGTCACACCCCGACCACGTAGAACATACAAAACATGGCGGAAACGTCGGGGAGTGTTGTAACAGAATTAATTGTTTCAAATCCATGGCAATTGAAGTTTAGTTTTATTGATTAAAAGTGTTACAATGTCTTAACAAACAAAGAATTACAACATAATTAACTAGTCTTGCATCTTTTATTGTCACTAAAGCCCAAGTCTGCCTATGTGTATCTTGATCATCTTATGCAACAGTTCCTGAAAAACACATGTGAAAATAGGTACGTCAGCATAAAAATGCCTGTGAGATACATAGGTTTTGTGAAAATAGATTTCATGACTTATGTTTGAGAAAATGTTTAGTCATGAACCTTGTAATTTGCTTTGTCTTGTAAATCGTTTGAAAATCAGTAAGTCCAGATGATATGTATAGATAAAAGAATAATGTATGGTTAAATGAATAACCATGTAACTGAGTTTGTATAAGATAAGTTGTTTGTAAAACAATGTCTTGTGAAAAGTATGTTATTTGTATAAAATGTTATATGTCTCATACTGAAATGATTCAAATAACGCTACGATATGTAATACCATACAAACACTTATATATAGGAAGTACCAGCGGCGTATCCACCATGCTTGTATCATATTACACACGCCTCGTTACTTAATCACTTACTCAAACCAAACTATCAAGATGAAATGTTTAACAAGTGTAGAAATGTTCATGTATAGTCAAATACGGTTCACACGGTTCACAGATACAAACGGTTCACAGATACAAACGGTTCACAGATACAAACGGTTCACAGATACAAACGGTTCACAGATACAAACGGTTCACAGATATCAACGGATCACATAGTCAAATGATTACAACGGTTCACATAGTCAAATGTTTACAACGGTTCAATATGTAGTATAATGTGTTCATATGCTGGATAAGCATATGCAACAGAAAAGCAATGTAAAACAATGTACTAAGTATGCACACAATGGACATACGTAGTATGAAATGTAATGTAGAACGATGTACTAAGTAATGCACACAATGGGCACACCTAGCATGAAATGTAATGAAATCAAGTACTATAATGTACTAACGAACATAGCAGGTATATGATGTGAAAACAGGAAAGCATGAAAGTAACAAGTAGGCACATGTGTTCCACCCCAAAACAGTTTGGAAAACAGTAAAAGAGGGGTCTATGTACTCACTTGAGATTGTTCAGTAGTCCTGAGTAACAACCAAACAATGCTAGAGATCGCGGATATCAAACGGCACCTAATATAGGTAACTATGTTAATAAACCGGACCTAAATCGGAAGACTGGGTAGCATTAGGGTTTGTAAACCAAATGAGTGTAGGAACTCATGTGATATGGTTTAACAAAGCCTACATACTAAATGAAACTTAACCTAAGTCTTATTGACCCATTATGATCCGTTTAGGTAGCTTATGCTACTTTAACGCATCGTGCGCGTGAAACGCGTTCGGACCGCCTAACTAGTCCTATGACAAGTGTTATATGCCTAAATATGTTACATAATCAGTTATGTGGCAAAAGTTTAGGTTACATATGCTAAATTACCAATTATGTATGAAAAGGGTATTCTGGTAATTTACCTAAGGCATATAAACTACCTATCATACAACTACTTAAACGATGTGACCATAGGGTATAACCTCGGAAGGTTATTCCCTACCTACTATGGTCACCTAATGTGTTTGGTCGGATTCTAATGATCGACCAAATGGGTCGGGTTCGAGGTATAAGCGATTTATTAGATCGCTTACCCTACGACCCTAGACAACGTGGTAATCAGTAGGCATAGTCCCAAGGGACTATAACCAACGTGATTACACTCACGTTGCGAAGTTCAAACGAACTTCGCATTGACCATTACTGGTCAACGCTGAAAGTCAAACAAAGTTTGACTTTCGGACTCGAAAAGCAATAAAATAAGGAAAAGAACGAAAGAATACTTACGAAGGGTCCCCGAATGCTAACTTCGATTCAAAAATCTCAGGTATGAAACAATAGTTTCAACTTAGAGTTTCTCAAATCAAAGTTCTTGTGATTTTGAAGCATGGGGGGTGGGGTATTTATAGTATTCGGTCCACCGTTAAGATCGTTTCATGGAAAACGTGCCTTAATCCCACCCGTACAAGTGTCGGGACCTTATGGTAACTCAAATACATCCTTATCAGCTGACTAAGCATCTTAGAATGTGTGGTTGATAATCAAACAGCTGCAATCTGCTGTTAAAAGCAGTGAATCTGGTCTGATAGAACCCATACGCACCATAGGGCAAAAAGGGCCTGCGCATCGTAGGGCTAAAGTTTGGCAGAATTACACTTTTGGTCCCTGTTATGCAATAAGGTCATTTTTGACACGTTTAAGGCCCGTTAACCCCATTTCAAAGCTCTAAAATGAAGTTAAAGTATAGGGAACTTAAAACATGCTCAAAAATATCTCGGATGTCGGTTCGTTTAGCCGTACGATTGCGTTGTTCGGTTAATTACGACGGAATGCGCATAAGCGCGAAAAACGATCCAAATGACGAAACGAATGGATTTTTCTTATGCCAAACACTAAAATAAAATATTTTAGTGCTTACATAAATTTTTGGATGTCCGAATGTATTCAGAACGTAAGTTATGCGCGGAAATGCAAACTTGTACACTTTTTGACGCTTTTAGTCCCTGAATGACACAAAAGTTTATTTTAGCATAACGAACACCTCTAAGCCTATTTCTAAGCTATGTAAAGGATATTTATGGTATGTTTAACTTATGGTCATGTTCCGGAATGTCTGTTACAGTTCAAATTGGCATACTTTCGCAGTTTGTCAAATTTAGTCCCTGTAAGCGATTAAACTTTGATTTCACCACACCAAACCTTCCAAAACTTATATCTAAGTTATGTAAAGGTTATTTAAGGTATGTTAATCCTATTTCAGTATTCCGGAGTGTTCGTTGCATTAAACTGGTTATATTTACGCATCAGTGCGTGTATAACCTTCCAGAAAGCGATTTAGAGCTTGAAATCGAAACAAGAGTTGATATGTGCAATCGATACACATATTTTTACAAATCCCAAGTATGAAATACAATATTTCATTGGTTTGGCATTTGTTTGATGGTTGAAGTGACACAGGTGTCACAATATGTTTCTAATATATGGATCTGGTAAAGAAGAACTCGTTGTAAAGGGTTACAAGGATGCGAGTTTAGGAATTCGTTGTAAATGGTTACATGGATACGAGTTTCCAAACTGATCAAGATGGTTCTTGATCACAAACAGGGTAGCATTGTCCACTACAGAATCAGAATACATCGCCGCTTCATTGATTGAGATAATTCATATGGATCTGCCACTTGAATTATTGCCGATCTAGGAGTAGTCCCTACCATTCAGGACCCCTAGAGATCTTTGTGATAACGATGGTGCGATTGCTTAAATCAAGGAACCTCGTGTACATCGAAAGACTAGGCACATTGAGCGGACTTTCAACTACATAAGGGATGAAGTTGAAAAGAGAAAGATATGTATTCGCAAAGTTCACACTGATCAAAATATTGCGGATCCACTCACGAAGCTCCTTGAATGGGCAAAGCATGAAAGGGTCATACTTGTGCCTTAGGACTTCGATATTCTAGTGATTGGATTTGATCTATTTTGTATTTGGATATTGGAACAATTATTATTATAACTCTTTATGGTATGATGAGTTATGTTCCATTTTAGCATGTTTAAATCCATGAATAAGTTACTTATTCTAAATGTCCGTAGTCGATCATACTTGTGGGAACATATATGAATGTAAGACTATTATGAACTTGGATTGGTGGATATTCATTTAGTATGAATATAGAGTAAAGTGTTGCTGCCAAAGTTCATAGATATTTGTGGGATACAAATATTGGACTGACTCGCTCTCAAATATTACTGCATGGAATCATCTGTGATTGATCATAAGTAAATTTGAGTAAAGGAGAATATCATAGTATCCTTAGACCTGAGATACATATTGGGTCTTGATATTCACCAAATATTATACCTTGACTTATTTCTTCGCTGTCAGTAATATGACAGTACATAAGGCTAAGCTCAGGTGTGGTCCAAGGTGATTGTGAGAGACGTATGTAGTCAAGATGGGATTTGTTCCTCTTATTCGTTGAGAGTAAGATGTCTAAGGCCTGCTAAAGTTAAATCAACAGAGAGTGATCACTCTGTGTCTCTGGATTTGACATGACATCTGTAACAAAAGGATAAAAGATAGATTCACCTAAATCATGTTCAAGTAAGGGACTTGAAGGGGATGATGTTATTGAATGGCACATATAGTCATACGTATTAGGGGTAGTAAACCGTAGTTAGGCGTCATTTACTACTTGCATCAATTTTCTATGTATCTTGTGCAAGTGGGAGATTGTTGGACTCTGTATGCCCAAGACACATATTAAATTGATGTGGCTAGTACGTTATGATCCAAGTCGAGTCATACCCAATAACAAGCTAGACAAACACTTATATTATTTATTTGTGATATGATCAAACAAATAAATATTAACACTTAGAGTATTTAGAAATTGGTTTTCTAAATAATTGCACTTGACAAGCTAATAAATTATATGGATAATTTATTTTGAGAGAATATTTTATTTTGTTATTTAATGGGTTAAATAACTTAATAAAATTTGTATAAAGTCTTGTGAACATATGATGTTGTTATAAAATATATACAAGACTTAATTTTATAAAAGAAGTTGGATTTTTTTTTATAAAATAAAGCTAGGCCGCCACCCCATGGGGGTCTTCCCAAAATTGTTTTGGTCCAATGAGATTTATTGCTTTTGCATGTGCTAGATGAGATCTCATTGGATGGTCTTCCCTAAGTTCCTTAGCCTATCATAATGCTTGCATTTGCATGAGAAGATGGGTCATGATTGGTTCATTTGGGTGGCCATTCTCTCACATATCTTATAAGAGATTTGTATGACAAATTAACAAGAGAATGGACTTGAGAATACTAGAAACATGGCTGAAAATTTCGGCCAAGAGAGAGTAATTTTAGGAGGTGATTTTCAAGTGAAAAACTTGTTAAAAACTCTCTCTCAAATTTCGGTTATGGAAGGGGTTCCATGAGGGAATTTTCAAGATCAATCTCAAGTGCAAGAACTCAACAAAAGACCCTCTAATTTTCGGCCATATGATGGTTCCAAGAGGGGATCTTTCATGTAAGTTGCAAGTGTTCAAATCCTAGCTAAACGCAAGGTGTTTGTTGGAAGGCTTGGGGTATACAAGCTTGAGGTTTTCTACACTTGAAGACAACCATTTCAAGAAGCATCATCCGTTTCATAATCCTTGTACTTCAAGAAGGTAGGTTTCTAAACATCCTATGGTTGTGTTTGATAGTATACATCTCATATATGGATCCGGGTTTTGGGATTTTGCATATAAATGGTTTTATATCTTATAAAAGTAACATGTTTTAAACTCATTTTCCGCTGCGTTTTATTTCATATGGATGAAATTGCTTTGATAAACATGTTAAAATCCCATCAATATTGTTGGACTCTGTATGCCCAAGACACATATTAAATTGATGTGGCTAGTACGTTATGATCCAAGTCGAGTCATACCCAATAACAAGCTAGACAAACACTTATATTATTTATTTGTGATATGATCAAACAAATAAATATTAACACTTAGAGTATTTAGAAATTGGTTTTCTAAATAATTGCACTTGACAAGCTAATAAATTATATGGATAATTTATTTTGAGAGAATATTTTATTTTGTTATTTAATGGGTTAAATAACTTAATAAAATTTGTATAAAGTCTTGTGAACATATGATGTTGTTATAAAATATATACAAGACTTAATTTTATAAAAGAAGTTGGATTTTTTTTATAAAATAAAGCTAGGCCGCCACCCCATGGGGGTCTTCCCAAAATTGTTTTGGTCCAATGAGATTTATTGCTTTTGCATGTGCTAGATGAGATCTCATTGGATGGTCTTCCCTAAGTTCCTTAGCCTATCATAATGCATGCATTTGCATGAGAAGATGGGTCATGATTGGTTCATTTGGGTGGCCATTCTCTCACATATCCTATAAGAGATTTGTATGACAAATTAACAAGAGAATGGACTTGAGAATACTAGAAACATGGCTGAAAATTTCGGCCAAGAGAGAGTAATTTTAGGAGGTGATTTTCAAGTGAAAAACTTGTTAAAAACTCTCTCTCAAATTTCGGTTATGGAAGGGGTTCCATGAGGGAATTTTCAAGATCAATCTCAAGTGCAAGAACTCAACAAAAGACCCTCTAATTTTCGGCCATATGATGGTTCCAAGAGGGGATCTTTCATGTGAGTTGCAAGTGTTCAAATCCTAGCTAAACGCAAGGTGTTTGTTGGAAGGCTTGGGGTATACAAGCTTGAGGTTTTCTACACTTGAAGACAACCATTTCAAGAAGCATCATCCGTTTCATAATCCTTGTACTTCAAGAAGGTAGTTTTCTAAACATCCTATGGTTGTGTTTGATAGTATACATCTCATATATGGATCTGGGTTTTGGGATTTTGCATATAAATGGTTTTATATCTTATAAAAGTAACATGTTTTAAACTCATTTTCCGCTGCGTTTTATTTCATATGGATGAAATTGCTATGATAAACATGTTAAAATCCCATCAATGGCATCTAGAGCCGCTTATATGAGTGCATGCTTCAATAGACTTAAAATTTTCGGGTTTCGGGTTTGGTGAAAACCCCATGGCTGAAATTTTAAGTATGGTTATCCCTTTGTTTTTCAAGATTATTTTCTTACATGCATAAATGAATCTTGAAAAATTATTTCATATGGATGATTTGTTTGTTTGGACGAAACTTACCTTTTCGGTTTTTTGGACCTAGCCGAAAATGGTTATTAAAAGGGAACCATTTTTTTTATGCTTCTTGAAATTTATATAAATATATATGGGGATATATATTTTGGTGCATATGACCTAGCCATGACCTTGTGTTGAATGATTGTGTTGTGATTTATATTTGATTATTTCAACGGGTTGTAATAATTAATTATCTTTGTTCTTCCATTTGTAAAGTTATGTAATTTATTTATTTTTCATTTGGCATGTAAAATAAATAGATTAGGTGCATTTTATTTTACTAGAAAAAATGTATTAGGATATATTTTGTAAAAGAAGATGCACACAAAAATGCGGTTTTGGTTTTGCCAATTTCGGGCATAAAGGACTTCATAGTTCTTAACGGGATTTTAGCCCGATAACCAAAACACATTTTTGAAGTCCAAAGGAGTTTGGAGCTGAATATAAAAGACATTTGGAAGATCAAAGAAAGTGGAGAAATCACAACACAAAAGGAAGACTTGAAGCATTTGGATGCGGGATCAAGTGGGAGTTCAACGACACATTATTTGTGTCATTATTCACCCTTTAGGAAGGACCTTTTGGCACACTTGTTTCGGCTAACAAGTGTGGTCAAAATAGTTGGCTATGGTTATGCACCTAATGATATGTGTGTTGTGCTTGTATGGTTGCTTATTTATATTGTTTTGATGATATTTGGATATGCATGCTTAACAAACTAATAATCAACAACAAGCATAAAATTGGTTCTTTACAAGATCATTAAAATTGGTTAATAAAAGGTTATTAAAAATTAATGATTTTTATAATAAAATGGGTTTTATTAAAAAGAACCTTGAAATTTTATTTTCACAAAAGTACCAAGGATTTGAATGCATGCAAATGTATGGTACATAAAGTTTTCTAAACTAGAATTTTGAAAACTCAAAATCCCTTTTATAAAACAAGTCAAACACCATCCTTTTATACAACACTCGAATCACTTGGGAACTCTTTGTGGGATAAAGGTCACCTAACCACATTTGAGGGAACTTGTATATTCGAGGTGGGTTTACCATGTTTGTGGGATAAAGGTCACCTAACCACTTATGTGAATAAACTCACACGTGTGTGTAAGTTGGACGACTTGATTTGGAAACCATGAACTTAGGGTCACCGAAGCATGGGGAACAAAAGGTGTTGATGGGATTAAACATGCCAACTAAACATAAAGATGTTTAACCGATCCCATATAACTAGAAGTTGCAAAGAGTTGCAATTGTCAAACGTTGACTACCTTATTAATTTAAATAGAGGGATAAAGGTCACCTAACCAATATTTGAATGTAACGTTGGATTCTAGATTTTAATTCTTAATTGTCTATGAGACACAAAGGGTATTAATGATTAAAATCTAATAATATCGAAAATACTAAAATTGAACCTTGTTAAATTTTGTAGATGGCCGCTAACAATATTACCCAAACCGTCCATAACCTATCACTAGAAAACGATCCTAATCCCGATGAACATCTTATGGAAGATAAGGATGCCTATAACGATTGGATTAAGTATATCGAGAATACTATGCAAGCCTCTTGCCTCATGTTAGGAATTATGATTTCCGAGATTCAAAAGGTTTTTGAACATCATGAGCATACGACATGATTACCCAATTGTAGGAAATGTTCCTATGGGTAGAACGCTTCGAAACGGTTCGAGCACTTCATGTATGTTGAATGGAGGAAACCCAATCGGACTCATCTTATAATTTTAAGATGAAAAGCCACATTGATCACCTCGAAAGGCTCAATATGGATAAAAGGGTTTTATCCATTCTAACGATCAATGAAGGTGGCAACAAGAAAGGGCATCACCCCGACACCAAAGCAAATGTTGCAAATGGAAACGGGTAATTCAAAGGGAAATAATTAGAAAGACTAAAGCGAAACCACCGAAACCAATAGAAAAGAAGGCAAAGGTTGCCACGAACGATCCATGCTTTAAGTGTGGTGAGATAGGGCATTTAAATAGGAATTGTCCAACCTATCTCAAAGAATTGAAAAACAAGAGGGATGCTAGGCAAACCTCAGGTACAATCTTGATGATACATATTGACCTTAATGTTATTTCTTCTAACACATGGGTATTAGATACCGGATGTGGAACTCATGTTTGCAATTCGTTGCAAAAGGTTCAAAAGAAATAAACATTACAAGAAAGGAGACTATGTTTTGAAACTTCCAAATGGTTTGGAAGTTGTTTTAAAATGTTTTGAATGCTCCTAGTTTGACTAGGAACATTATTCAAGTTTCCCTTATAAGACAATATGGTTTTGACTTAAAGTTTGCAAACATTGACATTTATATTTCGATGAATGACATGTTTTACTTTAAAACTATGCCTTCAAATGGTAGTTATGAATTGGTTCATAATAATACATCATTTGATAGTTCAATGTACCAAGCAATCACCAACAAACTCAAAATGGATTTGAGTGAGACTTATCTTTGGCATTATCGCCTTGGTCATATAAACAGATGTCGCATGTAAACACTTCGAAAGAATGATCTTTTGGAAACAAATGAAATTGGTTCATTTGATACATGTGAATCTTGTTTACAAGGTAAAATGACTAAGAAACCCTTTAGTGGGAAAGGGCAATAGATTTCTTAGGTATCATACATTCCGATGTATATGATCCTTTTAAGCCAATGACTAGGAATGGTGAAAGATACTTCATTACCTTTTTACCAATGACTATTGTAGTTATGGTTATGTGTACTTGACACAAAGAAGAAGTTTTGAAACGTTCAGAATCTTCAAAAGTGAAGTACAAAATCAACTCTTTTAAAGTTCTTCGTTTTTTATAGAGGAGGAATCGAACTCTATTAGATATGGTTCGATCTATGATGGCTAGGAGCGCCTTATCTCTATCACTTTGGGGTTACGCTTTGCTCTCCGTGGCCCATATGGCCCTAACCAAGAAAGTGGATACGACGTCTTTTGAAATATGACATGGAAAGGTTCCATCATTATCATATTTAAAAGTATGGGTTGTGAAGCTTATGTGAAGCAATACACCCCAAACAAGTTGGAAGTACGATCCACTAAGTGTATCTTCGTAGGATATCCTAAAGATGATATAGGATATTATTTCTACGATCCAACAGAGCAAAAGTATTTGTTGCTCGAAAGGCAAAGTTCTTGGAAGATAAGTTCCTAATGGAAGGAACTAGTAGAACAGTGGAACTTGATGAGGATCAGGAACCAAAAGCCGATACACGTTTGGTTGATACTAGCACTCAACAAGAGGTTGTTGAAGATGATCAAATGGTTGATCAAAATACACAAAACGTTCGCAGATCTGGTAGAATTAGTAATCCACCTGAAAGATATGGATTTTTTATGGATGGATGCCATGTGGTAGATTCAGATGAACCAACCACATACCATGATGCAATGTCGAAATCCGATTGCGACAAATGGCTTGAGGCTATGAACGTAGAGATGCAATCCATGTATGACAACCAAGTTTGGGAATTGGTTGTGCCACCTCTTAACTCCAAAGTAGTTGGAAGTAAGTGGGTTTTCAAGAAGAAAACATATATGCATGGAAACTTGGATACTTGTACAGCGAGACTTGTAGCAAAAGGTTTCACTCAAACTCAAAGGGTTGATTATGATGAGACCTTCTCGCCTATGGCGATGCTAAAGTCAATTAGGATATTATTTGCCATACCTGCATAATATGATTATAAGATTTGTAAAATGGATGTCAAAACGGCTTTCCTTAATAGATATCTTGAGGAAGATGTCTATATAGTTAAGCCTGAAGGTTTTGTCGATCCAAAACATCCTAACAAAGTGTGCAAGTTAAAGAAATCAATCTATGGATTGAAACAAGCATCTAGAAGTTGGAATCACCGTTTTGATGAAGAAATTAGGGAATATGGATTCATCAAGAACGTCGATGAAGCTTGTGTGTATAAGAAGGCTAGTGGGAGCATTATTACTTTCTTAGTATTATATGTCGATGACATTCTACTATTTGGAAATAACATTCCAACCTTGGAGGGTGTAAAAGCCTGGCTTGAAAGTTGTTTTTCCATTAAGGATTTTGGTGAAGTCGCCTATATTTAGGAATAAAGATCTATAAGGATAGGTCAAGGCGCTAGATAGGTTTAAACTAAAGTGCATACATTGACAAAGTCTTGAAAGGGTTCAAGATAAAGAACTCAATGAAAGGTTTGGTACCTATTCAAGAGAGGACAATATTGAGTGCATCTCAATGTCCAAGCTCAAAGGATGAGCAAGAAAGAATCATAGGAATCCCATATGCGTCAGCTATAGGATTCATTATGTACGTAATGATATGCACTAGACCGGACAAGTTATGCGCTTTAAGAATAACGAGAAGAAACCAGCAAGAAACGGTCATTGGGTGACTGTTATATATATATATATATATATTGAAATACCTTAGAAGGACTAAGGATATGTTTCTAATATATGGATCTGGTAAAGAAGAACTCGTTGTAAAGGGTTACAAGGATGCGAGTTTAGGAATTCGTTGTAAATGGTTACATGGATACGAGTTTCCAAACTGATCAAGATGGTTCTCGATCACAAACAGGGTAGCATTGTCCACTACAGAATCAGAATACATCGCCGCTTCATTGATTGAGATAATTCATATGGATCTGCCACTTGAATTATTGCCGATCTAGGGGTAGTCCCTACCATTCAGGACCCCTAGAGATCTTTGTGATAACGATGGTGCGATTGCTTAAAGCAAGGAACCTCGTGTACATCGAAAGACTAGGCACATTGAGCGGACTTTCAACTACATAAGGGATGAAGTTGAAAAGAGAAAGATATGTATTCGCAAAGTTCACACTAATCAAAATATTGCGGATCCACTCACGAAGCTCCTTGAATGGGCAAAGCATGAAAGGGTCATACTTGTGCCTTAGGACTTCGATATTCTAGTGATTGGATTTGATCTATTTTGTATTTGGATATTGGAACAATTATTATTATAACTCTTTATGGTATGATGAGTTATGTTCCATTTTAGCATGTTTAAATCCATGAATAAGTTACTTATTCTAAATGTCCGTAGTCGATCATACTTGTGGGAACAGATATGAATGTAAGACTATTATGAACTTGGATTGGTGGATATTCATTTAGTATGAATATAGAGTAAAGTGTTGCTGCCAAAGTTCATAGATATTTGTGGGATACAAATATTGGACTGACTCGCTCTCAAATATTACTGCATGGAATCATCTGTGATTGATCATAAGTAAATTTGAGTAAAGGAGAATATCATAGTATCCTTAGACCTGAGATACATATTGGGTCTTGATATTCACCAAATATTATACCTTGACTTATTTCTTCGCTGTCAGTAATATGACAGTACATAAGGCTAAGCTCAGGTGTGGTAGAAGGTGATTGTGAGAGACGTATGTAGTCAAGATGGGATTTGTTCCTCTTATTCGTTGAGAGTAAGATGTCTAAGGCCTGTTAAAGTTAAATCAACAGAGAGTGATCACTCTGTGTCTCTGGATTTGACATGACATCTGTAACAAAAGGATAAATGATAGATTCACCTAAATCATGTTCAAGTAAGGGACTTGAAGGGGATGATGTTATTGAATGGCACATATAGTCATACGTATTAGGGGTAGTAAACCGTAGTTAGGCGTCATTTACTACTTGCATCAATTTTCTATGTATCTTGTGCAAGTGGGAGATTGTTGGACTCTGTATGCCCAAGACACATATTAAATTGATGTGGCTAGTACGTTATGATCCAAGTCGAGTCATACCCAATAACAAGCTAGACAAACACTTATATTATTTATTTGTGATATGATCAAACAAATAAATATTAACACTTAGAGTATTTAGAAATTGGTTTTCTAAATAATTGCACTTGACAAGCTAATAAATTATATGGATAATTTATTTTGAGAGAATATTTTATTTTGTTATTTAATGGGTTAAATAACTTAATAAAATTTGTATAAAGTCTTGTGAACATATGATGTTGTTATAAAATATATACAAGACTTAATTTTATAAAAGAAGTTGGATTTTTTTTATAAAATAAAGCTAGGCCGCCACCCCATGGGGGTCTTCCCAAAATTGTTTTGGTCCAATGAGATTTATTGCTTTTGCATGTGCTAGATGAGATCTCATTGGATGGTCTTCCCTAAGTTCCTTAGCCTATCATAATGCATGCATTTGCATGAGAAGATGGGTCATGATTGGTTCATTTGGGTGGCCATTCTCTCACATATCCTATAAGAGATTTGTATGACAAATTAACAAGAGAATGGACTTGAGAATACTAGAAACATGGCTGAAAATTTCGGCCAAGAGAGAGTAATTTTAGGAGGTGATTTTCAAGTGAAAAACTTGTTAAAAACTCTCTCTCAAATTTCGGTTATGGAAGGGGTTCCATGAGGGAATTTTCAAGATCAATCTCAAGTGCAAGAACTCAACAAAAGACCCTCTAATTTTCGGCCATATGATGGTTCCAAGAGGGGATCTTTCATGTGAGTTGCAAGTGTTCAAATCCTAGCTAAACGCAAGGTGTTTGTTGGAAGGCTTGGGGTATACAAGCTTGAGGTTTTCTACACTTGAAGACAACCATTTCAAGAAGCATCATCCGTTTCATAATCCTTGTACTTCAAGAAGGTAGTTTTCTAAACATCCTATGGTTGTGTTTGATAGTATACATCTCATATATGGATCCGGGTTTTGGGATTTTGCATATAAATGGTTTTATATCTTATAAAAGTAACATGTTTTAAACTCATTTTCCGCTGCGTTTTATTTCATATGGATGAAATTGCTTTGATAAACATGTTAAAATCCCATCAGGTTCGGTGTGCGAAAATATGCTTATTTGATCTTACAGGGACTAAAAGCGTAAAAAACGACGTAAGTTTGTATTTACGCGCATATCTTACGTTCTGACCATTTCCGGAGTTCCAAAAAATTTGTGTAGACACTAAAATATTTTATTTTAGTGATCGGCATGCAAAAACATCATTCGTCGCTTAATTTGGATCGTTTTCGCGTCCGTTCGAGTTTCGTCGTAATAGACAAATAACGTGACCATACGACCAAAGGAACCGACATCCGAGATATTTCCGAGCATATTTTGAGTCCCCTATACTTTAATGACCTTGTAGAGCCTTGAAAATGGCTTAACGGGGGTTAAAAGTGCCAAAAATCAGCTTATAAACATGCAGGGACCAAAACTGTAAAATATGAAATTGTTGCAGATCTGACTGGAGGTCGCGGGCCGCGTAGACAGACCCTATATCCTACGCGGGGCGCGACAGCATGCCCAGTAACAGAAAACCGATTTTCAACTGTTGTTTTGTAAACCAGGCCCATGTATGCAATTTCTTTTGTTTTGGGAGCAAGTTAACACCTCTCCAACGAACCTTAGCTGCCCCTTAACACTTGTATGGCTGTGATTTATTACTTGGTGGCCACATAAACACTTGTAATGATCTTATAAGTCCACCAAAAGTATAAATAGCTTGGCCATTCATTTGATTCATTGCTTATTTCATATTTTGGAACTCTAAGTGGAGGAATCCCTGCAACGGAGCCACCTACCTGAGTTCTAAGATCATCCTTCTAGCCTTTGAACACCAAGTAAGTGTTTTTTCATGGCTTAGTAGTGATTTTCAGCTTTGTAGAGCTGAAAGTCAAACTGTTTGACCAACAGTTTGACTTTCGGTTTCGACCATCAATTGGTCAAGTCAAAGTTCAATTGAACTTTGCAACGTGATTGTAATCACGATGGTTATAATCCTTAGCGATTATACCTACTGATTACCACGTTGACTAGGTGTAGTGACGAGTCAAAGTTTCGGTCAAAATGCGTTTTAGCGTGCATTTTGCAACGGAACTACTTTTAGGTATCAAAACACTTTGTTTTGATACCAAATCAGTTTTCTAAGTTAGTTAAACATGTTTTGACATGTTTAACTCGTCACAACTAGTTTAGTGCTTGTTTAGGGTCGTAAGTTAAGCGGTCTAAACAACCGCTTAGACTTTCAACCCGACCCGTTTGGTCGATTATTAGGATCTGACCAAGCATGTTTAGTGATCATAGTTGCTTAGGGAATAACCTACTGAGGTTATACCTTATGATCACATAGGTTGGTTAGTTATTTGTTAAGTAGTTTATATGCCCATAGTAAATGACCAAAATGCCATTTTGAAGCAATAATCCATATTTTGCATATGTGATCAAGTTTTTGACATATAATCTGATTTAGTAACATATTAAGGCATAATTGGGCATGTAAGACTTGACATAGGACATAGATAACCATCCGACCCTAGTTTTACGCAAACGACGCGTTATAGTAGCTTAAATTACCGTAACGGGTCAAAAGCACTTAGGTAGACTTTCAAATCAGAATGTAAGGTCTATTAAATCATACCACATGAGTTCAAATTGTCACACCCCGAAATTATCAGAGCATCGGCGAGACTGGACTGGTATCTTCATTGCACAGCGGAAGCAAATAAGCTAAGTCTTCTAGAAACTGAACGCCCGCTAAGTACTCGAGTCTCCAATGGTTTTCCTATTCCAACCGTGCATTGTCTTAGAAAAGTAACCTGAGAAAGAAACATGCGAAAAGTCAACATAAAGTTGAGCGAGTTCATAGTTTGTTTGTAAAAGATTCGAAATAAATCTTTTGAGTTGTGAAAGGTTTGAGATAAATCCTTTGAGTTGTGAAAGATTTGAAATAAATCTTTGGAATAACCGGTTTTTGAAGTAGTATTGAGAAAATGAATTTAAAAACCATTTTCTTGCCAAGTTATATGGAAACGTTGTGTTTGTAACACGTTATGTTCATAAAACCATGTTTTTGTAATGTTCGTAAAATCATCAATGCCCACCCTGACTTTGACCCGCATAATCTTATGCCTTAAATTTTGTAGAAAACATGGTATTTAATTTGTATGAACAAGTTTGTTTCGTAAGTATAAAATCCCTGGTATGTAGCAAATAAAGAAAAGAGATCACCAATGGTTTGCAAGGCCATTGATATGTGTGAAGTGCAAGTAGGAAGACTCAAACCTAGCCGATTTATGCGTCGGGCAACCAAGTCACTCAAGGTCCGTTCTGTTGGTCCTCTCAGAGGTCCGTTCTGTTGGGCCTAGAGTTGGGCTCGCTACACCCAGATAGATCTACCGCTTAAGTCCCTCGGTGTTCTGCCTACCCATTCACATGATCTAAGTAGTAAACCTCCTTACGTTAACATACCGTGTATAATAGTACTTGTAAACAAAGTAACATGTATTTCACCCCCGCAGTTAAGAAAACTGAAAACAGTTAGAGAAAAGGGGGACATGAACTCACCTGAATATTCCTGTGCAAAGCTAGCTAATTACGACTTCGCGATGTCGTTCCCAAGGCAGGACTCGCTAGCGTGCATTCTACAATATTCCTAACACGGAATATCTAATAAGTTTCTAAATAAACGTAGCAACTAACTACGTGTCACCGAGCTCTACCGAATCGTTAATCGAACGATTTGACGGTAAATAGTTGATTTAATGTAAATGACTAAGTTAAACTGCCGCGAGAAGTCGATGGAGTATGTAGGAATATTCGTATAATAACTTGTATTATATATATCACGTTTTGTGTATATTTGCCGAAAATATACGTTTATGCCGTCTAGGCGTATAAAATAAATATGAAGAGTTATATTTATTTTATAAAGAAATCGTCGAGTTGTTTTGTTTGAAAATAAATATAAACCATATTTATTTTTGTAAAAGACTTCGCGTTGTACGACATTCAGAATAAATATATAACTATATTTATTTTAGTAACACAATTGTAGTGTCGCTTGAAATATGAAATAAATATATGAGCTATATTTATTTGTAAAAGTATACGAGTTGACGGCGTTCGAAATAAATATAACATTATATTTATTTGTAAAAGTATTTGGAATTATCAAGGTTTGAAGTATCATAAACTCGAATTCCGTTAAGCGTCGTTTTTATAATACGTGTCGTGTTTAAGGGTGTTTCTCGAAAAACGGGCAGAGTTTCCTCTATTTTTGGACGCCCCGGCAACACAAGTTGTCGCTTTTATTCTCAAAAATTCAACACAATTTAATCAAGATTCAACTATGTGCAAACTTGTCTAATATATAACGAATGTAATTTATAATTAGTCGGTTTCGAGAGCTCGTTATCACGTGATACGTTAAAAGTATAAAACACGAAATAGTAACGCCGTTAAAATCTTTACCACTTCTTCGAGTCGAAAGTCGAGCTGACCGAGTCAACTCGCTGAGTTGACCGAGTTTGACCGAGTTTGACCGAGCCGACCGAACCGCTTCCTAATGTGACCCGAACCTGTAACCCGAACCGAAGTCGCTGACCAGATGACCGAGTCTTGACTGTGTTGACCGAGTCAACTGAGTTGACTCGGTTTGACCAGGTGAACCAAACCGGAGCTGAGTTGACTGTGTTGACCTGCTGTTGACCCGAGTTGACTCGGGTGTTGACCGAGTCAACCGGGTTTGACCCGAAACAAATCGTAAACGACACGTACTAAAAACTGAGATGAACTAAAGAAATTGATGTTGAGCCTACTTAACCTGAACATACTCATTTTCAATGTCCGCATCTGTGTCTTAACCGAACCACCGCACCATCGGCCAGCCCAGAGCTAATCCGAACCATACTTGAACCATTCTGAACCGAGTCACTTGAACTCGAGCCCGGACCACCGTGAACTGTCGGACTGAGAGGACCCCGCCGCCGTGTCGTCTTTATCAATCGGAACTCGTCGGATAAAGTCTTGGACCGCCTGAACCGAGCCAGGGACCGCCGGTTAAAAACAAGGACCATCGGTCCGGGATGTAACCGCCGATCACCACCATTACCGGATTCTCTCTCTCTCTCTCTCTTCTCCGTCCTCCCCAGCCGCCGCTCACCACCACCGAACGGTGGTTGTGATCCGTTTTGTCGTTTGAAAAGGGGGGGGGGGGTTGTCGGATGTCGCCACGCGCCGCCACCACCAGGCGGTGGTGGTGGTCGGTTGTTACACGGGTCGAGGAAGGGGGTGGGGTGTTGAGGGGATGATGATTGAAGATTGGGATCTCCTGCTATGTTGCCTGCTCATTTGAAATCGGGAGAGAGAGAGGAAGTCTTTATTCTCTGTGTGTGGGTTTGTTGTATAAACAGATAGAGGGTGAGGAATATTCGTTTGAGGGATGTGTGTATTAATAGACTTCAAGGCTTTTATTGTCTATTGTGTTTTTAGATTACCTTCAGGGCATTCATTCCACCCATAGAGTTAAGATCTCTTAAGATTTTATGGTTTCAAATCTTGGAGGCACAAATCTCTTGTAGAGATTTTGGAAGATTTGGCTGAGATTTTTAGATCTAATATAGATCTTGTTGAGATTTCCAAATCTTTAATAGATTTTGTAGGATTTTCTAGAGATTTTGCAAATCTTGCAGGATTCTTATGAATCTTGTAGAGATCTTTAGATATCTGATTTATTGTGCAGGTTCAGGCTTGTGGGTCTTTGGCTTGGGCCCGGGGCCCACCAGCTCAATCCCGTGTGTAAGTGGCCCGTAAGTCCTACGAGACCCGTTGTCAAATTCTGAACTCCGTTTTAACGTCAAAAACTAAAATACACAAAAACACGGTCGGTAGTCGTTGTTTGCACGCCCGTTCGTCGGTTACGGTAATAATAGCGAAAAATGGTATCGTTGCCGTCTTTAATCCGTTCCTCGATCCGGTTCCGACTGTAGTCACAAAAATTTTATTACGAAGCTAATATATATCGTAAAAATTTAATATTTGTCGGCGTTGTTAGTATTCTGTTCGGTTTCAACCCGTTGCCGTTTAACGTTTCACCGGTTTCTCTATAAACCACCATTCGCGCACTGTAATGACGGATAGACGTTCCCAGGCACTCCAATGGCCTAATTAAGTTAATTTGCGCTGTAAACACTATTTATTATCGCGTTAATCACTTGTTAATTACGTAATTAAGAGCCGTAAATTACGGGTTGTCACATTCTCCCCCTGTTACAGAAATTTCGTCCTCGAAATTTAGACTATGTTATCCCCTCAGAATTTTGTTATTCGCAGGTAAGTCCGAATAATAACAAAGTGAATGACCACGAAATCGAAACAAGACTTATTCGAATCATGTGAATTCAATGACATTCCTCAACAACAAGAACCCAACGGTTTAAAAGAAATGTGTTTCAGTAATTGATGTCAAAAGGAAACGAGACGTGATGATACAGTCATCAGTGCGACTAAGTTTACAAGGATCCAACAATGAACAGGAACTTCGACCAATCGAATTCCATATTAACGTTTATAACATGTGAATGAGTTCTAGAAGCAATAACATCCACTAGATGAACTTAGAATCAACAATCTCAAATGTAATAGTTTGCACGAAACGCTCGATCGTGATCAGCACAAGCTGCAAGTTATACCGACGCCACAAGGTGTCGCAATGAATGAAACAATTCAATAATAGGGGTGATCGAACAAGTATCACCTGTGTTTTGCATGAAACGCTCAATCACGATTAGCCCAAGCTACAAGTTTGTACTGACACCACAAGGTGTCGTAGTGATTGAAATAATTCAATGATAGCGGTGATCAGACAAATTCACCGTGTTTGAAGTCAAATGAAAGCGCAATGAAGTAAATATGGGTTCGATCGAAGAGGAAGAAGCAATGAATATCGCGAAGCATTCGATCGATGTTGAAAGAACTGTTATGAGGTACACCGGAATGTGAAATGAATTTGTGTACCATTGTCTTAACACACTATTGTATCAAGACTGCTTTGATATAATGAACCGAAGTGGATTGGAAAACATTCAATAAATAAATATTTAGATCCGTGCATAAGATGCGTAAACGAGTTCAGCGCAAGCTTCAAATTAATGAAAATCACCATCACATGGTGTCGAAGTCAACAGACAATTTGATGGAGTCGAATACCAAATAAGTTTACCACGACTCGGAACAAATGAAGTGTTCGTTAAAAATTGATTTGAATATGATGCTCCCAATACATCATATGGTGTCTTGAATCGAATAAGTGTAATGAGCAAGTTCAAACAATTGAACTTCGTTTTAGCGAATTCCGACAATAAGTATATGTATCTACAAGAAAACTTCCGGCATGGTTACAACGAAAAACCATGTATGTAACGTAAAGAAATGATCGTGACACAATGACCATTAAGAGGAGTAGAGATACGAAAATCTACTCAGTAATTGTGAAATTCGAAATTTCAATAAAAGAAATTTGAGGACTTTACCTGGGGTTGCGTGTGATATACGGTTGTTAGGTGACATTACCATGGAATGTCAAACATAGCGTATTCGTCGTTAGTTAGGTAGGGGAGGGGGAAATGCGGAGACATTCGTCTTCTCCCTGGCGTGATTCGTGCCGTTGCAGGATCGTGTGACAAGTTGTCGTTTCCTGATTGTTAGTTCTCCTGCTGACAGGAATCTAGCGTCGTCGTTAGATTGCGTCATCGTTTCTTCTCAAAGGCCTCGCCTTGACAGTCGTATGTGTCGTACCTCCGTTGATGTATAGCTTAAGTTTCACGTATACCTGTGCACTAGCGTTGTGTGCCGCGTAGGAGGTGATGTATCCCGACATCCGTTGACGTAGAAATTGAGTTCCATGTATTCTCGTGCACTAGTGTTTCGTTATGCATAGGCTGCCTGCTCGGGAAGTTAAAATATCATAGACAATATGAAATATAATGTGTGCCCGAGTTAATATTCGCGGTTCCTACGTGATGACCTTTAATACATGCACAAATAATCAATCATATAACCGAATGCGCATGTTAGTCACCAATAAGCAATCAAGTAATTCTCCTAGTTTCACTAGCCAATTTCTCCCAGTCTTTAAGACTGCTCTATCCTCCACCTCGACCTCTTAGATCGTGCCTCGGTTCCCTTGACCGAGCCTCAGCCTTCATGACTGAGCCTACTCTTCCTAGCCTCACTAGCCAACTACCTCGGTCACCTAGACCGAGCCTCGATCCTCCAGACCGAGCCTCAGCCCTCCAGGCTGAGCCTATAATAAATCAACGTGCTCATCTACCTCGGTCACCTAGACCGAGCCTCGATCCTCCAGACCGAGCCTCAGCCCTCCAGGCTGAGCCTATAATAAATCAACGTGCTCAACTACCTCGGTCACCTAGACCGAGCCTCGATCCTCCAGACCGAGCCTCAGCCCTCCAGGCTGAGCCTATAAATAGTAAAATGTGCTCAACATTTGTTTGGAAACAAAATTTTGACTGTTTGCTGGTCGGCAACGGTTGGAGACCATATTTGAGTACTGGGCGTTCTGTATGTATTCAACGTCTTAATAGTCTAAGTTCCCAGAGGAAAGTGAGGTTAGAGCCTAGGTATCACAACAGGAACCTAATTCGCTGTAACCTATAGCTCTGATACCAATCTGTCACACCCCGAAATTATCAGAGCATCGGCGTGACTGGACTGGTATCTTCATTGCACAGCGGAAGCAAATAAGCTAAGTCTTCTAGAAACTGAACGCCCGCTAAGTACTCGAGTCTCCAATGGTTCTCCTATTCCAACCGTGCATTGTCTTAGAAAAGTAACCTGAGAAAGAAACATGCGAAAAGTCAACATAAAGTTGAGCGAGTTCATAGTTTGTTTGTAAAAGATTCGAAATAAATCTTTTGAGTTGTGAAAGGTTTGAGATAAATCCTTTGAGTTGTGAAAGATTTGAAATAAATCTTTGGAATAACCGGTTTTTGAAGTAGTATTGAGAAAATGAATTTAAAAACCATTTTCTTGCCAAGTTATATGGAAACGTTGTGTTTGTAACACGTTATGTTCATAAAACCATGTTTTTGTAATGTTCGTAAAATCATCAATGCCCACCCTGACTTTGACCCGCATAATCTTATGCCTTAAATTTTGTAGAAAACATGGTATTTAATTTGTATGAACAAGTTTGTTTCGTAAGTATAAAATCCCTGGTATGTAGCAAATAAAGAAAAGAGATCACCAATGGTTTGCAAGGCCATTGATATGTGTGAAGTGCAAGTAGGAAGACTCAAACCTAGCCGATTTATGCGTCGGGCAACCAAGTCACTCAAGGTCCGTTCTGTTGGTCCTCTCAGAGGTCCGTTCTGTTGGGCCTAGAGTTGGGCTCGCTACACCCAGATAGATCTACCGCTTAAGTCCCTCGGTGTTCTGCCTACCCATTCACATGATCTAAGTAGTAAACCTCCTTACGTTAACATACCATGTATAATAGTACTTGTAAACAAAGTAACATGTATTTCACCCCCGCAGTTAAGAAAACTGAAAACAGTTAGAAAAAAGGGGGACATGAACTCACCTGAATATTCCTGTGCAAAGCTAGCTAATTACGACTTCGCGATGTCGTTCCCAAGGCAGGACTCGCTAGCGTGCATTCTACAATATTCCTAACACGGAATATCTAATAAGTTTCTAAATAAACGTAGCAACTAACTACGTGTCACCGAGCTCTACCGAATCGTTAATCGAACGATTTGACGGTAAATAGTTGATTTAATGTAAATGACTAAGTTAAACTGCCGCGAGAAGTCGATGGAGTATGTAGGAATATTCGTATAATAACTTGTATTATATATATCACGTTTTGTGTATATTTGCCGAAAATATACGTATATGCCGTCTAGGCGTATAAAATAAATATGAAGAGTTATATTTATTTTATAAAGAAATCGTCGAGTTGTTTTGTTTGAAAATAAATATACACCATATTTATTTTTGTAAAAGACTTCGCGTTGTACGACATTCAGAATAAATATATAACTATATTTATTTTAGTAACACAATTGTAGTGTCGCTTGAAATATGAAATAAATATATGAGCTATATTTATTTGTAAAAGTATACGAGTTGACGGCGTTCGAAATAAATATAACATTATATTTATTTGTAAAAGTATTTGGAATTATCAAGGTTTGAAGTATCATAAACTCGAATTCCGTTAAGCGTCGTTTTTATAATACGTGTCGTGTTTAAGGGTGTTTCTCGAAAAACGGGCAGAGTTTCCTCTATTTTTGGACGCCCCGACAACACAAGTTGTCGCTTTTATTCTCAAAAATTCAACACAATTTAATCAAGATTCAACTATGTGCAAACTTGTCTAATATATAACGAATGTAATTTATAATTAGTCGGTTTCGAGAGCTCGTTATCACGTGATACGTTAAAAGTATAAAACACGAAATAGTAACGCCGTTAAAATCTTTACCACTTCTTCGAGTCGAAAGTCGAGCTGACCGAGTCAACTCGCTGAGTTGACTGAGTTTGACCGAGTTTGACGAGTTTGACCGAGCCGACCGAACCGCTTCCTAATGTGACCCGAACCTGTAACCCGAACCGAAGTCGCTGACCAGATGACCGAGTCTTGACTGTGTTGACCGAGTCAACTGAGTTGACTCGGTTTGACCAGGTGAACCAAACCGGAGCTGAGTTGACTGTGTTGACCTGCTGTTGACCCGAGTTGACTCGGGTGTTGACCGAGTCAACCGGGTTTGACCCGAAACAAATCGTAAACGACACGTACTAAAAACTGAGATGAACTAAAGAAATTGATGTTGAGCCTACTTAACCTGAACATACTCATTTTCAATGTCCGCATCTGTGTCTTAACCGAACCACCGCACCATCGGCCAGCCCAGAGCTAATCCGAACCATACTTGAACCATTCTGAACCGAGTCACTTGAACTCGAGCCCGGACCACCGTGAACTGTCGGACTGAGAGGACCCCGCCGCCGTGTCGTCTTTATCAATCGGAACTCGTCGGATAAAGTCTTGGACCGCCTGAACCGAGCCAGGGACCGCCGGTTAAAAACAAGGACCATCGGTCCGGGATGTAACCGCCGATCACCACCATTACCGGATTCTCTCTCTCTCTCTTCTCCGTCCTCCCCAGCCGCCGCTCACCACCACCGAACGGTGGTGGTGATCCGTTTTGTCGTTTGAAAAGGGGGGGGGGTTGTCGGATGTCGCCACGCGCCGCCACCACCAGGCGGTGGTGGTGGTCGGTTGTTACACGGGTCGAGGAAGGGGGTGGGGTGTTGAGGGGATGATGATTGAAGATTGGGATCTCCTGCTATGTTGCCTGCTCATTTGAAATCGGGAGAGAGAGAGGAAGTCTTTATTCTCTGTGTGTGGGTTTGTTGTATAAACAGATAGAGGGTGAGGAATATTCGTTTGAGGGATGTGTGTATTAATAGACTTCAAGGCTTTTATTGTCTATTGTGTTTTTAGATTACCTTCAGGGCATTCATTCCACCCATAGAGTTAAGATCTCTTAAGATTTTATGGTTTCAAATCTTGGAGGCACAAATCTCTTGTAGAGATTTTGGAAGATTTGGCTGAGATTTTTAGATCTAATATAGATCTTGTTGAGATTTCCAAATCTTTAATAGATTTTGTAGGATTTTCTAGAGATTTTGCAAATCTTGCAGGATTCTTATGAATCTTGTAGAGATCTTTAGATATCTGATTTATTGTGCAGGTTCAGGCTTGTGGGTCTTTGGCTTGGGCCCGGGGCCCACCAGCTCAATCCCGTGTGTAAGTGGCCCGTAAGTCCTACGAGAACCGTTGTCAAATTCTGAACTCCGTTTTAACGTCAAAAACTAAAATACACAAAAACACGGTCGGTAGTCGTTGTTTGCACGCCCGTTCGTCGGTTACGGTAATAATAGCGAAAAATGGTATCGTTGCCGTCTTTAATCCGTTCCTCGATCTGGTTCCGACTGTAGTCACAAAAATTTTATTACGAAGCTAATATATATCGTAAAAATTTAATATTTGTCGGCGTTGTTAGTATTCTGTTCGGTTTCAACCCGTTGCCGTTTAACGTTTCACCGGTTTCTCTATAAACCACCATTCGCGCACTGTAATGACGGATAGACGTTCCCAGGCACTCCAATGGCCTAATTAAGTTAATTTGCGCTGTAAACACTATTTATTATCGCGTTAATCACTTGTTAATTACGTAATTAAGAGCTGTAAATTATGGGTTGTCACACAAATACTCATTTGATTTATAGAACCTCTTTCTATCCTATCTCCCAATTTAGGATCTGATTATTAACATAGTTACCTATATTAGGTGCCGTTTGATTTCGTGATCCTTGGAGCTTTAATTTGGTCTTATTCTCAAGACTATTAGGCAATCCCAAGTGAGTTCATAGTTCCCCTCTTTTACCGTTTTCAAATACTTTGGGGTGATACACATGTACATACGTGTTACTTTCATGCTTTTCATGCTTTTATGACATAAAGTACATGATTTTAACTCTGTTTTGCTATGTATGTTAAGCATGCTAGCTCATTGATTTCCTAGACATTTTGTTGCATATGTTTACTCAGCATATGGACACATTGATTTACATCACATTTCTGCTATGTATGTTTACTGAGCATGCTAGCATCATTGATTTCATGAACATTTCTACTATGTATGCTTACTTAGCCTACTTAGTACATGGTTTTCACATGCTACATTGGTTATGACATTTGGTATGTTTAACGGGACAATAATACATTCATTAACACTAATCATGCCGCTCGGTAGTAAGTAATGGTACCATAGGACTTGACAAATCCCGTTTCTGACTTCCTAGGTTTGTTTGGAAGTTGGGAATGACAGAATCCGATATACATAATTTAGATAAACCTTTAATTTGTTTAAGGGTTTGTCGCCACAGTCGCAAGGCTTGAATGTATGCGATAAACATTACTGCATAAATGTTCGTATCCATAAAGCATTGTTTATGCAAAACATAACATTTGATTTAAACTTAGGTTTATTCAAAAAAACTTTGTTTTGTACATTTTCCTATGGGGTTGAGTAAATACTATTTATTCACCATACATGACATTTGTGTTTCAAATAGACATTATCATATAGTTTGAGTAGATACTTTCTACTTGCTATACATTTCATTTGGGTATACATGATACAGTTTACACATGACATTGAACATGGTTTACACATAAACATTTTGACATTCGTTTTAAACAAGACATTTTGGTTGATTATTGATAAGTGACTTATATAACGGGGCTATATGTTATATGATAAAAGCATGGTGGATACGCCGCTGGTATTTCCTATATATAAGTGCTTTTATTGTATTATACATTGTTGTGTTATCTAAACCACTTCGACAAGACATGAAACATTTTATACAAGTACACGACATTGTTTTACAAATTACACATTTTATACAAACTCATTTATACTTGGTTATTCATTTAACCACGTTTATCCTTTTATATCATTGATTTTCACATTGATTTTCAAATGATTTTATAAAGGAAAACATTTTACAAGGTTCATGACTACATTTTTGTTAAACACTTCTTTTAACTACAAGTCATGAATCCTGCATAAACAAAATCTATGTATCTCACAGGCATTTTTATGCTGACGTACCTATTTTTACATGTGTTTCAGGTGCTAATGCATGATGATGTTTGTGCTACACTTAGGCGGACTTGGGCCTTAGTGACTTAAAAGACAGTTAATTATGTTATGTTTCTGTTAAATTTCAAGACAATGTAAACACTTTAATCAATAATACAAAACTTTAATTACCATGGTTGTTGAAATAATAATTATGTCGCTCCACTCCCTGACGTTTCCGCCGCGGTTTGTTGTTTTACGCGGCCGGGGTGTGACATTGTTAAGTTTGGACACTGTTACAGCCGATACAAGTCGGTTGTAAATTCTGATCAGATTCTGTTTGAATTCAGCTTTCAATTAAAACATGTTTATGACACTATAAACCCTGTTTTCAGCAATCAAAACCCCAACAACATCCCATATACGAATTTAGCATCAAGTTTCATTATCAAGATTATACATAATCAAAACCCTAGCATGCATACAT
Source organism: Helianthus tuberosus (assembly GCA_030545235.1). Taxonomy (NCBI): domain Eukaryota; kingdom Viridiplantae; phylum Streptophyta; class Magnoliopsida; order Asterales; family Asteraceae; genus Helianthus; species Helianthus tuberosus. The sequence goes on along the minus strand of CM060354.1, from coordinate 107,513,701 downwards.
GATCATAGAGTTACTAACTAACAAGTATCATCATCTACACATTAAAATACATAATCCTAGCAAACCCTAACACATAAAATCCATGTTATCATGCATCAAGAATCCAAGAAATCAACGAAACGCAGCCATGGATAACAAGTTATGAGTGTGTATTTGAGAGATTACCTAAAGCGATAGAGTTGAAGATCAAGAACCCGAAAAAGATGAGTTCTTCCTTTCTTCTTCTTGAGTTTGCTAGAGAGAGAGAGTAGAGAGAGAGGGAGAGGTCGACATATGGGGGTTTGGGGGCGGCCTAGGGTTGGGTTTATGTTTATTATATATATTTTTTTAAAACCAATTTTCAACAATTGCATAAATGGTCCCTTAAGTTTCCAAGTTACAAACTTGGGTAGAAAGTTACCATCATAACTTTGTGTAATGGCTTTCAAGCCCCTCTATTTGCAAAGTTAATCAATTTAACTTTGTGTGTTTGATCGTATGTTAAAACTAGTGCATTTATAAATTGAAATTAACCGAAAAGGGTTAACAGCGTTAACCTGAAAAAGTGGGATGTCACATTATCCCCAAGTTGAAAGAATTTTCGTTCTGAAAATTGAGTAAGTATAAGTTGTGTCGCTAAGTTTGATTGAGTTTTTCCCCAGGCTGTCACACTAACTCATAATTTCTAGTTTAGTGCTTTATTAGGGTCATAAGTCGAGCGGTTTTGACCCCCGCTTTGACTTTCGAATCCGACCCGTTTGATCGATCTTAGGATTGGACCAAGCAAATTTTTGTGACCATAGTTGTATAGGGGATAACCTACTGAGGTCAAACCTTATGGTCACATGGTTTGGTTAGTTTTATGATAAGTCGCTTTTATGTTCTTTAAAAATGACCAAAATGCCCTTTTTGCGCCTAAATTGATTTCAAGCATATGTAACCAAAGTTTTGACATCTAAACTGATGTTACAACATTATCAAACATGTTTTGGCATATAAGACTTATCATAGGACATATTTAACCACCCGATCATATAATTACGCTTCTAACCCGTTAAAGTAGCGTAAACTACCTTAACGAGTTATAACGGGTCAAAAGCACTTAGAGATCATTCCAAATCAGAATGTTGAGTTTGTTAAACCATATCATATGAGTTCCAACACTCGTTTGGTTTATAAGACTTCATTCTATCCAATCCTCCGATTAAAATCCCGACACACTAACATAGTTTTCCGATATTAGGACACACTTGAATCCTTGATCTCTTGAGCTTTGTTTGATCATTTGAACAACACTTATACGCAATCCCAAGTGAGTACATAGTTCCCCTCTTTTACATTTTCAAATGTTTTGAGGTGATTCATATGTACCTATTCTTATTTTCAAAGATATGGTTTACATATACAAAACAATTTTTAATGTGAGTACATAGTCCCCTCTTTTACATTTTCAAATGTCTTGGGGTGATTCATATGTGCCTATTGTTATTTTCAAAGATATGGTTTACATATACAAAACAATTTTAATGTGAGTACATAGTTCCTCTCTTTTACATTTTCAAATGTTTTAGGGTGATTCTTATGTGCCTATTGTTATTTTCAAAGATATGGTTTGCATATACAAAACGACTTTCAATGTGAGTACATAGTCCCCTCTTTTACGTTTTCAAATGTTTTGTGGTGATTCATATGTGCCTATTGCTACTTTCTTATTTTCATCATATTATACATGTTTTGTTTATCTAGTACATATGGTACATGATTTCAAAGACATTTTGCTTCGTATGTTGACCTAACATACCTAGTACATGTTTTCAAAGACATTTTTGCTTCGTATGTTGACCCAACATACCTAGTACATGATTTCAAAGACATTTTTACTTCGTATGTCGACCTAGCATACCTAGTACATGGTTTCAAAACATTTTCACAACATGCTTACATTGTTCTAGACATTTTGGTGCGTTGAACTCAACAATGATACATTCATTAACATTGATCACACCGACCGGTAGTATGTAATGGTACCATAGGATTAACAATCCTGTTCCCGCTTCCTAGGTTTGTTTGGAAGTGAGCTTAGGGAACGACAGAATCCAATGAACATCTGATAGACCTTTGTCCTTATAAGGGTCTATCCGACAGTCAACAAGGCTTGAATGTATTCGCCAATAATCCATATATATGTTTACACAATAAAAGAAATGGTTTGTAAAACAAAACCTTTGATTAAACAATAATTTTTTTCTTTCAAAAACATTGTTTTATACAAGACATTATTTCCTATGGTTTAAGCAAAGACCTTTTGTTTACACAAGACATTGTTTTATACAAGACATTGGGTTATACATGACATTGGTTTACATAAGACATTGTTTTACACATGACACTGGTTTAAACAAGACATTTCATTTGATGGTTTACGATAAGTGATATAGATAACGAGACATGTGTAATATGATAAAAGCATGGTAGATACACCGCTGGCACTTCCTCTATATAAGTGCTTTTATTATCTTACATAACATAGCGTTATCTAAACCACTTCAAACAAAGACAAGACATGACATATTTTATACAAGACATGACATATTCTATACAAGACAAGGCATATTTTATACAAGACATTTTCATTTGGTTATTTACTTAACCGTGCATCATTTCTTTAAAATCATTTGATTTTCATGTGATTTCATAAAAGAAAACATTTTTATAAGGGTTCATGGCTACTTTTGTAATAGTTAAACATTTCTTTTAACATTCAAAGCCACGAATCTTCATCACAAAACCTATGTTATTCACATGCATTTTTATGCTGACGTTTCAATTTTCACATATGTTTCAGGAGCGAATGTTTGACTATGAGCATGCTTCACATAGGGCGAACTTGGGCCTTAGTGCCTTTAAAATTTGCAAGACAATTATTGTACTTTGTTGTTTTATTTCCAAGACAATGTAAACAATTAACTTAATAATACAAAACTTTATGTACCATGTGTTGTGAAACAATAGTTCTGTGACATGACTCCCCTACGTTTCCATTGCGGTTTGTTGTTTTACGCGGTTGGGGTGTTACAGTTGGGTTGGCCAAAGTTAATGAATGTCACTCGTGTCATGGATAACGCACCAACATGTTTCCCACATTATTGAAAGCATAATGTTATATATAAACCATAGACTTTGTTTTGAAAACTTGAAAACGGTTTAGCACATATGAATCACCCCAAAACATTTAGAAAATGTAAAAGAGGGGAGCTATGTACTCATTTTGATTGCGTATATGTCCTGTGTAAACAAAGCTCAAGTGTGCAAGTGGTTCCTAATGTGTCGGATAACTATATGTTAGTGTATTGGGACTTTAAACGGAAGATTGGATAGAATTTGGTTATAAACCAAACGAGTGAAGGAACTCGAGTAATATGGTTTATTAAACCTTACATTCTAATTAGAAAGAGTTCCTAAGTGCTTTGACCCGTTACGACTTGTTAAAGTGGTTTACGCCACTTTAACGGGTCGTAAGCGTAACTATGTGTTCGGATGGTTAAATAAGTCCTATAATGAGTCTAACATGTTAAAACAAGTTTAATTATGTTGTATGATCAGTTTAGATGTCAAAACAATGTTCTTATATGCTTAAAACTATTTTATGCGCCAAAAGGGCATTTCCGCCAATTTAAAAGTACATATAATGACTCATCATATGACTAACCAAACGACATGACCATAAAGTATAACCTCAGAGGGTTATTCCCTATATCAGTATCGTCATAAAAATGCATTTGGTCGAATCCTAAGATTGACCAAACGGGTCAGATTCGAAAGTCAAAGCGGTGGTCAAACCACTCGACTTTCGACTAAGAAATAAGCACCTAACTAGAAATGACGCGTTAGACATGTTGGAACATGTATAATAATGTTATAAAACTGATTTGGTGTCAAAAATTTAAGTTTTAATACCCGAAAATGTTTTCGTCGTAAATGCACTTTTATGCATTTTTTTACTTTTAGTTCGTAAAAGTTTGACTCGTCATTTCGCCTATTAAACCTAGGAATCAGAAGGTGCAATCGTAAGGGATTAATACCTTCGTGATTAAGATTACGTTGCAAAGTTCAATTTAAACTTTAACCTGACCAAAATGGTCAGAACCGAAAGTCAAACAGAAAGTCAAACTGTTTGACTTTTGGCTCATAAATAGCCAAAATAATGAAATAGACTAGGAGAGAACACTTACTTGTGTTCTAGGAAAGAATTAACTTCAGTAGGAGGTTTCCAATTGCTGGAAACAAGCTCCAAGAGAAGAGAGGAGGAATTTGGAAATGAGCAAGTTGAAATGAACAACTTGATCACTTATTTATAGTGATCAAGACAAGTGCCCATCCAGGTGTTAAGGCAATGCTTAGTGTCTTCCCAGGTGTCCAAAGGAGAAGAGAAGTGGAAAAAATCACGACTTGGGGGCCAAATAATGCAGCTGGGAATGCCAGCTGCAAAACTGCTGTGCTGGGTGTCCCTTGTGGACCGTAAGGATGGGGTCTTACAGTTTGTAAGACCCTCTAAACCCATATTCTTTCACATATTGACAGTTTTGACCCTTGGACTTGTATTACGACTTTTTTTTTTTTTTTGCCAATTTTAACCCCTTTAACCTAATATTTAGGTTATATAAAGGTGTTAAGGCATGTGTGACTTGGATTTTGTTCTAAAAATGTCGTGAATATCGTTTCGCTCGATCGTACAATCTGTATTTCGTAAATAAAATATAACATTTTATTAAATACGAAAATGATCGAAATTGTACAATGATTGAAAATATGCAAATGTCACACGGGTGACGAATGATCTCCTTTATGCAGTTGTCGAGTGATGCTAAATTGGGTAGTTGTCGGACGAGATTAAGTTACAGTTAAGTTTTTAGGCCATTAATTGTTATGCCCTAGATACGGCTCGGTATGGTTAATCGGCCTATGGACTAAGATGCTTTGAGGGTCGTCCTTTGATGTTTAAGTAATCTGATCCACACTAGAAGGGATTACGTATAGGATGATTGGACCTTGATTATGGGTGAGATGTGGGTCTTTTCAGGTGACATGTTAGAGTCGTTAAACTTTAAAATGTTGATAACGTATTGTAATTAACGATGGTGATTTTGCAAAGATGGTATTTTAGTTTTCAAATAAAGTAGTTATGATGTGTTTTAAATGCTTTAACTTCAACTATTAGAACTCACTTAGCATAGCTGACTTTTACATGTATGTTAGATTGTTTTGAAGGCGTTTGATTTGAGTCGATGTTGCTCTTGGTTAGCGGATGGGGTTACTCATGATGGGTGGAAGGCATTCGAGTTGTTAACGATTGAATAACATTTCAAGTTTAAATAAATCATGTACTATTTTTAATCGAAAATTTCCGCTGCGTATTTTGAGTAATGTCTTATTTTTTAAACAGTACACTATGATGTGACTGACAGTAAGGTGCCCGCTTTGGGGGCCTTACATATAGGGTTCTAATAATGGAGGCAAGAAAATTAATGGGTGGCGTGGGATAAAATGCTTAGCCCTAAACGACATGGTGGGTTGGGCATTGGCAATATCAAAAGTTTAAACCTTGGTCTTCTTGCTAAATGGTGGTGGAAGCTGAAAATGGAGAACAATGCTTTATGGGTCCGAGTCGTTAAAAGCATCCACGCAAATAAAAATGGTACGTAGGCTTTCACTTTCAATAGAATATTTCCAGGAATTTTGAAAGATATTGGGTCAATAGAAAAGGATATGGTGGCTTTGAATTTGTCTCTTCGGGTTAATCTCAAAGGAGTGGTGGGGCACGGGTGAAAATTTACTATTTTGGCATGACAATTGGTGTGGGTCGGGACCGCTTAAAGACTGGCACAAGGAACCTTTCAAAATTGCTTCTAATATAGATGCAATGGTTAGCGACCACTTGATTCTGGACGAAAATTATAAATGGGTTTGGAGTTGGGATAGGGAGCCGATAAGGGGGAATGAAGGGGAGCAACTAGGCTCTTTAAAAAATATTCATGAAAGTTTTTCAATGAAGGGTGGAGCAGATTTTTGGACTTGGAACAATGATAAGGAGATGTTGACCATGGCAATTATTAGAGCAAAAAGATTGGACGCACTCATCCAACCAACAATTCTTATTGGCCATTTTGGAATAATTGGCTTCCTCCTAAAATTAATTTATTCGCATGGAGAGCTTCGGTGAAACGAATTACATCAAATACGAACTTAGCTTTGAGGGGAGTTATTACCGGAGACTTATTATGTGCGAGATGTGGTCTTGGGGAGGAGACGGTGGAACACATTCTTTGGGATTGCTGGATCGCTAAATCGATATGGTGGTCCTTTTTGGTGTGGTTGAAGGTACCATTCCCGAACGAAGATCGTAATTTGAAACAACTATTCCTCACGACTAAAGAAATGAATGGGTCAAAAGAGTGGAAGAAAGTCGTTGGAGAGGTTATAATGACTACGACTTGGGAGATATGGAAGGTGAGAAACGAGAACATCTTCGAAAACAAACATATCCACTTCACAACGACGATGGACATGATCAAAGAAAACTCCTTTTTTTGGATTAGGAGTAGATCGAAATAGTGTAATATTAATTGGTCTAGATTGTAACACCTCGGAAATTTTATCGAATTATATGGCAACACGTGTCCGATCAACTCTCGATTATGCCAAGTTATTTGGACGAAAGGGACTAAATGTGTAAAAATGTGGAAGATTGGTTGTGGAGGGACCATTTATATCAACATGCCAATTTATTTGGCCTCTGAGTGACCCTTACGGACCGCAAGGCTTAAAGCCTTACGGACAATAAGGTAAATAATTCATTGTCACTTGTAGTAGGTTATGGACAATAAGGTTTAATACCTTACGGACCGTAAGCAGTTTAAATCTGCGTGCGCGCTAGGTCCTTATGGACCGTAAGCTGCCACCCCTTACGGTCCGTAAGGAGTGCAGCTGGCAGAATTGGCAGTCTGCCATGGCAGCCTGCATGTATTTCCATCTAGCTCGCGAATTTTAACTATCCTTCAGCTTCTAACACCTTATAATTTACCTGGAATCATCCTAGAACCAATGCCAACACATGGCATCATCCTATGAGCACATTTCTACTATAAATAACAACCAAAGTTCACCAATTTCTTTGCTCATTCATTTCTTTCTCTCTAACCTACTCTTAGATTTGTTTCCTGATCAAAAGGAAGCCTCCCACTAAGTTCATATTCCTCCTGGAACACTTGTAAGTGTTCTTTCATAGCTCTTTAATAGTTCTAGGATAAGTAATTAGCCGAAAGTCAACCAAATTGACTTTTGCTTTGACTTTCGGTTAAGACCGTTACGGTCAAGCCAATGTTCAAATTGAACCTGGCTACATGATCGTAATATGGCAGGTGATAATCCCCTATGAGGGCACCTCCTGAAGATCACGTTAAGTTGGTCAAATGACGGGTCAAAGTTATGTTAAAATGAAAGTCAAAACGCAGTTTTTTGGAAAATGTTTAAAATGAACTTATAAACATCTAAACACCAATTTTTAACATTATATCAATTGGTATAACATATTAGAACATGTTAAAGCATGTTCAATCCGTCATTTCTAGTTTATAGTTCGGTTTGCAACCGAAAGTCAAGCAGTTTGACTTCTGCTTTGACTTTCGATTCTGACCCGATTTAGCTAAGTTAGCTACTAATTTGAAGTTGTATTATGATCATATTAATGTATGGAATAACCCTCTGAGGTTATACCATTTGATCCTAATCAGTTGTCGGGTTTTATGCAAGTTCATGTATTATGCCATAATATTGACCAAAATGCCCTTTTGAGCATAAAATGGTTTTAAACCATAATGAACTTAAAATTTGTAATACCTACTGATGTAGTAACATATTAAACTTGTTTTAGCATAATGAACTTGACACTGACTCATCCGATCACCCGATACTGCCTACGGTTGACTTATGTAACTTAGTTTATGTAAGTTAACCGAATTGGGTCAAATTCCTTCAATTTCACTTCTAATCAGAATATATTATTGGTTGCCCTATATTATACAAGTCATAGTACATGTGAGGGTTTAAACCACATTCTATTTGGTCACCACTTAATCTAGCGAACCGTACCGTTTTCTTTATATTAGTTAACCGGTCCAAGTCTTATGACTTGAATAAAGACCCGTTAACATTCTAATGGATAATAAATCCATTCATTCCAGACTAAGGGCGTCCAGTAAATTTCAACCTTGTTAGTTGTTTTGTCTGAATGACTATGCTTATATTTATCTTTGGATTGTAAAGACTTAAGCCAGGTAAATAATCTTAACCTATTTTCCCTATACGGGCTTGGGATACGGTAAATTATTACCGCTTGGTCGGGTATGGGATCAACGACCTTTGTGTCCAAAATCCGAATAACCCGTTTTAATTCGTTTTGCTTGATAATTTAAACATTTATGGTTAATGCGACCGTGTCCTGGATATCCTCGGCTCATTTAATTGCAAGTGGCCACGACCTAAGCATGGGGTGTAGGCATACACCCGACAAATGCAAATGCTATGATAAAATATTTTCTTACCCTTTAATGGGGATACCCTTTTATGAGTTAAAGTGGTGTGTCGGTTAATCATCTCTCGGAGTTTACTTCCGGGCCTTATATGTATTGACAAGCATGTAATATTGATAACAAGAGATATAGTTTGTCCCAAGTTTTTTTTTTATGAAAATTGATATACCTATGGTATATAAAATCATTTTTGAAATATTTTCAAAATGTGTCGTTTTTTTTTTTGTATTTACTAGTGTAAACTGACGTATCTTCAAAAGACTAAGCGAAGGTTACAAAGTACGTTTCGAGTCAAGGGATTGCCGGTTTGTGGCAATTTCATCTTTGATGATGGAGGTTGAGTCGTTTTGGTTTTGTGTTTGGTTTTTGCCTACTTTATTTTCATGATGTAATGTAGGCTAGGTTATGGGTTGTCTTAGATATTTTGGTTTTGTTTTGTTTACATATACGGGGCATGTCCTGTATATGAATTAGTGTGGAGCTCACCATCACTACTTGTACTTTATTGGGATTGTTTTAATAGAATCACCGGGGTAACCCTTTACCCAAAAAAAAGGTTACAAAGTACGTAAATAGGTTGGAAGCTGCCCGGTAATTGCTTAGTGGAATTTGCATCTCCAAGCAAGAAGCCTAGTGGTCTTATATGTAATCATTTGTTATCCGATCCGCCTGTGGATCTTTTATACACTTTGGTCTGTATATTATTTTTGAACTTCTGAACATTTGTAATTTGTAATAATTATTTTATACTCTCAAGACTTCCGCTGTGTTAATTGTGAATATCTATATCAATTTGTCATACCCCAAATCCGGGCCCACCGGGAAATCAGGGTGTGACATAGATGGTGCAAATTTAACATTCAAGATGTAATTCTGTAATTTCGGGTTCCAGTTTCTTGCTGGCCCGGTTTCTATTATATTTTATAGAAGTTTCACCGTTAAAAAAGTTATAAAACCGGATAATATTATGTTTATTGTACAACCGGTTTATTATCTTTGTTTGAATAAATTGACATCAACAAAGACGATGTCACTATTATTATTAAGTATTTTGATTTTGGTAACAAATTTAATTATGATAAACCGCGTGACCCAAACAAACACTCCTCTTTATTCATATCCTATTTTTAACTAACCTTAATCAATGCAAGTTAACTACTATGATCTTGTGTAACTTTCAAATGTGGATAAATTACGCACATCACTAATTAATTTTATTAAACTTGTAATTGAGACCTTTTCAACATGTTAATGGTAAGCTATATAAACAGTTATAAGGAAAACTTCATAATATTGTTTAAAAAAATTGATACATTTTTAAAAAATATGTTATTTTTTTTTTTGAACGGCAAAACTTCTATATTAAAAAGATAGAAACTGGGTCAGCAAGTAACTGGAACCCGACAACTACAAAATTACATAACGAATATCGAAATCAACCCATCTTTGCCCAATTTAAGTTACAATATTTAGATCTACTTGTAATCCAAAGATACGAATTTTTCTTAATAGCGTCCGCCGTTCTAATGAAGTGGGTGTGAATGTTGTTGAATGTCTAGTCGTTCCTCGCCTTCCATATCTCTCACGTTGTTACCATTAAAGCATGCCGATAGTCTTCTTCCAACTTTTTGACCCGTTCAACTCATTAGCCATGACAAGAATTTGATAAAGAGACCAGTAGTCGTTTGGGAAAGGTAACTACAGTAGGTAACTACAGTATTACTGACACATGATTTTAGAAGCTACTCCTTTTCATGCCGATTAGATTGGAAGGTATGGTATGGTGTGGGGAGGATGGGCCGCCACGTAGACCGCACGTAAGCGGGTGTGAGGATGGGCCTAATGTAACACCCCGTGTTTTCACGAGTGAAAGTCAAAGTCAAGGTCAAAGTCAACGACCGATTTTCGCGCAACTCAACTCGTAGAATTGTTTGTATGGTATTTAGATTATGTGGAGTAATTGTCGTACATTGCAATAAACGAATCATTCTAGCCGTATTTCAATCGACCTACGACTGTGAACGATAGGAAGTAACAATGCGATGAAGTTAATCAAGCTATGCAAATCGAATCGACATCAAAATCGTAACTCGAACTGTGTATTTTTACTTGCCGTTATACGTGTGTGTGTGCCTTACGTGTTACTTGTGCATGTCTTATTTTATATTATACATGTTGAGATAATCAAGCGAACTCAATCGAACTCGAAGTCTAACCCGAATACAAACGAACCCGAACCCCGAGTCGAACCATATAAGTAGTAGTTGGGACTGAAAGTAATTTGACTAGGAACCCTATCGAATCGCTCGTAAGCCGAAGCCGAATCAACATCGCGCCGAATCCACCAAGGGAGGCGGCATCCGCACGGATGGCCAGTCCGCACGGATGGCCAGTCCGCACGGATTGCCAGTCCGCACGGATGGCCAGTCCGCGCGGGTAACCTACCCGGGTGCGTGCCATGCGCACGGCCCATCCTTTCCCCTTTTGGCATCCTATAAATACACGGGTCACTCTCCACTTTTTCCACTTTTGGCAAGTGACGTCCGAACCATACGCATTCTTCGTCTTTTCTCAGATTTCTTCCAATCCAGGTAAGATCTTGCACTAATTCTTGTACATCTTTGATCTCTACACAATTCTACACACTTCTATCTTTCGGATCTTCGATTTTAACCAAGAAATCATCCGGATATGAGGTATTCTCTAGTGACGTCATCATGAAGTTCATAAGAACTTCAAGCTTGACCTCATTCCACCTAGAATATCTCAGATCTAAACGATTTCTACAAGTTTTTACAATAATTTCACCTAGATCTAAACTTTTCTAAGGATAAAAGAGTTGAAAGAAATAGACCAAAGTTCTTTCCCACTTTTACCCTTGAAACCGGTACAAATCCGATCAGTCCTTGTGTTTTACTCATCAATAGTAATGCCCTAGTTCCAGATCTGGAATTCTACCCGTAGACAACTGATTTCGGGGTTAACCGGGAGAACTGTTCTGAGTCGCCGACAGGCTGAGTTAGGGTGGTTCCTGGCCGGTCTAGTCACGCGGGTGGGAACACAACTCCAAGTGGTTGCCACGTGATCAGAACGTCTCGATAAACGACAACAGAAACCAAGTGTAGACGAACGGAACAACCAGACTCGTTGTCCGCACGGACGAGCTCGTACGCGCGTACGAGCCATACGCACGTACAGGTCATACGCACGAGTGGTGATCCGCACGGACTACCCTTGGGACCCACTTTCCAAACAAGGTTTGAGTATCGACGAACGAGCAATCCGGACGGACAACCTCTGAATGGATTACTCTTCGGATCATGAGATACTAAGGCCTTAAAACGAAAACCAAACAATTTTCATCCGCACGGCCAAGCCGTACGCACGGACAGACTATCCGGACGGATTGTCTCTGCCCGCGCGCACAGGCTGTCCGCAAGGACTACCATACGCACGGACCGCCGTCCGCGCGGCCGGCTTGAAAGGTAGAAACACTTTGGTGTTTTCAAAATGCTACAACGAAAACTTCAAAGCACAAGCCATCATACACAAACACATCTTAGGAAGAAACAATCCACTTGAACATTCATCCACACAAGCAACCTAACCGTACGGATAAGTCGTCCGCACGCACAACTAGTCCGCACGGGTTGCCACCCGCACGGACAGTCACACGCACGGACAACTTACCCGGATGGAACACCATCCGCACGCACCACCATCCGCACGGATAGGTCATGCGCACGGATGACTGATCCGCACGGTCAGTCATTCAGCCCCCTCTCACCCGTACTGTTTTACGCGACACTTACCGTTACATTATCAAATCTATTCAGGCTAATCGTACTCGCTGTAAAGTGCTCCCTTCAATCCACTATCGCTGTGAGTATACTCGAACCCTTTTTGCTTTAACACTTTTGGGTGTTACATACGTTACAACTATTCAAACTACATCTATCACACTACTCAAGCTATTTTAGCGCTTAACCATTAATGCATGTTATACGTGGCTTATGAATGCTTGTTTGTTATGTTTACACATGGAATGCTGTCTACCTGCCTTAGCAACGATAGTACTATAGTTTGGACTCAGCACCCGTTCTCACGGGGGTTGTTAAGGATCTTTTACTTGCATGGATTACAGTGGTAATCGTGTATTGCGAACTGCCTCGGGCAGTCAACCCGCAGTCATTGGTATCGATGGATCCGTGTCGATAACTAACGTGCTTCATTTCACTATGTGTACGTGCTGGTTACGCGTAAATGAATTCGAACTCTATATGCTATTATCAAACTTGTGTGCTCACCTTTACATTTTATGTATTGACATTATTTTTAACGTATGTGACAGGTGCTTAGGACGCATATGTGGTAGGAAATGGAAGCTAGAATAAAGCTTTAGAGCCCAACAAATAGTTGTCTGTAGATAACTTATTAGGGGTCTCTAGACGCAGATAAACAATTGCTACTTATTTGAATCTGAGTTGTCGGAACAGAATATTTGTTTTGATGTTGCCTGTAATAACTTGTTTGACTATTTATGTTACGGTATGGGACGTAATGTTTACTTAAATGGTGATGATAGTTGTTATGGAAACTTCTGGACAATCTGTTTCGCTCAGTGCCGCGCCCCGATGATTCCGCCATCGGTTGGGGTGTGACACCTAAAGGGGATGGACCTAGGGGGTGGAGGATGAACCCCTTTATATATATCTATGTGTGTATGTATAGGTGTGTGTGAGTGGGTGAGGCCCGGCTTGGGCGGCGAGCAGCGGACGGAGAAGACGGAGCAGGACCGGCGACGGAGCTTGGGGTGGAAGGTTTGGGGCGGCGGTGAGAGGACGGGCATAGGGACGAGCCCCATACCTTCCTGTCTTAGTTTAAACATAATTCAAAGAAAAATATATGTTATGATTGTGACATTAATAATTTGGTGGGGAAGTTGGAGATATAAAGCAAGGTAGTTATGCTTTGGTATAACTATACATACATATTTTAAAGTGGTGAACCCCAAAAATTGTCTGGTTTTTTCACACTTTTCATCACCAAACTGATTGCCAAAACATGTCATTTTGAAAAATATGAGTTGAATCAAGAAAATATACCATTTCAGGTAGTATCCAATAACAATAGATCACTGATTATAACTTTAAATAGTTTGAGTTGAATTAACAGAAAATACAATATAATAATAAGTAAAATTTGACTCATACCGTTCGTATGTAAAATATGGGTTGCATTAATTTGAGCTTTTTATGTTCATACCGTTAAACAACAACTCTAACACGATTTTCACGCTGGGTAAAATGGGTTATAAAAACTTTAATCATTGGTGTAAGAAAGTCGCCAGGTATTTGAATTTGATAAAATGTAGAAGGATGTTTGGTGGACTGCCCAACAGTGACACTTGAGGAGCAGATGAACTCCTATTAGTTTACCAACTAGATAATTTAATTTATTAATTTAATGAAAAGTTCTTGGAAAGTTGCAAAATCATTTTACGAAAATTCGTTGAGTTTATGTACACACTAGGTTATCACCCGGGATTGCTTCCCGGGCTCGAGAAGTTACTTATATTAATAATTATTTATTATTAATACATACTTAAAATCATTCAAAAGTATGACATATTAAATGTTTTCGCTATAAGAAGATTTATAAACTTTACATAAACTTAATCACGGGTTGTGAAGTTGTACGCAGACTTGTAAGCTTATTGATTGCTTATAATTAGTGTTTATAATTTACTTTGTATTATAAATTCAATAATAAACAATTAAAAAAAACTTTATAAAGCCAAAACCTTTCAGGAGATGAAACTTTTTTTTGCATTAGATATACTTTTTTTGCCCTTAGATTTGCTACTATAGAAAACCTTTTGTATAGATTAACAAACTTCATGTTGTCGATTCCATTCAAAGGATTCTTGTTTAGTGGCTTATAATGTTTTTGATAAACTAAGGCATCTTTCATCTAATGAGCTTGAAATGTTAAAATCTGGAAAATAGCTAGCAAAGCGAAGTTACTAAATGTAAAAGACAAACCTTTAGCGTAGGAATCAACTTAGCTTCTGCCACTTTTCGGAACCATGTGAGGTTGCTTCGTACTTTGATAAAAGCTGATCAAGAACCTATACAATTAATCATACACATCCCAAAATTAATTATTTATTTGTTATGTCATCTTTCTATTAACTTAATTGATAAAAGACATTCCATTGAACTGAGGCTAAATTACAAATTCATTACACCAAAACCATTCCGTCGAACTCAAAATCATATAGATACCTCGCAATAAAATCAAAATCAGATAAGTACAAGAGCTTACTTTATGTACAAACGCATCTGCGATGGGCGTATTGAAAACATATCTAAAATAAATTCACAGTTCAAGAGCTTACTTTATGTACAAATCTCGACTTCATCCTGGCTGGACTCTTGTAACGCTGTTTGACCAAACTCAAACAACTGTTTGCAAAATTATGATTTTTAGTGGTTCAAAAGTCTGTTTGACCAAAGTTAAAACACTGTTTACCAAAATTAAAACGCTGTTTGACCAAAGTCAAACTACTGTTTGGAAAAAAAGAACCACTGTTTTCTCCACAAAACACTGTTTTAACCCAACAACGTTTTGAAACCACTGTTTAAACTAACAGTCGTTTCGAAACACTGTTTAACCCAACAGTGGTTTCAAACACTGTTAAACCCAACAGTGGTTTCAAAAACACTGTTTAACCGAACACTCGTTTCAAAAGTGGTTTCAAAACACTGTTTTAACCCAACAGTCATTTCAAATGAGCTTAGGGTGTGAAGATCACTCGAATATATAAAATTGTACACTTAACAAATACCTTTATACGTCTAAAAGCTAATATTTGTGCTTTAAGAACATGCAGTTGCTGATAGTCTTTCTTTAGCTCCATCAAAAGCAAGTAGATGTTCTGTCTTTTTTGGATCATCTGCCAAGAACAGACACCTTCATAGTAATAGTGCATCACCCAACATAAGCCTTCAGTATATTTATGAACCTGTGAAAAGTGAATATATATATATTTTTAGATTCCGTATTGGTAGAAATTTACAAGAAGACTTTCAAGCAGTCAAATTAAATATATAAAACACGCTAATGTTTATAAAGCATATCACTAAATCCACAAACAAAAAAAGAGGCCACAAAATCTACCAGCTGTATATGGCAACATCAACCAACTGTTACAAGTTCACTCGTTTTTTCTCTCTTATGTTCCTTCTGTTTTAGTTTCTTTTTCTTTCTTTTTTTACTTTTAAGAGAATTAGAGTCTAAGAAAGTTAAAATCTTACAACATCTCTCCGTATTTCCTCAAGTTCTTCTGGGGAATTTGTAGAAAACTTCTCTTCATAGTACCTCTCTTTCCAACCAGGCACTCCCAGTTTTATCTGACATCAAAAAACATGTTGAACATAAGAACATGAACACTAAACAGATTAATAGATCTTGATATTTGATTACAACTACGCATTTTTACGTTCTTATAAAAAAATAAGTAATGCACTCATTGTAAGCAAAAAAATTAGACTTTCTATGCATCTCTAATCACCTTATCCTCGTCAGGCTCGTCAGAATTAAAAGCATCAGATTTCTCACGAAGTATCTCCTTCAGTTTTGTTTTCAGTTCTTCTTTGTTATCAAGTGGTTGAAAATTAGTAACAGTTAAGACAATAGAAAAAAACATGCACCACATATAAAAAGTTCTCCAGCAGGAAACATACATCATCTCTTTCAAGACTGCTCTCAGCTTCAACGATGGCAGCACCAACAGTAGACCCAGAAGACCTGCGCGCAAGTTTTTGTGCTCGCGAGTCACCCTTAGATTGGTATGGTGATGGTGAAGGCCCAGAAGCAAGTTGTGACCCATGAAACCGCCCTACTGCAACTAATGATTCAGGTTCTAATTCTGGTCTAGCATCATCTCCTCTTGTTTTTTGAGCTTTTGCTTGAGCTTTGTCTCGTTTTATCCTTTCGGCTTGTCTCTAAACAAAACATTCAAAAAGTAGACATTAATATTTTTCGACTTTTTCTAAAATATTATTAATATATAAATCACATGTTTTAACCTAATGTAAACGGCTTCTTTTCTGAAAGATTTGATCTTCATATGAACCCACAGCCTGAATAAACTGTTCCACTTTGCTAAGGTCTGGCTGGGAATGAATAAAAAAAAGTAATAAACAAATGTTGAACACTAAAAGACTTAAATGACTAAAAGGTAGAAGCCACAAAGAAATAGAATCAATATAAACATATAACAAAAGATAGTCACCTTGCTTCCATTAGTTAGATACCCGTTCAAGGTCCTGAACTCCTTTTTATATACGGATAAAAGTAAATTTATTGCACCCTGAAGAAAAGATAATTAGAAAATTGAACTTTTTATTTACACTATAGTCACTTGCAAAAAAGTTGGAAATGTACCTCACGAATTTCTAAAGTGGGCATATGTGGTAGAAAATCGTTCCCAACAAAGAAACACATGAAGATAAAATCATCAACTATTCGTTCAAAATCAATCTTGAAAGAAGATTAGGGATTCTCATCTCGAATTCAAGGTATTCTCTAAGGGTCCAAATGTTGAGACACTGCAAAAAAAAAAAAAAAAAAAAAACATGAACATGTAAAAATGACAACAAAAGTGTCAATAAAATAAACATAATTAACTATAAATAGTAAAATACATGGTGTACAGCTTCATAGGCACGACAGCAGCACCGCCTTTTTCATCAAACTCACCCGCCTTCCTCTTTGCCTTCCCTTCACAAGCTGCTGCTAAATGACCTACTTGACCACAAAGAAAACACTTGTCTTGTTGTCCATGCGTATATACGACCTGAGATGTCAAAATGATATAACATAAATTATAAGTTCACTACACATTTATTATGCTATTTGCAATAGCCATTAAGCTATTTGTTTCTTCTAGAAAAACAAAATATTACATAACCCTTTCCCTACTTTGGTTTTACTAAATTTTGTAAAGATATATACCTCTCTAAGTATTGAAAAATGAACTTCATGAGTAGCCAAAGCCAACATAATCAAATCAGCATCCTGTAGTTCGAAACAAATATAAATAACAGAGCAACCAACAAATATAACATATTAAGGGGAAAATCACTAGTCAGATGCATATATTAGAAGTGAGTTAAGAGTAAAGAATACCAAACCGTATAAGCAATGACGGGTGTTTGGATCAAAACCAGTAAGATTTCTTTGAAGACGAATATTAGATATTATCTTATGTTCCCCTTCGCCAGGAACATTTGCATCAGAAAGGATAACCTACAAAAAAAATAATAAATAGCCATAACATGTTATCGTGCAATACTGTAAAAATACTTCTTCCATAAACCATGATTAAAAGTTACCTTTATGGGTTTCCACCGTTTGTAAACATTGACCATTTAGGGTTTTCACAATTAAAAAAAAAACCAAAAACAAGACTGTTATGATTGGAATCACATAACAAAAACATCAAAATCGGAAGGGATAAACATGCATATGTTCTTGATTGATGAATATGAGAGTGAAGAACACGAACTTGCACTCGTTGATCTAGGGTTTTGAGAGTAAACTTAAAGCAGAGATGCCTAGTATTTTCTTCGACCATTCAATTGCTCGATGACAGGAGAAGGAGAAGATTTCATAGGTTTGGATTGATTTAGGGTTTGAATCGTAGAACAACTAAGAAAAAAGAGGATTTCATACAGCTGGGGTTTCGATGAAGAGAGAAGAGAAGAGGAGTACAGGAGAAGTGAAGTGAAGTGAAGGAGAAGATTTTAGGGTTTTTTAGGGGAGTGGTACTGTTGGGTGGGAAAATAGGAAAATAGTAGCCCTAATCTACTGACACGTGGCCCAAATAACTTTCATTTATTATATATAATAGATAATAGATTGATTTTGACTTACCTATTAAGAGTGTTTTTAATGTACTTAAATTACATGTGAAAACGTAATCTAGTAACAATAAAAGGCATAGATAATATATATAGTAAACGGGTCAACTAAAATGGTAAGATTGAGAGTGGAACTGTGTGAACTAATCTTGACTCTTGATCATTTTTTAGATTAAAATGGTAAGATTGACATTAACCAAGTATGTTTAATTAAAATCCCTTAATTTTCTCCTCTCTTAACTCTCTCTCTCTCTCTCTCTATCTCTCATTTCTAATTATTTCTCTATCATTTCTTTATCCATAGATTTTGTTTTAATTTTAGCTTTAATATTGTTTTTCTTTTATTATATATATATATATATATATAGAATTGCGCTAAAATAAGAACCACCTCCAGTTGTAAGAACCGTGAGAACTACTTGATCTGGGGCGAGTTGGACCAATTTTTTTTTTTTTCATAAACGTAGATGCGTGTATTATAAACACATTTGTAAAAAAGATTCAAAAAAAAATGTCGTGTGTGTAGTTTTGAGCACCACAAGTTTGTGTTTACGGGTACCGTGAATTTTCCGGTAAGATTTACGGTACCCGTAAACACAAACTTGTGGTGCTCAAAACTACACACACGACATTTTTTTTGAATTTTTTTTACAAATGTGTTTGTAATACACGCATCTACGTTTATGAAAAAAAAATTTGGTCCACCTCGCCCCGTACGGTGTAGTTCTCACGGTTCTTACAACTCGATGTGGTTCTCATTTTAGCGGTCCCCTATATATATATATATATATATATATATATATATATATATATATAGATATCATAATATATTGTTTTTAACCTTTTATAATTTTCAATAAATATTGAAAATTTTCTCTGAGATTGAAATTGTAATTATTTTTTGGCATTAACTCTTTTTTTGAATATGTGATGAAGTTATTTATTTTTGCATACATGTGATATGTTTCGTTTTCATTAATTTCATAGTTTTTATATGAATCTACTCGTGCATATGCATAATATACTATATGTTTTTAATATACACATATGTAACCATTTTTTAATATAATACACAGATGTATAAAAGACTGTACACATGTGTATAAACTAACAGCTGTGTATCTTATATAACCTGATAGTTAGTGAGACTGTACACATGTGTATAAACTAACAGTTGTGTATCTTGTATAAACTGATAGTTAACGAGACTGTACACATGTGTATAAACTAAAATCTGTATATCCTGTATAAACTAATACTAGCGAGACTGTACACATGTGTATACACTAACAACTGTGTATCGTGTATATACGAAAACTAGCGAGATTTTAAGGATTTTGATTCTATTGTTTAATAAATGCAATTTACAAAAGACGCAAATACCCTTATGTCAATTAATTTAAAGGGAGGTTACAACATTATAATTACAATCTTGCCATTATTTAAAAATCTTTAGATGATGTAATCCAATGGCCCAGATTAGTTCACACAGTTCACTCTCAACCTAGTGTTCACTCTAGAACCCTAAGGTTCATGCGAGAACCACCCTTATTGCGAGAACCGCGAGAACCAATGTGAACACAAAATAAAATCTAAAAAAATAAAAAAAGCACTCAATTTTTTTTAATATTTTTTTAAAAAAATCGATATATTTCGTTACCATAAAAAAAACTTTTTTTTTCGAGTAACAGTTATCCATGCACATGTGCATATGTATCATTACGTCGACATATTCGGTAATACGTTATCAGGAATAGACAATTGCACTTTAATTTACAATACCATTCGTAATACAATACTTTTTACATTACTAATATTCAAAATGCACATGTGCATCATTAGTATAACCATGATATAACGTGTTTTGGTACAAAAAGTTTGTGATTTTGAATGGAGAAGTAGGCCCATATACATGTTTTTTGGTTAGTTATATCTAGTGGTTGATGGTTTTGTTGTAGTTGTCAATTTATGATGTAATATGTTGATTGGATGGTATAAATGGTGTTTACATACATGTAATAAAGTGAAAATATTGGTAATGGTATTGTATTATGGATGGTAGGAGGTAATGGTATTGTATTACGGATGGATGGTAGGAGGTAATGGTAGTGTATTATGGATGGTATGATAGATGAAAGGGAAAGTGTATTCAAACGCCATTAATTATTGAATTTGGTTAACGCCAAAATCTTAAAAACCAAAAATTAAAACAACATTGGGAAAAGCGGAACTGGAAAAACAGAAGATGAAAGGACAAAAAAGCCCCTCCGCCCTTTTCTAAGCGGCGTGACACGTGTTGGGCCAGGAAGCGTTCTCACCGTTCTCACACTTTTGAGCGTTTTCTCCCGATCCCGTTTCTATATATATATATATATATATATATATATATTATAGACACGGGTTTATAACAAACGAACCAGATAAAAAAGAAGAGGGGTTGAGGATTTGTACCTTCCTTTCTTGATTTGTTGTCTTATAAATAATAGTCTTGTTTAAGCGTGTTTGTATAAACCTACATCGTGTCCATATATTTCATAAGTTTGAGTTCGTACATAATATATATATACATATATATATTTGTTTGTTTAATTCATGTCTAGTTAAAAACCTCAAGTTTGCTTAAGTAATCATTTATATAAATTAGTTTTGCTTAGATTAAAGAATATATATATGTGTATTATATTCGTGTTTGTATTTATTAATAAAACAGAATGTTATGTTCAGTTGTATAATAGTAATTATAAATGTATAATAAGCAAGTAATCATTTAATATAGGTTTAAATAAATAAAATAAATGTTAGTCATAAGATTTGAACTTGTGACCCAAAGGTTATAAGCAAAAGACTTAACTAGTGAGCCACTTAGTCATTTATATTTATCTTATAAAATCTGATTATTTAAATAGGTAATCTGATGTTATTTATTAGAAACCTGATTTATAAAACACCAAAAATCTGGTAAAAATAATGTCACCAGCAAGGTTTGAACCCAAGACCTCTAGTTTCTAAGTCCCAAGACTTAACCAACTGAACTACACCACTTTCTGATGCATATTTTGAAATCTGATTTATTTACTAGAAATCTGATGTGTTTAAAGATAAATCTGATGCATTTAAATATGAATCTGATGTGTTAAAAATAATGTCTCTTGCAAGATTTAAACCCAAGACCTCTAGATTATAAGTTATAGTCTTAACCAGTGGACCACTTGGTGATTTATGTTTGGTTTATGAAATTTGATGTTTTATATAAGAAATCTGGTGCATTTAATAGAAAATCTGATGTTTTTACGAAATTCTGATGTTAATCTGATAAATATATATGTCTCCAACTAATAAAAAGAATATAATAAATCAACTAATAATAAAAATATAATGATAATGCTCTGGTTCGGGACTCATAAGTTTCGGGTTACACGAGTGGGTTGATTCGACAAGCGAGACATGTGCTTCGGTTCAAACGGTTCGAGTCGGTTTAACACGATATGTATTTGGTTTCTATAAATTAAATAAGTATAAAATAAATTCGTCGAATAAGATCATCATATAAATTGAAATATAAATGCGAAACTAATGGTTTTTACCTCGAGAATTCGGATTATGACATATTAACTATAACGTGCCCTCGGATTCAACCGAGGCATAACCAGTGTTGTTTCGTTAATTGTGTAAGTCGTGCGTATCAGTTAGGATTTACATGGTTTTTCCACGGATGTCACATGAACCATGAAAATGAATTCACAAGGAAAGAGAATAGCAACCGACTAATAGTTATGGGGAGACCAAATTAATATGCTTTAAATGTGGTGACTACAGTTTTGATATGTGGTACACCATTGTCGGTTTTATCTTTTGGAGTCGATTTTAGGGTAGTTGAAGTGGCTCGTTCACTACTTAAAAGTTTCGAGAGATACATGGAACCTGGGTCAAGAACTGCTACTTCACCGTGAAGTTGAGGCCACCGAATGTGATAGCTGCAACTTTCAAGTTTGGGACCTCCAGAAGTCAAAGTCAGGATCAACACCCTGATTATGGTAAGAAAATACAAAAAAAAAAAAAAAAAAACACTTTTTAATATATTTTAACAACTTAGTCTTTCATTTAAAAACATGTTTTTGTCTCATCACTAAACACCCTAGTTGAACTAAGATTTCCTTTCTTTTAGTTATTCTTTTGCCCCTTTTGTAAGAACAAGGTTCAAGTCTACCGGTCTGTTAGGATGCCTCAGCTGCATACATCACTGCACTTCCACTTAACACCTATCGTAATGATAAACGGATCGTCTCGTCGTGACCATCTCTTGAATTCTCAAAACTTCTGTCGCTCCATCCTCATAGGGGCAAACCCGTCACTGTCTCGGCTGTGCTACCAGAGGCTCTGGGGAAGTTGGAATAAGAGAGCGCTCATCTTAGAGTGGGTTTACTACTTAGATGCTTTCAGTAGTTATTCGCTCCGCACTTGGCTACCCAGCGTTTACCGTGGGCACGATAATTGGTACACCAGAGGTGCGTTCTTCCCGGTCCTCTCGTACTAGGGAAAGGCCCTCTCAATGCTCTAACGCCCACACCAGATATGGACCGAACTGTCTCACAACGTTCTAAACCCAGCTCATGTACCGCTTTAATGGATGATAATGGGTTCATTATGGGGCGAATATTGATAATTGCAATCCCATATAACTATGACATGTTTCTTATATACCCGTTATTTTGCGCGATAAAAGAAAAGTAAACATGCGTGTCATGTAGAAATTGATGATGCAACGTTTATTTAATTAACCATTTTTAGAGTCACTTCATATTATATAATTTGGGGAAAAGGTTAGAAAAATGACATCATTGTTTAGGGCGTATGTGTATAGAAATTAATTTATGGATCTTAAATAGTACTAAAACTCATATACATCAAATCTACTCCTATATTATCAATATCTATTACGAGACCAGAACCCTTACCAGTTAAGAGACTACACATTGCTACTGTTCTTGGTACCATGAAATTGTAAGGCTGGAGGGTGTGGTATAAAGCCCCTAGGGGCTTTATCACGCCACCTCAGCGCCACGTCAACGACGCGTCACACAGGGGGCTTTAAAGCCCCTTCCTTTAACTTGTAGGGTGTTGTATAAAGCTCCCATCATCATTACCTAATTATTTTTTATTTAAATTTAAACACTATTTAATTTTATATATTAATTTAGAACTCATAATTTAAATAATAAAAATAAAATGCCATAATTTAAATAAAAAAATTCAATGTCATAATTTAAATAAAAAAATACAAAGTCACTCGTCATCTTCGTCGTCTTCTGCGTAATTGCGATAATCATATCATCAAGAACACCGTCGGGATGAAGAGCTCGACGAATCAAATGACATTCTTAAAAATGATTGGATAGAATTTATGTGTTTTTTTTTGTGATTGGTGTGTGTTTTAGTTTGTGATTGGTGTGTGTTTTAGTTTGGGATAGGTTTGTATATATATTTGAACTAGGTTATTACCCGGGATTGCTTCCCGGGCTCGGGAAACTTAGTTATATTAATTATTATTTGTTATTAACACGACCTCATTACATCAAGCATCTCATTGGATTCTTTTTGGGTAAAGGGTTACCCCGGTGATTCTATTAAAAACAAACCGCAAATAAGTACAAGTAGTGAGGATGTGTTCCACACTAGTTCATATACAGGACATGCCCCATATATGTAAATCAAACAAAACAAAGCACCTATGACACCCCATAACCTAGCCTACTATACATCAGTAGACAAAACAAAACAAAAAACTATGCCTTCATCCGCCATCATCAAAAATGAAGTTGCCACAAACCGGCAACCCCTTCACACGAACCAAAAAAGTCTATCCATTGGAGAACTTTGTGGAAGAGGTGCCTGCCTTTGCTCTCGAAGATGAAGAATGGGTACCCGAGGTCATAAATTCACTAGTTTCATTATAGACTTCAACTACCTCCTCCTCATCCGAATCCTGCTTGTCACTAGTCGACTGCATAGCCTTCTTCTCCACTAGACCCACAGTGGTACCTCCTTGATTTCCATCATCGTCCTTGAGAATGTCAAACGGGTTAGACGTTGAAACCTGGTTATTCATCGGACTCCTCAAGGACGATTTTGGTTTAGGCTTGATAACTGGTCTGTAAACTAACTTAGGCTTCTGATTTTTTATATGGAGGCCCTGGTTATTAACTTTCTTCTTCTTGGAACCCACAACCTGAAAATCATCAATATTCTTTTCAGAATCCCCACTTGAAGTAACATGAGGGTTCTTTGGGCACGTGCTATCATCATGACCAAAGACACAGCAAGAGGAGCACCTTAAAGGCTCCCAATCATATTCAACTTTGACCTCCACCGTTGAGTGACCATTACCATCCAAAGATGGGATTGCAACTGTAACACTCTTCTTTAACTCGGTCCCCGCCTGAACTTCAATAAGCGCTCTAGCATAGCTGCTTCTTCCCCAAGACTCAGTACACATCGTGGCAGTATATGAATCCAACATCTTAGGGATCCCAATCTTAGAAGCCACTAAGCTAAGACCATCCTCGGTAAATGCCGCTAACGGCACATCATGCAATCTGACCCAGACTGGAACATCTTTAATATCCTCTTTTTCCATCTTGATAGAGGCCGACCACTCCTTCAAAATAATCGGTACACTTCTGATCAACCAAGGCCCATCCTCTAACATTTGATTCATCCCTTCCTTAGTTTTAAACTTAAAGAAAAAGAACCCGTTTGCATTCATCATTAGGCGGGAAAGACCATATTTAACCCAGTTGTTTTTTGCAAAGTAATCAACCACAGGGAATGCCAGACGTTTACCCAGAAAGTATCCATATAAAGTGTTAGCATACCTGTCCGTAACTTGTTTAATCGATGACAGTGGAATAACAACATCCGCTCCATCAACAACCTCGTTTGATACCATCGCCCTAAAATTCACCTTAACATCCGCCTTAGTATTCTTCACTACTTTAGCAAAAGAAATAGGTTCCGCAACCCCATACGATCCTGTTTTCCTTTGACCAGCCAACGAATTCTCTTGATCCAAACCTGACGATGGCGTGAACCCCATACTTGGATAATCCCAGAAGTTTACCGATTGTTCTCCATCTACTTTCTCCAATCGGACTGGCATTGTAACCTTGGACAGTTCATCAATGATGTTTAAACTCTTATGCTCTTCTTGATTTGTAGGTTTTGTTCCACGTCTAGGCTGAAACGTATTACCTTCAACATCGATAACCCGATTTGCTATATCCTTGAAAGACAATGGAGGCATACCACGAGAATCATGAGATTTACCATCAGACTTTGATCGATCTTCCATTCAGATTTGCAAAACTCTCTTTAACCCTATGATAATTCAGCCGCAAACAACAAAGCACCAAACAATCCACCAAACCGACAAGCAAAACAGAAACCCTAAACTAGCAAGAAACCCTAACCTATGAATCTCATAAATCTGATAACGAATTGGTTAATCAGGCCGATATACCAACGAATCAACAGTTCGACCAAGGGAATAGAGGGCGGCGATTAAAGAGAACAAAAAAAAACCCTAGACAAAATCGATCAGATCCTTACCAGAATTCGTATTAGATATAAGACTCTAATGACTAATCTGATTAAGAAATCACTATGAAAGAGGTAGAGTTACGTGAAGATCAGTAATCGCCATTGCTAGAGAGAGAATTAGGGTTTTTTAAGATCGCTTGGAGAGACTCTGTTAAACGGTGCAATTTAGCACTTTAACAAACCGGTATTTAACCGAACAACCGGACATTACCCGGAAACATCTCATTGGATTCAACAACAATGTCTACACATCATCGGATTAGATCATTAACCCATATTAGACGTCAAACAAAAGCGCAACGGGACCACATGAATAACATCATTTCCACTTTTACTTCAATGCACTTACATGATCGGGTGATTTGGGATTTTGTAAAAACGTTTGTTCTTGTACTTCTTTACAAAATTACATAGAACTCAAGAAAACGAAACAACGACTTAAAAAGATGTTAAGTTATTCAAATTTATGTTGAATACTAAATGAGATGTTGACCAAAATTCAAACAGATGTTGACCAAAACATCTGTTTAAGGCCAAACATTTGTTTATGGCCAAACATCTGTTTAAGGTCAAACATCTGTTTAAGTCCAAACATCTGATATAGAAGGCCAAACATCTGCCAAATGCAGTCATATATATCCATCCATTATTCTGAATTCATAAACCCATAAATGCAGAAGAATTTCACATTTGCGATTAATAAACCAAGTTTCTACTAATTGCAGTTACTATTAGCAAAAAGAAGCATGATATCATCGATATATAAAACACGAACTGCTAATAACATTGTTTTATCAAGTTAGCCATACACATCAACAAAACATCATGTGACACCTGGGTCACTACGAACATCAAACAAATACCAAACCAATGGAATATTGTATTTCATACTTGGGATTTGTACCAATATGTGTATCATTTGCACATATCAATTCTTGTTCGATTTCGGGCTCTAAATCGCTTTCTGGAAGGTTATACGCGCACTGATGCGTAAATATAAACAGTTTAATGCAACGAACACTCCGGAATAAGTGAAATAGGCTTCACATACCTTAAATAACCTTTACATAACTTAGAAATAAGTTTTGAAGGCTTTGGTATGACAAAATCAAGTTTAATCGCTTACAGGGACTAAATTCGACAAACTACGAAAGTATGCCGATTTGAACTGTAACAGACATTCTGGAACATGACCATGAGTTAAACATACCATAAATATCCTTTACATAGCTAAGAAATAGGCTTTGAGGGGTTCGGTGTGCTAAAATAAACTTTTGGGTCATTCAGGGACTAAAAGCGTCAAAAAGTGCACAAGTTTGCATTTTCGCGCATAACTTATGTTCTGAATACATCCGGACATCCAAAAATTTATGTAAGCACTAAAATATTTTATTTTAGTGTTTGGCATAAGAAAAAACCATTCGTCACGCAATTTGGATCGTTTTTCGCGCTTATGCGCATTCCGTCGTAATTAAGCGAACATCGCGATCGTACGGCCAAACGAACCGACACCCGAGATATTTTTGAGCACATTTTAAGTTCCCTATACTTTAACTTCATTTTAGAGCTTTGAAAT
This sequence comes from Helianthus tuberosus, assembly GCA_030545235.1. Classification (NCBI taxonomy): domain Eukaryota; kingdom Viridiplantae; phylum Streptophyta; class Magnoliopsida; order Asterales; family Asteraceae; genus Helianthus; species Helianthus tuberosus. The sequence goes on along the minus strand of CM060354.1, from coordinate 107,486,033 downwards.
GGGGTTAACGGGCCATAAACATGTCGAAAATAGCTCAAAACACAAACAGGGACTAAATCTGCCAATTCTGCAAAGTAGCTGGCTTACGGACCGTAAGCCATCACCCTTACGGTCCGTAAGGTATCCCCAGATCAGCAGAACCTTCTAAAACAGCTGTTAACAGCTGTTAACCACTCCCAAATCCTTTGCCACATGTTAATCCCTGATGGTGGGGGGGCCATTTGAGTTACCTTAGGGTTGCAACAAGTGTAGGGACAAGATCAAAGCACGTTATTCGATAAACGATCCTAACGGTCTTGCAAATCCTACAAATACCCCTTGATTCACAACTCAAAACCCACTTGAATTCTGATTTTTTCTCTAAGTTGGGGTGTTCTATCACTTCATACCTGAGAAATATTTGGAAATCAAAGCTTTCGGGGACCCTTTGTAAGTGTTCCTTCGTTCTTTTATTCTTTAAGCGTTAAAAGTCAAACTTTGTTTGACCAGTTTATGGTCAATGCGAAGTTCGTTTGAACTTCATAATGTGGGCGTAATCACGATGGTTATAGTCCCTAGTGACCATACCTACTGATTACCACGTTATCTAGGCTCAGTGACGAGTCGTAGTTTCTGCCAAAACGCGCATTCTTGCGTATTTTATAACCAAACTACTCTTAGGTATCAAAACCATTTGTTTTGATACCAAACCTGTTTTCTAAACTTAGTTAAGCATGTTATGTTTTAACATGCTTAGCTCGTCACTTTTAGTTTAGTGCTTATATAGGGTCGTAAGGTAAGCGATCTAACAATCGCTTATACTTTCAAACCCGACCCGTTTGGTCGATCATTAGGATCCGACCAAACACATTAGGTGACCATAGTATATAGGGAATAACCTTCCGAGGTTATACCTTATGGTCGCTTCGTTTAAGTAGTTGTATGATAGGTAGTTTATATGCCTTAGGTAAATTACCAAAATGCCCTTTGAACGCCAAAATTCATTTTTAGCATATGTAACATAACTTTTGGTATCTAACATGATTTGGTAACAATATTAGACATGTTAAGGAAAATTTTACTTATCATAGGACTAGTTAGGCATTCCGAACGCGTTTCACGCGAACGACGCGTTAAAGTAGCATAAACTACCTAAACGGGTCGTAAGCACTTAGGTTAGGTTTCATTGTAGTATGTAGGCTTTGTTAAAACCATATTACATGAGTTCCCATACTCATTTGGTTTACGAGCCCTCATTCTATCCGATCCTCCGGTATAGGTCCGGTATATTAACATAGTTACCAATATTAGGTACCGTTTGATATCCGTGATCTCTGTAGGATCGTTTTCAGACCCGAACGAGTCGATCAGAAGAGTTTATCTCTAAACGAAAGGCGGAAACAGACGTGTAGAGTTCAATTCAGCTAGATTTACTCTTTAAACTGTTGTATGATTGATTTTGTAACGTTTTACAACCTGACAACACTTCGGCAGCACTTCGTTGCACAAGCCGGAAAGTTTCAAATGAACTAGACATGAAGGGTATTTATAGGGAATGACCCTTCCGTTTGAAGGTGACATGCTACCCTTCAAACGGACATGCTTCAAACGGAACCCCCTCAAACGTAACCCTTCAAACGTACAAGCTCACGGTTACATCTTCAAACGGTTTATCTTCTAGTGACTTCAATTCTATTACGTGTATGAATTTCATGTGTTGATGTAGGATAGTGATGTCACTAGTATGATATCATCATCAAGAATGATGACATCATTCTTGATCTGAACCGCAACGAATCCAAGACTCGATATAAGACGGAGACGACAGATGTATGCACCAACAATCTCCAGCATTGTTTGGTTGTTACGCAAGGACTTCTAGGCAATCTCAAGTGAGTACATAGACCCCTCTTTTACCGTTTTCAAACTGTTTTGGGGTGAAACACATGTGCCTACTTGTTACTTTCATGCTTTCCATGTTTTCACATCATATACTTGCTATGTTCATTAGTACACTTATAGTACATGATTTCATTGTGTTTTTGCTATGTATGTCCTTTGTTGCATACTTAGTACATCGTTTTACATTACATTTTATGCTATGTATGTCCATTGTGTGCATACTTAGTACATTGTTTTACATTACATTTTATGCTATGTATGTCCATTGTGTGCATACTTAGTACATCGTTTTACATTACATTTTATGCTATGTATGTCCATTGTGTGCATACTTAGTACATTGTTTTACATTACATTTTATGCTATGTATGTGCATTGTGTGGATACTTAGTACATTTGTTATTCATCACATGCTTACATTTTGGTATGACATTTGGTTTGTTTAAATGGGACAATATACATTCATTAACACCGATCATGCCGCTCGGTAGTAGGTAGTGGTACCATAGGTTTTGACAACTCCCATTCCTGAAAACCCGGGTTTGTTTGGACGTAAGGAATGACCGAATCTGAATACATTTCTAGGTGGACCTTAGACTTTGTGCTAGGGTTTATTCTACAGTCGCAAGGCTTGGATGTATGCATTTTCACAATACCGCATAGATGTTTATATCAGTATAGCATGCATTTTGTTCCACAAAACATAACTTTGATTTAAACCATGTTTTACTTCAATACCTTGTTTTTGTGCATTTTACATATGGTTGAGTTGATATATTTCACTTACCATACATGATATTTTGGATACACATTACATGATTTACAATAGACATAAACATTTTGACATTGGTATACACAATTCATGATTTACGTTAGACATAGACATTAGACATGGTTTTCACCTAAACATTTTGACATTTGATTATACATAAACATTTTACTTTGGTGGTTTGGTTTGAGTAAGTGATTTAAGTAACGAGGTGTGTGTAATATGATACAAGCATGGTGGATACGCCGCTGGTACTTCCTATATATAAGTGCTTGTATGGTATTACATATTGTAGCGTTATTTGAATCATTTCAATTTAGACATATAACATTTTATACAAATAACATACTTTTCACAATACATTGTTTTACAAATAACTTATCTGATATAAACTCATTTTACTTGGTTATTTACTTAACCATCTACTATTCTTTTATACGTATATATCATTTGGTTTATTTATCACTTTTCAAATGATTTACAAGACAAAGCAAATTACAAGGTTCATGACTAAACATTTTTTTAAACATAAGTCATGAATTCTATTTTCACAAAACCTATGTATCTCACAGGCATTTTTATGTTAACGTACCTATTTTCACATGTGTTTCAGGATATGATGCATAGGATTTATCAACATACACTTAGGCGGACTTGGGCCTTAGTGACAATAAAAGATGCAAGACTAGTTATTTACGTTATATTTCTTTGATTGTCAAGACATTGTAACTCTTTTAATCAATAAAACAATATTTCAATTTCCATGTGTTATGAAACAGTGATTCTGTTACAACACTCCCCGACGTTTCCGCCACATTTTGTTGTTTTACGTGGTCGGGGTGTGACAGAAAAGTTGGTATCAGAGCTCATGGTTAAAGGGAATTAGGTTATTAGTAATGCTTTGACCTAGTCTATAACCTTCCTAGGACCCTAACGCGAGTTTACTTGCGTTTAGACATAAAACAATACCGTCACCTATTCTTAGGTGATAACCACAACAAGAACATAATTTCAAAACCACTTTGAAAACTAGTCATCTGTTCTAGGATGATTGATTACTAGGTTTTGAACCCTCTGTTATAAGGTTTTGAACCCCTTTGAATTTTCAAAACCTCGTCAAAGTTTGGGTCTTATAGTGTGAACACGTGCAATCTGGAAGAGTGGATGCCTGTACTATGAGTTTTCTGTCTAAGGCTAGAGTGTTCGTACAAATCCACATAATCGGACCAGTCACTCTTACCTGGGAACTCTTGGGGTGAGTGTCCACTTATAGGCTAAAACATGTCTTCGCGATACATAAATATGACCCGCTTACTTTGATTAGTCACCGTCTCATTTGTTTGCCTTAGGTAACAAACAAATGATCGCAATTTCTATGCGTTGTCATTTCACTTGTTTCTTCCTATGTCTTTCATTTCCTTCTAGAATTTATCTTCCTCTCAGCAACGGTCAAATGTCCGAGCAAACAGCCAAATTTTCTCAGCAAATAGGCGAAGTGATTCTGAAGACGATGGATTTAGGCATTGCCATGTCTCGTCTCAACAATGAAGCCACTCAAGAGTCACCAAAGGAAGCAGAAGTCAAGCTTGCACCAAAATCAAGGAAGCGTAAGGCTTCAAAGAAACCCGCAGCAGTTACACCTAATCAAGCGGGACCTAGGCAAATGGCAGCGCCACCAGCTAGGAAGCCGTAGTTTGGAACTGCCCCATGGTGCAAATGATGCAACCGTCATCATTCAAACCTCATACCCTGCTTCAAATGTACCTACTGTGGACGGCGGGGACATTTGGTTAACATATGCCGCTTTGCTATCCAAAACAAAGCTGTTGTAAACCATGCTGCTGCTCAACCTCCTGCTAGGAAACCTTATGCCAGTACTGCACTGATGTGCAACAAGTGTAATGCACCTCACCGAGCTTACCTGCAGTGTCGTCTGTGTGCATCATGTGGACAAATCGGTCACCTGGCAAATGCTTGTCAATACAACCCCAAGTCAACCCTGCTCCAGCTCGTTTACCATCTGGTACTTGGTACAACTACGGCGAGACGAGCTATTTCAGGAACAAGTGAACAAAGATTGTCAATGCAAATCTGACCCACGGATGAGCATTTGGCTGAGTATAAGATGTTACTGTTTTAAATCTTATGCTTTTATTTCTTTGTTTTTCTTGTAATGTGAAACAATCAATTTTGTTTATAAATAAATCGTTTATCACAAATTCTGATATACAAGTGTAGTTACATGTGTGTATGGCATTTCCCTATAATACCTACATTAAGGAACTATGTTCCTTACAAACTACTCTTGTGAATATTTCCCATTCTTGTGTTTACTCATGATGCCCATAGAAAATTCTAAGTACTCGTTTCATTCTAAGATACGAAGTACAGAAAATAAAGTGACATTATGAGTAATCATGCTTCTGCACATCTGTGCCTTTGAATCCTTGGTTAGATAACTAAGGGTATTTTCAAAACTCATACCCATTACGTTTTGATTTTTCAACATACATAGTATGAGTATTTTAAAATCAATCTTAATGATCTCAAAACATTTCATATAGTTTGAAAACATTTTTTTTCAAATGCATTGTCTATGTTATTTCAAAAACATTGTCTATGTTTTCAAAAACAACCTTCACGATTTCAAAATGTTATTAATACAGTATAATTACTTATATCAAGTGCATGATTTCAAAAGCATCAATCATGTTTTCAAAAACCTTATACATAATTTCAAAATTCATCTCGCATGATTTTAAAACATTTTTACCTAATACACCTACTTTATGATTTCAAAGGTATTATATATAAGGTTTCAAAAACATTGAACACATTTTTTGAACTCCATGCATAATTTTCAAATTTTTTTTCTCATACATTGACTTAAACTCCAAATTCTGCTTCATATGTCGCCTTGACATATCTAGCATCTCAACTTCATAAGCATTTTTACTTCATGTTTTGACTTAAGCACATCCAGTGCAAGGTTTCAAAACATCTTCAACTTCTAAAATCCATATGGGATCTTTTTATCTTCACAATTAACCCTTGTGGATGATTATCATTCAAATATGAGTCCGTAATTGGTTCCCTTGTGTACCTTAATTCGAACATTTCGGTTCCTTATAATCGAAATCGAATTTTCCCTTTAAAAGATCTTTCTATCTTTATAGTTAGATTCTTAGAAATATTTAAAGCACCAATCAAAATCCACTGATTGGATACCTGGTGTGCTTTGAATACATGTGTACAGTTAGCAGAACAAATTAACAAAATGATAACAAATCTAAAATCAAGTTAAACAATTATGTGATTATGTGATTATGCATTTTTTGTTTTTCTTTTATGCATTTTTGTGTTTTTGTATACTCTGGATATTCGTTATCCAAATCCTCGTTGAACCTTTCGTATCTTCATATGAGGGATTCGTAGAAGGATATTCAAAAAGGTACTACCCTAAATCCTTATTGGGCTTCTACGTGTTAGTTAAGACCCTTGGATTATATTGTACCACTCCATGATTCATAAGAGACCCTCCTAGTGGTCTAGTAAAAAAGATTGAATCAGAATCTGGTTAAAAATGACATGCGCTGATGTAGCTAAACAGACTCCTTGGTAGTCTATTTAAATCATTTATTGATTTAATTAAAAGGACCCTATGGTGGTCTAGTCACAATCATCACAAGCTCGTTCATTGCTTTCTTCCCCTACACATTATAAGATGCGCTACGTGACTATGCAAGGAATTACGTAATTATGGATGCATACATAATTGCGAAGTTCAGTTCACGGAAACCTCGGTAAGACTTATTATGTGTAAGAACCGATAGTGACAACCATAACGAAATGTGAACAATGTAATAGAGGTACGGTGGACGCACCAATGACGCTTTATATACTTGTATATAAGTGTCCCTCTCACATTGCAAACATGATGTTATTGTAAAGTTACTAGAAGTTCAGGACTCTAACCAGTGTTGTTTGATCTTTTCAACTTCATGTTTCAAGCTCTCACAAGTTTCCTCTGAATAAATTTCGGGATGAAATTTCCTAAAGTAGGGGAGACTGTGACACCTGGGTCACTGCGACCATCAAAAAAATACCAAACCAATGGAATATTGTATTTTATACTTGGGATTTGTACAAATATGTGTATCATTTGCACATATCAATTCTTGTTCGATTTCGGGCTCTAAATCGCTTTCTGGAAGGTTATACGCGCACTGATGCGTAAATATAACCAGTTTAATGCAACGAACACTCCGGAATAAGTGAAATAGGCTTCACATACCTTAAATAACCTTTACATAACTTAGAAATAAGTTTTGAAGGCTTTGGTATGACAAAATCAAGTTTAATCGCTTACAGGGACTAAATTCGACAAACTGTGAAAGTATGTCGATTTGAACTGTAACAGACATTCTGGAACATGAACATGAGTTAAACATACCATAAATATCCTTTACATAGCTTAGAAATAGGATTTGAGGGGTTCGGTGTGCTAAAATAAACTTTTGGGTCATTCAGGGACTAAAAGCGTCAAAAAGTGCACAAATTTGCATTTTCGCGCATAACTTACATTCTGAATACATCCGGACATCCAAAAATTTATGTAAGCACTAAAATATTATATTTTAGTGTTTGGCATAAGAAAAATCCATTCGTCATGCAATTTGGATCATTTTTCGTGCTTATGCGCATTCTGTCGTAATTAAGCGAACATCGCGATCGTACGGCCAAACGAACCGACACCCGAGATATTTTTGAGCACATTTTAAGTTCCCTATACTTTAACTTCATTTTAGAGCTTTGAAATGGGGTTAACGGGCCTTAAACATGTCGGAAATAGCTCAAAACACAAATAGGGACTAAATCTACCAATTCTACAAAGTAGCTGGCTTACGGACCGTAAGCCATCACCCTTACGGTCCATAAGGTATCCCCAGATCAGTAGAACCTTCTAAAACAGCTATTAACAGCTGTTAACCACTCCCAAATCCTTTGCCACATGTTAATCCCTGATGGTGGGGGGGCCATTTGAGTTACCTTAGGGTTGCAACAAGTGTAGGGACAAGATCAAAGCACGTTATTCGATAAACAATCCTACCGGTCTTTCAAATCCTACAAATACCCCTTGATTCACAACTCAAAACCCACTTGAATTCTGATTTTTTCTCTAAGTTGGGGTGTTCTATCACTTCATACCTGAGAAATATTTGGAAATCAAAGCTTTCGGGGACCCTTTGTAAGTGTTCCTTCGTTCTTTTATTCTTTAAGCGTTAAAAGTCAAACTTTGTTTGACTTTCTGCGTTGACCAGTTTATGGTCAATGCGAAGTTCGTTTGAACTTCATAACGTGAGCGTAATCACGATGGTTATAGTCCCTAGTGACTATACCTACTGATTACCACGTTATCTAGGCTCAGTGACGAGTCGTAGTTTCTGCCAAAACGCGCATTCTTGCGTCTTTTGTAACCAAACTGCTCTTAGGTATCAAAACCATTTGTTTTGAAACCAAACCTGTTTTCTAAACTTAGTTAAGCATGTTTTAACATGCTTTGCTCGTCACTTTTAGTTTAGTGCTTATATAGGGTCGTAAGGTAAGCGATCTAACAATCGCTTATACTTTCGAACCCGACCCGTTTGGTCGATCATTAGGATCCGACCAAATACATTAGGTGACCATAGTATATAGGGAATAACCTTCTGAGGTTATACCTTATGGTCGCTTCGTTTAAGTAGTTGTATGATAGGTAGTTTATATGCCTTAGGTAAATTACCAAAATGCCCTTTGAACGCCAAAATTCATTTTAAGCATATGTAACATAACTTTTGGTATCTAAAATGATTTGGTAACAATATTAGACATGTTAAGGCATATTTTACTTATCATAGGACTAGTTAGGCATTCCGAACGCGTTTCACGCGAACGACGCGTTAAAGTTGCATAAACTACCTAAACGGGTCGTAATGGGTCGTAAGCACTTAGGTTAGGTTTCATTGTAGTATGTAGGCTTTGTTAAAACCATATTACATGAGTTCCCATACTCATTTGATTTACGAGCCCTCATTCTATCCGATCCTCCGGTATAGGTCCGGTATATTAACATAGTTACCTATATTAGGTACCGTTTGATATCCGTGATCTCTGTAGGATCGTTTTCAGACCCGAACGAGTCGATCAGAAGAGTTTATTTCTAAACGAAAGGCGGAAACAGACGTGTAGAGTTCAATTCAGCTAGATTTACTCTTTAAACTGTTGTATGATTGATTTTGTAACGTTTTACAACCTGACAAAACTTCGGCAGCACTTCGTTGCACAAGCCGGAAAGTTTCAAATGAACTAGACATGAAGGGTATTTATAGGGAATGACCCTTCCGTTTGAAAGTGACATGCTACCCTTCAAAGGGACATGCTTCAAACGGAACCCCCTCAAACGTAACCCCTTCAAACGTACAAGCTCACGGTTACATCTTCAAACGGTTTATCTTCTAGTGACTTCAATTCTATTACGTGTATGAATTTCATGTGTTGATGTAGGATAGTGATGTCACTAGTATGATATCATCATCAAGAATGATGACATCATTCTTGATCTGAACCGCAATGAATCCAAGACTCGATATAAGACGAAGACGACAGATGTATGCACCAACAATCTCTAGCATTGTTTGGTTGTTACGCAAGGACTTCTAGGCAATCTCAAGTGAGTACATAGACCCCTCTTTTACCGTTTTCAAACTGTTTTGGGGTGAAACACATGTGCCTACTTGTTACTTTCATGCTTTCCATGTTTTCACATCATATACTTGTTGTGTTCATTAGTACACTTATAGTACATGATTTCATTGTGTTTTTGCTATGTATGTCCTTTGTTGCATACTTAGCACATCGTTTTACATTACATTTTATGCTATGTATGTCCATTGTGTGCATACTTTGTACATTGTTTTACATTACATTTTATGCTATGTATGTCCATTGTGTGCATACTTAGTACATCGTTTTACATTACATTTTATGCTATGTATGTCCATTGTGTGCATACTTAGTACATTGTTTTACATTACATTTTATGCTATGTATGTCCATTGTGTGCATACTTAGTACATTGTTTTACATTACATTTTATGCTATGTATGTCCATTGTGTGGATACTTAGTACATTTGTTATTCATCACATGCTTACATTTTGGTATGACATTTGGTTTGTTTAAATGGGACAATATACATTCATTAACACCGATCATGCCGCTCGATAGTAGGTAGTGGTACCATAGGACTTGACAACTCCCATTCCTGAAATCCCGGGTTTGTTTGGACGTAAGGAATGACCGAATCCGAATACATTTCTAGGTGGACCTTAGACTTTGTGCTAGGGTTTGTTCTACACTCGCAAGGCTTGGATGTATGCATTTTCACAATACTGCATAGATGTTTATATCAGTATAGCATGCATTTTGTTCCACAAAACATAACTTTGATTTAAACCATGTTTTACTTCAATACCTTGTTTTTGTGCATTTTACATATGGTTGAGTTGATATATTTCACTTACCATACATGATATTTTGGATACACATTACATGATTTACAATAGACATAAACATTTTGACATTGATATACACAATTCATGATTTACATTAGACATAGACATTAGACATGGTTTTCACCTAAACATTTTGACATTTGATTATACATAAACATTTTACTTTGGTGGTTCGGTTTGAGTAAGTGATTTAAGTAATGAGGTAGTGTAATATGATACAAGCATGGTGGATACGCCGCTGGTACTTCCTATATATAAGTGCTTGTATGGTATTACATATTGTAGCGTTATTTGAATCATTTCAATTTAGACATATAACATTTTATACAAATAACATACTTTTCACAATACATTGTTTTACAAATAACTTATCTGATATAAACTCATTTTACTTGGTTATTTACTTAACCATCTACTATTCTTTTATACGTATATATCATTTGGTTTATTTATCACTTTTCAAATGATTTACAAGACAAAGCAAATTACAAGGTTCATGACTAAACATTTTCTTAAACATAAGTCATGAATTCTATTTTCACAAAACCTATGTATCTCACAGGCATTTTTATGCTGACGTACCTATTTTCACATGTGTTTCAGGATATGATGCATAGGATTTATCAAGATACACTTAGGCGGACTTGGGCCTTAGTGACAATAAAAGATGCAAGACTAGTTATTTATGTTATATTTCTTTGATTTTCAAGACATTGTAACTCTTTTAATCAATAAAACAATATTTCAATTTCCATGTGTTATGAAACAATGATTCTGTTACAACACTCCCCGACGTTTCCGCCACATTTTGTTGTTTTACGTGGTCGGGGTGTGACAGAAAAGTTGGTATCAGAGCTCATGGTTAAAGGGAATTAGGTTATTAGTAATGCTTTGACCTAGTCTATAACCTTCCTAGGACCCTAACGCGAGTTTTCTTGCGTTTAGACATAAAACAATACCGTCACCTATTCTTAGGTGATAACCACAACAAGAACATAAATTTCAAAACCACTTTGAAAACTAATCATCTGTTCTAGGATGATTGATTACTAGGTTTTGAACCCTCTGTTATAAGGTTTTGAACCCCTTTGAATTTTCAAAACCTCGTCAAAGTTTGGGTCTTATAGTGTGAACACGTGCAATCTGGAAGAGTGGATGCCTGTACTATGAGTTTTCTGTCTAAGGCTAGAGTGTTCGTACAAATCCACATAATCGGACCAGTCACTCTTACCTGGGAACTCTTGGGGTGAGTGTCCACTTATAGGCTAAAACATGTCTTCGCGATACATAAATATGACCCGCTTACTTTGATTAGTCACCGTCTCATTTGTTTGCCTTAGGTAACAAACAAATGATCGCAATTTCTAAGAGTTGTCATTTCACTTGTTTCTTCGTATGTCTTTCATTTCCTTCTAGAATTTCTCTTCCTCTCAGCAACGGTCAAATGTCCGAGAAAACAGCCAAATTTTCTCAGCAAATAGGCGAAGTGATTCTGAAGACGATGGATTTAGGCATTGCCATGTCTCGTCTCAACAATGAAGCCACTCAAGAGTCACCAAAGGAAGCAGAAGTCAAGCTTGCACCAAAATCAAGGAAGCGTAAGGCTTCAAAGAAACCCGCAGCAGTTACATCTAATCAAGCGGGACCTAGCCAAATGGCAGCGCCACCAGCTAGGAAGCCGTAGTTTGGAACTGCCCCATGGTGCAAACGATGCAACCGTCATCATTCAAACCTCATACCCTGCTTCAAATGTACCTACTGTGGACGGCGGGGACATTTGGTTAACATATGCCGCTTTGCTATCCAAAACAAAGCTGTTGTAAACCATGCTGCTGCTCAACCTCCTGCTAGGAAACCTTATGCCAGTACTGCACTGATGTGCAACAAGTGTAATGCACCTCACCGAGCTTACCTGCAGTGTCGTCTGTGTGCATCATGTGGACAAATCGGTCACCTGGCAAATGCTTGTCAATACAACCCCAAGTCAACCCTGCTCCAGCTCATTTACCATCTGGTACTTGGTACAACTACGGCGAGATGAGCTATTTCAGGAACAAGTGAACAAAGATTGTCAATGCAAATCTGACCCACGGATGAGCATTTGGCTGAGTATAAGATGTTACTGTTTTAAATCTTATGCTTTTATTTCTTTGTTTTTCTTGTAATGTGAAACAATCAGTTTTGTTTATAAATAAACCGTTGATCACAAATTCTGATATACAAGTGTAGTTACATGTGTGTATGGCATTTCCCTATAATACCTACATTAAGGAACTATGTTCCTTACAAACTACTCTTGTGAATTTTCCCTTTAAAAGATCTTTCTATCTTTATAGTTAGATTCTTAGAAATATTTAAAGCACCAATCAAAATCCACTGATTGGATACCTGGTGTGCTTTGAATACATGTGTACAGTTAGCAGAACAAATTAACAAAATGATAACAAATCTAAAATCAAGTTAAACAATTATGTGATTATGTGATTATGCATTTTGTGTTTTTCTTTTATGCATTTTTGTGTTTTTGTATACTCTGGATATTCGTTATCCAAATCCTCGTTGAACCTTTCGTATCTTCATATGAGGGATTCGTAGAAGGATATTAAAAAAGGTACTACCCTAAATCCTTATTGGGCTTCTACGTGTTAGTTAAGACCCTTGGATTATATTGTACCACTCCATGATTCATAAGAGACCCTCCTAGTGGTCTAGTAAAAAAGATTGAATCAGAATCTGGTTAAAAATGACATGCGTTGATGTAGCTAAACAGACTCCTTGGTAGTCTATTTAAATCATTTATTGATTTAATTAAAAGGACCCTATGGTGGTCTAGTCACAATCATCACAAGCTCGTTCATTGCTTTCTTCCCCTACACATTATAAGATGCGCTACGTGACTATGCAAGGAATTACGTAATTATGGATGCATACATAATTGCGAAGTTCAGTTCACGGAAACCTCGGTAAGACTTATTAGGTGTAAGAACCGATAGTGACAACCATAACGAAATGTGAACAATGTAATAGAGGTACGGTGGACGCACCAATGACGCTTTATATACTTGTATATAAGTGTCCCTCTCACATTGCAAACATGATGTTATTGTAAAGTTACTAGAAGTTCAGGACTCTAACCAGTGTTGTTTGATCTTTTCAACTTCATGTTTCAAGCTCTCACAAGTTTCCTCTGAATAAATTTCGGGATGAAATTTCCTAAAGTAGGGGAGACTGTGACACCTGGGTCACTGCGACCATCAAACAAATACCAAACCAATGGAATATTGTATTTTATACTTGGGATTTGTACAAATATGTGTATCATTTGCACATATCAATTCTTGTTCGATTTCGGGCTCTAAATCGCTTCCTGGAAGGTTATACGCGCACTGATGCGTAAATATAACCAGTTTAATGCAACGAACACTCGAGAATAAGTGAAATAGGCTTCACATACCTTAAATAACCTTTACATAACTTAGAAATAAGTTTTGAAGGCTTTGGTATGACAAAATCAAGTTTAATCGCTTACAGGGACTAAATTCGACAAACTGTGAAAGTATGCCGATTTGAACTGTAACAGACATTCTGGAACATGACCATGAGTTAAACATACCATAAATATCCTTTACATAGCTTAGAAATAGGCTTTGAGGGGTTCGGTGTGCTAAAATAAACTTTTGGGTCATTCAGGGACTAAAAGCGTCAAAAAGTGCACAAGTTTGCATTTTCGCGCATAACTTACGTTCTGAATACATCCGGACATCCAAAAATTTATGTAAGCACTAAAATATTTTATTTTGGTGTTTGGCATAAGAAAAATCCATTCGTCACGCAATTTGGATCGTTTTTCGCGCTTATGCGCATTCCGTCGTAATTAAGCGAACATCGCGATCGTACGGCCAAACGAACCGACACCTGAGATATTTTTGAGCACATTTTAAGTTCCCTATACTTTAACTTCATTTTAGAGCTTTGAAATGGGGTTAACGGGCCTTAAACATGTCGGAAATAGCTCAAAACACAAACAGGGACTAAATCTGCCAATTCTGCAAAGTAGCTGGCTTACGGACCGTAATCCATCACCCTTACGGTCCGTAAGGTATCCCCAGATCAGCAGAACCTTATAAAACAGCCGTTAACAGCTGTTAACCACTCCCAAATCCTTTGCCACATGTTAATCCCTGATGGTGGGGGGGGGGGGGGCATTTGAGTTTCCTTAGGGTTGCAACAAGTGTAGGGACAAGATCAAAGCACGTTATTCAATAAACGATCCTAACGGTCTTTCAAATCCTACAAATACCCCTTGATTCACAACTCAAAACCCACTTGAATTCTGATTTTTTCTCTAAGGTGGGGTGTTCTATCACTTCATACCTGAGAAATATTTGGAAATCAAAGCTTTCGGGGACCCTTTGTAAGTGTTCCTTCGTTCTTTTATTCTTTAAGCGTTAAAAGTCAAACTTTGTTTGACTTTCTGCGTTGACCAGTTTATGGTCAATGCGAAGTTCGTATGAACTTCATAACGTGAGCGTAATCACGATGGTTATAGTCCCTAGTGACTATACCTACTGATTACCACGTTATCTAGGCTCAGTGACGAGTCGTAGTTTCGGCCAAAACGCGCATTCTTGCGTATTTTGTAACCAAACTACTCTTAGGTATCAAAACCGTTTGTTTTGATACCAAACCTGTTTTCTAAACTTAGTTAAGCATGTTTTAACATGCTTAGCTCGTCACTTTTAGTTTAGTGCTTATATAGGGTCGTAAGGTAAGCGATCTAACAATCGCTTATACTTTCGAACCCGACCCGTTTGGTCGATCATTAGGATCCGACCAAACACATTAGGTGACCATAGTATATAGGGAATAACCTTCCGAGGTTATACCTTATGGTCGCTTCGTTTAAGTAGTTGTATGATAGGTTGTTTATATGCCTTAGGTAAATTACCAAAATGCCCTTTGAACGCCAAAATTCATTTTAAGCATATGTAACATAACTTTTGGTATCTAAAATGATTTGGTAACAATACTAGACATGTTAAGGCATATTTTACTTATCATAGGACTAGTTAGGCATTCCGAACGCGTTTCACGCGAACGACGCGTTAAAGTAGCATAAACTACCTAAATGGGTCGTAATGGGTCGTAAGCACTTAGGTTAGGTATCATTGTAGTATGTAGGCTTTGTTAAAACCATATTACATGAGTTCCCATACTCAATTGGTTTACGAGCCCTCATTCTATCCAATCCTCCGGTATAGGTCCGGTATATTAACATAGTTACCTATATTAGGTACCGTTTGATATCCGTGATCTCTGTAGGATCGTTTTCAGACCTGAACGAGTCGATCAGAAGAGTTTATCTCTAAAAGTAAGGCGGAAACAGTCGTGTAGAGTTCAATTCAGCTAGATTTACTCTTTAAACTGTAGTATGATTGATTTTGTAACGTTTTACAACCTGACAACACTTCGGCAGCACTTCGTTGCACAAGCCGGAAAGTTTTAAATGAACTAGACATGAAGGGTATTTATAGGGAATGACCCTTCCGTTTGAAGGTGACATGCTACCCTTCAAACGGACATGCTTCAAACGGAACCCCCTCAAACGTAACCCCTTCAAACGTACAAGCTCACGGTTACATCTTCAAACGGTTTATCTTCTAGTGACTTCAATTCTATTACATGTATGAATTTCATGTGTTGATGTAGGATAGTGATGTCACTAGTATGATATCATCATCAAGAATGATGACATCATTCTTGATCCGAACCGCAACGAATCCAAGACTCGATATAAGACGAAGACGATAGATGTATGCACCAACAATCTCTAGCATTGTTTGGTTGTTACGCAAGGACTTCTAGGCAATCTCAAGTGAGTACATAGACCCCTCTTTTACCATTTTCAAACTGTTTTGGGGTGAAACACATGTGCCTACTTGTTACTTTCATGCTTTCCATGTTTTCACATCATATACTTGCTATGTTCATTAGTACACTTATAGTACATGATTTCATTGTGTTTTTACTATGTATGTCCTTTGTTGCATACTTAGTACATCGTTTTACATTACATTTTATGCTATGTATGTCCATTGTGTGCATACTTAGTACATTGTTTTACATTACATTTTATGCTATGTATGTCCATTGTGTGCATACTTAGTACATCGTTTTACATTACATTTTATGCTATGTATGTCCATTATGTGCATACTTAGTACATTGTTTTACATTACATTTTATGCTATGTATGTCCATTGTGTGCATACTTAGTACATTTGTTATTCATCACATGCTTACATTTTGGTATGACATTTGGTTTGTTTAAATGGGACAATATACATTCATTAACATCGATCATGCCGCTCGGTAGTAGGTAGTGGTACCATAGGACTTGACAACTCCCATTCCTGAAATCCCGGGTTTGTTTGGACGTAAGGAATGACCGAATCCGAATACATTTCTAGGTGGACCTTAGACTTTGTGCTAGGGTTTATTCTACAGTCGCAAGGCTTGGATGTATGCATTTTCATAATACCGCATAGATGTTTATATCAGTATAGCATGCATTTTGTTCCACAAAACACAACTTTGATTTAAACCATGTTTTACTTCAATACCTTGTTTTTGTGCATTTTACATATGGTTGAGTTGATATATTTCACTTACCATACATGATATTTTGGATACACATTACATGATTTACAATAGACATAAACATTTTGACATTGATATACACAATTCATGATTTACATTAGACATAGACATTAGACATGGTTTTCACCTAAACATTTTGACATTTGATTATACATAAACATTTTACTTTGGTGGTTTGGTTTGAGTAAGTGATTTAAGTAACGAGGTGTGTGTAATATGATACAAGCATGGTGGATACGCCGCTGGTACTTCCTATATATAAGTGCTTGTATGGTATTACATATTGTAGCGTTATTTGAATCATTTCAATTTAGACATATAACATTTTATACAAATAACATACTTTTCACAATACATTGTTTTACAAATAACTTATCTGATATAAACTCATTTTACTTGGTTATTTACTTAACCATCTACTATTCTTTTATACGTATATATCATTTGGTTTATTTATCACTTTTCAAATGATTTACAAGACAAAGCAAATTACAAGGTTCATGACTAAACATTTTCTTAAACATAAGTCATGAATTCTATTTTCACAAAACCTATGTATCTCACAGGCATTTTTATGCTGACGTACCTATTTTCACATGTGTTTCAGGATATGATGCATAGGATTTATCAAGATACACTTAGGCGGAGTTGGGCCTTAGTGACAATAAAAGATGCAAGACTAGTTATTTATGTTATATTTCTTTGATTGTCAAGACATTGTAACTCTTTTAATCAATAAAACAATATTTCAATTTCCATGTGTTATGAAACAATGATTCTGTTACAACAATCCCCGACGTTTCTGCCACATCAAGTTAATAAGTTCAAAGAAAAAACCATGCAATGTTAGGATCTGAGTTTCTTAGATTGTGTTTTGTTTAATTGAAATGAAAATGAAACAGAGACTAATTTCAGTGGAAATAATGAAATAAACTTTGAGAACACAATCAATGGAAGAAAAGTTTAAGCACGCATGTTTAATATAGAATCGAATGATTGTATTTGATTACAATAAACAATACTATTGCATGCATGCACAAATCTCCGCCTCAGCCTGAGCTCACTGATTGTTTGTACTGAATGACATAGAAGGAAAGAGCTCACAGAATAGTACAGAGTACTGTTCTATTTATAGTACAACTCAACCACTGAGCATCTTTGGCTGACGTCACCATGAAAGTGACATCTAACCGCCTAACAAACTACAACCACTGACCTATACAACCACTGATTACAAACAACTGATTACATAAACAAAGCATTAGTAAAACACTGATTCTTCATTCCACTATTGTAGCTTCAGCAGTGCTTTGGTCTTCAGCAGTACTTGAGTTACATCAGTAGATTGAGCTTCAGTACTTTAACTTCATTAGTCTTTAGATCAGCAGCAGTTGTAATGGGCAGTACTTTGGAGTCTATCAGTTGTTAGGCCTACTGTCAAGGGGAAAGACTTGTACAAACACTGCTTATGAAGGATCCACTGTTCTGAACCAGTTTTGGCTTTATCAACTGTTCCTTTGTAGGTTTCAATCCCAACAATCTCCCCCTGGAACAGATGATGCCAAAACACTTCATTATTGAAGATCTTTATTGCCTCATCAATAATTCCCTAACTTGCCCTTTGAATTGTAATTCAAAGTTCTTGGAATCTTCATCATCCTCATCCATACACAGTTGAAGCTCAAGGAGATCTTGTAAATCTTCTACACTCAGGCCTAGTGCATTCTCTCTTGATACGTGCTTAACTTCTCCACTGGACTTGAACAAAGTCATTACGTGGGTCTTTTGATCAGACTTCCACTTTGGTATTTTTGAGTTCAATGTGTTTCTTGGGAGTGGTTTTATTTTTGATGAGTTTGGTGATGGAGGCCTGCTTAGAACTCTTTTGTCAATTTCCTGTAACTTTTGTGAGTTAGGATCCTCTTCTATCATTCTTTTAATGGCCTCTTTCATGTAAACAACTTCACTTGCTACATCTTCAGCATCAGTCTGTTTTTGCTTCTTCCTTTGATTCATAACAATGAGGGAAGTGTCAGATGATGTAAACAATTTTTTCAAAGAAAGGGCCTGCTGCTGAGTTTCATAATCTTCTTGGTTCTATATGCTGGTTTCTTTGGAAGTTTAGGATCCGTTTCTCTTAATATTTCCAGCTTTTCATATGCCCTGTCAACATATTGCCTTGACCATTTCGCTATGGCTTTGGCTGCACCAAATTTTGCTGCAACCAACTCTTGCTTCTTTCTTTTGTATTCCAAGGTAAGATCAGCAATTGCCTGTTTGTATTTGCTCCAGTTTGGTGCAGATCTTTTCATACCTGGATCCTTCTTTATCCTTTCAATTCTGTTTGCTTCACTTTTCAAAGCAATGAGTGGCCAGTCTTTAAACTGCTCAACCTTGGCTGGGTAGAATTTTTCTCTCATGATCAGCTCTAGGAGGTCTTTTCTCAACTCCTTTTGTAGGTCAGCATCAGGTGGCAAATTTGACATCTCTTTACTTAAGTCTCTTGCATAATCTTCCAACTGTTTGACTTTAGTAAGTAAGAACTGCATTCGACTTGAGATGCTTTTATCACTTTCCCCTTGACCCTCATATTTGGCCTGTAATTAAGCTTGTCTTGTTTTGAGTTTTAAATACTCATCCAAGTTCTTTGGGTCTCTAAAACCAACAAGAGATGGGAATTTTCTTTTTGAAGGGTCATCCACTGTGTAGAATTGTTTCATTTCATTCTTTACTACATGCAATTCTAGTGGATAACTGGCTGCTACTGGTATAACATTTGCAGGGTCATATCCTTCAAGTGTTTTTAGATCTTTGATTGGGTTGGCTAAAGTTGGAGGAATGAATGGTTGAGGTTTGATTACATTATAAGGTGTGGATGATATTGGAACAGGTGTTGGTATATCATCATTATGCACCTGACACTTTCTTTTTCTTGTAAACACCTTTTTGGGAGAAGTTGTTTTTGTTTGAGGTTTTGGAACAGAAAGGATTATGGCTTGGGAAGGAGTGTTTAAAGTGATAGGTGACTGACTAACAGCTGTTGAAACAACTGGTGTCTCAACCTCTGTTGTCACTACAACTGTTGAAGTGTCAACTGTTGTCTTCTGCTTTTTGGAAGGTGGTGTTTGTAATGCAGATGTAGTTTTTGGTGTAGCAGTGGTTTGAGTGGTGGTTGGAAAAGTGGCATGAGCATTGGTTGAAACAACATCTATTGAAACCACTGATGTATCAACAACTGTTGATATAACAGGTGTCTCAACATTTATTGGTTTAGAGGTTTGAGGTGTGGAACTTTTGGGGATTTTAGGAGTAGGTTTAGTGGTTTTGGAAGGTGTGGTTTTGGGTTGGCTGACCATTCTGGCAGTCTTTCTTCTGTTTGAAGTACCCTGTTCTTCCTTAGCCATCAAAACTTTCTTCTGCTTTTCAAATCTTTTGGCACCCTTTATTTCCATTCTCTCTTTTCTATCTGCTTTTTGTTCAGCAAATAGGTTGAGAGACACATCAACCTTCTTTGTACCATCTGGCCTTGGAATTTCAACAACAGGGTTGGCCTTAGGATCTGGTGGTAGATGCAGACCTTCCTTTCCTTTCTTTCCTTTCTCCCCCTTTTTGGCATCATCAGGGTTTTCTACGTAGACAATTGTAGGAGAAGTACCAGTGGTTTGAAGAAAATGAGCTTTGATGGCTTTGATGTCAGCTTGAGTATCCTTATATCTTGCTTCCATCACATTTCTAAACATTTGTAGCTGAATTTCATGCTGTTGGTTAGCATATTGCCTTTGTTGATGAAGCATAGGTTGAAACAGTTGCCATAGCTCATTGGTGGTAGGAGCAGATGATGGAGCCTTTTGAGATTGTAACAACTGTTGCAGCATATTTTTGATATCTGCCACAGATGTTTCAATTTTGTCAACTCTCTCCGTTAATTCTCTGTATTTTAAACCATCACCCAATTTAATGGGATCATCTGATTTCCCACTAGCAGTGGTTCTATCAGCAGTTGGACCAGGAGAAGTAACCCATGGATCATCCACTGATGCCCCTTTTTCTTAGTACTGGGGACTTCCCTCTACATTAGCTATCTTATTTAACACACCAGTGGGTAAATGAAACACACTAGTGGATAATTTGACAGCATCAGCAGTGGTTGCCTTCAAGGGAGGCTTACTGATGAAACTACTGTCCAGGTGTAAATCAGTGGATTTAACACCTGTAGTAGCTGCTCCACTTGAACTACCATCAAGAGTTACATGTAACTCATGGGGTGTAACCTCCTCAACTGTTGATGGGTTAGCAAAGATAGAGGAATCAGACTCAGTCACTTGTTGGAGTATATTCTCAGTGATAGGTTGTTGAGAAGAACTGATTTTTGTCTGATCTATATCCAATGCATTCAACAGAGGTAAAAAGCATGGATGGGTGTTGAAAGAGAATTTTCCCCGGGAGCAGGGCTGTGGAAGATGGATTCAAGTGGATCCAGAGCTTCATAATGTGGTGTCCCTGTGTATATAACCTGACCCTTTTGGGAGGATGCAGGAGGAGTTTCAGGCTCAGGTTGAGATCTTTCTACCATCTGTTGTGAGGAAGTAGCAACAGTGGTTGTAGGTGACTTTTGTGTTGTCAAAGGAATTACCTCTGGGATCTCATCTTCCAGAGAATCCTTTTTGGAGGGTTTGGGGGGCTTTTTGGATTTTTTCTTGATGGTCTTTTTGATGATTTTTGGTGTGTGTTGCACAGCAGTGATTGTGCTGTTGTGGTCACCAAGAGCAGTGGGCTCAATAGCAGAAACCTGAGGAGCAGATGAGGACGCATCCAAAGTTTGCTCAGATTCCTCTGTTTGTGTTTTCAAATCTTTTGACTCTGACATTCTTGTAAAGGTTTCAGAAGAAAGACTGTTTATTTGACAAGGAGCACCCTGGATGAGCACTTGTGCACTATCCTTTGGAATTTGCTTTTGTAGATAATAGCTTAAAAACCTTGGAAACAACAGGAATGGTTTTTTCTTAGCTTTTATATTATTGACATTTTTAACCAAATTATTGAAAATCTCTTGGGAGTAATTGAAATCTTGTTTAGCCATAATAGCATATCCCAAGTATTGAATTTTCAATGGAATTTCATTGAAAGCTGTTGTTTTGTTTGAAACATACATGAGTAGAGTATGAAATAAAAATTTCATGGGAGGTGGGAATGCTCCTTTTTGCATAGTAGCTTTGGTGCATTGCTCTTCATACCCCCTTTCAATCAAATCTCGTTGATACTCTTCTTTAGGGAAAGAGTTTTTACCTGTATGATCGTTCATCTCAAAAACCTCAGATATGGTTTGTTGAGTAATAGCAACCTGAATCCCACCTACTGTTGATGTAATAGCCCAAGGCTTGTTGTCTTGAACTTCTAATTTTGCATTTTTCCAAAAATCTCATAGGGTTTCTTGGTAAATAGGCGCGTTGCAGGTCAACAAAGTTTTGTACTTTGAGGATGAAAGAGCATCAATGATTGAGTGAAATTCTGTGTTTTTACTTGTTTTCTCAAGTGTAACAGATAGTTATGAGGGTTTTTGAGATCAAGAGCCATGGTGATTCGAAGGAATTTGTGAGAGGAAGAAGAAGATGAAGCGTTTGAAGGAATTTGATGGAAACCGCTTTTGAAAGAATTTTGGAATTCGAAATGGCAGTTAAAACCCTGTTTGGGGTTTTGATCAGGGTTTTATAAAAGTGAAAAGTGAATGCTGACGTGGCAGCGGTTACAAAGATCGGACGGCTAAGAATGTCCACGTCACAACCTCTGATGAAAATGGATGATAGTTGTTTAGGGAAACCACTGATGGTCAATATCAGTGGATGTCAACAATAAAAATGTGAGCAGTGGCTGTTTTTTAACTATCAGTGGATAAACAACAGTGATTGAAACACTGATGTTTGGACTTAAACAGATGTTTGACCTTAAACAGATGTTTGGCCTTAAACAGATGTTTGGCCATAAACAGATGTTTGGCCTTAAACAAATGTTTGACCTTAAACAGATGTTTGCCCATAAACAGATGTTTGGCCTTAAACCAAACATCTGTTTAAGGTCAACATCCGTTTGACTATTGGTGAACATCAGTTTTGTGACAACCCTCACCAAACCAGGTATCCGTACGAATTAATTAATATTTAATTACTGCTTAATTACTGTGCTTGCTTACCACTGTGATTAAACTGCTTACTGATTTCTGATACATACATGCTCATGCATCACATTTTATACTGTCACTCTATTATTTATGCACAAGCACCAGTGACAATCTTGATGCACAAAAAGCACAGTGAGCACACTATACGGGATACCCATTAAACATGCTGACATAACTAGCATCAGGCATACACTGCCTCTAAGACCAGTATGAGCCGGGAATAGTTTACTACACTGGTAGTAAGTGTAGGGAGGTGAGGATTGTAGAACTACGTCACTAGGTGAAGTTTATAGTGACCGGATGTGCCTAAAACGTACTTTAAGTACAAAATTCTGCACTTAATACAAAACTCAGCATTTTAAATTACTAATAAAGTGCAAAAACATTGCAGAACGGTCCCGTATATTTCCCTAAGTACCAGGAATAATTTATGTTCCAAAAATATACATAAAGGACCTTTTTCGGCATACTTAAACATTTTAACGGAACGGTATTTAATCGTATAACCGGACATTACCCGGGACACTAAATTTTTGTCAAATACCTTCTCTTATTATTTTTGGCTAGTCATAATCCCCGTATGCCATAACACCCGCTAAAAATAAACCAACTAACTTACACCATCACCTTTCTTACATCTAATAATTACTTGCATTCTAGTTGCATTTGTTACCTTATACCCCCCCCCCCCAACGATTCTAGTTCCCAAAGTGGGACCCCACATGTCATATTACCATACTTCAAATCTCCTAGCTTGATTCAATTCTATTATATTAATTGATGTTGCTTGTTTATCCAACCAAAATATGTGGAGATAATGATATAAGTAAGGTCCCTTAGATTGAATATCATTTCACAAGATTTTACACATCCATTTCACTCTCTCTCCCTCTTCTCACGGTTACACATAACCGAAACCACAACCACCTTCCAACATTCTCATCTTCTTCATTATCTAGTCTCATTCAAAGCTTAGAAGGATCAATGGAGGTTACAACTTGAAGGGGGTTTCAAAGGAGCATTGTTCTAGCCGTTTACACCATCTTTTCTTCACATTTCTTCATTTGATTCTTCCCTAGCTAGAGGCTAGTAGTAAGTCCCATTCTACCTTGTTTCATCTTGTTCGAAATTATGATATGTAGGTTGATATGTTGTTGTTTAAATCACTAAATAATGAGAATACTAGAAAATGTGAAACATGAGTTATGAACATAAAAGTTTACTTATGTCTGAATTATGAAGCGGAATCTTGTCGGTTTGAGGGTTGGTTAAATCATACTTGATGTTTAAAAGTTGTTTTCTTGTTAAAACCATTGTTCGGACACTCGTTAATGCGATTTAGTAAAGTTTAAACTTTAAAACAACATGCTGATGTATTTTTACAGCCGCCTTCAACAGGCTGTAAACGGACTTTAATAAACCGAAAAACGGAATTTCTAAAGCCTAAATTGTGTATTTTCGAAAAACGAAGAGAATGGAGCTAGAATCGTATTTTTCTGAGGTCGGTTACTATTTTAAAAGTCTGTTTTCGTGACAGCAGCTAAGGCTGATTTTAACTGCAGTAAAATGGGTCATACGTTTTCAGTCACAACTTAAAATCTAAACCGAACCAGCCCCTGAAATTTTTTCCAAAAATGGTCACGGATGTATTTGTGACCCTCGAACTGGAATTTTGTCAAACGGACTTCCGAGGAATTTTAGGCGATTTATTCCGTAAACTGTGATCAGAAGGTGATAAATCTGATCACAGTTCGGTAAACGATTTTCTATAAATTATTGAGAATGAACTAGACCCCGATATTTTTACACAATAATTTGTGGGTCGATTAGGACGTTCCGCAAAAAATTGAGAATTTTTGGAATAAGTTAAGTATTTTATTTAACCGTCCGAAAATAGTCCAGTTTTTCACATATTGAAACTGAAACGACAAGGGTAGTATTTTGCGTGTTAAAACGTAAGGGTTGATTGTTGATGATCATGGGTTGAATTCAAAAAGAAAAAGATGTGCCTATTAGCACGGACACTCCCGTTTTTAGGGGAAATTCTGGCGAATTTTTCTAAAAATACCAAGACTTAGAAAAATTATTTTTCTAACAAGTATGTTTAACTTCATTTCTCGGAATTAAACCTCGCCATGAGTTTTGACATAAAACTTTAAAGTGTTGGATATGAGACTTGTAAATGTATTTTTGTCAATACTTTAAGTCACCAAATACATAATACATGTACGAATATCCCATCCTTGGGAAGGAATCTATTTATACGATAACCAAGAAATATAAACATGAAATAGTTGTCTAACTATTTCCCCGAGAACGTTAAAACTCTAAGCTAAGGCACGGCCGTTCGTCTAATAGATATTAGCACGTTGTAGGTTGTCGTACTGCAGACCGAGGTTGAGTTGCTGTTATCGAGGACGCATTACAGTGAGTTCATGTCCCCCTTTTCTCTTAACTGTTTTCAGTTTTCTAAACTGCGGGGGTGAAATACATGTTACTATGATACGAGTACTTTATACATGGTATGGTTAGCGTAAGGAGGATTTACTACTTAGATCATGTGAGTGGGTAGGCGGGAACTGGAGGCCATTAATCCTCATTGTAGGACCGAGGGACGTAAGCGGTAGATCTATCTGGGTGTAGCGAGCCCAACTCCAGGTCCAACAGTACGGACCTTGGGGTGACTTTGTGCCCAACGCGAAATCCGCTAGGTTTGAGTCTTCCTACTTGCACTTCACACATATCAATGGCCTTGCAAACCATTGGTGATCTCTTTTTCCTTATTTGCTACATACCAGGGATTTTTATACTTACAAGTGTTTTACATACTCACTTACACATGAACTCGCTCAACATATGTTGATTTTTCCAACTTACATGTATTTCAGGGAACTAAGGATCTGGCACGGTATGCTACGTTTTCCCGCTGTGTTAAAGTTATGGGATCATCCACGTTTAGGGGTCGCGACTTTTACCTGGATGAGTCGCAAGTCTTAAACAGTGTTTATGTTATGTTTGTGGTTGCGTCTTAAAAACAATGTTTTTATGTTATTAGGTTGTAACTTCCGTTGCATGTGTCAACGCTTTAAGACAATGTTGTGGTATTCTACTTTTCGAACTTAAATCAATGGATGATCTGCATGGGTTTATTTTCATATAGCTTTGTTATGATTAAGCTATGGTATTAAGAAGTCACACCAAATAAACCCACGCTTCCGCAAAGCCAGGGTGTGACAGCTTGGTATCAGAGCTCTGATCATAGCGAACTAGGATTCCTTCTCGAGTCTAGACTATGATCACTAGGGCTCTCACGAAAACATTTTTACACTGCATACCACTTAAGTCCAGATCCAAAACGTTTTTACAAACAAATGTTGAGCACATATTATTTGTTAGTTATAGGCTCAGTCTGGGAGGCTGAGGCTCAGTCTGGGAGGCTGAGGCTCGGTCTGGGAGGCTGAGGTAGTTGTCTAGTGGGACTAGGGAGTCAGTCTGGGAGGCTGGGAGTCTAGTGGGACTAGGAAGAGCAGTCTAGGAGGCTGGGAGGCTAGTGGGACTAGGGAGTCAGTCTGGGAGGCTGGGAGGCTAGTGGGACTAGGAGAACTATTTGATTGCTTATTGGTGACTTATGTGTTTACTTGATTATATGATTGATATATATATGCATATATGTGGTTGTATTACAGACACTATGTCTTCATCGAGCGGGGTTTCAGACCCAGTGGCAGTAGACTCTGACGACCCGATGTACACTGATTCAGAGGTTCATACATCAGATACAGACAGCACTGACGAGGATGCATTCCAGCCTTTTACTATACCCGATTTTGGGGATGAAATACCTCACGCTGATGGTGTTCCTGCCGGGGATCTACCTCTTGTGGAGATCCCTGCTCCTGTTCCACTCGCTGCATTTCCTGCAGAGGATTTGCCACACGATGTTGAGTCTGATGACGACCTCGATCTATTCGAGGGTCCCCCTGAGGACCACCATGAGGGCGGGGCCCTGATTGCAGACGATGTCGCTCTTCCATTAGTTGAGGTTCCTGATGAGGAGGCCCATTCTGATTCGTCGATTCCTGATTCTCTTGAGTCGGTAGCTTCCTCTGTTCCACCACCTATTCATGCTGATATACCCGCTGAGCCTGATATTGTTGCTCCTCTTCCTGACCCGATACCTCTAGAGCCCGACCATGCACTCTTTGCGGCTCAGGTCGACCCTCAGTATGCTGACACCCGGAATGGGTGGATTGAAGATGATGATGAGCTTCCACCGTTCGTGGCACCTGTAGCCCCCGTCTTGGCACCCATTTTTGCCCCTACTGATATCCCCCCTTTTCCCCCACATACCACCGGTGCACCCTTGTTCCCCACACACACTGCTGATGTGCATCGCGCGGATCTGCCTGTCACATTTCTCCAGGAGATCCCTCCGCCGCGTCCTGGGGAGGGCCCATCTCATCAGCCATTTGGCCATGCACCTTTTCTGACCGGAGGGGATCAGTTTGCACCGCAGATCCCTCACCATACTACCATTCCCCCGTTCCACCATTCACTGTACCACCTTTTACTCCATCCAGCGAGCCTTTTCTCTAGACATCATCATCCGTCATGCCGCCGACAGATCCCTACCATCCCTATTTTGTTGGGCCGTCCACGGAGGATGTCCTCGTTTCATTCATGCTACAGCATGACGTGCTGACGCGTCGTGTCCAGGTCTTGGAGCAGCAGATAGAGTGTCTATCGCGTTCTCACCATGCCATGGAGGAGGACTGGCTCCTCATGCGCAGTTTGTTCTATTTTCATTTTCCTCCTCCACCACCAGCAGCATGAGGGCTCTTTTGGTTAGATGCAGGTACCACCACTTTTGATGAGAAGACGGCGATTAAGTCGGCTACATAGCTTTTTGAAGACCACCTGACGATTATGACTTTTGATGTTTGGTATTTGTATATGTTTAGACGTTTCGGGCAAGGGCGTTATGACCCTTGGTCCCTTTTGGATGTATGTTACATTTGTGGAACTTGTAAACATTGTAATCGTGGTCTTGGTTATATAAAAGCTTAATCGCAGTATTCTTATTACAGGCATGGCTGATTTATTGATATATTTATAACATGGGATGTTATGTGTTTGGTTTATTTTAACATGAGATGTTATATATTATTACTATCGTTTTATACGCACACTTTACCTACCATGACCTGACTCGCGTAAACCATCTTTTAGAAGATGCCACCGAAACGTGATCCACGCATGCCTGCCAACGAGGCAGAACTTCAACAAATCATCGCTGCCGCCATCGCGCAATACGCCGCCTCTCAAGGAGGACCCAGCGGAGGCAGCTCAAACAATAACAGCAACAACAATCCGCCTCATGGTAATACTAAGTTGTTAAGGCATACCATGATACATTGGATATCTATAGCAAGTTTGCTAATGCCATTCATATATTGTAACGTATGTGCAGGGTGCACCTACAAGCAGTTCTTAGACTGCAAACCTGTAAACTTTGATGGCACCGGAGGTGCTATTGCTTTTGTTCGTTGGGCAGAAAAGACAGAATCAGTTCTCCGCATGAGCAAATGCGCTCCAGATCAGCAGGTTACTTACATCTCTGGGCTATTCTTGAACGGAGCCCTGTCATGGTGGAATTTACAAGTCCAAACACTTGGTGAAGCCGCAGCCTACGCATTGACGTGGAACGAGCTGAAAGAGCTCATGCACAAAAAGTATTGCTCTCGCGCTGAGATCCAGAGGTTGGAAACTGAGTTCTGGCATTTGAAGATGGAAGGTCCGAAAATTGCGGAATATGTTCAGAGGTTTCACGACCTATCACAGGTAGTACCTTATATGGTCACACCAGAATTCAAGCGGATTGAGCGCTTCATTTGGGGTTTAGCTCCTCAAATCGTTAGTATGGTGACCTCTTCAAAACCGGCAACAATCACTGAGGCGATCGATCTAAGCGTAGCTCTCACTGAGGAGGCGATCAGCCTAAACAAGTTTTCTGATGTTGAGCAAAGGAAGAAGGAGACTCATGTAGAGTCGTCCGGGGATAACAAAAGGAAATTCTCGAATTTCAAACAAGGCACAAGCAGTGATGGCAGGAAAGGAGAACCAAGCGCACCGGTTCAAGCTATGACTGGTACTAGAAGGAAAGGAAAGGGATATATGGGTGCACATCCCAAGTGTAACTCCTGCCAACGCCATCATCTTGGCCGATGCGGGCCAAAAGTATGTGAAGCTTGTGGAAAGACTGGTCACTTGAAGGATTCTTGCTGGGCTAGTGCTGGCCGGGGAGGCCAAGGAGGATTTGGGAATAGAAATAATAATCGTGGTGGTATTGGGAATCGCCCACAGGGGAACAATGGAGGAAACGGGAATCGAGGCAACAATGCGAATCAAGCTGGTAATGTGAATCGTAACCAAAACAACAATCAAGCTGGGAGCGGAGCAGGAAATGGTCAAAGAATGGGTTGTTTTAACTGTGGTGACATTGGGCATTATAAAAGGAACTGCCCAGAATTGAACCAAGCACGGGGAAGGGTTTTCAATATCGAAGCGAGGGAAGCGCGCCAGGATCCCAATGTTGTTACTGGTACGTTCCCGATAAACCAACGCTTTGCATCCGTTTTATTTGATACTGGTGCCGATTATAGCTTCGTATCGTTAGAATTTAAGAATATGCTTGGGATAGCCTCTAGTAAATTAGATATTCCTTACTCAATTGAATTGGCTAATGGAAAGTTAGTAGAAGCCGATGAAGTAGTCAGAGGTTGTGTAATCGAGTTGGGAGAGCGTGAGTTTACTTTGGATCTACTACCAGTCCAGCTGGGAAGCTTCGACATGGTAGTAGGAATGGATTGGTTATCAAGCAACATGGCTGAAATTGTTTGTCACGATAAGGTCGTTCGTATCCCAACCGAAGATGGAGAAACAATTGTGGTTCATGGGGAGAAGCGGGATACACCTTTAAGAATTATCAGTTGCCTGAAAGCTCGTAAGTGTTTACAAAAGGGATGTGCTGCCTTCCTGGCACACATCGTGGATAAGAAAGCTGCTGAGCCGAAAATCGAAGACATCCCTGTCGTGTGGGAATATCCTGAAGTCTTTCCAGAGGACTTGCCAGGATTGCCACCCCAAAGGAAAGTGGAATTTCACATTGACTTAGTTCCAGGCGCCGCACCTGTAGCTAGGGCACCTTATAGACTTGCACCGTCAGAGATGCAGGAGTTGTCGACACAACTCCAGGAGTTACTTGACAAAGGATTCATCCGACCAAGCTTCTCACCTTGGGGAGCTCCAGTTTTATTTGTCAAAAACGGTAGTTTTCGTATGTGTATTGACTACCGGGAGTTGAATAAGCTGACGATCAAGAATAGATACCCTCTGCCAAGAATCGATGATCTATTCGACCAACTCCAGGGTTCAAGTTTTTACTCTAAGATCGATCTTCGATCTGGGTACCATCAGCTAAGAATACAAGAAGAGAGCATCCCGAAGACAGCCTTTAGAACTCGTTATGGACACTACGAGTTCCTAGTTATGCCGTTTGGGTTGACAAACGCGCCTGCGGTTTTTATGGACCTAATGAACCGAGTCTGCAAGCCGTATCTAGATAATTTCGTGATTGTATTCATCGACGATATTTTGATTTATTCAAAGACAAAGGCTGAACACGAACATCACTTAAGAGCTATTTTGGAGTTGTTGAAAAAGGAACAGTTGTATGCCAAATTCTCTAAGTGCGAGTTTTGGCTACGTGAAGTCCAATTCCTTGGACACGTGGTTAATGGAAATGGAATCCATGTCGATCCCACAAAGATTGAGGCGATAAAGAGCTGGGAGACTCCAAAGACGCCAACCGAGATTCGACAATTCTTAGGCTTGGCTGGTTACTATCGAAGATTCATTGAGGATTTTTCGAAAATCGCTCAATCACTGACACTCCTCACGCAAAAGGATAAGAAGTTTGACTGGGGAATCAAACAGGAGGAAGCATTTCAGTTGTTGAAGGATAAGCTCTGCAATGCGCCGATCTTAGCACTACCGGAAGGTACAGATGATTTCGTGGTATACTGTGATGCCTCACGTCAAGGATTGGGTTGCGTGTTGATGCAACGCCAGAAAGTTATAGCTTACGCGTCACGCCAGTTGAAAGTACATGAAAGGAACTATACCACACACGATTTGGAACTAGGCGCAGTGATATTCGCATTAAAGATCTGGAGACACTACCTATATGGTACGAAGTGTACAATCTTCACAGACCACAAGAGTTTACAACACATATTCAACCAGAAAGAGCTGAACATGAGACAAAGACGTTGGGTCGAATTGTTGAACGATTACGACTGCGAGATAAAGTACCATCCAGGGAAGGCAAATGTGGTCGCCGATGCCCTAAGTCGTAAAGAAAGGATCAAGCCCATAAGGGTTAGGGCTTTGGAGATGATTATCCAGACAGATCTTTCCCTACGCATTCGTGCCGCGCAGAAAGAAGCTCTTAAGGAAAGGAACCTTGAAGAAGAATATCTCCGTGGGATGGAGAAGCAATTAGCGCCAAACGAGGAAGGAACGTTATGTTTTATGAAAAGGATTTGGGTTCCTCTGTTTGGTGGGTTGAGGAAAGTTATTTTTGATGAGGCACACAAATCACGGTACTCTATTCATCCCGGGGCGGATAAAATGTACCAAGATCTTAAGGATTATTATTGGTGGCCTAGAATGAAAGGCGACGTTGCTGTTTATATTAGCAAATGTTTGACGTGTGCCAAGGTGAAAGCTGAATACCAGAAGCCTTCGTGACTTCTGCAACAACCTGAAATTCCCAAGTGGAAATGGGAACAGATTTCAATGGACTTCATAACGAAACTGCCCAAGACGCCCAGGGGTCATGATACTATTTGGGTGATAGTTGACCGCCTAACAAAGTCCGCGCACTTCTTGCCAATCAAAGAGAAGGACAATACGAGTAAACTTGCGGAAATATACATGAGGGAAATCGTTGCACGTCATGGAGTGCCACTCTCAATCATCTCTGATAGAGATGGGAGATTTGTATCAAGGATTTGGCAATCCTTCCAAGAAGCTTTTGGCTCACAATTGAATTTGAGCACTGCATTCCATCCGCAAACTGATGGCCAAAGTGAAAGAACTATTCAGACATTGGAGGATATGCTGAGAGCATGTGTAATGGATCTTGGTGGTAGCTGGGATAAGCATTTACCACTGGCCGAATTCTCATACAATAACAGCTACCACACTAGTATTGGAGCCACGCCATTTGAAGCTCTTTACGGACGCAAGTGTCGATCACCACTATGCTGGGCTGACGCAGGTGATAGACAGCTTGTTGGTCCCGAAATCGTCCAAGAGACGACAGATAAGATTGCACAGATTCGAAAACGCATCGAAGCGGCTCGCGAAAGACAGAAAGCCTATGCAGATCCAAACCGGAAACATTTGGAATTCCAAGTTGGAGATATGGTTTTATTGAAAGTTTCACCCTGGAAGGGTGTGGCACGCTTCGGGAAGCGTGGGAAGTTGAATCCGCGTTACATTGGCCCTTTCAGAATTCTGCAAAGGATTGGGCTTGTAGCCTACAAGTTGGACCTACCTGCGGAACTCCATAGTGTTCACGATACATTCCATATATCCAATTTGAGAAAAAGTCCAACACAAGATACAGTGATCATTCCTGCTGACGAAGTTCATATCGACAACACGCTCCACTTTACTGAAGAACCTGTTGAGGTCACGGATTGGAAAGTTAATAAAACTCGCAGGAGCAGTGTCAAACTCGTCAAAGTTCGTTGGAATGCTAGGCATGGACCTGAATTCACGTGGGAACGTGAGGATCGAATGAAAGAGAAATACCCCCATTTATTCCCTAAGAACCCTGCATCTAGTAGCAGAACTTAAATTTCGGGACGAAATTTATTTAACGGGGGGAGAATGTGACAACCCTCACCAAACCAGGTATCCGTACGAATTGATTAATATTTAATTACTGCTTAATTACTGTGCTTGCTTACCACTGTGATTAAACTGCTTACTGATTTCTGATACATACATGCTCATGCATCACATTTTATACTGTCACTCTATTATTTATGCACAAGCACCAGTGACAACCTTGATGCACAAAAAGCACAGTGAGCACACTATACGGGATACCCATTAAACATGCTGACATAACCAGCATCAGGCATACACTGCCTCTAAGACCAGTATGAGCCGGGAATAGTTTACTACACTGGTAGTAAGTGTAGGGAGGTGAGGATTGTAGAACTACGTCACTAGGTGAAGTTTATAGTGACCGGATGTGCCTAAAACGTACTTTAAGTACAAAATTCTGCACTTAATACAAAACTCAGCATTTTAAATTACTAATAAAGTGCAAAAACATTGCAGAACGGTCCCGTATATTTCCCTAAGTACCAGGAATAATTTATGATACAAAAATATACATAAAGGACCTTTTTCGGCATAGAACGTTATTTAATCGTATAATCGGACATTACCCGGGACACTAAATTTTTGTCAAATACCTTCTCTTATTATTTTTGGCTAGTCATAATCCCCGTATGCCATAACACCCGCTAAAAATTAACCAACTAACTTACACCATCACCTTTCTTACATCTAATAATTACTTGCATTCTAGTTGCATTTGTTACCTTATACCCCCCCCCCCCCAACGATTCTAGTTCCCAAAGTGGGACCCCACATGTCATATTACCATACTTCAAATCTCCTAGCTTGATTCAATTCTATTATATTAATTGATGTTGCTTGTTTATCCAACCAAAATATGTGGAGATAATGATATAAGTAAGGTCCCTTAGATTGAATATCATTTCACAAGATTTTACACATCCATTTCACTCTCTCTCCCTCTTCTCACGGTTACACATAACCGAAACCACAACCACCTTCCAACATTCTCATCTTCTTCATTATCTAGTCTCATTCAAAGCTTAGAAGGATCAATGGAGGTTACAACTTGAAGGGGGTTTCAAAGGAGCATTGTTCTAGCCGTTTACACCATCTTTTCTTCACATTTCTTCATTTGATTCTTCCCTAGCTAGAGGCTAGTAGTAAGTCCCATTCTACCTTGTTTCATCTTGTTCGAAATTATGATATGTAGGTTGATATGTTGTTGTTTAAATCACTAAATAATGAGAATACTAGAAAATGTGAAACATGAGTTATGAACATAAAAGCTACATAAAAGTTTACTTATGTCTGAATTATGAAGCGGAATCTTGTCGGTTTGAGGGTTGGTTAAATCATACTTGATGTTTAAAAGTTGTTTTCTTGTTAAAACCATTGTTCGGACACTCGTTAATGCGATTTAGTAATGTTTAAACTTTAAAACAACATGCTGATGTATTTTTACAGCCGCCTTCAACAGGCTGTAAACGGACTTTAATAAACCGAAAAACGGAATTTCTAAAGCCTAAATTGTGTATTTTCGAAAAACTAAGAGAATGGAGCTGGAATCGTATTTTTCTGAGGTCGGTTACTATTTTAAAAGTCTGTTTTCGTGACAGCAGCTAAGGCTGATTTTAACTGCAGTAAAATGGGTCATACGTTTTCAGTCACAACTTAAAATCTAAACCGAACCAGCCCCTGAAATTTTTACTAAAAATGGTCACGGATGTATTTGTGACCCTCGAACTGGAATTTTGTCAAACGGACTACCGAGGAATTTTAGGCGATTTATTCCGTAAACTGTGATCAGAAGGTGATAAATCTGATCACAGTTCGGTAAACGATTTTCTATAAATTATTGAGAATGAACTAGACCCCGATATTTTTACACAATAATTTGTGGGTCGATTAGGACGTTCCACAAAAATTTGAGAATTTTTGGAATAAGTTAAGTATTTTATTTAACCGTCCGAAAACAGTCCAGTTTTTCACATATTGAAACTGAAACGACAAGGGTAGTATTTTGCGTGTTAAAACGTAAGGGTTGATTGTTGATAATCATGGGTTGAATTCAAAAAGAAAAAGATGTGCGTATTAGCACGGACACTCCCGTTTTTAGGGGAAATTCTGACGAATTTTTCTAAAAATACCAAGACTTAGAAAAATTATTTTTCTAACAAGTATGTTTAACTTCATTTCTCGGAATTAAACCTCGCCATGAGTTTTGACATAAAACTTTAAAGTGTTGGATATGAGACTTGTAAATGTATTTTTCTCAATACTTTAAGTCACCAAATACATAATACATGTACGAATATCCCATCCTTGGGAAGGAATCTATTTATACGATAACCAAGAAATATAAACACGAAATAGTTGTCTAACTATTTCCCCGAGAACGATAAAACTCTAAGCTAAGGCACAGCCGTTCGTCTAATAGATATTAGCACGTTGTAGGTTGTCGTGCTGCAGACCGAGGTTGAGTTGCTGTTATCGAGGACGCATTACAGTGAGTTCATGTCCCCCTTTTCTCTTAACTGTTTTCAGTTTTCTAAACTGCGGGGGTGAAATACATGTTACTATGATACGAGTACTTTATACATGGTATGGTTAGCGTAAGGAGGGTTTACTACTTAGATCATGTGAGTGGGTAGGCGGGAACTGGAGGCCATTAATCCTCATTGTAGGACCGAGGGACGTAAGCGGTAGATCTATCTGGGTGTAGCGAGCCCAACTCCAGGTCCAACAGTACGGACCTTGGGGTGACTTTGTGCCCAACGCGAAATCCGCTAGGTTTGAGTCTTCCTACTTGCACTTCACACATATCAATGGCCTTGCAAACCATTGGTGATCTCTTTTTCCTTATTTGCTACATACCAGGGATTTTTATACTTACAAGTGTTTTACATACTCACTTACACATGAACTCGCTCAACATTATGTTGATTTTTCCAACTTACATATATTTCAGGGAACTAAGGATCTGGCACGGTATGCTACGTTTTCCCGCTGTGTTAAAGTTATGGGATCATCCACGTTTAGGGGTCGCGACTTTTACCTGGACGAGTCGCAAGTCTTAAACAGTGTTTATGTTATGTTTGTGGTTGCGTCTTAAAAACAATGTTTTTATGTTATTAGGTTGTAACTTCCGTTGCATGTGTCAACGCTTTAAGACAATGTTGTGGTATTCTACTTTTCGAACTTAAATCAATGGATGATCTGCATGGTTTTATTTTCATATAGCTTTGTTGTGATTAAGCTATGGTATTAAGAAGTCACACCAAATAAACCCACACTTCTGCAAAGCCAGGGTGTGACAAGTTTGACTTTTGATCAACATCTGTTTGAGTTTTGGTCAACATCTCACTTAGTATTCAACAGAAATTTTAATAGCTCAATCGGTGGTTTGAACATCTGTTTGACTTTTGGTCAACAGTTGGATGGAAACCCATGTTAGATTGAACAATGTGAATGAATAAACACTGAAGTATCATAAAACTGTGAATGAATATCGTGAAAAGTTAGATGTGCTACAACAGTTGAGAGGAGACCTTTGCATTTTAGGTTTGTTTCTTATTTTGAGTAACTGTTGATGATGTTGAGAGTTTTATTGACACTGACATTTTAGAATATGTTAAGATGCATGTTAAGATTATTAAAATAAAATATTACATAGAAAAATAGAAATTTAATGAAATATTTATAAACTATTACACGCTAGAGTTAACACTTGCTAGGATTTCTTAGACTCTGGCCTTTCTCCATGTGATTTCATGCTCTCTTTTGTTTTTCAGGTCAGTAGCATGTTGCATATTTTCTGATCCTGTTTTAGAAATTGTGTTAGAAACTCTTCTGCATTCTTCTGGAAATTTGATGGAGGAGAGTGGAGGACTTCATCAAGCAATGCTATGCTGTTCCAGGTTTTGTTATGTGACATCTGTGCTTGTGTAATCATTGTACAAACTTCGAACAATTCAATATTAATAAAAAAATGTGTTTTGATCCCAATGTTTGTTATTTATGTTTGACATTTTGCGCATTTTGATTTTTGATTGATTTTAAACTCTATATCGCTTTCTAGAGAGTTATACGCAAACTGATGTGTAAACGTAAGCAGTTTAACGCGAAAAACACTCCGGGATAGCAACATAAGGTTAACATACCTTAAATAACCTTTACATAACTTAGAAATAAGTTTTGAAGGCTTTGGTATGGCAAAAACAAGTTTATTCGCTCACAGGGACTATTTGCGTCAACTTGCAAAAGTCTGCCGTTTCGTAAGGCAACGTACAGTCTAGAACTTGATCATAAGCTAAACATACCATATATAACCTAAACATAGCTTAGAAATAAGCTTTGAGTGGTTCAGTATGCGAAAATATGCTTATTTGATCTTACTGGGGCTAAAAGTGTCAAAAACGGCGTAAGTTTGCATTTTCGCGCATATCTTACGTTCTGACTACATCTGGACATCCAAAATTTTTGTACACACTAAAATATTTTTATTTTAGTGATCGGCATGCAAAAATACCGCTTGTCGCTTAATTTGGTTCGTTTTCGCGTCCGTTTGAGTTTCATCGTAATTTAGCGAAAAACGCGACCGTACGACTAAACGAGCCGACATCCGAGAGTTTTCCGAGCATATTCTGAGTCCTCTATACTTTGACACCTTGTAGAGCCTTGAAAATGGCTTAATGGGTGTTAAAAGTGCTTGAAATGAGCTTAAACAAGTGCAGGAACCTGAACTGTCAAAACAGAAACTTTTGGCTGATCTGCTGAGTTTACACGGGCCGCGTAAGCCCTGTCTGTTTCTTACGTGGGCCGCCTGAAAATGCCCAGTTCCAGAAACTTGATTTTCAGCAACTGTTTGATACTTTAGGGACTGTTATGCAAATTTATTGGTGTGTTAACCAAGTTAACACCTCTCCAAGGCTTCTAACCTGCATCAAACACATGTATGGCTAGGATTTTATGCTTGGAAGTTACACAAACACTTGTGATGATCTTGTGAGTTCACTACAAGTATAAATAGCCATGCCATGCTCTCATTTCACTCACACTTGATCTAAATTCTCTAAGTTGAGGTTTTATAACTTCATACCTGAGAAATTATAAGATCAAGTTCAAGCAAGGACCCTTTGTAAGCATTCCTTCATTCTTTTATTACTTTCCTAGCTTAAAAGTCAAACAGTGTTTGACTTTCAGTTTGACCAATCAATAGTCAAAGCAAAGTTCGTTTGAACTTTGTAACGTGATTGTAATCACGATGGTTATAATCCTTAGCGATTATACCTACTGATTACCACGTTAACTAGGCGTAGTGACGAGTCAAAGTTTCGGTCAAAATGCGTTTTAGCACGCATTTTGCAACAGAACTACTTTTAGGTATCAAAACACTTTGTTTTGATACCAAATCAGTTTTCTAAGTAGGTTAAACATGTTTTGACATGTTTAACTCGTCACTATTAGTTTAGTGCTTGTTTAGGGACGTAAGTTTAGTGCTTGTTTTGACAACCACTTAGACTTTCGAACCCAACCCGTTTGGTCGATCATTAGGATCCGACCAAGCTTGCTTAGTGATCATAGTTGTATAGGGAATAACCTCTGAGGTTATACCTTATGATCACATAGGATTAGTTAGTTATTTGTTAAGTAGCTTGTATGCCCATAGGAAATGACCAAAATGCCCTTTTGAAGCATAAATCCGTATTTTTCCTATGTGAACATATTTTTGACATATAATCTGATTTAGTAACATGTTTAGGGATAATTGGGCATGTAAGACTTGGCATAGCACATAGTTAACCATCCGAACATAGTTTTACGCAAACGACGCATTTTAGTAGCTTATGCTACCATAATGGGTCGAAACGGGTCAAAAGTACATAGGTAGACTTCCAAATCAGAATGTTAGCTCTATTAAATCATACCTATGAGTTCAAATACTCATTTGATTTATAGAACATCATTCTATCCTATCTCCCGATTTAGGATCCGTTTATTAACATAGTTACCTATATTAGGTGCCGGTTGATTCGTGATCCTTGGAGCCTTATTTGGTCTTAATCTCAAGACTATTAGGTAATTCCAAGTGAGTACATAGTTTCCCCTCTTTTACCACTTTCAAATACTTTGGGGGTGATACACATGTACATACGTGTTACTTTCGTGCAGTTCATGCTTTTATGACATAAACATGCTAGTTTCACCTAGTACATATCTAGTACATGTTTTAATTATGTTTTGCTATGCATGTTAAGCATGCTAGCACATTGATTTATCACACATTTTTTGCATATGTTTACTTAGCATATGTACACATTGTTTTACATGACATTTCTGCTATGTATGTTTACTGAGCATGCTAGCACATTGTTTTACTTGAACATTTCTACTAGGCATATTTACTTAGCATACCTAGTACATGGTTTTCACATGCTACATTGGTTATGACATTTGGTGTGTTTAATCGGGACAATAATACATTCATTAACATTGATCACGCCACTCGGTAGTATGTAATAATACCATAGGACTTGACAAATCCCGTTTCCGTCTTCCTAGGTTTGTTTGGAAGTTGGGAATGACAGAATCCGATATACATAACTTAGATAAACCTTTAATTTGTTTAAGGGGTTGTCGCTACAGTCGCAAGGCTTGAATGTATGCGATTAACATTACTGCATAAATGTTTGTAATCATAAGGCATTGTTTTCTACAAAGCATAACATTTGATTTAAACTTAGGTTTATTCAAAAACCTTGTTTTGTACATTTTCATATGGGGTTAAGTAATTACTAGTTATTCACCATACATGACATTTGTTTTCACATTGACATTATCACATAGTTTGAGTAGGTACATGCTACTTGCTATGCATTACATTTGGTTATACATGATACATGTTACACATGACATTGAACATGGTTTAAGCATAAACATTTTGACATTAAACAAGACATTTTGGTTGATTACTGATAAGTGACTTATGTAACGGGGCTATGTGTTATATGATAAAAGCATGGTGGATACGCCGTTGGTACTTCCTATATATAAGTGCTTTTATTGTATTACACATTATTGCATTGTCTAAGCCACTTGACAAGACATGAAACATTTTATACAAGAACATGACATTGTTTTACAAATTACATACTTTATACAAATTCACTTTTACTTGGTTATTCATTTAACCATGCATTGTCCTTTCATTATCATTTGATTCTCATATCGATTGTCATAATCCTTAGCGATTATACCTAGTGATTACCACGTTAACTAGGCGTAGTGACGAGTCAAAGTTTCGGTAAAATTGCGTTTTAGCACGCATTTTGCAACAGAACTACTTTTAGGTATCAAAACACTTTGTTTTGATAATCAAAACACTTTGTTTTGATACCAAATCAGTTTTCTAAGTAGGTTAAACATGTTTTGACATGTTTAACTCATCACTATTAGTTTAGTGCTTGTTTAGGGACGTAAGTTAAGCGGTCTAGACAACCGCTTAGACTTTCAAACCCGACCCGTTTGGTCGATCATTAGGATCCGACCAAGCTTGCTTAGTGATCATAGTTGTATAGGGAATAACCTCTGAGGTTATACCTTATGATCACCTAGGATTGGTTAGTTATTTTTTAAGTAGCTTTTATGCCCATAGGAAATGACCAAAATGCCCTTTTGAAGCATAAATCCGTATTTTTCCTATGTGAACATATTTTTGACATATAATCTGATTTAGTAACATTTTTAGGGATAATTAGGCATGTAAGACTTGGCATAGCACATAGTTAACCATCCGAACATAGTTTTACGCAAACGACGCATTCTAGTAGCTTATGCTACCATAATGGGTCGAAACGGGTCAAAAGCACATAGGTAGACTTCCAAATCAGAATGTTAGCTCTATTAAATCATACCATATGAGTTCAAATACTCATTTGATTTATAGAACATCATTCTATCCTATCTCCCGATTTAGGATCCGATTATTAACATAGTTACCTATATTAGGTGCCGGTTGATTCGTGATCCTTGGAGCCTTATTTGGTCTTAATCTCAAGACTATTAGGCAATCCCAAGTGAGTACATAGTTTCCCCTTTTTTACCGCTTTCAAATACTTTGGGGTGATACACATGTACATACGTGTTACTTTCGTGCATTTCATGCTTTTATGACATAAACATGCTAGTTTCACCTAGTACATATCTAGTACATGTTTTCAATTATGTTTTGCTATGCATGTTAAACATGCTAGCACATTGATTTATTACACATTTGTTGCATATGTTTACTTAGCATATGTACACATTGTTTTACATGACATTTCTGCTATGTATGTTTACTGAGCATGCTAGCACATTGTTTTACATGAATATTTCTACTAGGCATGTTTACTTAGCATACCTAGTACATGGTTTTCACATGCTACATTGGTTATGACATTTGGTGTGTTTAATCTGGACAATAATACATTCATTAACATTGATCACGCCGCTCGGTAGTATGTAATGGTACCATAGGACTTGACAAATCCCATTTCTGACTTCCTAGGTTTGTTTGGAAGTTGGGAATGACAGAATCTGATATACATAACTTAGATAAACCTTTAATTTGTTTAAGGGTTTGTCGCCACAGTCGCAAGGCTTGAATGTATGTGATTAACATTACTGCATAAATGTTTGTAATCATAAGGCATTGTTTTCGGCAAAGCATAACATTTGATTTAAACTTAGGTTTATCAAAAACCTTGTTTTGTACATTTTCCTATGGGGTTGAGTAATTACTAGTTATTCACCATACATGACATTTGTTTTCACATTGACATTATCACATAGTTTGAGTAGGTACATGCTACTTGCTATGCTTTACATTTGGTTATACATGATACATGTTACATGTTACACATGACATTGAACATGGTTTAAGCATAAACATTTTGACATTAAACAAGACATTTTGGTTGATTACTGATAAGTGACTTATTTAACGGGGCTATGTGTTATATGATAAAAGCGTGGTGGATACGCCGTTGGTACTTCCTATATATAAGTGCTTCTTTTGTATTACACATTGTTGCGTTGTCTAAGCCACTTGTCAAGACATGAAACATTTTATAC
Organism: Helianthus tuberosus; assembly: GCA_030545235.1. Taxonomy (NCBI): domain Eukaryota; kingdom Viridiplantae; phylum Streptophyta; class Magnoliopsida; order Asterales; family Asteraceae; genus Helianthus; species Helianthus tuberosus. The sequence goes on along the minus strand of CM060354.1, from coordinate 107,443,937 downwards.
AAGAACATGACATTGTTATACAAATTACATACTTTATACAAATTCACTTTTACTTGGTTATTCATTTAACCATGCATTGTCCTTTCATTATCATTTGATTCTCATATCGATTTTCATATGATTTCACAAAGGAAAACATTTTATCAGGTTCATGACTACATTTTTGTTAAACACTTCTTTTAACTACAAGTCATGAATCTTGCATAAACAAAACCTATGTATCTCACATGCATTTTTATGCTGACGTACCTATTTTTACATGTGTTTCAGGTGCTAATGCATGATGATTTTTGTGCTTCACTAAGGCGGACTCGGGCCTTAGTGACTTAAAAGACATTTAATTATGCGTGACAACCCGAACTTTCAAGGTCAGTATCTCTTTGTCACGTGATCCTGTTTCTTGTATTCCTCTTTCACATTCCGTACGATGATAAAAATAAGAATTACACATGTGACTGTAATATAATTAGTAAATGTTTAATATGCTCGGGTATATGTCTTTAATTGGGCCAAACTTGTGATAATATTAGGATTGGGCAGCCGCCCCCTTGGTCCACATAAAATCTCAGTAATTAGTTGTTGGGCTTGAGCCCAATATCGGCCAAGTAGGATGCACCGCCAATCTAATGGTATATAGGTGCACGTAACGTGTTGTATTATCATTCCATACTTAAAATCAAACCATACCCCCGTCTTTCAACCTTGCGATCAGTAGTAGCTACCCCCATCACATTCAAAGCAACATCATCTTGATTAACAGTTTTGTTATGTGTATTATTTCTTCATATTTTAAGATTTATGCTAGTCCTTGATTGATCGTTCCTATCTACGTCCAACATGTGTTAACAATATCTCGGTTATGATGGATCTTGATTGAATTAGTTGTGATCATGAAAGTCAATTGTATGCGGTTTGGTATGTTACATGATTTGTGTAATGAACTTGAATATGACAGAATGATTAATGGGTTATGTTGTGTGATTAATATTGTTATATGATAAGGTTATCTTTGGACAAAAATTGGTATATATATGAGAGTAACAGATTGTTTTCTTTAATTGTTGCCAGTGAAGAATTGATGAAACAATGTAACTATGTAATATCACATGATTGATTATGGTTCTGATCTTATGCTAAGGATAGTTAACATATAGAATGGTAATGATATTCACATAATAATAGGTTGTTTGAGGTTATGGCTGGTTATATAATTATAGAGAATTGGGTCTTGTAGCGAGTTGGGTCACCCTCAGAATGGGCCGCGCATAATCCCAGGTTTGCATGGGCTCGGGAATAGGGTGTAGTCACTAAACTGATTGGGCCGGTTGCTTGGGGAGGACTTTGCTTGTTATTAAATTCACACTAACTGGGCTAGACATATCATATGCTTGGGTTTGTGCCACTGGGCCGCAAGGTGAACATAAGTGCATAGTGGGTATGGGCCAGGATATGGTTGGGTTTCACATGTAATCTGGGCTGCATTTTTGGTAGATCACGTACATGCTAGTTGAGTCATTACATGTTAAATGGACCAATAGAATTAGGGGACTAATTTAAATCATGATTGGGCCACATTACCTGATCACACCAAAGAAACAAAGGGAGCCGAGAGGTGTTAGGATCATATCAGGTTTGGGTATTATGAAACCTTGGTCGCGGTCACATTTTGGTTGGGAGTATTGTTGGGCCGAATAGAGTGATTGGATATATATGTTATGTGGTTTATGTGTTAACTATTGGGTCAACCACACACAACTAGCATTAGGAAGCTTATGTTACTGTTTGTAAAATTAAGTGGTAATATCATGATCTGTTTTATGTTATAAGACACGTGCTACTTATATTATATGCTACATGAATGAGTAATAGTCTATATGACACTGTTTGGTATACGCCTAACTAGATACGATAATTATAATAGGACGTGTCTGACTAAAGTGTTTTAACAAGTAAACTATCTGCCGAGCAAACTAAGGTGAGTTCACACTCTTTATGAGGCATGGGATTCCCGGTGGTTGGGAATGGGTTAAAGAACTAAAACGGAATCTACATATTCTCCTTGGGTAGGATATGTACCTCCATCCTCCATGGGTAGGATGCCAATATTAACCTTGCGTATTCTCCTTGGGTAGAATACGTATGTTCGTCCTCCTTGGGTAGGACAACAACCTTAAACTTACTAGACAAAACTCTATCATGAAGTCCCTCCTTTTTATATCGACTTAATCGCCGGGACAATGGCGAGCGGGTCAGCAGTTAATAGCACTATTAGGGTTGACAAGCCTCACACTGTGCCGGTTGGACGGGCGTGTACTAATGGATCTGGGCACTCAGTCAATGATGATAGACATTGACTTAGGGCACAACTTACTTTCGTCAGTTGTCGATATGGTAACGGTCTAGTGGTTCACATGGGGAAGCCCCCACTGATTATGGATATGGTTTGGGAAACAAAGATATTGGTTAACTCGTGGTTTACGAAACAACTTATAGTTTTCAAAACAAACTTTTAAAACTAAACAACCAACTGTGAACTCGCTCAACTTTGTTGTTGACTCCTTGTTACATGCCTTGCAGGTCGTTAGGTATTTATGGAGCTTGCACGAGGAGACGTGATCGTTGTGGGGCATTGACAGTGGTGTGCCATGTTAAACATTTAAACTTTATGAACTTATGTTTCGGTTTTATGTTTTATGCTTCCGCTGTTTAACTTGAACTTGGTTACCTAGTTTTTGAACACCAATTATATCGTGTGGTTGGATTTTATTTATTTTAAATACATTGTTCAATATGATTGGTGGCTTGATCCTGGTCAGTCACGCCTCCATGCGGTGATACTCCGCTTGTGGATTTTGGGGGTGTGACAGATTGGTATCAGAGCCATTGGTTATAGTGAACTCGGTTTTAAAAAGAGAAAAACTTTTTGACAAAACCAGACTATAACCTGTACAGTGCTCAACGATCCACAACGACGCTTCGTTCCGCGTGCAAGACTCAGCATTATAGGTGATATGATTTATGTTTATATTGCCTACTTGTTAGTTACATAGTACATTGTGCATGGTATGCTCTGGTTAGCGTAGCAACTATTGTTAGAAACCCATTGTGTGCTTACACTCTTCTGTCACTCCACATATATGCATTGTCATGACACTTTTCTCACCTATGCTCTCTTTATTGTGAAGATCATGAATGGACATATCAACCTAACTCAAGCCCAGCTGATGGCTTTAATCAATGAACAAGTTGTTACAGCACTCGCAGCCGCTCAGGCAGGAGGTATAACCTGCCATTATAACTTACTCTAGGATCTCTAGATCCTACTATCGTGAACCAATACTTGTGCTTAACTTTGTCTTTTCTTTCTCGCGCAATAGGTCAACATGCTCAGCCTCCCGTATGTACGTTCAAAACATTCATGGATTGCCGACCTAGTACCTTCAGCGGTACAGAAGGAGCTGTAGGTCTTCTTCACTGGTTCGAGAAGATTTAGTATGTTTTTGATATGTGTGAATGCCCTGAAGCTCGTAGGGTGAAATTTGCTACTGGAACACTCGAAGGTGTTGCACTCACCTGGTGGAAAGCACATGTTCAACTGCTAGGGCTGGCGGTTGCTAATGCCACCCCATGGAACAACTTCAAATATTTGATCAAAGAAGAGTATTGTAGTCGTGACGACATCCACAAGTTAGAGGTGGAGTTTTTCAACTTAAAGATGACGGTGTCTGAAATCGAGGCATACACAAAGAGATCAAACGAATTAGCTATCTTGTGTCCTACTATGGTGGATCCTCCTATCAAGCGTATCGAGCTGTACCTTAAGGGTTTAGTGCTAGAAATTCAGAGCCACGTAACCTCAGCCAATCTTGGCACCATTCAGCAAATCATCCGGTTGGCTCATCGTCTCACTAATCAGGCAGTTGAGCAGAACAAGTTGCCCAAGCGTATTAGCGCTACTACTACTTCTACTGCTCCCAGTGATAACAAGCGCAAGTGGGATGGAAATTCGAGCAAGGGTTCTACTTCAGTTCAGTCTCAGTCCCAGCAGCGAAAGACAGATGAGTACAGGAGCCCTAGTCAGCAGTTTTATGGGAACCAAAGTCAGGGTGGATACAAGGGAAATCACCCTAAGTGCAATCGATGTAATTTGCACCATAGAGGGCCGTGCAACAAGGGTCATTGTCAGAGATGTAACAAGCTGGGTCATGAAGCCAAGGATTGCAGGAGCTCACGTCCTGCGAATCAGAATCGTCAACAGCAGCCACAAGCTCCACAGAATCAGCAGCAGCAACAACAGGGTAACAGGGGATGCTATCAGTGTGGTGCTGAAGGTCACTTCAAGAGGAACTGTCCACAGTTGAACCAGAATCAGAACAACAACCACAATTAGGGAAATGGAAACAATGGGGGCAATAATGGTGGCAATGGTGCCAAGGGTCGTGCTTTCGTGATTGGTCAAGGTGATGCGAGGAATGATCCCAACTTCGTGATGGGTAAGTTCCTACTGGATGATTTCTTTGTTTCAGTTTTATTTGATTCGGGTGCCGATACTAGCTACGTGTCCTTAAAAGTTTGTCAGATGCTTAAGCATACTCCAAAACTTTTGAACACCAAGCACATTGTAGAACTAGCAAATGGTAAAAGTTTAGAGGCCACACACATAGTTAAGGGTTGTAATCTTGTTCTTGCTAATCGGACCTTTTCTATCGACCTCATTCCTATCATTCTGGGTAGTTTCGACGTTGTTATTGGGATGGATTGGTTGTCTCAACATCAAGCGGAAATTCTTTGCAAGGAGAAAATTGTCCGCATCCCTCGTTCTGATGAAGAACCCCTCGTGATTCGTGGTAACAAGAGTGGTGCAGTCGTAGGCATTATCTCTTTCCTTAAGGCCCAGAAGTGTTTGCGAAAGGGTCACACTGCTATTCTAGCCCTCGTTTCTTATGCATCCTCGAAAGAAAAGAAGATAGAAGACATTCCTATTGTGCGCAACTTTCCTGAGGTATTTCCTGAGGAATTACCTGGTCTTCCGCCTCATCGTCAAGTCGAGTTTCAAATCAAGCTAACTTCTGGAGCAGCACCCATAGCTCGTGCGCCTTATCGCTTAGCCCCATCAGAACTAGAAGAATTGTCCACTCAATTGCAAGACCTCTTGGACAAGGGTTTTATTCGTCCTAGCTCTTCGCCCTGGGGAGCTCCAGTCTTGTTTGTGAAGAAGAGAGATGGTACTTTCAGAATGTGTATTGACTATCGCGAACTCAACAAGGTGACTGTGAAGAATCCTTATCCCCTCCCACGTATTGATGACCTATTCGACCAGCTGCAAGGGTCGAGCTTCTACTCTAAGATTGACTTAAGATCGGGCTATTATAAGCTGAGAGTCCGAGATGAGGATATCTCCAAGACAGCATTCAGAACTCGCTACGGGCACTATGAGTTTCTGGTCATGCCTTTTGGATTAACAAACGCACCTGCGGTCTTCATGGATCTCATGAATCGAGTGTGCAAACCTTACCTGGATAAGTTCGTTATTATTTTCATCGACGACATCCTGATCTATTCTAAGAGTCAGGAGGAACACGAGCATCATCTATGACTTATTTTGGAACTTTTTCGAGCAGAGCAGCTGTATGCTAAGTTTTCAAAATGCGACTTTTTGCTTCGTGAAGTCCATTTCTTAGGCCACGTGGTAAATACGGATGGGATTCACGTTGATCCATCCAAGGTTGACTCGATCAAGAACTGGCCTGCGCCTCGTACACCGATAGAAATCTGCCAATTCTTGGGTTTGGCGGGCTACTACAGAAGGTTCATCAAGGATTTCTTGAAGATTGCGCAACCTCTCACTTCACTGACTCAGAAGGGTGTCACCTATCGTTGGGGTGATGTACAGGAGTCCACATTTCTGCACTTAAAGGAGAGACTTTGTAGCGCGCCTATTCTCTCATTGCCTGAAGGCACAGACGACTTTGTGTTTTATTATGACGCGTCCATCCAAGGACTTGGTTGCGTGTTGATGCAATGTGACAAGGTCATTGCTTACGCATCATGCCAACTTAAAGTTCATGAAAGGAACTACACTACTCATGATCTGGAGCTAGGAGCTGTTGTTTTTGCACTCAAGATATGGAGGCATTACCTGTACGGTACCAAGTGCACCATTTACACCGATCACAGGAGTCTCCAACATATCTTCGAACAGAAGGAGTTGAACATGCGACAGCGTCAGCGGGTCGAGCTTCTGAATGATTATAAATGCGCGATCAAGTATCATCCGGGCAAAGCCAATGTTGTGGCCGATGCCCTCAGCCGGAAGGAGTCTAAACATAAGCGTGTACGTGCGTTACAGCTTACCATTCACTCTAGTCTTCCTGCTCAGATACGAGATGCTTAGATTGAAGCATTAAAGGCAGAGAACATCAGGGCTGAGTCTTTGCGAGGATCGAGGAAACGGTTAGAGCAAAAGGAAGACGGTGCTTATTACGTGACAGGGCGCATCTGGGTTCCATTTTATGGAAATTTACGAGAGCTTGTGATGGATGAAGCACACAAGTCTCGTTACTCGGTACATCCTGGTTCGGATAAGATGTACCACAATCTCAAGACTACGTATTGGTGGCCTAGTATGAAAGCCAACATAGCAACCTACGTCAGTAAATGCTTGACTTGTGCGAGAGTCAAAATCGAGTACCAGAAACCATTAGGTCTGCTTCAACAACCAGAGATACCGAAATGGAAATGGGAGCAAATTTCCATGGACTTCGTTACTGGCCTGCCTAGATCTCAACTCGGAAATGATACTATTTGGGTGATCGTGGATCGACTGACCAAGTTTGCACATTTTCTGGCTATCAAGGAAACGGATAAGTTTTCTACTCTAGCAGACATCTATCTAAAGGAAGTAGTATCAAGGCACGGAGTGCCAACCTCCATTATTTCTGATCGTGACTCACGTTTTACATCTGAATTGTGGCAAGCTATGCACAAGTCCTTTGGCTCTCGTTTAGACATGAGCACGGCATATCATCCACAGATGGATGGGCAGTCAGAACGCACCATCCAGACCCTTGAAGACATGCTTCGAGCATGTGTGATCGACTTTGGTAACGGCTGGGAAAAACATCTCCCGTTGGTGGAGTTTTCGTATAATAACAGTTACCACACCAGTATCCAGGCCGCTCCGTTTGAGGCATTGTACGAACGAAAGTGCCGATCACCTCTTTGTTGGGCAGAGGTTGGCGACAGCTAAATCACTGGCCCAGAACTTGTAGTAGATACAACAGAGAAGATTGCTCAGATACGACAACGTATGGCGCAGCTCGTGACCGCCAGAAAAGCTACGCTGATAAGCGAAGGAAACCACTCGAGTTCCAGGTTGGGGATCGAGTGCTACTTAATGTCTCACCTTGGAAGGGTGTAGTCTGTTTTGGTAAACGAGGCAAACTCAACCCGCGATATGTCGGACCTTTCGAAATTATTGAGAAAATTGGCAAGGTGGCCTACAAGCTGAATCTACCTGCAGAACTTAGCGAAGTTCACAACGTATTTCACGTGTCGAATCTGAAGAAGTGTCTGTCAGATGAGACACTCATAGTTCCTCTCAAGGAACTCACTATCGACGATCAGTTGCGATTCGTCGAGGAACCTGTAGAGATTATAGACCGAGATGTTAAGATTCTCAAGCGTACCAGAATACCTCTTGTCCGAGTTCGTTGGAACTCCCGTCGTGGTCCAGAGTTCACCTGGTAACGAGAAGACCAAATGAAACACAAGTATCCCCAGTTGTTCGAGAAAAGTGCAACCACTACTGAGGCTGAAGCTACTGCGGAATTTCGGGACAAAATTCCAAACCAACGGGGGGATGATGTGACACCCCAGGAAAACCAGGAAACCACGCAACCTAACTAGCTTCCTCAGTAACCACGTGCTAAATTTCGAGACGAAATTTCTTTCAAGTTGGGGATGATGTGACAACCCGAACTTTCAAGGTCAGTATCTCTTTGTCACGTGATCCTGTTTCTTGTATTCCTCTTTCACATTCCGTACGATGATAAAAATAAGAATTACACATGTGACGGTAATATAATTAGTAAACGTTTAATATGCTCTGGTATATGTCTTAAATTGGGCCAAACTTGTGATAATATTAGGATTGGGCAGCCGCCCCCTTGGTCCACATAAAATCTCGGTAATTAGTTGTTGGGCTTGAGCCCAGTATCGGCCAAGTAGGATGCACCGCCAATCTAAAGGTATATAGGTGCACGTAACGTGTTGTATTATCATTCCATACTTAAAATCAAACCATACCCCCGTCTTTCAACCTTGCGATCAACAGTAGCTACCCCCACCACATTCAAAGCAACATCACCTTGATTAACAGTTTTGGTATGTGTATTATTTCTTCATATTTTAAGATTTATGCTAGTCCTTGATTGATCGTTCCTATCTACGTGCAACATGTGTTAGCAATATCTCAGTTATGATGGATCTTGATTGAATTAGTTGTGATCATGAAAGTCAATTGTATGCGGTTTGGTATGTTACATGATTTGTGTAATGAACTTGAATATGACAGAATGATTAATGGGTTATGTTGTGTGATTAATATTGTGATATGATAAGGTTATATTTGGACAAAAATTGGTATATATATGAGAGTAACAGATTGTTTTCTTTAATTGTTGCCAGTGAAGAATTGATGAAACAGTGTAACTATGTAATATTACATGATTGATTATGGTTCTGATCTTATGCTAAGGATAGTTAACATATAGAATGGTAATGAAATTCACATAATAATAGGTTGTTTGAGGTTATGGCTGGTTATATAATTATAGAGATTTGGGTCTTGTAGCGAGTCGGGTCACCCTCAGAATGGGCCGCGCATAATCCGGGGTTTGCATGGGCTCGGGAATAGGGTGTTCACTAAACTGATTGGGCCGGTTGCTTGGGGAGGACTTTGCTTGTTATTAAATTCACACTAACTGGGCTAGACATATCATATGCTTGGGTTTGTGCCGCTGGGCCGCAAGGTGAACATAAGTGCATAGTGGGTACGGGCCAGGATATGGTTGGGTTTCACATGTAATCTGGGCTGTATTTTTGGTAGATCACGTACATGCTAGTTGAGTCATTACATGTTAAATGGACCAATAGAATTAGGGGACTAATTTAAATCATGATTGGGCCACATTACCTGATCACACCAAAGAAACAAAGGGGACCGAGAGGTGTTAGGATCATATCAGGTTTGGGTATTATGAAACCTGGGCCGCGGTCACAGTTTTGGTTGGGAGTATTATTGGGCCGAATAGAGTGATTGGATATATATGTTATGTGGTTTATGTGTTAACTGTTGGGTCAACCACACACAACTAGCATTAGGAAGCTTATGTTACTGTTTGCAAAATTAAGTATGTTTTATGTTATAAGACACGTGCTACTTATATTATATGCTACATGAATGAGTACGAGTCTATATGACACTGTTTGGTATACGCCTAACTAGATACGATAATTATAATAGGACGTGTTTGACTAAAGTGTTTTAACAAGTAAACTATTTGCTGAGCAAACTAAGGTGAGTTCACACTCTTTATAAGGCATGGAATTCCCGGTGGTTGGGAATGGGTTAAAGAACTAAAACGGAATCTACATATTCTCCTTGGGTAGGATATGTACCTCCATCCTCCATGGGTAGGATGCCAATATTAACCTTGCGTAGTCTCCTTGGGTAGAATACGTACGTTCGTCCTCCTTGGGTAGGACAACAACCTTAAACTTACTAGACAAAACTCTATCATGAAGTCCCTCATTTTTATATCGACTTCATCGCCGGGCCAATGGCGAGCGGGTCATTAGTTAATAGCGCTATTAGGGTTGACAAGCCTCACACCGTGCCGGTAGGACGGGCGTGTACTAATGGATTTGGGCACTCAGTCAATGATGATAGACATTGACTTAGGGCACAACTTACTTTCGTCAGTTGTGGATATGTTAACGGTCTAGTGGTTCACATGGGGAAGCCCCCACTGATTATGGATATGGTTTGGGAAACAAAGATACTGGTTAACTCGTGGTTTACGAAACAACTTATAGTTTTCAAAACAAACTTTTAAAACTAAACAACCAACTGTGAACTCGCTCAACTTTGTTGTTGACTCCTTGTTACATGCCTTGCAGGTCGTTAGGTATTTATGGAGCTTGCACGAGGAGACGTGATCGTTGTGGGGCATGGACAGTGGTGTGCCATGTTAAACATTTAAACTTTATGAACTTATTGAACTTATGTTTCGGTTTTACGTTTTATGCTTCCGCTGTTTAACTTGAACTTGGTTAACTAGTTTTTGAACACCAATTATATTGTGTGGTTGGATTTTATTTATTTTAAATACATTGTTCAATATGATTGGTGGCTTGATCCTGGTCAGTCACGCCTCTATGCGGTGATACTCCGCTTGAGGATTTTGTGGGTGTGACATTATGTTATTTTAGTATGAACTCAAGGACAATGTAACTTTATTTCCAATAATACAAAACTTTAATTGCCATGGTTGTTGAAACAATAATTCTGTCGCATCACTCCCCGGCGTTTCCGCCGCGGTTTGTTGTTTTAACGCGGCCGGGGTGTGACATGTTATAATTAGAGTCATTGATTATGTCGACTTTCCTATTTAGTTCTTCGTCTGTTATTTTTTCTTTGAGTGACCACATCGAGAATTGGGTTTTAACATCGCTGATGTCTGACCAGTGGTAGAAGCTGAAGTTTGCCATGTAGATTTTTGTTGGATTTTCTGATGTGGAACAATTTTTCACAGACAGTGATTTGTAGGACAATTTGTAGATGTTTTGAATCAAAAGTAATCATCGGTCTTTTATAGAGTTTAAAAACGCGTCTACATGGTAAATGAAGAGGTTAATTGTAATTATGATAATCTGCTTTTGTTCTTTGAACTTCAAAAATTTGTCTCTTGGGTTTCTTGGTCTTTTAATTTTACAGTTTTCCAATAAAAGTTGGGGTTTGAAAAGGTTTTTATTAAAAGACTGATGTTTTGAAATATACATTGATATGTTTATATTAAATCTACACGTTTTGATTGATTAAGTATATAAAATCATAGCCACTTCACCTGTTTTTCATCACGTTTCCCAACGAAGATATCATGCTTTCAGGAAAGTCAAGTAATATAGTTTATTGAAATGGCGTCATTCACTTCTGTAAAATCAGATGATTTAAAGCAGCGTTTTGTCAGGCAAATCGAGGAACAGGTGTATGAAGATAGGGCTACTCTTCAAGAGCTGAAGAGATGTTTTGATGGATTGCAAGTTGGCCTGTTCACGAGAGAGCAGGTTTCAAGAAATCTTATGCGGATGCCATCAACTTCCGTTCGTGAGCTTTGTGTTGTCAGTAATATAGAGTGCAGTGATAGAGACGTGGAGTTCATGGCGATGCTGAAGGACATACATCGAGAGGTTCAGTAATCGATGGAGTTGAAGCTAAAGTTTCTTAATGCTTGCTGTTATTCTTAGATTTGAAAGTTTAGTTGTTCAGTATGTTATGTAATTATTGGACTTTTAATGTCATGAATAAATGAATAAATTTTAATCTTATGAATCTATGTTGCGTTTGTAGGAAAAACATAGAGAGAACGTCAATTTTAAATTACCATTTTGCATATTTTGAATTTCAAAAGTTATTGATATTATCAGTAATTACTGATTTGATTTGAAAGCACTTGTCATCATAACTTTTCTAATTTTTATTTTAACTTGAATTAAGAGAAAATAACCGTCAATTTGAAATTTCCATTTTGCATATTTTCAATGTCCAAAGCTCAAGAAATTAGCATTAATTACTGATTTGATATGCAACAAATTGTCATCAACATTTTTTTTTATTTTTTATTTTAACTTTAATTTTTATCACCAAAACAATGTTGGAAGAGCTCTTATCTCATTGGAATGTAACGATTAGGTAAAATGGTAATTTCATTGTAATTCTAGTTTTCATTTGATAATTTTATTCTACCATTAATTAACCACATCAACAATAAAAATGTGAGCAGTGGCTGTTTTTTAGGGAAACCACTGATGGTAAATATCAGTGGATGTCAACAATAAAAATGTGAGCAGTGGATAGCCAACAGTGATTGAAACACTGATGTTTGGTCAGTCAGTGGTCAACATGAAGAATGAAGAAACAGAGGTTGTCTTTCAACAATGGATAACTTTTAAATATCAGATGTTTGAACCAAAATAGTGGTTGTAACAGACTTTTAAGGATTAATGAAAACTATCATTTTTAACTATTTTGAAAATGTTTGACCTTGAACAGATGTTTGACCTTCTATATCAGTTGTTTGGACTTAAACAGATGTTTGACCTTAAACAGATGTTTGGCCATAAACAGATGTTTGGCCACAAACAGATGTTTGGCCACAAACAGATGTTTGGCCTTAAACAGATGTTTGCCCATAAACATCTGTTTGCAAAAAAAGACCAATTTCAAGAATACTATACCTAAACAATCAAAATGAGGAGCTTAATAATCATCCAAGTGTACTTCATTTTTATTTATTAGTATAAAGATCAAACCACTGTTCTATTTATAGTACAAATCAAACCACTGAGGTGATGTGATAAATATTGTTACATTTAAACACTGTTGTGAGAAATACTGTTACATATAAACACTGATGTGATAAATACTGTTACATATAAACACTGAAGTGATATGACATCTAACAACCTAACAGAGTATAAAACACCGATGTGATAAATACTGTTACATATAAACACTATTAACATAAACAAAGGTAGAATATCTGCTGTTGATGCTGAACCACTGTTGTTGTTGGGCGGTGGTTCACCTTTGGGTTTGTCTAGGGTTTGTCTCGAGAGATTGTATATACATAACATACCATTAAGTGAATCAACATGGAGAGCAGTCAATCATGGAACCAACATAATTTTCTTCATAAACACTGAAGTATCATAAAACTATGAATGAATATACCCAATCCGAAATTGTTAGACATTTTCATAAATCTAACAACCGTCATCGAAACTGTAACAAAATCTAAACACTGATACACTAAACACAGTTACATAAGAAACACTGATACATAAATACTGATGTTGAATCCGCTATAGATGCTGAACCACTACTATTAGTGGTTTTCCTTTGGTTGATCAGGCCTTAGGTACATAAGTGCTTGTCTTTAACAGGGATTTGTCTTCAACAGTGGATAGGCCTCATCAGTCTTTAAGTCCATCAGTCTTTATAATGAGCAGTGGTTAGTTATAACAGTCCTTAGCATGATCAGCTGTTATAACCACTCCATAACCCATTGAGAGGAAGCAAGTGTCGGTCTATTCAATTGAGAGGAATCATTGCATTACATCCCTATTGAAAAACAGAATCGATAAATTTAGGGAAAATGGGGTTGAAAGATGATAACCCAACATTGGAGGATCTCATTCTACAGCTTCGATAAATTCAGGGGTATTCTCAAATAATGGTTCCTAGATGCTTCCAAAGAAGCAGCACTTTGGACATTTGTCGATCTTCAAACATCTATTATCTATTATCTGTTATCTATTATATATAATAAATGAAAGTTATTTGGGCCCAAATAACTTTCATTTATTATATATAATAGATAATAGATGTTTAAAGACCGACAAATGTCCAAAGTGCTACTTCTTTGGAAGCATCTAGGAACCATTATTTGAGAATACCCCTGAATTTATCGAAGTTGTAGAATGAGATCCTCCACAGTTGGCTTACCATTTTTCAACCCCATTTTCCCTAAATTTGTCGATTCTGTTTTTCAACAGGGATGTAATGTAATTATTACCTTATTTAAGATACCTTCAACTGCATCTTCTGATAAATCAACATTTATTTCATTCAAAAGATACCTTCAACTGCATCTTCGATCATGAACTATTTAAAGAAATGGATGAAATCATCCAAAAATAGCCAAAATAAAACGAATTCAACCCTCCAATATTCTTGAGTACTCACCATTAATGTGATGACCAATATGAAATCAAACCCTAAAAGCATACAAATCGTAATGAAATATGAAATCAGGTAGTTGTATAACAAATCATTATATTATATGAAATAACGAAGAAGAAGAAGAACTGATTACAAAGTGTATTAACAATTAGGAAAAGAATAACAATTACCTGATTTATGTGCGGCTCTTAACAAAAGGATCAACAATTTACCGATACTTGTCGAAACCATAACTGGTCAGATTTATGTGTGGCTCTTAACTACATTCTGTAGAATCTGTACATCTAACAAATAATCAAAGAACAAAGAAACAAACCAAAAAACTTGTTGGGCGATTAAAATTAAAAGGATATCATACGCAATCTTCAGGTAATTAGAATAGCCATTTTTACCTTATTTCACAAATTTCATAATATGAAAATAAGTAAAACATAGAAAAAATGAAACCAAACACCTGATATTTGTCGTTCGAATCTTTGAGTTGGTCGTCATAGTCCTACAACCTTTTGATGTCGTTGGAGTCGGTCGGTGATGTCAGCAGCCTAATTAACAAACAACAGCAAACAACAATAGCAAGTCACCAATCAATCGACCTCAAAATCATATAGAAGCCCAAAAATAAAACAAACCCTAACCTAAAACTCAAGATGGAAAAATGAAAAAATATATTTATAACTAACCCTAAACCTCAAATCCATTACAACATAACCATTCAATCGACCTCAAAATCATATAGAAGTCTAAAAATAAAATGAGGGAAAGTGTATCGTTATTTGAAGAAATAGTGACACGGTTTTCTTGCACACTTACCTGGTTAGGGCTAGAATATCAAGAAACCCTAGGTAAAGACGCATGAAGATCGAATGAGTGAACAATGAAAACAAAGATTGACACCTATAGAATGATAAAAACAGTATGCTTAATGAAAGTTATTGATAATCTAACCTTGATTCAGAGCGTTGATCTGAACATCTATTAAGATCGGAATAGAGCAGAGCGAGAGAGAAAGTGGGGAAGCCCTAAATGAGAGATGAGATAGATAAAAGAGGGGAGTGGTACTATTAGGCGGGAAAAGGGAAAAAAGGTAGCCCTCATCTACTGACACATGACCCAAATAACTTTCATTTATTATATATAATAGATTAAAAAAAAACTTTTTTTTTTAAATTTGAACATTGCAGCTCACGGTCATCTTTGACCTCCCACATCGAAATTCCCATTTTTCTTCCGTTAACACACTCGCGAGGACATGATAGCCCCCCCCCCCCCCCCACCCACCCTCTTCATTTGCTCGGTGTGGTCGATGGCACCCTAGGGGCGCTCTAGGAGCTGAGTTGGCGGGGTGGCATTAAGCCACACCCCTTGCCTAAGCCATTTGGTTATAAGCTCAACTTTATTATTCGGGTTGAATAAATGTAATTTTATATATTAAATAATAAAGTTATATCTTTATAAACCTCATATATTGTACGGGTTAAATAAATGTAATTTTATATATCAAATAATAAAAAATAGTTATATCTTTAAAAGTCATGTGTAATACACAGATTAAATAAATGTAATTTTATATACTAAATACTAAAAACATCGTATCTTTAAAAAACCCGTGTATAATCGGGTTGAATAAATCTTCCAAATAATAAAAATATTATATCCTTAAAAACCTTGTATGTTACACGTGTTGAATAGATCTAAAAAAGAGTTATATCTTTGAAAACCATGTGTATTACACATATTAAATAAATGTAATTTTGTATATTAAATACTAAAAACGTCGTATCTTTAAAAAACCCGTGTATAGTCGGGTTGAAAAATCTACCAAATAATAAAAAAATTGTATCATTAAAAACCCTGTGTATTACACGTGTTGAATAAATCTAATTTTAAATAGCAAATGATAAAAAGTTATATCTTTAAAAACTTCGTATATTACACGTGTTATATAAATGTAACTTTGTATAGTAAATAATAAAAAAATTATATTTTTAAAAACACCGCATTTTACACGAGTTGAATAAATATAATTTTGTTTACCAATTAATAAAAAAGTTATATTTTTAATAAATTAGGATAACATTTAAAATTAATTTATTATTTATATATTTAATATAAGATAAGTAGGAAAGAGATGTACTTGTTTTAAAAATATATTTAATTAACAATTTAGATTTGAGGATAATATTTTATTAAAGTATGATAAGATTTAATATTAATTTATTATTTATTTATTTAGTTAATATAAGATAAATATAAATTTGAGGATACATTCTATGAATGACACGTGTCCAAAACTTGGTTTCTATTATTATACTAGATAGATTATTATTATTATTATTATTATTATTATTATTATTATTATTATATACCAAATAATAAAAACCCGTGTATTGTACGGGTTGAATAAATCTAATTATATATACTAAATAATAAAAAAAGTTATATCTTTAAAAGCACTGTGTATTACACGGGTTAAATAAATGTAATTTTGTAACCTTGTATATTACACGGGTTGGATAAATGTAATTTTATAAACTAAATAATAAAAAAATTATATCTTTATAAACCCCGTGTATTATACGGGTTGAATAAATCTAATTATATATACTAAATCATCATCATCATCATCATCATACTCAGTAAATCCCACAAATAGCAAAACTAAGGTAGGGTCTGAGGAGAGTAAGATGTAGATGCTGCTTTTAGTAAGACCCCCGACTCGATAGTAGTTTTGCGTCAAGCTTTGGACATAAGGCACATAACACTCAGCAATCGGGACAAAGACCGATTAGTGCGTGTTCCCTTTTGTCTTTCTGCTATCAACGCCACCACATGATGATGATGCATGATTAACCGTCCGCCGCTTTTAACGTTATTTTCAGAAATTTAGTGAAATAACGTTAAAATTAGTGCAATTTCACTTTTGCCCTCCGAGCGTCCACACATATATACATTAAAGTTAGATTAGATTATATATGAAATTAAGTGTATAACAAAAAGTCTTTATGAATTTCACGTAGAAATTAATTGGAATCCTTTATTAAAAGTAGGTTAGATTATATATGGGCTTATACGTGTGAGTAATTGTGATTATTGAATGGTTGAATTTTGAGGGTTTTGAAATATGAATTTGATTATGATAGATTATATTTTAGTTTTAGAACTTCTAGAATGATTGAATCAAATAAAAGCATTATGATTTCCTAGAAACAAAAATAACTGATTTTTTTCTGATCATTTTGAACATGAGCAAATAGAACGATAGCATCTTAATAAAAAAATAACTAATTACAAATGTGAAACTCAATAATTTTACTTAACGGAAAAGATAAGTACAAACTAAATTTAAAAAAAAAAAAATGCAATATGAAAATAAGAGATAGAATAATCGATATTTTTTTTTTTCATAAAATAAAAGATAAGGGTAAACTAAATAAAAAAGTGTCAATTTGGTAAATAATAATATTAAGTATGAAAAGGTAGGAAATTACAAATGTAGACATCTTCGATGAATGACACGTCTACAAAATCAGGTTTCTTTTATTATATAGTATAGATTTTAAAGGCAATAGGTATTTAAAAAACCTTTTGGATACAACCACAAGCAAAGTTCCCCATTGAAGCGAATATGTATAAATGGGATCAAAGTGCACCTTTCTTCATTACCAAACCACGTTTAATTCAACAAGGTTGATTCATTTATATTGTATCAGTTTTCTTTTAAGTGTAGCCATGCATGGTTCTTGATGGTGTTTTTATGTGGCAGGCAGGCATGCAGATGATGGGAAGATGTGATGAAAACGGGCTGAAGAAAGGGCCATGGACTCCAGAAGAAGATCAGAAGCTTATGGACTACATTGAACGGAACGGCCATGGGAGCTGGAGAGCACTGCCTTCACTTGCGGGTCTGAATAGGTGTGGTAAAAGTTGTCGCTTGAGATGGACTAATTATCTTAGACCAGATATAAGGAGAGGCAATTTTTCTGAGGATGAAGAAAACCTCATCATCCAGCTCCACTCACATCTTGGAAACAAGTAAGTCATTCCTCTAGTACGTACCTTCTTGACTGTTATAGATATAAATGGTGAATGATTTTTATTTTTATTAGGTGGTCTGCAATAGCAACACATCTTTCAGGAAGGACAGATAACGAGATCAAGAACTTTTGGAACACCCACCTTAAGAAGAAGTTACTCCAAATGGGAATTGATCCAGTCACGCACCAACCAAGAACTGATCATCATCTTGACGTGCTTGCTGCAGCTAATCTACCACAACTTCTTGCCTTTGTCGCTAATAACATAAACCCCCCATCCATATTCGATATGATGAATCTATTGTCAAAATCACAACTCCAAAACATACTTCAAGTCTTGAGTACACATATTCCTCAAAACATTACTATTCAGCTATCTCAGCAGCACCTGCAAACCCTTGAGGATATGCCTCCATTATCATCAACACACACTTTAATTTCACCAAACGTAGACTTGGATCACGTTCAGGGGTCAAAAGAGGAATATGTTAGTGTTCCACAGCTGGTGCCCGTGGATGATGAAGAATTAGGAAACAGCTGCACTCGTGATCATCTTTCATCGTCTAATCCCACATCTTCTTCAACTACTCATTGGCAAGATTTTATGGATGATGAAGCTAGTGGTTGTTATTGGAAAGAGATCGTCGAGTAAGCAAGCACTTTCTTTCTTTATTTCCCCTTTCATAGCATATATAAATAATAAAATACATACCCACTGCGTAGAATACCATGTCAATAGTTATTATTTAACTTGATAATTAGCATATAATAATTTTTTAAGAGTTCATTACCCGGATAGTCCCTATGGCAACTACTACGGGTGGTCTAATAACTTTCAGCGCCATGTTTTTCCCTGAAAAGGCTCTACAATCTTTTTTTGACACATGGCGGAGCGCAGTTAGTTAGGTTGAAAAAGCTTTTTTAAGATCTTTCAACACCGTGAAAAGTCTCCCTGAGCCATTTCTGTTGGCTATTTGAAAATTTTAACCGGTTAAAGGCTATTTTCGCTATTTTCCATTTTCTTAAAGTGCTATGGTGGGTAGATAATATATTATCTATTTAGATAAGATATTGCTCAAACGCGATTTATGTATACAAAACATTGGTTCTTTTTTTTTTGCCAAAAGAGGTATTAGTTTTGTGACACAAAACTCAATATTATAAGACAAACCCTACCTAAGCTGGTAAACTTTTTGCACAAACATCCTTATTTTTGCTTGTGTAGATAACCAGATTTTCTAAACATGTATGCAGGCGGACGTGTCCACCATGGTCCTAAAGACGGCGGCTTTGTATCGCACAGAAGTCAGTTTCTTCGAACATTTGTGATTAAAGTTATAGATATTTAACGTTGTCAATGATAGAGGTGTTTGGTTTGATGGGTTCGATCAGTTGTTGATAAAAGTATAGAAATTAACGTCGTCAGCGCACAGAAGACACGTCCATAATTTCATAAATATATATTTGTCGAATAGGTAATATTGGTTGTATATATGTTCTTTTCTACTTCGTGTTGTCTCATCAAATTTTTTGCTTTCATTTACAAAAGATAGCCCACAATATCACTTTTTACTCGTCCTTTATGTTTGCATCAGATTGCAATGTATAGTCTTTAACTTCAATAATTACAGTCACAAACCTTTGTTTGCAAAACCCATTACACCGTAGGTCTTTTAGCACTAACCTAGTTAAAATTTTTAGTTAAGTATATTCACTTAAAGGTATTCTAGTCATTTCACGTTTTTATCTAAAATGCTTCTCAATAAATAAAACAAAAAATATAGCATATAAACCACATCTCATTTCATCCATCTTTAAACTCTCTCCCCTTCTAGATTAAAACAACCACCACCGCTAGCAACATCACCACCGTCACCATCGCCGGTTACGACTACCACCATCGCCCCGCCTCTACAAACACCGTCACTTATTTAAACTCTCTCTATAAACTAAAACCACCGCCAATCGACAATCGGATTCCCAACAACAATAAAACAAAACAAACGATTAAACAAGTCTGTTACCAAGTTCAATCAAGAAATGACTAAACGTTTATTCGGTATCAATCTCCCGGAAACACATTTCGTTCAAATAATCCATCCAAAGAAAGCACAAACTTGTTTATTCTCAGAAACCTTAAGGTCGACTGGAGGTACTCACCTGCCGCCGCCACTCCCCTGCCGCAACAACACTTCTCCTCCACCCTCTCGACAGATCTACGATTTACAGATCTGGCTTCTCAACGTCCCCATCAACATCGCCTCTCCTCCACCCTCTGACAAATACCTTCCTCCTATTGCAACCAATCACCAATCAACTGCCGCAAATCGAACAAGAAAATAGAAAAATTAATGTCGACTGGTGGTACTCGTGGTGTTGGGATGGTTGACGGAAAAGAAGGACGCAGAGAGAGAGGGGGAGAAATAAAGAATGTTACGGTGGTGGTGCTAGGACGATTGTGCAGATGGTAGTAGGTTTAGGGTTTCTAGATCGTCATTCAGATTTGTGTGAGGGTGGTTAGTGGTGGTTGCAGGTGGTGGTTAGTGCTAGTTGTGTGATGGTGGTTAGTGGTGGTTGTAAGTGGTGGGCGCAGGACTTCAGGTAGGGAGAGAAAGATGAGTTTGATTTGAAAGGAGTTTTAACACATATACGGATTAATGTTTTGTTTGTTATTTTTTTAATAAATAGGTAAAAAGACGATCATACCCTCATGTGCAACGCACATGGCTAGATTTAATCATGAAAAGTAACCAAGTTAGGATTAAAGGACTTAGAGTATAATGAGTTTTTGCAAATAAATGATTGTAACTATAATTATTGAAGTTAAAGGCTATCCATTGCAAACTGATACAAACATAAAGGACGAAAAGTGTAACTTACCCCACTTTTTATTATGCATTCTTGATTCATGTGACATTTGAGCCTTTACGATCGTTGTACAATTCCGAGCATTTCCAAATCTGGTGAAATCATGTGTTTCATTCCCGGGATTTGTGTAATTACATATGACAATTACACATTTCAATCCTTGTATGATTTCGAACTCTCAAAAGCTTTTCTGGAAGTTTTAAGTAAACTATTACGCAAACGTAACCAGTTTAACGCAATGTACACTCCGGAATAGTGACATAAGCTAAACATACCCTAAATATCCTTTACATAACTTAGAAATAAGTTTTGAAGAGTTCGTTATATCAAAAACAAGTTTATTCGATCACTGGGACTATTTACGACAAACTACGAAAGTCTGCCGATTCTCATAGCGACGTACACTCCGAAACAAGGTCATAAGTTAAACATACCCTAAATACCCTTAACATAGCTTAGAAATAAATTTTGGAGGGTTCGGTGTGTGAAAATATGCTTATTTGATCATAAGGACTAAAAGCGTCAAAACTGCGAAAGTATGCAAATTCGAGCATATTTTGTGTTCTGACCATATCCGTACATGCAAAAAAAATTTGTAATCATTAAAATATTATATTTTAGTGATGGGAATGCAAAAATACCATTCGTTGCGAAATTTGGATTGTTTTCGCGTCCGTTCGAACGTTCGTCGTAATTAACCGAAAAACGCGATCGTACGGCTAAACGAACCGACATCCATGACATTTCTAAGCATATTTCAATTCCCCTAAGCATTAACGTCCTTGTATATCCTGAATTATGGGTTAACAGGGTTAAATGCGTCGAAAATGCATTTAAAAGGCTGCAGGGACCATTTTTGACAATTTTCAAAAGTTCTGGTAAAGGGTGGTGGTGGCGTCACGTGAGGGAAACCCCCCCTCCCTGTCGCACGAAGCGACGCCTCAATTTCGATAGAATTCTCTTAACCAGCTGCTGCACATGTTTTCTAAGCTAGTTTTCAATGTTGTGGGCTATTTTTGAGTGATTACCAAGGCTTTGATTCATAACCACACACTTGTAATGATCTTGTTGATCCTTGGTGAGCACACAATCCACATGTCAAGATCTTGTGGCATCCCTACAACTATAAATAGCAAGCCTCACATCCTCCATTCTTGCTCATTTCTTTCATTCTTATCTCCTATGCTCTAAGTGGAGGCTACCATCTTTTGGATGCCTCGTACCTGAGTTTTCTAGTCTTCTTTTCATCCTAGAACACTTGTAGGTGTTCTTCCTAGTCTTGTTTATTTATTTTTAGCTATTTCAAGCTAAAAGTCAAACAGTGTTTGACTTTCGGCTTTGACCATGAATTAGTCAAGACAAAGTTTAATTGAACTTTGCAACGTGATCGTAATTACTATGGTTATAGTCCCTTGCGACTATACCTACTGATTACCACGTTGACTAGTTGAAGTGACAAGTCAAGGTTTCGGTCAAAATGCACGATTATGTGCATTTTGCGAGGGAACTATTTTTGGGTATCAAAACACTTTGTTTTGATACCAAATCAGTTTTCTAACTTAGTTAAACATGTTTTAACATGTTTAACTCGTCACTTCTAGTTTAGTGCTTGTTTAGGGTCGTAAGTCAAGCGGTCTTGACAACCGCTTAAACTTTCGAACCCGACCCGTTTGGTCGATCATTAGGATCCGACCGAACACATATTGTGACCATAGTTATATAGGGAATAACCTCCAGAGGTTATACCTTATGGTCACCTCGTTTGGTTAGTCATATGATAGGTAGTTTATATGCGTTTAGGAAATGACCAAAATGCCCTTTTTGCGCATAAATTCAATTTAAGCATATGTAACCTAAATTTTGACACTTAAACTGATATTGCAACATTATTAAACATGTTTAGGCATATAAGACTTATCATAGGACTAGTTTGACCATCCGAACGCGCATTTGCGCAAATGACACGTTAAAGTAGCGTAAACTACGTTAACGGGTCATAACGGGTCAAAAGCACTTAGGATTCATTCCAAATCAGAATGTATACTTTGTTAAACCATTTCAGATGAGTTCCAACACTCATTTGGTTTACAAGACCTCATTCTATCCGATTCCTCCGATTATGTACCGTTACTATAACATAGTTACCCGATGTTAGGACACGTTAGGACACGTACGAAGCTTGATACTTCACTTGATTCAAGGATACTTTGCAATACCATGTGAGTACATAGCTCCCCTCTTTTATACTTTTAATTGTTTTGGGGTGACTCATATGTGCTAAATGCTTTTCAAGTTTTCAAAAACAAAGTTTATGGTTTATATAAAACACGACGATTTCAATAATGTGAACGAACTTGTTGGTGCGTTAGTCGAAAGACGAATGGCATTCATTAGCTTTGATCAAGCCGACAAGTAGTATGTTATGGTACCATAGGATCTGAGAAATCCCATTATCGGACTATCCCCATGGAGTTGGTGGATAATGTGGGTAACAACAGAATATGTTATTTTAACAAATCATGTGTTGATTTGTTAGTCGATGTTAAAGAGGCCTTTCAGGGTCTATTAAAGATACCCCATGGGTGGTATAGTCGAGTCACACAGGTTTGAATGTATTCATTAAAGAACGACCAAAAGTTTTATTTCACAATAAAAACACAGACGATTGAACGATGGTTTATAACACGGACGATTTGAACGATTTGGACGATTGGTTTTTATAACACAAACGATTGGTAATAAGGACGATTTGGGATGAATGTTTTCAAACGATGTCACGCAACGATGTTTACTTAAAGATATAAACCATACGATGTTTACTTTCAAGACGATTTACTACTTGGTTTTACAAACACAAATGTTTTCAGTCAAGATTGATGGCTACAATGGTTTTGTTTTACTTATATCAACTTGTAAAGTTGATAAAATATATTGCAATATCAAACACTTTTTGATTTCAAAGATTACATTCGTCGACTCTCGAGGTTGGATGAGGTATTGCAATATGAATTCAAAGCCATGAATTTGACATACAAAACCTATGTACTCGCCGACATTTTTATGCTGACTGTTTTTCACATATGTTTCAGGTTCTATTATGTGATGATTGTTGATTCCTTGCTACACATAGGATGAACACGGGCCTTAGTGACTTAAAACTTGAAAGACAATTGTTGTACTTATTTGGTTTGTATCAAAACAACGAGTCTATTAACAAATAAAACAAAACTTCAATTACCATGTGTTGTGAAACAATGATTCTATGACATGACTCCCCGACGTTTCCGCCGCGGTTTGTTGTATTACGCGGTCGGGGTGTTACAATTCAGGCAAATTATAGGTTTTTTTTCTTTTGGCAAAAGAAGAATTTAAACTGTTTGAGATTCAACTTGAACTTCAGGTGAGAATTGTAAACTAGATAACAAAAGTGTCCAATGAACAAAGATGACAGGATCCAAAAATCTCGACTATGTGGAAAAAAGGTTAGGTCAAAATAGACCCATTAAAAAAAGCAAGCAAATAACCTCTCATTATATTTTTCTTTCATATTACACTTAGTGTAAAACCTAATTAGAGCATTTACGATCCCTTATATTTATATGAGTGAGTTATTTATAGTATAAGGTATGTGTTATGGGGCGCCAACGAAGGGCTTCATCGGCCACGTTAGCCGCGCCATGGGTCTTCACACCACTATAGAAGGGCTTCATTGGGGGCGTGGGGTATTGCCGTGGGTGGAACTAGGGCGTGGAGGGTTTATTTTCGACCGTCGGGGCTTCTAGGGATTCCCTAACGTTAAGTTTAGTAAAAAAATCAAAAAGTGTTTGGAGACCTTGTCGGAGATAATGATCTGGCCGGAGAAGATACAGTAGACGGTGATAGAAGGTGGTGGTGATGGCGCTGTGGGTGAACCAACCTCTGTTGTGATAGAGGATAATGGTGTGAGTGATGGTTCATCGGTGGTGAATTATAGTTGGATGTTGATGGTGAAGATCGACGAAGGTTCCATGGTGGTTAACTCTGTTGATGATCAAGGGCAGACCTACTCACAATGGTGGGTGGGCGGCCACACCCTATGAAAAAAATGTTTTTATCGCTAATTTCTGTCGAAAATCCCAACAGCACCCTTTGGATTTTTTCAACCACACCCCTTGAAAATTTTCAACTGCCCACCTTTGAAAAAAATATTATGAATTTATAAAAAAATAAAAATAAACACTGATTATTATGAATATATAAGTATATAACACAACTTATATAATTATTCTTTAACCACTTATTTACTTTACTTAACCCAATCTACAATCTAATTTTATTAACCCAACTACCCAAGCCCAAAGATTGTGAACTAAATAAAATAACCCAAACCAACCTACCCATGACCCATTCGAATTCCAAATCCCGCTCCAAAAAAGACGCCTAACGATTATAGTCTATAGCGACTCACGACCGGACGAGTTTTAGGGCCGGAAAATTCAAAATTTCGGCTGTTCTGAATATTATTACGCCGGAATTCCGACTTAGAACTGGTATCCTTTCTTTCTTTATTGATTGTTTTTTGTTGTTTTATGTGGTGACTAGAAGAAAATATAAATGTATAAGGGTTTGATCTTTTTATGTTTTTTTGATGTTTTTTAGTTGTTACGAAACTTTTAATTAATGATTTTGTTGTTTTATTTTAAGATTTGTTTGTTTAAATGATTACTAATCAACATTTAAAATTAGGGCTTAAATGTTCAAAAATTATGGACAGTGGTATTGGTTGAATATAATTGTTTATTTTGTGTAAGTGTTTAGTGTTGTTTTATATACTTATGGAGTGATTTATATGTGCTGCATGATGTGCCTTTGGCTGCATTCACTGAGGATGGGTTGAGCCTCCTAGCTTCGAAAATAGGTGTGCCTAAGATGCTGGATTCCTACACTGCGACGATGTGTGCAGAATCGTGGGGTAGGAGTAGCTTTGCTAGGGTGTTAATTGAGGTTAATGCGGAAACTGATCTTAGGAAGAATGTTACTGTTGCTATACCATCATTAAATGGGGTTGGCCACTCAAAAATGGAGGTAAAAGTTGAGTATGATTGGGAGCCGTTGAGATGTGCCTCGTGCTGTGTATTTGGCCATAATGATGCTACATGTCCAAAGAATCCCAGTTCAGTGGTGAAGGATGATAAACCTAAAGGTAATGATAATTTTCAGGAAGTGGTAGCAAGAAATAATAAGGGTAATAACCAAAGGCTTCAGGTCAAGACTCAAAAACCGAAATTTATTTACAGGCTGGTTGTAAACTCTAAAAATAAACCAGTTGTTAAGGATCCAAGCTCGTCCCAGGTGCCAATCGCTAATTCCCTTGATGTGCTGAATGAGGAGAATGGATTACACGAGGGGGTGAAGTTGGACCGTGAGGGAAATCTGGTGTCACACCCTGGCTTTACGGAAGCGTGGGTTTATTTGGTATGACTTCTTAATACCATAGCATAATCACAACAATGCTATATGAAAATAAAACCATGATGTTCATCCATTCAACAAGTTTTGAAAAGTTAACACAACAACATTGTTTAAAAAGTCGACACATGCAACGAATTACAACATGACATAATAAAAATATTGTTCATACGACACAACCAAAAGACATGAATAAAACACAGTTTAAGACTTGTGACCCGTCCAGGCAAAGATCACACTTCCTAAACTCGGATGACATCATTATTCTTACGCAGCTTGACGACATTGCATACCTTGCTAGATCCCTTAATTCCCTGAAATACATGCAGTTTGAAAAATCAACAAAAAGTTGAGCGAGTTCATGTAAAAGTGAGTATGTATAAACCTTTAAAGTATGTATAAAAATCCATGGTATGTAGCAATAAGGAAAAAGAGATCACCAATGGGTTGCAAAGCCACTAGTATGTGTGAGAAAGTGCAGGGAAACTCAAACCTAGCAAATTTGTACCGGGCTTCGGATGTAAGACACAATCACCTCTATGGGCCTCCCCGGCCTCACGGGTGTGGGCTCGCTACACCCAAATAGATCTATCACTCTTGTGTCCCTCGGTCCTACAAAGAGGATTAATGGCCTCGAGTGTTGTACCCACCCCTCACATGATCTAGTAGTATAAACTCTCCCTACGCTAACCATACCATGTAATAAATGTTTGTAATAGTTGTCGCATGTATTTCACCCCCGAAGTATAAAACTGAAAACAGTAAAGAGAAAAGGGGGACATGAACACACAGAAGTGCGTCTCGTGAAATAGTCGATCCCAACTCAACCTGCTGCGTGACGACCTACACGTACTAATTCCTATTAGACGGACGGCCGTGCCTTGGCTTAAGGTTTAACGTTTTTGGAGAAATAGTTAGGTAATTATTTCGTATTCACACTTCTTAATTATTTTATATTCGTATTTCCTTCCCAAGGATGGGGGTAATAATACATGTATGCTTTATAATTCCGAAAATATATTTTTAAGTCTCACTTGAAAATATATTTTAATCACTTGTCAAAAATACTCTAATTCCAAAATATATATATATTTTCCCAAAAATATTATATTTTACTCCATACTCTTTCCAAAATAATACTTTATCAAAATATTCGTACGAGAGTATTTTCCAAAATATACATAGGTTGCGTTTTAGTATTTTCGTATTATAACAATACCTATGTAGCTCAAATATTTATTTCGTGAGAGCGTTAGTATTATTTTGGAGTCGAAATTTCATAATATTCTCAAGTTATATTATTTTTACCCTAATAATAATATATCTAGTTCTCATAATACACAAGCAATCACACAAGCGTTTTATTATAAAATATATATTTATCAAATTTTATTTACGAAAATCCACCTCCGGCACTTGGTATTTTTGTAATAAAAATCATGGCGAAGTTTATTTAGAAAAATTTATGTTAAAAATATATTTGTAAACATTTGTTAGAAAAATATTTCTAAGTGTTATATTTCTAGAAAAATTTCGCCAGAGTTTCCTCTGTAAATGGAGGTGTCCATGCTTTTAGCATATCATTTTCTTTTGGAAAATCAATCAACAATCATCAATCAGCAACATACAATCCTTAATCTTGACAAAATAAGCCTAAATTATAAACTCATGAACTTGAAGGTTTATAAAAATATGTAGTAAATTACCATCATACTTAGTAGGTCTTGTTATCTTTAAAAATATGATTAGTTTCTTGAAAACTTTATTTTTAAAGAATTTGAAGTTTCATAACTTTTAGTCATGATTTACAAAAATATTTCTTTGTTAAATCTTCTTGTTACACAAGTGTTCACACACTTGTTTACTTACTAAAAATGCTTTTAGTTCATACAAGATCCGGGTTTTAGCAAAACTATTATTTTTTGCTTGGTTCTTCCGAAAAACCACTTGTAGATCTTTAGATCTACAAGTTTATAACCTTATTTTTCAAGAAAAACTATATTTATTCAAGTTCAAGGTTTATGTATGGATGGATTCATCATCTTTCATATTTCTAACTTTTACATCCTACTAGTTTATGTTCTTAAACATGAACTAGTATGTCTAGATGATGATCCATCTTGCTTCTACTAACAAATAATATCAAATAATCATAACTACACAAGATCTACATGATTTACCCATATATCTTCTCTTTATCCACCCTTATCACTTTATGTTCAAGGCTTTAGATTATGTTCATTAGTGTTTCTTATCTTTTCATCATTCAACCATCTATTAACCACTAAAATCAAGAACAAGATGATGTTTTAGAACACTTACTACTAGCACAAGGCTAGGGGAGAAACAAGGCGTAAAAGTGGTGGATAAAAGAAAACAAGAGCGGTCCTTGAACTTCTGAGTGCACCAAGCTTGTTTGTAGGACTCCTTGCACCTTTGTATGTATGTAGATGGCTTGAACAAAGGTTGATGGTGGTGGTAGTGTGGTGAGGTGGTGGCGGCCGTGGGGTATGGAAGAGGAGAGGAGAGTGGTTTGAAGTTTGGGTGTTGTTTGATGAGAGAAGTGAGAAGTCCCTTAGACTTATTTATAAACCAAGATCTCTATTACCCAACATACAACATGTTTCTTTAACCACAACATTTAGGAATTAATTAATCAAAAGAAATGGGGGTTGTCCCACCCCATTGTAACCGTCGGCTAGGGGGGGGTAGGGGGTTGGGTTGTGATGATTTAGTTAGGATTTAGTTAAGATCTAATGATATTTAGTTAGTGCATAAGTGTGTAGTATAATATAAGGTGTGTTAGGGTGTTCGGGGACGCTAACTAGCTCAGAATAGTAAAAACAATGTAATTGGCAAAATTTTTATGTTCCGGGTAAGGTCCGGTTGTTCGGTTGGTTATTGATCCGTTAAAGTGCTAAATAACGCTTTAAAGTGTCTTTTATATTGTTTTTAGTGACACATTAAATTCCCAATACTTTGGAAAGTGTCTAGGACTATTTTGCCAAGTTTTTGCACTTTACTAGCATAGTTAAATGCTGAATTTTGGTATTTAGTGCAGAATTTTGCACTTAAAGTATGTTTTAGGCACTTCCGGGCACTATAACTATCTCCTAGTGACGCAGTTTTATGATCCTCACCTCCCTACACTCCCTACTAGTGTAGTAATCTATTCCTGGCTCATACCGGCCTCAAAACAATGTCTGTCTAGTGCTGGCAATGTCAGCATGTTTACTGGGTTATCCGCTCACTGTGCTAACTGTGCTTTTGTGCATCAAGTTTGTCACTATTGTTTGTGTGTAAATAATAAAGTGACAGTATAGAATGTGATGCATGAGTATGTATGTATCAGAAATCAGAAAGCAGTTTAATCATAATTGTAATCAAGCACAGTAATTAAGCACTAATTAAATATTAATTAATTTGTACGGATACCTGGATTTGTGAGGGTTGTCACATTCTCCCCCCGTTAAGAAAATTTCGTCCCGAAATTTTAGGCTCTGCTTCTAGTTGCAGGGGTCTTAGGAAATAGATGGGGGTACTTTTCTTTCATACGATCCTCACGTTCCCATGTGTATTCTAGACCATGTCTTGCATTCCAACGAACTTTGACGAGTTTGACACTGCTCCTGCGCGGTTTGTTCACCTTCCAATCAGTAACCTCAACGGGTTCTTCAACAAAGTGGAGCGTGTCGTCAATATGAATTTCGTTAGCAGGAATGACAACAGTTTCTTGTGTTGGACTCTTCTTCAGATTTGATACATGGAATGTATCATGAACACCATTAAGTTCAGCAGGTAAGTCCAACTTATATGCTACCAAACCAATCCTTTCCAGAATCTTGAATGGACCAATGTAACGCAGATTCAACTTCCCACGCTTTCCAAAGCGTGCCACACCCTTCGAGGGTGAAACCTTCAGTAAAACCATGTCTCCTACCTCAAACTCCAGAGGTTTCCTTCTTCGGTCCGCATAACACTTTTGTCGATCGCGAGCCGCCTGGATGCGTTCTCGGATCTGTGCAATCTTGTCAGTCGTTTCTTGGACCACTTCTGGACCAACTAATTGTCTATCACCTGCGTCAGCCCAACAGATCGGTGATCGACATTTGCGTCCATAAAGAGCTTCGAACGGTGCGGCTTGAATACTTGCGTGATAACTGTTGTTGTATGAAAATTCGACCAATGGTAGGTGAGTATCCCAACTTCCACCTAAATCCATAACGCAAGCTCGCAGCATATCTTCTAAAGTTTGAATCGTTCGTTCTCTCTGTCCATCCGTTTGTGGGTGAAAAGTTGTACTCAGGTTCAACTGAGATCCAAATGCTTCTTGGAAGGATTGCCAAATTCTTGACACAAAACTTCCGTCTCTATCAGAGATAATCGAGAGAGGCACTCCATGACATGCAACGATCTCTCTCATGTATATCTCGGCTAATTTGCTCGTGGTGTCCGTCTCTCTGATTGGCAAGAAATGTGCAGATTTCGTTAACCGGTCTACTATTACCCAAATAGTATCATGACCTTTGGGTGTTCTTGGCAGTTTCGTTATGAAATCCATCGAAATCTGTTCCCATTTCCATTTGGGTATCTCAGGTTGCTGCAGAAGTCCTGAAGGCTTCTGGTATTCGGCTTTTACCTTGGCGCACGTTAAACACTTGCTAACATATACTGCAACATCGCCTTTCATCCTAGGCCACCAGTAGAAATCCTTAAGATCTTGGTACATCTTATCCGCTCCTGGATGAATTGAGTACCGTGACTTGTGAGCTTCATCAAAAATAACCTTTCTCAAACCACCAAACAGAGGAACCCAAATTCGTTTCATGAAACATAAAGTTCCTTCCTCATTTGGTATCAACTGCTTCTCCATCCCACGGAGATATTCCTCCTCAATATTCCTTTCTTTAAGAGCTTCTTTCTGCGCGGCACGAATGCGCAGTGAGAGATCTGTCTGGATAATCATCTCTAGAGCTCTAACCCTTATGGGCTTGATCCTTTCTTTTCGACTTAGGGCATCAGCGACCACATTCGCCTTCCCTGGATGATACTTAATTTCGCAGTCGTAATCATTCAACAGTTCTACCCAGCGTCTTTGTCTCATGTTTAGCTCCTTCTAGTCGAATATGTGCTGCAGACTCTTATGATCAGTGAAGATTGTACATCGCGTACCGTACAAATAATGTCGCCAGATCTTCAACGCAAATACCACTGCGCCTAACTCCAAGTCGTGCGTGGTATAATTCTTCTCATGAACCTTCAATTGGCGTGACGCGTATGCTATAACCTTCTGTCGCTGCATCAACACACATCCTAAACCTTGACGCGAGGCGTCACAATATACCATGAAATCATCCGTTTCTTCTAGTAGCGATAAGATCGGTGCATTACAAAGCTTGTCCTTCAACAACTGAAACGCTTCTTCTTGTTTGATTCCCCAATCAAACTTCTTATCTTTCTGCGTGAGGGAAGTCAAAGGTTGAGCGATTTTTGAGAAATCCTCAATGAACCTTAGATAATAGCCAGCCAAACCTAAGAATTGTCGAATCTCGGTTGGCGTCTTCGGAGTCTCCCAATTCTTTATTGCTTCAATCTTGGTGGGATCCACATGGATTCCATCTCCATTCACCACATGTCCAAGAAATTGGACTTCGCGTAACCAAAACTCGCACTTCGAGAACTTGGCATACAACTTTTCCTTTTTAAGTAGCTCCAAAATGGCTCTTAAATGTTGTTCATGCTCAGCCTTCTTCTTCGAATAGATCAAGATATCGTCTATGAACACAATCATAAATTTGTTGAGGTACGGCTTACAAACTCTGTTCATTAAATCCATAAAAACAGCTGGCGCGTTTGTCAACCCAAACGGCATCACCAGAAACTCGCAATGTCCATATCGAGTTCTAAAAGCAGTCTTGGGAATACTTTCCTCTTGTATTCTCAGCTGATGATAACCTGATCGCAGATCGATCTTTGAGTAGTAACTTGAACCTTGCAGCTGATCGAATAGGTCATCAATCCTTGGCAGAGGATACCTATTCTTGATCCTCAACTTGTTCAACTCCCGGTAGTCAATACACATACGAAAACTACCATCCTTCTTCTTAACAAACAAAACTGGAGCTCCCCAAGGTGAGAAGCTTGGTCTGATGAATCCTTTGTCTAACAACTCTTGAAGTTGTGTCGATAACTCCTGCATCTCCGAAGGGGCAAGTCGATAAGGTGCCTTAGCCACAGGCGCGGTGCCTGGAACCAAGTCAATGTGGAACTCCACTTGCCTTTGGGGTGGCAAGCCTGGCAAGTCTTCTGGAAAACTTTAGGATATTTCTTTACCACTGGAATGTCTTTGATCTTCGGCTCAGTAGCTTCTTTATCCACGATGTGTGCCAAGAAGGCAACACATCCCTTCTGTAAACACTTTCGAGCTTTCAGACAGCTGATGATTCTCAGAGGCGTATCGCGCTTCTCTCCGTGAACCATGATCGTCTCTCCGTCTTCTATTGGGATGTGAATGGTCTTTTCATGACAAACAATCTCGGCCTTGTTGCTTGACAACCAATCCATCCCTACTACCACGTCAAAACTTCCCAGCTCGAGTGGTAGTAGATCCAAAGTGAACTCGCGTTCTCCCAGCTTGATTACACAACCTTTGACAACTTCATTTGCTTCAACTAGCCTTCCATTAGCCAGTTCAATTGAGTACGGAACATCTAACTTACTAGCAGTTAACCCAAGCATACTCTTAAATTCTAACGATATAAAGCTATAGTCGGCACCAGTATCGAACAGAACAGATGCAAAGCGTTGATTTATAGGGAACGTACCAGTGACAACGTTGGATCCTGGCACGCTTCCCTTGCTCCGATGTTAAACACTCTTCCACGGGCTTGGTTCAGCTTTGGGCATTCCTTCTTAAAGTGCCCAACTTCTCCACAATTAAAACATCCGGGTCCTTGACCATTACCACCTCCGTTTCCAGCTTGAGTGTTATTTTGGTTGCGATTCCCATTCCCAGCTTGATTCGCAACGTTTCCCCGGTTTCCATTTCCGCCGTTTCCTCCCTGAGGGCGGTTTCCATTCCCATTCCCGTAACCTCGATTACCAGTACGCCCAGCACTAGTTCCGGCCCAACACGTATCCTTCGTGTGGCAGTTCCTTCCACATGATTCACACTTCCTCAATCTGCATTGGCCATGATGATGGCGCTGGCACGTATTACATTTGGGCAGAGTACCCATATACCCCTTTCCTTTATTTTCAACACCGGTTGCAGCTCTGGCCGATATGTTCGATTCACCCTTCTTGTTCACATTGCTTGTACCCGGCTTGAAGTTCGAAAATTTCCTTTTGTTTTCCCCAGACGACTCCACATGAGTCTCCTTCTTCTTCTGCTCAGAATTCGAGAACTTATTCAATCGAATAGCTTCCTCAGTAAGAGCAACACTGAGATCAATGGCTTCTGTGATTGTCGCAGGCTTAGATGTGGTAACCATACTCATGATCTGAGGTGCCAATCCCCAGATAAAGCACTCAATACGTTTAAACTCCGGTGTGACCATGTATGGCACTACATGGGACAAATCGTGGAATCTCTGAACATACTCTGCAATCTTGGGACCTTCCATTTTTAGATGCCAGAACTCAGTCTCTAGCTTCTGAATTTCAGCACGTGAGCAGTACTTCCTTCTCATGAGCTCCTTCAGCTCATTACATGACATCGCATAAGCAGCAGCTTCACCTAGAGTTTGCACTTGCAAATTCCACCAAGATAGGGCTCCATCCAGAAATAGCCCTGAGATGTAGGTCACTTGTTGCTCGGGAGCACACTTACTCATTCTAAGAACAGACTCAGTCTTCTCAACCCATCTAACAAACGCAACAGCACCTCCTGTGCCGTCAAAATTCACGGGCTTGTAATCGAGAAATTGCTTGTAAGTGCACCCTGCACATACATTTGAATTTACAAATGGTATTAGCGAACGTGCTAAAAATATCCAAATGTATCATAGTATATCTCAAACGACTTAACATTACCATTAGGTGGATTGTTATTGCCGTGGTTTTGAGAGATATTTTCACTTGTTTCTGCATGAGAAGCAGCATATTGCGCGATAGAGGCGGCAATGATCCCTTGAAGTTCTGCCTCATTAGTGGGCATGCGCGGATCACGTCTTGGAGGCATCTTCTAAAAGATGTTTCACGTTGGTCAGGTCATGGTAAGTAAATGGTATATGTACGTAACAACAACATCAAGCACATAACATCTCATGTTACAAATTAATCAAGAACATAACATCACATGTTATAGAATATAAACAATCAATCCAATATCACATATAATGAGAATACTGCGATTGCGCTATCATAAATCAAGACCACAGTACAATGTTTACAAGTTATGTAACTGTATCATACATCAAAAGCGACTAAGGGCCACATCGCCCTTGTGTGAACTGTCTAATCAACTACAACAACCAAAAGCTAAACATCAAAAGTCATGACATCAAAATGCGGTCTTCAAAAAGCTGTATAGGCGGCACAATCGCGGTCTTCTCACCAAAAGTCTACCTGCGTCGAATCAAAATGCTTATGCTGATGGCGAAGGAGGAGGAGGAAAACGAGAGTAATACAGGCGACGCATATGTAACCAGTCCTCCTCTAAAGCACGACAGACGCACAACAAATATGCTATCTGCTGCTCGGAAGTCCAAAAGCGAGCGTCTGAGTTGGGGGAAAGTGGACGCGGAAGGTGTGATGCTCCAAACGGGGTCTGGTAATGACAGGATGGACGTGGAGCTCTCTCCAAATCCTGAATACGACGTGTCAATGCCTCCTGCTGTATCATCAAGGAAGTAAGGATATCCTCCGTAGAGTACCCAACATGGTATGGGTGGTACGGATCAGACAATGGCATGATAGGGGGCGTAGTCCATAAAAATGGCTCGCTCGATGGAGAGAAGGATGATGCAGTATGTGGTGCAACAGAAGGAAACTGAGATGTGAACAGAAAAGGTGATGACAGCATGGGTGGAGTAGAAACAGGCGGCTGCCTAGATGACCCTTCTCCAGGACGCGGTGGTGGTATGTCCTGAAGGAACGTAATAGGGAGATCAGTGCGATGAGCATCTGTGGTGTGTGGGGGAAACAGTGGGATATCAGTGGGTGCTGAAATGGGTGCTGAAACGGGGGCTACTGGAGGTGTAACAGGTAACACAAATGGTGGGTAATTGTCATCGTCATCGATCCACCCGTTACGGGTGTCGACGTAACGTGGATCAACATGAGTAGCAAAAGGTGCACGGTCGAACAGCACCGGCACAGGATCAGGAAATGGTGCAACAACAGGATCCTCTATCAAGAGTGGAGCGTCAACAGGAGCGTCACCAGGAGCGTCACCAGGAGCGTCACCAGGAACGTCAACAATGGGTACATCATCAACAAAGGTGCAATGGCTGGTGCATCATCATGAACAGGGTCATGCTCTAATGCAGGGTCAGGAGCAGCTAAAGGCTCTGGGGCCACAGCAGGCTCCGGGTCAACAAAATCCATATCAAAATCAGCTGGATCATCAAACAAAGGATCGATAGGGGCTACAGGCGCCTCTAGGGCTGGTCCAGGTGAATGAACTCGATATCCTGGTCAGGATCAAAACCAGGGGGAAAGACATGATCAAAATCATCGTCGACCTCGTGATCAAACTCAAAGTCATGTGCGGGATCGGGTGCAGCTGACAACGCCATGTCTGGGTTGGCGTCTGGAGAGTGATGTTGCACTCCCTGAGTGTGTAAGGACGCAGATGCCACATACTCAAAGGAATCTGGGACAGGTGAATCAGCAGGAAGCTCCTCTGCAGGGGCCTCAGCAACGGGTAGGACAACATTAGCAACAATAGGGGCCCCGCCCTCATGGTCAGCCTCAGGTGGGTCCTCCTCAAACAGATCGATGTCGTCGTCAGAAACAACATCGAGTGGCATATCTACTACCGGAAAAGCAGCGAGCGGTATAGGAGCAGGGATCACCGCAAGTGGTAAATCCCCGGCAGGAAGGTCATCAGCAGGCTCAACTCCGACGTCAGGTAGCGCAAACGGCTGGAAGTCATCGTCGTCAGTGCTGGTGGTGTCGGATGTGTAGACCTCTCGCTCTGATGGAATCTCATCATCTGATACGATCGCCATGGGATCTAAGGTGTCCAAAACTCCTGTGTCTAAGGATGATGGCATGATGTCTGTAACACAACCACACATATGCACTAGTATCAACATATAATCAAATAAACATGTTAGTCACCAATAAGCAAACGAGTAATCCTCCTAGTCTCTCTAGACTACCCTCCCAGTCTCTCAGACTGACTCCCTAGTCTCTCAGACTAACTCCCTGGCCTCTAAGACCAACCTCCCATTCTCTCAGACTAAAACTCCCCAATCTCTAAGATTGGCCCCTCAGTCTTCATGACTGAACCTTCCCAGCCTTTAAGGCTGAACCTCCCCAGCCTCTAGGGCTGAACTCCCTCAGTCTTTAAGACTGACCCATGAATTGTGAAAAAGTGCTCGTACTTTTTGTTCGTAAAAATGTTTTATATCCTGGATCTGGACGTAATGTATGCAATGTAAAAATGTTTTCGTGAGAGCCCTAGTGATCATAGTCTAGACTCGAGAAAGAATCCTAGTTCGCTATGATCAATGCTCTGATACCAAGCTGTCACACCTTGGCTTTGCGGAAGCGTGGGTTTATTTGGTGTGACTTCTTAATACCATAGCATAATCACAACAATGCTATATGAAAATAAAACCATGATGTTCATCCATTCAACAAGTTTTGAAAAGTTAACACAATAACATTGTTTAAAAAGTCGACACATGCAACGAATTACAACATGACATAATAAAAATATTGTTCATACGACACAACCAAAACACATGAATAAAACGTAGTTTAAGACTTGTGACCCGTCCAGGAAAAGAACACACTTCCTAAACTCGGATGACATCATTATTCTTACGCAACTTGACGACATTGCATACCTTGCCAGATCCCTTAATTCCCTGAAATACATGCAGTTTGAAAAATCAACAAAAAGTTGAGCGAGTTCATGTAAAAGTCAGTATGTATAAACCTTTAAAGTATGTATAAAAATCCCTGGTATGTAGCAATAAGGAAAAAGATATCACCAATGGGTTGCAAAGCCACTGGTATGTGTGAGAAAGTGCAGGGAAACTCAAACCTAGCAAATTTGTACCGGGCTTTGGCTGTAAGACACAGTCACCTCTATGGGCCTCCCCGGCCTCACGGGTGTGGGCTCGCTACACCCAAATCGATCTATCACTCTTGTGTCCCTCGGTCCTACAAAGAGGATTAATGGCCTCGAGTGGTGTACCCACCCCTCACATGATCTAGTAGTATAAACCCTCCCTACGCTAACCATACCATGTAATAAATGTTTGTAATACTTGTCGCATGTATTTCACCCCTGAAGTATAAAACTGAAAACAGTAAAGAGAAAAGGGGGACATGAACTCACAGAAGTGCGTCTCGTGAAATAGTCGATCCTAACTTAACCTGCTGCGTGACGACCTACACGTACTAATTCCTATTAGACGAACGGTCGTGCCTTGGCTTAAGGTTTAACGTTTTTGGAGAAATAGTTAGGTAACTATTTCGTATTCACACTTCTTAATTATTTTATATTCGTATTTCCTTCCCAAGGATGGGGGTAATAATACATTTATGCTTTATACTTCCGAAAATATATTTTTAAGTCTCACTTGAAAATATATTTTAATCACTTGTCAAAAATACTCTAATTCCAATATATATATATTTTTGTAGGATCGTGTGGAGACCCAAACGAGTCATTCAGAGGAGTTTTGATCAGTTTCAGGTGCGGAAAACAAGAAACTGACTTAGACACAACTTGCAATTCACTTTTAACTTGATTCTGATTGAAATAACAATGATTACAGCCCCTGGATAAACCGGCAGCACCTCGGTATCCAATACAAGACCACACGTACAACTACCTGATTTCGCTCGAACATGCATATATATAGCCTCATGATTCCGCTTGAAACCAGTTCAAGCGAAACCACAAAACATGTGATTCCGCTTGAAAGTGACCTATGTCATTTCAAGCGGAATAGTATCATTCAAGCGGAATCAGCCTTAATTACACTAAACTCTGCTATTTTCTCGTACAACGAGCCCTGATCTATCATATCTAGTACAAGACTCGATACAAGACGAAGTCGACAGATGCATGCACTAACAGACTCCCCCTCAGATGTTGACGAGTCTTACTTGTCGAGTCTTTGCAACTTCAGTCTTGATCAGTCTCTGGGATTCACTCTTTCAATCAGCATTAACAGACTCCCCTTAACAATGTGTTGGCATTCCTTAAGTTCATCAGCATCATCTGCTTCAGGATCGTAATCTGGTGTTCACAGGTTCAAAATCTTTGCCTGGCTCAACCTTTGTCCATAGAATCGAAACCTAGCTCATGCTCTATCCACAGAATCCTCAGGTATTGGAACCTGGCTCTTTAAACACAAGCTTCTTAGGATCGATCAACCTGGCTCAGATTTAACCCTGCACAATCTCTACCTCAAAGTAAAATTTCCAAATTTAAACATTTTAGAATATAGATGTATGCACCAACTCAGACTCTCCCTCAACATTAACTCGATAATCTTGATGAACCACTTGTAGATTAGGTCAAAACACATTTGATTTTCAAACACATACTCCCCCTCACAAAAATGTCATCATGTTTAGCACTTGGAATTTTGAAAATCAGCTTTTCAACACCAGTTGTCAAAAAATATTTTTGTATTTTGAAATAAGAGAAATGAAATGCAGTAAAGAACTATTTACAAACAATATTTATGTGAGTTTGTGTAAGAGGATCATATCAGTTTTTGAGACACATCACCAACACCGTTAAGCTTCATTTCATTTTAAGTTCTAAACAATTCACCTAGATTGTCAGTATATCGGTCCACTTAAATTTTCACACAAAGTTCAATTGTTTCGAGATACGAAATTAATGTCTTAAGAACTTAAACTTATTCGCGTGTCCCACTACTTGAATATACTCTCGTATCCAGATCCCAATATTCAGCCTTACAGGTGAGTATACCACAGATGATATCTGTATAGGGGTTAGATGCGAAACCGTGAGAGCTCAGGTCAGAACTTCCGTTCAGCAGAGAGATGACGGCTCGACTTTAGGTGTGTCCCCTTTAGAGGATCTTTTCTTCAACAGCAATGACTATCAATTTTATTGTTTCATCATTTTGCTGAGGGTGATGCTATGTTTCAAGCAATGCGGAAAGTATTATACGGGGACTAGGTCAGAATTTCCATTCAGCAGAAGTCCCGGAATAATACCCCAGATATCACTGAGCATAAAAACCTAGTATCTCAGAAAGAAGGACCTTTCAAACAAGATTTCGGGGGTTACCCATATATCCAAGAAATGTTACCCACGATATAAGCAAGTTTGAATTTTTAGGTTTATATCTCGTCACAATTTACTAAATGTGCAAAAACCTACTGACATATCCACAGTAAGATTGTTTACCACATTTTTACTTTCCATTTCTTTAGCATGTTGTAACAGTCCACTGATGTACTATCATTTCCTCTTTTTACAACAAAACTCATTTTTGTTTTTATCATGTTTTTAGCTTTTTCAAAATTTCTAATGTTTTTGGATTTTCAGAAATATTCTACTCCCCCTAAAATGCAAACACATTTAAAGAAAATTTGAAAAACAAACTGAGCTCTTGACCACTAAGTAAAAACAAATTTTGAAAAAAAAACTATACAGAAAGTTGACAACTGATATCAAATCGCCTCAATTCGCCATCCACTTGGCTTAAAGAATCAGAACTCCCCCTATCAACAAACCATTTTCTCATTAAGATTTCAAAACACTTAAGTTTGTTTTAATCAAAATGATTTTTCCGGAAAATGAAGTTAGTTGATTTTACCACTTGTAGTTGTAGGGATTGGTTCATCATCTTGTTCAATTTTAACCACTTGTAGTAAATCATGTACAACTTAATGTCCCGGATTTTCCACTTGCAAGTAAGCACCATCAAACCTCTGTACCACTTGTAAAAATATCCAAAACATTTAACCACATGTAGGAATAAAACATCTACACAAACCATTTTACCAATCAAGATGTCGATTCCTGCTTCGCACTTACCATCCTGGAAGCTCCGGCATAGTCCTTCACCTGTAAACATGTAAACTCATTTAAATTTTTTTTACCAAAAACTATTTAAACATGAATGATGCCGATTCCTGATCCACGATTACAACCTTGGGATCTCCAGCAAATCCAGATTTTCAAGGAAAGAGAATTTCCACCCAAGTCTTACCAACCTTGGGTGTTTTCAATTCTTGTTTAGTCGGGTTATAGGTTGCTTTCTTTGTTGCATAAAAATATTTAACCCCTTTTACTTTCCCATCAATCATTTTCCCAAAAAATTTCTTAACATTCCCATTGAATGTTTTCTCGACATCAAACTCTTTCTTATCAGAATAAAACTGATATGAGATTTCAACCTTACCAACATTCTTCAATGATGGAATTTTAACATCATCCATTGAAGACACAGATTCTTCTTTTAACTCAACCTGTGGCTCTTCTGGCTTTGTGGAATTAGAATCATCGCCGACTTTCTCATCTGACTTTTTAACAACCCACACTTGGTTGTCTTTTGCTTTCTTTTTGTAAAAAATTTTCTTTGAACATTCACCAACTTCATAAGTAGAATTTTCAAAAGTTTTGAATGCTTCAGTTGGTGGTTCAACATCGACAACTTTTCCTTTAAGTTTTTCCGGTACTCCCTGTTTTGGTTTTGTCATTTGAGAACAAGTTGATGCAATGTGACCAGCTTCATTGCATTTGAAACAGGTTCGAGTATCTTTTCTATGAAAAACTCCAGTTCCTTTTCTTTTCATCTCAGCAAGAAACTCCTGGTTTGATTGTCTCCAGAACGGTTTCTTCTGTTCCTCTTCTGCACTTCCTCCTGAAACAAATTTTGTATTTGTCTTAGAAATTTTATCATTTTTAGAATTTTCAGGTGGAATAAAACCTAATCCTTTCTTTTTGCAGCTACCATTATGGTTTGGTTTCTTTTGAAAACCAGAACCAAAATTGTAACCCTTTTTCTTGTTTAAACGCTGTTGAACTCTTGAAGTGTATTTTTTAGGTTTTCTAGTAAGATTTAAATCTTTTATTTTCAGAAATATTAATTTCTGTCATTTTGAAAACCTTTTTTATCATTTCAAATCTAACACTTCTTATTGGAAATTCTTTGTCAGAATATAATTTGTCAGAATCATTTAAAGTGTATGCCACTTCAAATGTTTCATCATCCAAATTTGATTTTGATAACAAAAACTCTTTACTGTAAGTCCTTTTAACCGTCAGTTTTGAACTCTTGACTGATGAACTTGACCCTCCAGACTCAGACTTTAACTCAGACTCCTCATCAGTATCCAACACCTGATCGACCACCTGTTTGATTAACTCAGACTCATGATCA
The DNA here is from genome assembly GCA_030545235.1 of Helianthus tuberosus. Taxonomy (NCBI): domain Eukaryota; kingdom Viridiplantae; phylum Streptophyta; class Magnoliopsida; order Asterales; family Asteraceae; genus Helianthus; species Helianthus tuberosus. Next base: position 107,402,004 of record CM060354.1, on the reverse strand, counting down.
GTGTCAGACGATGTGAAAGTTACGTCAATGTTTTCTGGTAATTCATCAGTTGTATCGGTTTTTATCTTTATATTGACTGCTTTTTGAACTAGCCCCTCATGTGGTTTTCTGGGAGAATAACCTTCCCAGATCGGAGGCGGACACTTGTTATAGCTAACAGTCGGTTTCTTACCAGTATCCTTCTTCTTAGGCTTCTCATCCTTGAATGCTTCAAACCCTGCAACAGTCGGATAAATTCGATCAATAAGATAATCAGAAGTAGAATAACTTTGTAATAAGCGTCTGATTCTCTCATTCTCAATTTTTTCTTTCTCCAACTCTTGTTTCAGTGTAGCACATTCTTCAATGTAATGATTTATAGCTTTTTGCTTCGACATCATCGTTGCATTCATCATGGTCAAAGTGTCCTCTCTCTCAGAATTTGTCTTTTGAAGACTGGTTACTGTTCTATTCAAAACATCATAAGATTCCTTCACGTAGTTGAGGTTGAACAGTAATTATTCTTTCATTTTCTCAAACTCAGCCAACTTCTCATCTTTTTCTGCACAATCTTTGCAAGATTCAAGACACTTTGAGCAAGGCTTGATGACTTCCACAATCTTTTCAACTTCAATTGTTTTTACTACCTCAACCACCTTTTCTGCTTCAGTTATCTTCTCAGTTTCAACAATTTCCTCAGCAGCAACTTTAACTTCTTCATGTTGAACACTCTCATCTATTTCAGCAACACTTTCAGGCTTCATTTTTTTTGTACTTTTGCAGCTCGTTTCTCCTTTAGTTTCTCCAGGCGATCTGTAAAATAAAAATGAAAACTTTCAGGAGAGAGATGAGATTTTGTAACATTAATATGTTTTTCTTCCTCATCATCACTGTTGTCATCATTTGGTGATTGATCAAACTCTACTGATTTGTCAGAACAGTCATCCGAAGAACCAGAATCAGATGGTGTTTGATCAAAGACAACTTCTCTTTCTGAACTCTCATCTGAAATCTGTGAGCTTTCATCAGATGAAACAGACTTCTCTTCTTGATCCTTCACATTCTCACCAATAGATTTCATCCACTCAGTGAACATATCTGGTTCTTTCACAATTTTGGCAATGAAAGCTTTGAAATCTCCCTTTTCATCCGTAAACATATCCCAGCTAAAGCCTTCAGGCAATCTTTCATCATCCTGAATGTTCCAGTTAAAGTTTTCTTGATTCCTCAGATATGCTCTCTTTGAATCCTCTATCACTTTTCTACCATGAGCCACTTGTGGTTCTTGCTGTTGCTGTTGACCGACTTGTTAATAAATGGCTTTCCGGTAGTAGTCATCTTTTCCGAACGGATTCTTCACATCACTAGCTTCTCTGTTCTTGCATTCCCTCTTGAAATGACCTTTCTCCCTGCATCGAAAACAAGTAACTTTAGATTTATCAAAACCTAAAGTAGACACATGTGCATCAAGAAATTCATTTCTTCCAGTGATCAGCTTGAACTTTTCTGCTCTTCTTAGGACACTAGCTAGACACCATTTAATGTCCATTAGCTCCATCTCTTCAGCGTCTATCTGATCGTAATCCTCCTTTGTAAGCATAGGATTCCCGATTCTCCCTGCAACCAAGCCTTCATAGGAGAGTAATACAGAACCAAGTAATGCCATGTGATCTTTTGCAACCTCTTCAGAAAAGCTTTGACCATCTGGAAGATTCAATGCTATGTTGCACTGTATCACATAACCATTTCCCGTTTTTGTGCTTTGAGAATGAAAACCTTCAGATGAACTCTTGGGATTAACACTCGGATATGAAGAAAATCCACTGCTTTTGTTTGAACTCTGATCAACCTTTTCAGATGAATCTCCAACACTAAATGCAGTTTGGATTTTCGGGCTTCTTTCAACTTCTGGAACACTGCCTTTGTAGTGCATTTTCACGTCTTGTTGACCACTCGGATTTTTCATCCTTGCAATCTTCTGCGGTTCCAGATCTTGACCCTCAATTTTCTCAATAAACTGAGAAATTGTCAAACCATCATATACCCCGGTGTTCTTCAAAATCATCAAGTAAGTACCCCATTCCTTTTGCGGTAATGCATCAGCTAACTTGTCTACCCACTCTTCACGATCTTTTGTTATGCTCAGCATCGACATGGATCGCACCAAGTGGCAATACCTTTCAATTAGCTTTTTTGTATCTTCCCCGGGTAAACTCGTGAATAATTCAAGTTCTTTCTTAAGCAATGCCTTCTTGCTTTTAATCATGTGTTCACTACCCTCAAACTTGACTTTAAGAGCATCCCAAATTGATTTTGAAGTTTTGTCATGCTGAAGCAATATGAAGATATCTTCTTTGATAGCTTGCTGAAGTAGACTAATCATCATTTTTTCAGCTCTATACATTTCTCGTTCTTTGTCATTGAACTCTGAGATTTCTTTTTCAGTTTGCAGTTCAGTACGAGGTAGAACATATCTCTTCAAAATACACTCCCATGATCTCAAATGGTTAGCTTGTACCCAGTTTTCAAAACGATATTTCCATCCGTAATACTCCTCAACGCTTATTAGCTTCGGGGGTTTTTGCGTATTTCCCGTTTCGTTTTCCAAATTCATGTTTTGAGCAATGACAGCCGGAGTAGTCGGGGATGTGGCGAACGCGTTGTAGAAATCGTCACTCATGATTCTTGCAAGTTCAAGTGAAATAACCCAATACAGTTCAAGCGGAATACCAAACTGATCTTTCAAGCGAAATACCAAACAGTCTTTTCAAGCGGAATATGCAGTTTGGAGCGGAATCACCAATATACTTCAAGCGGAATCTAATCTGGAGCGGAATCACACGTTTGAAGCGAAATCACTAATTTCGCTTGAATCGTTTCAAGCGGAACCTCAAACTTGAAGCGGAATCAGACAATTTCGAGCGGAATATGTCAAGCGAAATCACAGTCTCGAGCGGAATCACAGAAGTGTTCGTTCAAGCGGAATCACTTCGAAGGTCCATTTTTACCAATTTTAGATCGAATTTTAAACTGATTCATTCAAGGCTTTGTTAATACACACTTTTACACAATCTGTGAAAAATTGATCCGATTTTAACCGATAAATTTTGTTCAAATGAAGAAAGAAGGTGTAGAAGTAAGAAAATGCAATGAAAATCAGCTGTAATCTGCAGAACTCCTCCTCCTGTGCTCTGATAGCAATTGTAGGATCGTGTGGAGACCCAAACGAGTCGTTCAGAGGAGTTTTGATCAGTTTCAGGTGCGGAAAACAAGAAACTGACTTAGACACAGCTTGCAATTCACTTTTAACTTGATTCTGATTGAAATAACAATGATTACAGCCCCTGGATAAACCGGCAGCACCTCGGTATCCAATACAAGACCACACGTACAACTACTTGATTTCGCTCGAACATGCATATATATAGCCTCATGATTCCACTTGAAACCAGTTCAAGCTAAACCACAAAACATGTGATTCCGCTTGAAAATGACCTATGTCATTTCAAGCGGAATAGTATCATTCAAGCGGAATCAGCCTTAATTACACTAAACTCTGCTATTTTCTCGTACAACGAGCCCTGATCTATCCTATCTAGTACAAGACTCGATACAAGACGAAGTCGACAGATGCATGCACTAACAATTTTCCCAAAAATATTATATTTTACTCCATACTCTTTCCAAAATAATACTTTATCAAAATATTCGTACGAGAGTATTTTCCAAAATATACATAGGTTGCGTTTTAGTGTTTTCGTATTATAACAATACTTATGTAGCTCAAATATTTATTTCCTGAGAGCGTTAGTATTATTTTGGAGTCGAAATTTCATAATATTCTCAAGTTATATTATTTTTTACCCTAATAATAATATATCTAGTTCTCATAATACACAAGAATCACACAAGCGTTTTATTATAAGATATATATTCTAAATATATATTTATCAAATTTTAGGGTTATTGGATTTTATCACCCTTAACTATCGGCCATTGGCCGTTGCCACCCCCAACTATCACTTTGACGTCTGCCACCCCCAACTTAACACTTAGTGTATTCTGTCACCAGATCACTAACTTTTGATCATGTTACTATACTTTTGGGGGTGTCCTAAGATCCCTAAAACCTTCCCAAGATCCCTATGACACCCCAAAAACTGTAGTAACAGGATCAAAAGTAAGTGATCAGTTAACGACGTGGTGACAGAACACACTAAGTGTTAAGTTGGGGGTGACAGACGTCAAAGTGATAGTTGAGGGTGACAGCGGCCAATAGCCAATAGTTAGTGGTGATAAAATCTAATAACCCAATTTTATTTACGAAAATCCACCTCCGGCACTTGGTATTTTTGTAATAAAAATCATGGCGAAGTTTATTTAGAAAAATTTATGTCAAAAATATATTTGTAAACATTTGTTAGAAAAATATTTCTAAGTGTTATATTTCTAGAAAAATTTCGCCAGAGTTTCCTCTGTAAATGGAGGTGTCCATGCTTTTAGCATATCATTTTCTTTTGAAAAATCAATCAACAATCATCAATCAGCAACATACAATCCTTAATCTTGACAAAATAAGCCTAAATTATAAACTCATGAACTTGAAGGTTTATAAAAATATGTAGTAAATTACCATCATACTTATTAGGTCTTGTTATCTTTAAAAATATGATTAGTTTCTTGAAAACTTTATTTTTAAAGAATTTGAAGTTTCACAACTTCTAGTCATGATTTACAAAAATATTTCTTTGTTAAATCTTCTTGTTACACAAGTGTTCACACACTTGTTTACTTACTAAAAATGCTTTTAGTTCATACAAGATCCGGGTTTTAGCAAAACTATTATTTTTCGCTTGGTTCTTCCGAAAAACCACTTGTAGATCTTTAGATCTACAAGTTTATAACCTTATTTCAAGAAAAAATATATTTATTCAAGTTCAAGGTTTATGTATGGATGGATTCATCATCTTTCATATTTCTAACTTTTACATCCTACTAGTTTATGTTCTTAAACATGAACTAGTATGTCTAGATGATGATCCATCTTGCTTCTACTAACAAATAATATCAAATAATCATAACTACACAAGATCTACATGATTTACCCATATATCTTCTCTTTATCCACCCTTATCACTTTATGTTCAAGACTTTAGATTATGTTCATTAATGTTTCTTATCATTTCATCATTCAACCATCTATTAACCACTAAAATCAAGAACAAGATGATGTTTTAGAACACTTACTACTAGCACAAGGCTAGGGGAGAAACAAGGTGTAAAAGTGGTGGATAAAAGAAAACAAGAGCGGTCCTTGAACTTCCGAGTGCACCAAGCTTGTTTGTAGGACTCCTTGCACCTTTGTATGTATGTAGATGGCTTGAACAAAGGTTGATGGTGGTGGTAGTGTGGTGAGGTGGTGGCGGCCGTGGGGTATGGAAGAGGAGAGGAGAGTGGTTTGAAGTTTGGGTGTTGTTTGATGAGAGAAGTGAGAAGTCCCTTAGACTTATTTATAAACCAAGATCTCTATTACCCAACATACAACATGTTTCTTTAACCACAACATTTAGGAATTAATTAATCAAAAGAAATGGGGGTTGTCCCACCCCATTGTATCTGTCGGCTAGGGGGGGTAGGGGGTTGGGTTGTGATGATTTAGTTAGGATTTAGTTAAGATCTAATGATATTTAGTTAGTGCATAAGTGTGTAGTATAATATAAGGGGTGTTAGGGTGTTCGGGGACCCTAACTAGCTCAGAAAAGTAAAAACAATGTATTTGGCAAAAAATTTATGTTCCGGGTAAGGTCCGGTTGTTCGGTTGGTTATTGATCCGTTAAAGTGCTAAATAACGCTTTAAAGTGTCTTTTATATTGTTTTAGTGACACATTAAATTCCCAATACTTTGGAAAGTGTCTAGGACTATTTTGCCAAGTTTTTGCACTTTACTAGCATTGTTAAATGCTGAATTTTGGTATTTAGTGCAGAATTTTGCACTTAAAGTATGTTTTAGGCACTTCCGGGCACTATAACTATCTCCTAGTGACGCAGTTTTATGATCCTCACCTCCCTACACTCCCTACTAGTGTAGTAATCTATTCCTGGCTCATACCGGCCTCAAAACAATGTATGTCTAGTGCTGGCAATGTCAGCATGTTTACTGGGTTATCCGCTCACTGTGCTAACTGTGCTTTTGTGCATCAAGTTTGTCACTATTGTTTGTGTGTAAATAATAAAGTGACAATATAGAATGTGATGCATGAGTATGTATGTATCAGAAATCAGAAAGCAGTTTAATCATAATTGTAATCAAGCACAATAATTAAGCACTAATTAAATATTAATTAATTTGTACGGATACCTGGATTTGTGAGGGTTGTCACATCTGGAGTCGTTGAAATTTAAAGGGAAGCAAAATAAGAGGGGTGATATAGTTACGGATGCGGTGGAAGTGGAGGAACTTCTCGCTGACATTCCGAAGTTTATTGATAATAAAAACATTAGTGAAAAGTCTGAGGGTGCAAGCACACCCGGTAAAACTGGTGTCCATGGGTAGCATCGCTTCGTGGAATATAAGGGGATTGAACCGTTCCCTAAAACAAAAGGAGGTTCGGCAAGTTATTATGGATAATCACTTACAGGTATTCTCAATCATGGAAACTCATGTAGACTCGTCTAAGGTGTCGGAAGTGTGTAAGAAAGTTTGTCACTCTTGGTGTTGGGCGACGAATGCAAATTGCTGCATTAAGGGTACTAGAATTATGGTTGGATGGGATGCTAATATGGTCGATGTAATGATTATTTCCCAAACTGATAAGGTAGTTCATACCCAGATTGTTTTTAAACTAGATCGTAAGTCGTTATTTTGCTCGTTTGTTTATGCGGATAATGATTATAAAGTTAGAAGAGATTTGTGGAGGAACCTGTGTGTTCATCACTCGTATGTGCATGATAAACCTTGGGTATTAATGGGAGATTTTAATGCCACTTTGTTTCATGAGGATATGTTGCATGGGTCGACAACGCTTAGTATCGGAACTAGGGATTTTAAAGAATGTGTGGAAGAGATAGAGGTCTTTGATGTCAACCGCTCGGGGATACACTTTACTTGGACGAATAATCAGAAGAAGGACAGGAGTATTTATAAGAAAATCGATAGAATTCTGGGTAACGTTCATTTAATAGATGCCTATCCGGCTGTGGCGGCGTTTTTTCATCCCTACCGGGTTTCCGACCACTCCCCTTGTATTTTGAAAATGCCAAATGTGACACGGGATAAACCCAAACCGTTCAAGTTTGTGAATTTGGTGGCGGAGAAAAAGGAGTTTCTTGATGAGGTGATAAAAATTTGGAATATTGAGCATCAAGGGCATCGCATGTTTCAAGTGGCTAAAAAACTTAAGCTATTGAAAACGCCGCTCCGAAAGCTCTTTTTCCAGCAAGGTAACTTGCATGAGAAGGTCAAAAGTGCTAGGAAAGCAGTGGATGATTGCCAGTTTGTTATTGATAAAGACCCGTATAATATTCACTTGGTTAGTCAACATAGCCATCTGTTGCAAAAGTACAAGGAAGCGGTCCATGATAAAGGCTTATTCTTGAAGCAGAAGTCGAAGGTGGAGTGGTTGTCCTTGGGTGACACGAATTCAAAATTCTTTCATAACGTTGTTAAAGCCAAGAATCATCGAAGTAGAATTAGCTCAATTCGAGATACAACGGGTGTTTTGCATGAAGGGGGTAATGCTACCCAAGCTCTGGTAGACCATTATACGAATTTTTTGGTAGTGTGGGTAATATAACTTTGAAACCTTCTCCGGATTTGTTTGATAAGGTGCTATCGGCTAGAAAAGCTAGTAATATGGTTAGAACTGTTACTAATGATGAAGTCAAAGCGGCCATGTTCTCTATTGCTGGTAATAAATCACCGAGACCAGATGGTTACACATCTGTTTTCTTTAAAAAGTCATGGGATGTTGTAGGCAAGGATGTGTGTGGTGCGGTTCAAGACTTTTTCGCTAACGGAAAGTTGCTAAACCAGCTTAACCACACAATTATCGCGCTTATTCCTAAGGTGAGCACTCCATCTTTGGTCACGGATTATAGGCCTATTTCTTGTTGCAACACTCTATACAAATGTATCAGCAAGATAATCACTAATCGAATTAAGGAAGGGTTAAGTGATATTGTTAGTATTAATCAATCTGCCTTTGTTCCTGAAAGATGGATTTATGATAATATTCTGTTAACTCAAGAGCTGATGCACAATTACCATCGGAATAATGGTCCGCCAAGATGTGCGTTCAAAGTGGACATCCAAAAAGCGTACGATACAGTGGATTGGAGTTTTTTGGAACACACTATGCTTGGATTTGGTTTTGACCGGAAACTGGTTAAATGGGTTATGGCGTGTGTCTCTTCTACGTCTTTTTCTTTGGCAATTAATGGTAATCTTCATGGCTACTTTAGAGGGAAGCGTGGGTTGCGTCAAGGAGACCCTACGTCACCGTATTTATTTACTTTGGTAATGGAGGTTCTCACACTGATTTTACAAAAGCAAGTGTCTTTATCAGCCGACTTCAGGTTTCATAATAAATGTGATAAGCATCGAATTATTAATTTGTGTTTCGCCGATGATTTATTCTTATTTGCCCGAGGGGATCACAATTCAGCGAAAGTTATTTTGGAATCATTGAATCTTTTTAAGAGCATGTCCGGTCTGGTCCCGAGTATGAATAAGAGTACAGTCTTTTTTGGGAATGTGTCAAACGCGGTCAAAGATTGTATTCGGAGTTTTATGCCGTTTGAAGAAGGTGTGCTGCCTGTTCGCTACCTGGGGGTTCCCCTTATTTCAATGTGTCTGCTCTATAGTGATTGTAGGCGGCTAGTTGAAAACATGGAGAATAGGATTACAGATTGGAAGAATAAGTGCCTGTCATTCGCAGGAAGATTACAGCTGATTTGATCCGTTCTCTCGTCTATGCATATTTATTGGGCATCAGTCTTTATTTTGCCTAAACGTATTATAAATGACCTTGAACAAAAGATGCAGCGTTTTCTATGGACTCAGGGGAATGATACTAAAGGCAAAGTTAAGGTTAAATGGGATCGGGTTTGTAGGCCGCGAATGGAAGGAGGGTTGGGTATTCGTAGGATTTATGATATGAATGTTGCCCTAATGGTTACTCATGTATGGAGTCTTCTTACTCTTCGGGAATCGCTATGGGTTAAATGGATGCACACTTATCATCTTCGGGATAGGAGTTTTTGGGATGTGCCGCTCAGGAACAATGTAACTTGGAGCTGGAGGAAGGAAACCGTTAAGTATTCGGCCAGTAATTCAAAGTCATATTTGGACGAAAATTGGGGATGGAACTACAACATCAGCTTGGTTTGATAAGTGGGATGTTGTTTGTCCTTTGATTTATGTCATCAATCCGAGAGCTATTGCTAATGCTGGATACACTATGAATGCTAAGGTGGCGGATCTATGTGAGAATGGATTATGGGTGTGGCCTACGGCTTGGATTAGTCGATATCCGATTCTCCAAACTATGCCCATTATTGTGTTAAACCCTTTGAATCAGGATAGATTGGCTTGGCATTCCAGATTAGGGAAAGATGAGTGTTAGTGCATGCATCTGTCGACTTTGTCTTGTATCGAGTCTTAGACTAGATAAGTTAGATCAGGGCACGTTGTACGAGAAAATGGGTGAGTTTATGTTGTAAAGAAGCTGATTTCGCTTGAAGGAGCTATTCCGCTTGAAATGACATCGGTCAGTTTCAAGCGGAATCACCATTCTTCTGATTTCGCTTGAACTGGTTCGTATATGTTTCGAGCGGAATCTCGGCACTATATATACCTTCAACGCGGAATCATTTGTAACCTTTGTCGAATTCCATACCAAGGTGCAGCCGGTGTGAAGACTGATTGTAATCGCTGTTATTTCAATCAAATCAGTGTTTATAGTGAAGAACTAGCTGTTTCTACCTTTGTTTCTTAGTTTCCGCCTTTGAAACAAAGTAAAACTCCTCTGAACGACTCATACGGGTCATCTACACAATCCTACAACTGGTATCAGAGCCTAGGAGGAGGAGTTCTGTAGTTTACAACTGGAATTGATTGCATTTTCTATCTTCTACACCTTCTTTCTTCAACAGAACAAAATTTAACTGTCAAATTTGGATCAATTTTTCACAACTTGTGTAAAATTGCATACTATCAAACCCTAGAGAGTTTCATAGCTAAATTCGACCTAAAAGTGATTGAAACTGACCTTCGAAGTGATTTCGCTTGAAAAGATTAGTTCTGTTTCCGCTTCAACTTGCTGAGTTTCCGCTTAAGTTGTTAGATTCCGCTTGAAAATTTCAAGCGAAACCTGTTATTTCGCCTGAAAAATCACTGATTCCGCTCCAGATCTCAAAATTTGTGATTCCGCTTCAACATAGTGTTGATTCCGCTTCAAAGGTTTTACAGATTCCGCTCCAAGGTGCAAAGTCTGTTTCCGCTTGAAACTTACTAGAGATTCCGCTCCAAACTGAACCGTTTGTTGATTCCGCTCCAACAGATATTGGAACTTGGGATTTCGCTTGAAAAGAAAGTTTATAATTTCGCTCGAACTTGTATCTGAGTTATTCCGCTTGAGCTTGACTGTGTTTGGGAATTTGATTACTGAATCATGGACAACGATTTCTACAACGCGTTTGCTACCTCGTCTACTCCTGCTGTCATTGCTCAGAACATGAACCTGGAAAACGAAACGGGAACTACTCCAAAACCCCCAAAATTAATGAGCATTGAGGAGTATTATGGATGGAAAGATAGGTTCAAAAATTGGGTACAGGCTAATCATTTGAGATCATGGGAGTGTATTCTGAAAAAGTATGTACTGCCGCGTACTGATTTACAAGTTGAGAAAACAATTTCTGAATTATCTGACACAGAACGTGATATATACAAAGCTGAAAAGATGATGATCAGTTACTTCAGCAAGCTATCAAAGAAGACATCTTCGTATTACTTCAACATGACAAGACATCAAAGTCAAATTGGGATGCTCTTCGAGTCAAGTTTGAGGGTAGTGAGAGTATGATTAAAAGCAAGAAGGCATTGCTTAAGAAAGAATTTGATCTATTCAGCAGTCTACCCGGGGAAGATACAAAGAAGCCCATTGAACGATATTGCCACTTAGTTCGATCCATGTCGATGCTTAGCAAACAAAAGATCGTGAAGAGTGGGTAGACAAGTTAGCTGATGCTTTGCCTCAGAAAGAATGGGGAACTTACTTGATGATTCTAAAGAACACTGGGGTTTATGATGGGTTAACAATTTCTCAGTTTATCGAGAAGATTGAGGGTCAGGATCTGGAACAGCAAAAGATTGCTAGGATGAACAGTCCAAGTGGTCAACAGGATGTGAAAATGTACTACAAGGGCAGTGTTCCAGAAGTTGAAAGAAGCCCGAAAGTCCAAACTGCGTTTAGTGCTGGATATTCATTGGAAAAAGTGGATCAAAGCTCAAACAAAAGCAGTGGATTCTCTTCATATCTGAGTGTTAATCCAAAATATTCAACATCAAGCTTTCATTCTCAAAGCACAAAAACTGGAAATGGTTATGTGATACAGTGCAACATTGCTTTGAATCTTCCAAATGGTCAAAGTTTCTCAGAAGAAGTTGCGAAAGATCATATGGCATTACTTGGTTTTGTGTTACTTTCCTATGAAGGTTTGGTTGCGGGAAGGATCGGAAATCCTATGCTGACGAAAGAGGATTACGATCAGATAGATGCTGAAGAGATGGAGCTAATGGACATCAAATGGTGTCTAGCTAGTGTCCTAAGAAGAGCAGAAAAGTTCAAGCTGATTACTGGGAGAAATGACTTTCTTGATGCACATGTTTCTACTTTAGGTTTTGATAAATCTAAGGTTACTTGTTTTCGATGCAGGGAGAAAGGTCATTTCATAAGAGAATGCAAGAACAGAGAAGTTAATGATGTGAAGAATCCGTTCGGAAAAGATGACTACTACCGGAAAGCTATTTATCAACAGGTTGGTCAACAGCAACAGCAAGAACCACAAGTGGCTCATGGTAGAAAAGTGATCGAGGATTCAAAGAGAGCATGTCTGGGAAATCAAGAAAACTTTAACTGGAACTTTCAAGATGATGAAAGATTACCTGAAGGTTTCAGTTGGGATATGTTTACAGATGAGAAAGGAGATTTCAAAGCCTTCATTGCCAAGATTGTGAAAGAACCAGATATGTTTACTAAGTGGATGAAATCTATCGGTGAGAATGAAGAAGAAAATGCTGTTTCATCTGATGAAAGCTCACAGACTTCAGATGAGAGTTCAGAAAGAGAAGTTATCTTTGATCAAACACCATCTGATTCTGGTTCTTCGGATGATAGTTCTGACAAACCAGTAGAGTTTGATCAATCACCAACTGATGACAGTAGTGATGATGAGGAAGAAAGACATATTAATGTTGCAAAAACTCATCTCTCTCCTGAAAGTTTTCATTTTTATTTTGCAGATCGCTTGGAAAAACTGAAGGAGAAACGAGCAGCAAAAGAACAAAAACAAATGAAGATTGATGGAGTTGTTCAAAAAGAAGAGATTGTTGAAAATGAAGAAGTTAAAAGTGTCGCTAAGGAGATTGTTGAAATGAAAAGAAAATGTGAAAGTATGGATCAAGAAGAAGATTTTGAGTTTAATGATAAAGTTCAATTTGCTATAGAAGTTTTTCAAACAATCAAAAGAGTAGTTGAAGAATATGAAAAAGTTGTAGAAGTGGCGAAAATTATCGAAGTTGAAAAGATTATGGAGGTCATCAAGCCTTGCACAAAGTGTTTAGAACCATGCAAAGAATGTGCAGCAAAAGATGAGAAGCTGGCAGAGTTTTAGAAAATGAAAGAACAATTACTGTTCAATCTCAATTACATAAAGGAATCTTATGATGTTTTGAACAGAACAGTAACTGGTCTTCAAAAGACAAATTCTGAAAGAGAGAATGCTTTGACAATAATGAATGCTACAATGATGTCGAAGCAAAAAGCTATAAACTTCTACATCGAAGAAAGTGCGAAATGGAAGCAAGAGTTGGAAATCGAGAAAATTGAGAATGAGAGAATCAGACGCTTATTGCAGAGTTATTCTAGTTCTGATTATCTTATTGATCGAATTTATCCGACTGTTGCAGGTATGGAAGCTTTTCAAGATGACAAGCCTAAGAAGAAAGATACTGGTAAGAAACCGATTGTTAGTTATAACAAGTGTCCGCCTCCGATCTGGGAAGGTTATTCTCCAAGAAAAACAAATGAGGAGCAAGTTGAAAAAGCAGTCAATATAAAGCTAAAAACCGATACAACTGATAAATTACCAGAAAACATTGACGTTACTTTCACATCGTCTAACACTGATCATGACTCTGAGTTAATCAAAAAGGTGGTCGATCAACTGTTAGATACTGATGAGGAGTCTGAGTCAAAGTCTGAGTCTGGAGGGTCATGTTCGTCAGTCAACAGTCCAAAACCAACGGTTAAAAAGGCTTACAGTAAAGAGTTTTTGTTATCAAAATCAAATTTGGATGATGAAACTTTTGAAGTAGCATATACTTTAAATGATTCTGACAAATTATATTCTGACAAAGAATTTCCAATAAGAAGTGTTAGATTTGAAATGATCAAAAAGGTTTTCAAAATGTCAGAAATTAATATTTCTGAAATAAAAAATTTAAATCTTACTGGAAAACCTAAAAAATACACTTCAAGAGTTCAACAGCGATTAAACAAGAAAAAGGGTTACAATTCTGGTTTTGGTTTTCAAAAGAAACCAAACCAAAATGGTAGCTACAAAAAGAAAAGGTCTTGGTTTTATTCCACCAGAAAATTATAAAAATGAGAAAAATTCTAAAACTAAAACAGAATTTGTTTCAGGTGGAAGTGCAGAAGAGGAACAGAAGAAACCGTTCTGGAAACAATCAAACCAGGAGTTTCTTGCTGAAAAGAAAAAGAAAGGAACTGGAGTGTTTCATCCAAAGGAGACTCGAACCTGTTTTAAATGCAATGAAGCTGGTCACATTGCACCGAATTGTCCGAAAATTACAAAAACAAAACAGGGAGTCTCTGAAAAAATGAAAGAAAAAGTTGTTGATGTTGAACAATCAACTAAAAAACTCAAAATTTCTGAAAATTCGTTACATGAAGTTGGTGAGTGTTCGAAGAAAAATCTTTACAAAAAGAAAGCTAAGGACAACCAAGTGTGGGTTGTTAAGAAGAGTGATGAAAAAGTCGGCGATGAATCTGATTCCACAAAATCAGGGGAGCCACAAGTGAAGGCGCAAATTGAAGTAGTTGAGGAAAAATTAGTATCTTCAAAAGATGATGTTGAAATTCCATCTTTGAAGTTTGAAGAGATTAAACAGAAAGTTGGTAAGGTTGAGATCGCGGATCAATTTTACTCCGAGAAGAATGAGTTTGATGTCGAGAAAGTTTTCAATGGAAATGTTAAGAATTTTTTTGGGAAAATGCTTGATGGGAAAGTAAAAGGGGTTAAAGATTTTTACGCAACAAAGAAAGCAACTTATAACCCAACTGAACAAGAGCTAAAAGTGTTAAAAACACCCAAGGTTGGTAAGACTTGGGTGGAAATTCTTTTCCCTTGAAAATCAGGACTTTGCCGGAGATCCCAAGTTTATAATCGTGGATCAGGAATCGGCATCATTCTTGTTATGAGTGTTTTTGTAAAAATTTTGAAGTGATGAACTTTTACAGGTAAAGGACTATGCAGGAGCTTCCAGGTTGGTAAGTGTGAAGCATGAATCGGCGTCCTAGTTGGTAAAATGAGTCAGTGTAGATGTTTTATTCCTACACTTGATACAGGTGATTGTGTTCCTACAACTGGTATAGTTTTGTGGTTAAAAGTGGTACAAGTGATTTGTCAAGGTCATTAATTTGAACTTGATATAATTCTCATACATGTGATTGATGAACAATATGATGAACCACATCCCTACAAATGGTAAAAACAAACTTATTTTCCGGAAAAATCATTTTGATTAAAACAAACTTAAGTGTTTTGAAATCTAAATGAGAAAATAGTTTGTTGAAAGGGGGAGTTCTGATTGTTTATGCCTAGTGAATGGCGAATTGAAGCAATTCAATATCGGTTGTCATTTTATTTGTATAGTTTGTTTTCAAATTTTATTAATGTGTTTGCATTTTAGGGGGAGTAGAAATTTTCAGAAAATCCAAAAACATTAGAAAATTCGAAAAAGTCAAAAACATGATAAAACAAAAAATGAGTTTTGTTGAGAAAAGAGGAAATGATAGTACATCAGTAGACTGTCACAACATGCTAAAGAATTGGAAAGTTAAAATGTGATAAACAATCTCACTGCAGATGTGTCAGTAGGTTTTTGCACATTTAGTAGATTGTGACGAGATATAAACCTAAATTTCAAACTTGCTTATATCGTGGGGAACAACTTCTTGGATATATAGGTAACCCCTGAAATCTTGTTTGAAAGGTCCCTCTTTCTGAGATACTAAGTCTTTATACTCAATGATATCTGGGGTATTATCCCGGGACTTTTGCTGAATGGAAATTCTGACCTAGTCCCCGTATAATACTTTATGCAAAAGCTTGAAAAAGCATCGCCCTCAGCAAATTGATGAAACAATAAAATTGATAGTCATTGCTGTTGTAACAAAAGATCCTCTAAAAGGGGACACACCAAAAGTCGAGCCGTCATCTCTCTGCTGAACGGAAGTTCTGACCTGAGCTCTCACGGTTTCGCATCTAACCCCTTTACAGATATCATCTGGATACGGGAGTATACTCACCTGTAAGACTGAATATTGGGATCTGGATACGGGAGTATATTCAAGTAGTGGGATACGCGATTAAGTTTAAGTTCTTAAGATAATAATATCGTATCTCGGATCAATTGAACTTTGTGTGAAAATTTAAAGTGGACCAATATACTGACAATCTAGGTGAATTGTTTAGAACTTAAAATGAAATGAAGCTTAACGGTGTTGGTGATATGTCTAAAAAACTGATATGATCCTCTTACACAAACTCACAAAAATAGTGTATGTAAATATTTCTTTATTGCATTTTATTTCTTTATATCAAAAATCCAAAAAGATTTCAGTGTGTTTTAGCCTAAATTTTTGAAAAATACAAAAAGATTTTTGACAACTGGTGTCGGAAAGCTGATTTTCAAAGTTCCAAGTGCTAAACATGATGACATCTTTGTGAGAGGGAGTATATGTTTGAAATTCAAAATATGTTTTGATCTAACCTTCAAGTGGTTCATCAAGCTTATAGAGTTAATGTTGAGAGAGAGTCTGAGTGAATGCATACACCTGAATTTGAAACAGTTTAAATGTTTGTATTTACTTTGAGGTAGAGATTGTGCAGGTGTAAGTCTAAGTCAGGTGACGATCCTAAGCAGGACGAGAGCCAGGTTACGATCTTGGAACAACATTAGTAGAGCCAGGCTGATCGATCCTGAGAAGCTTGCGATTAAAGAGCCAGGTTCCGATACCTGAGGACTCTGAATTGAAGAATAGAACTAGGTGGTCTTGGGAAATGAGCCAGACTACGATCCTGAAGCTGATGATGCTGATGAACTTAAGGAATGCCGGCACATCGTTAGGGGGAGTCTGAAGTCATTCAAGAGAAGATACAGAAAGAGTGAAGCCCAGAGACTGATAGAGACTGAAGTTGCAAAGACTCGACACGTACGACTCGTCAACATCTGAGGGGGAGTCTGTTAGTGCAAGCATCTGTCGACTTTGTCTTGTATCGAGTCTTAGACTAGATAAGTTAGATCAGGGCACGTTGTACGAGAAAATGGGTGAGTCTTAGACTAGCTGATTTTGCTTGAAGGAGCTATTCCGCTTGAAATGACATCGGTCAGTTTCAAGCGGAATCACCATTCTTCTGATTTCGCTTGAACTGGTTCGTATATGTTTCGAGCAGAATCTCGGCACTATATATACCTTCAAAGCGGAATCATTTGTAACCTTTGTCGAATTCCATACCGAGGTGCAGCCGGTGTGAAGACTGATTGTAATCGCTGTTATTTCAATCAAATCAGTGTTTATAGTGAAGAACTAGCTGTTTCTACCTTTGTTTCTTAGTTTCCGCCTCTGAAACAAAGTAAAACTCCTCTGAACGACTCATACGGGTCATCTACACGATCCTACAATGAGGATTATAGTGCCGCTAGAGTCTGGGACGATATCCGGGTTGGGCAAGATGAGGTTCCATGGGCGAATATAGTCTGGTTCTCTCAATCAATTCCGCGTCATTCTTTCCTCTTATGGTTAATTATACAGAAAAAGTTAAAAACGCAGGATGTTATGAGCAAGTGGTAGGTGACGGGGAATACTAATTTCAATCTGATGTGTTGTTCTCTTTGTACTTCAGGGCCTGACTCGCATGAACACCTGTTTTTTGAGTGTTCGTTCGCGACGCAGGTGTGGAATGGTGTTAATTCTAGAGCCGGCATGGATGGTATTCAGAATAAGTGGGAAAATTTATACGAACATCTTTTACAGGTCGCCAACTCGGGAACCGCAAAGCATGTTATTGGTAAATTAATTGTTGGAGCCGCAGCGTACTTTGTATGGCAGGAAAGGAATATCTGGCTGTTTTCTACCAAGAAAATGAGTGCGGATCAAATTGTAGAGGTGATTCTAGCTACGGTTAGGATGAAGCTGCATATTATGCGATTCAAGAGAACGAATCAGGTGAACGGGATCCTTCAGGAATGGAGCTTGCCTCGGCATCTGTTGATGGATGATGATGACTGTGGTTAAGCGGAGTCATGCACTGTTTTTTATAGTTGCGTCTATCTAGTTTGCTAGGTGGTCTTGTTTGCTTTGTTTGCGTGTAAACTCTAGCTTGGTATGTCTTGTTAGAGAACTGAGTGGATACCATATCCCTCACTTGAGGTATTTTGATTTATAAAATTAACCGGGATAACCCTTTACCCAAAAAAAAAACCATGAGTATGGAAGTTATGACGCGATTTCTCAAGAGGAAAAGGGTATAACCACTTTTTTTTCATTGGATTCTTCTAATTTAAGACCACGCTATGTTTTAGATAAGTTTTTTTTTTGTTGTTTTATTTAATTATTATGAGATATAGAAGTAGGGATGGTTTGAACTTTGACGGTTTTTTGTTGTTACTTTACTTACTTATTATGTGTTTATTGTTTTACTTCAAACTTTGTCTGTTAATGTGATAGGAAGTTAGGAAATATGGTTTTGATTATTTGAAAATTGAAATTGACCCAACCCGACCTGATCTGATCCGCTCTGAAACTTCGTTTGTTTATGTTTACTTGCTTAATATGACCCGACCCGATCTGACCCGCTATGAATCAATTTTTTATATAGCTAGGGGCCTAAAATCTTTAAAAAATTTTCACACTCCCACGAAAAAATTTTCTAAATCCGCCACTGTTATGATGGAGGTTTGTTGTTAAAAGGCAAAGAGTTACAGAGAACATGGTTTTTTAATGTGGTTTTATCATCTACTAGATGCTATATAGTTGTATTCAACTACATTAGATAGTTTTTTTTGTTTTAACATATTACAATTTTATTATATTTATGAGATCAGTTGGTAGTAGATATATTTTGGTAGTACATAAATTTAATCACAATTCTAACTATTAAGTGTTTTAAACTTCACATATTTGTTTATTGCCTTTTTTAACTAATTGCATTTTTATAATTATATATAACAATTCGCATATGCTCTTTGCTATAGTTCCGGTTCCAAGATTTGTCTAACCCGCATCTGACGGTCATCACCACCGCTCTATTCTACCTTCACCCGCATGATATTTAGGGCATGATGATGCTTTGATTTGGGGGGTTATAAAGCCTAGACATGGTGGAATACTGTGTGTCAGCAAAATGAAAATCCAAACATATGAAGATCAATTGGAAGTAAGCAAAGTCGCCAGAACCCTAAACAGGTCTCCATTCGTTCATCGTCGACCTGTGTTTCTTTAAAGTTTAGCTTTAGATAACGGCCATGAAACAATCAGAGCGTTTGCAGGGTAGCAACAACAGCAACATCGTGTAATTGTTGTTACCCTAACTAACCTTTTGAATCGTGTTTCGTTTATATTAGGTATTGGTTTTTAGATGATTATGAACTGTAATAATGGTGTTAATTCCCTTTCATTGATTGATGTGCAGGAGACTAGGAGGGAGGGAAGAATGATCATGAAGTAACTGGTTTGTTTCCTCAATGTGAAAATTTGCAGCTAGACTCACTGCCACACAATGTTCAAAAGGTTCATAATTCTCATTTTGTGTATGTTTGATTATCATATGCAAACAATGCATATATTCTACTGTTCGTCTATAGAGTATCATAGTTATTCTATAATATAACAATTAGCATCAACCTTAGGAACAATAGCACACTAGCACGTCACCCATATGATAAAACCGATTGAACCGCTTCACCGCTCCCCCCTAAATTCATCTGGGCAACACAACCATCAGCAACTCCACTGCGGCAACTGAGCTTCTCCAGCGGCTGATTGTCACCAAAATCCCCTTTGATCGAACTATAGGGCAGTTCCTCTCCACAATTCGCAATTGAGGTCGATGCACTTCGGCGTTGTAAAGTTCGTTGGTGTTTACACCGTAGATCTCTTTGATTCCATAAATGTTTACGCTGGCGATCTCTGTGACTTCGTAATAACAGCAGCCGCAAAGCAGAGCTCCGGTGGTATGATAGAAAAAATACTGAAACGATTGGTAACCTAATTTTTAGTCAGTTTGATTTTTGTGCGTTTTATTATTTTTCGTTTTCTTTTTTTTTTCTTTAAACAGATAGAACGAAGTCGTTTCTATCAATTTGATTTTTTTGCGTTTGGTTATTTTCTATCACTTCGTTCATCTTGCTGATTGCATATTTGTTCAATCATATCTATAACTTACAGTCTTATATTTTTGTATTTGTTTGTGGCTTAAGATTATAGAATGTACATATTTGTATTTGTTGTAGCTTGACTCAAAAAGTCAAGATTATAGAATTTTGTGATGGATGGTTACTTAGGTTATGAACATGAATTCTGAGACTCTTTGTGATCTTTTAAAGTAGTCTTTTGTTATGTTAAGTCTTCTTGCTTTTTGTCAATTAGAGACGCTCCAATAACAGTTAGCATGAAGCTTTTTGTTGCTAATTTTATGGAGTTATACATATTCATGGCTGTTTGGGATGCAACACGTCATGCTAGATAACCCGAACACCCACCATTGCTTCGCATTGTAGGGTTCAATATGGTTCAGATTCTTAATGTAGCTCAATTTTCAATATTCTTGGTAAACTTTTGCACTTAAATTTATGGACTTATGAATGGGTAATGCAATTAATAAGTTTTACCATTGCTCTCCAAGACTTCTTTAAGATTGCGCCAATTGTTTTTGGAAGTCGTAATTGCACTCCAAGTTAAACATTTTGAGTCGCAATACTACTATTTAAGGATCCTATGATCAATAAGTAGCTAACAAAAAACAACTATAACCGGCAAATACGGTAAAGTAAAAACGTGAATTGATACCGCTACGTGACGTAAAATGCAGACGTAAAAGCGTGCTAAGTAGCAAACAAAAAACGACTATAATCGAAAAATACGGTAAACTAAAAAACATGAATTTATACCGCTACGTAATGTAAAATGTAGCCAAAGACAATTGTGAACTTATACTACGAAACAACAAAAATGTAGACAAACTCAATTATACCGACACGGTTGATTATACTGATAGATCATAGATATAATTTTAAAAGTGATAAATAACATTATTTAGAGTGAGTTTCAAGGATTGTCCTTTATATTTATACTCATTTTCAGGCGCTGTCCTTTATGTTCAAAATTGATGAGTTTTGTACTTTATGTTTTCAAATCATACACGTTTTGTCCTTTAAGCCAAACTCAGTCAATTTTTTCTGTTAACCTGATCATGTGCTTTGCGCATGAGGGTATTTTTGTCAATTCATATGTATAGGGACTAATTGTGTAGATAATATAAATAACCAACCTTTTTAAAATATTAAAATCTTACTAAAAGGCTCACCTTCTTCATCAAACGCTACCAACACCTGCCACCACCAACTCCGGCCACTGCTAACTACGGCCACCGCCAACTCCGGCCAACAAATAGGACATAAATGAATCCAACTCGAATTTCTTAATCTAACTGAATCTCGGGTCAAAAGCAATACATGGAACGAACAAAAAATCAAAATCTGACAAGGGATCAAGGATGATGGAGGCACATGATAAGCCAACTGATCGCTGCTAGCCTTATTGACATTACTTATGATCATAATATAGAGCAGGCCTTTTGACTTGCTATCTTCTTTTTCTTTGACTTTGGAGGAGCAAGGACAACTTTAATTGCAGCATCAAAAACTCTCTTCACATTCTAAGAAAAAAAACAACGCGTGTCAACTTAAAGCATTTATATGTTTCATTTTAGGAAGAATTCATATAAAATTATACATGCCTCCTGAGTTTTGGAACTGCATTCGATGTATTCAGGTGCTCCAATTGTCTTCTTTAGTTCCTCTCCCTGTATGCTTGCAAATAGTTTGCGATTGTGGTTAGGTGGTCCTGTGGTGGTGTACGGGTGTTTTGTGGTGGTTTGGTGGTGGGTTTTTCTTCTGGTTTGGAACAGAGCTACAACCATTTGGGTAGGAACATGGCTATTGAAATTAGCAGACATGAATCGTGTGTACATTAATAGTGGAATTGTATAAAAACAATCATCAAACACTAAAATGGGTCTCAATTTGTCATATTTTTCGGTGCAAAAACAGAGCCTTGTTCTTGACTTTGAATACTCTGTTTTGGGTTTGTTTGGATTGGAAGTTAAATTTGAGTTGGTTTGTTTAAACTCGTGGCACTTTGTTTTATGAGTTGGTACATGCGTTGGCAGTGGCCGGAGTTGGCGGTGGCCGGAGTTGGCGGTGGCCGGAGTTGGCGGTGGCCGGAGTTGGCGGTGGCCGGAGTTGGTGGTGGCAGGTGTTGGTGGTGGTGTTTGATGAAGAAGGTGGGCCTTTTTGTAAGATTTTAATTTTTTAACAGGGTTGGTTATTTACATTATCTACATAATTAGTCCTTGTAAATATGAATTGACAAAAATGCCTTCATGTGTTTGCACATGATCAGATTTAACAGAAAAAATTAACTGAGTTTGGCTTATAGGACAAAACGTGTATGATTTGAAAACATAAAGTATAAACCTTGTCAATTTTAAACATAAAGGACAATGCCTGAAAATGGATATAAAGATAAAGGACAATCCTTGAAATTCACTCCATTATTTACTTAACTAATATAATCTTTTTTTAAATGTAAAAACTATTTAATATTTAAAGGTGGTAAATACCCATGAATCCCACCATCCCTATGTATCTATTGTTAAAAGTAAAGAAAGAAATATCAATTTTGTAATTCAGTTTCATATGGAAATCAAAGTAATGGCAGTCTTGTAATTATTATATATATCAATTTACATCATGGTTTTGCGCCAGTCACTTTTTAAGATTGATGTTTTAGCCACTGCAGTTTCTTTTCTTTAATTTATATCCATCTGTATCTATCTTTGCAACATCAAACCCTAACAACTCAACAGCCATGGCAGACCACCGTGTAAGCAGGCGATTCCGATCCTCCACCATGAAAACCGAACTCACCGGTAAAAACCTCCGTCGTGCTACTCTGGAGACGACGGTGATGCTGGAAAGGATTCCGGCGATAACGACGGTGGTACGGCTTTAGTCGACGGAAACGAATGACGGGGTTAGTGTTTCTATGATCGATGGTGTTGAAGGGGAAAATGGCGATGACGACGATTTGGGTTTGAAGACAGGGAAACAGAGGTGTGTTTCGGTGATGACCTAAATACACGCATAAACACCTCAATTTCACTAGCAGCAGCTCATCTTCATCCCAAACCCTAATTTTCATCAAACCTCATCAAATTCCTTCAAAATCTCACAACTCTGTGCAATCAATCGATCACTGAACTGTTCTACACTCGATTTTCGACAGGTACAACAGGTTAATCGATCCTGTTTACTCCAGATTTTCGTTTTTATCGTTAATCTAATCGTAATTCCTGTTTTTCCGATTCAGTTTTCTTAGTTTTTGTTAGGTTTGTTGTTTAATCGATATCGCTGAACAAAACGGCATCGTTTCGTGCTAATCTTATCCGTAAGTTTGAAGATTAGACTTTTGTTGTTTGATTTAGGGTTTTGAGTTTCATTTACGGATATTGATTCTGTTTTTTGTTAGTAGAACTGAATAAAATCGTTGAAACGTGAAAGAAACGAAACTTATAGGTTCAGTTTTGTGTATGTGTAAGTATATATAGTTATATACAATTATACATACATATATAAGTGTATCTGTTTTAGAACTGAAGCCAAAAGCTTCCGGAAACTTGAGGTTTTGTTCTGTGTTGAGATTAGAAAAGTGTATTTGAGAATTTTTGGGTGAGAATGGCTGGAGGTGGAAATAGGAAGGATGATTCTGTAGCGATTAGCAGCTCGAATGTTTTTGCGGCTCTTGGAAGTTTGAAGAAGAAGAAGTCGGATAAGGGGGGTAGTTCGAAGAAGGGGCAAGATAAGGAAGTTGAAGGGGAAAAGGAGCAGGTTTTTTGGGCTCCGACGCCGTTAACGGTGAAGTCGTGGGCGGATGTTGATGATGTCGATGATGATGATTACTATGCAACCACGGCTCCGCCGCCTGTTTGGGCTCCAGGTGGTGGTGGTGAGCCTGAAGATCAGGCTAAAGGATATGAGACTCCGGTGGAGGTGAGGAAACTTCAAATTTGATATTTTATTTGATATTTGTTACTGCATTTGCGTCTACATGTTCTATATCATTAACTAGATGATCTGGTTGTTTTTATTCTCTCTTCTCTTTGTCAGGGCAAAGCAATGGCGTTATGGAGATTGGATGTGCACTAATTGTGACAATCACAATTATGCATCTCGATAATGTGGTCATAGAAGATGCCACCCACCAACAACTTTCTGCCTTTTACCAGGTAATTACTTACATTAAGCATCTTTTAATTTCAAATGTTATCGCTGAACATGTTGTATGCCTAAGCTACATGTGATTCAACTTTTTCATTATCAGTCATAATTGCTTGAAACGATCGAGTACCCGCGCATCGCGCGGGGTAATCACACTAGTTCAGTAACAATTCCCGTAGGTTCTTATGAACAGTACATCAATTGGACAGATTTAAGATGTTATTTACGGTATTGCCATCAGGCTTTATCATTTGAAAAGGAGACTCGGAATTTGACATATTCTTTTCCCCTTCCGACGAAGATTCTGACGCTGACGACATGTTTTGGGGATGGCAGGTTTTGACCTGCAACCTTCAAGCACGGTGGGAGGAGGGAGATACAGTGAATTGTTTTTTTTTTTTTTCCTTTTTTTCTTTCTATTAGTTTTTTTGTCTTTTACTGGTTGGACACTTTCCGGAAAGCCATTACAACTACGGCACTGCCACCAGAGTTCTTCGTCGGAAAACGACCACCACAATTATGGCCATCGTCGGCTGTTGGGTTTCATTCTTTTCGATCTTTGATCAAATTTCTAACCATGTTCCTCTCTTTAGACCACCCAGATCTGGTCATGGTAATCTGGGGAAGCGATCTTTCTCCGTCGAGTTTCGGTTTTGAAGCTTCTTTTTTAAGATCCTTCAGATCTTCAGACACTTCGGTTGTTGAAACGCAAAGAGGAAGATATCCAGTTTGTAGAAAATACGGAGGGAGCGGTGGTTGTGGCTGCGGTGGTTGGGGAAGGGGTGTTTCCACCTTTATGTCTCCCACACTAACAGGTTGAGAGAGGGTTGAAGAAAGAAGAATTGGGTGGGTGAAACAAAGTGAATGATTTGGATAGAGAGAAAGAGAGGTGTTTTTGGGTGTCTTTGAAAGAGAGGGTGACGTACTAGATTTTAACTTTTCATTAACCAAAATACATAAAATGTCAAACTCATTTTGAATTAAAAACTAAGATCCCATTAATAACTTGCTGGGGTACATTACTAAATGATTCAAAGCTCTTACTGGTTCAACACTTAATGGTTTAGACTATTTGTTTCGCGAGCAGATGTCTGAATGATTCAGACATTTGCCTTTGAATGGTTAAGCATTATACTAAGTCTGAATGGTTAAGACCTCTAATCTTAATTGGTCGGACATTTGCATCTGAATGGTTAAGCATTATACTGGCTCTTAATGGTTTAGACCTCTTAATGGTTCAACACTTAATTTAGACCTCTTATTGGTTCAGCTCTTAACAATTTAGAAGTTGTCAAACAACCCCTAAGATTTTCTACAAAAGCTAATAGTTAGAACACTATTTTATTTATTTTTATGCAAAATACTTTAACTTGATTAAGAACACTGTATGAAACAGATATTGTTTTTTTATTATTACTCGTTTTTTTTATAAGTGCAGGTTTTAGTTTTTTTAACGAACCAATAGTGTATTTTTTTGTTTTCTCTTTTGCTTGCTTGAGCTATATTTTAAGTTTTTTTTTATTGTGATATAATGAGTGCTGAAACAAAATAAAATTAGCTTTACATGATTATATATTACTATCAATTATGACGTAATATGTTTTTTATTTATGCTTTGATGTGTAAAATAGAGCAGGCGAAGCGAACGAAACACATGCATATATCATTTTTGTCATATTACGACTTATTTTTTGGGTTTTAACTTTCGGTTGGTATAACGTGTGTCGGTGCTGAACAAGTATCATAACGAACTAAACCGATACCAACTGAATTGTCGTTGCGTTCTCGCCGCAACGCACGGTTGAATAACTAGTATAATAACAAAACTTGAAAGAGCCTAGGAACAGTACGTGTTTCTAGGTTTTCATAACCCACACGTGGCAGTTATTTATATAATTATAAGTATTTGATTGAATGGTGCCAAATGGTTTTTGTTTTCCTTTATTCTTGGTGGATGTATTCTACTTTGTTGCTTTATTGTAATAAAATGATTTAATTGAATTGAGTGGCAAAAATATTGATATATTAAATCGTGTATAGTATGTTAATTTTCATAGCATTTAACTAATTTGTATTAATCAGTACCTTTTTTTCTAAAGAAGTTAGCATTTTAATTATGGTTTTATTAATCAGCTTAATGATAAATTATACAAAATATTAATATATTAAAATGCTTATACTAAGTTAAATTAATTATCAATATTGTTTAGGTTTAATCCTATATAATATTGAAACTGATGGACTCGTGTTTGTTATTGTTTTAAAAGCTCAATACATGCACGTCTTTAAACTATTTAGACGTTTATTACTATTGACAAAGGAGTTGCATTCAAGATAGAGTTTTTTTTTTTGGTATCGTAAGCTATAGATGAGTGCCGAATGTTCACAAACCGAACTGGTATTCGGTTTCAATGTTTTCGATCGATATGAAACAGGTGACGATATCCATTTGATTGTCAGCAACATAACGAACATAACCGATACCGACTGAGTTCCCGCCGCGTAGCGCGATGAATCCTACTAGTTATATATATTTAAGAAATAAGAAAACAAAATTAGAACAATGATGACACGATCATCAACGAAGCATCTCTAGATGTGGGAGGTGAGAAAAAAGTGTGCTTACATGTCATCTAGGTGGCGCCACATGTCTGCACTTTTATCTCAAAAAAGACCCTAACGAAGCCCCCACAACACATAGTCTAAGGAATGATTGTAAGTGGTTATTGAGTGAATGCGAGAAAATGTTAGTGTTCACCCATATATATATATATATATATGTATGTATGTATATAGGGTAAGGTTATTGTAAAAAAAGTTAAAAGTGTGAGAAATATTGTGGGGATAACATGTGTCCTCAATCTAAATTAATTCAAAACGGTAAACAATTAATTTTATCATTGATTCAATTAATTCAAAACATTCCATAACTGCCACCGTTATTTATAGGAATACGATTTTGTTTTTTTTAAAGATCTTTATAAAACACTACTACTAACTCTGTATAACACTACAACATTATATATGACACTGCAACCACCATTCAGCAAAGTATATAACACTACAAAACACCATTCAACAGTTCATAATACTGTAATAAGTATATAACACTACAAAACAATAACCCTTTTATAAATCTGTATAACACTACAACATTATATATAACACTGCAACCACCATTTAGTAATGTAATAAGTATATAACACTACAAAACACCATTCAACAGTTCATAGCAATGTAATAAGTATGTAACACTACAAAACAAGATATAACACTACGAATAGTATATAACACCATATAAACATTTTATAAATCTGTATAACACTACAACATTATATATAGCACTGCAACCACCATTCAGCAATGTAATAAGTATATAACACTACGAAATACCATTCAACAGTTCATAACACTGAAATAAGTATATAACACTACAAAACAAAATATAACACTACAAATCACTATAAAACACTAAGAATAGTATATAACACCACCTTGCCGGAACCCTTGCCCCTTCGGCGCCACTACCTGCGAAAATGATGTAGGTGATTGTCGGAAGAGTATGTGCAGATTGAACGATGATGAAGATAGTTGACGTGGACGAGCGGTGAGGACAGAGGGTGTGGTGGTCACCGGAATAAGTTGTTGTATCGATGACGATGATGATGAAGGAATGATGAAGAATGTGATCTCGAATGATGTTGATGATTTCTGGAGGAGGTGGACGATGCCGGGGGAGGTGAAGATGACTATTAAGATGTAAACTGATGATGATGATTCGAGAAGTATTTACAGATCTGGAGTAGAAGATGATTCGAAATATTTACAGATCTGGGGAAAGAAGATGATTCGAAATTGTAGGGGTTTTGATTTACAGTTTCCTATTTTCAAGTGGATATAAAAGACTTTATTCCCCTACAATTTTCAAATCAGTCCAAAATAATAAAACACATTTTACAATTTGGTCCCTATTAATCTCAACCATTAGATCAAAGATCTATTGGTGTAGATTCTTTCTTACCCTTCTCACAAAAAACCCCTTTTTACAGGATCCTCTACCTATATATATAGGGTCGGGATTTAGAGAAAACGATGAAAAGTGTGAGAATAGTGAGAACGCTTAACGATCGTCCGATCAAAACAATCTATGGACTAGATTGGCACGGTGGTGTTTTCGTAAATAACATTAATTTTATTACGTGGACGCGCTTCATTAAGGGTAAAAGGGTCTTTTGACTACTCCACACAAAACACCATCTCGTGAAATAAAACGCCAAAAACAAAAATCACAGACCATTCTAAGTAAAACGCCATTAAATATAAAACACCAAACTTAATTATAGTAAAATCCCGCCTAAAAAAACCGCCAAAAAAAATCCTATATATACAACATCTCAGACCTTCAATTAGAAACACACACAAAAACCCAAACGCCATATTTGATATATACACATGTGTATATTGTCAATCTTTTAACTATACAACCAAATGGGGTAGCCCAGTTGGCCACCGACAGCCACCTCTTCCCAGAGGTACCGGGTTCGAGTCTTGGGAGTGACATATGTCGCCCAGGGTAAGAACTCGGCATGGGGAAGTCACCGCGGAGCTAGCTTGGTCGGGTAGCGGCTCCCGGAGTGAGATCACTTCGGCGGTTGGGAGGACCGTGCACTATCCCCCCCCCCCAATCTTTTAACTATACATATGTTGATACACATGTTTAAAATTGAAAAATAAGTGTTATAAATCTATGAGTGATGTGAAAGATTTAGTTTTAGCATTAGTATTTAGTGTTTAGCATTAAGGGTTAGTTTTAGTGTTTAGTATTAGTACTTAGGGTTTGGCTTTAGGGTTTAGCATTAGGGTTTAGAATTAGGGTTTAGCATTAGGGTTTAGCTTTATGGTTTAGTTTTAGGTTTTAGCATAGGGTTTAGCTTTAGTGTTTAGGGTTTAGAGATTTTTGGTTATTATTCATTGAACCGGTCCCAATGCCGCTGTAATGAGCTCAATCAGCATTCGTTTGACCTAGTTTCCTACATTTCTTAGGCTAAGTGTAACACCCCGATCGCGTAATACCACAAACCACGGCGAAAACATCAGGGAGTCACGTTACAGGAATTGTTTTACAACACATGGTACATAAGGTTTTTTTTTATTTCATTAATAGATTTACATTGTCTTTGGAACAAATACAAACAAATTGTCTCTCAAGTTTTAAGGTAACTAAGGCCCGCGTCCATCCTATGTGTAGCATGCATTCAAATCATCAAACAATAGCTCCTGAAATATACGTGAAAAGACAGTCAGCATAAAAAGCCAGCGAGTACATAGGTTTTGTGTGTTTCAAATTCATGGCTTTTGTATTCGTCATTGCAATACCTCGTCCGACTACGCGAGTCGATAATTGAAAACCTTGTATTAAAAGTGTTTGGTATTGCAAGTTGTTTAACCAACTAAACAAGTTGATATAAGTTATAAAACCTTATAGCCATGAATCTTGACAAAAATATTTCTTTTGTAAAACTGTGTAATAAATCGATTTAAAAGAAAACATAGTATGGTTTATATCTTTAAGTAAAAATCATTCGTGGCTTGTTTTAAACCATTTGTCCATGTTGAAGTGGTTTAGATAACGCTACAAAATGTAATACAATAAAAACATTTATATATAGGAAGTACCAGCGGTGTATCCACCATGCTTTTATCATATTACACTCGTCTCGTTATCTAAATCACTTACCATAAACCAATCGTCTAATCGTCTGTGTTATAAACCAATCGTCCGTGTTATAAATCAATCGCCCGTGTTATAAATCAATCGTCCGTGTTATAAATCAATCGTCCTTGTTTTAATTGTGAAAATTGTGGTCGTTCTTTAATGAATACATTCAAACTTGTGATGACTCGTCTAGACCACCAAAGGGTCTCTTTAAATCGACTAACAAACCACCAAAGGGTTTGTTAAAAATACAGTTTTTGTCGTTCCCCAAACTTCCCCACAAACCCCGGGAAATCTGGTAACAGGAATGTCAGTCCTATGGTACCATAACATACTACTGGTCGGCTAGGCCAAAGTTAATGAATGTCATTCGTGTTATGGATAAAGCACCAACAAGTTTACCATATTATTGAAATCGTATTGTTATATATAAACCATATCGTATTGAAAATAGTAATAGGCACCTATGAATCACCCTAAAACATTTAGAAAACGTAAAAGAGGGGAACTATATACTCACTTAGGATTGCGTATGTGTCCTCGCTCAATTGAATAAACAAAACTCAAGTGTGTCCTAATGTGTCGGATAACTATGTTAGTGTGTTGAGACTTTAATCGGAGGATTCAGATAGAATGAGGTTTATAAACCAAACGAGAGAAGGACCTCATATAATATGGTTCATTAGACCCTACATTTTGATTTGGAAGAGTTTCTATGTGGTTTGACCCGTTATGACTCGTTAAAGTGGTTTACGCCATTTTAACGGGTCGTAAGCGTAACTATGAGATCGGAAGGTTAAATAAGTCCTATGATGAGTCTAATATGTCAAAACAAGTTTGTGCTCTATAAACACTGTACAATGTAGAACAATATCAAATATCAATGAAACTTGGTGTTTTGATCCCAATACTTGTTTATTTATGTTTGACAATTTCACGTTTCAATTCTAGTTCGATTTCAAGTTCTAAATCACTTTCTGGAAAGTTATACGCAAACGTAATCAGTTTAACGCGAAAAAAACTCTAGAACAGTGACACTAGCTTAACATACCTTAAATAAACTTTACATAACTTAGAAATAAGTTTTGAAGGGTTTGGTATGTCAAAAATAAGTTTATTCGATCATAGGGACTATTTGCGACAAACTACAAAAGTCTACCAATTCGTATAGCAATGTACACTCCGAAACAAGATCATAAGCTAAACATACCCTAATACCCATTACATAGCCTAGAAATATGTTTTGGAGGGTTCGGTATGCGAAAATACGCTTATTTGATCATAGGGACTAAAAGCGTCAAAACTGCGGAAGTATGCAAATGCGTGCATATCTTGCGTTCTGACCATATCCAGACATCCAAAAATTTTTGTAATCACTAGAATATTGTGTTTTAGTGATAGGAATGCAAAAATACCTTTCGTCGCATAATTTGGATCGTTTTCGCGTCCGTTCGAGCTTCGTCATAATTAACCAAAAAACGCGATCGTATGACCAAACGAACTGACATCCATGATATTTCCAAGCATATTTCAAGTCCCCTATGCTTTAACATCCTTGTAGAGCCTTGAAATTGGGTTAACGGAGGTTAAATGCGTCGAAAAACAAGTTTCAGAGCTGCAGGGACTAAAAATGACAAAACTAAAAAGTCTGGCCAGACTAGCTGGCGGGCTGCGACAGCCAGAGGCTATCTTGGTCGCGGGGCGTGAGACATGGTGCTGGCAGAAACCATTTTTCCTTTAAATAGCCTGTTGTCCTTGTTTTTAAACCTAGTTTTTGGTTATTGTGGACTAATTTGTGTGATCAACAAGGCTTAAATTCCTGGCCTAACAAGTGTATGGTGTAGATTATTCCTTGATCACCTTACAAAACACTTGGCAAGATCACATTCATCCTAGATTACTATAAATACCCATGAACTTCAACACTCCAACTTGCTCATTTTCTTTCTCTTTCACTCTAGCTCTGAATAGAGGCTACCACACTTGGTGGAGGCCTCATACCTGAGCATTCTTAGTCATTTTTCCAGCCTAGAGCACTTGTAAGTGTTCTTCCTTGGCTTGTTTATTTATTTCAAGCCAAAAGTCAAACAGTGTTTGACTTTCGGCTTTGACCATGAATTGGTCAAGTCAAAGTTCGTTTGAACTTTGCAACGTGAGCTTTCACGATGGTTTTAGTCCCTTGCGACTATACCACTGATTACCACGTTGACTAGTCGAAGTGATGAGTCAAAGTTTCGGTCAAAATGCACGATTATGTGTATTTTGCGATGAAACTATTTTCGGGTATCAAAACAGCTTGTATTCCGGTGATACAAGATAAGGAATCACGCGAGACAGATCGTGAAACCTTTGCGTATATCCAGTGATATCAGCTCCAATCATGGTAAGGTTCCAAAATTCGTTCTCCAACTTCTGGAGTTCAGCACGCGAACATTATTTATCCCTCATACGTTCCTTCAGTTCATCCCATGTCAACGCATAAGTAGCGTTATCACATAGAGTTTGCACTTGTAAGTTCCACCATGTAAGGGCCTCATTGAGAAATAGGCCAGTGACGAAAGTGACATGCTGATCAGCGGAACATATGCTCATTCTGATGGTGGAATCCGTTTTCTCAGTCCATCGCACAAAAGCCACAGCACCGCCTGTGCCGTCGTAGTTCAGAGGCTTGCAGTCCAGAAACTGCTTGAACGTGCACCCTGAAATTGGACAAACGGATTATGAATGAGCAAACAGTGAAACACACGAATAGATTTACAAAAGGAATTGGGTGAGTTGTAACAAAACAACTAAGTATTACCAGAAACATTGTTTCCGCCAGAAGTGCTGCCTTGTGCCTGGTCGCCTGATCCGCTAGTGCCACCACTGTGTTCGGCACACGACGCTTCGTACAAAGCTATGGCTTGCGATATCCTTTCCTCTATTAGCGCGTTCAGTTCTGCCTCAGTCGAAGACATCAGTGGGGGTGGGGGTAGGGGTGGATTAACTGTCTGTGAACGTAGGGCTCTCCTTCTGGATGGCATGATGCTTCCAAAGGAGAATACGATAAAGATTAGGCGTTGATTTGTTACTAAATATTTCTACTAAGTATATAAAAAATATTTATAACATTTATTAGAAATATTAACAAGAAATCTATCATGCGAGTAAATCAATCAACACAAGCAATACAACATGTACATTCAAACAACTCATATGCATATAAAAGATAACACCAAGTTTTTCATATATCAGTCAACTGGTTACATGGTCGTTTGAAAGGAAACAAAATGGACTCGGGCTACATAACCCGGTCATAGTAGTCTAGTACATAAAAAGTGGTAAGAATCTTCATTCAAACTGCGCGATCTGCTGTCTTTCAGTTGCCTCCAAAACTCGGTGTAAGGTCACTATGTACATAAAAATGGGTAACTATATCACGACACAAAAGATAACCTGCAAGGGAACGTCTATGGGGGAGGGAGGATAGGTGGTGGAGTCAGAAGTACCAAACTATGAAGATGAGTAACCTCCTCCTCGAGTTCATGGACTCGACGGATAAGAATACTGCTCGAGCGTCAGTACACGAGCACGTAAATCAGCTGGTGGTAACTCAGGTGGTAGTGGTGGAGCGTGTGGTGGAGTAGAGCTCTGAATAGGCGCAGGGATGACTGGCTCAGCTAGCATGATATCATCCCCAAAGTCTGGGTATCTCTATAAGTGAACGACCTGGAGTGCAGATGAAGTAACAGATGCACCAGAGAGAACATCAGAGTCGGTGTCTGAGTCTAAAGAAATATCCATCACCGAGACTACAAGTGATGCGACATCTAAAATGACCAAGTCAAAAACTTCCCCATCTCCTAAGGCAGCATCCACGTGATCCACGAGAATCACTGAAATGACATCGTCATCATCGTCGAGGTCGACGACAAAAGGTATGGCAGCAAGAGGAATGACGTCAAAGGGTATAACCTCAACTACGTGTTCACCCTCCGGGTAACCCATAATAACTATGTCGTTGAGCAGAGGGGGAATAGCTAACACATCATCCTCGATAATGTCGCCTAGAAGTGCGAATGGCTGAAAGTCGTCCAAATCGTCGCCAGATGCAGAGTCGCTGTCTGATGTAATAACATGAAACTCCGGCACATACTCGTCGTCGGATACTAGCTCCATTGGATCCACATCATCGTACACATTGCTACCTTCAGATGAATATATTGTAACCTGGGAAATAAGTTGTTCGACATATATATTAATAATTTGTTTTCACTTTATATATATACACGAAATGTATGATTTCACACAATGTTCATTTTAAGTTATCCTAATTGAGTCGTGTGGATTAACTTAAGGTTTCATGTCTACCATTTAGAGACTAAGACACTTAATGTCCTTGCTTGATTTGTATGAGATGAATTCTTGTTGAAATGGACCATGAAAAATGTTTATGCAAATGAAAACCTTATAACCTGTCCAATTTTATGTGTAATCCATTCAACATAAACAAGAGGTTTTCGTGAGAGATCCCTAGTGATTGTAGACTTAGACTCGAGAAAGAATCCTGGTTCACTACAATCGATGCTCTGATACCAACCAGTCACACCCGCTCATAGCGGAAGCGCGGGTTGTGATCTGATCGGTTTTCATTGCATAATATCGAAATAAGTGAACATACTATATGAATAAAACATTCTCCAATGCCATTACATAGTTGTTTCAAAAGAACACACAAGAGTTAAGTGTATCGGTTACAAACCATTAACATGAAAAGTAAAGTGTTATTGTTTCATACAACATAATAAAAGTTTTAAACTACTAAGGTTTTGACCACTATATTGCCGCGAAGAGGCGGTATATAATAGGCAAACCCTCCAAAAGATGGCATGGAGTTCTGATACTTGTATCCTTGTCTGACATGGTCCATTAGTTCCCTGAAATACATGTTAAGTTGAAAACATCAACAAAAGTTGGCGAGTTCATGCAGTTTAGTTGTAAAAGATGAGTTGTAAAATGTATGATTGTAGTATGTAAGCGTCAATGAAATCGTTGATCATTAATGTTTTGCAAGGACATTAATATGTGTGATGAAAAAGGAAGCAATCCAAACCTAGACGATTTTGTGTCGACTACTATCGACTGGGACACAAACGCACTCTTCTGTATGGGTCAACGACTAAGAGTGGGGCTAGCAAAACCCATTAGATATAACCCCTTGTACCTAGGTCCAAACTGGATTAATGGTGCTTAGTTGTATAACCCTATTCGCACATGATATAAGGTGTTTCATTCCATGACTTAACATACAATTGAACATGTATTTTCCTCGACATTTGTAAAGTTGTAAAACATTTAAAATGAATAGGGGACATGAACTCACAGAATTGCGTCCGTGAATTGTAAGTACTGTGATCTCACGTGCGGTCGTCCTGAATAGTGTCACGACCTACAAACGTCCTATAGATGTTAGACACTTTGGTCTTTGTAATGACTCGTGTACAAGTCTTTTATCTTGAATATGTGTTAAGACTTGTATGTGTTTGTTATTTGTTGAACTGTGTCTTAGATGTATTAACTGATAACTGTTTAGTATATATATTTTGCCAAATATATATATTCTTGTATCTCGTGAGTTGTATCGTAATTGTATAATTGTGTTTTCACCAAGCGTTAGGTGATGTGAGTGTGTATATAGTTGTACGTATAGGAATACGTATATCCGCGTGTTCATTATACGTGATCTTGTATTCTTAGAATATGTATACTTATATATTCTAAGATATATTTCATAAGAATATATAATCTATACTTGGTAAAAGGTATAAAAATCATCTTAAAAGTAATCTATTTTTAAGACTAGTTCTAAAAATAGAATTTTAGTCTTTCACTAAAATAATATATTTTAGATGTTAGGAAAATATATATATATATCTTTATATTTTCCAAAAAATAATACCTTTTTAGGATAAACCATAAGTAATATATTTTGTATGCTCGTAGAAAATATATGGTTACTTGTTCGGTTTAGAAAACGTAGTTTACCAAGTCTTTGATATATGTTATATTATAGTCCGAAATACATATATAGTCCGTTTATTTGTCCGTAAGTCCGATTTGTCCATAAGTTGTATCCGAATGTTCGGATCGTCCGTAAGTTGCTTTTAAGGTGTATTTATGTGTAGTCTTGTAGGACTTTAGTTGTAATGTGTCTTGTGTTTATTTATACCATTGTATTCAAGTTACTAACTTTCATATATATAACTAATGTTGGTGCATTGAATGTCTGTTTACTACGTCTTAATCGAGTCTTAGGTCTAGATAGGATAGATTAGGGTTTGGAAAACAAGAAAATGGTATTTACATGTAGTTCCGCTTGAAATGACATGTTGTCATTTCAAGCGAAATCAATTGCTTGTTATTCCGCTCGAACATGTCATAGGTGATTTCGCTTGTGTTGTTTCAAGCGGAATCAGGTTTCGCTTGGACAGTTCAAGCGGAATCACTAGGTCTATAAATAGGTGATGTGTGATTTCATTTGTAACAGTTGGAGCGGAATCAGATTATTGAATCTGAGACGAGTTGCTGCCAAAATCTTGTCAGAAATACGTGTAAAGGCTCAGAAAGCAGTAATAGAAAAGGAATTAAAAGGATACAAGTTGTTTTACATTGTTTACTTTGATTCCGCCTTAGTAAATGATGATGAACTGCTCTACTCGACTATTTAGGGTCACCGGAACGATCCAACAAGTGGTATCAGAGCTCAGGACAAGGAGTTCATACCATTACAGCTTGATTTCATCGGATTTTCACTCTTCTACCCTTTCTTTTCTGATTTGAACATATTTCAGCGGTGAAAATGACCTGAATTTGACATATATCAAGCGAATCACTGTGTTAACTAATCCCTGAGAGAATTGGACCTTAAATCGATCGAAATCAGACAAAAACTTGTTATTTCGCTTGAAAAGTTGTTCGAAAACAGTGACATCATCAGATTCCGCTGGAAAAAGTTCAAGCGAAACCCCTTTTAAATCCTTATTCCGCTTGAACATTGAGTGTGATTTCGCTCGAAAAGTTGATTCCGCTTGAAATACTTTTGTATTTTCAAGCGAAATCAGATTAAATCATATTCCGCTTGAGAGTTACATCTTATTCCGCTTGAAAGTTAATCCCGCTTGATAATACCTACTGATTTCGCTTGAAGCTGATTCCGCTTCAAGTGATTCCGCTTGAATTGACTGTTTTTCAAAACTTAAAATTTTTCTAAGTGTTTGCTGATTTTTTAGGTACGTGAAAGATGGAGGATCTATTCATGAATCCCTTTAGTGATATGTATGCCTTTGCTGGAAATTCTGGAGATGATACTTCTCCTAGCAACACCAATGAGAACACGCCGAGTACGAAGAAAAGCTTATCGGATGCCTTGGGAGTTGAAAGCGCATATGGAACATATAACAAACCCCCGAAGTTGATGGCTATCGAAGAGTACAGTCGGTGGGCCAAGAAGTTTGAAGAATGGTTGAAGACCTTTGCGTATCCTAGCTCGAAGAGTCTAAAGAATGGATACATTTATGGAGGCAAAACTGTTGAAAGTTTGACATCAGCTGAAGAAATAGAATCGTTTGTTGCCGAGCAAAAATGCATCACACTGCTATTTCAATCTGTTCGAGAAGATATAATATCCTTGATCGAGTATAAAAATTCTACAGATCTCTGGCAAAAGTTGAAAGTTAAATGTTTGGGAAGTGCAGAAATAGTGAAAAACAAAAAGAAACTACTAAGAAAAGAGTTTGATTTATTTGGGTGTTTAAAGAATGAATCAGTTTGTAAAATGATTGAGAGGTTTGGGCACCTGAAGCTGGAACTGGCAAGACATGAAATTTTCTATTCTCAAGAAGAGCTAATCGACAAATTGTTTGATTCATTGCCAGATGAGATGGATTGGCAATATTATGCTTTGATGTTGAAGAATACGATCAAGTCTGAGGAGCTTACAGTGGATTTGTTGATTGAAAGACTAGAGAGTCACGAGCTGGAGATAAAGAAAACACACAAAGTCAATCACTCGTCATATCAACAGAACTTGGATTTGTATTATCCAAAAAGCATGATGCCAAAGAATACGTCTCCCAAGACAGCTTTTTCTGCTGAAAATTCCAACACATCTAGTAAAGAGAGTGCAAGCAGTGGATTTCACAGTGGTTCTTCTTCACATTCAAGTCAATCGGATGCAAAGAACCTATTTCAATGCAACATCGCTGTAGACTTAAAGAACGCTCAAAACTTCAGCGAGGAGTCGGCAAAGCAACAGATGGTTTTCTTAGCTTCTGTGCTGGAATCGTATGAAAGCCTTGTGGCTGGCAAGATAGGCAACACCAACCTGACGAAGGAAGATTACGATCAGATTGATCCTGAGGAGATGGAATTGATCGACATAAGGTGGTGTATGGCCAGTGCAGTTCGTCGAGCACAGCGTTTCATGGAGATAACTAGAAGGAAGTCTATTGGTGGACCTTCTACCAAGTTAGGCTTTGACAAGTCTAAAGTGATGTGCTTCAAGTGCAAACAAAAAGGTCACTTTAAGCGTGAATGCCGGAATGCCTATGCTGATGAGTCTGAAAACCCGTTCAGAGAAGACTACTACAAGAAAGCGATTTATCATCAGAATAAATCAGAACCGCCAAGAATGAAGCAGGTTGAGGATAATAAAGAGAAATCTAGAGCTCTTGCTGTGATTCATGACGATGAAGGTTTCGACTGGAGCGAGTTGTCACCAGAGGAGGATGCGGTTGGATATGCTTTCATGGCAAAATCTGTTGAACCTGTTCCTTTTAAAGACAACAGAAATGAATAACAGAAGTATGGTCACAGAAAGATGTTAGCTGAATACAGAATGATTAGAATATCTGGTATCTTTCTTGAAGCAAAAAGAGCGAGGAGATGGGATCCAGACAGAGAATGTTATCTTGACCCCATGGGAAACATAGCTATTGACCATAACACTCTTGATCTTGAAACCATAATTAAAGAAATTGCTGATGAAGAAGAGTTTTGGCAAAGAAAATGGTGGGGAAGCGGAGAAGAGAAAGAGAAAGAGAAAGAAAAAGAGGAAAAGCCAAAGAAGGTTGAAAATGGAATCATTGTCACGACTCAAGGGTTGAATGCTGACAATTTGGGAAAGATGGCTGACAAGGTGCTGGCTGCTAAGGCACTTGAGGTAGACTCTAAATCCGTTTCTGAGTCTAAAAGCCAGGTCAGTTCAAATGCGTCAACGACTGAGTCAGGTAAGAAAGTCAATGGTGATGTTGACTGCAAAAATTGCATCAAAGAATGCAAAGTTTGTAGTACAATCATCTATCTTAATGGTAAGAAAATTGATGATCTGACTGCAAGAGTCAGAAGTGTTGAGGATCAGATCCTTGACCGTGATAAAATGTTGAAAGCTTCAACTGACAGATTAAAAGAATTAACTAACAAAATTGAAAATGATAAAATTGACCAAGAAAAGGTTAGGAAAGAAAATGAGAAGTTAGTTCTTGAAAATCGTCAGCTTACTGAAAAATTTGAGAAGCTTAAAAGAACGGTTAAAGATGCTGATGATAGAAATGGTAAGACATATAAGGAAAATATTCATCTGTCGGGAGTTCTTCGGGTAAAGGAAGAATTAATCAACCAACAACTGGATGAAATCGCAAAGTTGAAGCTTAAATTTCAAGAAGCTGAAATTGAAAATGAGCGAATCCAGTTAAAGCTAAAAAGTTACAACTCCGCAAGCTTTGTTTTGCAACACATTGTTCCAAAACCCATAGGCAAAAACAAAGCTGGCGAAGATGTCTTTTCGGATGGAACCGGAGTGGGTTATCATCAAGTTCCACCACCAGTTCTAGACAATTATTCGAAAAAGCAATCTGGGTTGGTTAATCTTGAAAATGAGAATGAAGTGAAACTTCTAGACACGATTGATGTCACATTCACTTCATCTTCCGATGACGATAGTGTCCAAACTGAAGTAGTAAAAAGTGTTGTTGAGAATGTTCTAAAATCCGACAGTGACACTACTGAGGAGGATAAATGTTTCTTGGACAAATACATTCCGAAACAAAAGTCCAAAAACAACTTAAATGACGAGCCTACTCTTGTCATGTACAAGATGTCGGGATCGGATAAGTTGTATTCGGATTCTGAGTTTCCTCTAGAGAATGTAAATGTTGCCAAGTTAACAAATGTGTTCAAAATGGTTGAAATCGAGTTGTCTGAAGTAAAAAGTTTAAAACAAAAAAAGGCAAATGAATTTTGAGAAAGATAAAGCTTACTACAAGAAGCATGTTGTTCCACCACGGTTTTATAACAACAATCGAAACAATTGGTCGGGTGGTTATCAGGGCGGTAAGAGTTATCAAAAGAGAAATGTTCAGAACAAGAAGTTTGTTGAGAAGAAAGTGTTTGTGAACAGTTCAAGTTCACTTTCTGATGAAGAATCAAAAATCTTTTTGAAAACAAACAAAGAGTTCTTTGAGAAGAAAGCCTCACAGTCTCAGTCCGAAGGCATAAATAGAGTTGTTGACACTCGAACATGCTTCAAATGCAATCAAGTTGGACATATTGCACGAAAGTGTACCAATTTGAAGCCTAAGACTGAAGTTGTGAAGAATCAAAAGAAGGAAGTTGATGGGAAAGGAAAAGCTCCATTGGTTGTTGAGAAAAAGGTTTTGAAAAATGAAAACATCAAAGTCAAAACTGAACCTGCTAAAAATGTGGTAACTAAAAACGATAAGTTTTACAAGCGGGTTTCATCAGCTCAACAAACATGGAAACCGAAAGTTGTTAAGAAGGAATCAAGTGTTCCAAAACCAAAGGTTTCTGAGACTGAAAAACAATCATCTTCTACCACACCGGTAAAGATGAATGTTCCTTTGGATTATTATGTGAAACTTGAGAAAGAAAAGCAAAAATCAGAGAAGAAAAATGATCAAAAGAAAGACCAACCATCTGGTCAACCTCAAAAAGATGATTTTTTTCTTATATAAAAAGGTTGAGGTTGGGTCTGAAGAAAGCTTAAAAATGAATGACAAAAATTTTCCGCCACTTTACACTACAAAATCTCACATCAAAGCTGAGTTACCTGAGTCAAAAGAGGCTTGGGTAGCTTCCAAATCTAACTAAGTGTTTGTGGTTTGTGCAGGAGCTTCCGAGATCCGTTTTATGGATAGTGGAGCTTCTCGGCACATGACAGGGAAGACAGCGTTGTTGTATGATGTGAGAAATTTCAATGGAGGTTATGTAGTGTCACACCCCGACCACGTAAAAACAACAAGACGTGGCGGAAACGTCGGGGAGTGTTGTAACAGAATTAATGTTTCAAATCCATGGCAATTGAAGTTTCGTTTTATTAATTAAAAGTGTTACAATGTCTTATCAAACAAAGAAATACAACATAATTAACTAGTCTTGTATCTTTTATTGTCACTAAAGCCCAAGTCTGCCTATGTGTATCTTGATCATCTTATGCAACAGCTCCTGAAAAACACATGTGAAAATAGGTACGTCAGCATAAAAATGCCTGTGAGATACATAGGTTTTGTGAAAATAGGTTTCATGACTTATGTTTGAGAAAATGTTTAGTCATGAACCTTGTAATTTGCTTTGTCTTGTAAATCATTTGAAAAACAATAAGATCAGATGATATGTATAAATAAGTGAATAATGTATGGTTAAATGAATAACCATGTAAAATGAGTTTGTATAAGGTAAGTTGTTTGTAAATCAATGTCTTGTGAAAAGTATGTTATTTGTATAAAATGTTATATGTATCAAACTGAAATGATTCAAATAACGCTACGATATGTAATACCATACAAACATTTATATATAGGAAGTACCAGCGGCGTATCCACCATGCTTGTATCATATTACACACGCATCGTTACTTAATCACTTAATCAAACCAAACCAACAATGTATGATGTCTATGTCTAGACCAATTGTCAAATGTATTGGATAATATGTCAAAGTGTTTATGTCAAGATGTAAATCATGTAGTGTAAAACAAATGTCAAACATGTTTATGTGTCAAATGTAAGTCATGTCAAAATGTCTATGTCAAATGTCCATGTCAAATGTCTTTGTCAAATGTCATGTATGGCAAGTGGAATGTATCAGCTAAACCATATGTAAAATGCACAAAAACAAGGTATTGAAGTAAAACATGGTTTAAATCAAGGTTATGTTTTGTGTAATAAATGCATGTTATACTGATATAAACATCTATGCGGTATTGTGAAAAATTCATTTAAACAAACCCAACGTCATATCAAAATGTAAGCATGTGAAAACAATGCACTAAGTATGTAATCAAATGAACATACATAGCGTGAAATGTCATGTAAAACGATGTACTAAGTAATGCACACAATGGGCACACCTAGCATGAAGTGTAATGAAATCATGTACTATAATGTACTAACGAACATAGCAGTATATGATGTGAAAACAGGAAAGCATGAAAGTAACAAGTAGGCACATGTGTTTCACCCCAAAACAGTTTGGAAAACAGTAAAAGAGGGGTCTATGTACTCACTTGAGATTGCTCAGAAGTCCTAAGATAACCACCAAGCAATGCTAGAGATCACGGAATCAAACGGCACCTAATATAGGTAACTATATTAATAAACCGGACCTATAATCGGAAGATCGGGTAGCATGGGGGTTTGTAAACCAAATGAGTGTAGGAACTCATGTAACATGGTTTAACAAAGCCTACATACTAAATGAAACCTAACCTAAGTGCTTACGACCCATTACGACCCGTTTAGGTAGCTTATGCTACTTCAACGCGTCGTTCGCGTGAAACGCGTTTGGAACGCATAACTAGTCCTATGATAAGTAAAATATGCCTTAACATGTCTAATATTGTTGCCATATCAGTTTAGATACCAAAATTTATGTTACATATGCTTAAAATGAATTTTTGGCGTAAAAAGGGCATTTTGGTAATTTACCTAAGGCATATAAACTACCTATCATACAACTACTTAAACGAAGCGACCATAAGGTATAACCTCGGAAGGTTATTCCCTATATACTATGGTCACCTAATATGTTTGGTCGGATCCTAATGATCGACCAAATGGGTCGGGTTCGAAAGCATAAGCGACTGATCAAGTCGCTTACCCTTACGACCCTAGACAACGTGGTAATCAGTAGGCATAGTCACAAGGACTATAACCATCGTGATTACAATCACGTTGCGAAGTTCTAATGAACTTCGCATTGACCATAAACTGGTCAATGCAGAAAGTCAAACAAGGTTTGGCTTTCGGACTCGAAAAGCAATAAAAGAACGAAGGAACACTTACAAAGGGTCCCCGAATGCTAATCTAGATCCAAATAACTCAGGTATGAAACAATGGTTCCAACTTAGAGTCTTTTGGATCAGATTCTTGTGAGGAAAAGTGAAGGGTGGAGGTGGGTATTTATAGTAAATGGTCCACCGTTAGGATCGTTTGTCGAATATCGTGCCTTAATCACATCCGTACATGTGTCGGAACCTTATGGTACCCAAAATGGCCACTCACCATAAGAGATCAACATGTGGCAAGGGGTTAGGGAGTGGTTAACAGCTGTTAACAGCTGTAAAAAAGATATTTTGCTGCATCTAGCCCCTACTTAGGGACCTAGTTTGGCAGATTTACAGTTTCAGTCCCTGCAACCTCAAAACTTGGTTTACGATGCGTTTTTTTGACACGTTTAAGCCCCGTTAACCCCATTTCAAAGCTCTAAAATGAAGTTAAATTATAGGGAAATTAAAATGTGTTCAAAAATATCTCGGGTGTCGGTTCGTTCAGCCGTACGGTTACGTTGTTCGGTTAATTACGACGGAATGCGCATAAGCGCGAAAAATGATCCAAATGGCGTGACGAATGGATTTTTCTTATGCCAAACACTAAAATAAAATATTTTAGTGCTTACATAAATTTTTGGATGTCCGGATGTATTCAGAACGTAAGTTATGCGCGAAAATGCAAACTTGTGCACTTTTTGACGCTTTTTGTCCCTG
This sequence comes from Helianthus tuberosus, assembly GCA_030545235.1. Classification (NCBI taxonomy): domain Eukaryota; kingdom Viridiplantae; phylum Streptophyta; class Magnoliopsida; order Asterales; family Asteraceae; genus Helianthus; species Helianthus tuberosus. The sequence goes on along the minus strand of CM060354.1, from coordinate 107,358,186 downwards.
AATGACCCCAAAAGTTTATTTTAGCATACCGAACCCCTCAAAGCCTATTTATAAGCTATTTAAAGGATATTTATGGTATGTTTAACTTATGGTTATGTTCCGGAATGTCTGTTACAGTTCAAATTGGCATACTTTCGCAATTTGTCAAGTTTAGTCCCTGTAAGCGAATTAACTTGTTTTTGCCATACCAAAGCCTTCAAAACTTATTTCTAAGTTATGTAAAGGTTATTTAAGGTATGTTAAGCCTATGTCACTATTCCGGAGTGTTTTTTGCATTAAACTGGTTATATTTATGCATTGGTGCGCGTATAACCTTCCAGAAAGCGATTTAGAGTTTGGAATTGAACAAAAATTGATATGTGCAAATGATACACATATTTTTTACAAATCCCAAGTATGAAATATAATATTTCATTGGTTCGGTATTTGTTTGATGGCCGTGGAGGCACAGGTGTTACAGTCTCCCCTACTTTTGGAAATTTCGTCCCGAAATTAATTTCTAGAGGAAACTTGTGAAGAAATCTGTGACAGTTTCGCCTTCTAATAAATCCATTGACCCTTAAGTAAAACTCTGGGTCATGTTAGGATTCTTAGCGAAATTATCGACTATCAATGTAAAGTCCTTGTAGTAGCAAAACATGGAGTTTCGAACTACGGACAGAAGAATGTTTCTTATGAAGACTCATCATAGGAAACTTGAATTCAGGATTGGGAAGTGTAAGATAAAACGACATCGGTCAAAGTCCAAGACTTCTCCCGTATCATTACTCTTGCCACTATTGGTCTTTACACATGACAAAACTTCCTGTGGTTTCTGTGCACTGAATTCCATAATTATGTAGGCCTCCATAATTACGTACTTCCTTGCACAGTCCGCACAGTTCATTTCATAATGCGTATGGGAAAAGTCAAACGAATAATCCTGTGGTGATTTAACTTGACTGTAATAGAGTCTCATTAACTAGGTCACCAAAGGATTAGATAAACGAACAATCTCTTCAGCTAAACTACCCCAGAGAAATATTTAACTACACCGACGTAGGATGTATTTAACTTTAGAACGACGTAGGATCTCTTTAACTCAACTATCTAAGAGAAACATTTAACTACACCGACGTAGGATGTATTTAACTTTAGATCGACGTAGGATTTCTTTAACTCAACTACCTAAGAGAAACATTTAACTACACCGACGTAGGATGTATTTAACTTTAGATCGACGTAGGATCTCTTTAACTCAACTACCAAAGAGAAACATTTAACTACACCGACGTAGGATGTATTTAACTTTAGATCGACGTAGGATCTCTTTAACTCAACTACCTAAGAGAAACATTTAACTACACCGACGTAGGATGTATTTAACTTTAGATCGACGTAGGATCTCTTTAACTCAACTACCTAAGAGAAACATTTAACTACACCGACGTAGGATGTATTTAACTTTAGATCGACGTAGGATCTATTTAACTTTAGATCGACGTAGGATCTATTTAACTCTATCAACACATGTTGTCCTTAAACTTTGGAATAGTACTTTATAATCCAAGGGACTTAATCTACAACGTAGAAGTCCATTAAGGATTTAAGTTAGTACATTTTTGAATATCCTACTACGAATCCCTCATATGAAGGTATGAAAGATTCTACGAGGATTTGGATAGCGAATATCCAGAGTATACACGAACACAAAATGCATAAATGGAAAGACAAGATGCATAAACACATAGTCACATAACCACAAAATTGTTTATCTAGATCTTTAATTTGTAAGTTTTGTTTTGTTAATTACGTACATGCATTTAAAGCACACTAGGAATTCCATTTCATGGATTTCATTCGGTACTTTAAACATTAGCGAGAATCTAACTATGAAGATAGAAAGATCTTCCAAAAATTCGATTTCGTTTTCAAGAAAACGCAATATTCAAATTAAGGTGTAATTATTTTTTAATATACGAAAATACCCTTAGGTACCCTATTAAGAATTTATAATGGTACCTTGGGTATTCGTACAGAGTTGTAACTTGCGCCTTGTACTTCGTTTCCTTGGAAGAAACGGGTATTTTGGATTTCCGTGGAAAACGCAAGAGATAATAAAATGGAAGAAATTACGGGGTAGTCTGTTCTTCAAGGAATACGGTTCCTTGATTGTCGGTATTGTAGGGGATACGTTGTTTATACCAGCCATCACATTTGTACATTGCAATGTAAATAAAAAGATTTATTTATTAACATTGATAACAACTGTTTCATGGACCTTGACAACAAAAGAAAATAATACATAAGGCTTGATTATTTCTAAACAGCATTGCCTTCTAGTTGGTCTGATGCTCATCCCTGAGCCGGATTCGCATTAGCAAGCCTTGGGCAATTCCTTCGGAAATGGCTCATCTCGCCACAGTTGAAGCAAGGACCTGGTGGAAGACGAGCTTGAGCAGGATTTACTTGAGGTTGGTTTGGACCACCTTGGTTTGGGGTAAATCGACAAGCATTTGCCAGGTGACCGAGTCGCCCACATGATGCACATAAATGACACTGTAGGTGAGCTAAGTGATGTGCATTACATTTGTCGCATATCGGTGCAGTACCGGTATAAGGTTTCTTTGCAGGAGGTTGAGTTGGTTGGTTGCGGGTGTTTTGGTTGGGTTGAGCAGCAATCGCAAAATTCTGTGAAGCCTTACGCTTCTTGGACTTCTCAGGGGATCCAGTCCGTTCATCCATGGTCTTTGATTCCTCGATTGGCTTCTTGTCACCCTTTCGAAAAAGTTTATGCTTTCTGATCTGTGATTCAGTCAAGGTTGCAGATAGCTCAATGGCCTGCCTAACCGTAGTGGGGTTACTACCAGTAACAATGTCCTGGACTGAGTTAGGGAGACCATCAATGTATTTTTCGATCGCCTTATCCAAAGGCGTAACCATGGTAGGGCACAACAGGCTCAGCTCCTCATATCGATCAGTGTATGCTCGATGTTCACCGCTGTCTTGCTTAAGATCGTCGAATTCCCTTTCCAATGCCCTGATCTCGTGATGAGGACAGAATTCCTTCATCATCAGTGCTCGAAGTTCTTCCCAAGTTTGGGCCAGTGCCACTTCGGCACCCCTATCTCTCACCACACCGTTCCACCACGTCAGAGCTCGTTTCTCAAAGACACTAGATGCGAAATCTACCTTTCGCTCGTTTGGACATTGTACATGCCTGAAGGTGCTCTCTAAACTCTCGGACCATTGTAGAAGTGCAGTCGCTCCTTGAGACCCGGAAAACTTTGATGGCTTAGCCGAGTTGAACGTCTTGAAGTTGCAAAGGGCATTATTGTTGTTGATAGCTTGGTAACATTGAGCAACGACGTTCGGGATTGCAGCAGTCATTTGCTGTGTAATGACAGCTGCCAGATCGTCAATAGATATCGGATTTTCGCGTCGTGGAGGCATTCTAAAAGAGGAAACATGAAAGGAAACGAGTGAGAGAATTAGACGAAAAGAATGAGATGAAACAAATCTGATGAAAGCCAGGATAGTGGTCATTTGTTTGTTACTGCAAAGCAACAACGACACACAGTGACTGAATTAAAGTAAATGGATCAAAAATAATGTATCGCGAAGACATGCTCGCCTATAAGTGAACACTCATCCCAAGAATTCCCAGGTAAGCACAACTTGTCTCGCGTCTGATGAGATATATACGAAGTGCTTGCCTAGACAGAAAACCCAGAATACAGGCATTCACCCTTCCAGTTTGCACGTGTTCACATTATTTAAAAACCCAAAACCTTGACGAGATTTTGAAAACTCAAAGGGGTTCAAAACCATATAATAGAGAGTTCAAAACCTTACAATAGAGGGTTCAAAACCTAGTAATTAATCATCCTAGAACAGATGATTAGTTTTCAAAGCGGTTTTGAAATTTATGTCCTTGTTGTGGTCGTCGCCTAAGGATAGGTGACGGTATTGTTTTATGACTAAACGCAAGTAAACTCGCGTTAGGGTCCTAAGAAGGTTATAGACTAGGTCAAAGCATTACTAATAACCTAATTCCCTATAACCATTGGCTCTGATACCATCTTTTCTGTCACACCCCGACCACGTAAAAACAACAAGACGTGGCAGAAACGTCGGGGAGTGTTGTAACAGAATTAATGTTTCAAATCCATGGCAATTGAAGTTTCGTTTTATTAATTAAAAGTGTTACAATGTCTTATCAAACAAAGAAATACAACATAATTAACTAGTCTTGTATCTTTTATTGTCACTAAAGCCCAAGTCTGCCTATGTGTATCTTGATCATCTTATGCAACAGCTCCTGAAAAACACATGTGAAAATAGGTACGTCAGCATAAAAATGCCTGTGAGATACATAGGTTTTGTGAAAATAGGTTTCATGAGTTATGTTTGAGAAAATGTTTAGTCATGAACCTTGTAATTTGCTTTGTCTTGTAAATCATTTGAAAAACAATAAGATCAGATGATATGTATAAATAAGTGAATAATGTATGGTTAAATGAATAACCATGTAAAATGAGTTTGTATAAGGTAAGTTGTTTGTAAATCAATGTCTTGTGAAAAGTATGTTATTTGTATAAAATGTTATATGTATCAAACTGAAATGATTCAAATAACGCTACGATATGTAATACCATACAAACATTTATATATAGGAAGTACCAGCGGCGTATCCACCATGCTTGTATCATATTACACACGCATCGTTACTTAATCACTTAATCAAACCAAACCAACAATGTATGATGTCTATGTCTAGACCAATTGTCAAATGTATTGGATAATATGTCAAAGTGTTTATGTCAAGATGTAAATCATGTAGTGTAAAACAAATGTCAAACATGTTTATGTGTCAAATGTAAGTCATGTCAAAATGTCTATGTCAAATGTCCATGTCAAATGTCTTTGTCAAATGTCATGTATGGCAAGTGGAATGTATCAGCTAAACCATATGTAAAATGCACAAAAACAAGGTATTGAAGTAAAACATGGTTTAAATCAAGGTTATGTTTTGTGTAATAAATGCATGTTATACTGATATAAACATCTATGCGGTATTGTGAAAAATTCATTTAAACAAACCCAACGTCATATCAAAATGTAAGCATGTGAAAACAATGCACTAAGTATGTAATCAAATGAACATACATAGCGTGAAATGTCATGTAAAACGATGTACTAAGTAATGCACACAATGGGCACACCTAGCATGAAGTGTAATGAAATCATGTACTATAATGTACTAACGAACATAGCAGTATATGATGTGAAAACAGGAAAGCATGAAAGTAACAAGTAGGCACATGTGTTTCACCCCAAAACAGTTTGGAAAACAGTAAAAGAGGGGTCTATGTACTCACTTAAGATTGCTCAGAAGTCCTAAGATAACCACCAAGCAATGCTAGAGATCACGGAATCAAACGGCACCTAATATAGGTAACTATATTAATAAACCGGACCTATAATCGGAAGATCGGGTAGCATGGGGGTTTGTAAACCAAATGAGTGTAGGAACTCATGTAACATGGTTTAACAAAGCCTACATACTAAATGAAACCTAACCTAAGTGCTTACGACCCGTTTAGGTAGCTTATGCTACTTTAACGCGTCGTTCGCGTGAAACGCGTTCGGAACGCATAACTAGTCCTATGATAAGTAAAATATGCCTTAACATGTCTAATATTGTTGCCATATCAGTTTAGATACCAAAATTTATGTTACATATGCTTAAAATGAATTTTTGGCGTAAAAAGGGCATTTTGGTAATTTACCTAAGGCATATAAACTACCTATCATACAACTACTTAAACGAAGCGACCATAAGGTATAACCTCGGAAGGTTATTCCCTATATACTATGGTCACCTAATATGTTTGGTCGGATCCTAATGATCGACCAAATGGGTCGGGTTCGAAAGCATAAGCGACTGATCAAGTCGCTTACCCTTACGACCCTAGACAACGTGGTAATCAGTAGGCATAGTCACAAGGACTATAACCATCGTGATTACAATCACGTTGCGAAGTTCTAATGAACTTCGCATTGACCATAAACTGGTCAATGCAGAAAGTCAAACAAGGTTTGGCTTTCGGACTCGAAAAGCAATAAAAGAACGAAGGAACACTTACAAAGGGTCCCCGAATGCTAATCTAGATCCAAATAACTCAGGTATGAAACAATGGTTCCAACTTAGAGTCTTTTGGATCAGATTCTTGTGAGGAAAAGTGAAGGGTGGAGGTGGGTATTTATAGTAAATGGTCCACCGTTAGGATCGTTTGTCGAATATCGTGCCTTAATCACATCCGTACATGTGTCGGAACCTTATGGTACCCAAAATGGCCACTCACCATAAGAGATCAACATGTGGCAAGGGGTTAGGGAGTGGTTAACAGCTGTTAACAGCTGTAAAAAAAATATTTTGCTGCATCTAGCCCCTACTTAGGGACCTAGTTTGGCAGATTTACAGTTTCAGTCCCTGCAACCTCAAAACTTGGTTTACGATGCGTTTTTTTGACACGTTTAAGCCCCGTTAACCCCATTTCAAAGCTCTAAAATGAAGTTAAATTATAGGGAAATTAAAATGTGTTCAAAAATATCTCGGGTGTCGGTTCGTTCAGCCGTACGGTTACGTTGTTCGGTTAATTACGACGGAATGCGCATAAGCGCGAAAAATGATCCAAATGGCGTGACGAATGGATTTTTCTTATGCCAAACACTAAAATAAAATATTTTAGTGCTTACATAAATTTTTGGATGTCCGGATGTATTCAGAACGTAAGTTATGCGCGAAAATGCAAACTTGTGCACTTTTTGACGCTTTTTGTCCCTGAATGACCCCAAAAGTTTATTTTAGCATACCGAACCCCTCAAAGCCTATTTATAAGCTATGTAAAGGATATTTATGGTATGTTTAACTTATGGTTATGTTCCGGAATGTCTGTTACAGTTCAAATTGGCATACTTTCGCAGTTTGTCAAGTTTAGTCCCTGTAAGCGAATTAACTTGTTTTTGCCATACCAAAGCCTTCAAAACTTATTTCTAAGTTATGTAAAGGTTATTTAAGGTATGTTAAGCCTATGTCACTATTCCGGAGTGTTTTTTTGCATTAAACTGGTTATATTTATGCATTGGTGCGCGTATAACCTTCCAGAAAGCGATTTAGAGTTTGGAATTGAACAAAAATTGATATGTGCAAATGATACACATATTTTTTACAAATCCCAAGTATGAAATATAATATTTCATTGGTTCGGTATTTGTTTGATGGCCGTGGAGGCACAGGTGTTACATGTAGGTTCGCAGGAAATCAAGGTGGTAGGATTATTGGTGAAGGAACGTTATCCAATGGGATTGTGACGTTTGAAAGAGTTAATTACATTGCTGAGCTGGAGAATAATCTGCTGAGTATCTCGCAGATCTGTGACAGGATGTATACCACTCACTTTACTGATAAAGAATGTTTGATCTTGAAGCCAGGATTTGTTATCCCTGAAGAATGGATTATCATGAGGGCACCAAGAGTCAATGATCTGTACGTGTTGGACATGAGCGTAGCTACTACAACCACGAGTCAGGCTCATTGTTTTGTTTCCAGAGCAACGGAGAAAAAATCGAGATTATGGCACCGAAAGATTGGCCATATTCACCTACGAAAAATGAATCACCTGGTGCATAACGATTTAGTTTTGGGTGTTCATGTGAAAGGTTTTCATCTGGAAGGGGAGTGCATGAGCTGCATCAAAGGCAAGCAGAAGAAAAAGTCACACCCTAAAAAGCAAGTCAATTCAGTCTCAAGACCTCTAGAGAGACTTCACATGGATTTGTTTGGTCCTGTGAATGTCAAAAGTATTACAAGGGATCTCTACTGTCTTGTGGTTACTGACGATTATTCCAGATTTTCGTGGGTATCATTCTTGAAGACGAAATATGAAACGTATGATAGTTTGATGGCGTTGTTCAAAAAGATTGAAAATCTGTACCAAAGGCGCATAAAAAGAATCAGAAGTGATAATGGTACTGAATTCAAGAACAACAAGATGGAAGAATTTTGTGATGAAAGAGGTATATTACATGTGTTTAGTGCTCCGTACACTCCACAGCAGAATGGAGTTGCAGAACGTAAAAACAGGACGCTAATCGAAACGGCCAGAACAATGCTTGCTGATTCAAAGCTACCAATAAATTTTTGGGCAGAAGCAGTTTCCGCCGCATGCTATACGCTCAACAGAGTTCTCACTGTCAAGAAATTCAACAAAACATGCTTTGAGTTGATCAATAACCGCAAACCGAATCTCAAGTATTTAGAACCGTTTGGGTCACCCTGTACTGTTCTAGAGCCTTTTGGAAAGTTTGGTCCGAAGAGTATTGAAGGGATATTCATAGGTTATGCAAGTCCATTATGATGAGTCTTCGTTCCAAGTCTGAAGCGGATTATTGAAGCTCCAAATGTTGAATGTCAAGGTTATACAATGCCGCCGTAGAATCCTGGAGATTCATGGCGTTATCATTACGACAAGTTGTGGGATTCGTTTGACATGATGGAAGAACCAGAGGAAGAAGAGGATTTCTTTGATGAGTTGGATATTTTGCGAGAGTATGAGTCATCGCAGGAAAGGTTCCTAGCTGAGTATTCAGGGAGACCACGGCAAACTTCAAATGATGATGAAGCAGGTCCAAGCAATGCTGGTGAACATGATGATGTCCAACAAAATGAAGTTGCTCATGATAATCAGACGGTTTAGAATGATAATCAAGAATCTGAGAATATGTCGATATTTGATCATGGTAATTCAGATTCTGAGGGGGAGTAAATTCAGCTTTCAAGTCAAACAAATCCAGTCAGTGAACATGGTGCAAATCAGAATGTTACTAATCTGGAATGCGATGTAGATGTTCCAGGTGAAGTGATGCCAAGAACTCTTTCATACCATCCAGAGGGGCTGATCATAGGAGAACTACAATCAGGCGTCCGCACTAGACGTCAAACTGACCAAGGCCTTACTTGTTTTTATTCTACAGTAGCACCTTTACAAACTGAATTTTCACTAAGTTGTTTTATTTCGCAGATCGAACTGCGAACATATAAAGAGGAACTAAATAAAGATTCTTGGGTCAATGCTATGCAAGAAGAATTGAGTCAGTTTGAGAAGTTGGGAGTGTGGAAGTTGGTTGACTTGCCTGATGGTCACAGGAAGATCAACACCAAATGGGTGTTTAAGTGTAAAAGAGACGATAGAGGAGTTGTTGTGCGAAACAAAGCTCAACTCGTTGTCCAGGGTTTCAGTCAGCAGGAGGGGATAGATTTTACTGAAGTGTATGCTCCTGTAGCTCGACTAGAAGCAATCAGAATTTTCCTGGCATTTGCATCTTGGAAAAACTTCAAAGTATATCAGTTAGATGCGAAATCGGCGTTTCTCTATGGAAAGGTTAAAGAGGAGGTATATGTCGGACAGTGTCACACCCCGACCACGTAAAGCAACTAGACGCGGCGGAAACGTCGGGGAGTGTTGTAACAGAATCATCGTTTCACAACCATGGAATAAATAAATTCTGTTTTATTGAATAAATGAACTCATTGTTTTAATACAATCAAATAAGTATAACTATGATCTTCCAAGTTTTAAAGTTGTTAAGGCACGAGTCCATCCTAAGTGTAGCTTGTATCAACAATCATCATAAGACAGCACCTGAAACATGTGTAAAAATAGGTACGTCAGCATAAAAATGCCTGTGAGATACATAGGTTTTGTGAAAATAAGATTCATGACTTATGTTTAAGAAAATGTTTAGTCATGAACCTTGTAGTTTGTTTTGTTTTGTAAATCGTTTGAAGAACAATAGGTTAAGGTGATATGTATAATTAAGAGAATAATGTATGGTTAATGAATAACCATATAAAATGAGTTTGTATAAGTTAGGTTGTTTGAAAAACAATGTTTTGATAGAAGGTTTATGGTATATATAAAAATATACTTTGGTTTTAAGAAAGTTGAATAAGTAATATATTAAAATATATTTCAGTTCCAATATTGTTAACCCAAGTGTACTAAATAACGTCACGGTATGTAATGCAATGAAAACACTTATATATAAGAAGTACCAGCGGCGTATCTACCATGTTTTCATCACATTTCACCCGTCCCATTATCTAAACACTAACCCAAAACCCAATTGTTTGATAGATAGTATATTAAATATACTTTAGTTGTTTAAAATAATAGTCTTCAGTAGTATATTACAAGTATACTTTGGATTTATAAATAACACATTAAACTATGTTTTGGTTTTGTAAGTAACATATCAAAATATGCTTTGGATGCGATAAATATATGTTGGTTTTGTACAATACCACACATGAGAGTATATCAGAATATACCTTTGGGAGTATATCAAAATATACAAATAAAAGTGTGACTTATGAATTCATTCAGACCTAGTGCATCAAAATACACCTTTGAGACTATAGGGATACCACAAAGGAAATCCCTATTTGGATGGAGAAACAAATTGGTTTCAGACATTCCATGACAACAGGAATGGGGTGTCAAATCCTATAACGCTATATCATACTAACAATCGGTCTGGTGAACATAAAATAAGTACAATTCAACATTTTATTTTATGCTCTTTGAGAAATCAGTGTTTAAACCATAGATAGTCATTCAGTTTGTCAACAGATAAGTACTAACATGTATAATCAATTATACTTTTGGAAAACATGAAAATAACATATAGGTACACATGCTTCACCCCAAAACAGTTTGAAAACGGTAAAAGAGGGGAACTATGTACTCACCTGAGAGTGCTTAGGAGTCTTGCACAACTACCAAGCAAGCTAGAGGAGTCCCGGAAATTAAACGGTACCTAATATAGGTAACTACATAAATAACCCGGACCTAAATCGGAGGATCGGATAGAATGAGGGCTCGTAAACCAGATGAGTATGGGAACTCATGTAGTATGGTTTAATAAAGCCTACATACTAAATGAAACCTAGTCTAAGCGCTTACGACCCATTACGACCCGTTTAGGTAGCTTATGCTACTTTAACGCGTCGTTCGCGTGAAACGCGTTCGGACCGCCTAACTAGTCCTATTGTCACACCCCGACCACGTATAACATACAAGACGTGGCGGAAAACGTCGGGGAGTGTTGTAACAAAATTAATTGTTTCATAACCATGGCATACAAAGTTGTATTTTATTTATTCAACACAAGAGTTTCATTGTTTTAAATAGAAATACAGAGTTTATAACATAATTAAACAAAGTCTATCTTCATTTTAAGTCTCTAAGGCACAGGTCCGCCCTAGTATCATGATCATCATCCTACGCAAAAGCTCCTAAAAACACATGTGAAAATAGGTACGTCAGCATAAAAATGCCTGTGAGATACATAGGTTTTGTGAAAATAGGATTCATGACTTATGTTTAAGAAAATGCTCAGTCATGAACCTTGTAATTTGCTTTGTCTTGTAAATCATTTGAAAAACCATAATTTCAGATGATATGTATAAATAAGAGAATAATGTATGGTTAACTTAATAACCATATAAATGAGTTTGTATAAATTAAGTTGTTTGTAAAACAATGTGTTGTGAAAAGTATGTTATTTGTATAAAATGATATATGTCCAAATTGAAATGATTCAAATAACGCTACGATATGTAATACCATACAAACATTTATATATAGGACATACCAGCGGCGTATCCACCATGCTTGTATCATATTACACACGCATCGTTACTTAAATCACTTACTCAAACCAAACCAACAATGTAGGATGTCTATGTTTAAATCAATCGTCAAATGTATTGGATAATATGTCAAAGTGTTTATGTCAAGATGTAGATCATGTAATGTAAACCAAATGTCAAACATGTTTATGTGTCAAAATGTAAATCATGTCAAAATGTTTATGTCAAATGTCTTTGTCAAATGTCTTTGTATAAACCTTATCAAAATGTCATGTATGGCAAGTGGAATATATATGTGTATATGTATCCTTTAAGCCATAGGTAAAAATGCACAAACCAATATATTGAAGTAAAACTTGGTTTAAATCAATGTTATGTCTTGTGGAAATGCATGCTATACTGATACAAACATCTATGCGGTATTGTTATAATGCATACATCCAAGCCTTGTGACTGTGGTGATAAACCCTTAAACAAATTAAAGGTCTATCTGTATTTTATCATCGAATTCGGTCATTCCTTTCATCCCCACCTAACCGGGATGTCCGGAACGGGAGTTGTCAATTCCTATGGTACCACTACCTACTAACGAACGGCGTAGCTAATGTTAATGAATGTATTGTGTCACACCCCCAAAATCCACCATGCGGGGTATCACCGCTTGGAGGCGTGACGTGACCAGGATCGAGCCACCAATCATATTGAACAACTCAATTAAGTAAATAAAACCAAACATAATACGATTTGGTGACCAAAGCTAGTTAACCATGTTTAGTTTAAACAGCGGAAGCATAAACGTGAGTTCAAAAGCATAAGTCCATAGTTCATAAGTTAAAGTTTCAAAACGCAAGTTTAGTAAGTTCATAAGGATTTAAATATTAAGCACGGAACATAACAGTCCGTACACCACAACGACTCCTTCCTCGTGCAACCTCCAAGCATTTAGCGACCTGTAAGGCATGTAACAACGAGTCAACAACAAAGTTGAGTGAGTTCACGTTTGGTTGTTTAGTTTTAAGTTGTTTCTGAAAAACGTGGTTTGACTTTCGTTGGCTTATTTGCCGTAGGGATTACCCCGAAGTTGAAAGTATGTTTAACCAGTTCCTTTTTCTTTACCCAAACCATATCCATAATCAGTGGGGGCTTTCCCCGTGTGAAGTACTAGACGGAATGATATCGACTGCTACGCAAATAAGTTGTGCCCTATATCAGTGTCTATCATCACTGACAATCTGCCATAGTCCATTAGTACACGCCCATCCGACTGGCACGGTGTAAGGTTTGTTAAACCTAATAGAGCTATTAGGTTTAACAAACCTCACACCGTGCAAGTCGGATGGGCGTGTACTAATGGACTATGGCAGATTGTCAGTGATGATAGACACTGATATAGGGCACAACTTATTTGCATAGCAGTCGATATCATTCTGTCTAGTAGTTCACATGGGGAAAGCCCCCACTGATTATGGATATGGTTTGGGTAAAGAAAAAGGAACTGGTTAAACATACTTTCAACTTCGGGGTAATCCCTACAGCAAATAAGCCAACGAAAGTCAAACCACGTTTTTTAGAAACAACTTAAAACTAAACAACCAAACGTGAACTCACTCAACTTTGTTGTTGACTCGTTGTTACATGCCTTACAGGTCGCTAAATGCTTGGAGCTTGCACGAGGAAGGAGTCGTTGAGGTGTACGGACTGTTATGTTCCGTGCTTAATATTTAAATCCTTATGAACTTACTAAACTTGCGTTTTGAAACTTTAACTTATGAACTATGGACTTATGCTTTTGAACTCACGTTTATGCTTCCGCTGTTTAAACTAAACATGGTTAACTAGCTTTGGTCACCAAATCGTATTATGTTTGGTTTTATTTACTTAATTGAGTTGTTCAATATGATTGGTGGCTCGATCCTGGTCACGTCACGCCTCCAAGCGGTGATACCCCGCATTGTGGATTTTGGGGGTGTGACAGATTGGTATCAGAGCCATTGGTTATAGTGAACTTGGTTTTAAAAAGGGAAAAGTTTTTTTTTTTTTATAAAACCAGACTATAACCAGTACAGTGCTCAACGATCCACAACGACGCTTCGCTCCACGTGCAAGGCTCAACACTTTAGGTGGTATGATTTAAGTTTATATTGCCTACTTGCTAGATTACTTTTGCATGGTGTGTTGTATATGGTATGTTTATTTAGGGTAATAGCATGTTGTCTACTAGCCCTACTGCGTTCTTTATGACACCCAACTGGTTACTTGAAACTTGACGCGTAGTGATCTAGTTCTTTCCTAATTTCTTGTCGCCCCGCTACAACGACTGTTTATGCATTCTATCTACTCGTACGTTTACCTCGACACGACGTTGCCATCTGACCCTCCGTACAGTCGGTTCGTACGTCGACATCCACGAAGACCAGACCTGGCTTGCACGAACTCGGGCTTAGGAGAACAAAACCCACGCATCCCGGTTGACGAACTTTATCACCTTCACCTGTCATCGTCGCCAGAAGCGAAGCAGTCATAGTTACGCGCGTTTGTCGTTATGCAAACACAAAACCTTACTCTGTTCCGGACAAGTGATATACTCGCGCGACCGCGATGCAACGAACTTCCCTTTTCTTTGTGCCATGCCGCCCCGCACCACCACTGGAGATTACTTCTAGACAACAGATTAGCTGGTCAAATCCTTCGGTTACTGTTGGACCCCTGTTTTCACTCGATTCTTCGCATGAACCTCGTTAATTCCCTATCTCTTCGATTGACAACCGATTTAATGAAACACCAACAACCATACCACGATTTTTACCAATCACAAGACTACTTTATTTCCCTGTTGAATGGTTTATTCTTATTCTGCTTGATTAGCTCTCTCGTATACCCCACTTAACAAATGGACGCCTTTACTGATGGGATTGTCTTCAGGACATTCAAGGACGGAGTTATGGATCACACAACCTACAGGCGAACACGATGATCTATACGTCTACCTTACCCCTCCTACACTACAAGAGTCGTATTTTAAATTCCATGATAGTCTTCCTTAATAGGCAGAATCCTTGCGCTAGCTTTTGCACTGACACATGATTGTTGATTAATGATATGTCCAATTTCTACCATTGGCTTAGACCAAACCATCACTCTCTTACCACAGCGACATTACGTTCTCGCTTCTCCATGCTGAGTTACCGAAACGAACACCCTCTGGTTTATAAAAGTTGGAAGGCTCGACTCCCGATCATTGGTGACCCCTCCTCGAAACCTGGAGAATGGTGATGTATTGTTGATACGATCATAATCTCTTGAACATGTTTTCAAGTCTTTTCTTTGGAACCTCACGACTACGCAGACGTATTTTGGATTCATTCGCATGACCTAAGGAAACTCTTCTAAATTTGTTTGCTTACCGACTCGATAAACTGCAAACTCATCTAAGTTCATCGATCAAGGTGAATTATTTCCCCTTCGCATGAGGGGAGCCCAACAACTTCGATGGAAATTTCAGTGAACCTTAACACTACAAACCTGTACGACAGTCATCCTCCTTCAGCTAGTTCTGGTGGTGCCGACCATATTGATGTAACACCCCTATCGGTGAACGACGTTGTTATTGGGATGGATTGGTTATCTCATCAGTAAGCGGAAATTCTTTGCAACGAGAAGATTGTCCGCATCCCTCGTTCTGGTGAAGAACCCCTCGTGATTCATGGCGACAAGAGTGGTGCTGTCGTAGGCATTATCTCTTTCCTTAAGGCCCATAAGTGTTTGCGAAAGGGCCACACTGCCATTCTAGCACTCGTTATTGACATAGCAACGGAAGAGAAGAGGATCGAAGACATTCCTATTGTACGCGACTTTCCTGAGGTATTTCCTGAGGAATTACCTGGTCTCCCGCCTCATTGACAAGTCGAGTTTCAAATCGAGCTAGCTCCTGGAGCAGCACCAATAGCTCGTGCACCTTATCGTCTATCTCTATCAGAACTTGAAGAACTGCCTACGCAACTACAAGAGCTCTTGGAAAAGGGTTTTATACGTCCTAGCTCTTCGCCCTGGGGAGCTCCAGTCTTGTTCGTAAAGAAGAAAGATGGTACTTTCAGAATGTGTATTGACTATCGCGAGCTTAACAAGGTGACTGTGAAGAATCGTTATCCTCTTCCACGTATTGACGACTTATTCGACCAGCTGCAAGGGTTGAGCTATTACTCTAAGATTGATTTGAGATCGGGATACCATCAGCTGAGAGTCCGAGATGAGGACGTCTCCAAAACAGCATTCAGAACTCGTTACGGCCATTACGAGTTTCTGGTTATGCCATTCGGGCTGACGAATGCACCAGCGGTCTTCATGGATCTCATGAACCGAGTGTGCAAGCCTTACCTGGATAAGTTCGTTATTGTGTTCATCGATGATATCCTGATCTATTCCAAGAGTCAGGAGGAACACGAGCAGCACCTACGACTTATGCTGGAACTTCTTCGAAAAGAGCAGTTGTATGCCAAGTTTTCGAAATGTGACTTCTGGCTTCGCGAAGTCCACTTTCTAGGCCATGTGGTAAACAAGGATGGAATTCATGTGGATCCATCTAAGGTTGAATCAATCAAGAACTGGCCTGCACCCCGCACACCAACAGAAATCCGCCAATTCCTGGGTTTGGCCGGATATTACAGAAGGTTTATAAAAGATTTCTCCAAGATTGCGCAACCTCTCACTTCACTGACTCAGAAGGGTGTCATCTATCGTTGGGGTGATGCATAGGAGCCCGCATTTCAGCACTTGAAGGATAGACTTTGTAGCGCGCCTATCCACTCATTGCCTGAGGGCACAGACGACTTTGTGGTTTACTGCGATGCTTCCATCCAAGGACTTGGTTGCGTGTTGATACAACGTGACAAGGTCATTGCCTACGCATCGCGCCAACTTAAAGTTCATGAAAGGAACTACACTACGCACCACCTGGAATTGGGAGCAGTTGTTTTCGCGCTTAAGATATGGAGACATTACCTGTACGGTACCAAGTGCACCATTTACACCGATCACAGGAGTCTCGAGCATATTTTCAAGCAAAAGGAGTTAAACATGCGTCAACGCTGATGGGTTGAGCTCTTGAACGATTATGAATGCGCAATCAAGTATCACCCGGGCAAAGCCAATGTTGTGGCCGACGCCCTCAGTCGAAAGGATACTATACTTAGGCGTGTACGTGCTCTACAGCTTACTATCCAATCTAACCTTCCCGCTCAAATTCACGATGCTCAGGTTGAAGCATTGAAAGCAGAGAACATCAGGGCTGAATCCCTACGAGGATCGAGGCAGCGGCTAGAACAAAAGGACGACGGCGCTTACTATGTAAACAGACGCATCTGGGTTCCACTTTATGGAAACTTACGCGAGCTTGTGATGGACGAAGCGCACAAGTCTCGTTATTCGGTACATCCTGGTTCGGATAAAATGTACCACGACCTTAAGACTACGTATTGGTGGCCTGGCATAAAAGCCCACATAGCAACCTACGTCAGCAAATGCTTGACTTGTGCGAGAGTCAAGTCTGAATATCAGAAACCATCAGGCCTACTTCAACAACCGGAGATCCCAAAATGGAAATGGGAGCAAATTTCCATGGATTTTGTTACCGGCCTGCCCAGATCTCAACGCGGAAACGATACCATTTGGGTAATCGTAGATCGACTGACCAAGTCTGCGCATTTCCTGGCGATCAAAGAAACGGATAAGTTTTCTACTCTTGCAGACATTTATCTAAAGGAAGTTGTATCAAGGCACGGAGTGCCAACCTCTATTATATCTGATCGTGATGCGCGTTTTACTTCAGAACTGTGGCAAGCAATGCACAAGTCTTTTGGCTCACGTTTGGATATGAGCACCGCCTATCACCCACAGACGGATGGGCAATCTGAATGCACCATCCAAACCCTTGAAGACATGCTTAGGGCATGTGTAATTGATTTTGGTAATGGCTAGGAAAAGCACCTCCCGCTAGTGGAGTTTTCATATAACAACAGCTACCACACCAGCATTCAAGCCGCTCCATTCGAGGCATTGTACGGACGCAAATGTCGATCACCTCTCTGTTGGGCAGAAGTTGGTGACAGCCAAATCACTGGCCTTGAACTTGTGGTAGATACCACCGGGAGAATTGCTCAGATACGACAGCGAATGGCGGCAGCTCGTGACCGTCAGAAAAGCTATGCTGATAAGGGAAGAAAACCACTCGAGCTCCAGGTTGGGGATCGAGTGCTACTCAAAGTCTCACCGTGGAGAGGTGTAGTCCGCTTTGGCAAATGAGGAAAACTCAATCCGCGTTATGTCGGACCATTCGAAGTCATTGAGAAAATTGGCAAGGTAGCCTACAGGTTGAATCTACCCGAAAAACTCAGCGGAGTTCACAACGTATTCCACGTGTCAAATCTGAAGAAGTGTCTGTCAGATGAGACCCTCATAGTTCTTCTTAAAGAACTCACTATCGACGACCAGCTGCGATTCGTAGAGGAACCAGTAGAGATTACGGATCGAGACGTTAAGATCCTCAAGCATACCAGGATACCTCTGGTCCGAGTTCGTTGGAATGCTCGTCGTGGCCCAGAGTATACATGGGAACGAGAAGACCAAATGAAACTCAAGTATCCCCAACTGTTTAAGAAAAACGCAACCACTACTAAGGCTGAAGCTACTGCAGAATTTCGGGACGAAATTCCAAATCAACGGGGGGATGATGTGACACCCCAGGAAAATCTGGAAAACAACGCAACTTAACTAGCTTCCTCAGTAACCACGTGCTAAATTTCGGGACGAAATTCTCTTAACAGGGGGAGAATGTGACAACCCTCAAAATCCCATGTAGTCCGTACAAATTATTAATGATAATTAAAATGTTTGACGACTGTGTGGAATTACTTAACTGCTTTCTGATATCTGTGTTATGCTTACATGTATTTGCTAATATGCTAATAATGTACAGAAAGGTCACTAAATAGTCCGTTATATTTTCCTAAGTGTTAGAAAGTAAAAACGTTGCAAAAATATATAAGTAGGACGCTTTACGGATTAATTAAGCGGTTTAACGGAACAGGATCGAACCGAACAACGGGACTTTACCCGGAACATAAAAATATTGCCAATAACATTGTTAGTCTTTTTCTGAGCCAGTTAGGGTCCCTGAATACCCTAACACCCGCTATAATGCACAACACATTATTAACCGAGCTAAACTTAACTTAACTTAACTAATACTTAATGTTTAGTTGGAAACTAACCGGATTACCCCCCCCCCCTAACCGAACCGTCCCCAAGGGGGACACCCCTTGTCCTTGGTTGATTATTATAATCTCATATGTCTAATATCAAGTAGACATAAAATCCAATGGTTAATTACACTAGGAATTGTCTATAAGTTCTAGCATAAGCACACATGATCATTTCACCAACACTCCACCACAACATCACTCTCTCTCCCTCTCTTTCACTCTCGGACGAAGACATAAGCACCCCCACCGCCACCTTTCGATCTTGATCTTGTCATTCCAAGCTTATACAAGTGCTAAGGATCACATACGAGGGGGCTTGGTGCATTCGGAACGCGAAGGACCTCACCCCATTGCTTTTATCCACTCGATTTTCGACTAGAATCTTCCCTAGCCTCGAGCTAGTAGTAAGTTTCTCTAAACGCCTTCTTGATCTTGTCTAGAGTGGTTAATAAGAGATTTGTCGGTTAAAAATTGTGAACATATAAAATCAAAACTAAAAAGTCTTGCTAGAATGATGAACTTGTTGGTTAAAGAGTAAATAATGATGAAACATGGTAGTACAAGGTGAATCTGAAATATATGAGTATTAGTCTGCTGTAAATAACTTATAACCTGTTGTAAATCATTATTAGAAGGAATGGTAATCATATGTGTGCGTTTTAGTAGCCGTTAGACTGAAAACAGCTTGCTGATGTGTATTTTCAGCCGCCTTTAACAGGCTTTAAACAGACCGTAACTTAACAAAAAATGTATTTTCTAAAGTCTATGTTGATGTGTTATGAAATACGGTTCTAATGGCACTGGAATCATAATTTTTGGACTCCGTTACTATTTTTAAAGTGTTAATTTGTAACAGCAACTTAAGCTGAATTTTGACAGCAATAAATGGGTGTCGTACTTTCAGTCATAACCTGAGTTTTGTGATGAATCGGACCATGAAATTTGTACAGTAGATGACAACCGATGTATTTGTAATTACCCCACTGGAATTTCGTAAATCGGACATTCGATGAATTTTTAATAAATTTTTCCGTGGACTGTGGTCAGAAATACATAAATCTGAGTTCAGTCCGGAATATGAATTTTTATAAAATATTGGTAATGAACCGGACCCCGATATTTTTACACAATAAAATATGGAAAGTTTATGACATTCTGTAAAAATTTGGGAATTTTTGGAATAATTTAACTATTTTATTAAAATGTCCGAAAACAGCCGGTTTTGAATATAAATGCTGAAATGACATAAGTTGTGACTCGCGTGTCTAAATGTCAAGTATGCTATCTGTGAATGATCTAATATGCTATATATGTTATGTGTATTATCGTATGTTTGATTATGAGTGGGGAATGGATGGGAAACATACATGGGCATAAACAGTTAAAGTAATGCATGTTATGTGCTAGATACGTGTAGGAACTTTGTGCTCTAATTGAAAGCCACTAAATGACTAACTGATAAATCATACTAGGACGCGATTGACCGACCCTGACTGTTAGCTATATTGAGAATCTAACCGAGCAAACCGAGGTGAGTTCACACTTTCTACAAGGCATGGGATTCCCGGTGGCTTGGGAATGGGTTAAAGAATTAAAATGAAATCTACATATCCTCCTTGGGTAGGATATGTACGGCCATCCTCCATAGGTAGGATGCCATTATTAATCCTATGAATTCTCCTGGTGTAGAATACGTACGTTCGTCCTCCTTGGGTAGGACAACAACCTTAAAACTAGCTAGACAAAACTCTATCATGAAGTCCCTCTATTTATATCGACTTAATCGCCGAGGCCAATGGCGAGCAGGTCATTAGTTAATAGCGCTATTAGGTTTAACAAACCTCACACCGTGCCAGTCGGATGGGCGTGTACTAATGGACTATGGCAGATTGTCAGTGATGATAGACACTGATATAGGGCACAACTTATTTGCGTAGCAGTCGATATCATTCCGTCTAGTAGTTCACACGGGGAAAGCCCCCACTGATTATGGATATGGTTTGGGTAAAGAAAAAGGAACTGGTTAAACATACTTTCAACTTCGGGGTAATCCCTACGGCAAATAAGCCAACGAAAGTCAAACCACGTTTTTCAGAAACAACTTAAAACTAAACAACCAAACGTGAACTCACTCAACTTTGTTGTTGACTCGTTGTTACATGCCTTACAGGTCGCTAAATGCTTGGAGCTTGCACGAGGAAGGAGTCGTTGTGGTGTATGGACTGTTATGTTTCGTGCTTAATATTTAAATCCTTATGAACTTACTAAACTTGCGTTTTGAAACTTTAACTTATGAACTATGGACTTATGCTTTTGAACTCACGTTTATGCTTCCGCTGTTTAAACTAAACATGGTTAACTAGCTTTGGTCACCAAATCGTATTATGTTTGGTTTTATTTACTTAATTGAGTTGTTCAATATGATTGGTGGCTCGATCCTGGTCACGTCATGCCTCCAAGCGGTGATACCCCGCATGGTGGATTTTGGGGGTGTGACATATTGTCCCATGTAAACAAACCAAATGTCATACCAAAATGTAAGCATGTGAAAACAATGCACTAAGTATGTAATCAAATGAACATACATAGCGTGAAATGTCATGTAAAATGATGTACTAAGTAATGCACACAATGGGCACACCTAGCATAAAATGTAATGTAAAACGATGTACTAAGTAATGCACACAATGGGCACACCTAGCATAAAATGTAATGTAAAACGATGTACTAAGTAATGCACACAATGGGCACACCTAGCATAAAATGTAATGTAAAACGATGTACTAAGTACACACACAATGGGCATACATAGCATAAAATGTAATGAAATCATGTACTATAATGTACTAACGAACATAGCAGGTATATGATGTGAAAACATGTAAAGCATGAAAGTAACAAGTAGGAACATGTGTTCCACCCCAAAACGTTTGGAAAATAGTAAAAGAGGGGTCTATGTACTCACTTGAGATTGTTCAGTAGTCCTAAGATAACCACCAAGCAATGCTAGAGATCTCGGAATCAAACGGCACCTAATATAGGTAACTATGTTAATAAACCGGACCTATATCGGAAGACTGGGTAGCATGAGGGTTTGTAAACCAAATGAGTGTAGGAACTCATGTGATATGGTTTAACAAAGCCTACATACTAATTGAAACATAAACTAAGTGTTTACGACCCATTACGACCCGTTTAGGTAGCTTATGCTACTTTAACGCGCCGTTCGCGTAAAACGCGTTCGGACCGCCTAACTAGTCCTATGACAAGTGTTATATGCCTAAACATGTTACATAATCAGTTACGTGGAAAAATTTTAGGTTACATATGCTTAATTACCAATTATGCATGAAAAGGGTATTCTGGTAATTTACCTAAGGCATATAGACTACCTATCATACAACTACTTAAACGAAGCGACCATAAGGTATAACCTCGGAAGGTTATTCCCCATATACTATGGTCACCTAATGTATTTGGTCGGATCCTAATGATCGACCAAATGGGTCGGGTTCGAAGGTATAAGCGATTTATCAGATCGCTTACCCTACGACCCTAGACAACGTGGTAATCAGTAGGCACAGTCCCAAGGGACTATGACCATCGTGATTACAATCACGTTGCGAAGTTCAAACGAACTTCGCATTGACCATAGGCTGGTCAACGCTAAAAGTCATACAAAGTTTGACTTTCGGACTCGAAAAGACTCGAAAAGCAATAAAAGAACGAAAGAATACTTACGAAGGGTCCCCGAATGCTAATCTAGATCCAAATAACTCAGCTATGAAACAATGGTTTCAACTTAGAGTCTTTTAGATCAGATTCTAGTGAGTTTAGCAATGGGGGTGGATGGGTATTTATAGTTTTCGGTCCACCGTTACGATCGTTTCTTGGAAAAGAGGGAATGATCTAGCCCGTACACTTGTCAAGATGTTGTGGTAACTAATTTTGGCCACCATAGGAGTTTAACAAGTGGCACTTGACCTTTGGGAGTGTGTTTAATGGCTGAAATAGCTGTTAACTTGACCTTTGCTGTTCTGAAGGGCTGATGCGGCCCGCTTCAGGATCAGACAAAGCTCAGGCGGGCCGCCTGGAGCTTCTGATCAGCAAACATGTTTCCATTTTGACAGTTTCAGTCCCTGCACGTCTTTAAGGCCATTTCCGACACTTCCAAGGCTCGTAAAGCCAACTTTAAGGCCCTAAAATGATGCCTAAACATTGTGGACATGAAACATGCTCAAAAATATGTCAGATGTTGGTTCGTTTGATCGTACGAACGCGATGTTCGCTTAATTACGACGGAATGCGCATAAGTGCGAAAAACGATCCAAATGACGCGACGAATGGATTTTTCTTATGCCAAACACTAAAATAAAATATAGTCATGCTTACATAAATTTTTGGATGTCCGGATGTATTCAGAACGTAAGTTATGAGCGAAAATACAAACTTGTGCACTTTTTGACACTTTTAGTCCCTGAATGATCCAAAAGTTTATTTTAGCACACCGAACCCCTCAAAACTTATTTCTAAGTTATGTAAAGGTTATTTAAGGTATGTTAAGTATATGTTGATGTTCCGGAGTATTTTTCGCATTAAACTGATTATGTTTATGCACCAGTTTGCGTATAACTCTCCAGAAAGTGATATAGAGTTTGAAATTGGATAAAAGTCAAAACATGAAAAATGTAAAACATAACAAAACAAACATTGGGATCAAATAATATTGCTTTATTGATAATTGAACTGTTCACTATGATTACAAGCACAGATGTTACACCTATGACAAGTAATATATGCCTTAACATGTCTAATATGGTTGTCAAATCAGTTTAGATGTCAAAAGTTATGTTACATATGATTAAAACGAATTTTGGCATCAAAGGGGTATTTTGGTAATTTACCTAAGGCATATAAACTACCTATCATAGAACTACTTAAACGTCGTGACCATAAGGTATAACCTCGGAAGGTTATTCCCTATATACTATGGTCACCTAAAGTATTTGGTCGGATCCTAATGATCGACCAAATGGGTCGGGTTCGAAGGTATAAGCGATTTATCAGATCGCTTACCCTACGACCCTAGACAACGTGGTAATCAGTAGGCATAGTCCCAAGGGACTATAACCATCGTGATTACAATCACGTTGCGAAGTTCAAACGAACTTCGCATTGACCATAAACTGATCAATGCAGAAAGTCAAACAAAGTTTGACTTTCTGACTCGAAAAGCAATAAAAGAAAGAAAAGAACGAAAGAATACTTACGAAGGGTCCCCGAATGCTAATTTCGATTCAAGTAGCTCAGGTATGAAACAAAGGTTCCAACTTAGAGCTTCTCAAACCAAAATTATTGTGAGTTTTGCAAATGAAGGCATGGGGTATTTATAGGATTTCCCGAACCGTTAGGATCGTTTCTTGGAAAAAGTGCTTCAATCTTGGCCATACACTAGCACCCATGGTATTGTAATACCATGTGCCCAAAATACCAGCCCATAGATTCCCCAAAACCATGTGCAACAAGTGGAAAGGACTAGATTCGATGTATAAGCAAACATCTTTCAGAAATGACAGTTTTGGTCCCTGTTATGTGTTTATGCCATTTCCGACACTTCTAAGGCCTGTAAAGCCAACTTTAAGGCCCTAAAATGATGCTTAAACATTTTGGACATGAAAAATGCTCAAAAATATGTCGGATGTCAGTTCGTTTGGTCGTATGATCGCGATGTTCGCTTAATTATGACGGAATGCGCATAAGCGCGAAAAACGATCCAAAATGCGTGACGAATGGATTTTTCTTATGCCAAACACTAAAATAAAATATTTTAGTGCTTACATAAATTTTTGGATGTCCGGATGTATTCAGAACGTAAGTTATGCGCGAAAGTGCAAACTTGTGCACTTTTTGACACTTTTAGTCCCTGAATGACCCAAAAGTTTATTTTGGCACACCGAACCCCTCAAAGCCTATTTCTAAGCTATATAAAGGATATTTAAGGTGTGTTTAACTTATGGTCATGTTCCGGAATGTTCGTTACAGTTCAAATTGGCATACTTTCGTAGTTTGTCAAGTTTAGTCCCTGTAAGCGAATTAACTTGTTTTTGCCATACCAAAGCCTTTAAAACTTATTTCTAAGTTATGTAAAGGTTATTTAAGGTATGTTAAGCCTATTTCACTATTCCGGAGTGTTCGTTGGATTAAACTGGTTATATTTACGCATCAGAGCGCGTATAACCCTCCAGAAAGCGATTTAAAGCTTAAAATCGAACAAGAGTTGATATGTGCAAACGATACACATATTTTTACAAATCCCAAGTATGAAATACAATATTTCATTGGTTTGGCATTTGTTTGATGGTTGAAGTGACACAGGTGTTACAGACAGCCACCGGGCTTTACCGATCCAATCCACAAAAACAAGGTTTACTTGCTGGACAAAGCGCTGTATGGTTTACACCAGGCCCCAAGAGCTTGGTACGAGACTTTGTCTCAACACCTACTAGCCAACAGCTTCATTCGTGGAAAAGTGGATGCCAGTCTCTTCACCAAAGAGGTCGACGGACATCTTCTGATAGTTCAAATATACGTGGACGACATCATATTTGGGTCTACAAATGAGAATTTGTGCAAAGATTTTGAATCAGTGATGAAGCAAAAATTCGAAATGTCATCAATGGGGGAGATGAAATTCTTTTTGGGTCTACAAGTTGATCAACTACCTGAGGGAATTTTCATTCACCAGACGAAGTACGTTCATGATATTCTAGAGAAATTTGGGATATCAGGTTCTACTCCAGCGTCATCCCCGTTAGCAACGAATCGTGGGATACACCCAGATCTCACCGGAGACAGGGTAGATGAGACGCTCTATCGTTCCATGATTGGTCCGTTGATGTACTTGACTGCTTCAAGACCCGATATCATGTACCCAACGTGCCTCGCAACAAGATTTCAATCTAACCCGAGAGCTTCGCACATGGTTATTGTGAAGAGGATATTACGCTACCTGAAAAGAACTCCATCATTGGGGTTGTGGTATCCTAGAAAAGGCGATTTCATGCTCGAAGGGTATTCCGATTCCGATTTCGGATGCTGCAAAGTCAATGCAAAATCAACAACAGCGGGTTGTCAGTTCTTTGGAGCTCGTTTGGTCACCTGGCAGTGTAAGAAACAAACGTCTGTGGTGCTATCCACATGTGAAGCGGAGTATGTGTCTGCTAGCAGTTGCTGCTCTCAGATCTTGTGGATCCAGCAACAGATGCGCGACTACGGTTTGCAGTTTCTTAACACACCTATCTTTGTTGATAATGAGGCCGCAATAAACATTACGAAAACTCCAGTACATCACGCTAAAACTAAACACATAGAAATTCGACATCACTTCATCCGAGATTGCTTCGAGAAGAAGTTGATACGAATTGAGAAAATCCACACTGACAGTCAGAAAGCTGATTTACATACCAAAGCTTTTGACAAAACACGTTTTAAATATTTTTTAAAACTAAATGGTATGATGCTTTTCTCGGTGTCGGATGGCATTATTAGCGTTGATGAAGGTACTGTTGTGGATGACGATGAGAAACAATCTGCAATGGTTTGTCGATTTTTTACTTGTTTTGGTATTTAGGGGGAGTAAATATTTTTTTAGAAAATACAAAACATAGAAAATACAAAAACAGTAAAAAATTAAAAAAATTCAAAAATACAAAAACATGATAAAATTTCAAAATCCAAAAACAATAGAAAACAGAAAATGAGCTTGTGTAAACAGGGAAAATGATAGT
The DNA here is from genome assembly GCA_030545235.1 of Helianthus tuberosus. Taxonomy (NCBI): domain Eukaryota; kingdom Viridiplantae; phylum Streptophyta; class Magnoliopsida; order Asterales; family Asteraceae; genus Helianthus; species Helianthus tuberosus. Next base: position 107,331,445 of record CM060354.1, on the reverse strand, counting down.
ACATCAGTTTGACAGTTACTGTACGCTAAAGATTTGTAAAGTTTAAAAGTGTTAAACAGTCTCACTGATGATGTGTCGATAGGTTTTTACACATTTAGTAGGTTTGTTCGGGATATAAACCTAAGCAAGTTTGAATATTGCTTATTTCGTGGGGAACACTACTTGGATATATAGGTAACCCCTGAAATCTCGTTTGAAAGGTCCCTCTTTCTGAAATACTAGGTCTTTATACTCAGTGATATCTGGGGTATTATTCCGGGACTTCTGCTGAATGGAAGTTCTGACCTAGTCCCTGAATAATACTTTCTACATTGCTTGAAACATAGCACCACCCTCAGCAAAAATGATGAAACAATAAAATTGATAATCATTGCTGTTGTAAAAAAAGATCCTCTAAAGGGGACACACCGAAAGTCGAACCGTCATCTCTCTACTGAACAGAAGTTCTGACCTGAGCTCTCACGGTTTCGCATCTAACTCCTTACAAATATCATCTGTGGTATACTCACCTGTAAGACTGAATATTGGGATTCTGGATATGGGAGTATATTCAAGAGGTGGGATACATGAATGAGTTTAAGTTCTTAATTCACCTAATTCGTATCCTGGACAGATTGAAAATTGTGTGAGAATTTAAGTGGATCAGTATAGCGACAATCTACGTGAATTGTTTAATTCTGAGTATGAAATTAAAGCTTAACGGTACTAGTGACTTGTCTGATAACTGATATGATTCCCTAACATGCTCGTCAAAAATATGTCTGTAAATAGTTTACTTCTATTACATTCTGCATTTAAGTTTCTGTATTTCATTTTTAGTTTAGAAACTTTATTAAAATCCAAAAAGATTTTTCATTTCTGCTTTATTTTCCGACAAACCAGAGTAGAAAGTTGATTGTCTGATTCTCAGAGATTGAAGCAGATGTAGGAAGTTTCTGGACTGGAAGATGAGGAGAGCTTATCTTGATTAAAATCTGATTGATAAAAAGTCAAAATAAGTTCATTAATTTGAAACTTGTAATTTTCAGAAAATGTTTTGAAAAATGTTTGAACAAAATCAGTTTGTTTTTGTCACAGATCAACCAAGGTCATTGAGTTGGACTTGGTAGATTAATTGAGTAATCAGGGTCATTAACTTGGACCTGAATACTTGAGTGGATTTCTAAAACTGATGAAAAGTTGAAAATTTTAAGTTTGTATAGATTGTAATGATTTATGTTTGAGAAACAGGTTTTGGTTGTGAAAAATCCCCATAGCAATGGAAATATCAAAGTTTGAGCCAGATTACGACCCTGGATCCCAGATTATCGAGAGGGGGAGTCTGTGAAAGGGGGAGTCTAGATTCTGGATCAACACACAAAGGGGAGATTGAAGATTAAAGATTGAAGATTTGAATAGATCTTTTACAAGAAAGACAATTTGGAAAGAGACAAAGACTGAAGACTCGACGCCGAAGACTTCGTCAACATCCAAGGGGGAGTCTGTTGGTGCATTGAATGTCTGTTTACTACGTCTTAATAGAGTCTTAGGTCTAGATAGGATAGATTAGGGTTTGGAAAACAAGAAAATGGTATTTACATGTAGTTCCGCTTGAAATGACATGTTGTCATTTCAAGCGAAATCAATTGCTTGTTATTCCGCTCGAATATGTCATAGGTGATTTCGCTTGTGTTGTTTCAAGCGGAATCAGGTTTCGCTTGGACAGTTCAAGCGGAATCACTAGGTCTATAAATAGGTGATGTGTGATTTCATTTGTAACAGTTGGAGCGGAATCAGATTATTGAATCTGAGACGAGTTGCTGCCAAAATCTTGTCAGAAATACGTGTAAAGGCTCAGAAAGTAGTAAAAGAAAAGGAATTAAAAGGATACAAGCTGTTTTACATTGTTTACTTTGATTCCGCCTTAGTAAATGATGATGAACTGCTCTACTTGACTATTTAGGGTCACCGGAACGATCCAACAACTAATACAATCAAATAACACATAGCACATAAGTTGTTAAGATAACTAAATATATATTTTCTCAAAAATATATATTTGTATCTAGTTTTGATTTTGTAAAAACTATTCTTTCAAATCTTTTTAATCGAGTAAAGATTTTGTCAAAAATGATAGTTTTTATAACATATGATTTCTTAAGAAAAAATGGCCATATTTCCTTTGAAATATGGACTTTGCCATGTTTAATAAAACATATCTTTTTCTTTTCAAAAATCACCAACAATTTACTCATAACATTCTTAAGCAAACGTACATGAGATTTATAACATAAACTTAACAAGATGAACTCATAATCATATAGGGTTTTGGTATGATCTTTACATATGTTTACTACTTCAAAAATCATACTTTACTTCTAGTTTTATCAAACTTTTATACAAAACCCATGTTGTATGTTTCTTTTTATAAATCTTGTAAAAGCATTATTTTTAGTTAAAATCTTTATTGTCACACCCCAACCGATGACGGAAACATCGGGGCGCGACACTGAGCGAAACAGATTGTCCAAGAGAAATTCCATAACAACTAAATTACCGGATAGTTAATATTATGTCCCATACCATAACCCATCAAGTAAAATCAATTATTACAGACATAGATATCTCTAGGCAAATAATTGTTCCGACAACTCAAAATAAATAAATTGTCTTTGTTTCTAGACTCTCATACTCGATTCCACAAAAGCAAGAGCACAGCATCCTAAACACCTGCCACATACGTTAAAATAGAGGTCAATATACATAGTGTAAAGGTGAGCATACAAGTTTAATAGTATAATAGATTTCGAAATCGTTTACGCATAACCAACATGTACATGTAGCAAAGTGAAGGCTAGTAGGTTATCGACAATGAAATATGCACAGACGTGACTGCGAGTTGTAGAATGCGCAACACATATCCCCACTGGGACACGTGAAGTAAAGCCCTTAACAACCCCTGTCCACGACAGGTGCCGAGTCCAAACTATAGTACTATCGTTGCTAAGGTGTCAGGCAACAATCACTATGTAAACATAACATACGAGCATTCATCGAATAACACGTAACATGCAATAACAGTCAGCGTATAAATAGTGTTTGCGTTGTGTGATCGATGTGATTTGAATAAGTAACGTATGTAACACCCAAAAGTGCGTAAAGCAAAAAGGGATCGAGTATACTCACAGATCGTGTTTAGCAAGTAAACACTCTCTTGGATTGAAGGGAGCGCTGAGAGATTACCCTGAACAGTTAACGATAGCATAAGCGAAGAATGGTGCGTAAAACGGTGCAAGTGAATCAATTGACGAATGGTAATCCGGTCGGATGGTCATCCGTTCGGATGGCCATTCGATCGGTTTACCACTCATTTGGGATGGATGTGTTTGTGTATGATGGCTTTGAAGTTTTCGTTGTAGCATTTTGAAAACAGAGAAGTATCTCTACCTTTCAGGTCGTTCGATCAGACGGCAGTTCGATCGGATGGCGATCCGTCTGACGAGGCATTTCTTTGGAGAACAAGTTCACAGCAGGATTGTCATTCGATTGGATGGCAATCTATCAGAAACTGATGGTCTTCGAAAATTGTAAAAATCAAAGTGTTGAGGTCCAAGTGCAATCCGATCGGATGGTAATCCGATCGGACGGCAATCTGTCCCACGATCTGATCATTTTGCAACTTAGAATTTTGTTAAGTTTGAAAGTTTAGCGGTTTGCTCGAGACGGTATGACAACGTGTTCAAACAACGGAAACTCCATCAGACCCAGGTTATCCGATCGAACGGGAATCACCCCAAGCCGGTCGGTTAACTGTTCGTGACGATTGTTCATGTTTAACCTGAAGTTAGTTGTCTCTTAGATAGAAATTAGATCTTGAACCGACACATTACTAAGAACGAGTAGAAGCCTGAACTAGATCCGATTCCATCGGTTTGGGGTGCATTGAATGTAAAAGAGTTGAAAGAAAGTTCGAAAAAGCCTTTTTCAATCCTTTTAACTTTGAAATGTTTAGATCTATGTGAAAATAGTGTTAAATCATATGGAAATCCTTTAGATCTGAGTTGTTCTTGGTGGAATGATGCTAAAATTTGAAGTTCATAAGAACTCCATGATGACATCATCCTAGAACACCTCATACCCGCTGATTTCACGGTTAAAAGTTAAGATTCAAAGGTGAAAATGATGGAGAAGTGCGTGTAGATCATAGAAGTACAAGATTTGGGGAAGAAACTGTCACACCCCCAAAATCCACACGCGGAGTACCACCGCTTGGAGGGGTGACTGACCAGGATCAAGCCACCAATCATATTGAACATATAAGTAATAAGTAAAAGTAATCCATCACAATACAATTGGTGCTAAAACAAAAGCATAGCATAGGTAGCGGAAGCATAGTTATGAACATCCAACACAAGTGTTTAGTTTAAAGAGTCATAAAGTTTTCATCAAAACATCCACAATCCGTGCCCACAACGACCGCGCCTCCCGTGCAACCTCCAAGAGTACCTATGGTCCTGCAAGGCATGTAACAGAGAGTCAACAACTAGTTGAGCGAGTTCACAGTTGGTTGTTCAATTATAGTGTTCGTATCGTAAATCATAAGTTCGTTTAGTAATCATGTATCGTATGTAATGGTATCGCGGCCCTCTAGGCATGTTTGCGAAGTTTAGTGGGGGTTTCCCATGTTTTCTAGACTAGTTATATTTGTATCGCGGCCCTCCAGGCATGTTTGCGAAGTTTAGTAATTGTATCGCGGCCAACCCAGGCATGTGTGCGAAGATTAGTATTTGTATCGCGGCCATCCCAGGCATGTGTGCGAAGAGTAGTGGGGGGCTTCCCATGTATTACTAGTCTAGCTGTATCTATAGGTGTCCTTCCCAACCCGAGGACAGTGGTGCGTATTCTAGTAGCGAAGTAAGTACATGAAATCATTCAATCCCATTCCCAACCCCGGGAATCCCATGCCTTGGTAAGAGTGTGAACTCACCTTGCTTTGCTCGGTATGCTAAGTATGTGCTCAAAGTAAGTCAATCTCGTCCTAAAGTGTGCACGTATACTTAATCAGTTTGTATTCAAGTTGTTTGCACGTAAACATAATCATCATGAACATCGCATCAATAACACTGAGTATCACATTGCACGTATTGGTAATCATACAAGTATTGCTTTTATACATAACAGCAGTTAACTAACCCAGTTAAGTCTTAATAGAATCAAATTACCAAACAGTTTACCCAGTCGGCGAAACACCCCTGTTTCGCCGTGAAACCCTTTGACGAAACACTTCCCTTTCGTCGTTAGATCCCTCGGCGAAACACATGTGTTTCGTCGGATCTGTTTCAGCAAAAATAAACAATGTCATAAAGATCTAAATGCCCTAGTGGCCGACATCTAGCAACCACCGCCCAACCTCATTGGACCAAAATTGCATAACCAAAGTTTCTCATTGGACCTCCAATATCAAACTCATTCACATGCTTTCTGTCAATCCCATAAATATATACACTATGACCAAGAGTGTATAATTGGTATTATTGGACCAAATAACTTGGTGGGTTTGACAACTACACACAACAATTCATTTAACATTGCAAGAATAATATCAAGGAATATTGCAGACGACAATTATAATATTAATAACAATGCAAGATATTATTGGACCAAAAAGCATAGTGGCTGACAACTATGATATCAATAATCATCCATCCAAACAAATCACGAAACTAATCACACTAACCGAGATGTTTGTAAGGGGGATTTGATCGTTCGGGAGGGCTCGGGGTACGCAGATCTGCCGTCACACAGAGGAGAGTTCTAGGGTTTCAACTTTGCTAAAGTGTGGCGAAATGAAGTTGTTCCGTGTAACATATACACGCATAAGTGTACTGGGCCCTTAATGGGCTTCGGCGAATCTGGGCTCGGCGAAACACATTTGTTTCGTCGAGATTGGGTTGACGAAACGGATCCTGTTTCGTCGAGATGTTTGTTTGTTTTTTTTTGCGAATCAACTTCTGTTTCGTCGGGTCCTTTCAGGTGTTAAACAGTTCAAGTGTTTTTCTAAAATACTAAGTCTCATGTTTTAATATCAATCACATACATGCAGGATTCACAATACCATACGTTTCATGTTATAATCTAAATCACATAAACATGTAACAATCATAGTGCCTTTCATTATAACATAACGTGTATAGTTACAAGTCAAACGACTAAACAGTCAAAGTCAACGTGCATTTAATGCGAAAGTGAAAGTCGGAAACTCGAGTTGTCACATTATCCCCAACTTGAAAGAAATTTCGTCCCGAAATTTAGCATGCGGTTACTGAGGAAGCTAGGTAAGTTGTATCGTTTACTGGTTTTCCTGGGGTGTCACATCATCCCCCCATTGAGTTGGAATTTCGTCCCGAAATTCTGTAGTAGCTTCAGCCTCAGTAGTAGTTGCATTGTTTTCGAACAACTGGGGATATTTGAGTTTCATTTGATCTTCACGCTCCCAGGTATACTCTGGGCCGCGACGGGAGTTCCAACGAACTCGTGCAAGAGGTATTCTAGTGTTCTTGAGGACCTTAACATCCTGGTCTGTGATTTCAACTGGTTCTTCGACGAAATGCAATCGTTCGTCGATAGTGAGCTCCTTCAAAGGAACTATGAGGGTCTCATCTAACAGACACTTCTTCAGATTCGACACGTGGAAAACGTTGTGAACTGCACTGAGTTCAGCTGGTAAGTTCAGTCTGTAGGCCACTCTGCCTATTTTCTCTATGACTTTGAAAGGTCCGACGTATCGTGGATTGAGCTTGCCTCGTTTGCCAAAACGAACAACACCCTTCCAGGGTGAAACTTTGAGTAGCACTCGATCCCCAACCTGGAACTCGAGTAGTTTCCTGTCTTTATCTGCGTACGCTTTCTGACGGTCACGAGCTGCCGCCATGCGTTGTCGTATTTGAGCAATCTTTTCAGTAGTGTCAACTACCATTTCTGGACCTGTGATCTGACTGTCACCCACCTCTGCCCAACAAAGAGGTGATCGGCATTTACGCCCGTACAATGCCTCAAATGGGGCAGCTTTAATGCTGGTGTGGTAGCTGTTATTGTACGAAAATTCCACAAGTGGCAGATGCTTTTCCCAGCCCTTGCCAAAGTCAATTACGCACGCCCGAAGCATGTCTTCTAGAGTTTGAATAGTGCGCTCAGACTGCCCATCCGTCTGAGGGTGGTAAGCTGTGCTCATGTCTAATCGAGAGCCAAAAGATTTATGCATTGCTTGCCACAGTTCTGAAGTAAAACGTGCATCACGATCGGAGATAATAGAGGTGGGCACCCCGTGCCTCGAGACAACTTCCTTAAGGTATACGTCTGCTAGAGTGGAGAACTTATCCATTTCCTTAATAGCCAAGAAGTGAGCAGACTTTGTGAGTCGATCCACGATCACCCAAATAGTATCATTTCCGCGCTGAGATCTAGGTAGGCCAGTAACAAAATCCATGGAAATTTGTTCCCATTTCCATTGTGGTATCTCAGGCTGTTGGAGTGGGCCTGATGGTTTCTGATATTCCGCTTTGACTCTCGCACAAGTCAAACACTTGCTAACGTAAGTGGCTATGTGAGCTTTCATGCTAGGCCACCAATATGTAGTTTTCAAGTCGTGGTACATCTTATCCGAACCAGGATGTACTGAGTAGCGAGACTTATGAGCTTCATCCATCACAAGCTCGCGTAAGTTGCCATAGAGTGGGACCCAGATGCGTCCCGTTACATAGTAGGCTCCGTCTGCCTTTTGTTCTAACCTTTGCCTTGAGCCGCGTAGGGCTTCAGCCCTGACGTTTTCTGGTTTCAATGCTTCTACCTGAGCATCTCGTATCTGTGAAGGAAGACTAGACTGAATAGTGAGTTGCAACGCTCGTACACGCCTAGGTGTAGTATCCTTTCGATTGAGGGCGTCGGCCACCACATTGGCTTTGCCCGGATGGTACTTTATAGCACATTCGTAATCGTTCAGTAGTTCAACCCATCTACGTTGTCGCATGTTCAATTCCTTCTGCTTGAATATATGCTCAAGACTCCTGTGATCGGTGTAGATGGTGCACTTAGTGCCATACAGGTAATGTCGCCATATCTTGAGCGCAAAAACAACAGCTCCCAGCTCTAGATCATGTGTAGTGTAATTCCGTTCGTGAATCTTAAGTTGGCGCGAAGCATAAGCAATAACTTTATCCCGTTGCATCAACACACATCCAAGACCTTGGATGGATGCATCACAGTAAACTACAAAATCGTCCGTGCCTTCAGGCAATGAGAGGATAGGTGCACTACAAAGTCTATCCTTTAAGTGCTGAAATGCTGTCTCCTGTGTATTACCCCAACGATAAACAACACCTTTCTGTGTCAGTAATGTGAGCGGCTGTGCAATCTTTGAGAAGTCTTTGATGAACCGTCTGTAATATCCCGCCAAACCCAAGAATTGGCGTATTTCTGTTGGTGTGCGAGGTGCAGGCCAGTTCTTGATCGAATCTACCTTGGATGGATCGACATGAATCCCATCCTTGTTTACCACGTGGCCTAAGAAGTGGACTTCACGAAGCCAGAAGTCGCATTTTGAAAACTTAGCGTACAGCTGTTCCGTTCGAAGGAGTTCCAAAATAAGTCGTAAGTGCTGCTCGTGTTCCTCCCGATTCTTCGAGTAAATCAGGATGTCGTCGATGAAAACAATAACAAACTTGTCAAGATAAGGTTTGCACACCCTGTTCATAAGATCCATGAAAACTGCAGGCGCGTTCGTTAGCCCGAATGGCATGACCAAAAACTCGTAATGACCGTAGCGTGTTCTGAACGCTGTTTTGGAGACGTCCTCATCCCAGACTCTCAATTGATGATAGCCTGACCTCAGGTCAATCTTCGAGTAATAGCTCGACCCTTACAACTGGTCGAATAAGTCGTCGATGCGTGGAAGAGGATAGCGATTCTTCACGATCACCTTGTTCAGCTCGCGGTAATCTATGCATATGCGGAAAGTGCCGTCTTTCTTCTTCACAAATAATACTGGAGCTCCCCAGGGCAAAGAGCTAGGACGTATGAAACCCTTTTCCAAGAGTTCTTGCAATTGCTTAGACAGTTCTTCCAGTTCATTTGGAGCTAAGCGATAAGGTGCTCGAGCTATAGGTGCTGCTCCTGGAGCTAGCTCGATCTGAAATTCGACCTGACGATGAGGCGGTAGCCCAGGTAACTCTTCAGGAAACACTTGAGGAAAGTCGCGTACTACAGGAATATCCTCAATCTTTTTCTCTTTCTTCGATGTATCAGTAACGAGTGCTAATATAGCTGTGTGGCCCTTTCGCAAACACTTCTGTGCCTTCAAGAAGGAGATGATGCCACTCACGACACCACTCTTGTCGCCTTGAACTTCGAGAGGTTCTTTTCCAGTACGGGAAATGCGAATGATCTTCTCCTTGCATAGGATCTCTGCTTGTTGTTGGGATAACCAATCCATACCAATGACTATATCAAAACTACTCAGAGTTATAGGAATGAGATCGATAGAGAAAGTCTGACCAGCGAGGATAAGATTACAACCCTGAACTATGTGTGTGGCCTCTAGACTTTTTCCATTAGCTAACTCTACGACATGTTTGGTGTTCAAAAGTGTTGGTGCGCGTTTAAGCATTTGACTAACTTTCAGAGACATATAACTGGTATCCGCACCCGAATCAAATAATACAGTAACATAAAAGTCGTCGAGAAGAAACTTACCCATAACCACATTAGGATCGTTCCTTGCATCACCCTGACCAATCACAAATGCACGACCCCTAGCACCATTGTCGTTGTTGTTTCCCCCATTTTTGTTCCCATTGCCCTGATTATTGTTGTTGTTATTCTGATTCTGGTTTAACTGGGGGCAGTTCCGCTTGAAGTGACCTTCAGCCCCACACTTAAAGCATGCCTTATTTCCTTGTTGTTGTTGTTGTGGCTGGTTTCATGGAGCTGGTGGCTGTTGTTGCTGGTTCTGATTCGCAGGCCTTGAGCTCCTGCAATCTTTAGCTTCATGACCTACCCTTAGACATCTCTGACAGCGGCCTTTACGACACTGACCACTGTGGTGTCTGTTGCACCTGTTACACAGAGGGTGAATTCCCCGATATCCACTCTGCCCCTGACCACCAGACGATTGCTGACTCGGACTCTGGTAATCACTAGTCTTGCGCTGCTGCTGTGTTTGAGACTGTATGGTAGCTGAACCCTTGCTGGAATCCCCTTCCCATTTCCACTTGTTGTCACTGGGAGTAGCAGGAGTAGCTGGAGTGGTAGCGGTAGTGGTAGCGCTGATACGTTTAGGCAGCCTGTTCTGTTCCACTGCCTGATCGGTGAGGCGATGAGCTAACTTGACGATCTGTTGAATGGTGCCAAGATTTGTTGAGGTTACGTGACTTTGAATCTCCGGCACCAGTCCATTGAGATACAGTTCGATACGCTTAATGGGAGGGTCTACCATAGTAGGACACAGAATAGCCAACTCATTCGATCTTCTGGTGTACGCTTCAATTTCTGACCCCGTCATTTTCAAGTGGTAAAACTCTACCTCCAGCTTATGAATGTCATCACGGCTACAGTATTCCTCTTTGATTAACTCTTTGAAATCATTCCAGGGTGTGGCGTTAGCAACAGCCAACCCTAACATCTGAACTTGCGCATTCCACCAAGTCAGCGCAATTCCTTCTAGAGTACCAGTGGCGTACTTCACCCTGCGAGCCTCAGGGCATTCACACATCTCAAATACTGACTCAAGCTTTTCAAACCAATGGAGGAGTCCAACTGCTCCTTCTGTACCACTGAATGTAGTAGGACGACAGTCCATGAAAGTCTTGAAGGTGCAAACAGGTGGCTGAGCGTGCTGACCTGTTGTGTATAAGAATCCAGGACAAGATTAAACACAAGAGTTGGTTTAGGAGTGTAGGATCTAAAGATCCTAGTGTGAGTTTACAATTGCAGGGTATACCTCCTGCTTGTGCGGCTGCAAGTGCCGCAACAACTCGCTCGTTAATGAGAGCCGTCAATTGGGCTTGCGTCATGTTGATACGTCCAGACATGATCTTCATATCAAAGATAACATAAGTGAGAGAGGTTCGCGAATAGTGCGATGACAGAAGAGAGTAAGCACACAAGTGTTCTCATGCAATAGTGTTACGTTAATCTAAGCATACCCTGAGCAAAGTTCTATGCAATTCTATCAAGTAGGCAATAAAACATATACCATATTACCTAGGATGTTGAGTCTTGCACGTGGAGCGAAGCGTCGTTGTGGATCGTTGAGCACTGTTCTGGTTATAGTCTGGTTTTAATAAAAACGTTTTCCCCTTATTAAAACCGAGTTCTCTATAACCAATGGATCTGATACCAATCTGTCACACCCCCAAAATCCACACGCGGAGTACCACCGCTTGGAGGCGTGACTGACCAGGATCAAGCCACCAATCATATTGAACATATAAGTAATAAGTAAAAGTAATCCATCACAATAGAATTGGTGCTAAAACAAAAGCATAGCATAGGTAGCGGAAGCATAGTTATGAACATCCAACACAAGTGTTTAGTTTAAAGAGTCATAAAGTTTTCATTAAAACATCCACAATCCGTGCCCACAACGACCGCGCCTCCCGTGCAAGCTCCAAGAGTACCTATGGTCCGGCAAGGCATGTAACAGAGAGTCAACAACTAGTTGAGCGAGTTCACAGTTGATTGTTCAATTATAATGTTCGTATCGTAAATCATAAGTTCGTTTAGTAATCATGTATCGTATGTAATGGTATCGCGGCCCTCTAGGCATGTTTGCGAAGTTTAGTGGGGGTTTCCCATGTTTTCTAGACTAGTTATATTTGTATCGCGGCCCTCCAGGCATGTTTGCGAAGTTTAGTAATTGTATCGCGGCCAACCCAGGCATGTGTGCGAAGATTAGTATTTGTATCGCGGCCATCCCAGGCATGTGTGCGAAGAGTAGTGGGGGGCTTCCCATGTATTACTAGTCTAGCTGTATCTATAGGTGTCCTTCCCAACCCGAGGACAGTGGTGCGTATTCTAGTAGCGAAGTAGGTACATGAAATCATTCAATCCCATTCCCAACCCCGGGAATCCCATGCCTTGGTAAGAGTGTGAACTCACCTTGCTTTGCTCGGTATGCTAAGTATGTGCTCAAAGTAAGTCAATCTCGTCCTAAAGTGTGCACGTATACTTAATCAGTTTGTATTCAAGTTGTTTGCACGTAAACATAATCATCATGAACATCGCATCAATAACACTGAGTATCACATTGCACGTATTGGTAATCATACAAGTATTGCTTTTATACATAACAGCAGTTAACTAACCCAGTTAAGTCTTAATAGAATCAAATTACCAAACAGTTTACCCAGTCGGCGAAACACCCCTGTTTCGCCGTGAAACCCTTTGACGAAACACTTCCCTTTCGTCGTTAGATCCCTCGGCGAAACACATGTGTTTCGTCGGATCTGTTTCAGCAAAAATAAACAATGTCATGAAGATCTAAATGCCCTAGTGGCCGACATCTAGCAACCACCGCCCAACCTCATTGGACCAAAATTGCATAACCAAAGTTTCTCATTGGACCTCCAATATCAAACTCATTCACATGCTTTCTGTCAATCCCATAAATATATACACTATGACCAAGAGTGTATAATTGGTATTATTGGACCAAATAACTTGGTGGGTTTGACAACTACACACAACAATTCATTTAACATTGCAAGAATAATATCAAGGAATATTGCAGACGACAATTATAATATTAATAACAATGCAAGATATTATTGGACCAAAAAGCATAGTGGCCGACAACTATGATATCAATAATCATCCATCCAAACAAATCACGAAACTAATCACACTAACCGAGATGTTTGTAAGGGGGATTTGATCGTTCGGGAGGGCTCGGGGTACGCAGATCTGCCGTCACACAGAGGAGAGTTCTAGGGTTTCAACTTTGCTAAAGTGTGGCGAAATGAAGTTGTTCCGTGTAAAATATACACGCATAAGTGTACTGGGCATATACACGCATAAGTGTACTGGGCCCTTAATGGGCTTCGGCGAATCTGGGCTCGGCGAAACACATTTGTTTCGTCGAGATTGGGTTGACGAAACGGATCCTGTTTCGTCGGGATGTTTGTTTTTTTTTTTTGGCGAATCAACTTCTGTTTCGTCGGGTCCTTTCAGGTGTTAAACAGTTCAAGTGTTTTTCTAAAATACTAAGTCTCATGTTTTAATATCAATCACATACATGCAGGATTCACAATACCATACGTTTCATGTTATAATCTAAATCACATAAACATGTAACAATCATAGTGCCTTTCATTATAATATAACGTGTATAGTTACAAGTCAAACAACTAAACAGTCAAAGTCAACGTGCATTTAATGCGAAAGTGAAAGTTGGAAACTCGAGTTGTCACAGAAACTTACAAGAATCGCGAGAAATCAAGAGAAAAGTGGGCTTGAGCGCTGGTCGAACGAGAGAGAGCTGTCACATCACTGTTGTGATGTGACAGGGGGTATTTATAGGTTGCCAAAAGAGGAAAGAGGAGCCAAGTGTCGGATCGGATGACACTTCGATCGGTTGGCCATCCGATCGGATGGTCATCCGTTCGGATGACCATTCGTTTGAACGGTCATTCGATCGACTGGCTCCGGCGAGTTGCTTTTCGATGTTTCGTTTCATGCGTTGCGCATTGCGATGTGTTTATGCTAGCATTGATTAAGCGATGCAATAGATTAACAATAGTCACACAAATACTATATCTAACATACAATCATCCTAAATAACCTGTGTTTAGCGTTTACGATTTGCGTTGCGATATAGTTGCGATTGCGTTTCGATTAATCACCATAAACATAAAGTAAACATGCACAAGTAACACATAAATAACACACACACGTAAAACAATATCCAGAACGCATAATTCGAGTTGCGAATGCGATTTCGATGCGATTAGCGATAAAGAGATAAAACATGTGATGAAACCTCGATTATTCACAGATACTCCACATAATACAACTATAGTCAAATAAAATAAAAGATTCGATTACAAGTCAAAGTGTACAATCCATAGTTAAGCAAGGAGTGACAGATCGCAATTAGCAATCTTATCTTCCTTTGATTTTGACTTTGACTTTCGTAACACGGGGTGTTACAGCCTCCCTTTCTTAAGGGAATTTCGTCCCGAAATTAGGCCTTAGCTGTAACAAACAACTGCGGGTACTTCGCCTTCATGTCACTTTCGAGTTCCCAGGTGAACTCTGCGCCACGTTTGCCTTCCCAGCGAACCTTCACAATGGGAATGCGTGAGCGCCTGAGCTTCTTGGTTTCCTGGTCCATGATCTCGACAGGCTTCTCCACGAAGTGTAATGTTTCGTCCACTTGTAGATCCTTAAGTGGTGTTGGTCCCCTTTGATGGCCCTGTTCGAACGGTGCAACTTTCTCCGCTCGTTGAGACGGGTGTTTGTGGAGTATATAAATATTCGAAAGAGTAAAAAATATAGACAGTGAGAGCGATATATCTTCAATAATTAATTCTTATTAATTAAAGAAGAAGGGGTCGATCCGAGAATTAACTCAAATCTAAATGTCACTCCCTGGGCCAAACCAGGGGGTAAACTCTCATGAAAACTCTATATGAAATATTATAATACAAAAGCACACATAATTCCTACGAAGGAATCATGTATTTATAGAGAAATTCATAAGCCTATCTCAAATGTGATTGGTTGTTGGTATGTGTGCCCATCCAGTTGCATGTGTCTTATCTTTTATCCACCAACTTGTTTCTTTTCTAGTGAAACCTTCACATATTAATATTTTCCTTTTCTTTTATGTGAGAGCTTTTCACAACTTGAGATAATATCTTTCTGATGAAAAGAATCAAAAAGAAAAGATTCCTTTCTTTTCTTTACAAAAGGAAAAGATTCCTTTTTAACTTTCTGATGATTTCTTTTCCAAAAGGAAAATTCCTTTTTCTTTTCATCAGTAATGCATTTCATTCTTTAGAAATGCTTTCTTTTTCTAATGAAAGCTTTTTCATTAGTAAAGATATTTAATGTGTTAATAAGATGTATTATTTTATTAACACAATTCTTTGACTTTGTATCTTGTAAACTTCATAATGTTTCGCTAATACTTTGAAATCTTGTAATCTTTGTCGAGATCTTTAATCAAAGAATTTAGAAGCTTCATAATTTTTTCTTTCTCGGTCTTCATATTTAGAGCTTCTGGGACGGTTCGTTGGTCGCTTCGTGTTGACGGATTTATTTCTAAGTAACTTAAACTATTTTTAACAACAAATACAATAAAGTTTCCTAACAGTCACCCCCTATTTGTTGTTAAAAATACAAACAATGCACTTATTACTTAGAAATAACAAATAAACTTTCTGAAGATATATCTTTCTTTTCCTCTTGGCACGTTATCATGTAGGCATTTTTTTTTGTGATATTCGTTGACTGTATCTTCATTGGCATGGAAGTTTATTTGGCAAACGTCCGACTTTTTATGGATGATCATCTGATTACATTTCATTTGTTGTTATAATTCTTCACCTCGATTTATATTTCCACCTAAATGTAAGCATTATATCTTGTATCCCTACCAACTAGGATATAAGTGTCTTCTATCCAATATAGGATAAGTGTTTAGGCTGTCGATTAATGAGGCTTCAAAAAATAACGAATCATGCAAGCTATAAAAAATGATCTTGAACCGTCGAGGTTTTTTTTTCGGAATATCTGATAAATCTGATGAAATTTCTGATAAAACCGAGTAAAAAAACGTTTTTTTTTACAGAATTTCTGATATTTTCTGATCAATCTGATCACATTTCTGATAAAATAATCAGAAAATCTGATAAAAAAAATTTTAAACAGAATTTCTGATGGAATCTGATAATTCTAATGAAATTTATGATAAAATAATCAGAAAATCTGATAAAAGTTTTTTTTAACAGAATTTCTGATGGAATCTGATAATTCTGATGATATTTCTGATAAAAAATCTGAAAATCTGAAAAAAAGTTTTTTTTTTAACAGAAAATCTGACGAATGCATCAGAAAATTCGATTCGATTTTTTTTTTAAGATGAGAGGGAATAAGTAAAGAAAAGAAATATTACTTATACATATTCTTCTGGTAGAAGCCTAAGTACATGTTCTTTTCTTCAAGGAATATTTTGTGAAAACTTTTTAAAAGATAATAATTATGAGTATGTTTTCTAAAGTTTCACATAGTTTTTTTTAATCTCTTTTTATCATTATCATTCTTTTTTTTTAAAGATTAACTAACCAGAATTTAGAGTTATTTCATTAAATAAGATACGAACAAACTTTCTTTTATCTGAAACTCTCTTTTTAGATGTCAAAATTTTTCTTTCTGATAAACTAAAGTTCATTTATCTTTGTTTAACTCCCTTTTTTTTGTGTTTTTTTTAATATCTTTTTTCTACACCTCTTTTTATACCAAAAAAAATACTAATAGAGATAATAAAGATAATAGTAATAAAAGCAATAGTAAAGAAAGTAACTGAAAAAAAAAATAATAGCTCTACTACATGCTTTATTTTTTTTTGGATCTGGAAAAAAAATTCTTTTTACCTTTAACAGATCAAGAATATACGTCTCTCTTACAGGAGCAAGGGATCTTGGAAATAACTTATCCAATCTGCTCTGATACCACTTGTTGGTCCCCTTTGACGGCCCTGTTCGAACGATGCAACTTTCTTCGCTCGTTGAGACGGGTGTTTGTGGAGTATATAAATATTCAAAAGAGTAAAAACTATAGACAGTGAGAGCGATATATCTTCAATAATTAATTCTTATTAATTAAAGAAGAAGGGGTCGATCCGATAATTAACTCGAATCTAAATGTCACCCCCTGGGCCAAACCAGGGGGTAAACTCTCATGAAAACTCTATATGAAATATTATAATACAAAAGCACACGTAATTCCTACGAAGGAATCATGTATTTATAGAGAAATTCATAAGCCTATCTCAAATGTGATTGGTTGTTGGTATGTGTTGTCACACCCCCAAAATCCACCATGCGGAGTACCACCGCTTGGAGGCGTGACATGACCAGGATCGAGCCACCAATCATATTGAACATCGTAATTAAGTAAATAAAACCAACCACAATACGATTGGTGACCAAAGTTAGTTAACCATGTAAAGTTTAAACAGCGGAAGCATAAAAGTAAATCCAAAAGCATAAGTCCATAGTTTATAAGTTAAAGTTCAAAACACTAGTTTAATAAGTTCATAAGGATTTAAATAATAAGTACGGAACATAACAGTCCGTACACCACAACGACTCCTTCCTCGTGCAAGCTCCAAGCGTTTAGTGACCTGTAAGGCATGTAACAACGAGTCAACAACAAAGTTGAGTGAGTTCACGTTTGGTTGTTTAGTTTTAAGTTGTTTTCTGAAAAACGTGGTTTGACTTTCGTTGGCGTAATTGCCGTGGGGGTTACCCCGTAGTTGAAAGTATGTTTAACCAGTTCCTTTTCATTACCCAAACCATAACCATAATTAGTGGGGGCTTCCCATTATGTATGTTACTAGACTAGGCGTATCCATAAGTCTCCTTCCCAATCCGAGGACGGTGTTAAGTATGAGTGTACGTAGGTTTTACGTACGTGTCCTTCCCAATCCTAGTACAGTAGTAGGTGTGAGTGTACGTAGGTTTTACGTACGTGCCCTTCCCAATCCGAGGACAGTAGTAAGTATGAATGTACGTAAGTTTTACGTACGTGCCCTTCCCAATCCGAGGACAGTAGTAAGTGTGAGTGTACGTAGGTTTTACGTACGTGCCCTTCTCAATCCGAGGACAGTAGTAGGTAGTCTAGTAGTGTTGATAATATAAATAGTTATTCAATCCCATTCCCAACCACCGGGAATCCCATGCCTTAGTAAGGGTGTGAACTCACCTCGATTTGCTCGGTTAGATTCTCAGTATAGCTAACAGTCAGGGTCGGTCAATCACGTCCTAATATGATTACCAGTTAGTCATTTAGTGATTTTCAAACAGAGCACACAGTTCCTACACGTATCTAGCACATAGCATGCATTACTTTAGCTGTTTATGCCCATGTATGTTTCCCATCCATTCCCCACTCATAAACAAACATACGATAATGCACATAACACTTATAACATGTTAAATCGTTCACAGATAGCATACTCGACATTTAGACACTCAAATTTCAGCTTATGTCATTTCAGCATAAATATTTCAAAACTGGCTGTTTTTGGACATTTTAATAAAATAGTTAACTTATTCCAAAAATTCCCAAATTTTTACAGAATGTCATAAACATTCCATATTTATATGTGTAAAAATATCGGGGCCCAGTTCATTACCAATGTTTTATAAATATTCATTTTCCCGGACTGAACTCAGATTTATCTTTTTCTGACCACAGTCCACGGAACAATTTATTAAAAATTCATCAAGAGTCTGATTTACAAAATTCCACTGGGGTAATTACAAATACATTAATTTTCATTTACAGTAAAAATTTCATGATCCGACTCTACACAGAATACAAGTTATAACAGAAAATACAACACCCATTTATTGCTGTAAAAACTCAGGTTAAGCTGCTGTTACAAATTGGTTCTTTAAAAATAGTAAACGAAGTCCAAAAATTACGATTCTGGTGCCATTAGAACCGTATTTTATAACACATAAATCTAGGCTTCAGAAAACACATTTTTTGTTAAGTTATGGCCTGTTTACAGCCAACTGAAGTTGGCTGTAAAGTATGGACAGATTTCTGTTTTCACTTTCTAACTTACTAACTTGTGTTCGATTGATTCCGTTAATCATGTTTAGTGACCACAACAACATCACATATTAATATTACACAGCAAAACATCAGATAATCAAGCAATAATCATAATCACACAAGATCTACATGATTTACACTACTATTCATCCATTAACCACTTTGTTTATATTCTTATTATTATTTTTTTTTTGTAGACTTTTAGATTAGAATTTTAGTGTTTATGATTTTTAACCGACAAACTTCATATTAACCACTTTAGATTAGATCACTAGGGTGTTTAGAGTCACTTACTACTAGCTCGAGGCTAGGGAAGAAACTAGTCGAAAAACGGGTGGTTAATAGCGTTGAGGTGAGGTCCTTGCGATTCCGTGAACACCGGGCTTCCTTATACGAGCTCTAACACCTTTGAATTATGTAGATTTGCCAAAATAAAAAAATTGGAAAGTGGTGGGGTGTGTTGTGGTCTTCGGCCGGTTGTAAGAAGAGAGGGAAAGATGGATTTTTTTTTTGTGACTTGTGAAGTGATTATGTGAAGTGAAGTGGTCTAGCATGTACTTATATAAACCATCTTCCACTATTGTCCATTAGTCCTTATGTAGTTTAGATACTAAACCAAGCAATTAAAATAATCTTAAATGTAAGGGTGTGTCCCCTGCTTGGGGACCGATTTGTTCATGGGGGTGGGTCTTTAGTTGGATTTCAACTAATAAGGTTAAGTGGTAGTTAGTTAATTAGGTGCCTAAAATTAGTTATTTGTGTGTAATGTTTTGTAACGGGTGTTAGGGTATTCGGGGACCCTAACTGGCTCAGAAACAGAAAAACAATGTCAATGTCAATATTTTTATGTTCCGGGTTAAGTTCGGTTGTTCGGTTGGATACTGTTCCGTTAAAGCGCTTAATTAATCCGTAAGCGTCCTATATATATATAAGTTCGGTTGTTCGGTTGGATACTGTTCCGTTAAAGCGCTTAATTAATCCGTAAGCGTCCTATATATATATATATATATATATATATATATATATTTTGTGACGTTTTTACTTTTCAATACTCAGGAAATCATAACGGACTGTTTAGTAACTTTTCTGTATTCTATTAGTATGTTAATAAATACATGTAAGTATAACACAGATATCAGAAAGCAGTTAAGTAATTCCACACAGTCGTCAAGCACTTTAATTATCAATAATAAATTGTACGGAATACATGGGATTTTGAGGGTTGTCACATTCTCCCCCTGTTAAGAGAATTTCGTCCCGAAATTTAGCGCGTAGTTACTGAGGAACCTAGTTAAGTTGCGTTGTTTTCCTGGTTTTCCTGGGGTGTCACATCATCCCCCCGTTGATTTGGAATTTCGTCCCGAAATTCTGTAGTAGCTTCAGCCTCAGTAGCGGTTGCGTTTTTCTTAAACAGTTGCGGATACTTGAGTTTCATTTGGTCTTCTCGTTCCCAGGTATACTCTGGGCCACGACGAGCATTCCAACGAACTCGGACCAGAGGTATCCTGGTATGCTTGAGGATCTTAACGTCTCGATCCATAATCTCTACTGGTTCCTCGACAAATCGCAGCTGGTCGTCGATTGTGAGTTCCTTAAGAGGAACTACGAGGGTCTCATCTGACAGACACTTCTTCAGATTTGACACGTGGAATACGTTGTGAACTCCGCTGAGTTTTTCGGGTAGATTCAACCTGTAGGCTACCTTGCCAATTTTCTCAATGACTTCGAATGGTCCGACATAACGCGGATTGAGTTTTCCTCGTTTGCCAAAGCGGACTACACCTTTCCAAGGTGAGACTTTGAGTAGCACTCGATCCCCAACCTGGAGCTCGAGTGGTTTTCTTCCCTTATCAGCATAGCTTTTCTGACGGTCACGAGCTGCCGCCATTCGCTGTCGTATCTGAGCAATTCTCTCGGTGGTATCTATCACAAGTTCTGGGCCAGTGATTTGGCTGTCACCAACTTCTGCCCAACAGAGAGGTGATCGGCATTTGCGTCCGTACAATGCCTCGAACGAAGCAGCCTGGATGCTGGTGTGGTAGCTGTTGTTATACGAAAACTCCACTAGTGGGAGGTGCTTTTCCCAGCCATTACCAAAATCGATTACACATGCCCTAAGCATGTCTTCAAGGGTTTGGATGGTGCGTTCAGATTGCCCATCCGTCTGTGGGTGATAAGCGGTGCTCATATCTAAACGTGAGCCAAAAGACTTGTGCATTGCTTGCCACAGTTCTGAAGTAAAACGCGCATCACGATCAGATATAATAGAGGTTGGCACTCCGTGCCTTGACACTACTTCCTTTAGGTAAATGTCTGCAAGAGTAGAAAACTTATCCGTTTCTTTGATAGCCAGAAAATGTGCAGACTTGGTCAGTCGATCTACGATCACCCAAATGGTATCGTTTCCGCGTTGAGATCTGGGTAGGCCAGTAACAAAATCCATGGAAATTTGCTCCCACTTCCATTTAGGTATCTCTGGTTGTTGAAGTAGGCCTGATGGTTTCTGATATTCAGTCTTGACTCTCGCACAAGTCAAGCACTTACTGACGTAGGTTGCTATGTGGGCTTTCATGCCAGGCCACCAATACGTAGTCTTGAGGTCGTGGTACATTTTATCCGAACCAGGATGTACCGAATAACGAGACTTGTGCGCTTCGTCCATCACAAGCTCGCGTAAGTTTCCATAAAGAGGAACCCATATGCGCCCTGTTACATAGTAAGCGTCGTCTTCCTTTTGTTCTAGCCGTTGTCTCGATCCTCGTAGGGATTCAGCCCTAATGTTCTCTGCTTTCAATGCTTCGACCTGAGCATCACGAATCTGAGAGGGGAGGTTGGATTGGATGGTAAGCTGTAAAGCACGTACACGCTTAGGTATAGTATCCTTTCGACTGAGGGCGTCAGCCACAACATTGGCTTTGCCCGGGTGGTACTTGATAGCGCATTCATAATCTTTCAGGAGCTCAACCCACTGGATTTGACGCATGTTTAACTCCTTCTGCTTGAAGATATGCTCGAGACTCCTGTGATCAGTGTAAATGGTGCACTTGGTACCGTACAGGTAATGTCTCCATATCTTAAGCGCGAAAACAACTGCTCCCAGCTCCAGATCGTGAGTAGTGTAATTTCTTTCGTGAACCTTAAGTTGGCGTGATGCGTAGGTAATGACCTTGTCACATTGCATCAATACGCAACCAAGTCCTTGGATGGAAGCGTCGCAGTAAACCACAAAATCTTATGTGCCTTCAGGCAATGAGAGGATAGGCGCGCTACAAAGTCTATCTTTCAAGTGCTGAAACGCAGATTCCTGTGCATCACCCCAGCAATAGCTGACACCCTTCTGAGTCAGTGAAGTGAGAGGTTGCGCAATCTTTGAGAAATCCTTGATAAACCTTCTGTAATATCCTGCCAATCCCAAGAATTGGCGGATTTCTGATGGTGTGCGGGGTGCAGGCCAGTTCTTGATCGAGTCAACCTTGGATAGATCAACATGAATCCCATCCTTGTTTACTACGTGGCCTAGAAAGTGGACTTCGCGAAGCCAGAAGTCACATTTCGAAAACTTGGCATACAACTGCTCTTTTCGAAGAAGTTCCAGCATAAGTCGTAGATGCTGCTCGTGTTCCTCCTGACTCTTAGAATAGATCAGGATATCATCGATGAACACAATAACGAACTTATCCAGGTAAGGTTTGCATACTCGGTTCATGAGATCCATGAAGACCGCTGGTGCATTCGTCAAACCGAAAGGCATGACCAGAAACTCGTAATGGCCGTAGCGAGTTCTGAATGCTGTTTTGGAGACATCCTCCTCTCGGACTCTCAGCTGATGGTACCCCGATCTCAAATCAATCTTAGAGTAATAGCTCGACCCTTGCAACTGGTCAAACAAGTCGTCAATACGTGGAAGAGGATAACGATTCTTCACAGTCACCTTGTTAAGTTCGTGATAGTCAATACACATTCTAAAAGTACCATCTTTCTTCTTTACGAACAAGACTGGAGCTCCCCAGGGCGAAGAGCTAGGACGTATGAAACCCTTTTTCAAGAGTTCTTGTCGTTGCGTGGACAATTCTTCTAGTTCTGATGGAGCTAGACGATAAGGTGCTCGAGCTATGGCGCTGCTCCTGGAGCTAGCTCGATTTGAAACTCAACCTGACGATGACGCGGAAGACCAGGTAATTCCTCAGGAAATACCTCAGGAAAAATCACGTACAATAGGAATGTCTTCCATCTTCCTTTCTTCCGAGGATGTGTCAGTAACGAGTGCCAGAATGGCAGTGTGGCCCTTTCGCAAACACTTCTGGGCCTTAAGGAAAGAGATAATGCCTTCGACAGCACCACTCTTGTCGCCATGAATCACGAGGGGTTCTTTACCAGAACGAAGGATGCGGACAATCTTTTCATTGCAAAGAATTTCCGCTTACTGATGAGATAACCAATCCATCCTAATAACAACGTCGTTCATCGATAGGAGTGTTACATCGATATGGTTGGCACAACCAGAACTAGCAGAAAGAGGATGACCGTCGTACAGGTTTGTAGTGTTAAGGTTCACTGAAATTTCCGTCGAAGTTGTTGGGCTCCCGTCATGCGAAGGGGGAAGAATTCACCTTGATCAATGAACTTAGATGAGTTTGCAGTTTATCGAGTCGGTAAGCAACCAAATTTAGAGGAGTTTACTTAGGTCGGGCGAATGAATCCAAAATACGTCTGCGTAGTCGTGAGGTTCCCAAGAAAAGACTCGAAAACGTGTTCAAGAGATTATGATCGTATCAACAATACATCACCATTCTCAAGGTTTCGAGGAGGGGTCACCGATGATCGGGAGTCAAGCCTTCCAACTTTTCTAAACCAGAGGGTGTTCGTTTCGGTGCCTCAGCATGGAGAAGCGAGAACGTAATGTCACTGTGGTAAGAGAGTGATGGTTTGGTCTAAGCCAATGGTAGAAATTGGACATATCATTAATCAACAATCATGTGTCAGTGCAAAAGCTAGCGCAAGGATTCTGCCTATTAAGGAAGACTATCATGGAATTTAAAATACGACCCTTGTAGTGTAGGAGGGGTAGGGTAGACGTATAGGTCATCGTGTTCGCCTGTAGGTTATGCGATCCGTAACTCCGTCCTCGAATGTCCTGAAGATAATCCCATCAGTAAAGGCATCCATTCGTTAAGTGGGGTATACGAGAGAGCTAATCAAGTAGAATAAGAATAAACCATTCAACAGGGTAATAAGGTAGTCTTGTGATTGGTGAAAATCGTGGTATGGTTGTTGGTGTTTCATTAAATCGGTTGTCAATCGAAGCGATAGGGAATTAATGAGGTTCGTGCGAAGAATCGAGTGAAAACAGGTGTCCAACAATGGCTGAAGGATTTGACCAGCTAATCTGTTGTCTAGAAGTAATCTCCAGTAGTGGTGCGGGGTGGCATGGCACAAAAAGGGAAGTTCGTTGCATCGTGGTCGCGCGAGTGTATCACTTGTCCAAAACAGAGTAAGGTTCCGTGTTGCATAACGACAAACGCGTGTAACTGTGACTGCTTCGCTTCTGGCAATGATGACAGGTGAAGGTGATAAAGTTGGTCAACCGAGATGCGTGGGTTTTGTTCTCCTAAGCCCGAGTTCGTGCAAGCCAGGTCTGGTCTTCGTGGATGTCGACGTACGAACCGACGGTACGGAGGGTCAGATGGCGACGTCGTGTCGAGGTAAACGTGTGAGTAGATAGAATGCATAAACAGCCGTTGTAGCGGGGTGACAAGAAATCGAGAAAGAATTTGACCACCATTCGTCAAATTTCATGTAAACAATTGTGTGTCATAAAGAACACAATAGGGCTAATAGACAACATGCTGCTTTCCTAATTAAGCATACTATAACATCACATCATGCAAAAGTAGTCTAGCAAGTAGATAATATAAACTCAAATCATACCACCTAGTGTGTTGAGCCTTGCACGTGGAGCGAAGCATCGTTGTGGATCGTTGAGCACTGTACAGGTTATAGTCTGGTTTTATCAAAAAGCCTTTCCCTTTTTAAAACCAAGTTCACTATAACCAATGGCTCTGATACCAATCTGTCACACCCCCAAAATCCACCATGCGGAGTACCACCGCTTGGAGGCGTGACATGACCAGGATCGAGCCACCAATCATATTGAACATCGTAATTAAGTAAATAAAACCAACCACAATACGATTGGTGACCAAAGTTAGTTAACCATGTATAGTTTAAACAGCGAAAGCATAAAAGTAAATCCAAAAGCATAAGTCCATAGTTTATAAGTTAAAGTTCAAAACGCTAGTTTAATAAGTTCATAAGGATTTAAATAATAAGTACGGAACATAACAGTCCGTACACCACAACGAATCCTTCCTCGTGCAAGCTCCAAGCGTTTAGTGACCTGTAAGGCATGTAACAACGAGTCAACAACAAAGTTGAGTGAGTTCACGTTTGGTTGTTTAGTTTTAAGTTGTTTTCTGAAAAAACGTGGTTTGACTTTCGTTGGCGTAATTGCCGTGGGGGTTACCCCGTAGTTGAAAGTATGTTTAACCAGTTCCTTTTCATTACCCAAACCATAACCATAATCAGTGGGGGCTTCCCATTATGTATGTTACTAGACTAGGCGTATCCATAAGTGTCCTTCCCAATCCGAGAACGGTGTTAAGTATGAGTGTACGTAGGTTTTACGTACGTGCCCTTCCCAATCCGAGGACAGTAGTAGGTGTGAGTGTACGTAGGTTTTACGTACGTGCCCTTCCCAATCTGAGGACAGTAGTAAGTATGAATGTACGTAAGTTTTACGTACGTGCCCTTCCCAATCCGAGGACAGTAGTAAGTGTGAGTGTACGTAGGTTTTACGTACGCGCCCTTCTCAATCCGAGGACAGTAGTAGGTAGTCTAGTAGTGTTGATAATATAAATAGTTATTCAATCCCATTCCCAACCACCGGGAATCCCATGCCTTAGTAAGTGTGTGAACTCACCTCGATTTGCTCGGTTAGATTCTCAATATAGCCAACACTCAGGGTCGGTCAATCACGTCCTAATATGATTACCAGTTAGTCATTTAGTGATTTTCAAACAGAGCACACAGTTCCTACACGTATCTAGCACATAGCATGCATTACTTTAACTGTTTATGCCCATGTATGTTTCCCATCCATTCCCCACTCATAAACAAATATACGATAATGCACATAACACTTATAACATGTTAAATCGTTCACAGATAGCATACTCGACATTTAGACACTCAAATTTCAGCTTATGTCATTTCAGCATAAATATTTCAAAACTGGCTGTTTTCGGACATTTTAATAAAATAGTTAACGTATTCCAAAAATTCCCAATTTTTTACAGAATGTCATAAACATTCCATATTTTATTGTGTAAAATATCGGGGCCCAGTTCATTACCAATATTTTATAAAAATTCATTTTCCCGGACTGAACTCAGATTTATCTTTTTCTGACCACAGTCCACGGAACAATTTATTAAAAATTCATCGAGAGTCCGATTTACAAAATTCCAGTGGGGTAATTACAAATACATCAGTTGTCATTTACAGTAAAAATTTCATGATCCGACTCTACACAGAATACAAGTTATAACAGAAAATACAACACCCATTTATTGCTGTAAAAACTCAGCATAAGCTGCTGTTACAAATAGGTTCTTTAAAAATAGTAAACGAAGTCCAAAAATTACGATTCCGGTGCCATTAGAACCGTATTTTATAACACATAAATCTAGGCTTCAGAAAACACATTTTTCGTTAAGTTATGGCCTGTTTAGAGCCAACTGAAGTTGGCTGTAAAGTATGGACAGATTTCTGTTTTCACTTTCTAACTTACTAACTTGTGTTCGATTGATTCCGTTAATCATGTTTAGTGACCACAACAACATCACATATTAATATTACACAGTAAAACATCAGATAATCAAGCAATAATCATAATCACACAAGATCTACATGATTTACACTAATATTCATCCATTAACCACTTTGTTTATATTATTATTATTATTTTTTTTTTTGTAGACTTTTAGATTAGAATTTTAGTGTTTATGATTTTTAACCGACAAACTTCATATTAACCACTTTAGATTAGATCACTAGGGTGTTTAGAGTCACTTACTACTAGCTCGAGGCTAGGGAAGAAACTAGTCGAAAAACGGGTGGTTAATAGCGTTGAGGTGAGGTCCTTGCGATTTCGTGAACACCGGGCTTCCTTATACAAGCTCTAACACCTTTGAATTATGTAGAGTTGCCAAAATAAAAAAATGGAAAGTGGTGGGGTGTGTTGTGGTCTTCGGCCAGTTGTAAGAAGAGAGGGAAAGATGGATTTTTTTTTTTGTGACTTGTGAAGTGATTATGTGAAGTGAAGTGGTCTAGCATGTACTTATATAAACCATCTTCCACTATTGTCCATTAGTCCTTATGTAGTTTAGATACTAAACCAAGCAATTAAAATAATCTCAAATGTAAGGGTGTGTCCCCTGCTTGGGGACCGATTTGTTCATGGGGGTGGGTCTTTAGTTGGATTTCAACTAATAAGGTTAAGTGGTAGTTAGTTAATTAGGTGCCTAAAATTAGTTATTAGTGTGTAATGTTTTGTAACGGGTGTTAGGGTATTCGGGGACCCTAACTGACTCAGAAACAGAAAAACAATGTCAATGTCAGTATTTTTATGTTCCGGGTTAAGTTCGGTTGTTCGGTTGGATACTGTTCCGTTAAAGCGCTTAATTAATCCGTAAGCGTCCTATATATATATATATATATGTATATATATATATGTATATATATATATATATTTTTTGACGTTTTTACTTTTCAATACTCAGGAAATCATAACGGACTGTTTAGTAACTTTTATGTATTCTATTAGTATGTTAATAAATACATGTAAGTATAACACAGATATCAGAAAGCAGTTAAGTAATTCCACACAGTCGTCAAGCACTTTAATTATCAATAATAAATTGTATGGAATACATGGGATTTTGAGGGTTGTCACATTCTCCCCCTGTTAAGAGAATTTCGTCCCGAAATTTAGCGCGTGGTTACTGAGGAAGCTAGTTAAGTTGTGTTGTTTTCCTGGTTTTCCTGGGGTGTCACATGTGTGCCCATCCAGTTGCATGTGTCTTATCTTTTATCCACCAACTTGTTTCTTTTCTAGTGAAACCTTCACATATTAATATTTTCCTTTTCTTTTATGTGAGAGCTTTTCACAACTTGAGATAATATCTTTCTGATGAAAAGAATCAAAAAGAAAAGATTCCTTTCTTTTCTTTACAAAAGGAAAAGATTCCTTTTTAACTTTCTGATGATTTCTTTTCCAAAAGGAAAATTCCTTTTTCTTTTCATCTGTAATGCATTTCATTCTTTAGAAATGCTTTCTTTTTCTAATGAAAGCTTTTTCATTAGTAAAGATATTTAATGTGTTAATAAGATTTATTATCTTATTAACACAATTCTTTGACTTTGTATCTTGTAAACTTCATAATGTTTCGCTAATACTTTGAAGTCTTGTAATCTTTGTCGAGATCTTTAATCAAAGAATTTAGAAGCTTCATAATTTTTTCTTTCTCGGTCTTCATATTTAGAGCTTCTGAGACGGTTCGTTGGTCGCTTCGTGTTGACGGATTTATTTCTAAGTAACTTAAACTATTTTTAACAACAAATACAATAAAGTTGCCTAACAAGTGGAACATGTAAATCCTGCTCGGCCAGACACTTTCTGAGGTTCGAAACGTGGAAAGTCGGGTGGACATTGCTAAGTTCCTCCGGTAGTTCGAGTCTGTAGGCCACCTTACCGATCCTTTCCAGAATCTTAAAGGGTCCAACATATCGAGGCGTGAGCTTTCCTTTCTTGCCGAATCTGATCACACCCTTCCAAGGTGATACCTCTAGGATTACGTGATCGCCAACGTCAATTTAAAGGGGCTTGCTGTCACACCCTGACTTTTGCAGAAGCGTGATTATGTGTGACTTGTTTAATATCATTGCATTCAACCATAACAAACAACTATATGATAAAGTCCAAGATGATAATCCATTGATAGTTTTAAAACATTACAATCAACATTGTTTTAAATCCCAAAACACAGACTTCAAGTTCAGAATACAACACCAACAGGTTTTAAGTTCCATAAGGACTTCACAAAAGACGCTAAAAAAAGCTAGGCTTTGAACTATGTATCTTACCCAGGATAAGATACACAATCCAAACCCTTAGACACCGGATGGCATCTTTTATCTTGATCAACACTTGAAAACTTCCAACGCCCGCCAGATCTATATTTAATTTCCTGAAATACATGTAGTTTGAAAACATCAACAAAAGTTGAGCGAGTTCACGTGTTTTGTAAGTGCGCACGAATAAACCTTATAATCCTTGTAAGTATGTATATTTTTGTAAACCGGTATGAAAGCAATCAAAGAAAACAGATCAATTAATGGTTTGCAAGGCCATTAATATATGTGACGTGATGCAGGAAGGCTCAACCCTAGCAGATTTTGTACCGAGCCTCCGGCTGTAAGACATAGTCACCTCATGGTCCAACCCGCTGGCTCATGGGCGAGGCTCGCAACACCCAATAGATCTATCACTCATGTCCCTCGGTCCTACTATGAGGATTAATGGTCTTAAGCGTTGTACCCACCACTTACATGATCTAGCAGTACCTTTCCTTAGCTAACCATACCAAATGTAAACGTATGTAAACCATTTGTAACATGTACTTCACCCCCGAAGTTATAAAACCAAAAACAGTTAAAAGAAAAGGGGGACATGAACTCACAGTTTTTGCGTACTTCAATTCAATCCGCCGTAACTCACAGCTGATACTCGTTCACACGACTTCCTACAAACGTACTACGGTTTATTAGACGGGTGGGTCGTGCCTTGACCTTTTAGTCTTAATTAGTGTCTTTGAGTTACGTTTCATTGTGTTATAGAAATTATCCCAAGTTATATAATTATTTGTTAAAATAATAAATATTTTAACTTAAATTATATTTATTAAATTTTGGAATAATTGTTAAAGTAATATATTTTAACTTGTCACATTTATGTATTTGTACATGTATAACTTCCCAAGTATGGGTGTATTCGTACTCATATTCCAAAACTTGTATATTTTTGCCAAGTATCGGTGGCGTATTCCGGTGTGTGTTTATACGTACGAGAATATGTATTTCTATTGTGTTTATTAAGTATCTTAAACTTAATTTGTGTATTTATTTCCCGGAATAATATTTCTAATAAAAATTCACCAATATATATTCTAAAAATATATATTTTAAGAAAGTTTACATAGAAAATTTTTCTCTTGGCAAAAATATTTATATTTTCATATAAACCACAAACATAATATATTTTCAAGTTTAACTTAGAAAATATGTATAAATCTATTTTTCACCCAAAAATAATATCTTCTAAGCTTATTTAAGAAAATATATATTTTCTCCCAAAAATAATATCTTCTAATAATTTCAAGAAAATATATATTTTTATTTACCCAAAAATAATATATTTACTTCTTGTCAAAAATATGACATATCTTTGTAGTAATTGTAAAATACTTATGAATTTATTTCCGGAATATGTATGTGAGTTATATTCCTTGTTCGGTTTGTCCAATATTTTGTGTATAAATTATATATTCATATTCTTGAAATTTTGGTAATATTTTGTATTGTAATTTTTGGTATTGGTGAGTTATATTATTTCATGTACTAAAATAGTATAACTAATACACATAATATACAAATAATCACACACATGGTGACATTTAAATATATATATTTTCCTAAATACATATTTAGTCACTTTTATTTACAAAAACCAACCTCCAATATTTTAAGTTTTGTAACAAAAATTATGGCAAACTTTATATGAAATTTATGGTTTAAAATATACTTGTAAATATTTGTTTAAAAATATTTTTCTAAGTGTTAAATTTCTAGAAAAATTTTGCCATAGTTTCCCCTAAAAATGGAGGTTTCCATGCTTTCAAAGCATATCATTTTCTTTTATAAATCAACACAATCAACAACAAATCAACCAATACTTACCAATTTGCCAAAATCAAGCATAAATTACTACTTCATGAACTTGAAAGTTTACAAAAATTTGTAGTAACTTACTAGTGTGTTTAGTAGGCCTAGTTACCCTTTAAAGTGTGGTTATTTATTTAAAAACATCATCTTTGAAGAAGTTAGATGTTTACAACTCGTAAATAATTTTTCTAAAAATATTTCTTCTTGAGTTTTTCTTGTTAAATATATATTTCTACACTTGATTAACCACTAAAAATGTGGTTAATTCCTTTAAGAACCAGGCTTAAGTAAATCTTGTATTTTTAACTTGGTTTCTTGAAAAATCATTCTTGAAATCATATGTTTACAAGACTCTTTATTCACTTTGATCATCCTTTTACAAGAAAAACAATTTACACTTCAACTTCATGATTTACACAAGGATGATCTATTGATCTACAACATAATCATCCTCTCATCTTGCTAGATTATGTCTTTAATCACCATCTAGCAAGATCACATGATGATTAACATCAATAACATGAGCATTCAACAATCAACAAGCATAACAACACTTAAACAACATGATTTCTTATGATTTTTAAGCTTATGTTTAAGTTTCATGTTCATGATTCATATTGTTCTTCAAGATTAGTTACTTGTATCATTCTTTAACCAACAAAAAAAGATGTAAAATGAAGTGTAGAATGATCTTACTACTAGCTCAAGGCTAGGGATGATCACAAGATGAAGAAGAGGTGGTTAAAAGCTTGTATGAGAGGTCCTTCAACTTCCAAGAGTTCCTAGCTTCCTTGTAGTGCTTCTTACACCTTTGTATATGTATGGAATGGATGAATGTTGAAAGATGAACATGGTGGTGTGTGGGTGGTTCTTGGCCGTGAGTGAAGGAAGAGGAAGAAAGAGTTTCAAGTGTTGAGGGTAAGTTAGAGAATGATGGTTATGATCTTAGAGGTTTACTTATAATCCACTAATACAAGTTTTCCTAAGGGTTAATATGTTGCAAAAACTAGAGACAAGATCCAATAAAATATCAAAATAAAATCAACATGTGGAGGCCACATGTTGGCCATGAATAGGTGGGAGGGGGGTCTAGACTAGGTTGTAATGGTAGTTAGGTTATCTAGTTCAAATCCAAGTGTTTAGTTAGGGTGTTTAGTTACTAGTATGTTATATAGTGGTGTTATGATGTTCGGGGACCATAACTAGCTTGGAAATGTTAAAACAATGCCTCTAGTGAAAATTTGGTGTTTCGGGTAGTGTCCGGTTGTTCGGTTGGTTACCGGTTCGTTAACGTGCTAAAATACGTAGTTTAGTGTGCTTTATGTTACCTTTTGTGACAGTTTTGATTCCCAACACTTAGGAAAGCATTCAGGACCATTTAACCATATTTCTACATGATATTAACTTGTTTAAATGTTGAATTTTGCTGAATTCTGTAGAATTCTGCAGTTTATGTAAGTTTTAGGCACTTTCCGGCACTTTAACTATCACTAGGAAGGCAGTTTTATGATCCTTACTTTCCTACACACTATACTAGTGTAACTCTTAGTTTCTGGCCCATTCTGTATCTCAATACCATGTCTGTCTATGTACTGAACTCCGTCAGCATTTTTCTAATTTGTCTGATAACTGTGCTATCTTCGTTTCGTGCATCATTTAAATCCATAAGTGTTGTATGCAATAATGATATGACATTTTGCAATATATGATGCACATGTACATATATGATAACAATAATTAGAAAACATTCATGTCATAAATGTTAAATCAGCACAGTCATTAAGCATTAATCATTGTCTAATAATTGTACGGATACATGCAAATTTGACAATTGTCACATTCTCCCCCTGTTAAGAAAATTTTGTCCTCGAAATTTAGACTACATTAACTCCTTAAGGTTATGTTATGCGTAGATGGGTATGAATAATACCAAAGTGATTAACCACGAAACCGAATCAAGACTTATTCAAACCAGGTGAATCCAAGGACATATTATAACAATAAGAACCCAACAGTTAAAGGTATGTGTTTCAGAATTTGGTGTGAAAGGATACGAGACGTATAGGTGTATAACCTAGTGTAACTTAGTTAACAGGGGTTCAACAAAAGAGGAGTTTCGACTGATAGAATTCCAAATGATCATTTACGATATGCAAATGAGTTCTAGAAACAATAACATCCGCTAGAAGAACTTAGAATCAGCAAGCTCGAATGTAATAGTAACATGAAAACGTTCCGTCCACTTTCGAACAAATAAATGGATAAAATTAGTGTGTTGACATTATTGAATTGTGAGAATACACCGAAATGATATAAAATTGAATCTGGTGTATCATTGTCTTATTACATAATTGCATTAAGAGTGACGAGTAAAAAAAATATACGTAGTTTCGTATGAAAAGGTTGACCATGATTAGCACAAGCTACAAGTTTATACCGACGCCACAAGGTGTCGTAGTGAATGACATAATTCAATAATAGCGGTGACCGAACAAGTTCACCGTGTTTGGACTCAAATGAAAGCGCACTGAAGCAAATCTGAAGATTTGATTTAAACAACGTCATAGGGTTTTCAATTGAATATGGAACATCAAAGAACTACTGTTTCCGATCGAAGATGAAAAAAAAACAATAAATACTGCAAGGCATTCGATCGATAATGAAAGAACCGTTAGGAGGTACACTGGAATATAAAATGAATTTATGTACCATTGTCTTAACACACGATTGTGTTAAGACTGCTTTAATCATGATAAAATAGAGCCAATTTAGAACATGCCAATGAATAAATAATTAAGTCAGTGCATGAGATGCGTAAACGAGATTAGCACAGGCTTCAAATTAACGAGACACCACCACAAGGTATTGGAACCAACAGACGACTTAATGGAGCCGTAGACCAAACAAGTCTACTACGACTCGGGACAAAAGAAACACTTGCAAAAATGAATTTGAATATGATGCTCTCAATACATCATATGGTGTCTTGAATTGAATATGCAAAATGGACAAGTTCAAGCAATTGAACTTGGTTTCAGTGCAATCTGACAATAAATGTACGTATCGACATGGGAATTTCGGCATGGTTACAAAGATAAACCATGTATGTAACTGGAAGGAAAAGAAATTTCAAGAAGGTTTCGTTGACTCGATATCAAGGAGTCAATACTTACAATAATGCAGACTATCCGGGTCACAAGGCGATAACTGAATGTAGCGAAATGATATTTGTAACTTTGATGAAGACGATCATTAGAAGGGAAGCCACATGCGTAACAAACGATTGCATGTGTATTATATGAAATGATCATGCACTGAAGCAAATGAGTGTTCGTTCTAATGAAGAAAATTGTCGCGATGCAACCACCATTAAGAGGAGTAGAGATGTAAAAATCTACTTGCTAGATGCAAAAGTGGAAATTTCAATATAAGAATTTCAAGTACTTCACCTGTTCGGTTAACTAAAATAGCATATATGACAGAATAATGGTGTTTGCTCGAGTTAACGGACCTAGTTCCTAAGTGATAACCTTTAATGAGCTTCGACATAAGTTCCCGAAGGTCCCAAGTACATGTCTCCTAGATTCTCAAAGTTTTTTATTATGTGTATAACTATTTTGTGTACCGTGTATAAAACACAATATTAGCGTATGTTTAAAACAAATTGTTGACTCACTGTTCTTCGGTGTACTTTCTTCCTGAATTCGCAGCTGGTGATAACCTGATCGAAGATCGATCTTGGAATGCTAGTTGGATCCTTGCAGTTGGTCGAATAAATCATTAATCCTCGGCAAAGGATACCGATTCTTGATGGTTAGCTTGTTCAGCTCCCAGTAGTCGATACACATTCGAAAACCACCGCCCTTCTTCTTGACGAATAGAACTGGAGCTCCCCAAGGCAAGAAGCTTGGCCTTATAAATCCCTTATCTAGTAACTCTTGAAGCTGCGTTGACAACTCTTGCATCTCTGAAGGCGCAAGTCGATAAGGTGCCTTAGCTACAGGCGCTGCGCCTGGGACCAAGTCAATGTGGAATTCGACTTGTCGTTGAGGAGGTAATCCTGGCAAGTCTTCGAGAAAGACTTCAGGATATTCCCTTACCACAGGGATATCTTCGAGCTTTTGTTCTTCGGCTTCTTTGTCCAGGACATGAGCCAAGAAGGCAACACATCCTTTGCGCAAAAACTTTTGTGCCTTCAAACAACTAATAATTCGTAAAGGTGTATCATGCTTCTCCCCATGAATCATAATCGTCTCTTCATTCGCCATTGGGATACGGATAACCTTCTCATGGCATACAATCTCAGCTCTATTATCCGACAATCAATCCATCCCAACCACGACATCGAAGCTTCTCAATTCAACTGGCAGAAGATCTAGCGAAAACTCACGCTCTCCAAGCTCTATAACACAGCCTCTAATCACCCATTAGCTTCTACTAGCTTCCCATTAGCTAGTTCTATTGAGTATGGGATATCTAACTTACTTGCTACTAAACCAAGTATATTCTTAAACTCTAGAGATACAAAGCTATAGTCGGCACCAGTATCAAATAGCACAGATGTAAAGCGTTGATTAATAGGGAACGTACCAGTGACTACATTCGGATCCTAGCGAGCTTCCCTAGCTCCGATGTTGAACACTCTTCCACATGCCTGTTTGTTGTTAGGGAAATACTTCCTGAAATGCCCCACATCACCACAGTTAAAACACCCTTGACCACGTCCTTGATCATTACTATTTCCACCTTGATAGTTGTTATTGTCGTTGTTTCCTCCGCGATTTCCGCTACCATTTTGACCTCCATTTCCACGTCCAGTATCATGCCAACACGTCTCCTTGACATACCCCACTTTGCCACAGTTATCACATTTTCCATATCTACATCGCCCGGTATGATGGCGTCGACAATTGTTGCACTTAGGTAGGTTACCCATGTGCCCTTTATCCTTTTTGGCATTGTTGATGTTATTCGCCCGAGTACCCTTCTTGAAATTGGTAAACTTCCTCTTGTTCTCGCCAGATGACTCCACATGAGTCTCCTTTTTATCCTTAGAGATTGAGAATTTTCCCAACCAAACTGCTTCCTCAGTGAGCGCCACACTTAAGTCAATAGCATCTGTAATTGTTGGAGGCTTTGATGCTGTCACCATGCTTAGAATCTGAGGTGCCAATCCCTAGATGAAGCTTTCAATCCTCTTAAACTCTGGCTCCACTAAATAAGGAACCACCCTAGACAAATCATGAAACCTCTACACACAATCAGCTATCTTTGGACCTTCCATTTTCAAGTTCCAAAATTCAGTTTCTAACTTCTAGATTTCTGCCCTCGAACAATACTTCTTACGCATCAGCTCTTTCAGCTTATTCCATGTCAAAGCATACGCTGCAGCCTCGCCCAACGTCTGAACCTGAAGGTTCCACCATGACAGAGCCCCATCTTGAAGTAGTCCAGATATGTACGTGACTTGTTGCTCTGGAGTACATTTGCTCAATCGAAAAACAGAATCTGTCTTCTCAACCCAACGGACAAAAGCTACGGCACCCCCAGTGCCATCATTCACAGATGCTATTGACTTAAGTGCCATCATTCACAGTGCCATCATAGCACGAGGCCCTTGCAACCCAAGAACTGCTTGTAGGTGCAGCCTGCGACATAAGAAACATCATTCACATAAGGCATTAGCAAATCACACTTGGAAATGTCCAAACATTTTGTAAGTCTTAAGTGACTAAACATTACCGTTGGGTGGGTTATTTCCTGAGGTACCTTCATTGTGTTCGGAGCGAAGGGCCTCGTGCTATGCGATGGCCTGTGAGATGCACTCTTGTAATTCCGCCTCTGTCGTCGGCAGAGGGTTGTTGGTATCGGTGTTCCTTCGTGGCGGCATCTTCTAAGAAGAAGGTCGGATAGGTCAGGTCTTATTCTTAAAGTAAGTAGATAGTCGTCTAAAGGTCGTATGTATGTGTATATATAAGCATTCGTCATAGCAAGCAGTCACGCAAAAACATAATCATATCACAACATGTAGATCAACAAAGTGTTTAGTGAGAACATGACGGTTGAGCTTTCATTAATTACCGACCATAGTTGCATTGTTTACAAAGCGTATCACATCAAGGGGGACATAGGGTCACACTACCCCTGTCCAATAAGTCTGTCAATATACTAAAATCACATAGTCAAAAGGTGGTCTTCAAAAGTCTTCACAATCTCGGCTCAATAGTGGTTTCTCACTAAAAGTAATACATCTGCATAAGACCAAAAACCTACTGTACTGATGGCGGGGGAGGAGGAGGGAGGACAAGCAAACTGAGAACTTGTGCGAGCTCCTCCTCGAGTTTGCACACATGACGAAGCAAGTAACTGATCTGCTGCTCGATAGTAAGGAAACGAGTATCAGAACCTGGAGAGGGTGTAAGAGCAGCAGGTGAGAGTGCAAAAGGAGAAAGCGATGAATGTGGAGGAACAAAAGTATACTAAGAGAGACAGGGTGGAGGACGTGGTGTCAGCTCAAGCTCCAAAACTCTACGACTCAAAACCTCAAACTGTAGCTGAAGTGACAGGAGCAACTCATCCCGTGTGCGGCCTCCACAATGTGAGGGATGATAGGGGTCTGAAATCGGCATAGTATATGGTAGGAACCATTGGAATGGCTTGTCCAGCGGTGAAGAAGTGAGGGGAGCAAACGGTGTAGTCTGAGGGATCTGAGGAAAAGCTGCTGAAGCAAAAGGATCGTCATGCGGGTGCTGACCTAAAGTACCTTCCCCTAGACAGGGTGTAGGAATGTCCTGTAAGAAAACGATTGGTATGTCAGTGCGATGGACATCGGACTCTACAGGAGGGAGAGGAGCAACATCAGCGGGTGCGGGTGGAGGAATAAATGGCTCAACAAAAGGAGGATCAACAGGTGCAGGAGCTGGGTCAGGAATAAAAGGTGCAATGTATGGTAAACCAAAAGGAACATGGTCAGGGTCAGGTATCGGCTCGGGATCAGCAGGTGCATCTCAGGCTGATCAAAAGGAACAAAACCTGGCTCTGATACCAAACTGTCACACCCTGACTTTTGCGGAAGCGTGATTATGTGTGACTTGCTTAATATCATTACATTCAACCATAACAAACAACTATATGATAAAGTCCAAGATGATCATCCATTGATAGTTTTAAAACATTACAAGCAACATTGTTTTAAATCCCAAAACACAGACTTCATGTTCAGAATACAACACCAACAGGTTTTAAGTTCCATAAGGACTTCACAAAAGACGCTAATAAAAGCTAGGCTTTGAACTATGTATCTTACCCAGGATAAGATACACAATCCAAACCCTTAGACATCGGATGATATCTTTTATTTCGATCAACACTTGAAAACTTCCAATGCCCGCCAGATCCATATTTAATTTCCCGAAATACATGTAATTTGAAAACATCAACAAAAGTTGAGCGAGTTCACGTGTTTTGTAAGTGCGCACGAATTGTCACACCCCCAAATTACCACATGCGGGATCACCGCGGGGCGTGTGACGTACCAAGATCTTAGCCACCAATCACATTGAACTCGTAAGTATAATTAAATAAAACTTTCATTTATTAACAGAAAGTATTTCAAAACGTTACATATAACTCATAGTACACAGCGGAAGCATAATTCATTTGTTAAATGTTATATAAACCACGCGTAAGTAAGCCATTAGACTTGTGTTGCAATTCCATGTATCTCGACCCATGACCACTCCAGCATCCCAGACAGCAAGTTCCAACGATATGCACCTAAAAGCCTGCAAGGCATGTAACAACGAGTCAACAACAAAGTTGAGCGAGTTCACAGTTGGTTGTTTGGTTATAGTATTCGTTTCGTAAATCATATGTTTGTTTTGTAAACCATGTATCGTATTAATTCGTATCGCGGTCTCCCAAACATGTTTGCGAAGATTAGTGGGGGCTTCCCATGTGTTACCAGACAGTGTGTATCTACTGCTACGAAAATGTAAGAGGTGCCCTAAGTCAATGTCTATCAGCATTGACCCTTTGCCCATAGTCCATTAGTACACGCCCGTTCGAACGACATGGTGTGAGGTTTGTTAAACCTAATAGCGCTATTAACTAATGACCCGCTCGCCATAGGCCTCGGCGATTAAGTGGATATAATGAGGGACTTCAATGATAGAGGTTTGGTCCAGTGTGTATCCTTGGCATCCTACCCACGGAGGATGGTCGTAATTTCTGTTTAGTTCATTTACCCATTCCCAACCCTTGGGAATCCCATGCCTTGGAAAGAGTGTGAACTCACCTTAGATTGCTCGGTTGGTAATTTACTGGTTTTAATAGTGTTCAGCCACGTCCTATTATGGTTATCGAATTTGATCAGGTTCGTATTCAAGTAAACATCACGTATACACGTATTTATACGTAGCACATAAGTTTCATATTTCACATACAAGCTTACATAATACACTCTACATATTCGGAATACAAGTTATTTCGCATCACAAGTATTATTTACTAAATAACACTTGACAATTTATTGCATCAACCCTTTTAAGGTTAATATTAGCCCATTTGGTTTCAGGTCCGGCAATTAACACAAAACCATTTGATATATTAAACCAACCTAAACAGTAACCATCGATTACCTTAGCCCAAACCAGTTTATACAAGTTTATTAGTTAAATTTAATATCCACTCCAATTAACCAGTGTCACAAACCAGCGGCCCAAAACCCTTCTGTTTATCTTAGCTAGTTTATTGTGTAAACAATTTAACATGCTAGCCCGCTAAACAAATACTCATTGGATTAACAAATTTGATCACCTATCCCAACACAATTAATTCGACAACTTCTGTTGATGATCGAATTTCATTATCAAATCAAGATCACATGATATTATTACTCAGTGCCTACACATATATCCACATGTATATTAAATGAAAATTTGAGGGTAGCCAACGTTCAATAAAGTGTATCATCATTCACATGTATATGTCAGTTAATAGATAATTCAGAATTTATGGTCCAATAAATTTTCATGCACATTTAATGAGAAGCTAATCTTGTCATACTCACATCACTTATTGGTTAACTACCACATTCGATCAAGCATCAATTCACAGATTTCAAGACCTACATGTGCTCGCATACAACTTTTGCTTAATCGAATCCATTCCCCTAACAGTTTCTTGTTCGCCAACATATTAAACCCTCTAATCACATATGGTTATCATGCCTACAAGGTTTTCCAGTTATGACCATCATAATAGTCTAGTTCTTCTTTTAATTAGATTTTTAATTCCATCTATACTAAACAAGAGGCATGGCAATTAATCACAACTAATCAATAATAACAACACCCCTCGAACCAATGAATTATACGTCTATAGTGTAATTATCACAACATAACGCAGAGTATGGATACACCTAAGGTAACAAGGACAAAATACTAACCTGTCAAGTGAAGCAAGAAAATCAGTTAACACACAAGAAAAGGTTGCAACTAAACCAGTTCTCCTTCTTGTTGCCGTTGACTTCAAGGGGTGATTAGGGTTTGAGATTATGTGAATTGTTAACATATAAATCAACGTACCATTTATTTATGTGGGCGTGTGTATTACTAGCCCCAAACTAGTCGGCCCACTACCAAAGTAACCGGCCCCCTACCAATATTATTTGGGCTTATATTTTTGCGGTACAACTATGTGTGCGGTATTATTAGGTAGATTTTATGTTTTTATTGTGGCATGAACGTATGAATAATAAAGTGAAAACATAAGTGGTTTTGTTTCTTTTTTTATTGGACAGAATGAGATGGTTACAATAAAAGAGAGGATATAAAGATAATGATGGATTATTCAAGGATGAAAAGTTCTAAACTAAAAAGGAAGTAACATGGGCTTCGTTTCGAGTGTTAACAGATTCACTACAGCAGGGAACGTGAAAGAGAAATAATGGCACAAACCTTCAATATAAACAACAATTTCACAGAGTTCAATATAAGTTAATACATTAACCAGTCACATAAAGTTCGCATAGGTTACATCCGGGTACAACGAAAGGCTCTAAAATACGAGTTGTCACATCATC
The DNA here is from genome assembly GCA_030545235.1 of Helianthus tuberosus. Lineage (NCBI taxonomy): Eukaryota > Viridiplantae > Streptophyta > Magnoliopsida > Asterales > Asteraceae > Helianthus > Helianthus tuberosus. The sequence continues at coordinate 107,290,479 of CM060354.1, read as the reverse complement.
CCCAACTTGAAAGAAATTTCGTCCCGAAATTTAGCACGTAGCTACTGAGGAAGCTAGATAGATTGCCTGGTTTCCCGGTTTTCCTGGGGTGTCACATCCTTCCCCCGTTGGTTCGGAATTTCGTCCCGAAATTCCGCAATAGCTTCAGCCTCAGAAGCGGTTTCATTTTCTCAAACAACTGGGGATACTTGTGTTTTCATTTAGTCTTCTCGTTCCCAGGTGAACTCTGGGCCACGACGGGAGTTCCAACGAACTCGAACTATGGGTATAATGGTGCGTTTTGAGAATCTTGACCTCTGGGTCCAAGATTTCCACTGGTTCTTCGACAAATCACAACTGATCGTCGATTGTGAGCTCCTTGAAAGGAATTATGAGGGTTTCATCTGACAGACACTTCTTCGGATTCGACACATGGAATACGTTGCGAACTCCACTGAGTTCTTCGGGTAGATTCAATCTGTAGGCCACCTTGCCGATTTTCTCAGTGATATCAACATATCGCGGGTTGAGTTTGCCTTGTTTGCCAAAATGAACTACACCTTTCCAAGGTTAAACTTTGAGTAGCACTCGATCCCCAACCTGGAACTCGAGTGGTTTCATGCGCTTATCAGCATAGCTTTTCTGACGGTCACGAGCTGCCGCCATTCGTTGTCGTATCTGAGCAATCTTCGCGGTTGTGTCTACGAAGAGTTCTGGGCCAGTGATTTGGTTGTCACCAACCTCTACCCAACAAAGGAGTGATCGGCACTTATGCCCGTACAATGCCTCAAACGGAGCAGCCTGGATGTTGCTGTGGTAACTGTTGTTATACGAAAACTCCACCAAAGGGAGGTGTCTTTCCCAACCATTGCCAAAATCGATTACACATGCCCGAAGCATGTCTTCAAGGGTTTGGATGGTGCGCTCAGACTACCCATCCGTCTGTGGATGATATGCTGTGCTCATGTTTAGACGTGAGCCAAATGATTTGTGCATTGCTTGCCACAAATCAGATGCAAATTGTGGGTCGCGATCAGAGATAATGGAGGTTGGCACCCCGTGCTTAGCAACCACTTCTTTCAGGTAGATGACTGCGAGTGTAGAAAACTTATACGTTTCTTTGATGGCTGGAAAGTGTGCTGCTCAATGTATTGCGGAGTTGGGATTCAAAAGCTGAAAAGATGTCCTGCTGTTCTGTCTGTCACAAACACAGCACCCAGCTGCGCTAAAAAGATTTAAGCTGCGCGATCTTCGAAAATCCTGTGATGCATCTGCGATAGCATCTAGTGAGACCAAGAAATTGCTGTATCCCCAAAAGGGATCTTTGGTATTGATCAGTTTCTAACTAAAACGGGTCTTAGTGAGATCCACGTGTATTCCCATTTCGTTGATTATATGACCAAAATGTATCCCTCACATCCAGAAGTTACATTTATCAAGACTTCGCGCGGTGTGGCTCCTCCTACAGGAGCTCTCAAATAAGATAAAAATGCCACCCATAGCGTTCCATTCTCCTGGTCAGGATTCAGAACGTTGTCAACAAATGCGGTCGATTCATGTGATCCCTGAAGCTGCTGGTGTGTTGGTCATCTCAATGATCAGGGTGTATAACGTTGAAATGGCTGCATTGCATTCGACATGTTGTTCTAGGAGCATTCTCCCCTTGGACTTCCATCTGACGATAGTTCGTTCACTAGCAAATCTTCGAACAGAAGCTTGTTCCCCACAGCTGGTCGACGGGTTGTCAATACGTGGTCGAGGCAAACGGTTCTTGACTGTCACCTTGTTATTACAATCCTGGCGTCGCCCATGCCAATCCTAAATGCCCTTCCAAGAGCCTCACTTCAGGTGTTGCTGTTTTCATTACAAGGATTTCAGGTACTGTCGTTGTTCCTTCGATCGTTGTCCTCTTAACTTAACCACAGCCACTCCATGTTGTAGTCACCTTTATTTCCTTACTGTAGGCTAGGGTTACGAATACCTTGTTGTCGCTGCGGCTGCTGCCTCCAATGCTGTTGTTTGAAACGGAGCTCTACGATTTTTCATCGATGGGGTCCATCTTTTCATCTCCCATGCCACGTTCTAAGGCGCTACCCCTTATGCTGGCAGTTTCACGTTCCATACAATGGTCGATTGTCATCGTTTATGTCCCGATTAGTTCGTAAAAGTTGACTTCCATGAGTCGCTGGTTGGGGTTAAGGATACGATTGGAGTCAAATCGCTGATGTTCATTGTTGGTAACTAGGGTCCTTCAAACGCTGAAGTCCATCGTTCTTGCAAGTTGACTGAGTAATCCACGGTCTGTTACGAGAGTGTTGCAGAAGTGATCACACTTCGGGATCTAAGACGTCAATACATGAGTTTCAGCAAACGAAGAGGAGTAAGAAAGGTATCGATCAATCATTCGACGCTGGGACATCCAACTCAGGGACGTTCACATAAGCACCTAACATTCTACACGGTTCGCTAGGGGTTCAGATGGGTGTTCAGGTAATACTCGATAGCATCGAGATTCGAAAGGATCCATAGATGAATGAAAAGTTCACGTTCGAGTAGGGGACAATCACCGCTATGACCCCTATAGTTTTGTTATGTTTCACATCGATCAAATAATAGAACGGAACCCCTTTTTCACTTGTTAAGCTTCACTGGGACTCGCATGCACCCCACATTATTATTATGTGTGCACCCACAATAATATTGTGACTTGCATGCTCATCTCAGCTCCTCTTAACTCATGTCAAATGGTTCCCCAAACTCGAGTACCAAACAAAGAGCGTCACGAAGCATAAATCATGAATGATTAGGGAAATACCACCCTATCCGTCACATAACACATGCAAGTAATACATGAATTCATACTGTTGTGCTAAATGTGCAATCACATGCAATATCATAAGTATTCACTAGTTATGCAGTACAATGAGTATACGAGAGACGAACCTTGCAATCTGGAGCTGAGTGTCATGGTCGTATTCACGTTGTCAGAACTGTTCGGTTATAGTCTGGTTTTATAAAAAACGTTTTCCCCTTTTTAAAACCAAGTTCACTATAACCAATGGCTCTGATACCAATCTGTCACACCCCCAAATTACCACATGCGGGATCACCGCGGGGCGTGTGACGTACCAGGATCTTAGCCACCAATCACATTGAACTCGTAAGTATAATTAAATAAAACTTTCATTTATTAACAGAAAGTATTTCAAAACGTTACATATAACTCATAGTACACAGCGGAAGCATAATTCATTTGTTAAATGTTATATAAACCACGCGTAAGTAAGCCATTAGACTTGTGTTGCGATTCCATGTATCTCGACCCATGACCACTCCAGCATCCCAGACAACAAGTTCCAACGATATGCACCTAAAAGCCTGCAAGGCATGTAACAATGAGTCAACAACAAAGTTGAGCGAGTTCACAGTTGGTTGTTTGGTTATAGTATTCGTTTCGTAAATCATATGTTCGTTTTGTAAACCATGTATGGTATTAATTCGTATCGCGGTCTCCCAGACATGTTTGCGAAGATTAGTGGGGGCTTCCCATGTGTTACCAGACCGTGTGTATCGACTGCTACGAAAATGTAAGAGGTGCCCTAAGTCAATGTCTATCAGCATTGACCCTTTGTCCATAGTCCATTAGTACACGCCCGTTTGAACGACACGGTGTGAGGTTTGTTAAACCTAATAGCGCTATTAACTAATGACCCGCTCGCCATAGGCCTCGGCGATTAAGTCGATATAATGAGGGACTTCAATGATAGAGGTTTGGTCCAGTGTGTATCCTTGGCATCCTACCCACGGAGGATGGTCGTAATTTCTGTTTAGTTCATTTACCCATTCCCAACCCTTGGAAATCCCATGCCTTGGAAAGAGTGTGAACTCACCTTAGATTGCTCGGTTGGTAATTTACTGGTTTTAACAGTGTTCAACCACGTCCTATTATGGTTATCGAATTTGATCAGGTTCGTATTCAAGTAAACATCACGTATACACGTATTTATACGTAGCACATAAGTTTCATATTTCACATACAAGCTTACATAATACACTCTACATATTCGGAATACAAGTTATTTCGCATCACAAGTATTACTTACTAAATAACACTTGACAATTTATTGCATCAACCCTTTTAAGGTTAATATTAGCCCATTTGGTTTCAGGTCCGGCAATTAACACAAAACCATTTGATATGTTAACCCAACCCAAACAATAACCATCGATTACCTTAGCCCAAACCAGTTTATACAAGTTTATTAGTTAAATTTAATATCCACTCCAATTAACCAGTGTCATAAACCAGCGGCCCAAAACCCTTCTGATTATCTTAGCTAGTTTATTGTGTAAACAATTTAACATGCTAGCCCACTAAACAAATACTCAATGGATTAACAAATTTGATCACCTATCCCAATACAATTAATTCGACAACTTCTGTTGATGATAGAATTTCATTATCAAATCAAGATCACATGATATTATTACTCAGTGCCTACACATATATCCACATGTATATTAAATGAAAAATTGAGGGTAGCCAACATTCAATAAAGTGTATCATCATTCACATGTATATGTCAGTTAATAGATAATTCAGAATTTATAGTCCAATAAATTTTCATGCACATTTAATGAGAAGCTAATCTTGTCATACTCACATCACTTCTTGGTTAACTACCACATTCGATCAAGCATCAATTCACAGATTTCAAGACCTACATGTGCTCGCATACAACTTTTGCTTAATCGAATCCATTCCCCTAACAGTTTCTTGTTCGCCAACATATTAAACCCTCTAATCACATATGGTTATCATGCCTACAAGGTTTTCCAGTTATGACCATCATAATAGTCTAGTTCTTCTTTTAATCAGATTTTTAATTCCATCTATACTAAACAAGAGGCATGACAATTAATCACAACTAATCAATAATAACAACACCTCTCGAACCAATGAATTATACGTCTATAGTGTAATTATCACAACATAACGCAGAGTATGGATACACCTAAGGTAACGAGGACAAAATACTAACCTGTCAAGTGAAGCAAGAAAATCAGTTAACACACAAGAAAAGGTTGCAACTAAACCAGTTCTCCTTCTTGTTGCCGTTGACTTCAAGGGGTGATTAGGGTTTGAGATTATGTGAATTGTTAACATATAAATCAACGTACCATTTATTTATGTGGGCGTGTGTATTACTAGCCCCAAACTAGTCGGCGCACTACCAAAGTAACCGGCCCCCTACCAATATTATTTGGGCTTATATTTTTGCGGTACAACTATGTGTGCGGTATTATTAGGTAGATTTTATGTTTTTATTGTGCCATGAACGTATGAATCATAAAGTGAAAACATAAGTGGTTTTTTTTTCTTTTTTTTATTGGACAGAATGAGATGGTTACAATAAAAGAGAGGATATAAAGATAATGATGGATGATTCAAGGATGAAAAGTTCTAAACTAAAAAGGAAGTAACATGGGCTTCGTTTCGAGCGTTAACAGATTCACTACAACAGGGAACGTGAAAGAGAAATAATGGCACAAACCTTCAATATAAACAACAGTTTCACAGAGTTCAATATAAGTTAATACATTAACCAGTCACATAAAGTTCGCATAGGTTACATCCGGGTACAACGAAAGGCTCTAAAATACGAGTTGTCACACGAATAAACCTTATAATCCTTGTAAGTATGTATATTTTTGTAAACTGGTATGAAAGCAATCAAAGAAAACAGATCAATTAATGGTTTGCAAGGCCATTAATATATGTGACGTGATGCAGGAAGGCTCAACCCAAGCAGATTTTGTACCGGGCATCCGGCTGTAAGACATAGTCACCACATGGTCTAACCCGCGGGCTCATGGGCGGGGCTCGCAACACCCAATAGATCTATCACTCATGTCCCTCGGTCCTACTATGAGGATTAATGGTCTTAAGCGTTGTACCCACCACTCACATGATCTAGCAGTACCTTTCCTTAGCTAACCATACCAAATGTAAACGTATGTAAACCATTTGTAACATATACTTCACCCTCGAAGTTATAAAACCGAAAACAGTTAAAAGAAAAGGGGGACATGAACTCACAGTTTTGCGTTCTTCAATTCAGTCTGACGTAACTCACAGTTGATACTCGTTCACACGACTTCCTACAAACGTACTACGGTTTATTAGACGGGTGGGTCGTGCCTTGACCTTTTAGTCTTAATTAGTGTCTTTGAGTTACTTTTCATTGTGTTATAGACATTATCCCAAATTATATAATTATTAGTTAAAATAATAAATATTTTAACTTAAATTATATTTATTAAATTTTGGAATAATTGTTAAAGTAATATATTTTAACTTGTCACATTTATGTATTTGTACATGTATAACTTCCCAAGGATGGGTATATTCGTACTCATATTCCAAAACTTGTATATTTTTGCAAAGTATCGGTGGCGTATTCCGGTGTGTGTTTATACGTACGAGAATATGTATTTCTATTGTGTTTATTAAGTATCTTATACTTAATTTGTGTATTTATTTCCCGGAATAATATTTCTAATAAAAATTCACCAATATATATTCTAAAAATATATATTTTAAGAAAGTTTACATAGAAAAATTATTTATAATTTTTCCCTTGGCAAAAATATTTATATTTTCATATAAACCTCAAACATAATATATTTTCAAGTTTAACTTAGAAAATATGTATAAATCTATTTTTCACCCAAAAATAATATGTTCCAAGTTTATTTAAGAAAATATATATTTTCTCCCAAAAATAATATCTTCTAATAATTTCAAGAAAATATATATTTTTATTTACCCAAAAATAATATATTTCCTTCTTGTCAAAAATACGATATATCTTTGTAGTAATTGTAAAAATCATATTTTTGTTCTTTTGGTGTCCAAAATAATAATTACCAAAATACTTATGAATTTATTTCCGGAATATTTATGTGAGTTATATTCCTTATTCGATTTGTCCAATATTTTGGGTATAAATTATATATTCATATTCTTGGAATTTTGGTAATATTTTGTATTGTAATTTTTGGTATTGGTGAGTTATATTATTTCAAGTCCTAAAATTATATAACTAATACACATAATATACAAATAATCACATACATGGTGACATTTAAATATATATTTTCCTAAATACATATTTAGTCACTTTTATTTACAAAAACCAACCTCCAATATTTAAAATTTTGTAACAAAAATTATGGCAAACTTTATATGAAATTTATGGTTTAAAATATACTTGTAAATATTTGTTTAAAAATATTTTTCTAAGTGTTAAATTTCTAGAAAATTTTTGCCATAGTTTCCCCTAAAAATGGAGGTTTCCATGCTTTCAATGCATATCATTTTTTTTATAAATCAACACAATCAACAACAAATCAACCAATACTTACCAATTTGCCAAAATCAAGCATAAATTACTACTTCACAAACTTGAAAGTTTACAAAAATTTGTAGTAACTTACTAGTGTGTTTAGTAGGCCTAGTTACCCTTTAAAGTGTGGTTATTTATTTAAAAACATCATCTTTGAAGAAGTTAGATGTTTAAAACTTGTAAATCATTTTTCTAAAAATATTTCTTCTTGAGTTTTTCTTGTTAAATATATATTTCTACACTTGATTAACCACTAAAAATGTGGTTAAATCCTTTAAGAACCAAGCTTAAGTAAATCTTGTATTTTTAACTTGGTTTCTTGAAAAATCATTCTTGAAATCATATGTTTACAATACTCTTTATTCACTTTGATCATCCTTTTACAAGAAAAACAATTTACACTTCAAGTTCATGATTTACACAAGGATGATCTATTGATCTACAACATAATCATCCTCTCATCTTGCTAGATTATGTCTTTAATCACCATCTAGCAAGATCACATGATGATTAACATCAATAATATGAGCATTCAACAATCAACAAGCATAACAACACTTAAACAACATGATTTCTTATGATTTTTAAGCTTATGTTTAAGTTTCATGTTCATGAATAGTGTTCTTCAAGATTAGTTACTTGTATCATTCTTTAACCAACAAAACAAGATGTAAAATGAAGTGTAGAATGATCTTACTACTAGCTCAAGGCTAGGGATGATCACAAGATGAAGAAGAGGTGGTTCAAAGCTTGTATGAGAGGTCCTTCAACTTCCAAGAGTTCCTAGCTTCCTTGTAGTGCTTCTTACACCTTTGTATATGTATGGAATGGATGAATGTTGAAAGATGAAGATGGTGGTGTGTGGGTGGCTCTTGGCCGTAAGTGAAGGAAGAGGAAGAAAAAGTTTCAAGTATTGAGGGTAAGTTAGAGAATGATGGTTATGATCTTAGAGGTTTACTTATAATCCACCAATACAAGTTTTCCTAAGGGTTAATATGCTATAAAAACTAGAGACAAGATCCAATAAAATATCAAAATAAAATCAACATGTGGGGGCCACATGTTGGCCGTGAATTGGTTGGGGGGGGGGGGGGTCTAGACTAGGTTGTAATGGTAGTTAGGTTATCTAGTTCAAATCCAAGTGTTTAGTTAGGGTGTTTAGTTACTAGTATGTTATATAGTGTGTTTTATGATGTTCGGGGACCATAACTAGCTTGGAAATGTTAAAACAATGCCTCTAGTGAAAATTTGGTGTTTCGGGTAGTGTCCGGTTGTTTGGTTGATTCCCGACACTTAGGAAAGCATTCAGGACCATTTAACCATATTTCTGCATGATATTAAGTTGTTTAAATGCTGAATTTTGCTGAATTCTGCATAATTCTGCAGTTTGTGTAAGTTTTAGGCATTTTCCGGCACTTAAGCTATCACTAGGAAGGCAGTTTTATGATCCTTACTTTCCTACACACTATACTAGTGTAACTCTTGGTTTCTGGCTGTGACACTTGTGCTCCGTAAACACACACAATGTAGGACACTATCTTTTATCAAAGAAACAATGTGTTTTGGTCTCAAAAATTTGTTTATTTTGGTTTTACAATTTCACATTTTGATTCTAGTTCATTTTCAAGCTTTAAATCACTCTCTGGAAAGTTAAACGCGAACTGATGCGCAAACGTAATCAGTTTAATGTGGCAAACACTCTGGAACAGTGACATAGGCTTAACATACCTTAAACAACTCTTATATAACTTAGAAATAAGTTTTGAAAGCTTTGGTGTGTCAAAAACAAGTTTATTCACACTCATGGACTATTTGCGTCAAACTGCGAAAGTCTGCTGATTCACATAGTATCGCACATTCCGGAACTTGATCATAAGTTAAACATGCCCTAAATATCCTTTCCATAGCTTAGAAATAGGCTTTGAGGTGTTTGGTGCGCAAAAATAAACTTATTTGATCAATAGGGACTAAAAGCGTCAAAAAGTGCATAAGTTTCCATTTTCGCGCATATCTTACGTTCTGAATATATCTGGACTTCCAAAAATTTATGTAATCATTAAAATATTTTATTTTAGTAATTGGCATTATAAAATTTCATTCGTCGCTTAATTTGGATCGTTTTTGCGTTCGTTACAACTTCCATCGTAATTAACCGAACAACGCAACCGTACGACCAAACGAACCGACATCCGAGATATTTTTTAGCACATTTAAGTTCCCTATACTTTAACTTAATTTTAGAGCCTTGAAATAGGGTTAACGGGGCTTAAACATGTCAAAAATGCATCGAAAACCAAGTTTTAGGCCTGCAGGGACTAAAACTGTAATTCTGTCAAACATTTTAGGCCTGGGGCGTAAGCCTGAGCCTATGTTTACGCGGCCTGCCTAAAACTCCCAGATCAGCAAAAATGGTTTCCAGCCATTTCCAGCTGTTTCCAACACTTGCAAATGGTTTTTAAGCTTCCTAGGGGCTGGTTTTGGATGCCCATAGTATTCTAATTAAGTGGGTGCAAGTGTATGGTTGAGATTGAAGCTCGGTTTACAAGGAACGATCTTAACGGTTCTAGAAATCCTATATATACCCATGCTCTTCATTGTTGCAACTCACACAATCTGATCTATTTGCTCTAAGTTGGGGCTTAACACCTCATACCTGAGCAAGTTGGATCTAGATTTTCATTCTTGGACCCTTTGTAATTCCTCTTTCGTTCTTTTACGCGTTTTTAGCGTGAAAGTCAAGTTTGAATTTCTGCTTTGACCAGTTTTTGGTCAACACAAAGTTCGTTTGAACTTCATAACGTGAGTGTAATCACGATGGTTTTAGTCTCTTATGACTATACCTACTGATTACCACGTTATCTAGGCATAGTGACGAGTCGTAGTTTCGGCCAAAATACGTATTCTTTCGTATTTTGTAACCAAACTACTTTAGGTATCAAAACCGTTTGTTTTGATACCAAACCTGTTTTCAAACCTCGTTAAACATGTTTTAACATGTTTAGCTCGTCAGTTTAGGTTTAGTGCTTGTGTAGAGTCATAAGGTAAGCGATCTAATCAATCGCTTAGACTTACGAACCTGACCCGTTTGGTCGATCATTAGGATCCGACCAAACATATAATGTGACCATAGTTATATAGAGAATAACCTTCCGAGGTTATACCTTATGGTCACTTCGTTTAGTTAGTTGTATGATAGGTAGTTTATATGCCTTAGGAAAATGACCAAAATGCCCTTTTTCGCATAATTTCATTTTAAGCATATGTAACACATATTTTGACATCTAAACTGATTATATAACATAATTAGATATGTTAAGTCATATAATACTTGTCATAGGACTAGTTAGGCGTCTCGAACGCGCGTTTGCGCGAACGATACGTTAAAGTGGCGTAAGCTACCTTAACGGATCGTAATGGGTCGTAAGCACTTAGGATAGGTTTCATTTTGGAATGTAGGCTTTGTTAAACCATATCACATGAGTTCCAATACTCATTTGGTTTACAAGACCTCATACTACCCGATCTTCCGATTTAGGTGTCGATTCCCTAATATAGTATCTGTTACCCTAGGAGCCGCTTCAACACTTGAACTCTTGGTCTTTTGAGCTTTGTTATACCCTTTGAACCGGGACTATACGCAACCCCAGGCGAGTACATAGTTCCCCTCTTTTACTGTTTTCAAATGTTTTGGGGTGATTCATATGTGCAATCGATTTGTTTTCAAAATGTATGGCATACAAGTGTTCACTAAGTGCTTTTATGTGTATTATTCTGATTATGCAAACGTTATGTTTTATCCTTAAGTGATCTACCTATCTTCATAGTTAGATTCATGTAGGATATTTGAAGTACAGACTTAGATATTCCTATCTTCATAGTGAGATTTTTAAGAAGTACTTTGCAGACTCAATGGTTGGTTTTTGTGTAGTTTATTGGTGATTTAGATAACGAAACTAGATAATACAATAAGCACATGGTGGATACGCCGCTGGTACTTCCTATATATAAGTGTGCTTATTGTATTACCTTTCGTGGCGTTATCCCGAATCACCATTAGGATTTAGGTTTGTTTTGATTCAATAATTCAATATGACAAGAACCCAGGATCCCTGTAGTATTTATCTATCTTCATAGTTAGACTCGTATGGGATGTTTAGAGTACTAATATTGTAATCCATGCTTGGATCCATTGTGTACTTTAATGCATGTTAGATAATTCAATATGTCAAGAACCCAGGATCCCTGTAGTATCTATCTATCTTCATAGTTAGACTCATATGGGATGTTTAAAGTACCAATATTGGAATCCTTTATTGGATCCATTGTGTGCTTTAATGCGTGTTAAGTTAGACAATGCGATAGAACCCAAATCTGTAACAAATGTGCTTGTAATCATTGTGAACAGTTCGATTATCAATAAAACAATGTTATTTGATCTCAATGTTTGTTTTGTTATGTTTTACATTTTTCATGTTTTGACTTTTGTTCGATTTCAAACTCTATATCGCTTTCTAGAGAGTTATACGCAAACTGGTGCGTAAGCATAATCAGTTTAACGCGACAAATACTCCAAAACATCAACATATACTTAACATACCTTAAATAACCTTTACATAACTTAGAAATAAGTTTTAAAGGCTTTGGTATGGCAAAAACAAGTTAAATCGCTTACAGGGACTAAAGTTGACAAACGGCGAAAGTATGCCAATTTGAACTGTAACAGACATTCCGGAACATGACCACAAGTTAAACACACCTTAAATATCCTTTGCATAGCTTCGAAATAGGCTTCGAGGGGTTCGGTGTGCTAAAATAAACTTTTGGGTCATTCAGGGACTAAAAGTGTCAAAAAGTGCACAAGTTTGCATTTTCGCGCATAACATACTTTCTGAATACATCCGGACATCCAAAAATTTATGTAAGCACTAAAATATTTTATTTTAGTGTTTGGCATAAGAAAAATCCATTCGTCGCGCAATTTGGATCGTTTTTCGCGCTTATGCGCATTCCGTCGTAATTAACCGAACATCGCGATCGTACGACCAAACGAACGTTGGTGACCGACCGGATAATATTTAAATCCCACAAATATTCTGTTATGATTAAAATCTTATTTTAATCAGGTCCGTGTTGAAAAATAAATTAAAACGCCTAAAAACGTTATTTTTCAAAGTTTAAGCGCGTACCGTGTGTTTCTGCGCAACACAGTGCTTCTACTGCAAAACGCAGACAACGCAGCCAGTCCTGGCAACTGAAATTTATTTCAGTAATATCTTGGCGAGTTTATTTTTATAGAGTAATAAAAATAATTTAGAACGCCATAAACCGGGATTTAAACGCTAGATAAAATACCCGGTACCCAGTTAAATACCCGTTTTAGCCATATGCTTGGAATATGCTAAGGAATATGCCAAGAATATGCTTGGAATATGCTAGGAATATGCTTGGCATATGCTTGGAATATGCTTGGAATATGCTAGGAATATGCTTGGAATATGCTAGGAATATTCTTGGAATATGCTAGGAATATTCTATATGGAAGAAACTATATATACCCCATGCCTTTCATTGTTTAAACCACTAGAATTTTGATTGAGAAACTCTAAGTTGAAACCATTGTTTCATACCTGAGATTCTTGAATCGAAATTAGCATTCGGGGACCCTTCGTAAGTATTCTTTCGTTCTTTTCCTTATTTTATTGCTTTTCGAGTCAGAAAGTCAAACTTTGTTTGACTTTCAGCGTTGACCAGTAATGGTCAATGCGAAGTTCGTTTGAACTTCGCAACGTGAGTGTAATCACGTTGGTTATAGTCCCTTGGGACTATGCCTACTGATTACCACGTTGTCTAGGGTCGTAGGGTAAGCGATCTAATAAATCGCTTATACCTCGAACCCGACCCATTTGGTCGATCATTAGGATCGGACCAAATACATTAGGTGACCATAGTAGGTAGGGAATAACCTTCCGAGGTTATACCCTATGGTCACATCGTTTAAGTAGTTGTATGATAGGTAGTTTATATGCCTTAGGTAAATTACCAGAATACCCTTTTCATGTATAATTGGTAATTAAGCATATGTAACCTAAAATTTTGCCACATAACTGATTATGTAACATGTTTAGGCATATAACACTTGTCATAGGGCTGGTTAGGCGTTCCGAACGCGTTTCACGCGCACGATGCGTTAAAATAGCATAAGCTACCTAAACAGATCGTAATGGGTCGATAAGACTTAGGTTAAGTTTCATTTAGTATGTAGGCTTTGTTAAACCAAATCATATGAGTTCCTACACTCATTTGGTTTACAAACCCTAATGCTACCCAGTCTTCCGATATAGGTCCGGTTTATTAACATAGTTACCTATATTAGGTGCCGTTTGATTCCGAGATCTCTAGCATTACTTGGTGGTTATCTTTAGACATCTGAGCAATCACAAGTGAGTACATAGACCCCTCTTTTACCGTTTTCAAACTGTTTTGGGGTGGAACACATGTGCCTACTTGTTACTTTCATGCTTTCCTGTTTTCACATCATATACCTGCTATGTTCGTTAGTACACTATAGTACATGATTTCATGACATCTCATGCTAGGTGTGCCCATTGTGTGCATTACTTAGTACATCGTTTTACATGACATTTCATGCTAGGTGTGCCCATTGTGTGCATTACTTAGTACATCGTTTTACATGACATTTCACGCTATGTATGTTCATTTGATTACATACTTAGTGCATTGTTTTCACATGCTTACATTTTGGTATGACATTTGGTTTGTTTACATGGGACAATACATTCATTAACATTAGCTACGCCGTTCGTTAGTAGGTAGTGGTACCATAGGAATTGACAACTCCCGTTCCGGACATCCCAGGGAAAGGGGACAGAAAGGAATGACCGAATTCGATGATATAAGACAGATAGACCTTTAATTTGTTTAAGGGTTTATCACCACAGTCACAAGGCTTGGATGTATGCATTTTCACAATACCGCATAAATGTTCATATTCAGTATTAGCATGCATTTTCCACAAGACATAATATTGATTTAAACCATGTTTTACTTCAATACTTTGTTTTTGTGCATATGGTTTAGTTAATACATTTCACTTGCCATACATGATATTTTGACATAGACATTTTACACAAAGACATTTGACAAAGACATTTGACATGGATATTTGACATAGACATTTTGACATGATTTACATTTGACACATAAACATGTTTGACATTTGTTTTACACTACATGATTTACATCTTGACATAAACACTTGACATATTATCCAATACATTTGACAATTGGTTTAGACATAGACATCTTACATTGTTGGTTTGGTTTGATTAAGTGATTAAGTAACGATGCGTGTGTAATATGATACAAGCATGGTGGATACGCCGCTGGTACTTCCTATATATAAGTGTTTGTATGGTATTACATATCGTAGCGTTATTTGAATCATTTCAGTTTGATACATATAACATTTTATACAAATAACATACTTTTCACAATACATTGTTTTACAAGCAACTTACCTTATACAAACTCAGTTTACAATGGTTATTCATTTAACCTTACATTTACTTATACATATCATCTGATCTTATCGTTTTCAAATGATTTACAAGACAAAGCAAATTACAAGGTTCATGACTAAACATTTTTCTTAAACATAAGTCATGAATCCTATTTTCACAAAACCTATGTATCTCACAGGCATTTTTATGCTGACGTACCTATTTTCACATGTGTTTTCAGGAGCTTTTCCATAGGATGTTGATCATGATACTAGGGCGGACCTGTGCCTTAGAGACTTTAAAAGAAGATAGACTATGTTTAATTATGTTATAAACTCTGTATTTCTGTTTAAAACAATGAAACTCTTGTGTTGATAAATAAAATACAACTTTGTATGCCATGGTTATGAAACAATTAATTCTGTTACAACACTCCCCGACGTTTTCCGCCACGTTTTGTATGTTACACGTGGTCGGGGTGTGACAGAAGAGTTGGTATCAGAGCCAATGGTTATAGGGAATTAGGTTATTAGTAATGCTTTAACCTAGACTATAACTTTTCTAGGACCCTAACACAAGTTATCTTGTGTTTAGATCTTAAAACATATACATCACCTATCCTTAGGTGATTATCAAAACAAGAACCAAATTTTTCCGAAATGATTTTTGAAAAACAATCATCTGTTTTTGGATAATTTATTACAAGGTTTTGAACCCTCTTTTGTAAGGTTTTGAACCCTTTCGGTTTAACTAAAATTCTTGGCCTTGTGCCTTCAAATTTTTAAAATCCCGTCAAGGTTTTGAGTTTTAAATAATGTGAACACGTGCAAACTGGAAGGGTGAATGCCTGTATTCTGGGTTTTCTGTCTAGGCAAGCACTTCGTATACATCTCATCAGACGCGAGACCAGTTGTGCTTACCTGGGAATTCTTGGGATGAGTGTTCACTTATAGGCGAGCATGTCTTCATTATACATTATTTTTGACCCATTTACTTTGATTAGTCACTGTGATTCATTTGTTTGCTTGGTAATGCGGACGAATGATCACCATCTTTGCTTTGTGTCACACCCCGACCGCGTAAAGCAACAAATTGCGGCGGAAACATCGGGGCGTGTTGCGACAGAATTAATTGTTTCATAACCATGGCATACAAAGTTGTATTTTATTTATAAACAAAGGTGTTACATTGTTTCAAACAGGAAATTAAAGAGTTCAGAACATAATTAAACATAGTCTATCTTCTTTTAAAGTTTCTAAGGCACAGGTCCGCCCTAGTATCGTGATCAACATCCTATGGAAAAGCACCTGAAAACACATGTGAAAATAGGTACGTCAGCATAAAAATGCCTGTGAGATACACAGGTTTTGTGAAAAGAGGATTCATGACTTGAGTTTAAGAAAATGTTTAATCATGAACCTTGTAATTTGCTTTGTCTTGTAAATCATTTGAAAACAATAAGATCAGATGATATGTATAAGTAAATGTTAGGTTAAATAGATAACCATGTAAAAATGTGTTTGTATAAGATAAGTTGTTTGTAACTCAATGTCTTGTGAAAAGTATGTTATTTGTATAAAATGTTCTATGTCTCAAACTGAAATGATTCAAATAACGTTACGCCATGTAATACCATACAAACACTTATATATAGGAAGTACCAGCGGCGTATCCACCATGCTTGTATCATATTACACACGCATCGTTAACTTAATCACTTAATCAAACCAAACCAACCAATGTAAGAAGTCTATGTTTAAACCATTTGTCAAATGTATTGAATAATATGTCAAAGTGTTCATGTCAAGATGTAAATTATGTAGTATGTAAAACCAATGTCAAAAGTGTTTGTGTCAAATGTAAATCATGTCAAAATGTCTATGTCAAGTATCCATGTCAAATGTCTATGTCAAATATCCATGTCAAATGTCTATGTCAAATATCCATGTCAAATGTCAATGTCAAAGTGTCATGTATGGCAAGTGAAATGTCTCAACTAAACCATATGCACAAAAACAAGGTATTGAAGTAAAACTTGGTTTAAATCAAAGCTATGTTTTGTGTAAATGCATGTAACTATTTAATATGAACATTTATACGGTATTGTGAAAATGCATACATCCAAGCCTTGTGACTGTGGTGATAAACCCTTTAAACAAATTAAAGGTCTATCTGTCTTATATCATCGAATTCGGTCATTCCTTTCTGTCCCCTTTCCCTGGGATGTCCGGAACGGGAGTTGTCAATTCCTATGGTACCACTACCTACTAACGAACGGCGTAGCTAATGTTAATGAATGTATTGTCCCATGTAAACAAACCAAATGTCATACCAAAATGTAAACATGTGAAAACAATGCACTAAGTATGTAATCAAATGAACATACATAGCGTGAAATGTCATGTAAAACAATGTACTAAGTAATGCACACAATGGGCACACCTAGCAGGAAATGTCATGTAAAACAATGTACTAAGTAATGCACACAATGAGCACACCTAGCAGGAAATGAAATGAAATCATGTACTATAATGTACTAACGAACATAGCAGGTATATGATGTTAAAACAGGAAAGCATGAAAGTAACAAATAGGCACATGTGTTCCACCCCAAAACAGTTTGGAAAACAGTAAAAGAGGGGTCTATGTACTCACTTGAGATTGCTCAGTTGTCTAAAGATAATCACCAAGCAATGCAAGAGATATCGGAATCAAACGGCACCTAATATAGGTAACTATGTTAATAAACCAGACCTATCTCGGAAGACTGGGTAGCATTAGGGTTTGTAAACCAAATGAGTGTCGGAACTCACGTGATATGGTTTAACAAAGCCTACATGCTAAATGAAACTTAACCTAAGTCTTATTGACCCAATATGATCCGTTTAGGTAGCTTATGCTACTTTAACGCATCGTGCGCGTGAAACGCGTTCGGACCGCCTAACTAGCCCTATGACAAGTGTTATATGCCTAAACATGTTACATAATCAGTTACGTGACAAAAGTTTAGGTTACATATGCTAAATTACCAATTATGCATGAAAAGGGTATTCTGGTAATTTACCTAAGGCATATAAACTACCTATCATACAACTATTTAAACGATGTGACCATAGGGTATAACCTCGGAAGGTTATTCCCTACCTACTATGGTCACCTAATGTATTTGGTCGGATCCTAATGATCGACCAAATGGGTCGGGTTCGAGGTATAAGCGATTTATTAGATCGCTTACCCTACGACCCTAGACAACATGGTAATCAGTAGGCATAGTCCTAAGGGACTATGACCATCGTGATTACAATCACGTTGCGAAGTTCAAACGAACTTCGCATTGACCATTACTGGTCAATGCTGAAAGTCAAACAAAGTTTGACTTTCTGACTCGAAAAGCAGTAAAAATAAGGAAAAGAACGAAAGAATACTTACGAAGGGTCCCCGAATGCTAATCTAGATCAATATAGTTCAGGTATGAAACAAAGGTTTCAACTTAGAACACAATTAATCAGATTCTAGTGAGAAATAAGGTTGGGGTAATGGGGTATTTATAGTTTTCGGTGAACCGTTGAGATCGTTTCATGGAAAAGGAGGCACGATCAATACCGTACACTTGTCGGAATGTTATGGTGACTAATTTGGCCACTCACCATAAGGTATCAACACTTGGCAAGGGAAATGGGAGTGGAAACCAGCTGCAAACAGGCTGTTACATACTCTGTATCTGGTCTGGAGACCCCTAGCGCACCGTTACACTTATATTGTAGCGGTGCGCTAGCACCTAGTTTGGCAGAATTGCATTTTCAGTCCCTGCACCTTGTTTCAGCCATTTCCGACATGTTTAAGGCCCGTTAACCCCATTTCAAAGCTCTAAAATGAAGTTAAAGTATAGGGAACTTAAAATGTGTTCAAAAATATCTCGGATGTCGGTTCGTTTGGCCGTACGGTCGCGATGTTCGGTTAATTACGACGGAATGCGCATAAGTGCGAAAAACGATCCAAATGACGAGACGAATGGATTTTTCTTAAGGCGAACACTAAAATATAATGTAGTCATGCTTACATAAATTTTTGGATGTCCAGATGTATTCAGAACGTAAGTTATGCGCGAAAATGCAAACTTGTGCACTTTTTGACACTTTTAGTCCCTGAATGACCCAAAAGTTTATTTTAGCACACCGAACCCCTCAAAGCCTATTTCTAAGCTATGTAAAGGATATTTAAGGTGTGTTTAACTTAAGGTCATGTTCCGGAATGTTCGTTACAGTTCAAATCGACATACTTTTGCAGTTTGTCAAGTTTAGTCCCTGTAAGCGAATTAACTTGTTTTTGCCATACCAAAGCCTTCAAAACTTATTTCTAGGTTATGTAAAGGTTATTTAAGGTATGTTGAGTATATGTTGATGTTCCGGAGTATTTCTCGCATTAAACTGAGTACGTTTACGCACTA
This sequence comes from Helianthus tuberosus, assembly GCA_030545235.1. Lineage (NCBI taxonomy): Eukaryota > Viridiplantae > Streptophyta > Magnoliopsida > Asterales > Asteraceae > Helianthus > Helianthus tuberosus. The sequence continues at coordinate 107,271,124 of CM060354.1, read as the reverse complement.
GTTTGCGTATAACTCTCCAGAAAGTGATGTAGAGTTTGAAATTACATAAAAGTCAAAACATGAAAAATGTATAACATAACAAACATTGTGATCAAATAACATTGTTTTATTGATAACGGAACTGTTCATAGTGATTACAAGCACAGTTGTTACAGTCTCCCCTACTTGTGGAAATTTCGTCCCGAAATTTATTTAGAGGAAACTCGTGGAAAAAGATGTGGATATTTCGCCTTCATTTGATCTTCGCGTTCCCAAGTAAACTCAGGTCCACGTTTAGCTTCCCAGCGAACTTTGACCAAAGGAATGCGCTTGCGTTTAAGCCACTTGACTTCACGTTCCATGATTTCCACTGGTTTCTCAACAAATTTCAGTGTTGTGCCAACACGAATTTCGTCAAGCGGTATGGAGAAATTCTCATCAGCTGTACACTTCTTGAGATTGGACACGTGAAAAGTTGGATGAACATTTCCCAGTTCAGGAGGTAACTCAAGTCTGTAGGCTACCTTTCCGATTCTTTCGACGATCTTGAATGGTCCAACATATCTAGGTGCAAGTTTTCCTTTCTTTCCAAATCTGATCACACCTTTCCAAGGTGAGACCTTAAGTAATACTCGATCACCGACTTGAAATTCAAAGGCTTTGCGTTTTGGGTCCGCGTAAATCTTCTGACGGTTTCTAGCTGCCTGAAGGTTATCACGAACTTTCTTGACCTTGTCAGTTGTCTCTAAAATGAGGGCAGGTCCAGTAAGTTGAGCCTCGCCAATCTCATTCCAGCAGACTGGTGAACGACATTTTCGACCATAGAGAGCTTCGAAAGGAGCCATTTTGATGCTAGTGTGATAACTGTTGTTGTAGGAGAATTCAATCAATTTCAGATGGGAATCCCAGCTACCACCAAAATCGATCACACAAGCTCTAAGCATATCCTCCAGAGTCTGGATTGTTCTCTCAGATTGACCATCCGTTTGCGGATGATAAGCTGTGCTCAGATTAAGTTGGGTCCCCATGGCAGATTGCATGGTTCTCCAAAAATGAGAAGTGAAACGAGCATCTCTGTCAGAAATGATGTTCAAAGGAACACCATGTCGAGCTACAATTTCATCTACATAGATTTGAGCAAGTCTGTCAGTAGGAAAATCCTCGCGGATTGGCAAGAAATGTGCTGACTTTGTAAGACGATCAACGACTACCCAGATGGCATCATAACCTTTCTTTGTGCGCGGGAGTTTGGTAACGAGATCCATAGTAATGTTTTCCCATTTCCAAACTGGGATCTCTGGTTGCTCCAATAAACCAGAAGGACGCTGATGTTCAGCCTTAACCTTAAGACAAGTAAGGCATTTTGACACGTATAAGGCAATGTCTTTCTTCATACCAGGCCACCAATAGTGAATACGAAGATCCTTATACATTTTATCTGAGCCCGGATGAATAGAATAACGAGACTTATGGGCTTCATCCATAAGCAAGGCACGAAGATCATCCTGGCTTGGGACCCACAAACGGTCCATGAAGTAATATGATCCATTGTCCTTCAGTTCCAGAGCAGGCGTTATGTGATAGGGAAATTCCTTATCCATTAAACCTTGTGCAACACAAGATTGTTGAGCCTGAGAAATGCGGGCTTGAATATCAGATCGAGCTTGAATAACAGATTGAACACGTACACAATGAAGCTTAGTATGTTCCTTACGACTCAATGCATCAGCTACGACATTCGCCTTACCAGGATGGTAGCGAATTTCGCAGTCATAGTCGTTTAAAAGCTCAACCCAACGTCGTTGCCTCATGTTGAGTTCTTTTTGGTTGAAGATATGCTGAAGACTTTTGTGGTCAGTGAAAACCACACATTTTGTACCATACAAATAGTGTCTCCAGATCTTGAGAGCGAAAACAACTGCACCCAACTCAAGATCATGAGTGGTGTAGTTCTTCTCATGTATCTTCAATTGTCTTGATGCATAGGCTATGACTTTGTTCCTTTGCATAAGAACACAGCCAAGACCCAATTTCGATGCATCACAATACACAACAAAATCATCATCACCCTCAGGCAATGATAGAACAGGCGCATCGCAAAGCTTCTGCTTCAAGTGTTGAAAAGCTTCCTCTTGTTTGATTCCCCAATAAAAGGGCATTTTCTTCTGAGTTAGAGCAGTTAGAGGAACTGCAATCTTAGAGAAGTTTTCAATGAAGCGGCGATAATAACCCGCTAGACCAAGAAAAGAACGAACTTCAGTAGGAGTAGTAGGTGTATCCCAATCCTTAATCGCACTGATCTTGGAGGGATCTACATGAATACCTTGTTCGTTGATAATGTGCCCCAAAAATTGAACTTCTTTAAGCCAAAATTCGCACTTGGAGAATTTGGCGAAAAGTTGCTCTTTCTTCAGGAGTTCCAGAGTAAGACGAAGATGCTTCTCGTGATCAGCTCGCGTCTTAGAGTAAATCAAGATATCATCGATAAAAACAATGACGAACTGATCCAAATAAGGTTTGCAGACCCTATTCATTAAGTCCATGAAAACAGCAGGAGCATTAGTCAAACCGAATGGCATGACTGTGAACTCGTAATGTCCATAACGAGTACGGAACGCTGTCTTCGGAATATCTTCTTCTTGCACCCGAAGTTGATGATATCCAGATCGCAGATCAATCTTCGAAAAATAAGAAGCGCCTTGTAACTGATCAAAGAGATCATCGATGCGAGGTAGGGGATATCTATTCTTGATGGTAAGCTTGTTAAGCTCACGATAATCGATACACATCCTAAAGGATCCATCCTTCTTCTTGACAAAAAGAACGGGAGCACCCCAAGGTGAAAAACTAGGACGGATAAAGCCTTTGTCAGAGAGCTCCTGAAGCTGTTTAGACAACTCTTGCATCTCAGACGGTGCAAGACGATATGGAGCTCTAGCAATGGGATTTGCACCAGGTACGAGATCAATACGGAACTCGACTTGGCGTGCTGGAGGTAGACCAGGTAAATCTTCAGGGAACACTTCAGAATAATCCCGAATGACAGGAATATCTGAAATAGACTTACCCTTGCCTTTATCTTCTGTAACATGTGCTAAGAAAGCCACATAGTTCTTCTGCAGATACTTCCGAGCTTTAAAACAAGACATGAGTTTGAGACCACCGATAGGCTTCTCACCTTGAACCTGCAGGATCTCGCCTGTCGAAAGCGGCACACGAACAATCTTCTTAGAACAAACTATCTCTGCGTGATGCTTGGATAACCAATCCATTCCCACAATAACGTCGAAGCTTCCAAGTTGCATAGGCGCGAGGTCAATAGGAAAAAGATGGTCGTTAAGATTCAACTGACAGTTGTGAAGAACAGAATCAAGAATAATGGGTTCACCACTAGCAACCTCTACTGTCAAAGATTTGCCTAGTTTCGTTCTAGACACACGAAGCATAGGCTCGAAAGACAAAGACACGAAACTCTTATCGGCACCAGAATCGAAAAGAACAGATGCAGGCTGATTATTAATAAAGAACGTACCGTTCACCACATTATCGTCAGCCTGTGCCTCTTGGGCATTCATGTTAAAGACTCGGCCTCGAGCCGGAGCCGGATTCTGGTTCTGGTTCTGGTTGGCTAGCCTTGGGCACCGGTTTCTATAGTGGGTCAGATCCCCACAATTATAACAAGCACCTGGTGGGTATTGTGGTCGTGCAGCTTGACCCTGTTGCGGAGCAGGAGGCTGAGCAACTTGTTGAGCCGGGTTCTGAACCGCGGGATTCTGAGCAGATCGACAAAAATTGGCGAGATGGCCTGATTTCCCACAGTTAGTACAGAAACGGCATGGAAGTTGTGGCTGGTGGTGACTGTTGCATCTATTGCACAAAGGTGCATTCCCTGAATAAGGTTTCTTCGCTGGAGGCTGTGCAGGTTGGTTGGGAGCTGCCTGGTTAGCTTGAGCAGTGATAGCAAAATTTTGAGAAGCCTTACGCTTCTTTGCCCTCTTTGAAGAACCAGAGTTCTTTCCATTCAAGTTTTGACCTTTCTTGCTATCTTCCTTGTCAGCCAACTGCTTCTTGCCCTTGTCACCCTTCCTGTGTAACTTGTTCTTCCTGATCTGTGACTCAGTCAATGTCGCAGATAACTCGATCGCCTGACGAAGTGTGGCAGGGTTACTACCAGTAAGAATGTCTTGTACCGAGTCAGGTAGACCATCGATGTATCTCTCGATAGCCTTGTCGAGTGGGGTGACCATTGTTGGGCAAAGCAGACTCAATTCTTCAAACCGATCAGTATAAGCCCTGTGCTCACCACTATCTTGCTTCAAAACATCAAACTCTTTCTCCAACGCTCGCTGTTCATGGCGAGGACAGAATTCCCTCATCATAAGGGCTCTAAGTTCAGCCCATGTCTGTGCGAGAGCAACTTCTGCACCCTGGTCTCTCATAACCCCGTTCCACCATGTCAAAGCCCTCTTCTGAAATACGCTCGAGGAGAACTCGACCTTGCGATTTTCCGGACACTGCACATGGCGAAAAGTATTCTCTATACTCTCGAACCACTGAAGAAGCCCAGTCGCTCCCTCAGAACCACTAAACTTGAGTGGTTTAGCCTGGTTAAAATCCTTGTATTTGCATGGAACATTGTTGTTGTTGTTGGCCTGGTTCCATTGAGCAAAGAGATTTGGGAATTGAGCAGCCATCTGCTGCGCAATAATTTCTGCCAATTCGGCAGTAGCTATCTGGTTCTCGCGTCGAGGAGGCATTCTAAAAGAGGAAAACATGAAAAGAAACGAGTGAGTTGATTGGATGAAAAGAAAGAGATGATAAAAACAAGAATTGCAAACAGCATAGATGGTGGTCATTCGTTCGTATCACAAAGCAAACAAACGACACACAGTGACTAATCAAAGTAAATGGATCAAAAATAATGTATAATGAAGACATGCTCGCCTATAAGTGAACACTCATCCCAAGAATTCCCAGGTAAGCACAACTGGTCTCGCGTCTGGTTGAGATGTATACGAAGTGCTTGCCCAGACAGAAAACCCAGAATACAGGCATTCACCCTTCCAGTTTGCACATGTTCACATTATTTAAAACCCAAAACGGTTGACGGGATTTTTTTGAAAATTAGAAGGCACAAGGCCAAAAACCAAACTGAAAAGGGTTCAAAACCATATAACAGAGGGTTCAAAACCTTACAATTGAGGGTTCAAAACCTTGTAAAAATTTATTCAAAAACAGATGATTGTTTTTCAAAAATCGTTTCGGAAAAATTTTGGTTCCTTGTTTTGTTAATCACCTAAGGATAGGTGATGTACATGTTTTAAGATCTAAACACAAGATAACTTGTGTTAGGGTCCTAGAAAAGTTATAGTCTAGGTCAAAGCATTACTAATAACCTAATTCCCTATAACCATTGGCTCTGATACCAACTCTTCTGTCACACCCCGACCGCGTAAAACAACAAATTGCGGCGGAAACATCGGGGCGTGTTGCGACAGAATTAATTGTTTCATAACCATGGCATACAAAGTTGTATTTTATTTATAAACAAAGGTGTTACATTGTTTCAAACAGGAAATTAAAGAGTTCAGAACATAATTAAACATAGTCTATCTTCTTTTAAAGTTTCTAAGGCACAGGTCCGCCCTAGTATCGTGATCAACATCCTATGGAAAAGCACCTGAAAACACATGTGAAAATAGGTACGTCAGCATAAAAATGCCTGTGAGATACATAGGTTTTGTGAAAATAGGATTCATGACTTGAGTTTAAGAAAATGTTTAATCATGAACCTTGTAATTTGCTTTGTCTTGTAAATCATTTGAAAACAATAAGATCAGATGATATGTATAAGTAAATGTTAGGTTAAATAGATAACCATGTAAAAATGTGTTTGTATAAGATAAGTTGTTTGTAACTCAATGTCTTGTGAAAAGTATGTTATTTGTATAAAATGTTCTATGTCTCAAACTGAAATGATTCAAATAACGTTACGCCATGTAATACCATACAAACACTTATATATAGGAAGTACCAGCGGCGTATCCACCATGCTTGTATCATATTACACACGCATCGTTAACTTAATCACTTAATCAAACCAAACCAACCAATGTAAGAAGTCTATGTTTAAACCATTTGTCAAATGTATTGAATAATATGTCAAAGTGTTCATGTCAAGATGTAAATTATGTAGTATGTAAAACCAATGTCAAAAGTGTTTGTGTCAAATGTAAATCATGTCAAAATGTCTATGTCAAGTATCCATGTCAAATGTCTATGTCAAATATCCATGTCAAATGTCTATGTCAAATATCCATGTCAAATGTCAATGTCAAAGTGTCATGTATGGCAAGTGAAATGTCTCAACTAAACCATATGCACAAAAACAAGGTATTGAAGTAAAACTTGGTTTAAATCAAAGCTATGTTTTGTGTAAATGCATGTAACTATTTAATATGAACATTTATGCGGTATTGTGAAAATGCATACATCCAAGCCTTGTGACTGTGGTGATAAACCCTTTAAACAAATTAAAGGTCTATCTGTCTTATATCATCGAATTCGGTCATTCCTTTCTGTCCCCTTTCCCTGGGATGTCCGGAACGGGAGTTGTCAATTCCTATGGTACCACTACCTACTAACGAACGGCGTAGCTAATGTTAATGAATGTATTGTCCCATGTAAACAAACCAAATGTCATACCAAAATGTAAACATGTGAAAACAATGCACTAAGTATGTAATCAAATGAACATACATAGCGTGAAATGTCATGTAAAACAATGTACTAAGTAATGCACACAATGGGCACACCTAGCAGGAAATGTCATGTAAAACAATGTACTAAGTAATGCACACAATGGGCACACCTAGCAGGAAATGAAATGAAATCATGTACTATAATGTACTAACGAACATAGCAGGTATATGATGTTAAAACAGGAAAGCATGAAAGTAACAAATAGGCACATGTGTTCCACCCCAAAACAGTTTGGAAAACAGTAAAAGAGGGGTCTATGTACTCACTTGAGATTGCTCAGTTGTCTAAAGATAATCACCAAGCAATGCAAGAGATCTCGGAATCAAACGGCACCTAATATAGGTAACTATGTTAATAAACCGGACCTATCTCGGAAGACTGGGTAGCATTAGGGTTTGTAAACCAAATGAGTGTCGGAACTCACGTGATATGGTTTAACAAAGCCTACATGCTAAATGAAACTTAACCTAAGTCTTATTGACCCAATATGATCCGTTTAGGTAGCTTATGCTACTTTAACGCATCGTGCGCGTGAAACGCGTTCGGACCGCCTAACTAGCCCTATGACAAGTGTTATATGCCTAAACATGTTACATAATTAGTTACGTGACAAAAGTTTAGGTTACATATGCTAAATTACCAATTATGCATGAAAAGGGTATTCTGGTAATTTACCTAAGGCATATAAACTACCTATCATACAACTATTTAAACGATGTGACCATAGGGTATAACCTCGGAAGGTTATTCCCTACCTACTATGGTCACCTAATGTATTTGGTCCGATCCTAATGATCGACCAAATGGGTCGGGTTCGAGGTATAAGCGATTTATTAGATCGCTTACCCTACGACCCTAGACAACATGGTAATCAGTAGGCATAGTCCTAAGGGACTATGACCATCGTGATTACAATCACGTTGCGAAGTTCAAACGAACTTCGCATTGACCATTACTGGTCAATGCTGAAAGTCAAACAAAGTTTGACTTTCTGACTCGAAAAGCAGTAAAAATAAGGAAAAGAACGAAAGAATACTTACGAAGGGTCCCCGAATGCTAATCTAGATCAATATAGTTCAGGTATGAAACAAAGGTTTCAACTTAGAACACAATTAATCAGATTCTAGTGAGAAATAAGGTTGGGGTAATGGGGTATTTATAGTTTTCGGTGAACCGTTGAGATCGTTTCATGGAAAAGGAGGCACGATCAATACCGTACACTTGTCGGAATGTTATGGTGACTAATTTGGCCACTCACCATAAGGTATCAACACTTGGCAAGGGAAATGGGAGTGGAAACCAGCTGCAAACAGGCTGTTACATACTCTGTATCTGGTCTGGAGACCCCTAGCGCACCGTTACACTTATATTGTAGCGGTGCGCTAGCACCTAGTTTGGCAGAATTGCATTTTCAGTCCCTGCACCTTGTTTCAGCCATTTCCGACACGTTTAAGGCCCGTTAACCCCATTTCAAAGCTCTAAAATGAAGTTAAAGTATAGGGAACTTAAAATGTGTTCAAAAATATCTCGGATGTCGGTTCGTTTGGCCGTACGGTCGCGATGTTCGGTTAATTACGACGGAATGCGCATAAGTGCGAAAAACGATCCAAATGACGAGACGAATGGATTTTTCTTAAGGCGAACACTAAAATATAATGTAGTCATGCTTACATAAATTTTTGGATGTCCAGATGTATTCAGAACGTAAGTTATGCGCGAAAATGCAAACTTGTGCACTTTTTGACACTTTTAGTCCCTGAATGACCCAAAAGTTTATTTTAGCACACCGAACCCCTCAAAGCCTATTTCTAAGCTATGTAAAGGATATTTAAGGTGTGTTTAACTTAAGGTCATGTTCCGGAATGTTCGTTACAGTTCAAATCGACATACTTTTGCAGTTTGTCAAGTTTAGTCCCTGTAAGCGAATTAACTTGTTTTTGCCATACCAAAGCCTTCAAAACTTATTTCTAGGTTATGTAAAGGTTATTTAAGGTATGTTGAGTATATGTTGATGTTCCGGAGTATTTCTCGCATTAAACTGAGTACGTTTACGCACTAGTTTGCGTATAACTCTCCAGAAAGTGATGTAGAGTTTGAAATTACATAAAAGTCAAAACATGAAAAATGTATAACATAACAAACATTGTGATCAAATAACATTGTTTTATTGATAACGGAACTGTTCATAGTGATTACAAGCACAGTTGTTACACTTTGTTGATTTTGTTTCATCTCATCCTCTTCATCCAAACATCTCACTCGTTTCCTTTCATGTTTTCCTCTTTTAGAATGCCTCCTCGACGCGAGAACCAGATAGCAACTGCTGAATTGGCAGAAATCATTGCGCAGCAGATGGCTGCTCAATTTCCAAATCTCTTTGCTCAATGGAACCAGGCCAACAACAACAACAATGTTCCATGCAAATACAAGGATTTTAACCAGGCTAAACCACTCAAGTTTAGTGGTTCTGAAGGAGCAACTGGGCTTCTTCAGTGGTTCGAAAGCATTGAGAATACTTTTCGCCACGTGCAGTGCCCGGATAATCGCAAGGTCGAGTTTTCTTCGAGCGTGTTTCAGAAGAGGGCTTTGACATGGTGGAACGGGGTTATGAGAGACAGAGGTGCAGAAGTTGCTCTTGCACAGACATGGGCTGAACTTAGAGCCCTTATGATGAGGGAATTCTGTCCTCGTCATGAGCAGCGAGCGTTGGAGAAAGAGTTTGATGTATTGAAGCAAGATAGTGGTGAGCACAGGGCTTATACTGACAGGTTTGAGGAGTTGAGTCTGCTTTGCCCAACAATGGTCACCCCACTCGACAAGGCTATCGAGAGATACATCGATGGTCTACCTGACTCGGTACAAGACATCCTTACTGGTAGTAACCCTGCCACACTCTGTCAGGCGATCGATTTATCGGCGACATTGACTGAGTCGCAGATTCGTAAGAACAAGCTGCACAGGAAGGGTGACAAGGGCAAGAAACAATCGGTTGAGAAGGAAGATAGCAAGAAAGGTCAAAACGGGAATGGAAAGGTTTCTGGTTCATCGAAGAGGGCAAAGAAGCGTAAGGCTTCCCAAAACTATGCTGTCACTGCCCAAGCTAACCAGGCAGCTCCCAACCAACCCGCACAGCCTCCAGCGAAGAAACCCTATTCAGGGAATGCACCTTTGTGCAATAGATGCAACAGTCACCATCAGCCGCAACTTCCATGCCGTTTCTGTACTAACTGTGGGAAGTCAGGCCATCTTGCCAATGTTTGTCGGTCTGCTCAGAATCCCGCGGTTCAGAACTCGGCTCAACAAGTTGCTCAGCCTCTTGCTCAGCAACAGGGTCAAGCTGCACGTCCACAATACCCACCTGGTGCTTGTTATAACTGTGGGGATCTGACCCACTACAGAAACCAATGCCCAAGGCTAGCAAACCAGAATCAGAATCAGGCTCCGGCTCGAGGCCGAGCTTTTAACATGAATGCCCAAGAGGCGCAGGCAGACGATAATGTGGTGAACGGTACGTTCTTTATTAATAATCAGCCTGCATCTGTTCTCTTTGATTCGGGTGCCGACAAGAGTTTTGTGTCTTTGTCTTTTGAGCCAATGCTTCGCGTGTCTAGAACAAAACTAAGTAAATCTTTGACCGTAGAAGTTGCTAGTGGTGAACCCATTATTCTTGATTCTGTTCTTCGCAACTGCCAGTTGAACCTTAACGACCATTTCTTTCCTATTGACCTCGCGCCTATGCAACTCGGAAGCTTCGACGTTATTGTGGGAATGGATTGGTTATCCAAGCATCACGCAGAGATAGTTTGTTCTGAGAAGATTGTTCGTCTGCCGCTTTCGACAGGCGAGACTCTGCAGGTTCAAGGTGAGAAGCCTATCGGTGGTCTCAAACTCATGTCTTGTTTTAAAGCTCGGAAGTATCTGCGGAAGAATTATGTGGCCTTCTTAGCACATGTTACAGAAGATAAAGGCAAGGGTAAGTCTATTTCAGATATTCCTGTCGTTCGGGATTATTCTGAAGTTTTCCCTGAAGACTTACCTGGTCTACCTCCAGCACGCCAAGTCGAGTTCCGTATTGATCTCGTACCTGGTGCCAACCCCATTGACAGATCTCCATATCGTCTTGCACCATCTGAGATGCAAGAGTTGTCTAAGCAGCTTCAGGAGCTCTCTGATAAAGGTTTTATCCGTCCTAGCTTTTCACCCTGGGGTGCTCCCGTTCTTTTTGTCAAGAAGAAGGATGGATCCTTTAGGATGTGTATCGATTATCGTGAGCTAAACAAGCTTACCATCAAAAATCGATATCCCCTACCTCGCATCGATGATCTCTTTGATCAGTTACAAGGCGCTTCTTATTTTTCGAAGATTGATCTGCGATCTGGATATCATCAACTTCGTGTACAAGAAGAAGATATTCCCAAGACAGCATTCCGTACTCGTTATGGGCATTATGAGTTCACAGTCATGCCATTCGGTTTGACTAATGCTCCGGCTGTTTTCATGGACTTAATGAATAGGGTCTGCAAACCTTATTTGGATCAGTTCGTCATTGTTTTTATTGATGACATCTTGATTTACTCTAAGACGCGAGCTGATCACGAGCAACATCTTCGTCTTACTCTGGAACTCCTAAAGAAAGAGCAACTTTTCGCCAAATTCTCCAAGTGTGAATTCTGGCTTAAAGAGATTCAATTCTTAGGACATATTATCAACGAACAAGGTATCCATGTAGATCCCTCCAAAATCAGTGCGATTAAGGATTGGGATACGCCTACTACTCCTACTGAAGTTCGTTCTTTTCTTGGTCTAGCGGGTTATTACCGTCGCTTCATTGAGAATTTCTCGAAGATTGCAGTTCCTCTAACTGGTCTAACTCAGAAGAAAATGCCCTTTTATTGGGGATACAAACAAGAGGAAGCTTTTCAACACTTGAAGCAGAAGCTTTGCGATGCGCCTGTTCTATCATTGCCTGAGGGTGATGATGATTTTATCGTGTATTGTGATGCATCGAAATTGGGTCTTGGTTGTGTTCTGATGCAAAGGAACAAAGTCATAGCATATGCATCGAGGCAGTTGAAGATACATGAGAAGAACTACACCACTCATGATCTTGAGTTGGGTGCAGTTGTCTTTGCTCTCAAGATCTGGAGACACTATTTGTACGGTACAAAATGTGTGGTTTTCACTGACCACAAAAGTCTTCAGCATATCTTCAACCAGAAAGAACTCAACATGAGACAGCGACGTTGGGTTGAACTTTTAAACGACTATGACTGCGAAATTCGCTACCATCCTGGTAAGGCGAATGTCGTAGCTGATGCATTGAGTCGTAAGGAACGAACTAAGCTTCATTGTGTTCGTGTTCAATCTGTTATTCAAGCTCGGTCTGATATTCAAGCACGCATTTCTCAGGCTCAACAATCTTGTGTTTCACAAGGATTGATGGATAAGGAATTTCCTTATCACATAACACCTGCTCTGGAACTGAAGGACAATGGATCATATTACTTCATGGACCGTTTGTGGGTCCCAAGCCTAGATGATCTTCATACCTTGCTTATGGATGAAGCCCATAAGTCTCGTTATTCTATTCATCTGGGCTCAGATAAGATGTATAAGGATCTTCGTATTCACTATTGGTGGCCTGGTATGAAGAAAGACATTGCCTTATACGTATCAAAATGCCTTACTTGTCTTAAGGTTAAGGCTGAACATCAGCGTCCTTCGGGTTTATTGGTGCAACCGGAGATCCCAGTTTGGAAATGGGAAAACATTACTAGGGATCTCATTACTAAACTTCCACGCACAAAGAAAGGTCATGATGCCATCTGGGTAGTCGTTGATCGTCTTACAAAGTCAGCACATTTCTTGCCAATCCGTGAGGATTTTCCTGCTGACAGACTTGCTCAAATCTATGTGGATGAAATTGTAGCTCGACATGGTGTTCCGTTGAACATCATTTCTGACAGAGATGCTCGTTTCACTTCTCATTTTTGGAGAACCATGCAATCTGCTATGGGGACCCAACTTAATCTGAGCACAGCTTATCATCCGCAAACGGATGGTCAATCTGAGAGAACAATCCAGACTCTGGAGGATATGCTAAGAGCTTGTGTGATCGATTTTGGTGGTAGCTGGGATTCACATCTTAAGTTGATTGAATTCTCCTACAACAACAGTTATCACACCAGCATCAAAATGGCTCCTTTCGAGGCTCTCTATGGTCGAAAATGTCGTTCACTAGTCTGCTGGAATGAGATCGGCGAGGCTCAACTTACTGGACCTGCCCTCATTTTAGAGACAACTGACAAGGTCAAGAAAGTTCGCGATAACCTTCAGACAGCTATGAGCCGTCAGAAGAGTTACGCGGATCCAAAACGCAAAGCCTTGGAATTTCAAGTCGGTGATCGAGTATTACTTAAGGTCTCACCTTGGAAAGGTGTGATCAGATTTGGAAAGAAAGGAAAACTTGCACCTAGATACGTTGGACCATTCAAGATCGTCGAAAGAATCGGAAAGGTAGCCTACAGACTTGAGTTACCTCCTGAACTTGGAAATGTTCATCCAACTTTCCACGTGTCCAATCTCAAGAGGTGTTTAACTGATGAGAACCTCCACATACCGCTTGACGAAATTCGTGTTGGCAAAACACTGAAATTTGTTGAGAAACCAGTGGAAATCATGGAACGTGAAGTCAAGTGGCTTAAACGCAAGCGCATTCCTTTGGTCAAAGTTCGCTGGGAAGCTAAACGTAGACCTGAGTTTACTTCGCGAAGATCAAATGAAGGCGAAATATCCACATCTTTTTCCACGAGTTTCCTCTAAATAAATTTCGGGACGAAATTTCCACAAGTAGGGGAGACTGTAACAACTGTGCTTGTAATCATTGTGAACAGTTCGATTATCAATAAAACAATGTTATTTTATCCCAATGTTTGTTTTGTTATGTTTTACATTTTTCATGTTTTGACTTTTGTTCGATTTCAAACTCTATATCGCTTTCTAGAGAGTTATACGCAAACTGGTGCGTAAGCATAATCAGTTTAACGCGACAAATACTCCGAAACATCAACATATACTTAACATACCTTAAATAACCTTTACATAACTTAGAAATAAGTTTTAAAGGCTTTGGTATGGCAAAAACAAGTTAAATCGCTTACAGGGACTAAAGTTGACAAACGGCGAAAGTATGCCAATTTGAACTGTAACAGACATTCCGGAACATGACCACAAGTTAAACACACCTTAAATATCCTTTGCATAGCTTCGAAATAGGCTTCGAGGGGTTCGGTGTGCTAAAATAAACTTTTGGGTCATTCAGGGACTAAAAGTGTCAAAAAGTGCACAAGTTTGCATTTTCGCGCATAACATACTTTCTGAATACATCCGGACATCCAAAAATTTATGTAAGCACTAAAATATTTTATTTTAGTGTTTGGCATAAGAAAAATCCATTCGTCGCGCAATTTGGATCGTTTTTCGTGCTTATGCGCATTCCGTCGTAATTAACCGAACATCGCGATCGTACGACCAAACGAACGTTGGTGACCGACCGGATAATATTTAAATCCCACAAATATTCTGTTATGATTAAAATCTTATTTTAATCAGGTCCGTGTTGAAAAATAAATTAAAACGCCTAAAAACGTTATTTTTCAAAGTTTAAGCGCGTACCGTGTGTTTCTGCGCAACACAGTGCTTCTACTGCAAAACGCAGACAACGCAAGCCACCCAGGTCTACTGGCTCACATTTAAGGCCCTTTCAGGTAGTTAGATTTGAGCCAGTCCTGGCAACTGAAATTTATTTCAGTAATATCTTGGCGAGTTTATTTTTATAGAGTAATAAAAATAATTTAGAACGCCATAAACCGGGATTTAAACGCTAGATAAAATACCCGGTACCCAGTTAAATACCCGTTTTAGCCAAATGCTTGGAATATGCCAAGAATATGCTTGGAATATGCTAGGAATATGCTTGGCATATGCTTGGAATATGCTTGGAATATGCTAGGAATATTCTTGGAATATGCTAGGAATATTCTATATGGAAGAAACTATATATACCCCATGCCTTTCATTGTTTAAACCACTAGAATTTTGATTGAGAAACTCTAAGTTGAAACCATTGTTTCATACCTGAGATTCTTGAATCGAAATTAGCATTCGGGGACCCTTCGTAAGTATTCTTTCGTTCTTTTCCTTATTTTATTGCTTTTCGAGTCAGAAAGTCAAACTTTGTTTGACTTTCAGCGTTGACCAGTAATGGTCAATGCGAAGTTCGTTTGAACTTCGCAACGTGAGTGTAATCACGTTGGTTATAGTCCCTTGGGACTATGCCTACTGATTACCACGTTGTCTAGGGTCGTAGGGTAAGCGATCTAATAAATCGCTTATACCTCGAACCCGACCCATTTGGTCGATCATTAGGATCGGACCAAATACATTAGGTGACCATAGTAGGTAGGGAATAACCTTCCGAGGTTATACCCTATGGTCACATCGTTTAAGTAGTTGTATGATAGGTAGTTTATATGCCTTAGGTAAATTACCAGAATACCCTTTTCATGTATAATTGGTAATTAAGCATATGTAACGTAAAATTTTGCCACATAACTGATTATGTAACATGTTTAGGCATATAACACTTGTCATAGGGCTGGTTAGGCGTTCTGAACGCGTTTCACGCGCACGATGCGTTAAAATAGCATAAGCTACCTAAACGGATCGTAATGGGTCGATAAGACTTAGGTTAAGTTTCATTTAGTATGTAGGCTTTGTTAAACCAAATCATATGAGTTCCTACACTCATTTGGTTTACAAACCCTAATGCTACCCAGTCTTCCGATATAGGTCCGGTTTATTAACATAGTTACCTATATTAGGTGCCGTTTGATTCCGAGATCTCTAGCATTACTTGGTGGTTATCTTTAGACATCTGAGCAATCACAAGTGAGTACATAGACCCCTCTTTTACCGTTTTCAAACTGTTTTGGGGTGGAACACATGTGCCTACTTGTTACTTTCATGCTTTCCTGTTTTCACATCATATACCTGCTATGTTCGTTAGTACACTATAGTACATGATTTCATGACATCTCATGCTAGGTGTGCCCATTGTGTGCATTACTTAGTACATCGTTTTACATGACATTTCATGCTAGGTGTGCCCATTGTGTGCATTACTTAGTACATCGTTTTACATGACATTTCACGCTATGTATGTTCATTTGATTACATACTTAGTGCATTGTTTTCACATGCTTACATTTTGGTATGACATTTGGTTTGTTTACATGGGACAATACATTCATTAACATTAGCTACGCCGTTCGTTAGTAGGTAGTGGTACCATAGGAATTGACAACTCCCGTTCCGGACATCCCAGGGAAAGGGGACAGAAAGGAATGACCGAATTCGATGATATAAGACAGATAGACCTTTAATTTGTTTAAGGGTTTATCACCACAGTCACAAGGCTTGGATGTATGCATTTTCACAATACCGCATAAATGTTCATATTCAGTATTAGCATGCATTTTCCACAAGACATAATATTGATTTAAACCATGTTTTACTTCAATACTTTGTTTTTGTGCATATGGTTTAGTTAATACATTTCACTTGCCATACATGATATTTTGACATAGACATTTTACACAAAGACATTTGACAAAGACATTTGACATGGATATTTGACATAGACATTTTGACATGATTTACATTTGACACATAAACATGTTTGACATTTGTTTTACACTACATGATTTACATCTTGACATAAACACTTGACATATTATCCAATACATTTGACAATTGGTTTAGACATAGACATCTTACATTGTTGGTTTGGTTTGATTAAGTGATTAAGTAACGATGCGTGTGTAATATGATACAAGCATGGTGGATACGCCGCTGGTACTTCCTATATATAAGTGTTTGTATGGTATTACATATCGTAGCGTTATTTGAATCATTTCAGTTTGATACATATAACATTTTATACAAATAACATACTTTTCACAATACATTGTTTTACAAGCAACTTACCTTATACAAACTCAGTTTACAATGGTTATTCATTTAACCTTACATTTACTTATACATATCATCTGATCTTATCGTTTTCAAATGATTTACAAGACAAAGCAAATTACAAGGTTCATGACTAAACATTTTTCTTAAACATAAGTCATGAATCCTATTTTCACAAAACCTATGTATCTCACAGGCATTTTTATGCTGACGTACCTATTTTCACATGTGTTTTCAGGAGCTTTTCCATAGGATGTTGATCATGATACTAGGGCGGACCTGTGCCTTAGAGACTTTAAAAGAAGATAGACTATGTTTAATTATGTTATAAACTCTGTATTTCTGTTTAAAACAATGAAACTCTTGTGTTGATAAATAAAATACAACTTTGTATGCCATGGTTATGAAACAATTAATTCTGTTACAACACTCCCCGACGTTTTCCGCCACGTTTTGTATGTTACACGTGGTCGGGGTGTGACAAAATCCTTATAGCATCTATCTATCCTCATAGATTGATTCTCGTAGGATGTTTAAAGTACTGATACTGGAGTCCTTGATTGGATTCATTGTGTGCTTTAATGCGTGTTCACAAGCTGGTTGGTTTATGTGTTATGTGGTAGTTGTGATTTAAATAACGAAACGGATATAATAAAATAAGAACATGGTGGATACGTCGCTGGTACTTCCTATATATAAGTGTTCTTATTTTATTATTCTTGTAGCGTTATCTGGATCACTTTAGAATTTTGTGTACATTTGTTCATTGCTGGTTATCATAATCTTTGTAGAATCTCCCATATTCTTATGTGTTAGATTCTTAGAAAGATATCTGAAGTATTATCATAACTCATTGATTTGATTTATGTAATACTTATATAAGTTTTGATTTATTTCAAAACAGTTATTATTAATCCTTGATTGGATTCCTAATAACACATTTCCAGTTTTTATGATAGTTTAATCGAGATTTCAATATAAAACATAAAATTTACTTAGTAAATATCATAATGCCATATACAAACCTATTTTTGTCACAAGTTTTCACAATTAAGATTATAATACCAAATGTTTTTGCCATTTATTTGGCCAATAAAACCTATGTATTCCCTGGCATTTTTATGCTGACTGTTTTCGCATATGTTTCAGGTTTTCGACTATTTCAAGCATGCAACGCATAGGATTGCATTCGGGCCTTAGAGTTCTAAAACAAAATAACAGTTTCATGTATTCTTTGTTTGTAAAACGATGTTAATGATATTGAAACAAATTAGTACCAGTAGTTGTGAGCAATTTGTAACGTGACTCCCCGATATTTCCGCCGCGTGTTGTTATATTACGCGATTGAGGTGTTACAGATTGGTATCAGAGCACTGGTTATAGGGAATTAGGTTATTAGCATGCCTTAAACCTAGTCTATAACCTTCCTAGGACCCAAACATGAGTAGACTTAGGACTTCTTTCCTAATCCTCATCCTTATTCGTGCCACAACTACTCTATGATTTATGAATCATCTAACCTTAGATGATTTATCCAAAAACCCTTAGGCTTTATGCCTTAAGGTATTCCTCAAAATATTTTTTCTCAAAACGTTTTCATTAAAATATTTTTCAAAATGTTTTCTCAAACGTTTTTGTCAAAATATTTCGCCAACATGTTATATATCAAAAGATTTGTATCAAAAGATTTCTCAAATGCTTTTCTCAAACGTTTTTCATCGAAATCTTGGGTTTTAATAATGTGAACACATGCAATCTGGAAGGGTGGATTCCTGTACCCCGAGTTTTCTGTCTAAGGCTAGAGTGTTCGTACAAATCCGCATTATCGGACCAGTCACTCTTACCTGGGAATTCTTAGGGTGAGTGTCCACTTATAGGCTAAAGCATTTCTTCGTGAAGCATTATAAAAACCAATCCATCTTGACCCTACCGAATGATTTTTAAACAACCTTTGCAACCCTACTTATTCATGTTACCCTCGGTAATGTGTTTGCTCTTCATGACAATCGAAGCATCCTTCCTTTCCCAATACCATTTCATCATATTACCTTCGGTGATATGTTTGGTTCGATACAGTTGAAATGAATCTCATTTCATTTCACGACTCTATGAGATCTTATTTTATTTTCAAAATACTACCTTTGTCTTTTAAAATTTCAAATTTTTACCATTTGGATGAGAATTTTCAAAATTTCAACACAAAGTTTCTTTATTTTAAATTTTTTATTTAAAAACATTTTGTATTATAAATTTTTAACAGGTAAAGAATTTATGATACAAACCATTAACCCGGTTTGTATTCTCTCATCCAAAAATATTACAAAAGTTTATTTTCAAACAACTCTTGTTTCAAGACAATAATGTTACAAACTCATAACAATTGGATAAATCTAACTTTTGGTTTTCTATAGCTGTACTTTCGAAATGCCTCCTCGACGAGATGCACAACCTCAAACCAACGAAGAAATCGCAACCCTTGTCACTCAGCAGATAGCTGCTGTGCTTCCGAACATAGTAACCCAGATTCATCAGATATACAACAACAATAACAACAACAACTCCTAGTATAATTTCAAGACCTTTAATTCAGCCAAACCGCTAAAATTTTTTGGGTCTGAAGGAGCAACCGCACTCTTGCAATGGTTCGAAAGTATAGAAAGCACATTCCGCCATGTTCAATGTCCCAATGAGCGAAAGGTAGATTTCGCTTCGAGTGTCTTTCAAAGGAGAGCACTCACTTGGTGGAATGGTATTATGAAGGACCGAGGTGCCGATGTAGCAATGGAACTGACGTGGGAAGAATTTAAGGATCTCATGAAGAAGGAATTCTGCCCACGAAGTGAAATAAGGGCACTGGAAAACGAGTTCTATCATCTGAAGCAGGATAGTGGGGAAAACTGTGCCTACACTGACCGCTTTGAACAGTTAAGCCTACTTTGCCCCACTATGGTCACACCTTTGGATCGGGCCATTGAGAAATACATCGATGGTTTACCTGACCCTGTCCAAGACATCGTCACTGGCAACCAACCTGCAACGCTCAGGGAGGCTAAGGAATTAGCTGCTATCTTGACTGACTCGCAGGTTAGAAAAGGTAAGTTATTTCGACAAGGAGACAAGAGACAAGGCACCGAATTAGTTAACAAGAATTCGAGAAAATCAAAGGCCGAATCTTCTAAAAGTTCTAAGAAGCGCAAGGCTTCAAAGAATTTTGCAATTCCTGCACCTGCTCCACTGAACTCGGTACCCTTTAAGGGATTTTATCGTGGGAAGCAACCTCGGTGCAATCATTGCAATTATCATCATGCGTCAAATTCCCCTTGTCGCCAGTGTAGACTTTGTGGTTTGTTTGGACATCTAGCTGTGACCTGTCGTATCCAGAATCAAGCAGCCCCTAATTAGACTCGCCCAAGAGCATGTTTCAATTGTGGTGACTTAAATCATTTCAAGCGAAACTGCCCCAAGCTTGCCAATGCTAATGGACGAGCATTCAACATCAATGAGGCTCAAGCTAACGATCAAGCGCTTATGATCATTTGAACCTCTAAATTCCCTGTTTATTTTCAAGATCAATGTACAAATTTTAAACAATGTTTGTAATGACAATATAAATTTCAAGAAGTTTATCTTTATCTCTGTTATTCTATTTTCAATTTCAAATGATAATGTGATTGGACTATGTGTAATTTCAAATTTCATGCTAATTTTGAGGATTCTGTTCTTTAGGAACTAAATCTTATAATTTAGTATAATATGATTGCACTCTAGTGCATTTGTACAAATTTGGTAACACGATCAATACAAGATAATATTGTTTTATGATCATAGCATTATACACATGATTTGTTTATCTAATATGTATAGCGCATGATTGTAAATCCAATTTGCTTCATATGTTGATTTAGTGCATACTTAGTACATTATTTTCATTTACATTTCGTGCTATGTATGTCCATTTAGTGCATACTTAGTACATCATTTTCATTTACATTTCATGCTATGTATGTCCATTTAGTGCATACTTAGTACATTATTTTCATTTACATTTCATGCTATGTATGTCCATTTAGTGCATACTTAGTACATTATTTTCATTTACATTACATGCTATGTATGTCCATTTAGTGCATACTTAGTACATCATTTTCATTTACAATTCATGCTATGTATGTCCATTTAGTGCATACTTAGTACATTATTTTCATTTACATTTCATGCTACGTATGTCCATTTAGTGCATACTTAATATATTATTTTACATTACATTACATTTTATGCTATGTATGTCCATTTAGTGCATACCTAGTACATTGTTTCACATTGCATTTCTGTTGCACATGTTCTTGTAGCATATGGACACATTGTTTTACATTTCTACCTTGTATGTTCATTTAGCATACCTAGCGCATGATTTGAAAATAATTTTCCTCGATATACTTACATTATGATGATAATGTATTGTAACACCTGTGCCTTCACGGCCATCAAACAAATACCAAACCAATGAAATATTATATTTCATACTTGGGATTTGTAAAAATATGTGTATCATTTGCACATATCTATTTTTGTTCAATTTCAAACTCTAAATCGCTTTCTGGAAGGTTATACGCGCACCGATGCGTAAATATAACCAGTTTAATGCAAAGAACACTCCGGAATAGTGAAATAGGCTTAACATACCTTAAATAACCTTTACATAACTTAAATATAAGTTTTGGAAGGTTTGGTGTGGTGAAATCAAAGTTTAATCGCTTACAGGGACTAAAGTTGACAAACTGCGAAAGTATGCCAATTTGAACTGTAACAGACATTCCGGAACATGACCATAAGTTAAACACACCATAAATATCCTTTACATAGCTTAGAAATAGGCTTTAAGGGGTTCGGTGTGCTAAAATAAACTTTTGGGTCATTCAGGGACTAAAAGTGTCAAAAAGTGCACAAGTTTGCATTTTCACGCATAACTTACGTTCTGAATACATCCGGACATCCAAAAATTTATGTAAGCATGACTATATTATGCTTTAGTGTTTGGCTTGTCAAAAATCCATTCGTCACGTCATTTGGATCGTTTTTCGCGCTTATGCGCATTCCGTCGTAATTAACCGAACATCGCAACCGTACGGTTAAACGAACCGACATCAGAGATATTTTTGAACACATTTTAAGTTCCCTATACTTTAACTTCATTTTAGAGCTTTGAAATAGGGTTAACGGGCCTTAAACGTGTCAAAAATGGGCTGATTTCATGACAGGGACCAAATCTGCCAAACTTAGCCTTACGGACCTCAACATTAACAGCTTTGAGGTCCGTAAAGCAGCCCTAGACCAGGTTCTCTGCATTTAACATCAGATTGCAGCTGTTCTATCCTCCACCACACATTCTAATTTGTCTAGTCATGTGATAGGGATGGAATTTTAGTCACCATAAGGTCCCGACACATGTACGGATGGGATTAAGGCACGTTTTCCATGAAACGATCTTAACGGTGGACTGAATACTATAAATACCCCACCCCCCATTGCTTTAAAACTTACAAGAATTCTGATTTGAGAGCTCTAAGTTGAAACCATTGTTTCATACCTGAGTTCTTGGATTGGGATTAGCATTCGGGGACCCTGGGTAAGTATTCTTTCGTTCTTTTCCTTATTTTATTGCTTTTCGAGTCCGAAAGTCAAACTTTGTTTGACTTTCAGCGTTGACCAGTAATGGTCAATGCGAAGTTCGTTTGAACTTCGCAACGTGAGTGTAATCACGTTGGTCATAGTCCCTTGGGACTATGCCCACTGATTACCACGTTGTCTAGGGTCGTAGGGTAGGCGATCTAATAAATCGCCTATACCTTCGAACCCGACCCAGTTTGGTCGATCATTAGGATCCGACCAAATACATTAGGTGACCCTAGTATAGGGCATAACCTTCCGAGGTTATACCCTATGGTCATATCGTTTAAGTAGTTGTATGATAGGTAGTTTATATGCCTTAGGTAAATTACCAGAATACCCTTTTCATGTATAATTGGTAATTAAGCATATGTAACCTAAAATTTTGTCACATAACTAATTATGTAACATGTTTAGGCATATAACACTTGTCATAGGACTAGTTAGGCGGTCCGAACGCGTTTCACGCGAACGACGCGTTAAAGTAGCATAAGCTACCTAAACGGGTCGTAATGGGTCGTAAACACTTAGGTTAAGTTTCATTTAGTATGTAGGCTTTGTTAAACCAAATGACACGAGTCTCTACACTCGTTTGGTTTACAAACCCTAATGCTACCCGATCTTCCGATTTAGGTCCGGTTTATTAATGTAGTTACCTATAGTAGGTGCCGTTTGATTCCGTGATCTCTAGCTTTGCTTGGTGGTTATCCTAGGACTTCTGAGCAATCTCAAGTGAGTACATAGACCCCTCTTTTACTGTTTTCCAAACTGTTTTGGGGTGAAACACATGTGCCTACTTGTTACTTTCATGCTTTCCTGTTTTCACATCATATACTTGTTATGTTCATTAGTACATTATAGTACATGATTTCATCTACATTTCATGCTAGGTGTGCCCATTGTGTGCATTACTTGGTACATTGTTTTACATTACATTTCATGCTAGGTGTGCCCATTGTGTGCATTACTTAGTACATCGTTTTACATTACATCTTCACGCTACGTATGTTCATTTGATTACATACTTAGTGCATCACATGCTTACATTTTTGGTATGACATTTGGTTTGTTTAACATGGAACAATACATTCATTAACATTGATCATGCCATTCGTTAGTAGGTAGTGGTACCATAGGAATTGACAACTCCCGTTCCGGACATCCTAGGGAAAGGGGATGAAAGGAATGACCGAATTCGATGATATAAGACAGATAGACCTTTAATTTGTTTAAAGGGTTTATCACCACAGTCGCAAGGTTTGGATGTATGCATTTTCACAATACCGCATAAATGTTCATATTAAATATTTGCATGCATTTACACAAAACATAGCTTTGATTTAAACCAAGTTTTACTTCAATACTTTGTTTTTGTGCATATGGTTTAGTTGAGACATTTCACTTGCCATACATGACATTTTGACATAGACATTTGACATGGATATTTGACCTAGACATTTGACATGGATATTTGACATAGACATTTGACATGGATATTTGACATAGACATTTTGACATGATTTACATTTGACACAAACACTTTTGACATTGGTTATACATACTACATGATTTACATCTTGACATGAACACTTTGACATATTATTTAATACATTTGACAATTGATTTAAACATAGACTTCTTACATTGGTTGGTTTGGTTTGATTAAGTGATTAAGTAACGATGCGTGTGTAATATCATACAAGCATGGTGGATACGCCGCTGGTACTTCCTATATATAAGTGTTTGTATGGTATTACATGTCGTAACGTTATTTGAATCATTTCAGTTTGAGACATAGAACATTTCATACAAATAACATACTTTTCACAAGACATTGATTTAAAAACAACTTATCTTATGCAAACATATTTTACTTGGTTATTCATTTAACCTTACATTTATTTATACTTATCATCTGATCTTATCGTTTTTCAAATGATTTAAAAGACAAAGCAAATAACAAGGTTCATGACTAAACATTTTCTCAAACATAAGTCATGAATCTTATTTTCACAAAACCTATGTATCTCACAGGCATTTTTATGCTGACGTACCTATTTTCACATGTGTTTTTCAGGAGCTGTTGCATAAGATGATCAAGATACACATAGACAGACTTGGGCTTTAGTGACAATAAAAGATGCAAGACTAGTTAATTATGTTGTATTTTCCTTGTTTGATTAAGACATTGTAACACTTTTAATCAATAAAACGAAACTTAAATTTCCATGGTTGTGAAACATTAATTCTGTTACAACACTCCCCGATGTTTCCGCCACGTTTTGTATGTTCTACGTGGTCGGGGTGTGACAGAAAAGATGGTATCAGAGCCAATGGTTATAGGGAATTAGGTTATTAGTAATGCTTTGACCTAGTCTATAACCTTCTTAGGACCCTAACGCGAGTTTACTTGCGTTTAGTCATAAAACAATACCGTCACCTATCCTTAGGCGACGATCACAACAAGAACATAAAATTCAAAACCGCTTTGAAAACTAATCATCTGTTCTAGGATGATTGATTACTAGGTTTTGAACCCTCAGTTATAAGGTTTTGAACTCTCTGTTATATGGTTTTGAACCCCTTTGAGTTTCAAAATCTCGTCAAGGTTTTGGGTTTTAAATAATGTGAACACGTGCAAACTGGAAGGGTGAATGCCTGTATTCTGGGTTTTCTGTCTAGGCAAGCACTTCGTATACATCTCATCAGACGCGAGACCAGTTGTGCTTACCTGGGAATTCTTGGGATGAGTGTTCACTTATAGGCGAGCATGTCTTCGCGATACATTATTTTTGACCCGTTTACTTTGATTTGTCACCATCTCATTTGTTTGCCTTAGGTAACAAACAAATGATCACAATTTTCATTCGTTACCCTTCTGTATTGATTACCCAATAACCTTTCACTTGCTTCTTCCTCTGTCTTTCATTTTCTTCTAGAATGTCTATTCCTCTCAGCACTTGTCAAATGCCCGAGCGAACAGCCAAATTTGTCCAGCAAATTGGCGAAGTGATTCAGAGGACTGTGGATTTAGGTATTGCCATGGCTCGTCTCAACAATGAAGCCTCTCGTCTCGACAATGAAGCCACTCAAGAGCCACTGAAGGAAGCAGAAGTCAAGCCAGCACCAAAATCAAGGAAGCGTAAGGCTTCAAGGAAACCCGCAGCGGTTACACCTAATCAAGCGGGACCTAGCCAAGTGGCAAGGCCACCAGCTAGGAAGCCGTACTTTGGAACGGCATCATTATGCAACAAATGTAAGGGGCATCACCTAGCTCACTTACAGTGTCATCGGTGTGTATCATGTGGAAGAGTTGGTCACCTGGCAAGTGTTTGTCGATGTAACCCGAACCAAGGTGGTCTAACTCAACCCCAAGTCAACCCAACTCAAGCTCGTTTTCCGCGTGGTACTTGCTACAACTGTGGCGATACGAGCCATTTCAGGAACAAATGCCCAAAGCTTGCTAATGCAAATCCCACCCACGGATGAGCAGTTGGCTGACTAGAAGATGTTGCTGTCTTATGCTTTTGTTCTTTTGTTTCCTTGTAATGTGAAACAATCTGTTTTGTTTATAAATAAATCGTTGTTCACAAATTCTGATATACAAGTATAATTACATGTGTGTTTGTTTTTCCTATGATACCTGCATTAAGGAACTATGTTCCTTACAAACTACTCTTGTGATTCTCTCTTTCAAGTGATCGCTCATAATTTCCTCGAAAGTTCTAAGTACTCGTTTCATTCTAAGAAACGAAGTACAGGAAATAAAGTGAAATTATGAGTAATCGTGCTTTTTTGCACATCTGTACTTTTGAATCCTTGGTTGGATAACTAAGGATATTTTCAAATCTCATACCCATTACGTTTTGATTTTTCAACATACACAGTACAAGTATTTCAACACCATCTTCATGATCTCAAAACATTCCATATAGTTTGAAAACAATTTTTTCTAGATACATTGTCTATGTTATTTCAAAAACATTGGCCATGTTATCAAAACCAACCTTTCTAATTTCAAATTATTTCATATAATCTGAAGACAATATAAACACAATACATTTTCTGATCAATGGCATGATTTCGAAAAGCATCATTCATGTTTTTCAAAAACCTTATACATAATTTCAAAAAAAAAAAAAAATTCATCTCGCATGATTTTAAAACATTTTTGTAAATATATCTATCTAATACACATACTTTATGATTTCAAAAATATTATATATAAGGTTTCAAAAACGTTAAACACATTTTTCTTAAAGGAACCCCATGCATAGTTTTCAAAAATATTTTCCTCATACATTGACTTAACCTTCAAATTCTGCTTCATATGTCGCCTTGGCATATCTAGCATCTCAATTTCATAAGCATTTTTACTTCATGTTTTGACATAAGCACGTCCAGTGCAAGGGTTCAAAACATCTTCAACTTCTAAAATCCATATGGGATCTTTTTATCTTCATATTGAGACCCTTGTGGATGATCATCATTCAAATCAGAGTCCTTAATTGGATTCCTTATATACCTAAATTCGAACATTTCGGTTCCTTAAAATCGAAATCGAATTTTTCTTTTAAAAATCTTTCTATCTTTATAGTTAGATTCTTGAAAATGTTTAAAGTACCAAATGAAATCCACAAGATGGATTCCTAGTGTGCTTTAAATACATGTACTCTGTTAGCAGAACAAACTTCTAGTTAAACAATTTTGTGGTTATGTGACTATGTGTTTATTCATCTTATGTTTTCTTTTATGCATTTTTGTGTTTTTAATACTCTGGATATCCGTTATCCAAATCCTCGCAGGATCTTTCATATCTTCATATGAGGGATTCGTAGCAGGATATTCAAAAGGTACTACCTTCAATCCTTAATGGGCTTCTATGTAATAGTTAAGACCCTTGGATTATATAGTACTGCTCCATGATTCATAAGGGACCCTTTAGTGGTCTAATCAAAAAGATTGATTCACAATTTGGTTAAAGAACGACATCTAGTGATGTAGCTGGACAGACTCCTTGATAGTCTATTTAGATCATTTAATGATTTAATTAAAAGGGACTCTATGGCGGTCTAGTCACACTCATCACAGGATTGTTCATTTGGTTTTCCCCTACATGTTATAAAATGGACTGAGTGAACTATGCAAGGAATTGTCTAATTATGGACGCGTACATAATTATGAAATTTAGTGCACAGAAACCCAGTAAGATTTATCATGTGTAAGAACCGATAGCGACAACAATAACAAAATGAGAACGATGTAATGGAGGTACGGTGGACGCACCAATGACGCTTCATATACTTGTATATAAGTATCCCTCTTACATTGCAATCATGATGTTATTAAGGTTACTAAAAGTTCAAGAACCCTAACCAATGTTGTCCGATCTTTTCAACTTCATGCTTTCAAGCTCTCACAAGTTTCCTCTAAATGAATTTCGGGACGAAATTTCCTAAAGTAGGGGAGACTGTAACACCTGTGCCTTCACGGCCATCAAACAAATACCAAACCAATGAAATATTATATTTCATACTTGGGATTTGTAAAAATATGTGTATCATTTGCACATATCTATTTTTGTTCAATTTCAAACTCTAAATCGCTTTCTGGAAGGTTATACGCGCACCGATGCGTAAATATAACCAGTTTAATGCAAAGAACACTCCGGAATAGTGAAATAGGCTTAACATACCTTAAATAACCTTTACATAACTTAAATATAAGTTTTGGAAGGTTTGGTGTGGTGAAATCAAAGTTTAATCGCTTACAGGGACTAAAGTTGACAAACTGGGAAAGTATGCCAATTTGAACTGTAACAGACATTCCGGAGCATGACCATAAGTTAAACACACCATAAATATCCTTTACATAGCTTAGAAATAGGCTTTAAGGGGTTCGGTGTGCTAAAATAAACTTTTGGGTCATTCAGGGACTAAAAGTGTCAAAAAGTGCACAAGTTTGCATTTTCACGCATAACTTACGTTCTGAATACATCCGGACATCCAAAAATTTATGTAAGCATGACTATATTATGCTTTAGTGTTTGGCTTGTCAAAAATCCATTCGTCACGTCATTTGGATCGTTTTTCGCGCTTATGCGCATTCCGTCGTAATTAACCGAACATCGCAACCGTACGGTTAAACGAACCGACATCAGAGATATTTTTGAACACATTTTAAGTTCCCTATACTTTAACTTCATTTTAGAGCTTTGAAATAGGGTTAACGGGCCTTAAACGTGTCGAAAATGGGCTGATTTCATGACAGGGACCAAATCTGCCAAACTTAGCCTTACGGACCTCAACATTAACAGCTTTGAGGTCCGTAAAGCAGCCCCAGACCAGGTTCTCTGCATTTAACATCAGATTGCAGCTGTTCTATCCTCCACCACACATTCTAATTTGTCTAGTCATGTGATAGGGATGGAATTTTAGTCACCATAAGGTCCCGACACATGTACGGATGGGATTAAGGCACGTTTTCCATGAAACGATCTTAACGGTGGACCGAATACTATAAATACCCCACCCCCCATTGCTTTAAAACTTACAAGAATTCTGATTTGAGAGCTCTAAGTTGAAACCATTGTTTCATACCTGAGTTCTTGGATTGGGATTTGCATTCGGGGACCCTGGGTAAGTATTCTTTCGTTCTTTTCCTTATTTTATTGCTTTTCGAGTCCGAAAGTCAAACTTTGTTTGACTTTCAGCATTGACCAGTAATGGTCAATGCGAAGTTCGTTTGAACTTCGCAACGTGAGTGTAATCACGTTGGTCATAGTCCCTTGGGACTATGCCCACTGATTACCACGTTGTCTAGGGTCGTAGGGTAGGCGATCTAATAAATCGCCTATACCTTCGAACCCGACCCAGTTTGGTCGATCATTAGGATCCGACCAAATACATTAGGTGACCCTAGTATAGGGCATAACCTTCCGAGGTTATACCCTATGGTCACATCGTTTAAGTAGTTGTATGATAGGTAGTTTATATGCCTTAGGTAAATTACCAGAATACCCTTTTCATGTATA
Source organism: Helianthus tuberosus (assembly GCA_030545235.1). Lineage (NCBI taxonomy): Eukaryota > Viridiplantae > Streptophyta > Magnoliopsida > Asterales > Asteraceae > Helianthus > Helianthus tuberosus. Next base: position 107,241,651 of record CM060354.1, on the reverse strand, counting down.
ATTGGTAATTAAGCATATGTAACCTAAAATTTTGTCACATAACTGATTATGTAACATGTTTAGGCATATAACACTTGTCATAGGACTAGTTAGGCGGTCCGAACGCGTTTCACGCGAACGACGCGTTAAAGTAGCATAAGCTACCTAAACGGGTTGTAATGGGTCGTAAACACTTAGGTTAAGTTTCATTTAGTATGTAGGCTTTGTTAAACCAAATGACACGAGTCTCTACACTCGTTTGGTTTACAAACCCTAATGCTACCCGATCTTCCGATTTAGGTCCGGTTTATTAATGTAGTTACCTATAGTAGGTGCCGTTTGATTCCGTGATCTCTAGCTTTGCTTGGTGGTTATCCTAGGACTTCTGAGCAATCTCAAGTGAGTACATAGACCCCTCTTTTACTGTTTTCCAAACTGTTTTGGGGTGAAACACATGTGCCTACTTGTTACTTTCATGCTTTCCTGTTTTCACATCATATACTTGTTATGTTCATTAGTACATTATAGTACATGATTTCATCTACATTTCATGCTAGGTGTGCCCATTGTGTGCATTACTTGGTACATTGTTTTACATTACATTTCATGCTAGGTGTGCCCATTGTGTGCATTACTTAGTACATCGTTTTACATTACATCTTCACGCTACGTATGTTCATTTGATTACATACTTAGTGCATCACATGCTTACATTTTTGGTATGACATTTGGTTTGTTTAACATGGAACAATACATTCATTAACATTGATCATGCCATTCGTTAGTAGGTAGTGGTACCATAGGAATTGACAACTCCCGTTTCGGACATCCTAGGGAAAGGGGATGAAAGGAATGACCGAATTCGATGATATAAGACAGATAGACCTTTAATTTGTTTAAAGGGTTTATCACCACAGTCGCAAGGCTTGGATGTATGCATTTTCACAATACCGCATAAATGTTCATATTAAATATTTGCATGCATTTACACAAAACATAGCTTTGATTTAAACCAAGTTTTACTTCAATACTTTGTTTTTGTGCATATGGTTTAGTTGAGACATTTCACTTGCCATACATGACATTTTGACATAGACATTTGACATGGATATTTGACCTAGACATTTGACATGGATATTTGACATAGACATTTGACATGGATATTTGACATAGACATTTTGACATGATTTACATTTGACACAAACACTTTTGACATTGGTTATACATACTACATGATTTACATCTTGACATGAACACTTTGACATATTATTTAATACATTTGACAATTGATTTAAACATAGACTTCTTACATTGGTTGGTTTGGTTTGATTAAGTGATTAAGTAACGATGCGTGTGTAATATCATACAAGCATGGTGGATACGCCGCTGGTACTTCCTATATATAAGTGTTTGTATGGTATTACATGTCGTAACGTTATTTGAATCATTTCAGTTTGAGACATAGAACATTTCATACAAATAACATACTTTTCACAAGACATTGATTTAAAAACAACTTATCTTATGCAAACATATTTTACTTGGTTATTCATTTAACCTTACATTTATTTATACTTATCATCTGATCTTATCGTTTTTCAAATGATTTAAAAGACAAAGCAAATAACAAGGTTCATGACTAAACATTTTCTCAAACATAAGTCATGAATCTTATTTTCACAAAACCTATGTATCTCACAGGCATTTTTATGCTGACGTACCTATTTTCACATGTGTTTTTCAGGAGCTGTTGCATAAGATGATCAAGATACACATAGACAGACTTGGGCTTTAGTGACAATAAAAGATGCAAGACTAGTTAATTATGTTGTATTTTCCTTGTTTGATTAAGACATTGTAACACTTTTAATCAATAAAACGAAACTTAAATTTCCATGGTTGTGAAACATTAATTCTGTTACAACACTCCCCGATGTTTCCGCCACGTTTTGTATGTTCTACATGGTCGGGGTGTGACATGTATGATTAGTATATGTTGCATTCTACCTGTTTGGTTAATATGAAACATATATATTTGTACTAGAATAAAATATATACTACTAAAATTGTCGTAGGAAAAATAAGTAGTGTTATCATTGCTAGTATGAAATACAATTCAATTTGACAGATGTTTTGTTGTGACAATGTTTATTTGATTTAGACGATAGTTCGACCTTAATATTTGTTTACCCTTGCTTAACAAGAGGAGCTATGTGGACCATGTGACGAAACGAGTAATTATGGGTGCACACTTAATTATGAGTTTCGACGCATGAGAATCATAGTAAGCCTTGTTAAGTATGGTGGCATAAAATCTAGATTGATTAAGGTAACGGGAGGGGTATGATGCGATAAGAACACGGTGGATACGCCGATGGTACTTCCTATATATAAATGTTCTTATTGTATTATTCTTCAGAATGTTGCTGAGATCATTTAGTGATTTTATGTTACCTTGGACCATTATGTGATTATGTGTTTGTTGTTATTTGAATGGTTATTTCCAATAGATATAAGCAAGTACATTCATTAACTCAAATCGAGCCGACCGAGAGTATATTATGGTGTTAAAGGTGACGATCTTGATGCCATAGGTATATTGACCCGTCTCCTATGCATGAGATGCTCATTGTGCATTGGATGTACCTCGTGGGACGTTAGAAACCGTGTACGTGTAGGGCTTGAATGTACACCCCTTTGTTTGCTAGGAATTACACTAGGAGCTTAGTATAACATAGTGCCTTACTTAAATGATTTTAGAACACTAGTCGACTATCACTAGTTTCAAGGGGTTGAATACCTTGAGATACCTTGAATACCCCAAATCGCATTTTGAAAGCTTTGGTGTGTCAAAAAAAAGTTTTGAAATAAGTTTTGAAAGCTTTGGTGTGTCAAAAACAAGTTTATTCACACTCATGGACTATTTGTGTCAAACTGCGAAAGTCTGCTGATTCACATAGTATCGCACATTCCGGAACTTGATCATAAGTTAAACATGCCCTAAATATCCTTTCTATAGCTTAGAAATAGGCTTTAAGGTGTTTGGTGCGCAAAAATAAACTTATTTGATCAATAGGGACTAAAAGCGTCAAAAAGTGCATAAGTTTGCATTTTCACGCATATCTTACGTTCTGAATATATCCGGACTTCCAAAATTTTATGTAACCATTAAAATATTTTATTTTAGTAATTGGCATGATAAAATTTCATTCGTCGCTTAATTTGGATCGTTTTTGCGTTCGTTACAACTTCCGTCGTAATTAACCGAACAACGCAACCGTACGACCAAACGAACCGACATTCGAGATATTTTTTAGCACATTTTAAGTTCCCTATACTTTAACTTCATTTTAGAGCCTTGAAATAGGGTTAACGGTGCTTAAACGTGTCAAAAATGCATCGAAAACCAAGTTTTAGGCCTGCAGGGACTAAAACTGTAATTCTGTCAAACTTTTTAGGCCTGGGGCGTAAGCCTGAGCCTATGTTTACGTGGCCCGCCTAAAACTCCCAGATCAGCAAAAATGGTTTCCAGCCATTTCCAGCTGTTTCCAACACTTGCAAATGGTTTTTAAGCTTCCTAGGGGCTGGTTTTGGATGCCCATAGTATTCTAATTCAGTGGGTGCAAGTGTATGGTTGAGATTGAAGCTCGGTTTACGAGGAACGATCTTAACGATTCTAGAAATCCTATATATACCCATGCTCTTCATTGTTGCAACTCACACAATCTGATCTATTTGCTCTAAGTTGGGGCTTAGCACCTCATACCTGAGCAAGTTGGATCTAGATTTTCATTCTTGGACCCTTTGTAAGTCCTCTTTCGTTCTTTTACGCGTTTTTAGCGTGAAAGTCAAACTTTGTTTGACTTTCTGCTTTGACCAGTTTTTGGTCAACACGAAGTTCGTTTGAACTTCATAACGTGAGCGTAATCACGATGTTTTAGTCTCTTATGACTATACCTACTGATTACCACGTTATCTAGGCATTGTGACGAGTCATAGTTTCGGCCAAAATGCGTATTCTTGCGCATTTTGTAACCAAACTACTTTTAGGTATCAAAACCGTTTGTTTTGATACCAAATCTGTTTTCAAACCTCGTTAAACATGTTTTAACATGTTTAGCTCGTCACTTTAGGTTTAGTGCTTGTGTAGAGTCATAAGGTAAGCGATCTAATCAATCGCTTAGACTTACGAACCCGACCCGTTTGGTCGATCATTAGGATCCGACCAAACATATAATGTGACCATAGTTATATAGAGAATAACCTTCTGAGGTTATACCTTATGGTCACTTCGTTTAGTTAGTTGTATGATAGGTAGTTTATATGCCTTAGGAAAACGACCAAAATGCCCTTTTTCGCATAATTTCATTTTAAGCATATGTAACACATATTTTGACATCTAAACTGATTATATAACATAATTAGATATGTTAAGGCATATAATACTTATCATAGGACTAGTTAGGCGTCTCGAACGCGCGTTTGCGCGAACGATACGTTAAAGTGGCGTAAGCTACCTTAACGGATCGTAATGGGTCGTAAGCACTTAGGATAGGTTTCGTTTTGGAATGTAGGCTTTGTTAAACCATATCACATGAGTTCCAATACTCATTTGGTTTACAAGACCTCATACTATCCGATCTTCCGATTTAGGTGTCGATTCCCTAATATAGTATCTGTTACCCTAGGAGCCGCTTCAACACTTGAACTCTTGGTCTTTTGAGCTTTGTTATACCCTTTGAACCGGGACTATACGCAACCCCAGGCGAGTGTCACACCCTGGCTTTGCGGAAGCGTGGGTTTATTTGGTGTGACTTCTTAATACCATAGCATAATCACAACAATGCTATATGAAAATAAAACCATGATGTTCATCCATTCATCAAGTTTTAAAAAGCAAAACACAACAACATTGTTTAAAAAGTTGACACATGCAACGGATTACAACATGACATAATAAAAATCTTGTTCAACGACATAACGAAAGATATGGAATAAAAACATAGTTTAAGACTTGTGACTCGTCCAGGAAAAAGTAACAATCCCTAAACTCGGATGACATCATTTCTCCTACGTAGCTTGACGACATAGCATACCTTGCCAGATCCCTTAATTTCCTGAAATACATGTAGTTTGAAAAATCAACAAAAAGTTGAGCGAGTTCATGTAAAAGTGGGTATGTTTATAAATCGTTAAAGTACGTCCCAATGTATAAATGTTCCTGGTATGTAGCAATTAAGGAAAAAGATCACCACTGGGTTGCAAAGCCACTGGTATGTGTGAAGTGATGCAGGAAAACTCAAACCTAGCAAATTTATATCGGGCCTCGGCTGTAAGACACAGTCACCTCTATGGGTCACCCTGACCTCACGGGTCTGGGCTCGCTACACCCAAATAGATCTATCACTCTTGTGTCCCCCGGTCCTAACAACGAAGATTAATGGCTTTAAGTGTTGTACCCACCACTCACATGATCTGAACGTCCCAACCTTCCTTAAGCTAACCATACCATGTATAAAAATGTCCTAAATAATTGTAACATGTATTTCACCCCCGAAGTTATAAAACTGAAAACAGTTAAGAGAAAAGGGGGACATGAACTCACAGAAGTGCGTCTCGTGAAACGTCAAACTCCAACTCAATCCGCTGCGTGACGACCTACACGTACTAATGCCTATTAGACGGACGGTCGTGCCTTGGCTTAAGGTTTAACGTTTTTGGGAAATAGTTAGACAACTATTTCGTATTCACACTTCTAAATTATTTTATAAGTATATTCCTTCCCAAGGATGGGGGTTTTAATACATGTATGCTGTATAATTCTGAAAATATATTTTTAAGTCTCACTCGAAAAATATATTTTAATCACTTTGACTAAAGTGTTTTAATTCCAAAATATATATATATATTTTCCCAAAAATATTATATTTTATTTCATAAGTTTTTCCAAAATAATATTTTCATAAAAATGTACAAATAGGAGTATTTTTCTGAAAAATACATAAGTTACATTTTAACGTTCGCGTTGTAACAATAATACTTGTATAACTTAAATAATTATTTTGTGAGAGCGTTGGTATTATTTTGGAGTCGTAATTTCATGATATTTCAAGTTATATTATTTTCATCCTAACAATAATATATATCTAGTTCACAAAATAATCACATAATCACACAAGCGTTTTATTATAAAATATATATTCTAAGTATATATTTATCAAGTTTTATTTACGAAAATCCACCTCCGATACTTTGTAATTTCTGTAATAAAAATCATGGCGAAGTTTATTTTTGAAAACAAGTTAAAAATATATTTGTAAATATTTGTTAGAAAAATATTTCTAAGTGTTATATTTCTGGAAAAATTTCGCCAGAGTTTCCTCTGTAAATGGAGGTGTCCATGCTTTTAGCATATCATTTTCTTTTGAGAAATCATTCAAACAATCAATAATCAACAACATACAACCTTTATCTTGACAAAATAAACTCAAATCATAAACTCATGAACTTGAAGGTTTTGTAAAAATTTTGTAGTAAGTTACTAACATATTTAGTAGGTCTTGTTATCCTTCAAAATATGATTAGTTTCTTGAAAACCTTATTTTTAAAGAGTTTGAAGTTTAACAACTTCTAGTCAAGCTTTACAAAAATATTTCCTTGTTAAATTTTCTTGTTACACAAGTGTTTACACACTTGTTTATTTACCAAAAATGCTTTTAGTTCATACAAGATCCGGGTTTTAGTAAAACTAGTATTTTCCGCTTGGTTCTTTCGAAAAACCACTTATAGATCTTTAGATCCACAAGTTTACAACTTCATTTTGCAAGCAAACTTATGTTTATTCAAGTTCAAGGTTTATGAATGGATGGTTTCATCATCCTTCATAATTCTAGCTTTTACATCTTACTAGTTTTTGTTTTTAAACATGAACTAGTATGTCTAGATGATGATCCATCTTGCTTCTACTAACGAACAACATCAAATTATCATAACTACACAAGATCTACATGATTTACACACATATCTTCTCTTTATCCACCCTTTAACACTTATGTTCAAGACTTTAAGTTAGGTTCATTAGAGTTTCTTAACTTTCCATCATTCAACCATCTATTAACCACTAAAATCAAGAACAAGATGATGTTTTAGAACACTTACTACTAGCACAGGGCTAGGGGAGAAACAAGGCGTAAAAGTGGTGGATAAAAGGAAACTAGAGTGGTTCTTGAACTTCCGAGTGCACCGAGCTTGTTTGTAGGACTCCTTGCACCTTTGAGTGTATGAGAAATGGTTGAACAAAGCCTGAAGGTGGTGGTAGTATGGTGAGGTGGTGGTGGCCGTGAGTGGTGATGGAGGGAGGAGTGAAAGTTGTTTGTTGAAGTGTTGTGATGAGAGATGATGGTTAACCTCTAAGCATATTTATAAACCATTATCCTTATTATCCATCATGCAACATGTTCCATATCTTCCAACATTAGTGAATAAAATAATCAAAGAAAGGCAAGGGGTGGGTCACCCCTTGTGATCGTCAAAGTGGGGGGGGTATGGTTGGGGTGCAATGAAACTAGTTACAATTTGGTTGAAATCTAAAGGTGTTTAGTTAGTGCAATAGTGTGTTGTTTAATACAAGGTGTGTTAGGGTGTTCGGGGACCCTAACTGTGACAACTCGTATTCTCCGAACTTATCAACGTACTTGATGTAACGTAATTGAACTTGGTGTAATTAGTTAATATGTTGAATTAATGAGATTATGTGTGACCTTGTCATTGATTAAATGTTATGTGGTTATGATTACGTGATGATGCGTATTGCATAGTATTTATCCGATCGCACAACACAACCCACTCGCACAAGTCTTTTTGGACTACACTTTGTATTCGGATCAATGGGGCAGCCCATTGAGGGTTCGGCCCACTCTTCTCTTGGTCGTATAACATTAGGGGTTAGGGTATACTCCTCACTTGTTTTGCTAAACATTCAAAACACAAACCCTAGCTCTCCTCTCTCTCTCTCTCACGAACCGAAGGCAGCCAAGCATCTTCCTCATCGAAGTTTATAGTTCTCGGATTTAGAAGAACACATGGTTGCAAATAGTCTAGTAAGTACAAACATGGGAAGCCCCCATTAGTAAAGATAAACGTGGGAAACCCCCACCAGTAGTACATACGACCATGGGAAACCCCCACTATTAGCACATACCTACATGGGAAGCCCCCACTAAATGCATATGTGATTTGTTATAACGAACTTATTAACTGTGAACTCGCTCAACTAGTTGTTGACTCTCTGCTGCATGCCTTGCAGGACCTTAGGTACATTTGGAGCTTGCACAGGGAGGAGCAGGTCGTTGTGGGACATGGATCGATGATGCCATGTTAACTATCTAAACATTTGAATTTATGATTTACTTTGGGTTTTCATACTTATGCTTCCGCTACACACTTATTGATGTTTGATTTTGAAAACACCTTTCGTATTGATGAATGACTTTTACTATTTACCTATATGTTCAATATGATTGGTGGCTTGATCCTGGTCAGTCACGCCTCCAAGCGGTGATACTCCGCGTGTGGATTTTGGGGGTGTGACAGATTGGTATCAGAGCCATTGGTTATAGAGAACTTGGTTTTAATAAAGGGAAAACGATTTTGTTAAAACCAGACTATAACCAGAACAGTGCTCTCAACGATCCACAACGACGCTTCGCTCCACGTGCAAGGCTCAACATCATAGGTATTACTATTCATGTTACCTTACCTACTTGCTAGAATTACATAGAACTTTGCTCGCGGTATGCCTAGATTACCGAACTTACTATACGTTATTGCTTGAGAATACTTGTGTGCTCACTCCCTTCGCACTATTCGCGAACCTCTCACCCACATGTTCTACTTGATGTCAAGATCATGTGTGGACGCGTTAACCTAACTCAAGCCCAGTTGGCGGCTTCGAACACTGAACAAGTTACTGCAGCACTCACAGCTGCCCAGGCAGGAGGTGTAACCTGCCATCACCACTTACTCTAGGATCTTTAGATTCTACTCTCGTAACTCAACACTTGTGCTTAATTTTGATTACTCTTACGCACACGACAAGTCAACACGCTCAGTCACCTGTATGCACATACAAGACTTTTATGGACTGTCGTCCTACTACTTTCAGCGACACTGAAGGAGCTGTTGGACTCCTCCATTAGTTCGAGGAACTCGAATCGGTCTTCGAGTGTGTGAATGACCCGAGGCTCGTAAGGTGAAATACGCCACTAGTACTCTCGAAGGCACTGCGCTAACTTGGTGAACGCGCAAGTTACGATACTGGGGCTGGCGGCTGCTAATGCCACCCCATGGAATGATTCTAAGGAACTGATCAAACGTGAATACAGTAGTTATGATGCCATCCACAAGTTGGAAGTGGAGTCCTTTAACCTGAAGATGACGGGGTCAGAAGTAGAGGCGTATACGAAGCTAACTAACGAACTGGCAACTTTGTGCCCTACTATGGTAGATCCTCCCATCAAGCGCATTGAGCTGTACCTCAAATGCTTAGTATCATAGATTCAAAGTCATGTGACTTCTGCTAACCTTGCTACTATTCAAGATGTTACTCATCTTGCTCATCGTCTCACAGACAAGGCAGTGGAACAGAACAAGCTGCCTAGACGCATTGGTGCTACCACTACTACTTCTGCTATTCCCAGTGACAACAAGAGAAGGTGGGATGGAACCTTCAGCAAGGGTTCAACTTCAGTTCAGTCTCAGGCACGACAACGAAAGATTGATGACTATCAGATCACCGGTCAGCAATCTTCTGGTAGTCAAGGATTGTAACCTCGTCTTAGTTGGTCAGACATTCTCCATCAACCTCATTCCCATAGTCTTGGGTGGTTTCGACATCGTCATTGGGATAGATTGGATTTCCCAACAGCAAGCAGATATCCTATGCAAAGAGAAGATTATTCGCAATTCCCGTACTGGAAAAGAACCTCTCGAAGTTCAAGGCGACAAAAGTGGTGTCGTGAGTGGCATCATTTCTTTCTTGAAGGCTCAGAAGTGTTTACGAAAAGGCCACACAGCTGTTTTAGCTCTCGTTACGGATACATCGAAGAAAGAGAAAAAGATTGAGGATATTCCTGTAGTACGCGATTTTTTCCTCAAGTGTTTCCTGAGGAATTACCTGGGTTACCGCCTCATCGTCAAGTCGAATTTCAGATCGAGCTAGCTCCAGGAGCAGCACCCATAGCTCGAGCACCTTATCGTTTAGCTCCAACTGAATTGGAAGAACTGTCAAAGCAGCTACAAGGACTCTTGGAAAAGGGTTTTATACGTCCTAGCTCTTCGCCTTGGGGAGCTCCAGTACTATTTGTAAAGAAGAAGGACGGTACCTTCCGCATGTGTATAGACTACCGCGAACTGAACAAGGTAACTGTGAAGAATCGCTATCCTCTTCCACGCATCGATGACTTATTCGACCAGTTGCAAGGGTCGAGCTACTACTCCAAAATAGACTTAAGGTCAGGATATCACCAGCTGAGAGTCCGGGATGAGGACGTCTCTAAAACAGCATTTAGAACTCGCTACGGCCACTACGAGTTTATGGTCATGCCATTTGGGCTAACGAACGCGCCTGCCGTATTTATGGATCTTATGAACAGGGTGTGCAAACCCTATCTCGACAAGTTCGTCATTGTTTTCATCGACGACATCCTGATTTATTCGAAAAGTCAGGAGGAACACGAGCAGCACTTACGACTTATCTTGGAACTCCTTCGAACGGAACAACTATACGCTAAGTTTTCAAAGTGCGACTTCTGGCTTCGTGAAGTCCACTTCTTAGGCCACGTGGTAAACAAGGATGGGATTCATGTCGATCCATCCAAGGTGGATTCGATCAAGAATTGGCCCGCTCCTCGCACACCAACAGAAATACGCCAATTCTTGGGTTTGGCGGGATACTACAGAAGATTTATTAAAGACTTCTCGAAGATTGCTCAGCCGCTCACACTACTGACGCAGAAAGGTGTGGTTTACCGTTGGGGTAATGCACAGGATACAGCGTTTCAGCACTTAAAGGATAGACTCTGTAGTGCACCTATCCTCTCATTGCCTGAAGGCACGGACGATTTCGTAGTCTACTGCGACGCATCTATCCAAGGTCTTGGATGTGTATTGATGCAGAGGGATAAAGTTATTGCTTATGCTTCGCGCCAACTTAAGATTCACGAACGGAATTATACGACACACGACCTAGAGTTGGGAGCGGTTGTTTTTGCACTTAAGATATGGCGACACTATTTGTATGGTACCAAGTGCGCAATCTACACAGATCACAGAAGCCTCGAGCATATTTTCAAACAAAAGGCACTTAATATGCGACAACGACGATGGATCGAACTACTAAACGACTACGAATGCTCAATCAGGTACCATCCAGGCAAAGCCAATGTTGTGGCTGACGCCCTCAGTCGAAAGGACACCGCGCCTAAGCGCGTGCGAGCTTTACAACTGACCATACAGTCTAGTCTTCCTTCTCAGATACGAAATGCTCAGGTAGAAGCATTGAAACCAGAAAACGTCAGGGCTGAAGCTCTACGCGGCTCAAGACAACGATTAGAACAGAAGGAAGATGGTGCTTACTATGTCACAGGACGCATTTGGGTCCCACTGTACGGCAACTTACGCGAGCTGGTAATGGATGAAGCTCACAAGTCTCGCTACTCGGTACACCCTGGTTCGGATAAAATGTACCACGATATTAAGACTACATACTGGTGGCCTAGCATGAAGGCCCACATAGCCACATACGTTAGCAAATGCTTGACTTGTGCGAGAGTCAAGGCAGAATATCAGAAACCGTCAGGACCACTCCAACAACCTGAGATACCACAATGGAAATGGGAGCAAATTTCCATGGATTTTGTTACTGGCCTACCTAGATCTCAGCGCGGAAATGATACTATTTGGGTGATCGTGGATCGACTCACAAAGTCTGCTCACTTCTTGGCAATCAAAGAAATAGACAAGTTCTCTACACTAGCAGACATCTACTTAAAAGAAGTGGTCTCCAGGCACGGTGTGCCAACCTCTATCATCTCTGATCGAGACGCACGTTTTACTTCAGAACTGTGGCAAGCAATGCATAAATCTTTTGGCTCTCGTTTAGACATGAGCACGGCGTATCATCCTCAGACGGATGGGCAGTCTGAGCGCACTATCCAGACTCTAGAAGACATGCTTCGGGCGTGCGTAATTGACTTTGGCAATGGTTGGGAAAAACATCTGCCACTTGTGGAATTTTCATACAATAATAGCTACCACACCAGCATTAAAGCTGCTCCATTCGAGGCATTGTACGGGCGTAAATGCCGGTCACCTCTCTGTTGGGCAGAGGTGGGAGATAGTCAAATCACAGGTCCAGAAATGGTAGTTGATACTACAGAAAAGATTGCTCAGATACGACAACGCATGGCGGTAGCTCGTGACCGTCAGAAAGTCTACGCCGATAAAGATAGGAAACTACTCGAATTCCAGGTTGGGGATCGAGCGCTACTCAAAGTTTCACCCTGGAAGGGTGTGGTTCGTTTTGGCAAACGCGGCAAACTTAACCCACGATACGTTGGACCCTTCGAAGTCATTGAGAAAGTAGGCAAGGTGGCCTACAGACTGAATTTACCAGCAGAACTCGGTGCAGTTCACAATGTTTTCCACGTGTCAAACCTGAAGAAGTGTTTATCAGATGAGCCCCACGTAGTTCCTTTGAAGGAGCTCACGATCGACGAGCAGTTACGATTCGTCGAGGAACCTGTGGAGATCACGGACCGGGATGTGAAGGTCCTCAAACATACCAGAATACCCCTCGTTCGAGTTCGTTGGAACTCACGTCGCGGCCCAGAGTTCACCTGGGAACGCGAAGACCAGATGAAGCAAAAGTATCCCCAACTGTTCGCAACCGGTACAACCACCACTGAGGCTGAAGCTACGGAATTTCGGGACGAAATTCCAGATCAACGGGGGGAGGATGTGACACCCCAGGGAAACCACGAAAACCATGCAACTTAACTAGCTTCCTCAGTGAGTACGTGCTAAATTTCGGGACGAAATTTCTTTCAACTTGGGGATAATGTGACAACTCGTATTCTCCGAACTTATCAACGTACTTGATGTAACGTAATTGAACTTGGTGTAATTAGTTAATATGTTGAATTAATGAGATTATGTGTGACCTTGTCATTGATTAAATGTTATGTGGTTATGATTACGTGATGATGCGTATTGCATAGTATTTATCCGATCGCACAACACAACCCACTCGCACAAGTCTTTTTGGACTACACTTTGTATTCGGATCAATGGGGCAGCCCATTGAGGGTTCGGCCCACTCTTCTCTTGGTCGTATAACATTAGGGGTTAGGGTATACTCCTCACTTGTTTTGCTAAACATTCAAAACACAAACCCTAGCTCTCCTCTCTCTCTCTCTCACGAACCGAAGGCAGCCAAGCATCTTCCTCATCGAAGTTTATAGTTCTTGGATCAATTCTTGTCCCTTTTATTCGGTTAGTATGATTAACTACTGTTTGATGGTATTATGATGTGTGTCATATATGCTCGATATGAGTGATGATGATTTGCTATGATTGTTTTGAATATTATGTGATTAAGAACGGATGAATGTAATCGACCATATATGTATTTGATTCAAATCCGAAGAGTTGATTATATTGTTCATAAAATCGGCTTATGTGTATTATAGGATATTCATGATAATTCATATGAATCATTGTGTTGTAAAGTCAACATAGATTAGATAAACACATGGGAGTATCTGACAATAGTTGATGACAATTTTGTGGTGTGGTCGAATAGGGTTCTTGTTAGTGGGCATGTGCTAAAAATTACAATCATGAGTTAAAGTATATATTTGATCTTTCGTACACATGTGATGAACCGAATGCTTGATTGAGGATATGTTAGAATAGGTGTTTATCATGATGATGATAGGAAATCAGTCATGTGCATGTGCAAGTAATCAGACTTTAAATTGGTCCAATTATGTTGTTGCATGGTATAATATTGTAATAGGATGGATATTTGGTCATATAGCCACATGAAATCTACCTACAATTGTCGGCCATTGTTGTGTATTTCGATGATGATCATGTGAGGTTGTGATTCATAATTATAATGTTGGAGTTATGTGAAACAAATGATAAAAGTAATGATATGATCAATTTAGTCGATATGGTAACTGTTGATTGCTGAAAATCAAAGGTGAAATTGTTTGCTGTTGACTAAATCTATTATGGAAACAATGTAACTAAATAGCAAAATATTCGGATATAAAAACTAATCGCACAAGACCTCCGGTTCGCACAAGAGGTCCCTTCGCACAAGGGGACCTGATCGCACAAGTGGTGATATTAATTTACTGTTGGGCCGCACAAGATATATGATTATTTAACATGTTTGGGCCGGATGTTTATGTTGGGTTGGGCTGGTGATCGGATCGTACAAATATTCGGATCGCACAAGACTTTTACATATTGTTAAATTGGGACGTGTCTCCTATGATTGGACTTTTGATTATTGGGCCAGGTGTTTTATTAAACCACACAACATGATGTGGGTCGCACAAGGCTGTGCCGACCGCACAACATGTTGGGTCGGTTGGTGTTGGGCTTATCTATTGATGTGTACTTGATCGTAAATGTTAAGGTGTTGACATGTTTTATGCATTGCCATGATTAGTATGTGTTCGTGACTTGCTATCTCTGTGTAAACCTACGTGCACTATTTGAACCTAAACCTGACTTGTATGGTAACCCTATTAGGACGCGGTTGACCACTCATAGTTCAAGAAACCCTTTTGTGTATCTGCCGAGCAAACCAAGGTGAGTTCACACAGCCAAGGCATGGGATTCCCGGGTTGGGAATTGGGTTGGATTATTTGAAATGGATAACTACTTGTACTTACGCTATCGCTAGACTATAGACCATCGTCCTCAGGATAGTCAGGACACTTACGTAAAACCTACGTAACCTAGTATCTACCATTGTCTCCCGGGTCGGGAGGACACTTACGTAAAACCTACGTAAACTAATACCTACTACTGTCTTCCGGGTCGGAAGGACACTTACGTAAATCCTACGTAAACCCCACACGTACCACTGTCCTCGGGGAAGGGCACTCACGTAAATCCTACGTGACCTTGTACGTATTCCTGTTCTCGGATTTAGAAGAACACATGGTTGCAAATAGTCTAGTAAGTACAAACATGGGAAGCCCCCATTAGTAAAGATAAACGTGGGAAACCCCCACCAGTAGTACATACGACCATGGGAAACCCCCACTATTAGCACATACCTACATGGGAAGCCCCCACTAAATGCATATGTGATTTGTTATAACGAACTTATTAACTGTGAACTCGCTCAACTAGTTGTTGACTCTCTGCTGCATGCCTTGCAGGACCTTAGGTACATTTGGAGCTTGCACAGGGAGGAGCAGGTCGTTGTGGGACATGGATCGATGATGCCATGTTAACTATCTAAACATTTGAATTTATGATTTACTTTGGGTTTTCATACTTATGCTTCCGCTACACACTTATTGATGTTTGATTTTGAAAACACCTTTCGTATTGATGAATGACTTTTACTATTTACCTATATGTTCAATATGATTGGTGGCTTGATCCTGGTCAGTCACGCCTCCAAGCGGTGATACTCCGCGTGTGGATTTTGGGGGTGTGACACTAACTAGCTCAGAAAAGTAAAAACAATGTGCTTGGCAATATTTTTTTATGTTCCGGGTAAAGTCCGGTTGTTTGGTTGGATGTTGATTCGTTAAAGTGCTAAATAAAGCTTTAAAGTGTCTTTTGTATTGATTTTAGTGACACATTAAATTTCCAACACTTTGGAAAGTGTCTAGAATTATTTTGCCAAGTTTTTTGCACTTTACTAGTATTGTTAAATGCTGAATTTTTGTATGTAGTGCAGAATTTTGTAATTAAAGTATATTTTAGGCACTTCCGGTCACTATAACTATCACCTAGTGGCGCAGTTTTATGATCCTCACCTCCCTACACTCCCTACTAGTGTAGTGATCTATTCCTGGCTCATACCGGCCTCAAAACAATGTCTGTCTAGTGCTGGCAATGTCAGCATGTTTACTGGGTTATCCGCTCATTGTGCTAACTATGCTTTTGTGCATCAAGTTTGTCACTATTGTTTGTGTATAATAAACGGAGTGACAGTAATAAAGTATGATGCATGAGTATGTATGTATCAGAAAACAGTAAGCAGTTTAATCATCATTGAGATCAAGCACAATAATTAAGCACTAATTAAATATTAATTAATGTGTACGGATGCCTGGATTTGTGAGGGTTGTCACATTCTCCCCCCGTTAAGAAAATTTCGTCCCGAAATTTTAGGCTCTGCTTCTAGTTGCAGGGGTCTTAGGAAATAAATGGGGGTATTTTTCTTTCATACGATCCTCACGTTCCCATGTGTATTCTGGACCATGTCTTGCATTCCAACGAACTTTGATGAGTTTGACACTACTCCTGCGTGTTTTGTTCACCTTCAAATCCGTAACCTCAACTGGTTCTTCAACAAAGTGGAGCGTGTCGTCAATATGAATTTCGTCTGCAGGAATGACAACAGTCTCTTGAGTCGGACTCTTTTTCTGGTTTGATACATGGAATGTATCATGAACACCATTAAGCTCAGCAGGTAAGTCCAACTTGTATGCTACCAAACCAATTCTTTCCAGAACCTTGAATGGACCAATGTAGCGCAAATTCAACTTTCCACGCTTCCCGAAGCGTGCCACACCCTTCCATGGTGAAACCTTCAACAAAACCATATGTCCTACCTCAAACTCCAGAGGTTTCCTTCTTCGGTCCGCATAACATTTTTGACGATCGCGAGCCGCCTTGATGCGTTCTCGGATCTGTGCAATCTTGTCTGTAGTTTCTTGGACCACTTCCGGACCAACTAACTGTCTATCACCTGCGTCAGCCCAACAGATCGGTGATCGATATTTGCATCCGTATAGAGCTTCGAACGGTGCGGCTTGAATACTTGCGTGATAACTGTTGTTGTATGAAAATTCGACCAATGGTAGGTGAGTATCCCAACTTCCACCTAAATCCATAACGCAAGCTTGCAGCATATCTTCTAAAGTCTGAATCGTTCACTCGCTCTGTCCATCTGTTTGTGGGTGAAAAGCTGTACTCAGGTTCAACTGAGATCCGAATGCTTCCTGAAAAGACTGCCAAATTCTTGACACAAACCTTCTGTCTCTATCAGAGATGATCGAGAGAGGCACTCCATGACGTGCAACGATCTCTCTCATGTATATCTCAGCTAATTTGCTCGTGTTGTCTTTCTCTCTGATTGGCAAGAAATGTGCAGATTTCGTTAACCGGTCTACTATTACCCAAATAGTATCGTGACCTTTGGGCGTTCTTGGCAACTTTGTTATGAAATCCATTGAAATCTGTTCTCATTTCCATTTGGGTATTTCAGGTTGCTGCAGAAGTCCTGAAGGCTTCTGGTATTCGGCTTTTACCTTGGCGCACGTTAAACATTTACCAACATAGACAGCAACATCGCCTTTCATCCTAGGCCACCAGTAGAAGTCCTTTAGATCTTGGTACATCTTATCCGCTCCGGGATGAATTGAGTACCGTGACTTGTGAGCTTCATCGAAAATAACCTTTCTTAAACCACCAAAAGAGGAACCCAAATCCGTCTCATGAAACATAACGTTCCTTCCTCGTTTGGTACCAACTGCTTCTCCATCCCACGGAGATATTCCTCCTCAATATTCCTTTCTTTAAGAGCTTCTTCCTGTGCGGCCCGGATGCGCAATGAAAGGTCTGTCTGGACAATCATCTCTAGAGCCCTAACCCTTATGGGCTTGATCCTTTCTTTACGACTTAGGGCATCGGCGACCACATTCGCCTTCCCTGGATGATACTTGATTTCGCAGTCGTAATCGTTCAATAATTCGACCCAGCGTCTTTGTCTCATGTTTAGCTCCTTCTGGTCGAATATGTGTTGCAGGCTCTTATGATCGGTGAAGATCGTACATTTCGTACCATACAAATAATGTCTCCAAATTTTCAGCGCAAATACCACTGCGCCTAACTCCAAATCGTGCGTGGTATAATTCTTCTCATGAACCTTCAATTGGCGTGACGCGTAAGCTATAACCTTCTGCCTCTGCATCAGCACACATCCTAACCCTTGACGCGAGGCGTCACAATATACCACGAAATCATCCGTTCCTTCTGGTAGCGATAAGATCGGTGCATTACAAAGCTTGTCCTTCAACAACTGAAACGCTTCCTCCTGTTTGATTCCCCAATCAAACTTCTTGTCTTTCTTGGTGAGGAAAGTCAAAGGTTGAGCGATTTTTGAAAAATCCTCAATGAACCTTCTATAGTAGCCAACCAATTCTAAGAATTGTCGAATCTCGGTTGGCATCTTTGGAGTCTCCCAATTCTTTATCGCTTCAATCTTGGTGGGATCCACATGGATTCCATCTCCATTCACCACATGTCCAAAGAATTGGACTTCGCGTAGCCAAAACTCGCACTTCGAGAACTTAGCAAACAGCTTTTTCTTTTTAAGTAACTCCAAAATAGCTCTTAAGTGTTGTTCGTCCTCATCCCTCGTCTTCGAGTAGATCAAGATATCGTCTATGAACACAATCACAAACTTGTCGAGGTACGGCTTACAAACTCTGTTCATTAAATCCATGAAAACAGCTGGCGCATTTGTTAACCTAAACGGCATCACCAAAAACTCGTAATGTCCATATCGAGTTCAAAAAGCAGTCTTGGGAATACTTTCCTCTTGTATTCTCAGCTGATGATAACCTGATCGCAGATCGATCTTCGAGTAGTAACTTGAACCTTGAAGTTGATCGAATAGGTCATCAATTCTTGGCAGAGGATATCTATTCTTGATTGTCAACTTGTTCAGTTCCCGGTAGTCAATACACATCCGGAAACTACCATCCTTTTTCTTAACAAACAAAACTGGAGCTCCCCAAGGTGAGAAGCTTGGTCTGATGAATCCTTTGTCTAACAGCTCCTGGAGCTGTGTCGACAACTCCTGTATCTCTGAAAGTGCAAGTCGATAAGGTGCCTTAGCCACAGGCGCGGCGCCTGGAACTAAGTCTATGTGGAACTCAACTTGCCTTTGAGGTGGCAATCCTGGCAAGTCTTATGGAAAGACTTCAGGATATTCCTTTACCACTGGGATGTCTTTGATCTTCGGCTCAACAGCTTCTTTATCTACGATGAGTGCCAAAAAGGCAACACACCCCTTCTGTAAACACTTTCTAGCTTTCAGACAGCTAATGATTCTCAGAGGCGTATCGCGCTTCTCTCCGTGAACCACGATCGTTTCTCCGTCTTCTATTGGGATGCGAATGGTCTTTTCATGGCAAACAATCTCAGCTTTGTTACTTGACAACCAATCCATCCGTACTACCACGTCGAAGCTTCCCAACTTGACTGGTAGTAGATCCAAAGTGAACTCGCGTTCTCCCAGTTCAATGACACATCCTCTAACAACTTCATTCGCCTCAACTAGCTTCCCATTAGCCAGTTCAATTGAGTACGGAACATCTAACTTTCTAGCAGTTAACCCAAGCATATTCTTAAATTCTAACGATACAAAGCTATAGTCGGCACCAGTATCAAACAAAACAGATGCGAAGCGTTGATTTACAGGGAACGTACCAGTGACAACGTTGGGATCCTGGCGCGCTTCCCTTGCTCTGATGTTAAACACTCTTCCACGGGCTTGATTCAAGCTTTGGGCATTCCTTCTTAAAGTGCCCGACTTCTCCACAATTGAAACATTCGGGTCCTTGACCATTACCACCTCTGTTTCCAGCTTGAA
Organism: Helianthus tuberosus; assembly: GCA_030545235.1. Classification (NCBI taxonomy): domain Eukaryota; kingdom Viridiplantae; phylum Streptophyta; class Magnoliopsida; order Asterales; family Asteraceae; genus Helianthus; species Helianthus tuberosus. Next base: position 107,221,751 of record CM060354.1, on the reverse strand, counting down.
TGTTATTTTGGTTGCGATTCCCATTCCCAGGTTGATTCGCAACGTTTCCCCAGTTCCATTTCCGCCGTTTCCTCCCTGCTGGCGGTTTCCATTTCCACCGCGGTTGTTGTTACCAAAACCCCTTTGGCCACCCTGGCCTGAACCAACCCAGCAAGTATCCTTCAAGTGGCCAATTCTCCCACAAGTTTCACATTTTCTATTTCTGCACTGACCAGCATGATGATACTAGCATAATCCACACTTGGGCAGAGTGCCCATGTAACCCTTTCCTTTGTTCTCAACACCGGTTGCAGCTTTGGCTGGTGTGCTCGATTCACCCTTCTTGTTCACATTGCTTGTACCCTGCTTGAAGTTCAAAAATTTCCTTTTATTTTCACCAGACGACTCCACGTGAGTCTCTTTCTTCTTTTGCTCAGAATTCGAAAACTTGTTCAAGCGAATAGCTTCCTCAGTAAGAGCCACACTGAGATCAATGGCTTCTGTGATTGTTGCAGGCTTGGACGTGGTAACCATACTCATGATATGAGGTGTCAATCCCCAAATAAAGCGCTCAATTCGTTTGAACTCCGGTGTGACCATGTATGGCACTACATGGGACAAATCGTGGAATCTCTGAACATAATCCGCAATCTTGGGACCTTCCATTTTTAGGTGCCAGAACTCAGTCTCCAGCTTCTGAATTTCAGCACGTGAGCAGTACTTCCTTCTCATGAGCTCCTTCAGCTCATTCCATGACATTGCATAAGCAGCAGCTTCTCCAAGAGTTTGCACTTGCAAATTCCACCAAGATAGGGCTCCATCCAGAAATAGCCATGAGATGTAGGTCACTTGTTGCTCGGGAGCACACTTGCTCATTCTAAGAACAGATTCAGTCTTCTCAGCCTATCTTACAAACGCAACAACACCTCCTGTGCCATCGAAATTCACGGGCTTGCAATCGAGAAATTGCTTGTAAGTGCACCCTGTACATACGTTTGAATTTACAAATGGTATTAGCGAACGTGCTAAAAATATCCAAATGTATCATAGTATATCTCAAACGACTTAACATTACCATTGGGTGGATTGTTATTGCCGTGGTTATGCTAGATATTTCCACTTGTTTCTGCATGAGAAGTAGTGTATTGCGCGATAGTTGCAGCAATGATCCCTTGGAGTTCTGCCTCATTGGTGGGCATGCGTGGATCACGTCTTGGTGGCATCTTCTAAAAGATGTTTCACGTTGGTCAGGTCATAATAAGTAAAAGGTATACGTACGTAACAACAATATCAAGCACATAACATCTCATGTTACAAATAAATCAAGCACATAACATCTCATGTTATAAAATTGAAAAAAATAAATCCAACATCACATATAATGAGAATACTGCGATTGCGTTATCATAAATCAAGACCACAATAATGTTTACAAGTTTTGTAACTGTATCGTACATCCAAAAGTGACTAAGGGCCACATCGCCCTTGTCTGAACTGTCTAATCAACTACAACAACCATCAAAACTAAACATCAAAAGTCATGATATCAAAATACGGTATTCAAAAAGCTGTATAGTCTGCCCAATCGCGGTCTTATCACCAAAAGTCTACCTGCGTCAAATCAAAATGCCTATGCTGATGGCGGAGGAGGAGGAAAACGAGAGTAATACAGGCGACGCATATGTAAACAATCCTCCTCTAAAGCACGACAGACGCGCAGCAAATATGCTATCTGCTGCTCAGAAGTCAAGAAACGGACGTCTGAATCAGGTGAAAGTGGTCGAGGAGGGTGTGGTGCTGCAAATGGGGTCTGACAATGACAAGGTGGTCGCTGAGCTCTCTCCAACTCCTGTATACGACGGGTCAGTGCCTCCTGCTGTATCATCAAGGAAGTAAGGATGTCCTCCGTAGAGTACCCAACATGGTATGGGTGGTACGGATCAGACAATGGCATGATAGGGGGCGTAGTCCATAAAAATGGCTCGCTCGATGGGGTGAAGGATGGTGCAGTAGGTGGTGCAACATGGGGAAACTGCGATGTGAATGGAAAAGGTGATGACAGCATGGGTGGAGTAGAAATAGGCGGCTGCCTAGATGACCCCTCTCCAGGATGCAGTGGCGGTATGTCCTGAAGGAACGTAACAGGAAGATCTGTGCGATGAGCATCTGTGGTGTGTGGGGGAATCAGTGGGATATCAGTGGGTGCAGAAATGGGTGCTGAAACGGGGGCTACTAGAGGTGTAACTGGTAACACAAATGGTGGGTAATCGTCATCGTCATCAATCCACCCGTTACGGGTGTCGGCGTAACGTGGATCTACATGAGTAGCAAAAGGTGCACGGTCGAACAGCACCGACACAGGATCAGGAAATGGTGCAACAACAGGATCCTCTATCAAGAGTGGAGCGTCAATAGGAGCGTCAGCAACGGGTACATCATCAACAAAGGGTGCAATGGCTGGTGCATCATTATGAACAGGGTCATGCTCTAATGCTGGGTCAGGAGCAGCTAAAGGCTCTGGGGCTACAGCAGGCTCCGGGTCAACAAAATCCATATCAAAATCAGCTGGATCATCAAACAAAGGATCGATAGGGGCTACAGGCTCCTCTAGGGGCTGGTCTAAGTGAATGAACTCGATATCTTGGTCAGGATCAAAACCAGGGGGAAAGACAGGATCAAAATCATCGTCAACCTCATGATCAAACTCTAAGTCGTGTGCGGGAGCAGGTGCAGCTGATAACGCCATGTCAAGGTCGGTGTCTGAAGAGTGATGCTGCACTCCCTGAGTGTGTAAGGACACGGATGCCACAGACTCAAAGGAATCTGGGACCGGTAAATCAGCAGGAAGCTCCTCTGCAGGGGCCTCAGCGATGGGTAGGATGATATCAGCAACAATAGGGGCCCCGCCCTCATGGTCAGCCTCAGGTGGGTCCTCCTCAAACAGATCGATGTCATCGTCAGAAACAACATCGAGTGGCATATCTACGACTGGCCATAAGCAGCAAGCGGTATAGGAGCAGGGATCACCGCAAGTGGTAAATCCCCAGCGGGAAGGCCATCAGCAGGCTCAGCTCCGACGTCGGGCAGCGCAAACGGCTGGAAGTCGTCTTCATCGGTACTGGTGGTGTCGGAAGTGTAGACCTCTCGCTCTGACGAAACCCCGTCGTCTGATACGATCGCCATAGGGTCCAAAGTGTCTGAAACTCCCGTGTCTGAGGACGATGGCATGATGTCTGTAACACAACCACACATATGCACAAATGATCAACATATAATCAAATAAACATGTTAGTCACTAATAAGCAAACAAGTAACTCTCCTAGTCTCACTAGACTACCCTCCCAGCCTCTCAGACTGAACCTCCTAGTCTCTCAGACTAACTCCCTGGCCTCTAAGACCAACCTCCCAGTCTCTAAGACTAAACCTCCCCAATCTCTAAGATTGGCCCCTCAGTCTTTATGACTGAACCCTCCCAGCCTTTAAGGCTGAACCTCCCCAGCCTCTAGGGCTGAACTCCCCCAGTCGCCAAGACTGAACCATAAATTTTGAAAAAGTGTTTGTACTTTTTGTTTGTAAAAATGTTTTGTATCCTGGATCTGGACGTATAATGTATGCAATGTAAAAATGTTTTCGTGAGAGCCCTAGTGATCATAGTCTAGACTCGAGAAGGAATCCTAGTTCGCTATGATCAATGCTCTGATACCAAGCTGTCACACCCTGGCTTTGCGGAAGCGTGGGTTTATTTAGTGTGACTTCTTAATACCATAGCATAATCACAAGAATGCTATATGAAAATAAAACCATGATGTTCATCCATTCATCAACTTTTATAAAGCAAAACACAACAACATTGTTTAAAAAGTCGACACATGCAACGGATTACAACATGACATAATAAAAATCTTGTTCAACGACATAACGAAAGACATGAAATAAAAACATAGTTTAAGACTTGTGACTCGTCCAGGCAAAAGTCACAATCCCTAAACTCGGATGACATCATTTCTCCTACGCAGCTTGACGACATAGCATACTGTGCCAGATCCCTTAATTTCCTGAAATACATGTAGTTTGAAAAATCAACAAAAAGTTGAGCGAGTTCATGTAAAAGTGAGTATGTTTATAAATCGTTAAAGTACGTCCCAATGTATAAATGTTCCTGGTATGTAGCAATTAAGGAAAAGAGATCACCACTGGGTTGCAAAGCCACTGGTATGTGTGAAGTGATGCAGGAAAACTCAAACCTAGCAAATTTGTACCGGGCCTCGGCTGTAAGACACAGTCACCTCTATGGGTCACCCTGACCTCACGAATGTGGGCTCGCTACACCCAAATAGATCTATCACTCTTGTGTCCCTCGGTCCTAACAACGAGGATTAATGGCTTTAAGTGTTGTACCCACCACTCACATGATCTGAACGTCCCGACCCTCCTTAAGCTAACCATACCATGTATAAAAATGTCCTAAATAATTGTAACATGTATTTCACCCCCGAAGTTATAAAATTGAAAACAGTTAAGAGAAAAGGGGGACATGAACTCACTGAAGTGCGTCTCGTGAAACGTCAAACTCCAACTCAATCCGCTGCGTGACGACCTACACGTACTAATGCCTATTAGATGGACGGCCGTGCCTTGGCTTAAGGTTTAACGTTTTTGGGAAATAGTTAGACAACTATTTCTTATTCACACTTCTAAATTATTTTATAAGTATATTCCTTCCCAAAGATGGGGGTTTTAATACATGTATGCTGTATAATTCTGAAAATATATTTTTAAGTCTCACTCGAAAAATATATTTTAATCACTTTGACTAAAGTGTTTTAATTCCAAAATATATATATATATTTTCCCAAAAAATATTATATTTTATTTCATAAGTTTTTTCCAAATTAATATTTTCACAAAAATGTACAAATAGGAGTATTTTTCTGAAAAATACATAAGTTACATTTTAACGTTCGCGTTGTAACAATAATACTTGTATAACTTAAATAATTATTTTGTGAGAGCGTTGGTATTATTTTGAAGTCGTAATTTCATGATATTTCAAGTTCTATTATTTTCATCCTAACAATAATATATATCTAGTTCACAAAATAATCACATAATCACACAAGCGTTTTATTATAAAATATATATTCTAAATATATATTTATCAAGTTTTATTTACGAAAATCCACCTCCGATACTTTGTAATTTCTGTAATAAAAATCATGGCGAAGTTTATTTTTGAAAACAAGTTAAAAATATATTTGTAAATATTTGTTAGAAAAATATTTCTAAGTGTTATATTTCTGGAAAATTTTCGCCAGAGTTTCCTCTGTAAATGGAGGTGTCCATGCTTTTAGCATATCAATTTCATTTGAGAAATCATTCAAACAATCAATAATCAACAAGATACAACCTTTATCTTGACAAAATAAACTCAAATCATAAACTCATGAACTTGAAGGTTTTGTAAAAATTTTGTAGTAAGTTACTAACATATTTAGTAGGTCTTGTTATCCTTCAAAATATGATTAGTTTCTTGAAAACCTTATTTTTAAAGAATTTGAAGTTTAACAACTTCTAGTCAAGCTTTACAAAAATATTTCCTTGTTAAATTTTCTTGTTACACAAGTGTTTACACACTTGTTTATTTACCAAAAATGCTTTTAGTTCATACAAGATCCGGGTTTTAGTAAAACTAGTATTTTCCGCTTGGTTCTTTCAAAAAACCACTTGTAGATCTTTAGATCCACAAGTTTACAACTTCATTTTGCAAGCAAACTTGTGTATATTCAAGTTCAAGGTTTATGAATGGATGGTTTCATCATCCTTCATAATTCTAGCTTTTACATCTTACTAGTTTATGTTTTTAAACATGAACTAGTATGTCTAGATGATGATCCATCTTGCTTCTACTAACGAACAACATCAAATAATCATAACTACACAAGATCTACATGATTTACACACATATCTTCTCTTTATCCACCCTTTAACACTTATGTTCAAGACTTTAAGTTAGGTTCATTAGAGTTTCTTAACTTTCCATCATTCAACCATCTATTAACCACTAAAATCAAGAACACGATGATGTTTTAGAACACTTACTACTAGCACAAGGCTAGGGGAGAAACAAGACGTAAAAGTAGTGGATAAAAGGAAACTAGAGTGGTTCTTGAACTTCCGAGTGCACCGAGCTTGTTTGTAGGACTCCTTGCACCTTTGAGTGTATGAGAAATGGTTGAACAAAGCCTGAAGGTGGTGGTAGTATGGTGAGGTGGTGGTGGCCGTGGGTGGTGATGGAGGGAGGAGTGAAAGTTGTTTGTTGAAGTGTTGTGATGAGAGATGATGGTTAACCTCTAAACATAATTATAAACCATTATCCTTATTATCCATCATGCAACATGTTCCATATCTTCCAACATTAGTGAATAAAATAATCAAAGAAAGGCAAGGGGTGGGTCACCCCTTGTGACCGTCAAAGTGAGGGGGGGGGGTATGGTTGGGGTGCAATGAAACTAGTTACAATTTGGTTGAAATCTAAAGGTGTTTAGTTAGTGCAATAGTGTGTTGCTTAATACAAGGTGTGTTAGGGTGTTCGGGGACCCTAACTAGCTCAGAAAAGTATAAACAATGTGTTTGGCAATATTTTTTTATGTTCCGGGTAAAGTCCGGTTGTTCGGTTGGATGTTGATTCGTTAAAGTGCTAAATAAAGCTTTAAAGTGTCTTTTGTATTGTTTTTAGTGACACATTAAATTTCCAACACTTTGGAAAGTGTCTAGAATTATTTTGCCAAGTTTTTGCACTTTACTAGTATTGTTAAATTTTGAATTTTTGTATGTAGTGTAGAATTTTGTAATTAAAGTATATTTTAGGCACTTCCGGTCACTATAACTATCACCTAGTGGCGCAGTTTTATGATCCTCACCTCCCTACACTCCCTACTAGTGTAGTGATCTATTCCTGGCTCATACCGGCCTCTAAACAATGTCTGTCTAGTGCTGGCAATGTCAGCATGTTTACTGGGTTATCTGCTCATTGTGCTAACTGTGCTTTTGTGCATCAAGTTTGTCACTATTGTTTGTGTATAATAAACGGAGTGACAGTAATAAAGTATGATGCATGAGTATATATGTATCAGAAAACAGTAAGCAGTTTAATCATCATTGAGATCAAGCACAGTAATTAAGCACTAATTAAATATTAATTAATGTGTACGGATACCTGGATTTGTGAGGGTTGTCACAGCGAGTACATAGTTCCCCTCTTTTACTGTTTTCAAATGTTTTGGGGTGATTCATATGTGCAATCGATTTGTTTTCAAAATGTATGGCATACATGTGTTCACTAAGTGCTTTTATGTGTATTATTCCGATTATGCAAACGTTATGTTTTATCCTTAAGTGATCTACCTATCTTCATAGTTAGATTCATGTAGGATATTTGAAGTACAGACTTAGATCTTCCTATCTTCATAGTGAGATTTTTAAGAAGTACTTTGCAGACTCAATGGTTGGTTTTTGTGTAGTTTGTTTGTCACACCCTGACCACGTAAAACAACAAATCGTGGCGGAAACGTCGGGGAGTGTTGTAACAGAATTATTGTTTCAAACCATGGATACAAAGAGTTTCATTTTATTAAATATTAAACATTGTCTTAAAGTTAAACAAGCAAGTCAAACATAGTCTATCATCGTTATTAAATCACTATGGCCTCATCCAGTCCTAAGTGAGCATGCATCCTATTCGCAATCAACATTAAGCAACATCACCTGAAACGTATGTAAAAACATAGTCAGCATAGAAATACTGGTGAGTACATAGGTTTTGTGAGAGTGTCAGATTCATGGCTCGTTTATACATTGAAATAACTCGTACAACTTCGTTAATTGTTATTAGAAAACCTTGTTTTATAAAATATTGGTATTGTAAAAAGAATAACCAAGTAAAAAAAATTGGTCATAATTTATAAATCGCGTTGCCATGAATCTTAACCCAAAACATTTGTTTATGTAAACCAAATCATAAATTGTTCTTGTAATAAAACTCGTATGATTTATATAGTTTCGTAAACATCGTTGTGTGACATCGTTTAAAATCGTTTTCGTTATAGTTCATCGTTCATTTGTTTAAATCGTTTAAATCGTTCCAAATCGTTCACTCGTTCAAATCGTTCTCGTTTTAATTGTGAAAACTACTTTTGGTCGTCTCGCTAATAACATTCAAACCTTTGTGACTCGTCCATCGTTCAACTCGTTCTCGCATTAACAAACCTCCAAAGGGTAAGTTAACAATCATCAGATTCAGTTGTTACCCACCTAACCCACACATAACCATGGGTGCGGTCTGATAACGGGATTTGTCAGATCCTATGGTACCACAACCTAGTACTGGTCGGTTCGGCCAAAATTAATGAACGTTATTCGTTATGTAATTATAACCAACAAGCTCGTTCACATTATTGAAATCGTTATTAGTTTAGTATAAATCATCTTACTCGTTTTGAAACCATCGTTAAAACATCGAAATCGTTTTGATACATATGAATCACCCCAAAACAATTGAAAACAGTAAAATAGGGGAACTATGTACTCACCTTTGGGTGCGTTTTTATATGTTAACACAATCCCTCAAATTATTTATTCGTACTAAATTAAATAAGAATGATTTAATAAACAAAATTCACAAAAATACTGAAGTTTCTCCGATACTTAGAATTTTCACATAACTTTGAGATTTCTCGAAAAGTTATTATTTTAGATTATTTTGGTGTATTCGTATATATGTACTCAAGCGTAAAACAAATAATCTTGTCAAATATTATCATGTCATCATACACATATTACATAACACATTGTGACACATAAAATTTACCCATGAACAACCCATTATAGTTATGTCGAAAAACAATTATTTTAGCGTTTTGGTAACATTTTTGGGCGTCGGAAGTCACGTATGACTAACCAAACACCAAGTAAACTTAATATAAGTTAAAATACTTGTTTTTATACCAAAAATATCAGTTTGGTTACTGATCCAAAATAGTTTTGTAAAAGTCCTCCGAAAAGTCGATTTTTAACCGTTTTACCGCATAGTCTTGCATCAAACGTTACCCGAACCATCCCAAATCGAAACGACTTGAAATTTTAACATTACCCATGTTATTTACTGAACAAAATAATGGTTATACTCACGATAGTGCAGGTCTTAAATAGAGCATATAAATCATGCAAATTTCGCATATTTTACCACTTTTTAAGCTATATGTACAACATGCAAGGCTATCAACCCTATGTCAAAGTTTCATGCCATTATATTACACCAAATAATGTTATTTTTAGTGTTTATAACCTGTTCAAAAATATTTTTGTCATACAACCCTTTTTCATCACTTCTTGAGTTTTAAATCAATATGTATTCTCATGTACAAGTGTCTAAAGCATATCAACATTTTATATGAGTTTAGATGCATCAAATATGTGCTATATTCATGCTTATTTGCTGATGTACTTGAACATTTAACATATCATATATAGATCTTCAATCACTTGCATTTAAACTATTATTCAAGAACAAGCAACAACATAAACAAGTACTTAACAAGAAATCAAATTTCAAGACTCATACACACATATATGTATGTACGGTTATATATACATACATATCACCACCATTTTTTTTATTTGTATCATGACCCATTACATTTTAGATTTCAAGTTTAGTGAAAATCCCAAGATTCAAGAGAAACTTCAAATCATCAAGAACAACCAAGAATCAAAGTATGATTTAAACATAAGTATTATACCTTCAAGATTCAAGTAGGTTGTGGGATGAGGTTTTGATGATAGGAAGCTTGAAATCACTTGAATGCACCTTGGAAACACCTTTGGATCTTCACACTATCTTGAAGGTTGCTAGAAATGGTGTTGAATATGAAGAACACGACTTGAAGGTGATGAAGATGGAGAGAGAGGGAGTGGACGGTTTGGGAGGGAGGAGAGAGAAGGATAGATTGAGTTTGATCTTGCTTAGATTATGTAGAAGATATGGAAGAATATATAGAGGATTTGAAGTGAAGCATGCAATTACTCTTGTCATAAAAAAAATCTAGCAAAGATCAAAGGAAATATTTGGAGATCTTATAAAAATTTGGTGGGGTCCCCTAACATGTGACCGTAAGTTGTATGGGGGAGGAGGATTTGTTTTGATTTTGTGATCTCTTGAAAGATCATATAAAGATATGGAAGATCTATGCATCAACACTTGTCCATACAAATCTAGCAAGATCCACATAAAATAAAATAAAAAATCCTTGAGATATGGTGTGATCTTGGAAGGATTGCTCGTGATCTTTGAAATATTTAGGAAAGATATAGAAGATATAGGAGATTACATATATATCTTGCAAGATCTTTCATATCTCTAAAAAAAATCTAGGAAAGATCATGAAATATATTTTGCTAGATCTTGAGAATATAATAAGATTTCACAAATCAAAAGTGGGGCCTCCCAATATATTACAACCGTATATGCATATGGGGGAGGGGGGTGGAGTGTAATTTTGTTGGTAAGTAAGATAAAAGTAGGTATTTAACTGGATACCAGGTATTTTATCTAGCGTTTAAATCCCGGTTTATGGCGTTCTAAATTATTTTTATTGTTTTATAAAAATAAACTCGCCAAAATATTACTGAAATAAATTTCAGTTGCCGAGACTGGCTGCGTTGTCTGCGTTTTGCAGTATAAGCACTGTGTTACGCAGTTACACGCGGTACGCGTTTAAGCTAAAAAAATAATGTTTTTAAGCGTTTTAATTTATTTTTCAACATGAACCTGATTAAAAATAGAATTTTAATCACAAGTTTCCACAATTAAGATTATAATACCAAATGTTTTTGCCATTTATTTGGCTAATAAAACCTATGTATTCGCCGTCATTTTTATGCTGACTGTTTTCGCATATGTTTCAGGTTTTCGACTATTTCAAGCATGCAACGCATAGGATTGCATTCGGGCCTTAGACTTCTAAAACAAAATAACAGTTTCATGTATTCTTTGTTTGTAAAACGATGTTAATGATATTGAAACAAATTAGTACCAGTAGTTGTGAGCAATTTGTAACGTAACTCCCCGATATTTCCGCCGCGTGTTGTTATATTACGCGATTGGGGTGTTACAGATTGGTATCAGAGCACTGGTTATAGGGAATTAGGTTATTAGCATGCCTTAAACCTAGTCTATAACCTTCCTAGGACCCAAACATGAGTAGACTTAGGACTTCTTTCCTAATCCTCATCCTTATTCGTGCCACAACTACTCTATGATTTACGAATCATCTAACCTTAGATGATTTATCCAAAAACCCTTAGGCTTTATGCCTTAAGGTATTCCTCAAAATATTTTTCTCAAAACGTTTTCATTAAAATATTTTTCAAAATGTTTTCTCAAACGTTTTTGTCAAAATATTGATATGACATCATTTAAATCCATAAGTGTTGCATGCAATAGTGATATGACATTTTGCAATATATGATGCACATGTATATATATGATAACAATAATCAGAAAACATTCATGTCATAAATGTTAAATCAGCACAGTCATTAAGCATTAATCATTGTCTAATAATTGTACGGATACATGCAAATTTGACAATTGTGACACTTACGGCGTCTATCGGCGTAACTTTTCTGACTGTGACAACTTCCACTTTTCGGTAACTTTCTTACACTTAAAGTACTCATTTTTAGCTACATTTTTATGCGTTTTGAACATCCGAACTGCTTATTTCATGACATACACATAGAATACTCATGGAATACTTATGATGCATATGATCCATTTTTATTAAGTACATTTGAAACAGTTTAAACAATGCATCGAAACTACAAGAAAAGCACATAGTAAACTAGTATTCTGACGAAAACGCAGGATCCGCAGAAACCATCTAAATGACATCTTTAGGACTCAGACGAAAGTCCAACATCTAATATACATTAAACCCTAACTAGGAATGCAAGGGTTTGATTTAAAACCTTCCCGAAGTCCGATAACACTAAAAACTGCCCGAAAAGCACTAAAAGCGACAATTTCAACACTTTTCAGTAGAAATTCTGCAGAAATCAGCTCTTTAATATTTTTGCAATATGTAAAAATGTTGTTTAACATAGAATTCATATGAGGATACCTTCGGGTATCATCCGAACCATAATCGCATCAATTCACACAAGTTACACAACTTAGCGTTCAAATAATGTCTAACGGAAACAATTCGAAACGAATATCCAAACAATATCGGATCTTTTTTTTAATGACCATCTAGTGTTAGTTGGATCATTATGGTCTAGTAATGGCCACTTAACACTCTCTAATCACTTAAACACTTGAACATACAAGTATTCCTAACATAACATCTCAAATACTAACATTTTTACCTAAGGAAACAAGTTGCAAATTACCCATGTGGGACCCACTTTTTTTTACCATTGTTCCCATAAATATCTTAGATATTACTAAGGTGTTGCAACTTGCACAAGTTGGTGAACTTGATGGAAGTCTTATAACATTAGTTACCATAATCACTAAAGCATTTCATCTCACTTTTCACCTTCTTTTACACATAGTTAAGAAACTCTCTCAACCTTCATATCCTAGCCAAGAACACCCACCAAAATCACTCATCTTTTTAACACTTTTTGCTGACCAAAATGGAGCTTGAAGTTACTTAAGGTGATCTAAAGCAACAACAAGAAGAAGCAAGTCTTTCCATCCATTCCAAAGCTTTCAAAACACCAAGATCCACACTTTTTCTTTTTCTTAATCGTCATCAAGATCATCCCTAGCCATTAGTGCTAGAAGTAAGCTTCTAAAATCTCTTTTTCATACTTATTTATGCATTATCTGTTTAAGAACATGTAATAAACTAAATAATCATATAAAATAATATGAAAAATACAAAGAAGCAAAATAATAATCATGATATAAAAGTCTGTTTATGTTGTGATTTAAGGATGATTACTTGCATATTTGATCTAGTTTTGATGATTAGCATATGAATAACTTGTTAGATGATGTTTAAAAACATAATCTAACAAGTATACATGTTAATGTTTAAGGGTTTTTATTAACATAAATGTTTAGATGGATGATCATAATCTTTGATTTTTTAAAGTATAAGAGGTTTTTCACTAAAAATAATACTTTTACAAAGTTATAAAAAGAAACATACAAGATGGGTTTTAATAAAAAGTTTGTTAAAACTAGAAGTAAAGCATAGATTTTGAACTAGTTAACTTATGTTATGATCATACCAAAACCCTACATATTTTTGGTTTCATCTTGTTGAGATTTTGACATAAATCTCATATGTTTTTATTAAGAATAACATGAGATTATTATTGGTGATTTTTATAAGAAAAAGATATGTTTTATTGAACATGGCTAAGTATATATTTCAAAGGAAATATGGCCATTTTTCTAAAAAATATAAAAACTACCATTTTTGACAAAATCTTTATTAGATTAAAAAGATTTTAAAAGAATAGTTTTTATAAAAACAAAATTTGATGTAAATATATATTTTTTTTGAGAAAATATATATTTAGTTAACTTAACAACTTATGTGCTAAGTGTTATTTGTTATTTGTTTGTATTAGTTATATGTATGATAACTAGGAACTTGAATACAATGGTACAAATAAACACAATGTACATTTCAACTAAATTCTTACAAGACTACATGTAAATACGCCTTAAAAACAACTTACGGACATTCCGAGCCTTCAGACACAACTTATGGTCAAAACGAACGACGGGTGAATCTATAAACATATCGCCATTCCGAGGAGTTACTACGACGCTTAGGCGATCTTTCGACGCGGATACATATATATATTACCGTTAACAAAAGTCGAAATTTTAGAAACTTATAAAAAACTTATATGTCTTCTATTTAACTAAAAACTCCATGTATGGTGATTTTTATAAAATGAAAGATGTTTTATAAATGGGCTTATAATTACAAATGGGCTTATTTTTATAAATGGGCTTATACTTACAAATGGGCTTATTTTTATAAATGGGCTTATATTTACAATTGGGCTTATCTTCATAAATGGGCTTATCAAAATACTTGGGCTAAGCCCAATAACATGAATACATGGGCTAAGCCCAATGTCAAAACATATGGGCTAAGGCCCAATAACATTAAGCCCAATAACATTAAGCCCAATAACATGAATACATGGGCTAAGCCCAATGACAAAACATATGGGCTAAGGCCCAATAACATTTGGGCCCAATAATATTTAGGCCCAATAATATTATGGCCCAATAACATAAATTCATGGGCCAGGCCCAATAACATTAAGACATGGGCTCGGCCCAATGACATATAATTGATGAAAATACAATTATACAATTTATTCATACAAGACATGAAATCAAGAGGACAAGACCCGATGATACAACTCACAAGATACAAGATTACATATATATATTTGGTGAAATATATATATATATATATATATATATAAGTTTAACAAATCATACATCTAATACACAGTTCAACGAAAAACAAAGACATACAAGTCTTACACACATTCAAGACACAAGACTTGTACTGAAGTCATTTATAAAGACCGAAGTGTCTAACAAATATAAGAACATTTGTAGGTCGCAACACTATTCAGGACGACCGCACGTGAGATCATAGTTACTTCTATTCACGGACGCGATTCTGTGAGTTCATGTCCCCTATTCATTTTAATGCTTTACAACTTTACAACTATCGGGGAAAATACATGTTCAAACGTATGTTAAAGTCATGGAAAGAAACACCTTAGATCATGTGCGATTACGGTCTTACATCTAAGCACCATTAATCCAGTTTGGACCTAGGTACAGAGGGTTAGATCTAATGGGTATTGGCGAGCCCCACTCTTGGTCGTGGACCCATACAGAAGAGTGCGTTTGTGTCCCAGTCGATAGTAGTCGACATGAAATCGTCTAGGTTTGGATTGCTTCCTAATTCGTCACACATATTAATGTCCTCGTGAAACATTAATGATCAACGATTTCATTGACGCTTTACATACTACATCATTACATACAGATACATCTTATACAACTCACATTTTATGGATACAGTTTATACAACTCACATTTTAAGGATACATTTTATACAACTCACATTTTACAGATACATTTTATACAACTCACATTTTACAGATACATCTCATACAACTAAACTGCATGAACTCGCCAACTTTTGTTGATGTTTTCAAACTTAACATGTATTTCAAGAAATTAGTGGACCATGCGGACATTTCAGTCAAAGAAAGCAAGTATCAAGACTCCATGCCACCATTTGAAGGGCTTGCCCGTTATATACCACCTCTTTGCGGTGATATAGTGGTCAAAGCCTTGACATTTTAAGACTTACATTTTGTGTATAAAACAATGACAACTTATTTTCATTTGATGGTTTGTAACCAATACATTTAACTTATGTTGCGTTCTTTTGAAACGATTATGACAATGGCATTGGAGCTTGTTTTTATTCATTTAGTATGTTCACTTATATTGTTATGCAATGAGAACCGACCAGATCACACCTCGCGCTTCCGCTATGAGCGGGCGTGACACTGACGACTCCTAGCTTTCAGCAGATTGTCTCGAATTTGGAGGATTTTGTCAGTCGTTTCTTGCAATAGCTCAGCACCGGTTATTTGCGAATCTCTTATCTCCTGCCATACAATAGGTGATCGACATTTTCTTCCATATAATGCCTCAAATGGTGCCATTTGGATGCTAGAGTGATAACTGTTATTGTACGAGAATTCAACTAAAGGTAAGTGCGCGTCCCAATTACCACCGAAATCTATGACACACGAGCGAAGCATGTCTTCAAGGGTATGAATCGTTCTTTCAGTCTGACCGTCGGTTTGGGGATGGAAGGCAGTACTTAGATTAAGAGTAGCACCGAGAGCAGATTGAAACGTTTCCCAAAGGCGCGAGGTAAACCGATCGTCACGGTCAGAGATGATGTCGCGAGGCGTCCCATGTCGACAAATGATCTCTTCGGGGTAGATTCGGGCTAATTTTTCTACCTTAAAGTCTTCTCGTATCGGCAGAAAGTGAGCAGATTTAGTCAAACGGTCAACGACAACCCAGATGCTGTCGTGACCTGATGGCGTGTACGGAAGTTTCGTTATGAAGTCCATAGCTATACTCTCCCATTTCCACATAGGGATCTCGGGTTGGATGAGTAAGCCAGAGGGTCTTTGATGCTCGGCCTTGACTTTCGAGCAAGTCAGGCACTTCGAAACATAGAGAGCGATATCTTTCTTCATGCCTGGCCACCAGAACTTGTAGCGAAGGTCCTGGTACATCTTATCGGCACCGGGATGAACAGAATATCGAGATTTGTGGGCTTCGTCCAGAAGAATTTGTCGTAGGTCGGTGTGCTTGGGGATCCAAATTCGGTCTAGTTACTGGAATATACCATTTGATTTGTTCACTAACTGGGCGCCATTGTTAAGAATTCTTTCCTTCTTCAAAGTGCGCTCGGTGAAACAAGCATGTTGGCATCACGGATTAGAGTTTCGAGATGGTACTGGGCTTGGATATTATGAACGCTATGCAAATAGCTTCGTCGGCTTAAAGCGTCGGCAACGACAATTGCTTTGCCAGGATTATAACGAATCTCACAGTCGTAATCATTAAGAAGTTCAACCCATCGACGTTGGCGCATATTCAGTTCCTTTTGACTCAAGATGTGTTGCAGGCTCTTATGGTCCGTTAAGACCGTACACTTGGTACCATAAAGGTAGTGTCGCCAAATCTTTAATGCAAAAACAACTGCACCAAGCTCGAGATCGTGGGTTGTATAGTTCTTCTCGTAGATCTTGAGCTGACGAGATGCGTAAGCGATAACCTTGTCCCGTTGCATGAGAACACAACCAAGACCAAGGTTCGAGGCGTCGCAATAGACAACGAAGTCATCGTTTCCATCGGGTAAAGCGAGTACAGAAGCATCGCAGAGCATATGCTTGAGAGTTCGAAAGCCAGTCTCTTGTTCAGTTCCCCAAACAAAAGGCTTGTCTTTATGCGTGAGAGAAGTAAGCGGCGCGGCGATTTTAGAGAATCCTTCGATAAATCAGCGATAATAGCCCGCTAGTCCGAGAAAAGAACAGACTTCAGACGGGTTCTTAGGTGTAACCCAACTCTTAACAGCTTCGATCTTCACGGGGTCAACTTGAATACCTTGACTATTGACAATGTGACCGAGGAATTGAACCTCCTCTAGCCAGAATTCACACTTGGAGAACTTGGCATAGAGTCGATTCCCTTGGGGCAGTTCGAGAACCAAACGTAGATGTTGCGCATGTTCGGTTTTTGATTTGGAATAGATCAGGATATCATCGATGAACACAATGACGAAGCAGTCGAGAAAGGGTTTACATACGCGATTCATCAGATCCATGAAAACCGTGGGTGTGTTGGTTAATCCAAAGGGCATAACAACGAACTCATAGTGGCCGTATCGAGTGCGAAAGGCGGTTTTTGGGTATATCTTCCTCTTGAATGCGTAATTGGTGATAGCCTGAACGTAGATCGATCTTCAAGAAACACGTAGCACCTTGCAGTTGGTCAAACAAATCATCGATTCGAGGCAGGGGATAGCGATTCTTGATAGTTAGCTTATTCAATTCCATATAGTCGATGCACATTCGGAACGACCCGTCCTTCTTTTTGACAAAAATAACTGGTGCGCCCCACAGAGAGGTGCTAGGGTGAATGAAGCCTTTGTCAAGCAATTCCTGGAGTTGACTCAAGAGTTCGCGCATTTCGGACAGAGCGAGGCGATAAGGAGATCTAGCAATAGGATTTGCTCCAGGAATGAGGTCGACGCGGAAGTCGATATCATGACTTGGAGGTAAACCAGGTAAATCATCAGGAAATACGTTAGGAAATTCATGAACAACGGGAACATCCTTTACTCCTGTGTTCCCTTTCTTTTCCTTCTCCGCTACTACAATGTTAGCCAAGAAAGCTCTGTATTCCTTGCGGAGATACTTGCTTGCTTGGACACATGACATGAGTTGGAGTTTCTTCGATGCGACTTCACCGTAAACACACAATTGATCACCATTAGCGAGCGAGAAACGTATCATCTTATCGAAGCAAACAACTTCAGCATGATTTTCACGAAGAAAATCCATGCCTACTATGACGTCAAAACTACCGAGCTGCATCGGAATAAGGTCGATAGGGAAAACATGATTGTTGAGTTCAAGAGTACAATCACGAAGAACAGAATTGAAAGCGACGGTTCTTCAAGTGGCAACTTCAACATCGAACGTCGAGGGGAGATGGGCGCGCTTACGATTAAGGAGCTTTTCAAATTCAAACGATACAAAACAGTTATCTGCTCCAGTATCAAACAAACATGAAGCATATATACCATTCACAAGGAACGTACCATTAACCACATTATTGTCTGCTTGAGCCTGGCGGGCGTTGATGTTGAAAGCACGTCCGCGGGCTGCTGGCTACTGCTGCTGCTGAGGCTGTTGCTGGGGATGCTGCTGTTGTGGCTCTTGCTTCACCACTCGGTCGGGGCACATGTTTGCGAAGTGGTTGTGATCACCACACGCAAAGCAAGCTCTAGCATGGATCGCGGGTGCAGGAGCCGCTTGTTGGCCCTGAGGAGTAGGAAGTAGAGCTTGTTGAGCAGGAGCTTGACCTTGAGCTGGAGCTGGAGCTTGATGTGGACCAGTACGGTAGTTGGCGGTGAAGTGGCCGTACATGTTGCAGTGCACACAGTATTTGCAAGCAATCCCCACGGGATGATGATAAGTACAGGTAGGGCAAGCCAGGTGAGGACCAGTGTATGCACACTTAGCCCGCGGTGCATTGGTGACCGGCACTGCTACTTGGTGGTGTTGAGGTTGCGGTTGAGCGGGTACCATTTGGAGCGGAGAGGCAGTTACTGCACAGTTCTTGTTGCTGGAGCTGCTGTTCTTTCTCTTGCGGCGGGAGGACTTTGAAGATTGTGGTGCGGTGGAGGCTTCAGCGGTGGGAGCAGCGGTAACTTGGTGTAGATTCTCGGAGGCCTTGTCAAAGTAACCAGCTTTAACTCGCTTGTCGTTGATCTCGGCAGCGAGCAGAAAGGTTTCCTCGATAGCTGTCGTTTTCGCAGCTTGGACGAAATCAGCCACGCAATCCGATAGAGCACGGATATACTTCTTGATGGTGATTTCGGGGGTAGTAACTTGGCCTGGACAGATAATACTCAGCTACTTGAAGCGGGCAGTTAAACCAGCATTGTCGCCACCCTCCTGTTTGATATGCTAGAACTCGTCCTCCAACTTTTGGAGCTCGTGGGGAGGGCAGAACTCTCGCATTATGATGTCCTTCAACTCATCCCACGTCAGCCCGTAAGCTGCATCATTTCCGCGCTTGTTTCTTTCGGCCGTCCACCAATCTAAAGCTCGGGATTGGAAGACGCCGGTGGCATTAATGGTGCGGAGATTATCAGGACAGCCACTCTGGTGCAGGGTGACTTCGATTGAATCAAACCATTGAAACATGGTCGTAGGCCCATCTTTGCCGGTAAATTCCTCCGGCCGCAGGCTTTAAACTTCCTGAAGCTAAAAGTAGCTTTTGGAAAATTAGTCCTGGACTCTTCAGAAGACTTGCTAGCATTTTCATTCAGCTCGCTAACAATTTGCGGTATGACTTTCGCCATCTGCTTAGCGACGAGAGCAGCGATACGCTTGTCTTCATGGTTTCGGCGAGGGGAGCGGGAGTGAAATGATCCAAATGACGACATTGTCTGCAACAGACATCGCCATAGGACTCAAACACAATTTCGATTAAGTCGAGTATAGCCTATTATCTCTCCCAAAGCTACTTTATATAAAGCACATGAACACATTCAATCACTTAAGCACATATTCCCGTAGGCACATAACCAAAGAAACACATAAGCACGTAGAGCACAAAAGCACGTAAACCACAGAAACCACACTATATTTTGCACGTATTCACCTTCCTATATTGCACGCATTTGCCTATATGTGTCAGACGTGTTCCTTTATCATTCAAGGTTCGCACGTTCGAGATTAGCGATTGCGATTAGCGAGTACACAGCGAGTAACATAGCAAGCGATTTGTTAGCGTATTGAGATAGATGTGCAGTGCGGGTCGTGTGTGTTGATCGAAGCAAAGAGCGAAAAACGTATAAATCACCAAAAGTCGAAACACATAACAGATAATACCACATAAAACACGTAAAATCCACATAAAAGCGACGAATATCAGAGTCAGCGGCGGCGAAATCCAGAATAAAAAACACATAAAATCGAGAATAGAGTGTCTTGGGTGTTTAGACATCGACTACCCAAAGTGGTTCGACTATTCACAAGGACTTCGAGTGCACACTTTGGCTTTCGAGACTGTGCTCTCGCCTCAATTTTGGGCGAACGACACGCATCCTTCCAGTTACAGCGTGACTCAAGTCATTGGAGTCCGTCGAGACTTTGGTGAGAGTTTTGTAAAACCAAAATAGAGAACGGAATAAGTTGTCTAGGTTCGGGTTTCACCCCTGACTTAACAACTTTATTCCTGTTTTAATGAGATAGAGAGGAAAATTCGCATCGAAGTATGGATTTCACTCCTGATTCAACGCAAATACTCTTGTTTATAGTAAAAATTGCGGGTCGAACAAGCGATCCAATCGAGAGTTTGCGGTTTTCACACCTAGTCTCGACCTAATCACTTGTTCATTTTTGAAAATAGCGTGCCGTGATAGTGTTCAGCGAGTGCGAGCGAGAATAGCAAGTAAGCTCGTACAAAACCCCTACAAGGTATGCACAAGTCGGTCTATTGGTACTTAGACTATAGACTAGGTCGTTTCTAAGACATCGACCCGGACTAGGTCGAGTCTTGCCTAATTCCCTATAGTTATTGCTTTGATACCAATCTATCACACCCCAACCGATGACGGAAACATGGGGCGCGACACTGAGCGAAACAGATTGTCTAAGAGAAATTCCATAACAACTAAATTACCGGATAGTTAATATTATGTCCCATACCATAACCCATCAAGTAAAATAAATTATTACAGACATAGATATCTCTAGGCAAATCATTGTTCCGACAACTCAAAATAAATAAATTGTCTTTGTTTCTAGACTCTCCTACTCGATTCCACAAAAGCAAGAGCACAACATCCTAAACACCTGCCACATACATTAAAATAGAGGTCAATACACATAGTGTAAAGGTGAGCATACAAGTTTAATAGTATAATAGATTTCGAAATCGTTTATGCATAACCAGCATGTACATGTAGCAAAGTGAAGGCTAGTAGGTTATCGACAATGAAATATGCACAGACGTGACTGCGAGTTGTAGAATGCACAACACATATCCCCACTGGGACAGGTGAAGTAAAGCCCTTAACAACCCCTGTCCACGACAGGTGATGAGTCCAAACTATAGTACTATCGTTGCTAAGGTGTCAGGAAACAATCACTGTGTAAACATAACATACGAGTATTCATCGAATAACACGTAACATGCAATAACGGTCAGCGTATAAATAGTGTTTGCGTTGTGTGATCGATGTGATTTGAATAAGTAACATATGTAACACCCAAAAGTGCGTAAAGTAAAAAGGGATCGAGTATACTCACAGATCGTGTTTAGCAAGTAAACACTCTCTTGGATTGACGGGAGCGCTAAGAGATTAGCCTGAATAGTTAACGATAGCATAAGCGAAGAACGACGCGTAAAACGGTGCAAGTGAATCAAGTGACGAATGGTAATCCGGTCGGATGTTAATCTGAACGGATGGTCATTCGATCGGATGGCAATCCGTTCGGATGCTCATCCATTCGGATGGGCATTCGATCGGTTTGCCACTCATTTGGGATGGATGTGTTTGTGTATGATGGCTTTGAAGTTTTCGTTGTAGCATTTTGAAAACAGAGAAGTATCTCTACCTTTCAGGTCGTTCGATCAAACGGCTATTCGATCGGATGGCGATCGTCCGGCGAGGCATTTCTTTGGTGAACAAGTTCACAGCAGGATTGTCATTCGATCGGATGGTCTTCCGATCGGATAGCAATCCGTCAGAAACTAATGATCTTTGAAAATTGTAAAAATCTAAGTGTTGAGGTCCAAGTGCAATCCGATCGGTTTGTCGTTCGATCAGATGGCAATCTGATCGGATGGCAATCCGATCGGACGACAATCCGTCCCACGATCTAATCGTTTTGCAACTTAGAATTTTATTAAGTTTGAAAGTTTTGCGGTTTGCACGAGACGGTATGACAACGTGTACAAACAACGGAAACTCCATCAGACCCAGGTTATCCGGTCGAACGGGAATCACCCCAACCCGATCGGTTAACTGTTCATGACGATTGTTCATGTTTAACCTGAAGTCAGTTGTCTCTTAGATAGAAATCAGATCTTGAACCGACACATTACTAAGAACAAGTAGAAGCCTGAACTAGATCCGATTCCATCGCTTTTGAGTGCATTTAGTGCAAAAGAGTTGAAAGAAAGTTGGAAAAAGCCTCTTTCAATCCTTTTAACTTTGAAATATTTAGATCTATGTGAAAATAGTGTTAAATCATATGGAAATCCTTTAGGGGGCATTTGGTTCGCAGGAATTCAATGGAATTTAAGAGAATTGGAATTTGAATTCCATCTCTTAAGATGTTTGGTTCACATAATTTGATGGAATTGGAATCCCAATTCCAATCTTCATGTGTTTGGTTGAGAATGGAATTGGAATTGGAATTAGGCATGAATTCCTTCAAATTCCTTTAACTAAAGGAATTCAAAATCCTTCCTATATGTGAAGGAATTAAAGTAAATTCATTGGAATCTTTGACCGTTTCAACCCGAACCGTTTCAACCCTTACAGTTTCGACCCATACTGGTTTCGATCCGAACCGTTTCGACCCGTACCGTTTCGACGCGAACGGTTTCGACCCGTAATGTTTCGACGCTAATGGTTTCGACCCGTACTATTTCGAATCGTACCGTTTCGATGTGAACCATTTCGACCCGTACCGTTTCGATGTGAACCGTTTCGATGGTTACAGTTCCGACGCGAACCGTTTCGACCCATACCGTTTCGAATCGAACCGTTTCGACCAGTACCATTTTGACCTGTACCGTTTCGGCCTGTACCATTTTGACCCATACTGGTTCTGATCCGAACCGTTTCGACCCGTACCGTTTTCGACCTGTACCGTTTCGACCCAAACCGTTTTGATGCGAACCGTTTCCATCCGAACCGTTTCGACCCGTACCGTTTCCACCAGTACCGTTTCGAATCAAACCGCTTCGACACGAATCATTTCGACCCGAAATGGTGGTTGTGGGTGCTGGGGTGATGGATTCTAATTCATTTGATAACCAAACACAACAAAAATGGAATTGAGATTCCAAATCCAACAATTTCCAATTCCAATAGGAATGTTTAAATTCCAAATCCAAATTCTTCAAATTCTAATTCCTATACAAATTCCAATTCCAATTCCAAATCATTCCGTGAACCAAACGCCCCCTTAGATCTGAGTTGTTCTTGGTGGAATGAGGCCAAAACTTGAAGTTCATAAGAACTCCTTGATGACATCATCCTAGAACACCTCACACACCCTGATTTCATGGTTAAAAGTTAAGATTCAAAGGTGAAAATGATGGAGAAGTGCGTGTAGATCATAGAAGTACAAGATTTGGGGAAGAAACTTTCAAGAATCACGAGAAATCAAGAGAAAAGTGGGCTTGAGCGCTGGTCGAACGAGAGAGAGCTATCACATCACTGTTGTGATGTGACAGGGGGTATTTATAGGTTGCTAAAAGAGGAAAGAGGAGCCAAGTTATTCATATGATATTCATCATAACTAGATCAAATATGCAAGTAATAAGCTTTAAATCACAACATAAACAATCTTATATATCATGATTTTTATTTTGCATCTTTGTATTTTCATCTTATTTTGTATGATTGTTTTAGTTAATACTTGTTCTTTAAACAACATATACATAAATAAGTATAAAAAAGAGATTAGAAGGCTCAATTCTAGCTCTTGTGGCTAGGGATGATCTAGATGATGATAAAAGCAAAGAAAAAGGATGATCTTGATGTTTGAAAGCTCTTGAATGGAAGGAAATGCTTGCTTTAACTTGTGGTTGCCTTATATCCTCTTAAGTTCCATGAAGATCCATCTTGATCATCAAGGAAATGGATAGAAACTGAAAGTGTTTGATGGGTGTTCTTGGCTAAAATGGTGATGAATGTTGAGAGAGTTTGTGTGTGAAAGATAAGGTGTAATAAAGTGGGTAATGATCTTGTTAACATAGAAAGGTAGTTGTTAAAACAATGACTAGCTTCACCAACTTGCAAAGGGAAGTAAATATCCAAGTTTTAGAAGGATGTTAGAAAAGCTTAGAGGTTTAAGTGTTTTACTTGTTTCAAGGTGTTAAGTGGTCATTACTAGACTTAAATGACCCAAATAATGTTAGATGGTTACTAAAAAAAGATTAGATATCGTTCGGATATTCGTTTGGCGTTGGTTCCGTTAGTCGTTATTTGAATGCAAAGCTTGTGTAAGTTGGAATTGATGAGATTATTGGTTTAGATGATACCCCAAGGTATTCTCATATGAATTCTAGGTTAAACGACACTTTTGTACATTGCAATAAACTTACAATGCTGATTTCTGCAGAAAAGTGTTGAAATTGTGTCTTATAGTGCTTTTCGGGCAGTTTTTAGTGTTATCGGACTTCAGGAAGGTATTAAACCAAAGCCTTGCATTCTTAGTTAAAGTTTAATGTATATTTGATGTTGGACTTTCGTCTGAGTCCTAAAGATGTCATTAAAATGGTTTCTACGGATCCTGCGTTTCTGTCAGCACACTAGTTCACTCGGTACTATACTAGTTGTTTCGATGCATTATTTAAACTGTTTCAAATATACTCAATAAAAATGAATCATGTGCATCATAAATAAGTATTCCATGAGTATTCTAAGTCTATGTTATGAAATATGCAGTTCGGATGTTTAAAACACATAAATGTATAGTTAAAAATGAGTAATTTAAATGTGCGAAAGTTACCGGAAAGTGGCAGTTGCCACAATTAATTCAATAAGACATAACTTCAATATCCATGTGTTGTGAAACAATGATTCTGTTACGACACTCCCCGACGTTTCCATTGCGTTTTTGTTGTTTTAACGCGGTCGGGGTGTGACAGCTATTGCGCAACTATACGTGACCAGGAGGACGGGTTGTATGTATTATACCCAAGGAGAATACGCAAGTTACTTCCCACCCAAGGGGGATAGTTGTTGTTTGGCCCATTCCCAAACCACCGGGAATTACATGCTTTTAAGAAAAGTGTGAACTCACCTTAGATTAGCTTGGCAGACAAAAGTAACTTGAGCTAATATGGTCAACCACGTCCTATAATGGTTACCATAACTGTCAGGTTCATATTCAAGTAGTAAACACGATGTTCTACACGTATACTAACAGGTTGCATACAAGCAAGATTCACAGCATACACGTATAGTATAACAGTTCGTCAACATACACATTCACGAGTACCAGGTTCTTAGCTTAAGTGTGCGGCCCAAGTATATGGGCCTGTAGAAAGTGTGCGAGTCTCATGTAATGCGGCCCTATGTCTCTGGCCCAGTTAAACACACATTGCGAGTAGGACCCCCTGTCGAAACCATGAGGTCTCGACTCGCAACTAGAGATCTCGAGTTGAGATCAAGAGGTCTCAGGTTGTAGTAAAAAAGGTCTCGAGTCGAGATCAGGGGGTTTCGAGTCATGCAGTACCAGTCGAGACCATGAGGTCTCGAGTCGAAACCGGACCTGCAACCAGGCTGTCTCGAGTTCTCTTGTTTGGTGATGGTTAGTTTCGAGTCAGAACCATGAGGTCTCGACTCGCAACCTCAGTCAAAACCCATGAAGATGTAACTGATTTCCTTTTTAATTGTCCTTAATTTTTGAAATAACAGTCATCAATTTAGGCACGTTTCAATCAGATTAAACAACAATCATTTAGCAATTATACACATTCATACAATCAAATTTATGAACAACAATTAAGCTAATCAATCATCATTCAAAACATTCTGATCGGATCATCAGAACAGTGATTTCAACATTATCATGCAACCCTAATCATCATCTAAATCATGGCCATCAGTTTCATATGATAATCATGCAAACTCAGATTAAACATGCTTGTATATCATCGAACACTAAGCCCTAATTAGCCGATTCATTCATCCAACATGAGCAAACTATTCTTATCAATCAATTAGCATGTACTCGGCCCTAGATCAACATCAATATCATACAATCCCTTCTAACAGTTTGCTATCAAGAATCTTATCAACATACACTCTTGAAATCAATCATTGAATGAACATATATTCAAACAACACATTAGGTATCGATCACTAGGAAAACAAAAAAGGCAATTACTAACCTGTTTAGGTGATGAAACAGGTAGGCTTGGCACGAGAGGGCTTCGAACAGAAGTATGGGGGCTGCCGTCGAGTTGTGGGAAGGAAAGAGAGGAGTTTAGGGTTTGTGATTGTGTTTTGCAAGCTATGAGAAACAAATCCCCATGTTGGGTGTGTTTATGCGCACAAGAGGTAAGCCGTGTAACAACCCGACTTTTAAAGTCAAAGTACAAGTCAAAGTCAAAGTCAAAGTCAAAGGAAGAAAAGATTGCTAATCAGATCTGACATTTCTTGCTTGATTATTGCTTGTACTCTCGAACCTCGATAATTGATGTATGTCAGTTACCGCTATATTTGTTTACGATTTGTAATATGTGAAGTAACAATGCGATAAACGCAGTTAAAATGCCAATCTACTTAACGCTATCTCATCGTCGTCGCATCGCAACTCGAATCACAGTTATTGGTACTGTTTTATGTGTGTGTGCTATTATGTGTTACTTGTGCATGTTTATATTTGTTTTGAGGTGATTATTTGCAAACGCAATCACAACTCTATCGCAACACAATCCCATCGCAGACTCGAAAACTAAGTATACTTTTATGTTATGTGTTAGTTATGTTATTTGTGTAACTATTGTTTAAAACTATCGCATCGCTTACACGCAACTCGCTTAAACGCAACGCAATGCTCAACGCACGAAACGAAAAGTCGGAAACTAACTCACTCGAGCCATTCGATCGAATGGTCATCCGACCGGATGACCGTCCGATCCGATGGCCATCCGATCGAAAGGCCCTCCGACCCAACTAATCAGCACCGCCTTTCTCTCCTCTCACTATAAATACCTCACCTGTCACATCACTGTTCACCTGATTTGACAGCTACCTCCGACCAGCACGCTCCCAGCCTATTTTCTCTCGATTTCTCGCGATTCTTGTAAGTTTTCACTCCGAATCTTGTACTTCTATCATCTACACACACTTTCTCATCAATTTCACCATTAAATCACAACTTTTAACCATGAAATCACCTGATTTCGGGCTGTTCAATGATGACGTCATCACGGGTTCGTATGAACTTCAGAGAATGACTTCATTCCAGCAAGAACGGTCCGAATCTAACAGATTTCTACATGATCTTACACAAATTTTACTAGATCTAAACATTTTTCAAATATTTCAAACTTTTCTTCAACATTCTTCACTTTTTACTTAAAATCGATAGAATCTGAGCTCGTCCAGGGCTTCTACTCACACTCTAGTGAAGTGCCGGTCTAAGAACATATTACTATCAAGGAGACAACCGCTTCATGGGTTGAATATGAAACTTCTTCAAGAACAGTTGCTGATCGAACGGGGTGATTCCCATCCGATCGGACGACTTGGACTCGATGTGGTTTCCGTTGTTGACACGTTGTCATACCTTCTCGGTGAGACCGCAACTTTCTAACTCAACAGTTTTTGCAAGTTTTCAAAATGAACAGTTGCTCGATCGAATAGCCATCTGATCGGATGACCATCCGATCGAACAGCTATTCGACCTAGTGACTTGGAATTTCAATACTTAAACAATTTGCAAAGCTTCAAGGAATGTCAGTTTAAACGAATAGTCATCTGACCGAACGGTCATCCATCCGAATGACCATCCGACAGGATGACTGGAAAAATAGTGATATTTCACATCTTTTAAAATGCTACAATGAAAACT
This sequence comes from Helianthus tuberosus, assembly GCA_030545235.1. Classification (NCBI taxonomy): domain Eukaryota; kingdom Viridiplantae; phylum Streptophyta; class Magnoliopsida; order Asterales; family Asteraceae; genus Helianthus; species Helianthus tuberosus. The sequence continues at coordinate 107,193,557 of CM060354.1, read as the reverse complement.
TCAAAGTTCAAGAAATACACAAACACATACTTCCCAAACGAACGATCCTCCGACCGAATGGTCATCCGTACGGACGGCCATCCGATCGGACCACCATTCATCCCCCACATCACCTGACACTGTTTAACACGCTGTTCAACCCTTACACTATCATTCTCTTATCAGACTAACTCTCCAGCACTCCCTTCAATCCAAGCTTGAGTTATTTATTTAACACGAACTGTGAGTATACTCGGTCCCTTTTTGCTTAACGCACTTTTGGGTGTTACATATGTTACTTATATTGTGACATCTGTGCTTGTGTAATCATTGTACAACTCTGAACAATTCAATATCAATAAAACAATGTGTTTTGATCCCAATATTTGTTTATTTATGTTTGACATTTTGCACGTTTTGATTTTTGATCGATTTTAAACTCTATATCGCTTTCTAGAAAGTTATACGCAAACTGATGCGTAAACGTAATCTGTTTAACACGAAAAACACTCCGGAACAGCAACATAAGCTTAACATACCTTAAATAACCTTTACATAACTTAGAAATAAGTTTTAAATGGTTTGGTATGGCAAAAACAAGTTTATTCGCTCACAGGGACTATTTGCGTCAAACTGCAAAAGTCTGCCGTTTTGTATGGCAATGTACATTCCGGGACATGATCATAAGCTAAACATACCATAAATAACCTTAACATAGCTTAGAAATAAGCTTTGAGTGGTTCGGTGTGCGAAAATACGCTTGTTTGATCATGCAGGGACTAAAAGCGTCAAAAACGGCGTAAGTTTGCATTTACGCGCATATCTTACGTTCTGACCACATCCGGACATCCAAAAATTTTTGTAGACACTAAAATATTTTATTTTAGTGATCGGAATGCAAAAATACCATTCGTCGCTTAATTTGGATCGTTTTCGCGTCCGTTCGAGTTTCGTCGTAATTAACCAAACAACGTGACCGTACGACCAAAGGAACCGATATCCGTGATTTTTCCGAGCATATTTTGAGTCCCATATACTTTGACAACCATGTAGAGCCTTGAAAATGGCTTAATGGAGGTTAAATACGTCGAAAATGCAAGTTAGAGTGTGTGCAGGGGCTGTTTCTGCCAACTTCTGAAAAAGCGGCCCACACCCTCGCGATGCGCCACAGCCTAGGGGCTGTGCTGTGGTAGCACGCCACCCCCTAATCTGGACAGAAACATCATTTTCAGTAGCTGTTTGATAATTCAGGGACCATTCTTGCAATTTCTTTATGTAGCAACCAAGTTAACACCTCTCCAAGTAAAAGCTAGCTGTCCTAGACACTTGAATGTACCAGATTTATTGCTTGGAACACATGGAGTGATCCTACAAGTCCTCTACAACTACAAATACCCATCCTTTCTTCCTTGTTCATTGCTCATTTTTCATTTTGGAACTCGAAGTGGAGGAATCCCTGCTAAGGAGCCACCTACCTGAGTTCTAAAACCTTCCTTCTAGCCTTTGAACACCTTGTAAGTGTTCTTTCATGGCTTAGTAGTTATTTTCAGCTATTTTGAGCTGAAAGTCAAACTATTTGACCAACAGTTTGACTTTCGGTTTTGACCATCAATTGGTCAAGTCAAAGTTCAATTGAACTTTGCAACGTGATTGTAATCACGATGGTTATAATCCTTAGCGATTATACCTACTGATTACCACCTTAGCTAGGTGTAGTGACGAGTCAAAGTTTTGGTCAAAATGCGTATTTACGCGCATTTTGCAACGGAACTACTTTTAGGTATCAAAACTGTCACACCCCCAAAATGCGTAATTTCCGTTTAGTTCATTTACCCATTTCCAACCCTTGGGAATCCCATGCCTTGGAAAGAGTGTGAACTCACCTTGGTTTGCTCGGTATGCTAAACTATGTGCTCACAAGAAATCAGTCAAGTCCTATAGTATGCACGTATTCTCAATCAGTTCAAGTTCGTAAAGTTTCGCATGCAATCTATGACACAAAGTGTGCTTGGCAGTTAACATCATGTATCACATAAGCAGTAAATCAATATCATGCAATTCATGCTTCTCATAAATGTCTTTCACAGTTTATTCTGACATGGTTGTTCGTTAACAGTCTTGGTAAGCTTAACAGTGTTAATCAAGATTATCAGAATTAGTATACATAATAAAGTTAACACACTTAATGTAGTTACTGTTTCATATCAAGTTAGATCAAACTTAACAAAGTTATCATACATAATGAGCTTAACATACATAACCTAGTTAACATAACCCAGTTAACATACATAACATACTTGACATACTTAACGCAGTTAATACTTAACAGGGTTAACCATCTAACCGATTTAACATACGAGTTACAGAGTTACAGGTCATTAGGCGAAGACACTTAGTGGGCGAAAACCCTCATTGGCGAAAACACTATTTTGACGAAATCACTCAGGTGACGAAATCCCAAGTGATTTCGTCGGGCTTGAGGTTTGACGAAAACACCAGGTGTTTTCGTCTGGTCCTTGATTTCGTCGGGTCCTGTGTTTTCGTTGGTACTTCATCATCAACAACAATCATCAACAGGAGTTACGAGTTTCCAAAACCCTAAATAATTCTAACAGTTACATGATCCATCAACAAGAGAGTCATTCAATGAAATTACCGACCTGTACTAAACGGTAACACAGAATCACACAATACTAAATCAACATGATCTTTAAGTATTAAATTGAATCGGATCAGTGGCCTAACAATTGTTTTCGCAACAACAGGTTCATACAAATCAACTCAATCAAACCCATTCACGAACTCATATGACTCTACAAATCATTGCACTCAAGATCACTAAAATCATCAGATCATTCATGGAAAAGCATAACATACTCACATAACATAAGAATCCTAATCAAACATATGCATACAGATATGTAATCGTGCATAACTCAAATGGCAGTGCAAATAACCGAGATGAAAGGTCACTAGATTGATCGAACGGGAAGGCTTGGAGACTTGCAGATGCCGTCGCACAGGGAAAAACAATAGGGTTCTAGGGTTGGCGATTAAACTCTCTCGTAATAGTGGAGAACCAAATATTTAACAATAAGTCGTTACTAGGCCGAAGCCCAACTTAATTTCGCTGGCCACCTTCTTGACGAAAACACCTAGTGTTTTCTCCAAGGGGTGATTTCACAGGGGGTGGGTTTTCGGCTGGGGGTGATTTTGTGAGAGGTGATTTCGGCTAGGTTCTAACATTTTGTTTCTAAATATACAACAGTATTAATACAAATATATATTATTAACATACACACGTATAATGCACACCATATATAAATATAGAAACAACATCTTGTGAACAAGTATTAAGTCAAGAAGAAACCTCGAAAACTCGGGTTGTCACATTATCCCCAACTTGAAAAAAATTTCGTCCCGAAATTTAGCACGTGGTTACTGAGGAAGCTAGTTGTGTTGTGTTGTAACGTGGTTTTCCTGGGGTGTCACATCACCCCCCCCCCCCCCCCGTTGGTTTGGAATTTCATCCCGAAATTCCGCGGTAGCTTCAGTCTCAGTAGTGGTTGCATTGTTTCCGAACAACTGAGGATATTTGAGTTTCATTTGGTCTTCTCGTTCCCAGGTGAACTCTGGGCCATGACGGGAGTTCCAACGAACTCGAACAAGAGGTATTCTGGTGTGCTTGAGGACCTTAACATCTCGGTCCGTGATTTCAACTGGTTCCTCGACGAATCGCAACTGATCGTCGATAGTGAGCTCCTTCAAAGGAACTATCAGGGTCTTATCTGACAGACACTTCTTCAGATTTGACACGTGAAAGACGTTGTGAACTCCACTGAGTTCTGCTGGTAAATTCAGTTTATAGGCCCCTTTGCCTATTTTCTCTATGATTTCGAACGGTCCGACATATCGCGGATTGAGCTTTCCTCATTTACCAAAACGAACTACACCTTTCCAAGGTGAGACCTTGAGTAGCACTCGATACCCAACCTAGAACTCGAGTGGTTTCCTGCGCTTATCAGCGTAGCTTTTCTGACTGTCACGAGCTGCTGTCATACGTTGTCGTATCTGAGCAATTCTTTCCGTTGCGTCTACTACAAGTTCTAGACCCGTGATCTGACTATCACCCACCTCTCCCCAACAAAGAGGTGATCGGCATTTACGCCCGTACAATGCCTCAAATGGAGTGGCTTGAATGCTGGTGTGGTAACTGTTATTATACGAAAACTCCACCAAAGGGAGGTGTTTTTCCCAGCTGTTGCCGAAGTCGATTACACATGCACGCAACATGTCTTCTAGAGTTTGAATATTGCGCTCAGACTGCCCATCCGTCTGAGGGTGATAAGCTGTGCTCATGTCTAATCGTGAGCCAAAAGATTTGTGCATTGCTTGCCACAGTTCCAAAGTAAAACGTGCATCGCGATCAGAAATAATGGAGGTTGGCACCCCGTTCCTCGAAACCACTTCCTTTAGGTAAATGTCTGCTAATGTAGAGAACTTGTCTGTTTCCTTGATAGCCAAGAAGTGTGCAGACTTAGTGAGTCGATCCACGGTCACCCAAATAGTATCGTTTCCACGTTGAGATCTAGGCAGGCCAGTAACAAAATCCATGGAAATTTCCTCCCATTTCCATTGCGGTATCCTTGGTTGCTGGAGTAGGCCCGATGGTTTCTAGTATTCGGTCTTGACCCTCGCACAAGTCACATTTGCTAACGTATGTTGCTATGTGGGCCTTCATGCTAGGCCACCAGTATGTAGTCTTTAAGTCGTGGTACATCTTATCCGACCCAGGATGTACCGAGTAACGAGACTTATGTGCTTCATCCACCACAAGCTCGCGTAAGTTGCCATAGAGCGGGACCCAAATGCGTCCTGTTACATAGTAGGCGCTGTCTTCCTTTTGTTCTAACCGCTGCCTTGAGCCGCGTAAGGCTTCAGCCCTGACGTTTTTTGGTTTCAATGCTTCTACCTGAGCATCTCGTATCTGTGCAGGAAGACTAGACTGGATGGTAAGTTGCAATGCTCGCACACGCCTAGGTGCAGTATCTTTTCGACTGAGGGCATCGGCCACAACATTGGCCTTGCCTGGATGGTACTTAATGGCACATTCGTAATCATTCAATAAGTCGACGCATCGATGTTGTCGCATGTTCAATTCCTTTTGCTTGAAGATATGCTCGAGACTCCTGTGATCGGTGTAGATAGTGTACTTGGTACCGTACAGGTAATGTCTCCATATCTTAAGCGCGAAAATAACGGCTCCCAGCTCCAAGTCGTGTGTAGTGTAATTTCTTTCATGAACTTTAAGTTGACGTGACGCATAAGCAATGACCTTGTCACGTTGCATCAACACACATCCAAGACCCTGAATGGATGCGTCGCAATAGACCACAAAATCGTCTATGCCCTCTGGCAATGAGGGAATAGGTGCGCTGTAGAGCCTATCCTTTAAGTGCTGAAACGCTGATTCCTGAGCATTACCCCAACGATAGGTGACCCCCTTCTGGGTCAGTAGAGTAAGCGGCTGCGCAATCTTTGAGAAGTCTTTGATGAACCTTCTGTAGAAGCCCACCAAACCCAAGAACTGGCGGATTTCTATTGGTGTACGCGGTGCAGGCCAGTTCTTAATCGAGTCTACCTTGGATGGATCAGCATGAATCCCATCCTTGTTTACCACGTGGCCTAGAAGGTGGACTTCACGAAGCCAGAAGTCACATTTCGAAAACTTGGCGTACAACTGCTCTGTTCGAAGAAGTTCCAAAATAAGTCGGAGATGGTGCTCGTGTTCCTCCTGACTCTTAGAGTAGATCAAGATGTCGTCAATGAAACAATCACAAACTTATCCAAGTAAGGCTTGCACACTCTGTTCATAAGATCCATGAAGACTGCAGGTACGTTTGTTAAGCCGAATAGTATAACTAGAACCTCGTAGTGGCCGTAGCGAGTTCTGAATGCTGTTTTGGAGACGTCCTCGTCCCGGACTCTCAGTTGATGGTAGCCTGACCTCAAATCAATCTTTGAATAGTAGCTCGATCCTTGCAGCTGATCGAACAAGTCATCAATACATGGAAGAGGATAGCGATTCTTCACGGTCACCTTGTTTAGTTCCCGGTAATCTATGCACATACGAAAGGTACCGTCTTTCTTCTTCACAAATAACACTGGAGCTCCCCAAGACGAAGAGCTAGGCCGAATGAAACCCTTATCCAAGAGTTCTTGTAGTTGTGTAGTTAGTTCTTCCAGTTCTGATGGAGCTAAGCGATACGGTGCACGAGCTATTGGCGCTGCTCCAGGAGCTAGCTCGATTTGGAATTCGACCTGGCGATGAGGCGGTAGCCCAGGTAAATCTTCAGGAAACACTTGAGGAAAATCGCGTACAACTTGAATATCTTCTAATCTCTTCTCTTTCGTTGATGCGTCAGTAACAAGTGCTAAATAGCGGTGTGACCCTTTCGCAAACACTTCTGGGCCTTAAGAAAGGAGATGATGCCCATAACAGCACCACTCTTGTCGCCTTGAATTTCGAGAGGTTCATTACCAGAACGGGGAATACGAACGATCTTCTCTTTGCATAGGATCTCTGCTTGCTGTTAGGACAACCAATCCATCCCAATGACGATGTCGAAACTACCAGAACTATAGGAATGAGATCGATAGAGAAGGTCTGACCAGCGAGGACAAGATTACAACCCTGAACTATGTGTGTGGCCTCTAGACTTTTACCATTTGCTAACTCTACGACATGCTTGGTGTTCAAAAGTGTTGGTGTGCGCTTAAGCATTTGACTAACTTTCAGAGACATATAACTGGTATCCGCACCCGAATAAAATAAAACAGTAACATAAAAGTCATCGAGAAGGAACTTACCCATCACCACGTTAGGATCATTCCTTGCTTCACCCTGCCCCAAAACGAACGCACGACCCCTAGCACCGTTGTCATTATTGTTTCCCCCATTGTTTTTCCCATTGCCCTGATTATTGTTGTTGTTCTGATTTTGATTTAACTGGGGGCAGTCCCGCTTGAAGTGGCCTTCAGCACCACACTGAAAGCATCCCCTGTTGCCTCGCTGCTGTTGCTGCTGCTGGTTTTGTGGAGCTGGTGGTTGTTGTTGATGGTTCTGATTTGCAGGTCGTGAGCTCCTGCAATCCTTAACTTCATGACCCATCTTTAGACATCTCTGATAACGACCCTTGTTGCACTGACCATTATGGTGCCTGTTGCATGTGTTGCACTTCGGGAGGTTTCCTCGATATCCACCCTGCCTTTGACTACCAGAAGATTACTGACCAGGGCTCTGATAGTCATCAATCTTTCGCTGTTGTGCCTGAGACTGAACTGAACTCGAAACCTTGCTGGAGGCTCCATCCCATTTTCGCTTGTTATCATTGGGAGTAGCAGAAGTAGTGGTAGTAGTAGCACTGATACGCTTGGGCAGCTTGTTCTGTTCCACTGCCTGATCTGTGAGGCGATGAGCAAGACGAGTAATATCCTGGATGGTAGCAAGGTTAGCTGAAGTCACATGGCTTTGAATTTCTGGCACAAGACCCCTGAGATACAGCTCGATACGCTTGATGGGAGGATCCACCATAGTTGGACACAAGATGGCCAGCTCGTTTGACCTTTTCGTATACGCCTCTATTTCTGACCCTGTCATCTTCAGGTTAAAGAACTCCACTTCCAACTTGTGGATGTCATCACGACTACAGTATTCCCGCTTGATCAGTTCCTTAAAGTCGTTCCATGGGGTGGCATTGGCAGCTACCAGCCCCAACATTTGCACTTGTGCGTTCCACCAAGTCAATGCAACGCCTTCGAGAGTACCAGTGGCGTACTTCACCCTACGAGCCTCAGGGCATTCACACATTTCGAAGACTGACTCGAGCTTCTCGAACTAGTGGAGGAGTCCAACTGCCCCTTCAGTGCCACTGATAGTACTAGGACGACAGTCCATGAAAGTCTTGAAGGTTCATACAGGTGGCTGAGCGTGTTGACCTGTTGTGTATAAGAACAGGACAAGGTTAAACACAAGAGTTGGTTTAGGAGTGTAGGATCTAAAGATCCTAGAGTGAGTTACGACTGCAGGGTATACCTCCTGCTTGTGCGGCTGCAAATGCCGCAGCAACTTGTTGGTTAATCAGAGCCGTCAGCTGGGCTTGTGTCATGTTAACGCGTCCACTCATGATCTTCACAAGTAAGAGAACACAAGTGAGAAGTGCGTCGTATCAATACGCAAGTGTGGAATGACAGAAGAGTGTGAGCAAACAGGGTTTTCAAATAGTAGTTGCCACGTTATCTAAGCATACCATGAGCAATGTAGTATGTATCTAACAAGTAGGTAATGTAAACATGAATAGTATCACCTATCGTGTTGAGTCTTGCACGTGGAGCGAAGCATCGTTGTGGATCGTTGAGCACTGTACAGGTTATAGTCTGATTTAAATAAAAACCTTTTCCCCTTATTAAAACCAAGTTCACTATAACCAATGGCTCTGATACCAATCTGTCACACCCCCAAAATCCACATGCGGAGTATCGCCGTTTGGAGGCGTGACTGACCAGGATAGAGCCACCAATCATATTGAACATAACAAGTAATAAGTAAAATTCAACCACACAATATGAAAGGTGTTTCAAATAAAAAACGTAGTCAAGTGTTTAGCGGAAGCATAATTGTAAAACCCAATGTAAGTATTAAGTCTGAAATAAAGTAATGTTTTTAGCATAGCACACACTGCCATGTCCTATAACGACCACGCCTCCCTGTGCAAGCTCCATGAGTACCTAACGACCTGCAAGGCATGTAACAACGAGTCAACAACAAAGTTGAGCGAGTTCACAGTTGGTTGTTTAGTTATAGTATTCGTTTTGTAAATCATATGTTCGTTTTGTAAACCATGTATCGTATTAATTCGTATCGCGGTCTCCCAGACATGTGTACGAAGATTAGTGGGGGCTTCCCATGTGTTACTAGACCGTGTGTATTGACTGCTACAAAAATGTAAGAGGTGCCCTAAGTCAATGTCTATCAGCATTGACCCTTTGCCCATAGTCCATTAGTACACGCCCGTTTGAACGACACGGTGTGAGGTTTGTTAAACCTAATAGCGCTATTAACTAATGACCCGCTCGCCATAGGCCTTGGCGATTAAGTCGATATAATTGAGGGACTTCATGATAGAGGTTTGGTCCAGTGTGTATTCTTGGCATCCTGCCCACGGAGGATGGTCGTAATTTCCGTTTAGTTCATTTACCCATTCCCAACCCTTGGGAATCCCATGCCTTGGAAAGAGTGTGAACTCACCTTGGTTTGCTCGGTATGCTAAACTATGTGCTCACAAGAAATCAGTCAAGTCCTATAGTATGCACGTATTCTCAATCAGTTCAAGTTCGTAAAGTTTCGCATGCAATCTATGACACAAAGTGTGCTTGGCAGTTAACATCATGTATCACATAAGCAGTAAATCAATATCATGCAATTCATGCTTCTCATAAATGTCTTTCACAGTTTATTCTGACATGGTTGTTCGTTAACAGTCTTGGTAAGCTTAACAGTGTTAATCAAGATTATCAGAATTAGTATACATAATAAAGTTAACACACTTAATGTAGTTACTGTTTCATATCAAGTTAGATTAAACTTAACAAAGTTATCATACATAATGAGCTTAACATACATAACCTAGTTAACATAACCCAGTTAACATACATAACATACTTGACATACTTAACGCAGTTAATACTTAACAGGGTTAACCATCTAACCGATTTAACATACGAGTTACAGAGTTACAGGTCATTAGGCGAAGACACTTAGTGGGCGAAAACCCTCATTGGCGAAAACACTATTTTGACGAAATCACTCAGGTGACAAAATCCCAAGTGATTCCGTCGGGCTTGAGGTTTGACGAAAACACCAGGTGTTTTCGTCTGGTCCTTGATTTCGTTGGGTCCTGTGTTTTCGTTGGTACTTCATCATCAACAGCAATCATCAACAGCAGTTACGAGTTTCCAAAACCCTAAATAATTCTAACAGTTACATGATCCATCAACAAGAGAGTCATTCAATCAAATTACCGACCTGTACTAAACGGTAACACAGAATCACACAATACTAAATCAACATGATCTTTAAGTATTAAATTGAATCGGATCAGTGGCCTAATAATTGTTTTCGCAACAACAGGTTCATACAAATCAACTCAATCAAACCCGTTCACGAACTCATATGACTCTCCAACTCATTGAACTCAAGATCACTAAAATCATCAGATCATTCATGGAAAAGCATAACATACTCACATAACATAAGCATCCTAATCAAACATATGCATACAGATATGTAATCGTGCATAACTCAAATGGCAGTTGTCACACCCCGACCACGTAAAACATCAAAACATGGCGGAAAACGTCGGGGAGTGTTGTAACAGAATTAATCGTTTCATTACCATGGCATTCAAAGTTGTATTTTATTTATCAACATAAGAGTTTCATTGTCTTAAACAGGAAACAAAGAGTACATAACATAATTAAACTAAGTCTATCTTCGTTTTATGTCTCTAAGGCACAGGTCCGCCCTAGTGTCACGATCATCACCCTAAGCAACAACTCCTGAAAACACATGTGAAAATAGGTACGTCAGCATAAAAATGCCTGTGAGATACATAGGTTTTGTAAAAATAGGATTCATGACTTATAAGTTTAGAAAAAGTTGTTTAGCAAAAGTCAGTCATGAACCTTGTAAATTGTTTTGCTTTATAAATCATTTAAAAAGCGATAAATGATATGTATAAATAAAAGAATAATGTATGGTTAAATGAATAACCAAGTAAAACGAGTTGTAATAAGTAAATTGTTTGTAAACCAAAGTCTTGTGAAAACAAGTTACTTGTGTAAAATGTATAAGTCCAAATTGAATGATTTAAATAACGCTATGATACGTAATATAATACAAGCACTTATATATAGGAAGTACCAGCGGCGTATCCACCATGTTTTATCATATTACTCACATCTCGTTAATTAAGTCACTTAAACAAACCAACATTGTATAAAGTTTATGTTTAAACCAATTGTCAAAATTCCTTGTATAAGCCATGTCAAATGTTAAAAGTCCAAATGTAGTCAAGTAATGTGTAACCAATGTTATGTATTGTAAGTAAAGTATTGTCACGTAAACCAAATGTAGAAATGTACAAAACAAAGTATTTTGAATATATCAAAAAGTTATGTTTTGCAAAGTAAATGCATGTTACATTGATACAAACATTTATATGGTAAGTTAACGCATACATTCAAGCCTTGAGACAGTCGGATAACCCTAAGTCAAGGTTATCAAAAGAAATGTTTTCGGATTCAGTCATTCCTTACATCCAAACAAACCCGGGATGTCAGGAATGGGATTTGTCAAGTCCTATGGTACCAGTACTTACTACCGAGCGGCGTAGCTAATGTTAATGAACGTATATAAGTCCCGTTTGTGCAAACCAAATGTTATAGCAATTGTATACATGTCATATGAAAACAATGTACTAAGTATGCTAAGTTAACATACAAAGTAGAAAAGTCATGTAAATCAATGTAATGTAAAACAATGTACTAAGTATGCACACAATGGACATACATAGCATGAAATGTAATGTAAAACGGTGTACTAAGTATGCACACAATGGACATACATAGCATAAAATGTAATGAAATAATGTACTATAATGTACTAATGAACATAACAAGCATATGATATGAAAGCATGAAAAGCACGAAAGTAACAAGTAGGCACATGTGTTTCACCCCAAAACGTTTGGAAAACAGTAAAAGAAGGGTCTATATACTCACTTGAGATTGCTTAGAAGTCCAAAGATAACCACCAAGCAATGCTAGAGATCACGAAATCAAACGACACCTAATATAGGTAACTATGTTAATAAACCGGACCTATATCGGAGGATCGGATAGAATGAGGGCTCGTAAACCGAATGAGTATGGGAACTCATGTAGCATGGTTTAACAAAGCCTTCATACTAAATGAAACCTAATCCTGAAAGCTTACGACCCATTACGACCCGTTTAGGTAGCTTATGCTACTTTAACGCGTCGTTCACGTAAAACGCGTTCGGACCGCCTAACTAGTCCTATGACAAGTAGAATATGCCTTAACATGTCTAATATTGTCTCCAAATCAGTTTAGATGTCAAAAGTTATGTCACATATGTTTAAAATGAATTTTGGCATCAAAGGGGTATTTTGGTAATTTACCTAAGGCATATAAACTACCTATCATACAACTACTTAAACGTCGTGACCATAAGGTATAACCTCGGAAGGTTATTCCCTACCTACTATGGTCACCTAATGTATTTGGTCGGATCCTAATGATCGACCAAATGGGTCGGGTTCGAAGGTATAAGCGATTTATTAGATCGCTTACCCTTACAACCCTAGACAATGTGGTAATCAGTAGGCATAGTCACAAGGGACTATAACCATCGTGATTACAATCACGTTGCGAAGTTCAAACGAACTTCGCATTCACCATAAACTGGTCAATGCAGAAAGTCAAACAAAGTTTGACTTTCGGACTCGAAAAGCGATAAAAGAACGAAGGAATACCTACAAAGGGTCCCCGAAAGCTTTGATTTCTCAAGTATTCTCGGGTAGGAAGTGAAGTATCACAACCACTTAGAGAACTCTCAAGAAGATCAAGTGGGTTTTGCTCAAGACTTGAGGGGGTATTTATAGTTTTCGGAGAGCCGTTAAGATCGTTTCTTGGAAACCGTGCTTTGATCTTGGCCATACACCTCAAGAACATGGTTTTACAAAACCATTTGAGTCCCTAGTATTGAGAAATACCATGTGCAAGTGGATTAGAAGTGGTTAACAGTTGTTAACAGGCTGTTTAAACACTGAATCTGGTCCAGAAGGGGCTTCGCGTGACGCCTAGGCCCCTCGCATCACGCCTAGCCCCTATTTCTGCAGAATTTGCAGAATAGGTCCCTGCGTATGTTTCGTTGCGTAACGGCACCTCCAACACCCGTCAAACCCAACTTCAAGCTCCACAAGGATTCCTAAACATTGTGGACATGAAACATGCTCAAAAATAAGCCGGATGTTGGTTCGTTTGGTGGTACGATCGCGATGTTCGCTTAATTACGACGGAATGCGCATAAGTGCGAAAAACGATCCAAATTACACGACGAATGGATTTTTCTCATGCAAAACACTAAAATAAAATATTTTAGTGCTTACATAAATTTTTGGATGTCCGGATGTATTCAGAACGTAAGTTATGCGCGAAAGTGCAAACTTGTGCACTTTTTGACGCTTTTAGTCCCTGAATGACCCAGAAGTTTATTTTAGCACACCGAACCCCTCAAAGTCTATTTCTAAGCTATGTAAAGGATATTTATGGTATGTTTAACTTATGGTCATGTTCCGGAATGTCTGTTACAGTTCAAATTGGCATACTTTCGCAGTTTCTCAAATTTAGTCCCTGTAAGCGAATTAACTTGTTTTTGCCATACCAAGGCCTTTAAAACTTATTTCTAAGTTATGTAAAGGTTATTTAAGGTATGTTAAGTATATGTTGATGTTCCGGAGTATTTTTCGTATTAAACTGGTTACGTTTACGCACCAGTTTGTGTATAACTCTCCAGAAAGCGATATAGAGTTTGAAATTGAACAAAAGTCAAAACATGAAAAATGTCAAACATAAACAAACAAACATTGGGATCAAATAACATTGTTTTATTGATAATTGAACTGTTCATAATGATTACAAGCACAGATGTTACAGTCTCCCCTACTTGTGGAAATTTCGTCCCGAAATTTATTTAGAGGAAACTCGTGGGAATAGATGCGGATACTTCGCCTTCATTTGATCTTCGTGTTCCCAAGTAAACTCAGGTCCACGTTTAGCTTCCCAGAAAACTTTGACCAAAGGAATGTGCTTTCGTTTGAGCCACTTGACTTCACATTCCATGATTTCCACTGGCTTCTCAACAAATTTCAGTGTTTTATCAACACGAATTTCGTCAAGCGGTATGTAGAGGTTCTCATTAGCTAAACACCTCTTGAGATTGGACACGTGAAAGGTTGGATGAACATTTCCAAGTTCAAGAGGTAACTCAAGTCTGTAGGCTACCTTACCGATTCTTTCGACGATCTTGAATGGTCCAACGTATCTAGGTGCAAGTTTTCCTTTCTTTCCAAATCTGATCACACCTTTCCAAGGTGAGACTTTAAGTAATACATGATCACCGACTTCAAAATCCAAGGGCTTGCATTTTGGGTCCGCGTAACTCTTTTGACGGCTTCTAGCTGTCTGAAGGTTATCACAAACTTTCTTAATCTTGTCAGTTGTCTCTAAAATGAGGGCAGGTCCAATAAGCTGAGCCTCGGCGATCTCATTCCAGCAGACTGGTGAACGACATTTTCGACCATAGAGAGCCTCAAAAGGAGCCATGTTGACGCTGGAGTGATAACTGTTGTTGTAGGAGAATTCAATCAACGGAATATGTGAATCCCAACTACCACCAAAATCGATCACACAAGCTCTAAGCATATCCTCCAGAGTCTAGATTGTTCTCTCAGATTGACCATCCATTTGCGGATGATAAGCTGTGCTCAGATTAAGTTGGGTCCCCATAGCAGATTGAATGGTTCTCCAAAAATGAGAAGTGAAACGAGCGTCTCTGTTAGAAATGATGTTCAAAGGAACACCATGTAGAGCTACAATTTCATCCACATAGATTTTAGCAAGTTTGTCAGCAGAAAGATCCTCACGGATTGGCAAGAAATGCGCTAATTTAGTAAGACGATCAACAACTACCCAAATGGCATCATGACCTTTCTTTGTGCACGGAAGTTTAGTAACGAGATCCATAGTAATGTTTTCCCATTTCCAAACTGGGATCTCTGGTTGCACCAATAAACCAGAAGGACGCTGATGTTCAACCTTAACCTTAAGACAAGTAAGGCATTTTGATACATATAAGGCAATGTCTTTCTTCATACCAGGCCACGAATACTGAATACGAAGATCCTTATACATCTTATCTGAGCCAGGATGAATAGAATAACGAGACTTATGGGCTTCATCCATAAGTAAGGTGCGAAGGTTATCTTGGCTTGGGACCCACAAACGGTCCATGAAGTAATACGATCCATTGTCCTTCAGTTCCAGATCAGGTGTTATGTGATAGGGAAATTCCCTATCCATCTAACCTTGTGAAACACAAGATTGTTGAGCCTGAATGATGCGTGCTTGGATATCGGATCAAGCTTGAATAACAGATTAAACACGAACACAATGAAGCTTAGTACGTTCCTTACGACTCAATGCATCGGCTACGACATTCGCCTTACCAGGATGGTAGCGAATTTCGCAGTCATAGTCGTTTAGAAGCTCCACCCAACGTCGTTGCCTCATGTTGAGTTCTTTCTGATTGAAGATATGCTGAAGACTTTTGTGGTCCGTGAAAACCGCACATTTTGTACCGTACAAATAGTGTCTCCAGATCTTAAGAGCGAAGATAACTGCACCCAACTCAAGATCATGAGTGGTGTAGTTCTTCTCATGTATCTTCAACTGCCTCGATGCATATGCTATGACTTTGTTTCTTTGCATCAGGACACAGCCAAGACCCAATTTAGATGCATCGCAGTAAACGACGAAATCATCATTGCCCTCAGGCAAAGTCAGAACAGGCGCGTCACAAAGTTTCTGCTTCAAGTTTTGAAAAGCTTCCTCTTGTTTGAATCCCCAATCAAAGGGCTTGTTCTTCTGAGTTAGAGCAGTTAGAGGAACCGCAATCTTTGAGAAGTTTTCAATGAAGCGACGGTAATAACCCACAAGACCAAGAAAAGAACGAACCTCAGTAGGAGCAGTAGGCGTATCCCAATCCTTAATCGCACTGATCTTGGAGGGATCTACATGAATACCCTGTTCGTTAACAATATGTCATAAGAATTGAACTTCTTTAAGCCAGAATTCACACTTGGAGAATTTGGCGAAAAGTTGCTCTTTCTTTAGGAGTTCCAGAGTAAGACGAAGATGTTGCTCGTGACCAGCTCGCGTCTTAGAGTATATCAAGATGTCGTCAATAAAAACAATGACGAAAAGATCCAAATAAGGCTTGCAGACCCTATTCATTAAGTCCATGAAAACAGCAGGAGCATTAGTCAAACCGAATGGCATGACTGTGAACTCATAATGCCCATAACGAGTGCGGAATGCTGTCTTGGGAATATCTTCTTCATGCACACGAAGCTGATGATATCCAGATCGCAGATCAATCTTCGAAAAATAAGAAGCACCTTGTAACTGATCAAAGAGATCATCAATGCGAGGTAGGGGATATCGATTCTTTATGGTAAGCTTGTTAAGCTCACGATAATCGATACACATCCTAAAAGATCCATCCTTCTTCTTGACAAAAAGAACGGGAGCACCCCAAGGTGAAAAGCTAGGACGGATAAAACCTTTGTCAGAGAGTTCCTGCAGCTGCTTAGACAACTCTTGCATCTCAGACGGTGCAAGACGATATGGAGCTCTGGCAATGGGATTTGCGCCAGGTACGAGATCAATATGGAACTCGACTTGGCGTGCTGGAGGTATACCAGGTAACTCTTCAGGAAACACTTCAGGATAATCCTGTACAACAGGGATATCTTGAATAGATTTACCTTTGCCTTTATCTGCTGTGACATGTGCCAAGAAGGCCACATAATTCTTTCATAGATACTTCCAAGCTTTAAAACAAGACATGAGTTTGAGACCACCGGCAGGTTTCTCACCACGAACCTGTAGGATCTCGCCTATCGAAAGTGGCACACGAACGATTTTCTCAAAACAAACTACCTCTGCGCGATGCTTGGCTAACCAATCCATACCCACAATAACGTCGAAGCTTCCAAGTTGCATAGGCGTGAGGTTAATAGGAAAAAGATGGTCGTTAAGGTTCAACTGGCAGTTGCGAAGAACAGAATCAAGAACAATGGGTTCACCACTAGCAACTTCTACTGTCAAGGGTTTTCCTAGTTTCGTTCTAGACACGCAAAGTAATGGCTCAAAAGATAATGACACAAAACTCTTATCAGCACCCGAATCAAAAAGAACAGATGCAGGCTGATTATTAATAAAGAACGTACCATTCACCACTTCATTGTCTGCTTGTGCCTCTTGTGCATTCATGTTGAAGACTCGAGCCTGAGCCTGGATTGGCGTTAGCTAGTCTTGGGCACCGGTTTCTGTAGTGGGTCAGATCCCCACAATTGTAGCACGAACCAGGAGGAAAATGAGGTTGTGCAGCTTGACCTTGTTGCTGAGCAAGAGGCTGCGCAACTTGTTGAGCCGGGTTCTGAACTGCCCGATTCTGATTGGCAGGAATGCGACAAGTAGCGACAAGATGACCAATTCTTCCACAGTTAGTGCAATGACGACATTGGAGATGTGGTATGTGATGGCCGTTACACCTGTTGCACAAAGGTGCATTGCCAAGATATGGCTTCTTGGCTAGTGGTTGCGCAGGCTGATTTGGTGCAGCTTGGGCCTGTGTAGTAACGTCATAGTTTTGGGAAGCCTTTCGCTTCCTAGACCCTTTTGAGGAACCAGAATTCTTTCCATTCTTGTTTTGACCTTTCTTGCTATCTTCTTTGCCAGACACCTGCTTCTTACCCTTGTCACCCTTCCTGTGTAACTTATTCTTCCAAATCTGCGACTCAGTCAATGTCGCTGCTAACTCGATAGCCTGACGGAGTGTGGTAGGGTTACTACCAGTAATGATGTCTTGTACTGAGTCAGGTAGACCATCGATGTATCTTTCGATAGCCTTGTCGAGTGGGGTGACCATTGTTGGGCATAGCAAAATCAGCTCCTCAAACCTATCAGTATATGCCCAGTGCTCACCACTATCCTGTTTCAAGTCATCAAACTCCCTTTCTAGAACTCGCAGCTCATGACGAGGACAAAACTCCCTCATCATAAGAGCCCTAAGTTCAGCCCATGTCTGTGCTAGAGCAACTTCTGCACCACGGTCTCTCATAACCCCATTCCACCACGTAAGAGCCCTCTTCTGGAACACACTCGAAGAAAACTCGACCTTGCGATTGTCAGGACACTGCACGTGATGGAAAGTATTCTCAATGCTCTCGAACCATTGAAGAAGTCCAGTTGCTCCTTCAGTACCACTAAACTTGAGTGGTTTAGCCGAGTTAAAATTCTTGAAATTGCATGGAGCATGATTGTTGTTGTTGGCTTGGTTCATTTGAGCAATGAAATTTGGGAAAGCAGCAGCCATTTGCTGCGCAATGATTTCTGCCAGTTCAGCAGTCGCTATCTGATGCTCGCATAGAGGAGGCATTCTAAAAAGAGGGAAACATGAAAGGAAACGAGTGAGAGGATTGAATGAAAAGGATGAGATGAAACAAAAATTGACAACAGCAAAGGTGGTGGTTATTTGTTCGTTACCACAAGGTAAACAAATGACATAATGGGACTAATCAAAGTAAGTGGGTCAAAAATAATGTATCGCGAAGACATGCTCTCCTATAAGTGAACACTCACCCCAAGAATTCCCAGGTAAGAGTGACTGGTCCGATTATGTGGATTTGTACGAACACTCTAGCCTTAGACAGAAAACCCAGGGTACAGGCATTCACTCTTCCAGTTTGCACATGTTCACATTATTTAAAACCCGAAACTTTGACGAGATTTTTGAAAGTTTAAAGGGGTTCAAAACCTTGTAACTGAGGGTTCAAAACCTTACAATAGAGGGTTCAAAACCTAGTAATCAATCATCCAAGAACAGATGATTAATTTTTAAAGCGGATTCGAACTTGATGTTCCCGTTGTGGTTATTCACCTAAGGATAGGTGAAGTGCATGTTTTAAGATCTAAACACAAGATAACTTGTGTTGGGGTCCTACAAAGTTATAGTCTAGGTCAAAGCATTACTAATAACCTAATTCCCTATAACCATTGGCTATGATACCAACTCTTCTGTCACACCCCGACCACGTAAAACATCAAAACATGGCGGAAAACGTCGGGGAGTGTTGTAACAGAATTAATTGTTTCATTACCATGGCATTCAAAGTTGTATTTTATTTATCAACATAAGAGTTTCATTGTCTTAAACAGGAAACAAAGAGTACATAACATAATTAAACTAAGTCTATCTTCGTTTTATGTCTCTAAGGCACAGGTCCGCCCTAGTGTCACGATCATCATCCTAAGCAACAGCTCCTGAAAACACATGTGAAAATAGGTACGTCAGCATAAAAATGCCTGTGAGATACATAGGTTTTGTAAAAATAGGATTCATGACTTATAAGTTTAGAAAAAGTTGTTTAGCAAAAGTCAGTCATGAACCTTGTAAATTGTTTTGCTTTGTAAATCATTTAAAAAGCGATAAATGATATGTATAAATAAAAGAATAATGTATGCTTAAATGAATAACCAAGTAAAATGAGTTGTAATAAATAAATTGTTTGTAAACCAAAGTCTTGTGAAAACAAGTTACTTGTGTAAAATGTATAAGTCCAAATTGAATGATTTAAATAACGCTATGATACGTAATATAATACAAGCACTTATATATATGAAGTACCAGCGGCGTATCCACCATGTTTGTATCATATTACTCACATCTCGTTAATTAAGTCACTTAAACAAACCAACAATGTATAAAGTTTATGTTTAAACCAATTGTCAAAAGTCCTTGTATAAGCCATGTCAAATGTTAAAAGTCCAAATGTAGTCAAGTAATGTGTAACCAATGTTATGTATTGTAAGTAAAGTATTGTCACGTAAACCAAATGTAGAAATGTACAAAACAAAGTATTTTGAACATATCAAAAAGTTATGTTTTGCAAAGTAAATGCATGTTACATTGATACAAACATTTATGTGGTAAGTTAACGCATACATTCAAGCCTTGAGACAGTCGGATAACCCTAAGTCAAGGTTATCAAAAGAAATGTTTTTGGATTCAGTCATTCCTTACATCCAAACAAACCCGGGATGTCAGGAATGGGATTTGTCAAGTCCTATGGTACCAGTACTTACTACCGAGCGGCGTAGCTAATGTTAATGAACGTATATAAGTCCCGTTTGTGCAAACCAAAATGTTATAGGAATTGTATACATGTCATATGAAAACAATGTACTAAGTATGCTAAGTTAACATACAAAGTAGAAAAGTCATGTAAATAAATGTAATGTAAAACAATGTACTAAGTATGCACACAATGGACATACATAGCATGAAATGTAATGTAAAACGATGTACTAAGTATGCACACAATGGACATACATAGCATAAAATGTAATGAAATCTTGTACTATAATGTACTAATGAACATAACAAGCATATGATATGAAAGCATGAAAAGCACGAAAGTAACAAGTAAGCACATGTGTTTCACCCCAAAACGTTTGGAAAACAGTAAAAGAGGGGTCTATGTACTCATTTGAGATTTCTTAGAAGTCCAAAGATAACCACCAAGCAATGCTAGAGATCACGGAATCAAACGGCACCTAATATAGGTAACTATGTTAATAAACCGGACCTATATCGGAGGATCGGATAGAATGAGGGCTCGTAAACCGAATGAGTATGGGAACTCATGTAGCATGGTTTAACAAAGCCTTCATAATAAATGAAACCTAATCCTGATAGCTTACGACCCATTACGACCCGTTTAGGTAGCTTATGCTACTTTAACGCGTCGTTCGTGTAAAACGCGTTCGGACCGCCTAACTAGTCCTATGACAAGTAGAATATGCCTTAACATGTCTAATATTGTCTCCAAATCAGTTTAGATGTCAAAAGTTATGTCACATATGTTTAAAATGAATTTTGGCATCAAAGGGGTATTTTGGTAATTTACCTAAGGCATATAAACTACCTATCATACAACTACTTAAACGTCGTGACCATAAGGTATAACCTCGGAATGTTATTCCCTACCTACTATGGTCACCTAATGTATTTGGTCGGATCCTAATGATCGACCAAATGGGTCGGGTTCGAAGGTATAAGCGATTTATTAGATCGCTTACCCTTACGACCCTAGACAACGTGGTAATCAGTAGGCATAGTCACAAGGGACTATAACCATCGTGATTACAATCACGTTGCGAAGTTCAAACGAACTTCGCATTGACCATAAACTGGTCAATGCAGAAAGTCAAACAAAGTTTGACTTTCGGACTTGAAAAGCAATAAAAGAACGAAGGAATACTTACAAAGGGTCCCCGAAAGCTTTGATTTCTCAAGTATTCTCAGGTAGGAAGTGAAGTATCACAACCACTTAGAGAACTCTCAAGAAGATCAAGTGGGTTTTGCTCAAGACTTGAGGGGGTATTTATAGTTTTCGGAGAGCCGTTAAGATCGTTTCTTGGAAACCGTGCTTTGATCTTGGCCATACACCTCAAGAACATGGTTTTACAAAACCATTTGAACCCCTAGTATTGAGAAATACCATGTGCAAGTGGATTAGAAGTGGTTAACAGGCTGTTTAAACACTGAATCTGGTCCAGAAGGGGCTTCGCGTGACGCCTAGGCCCCTCGCGTCACGCCTAGCCCCTATTTCTGCAGAATAGGTCCCTGCATATGTTTCGTTGCGTAACGGCACTTCCAATGCCCGTCAAACCCAACTTCAAGCTCCACAAGGATGCCTAAACATTGTGGACATGAAACATGCTCAAAAATATGCCGGATGTTGGTTCGTTTGGTCGTACGATCGCGATGTTCGCTTAATTACGACGGAATGCGCATAAGTGCGAAAAACGATCCAAATTGCGCGACGAATGGATTTTTCTCATGAAAAACACTAAAATAAAATATTTAGTGCTTACATAAATTTTTGAATGTCCGGATGTATTCAGAACGTAAGTTATGCGCGAAAGTGCAAACTTGTGCACTTTTTGACGCTTTTAGTCCCTGAATGACCCAGAAGTTTATTTTAGCACACTGAACCCCTTAAAGCCTATTTCTAAGCTATGTAAAGGATATTTATGGTATGTTTAACTTATGGTCATGTTCCGGAAT
Source organism: Helianthus tuberosus (assembly GCA_030545235.1). Taxonomy (NCBI): domain Eukaryota; kingdom Viridiplantae; phylum Streptophyta; class Magnoliopsida; order Asterales; family Asteraceae; genus Helianthus; species Helianthus tuberosus. The sequence goes on along the minus strand of CM060354.1, from coordinate 107,171,520 downwards.
GTCTGTTACAGTTCAAATTGGCATACTTTCGCAGTTTGTCAAATTTAGTCCCTGTAAGCGAATTAACTTGTTTTTGCCATACCAAGGCCTTTAAAACTTATTTATAAGTTATGTAAAGGTTATTTAAGGTATGTTAAGTATATGTTGATGTTCTGGATTATTTTTCATATTAAACTGGTTACGTTTACGCACCACTTTGCGTATAACTCTCCAGAAAGCGATATAAAGTTTGAAATTGAACAAAAGTCAAAACATGAAAAATGTCAAACATAAACAAACAAAAATTGGGATCAAATAACATTGTTTTATTGATAATTGAACTGTTCACAATGATTACAAGCACAGACGTTACAGCAGTGCAACTAACCGAGATGAAAGGTCACTAGATTGATCGAACGGGAAGGCTTGGAGACTTGCAGATGCCGTCGCACAGGGAAAAACAATAGGGTTCTAGGGTTGGCGATTAAAATCTCTCGTAATAGTGGAGAACCAAATATTTAACAATAAGTCGTTACTGGGCCGAAGCCCAACTTAATTTCGCCGACCACCTTCTTGACGAAAACACCTAGTGTTTTCGCCAAGGGGTGATTTCGCGGGGGGTGGGTTTTCAGCTGGGGGTGATTTCGTGAGAGGTGATTTCGGCTAGGTTCTAACATTTTGTTTCTAAATATACAACAGTATTAATATAAATATATATTATTAACATACACACGTATAATGCACACCATATATAAATATAGAAACGACATCTTGTGAACAAGTATTAAGTCAAGTAGAAACCTCGAAAACTCGGGTTGTCACAAAAACACTTTGTTTTGATACCAAATCAGTTTTCTAAGTTAGTTAAACATGTTTTGACATGTTTAACTCGTCATTACTAGTTTAGTGCTTGTTTAGGGTCGTAAGTTAAGCGGTCTCGACAACCGCTTAGACTTTCGAACCCGGCCCGTTTGGTCGATCATTAGGATCCGACCAAGCATGTTTAGTGATCATAGTTGCATAGGGAATAACCTACTAAGGTTATACCTTATGATCACATAGGTTGGTTAGTTGTTTGTTAAATAGATTATATGCCCATAGAAAATGACCAAAATGACCTTTTGAAGCATAAATTCATATTTTGCATATGTGATCAAGTTTTTGACATATAATCTGATTTAGTAACATATTTAGGCATAATTGGGCATGTAAGACTTGACATAGGACATAGATAACCATCCGACCTTAGTTTTACGCAAACGAGACGTTATAATAGCTTAAACTACCGTAAAGGGTCGAAACGGGTCAAAAGCACTTAGGTAGACTTCCAAATCAGAATGTTAGGTCTATTAAATCATCCCATATGAGTTCAAATACTCATTTGATTTATAGAACATCATTCTATCCTATCTCCCGATTTAGGATCCGTTTATTAACGTAGTTACCTATATTAGGTGCCGTTTGATTTCCGTGATCCTTGAAGCTTTATTTGGACTTATTCTCAAGACTAATAGGCAATCCCAAGTGAGTACATAGTCCCCTCTTTTACCGCTTTCAAATACTTTGGGGTGATACACGTGTGCATACTTGTTACTTTGGGGCTTTTCATTGCTTTTATGACATTAACATGCTAGTTTCACCTAGTACACATATAGTACATGATTTCAATTATGTTTTGCTATGTATGTTGACTGAGCATGCTACCACATTGATTTCATAGATACCTTTGTTGCATTTTTTTGCTCAGCATATGGACAAATTGTTTTACATGACATTTCTGCTATGTATGTTTACTGAGCATGCTAGCACAATTGATTTCATGAACATTTCTGCTATGTATGTTTACTTAGCATACTTAGTACATGGTTTTCACATAGCATGCTTACATTGGTATGACATTTGGTATTTTTAACGGGACAATAATACATTCATTAACACTGATCATGCCGCTCGGTAGTATGTAATGGTACCATAGGACTTGATAAATCCCGTTTCCTACTTCCTAGGTTTGTTTGGAAGTTGGGAATGACAGAATCCAATATACATAACTTTATAAACCTTTAATTCATTTAAGGGTTTGTCCAAACAGTCGCAAGGCTTGAATGTATGCAATAAACATTACTACATAAATGTTCGTATCCATAAAGCATTGTTTTCTGCAAAACATAACATTTGATTTAAACTTAGGTTTATTCAAAAACTTTGTTTTGTACATTTTCCTATGGGTTTGAGTAAATACTATTTATTCACCATATATGACATTTGTTTTTCACATAGACATTATCATATAGTTTGAGTAGATACTTTCTACTTGCTATACATTACATTTGGGTATACATGACACAGTTTACACATGACATTGAACATGGTTTACACATAAACATTTTGACATTTGTTTTAAACAAGACATTTTGGCTGATTATTGATAAGTGACTTATATAACGAGGCTATGTGTTATATGATAAAAGCATGGTGGATACGCCGCTGGTACATCCTATATATAAGTGCTTTTATGGTATTACACATTGTAGCGTTATCTAAACCACTTTGACAAGGACATGAAACATTTTGTACAAAGACACGACATTGTTTTACAAATTACATATTTTATACAAATTCATTTTACTTGGTTATATATTTAACCATGCATTATTCTTTTATTATCAGCAGATTTTCATATCGGTTTTCACATGATTTGTAAAAGAAAACATTTTACGAGATTCATGACTACTTTTGTTAAATGCTTCTTTTAACTACAAGTCATGAATCCTGCATAAACAAAACCTATGTATCTCATAGGCATTTTTATGCTGACGTACCTATTTTCACATGTGTTTCAGGTGCTAATGCTTGATGATGTTTGTGCTACACTTAGGCGGACTTGGGCCTTAGTGACTTAAAAGACAGTTTAATTATGTTATGTTTTCGTTAATTCCAAGACAATGTAAACTTTAATCCTAATAATATAAAACTTTAAATGCCATGGTCATGAAACAATAATTCTGTCGCTCCACTCCCCGACGTTTCTATCGCGGTTTGTTGTTTTACGCGGTCGGGGTGTGACAGAAGAGTTGGTATCAGAGCCAATGGTTATAGGGAATTAGGTTATTAGTAATGCTTTGACCTAGACTATAACTTTCTAGGACCCTAACACAAGTTTTCTTGTGTTTAGATCTTGAAACAATACACATCACCTATCCTTAGGTGATTACCAAAACAAGAACAGAACTTTCCAAAACGACTTTTGAAAATCAATCATCTACTCTTAGATGATTTGTTATAAGGTTTTGAACCCTCCAAAATTCCAAAACGATTTTGAAAATAATCACCCACCCTTTGGACAATTCGTTCTTGGCTTAATGCCTTCTAAATTTTCAAAATCTCGTCAAAGTTTGGGTCTAAATAATGTGAACACATGCAATCTGGAAGGGTGGATGCCTGTACCCTGAGTTTTCTGTCTAAGGCTAGAGTGTTTGTACAAATCCGCAGTATCGGACCAGTCACTCTTACCTGGGAACTCTTGGGGTGAGTGTCCACTTATAGGCTAAAGCATGTGTTCGCGATACATTATTATGACCCATTTACTTTGATTTGTCACTGTGTGTCGTCTGTTTGTTATGAGGTAACGAACAAATGACCACCATCCTTACAATTTGTCGATATTTATGACATCTCATTTTCATCACGTCATCTCACTCGTTTTCTCTCATGTTTCCTCTTTTAGAATGCTTCCTCGACATAACGTTGAGCAACCTGATGCCGAACTGGAAACTATTATAGCACAACAGACGGCTGCTATGCTACCTAATCTCATCACTCAAACCAAGCCAACAATAACAATAATACACATGCTCCATGCAATTTCAAAAGCTTTAACTCGGCTAAACCGCTCAAGTTTAGTGGTTCTGATGGAGCAACTGGGCTCCTACAGTGGTTTGAGAGTCTTGAGAGCACCTTTCACCATGTTCAGTGTCCTAACAATCGTAAGGTCGAGTTTGCTTCGAGTGTATTCCAAAAGAGGGCTCTCACCTGGTGGAATGGGGTAATGAGAGATAAAGGTGCTGATGTTGCTTTAGGTCAGACTTGGGAGGAACTTAGAGCTCTTATGATGAGAGAGTTCGGCCCTCGACACGAGCAAATGGCACTTGAAAATGAGTTCCATGACCTCAAGCAAGATAGTGGTGAATGTGACAACTCGAGTTTCCAAGGTTCCATCTTCACACTAATTGCACGTTAATTGTTTAGGTTGTTTGTTTACACGACTTGTTTGTTTCACAATTGTACGCGTTTATAATATGTTAAACCGTGTTTGATTGATATGTTATATATGGTGTGCATTATAAATGTGTATGTTAATATTAGACATATATTATTGTGATGTTTTGTATAATTTAAAAATGAAATATGTTAGGCCAAACACCCTCCCCACGAAAACACTAATGGACGAAAACACAAGGGTGTTTTCGTCACCCACACTTTGGCGAAATCAAATGGGCCTTTGGCCCAGTGTCGATCTGATTAGTGATATATTTCGATCACCGCCTTTACATGATAATTTTAATCGGCAAACCCTAACCACCTCTCACATTCTCTCTCTCGCTCTCTTTGAAACCCGACGGCAGTTTTGAGCAATCGAGTTCCATACATCAATCGAAGTATCACCTTTTCTGCTTAGGTTAGTAATCTGTTACTTATGATTTTGTTTTATTGAAATCATGTGACTACTTGTTGACATCACGAATTAACAGTTAGTGGGTAATGATGATGAGCATGTGATTTGAATTGATTTGTATATTAGGGATCCATATAATCTGATGCAAGATCGGTTGTGTGATGCATGTTGTCTACGTTCGATTAATGTCGATGATCTTGTTATGATGGTAGATGTTAGATAATTAACAGATTAGGATTATTTATGCATATGTTGATTACTGAATGATCAAAACAATTTGCTAATATTGAGTAATGATTGAATGACTATATAATGGAGGTGATGTAACTGTTAGATGATTAGTGAGATTCTGTGATGTTGTGTAACTGTTGTGATGATGAAAACCTTACCCAGCGAACGAAAACAAAGGGAACCAGAAAAAAACACTAAAGTGTTTTCGCCATTCAGCAACCCGACGAAAACCCTTGGATTTCGTCACCTAGGGTTTTCGTCCAAGGGTGATTTCGTCGGATAAGAGATTTCGCCAATAACCGATTTCGTTTGTTGTGTTTTCGTCTAATGTGACACCTGTGTCACTTCAACCAACAAACAAATACCAAACCAATGAAATATTGTATTTCATACTTTGGACTTGTATAAATATGTGTATCTTTTGCACATATCAACTCTTGTTCGATTTCAAGCTCTATATCGCTTTCTAGAGAGTTATACGCAAACTGGTGCGTAAAAGTAATCAGTTTAATGCAAAAAATACTCCAGAACATCAACATATACTTAACATACCTTAAATAACCTTTACATAACTTATAAATAAGTTTTGAAGGCTTTGGTATGGCAAAAACAAGTTAATTCGCTTACAGGGACTAAACTTGACAAACTGTGAAAGTATGCCAATTTGAACTGTAACAGACATTCTGGAACATGACCATAAGTTAAACATACCCTAAATATCCCTTACATAGCTTATAAATTGGCTTTGAGGGGTTCGGTGTGCTAAAATAAACTTTTGGGTCATTCAGGGACTAAAAGTGTCAAAAAGTGCACAAGTTTGCACTTTTGCGCATAACTCACGTTCTGAATACATCCGGACATCCAAAAATTTATTTAAGCACTAAAATATTTTATTTTAGTGTTTGGAATAAGAAAAATCCATTCGTTGCGTCATTTGGATCGTTTTTCGCGCTTATGCGCATTCCGTCGTAATTAAGCGAACATCGCGTTCGTACGACCAAACGAACCAACAACCGACATATTTTTGAGCATGTTTCATGTCCAAAATGTTTATTCATCATTTTAGGGCATTAAAGTTGGCTTAACGGGCCTTAAACATGCCGGAAATGGCTTAAACACACAACAGGGACCAAAACTGTCATTTTTGAAGGATGTTTGCTGATACATCGAATCTGGTCCGTTCCACTTGTTGCACATGGTTTTGGGGAATCTATGGGCTGGTTTTGATGTGCCCATGGTATTGGGCAATACTAGGGGCTCACATGGTTTTGTAAAACCATTGTCTTGAGGTGTATGGCCAAGATCAAAGCACGGTTTCCAAGAAACGATCTTAACGGTTCGGGAAATACTATAAATACCCCACCCCCCATTTGGTTAAAACTCACTAGAATCTGATTTGAGAAGCTCTAAGTTGAAACCTTTGTTTCATACCTGAGCTACTTGAATCACGATTAGCATTCGGGGACCCTTCGTAAGTATTCCTTCATTCTTTTATTGCTTTTCGAGTCCGAAAGTCAAACTTTGTTTGACTTTCTGCGTTGACCAGTTTATGGTCAATGCGAAGTTCGTTTGAACTTCGCAACGTGATTGTAATCACGATGGTCGTAGTCCCTTGGGACTATGCCTACTGATTACCACGTTGTCTAGGGTCGTAAGGGTAAGCGATCTCATAAATCGCTTATACCTTCGAACCCGACCTATTTGGTCGATCATTAGGATCCGACCAAATACAATAGGTGACCATAGTAGGTAGGGAATAACCTTCCGAGGTTATACCCTACGGTCACATCGTTAAGTAGTTGTATGATAGGTAGTTTATATGCCTTAGGTAAATTACCAAAATACCCCTTTGATGCCAAAATTCATTTTAATCATATGTAACATAACTTTTGACATCTAAACTGATTTGACAACCATATTAGACATGTTAAGGCATATTTTACTTATCATAGGGCTAGTTAGGCGTTCCGAACGCGTTTTACGCGAACGACGCGTTAAAGTAGCATAAGCTACCTAAACGGGTCGTAATGGGTCGTAAGCACTTAGGTTAGGTTTCATTTAGTATGTAGGCTTTATTAAACCATACTACATGAGTTCCCATACTCATTTGGTTTACGAGCCCTCATCCTATCCGATCCTCCGATATAGGTCCGGTTTATTAACATAGTTACCTATATTAGGTGCCGTTTGATTCCATGATCTCTAGCATTGCTTGGTGGTTATCTTAGGACTTCTAAGAAATCTCAGGTGAGTACATAGACCCCTCTTTTACTGTTTTCCAAACTGTTTTGGGGTGAAACACATGTGCCTACTTGTTACTTTCGTTAGTACATTATAGTACATGATTTCATTACATTCCATGCTATGTATGCCCATTGTGTGCATACTTAGTACATTGTTTTACATTGAATTTCTATTGCATATGCTCATCCAGCATATGAACACATTATACTACATTTTGAACCGTTGTAACTATTTGACTATGTGAACCGTCGTAACCCTTTGATTATATGAACCGTTTGTAACTGTTGAACCGTGTGAACCATTTGTATCTGTTGACATGATTTACATTTGACAATAGACATTTGACTATACATAAACATTTCTACAATCGTTAAACATTACATCTTGGTGGTTTGGTTGGAGTAAGTGATTTAAGTAACGAGGCGTGTGTAATATGATACAAGCATGGTGGATACGCCGCTGGTACTTCCTATATATAAGTGTTTGTGTGGTATCACATATTGTAGCGTTATTTGAATCATTTCAATTTAGACATATAACATTTTATACAAATAACATACTTTTCACAATACATTGTTTTACAAACAACTTATCTTATACAAACCCATTTTACATGGTTATTCATTTAACCATACATTATTCTCTTATTTACACATATCATCTGATCTTATCGTTTTTCAAATGATTTACAAGACAAAGCAAATTACAAGGTTCATGACTAAACATCTTTCTCAAACATAAGTCATGAATTCCGTTTTCACAAAACCTATGTATCTCACAGGCATTTTTATGCTGACGTACCTATTTTCACATGTGTTTTCAGGAGATGAAGCATAGGACTTATCAAGACATACTTAGGCGGACCTGTGCCTTAGTAACTTAAAACGAGACAAGAACTAGTTAATTTTTGTTATGTACTCTTTATTTCTTGTTAAAGACAATGTAAACTCTCTTGTTTGATTAATAAAACGAAACTTTAATTGCCATGGATTTGAAACGATTAATTCTGTTACAACACTCCACGACGTTTCCGCCACGTTTTGTATGTACCACGTGGTCGGGGTGTGACAGAAAAGATGGTATCAGAGCCAATGGTTATAGGGAATTAGGTTATTAGTAATGCTTTGACCTAGTCTATAACCTTTCTAGGACCCTAACGCGAGTTTACTTGTGTTTAGTCATAAAACAATACCGTCACCTATCCTTAGGCGACGACCACAACAAGAACATAAATTTCAAAACCGCTTTGAAAACTAATCATCTGTTCTAGGATGATTGATTACTAGGTTTTGAACCCTCTATTGTAAGGTTTTGAACCCTCTATTGTAAGGTTTTGAACCCTCTGTTATAAGGTTTTGAACCCCTTTGAGTTTTCAAAATCTCGTCAAGGTTTTGTGTTTTAAATAATGTGAACACGTGCAAACTGGAAGGGTGAATGCCTGTATTCTGGGTTTTCTATCTAGGCAAGCACTTCGTATATATCTCATCAGACGCGAGACCAGTTGTGCTTACCTGGGAATTCTTGGGATGAGTGTTCACTTATAGGCGAGCATGTCTTCGCGATACATTATTTTTGATCCATTTACTTTGATTAGTCGCCGGGGTCGTTTGTTGCTTTGTAGTAACAAACAAATGACCACTATCCTTGCTTTCATCAGATTTGTTTCATCTCATTCTTTTCGTCTAATACTCTCACTCGTTTCCTTTCATGTTTCCTCTTTTAGAATGCCTCCTCGACGCGAAAACCAGTTAGCGACTGCCGAACTGGCAGAAATCATAGCACAACAAATGGCTGCTGCCTTCCCAAATTTCATTGCTCAAATGAACCAAGTCAACAACAACAATCATGCTCTATGCAATTTCAAGAATTTCAACTCGGCTAAACCACTCAAGTTTAGTGGTACTGAAGGAGCAACTGGGCTTCTTCAATGGTTCTAGAGCATTGAGAATACTTTCCGCCACGTGCAGTGTCCTGACAATCGCAAGGTCGAGTTTTCTTCGAGTGTGTTTCAGAAGAGGGCCCTTAGATGGTGGAACGGGGTTATGAGAGACCGTGGTGCAGAAGTTGCTCTAGCACAGACATGGGCTGAACTTAGAGCTCTTATGATGAGGGAGTTTTGTCCTCGTCATGAACTGCGAGCATTGGAAAGAGAGTTTGATGGTTTGAAGCAAGATAGCGGTGAGCATCGAGCCTACACGGACCGTTATGAGGAGTTAAGTCTGTTATGCCCAAACATGGTCATGCCGTTGGATAAGGCAATCGAAAAGTACATTTATGGCCTCCCTGACTCAATACAAGACATTGTGACTGGTAGCAACCCTACTACAGTTAGGCAGACCATTGAGCTAGCTGCAACCTTGACTGAATCTTAGATCAGGAAACGTAAGCTTTTCCGAAAGGGTGACAAGAAACGGTCAAGGAATCGAACCCAATCGAGGAATCAAAGACCATGGATGAACAGACTGGATCCCCTAAGAAGTCAAAGAAGCGAAAGGCTTCTCATAACTTCGCCATGGTTACTCACAATGATCAAGCCGTCCCCAACCAACCAGCTCAACCCCCTGCCAGGAAACCCTACAACGGAACTGCACCCTTGTGCAACCAATGTGGCCTACATCATCATGCTGGTGTGAAGTGCCGCACATGCCAAGTTTGCGGACTTATAGGTCATACAACGAGGGTTTGCCCAACCGCAGCTGCACCAAATCAAGCTGGCAACAATCCTGCTCAAGCTTGTTTCCCACCGGGGTCTTGCTACAACTGTGGCGAGATGGGCCATTTTCGTAGGAATTGCCCAAGGCTTGCTAATGCAAATCCAGCGCAGAGATGAGTATCAGACCGACAGGAGACAACGCTGTTTAGAAAATAATCGAGCCTTGTGTATTATTTTCTTTTGTTATCACGATCTATGAAACAGTTGTTGTTATTGTTGTTATGAATAAATCTTTCATTTACATTTTAATATGTTTATGTGGTTGCATGTATAAACATATCCTCTACAATACCAACAATCAAGGAACCATATTCCTTGAAGAACAGACTACCCCCAAATTTCTTCCATTGTATGATCTTTTGCGTTTTCCATGAAAATCCTAAGTACTCGTTTCTTCCAAGAGAAACGAAGTACGAGGTGCCAAGTTAATAGCAATCAATAACAAGATAATAACAATTAAACAATTATGTGATTAAGTGCTTATGTGTTTCCTTTTATGTGTCATGTGATCCAAATTATGTTATCCAAATCCTCGTAGAATCTTACATATCCTTGTACAAGAGATTCGTAGTAGGATACCCAAAGGTACTACCTAAAATCCTTAATGGACTTCTACGCTGTAGTTAAGTCCCTTGGATTATAAAGTACTACTTCATAATTAGACCCCTTTAGTGGTCTAGTTAAACTGATCGATCCAAAAATCTGGTTAGGAACATTATGTGATGATATAGATGAAAGGACTCCTTGGTGGCCTAATTAAGAAGATCCTCTTTCGATCTAATTAAAAAGGACCCTATGGTAGTCTAGTCACCCTCATCACAAGTTTGATCTACTTCCCCACAACATTACAAAACGAACTGTGCGGACTGTGCAAGGAATTACATAATTATGGATGCATACATAATTATGGAATTTAGTGCACAGAAATCACAGTGAGTTCTATCATGCATCTAGAGTTAACCCTATTCATTTCCAATTCTGATGAAGCATCCGTTGAGGAAAAATGAACTAGCTATTCATTTTTCACTTCTGAGGAATATCCGTTGAGGAAATGAATATCCTTTTATCCTTCATTTCCAACTCTGAGGAAGCAACCGTTGAAAATGACTCCGTTAGTTCATTTTCGTTTCTGAAGATTATCCGTTGAGGAAATGAATATCCGTTTATCCTTCATTTCCAACTCTGAGGAAGCAACCGTTGAAAATGACTTCGTTAGTTCATTTTCGTTTCTGAAGATTATCCGTTGAGGAAATGAATATCCGTTTATCCTTCATTTCCAACTCTGAGGAAGCAACCGTTGAAAATTACTCCGTTAGTTCATTTTCGTTTCTAAAGATTATCCGTTGAGGAAATGAATATCCGTTGTTAAATCCTTCATTTCCAACTCTGAGGAAGAAACCGTTGAAAATGACTCCGTTAGTTCATTTCGTTTCTGAAGATTATCCGTTGAGGAAATGAATATCCGTTGATTATTCCTTCATTTCAAATTCTGAAGAATAACCGTTGAGGAAAATGACCCCGTTTGTTCATTTTCGTTCTGAAGAATATCCATTGAGAGAAATGAATATCCGTGGATTATTCCTTCATTCCCGTTTCTGACGAAGGACCCGTTGAGGAAGAATGAATCATCCATTCGTTTTCACTTCTGAAGAATATCCGTTGAGGGAAATGTATATCCGTTTAGTTAAAAAAATCCTTTATTTTCCATTTCCGAAGAACCCGTTGAAGAAAATGACTCCGTTCGTTCATTTTCGCTTCTGAAAAATATCCGTTGAGGAAAATAACAAAATTATGCTTTACATATCTTTGATGGCTATTTAACACAAAGTCACAGACAGACTTCTACGAATAAATTTCGGGACGAAATTTCCTTAAGTAGGGGAGACTGTGACACCTGTGTCACTTCAACCAACAAACAAATACCAAACCAATGAAATATTGTATTTCATACTTTGGACTTGTATAAATATGTGTATCTTTTGCACATATCAACTCTTGTTCGATTTCTAGCTCTATATCGCTTTCTGGAGAGTTATACGCAAACTGGTGCGTAAAAGTAATCAGTTTAATAAGAAAAATACTCCAAAACATCAACATATACTTAACATACCTTAAATAACCTTTACATAACTTATAAATAAGTTTTGAAGGCTTTGGTATGGCAAAAACAAGTTAATTCGCTTACAGGGACTAAACTTGACAAACTACGAAAGTATGCCAATTTGAACTGTAACAGACATTCCGGAACATGACCATAAGTTAAACATACCATAAATATCCCTTACATAGCTTAGAAATAGGCTTTGAGGGGTTCGGTGTGCTAAAATAAACTTTTGGGTCATTCAGGGACTAAAAGTGTCAAAAAGTGCACAAGTTTGCACTTTTGCGCATAACTCACGTTCTGAATACATCCGGACATCCAAAAATTTATTTAAGCACTAAGATATTTTATTTTAGTGTTTGGCATAAGAAAAATCCATTCGTTGCGTCATTTGGATCGTTTTTCGCGCTTATGCACATTCCGTCGTAATTAAGCGAACATCGCGTTCGTACGACCAAAGGAACCAACATCCGACATATTTTTGAGCATGTTTATGTCCACAATTTTTATTCATCATTTTAGGGCATTAAATTTGTCTTAACGGGACTTAAACATGCCGGAAATGGCTTAAACACACAACAGGGACCAAAACTGTCATTTCTGAAGGATGTTTGCTGATACATCGAATCTGGTCCGTTCCACTTGTTGCACATGGTTTTGGGGAATCTATGGGCTGGTTTTGATGTGCCCATGGTATTGGGCAATACTAGGGGCTCACATGGTTTTGTAAAACCATTGTCTTGAGGTGTATGGCCAAGATCAAAGCACGGTTTCCAAGAAACGATCTTAACGGTTCGGGAAATACTATAAATACCCCACCCCCCATTTGGTTCAAACTCACTAGAATCTGATTTGAGAAGCTCTAAGTTGAAACCATTGTATCATACCTGAGCTACTTGAATCACGATTAGCATTCGGGGACCCTTCGTAAGTATTCCTTCGTTCTTTTATTGCTTTTCGAGTCCGAAAGTCAAACTTTGTTTGACTTTCTGCGTTGACCAGTTTATGGTCAATGCGAAGTTCATTTGAACTTCGCAACGTGATTGTAATCACGATGGTCATAGTCCCTTGGGACTATGCCTACTGATTACCACGTTGTCTAGGGTCGTAAGGGTAAGCGATCTCATAAATCGCTTATACCTTCGAACCCGACCCATTTGGTCGATCATTAGGATCCGACCAAATACAATAGGTGACCATAGTAGGTAGGGAATAACCTTCCGAGGTTATACCCTACGGTCACATCGTTAAGTAGTTGTATGATAGGTAGTTTATATGCCTTAGGTAAATTACCAAAATACCCCTTTGATGCCAAAATTCATTTTAATCATATGTAACATAAATTTTGACATCTAAACTGATTTGACAACCATATTAGACATGTTAAGGCATATTTTACTTATCATAGGGCTAGTTAGGCGTTCCGAACGCGTTTTACGCGAACGACGCGTTAAAGTAGCATAAGCTACCTAAACGGGTCGTAATGGGTCGTAAGCACTTAGGTTAGGTTTCATTTAGTATGTAGGATTTATTAAACCATACTACATGAGTTCCCATACTCATTTGGTTTACGAGCCCTCATCCTATCCGATCCTCCGATATAGGTCCGGTTTATTAACATAGTTACCTATATTAGGTGTCGTTTGATTCCGTGATCTCTAGCATTGCTTGGTGGTTATCTTAGGACTTCTAAGCAATCTCAAGTGAGTACATAGACCCCTCTTTTACTGTTTTCCAAACTATTTTGGGGTGAAACACATGTGCCTACTTGTTACTTTCATGCTTTCCTGTTTTCACATCATATACTTGCTATGTTCGTTAGTACATTATAGTACATGATTTCATTACATTCCATGCTATGTATGCCCATTGTGTGCATACTTAGTACATTGTTTTACATTGCATTTCTGTTGCATATGCTCATCCAGCATATGAACATATTATACTACATTTTGAACTGTTGTAACTATTTGACTATGTGAACCGTCGTAACCCTTTGATTATATGAACTGTTTGTAACTGTTGAACCGTGTGAACCATTTGTATCTGTTGACATGATTTACATTTGACAATAGACATTTGACTATACATAAACATTTCTACAATCGTTAAACATTACATCTTGGTGGTTTGGTTGGAGTAAGTGATTTAAGTAACGAGGCGTGTGTAATATGATACAAGCATGGTGGATACGCCGCTGGTACTTCCTATATATAAGTGTTTGTGTGGTATCACATATTGTAGCGTTATTTGAATCATTTCAATTTAGACATATAACATTTTATACAAATAACATACTTTTCACAATACATTGTTTTACAAACAACTTATCTTATACAAACCCATTTTACATGGTTATTCATTTAACCATACATTATTCTCTTATTTACACATATCATCTGATCTTATCGTTTTTCAAATGATTTACAAGACAAAGCAAATTACAAGGTTCATGACTAAACATCTTTCTCAAACATAAGTCATGAATTCCGTTTTCACAAAACCTATGTATCTCACAGGCATTTTTATGCTGACGTACCTATTTTCACATGTGTTTTCAGGAGATGAAGCATAGGACTTATCAAGACATACTTAGGCGGACCTGTGCCTTAGTGACTTAAAACGAGACAAGAACTAGTTAATTTTTGTTATGTACTCTTTATTTCTTGTTAAAGACAATGTAAACTCTCTTGTTTGATTAATAAAACGAAACTTTAATTGCCATGGATTTGAAACGATTAATTCTGTTACAACACTCCCCGACGTTTCCGCCACGTTTTGTATGTACCACGTGGTCGGGGTGTGACATCTAAGTTTTAATACAGTAACCTTGTTATGTTCAATCTGCTAACCCTGTTAAGTTTCTTAACACTGTTAAACATGTTAACTAGGTTATGTTAACTATGCTGAGTGCGCCAACTATGTTAAGTATGTTAAGTGGGTTAACTCGTTCAAACATGTTAACTCTGTTAACTCAGTTAAGCTTATCATGCCTGTAAGTTGATAATTCATGATTGATTAGACTGAGAACCCAACTACGTGAGGCATGAGTTGTGTGAAATTGAATAACTGTATACGTGCTACTTGATGTTAACTATACCGTACACTTAGTGACTTTGATTGCATGTGGAACCTTATAAATATAGGACTTGACTGATTACTTGTGAGGAGGAACACGAGCAGCATTTACGACTTATTTTGGAACTCCTTCGAACGGAACAGCTGTACGCCAAGTTTTCAAAATGCGACTTCTGGCTTCGTGAAGTCCACTTTCTAGGCCACGTGGTAAACAAGGATGGGATTCATGTTGATCCATCCAAGGTAGATTCAATTAAGAACTGGCCTGCACCTCGCACACCAACAGAAATTCGCCAATTCTTAGGTTTGGCAGGTTACTATAGAAGGTTCATCAAAGACTTCTCAAAGATTGCACAGCGGCTTACACTACTGACACAGAAAGGTGTCACTTATCGTTGGGGTAATACACAGGAAACAACTTTTCAGCACTTAAAGGATAGACTCTGCAGCGCACCTATTCTCTCATTTCCAGAGGGCACAGACGATTTCGTGGTTTATTGTGACGCATCAATACAGGGTCTTGGTTGCATATTGATGCAACGGGATAAATTCATTGCCTATGCTTCGCGCCAACTTAAGATCCACGAACGGAATTATACTACACACGATTTAGAGCTGGGAGCTGTGGTTTTCGCACTTAAGATATGGAGACATTACCTGTACGGTACCAAGTGCACCATCTACACCGATCACAGGAGTCTCGAGCATATCTTCAAGCAGAAGGAATTGAACATGCGTCAACGTCGATGGGTCGAGCTACTTAATGATTACGAATATGCCATCAAGTACCATCCAGGCAAAGCTAATGTTGTGGCTAACGCCCTCAGTCGAAAAGACACTACGCCTAGACGCGTACGAGCATTACAACTTACCATCCAGTCTAGTCTTCCGGCACAGATACGAGATGCTCAGGTAGAAGCATTGAAACCAGAAAACGTCAGGGCTGAAGCCCTACGCGGCTCAAGGCAACGGTTAGAACAAAAGGAAGACGGCGCCTACTATGTAACAGGACGCATCTGGGTCCCACTTTATGGCAACTTACGCGAGCTTGTAATGGATAAAGCACATAAGTCTCGCTACTCGGTATATCCAGGTTCGGATAAAATGTACCACGATCTCAGAACTACATATTGGTGGCCTAGCATGAAAGCCCACATAGCAACTTACGTTAGCAAGTGTTTGACTTGTGCGAGAGTCAAGACGGAATACCAGAAACCATCAGGCCTACTTCAACAACCAAAGATACCACAATGGAAATGGGAGGAAATTTCCATGGATTTTGTTACTGGCCTGCCTAGATCTCAACGTGGGAATGATACTATTTGGGTGATCGAGGATCGACTCACGAAGTCTGCACACTTCTTGGCTATCAAGGAAACGGATAAGTTCTCCACCTTAGCAGATGTTTACCTTAAGGAAGTTGTCTCGAGGAACGGGGTGCCAACCTCTATTATTTCAGATCGCGATGCACGTTTTACTTCGGAACTGTGGTAAGCAATGCACAAATCTTTTGGCTCACGGTTAGACATGAGCACAGCTTACCACCCTCAGACGGACGGGCAGTCTGAGCGCACTATTCAAACTCTGGAAGACATGCTGCGTGCATGTGTAATCGATTTCGGCAACAGCTGGGAAAAACATCTCCCGTTAGTGGAGTTTTCATATAACAACAGTTACCACACCAGCATTCAAGCCGCTCCATTCGAGGCATTATACGGGCGTAAATTCCGATCACCTCTCTGTTGGGCAGAGGTGGGCGATAGTCAGATCACAGGTCCAGAACTTGTAGTTGATGCTACTGAAAGGATTGCACAGATACGACAACGAATGGCGGCAACTCTTGACCGTCAGAAAAGCTACGCTGATAAGCGTAGGAAACCACTCGAGTTCCAGGTTGGGGATCGAGTGCTACTCAAGGTCTCACCCTGGAAGGGTGTAGTTCGTTTTGGCAAATGAGGCAAGCTCAATCCGCGGTATGTCGGACCGTTCGAAATCATAGAGAGAATAGGCAAGGTGGCCTACAAACTAAACCTACCAGTAGAACTCGGGGGAGTTCACAACGTTTTCCACGTGTCAAATCTGAAGAAGTGTTTGTCAGATGAAACCCTTATAGTTCCTTTGAAGGAACTCACTATCGACGAACAGTTACATTTCGTCGAAGAACCAGTTGAAATCACGGACCGGGATGTTAAGGTCCTCAAGCACACCAGAATACCTCTTGTTCGAGTTCGTTGGAACTCCCGTCGTGGCCCAGAGTTTACCTGGGAACGAGAAGATCAAATGAAAATCAAGTATCCCCAGTTGTTCGGAAACAGAGCAACCACTACTGAGGCTGAAGCTACCACAGAATTTCGGGACTAAATTCCAAACCAACGGGGGGATGATGTGACACCCCAGGAAAACCAGTAAACAACGCAACACAACTAGCTTCCTCAGTAACCGCATGCTAAATTTCGGGACGAAATTTCTTTCAAGTTGGGGATAATGTGACAACTCGAGTTTCCAAGGTTCCATCTTCGCACTAATTGCACGTTAATTGTTTAGGTCGTTTGTTTACACGACTTGTTTGTTTCACAACTGTACACGTTTATAATATGTTAAACCGTGTTTGATTGATATGTTATATATGGTGTGCATTATAAATGTGTATGTTAATATTAGACATATATTATTGTGATGTTTTGTATAATTTAAAAATGAAATCTGTTAGGCCAAACACCCTCCCCACGAAAACACTAATGGACGAAAACACAAGGGTGTTTTCGTCACCCACACTTTGGCGAAATCAAATGGGCCTTTGGCCCAGTGTAGATCTGATTAGTGATAAATTTCGATCACCGCCTTTACGCGATAATTTTAATCGGCAAACCCTAACCACCTCTCACATTCTCTCTCTCGCTCTCTTTGAAACCCGACGGCAGTTTTGAGCAATCGAGTTCCATACATCAATCGAAGTATCACCTTTTCTGCTTAGGTTAGTAATCTGTTACTTATGATTTTGTTTTATTGAAATCATGTGACTACTTGTTGACATCATGAATTAACAGTTAGTGGGTAATGATGATGAGCATGTGATTTGAATTGATTTGTATATTAGGGATCCATATAATCAGATGCAAGATCGGTTGTGTGATGCATGTTGTCTACGTTCGATTAATGTCGATGATCTTGTTATGATGGTAGATATTAGATAATTAACATATTAGGATTATTTATGCATATGTTGATTACTGAATGATCAAAACAATTTGCTAATATTGAGTAATGATTGAATGACTATATAATGGAGGTGAT
This sequence comes from Helianthus tuberosus, assembly GCA_030545235.1. NCBI lineage: Eukaryota > Viridiplantae > Streptophyta > Magnoliopsida > Asterales > Asteraceae > Helianthus > Helianthus tuberosus. The sequence goes on along the minus strand of CM060354.1, from coordinate 107,153,207 downwards.
GTAACTGTTAGATGATTATTGAGATTCTGTGATGTTGTGTAACTGTTGTGATGATGAAAACCTCACCCAGTGAACGAAAAAAATGGGAACCAGATGAAAACACTAAAGTGTTTTCTCCATTCAGCAACCCGATGAAAACCCTTGGATTTCGTCACCTAGGGTTTTCGCGAAGGGTGATTTCGTCGGATAAGAAATTTCGCCAATAACCGATTTCGTTTGTTGTGTTTTCGTCTAAGTTTTAATACAGTAACCTTGTTATGTTTAATCTGCTAACCCTGTTAAGTTTGTTAACACTGTTAAACATGTTAACTAGGTTATGTTAACTATGCTGAGTGCGCCAACTATGTTAAGTATGTTAAGTGGATTAACTCGTTCAAACATGTTAACTCTGTTAACTCAGTTAAGCTTATCATGCCTGTAAGTTGATAATTCATGATTGATTAGACTGAGAACCCAACTACGTGAAGCATGAGTTGTGTGAAATTGAATAACTGTATACGTGCTACTTGATGTTAACTATACCGTACACTTAGTGACTTTGATTGCATGCGGAACCTTAAAAATATGTACTGATTGAGCATACGTGCATAAATATAGGACTTGACTGATTACTTGTGAGCACATAGTTTAGCATACCGAGCAAACCAAGGTGAGTTCACACTCTTACTAAGGCATGGGATTTCCCGGGGTTGGAAATGGGATGGAATGATTACTCGTACTTTTATTGTTACTGGAACATGTACCACCATCCTAGTTAGGGAAAGGACACTGATAGATACAACTAGACTAGTAACCCATGGGAAGGCCCCACTAACCTTCGCAAACATGTCTGGGAGGCCGCGATACGAACACTAATCTTCGCAAACATGTCTGTGAGACCGCGATACGAATACTAATCTTCGCAAACATGTCTGGGAGACCGTGATACAAATACAAATACAAATACAACTAGTCTAGGATACATAGGAAACCCCCACTAATCTTCACAAACATATCTGGGAGACCGCGATACGAATTAATACGATACATGGTTTACAACACGAACATACGATTTTACGAAATGAATACTGTAACTAAACAACCAACTGTGAACTCGCTCAACTTTGTTGTTGACTCGTTGTTACATGCCTTGCAGGTCGTTAGGTACTCATGGAGCTTGCACATGGAGGCGCGGTCGTTGTGGGGCATGGATCGTGGATGCCATGTTAAACATTTATGACATTTCAAACTTATTACTTATGTTGGGTTTTGCATTTATGCTTCCGCTAAACATTGAAACTATACTTTTGTTTTGGAACACCTTTCATATTGATTGGTTGAATTACATTTACTATTTACATTATTCAATATGATTGGTGGCTTGATCCTAGTCATGTCACACCTCCAGGCGGTGATACTCCGCGTGTGGATTTTGGGGGTGTGACTGTGAACACCGGGCTTACACTGACAGATACGATGAGTTAAGCTTGCTCTGTCTTACAATGGTCACGCCTTTGGATAAGGCTATTGAGAAGTACATAGACGGTTTGCCAGATCCTGTTCACGATATTGTCACTGGCAGCAACCCCACTACCGTCCGACAGGCCATTGCTAGCTGCAACCCTAACAGACTCTCAAGTCAAAAAGGGTAAACTCCACAGAAAGGGGGATAAGAAACAGAAACAGACTGATAACACCAATGAGAAAAAGGGCAAGAAATCTGAGTCCTTTAAGAAATCAAGGAAGCGTAAGGCTTCCAAGAATTTCGCCGTTACTGCTCAGACAAACCAGGCAGCACAAAATCAGCTTGCACAACCTGCCGCCAAGAGGCAGTATGCTGGTAACGCACCTCTGTGCAACAAATGTAACATCCATCACCAACCACAGGTGCAATGCCGCATCTGCACAAACTGTGGCAAGTCTGGTCATCTTGCAAACACCTGCCGCTTTGCTCCAGACCAAAATCAGGCAGCTCAAAACCAAGCAGCACAAAACCCTGCCCAGAATCCTGCACGACCTCACTATCCGCCTGGTTCATGTTTCAACTGTGGGGATCTGACCAACTACAGGAATAACTACCCGAAGTTGGCAAACGCAAATCAGGCACAGGCTCGTGGTCGAGCTTTTAATTTGAATGCAAACGAGGCACGCGCAGATAACGAAGTGGTGAACGGTAAGTTCTTTGTTAACAACCAACCTGCTTCTGTTCTATTTGATTTGGGTGCCGATAAAAGTTTTGTGTCCTTAGCTTTTGAGCCTTTGATTTCGATGACTAGAACAAAACTAGGAAAGCCCTTGGCAACAGAAGTGGCTAGTGGTGAACCCGTTGTACTCGACTCTGTTCTTCGAAATTGCCAGTTGAACCTTAACAACCATCTTTTTCCTATTGACCTCACACCGATGCAACTCGGGAGCTTCGATGTAATGGTAGGAATGGATTGGTTAGCCAAATACCATGCTGAGGTGGTTTGTTTTGAGAAGATTGTCCGTATACCGCTTTCAACTGGTGAGATCTTAGAAGTTCGTGGGGAGAAACCCGTTAGTGGTCTTAAACTCATGTCTTGTACCCAAGCCCAAAAATACATACGAAAGAAAAATGTCGCCTTCTTGGCACATGTCGTAGAGGAGAAAGGCAAAGGTAAGACTATTCAAGATATCCCTGTTGTTCGGGATTATCCTGAGGTATTTCCTGAAGAATTACCTGGTTTACCCCCTGTACGCCAAGTTGAGTTCCGTATCGATCTTGTACCTGGTGCAAATCCTATTGTTAAATCTCCTTACCGTCTTGCACCGTCTGAGATGCAAGAGTTATCTAAACAGCTTCAGGAACTTTCTGACAAAGGATTCATTCGTCCGAGCTTTTCACCTTGGGGCGCTCCTGTCCTATTTGTGAAAAAGAAAGATGGATCTTTCCGAATGTGTATCGATTATCGTGAGCTCAACAAGCTTACCATCAAGAATCGATATCCCCTACCTCGCATTGATGATCTCTTTGATCAGCTACAGGGTGCTACTTGCTTTTCAAAGATTGATATACGTTCTGGGTATCATCAACTTCGAGTAATCGAAGAAGATATTCCCAAGACAACTTTTCGCATGAGATACGGTCATTATGAGTTTACTGTAATGCCTTTCGGTTTAACTAATGCTCCTGCTGTTTTCATGGACTTGATGAATAGGGTCTGTAAGCCTTATTTGGACAGGTTCATCATCGTTTTCATTGATGACATTCTGATCTATTCTAAGACACGAGCTGATTATGAACAACATCTCCGTCTTACAATGGAGCTCCTAAAGAAAGAACAGCTTTTCGCCAAATTCTCCAAGTGCGAATTCTGGCTTAAGGAAGTTCAATTTTTGGGGCACATCGTCAACGAACAAGGTATTCATGTAGATCCCGCCAAAATCAGTGCGATTAAGGATTGGGGTACACCAACTACTCCTACCGAGGTTCGTTCATTTCTTGGTCTCGCGGGTTATTACCGCCGCTTTATCGAAAACTTCTCCAAGATTGAAGTTCCTCTCACTGCTTTAACTCAGAAGAATAAACCTTTTGAGTGGGGATCCAAACAGGAAGAAGCTTTTCAGACCTTGAAACAGAAGCTCTGCGATGCACCTATTCTATCTTTACCTGAGGGCAACGACGATTTTGTCGTGTATTGTGATGCATCCAACTTAGGCATTAGCTGTGTTCTCATGCAAAGAAACAAAGTCATAGCTTATGCATCAAGACAACTGAAGGTACACGAGAAAAACTACACGACTCATGATCTTGAATTGGGTGCAGTAGTTTTTGCTCTCAAAATCTGGAGACACTACCTGTATGGTACAAAGTGCGTTGTTTTCACTGACCACAAGAGTCTCCAGCATATTTTCAATCAGAAAGAACTTAACATGAGGCAACGAAGTTGGGTTGAACTTCTAAATGACTATGATTGCGAAATTCGCTACCATCCTGGTAAGGCGAATGTCGTGGCTGACGCATTGAGTCGTAAGGAACGTGTCAAGCTTCACTGTGTTCAGGTTCGATCTGATATTCAAACCCACATTTCTCAGGCTCAACATACTTATGTTACACAAGACTTGATGGGTAAAGAATTACCATATCACATTAAGCCTGAGCTTGAACTGAAAGACAATGGGCTTTATTATTTCATAGACCATTTGTGGGTCCCAAGTCAAGACAATCTTCGCACCTTGCTAATGGATGAAGCTCACAAGTCTCGTTATTCTATCCATCCTGGTGCAGATAAAATGTATAAGGATCTTTGAACCCAATATTGGTGGCCGGGTATGCAGAAAGACATTGCCTTATATGTTTCCAAATGCCTTACTTGTCTTAAGGTTAAGGCAGAACACCAACATCCCTTTGGATTATTGGAGCAACCAGAGATACCGGTTTGGAAATGGGAAAACATTGCTATGGATCTCATTACCAAGCTGCCACGCACTAAAAGAGGTGATGATGCCATTTGGGTATGTCACACCCCGACCGCGTAAAACAACAACCCGTGGCGGAAACGTCGGGAAGTGATGCGACAGAATTATTGTTTCAACAACCATGGTAATTAAAGTTATATATTATTAAGATTAAAGTTTACATTGTCTTTTGAGTTCAAACTAAAACAACATAATTAACAGTCTTTTAAGTCACTAAGGCCCGAGTCCGCCTAAGTGAAGCACAAACATCATCATGCATTAGCACCTAAAACACATGTAAAAATAGGTACGTCAGCATAAAAATGCCTGTGAGATACATAGGTTTTGTTTATGTAGGATTCATGACTTGTGGTTTAAAAAGTGTTTAACAAAATGTAGTCATGAACCTTGTAAAATGTTTTATGAAATCATATGAAAATCGATATGAAGATCAATGATGATGAAAGAACAATGCATGGTTAAATGAATAACCAAGTAAAAGTGAATTTGTAAAAATATGTAATTTGTAAGACAATGTCATGTTCTTGTATAAAATGTTTCATGTCTTGCCTAAGTGGTTTAGATAACGCAACGATGTATAATACAATAAAAGCACTTATATATAGGAAAGCGGCGTATCCACCATGCTTTTATCATATAACACATAGCCCCATTACATAAGTCACTTATCAATAACCAACAAAATATCATGTTTAATGTCATGTGTAACATGTATCATGTATAACCAATGAAATGCATAGCAAGTAGGAAGACATCTACTTAAACTATGTAATGATATCAATGTGAAAACAAATGTCATGTATGGTGAGTAACTAGTAATTACTCCACCATAGGACAATGTACAAAACAAGATTTTTGAATAAACCTATGTTTAAATCAAATGTTATGTTTTGCAGAAAATAATGCTTTATGATTACAAACATTTATGCAGTAATGTTAATCGCATACATTCAAGCCTTGCGACTGTGGTGACAAACCTTTAAACAAATTATAGGTTTATCAAAGTTATGTAGTCGGATTTTGTCATTCCCAACTTCCAAACAAACCTAGGAAGTCGGAAACGGGAGTTGTCAATTCCTATGGTACCATTACATACTACCGAGCGGCGTGATCAATGTTAATGAATGTATTATTGTCCCGATTAAGCACACCAAATGTCATAACCAATGTAGCATGAGAAAACCATGTACTAGGAATGCTAAGTAAACATGCCTAGTAGAAATGTTCATGTAAAACAATGTGCTAGCATGCTCAGTAAACATACATAACAGAAATGTCATGTAAAGCAATGTGTACATATGCTAAGTAAACATATGCAAAAAATGTGTAATAAATCAATGTGCTAGCATGCTTAACATACATAGTAAAACATAATTGAAATCATGTACTAGATATGTACTAGATGAAACTAGCATGTTTATGTCATAAAAGCATGAAATACACGAAAGTAACACGTATGTACATGTGTATCACCCCAAAGTATTTGAAAATGGTAAAAGAGGGGAACTATGTTCTCACATGGGATTGCCTAATAGTCTTCAGAATAAGACCAAATAAGGCTTCAAGGATCACGAATCAGCCGGCACCTAGTATAGGTAACTATGTTATTAATCGGATCTTAAATCGGGAGATAGGATAGAACGAGGTTCTATAAATCAAATGAGTATTTGAACTCATATGGTATGATTTATTAGAGCTAACATTCTGATTTGAAAGTCTACCTAAGTGCTTTTGACCCGTTTCGACACATTATGGTAACATAAGCTACTATAAGGCGTCGTTAGCGTAAAACTATGTTCGGATGGTTAACTATGTGCTATGCCAAGTCTTACATGCCCAATTATCCCTAAACATGTTACTAAATCAGATTATATATCAAAAATATGTTCACATATGCAAATTACGGATTTATGTTTCAAAAGGGCGTTTTGGTCATTTCCTATGGGCATACAAGCTAACTAGCAAATGACTAACCAATCCTATGTGATCATAAGGTATAACCTCAGAGGTTATTCCCTATGTAACTATGATCACTAAGAAAGCTTGGTCAGATCCTAATGATTGACCAAAAGGGTCGGGTTCGAAAGTGTAAGCGGTTGTCTAGACCGCTTAACTCATGACCCTAAATAAGCACTAAACTAATAGTGACGAGTTAAACATGTCAAAACATGTTTAACCTACTTAGAAAACTGATTTGGTATCAAAACAAAGTGTTTTGATACCTAAAAGTAGTTCCATGGCAAAATGCGTGCTAAAACGCATTTTGACCGAAACTTTGACTCGTCACTATGCCTAGTTAACGTGGTAATCAGTAGGTATAATCACTAAGGATTATAACCATCGTGATTACAATCACGTTGCAAAGTTCAATTGAACTTTGACTTGACCAATTGATGGTCAAAACTGAAAGTCAAACTGTTGGCCAAACTGTTTGACTTTCTGCATTAACATAAAGAAAAAGCATGAAGGAAAACATACAAGAGTCCAAAGCTTGAAAAAATAATATAAGAAAACCAGAGAGGAAGTTCCAATCACTTGAGAAAGCTCCCAGTTCAGATTAGAGAAGAGATAAGAGAGGAATGAGCAAAGAAACAAGTTAATGGACCTTGCTATTTATACTTGTCATGAACTCACAAGATCAAGACATGTGTTTGTGTAGCTTCCAAGTAAAAATCATGGCCATACACTTGTTGGATGCAGGTTCAAAGCCTTGGAGAAGGGATAACTTGGTTACCACACAAAGATCTTACAAGAACAGCCCATGCATTATCAAACAACAGCTGAAATCAACTTTCTGGTCATTGGGCCTGCTTTACGGACCGCAAAGGGTCCCTTACGGTCCGTAAGGACCATACTGCAGATCAGTAACTTTCAGAAATTGACAGTTTTGGCCCCTGAGCTTGTTTCGACGCGTATTGGCACTTCTAACACCGGTCAAGCCCATTTTTAAGCTTCATAATGAAGTTAAAGTATAGGGAACATGAAACATGCTCAAAAATATGCCGGATGTTGGTTCGTTTGGCCGTACGGTTGCGCTGTTCGGCTAATTACGACGGAAACCGTAACGGACGCGAAAACGATCCAAATTGAGAAACGAATGAAGTTTTTGTATGCCGATCACTAAAATAAAAATATTTTAGTGTGTAAAAATTTGGATGTCCAGATGTGGTCAGAACGTAAGATATGTGTGAAAATGCAAACTTACGTCGTTTTTGACACTTTTAGTACCTGTAAGATCATGTAAGCATGTCACCGAACCTATCAAAGCTTTTTTCTAAGCCATGTTTAGGTTATATATGGTATGTTTAGCTTATGATCAAGTTCCAAACTGTATGTTGCCTTACGAAAAGGCATACTTTTGCAAGTTGACGCAATTAGTCCCTGCGAGCGAATAAACTTGTTTTTGCCATACCAAAGCCTTTAAAACCTTATTTCTAAGTTATGTAAAGGTTATTTAAGGTATGTTAAGTTTATGTTGCTGTCCCGGAGTGTTTGTTGCATTAAACTGATTACGTGTACGCATCAGTTTGCGTATAACTCTTCAGAAAGCGATATAGAGTTCAAAATCGATCAAAAACCAACATGTGCATAAAATCAAACATAAATAACAAACATTGGGATCAAAACACACTGTTTTATTAATATTGTATTGTTCAGAGTTTGTACAATGATATCACAAGCACAGATGTCACAGTCTCCCCTACTTCAGGAAATTTCGTCCCGAAATTTATTTAGAGGAAACTTGTGAGAATAGATGTGGATATTTCGCTTTCATCTGATCTTCACGTTTCCAAGTAAACTCTGGGCCACGTATAGATTGCCAGCGAACTTTGACAATAGGAATGCGCTTGCGTTTGAGCATTTTGACTTCACGTCCATGATTTCCACAGGTTTCTCAACGAAGTGCATCGTGTTATCAACACGAATTTCATCAAGTGGTATGTGGAGGTTCTCATCAGCTAAACACTTTTTGAGATTGGACACGTGGAATGTTGGATGGACATTTCCAAGTTCAGGAGGTAGCTCTAATCTGTAGGCTACTTTTCCGATTCTTTCAACGATCTTGAATGGTCCAACATAGCGTGGTGCAAGTTTTCCTTTGTTTCCAAATCAAATCACACCTTTCCAAGGAGACACCTTGAGTAGGATGTGATCACCGACTTGAAATTCTAAGGGCTTGCGTCGTCGATCCGCGTAACTCTTTTGACAGCTTCTAGCTGTCTAAAGGTTATCACGAATCTTCTTGACCTTATCTGTAGTCTCTAGAAAGAGTTCAGGTCCAGTAAGCTGAGCTTCACCTATCTCATTCCAGCAGACCGGTGAATGACATTTTCTACCGTATAAAGTTGCAAAAGGAGCCATGTTGATGCTAGAGTGATAATTATTGTTGTAGGAGAATTCGATCAACGGTAGATGCGAATCCCAACTACCACCAAAATTGATCACACAAGCTCTAAGCATATCCTCCAGTGTTTGGATTGTTCTCTCAGATTGACCATCTGTCTGCGGATGGTATGCTGTGCTCAAATTAAGTTGGGTACCCATGGCAGATTGCATGGTTCTCCAAAAGCGAGACGAGAATCGAGCATCCCTGTCAGATATAATGTTCAAAGGAACACCATGTCGAGATACAATCTTATCAACATATATCTTGGCAAGCTTGTCAGCAGATAGATCCTCACGGATCGGCAAGAAATGTGCTGACTTTGTAAGACGATCAACAACAACCCAAATGGCGTCATGACCTCTTTTAGTGCGCCGGAATATCTGGTTGCTCCAATAATCCAGAGGGATGTTGGTCTTCTGCCTTAACCTTAAGACATGTAAGGCATTTGGAAACATATAAGGCAATGTCTTTCTTCATACCCGACCACCAATACTGGGTTTGAAGATCCTTATACATTTTGTCTGCACCAGGATGAATAGAATAACGAGACTTGTGAGCTTCATCCATTAGCAAGGTGCGAAGATTGTCTATACTTGGGACCCACAAACGGCCCATGAAATAGAAAATCCCAAAGTCTTTCAGTTCAAGCTCAGGTTTAGTATGACACGGTAACTCTTTACCCATCAAGTCTTGTGTAACACAAGTATGTTGAGCCTGAATTATGCGGGTTTGAATGTCAGATCGAACCTGAACACAGTGAAGCTTGACACGTTCCTTACGACTCAATGCGTCAGCCACGACATTCGACTTGATGGGTAACTCTTTACCCATCAAGTCTTGTGTAACACAAGTATGTTGAGCCTGAATTATGTGGGTTTGAATGTCAGATCGAACCTGAACACAGTGAAGCTTGACACGTTCCTTACGACTCAATGCGTCAGCCACGACATTCGCCTTACCAGGATGGTTGCGAATTTTGCAATCGTAGTCATTTAGGAGTTCAGCCCAACGTCGTTGCCTCATATTAAGTTCTTTCTGATTGAAGATATGCTGGAGACTCTTATGGTTAGTAAAAACTACACACTTTGTACCATAAAGGTAGTGTCTCAAGATTTTGAGAGCAAAGATTACAGCGCCTAACTCAAGATCATGAGTCGTGTAGTTTTTCTCGTGCACTTTCAGCTGTCTTGATGCATAGGCTATAACTTTGTTTCTTTGCATAAGAACGCAACCAAGGCCTAGGTTGGATGCATCACAGTACACAACAAAATCGTCGTTACCCTCGGGCAAAGATAGAATAGGTGCATCACAGAGTTTCTATTTCAAGGTCTGGAAAGCTTCTTCCTGTTTGGATCCTCACTCAAAAGGTTTATTCTTCTGAGTTAAAGCAGTGAGAGGAACCGCAATCTTGGAGAAGTTTTCAATGAAATGGCGGTAATATCCCGCTAGACCAAGAAATGAACGAACCTCGGTAGGAGTAGTAGGTGTATCCCAATCCTTAATCGCATTGATTTTGGCGGGATCTACATGTATACCTTGTTTGTTAACGATGTGCCCCAAAAATGGAACTTCCTTAAGCCAGAATTCGCACTTGGAGAATTTGGAGAAAAGCTGTTCTTTCTTTAGGAGCTCCATTGTAAGACGAAGATGCTGCTCATGATCAGCTCGAGTCTTAGAATAGATCAGAATATCATCAATGAAAACGATGATGAAATTGTCCAAATAAGGCTTACATACCCTATTTATCAAGTCCATGAAAACAGCAGGAGCATTAGTTAAACCGAAAGGCATAACTGTAAACTCATAATGACCATATCTCGTACGGAAAGCTGTCTTGGGAATATCTTCTTCGAGAACTCGAAGTTGATGATACCCAGAACGTAGATCAATCTTTGAAAAGCAAGTAGCACCCTGTAGCTGATCAAAGAGATCATCAATGCGAGGTAGGGGATATCGATTCTTGATGGTAAGCTTGTTAAGCTCACGATAATCGATACACATCCTAAATGATCCATCTTTCTTTTTTGCGAATAGGACAGGAGCACCCCAAGGTGAAAAGCTCGGACGGATGAATCCTTTATCAGATAGATCCTGAAGCTGTTTAGATAACTCTTGCATCTCAGATGGTGCAAGACGATAAGGTGATTTAGCAATAGGATGTGCGCCAGGCACAAGGTCAATGCGAAACTCAACTTGGCGTACAGGGGGTAAACCAGGTAATTCTTCAGGAAATACCTCTGGATAATCCCGAACAACAGGGATATCTTGGATAGTCTTACCCTTGCCTTTCCCCTCTACAACATGTGTTAGGAAAGCAACATAGTTCTTTCGCAGGTATTTGTGGGCTTGGGTAAAAGACATAAGCTTAAGACCACTGACGGGTTTCTCCCCACGAACTTCTAAGATTTCACCAGTCGAAAGTGGTATACGGACCAACTTCTCAAACCATACCACCTCAGCATAGTACTTGGATAACCAATCCATTCCTACTATTACATCAAAGCTCCCGAGTTGCATCGGTGTGAGGTCAATAGGGAAAAGATGGTTATTGAGATTCAACTGGCAATTTCGAAGAACCGAGTCGAGTACAACAGGTTCACCACTAGCTACTTCTACTGTCAAGGGCTTTCCAAGTTTTGTTCTAGTCATCGCAAGCAAAGGCTCAAATGCTAAGGACACAAAACTTTTATCGGCACCCGAATCAAATGGAACAGAAGCAGGATGTTTGTTAACAAGGAACGTACCGTTCACCACTTCGTTATCTGCGCGAGCCTCATTTGCATTAAGGTTAAAAGCTCTACCACGAGCCGGTGTTTGATTCGCATTTGCCAACCTTGGGCAGTTGTTCCTGTAGTGGGTCAGATCCCTACAATTATACACGAACCAGGCGGAAAGTGAGGTCGTGCAGGATTCTAGGCAGGGTTTTGCACAACTTGGTTTTGAGCTGCCTGATTTTGGTTCGGGGCAAAACGGCAGGTATTCGCAAGATGACCAGACTTGCCACAATTTGTGCAGATGCGACATTGCAATTGTGGCTGGTGGTGGCTATTACATCTGTTGCACAGAGGTGCATTCCCAGCATACTGCCTCTTGGCAGCATGTTGTGCAGTCTGATTCTGTGGTGCCTGATTAGGAGCAGCCTGGTTTGTCTGAGTAGTGACAGCGAAGTTTTTGGAAGCCTTATGCTTCTTAGATTTCTTTGAAGACTCAGTAGCCTTCTTGCCCTTTTTCTCAGTGGCGCTATCAGACTGTTTCTGCTTTTTGTCACCTTTCCTGTGGAGTTTACCCTTTTTAACCTGCGATTCAGTAAGGGTAGCAACTAGCTCAATGGCCTGACGGACGGTAGTAGGGTTGCTACCAGTGACAATATCCTGAACAGGACTGGCAAACCGTCTATGTATTTCTCAATAGCCTTATCCAAAGGCGTGACCATTGTGGGACAGAGCAAGCTTAACTCCTCATATCTGTCTGTATAAGCCCAGTGTTCACCACTGTCTTGCTTCAAGTCATGGAACTCATCTTCGAGTGCCCTCTGCTCGTGACGAGGACAAAATTCTCTCATCATGAGAGCTCTAAGTTCCTCCCAAGTCTGACCCAAAGCAACATCAGCACCTCTATCTCTCATTACCGCATTCCACCAGGTAAGAGCCCTCTTTTGAAATACACTTGAAGCAAACTCGACCTTACGGTTGTTCGTGTTGGAGTCTGTATGCCCAAGACACATATTAGATTGATGTGGCTAGTACGTTATGATCCAAGTCTGTTGGTGCATACGTCTGTCGACTTCGTCTTGTATCAAGTCTTGTACTAAGAATGTTAGATCAGGGCACGTAGTTCGAGAAATTAGAGTTTAGAGGTAATTTCGCATGGAGCATGTAATTCCGCTTGAAAGTGTTGTTGATGTAATTCCGTGCGGAATTAGATTCCGCTTGAATCTAATTCCGTTTGGAACCTGTTCATGTGGAATTAGGCCTCTATAAATAGCCTCCATACGAAATCATTTGTAACTTTCGTGATTCCGGTACCGAAGTGCTGCCGACAGGTCGTGTGATCTGAAAAGCTGTTAAATCAATAAAACAAGACAATTTAAAGTGAATCAAGTTGTTTCCAAGTCAATTCATCTGTTTCCGCCTCTTGAATTGACTAAGAACTCTTCTGATTGACTCGTTTAGGTCAAAGATCGATCCTACAAGTGGTATCAGAGCTCAGGAGGAAGAGTTCTTGCCAAAACAACCATAATTTCTGACTTCTACACCTTCTTTTTCAAAATTCACAAGATTTAACGGTCAAAATGGATTGAATTTCAAACATGTCATGCGAAACAGTGTTTTAATGAATCCTTGAGAGAATTGGACCTTAATTCTATCAAAAAGTGTTAAAATTGATAATTCCGTTTATAAATCAGATCGAATTTGATGACGTTAGCATAATTTCGTACGAAATCACATATTGATTTCAAACGAAATTACCTAATTCCGCTTGAAATTTCTAATTTCGCATCAAAGTGTAATTTCGTTTGAACCGTTCCACACGAAATTACCTAATTCCACACGAGATTAACTAATTCCGTTCGAATCTGTAATTTCGTTTGATATTTTCACACGAAATTACCTGATTTCGCTTGAAATAGTTAATTTCGTTTCAAAGTGTAATTTCGTGTGAGTAATTCCGCGTGGAATTACTATTTCCGTTTGAGAGTGGTATTCCGTTTGAAACTTATAATTTCGTTTGAAACTGCTGTGCAGGTAATTTCGTTTGAGGAGTAATTTCGCTTGGATTGATATTTCGTTGGAACTTGTGACTTTGTGAAAAATTTGCCAAAACATGGAAGAGGAATTTTACAATGCGTTTGTGACACCGATTGCTACTGTTACTGCTGCTGAAACATTGTACAGTGAGAATGAGACAGGAACTTACCAAAAACCACCTAAGCTAATGTTCATTGAAGATTTTAAAGGTTGGCAAAATCGATTTGAGAACTGGGTGCAAGCATATAAGTTTGACGCATGGTGTGCCTTAGACAAAGATTACGAGAAACCGAAAAATGAGCGTGGGCTTGAAAAAGCTTTTTGTGATTTTTCAGAGAGTGATAAATTGAAGTATACAAGTGAGAAAATGATGATTAGTCTTCTACAACAAGCGATAAAGGAAGATATCTTTGTTTTGCTTCAACATGAGGGTACCGCTAGATCGATTTGGAATGCATTGATTCAAAAGTTCAAAGGAAGTGCAAATATGATTAAAAACAGAAAGGCGTTACTGAAGAAATCATTTGATATGTTTGTAGCTTTCGAAGGTGAATCAACAAAAACAACAATTGACAGATATTGTCATCTTGTTTTAGAAATGGGAAGATTGGATATAAAGAAAGATGATGAGGAGTGGGTTGATAAACTAGCTGAAGCGCTACCACATCATAAGTGGGGAACTTATTTGATGATTTTGAAACACATGAGAAAGTCTGAGAATATGAATTTGGCACAGTTCATTCAGAAAATTGAAGAGCATGAATTGGATATTTAGAAAACTGCTATCATGACGAATCCAAATGCTCAACAAGATGTCAGTTTGTATTATAGGGGAAACAAATTTGAGGCTACTACAGGTCCTAAGATTCAGACTGGTTTCAGTGTTGATAGTTCATCTGGAACAAAGGGTAGTAATGTGACTCAAAGTGATGGAAATTTGTCTTCGTATTCAAGTTTTGATCCGAATTTTACAACTTCAAGTTCTCAGTCAAAAACTTCAACAAATTTCAACGGTCAAAATTTGCAGTGCAATGTCACTTTGAATTTTCAAAATAGTCACAATCTTTCTCCAGAAGTTGCAAAACAACATATGGCATCACTTGCTACTATGTTAGAGTCATATGAAAGTTTGATTGCAGGAAGAATTGGAAATCCTATGCTTACCAAAGAGGATTATGACCAAATTGATGTAGAGGAGCTTGATTTGATGGATATCAAGTGGTGTTTAGCCAGTGCATTTATGTCACACCCCGATTTGCAGCGGAAGGAACAACATGGGATGCAACAGACACCTCTGGTACAAGCACATTGTTTATAAAGACACTACATTTTATTTATTACAAAATGTTGATTACATACTACATGTATGTTACAACTGCGTGTTCCCATGAACCACATAAGTCTTCTAAGTCGCATGCGTCTATCTCAATATTTGCCAATAAACACGTCTTGAACCACATACACGAATCACATCAGTCTCAAGTTACCTGAAACGCATGTTAGTTTTAAAGAGGGTCAGCTAAACGCTGCTGGTGAGTTTCACTGTTTTAGTTTGTATTACATAAGTGTAATTATGGTTCAAATTTGGCACATTTAATTGAATATATGTATATATACTCTGAGCCCACAAGTGAAGCCTTGACTGTCACCTCAACCACCGTGGTCCACCACCACGGCACTGCCCCAATGTAGCTATGGCTAGTACCCCATAGCCTATGCTCAAACATGTACAATTGCGTATGCATCATATGGCATTCCTGGCCATCGCAATTGGGTTTGTCGGACCAATAGTACTATTTACACATTCACCGGCCTACGGTTAATCACTTGGGTCTGTGGGGACTTTTCATGTACTAGTGTTTACTTAGATAATTCACGTTATATCATGTATATATGTGCACGTATAAATGTATGTAACATGCATTTCACCCCATGTAAAACAGAAAACAGTTTGAAAATAGGGAAGTAAAACTCACAGTGTATGCAGTAGTTTCACCCAGGATGTAAACAAGCAACTGGGTCAACTTCTAGAAGCATATATGAAAATATGGACTTACATCAGTATCTAAGTCGGTAACACGTATAACTTGAATTCTGTCAAGAGTTTTCACTCTAGATTGAGCCTATACAATACTGGTATGGTGATGGAGGTCAGGGTAGTATTAGTTTTCAGTTTGGCTTCCGGGCACCGGTTCGCGTGCATATATTTTTACTGATCTCTACAAAAATTCTCAGAATTTTATGAAACATGTAGATTAAATGGGATTTTTCAGCTTTTAAAACGCTTCTTTTAATTAAATTCGGCAGTTTACAGGACAACGAACCTGCCGAAACTGGGAACGGACCAAAACCTATCTTGACTATAATTGGGACACCGGGAGTATGTTGGGAGGTTCCAGGGTAAGTGGGACACTCTGGGTGTGTTCCACCACCATTCGGGAGGATCCCCGACGGCGAAAATGGAAACTAAAAATTGGGCAACCTAGACTTCCCCAAACTCCCTTAATGAAAAATTAATCATTCTTAAATAACAACGTGTTGGCATTATTGGTATTCCCGTACCATTGTCCGAACATGTTAAACTACTGACATTGCCTGATGAAAAAAAATAATTTGGGAATTTATTTCGCCAATTTAACTTCTTAAATAAATCATTTGTAAAACAATATTTAACCAAATAATTCACTTTGCTTATCATCCGATGTCCAAAAATTCCCAAAATATTCCAGGAACTCCTTTACATGTGCAGAAACTCCCTGTAAAAATTTGGAATTTTTCCAATTTCGTTTCAGTGCGTTTCCGGCTACCGAAAACTCATAAAAACGCGGATTTTTAATCCGAGTCAAAACTCAACCTATACTCTTCGAAACTTCCCAGAAACTTTCCCATATGTCCCTTAGTGTTCATGTAAATTTTGGTGATTTATTGACTTCGTTGGGTATTTTTTCTGGATTTGTTTTGATAAAATAGTAAACAATTTACCAAAAATTGTAGAAAATTCCAAAGTTTTACGTGGACCTTCCTGTCAATACCTTACATCACCACACGAAATTTCAGCTCAATCCAATACCCACGGACCAAGTTATGGTCTAAACAATATTCTGCCTATGCTAGTTTTGAGTTTCGAGCGATATACCTAGCGATTTCTTCGAGTCCAAGTGTTTTTCTTGAGTCCAGAAGTATGTATGGACTATATTCAGTACCTATACATCGAGTACAATCCAAATATGCTAGAACTTAGATCAATCAAGCTTTGATTCATTGTTTTTCGGTTAATAGAATAGTTATGCGATTTTTGTCGAATAAGTGTTGATTAGTGTATCAAAACCCAAAGATTTGTAACCATGGCTGCCATATAACACCAGGGAACTCCCATGGTGTTCTTATTCAGCCCTTAAACTTGTTTAAACCTTCAAAATTCATGGATTAAAAAGGGTTTTCATGGCCTAAACCATGTTTAAATCAAGAAACCAAGCCTAAACACTTAAAGATTTTAGTTAATACCTTGAATTTGTGGAAGTATAAGGTGAAATCAGCTGAGTGTTCTTGAGAGAATCTAGAAATTTGAGAGTATTTTGTGTTAAAATGAAGTAATAAAAGAAAAAAATGATTTTTTTAATAGGGGGGGTGGCGGTTTGGGGTGGGTCCCACAAGGGACACCTCGTGCTCCGTAAAACGCGTTAAAAGATGATGTTTATCTTCAGTTGATGTTTATCTTCAGTTGAGTGGCTAGGTTCGTTTACGGGTCCCGCGCGCGTTCTCGATTTGCGTAACGGACTCCGTTTCGCGCGTAATTAGTGTCAAAAGACTCGGTTTTAAAAATTATGTATAACCGTCTTGAAATCCGAACCCAGTTACGTTTTAATCATAAAAGATTCGTATTAGAGTGGTTTAAGTGTTTTTAAGCTTGATTGTTCGTTCCTTGCACTTTTGAATGCCTTATGTTATGCCTAAAACGAAGGCGTTTCCCTAACCGGGCAGCTGCTTCGATTTGCATGCCCGATCTCTGAATGGCCTCAAACCTTATATCACAGTCTATGGCACACAATTAAGATGTTCCTGGAACTCGGAATCTTATATAATGCTACGGATAACCTAATAATTAATGTCAAAGGTTTAGTGCGCTGTTAAACGGAAAGCTTCGGTTTAACACGTGTTTAAAGTCTAAGGATACCATTTCACATCATGGGTCCTTATTAGTGGCATGTCGTTCCTAACGTGTTCTCGGATTTATCATAACCGTAATTTGTATCGTTCCGTGAGTCGTGTAAGTAGTATGTATAATTAGGGTTCAAGCGGAATTAGGGTTTTGGGATTTAATTCATCGTAATTACTCAGGCATCACTACAAGCATTATAATTCCAATCTATCCACTAACATACTTATGTCATACTCTATACTCCATGTATTAGGCCATTCGTATTCCCAAAGTCATCCAACCACACACAATTGTGTACTGTTAAGTCTGTAACACACTACATCAATTTAGGGTTTTCAGTGAACTTTTGTACATAACATAATTACTGTTTTGCATTGTATATTCTATCAAGCATATATTAACACATTTTCAGATTCAATTCCTCAAGAATCTAATTGTATGCACATCGTGTTCTGTCATCAAGGACTAACAACAATTAGGGTATACCGGGATTTCACAGTTGTCACAATTTAGAAGAGCAGAAAAGTTTACACAAGTTACTGGTAGAGATGATCTTCGTGATGTTGGTAAATCTCCAATAGGATTTGATAAATCAAAAGTTACGTGTATCCGGTGCAGAGAAAAAGGACATTTTAAGCGAGAATGTAACAATGAAGCCGAAAGACAAGATCAGAGTGAAAAGAACAATTATTATCAAAAGTCAACTTATCATCAACTTGTTCAACAACCACAAACTGCACATGCTCAGGCCATTGATGATGGAAAAAAGAAAATGATCGAAGATGTACATAAGAAAGCTTATTTTGGTATCATTGATCAAGATGATGAGAAAATGGCTGCAGCTTTTAGCTGGGATAAATACGTTCAAGAAAACCTACACTTAAGCTCAGCTTTTGTTGCTCGAATCTTGGAGGAAACATCTATCAAATCTAAACCGAAAAGAATACCGATTTTTCCAGAATTGGGAGTTGATGCAGATACCGATGATGAAGAAGAATATATTGAAAAAGCTAGAAGAGGTTTAGATACTGATAGTTTTAATTTGTTTTTTGCAGAAAAGATCGAGATGCTGAAAGAAAAAAGAGCTGCTCGATTGAAAATAGAATGGGAAGAGACAGAAGCAAGAAAATCTGAAGAAGAAAAAGCAAAAGTAGTGTTGGTGCATCTAATGTCTGTTAACTTCGTCTTAACTTGTCTTATGTCTAGATAGGATAAACGAGCACACAACAGGGTTGAAATTAGGTTTTTATATGATAAAGTAGGTAATTCCGCTTGAAATGGGATATGGCAGTTTCAAGCGAAATCAACACATGTAATTCCGCTTGAAACGACCTGTGACATGTTCAAGCGGAATCACCAACATTATATATAGGTGATGTGTGTGTTCATTTGGAGCGGAATCAGGTCATATGTTCTGAGTCGAGGTGCTGTCCGTTTGTCATTTGAACATGTAAAAGCTCAGGATTGATCAATAAAGAGATAATTAGGAAGGAACAAGCTGTGTTGACATCTTTTACATTGATTCCACCTTTGTACTTGATGTTGAACTACTCATACTGACTATTTAGGGTCACACAATGATCCAACAAGTGGTATCAGAGCTCAGGACGAGGAGTTCATACCAATTCAGCTTGAAATCATCAGATTTTCTCACTTCTACTCATTCTTTTCTTATTTGAACAAGATTTAACGGTTGAAATGGCTTAAAACTCACACGTATCAAGCGAAACATAGTGTTAACTAATCCTTGAAAGTATTGGACCTAAATTCGAACTAATTCTGATAAAAACTTGTATTTCCGCTTCAAAAACTGTTCGAACATGCTGATGTCATACTAATTCCGCTTGAAATAGTATGTCTGATTTCAAACGAAATTAGTCTTTCTGGTTGATTCCGCTTGAAAATTCAAGCGAAATAAGTGATTTCGCTTTAGAGTTACTGATTTCGCTTGAAACTGCCATTGATTTCAAACGAAATCAGATTCCGCTTGAGAGTTCAAACGAAATTAGCTATTCCGCTTGAAAGGACTTGATTCCGTTTGAGTTGTTATTTCGCTTGAAGGCTAATTTCGCTTGAAAGCTAATTCCGTTTGAAGCAGTATTCCGCTTGAAAAGCTATTTCACTTGAAAAGCTGATTTCGCTTCAGCTAATTCCGTTTGAATCTGACTTTATCAAAATTTCAAAAAAAATTCTAAGTGTTTGTTGATCGTTTCAGGTACTTGGAAATGGATGATCCGTTCATGAATCCATTTTGTGATGTATTTGCTTATACCGGTGGTTTGGGAGATGATACAACGACAAATACGAAAGACACCACATCAACATCAAATCCAAAGAAGATTCTTTCCGATGCGATGAGTGTAGAAAGTGCTTACGGTACATATAACAAGCCTCCTAAACTATTGGTGATCAAAGATTACAACCGGTGGGCTACCAGATTTGAGGAGTGGCTTAAAGCATTTGCATACTTAAGCTGGAAAAGTTTAAAGAATGGTTACAGTTCGAGAGATCGTGTTGGTGAATGTTTGACAGATACTGCTGATATTGAAAGATACGTTGCTGAACAAAAATGCATAGCATTGATTCATCAGTCAGTCAGAGATGATATAATTTCATTGATCGAGTATACAAATTCGACAGATCTTTGGGAAAAGTTGAAAGTTAAATGTGTAGGCAGTGCCGAAATAGTGAAAAACAAAAAGAAACTGTTGCGTAAAGAGTTTGATTTATTTGGTTGTATGAAGAATGAATCTGTTTGTAAAATGATTGAGAGATTTGGGCATCTGAAGATGGAGCTAGCAAGACACAAAATCACATATACTCAAGAGAAGTTGGTCGACAAATTGTTTGATTCGCTGCCGAATGAGCAAGATTGGCAACACTTTGCCTTGATGTTGAAGAACACAATCAAGTCTGAAGATTTGACAGTGGATTTGCTAATCGAAAGACTAGAAAGTCATGAGTTGGAGATCAAGAAATCTAAAGTCAACAACTCAGCTTATCAGCAGAATGTGGAGCTGTATTACAGAGGAAATCTTCCAAGGACTGGGTCTCCAAGAACAACATTTTCTGCAGAGAGCTCAAACACTGTGAATCATGAAACTCCTCATAGTGGTTTTCATAGTGGATCTTTTTCAACAACTTCAAGCCAATCTGCATCAAAGAATTTATTCCAGTGTAACATTGCTGTGGATCTGAAAAACGCTCAAAACTTCAGTGAAGAGTCAGCAAAACAGCAAATGGTATTCTTAGCGTCTGTGCTTGAATCGTACGAGAGCCTCATGGCAGGCAAGATTGGAAACACCAACCTGACTAAGGAGGACTATGATCAAATAGATCCTGAAGATATGGAACTGATCGATATCAGGTGGTGTATGGCCAGTGCAGTCAGGAGAGCGCAACGATTCATGGAGATTACTGGGAGACATTCTATCGGTGGGCCATCCACAAAACTTGGCTTTGACAAATCAAAAGTCATGTGCTTCAGGTGTAAACAAAAAGGACATTTCAAACGTGAATGTCGTAACGCTCCTGCTGATGATACTGCAAATCCATTCCGCAAGGATTACTACAAAAGAGCGATCTATCATCAGAATAAATCAGAACCGCCCAGAATGAAGCAGCTTGAGGATGCCCCCAAAAAAAATCAAGAGCTCTTGCTGTTATTCATGATGATGAAGGTTTTGATTGGAGTGAATTGCTACCAGAGGAAGATGCAGTAGGATATGCTTTCGTAGCATAAAAGATTATTTCTTACAAAGACACAAGAAATGAAGAACAAAAATACAAAAGCAGAAAGCAGAGAGCAGAATTCAAGATGATCAGATTATCTAAGGTGTTCAGTGAAGCCAAGAGAGCAAAGAGATGGGATGCTGATAGAGAATGTTACCTTGATCCTCAAGGAAACATTGCTATTGATACGAAAAATCTTAGTCTAGAAGCTTTCATTGAGGAATTTGTTGAAGAAGAAGCTTTACAGAGAGAATGGTGGGGAAGTGGAGAAGAGAAGGAGTCGCAGCCAAAGAAGATTGATAGTGGGATTATCGATACTTCACAAGAATTCACCGCTGAAAACTTGGGGAAGATGGCTGACAAAGTACTTGCTGCAAAGGAACTTGAGGTAGACTCTAAGTCTGAAACTGCAAAAGTTGCATGAAAAACTGCAAGTTTTGTAGTACATTTACTTACCTTAGTGATGCAAAGGTTGAAGAACTGACAACAAGAGTCAGAAAGGTTGAAGATTAGATTCTTGATCGTGATAAAATGCTCAAATTTTCAAATGATCAATTTAAAAAATTAACTGAGAAAATTGACAATGATAAAATTGAAGAAGAAAGAATTAGGAAACAAAACGAGAAACTAATTCATGAAAATCGTCAACTCTCAGAAAATTTTAACAAGTTAAAACAAACGATTCAAGATTCTGATGAACGAAACAGTAAAACAAGAAAAGAAAATGAGCATTTAACTGGAGTTCTTAGACACAAAGAAGAACAAATCAACAAGCAACTGGATGAGATTGAAAAGTTGAAGCTTCAGTTTGAAGAAGCTAAGATTGAGAATGAGCGCATCAATCTAAAATTAACAAGTTACAACTCCGCAAGCTTTGTTTTGCAACACATTGTTCCCAAACCTATCGGGAAAAACAAAGCAGGCGAAGATGTATTCTCTAATGGAACAAGGGTGGGGTATCATCAAGTTCCACCGCCAGTTTTAAACAATTATTCAAAGCAACAATTAGGGCTGGTTAATGTTGAAGATGATAATGAAGTAAAACTTCCGGACACGATTGATGTCACGTTCACTTCATCTTCCAGTGAGGATAATGTCCAAAATGAAGTTGTGAAAAGTGTGGTTGAGAATGTTTTAAAATCTGAAAGTGACACTACTGACGAAGATGAATGTTTCTTGGACAATTACATTCCGAAATCAAAGTCCAAAAACAACTTAAATGAAGAACCTAATCTTGTCATGTACAAGATGTTGGGATCGGATAAGTTGTATTCGGATTCTGATTTTCCTATGGAGAATGTTAATGTTGCTAAATTGACAAACGTGTTCAAATTGATTAAAATTGACTTGTCTGAAGTGAAAAGCTTAAATCAAACAAAAAGGCAAATGAATTTTGAAAAAGATAAAGCTTACTACAAGAAACCTGTTGTTCCACCACGTTTTTATAATAACAATCGAAACAAATGGTCGGTTGGATCAGGTTGGTAAGACTTATCAGAAAAAGAATGTTCAAAACAGAAGGTTTGTTGAGAAGAAAGTGTTTGTGACAAGTTCAAGTTCATTTTCTGATGAGGAATCTAAAATCTTTTCGAAATCAAACAAAGAGTTCTTTGAAAAGAAGGCCTCACAGCCTCAGTCTGAAGGCACAAGTCGAGTAGTTGACACTCGAACATGCTTCAAATGTAATCAAGTTGGACATATTGCACGAAAGTGTACCAACTTGAAGCCTAAGACTGAAGTTGTTGAGTTTCAAAAGAAGAAAGTTGATGGAAAAGGAAAAACACCATTGGTTGTTGAGAAAAAGGTTTTGAAAAATGAAAACATCAAAGTCAAAATTGAACCTGTTAAGAATGTGGTAACTAAAAATGACAAATTTTACAAACGGGTTGCGTCATCTCAACAAACATGGAATCCAAAAGTTGTTGAAAAGAAAACAAGTGTTCCAAAACCAAAGGTTTTTGAGACTGAAAAACAATCATCTTCTACCACACCGGTAAAGATGGATGTTCCTTTGGATTATTATGTGAAACTTGAGAAAGAAATGCATAAATCCGAGAAGAAAGATGTTCAAAAGAAAGATCAACCATCTGGTCAACCTCAGAAAGATGAGTTTTTCTTATACAAAAAGGTTGAGGTTGGGTCTGAAGAAAGCTTGAAAATGAATGATAAGAATTTTCCACCATTGATTACCAAAACAACTCACATTAATGTCAAGTTACCTGAGTCCAAAGAGGCTTGGGTAGCATCAAAATCTAACTAAGTGTTTTTTAAATGTGCAGGAGCTTCCAAGATCTGTTTCAAGATGGATTATGGATAGTGGAGCTTCTCGGCACATGACAGGGAAGACAGCTTTGCTGTATGATGTTAGAAATTTCAATAGAGGTTATGTAGGTTTTGCTTGTAATCAAGGAGGTAGAATAGTTGGTGAAGGAACGTTATCCAATGGGATTGTAACGTTTGAGAGAGTGAATTACATTGTTGAGCTTGAGAATAATCTGCTTAGTATCTCGCAGATCTGTGATAGGATGTATACTACGCACTTCACAGACAAAGAATGTTTGATCTTGAAACCAGGATTTGTTATCCCTGAAGAATGGATTATCATGAGGGCACCAAGAGTCAATGATCTGTACGTGTTGGATATGAGTGTAGCAACTACAACCACGGGTCAGGCTCATTGTTTTGTGTCTAGAGCAACGGAGAAAGAATCACAGTTGTGGCACCGCAAGATGGGGCATATACATCTGAGGAAAATGAATCATCTGGTGCACAATGATTTAGTTACGGGTGTTCACATTAAAGGTTTTCATCTGGAAGGGAGTGCATTAGCTCTGTCAAAGGCAAGCAGAAGAAAAAGTCACACCCTAAAAAGCAAGTCAATTCAGTTTCAAGACCTTTGGGGAGACTTCACATGGATCTTTTTGGTCCTGTGAATGTCAAAAGTATTACAGGAGATCTCTACTGTCTTGTGGTTACTGATGATTATTCCAGATTTTCGTGGGTATCATTCTTGAAGTCAAAAGATGAAACGTTTGAAAGTTTGATGGCGTTGTTCAGAAAAATTGAAAATCTGTACCAAAGGCGTATCAAAAGACTCAGAAGTGATAATGGTACTGAATTCAAGAACAGCAAGATGGAAGAATTTTGTGATGAAAGAGGTATATTGCATGAGTTTAGTGCTCCATACACTCCACAACAGAATGGAGTTGCAGAACGTAAAAACAGGACACTAATCGAAACGTCTAGAACAATGCTTGCTGATTCAAAGCTACCTGTAATTTTTTGGGCAGAAGCAGTTTCCACCGCATGCTATACGCTCAACCGGGTTCTAACAGTCAAGAAATTCAACAAGACATGTTTTGAGCTAATCAACAACCGCAAACCAAACCTAAAGTATCTTGAACCGTTTGGGTCTCCCTGTACAGTTCTTGAGACTTCTGGTAAGTTTGGTCCAAAGAGCATCGAGGGAATATTTGTGGGTTATTCAAGTCCCATGAAACGAGTCTTTGTTCCAAGCTTGAAGCGGATAATTGAAGCACCGAATGTTGAGTGTCAAGGCTATATAATGCCACCACAAAATCCCGGTGATTCATGGCGTTTTCACTATGATACTTTATGGGATTCGTTTGACATGAGAGAAGAGGAAGAACACGATTTCTTTGATGAGTTGGATATTCTGAGAGAGTATGAGTCATCAGGAGAAAGATTTCCACCTGAGTATTCTAGGCGACCTCGACAAACTTCAAATGACGATGAAGCAGGTCCAAGCAATGCTGGAGAACATGATGATATTCAAAAAATTGAAGTTGCTCCTGATAATCAGATGGCACAAGATGATAATCAAGAATCTGAGAACATGCCAATATTTGATCATGGTGATTCAGATTCTGAGGGGGAGCAAATTCAGATTTCAGGTCAAACAAACCCAGTCAGTGAAAAAGTTGCAAATCAGAATGTTACCAATCTGGAGAGCGATGTAGATGTTCCAAGCGAAGTGATGCCAAGAACTCTTTCATACCATCCAGAGGATTTGATCATAGGAGAATTGCAATCAGGCGTTCGTACTAGACGTCAAATTGACCAAGGGCTTACTTGCTTTTTATTCTACAGTTGCTTCTTTACAAACTGATTTTTCACATAGTTGTTTTATTTCGCAGATCAAATCAAGAACATACAAAGAGGCGTTAACTGAAGATTCTTGTGTCAATGCTATGCAAGAAGAGTTAAGTCAGTTCGAGAAGTTAGGAGTGTGGAAGTTGGTAGATTTACCGGACGGTCACAGGAAAATTAACACAAAATGGGTATTTAAATGCAAGAGAGATGATCTAGGAGTTGTTGTTCGAAACAAAGCTCGACTCGTGGTCCAGGGCTTTAGTCAACAGGAGGGTATTGATTTTACAGAAGTTTATGCTCCTGTGGCTCGACTAGAAGCAATTAGGATCTTTCTGGCATTTGCATCGTGGAAAAACTTCAAAGTCTTTCAGTTAGATGTTAAATCGGCGTTTCTTTATGGGAAGGTTAAAGAGGAGGTATATGTCGGACAGCCACCGGGCTTCTCCGATCCAATCCACAAAAACAAGGTTTATTTGCTGGATAAAGCGCTGTATGGTTTACACCAGGCCCCGAGAGCTTGGTACGAGACATTGTCTCAACACCTACTAGCCAACAGCTTCATCAGAGGAAAAGTGGATGCCACTCTCTTCACCAAAGAGGTCGACGAACATCTTCTGATCGTTCAGATTTACGTGGACGACATAATATTTGGGTCAACAAATGAGAATCTGTGCAAAGATTTTGAATCAGTTATGAAGCAAAAGTTTGAAATATCATCGATGGGGGAGATGAAATTTTTCTTAGGACTTCAAGTTGAACAACTACCTGAGGGAATTTTCATACACCAGATGAAGTATGTTCATGATATCTTAGAGAAATTTGGGATGTCAGGTTCTACTCCAACTTCAACCCCTCTAGCGACTAATCATGGGATAAACCCAAATCTCACCGGAGACAGGGTAGATGAAACGATGTATCGTTCCATGATAGGATCGTTGATGTACTTAACTGCTTCAAGACCCGATATCATGTACCCAACGTGCCTCGCAGCAAGATTTCAATCTAACCCGAGAGCTTCACACATGATTATTGTGAAGAGGATATTACGCTACCTGAAGGGAACTCCATCATTGGGGTTGTGGTATCCAAGAAAAGGCGATTTCACGCTTGAAGGGTATTCCGATTCCAGTTTCGGATGCTGCAAAGTAAACGCTAAATCAACAACGGCGGGTTGTCAGTTTTTCAGACCTCGTTTGGTCACCTGGCAATGCAAGAAGCAGACCTCTGTGGCTCTATCCACATGTTAAGCTGAGTATGTATCTGCTAGCAGTTGCTGCTCTCAGATCTTGTGGATCCAGCAATAAATGCGCGACTACGGTTTGCAATTTCTTAACACTCCTATCTTTGTTGATAATGAGGCCGCGATAAGTATAACGAAAAATCCTGTTCATCACGCTAAAACAAAACACATAGAAATTCGTCATCACTTCATTCGAGATTGCTTCGAGAAGAAGTTGATACGAATTGAGAAAATCCACACTGACGAACAGAAAGCTGATTTACATACCAAAGCTTTTGACAAAACTTGTTTTAAATATCTTTTAAAACTAAATGGTATGAAGCTTCTCTCGTTGTCGGATGGAATTATTGGCGTTGATGAGGATAACATTGTAGATGATGATGTTGAGAAACAATCTGCAATGGTTTGTCAATTTTTTACTTGTTTTGGTATTTAGGGGGAGTAGATATATTTTCAGGAAATACAAAAACAGTAAAAAATTCAAAAATCCAAAAACATGAGAAAATTTCAGAATCCAAAAACTATAGAAAATTGAAAAAGAGCTTGTGTAAAAAGGGAAAATGATAGTACATCGGCTTGACAGTTACGGTATGCTAAAGATTTGTAAAGTTTAATAGTGTTAAACAGTCTCGCTGATGATGTGCCGATAGGTTTTTACACATTTAGTAGGTTTGTTCGGGATATAAACATAAAAATTCAAACTTGCTTATTTCGTGGGGAACACTACTTGGATATATAGGTAACCCCTGAAATCTCGTTTGAAAGGTCCCTCTTTCTGAAATACTAGGTCTTTATACTCAGTGATATCTAGGGTATTATCCTGGGACTTCTGATTTTGCGGAAGCAATGGCCTAGTCCCCGTATAATACTTTCTGCTTGCTTGAAACATAGCATCGCCCTTAGCATAAAAAATGATGAATCATTGAAAAATGTTAATCATGTGCTGTTGTAAAAAAGATTCTCTAAAGGGAACACACCTTAAGTCGAACCGTCATCTCTCTGCTGAACGGAAGTTCTGACCTGAGCTCTCACGGTTTTGCATCTAACCCTTTACAGATATCATCTGTGGTATACTCACCTGTAAGACTGAATATTGGGATCTGGATACGGGAGTATATTCAAGAGGTGGGACACATGAATGAGTTTAAGTTCTTAATTCATCTAATTCGTATCCTGAACAGATTGAATATTATGGGAGAATTTAAGTGGATCAGCATATCGACAATCTAAGTGAATTATTTAATTCTGAGTATGAAATTAAAGCTTAACGGTACTAGTGACTTGTCTGATAGCTGATATGATTCCCTAACACGCTCACCAAAAATATGTTTGTAAATAGTTTACTTTCATTACATTCTGCATTTTAATTTCTGTAATTCATTTTCTAGTTTAGAAACTTTATTGAAAATCCAAAAAGATTTTTCATTTCTGCTTTATTTTTCGACAAAACCAAAGTGGAGAGTTGATCATCAGATTCAGAACGTTGGAGCAGATGCAGAAAGATTCTAGCTGGATGATGAGTTGGGAGCTTCATATTTTAAACTTGAGAAGTTGGAAAGTTAAAACAAGTTCATTAACTTGAAGCTTGTAATTTTCAGAAAATGTTTGAAAAAGTCTGAACAAAAATCAGTTTGTTTTGTCACAAGATCAACCAAGGTCATTAAGTTGGACTTGGTAGATAAATTGAGTAATCAGGGTCATTAATTTGGACCTGAATACTTGAGTGGATTTCTAAAACTGATGAACAGTTGAAAATTTTTTAAGTTTGTATAGATTGTAATGTTATATGTTTGAGAAATAGGAAACAGGAGTTATGATTCCCATGGTAAAGAAATTCTTAAAGTTTGAACCAGAATTCAAGTCCCAGCTTATCGAGAAGGGGAGTCTGTGAAAGGGGGAGTCAGAATTCTGGATCAATATTCAAAGGGGAGATTGAAGATAGAAGATTGAAGGAAGCTTTTACAATGTCAAGACAATTTGGAAAGAGATAAAGACTAAAGACTCGACGCTGAAGACTTCGTCAACATCCAAGGGGGAGTCTGTTGGTGCATCTAATGTCTGTTAACTTCGTCTTAATCGAGTCTTATGTCTAGATAGGATAAACGAGCACACAACAGGGTTAAAATTAGGGTTTTTATATGATAAAGTAGGTAATTCCGCTTGAAATGGGATATGGCAGTTTCAAGCGAAATCAACACATGTAATTCCGCTTGAAACGACCTGTGACATGTTCAAGCAGAATCACCAACATTATATATAAGTGATGTATGTGTTCATTTGGAGCGGAATCAGGTCATATGTTCTGAGTCGAGGTGCTTCTGTTTGTCATTTGAACGTGTAAAAGCTCAGGATTGATCAATAAAGAGATAATTAGGAAGGAACAAGCTGTGTTGACATCTTTTACATTGATTCTGCCTTTTTACTTGATGATGAACTACTCATACTGACTATTTAGGGTCACACGACGATTCAACAAGTAGAAGCTGAGAAAGCAGAAGTTGAAGAAAATTCAACAAAGGAAGCTGAGGGACAGAAAGCTGAAATAGAATCTGAAGAACCAGTGGTTGAAAACATTATTGAGAAAATCGTTGAAGTTAAGAAAATTGCCGAGGTTGAAAAGATAATTGAAAAAGTGGTTGAAGTTGAAAAACCATGTTTGAAGTGTTTAGAATCTTGCAAAGCTTGTCAGGAGAAAGATAAGAAGATTGCTGAATTAGAGAAGATTAAAGAAGATTTACTGTCTGATGTGAAGTATGTGAAGGAATCATATGATGTGCTGAACAAAACAGTTGATAGTCTGAAAAGAATGAATTTAGAAATTGAAAATGCATTGACAAATATGAACTCGACATTAATGATGAAGCAGAAGGTCATCAATGAGTATATTGAAGACTGTGCTAAGCTGAAGCAGGATTTAGAGCTTGAGAAGATTGAGAGTGAAAGGATTAAACGATTACTATTGAGCTATACAACATGTGATTATTTGATTGACAGAGTTTATCCTACTATTGCAGGTCTTGAAGCATTCAAGGAGGAAAAGACTGAAGATACTGATACTGGTAAGAAACAAAGTGTCAAGTATAACAGATGTCCGCCCCCGATCTATGAAAGTTATTCTCCCAGAAAGCCAAATGAGGAACGTGTAAATAAGGCTCTCAACATCAAGTTAAAGTCTGAAATCATTGATGAATTACCAGACAATATTGATGTCACATTCACAGCGTCTGACACTGATCATGAGTCTGAATTGTTAAAGAAAGTGGTCGATCAGGTGTTGGCTATGGATGAAGAGTCAAAACCGGAGTCTAAATCTGAAAGTTCGAGTTCGTCAGAAAAGAGTCCGAGTTCACCAGTCAAGCGGGTTTACAACAAAGAATTCTTGTTATCAAAATCTAATTTGAATGATGGATCAATCAAAGTAGCTTACACTTTGAATGATTCAGACAAATTATATTCTGATGAGGAATTTCCAATAAGAAGTGTCAAAACTGAAATGATCAAACAGGTTTTCAAATTAACAGAAATTAACATTTCTGAAATAAAAAATTTAAATCTTGATGGAAAACCTAATAAGTACACTTCTTCAAGAATTCAACAAAGAGTAAACAAGAAAATGGGTTACGGTTCTGGTTATGGTTTTCAAAAGAAACCAAATCATAACAGTAATTTCAAAAAGAAAGGTCTTGGTTTTAGTTCTTCAGAAAATTATAAAAATGAGAAAAATTATAAACCAAAAACAAAATTTGTTGCAGGAGGAAGGTCTAATGAAGAGCAGAAGAAACCATTCTGGAAACAGTCAAATCAAGAGTTTCTTGCGGAAATAAAGAAGAATGTGAAGAAATTTGCTCCAAGAGTTGACAGAAGAACTTGTTTTAAGTGTCAAAAAGCAGGACACATTGCTTGGAATTGCAACGAGTCCAATTATACAAAACAGGGAGTTTCTTCTAACTCTGAAATGAGAAGAAAATATGTTGACAAATCAGAACAATTAAAAGAAAAGGTTAAAGTGTTTGAAAAGTCGACTTCTGAAGTTGGTGAAAATTCAAAACGTTTTTACAAAATAAAAGTCGATGAAAACAAACAAAAATGGGTTGTTAAATCTGATTCAAGTTCTGACAATGAATCTGATTCCATAAAATCAGAGGAGTCATCTGTTAAGAAGAAGAATGAGAATACAAAAGGAAGACAAAAGCATACTTTTTCCAACATTAGTACTAAAAAAGGGTTAGTTTTAAGCCACAATTGATGTAATTTATATGTTGCACTTTGTGCACATCAATCATCATCTAGACATACTAGATCATGTTCAAGAACATGAACTAGTAAGATGTAAATGCTAGAAAGATGAAGGATGATGAAACCATCCACCCATGAACTTGAAACTTGAATAAATATAATTTTTCTTAAAAAATAAGGTTATAAACTTGTAGATTACAAGTGGTTTTTCGGAAGAACCAAGTGAAAAATACTAGTTTTGTTAAAACCCGGATCTTGTATGAATTAAAAGCATTTTTAGTAAGTAAACAAGTGTGTGAACACTTGTGTAACAAGAAAATTTAACAAGGAAATATTTTTGTAAATCATGACTAGAAGTTGTGAAACTTCAAATTCTTTAAAAATAAAGTTTTCAAGAAACTAATCTTATTTTTAAAGATAACAAGACCTACTAAATGTGTTAGTGACTTACTACATATTTTACAAAACTTTCAAGTTCATTAGTTTATGATTTAGTCTTATTTTTGTCAAGATTAGCGATTAAATATTGTATGTTGTTGATTGTTAAATTGTTTGATTGATTTTACAAAAGAAAATGATATGCTAAAAGCATGGACACCTCCATTTACAGAGGAAACTCTGGCGAAATTACTTGTCTAGGAGACTAGGAGAATTACTTGTTTGCTTTATGGTGACTTACATGTTTATTTGTGTTACAGACATCATGCCATCATCATCAGACACAGGAGTTTCGGACACCCTGGATCCTATGGCAGTTGTGTCCGATGACGAGATTCCGTCAGAGCGAGAGGTCTACACATCAGACACCACCAGCACTGATGACGACGATTTTCAGCCCTTCGCGCTGCCTGACGTCGGAGTTGAGCCTGCTGATGGCCTTCCCGCCGGGGATTTACCACTTGCGGTGATCCCTGCTCCTATACCGCTTGCTGCTTTTCCAGTCGTGGACATGCCACTCGATCTTGTTTCTGACGTCGACATCGATCTGTTTGAGGAGGACCCACCTGAGGTTGACCATGAGGGAGGGGCCCCTATTGTTGCTGATGTCATTCTACCCATTGCTGAGGCCCCAGCAGAGGAGCTTCCTGTTGATTCACCTGTCCCAGATTCCTTTGAGTCTGTGGCATCTGCGTCCTTGCACACTCAGGGAGTGCAGCATCACTCATCTGACGCCGACCCGGACATGGCGTTGTCAGCTGTACCCGGTCCCTCATGTGAGTTCGAGTTTGATCACGATGTTGATGATGATTTTGATCCTGTCTTTCCCCCTGATTTGATCCTGATCAGGAGATCGAGTTCATTCACTTGGATCAGCCCTTAGAGGCGCCTGTAGCTTCTATCGAGCCGTTGTTTGATGTTCCCGCTGATTTTGATATGGATCTTGTTGATCCTGAGCCCGTCATGGCCCCTGAGCCAGTCGTTGCTCCTGATCCTGCATTAGAGCATGACCCTGTTCATGACGACGCTCCCGCCATTGCACTACTTGTTGATGATATACCCATTGCTGATCATCTCGTTGTTGCTCCACCGTTGGTGGATAATCCTGTTGTTGATGCTCCATTACCTAATCCCATGCCGGTACTATTTGACCGTGCACCTTTTGTTGCTCATATAGATCCACGTTACGCCGACACCCACAACGGGTGGATTGATGACGATGACGATTACCCACCATTTGTGCGACCTGTCACTCCCCCAGTAGCACCCATTTCGGCACCCACTGGTATCCCACTGTTTCCTCCACACACCACAGATGCTTATCGCACTGATCTCCCTATTACGTTCCTTCAAGACATACCGCCACCGCATCCTGGAGAGGGGTCATCTAGGCAGCCGCCTGTTCCTGTTCCACCCATGCTGTCATCACCTTTTCCACTCACATCTTAGTTTCCTCCTGTTGCACCACCTACTGCACCATCTTTCACTCCATCTAGCGAGCCATTTCTATGGACTACGCCCCTATCATGCCACTATCTGATCCGTATCACCTATACCATGTTGGGTACTCTACGGAGGACATACTTACATCTTTGATGATACAGCATGAGGCATTGACACGTCGTATACAGGAGTTGGAGAGAGCTCCACGACCACCTTGCCATTTTCAGACCCCATTTGCAGCACCACACACTCCTCGTCCACTTTCGCCTGATTCAGACGTCCGTTTCTTGACTTCTGAGCAGCAGATAGCATATTTGTTGCGCGTCTGTCGCGCTCTAGAGGAGGATTGGTTACATATGCGTTGTCTGTATTACTCTTTTTTTCCTCCTCCTCCTCCTCCGCCATCAGCATAGGCATTTTGATTCGACGCAGGTAGACTTTTGGTGAGAAGACCGCGATTGTGCAGACTATACAGCTTTTGGAAGACCGCATTTTGATGACATGACTTTTGATGTTTAGCTTTTGATTGTTGTAGTTGACTAGACAGTTTAGACAAGGGTGATGTGGCCCTTAGTCACTTTTGATGTACGACACAGTTACAAAACTTGTAAACATTGTATTGTGGTCTTGATTTATGATAGTGCAATCGCAGTATTCTCATTATATATGTTGTTGGATTGATTGTTTCAATTTATAACATGAGATGTTATGTGCTTGATGAATGTTATTACGTACGTATACTATTTACTTACTATGACCTGACCAACGTGAAACATCTTTTAGAAGATGCCTCCAAGACGTGATCCGCGCATGCCTACTAATGAGGCAGAACTTCAAGGGATCATTGCTGCAGCTATCGCACAATACGCTGCCTCTCATGCGGAAACAAGTGGAAATATCTCGCATAACCACAGCAATAACAATCCATCCAATCGTAATGTTAAGTCGTTTGAGATATACTATGATACATTTGGATATTCATAGCACGTTCGCTAATACCATTTGTAAATTCTAACGTATGTGCAGGGTGCACTTACAAGCAATTTCTCGATTGCAAGCCCGTGAATTTCGACGGCACAGGAGGTGCTGTTGCGTTTGTTAGATGGGCTGAGAAGACTGAGTATGTTCTTAGAATGAGCAAGTGTGCTCCCGAGCAAAAAGTGACCTATATTTCAGGGCTGTTTCTGGATGGAGCCCTATCCTGGTGGAATTTGCAAGTGCAAACTTTGGGTGAAGCTGCTGCTTATGCGATGTCATGGAATGAGCTGAAGGAGCTCATGAGAAGGAAGTACCGCTCACGTGCCGAAATTCAGAAGCTGGAGACTGAGTTCTGGCACCTAAATATGGAACGTCCCAAGATTGCTGAGTATGTTCAGAGATTCCACGATTTGTCCCATGTAGTGCCATACATGGTCACACCGGAGTTCAAATGAATTGAGCGCTTTATCTGGGGATTGGCACCTCAGATCATGAGTATGGTTACAACGTCCAAGCCTGCAACAATCACAGAAGCCATTGATCTCAGTGTGGCTCTTACTGAGGAAGCCATTCGATTGAACAAGTTCTCGAATTCTGAACCGAAGAAGAAAGAGACTCACGTGGAGTCGTCTGGTGATAACAAAAGGAAATTCTCGAACTTCAAGCAAGGTACAAGCAATGCGAACAAGAAGGGTGAATCAAGCACACCGGCCAGAGCTGCAACCGGTGTTGAGAATAAAGGAAAGGGTTATATGGGTACTCTGCCCAAGTGTAATACGTGCCAGCGCCATCATACTGGCCAATGCAGATTGAGGAAGTGTGAATCATGTGGAAGGAACGGCCACACGAAGGATATGTGTTAGGCCGGAACTGGTGCTGGGCGTACTGGTAATCGAGGTTATGGGAATGGTAATGGAAATCGCCAGCAGGGAGGAAACGGCGGAAATGGAAACCGGGGAAGCGTTGCGAATCAAGCTGGGAATGGAAATCGCAACCAAAACAACACTCAAGCAGGAAACGGAGGTGGTAATGGTCAAGGACCCGGATGTTTTAATTGTGGAGAAGTTGGGCACTTTAATAAGGAATGCCCAAAGCTGAACCAAGCCCGTGGAAGAGTGTTTAACATCGGAGCAAGGGAAGCGCGCCACGATCCCAACGTTGTCACTGGTACGTTCCCTATAAATCAACGCTTTGCATCTGTTCTGTTTGATACTGGTGCCGACTATAGCTTTGTGTCATTAGAATTTAAGAGTATGCTTGGGTTAACTGCTAGTAAGTTAGATGTTCCGTACCCAATTGAACTGGCTAATGGAAAGCTAGTTGAAGCCAATGAAGTTGTCAGAGGATGTGTAATTGGACTGGGAGAACGCGAGTTCACTTTGGATCTACTACCAGTCAAGTTGGGAAGCTTCGACGTGGTAGTAGGGATGGATTGGTTGTCAAGTAACAAAGCCGAGATTGTTTGTCACGAAAAGACCATTCACATCCCAATAGAAGATGGAGAAACGATCGTGGTTCATGGAGAGAAGCGCGATACGCCTCTGAGAATCATTAGCTGTCTGAAGGCTAGGAAGTGTTTATAGAAGGGATGTGTTGCCTTCTTGGCACACATCGTGGATAAAGAAGCTGCTGAGCCGAAGATCGAAGACATCCCAGTAGTAAAGGAATATCCTGAAGTCTTCCCACAAGACTTGCCAGGATTGCCACCTCAAAGGCAAGTTGAGTTCCACATTGACTTAGTTCCAGGCGCCGCGCCTGTGGCTAAGGCACCCTACCGGCTTGCACCTTCGGAGATGCAGGAGTTGGCGACGCAACTCAAGGAGCTGTTAGACAAGGGATTCATCAGACCAAGCTTCTCACCTTGGGGAGCTCCAGTTTTGTTTGTTAAGAAGAAGGATGGTAGTTTTCGTATGTATATCGACTACCGAGAACTGAACAAGTTGACAATCAAGAATAGATATCCTCTGCCAAGAATTGATGACCTATTTGATTAGCTGCAAGGCTCAAGTTTCTACTCAAAGATCGATTTGTGATAAGGTTATCTTCAGTTGAGAATTCAAGAGGAAAGTATTCCTAAAACTGCTTTTAGAACTCGATATGGACATTACGAGTTTCTGGTGATGCCGTTTGGGTTGACAAACGCGCCAGCTGTTTTTATGGATTTAATGAACAGAGTTTGTAAGCCGTACCTCGACAAGTTCGTGATTGTGTTCATCGATGATATTTTGATCTACTCAAAGACGAAGGATGAGCACGAACAACATTTAAGAGCTATTTTGGAGCTACTTAAAAAGGAAAAGTTGTATGCCAAGTTCTCGAAGTGCGAGTTCTGGTTGCGGGAAGTCCAATTTCTTGGACATGTGGTTAATGGAGATGGAATCCACGTGGATCCCACAAAGAACGAAGCGATAAAGAATTAGGAGACTCCAAAGACACCAACCGAGATTCGACAATTCTTAGGTTTGGCTGGTTACTATCGAAGGTTCATTAAGGATTTCTCAAAAATCGCTCAACCTTTGACTTCCCTCACGCAGAAGGATAAGAAGTTTGATTGGGGAATCAAACAGGAAGAAGCGTTTCAGTTGCTGAAGGACAAGCTTTGTAATGCGCCGATCTTATCACTACCAGAAGGAACGGATGATTTCGTGGTATATTGTGAAGCCTCACGTCAAGGTTTGGGTTGCTTGTTGATGCAACGACAGAAAGTTATAGCTTACACTTCTCGCCAATTGAAGGTTCATGAGAAGAATTATACCACGCATGACTTGGAGTTAGGCGAAGTGGTATTCGCGTTGAAAATTTGGAGACATTTTTTGTATGGTACGCGATGTACAATCTTCACTGTTCATAAGAGCCTGCAACACATATTTGACCAGAAGGAGCTAAACATGAGACAAAGATGCTGGGTTGAGCTGTTGAACGACTACGACTGTGAGATCAAGTATCATCCAGGGAAGGTGAATGTGGTCGCTGATGCCCTAAGTCGAAAGGAAAGGATCAAGCCCATAAGGGTTAGGGCTTTGGAAATGATTGTCCAGACGGATCTCTCACTGCGCATTCGTGCCGCGCAGATAGAAGCTATGAAAGAAAGAAATATTGAGGAAGAATATCTCCGTGGGATGGAGAAGCAGTTGGTAGCAAACGAGGAAGGAACTTTATGTTTCATGAAACGAATTTGGGTTCCTCTGTTTGGTGGATTAAGAAAGGTTATTTTCGATGAAGCTCACAAATCACGGTACTCAATTCATCCCGAAGCGATAAGATGTACCAAGATCTTAAGGATTTCTACTGGTGGCCTAGGATGAAAGGCGATGTTGCAGTTTATGTTAGCAAGTGTTTAACGTGCGCCAAGGTAAAAGCCGAATACAAGAAGCCTTCAGGACTTCTGCAGCAACCTGAAATACCCAAATGGAAATGGGAACAGATTTCGATGGATTTCATAACAAAGCTGCCAAGAATGCCCAAAGGTCACGATACTATTTGGGTAATAGTAGACCGGTTGACGAAATCTGCGCACTTCTTGCCAATCAGAGAGAAAGATAACACGAGCAAATTAGCTGAGATATACATGAGAGAGATCGTTGCACGTCATGGAGTGCCTCTCTCAATCATCTCTGATAGAGACGGGAGATTTGTGTCAAGGATTTGGCAATCCTTCCAAGAAGCATTTGGATCTCAGTTGAACCGGAGTACAACTTTTCACCCACAAACGGATGGACAAAGTGAACGAACGATTCAGACTTTAGAAGATATGCTACGAGCTTGCGTTATGGATTTAGGTGGAAGTTGGGATACACACCTACCATTGGTCGAATTTTCATACAATAACAGTTATCACGCAAGTATTCAAGCCGCACCGTTCGAAGCTCTTTATGGACGCAAATGTCGATCATCGATCTGTTGGGCTGACGCAGGTGATAGACAGTTAGTTGGTCCGAAAGTGGTCCAGGAAACCACAGACAAGATTTCATAGATCCGAGAACGCATCAAGGCGGCTCGCGATCGACAAAAGTGTTATGCAGACCGAAGAAGGAAACCTCTGGAGTTTGAGGTAGGAGACATGGTTCTGTTAAAGGTTACACCCTGGAAGGGTGTGGCACGCTTTGGAAACCGTGGTAAGTTGAATCCGCGCTACATTGGTCCATTCAAGATTTTAGAAAGGATTGGTTTGGTAGCATATAAGTTGGACTTACCTGCTGAACTCAATGGTGTTCACGATACATTCCATGTATCAAACCTGAAGAAGAGTCCGACTCAAGAAACTGTTGTCATTCCTACTGACGAAATTCATATTGACGACACGCTCCACTTTGTTGAAGAATCCGTTGAGGTTACGGATTGGAAGATAAACAAAACACGCAGGAGTAGTGTCAAGCTTGTCAAAGCTCGATGGAATGCAAGACATGGTTCAAAATTCACATGGGAACGTGAGGATCGTATGAAGGAGAAATACCCCCATTTATTTCCAAAGACCCCTGCAACTAGAAGCAGAGCCTAAAATTTAAGGACGAATTTTTCTTAACGGGGGGAGAATGTGACAACCCTCACAAATCCAGGTATCCGTACAAATTAATTAATATTTAATTAGTGCTTAATCACTGTGCTTGATTACAATTATGGATAAACTGCTTTCTGTTTTCTGATACATACATACTCATGCATCACCTTTTATACTGTCACTTTATTATTTACACACAAACATTAGTGACAACCTTGATGCACAAAGCACAGTTAGCACAGTGAGCGGATAACCCAGTAAACATGCTGACATTGCCAGCACTAGACAGACATTGTTTCTAAGGCCAGTATGAGCCAGGAATGGAATACAACACTAGTAGGGAGTGTAGGGAGGTGAGGATCATAAAACTGCGTCACTAGGTGATAGTTATAGTGCCTGAAAGTGCCTAAAACATACTTAAAGTGCATAATTCTGCACTAAATACCAAAAATTCAGCATTTAACAATGCTAGTAAAGTGCAAAAACTTGGCAAAATAGTCCTAGACACTTTCCAAAGTGTTGGAAATTTAATGTGTCACTAAAAACAATATAAAAGACACTTTATAGCTTTATTTACCACTTTAACAGATCAATAACCAACCGAACAACCGGACTTTACCCGGAACATAAAAATATTGCCAAACACATTGTTTTTAATTTTCTGAGCTAGTTAGGGTCCCCGAACACCCTAACACACTTCATATTAGATAACACACTAATATCCTAACTAAAATCCTAACTAAGTTCCTAACTAATTAGTAACCAAGGATTACATTCCAACCCCATACCCCCCCCCCCCCACTTCGACGGTTACAAAGGGTGGGACACCCCTTGCTTTCTTTTGAATATTTAATAGTTAATGTTGGTCATTAGGGAGCACTTTATATGTTGGACAAAGAACAAACATGGTTTATAAATAAGACTTCCATCTTCATTACATCAAACACTCAACCAACAAACTCTCTCCTTCCCTCCTCCATCACTTACGGCCGCCACCACCACACCACCCTACAACCACCTTCAAGCCACTTTCAAGCATTATTCATACACACAAAGGTGCAAGGAGTCCTACAAACAAGCTTGGTGCACTCGGAAGTTCAAGGACCATTCTAGTTTTCTTTTATCCACCACTTTTACGCCTTCTTCCTCCCCTAGCCTTGTGCTAGTAGTAAGTGCTCTAAAACATCATCTTGTTCTTGTATTTGGTGGTTAATAGATGATAGAATGATAAAAAGTTAAGAAACTGTAAAGAACATGAACAAGTCTTAAACATAAAGGGATAAAGGGTGGATAAAGAGAAGATATATGGGTAAATCATGTAGATCTTGTGTAGTTATGATTATTTGATGTTGGTTGTTAGTAGAAGTAGGATGGATCATCATCTAGACATGCTAGATCATGTTCAAGAACATGAACTAGTAAGATGTAAATGCTAGAAATATGAAGGATGATGAAACCATCCACCCATGAACTTGAAACTTGAATAAATATAATTTTTCTTGAAAAATAAGGTTATAAACTTGTAGATCTAAAGATCTACAAGTGGTTTTTCGGAAGAACCAAGTGAAAAATACTAGTTTTGTTAAAACCCGGATCTTGTATGAATTAAAAGCATTTTTAGTAAGTAAACAAGTGTGTGAACACTTGTGTAACAAGAAAATTTAACAAGGAAATATTTTTGTAAATCATGACTAGAAGTTGTGAAACTTCAAATTCTTTAAAATAAAGTTTTCAAGAAACTAATCTTATTTTTAAAGATAACAAGACCTACCAAATGTGTTAGTGACTTACTACATATTTTACAAAACTTTCAAGTTCATGAGTTTATGATTTAGTCCTATTTTTTTCTAGATTAGTGATTAAATTATGTTGTTGATTGTTAAATTGTTTGATTGATTTTACAAAAGAAAATGATATGCTAAAAGCATGGACACCTCCATTTACAGAGGAAACTCTGGCGAAATTTTTCTAGAAATATAACACTTAGAAATATTTTTAACAAGCGTTTACAAATATATTTTAACTTGGTTTTCAAAATAAACATCGCCATGATTTTTATTACAAAAATACCAAGTACCGGAGGTGGATTTTCGTAAATAAAACTTGTTAAATATATATTTAGAATATATATTTTATAATAAAACACTTGTGCGATTACCTGATTATTATGTGAACTAGATATATTATTTTTAGGGTAAAAATAATATAACTTGAAAATACCCTGAAATTACGACTCCAAAATAATACCAACGCTCTCACAAAATAATTATTGTTACAAGGCAAACTTTAAAACGTAACTTATGTATTTTTCGGAAAACTACTCTTACACGTATATTTTGATAAAGTATGATTTTGGAAAATGTATGAAGTAAAATATAATATTTTTGGGAACAATATATATATATTGGAAATTTAAAACATTTTTGACAAGTGATTAAAATATATTTTTTCAAGTGAGACTTAAAAATATATTTTCGGAATTATAAAGCGTACATGTATTATTACCCCCATCCTTGGGAAGGAAATACGAATATAAAATAATTAAGAAGTGTGAACACGAAATAGTTGTCTAACTATTTCCCAAAAACGTTAAACCTTAAGCCAAGGCACGGCCCATCCGTCTAATAGGAATTAGTACGTGTAGGTCGTCACGCAGCGGATTGAGTTGGAGTTTGGCGTTTCTGGATACGCACTTCTGTGAGTTCATGTCCCCCTTTTCTCTTTACTGTTTTCAGTTTTATACTTCGGGGGTGAAATACATGCGAAAACTATTACAAACATTTATTACATGGTATGGTTAGCGTAGGGAGGGTTTATACTACTAGATCATGTGAGGGGTGGGTACAACACTTGAGGCCATTAATCCTCGTTGTAGGACCGAGGGACACAAGAGTGATAGATCTATTTGGGTGTAGCGAGCCCACACCCGTGAGGCCAGGGGCGGCCCATAGAGGTGACTGTGTCTTACAGCCGAAGCCCGGTACAAATTTGCTAGGTTTGAGTTTCCCTGCACTTTCTCACACATACAAGTGGCTTTGCAACCCATTGGTGATCTCTTTTTCCTTATTGCTACATACCAGGGACTTTTATACATACTTTAAAGGTTCATTCATACTCACTTTTACATGAACTCGCTCAACTTTTTGTTGATTTTTCAAACTACATGTGTTTCAGGGAATTAGTGGATCTGGCACGGTATGCTCATGTCAAGCTGCGTAAGAATAATGATGTCATCCGAGTTTAGGAAGTGTGATCTTTGCCTGGATGGGTCACAAGTCTTAAACTGTGTTTTTAGTTTCTGTTATGTTGTCGAATTTGTTTTCATTTTGTCATGGTTGTAATTGGTTTGTTGTGTCAACTTTTTAAAACAATGTTGTCGTATTCTACATTTAAAAACTTGATGAATGGATGAACATCATGGTTTTACTTTCATATAGCATTGTTGTGATTATGCTATGGTATTAAGAAGTCACACCAAATAAACCCACGCTTCCGTAAAGCCAGGGTGTGACAGATTGTTCTTTAAAAATTAATCAGGGGCATTAAATTGTACTTGATAAATCTTTCCTACAATTGGTTGAAAGAGGTTTTGATTAAATAAGTGAACTTATAAGTGGTAAATCAAGGTCATTAAATTGAACTTGATTTAATAATCATTCAAATGGTTTGAAAAAACAAAGTGATGAAGTTGATCCCCATCCTATAAGTGATAACAACAAAACTTATTTTTCGGAAAAACCATTTTGATTAAAACAAACTTAAGTGTTTTGAAATCATGATGGGAAAATGATTTGTTGTGAGGGGGAGTTCTGATTGTTTATGCCAAGTGGATTGAGATTTGTAGCAATTCATAACAGTTGTCATTTTCTGTACAGTTTATTTTCAAATTTTCCCCAGAAAATCAAAATTGAGATATATTTTGATTTTTGGGGGAGTAAAAATTTTAGAAAAATTTCGAAGATTTGAAAAATACAAAAACATGATAAAACCAGCAAAAGCCAAAACATTGAAAAATTCAAAAAGAGTTTGGTTGTGAAAAGAGGAAATGATAGTACATCAGTGGACTATCACAACACGCTAAAGATTTGGAAGGTCAAAAAGTGATAAATGATCTCACTGCGGATATGTCAGTAGGTTTTTACTCATTTAGTAGATTGTTTTCAAGATATAAACATAAATACGAATGCTTACTTATCTCGTGGGAAACATCTCTAGGATATATGGGTAACCCCTGAAATCTTGTTTGAAATATTTTCTGTTTCTGACATACTAGGTCTTTGTGCGTGGTGATATCTGGGGTATTATACCAGGACTTCTGATTTTGCGGAAGCAATAGCCTAGTCCTCGTATAATACTTTGCTTTAGCTTTAATTCTAAAGCCATCCCTCTGCTAAAAAATTGAAAAGTATCGAAAGATATGTATCAATGGCAGTTGAAGAAAAGATCCCCAAACGGGACACACCTAAAGTCGAACCGTCATCTCTCTGCACGAACGGAAGTTCTAACCTGAGCTCTCACGGGCTCGCATTTACCCATTTACAGATATGACTAGTGTACATTCACCTGTAAGACTGAATATAGAAATCTAGATACGAGATTATATTCTGAGGTGGGATACTCGAATAAGTTTAAAGTGCTTAAAACATTAATCTCGTATCTCGAAACAATTGAAATTTGTGTAAAAATTTAAGTAGACCAGTATACTGACAATCTATGTGAATCATTTAGAACTTAAAATGTCTAAAGCTTAACGGTGTTAGTGATATGTCTCATTAACTGATATGATCCTCTTACACAAAATCACAAAAATATTGTCTGTAAATATTTCTTTACAAGTTTTATGTTAAAAAGTTCAAAAATCCAAAAAGATTTTCGGAGTGTTTTAGCATAAAGTTTTCAAAAATACAAAAAGATTTTCGACAACTGGTGATGAAAAGCTGATATTCAAAATTCCAAGTGCTAAACATGATGAATATTAATTTGAGGGGGAGCATGGTTAAAGATAATTAAAATAATTGTGTGCTTTCAAGTGGTTCACCAGAGACTAACATTGTAAAATCATTCATTGATTGTTTAAAACTTGCAAAAGTTTAAATTTGTCAAATTGTTAAGTTTGTAAATCTTATTTTGAGGTAGAGGATGTGCAGGATAGCCTGGATTTTGATTCTGAGTAGAGAGCCAGTTCATGATCCTGATCCTATGAAAGCCAGACTACGATCCCAGCACAACTCAAGGGGGAGTCTGTTTGTAAAGAAGAGTCTGAATATGCAAGAGCTAGGAGTTTGATCCTGGAAAATACAAGAGAATGTTAGAACAACATCCGAGGGGAAGATTATCTGAAGAAAGAGTTAGAGTGAGATAAGAGCCAGGTCGAGATCCTGGAGAAAGCCCAAAGAATGATAAAGACTAAAGACGTTGAAGACTCGACACTTAAGACTCGTCAACATCAGAGGGGGAGTCTGTTGGTGCATACGTCTGTCGACTTCGTCTTGTATCAAGTCTTGTACTAAGAATGTTAGATCAGGGCACGTAGTTTGAGAAATTAGAGTTTAGAGGTAATTTTGCATGGAGCATGTAATTCTGCTTGAAAGTATTGTTGATGTAATTCCGTGCGGAATTAGATTCCGCTTGAATCTAATTCCGTTTGGAACGTGTTCATGCGGAATTAGGCCTCTATAAATAGCCTCCATACGAAATCATTTGTAACTTTCGTGATTCTGGTACCGAAGTGCTGCTGACGTGTCGTGTGATCTGAAAAGCTGTTAAATCAATAAAACAAGACAATTTAAAGTGAATCAAGTTGTTTCCAAGTCAATTCATCTGTTTCCGCCTCTTGAATTGACTAAGAACTCTTCTGATTAACTCGTTTGGGTCACAGATCGATCCTACAAAGTCGAGTCATACCCAAATACAAGCTAGACAAACACTTATACTATTTATTTGTGATATGATCAAACAAATAAATATTAACACTTACAATATTTAGAAATTGGTTTTCTAAATAATTGCACTTGAGAAACTAATAAATTATATGGATAATTTATTTTGAGAGAATATTTTATTTTGTTATTTAATGGGTTAAATAACATTTTAAAAGGTTGCATAAAGTCTTGCATTTATGTAGTGTCATATTTATAAAAGTTATAAATATATATATATATAAACCAAGACTTAAATTTTATAAAAGAAATTTTTTTTTTTTTATAAAATAAAGCTAGCCCCCCCCCCCCCCCTCATGGGAACTCACAAAAATGTTTTGGTCCAATGAACTCTCATGCACTTGCATGTGTAAGAAGCATGGTTATTGGCCAAAAGGAGGTTCACATCTCTCATGGTTTTAAAAGGATTTTAGATGAAAAAAATCAAAGGTGAAGACTTGTTTTTGCTCTCTAAAA
This sequence comes from Helianthus tuberosus, assembly GCA_030545235.1. Taxonomy (NCBI): domain Eukaryota; kingdom Viridiplantae; phylum Streptophyta; class Magnoliopsida; order Asterales; family Asteraceae; genus Helianthus; species Helianthus tuberosus. The sequence continues at coordinate 107,108,421 of CM060354.1, read as the reverse complement.
ATCGGCCATCATAAGGAGTTCTCAAGTTTTCGGTTTTGATTCAAGTGTTAGAAATCCTAGCTAAACTCTTGGTGTTTGTTGGAAGCTTGGGGTATACAAGCTTGAGGCCTTCTACTCTTGAAGGCAACCGTTCAAGAAACATCATCCGTTTCATCATCCTAATACTCCAAGAAGGTAGTATTCTAAACACCCTATGGTTGTGTTTGATAGTATGCATTTTCATATATGGATCCGGGTTTTGGGATTTTGCATATAAATAATTTTATATCTTATAAAAGTAACATGTTTTAAACATTATTTCCGCTGCGTTTTTATTTCATATGGATGAAATTGCCTTGATAAACATGTTAAAATCCCATCAATGGTATCAGAGCCGCTTATATGAGTGTATGCTTCAATAGATTAAAAATTTCGTGTTTCTGGTTTGAATAAAACCCTATGGCCGAAAATTTTAACATGGTTATCCCTTGGTTTTTCAAGATTATTTTCTTACATGCATAAGGAAATCTTGAAAAATTATTTCATATGGATGATTTGTTTGTTTGGACAAAACTTACCTTTTCGGTTTTTTGTGTATGGCCGAAAATAGTCATAAAAGGGAACCATTTTTTATGCTTCTGGATTTAATATAAATATATATGTGGATATATATTTTGGTGCATATGACCTAGCCATGACCTTATGTTGTTTGATTGTGTTGTGATTTATTTTATTTATTATTTCAATGGGTTGTAATAATTATTATTTTGTTCTTCCATTTGTAAGATATGTAATTTATTTATTTGGTATGTAAAATAAATAGATTAGGTGCATTTTATTTTACTAGAAAAAATGTATTAGGATATATTTTGTAAAAGAAGATGCACACAAAAATGCGGTTTTGGTTTGGACCATAATATTCGGTCCAAAGAACTTCATCGTTCTTAACGGGATTTTAACCCGATAACCAAAACACATTTTTGAAGTCCAAAGGAGTTTGGAGCTCAATATAAAAGACTTTTGGAAGCTCAAAGAAGGTGGAGAAATCACAACACAAGAAGAAGACTTGAAGCATTTGGATGCGGGATCAAGTGAGAGTTCATCGACACATTACTTGTGTCATTTTTCACCCTTTAGGAATGACCTTTTGGCACACTTGTTTCGGCTAACAAGTGTTGTCAAAATAGTTGGCTATGGTTATGCACCTATTGTGATGTTGATATGCTTGTTTGGTTGCTTATTTAGTTGTTTTAGATGATATGTCGACATGCATGACTTAACAAACTAATAATTAACAACAAGTGTAAAATTGGTTCTTAACAAAATCATTAAAATGGTTAATAAAGGTTTTATTAAAAATTAATGATTTTATAATAAAATGGGTTTTATTAAAAAGAACCTTGAAAATTAGTTTTCACTAAAGTACCATTGATTTGAATGCATGCAAATGTATGGTACATAATATTTTCTAAACTAGAATTTTGAAATATTAAAAACCCTTTTATAAAACAAGTCAAACACCATCCTTTTATACAACACTCGAAACACTTGGGAACTCTTATTGTGGGATAAAGGTCACCTAACCACATTTGAAGGAACTTGTATGTTCGAGGTGGGTTTACCATGTTTGTGGGATAAAGGTCACCTAACCACTTATGTGTATAAACTCACACGTGTGTGTAAGTTGGACGACTTGATTTAGAAACCATGAACTTAGGGTCACCAAAGCATGGGGAACAAAGGTGTTGATGGGATTAATCATGCCAACTAAACATAAAGATGTTTAACCGATCCCATATGGCTAGAAATTGCAAAGAGTTGCAATTGTCAAACGTTGACTACCTTGTTAATTTAAATAGAGGGATAAAGGTCACCTAACCAATATTTAAATGTAACGTTGGATTCTAGATTTTAATTATTAATTGTCTTTAAGACACAAAAGAGTATTAATGATTAAAATATAATAATATCGAAAATACTAAAATTGAACTTGTTAAATTTTGTAAATGGCCGCTAACAATGTAAACCCGATTAACCAAACCGTCCGAAACCTATCACTAAGAACCATCCTTGAAAAGGATCGTCTCAACCATAACAACTTCATGGATTGGTTTCGAAACTTGAGAATCGTTCTCAAGCAAGAAAAGATATCCTATGTGTTGGACGATCCTATTCCCGATGAACCTAACGTGGAAGATGTGGAAGCCTACAATGAATGGGTCAAGTATACCGAGGACTCCATGCAAGCCTCATGCCTCATGTTGGGAACCATGATTCCTGAAATTCAAAAGGATTTTGAACATCACGGGGCATACGACATGATTACCCAGTTAAAGGAAATGTTCCTACAACAAGAAAGGGTAGAACGCTTCGAAACTGTTCGGGCGCTTCATGCATGTCGAATGGAGGAAACCCAATCAGTATCATCTTATGTCCTTAAGATGAAAAGCCACATTGATCGCCTCGAATGGCTAAATTGTCCCGTCTCTAAAGAGTTGGCTACGGATTTGATCCTCAACTCTTTAACAAAGAAATTTGAGAGCTTTGTAATGAATTACAACATGAATGGATGGGACAAGAGCATTGGTGAGCTTCATGCAATGCTCAAAACGGCCGAAGCAGGGATGGGCAAAAAGGCTTTACCCGTCCTAGCGATTAACGAAGGGGGCAACAAGAAGAGGCCCCACCCCGACTTTAAAGCAACCTATGCTAAAAGAAAGGGACACGTCAAGGGAAAGGGAAAGGGAAAAGCTAAAGCAGAACCCACCAAACCGAAGGAGAAGAAGCAAAAGGTTGCTGACCCATGTTTTGGATGTGGTGAGATAGGACACTAGAAGAGAAATTGTCCAACCTATCTCAACAAGTTGAAAAACAAGAGGGATGCAGGGCAAACCTCAGGTACTATCTTTATGATACATGTTGAGCTTAATGTTATTTCTTCTAACACATGGGTACTAGATACCGGATGTGGAACTCATATTTGCAATTCGTTGCAGGGGTTCAAAAGAAAAAACATTATAAGAAGGGAGACGCTAGTCTCTTCATGGGCAACGGAGCAAAGGTTGAAGTCGAAGCTCAAGGAGACTACATTTTAGAGCTTCCAAGTGGTTTGGAAGTTATTTTGAAGAATGTTTTATATGCTCCTAGTTTGACTAGGAACATAATTTATGTTTCCCTTTTGAGACAATGTGGTTTTAAATTTGAAATTGTTAACCAAGACATTTATGTTTCTATGAATGATGTGTTTTATTTTAAAGCTATGTCTTTAAATGGTATTTATGAATTAGATCATGATAACGCATCATACGATAGCTCAATGTACCAAGTAACCAACAAGAAGCTCAAAATGGATTTGAGTGATTCCTACCTTTGGCATTGTCGCCTTGGACATATAAGCAAGAATCGCATGCATACACTTCAGAAAAATGGTCTTTTGAATACAAATGAAGATAATTCATTTGATGTATGCGAATCTTGTTTACAAGGCAAAATGACCAAGACACCCTTTAGTGGAACTTTTGAAAGGGCTAAAGACTTACTAGGTATCATACATTCAGATGTATGTGGTCCTTTTAAGCCGATGACTAGGAATGGTGAAAGATACTTCATTACCTTTACCGGCGACTATAGTCGTTATGGTTATGTGTATTTATTAAAACACAAGGATGAAGCATTTGAAATGTTCAAAGACTTCAAAAGTGAAGTAGAAAATCAACTCAAGAAAACAATCAAAGTCCTTCGCACTGATAGAGGAGGTGAGTACCTTAGTGGTGCTTTTCAAGATCATCTTAGGAGTTGTGGGATTATCTCACAACTTACTCCACCTGGAACACCACAACACAATGGTGTATCCGAAAGGAGAAATCGAACTCTATTAGATATGGTTCGATCTATGATGGCTAAAAGCACATTACCTCTATCGTTTTGGGGTTACGCTTTGCTCTCCGCAGTCCGTATATTAAATATGGCCCCAACCAAGAAAGTGGAAAAGACACCTTTTGAAATATGGCATGGAAACCCTCCATCATTATCATTCTTAAGGGTTTGGGGTTGTGAAGCTTATGTTAAGCAATACACTCCAAATAAATTAAAAGTCTGATCTACTAAGTGTATCTTTGTAGGATATCCTAAAGATGGTATAGGATATTATTTCTACGACCCAACCGAGCAAAAGGTATTTGTTGCTCGAAAGGGTAAGTTCTTAGAAACTAAGTTCCTTATGGAAGGAACTAGTGGTAGAACAGTGGAACTTGAGGAGGATCAAGAACCATAAGATGATACATGTTTGGTTGATACTAGCGTTCAACAAGAGGTTGTTGAAAATGATCAAGAGGTTGATCAGAACACACAAAAAGTTCGCAGATCTGGTAGAATTAGTAATCCACCTAAAAGATATGGATTTTTCATGGATGGATGCTACGTGGTAGATTCAGATGAACCAACCACATACCATAATGAAATGTCAAAACTGATTGTGACAAATGGCTTGAAGCCATGAACATAGAAATGCAATCCATGTATGATAACCAAGTTTGGGAATTGGTTGTGCCACCACTTAACTCTAAAGTAATTGGAAGTAAGTGGGTTTTCAAGAAGAAAACATATATGCATGGTAACTTGGATACTTATAAAGCAAGACTTGTAGCAAAAGGTTTCACTCAAACTCAAGGGATTGATTATGATGAGACCTTTTCGTCTGTGGCAATGCTAAAGTCAATCGGGATATTATTTGCCATAGCTGCATATTATAACTATGAGATCTGGTAATTGGATGTTAAAACGGCTTTTCTTAATGGATATCTTGATGAAGATGTCTATATGGTTCAGCCTGAAGGTTTTGTCAATCCAAAACATCCTGACAAAGTATGCAAGTTAAAGAAATCAATCTATGGATTGAAACAAGCATCTAGAAGTTGGAATCACCGTTTTGATGAAGAAATTAAGAATTTTGGATTCATCAAGAACGGCGATGAAGCTTGTGTGTACAAGAAGGCTAGTGGGAGTATCATCACTTTCTTACTACTGTTTGTCGATGACATTCTACTATTTGGAAATGACATTCCAACCATTGAAGGTGTAAAAGCTTGGCTTGGAAGTTGTTTTTCCATTAAGGATCTTGGTGAAGTCGCCTACATTCTGGGAATAAAGATCTATACGGATAGATCAAGGTGCTTGATAGGTTTAAACCAAAGTGCATACATTGACAAAGTCTTGAATAGGTTCCAAATGGATAACTCTAAGAAAGGTTTTGTACCTATTCAAAAGGGGACAATATTGAATACATCTCAATGTCCAAGCTCAAAGGATGAGCAAGAGAAAAATGAAAGGAGTCCCATATGCGTCTGCTATAGGATCCATCATCTATGCAATGATATGCACTAGACCGGACGTGTCATGCGCCTTGAGCATGACGAGTAGATACCAGCAAAATCCAGGTAACAGTCATTGGAAGGCTGTTAAAAGCATATTGAAATACCTTAGGAGGACTAAGGATATGTTCTTAATATATGGATCTGGTGAGGAGGAACTTATTGTAAAGGGTTACACGGACGCGAGTTTCCAAACCGATCGAAGTGATTCTCGATCACAATCGGGGTATGTCTTCATTTTAAATGGTGGAGCAGTCTCTTGGAAGAGCTCAAAACAAGACGTGGTAGCATTTGTCACACCCCGACCGCGTAAAACAACAGATCGCGGCGGAAACATCGGGGCGTGTTGCAACAGAATTAATGTTTCATAACCATGGATATCAAAAGTGTTTCGTTTTATTAAACATTGAGTAATTACATCGTCTGGAAATCTAATTACACTATTTAAACATAGTCTATCATTGTTATTGAGTCACTAAGGCCTTGTCCAGTCCTATGTGAGCATGCATCTTATCAATCGATATCATCCAACAATACCTGAAACATATGTGAAAACGAGGTCAGCAAAGAAATGCTGGCGAGATACATAGGTTTTGTGAAAATAAGATTCATGACTTCTGTTTTAAGAAAATGTTTAGTCATGAACCTTGTAATTTGCTTTGTCTTTGTAAATCATTTGAAAAATAATAAGTTCGGATGATAAGTATAAATAAGAGAATAATGCATGATTAAATGAATAACCATGTAAAATGAGTTTGCATAAGATAAGTTGTTTATAAATAATTGTCTTGTGAAAAGTATGTTACTTGTATAAAATGTTCTATGTCTCAAACTGAAATGATTCAAATAACGCTACAATATGTAATACCATACAAACACTTATATATAGGAAGTACCAGCGGCGTATCCACCATGTTTGTATCATATTACACACGCATCGTTACTTAATCACTTAACCAAACCAAACCAAACAATGTAAAATGTCTATGTCAAAATGTCCATGTCAAATGTCTATGTCAAATATCCATGTCAAATGTCTACGTCAAAATGTCATGTATGGCAAGTGAAATGTCTCAACTAAACCATATACACAAAAACAAAGTATTGAAGTAAAACTTGGTTTAAATCAAAGTTATGTTTTGTGGGAAATACATGATCAAATGTCAATCATGTACAAATGTTTACCCAATCGTTAAACCATCTTGTTTTAATCGTTCAAATCGTTCTTGTTTTAATCGTTCAAATCGTTCTTGTTCTCGTTCTTAACAAACCCTTACCAAAGGGTAAGTTAATATTTTAATTGTGAAATTACTTTATGGTCGATTCTCTAATAACATTCAAACCTTCTTGACTCGATCTCGTTCTTAACAAACCCTTACCAAAGGGTAAGTTAATACAACTCGTTCTCGCTCTCGTTCTTAACAAACCCTTACCAAAGGATAAGTTAATAATTACAGATTCAGTCGCTACCCACAACCCCCACACATAACAATGGGTGCAGTAAATAACGGGATTTGTCAGATCCTATGGTACCATAACCTAATACTGGTCGGCTTGATCATTGCTAATGAATGTCATCGGTCATGTAAACTACAACCAACAAGTTCGTTCACTTTATTGCAATTGTTGTTAGTTTTTGAAATCATTGTATTCGTTCTTGAAATCATTGTATTCGTTCTTGAAACCATTGTTAGCGTTCTTGAAATAATTGTTATTGTTCTTGAAACCACATAGTAATTGTTATTGAAATCATTGATAAAGCATTTAGCACATATGAGTCACCCCAAAACAGTTTGGAAAACAGTAAAAGAGGGGAATAATGTACTCGCCTGAGAGTGCTTAGGAGTCTTGAACAACTACCAAGTAAGCTAGAGGAGTCCCGGAAATCAAACGGTACCTAATATAGGTAACTACATAATTAACCCGGACCTAAATCGGAAGACTGGGTAGCAGGAGGGTTTGTAAACCAAATGAGTGTAGGAACTCATGTGATATGGTTTAACAAAGCCTACATACTAAATGAAACTTAACCTAAGTATTATCGACCCATCGCGACCCATTAAGGTAACATACGTTACTTTAACGCGTCGTGCGCGCAAAGCGCGTTCGGACCGCCTAACTAGTCCTATGACAAGTGTTATATGCCTAAACATGTTACATAATCAGTTATGTGACAAAAGTTTAGGTTACATATGCTTAATTACCAATTATACATGAAAAGGGTATTCTGGTAATTTACCTAAGGCATATAAACTACCTATCATACAACTACTTAAACGATGTGACCATAGGGTATAACCTCGGAAGGTTATTCCCTACCTACTATGGTCACCTAATGTATTTGGTCGGATCCTAATGATCGACCAAATGGGTCGAGTTCGAAGGTATAGGCGATTTATCAGATCGCCTACCCTACGACCCTTGACAACGTGGTAATCAGTGGGCATAGTCCCAAGGGACCATGACCAACGTGATTACACTCACGTTGCGAAGTTCAAACGAACTTCGCATTGACCATTACTGGTCAACGCTGAAAGTCAAACAAAGTTTGACTTTCGGACTCGAAAAGCAGTAAAAATAAGGAAAAGAACGAAAGAATACTAACCCAGGGTCCCCGAATGCTAATCCCGATCCAAGAACTCAGGTATGAAACAATGGTTTCAACTTAGAGCTCTCAAATCAGAATTCTTGTAAGTTTTAAAGCATATGGGGGTGGGGTATTTATAGTATTCGGGTAACCGTTGAGATCGTTTCTTGGAAAAGGGGAAACGATCAAGGCCGTACACTTGTCGGAACCTTATGGTGCCTAAAAGTGATCCTTATCTTCATGACTAAGCAATTAGGAACTTGTGGTTGTGGGTTAAACTGCTGCAAACAGGCTGTTTGGTACTCTGCATCTGGTCTGCAGACCCCTAGCGCACCGCTACGCTTAAAGTGTAGCGCACCGCTAGGCACTATTTCGGCAGAATTTCACTTTTGGTCCCTGAACTGTATTTAGGCCATTTTCGACACGTTTAAGGCCCGTTAACCCCATTTCAAAGCTCTAAAATGAAGTTAAAGTATAGGGAACTTAAAATATGTTCAAAAATATGATGGATGTCGGTTCGTTTGGCCGTACGAACGCGATGTTCGGTTAATTACGACGGAATGCGCATAAGCGCGAAAAACGAACCAAATGACGTGACGAATGGATTTTTCTTAAGGAGAACACTAAAACATAATGTAGTCATGCTTACATAAATTTTTGGATGTCCGGATGTATTCAGAACGTAAGTTATGCGCGAAAATGCAAACTTGTGCACTTTTTGACACTTTTAGTCCCTGAATGACCCAAAAGTTTATTTTAGCACACCGAACCCCTCAAAGCCTATTTCTAAGCTATATAAAGGATATTTATGGTATGTTTAACTTATGGTCATGTTCCGGAATGTCTGTTACAGTTCAAATTGGCATACTTTCGCAGTTTGTCAACTTTAATCCCTGTAAGCGATTTAACTTGATTTTGCCATACCCAAGCCTTCAAAACTTATTTCTAAGTTATGTAAAGGTTATCTAAGGTATGTTAAGCCTATTTCACTATTCCGGAGTGTTTGTTGCATTAAACTGGTTATATTTACGCATCGGTGCGCGTATAACCTTCCAGAAAGCGATTTAGAGTTTGGAATTGAACAAAATTTTGATATGTGCAAATGATACACATATTTTTACAAATCCCAAGTATGAAATATAATATTTCATTGGTTCGGTATTTGTTTGATGGCTGTGAAGGCACAGGTGTTACAGCATTGTCCACTACAGAATCAGAATACATCGCCGCTTCATTGGCAGCCCAAGAAGCTGCATGGTTGAAGAAATTCATAGCCGACCTAGGGGTGGTCCCTACCATTCAAGACCCCCTAGAGATCTTTTGTGATAACGGGGGTGCGATTGCTCAAATCAAGGAACCTCGTGCACACCAAAAGACTAGACATATCGAGCGGAGATTCAACTACATAAGGGATGAAGTTGAAAAAGGAAAGATATGTATCCGCCAAGTTCACAACGATCAAAACATTGCGGATCCACTCGCGAAGCTCCTTGACAGGGCAAAACATGAGGGTCATACATGTGACTTAGGACTTCGATATTCTAGTGATTGGATTTGATCTATTTTGTATTTGGATATTGAAACAATTGTTAATTTAACTTTTTTATGGTATTTTGAGTTACGTTTCATATTAGCATGTTTAAATCCGTGAATAAGTTAATTATTCTAAATGTCCGTAGTCGATCATAATTGTGGGAACAAAAATGAATGTAAGACTATTATGAACTTGGATTGGTGGATATTCATTTAGGATAAATATAGAGCAAAGTGTTGCTGCCGAAGTTCATAGATATTTGTGGGATACAAATATTGGACTTTCTCGTTCTCAAATATTACTGCATGGAATCATTTGTGATTGATCATAAGTAAATTTGAGTAAAGGAGAATATCATAGTATCCTCAGACCTGAGATACATATTGGGTCTTGATATTCACCAAGTACTATACCTTGACCTAGTTCTTCGTTGTCTGTAATAAGGCAGTACATAAGGCTAAACTCAGGTGTGGTACAAGGTGATTGTGAGAGACGTATGTAGTCAAGAAGGGATTTGTTCCTCTTATTCGTTGAGAGTAAGATGTCTAAGGCCTGCTAAAGTTAAATCAACAGAGAGTGATCACTCTATCTCTCTGGATTTAACATGACATCTGTAACGAAAGGATAAATGATAGATTCACCTAAATCATGTTCAAGTAATGGACTTGAAGGGGATGATGTTATTGAATGGGAAATATAGTCATACGTATTAGGGGTAGTAAACTATAGTTAGGTGGTCTTTACTACTTGCATCAATCTTCTATGTATCTTGTGCAAGTGGGAGATTGTTGGAGTCTGTATGCCCAAGACACATATTAGATTGATGTGGCTAGTATGTTATGATCCAAGTCGAGTCATACCCAAATACAAGCTAGACAAACACTTATACTATTTATTTGTGATATGATCAAACAAATAAATATTAACACTTACAATATTTAGAAATTGGTTTTCTAAATAATTGCACTTGAGAAACTAATAAATTATATGGATAATTTATTTTGAGAGAATATTTTATTTTGTTATTTAATGGGTTAAATAACATTTTAAAAGGTTGCATAAAGTCTTGCATTTATGTAGTGTCATATTTATAAAAGTTATAAATATATATATAAACCAAGACTTAAATTTTATAAAAGAAATTTATTTTTTTTATAAAATAAAGCTAGCCCCCCCCCCCCCCTCATGGGAACTCACAAAAATGTTTTGGTCCAATGAACTCTCATGCACTTGCATGTGTAAGAAGCATGGTTATTGGCCAAAAAGGAGGTGCACATCTCTCATGGTTTTAAAAGGATTTTAGATGAAAAAAATCAAAGGTGAAGACTTGTTTTTGCTCTCTAAAAATCGGCCATCATAAGGAGTTCTCAAGTTTTCGGTTTTGATTCAAGTGTTAGAAATCCTAGCTAAACACGTGGTGTTTGTTGGAAGCTTGGGGTATACAAGCTTGAGGCCTTCTACTCTTGAAGGCAACCGTTCAAGAAACATCACCCGTTTCATCATCCTATTACTCCAAGAAGGTAGTATTCTAAACACCCTATGGTTGTGTTTGATAGTATGCATTTTCATATATGGATCCGGGTTTTGGGATTTTGCATATAAATAATTTTATATCTTATAAAAGTAACATGTTTTAAACATTATTTCCGCTGCGTTTTTATTTCATATGGATGAAATTGCTTTGATAAACATGTTAAAATCCCATCAGTTCGGACACTGAACATGGCGAAATGTGCTCTCAAGACTCTCAAACCACTGTAGGAGCCCAGTTGCCCCTTCAGAACCACTAAACTTGGGCGGTTTAGCCAAGTTAAAACTTTTGAAGTTGCACGGAGCAGGTGCATTAACATTGTTATTGGTGGCTTGGTTTACTTGAGTTATGAGACCAGGTAGCATAGCAGCCATCTGCTGTGCTATAATAGTTGCCAGTTTGGCATCAGGTTGCTGAACGTTACGTCGAGGAGGCATTCTAAAAGAGGAAACATGAGAGAAAACGAGTGAGATGATGTGATGAAAAATGAGATATCAATAAAATCGATAAAAAGCAAGGATGGTGGTCATTTGTTTGTTACCACAAAGCAAACAAACAACACACAGTGACAAATCAAAGCAAATGAGTCATAATAATGTATCACCGAAGACATGCTCGCCTATAAGTGAACACTCACCCCAAGAGTTCCCAGGTAAGAGTGACTGGTCCGATATTGCGGATTTGTACGAACACTCTAGCCTTAGACAAAAAACTCAGGGTACAGGCATTCACTCTTCCAGTTTGCACGTGTTCACATTATTTAGACCCAAACCTTGACGAGATTTCGAAAATTTGAATGGCAAAAGGCCAAAAGAAATCATCGAAGGATAGATGATGGATTTCAAAATCATTTTGGGAAGTTGTGTTCAAGTTTTGGTAATCACCTAAGGATAGGTGACGTGTATTGTTTTAAGATCTAAACACAAGTAAACTTGTGTTAGGGTCCTATAAAGTTATAGTCTAGGTCAAAGCATTGCTAATAACCTAATTCCCTATAACCATTGGCTCTGATACCAACTCTTCTGTCACACCCCGACCGCGTAAAACAACAAACCGCGGCGGAAACGTCGGGGAGTGATGCGACAGAATTATTGTTTCAACAACCATGGTAATTAAAGTTATGTATTATTAAGATTAAAGTTTACATTATCTTTTGAGTTCAAACTAAGACAACATAATTAACAGTCTTTTAAGTCACTAAGGCCCGAGTCCGCCTAAGTGAAGCACAAACATCCTCATGCATTAGCACCTGAAACACATGTAAAAATAGGTACGTCAGCATAAAAATGCCTATGAGATACATAGGTTTTGTTTAAGCAGGATTCATGACTTGTGGTTTAAAAAGTGTTTAACAAAATGTAGTCATGAACCTTGTAAAATGTTTTATGAAATCATATGAAAATCGATATGAAAATCAATGATGATGAAAGAACAATGCATGGTTAAATGAATAACCAAGTAAAAGTGAATTTGAAAAAAATATGTAATTTGTAAGACAATGTCATGTTCTTGTATAAAATGTTTCATGTCTTGCCTAAGTGGTTTAGATAACGCTACGATGTATAATACAATAAAAGCACTTATATATAGGAAGTACTAGAAGGCGTATCCACCATGCTTTTATCATATAACACATAGCCCTGTTACATAAGTCACTTATCAATAACCAACAAAATGTCATGTTTAATGTCATGTGTAACATGTATCATGTATAACCAATGAAATGCATAGCAAGTAGGAAGACATCTACTTAAACTATGTAATGATATCAATGTGAAAACAAATGTCATGTATGGTGAGTAACTAGTAATTACTCCACCATAGGAAAATGTACAAAACAAGGTTTTTGAATAAATCTAAGTTTAATCAAATGTTATGTTTTGCAGAAAACAATGCTTTATGATTACAAACATTTATGTAGTAATGTTAATCGCATACATTCAAGCCTTGCGATTGTGGCGACAAACCTTTAAACAAATTAAAGGTTTATCTAAGTTATGTAGTCGGATTATGTCATTCCCAACTTCCAAATAAACCTAGGAAGTCGGAAACGGGAGTTGTCAATTCCTATGGTATCATTACATACTACCGAGCGGCGCGATCAATGTTAATGAATGTATTATTGTCCCGATTAAGCACACCAAATGTCATAACCAATGTAGCATGAGAAAACCATGTACTAGGAAAGCTAAGTAAACATGCCTAGTAGAAATGTTCATGTAAAACAATGTGCTAGCATGCTCAGTAAACATACATAGTAGAAATGTCATGTAAAGCAATGTGTACATATGCTAAGTAAACATATGCAGCAAATGTGTAATAAATCAATGTGCTAGCATGCTAAACATACATAGCAAAACATAATTGAAATCATGTACTAGATATGTACTAGATGAAACTAGCATGTTTATGTCATAAAATCATGAAATGCACGAAAGTAACACGTATGTACATGTGTATCACCCCAAAGTATTTGAAACGGTAAAAGAGGGGAACTATGTACTCACATGGGATTGCCTAATAGTCTTGAGAATAAGACCAAATAAGGCTTCAAGGATCACGAATCAACCGGCACCTAGTATAGGTAACTATGTTATTAATCGGATCCTAAATCGGGAGATAGGATAGAATGAGGTTCTATAAATCAAATGAGTATTTGAACTCATATGGTATAATTTATTAGAGCTAACATTCTGATTTGAAAGTCTACCTAAGTGCTTTTGACCCGTTTCGACACATTATGGTAACATAAGCTACTATAAGGCGTCGTTAGTGTAAAACTATGTTCGGATGGTTAACTATGTGCTATGCCAAGTCTTACATGCCCAATTATCCCTAAACATGTTACTAAATCAGATTATATGTCAAAAATATGTTCACATATGCAAGTTACGAATTTATGTTTCAAAAGGGCGTTTTGGTCATATCCTATGGGCATACAAGCTAACTAGCAAATGACTAACCAATCCTATGTGATCATAAGGTATAACCTCAGAGGTTATTCCCTATGCAACTATGATCACTAAGCAAGCTTGGTCGGATCCTAATGATCGACCAAACGGGTCGGGTTCGAAAGTGTAAGCGGTTGTCTAGACCGCTTAACTTACGACCCTAAACAAGCACTAAACTAATAGTGACGAGTTAAACATGTCAAAACATGTTTAACCTACTTAGAAAACGGATTTGGTATCAAAACAAAGTGTTTTGATACCTAAAAGTAGTTCTGTGGCAAAATGCGTGCTAAAACGCATTTTGACCGAAACTTTGACTCGTCACTATGCCTAGTTAACTTGCTAATCAGTAGGTATAATCACTAAGGATTATAACCATCGTGATTACAATCACGTTGCAAGTTGATGGTCAAAACCGAAAGTCAAACTGTTGGCCAAACTGTTTGACTTTCTGCATTAACATAAAGAAAAAGCATGAAGGAAAACATACAAGAGTCCAAAGCTTGAAGAAATAATATAAGAAAACCAGAGAGGAAGTTCCAATCACTTGAGAAAGCTCCCAATTCAGATTAGAGAAGAGATAAGAGAGGAATGAGCAAAGAAACAAGTGAATGGACCTTGCTATTTATATTTGTCATGAACTCACAAGATCAAGACATGTGTTTGTGTAGCTTCCAAGTAAAAATCATGGCCATACACTTGTTGGATGCAGGTTCAAAGCCTTGGAGAAGGGATAACTACCACACAAAGATCTTACAAGAACAGCCCCTGAATTATCAAACAGCAGCTGAAATCAACTTTCTGGTCGCTGGGCCTGCTTTACGGACCGCAAAGGGTCCCTTACGGTCCGTAAGGACCATGCTGCTGATGTGCACAAAATGCAACATATAAATTACATCAATTGTGGCATAAAACTAACCCTTTTTAGTACTAATGTTGGAAAAAGTGTGCTTTTGTCTTCCTTTTGTATTTTTAGGATTAAATGAACTCAAATGATCAAAAGAAGCAAAAAGACAGCTAAATCTGACATAAATACAAGAAAAGGAACAAACATGGCATGCTCGACCACCCGACAGCATCTTCCCAAAGCAAAACAAAGAAGACAGAAGACTGAACACGCCCCGTGCTTAGTGAGCACGGGGGCGTGCCCAAGTGTCAGCAGAAAAGACAGTGATGGAAGCTTCTACTGCCCACCACGGGGCCGTGCTCAGCGGACACGGGGGCGTGGTCAACTGTTGCAGAGGTATTTAATGAAATTGCGAATTGCGATTAATGAAGAGAGAGAGAGAGAGTCGAATGGACACGGGGCCGTGCCCAAGCTTCTGTTCAGCCTATAAATAGGAGTGCTTGGAGCTCTTGTAACTCATCCCTTGGCACACCACCTCTCTCACACTTCACCCACCACCTACCACCATCACAACACCATCATCCACCACCATCATCCATTGTCCATCATAGAGTGTGTGAGTCGTCTCGGGATCCAAGATTGATCGTAAGAGTTCTTGACAATCAAAGGCCATGTTTGCCTAAGTCTCTTACATCACTTGGTGAAGACAAGTTTTTAGTGTAATACTTTTTATTTTTAATCTTTTGCACTTTTTAATTGGTTTTGTATTAATGACTTTAATTACTAGTTTCTTATGTTGAAGGTGATTCTTCCTTATCGTTTGTCCGTGGTGTCTTGGCATTATTTTACTGTCTATATAAAATAAAAGATTTTCACCATTCATATCTCCACGGTCTATATGGAGGTATGTTGGCTACCTGGTCGGGGGTTAAGGGAACGGTTTGGTAAGAGTCTTGCCATTGTTCAGTGTATAGATCCTGCAAAGGACCTGGGTCAAATTTAGCAGGACCTCCTTCAATACCCACCGGTATTGGATGGCGGGGGTCCAAACTCTTTGATCCCCTCATAAGTTAAACTACTATTAAAACTTTAACCCGGCTACTTAGGACTGTATCCCTGCTGACTCAGACTACTTAGCTGAGGGTAACGTCGCCTTCAAAAGAGGGGCCTACCACATTATGCATTAATAACTTAATTAATTATCTTTCAATAATCCGACCCTTTAGGATTGTATCCTTGCTGACTCAAACTACTGGGTTGAGGGTAACGTCACCTTCAAAAGAGGGGCCTACTACAATAACTATGATAATCTCTTAAACAAGTGCAAAAGTGCGAAAATAATCAAAGGTTACACTACACACCAGTCGGATCCAAGTGATTCATCTTGTCTATCTGTTTTTATTTACATTTTACTTTTCAGTATTTTAGTTAGTTTTATTTTCCTAGTTTAAAAACCTTTTTCTAACATTTTGATTTGATTAGACGTTGAGGATAAACCGGTACTAAAAGCTCTTGTGTCATTGGACGACCTCGGTATCTTACCAACACTATACTACGTCCACGATGGGTGCACTTGCCCATATGTGTGTTTAGTGGTAGTGAATATCGTGTTTATAAATTTAAAACTTGGCTAAAAAGTGTAAAAAGGGCTTAAAATATACACCTAAAATATATACACACTGACACGCATCAAGTTTTTGGCGCCGTTGCCGGGGAACACAAGGATTTTAAGAAAGTTAGGAATCAACGGCCTAATCATTTTTTCTATTTTATTTTTATTTTTTAGGATTTTCTTAATTTTTCAGCTTCTGCAGAGCTCAGCACGGGCCGTGTCTGGTCGGACATGGGCCGTGGCCAGCAGTGTCACTAGCAGTTTTTATTTTCTGAGTTACAGAGAGCTGAGCACGGGGCTATGTCGGTGCAACACGGGTCTGTGTCCAACATTCCAGTAACAGGGATCCAGAAAACAATCGCTGTATCTCCGACCACGGGCCACGTTCACTGAGCACGGGGTCGTGGTGAACTTCCTGACCAACATTCTTTTCTGTTTTTAATGCAGGACTTGGAACCAGACACCACATCTAAACTTTCTACGTAGTGTATAAGCTCCAGTTCTAGTAGAGACATAAAAGAACCTCTAGAAGAACCCGAACGCTTTCTCAGAAAAAGACTTAAAGCTAAAAACCAAGAGAAGGTTTCGGGGGACCCACTTCCAATGGCGGACCAACGTACCCTCATGGATTACCTACGACCCACCGTGGGTAATCTCGGCGTCGCTATCAATGCACCGAATGTTGAAGCTAACAACTTCGAACTTCGGCCACATTTGATACAGATGCTTCAAAACTCCGCAACCTTCCATGGGCTTGCGGACGAGGATCCCCATCTACATATTACTAATTTCTTAGAAATATGTGATACCTTTCGGATCAATGGAGCATCAAATGACGCCATCCGCCTTCGAATGTTTCCATTTTCACTAAAAGACCGAGCAAAAGCTTGGCTTAACGCCCTCCCAGTTGGTTCGGTAAACACCTGGGATGAACTAGCCCAAAAGTTTCTATATAAGTATTTCCCTCCCGCTAAAACGGCTAAATTAATGACTGAAATTAATACATATTCACAAGAGGATGGGGAATCCTTATATGAAACTTGGGAAAGGTTCAAGGAGTTATTGCGAAAGTGTCCTCATCACGGTCTTGCGGTATGGCAACAAGTATCCACTTTCTACAATGGGTTGTTGCCACACACAAGACCAACACTTGACTCTAGCTCCGGGGTACTTTTAGGTAATCGCCGCCCGCATGAAATATACAATCAAATTGAGGAAATTGCTCAAACCAATTTTCAGTGGCACACTCCCTGAGGCAATAAATCTATTGCCCCGGGTGCCCATAAGGTTGATGAAAGCACTTCTTTACAAGCCCAAATCGAGGCCCTTTCTTCAAAAATCAAAAAGTTAGAAATGACAAAAACGGTCTCGGTTATGGCTTGTGAAGGGTGTGGTGGGCCACATGAGAATTGGAGTTGTATGAAAGAAACGGATGATTAACAAGAGTCGGTAAACTACATTGATAACAGACCTAGGTCGTCGGGTCCTCCAACGGGTACCCAAGGATGGCGTAACCACCCTAGCCTTGGTTGGAGAGAACCCGACAATAGTAGCAACCAACAAAACCTAAACCAACGAACAAACTTTCAACAACCAAGAAATGAGTCACAAAATTTCCCTCAACAACAAGGTGGACGAGAAAGGCTTGAAGATACTGTATCTCGCCTCATCTCTGACACTGAAAAGAGAAACTCGGATCGATTTCAACAATTGGAATCGAATTTTAGAAATCAACAAGCTAGTATACAAAACATTGAAAAACAAATAAATCAATTAGCTCAAAATTTCTCCGAGAGACCACAAGGCGCGTTACCAAGTAATACCGAAACAAACCCAAAAGCACAAGTCCATCTCATAACATTAAGAAACCGTACCGTGGGTTCCGAAGAAGCTCCACCACTGCCAACTGAGGGAAGAACAACACCGCCCCAACAAGAGAAGGCTTCTCCTCTAATTCAAGAGCCTACCAAGGCTCCTCCGGTTCCATACCCCGGTAGGTTAATTCGTCAAAAGACCAATGAGCAATTCGCAAAATTCGAAAATCTACTAAAACAATTGCATGTTAATATTCCTTTTATCGAAGTCCTAACTCAAATGCCTAAATACTCAAAATTCATGAGGGACTTCCTCACTCATAAAAAGAAAATTGAATCATTACAATTAGTTAACTTAGGCGAAGAATGCTCCGCCCTCATACTCAACAAACTCCCACAAAAGAGGATTGATCCTGGAAGCTTCACAATTCCTTGCTCGATCGGGGAATCCCCCGTTCGTAATGCACTAGCCTACCTTGGGGCTAGCATTAACCTCATGCCTGCATCAATGTTCAAACGAATAGGCCTAGGCAAAACAAGCCCTACCCAGATGAGTATACAACTTGCTGACAGATCCGTCAAATACCCGCAAGGTGTCGCTGAAAATCTATTGGTCAAAGTCGACAATTTCGTCTACCCGGCCGACTTTGTCATACTAGATATGGAAGAGGACACCGAAGTCCCCCTAATACTAGGGATGCCATTTCTAGCCACCGCACAAGCAGTGGTAGACATGAATGACGGAACACTTACTTTGAAGTTTGGGGATAAGGAAGTGAAGTTTGGAGTCGGGAAGAGAGTAGAGGACGATGACCCGGTCAATTACACGAAGGCATTGATTCAGTTTGGATGATGCTCTCTGACGGTGCAACATGGGATGCAAAACATCACGCTCGAAAAATATATGACCTCACTTTGGGTCTTGCCAAGGACTCTTATAAACGTGGCGCACCACGGAGGCATTCCGCGGAACTATCCTTAGTTTAGCTTAGATTAATTTTTAGTTTAACTTTAAATTGCAGGAATAAAACACACTCGGGATGGTTAAGGATAACAAGGGAAACGAGAAACATCACCCCATGCACGAAAACAGAGCCATCCGACAAAAAATTATTCAGCAAGTTCAGCACGGGCCGTGTCCGCCCAACACGGCCCCGTGCTGCACAATCTGCAGAAAACGCCCAGTTCAGGTAACTGGACACGGGCCGTGTTCACTGAACACGCCCCCGTGTCCAGGCTTCTGTTTCTTTTTACTAAATTTTATCACTTGCACCTGAACACGGGGCCGTTCCCGGTCACCACGGGGCCGTGTCCAGAGTGGCAGTTGTGACAACCCTCACTAAACCAGGTTTTCCGTACGACTTAATTAATATTTGATTACTGCATAATTACTGTGCTTGTGGACAAACTGCTACTTGATTTCTGATACTTGTACATACCTGCATCATACTCTGTTTACTGTCACTACATTATTTACATGCTAAACCTTAGTGACAAACATGATGCACAAAAGCACAGTAGCATTATGAACGGATAACCTATTGAACGTGCTGTCATAACTAGCACGAGGCAGATACTGCCTCTAAGGCCTGTGAGAGCCAGAAATATTTTACTACACTAGTAGTGAGTGTAGGGATACAAGGGTTGTAGAACTGCGTCTCTAGGAATAAGTTACAGTGACAGGGTGTGCCTAAAACGTACTCTAAGTACAAAATTCAGCACTTTAACTAAAAATTCAGCTTTTAGCTAACTAATAAAGTGCCAAAACATGAGAAAAATATTACTAGACACTTTCCAAAGTGTCGGGAATAAGTTGTGTCACTAAAAATAATAATAACGACACTTTAAAGCTTTGTTAAGCGCTTTAACGGATTACTATCCAACCGAACAACCGGACTTTACCCGGGACATGAAAATATTGCCAATAACATTATTTACCTTTTTCTGAGCCAGGTGGGGTCCCTGAATACCCTAACACCCGCCATAAAGCACGACACACTAGTAACCGGGTTAATCACTTAACTAACTAGGTTAACCTAACTAATAGCTAACTAATGGTTGGATTTGAACTAAACTACCCCCCCCCCCCTAACCAAACCGGCCCCAAGAGGGGGACACCCCTTTGTCCTTCTTGATTATTTTATTTCCACTTGTTTAATATCTAGGGAACACTTGGACTCATGGTTAATAAACTTAGTAATTGTCTATTAGTAGTGCACTTGGACCATCATTCTCTTCATCACATTTCACCACTCAAAAACACCCTCTCTCTCTCTAGATAACTCACGGCCAAACACCCCTAAACATCCATCAATTTTTCGAGTCTTGTTCAAGCCATTCCAAGATCATTCAAGTGTTAAGGACCACCTACGAGGAGGCTTGGTGCATTCGGAAGGCAAAGGACCTCACCCTATTGCTTTTATCCACCCATTTTGTGACTAGAATCTTCCCTAGCCTCGAGCTAGTAGTAAGTCACTAAAATCACCCTCTCGAACTATTTTGAAGTGGTTAAAACAATATGTAACGGTTAAAACTCGAAAACATACAAGTTGAAGCTTAAAAGTCTACTAAAAATGCTAAAAGTGATGGTTAAAAGCTTGTTTGTTGTGTAAATCTTGTAGTATTTGAATTGTGTAGTTATTTGGACCCGATCTATGTTGTGGTAGCTCGGATCATCGTTTAACCCGGGTTGGTCATGATCATGAATCATGACATAGAGTTGTTTTGGATGTAACAAGGGTTAAATGATGAAACTCTACCACACACGAATCATGAACTTGTGTAAAAGTGATTTTACTTGTGAAATAGTGTTTAAAACTAGTAGATCTACGGATCTACAAGCGGTATTTTCAAAAGACCGAGTGTCAAAGAAACCATGTTTTCTAAAAGACGGATCTTACACTAACAAGAATGATTTTTAGAACACACAAGTGAGTAAACACTTGAGTAGCACAAAGTTTCGACAAAATAACTATTTTTGTAAAAGTTGACGAGAAGTTGTAAAGACGGAATTTCACTAAAAACGAGGTTTTTACGAAATCGGATTTCTTTATATAAAGATCCACTAAATGTAATGGGATTCACTTCATATTTTTGAGTAAATCACAAGTTCATGTAATTTTTACGATTTACATGTTTATCGACTACTTTGATGCGTGGAATATTGTTTTGGTTAAATAAGAAAATGGTTGATTTGATTTATAAACGAAAATGATACGCTTAAAAGCGTGGCCACCTCCAGTTACAGAGGAAACTCTGGCGAAATTTTTCCAAAAACCTAACACTTAGAAATATTTTCACTATAAGTGTTAGAAATACTTGTCGACTTGTTTTCAAACTATAAATTTCGCCACAACTTTATTTACAAAATATCGGAGGTGGGATTTCACAAAATAAAACTTGATAAATATATATTTAGTATATATTTTCATAACAACACTTGTGGATTTTTATGATTATTTTGTGAAGATATTAATATTATTTTTAGGGTAAAAATAATATTACCGTGTTGACACCTCCAAAATAATACGAACGCTTCTACAATAAATATATAAGTTACACCGGTAATTATTAATACCACTCGATCATTAAGACGTAACTTACGCATTTTAAGAAAATATCTATGAAAGCGTATTCTTTGTCAAGGTATTATTTTGGGAAAATTATGTGAAATAAAATATAATATTTTTGAGAAAAATACTTATATTTTGGAATAAGAAATAAAATATATTTTAAGTGAGACTTAATAATATATTTCGAACGCACATGTATTAATTCCCCCATCCTTGGGAAGGAAAATAATTACCAAGTATATACAGAAAGTAAACACGAAATAGTTGTCTAACTATTTCCCAAAAACTTAAACCATAAAGCTAAGGCACGGCCGTCCGTCTAATAGAGTTAGTACATGTAGGTCGTCGCACAGCTGCTTGATTTGGATGTATACTTGGTAGAGACGCACCACTTTGAGTTCATGTCCCCCTTTTCTTTTAACTGCTTTCAGTTTTCTAAACTACGGGGGTGAAATACATGTTACTTTGATTTACGAATACTTATTACATGGTATGGTTAGCGTAAGGAGGTTTACTACTAGATCATGTGAATGGGTAGGAGAACATGAGGTCATTAATCCTCATGGTAGGACCGAGGGACAGTAGCGGTAGATCTATCTGGGTGTAGCGAGCCCAACCCCTGAGCCCGCCTAATGGACCAGGTGGAGACTGTGTACCCCAACGCAAAAATCTGCTAGGTTTGAGTCTCCCTACTTGCACTTCACACATATCAATGGCCTTGTAAACCATTGGTGATCTCTTTTTCCTTATTTGCTACATACCAGGATTTTTTATACTCACAAAGGTTTTACATACTCATTACACATGAACTCGCTCAACTTTATGTTGACTTTTCAAACTACATGTATTTCAGGAAACTAACGGATCTGGCACGGTATGCACTTATTTTCAAGCTGCGTTTGAATAAAGAAGTCATCCAGGGTTTAGAAGGTGTAACCTCTTCCTGGACGGGTTACATATCCCTAAACCTAGTATTGTTTTAAAGTCTTTTGAAAATTTTTTATGAACTCATTTCAATCAAGTCAAGATTTGTAACTTATTTTGTGGATGTTGAAAATAGGATTTTCTGAACTTTATTATTGGATGAATATCACATGTTTTTATCATATAGCATTGTTATGATTGTTGCTATGGTATTAAGAAGTCACACCAATTAATCCACGCTTCCGCAAAGCCAGGGTGTGACAGCTTGGTATCAGAGCCTCGATCATAGCGAACTAGGATTCTTTCTCGAGTCTAGACTATGATCACTAGGGCTCTAATGAAAATATTTTTACACTGCATACCACTTAAGTCCAGATCCAAAACATTTTTACAAACAAAAGTTGAGCACATTTTATTTATTCTTTATGGCTCGGTCTAGGAGGCCGAGGCTCGGTCTGAGAGGCTGAGGTAGATGGCTAGTGGGACTAGGAAGAGCAGTCTGAGAGGCTGGGAGAATTTGGCTAGTGGGACTAGGAAGAGCAGTCTGAGAGGCTGGGAGAATTTGGCTAGTGGGACTAGGAAGAGCAGTCTGAGAGGCTGGGAGAATTTGGCTAGTGGGACTAGGAAGGGCGGTCTGGAAGGCTGGGAGGCTAGTGGGACTAGGAGAATTATTTGATTGCTTAATTGATGACTAATGTGTTTACTTGATTATGTGATTGATTATTTGTGCACGTGTGTGTGTTTGTGTTACAAGACGGCATGGCCTCCTCTTCAGATACTGAAGTAACGGACACCGTGGATCCTTTAGCAATCGTGTCGAACGATGAGATTATGATAGAAAGTGAGGTGCACACTTCGGATACCACCAGCACAGATGAGGATGATTTCCAGCTCTGCTCGCTACTCGGTGCAGCCGCCGAGCTCGCTGATGGCCCTTTGGCCGTGGACATACCACTCGTAGAAATCCCTGCCCCCATACCTTTGGTCGTTTATCCTGCTTACGGTATACTTCTCGACGCCGACGCTGACGACGACGTCGATCTGTTTGATGACGAGCCCTTAAAGGATGATGTTCAGGGCGAGGCCCTTCTAGCTGTTGGTGATCTTTTATCGCTCGCAGATGCTCCCGTTGAGGAGTCACCTGCTCACTCACCCGTCCCAGACTCTTTCGAGTCTGTGGTCTCCGTATCATCCCACACTCAGAGTGCGCAGCCCTTTTCTCATGGTTCAGATCCTGATAGGGCATCCGCTGTAGCCCCTGTCCCTAGTTTTGCTTTCGATCACGATGTTGAGGAGGATTCCGATCCTGTCTTTTCCCCAGGATTCAACCAGGAGATCGAGTTTATACCACTGGATCAGCCTATGGAGGACCCGGTTGGCCCAGTCGGCCTAGTTGATCCCATTGACCATGCATTTGATTTAAAATGGCGTTCGATGACCCCGAGCCTGCCGTAGCCCCCGAGCCAGTAGTTGCTCCAGACCCCGTATTTGAGCATGACCCTATTCAGGCTGATGTACCCGCTGCTGATCCTCGATTAATGATGTAACTATCGATGATCATCCTATTGTTGCTCCACTGTCGAAGGATGAGCATGCTGTTGATGCCCATGTTGATGCCCCCCACATTACTGATATGCCTACTGATCCTGTTATTGCCCCTTTTCTGACCCTGTGCCTGTATAGTTCAATCATGCGCCTCTTGCAACCCAAGTTGATCCTCGATACGTGCACATCCGAAGTGGGTGGATAGTCGATGACAGTGGTTACCTTTCGAGTTTCCCGTGACTCCTGTTTCAGCCCTTGTTCAGTTCCTATGAATGCACTTTTTGTTCCCACACTCACCACTGATGCTCGCCACACCGTCGCATGGCCCGGAGCCTGCACCCAAGCCAGCTACTACACCATTTGGGACAGTTGATGTTGCGCCTACACCTTTACGTGGTCACGATCCTGTTTCTTTTTAGACTGCCAGACATTACACCCCTTGTAACTACCTGCATCAGGCAGCCCCCCCTCATTTGTGAAGAGGTTCGTTTTCCCTTGTGAGGATCGACGCCCGTTGCGCCGTCATGCCTAACACTTCCTGTCAGGATATACCCGCGCCTCGTAGAGATGCTCCAGGCCGCACCGCTTGCTACTTTCGCCCCTACAACGCTTGATAAGCCGATTCGGTGGTCCCTATAAACGTACTGTGCTAACTATAAACCCTTACCATTTCTCGCATTATGAAGAACACACACAGGATAAGTTGCTCCTGTAACATCAACTACAGTTTAAGGATATAAGCCGCAGAATGTTGGAGCTTGAGCTGACACCACGATCGGCAACTTCAGATACAAAACATAACATAACCAAAATAGGAGTTAAGCGTCTACATCACAAGACAGCATATTGTCTAAAAAGTTTCTGTGAAACACCACGTCCTCCACTCTGTCTTTCGCCAGCATGCATTGATCCGCCACATACCTCAAGATCCCCTTTTGCGCACCTGACCGTTACTAGTACATCGTTCCCAGGATGCTGATGCTCGTTTCCTTACTATCAAGCAACAGATCAGCTAGTTACTTTAACGAATATCCTAGCTCGAGGAGGGATTCACGTATGTCGACAATTTACTTTTCTTTCCTCCTCCACCTCAGTAACCAGTATAGTTGGTTTCTGGATTATGCAAATTGCATTACGCTTGAGTAAATACGCTAATGATAAGCCGGGATTTCGGAGGCTTTTGAGTACCACTTCTGACTATGTAATTTTGATGCACTAATATACTTGCTGGACAAGGGTAGGGTGACCCTGTGTGCTTTCTGCTGTGATGCGCCTTGTAAGACACTGTGATTGTGGCCGGAGGATAATAAAAGCCGATCATCTTTAAACACGCGGCAATACTTATGACCAATGACTAACGAAAAACTCCGTCGCTATGTCCCCACTAGGCATGCTATTTGTGCGATAACTATAATGCTACATGCTTACTTGCTACACTCCTATTTACGAGGTGTGCAATACATGAGATAATATGTGACTGAATGTATAACGACTGTGTATATACGTATATGTAATACACCTAGGAGGTCTTATCCTCGAATAGAAACTAATGTGCTCACGTCCTTCGCGAGACCTGACCTAACCGACCTTCTTCTAGGAAGATGTCGACTCAAGGGAACACCAATATCAACCACCCTCTACCCACAACAGAGGCGGAAATGCGAGACCACCTCTTACAGGTCATCGCTCCGTATGAGGCACATCGCTCCGATCGCAGCGGAGGTACCTCAGGAAATAACCCCCCAACGGCTGCACCTACAAGCAGTTCTTGGACCACAAACCTCGAGAGTTCGACGGCACCGGGGGTGCCTTAGCCTTCGTACGTTGGGTTGAAAAGACCGATTCAGTTTTACGATTAAGCAAATGTGACCACGAACATCAAGTCAAGTACATAACTGGACTATTGTTGGATGAGGCTCTGTCATGGTGGAACCATCAAATTCGAACAATGGGCGAGACCGCTGCGTATGCTATGACGTGGGATGAACTGAAGAGTCTGATGCGTGAAAGGTATTGCTCGAGGGCAGAAGTCCAGAGATTGGAGACAGAACTGTGGAATTTGAAAATGGAAGGACCAAAGATAGCAGAGTATGTGCAGAGATTTAACGAATTATCACAAGTTGCCCTACTCCTGGGGACACCAGAGTTTAAGAGAATTGAACAGTTCATAAGGGGATGGGCACCTCAGATTCAAAACCGTCAACGATCACTGAGGCTATCAACATAAGCATAGCACTCACGGAAGAAGCAGTTAGACGAGGAGAGTTTTCCACTGCGGAGGAGAAAAAGGAGACCGCTATAAAGGCATCTGGGGATAACAAGAGGAAGCTCGCAAATTTCAAGATGGTTACTCAGGTAAGTAACAAGAAGAAGGCCAAAAAGGGAAAAGATTTCAAGGGTATCCTACCTAAGTGCGACAATTGTTTACGTTATCATGTCGGGCGATGCAAATATGGAAATTGTGGTAACTGTGGCAAGGTGGGACATGTCAAGGAGACTTGTTGGCAAAATACTGAACATAGTAATGGGAGCCAAGACGGTAGTGAGGATCACGAAGAGGACAACGACAATGGCAATTGTCAAAGTAGGACGAGCGATAAGCAGAAACGTACTCAAGGTTGTTTTAACTGTGGAAGCAAAAAGCATTTCAGAAAATATTGCCCTAAAAACAATCAGGCACACGGATGAAAGCTTCCCACCGAAGCTAGGGAGACACGCCAGGGATTCAAGCATGGAAATCGGTACGTTCCATAGTACCCAACGTTATGCGTCTGTACTACTTGATAATATAACAAATTGTACGATTCACACCTCTAGAGTTCGAGAGTATAACTGGTTTACGTAGCGAGTGAGTAGTTATTCCAGTACCCATTAGAACTAGCTTAGGGGAAGCTAGTGGAAGCCAACGTAGTAACTGGAATCGGCACAATAGAACCCGGAGGGCGTAAGTTTACACTAGATCTATTGCCAGCTGAGTTGGGAAGCTTCAACGTGGTAATTGGATGTATTAGTTGGCAAGCGATCGAGCGGAGGTTGATATCCGCACCTCGATGACGGATGAAGGAATGATTGTGACTCACGAAGCAGGATACGCCACCACCGATCACGAATTACTTATGGCCCAAAAGTTGTTGTGGGAAGGATGTGTTGCTTCCTGGCTCATGTCGGGGACAAGGGAGCCGAAGAGCTAAAACTTAGCAATACCCCCGTGATCGGAGTATACCCTGAAGTCTTCCTCGAAGACCTGCCAGAGTAATCTCCTCGACGACAAGTCGAATTTTTGCATCAATCTGATTCCAGGCCACGCGCCTGTAGCCCAAGGCACCTCGAACGACTTACACCTTCGGAGATGCAAGGATTGACAGTGCAACCTCAGTGGTTGACAGAGAAGGAAGATAACAGACCAAAACTTTTGTTTTGGATAACCGCAGTTCTGCTCGCCAAAAGAAAGGACGAGTAACTTCCAAATGATCAGGAGCCGAACGGGCTAACATACAAGAGTCGGTGGCTTTTGCTGAGGACTAATGAACTTCTTACACAACTGACTATAATGATCCAACTACTACTACACGACTGATCGACGATCGAACATTCGTCAATGGAGAAATTCAGGGAATATACCAGGATGAAATTGTGGGACAATGATTGTGCTTAGACATAAACAAAATGCTGCTTCCTACACAATGTATAAGTCAGATCCACACGAGGTGCAGAATCCGGAGGAACTAGAGGCCTTACATCTAGGAACCATATCTGTCAACTCAATCAAACGTCACCAACTTGACAAACTTGTCATTTCAAAATTGAAAGTGCTTAAATTTGCTTCCGTTGAAGTCTTCACTCTTACCTCTAACGAGTAGATATTGCGTTTCTACGCCCCTCAAGGTAGTTGCATCACGTTGATTTCCTTCGCTGAGAGCGAACACATGTTTGTTTCGAATACTTGGTCGTCTCTTCAATATAGCAAACACACATTGCTCCATTCTCTTGGGAACTCATTGACCACATATGCACCTTTTGCTACGCATGCGGTTTCACTTCGAATAAACGCTTCATGAATGTCAGATATTACGTTGTCAAATCTAATTACTAGTTGTGGTTCGAATGACCTACATTTTTTTGTCATGGTTGACTCTTTTGATATCAAGTCAACACACTTATTGAAACTACTTTCTTTCAAGTTACATGTTTGCTATCATGCCAAGATTCCCTTGTTGATATGAACGATTATTGTTTGGTTGCGTTGAAACTAGGTTCAACTACTTGAACTTATCCAGTTCACATGTTTAATTTGAGACGCTATATGATGCATTGAGAGCATCATATTCTAATACTTTGGCACATATTCTTTTGTTTCGAGTCGTAGTAGACTTATTTGGGCTATGCCTCCACTAAATCGTTGATAGATTTCGATACCTTACAGTGATACTTTAACAAAATTGAAGCTTGCGCTTATCTGACTACTCACTTCGTACACGGATTTAATTGATTATTTGACAATTTGCCCTAAATCCGTTTTCCGTATCACAACTAAATCACTCTTAACACACTTGCATAGATTCATTTCATATCATGGTGTACCCCCTAACGATTCTTCCGTTATCAATCAAACGCCATACAGTACTTAGTTTCATCTTCCGGCTTGTTTCGGTACACCTTCATCTGGTTTCAAACTCGGTGATTTTGTCCAGTCACCGCTATTTCGAATCTTGTCATTGCGATACCTTGTGGTGTCATTACAAACTTGCAAGCTTGTGCTAATCATGGTCAACTGTTTCACGCAAAATACATAAACTTTTGTTGACTTGTCGTTTATATATTCCTGATGCAACTACAATGCAAAGCAAGAATACACCAGATTCGTTGGTATTCATTCGGTGTATTCTCGCCGTTCAAAATGTTCAACGCACTGAACCTTGCCACTCGTCTACTTGGGAGTTGACAGATCACTTTACCATTACATTTGAGTTGAAAACTTCTGAATTTATATAGAGGGTGCTATGTTTCATGAAAACTCGCTGGGATACTGCGACCGGACATTGAGGATCTTATTAGTTGAAACTCCTCTCTTGTGGACCCCCCTGCTAGCCGGAATACATTAGGCTATACGTAAAACACATTTTGTACTTCTAACATCAACTGCTAAGAGCACCCACCTTCTTAACCCTATGGTGCGGATTGATAAATATTCTTGGAACCACCAAGTGTGAGTAAGCTTTGATGCGGTCTGATGACTATCTACCTCGATGTTGTACTTGTGTGACGTGACCAAAAGGAGTTAAGGTAGTACAAATTTCGAGGACGAAATTTCTTTAACGGGGGGAGAATGTGACAACCCTCACTAAACCAGGTTTTCCGTACGACTTAATTAATATTTGATTACTGCATAATTACTGTGCTTGTGGACAAACTGCTACTTAATTTCTGATACTTGTACATACCTGCATCATACTTTGTTTACTGTCACTACATTATTTACATGCTAAACCTTAGTGACAAACATGATGCACAAAAGCACAGTAGCATTATGAACGGATAACCTATTGAACGTGCTGTCATAACTAGCACCAGGCAGATACTGCCTCTAAGGCCTGTGAGAGCCAGAAATATTTTACTACACTAGTAGTGAGTGTAGGGATACAAGGGTTGTAGAACTGCGTCTCTAGGAATAAGTTACAGTGACAGGGTGTGCCTAAAACGTACTCTAAGTACAAAATTCAGCACTTTAACTAAAAATTCAGCTTTTAGCTAACTAATAAAGTGCCAAAACATGAGAAAAATATTACTAGACACTTTCCAAAGTGTCGGGAATAAGTTGTGTCACTAAAAATAATAATAACGACACTTTAAAGCTTTGTTAAGCGCTTTAACAGATTACTATCCAACCGAACAACCGGACTTTACCCGGGACATGAAAATATTGCCAATAAAATTATTTACCTTTTTCTGAGCCAGGTGGGGTCCCTGAATGTCACACCCCGACCACGTGTATCATACAAAACGTGGCGGAAAACGTCGGGGAGTGTTGTAACAGAATTAATTGTTTCATAACCATGGCATACAAAGTTGTATTTTTATTTATCAACACAAGAGTTTCATTGTTTTAAACAGAAATACAGAGTTTATAACATAATTAAACATAGTCTATCTTCTTTTAAAGTCTCTAAGGCACAGGTCCGCCCTAGTATCATGATCAACATCCTATGGAAAAGCTCCTGAAAACACATGTGAAAATAGGTACGTCAGCATAAAAATGCCTGTGAGATACATAGGTTTTGTGAAAATAGGATTCATGACTTATGTTTAAGAAAAATGTTTAGTCATGAACCTTATAATTTGCTTTGTCTTGTAAATCATTTGAAAACGATAAGATCAGATGATATGTATAAGTAAATGTAAGGTTAAATGGTTTACCATGTAAAAATGAGTTTGTATGAAGTAAGATGTTTGTTAACAATGTCTTGTGAAAAGTATGCTATTTGTATAAAATGTTCTATGTCTCAATATTGAAATGATTCAAATAACGTTACGACATGTAATACCATACAAACACTTATATATAGGAAGTACCAGCGGTGTATCCACCATGCTTGTATCATATTACACACGCATCGTTACTTAATCACTTAATCAAACCAAACCAAACAATGTAAGATGTCTATGTCTAAACCAATTATCAAATGTATTGGATAATATGTCAAAGTGTTTATGTCAAGATATAAATCATGTAGTGTAAAACAAATGTCAATCATGTTTATGTGTCAAAGGTAAATCATGTCAAAATGTCTATGTCAAATATCCATGTCAAATGTCTTTGTCAAATGTCTTTGTGTAAAATGTCTATGTCAAAATGTCATGTATGGCAAGTGAAATGTCTCAACTAAACCATATGCACGAAAACAAAGTATTGAAGTAAAACATGGTTTAAATCAATATTATGTCTTGTGGAAAATGCATGCTAATACTGAATATGAACATTTATGTGGTATTGTGAAAATGCATACATCCAAGCCTTGTGACTGTGGTGATAAACCCTTAAACAAATTAAAGGTCTATCTGTCTTATATCATCGAATTCGGTCATTCCTTTCTGTCCCCTTTCCTTGGGATGTCCGGAACGGGAGTTGTCAATTCCTATGGTACCACTACCTACTAACGAACGGCGTGATCATTGTTAATGAACGTATTGTCCCATGTAAACAAACCAAATGTCATACCAAAATGTAAGCATGTGAAAACAATGCACTAAGTATGTAATCAAATGAACATACATAGCGTGAAATGTCATGTAAAACGATGTACTAAGTAATGCACACAATGGGCACACCTAGCATAAAATGTAATGTAAAACGATGTACTAAGTAATACACACAATGGGCACACCTAGCATGAAATGTAATGAAATCATGTACTATAATGTACTAACAAACATAGCCGATATATGATGTGAAAACAGGAAAAGCATGAATGTAACAAGTAGGCACATGTGTTCCACCCCAAAACAGTTTGGAAAACAGTAAAAGAGGGGTCTATGTACTCACTTGATATTGCTCAGTTGGCTAAAGATAACCACCAAATAATGCTATAGATCTCGGAATCAAACGGCACCTAATATAGGTAACTATGTTAATAAACCTGACCTAAATCGGAAGATCGGGTAGTATGAGGGTTTGTAAACCAAACGAGTATTGAGACTCGTGTAGTATGGTTCAACAAAGCCTACATACTAATTGAAACCTAACATAATTGTTTACGACCCATTACGACCCGTTTAGGTAGCTTATGCTACTTTAACGCGTCGTTCGCGTGAAACGCGTTCGGACCGCCTAACTAGCCCTATGACAAGTGTTATATGCCTAAACATGTTACATAATCAGTTATGTGACAAAGGTTTAGGTTACATATGCTTAATTACCAATTATACATGAAAAGGGTATTCTGGTAATTTACCTAAGGCATATAAACTACCTATCATACAACTACTTAAACGATGTGACCATAGGGTATAACCTCGGAAGGTTATTCCCTACCTACTATGGTCACCTAATGTATTTGGTCGGATCCTAATGATCGACCAAATGGGTCGGGTTCGAGGTATAAGCGATTTATTAGATCGCTTACCCTACGACCCTAGACAACGTGGTAATCAGTAGGCATAGTCCCAAGGGACTATAACCATCGTGATTACAATCACGTTGCGAAGTTCAAACGAACTTCGCATTGACGATTACTGGTCAACGCTGAAAGTCAAACAAAGTTTGACTTTCTGACTCGAAAAGCAATAAAATAAGGAAAAGAACGAAAGAATACTTACGAAGGGTCCCCGAATGCTAACTTCGATTCAAAAATCTCAGGTATGAAACAATAGTTTCAACTTAGAGTTTCTCAAATCAAAGTTCTTGTGATTTTGAAGCATGGGGGGTGGGGTATTTATAGATTTCGGGTAACCGTTAAGATCGTTTCTTGAATAACGTGATTTAATCTAGTGCGTACACTTGTCAAAATGTTGTGGTAACTAATTTTGGCCACCAAAAGTGATTAACATGTGGCACTTGACCTTTGGGAGAGTGTAAGGGGTGTTAAAAACGAGTTTATGCATTTTTTATTTTTTTTTTTATTTTTTTTTTTTGTATATTTTTTTGCAGTTTTGCAGTTTTGGTTCCTGTGCGCGTATCGTCGTGTTTTGGCACTTCTAACACCCGCCAAGCCCATTTTTAAGCTTCACAAGGATGTTAAAGTATAGGGAACATGAAACATGCTCAAAAATATGCCGGATATCGGTTCGTTTGTCCGTACGATCGCGATGTTCGGTTAATTACGACGGTATGCGCATAAGCGCGAGAAATGATCTAAATTGCGTGACGAATGGATTTTTCTCAAGCCAAACACTAAAATAAAATATTTTAGTGCTTACATAAATTTTTTAGATGTCCGGATGTATTCAGAACGTAAGTTATGCGCGAAAATGCAAACTTGTGCACTTTTTGACACTTTTAGTCCCTGAATGACCCAAAAGTTTATTTTAGCACACCGAACCCCTCAAAGCCTATTTCTAAGCTATGTAAAGGATATTTAAGGTGTGTTTAACTTATGGTTATGTTCCGGAATGTCTGTTCCAGTACGAATCGTCATACTTTCGCAGTTTGTCAAGTTTAGTCCCTGTAAGCGAATTAACTTGTTTTTGCCATACCAAAGCCTTCAAAACTTATTTCTAAGTTATGTAAAGGTTATTTAAGGTATGTTGAGTATATGTTGATGTTCCGGAGTATTTGTCGCATTAAACTAGTTACGTTTTCGCACCAGTTTGCGTATAACTCTCCAGAAAGCGATATAGAGTTTGAAATTGGATAAAAGTCAAAACATGAAAAATGTAAAACACAACCAAACAAACATTGGGATTAAATAACATTGTTTTATTGATAATAGAACTGTTTATAATGATTACAAGCACAGATGTTACAGTCTCCCCTACTTGTGGAAATTTCGTCCCGAAATTTATTTAGAGGAAACTCGTGGGAAAAGATGCGGATATTTCGCCTTCATTTGATCTTCGCGTTCCCAAGTAAACTCAGGTCCACGTTTAGCTTCCCAGCGAACTTTGACCAAAGGAATGCGCTTGCGTTTAAGCCACTTGACTTCACGTTCCATGATTTCCACTGGTTTCTCAACAAATTTCAGTGTTTTGCCAACACGAATTTCGTCAAGCGGTATGGAGAGGTTCTCATCAGCTGAACACCTCTTGAGATTGGACACGTGAAAAGTTGGATGAACATTTCCAAGTTCAGGAGGTAACTCAAGTCTGTAGGCTACCTTTCCGATTCTTTCGACGATCTTGAATGGTCCAACGTATCTAGGTGCAAGTTTTCCTTTCTTTCCAAATCTGATCACACCTTTCCAAGGTGAGACCTTAAGTAATACTCGATCACCGACTTGAAATTCCAAGGCTTTGCGTTTTGGGTCCGCGTAAATCTTCTGACGGCTCTGAGCTGCCTGAAGGTTATCGCGAACTTTCTTGACCTTATCTGTTGTCTCTAAAATGAGGGCAGGTCCAGTAAGTTGAGCCTCGCCGATCTCATTCCAGCAGACTGGTGAACGACATTTTCGACCATAGAGAGCCTCGAAAGGAGCCATTTTGATGCTGGTGTGATAACTGTTGTTGTAGGAGAATTCAATCAACTTAAGATGTGAATCCCAACTACCACCAAAATCGATCACACAAGCTCTAAGCATATCCTCCAGTGTCTGGATTGTTCTCTCAGATTGACCATCTGTTTGTGGATGATAAGCTGTGCTCAGATTAAGTTGGGTCCCCATAGCAGATTGCATGGTTCTCCAAAAATGAGAAGTGAAACGAGCATCCCTGTCAGAAATGATGTTCAAAGGAACACCATGTCGTGCTACTATTTCATCCACATAGATTTGAGCAAGTCTGTCAGCAGGAAAATCCTCACGGATTGGCAAGAAATGTGCTGACTTTGTAAGACGATCAACGACTACCCAGATGGCATCATGACCTTTCTTAGTGCGTGGAAGTTTGGTAACAAGATCCATAGTAATGTTTTCCCATTTCCAAACTAGGATCTCTGGTTGTACCAATAAACCAGAAGGATGCTGATGTTCAGCCTTAACCTTAAGACAAGTAAGGCATTTTGATACGTATAAGGCAATGTCTTTCTTCATACCAGGCCACCAATAATGAATACGAAGATCCTTATACATCTTATCTGAGCCCGGATGAATAGAATAACGAGACTTATGGGCTTCATCCATAAGCAAGGTACGAAGATCATCCTGGCTTGGGACCCACAAACGGTCCATGAAGTAATATGATCCATTGTCCTTCAGTTCCAAAGCAGGTGTTATGTGGTAAGGAAATTCCTTATCCATCAAACCTTGTGAAACACAAGATTGTTGAGCTTGAGAAATGCGTGCTTGAATATCGGATCGAGCTTGAATAACAGATTGAACACGTACACAATGAAGCTTAGTACGTTCCTTACGACTCAATGCATCAGCTACGACATTCGCCTTACCGGGATGGTAGCGAATTTCGCAGTCATAGTCGTTTAAAAGCTCAACCCAACGTCGTTGCCTCATGTTGAGTTCTTTCTGATTGAAGATATGCTGAAGACTTTTGTGGTCAGTGAAAACCACACACTTTGTACCGTACAAATAGTGTCTCCAGATCTTTAGAGCGAAAACAACTGCACCCAACTCAAGATCATGAGTGGTGTAGTTCTTCTCATGAATCTTCAACTGCCTCGATGCATAGGCTATGACTTTGTTCCTTTGCATCAGAACACAACCAAGACCCAATTTCGATGCATCACAATACACGACAAAATCATCATCACCTTCAGGCAATGATAGAACAGGCGCATCGCAAAGCTTCTGCTTCAAGTGTTGAAAAGCTTCCTCTTGTTTGTATCCCCAATAAAAGGGCATTTTCTTCTGAGTTAGAGCAGTTAGAGGAACTGCAATCTTCGAGAAGTTTTCTATGAAGCGGCGATAATAACCCGCTAGACCAAGAAAAGAACGAACTTCAGTAGGAGTAGAGGGTGTATCCCAATCCTTAATCGCACTGATCTTGGAGGGATCTACATGAATACCCCGTTCGTTGATAACATGCCCCAAAAATTGAACTTCTTTAAGCCAAAATTCGCACTTGGAGAATTTGGCGAAAAGTTGCTCTTTCTTTAGGAGTTCTAGGGTAAGACGAAGATGTTGCTCGTGATCAGCTCGCGTCTTAGAGTATATCAAGATGTCATCAATAAAAACAATGACGAACTGATCCAAATAAGGTTTGCAGACCCTATTCATTAAGTCCATGAAAACAGCCGGAGCATTAGTCAAACCGAATGGCATGACTGTGAACTCATAATGTCCATAACGAGTACGGAACGCTGTCTTCGGAATATCTTCTTCATGCACCCGAAGCTGATGATATCCAGATCGCAGATCAATCTTTGAAAAATAAGAAGCACCTTGTAACTGATCAAAGAGGTCGTCTATGCGCGGTAGGGGATATCGATTCTTGATGGTAAGCTTGTTAAGCTCACGATAATCGATACACATCCTAAAGGATCCATCCTTCTTCTTGACAAAGAGAACAGGAGCACCCCAGGGTGAAAAGCTAGGACGGATAAAACCTTTATCTGAAAGTTCCTGAAGCTGTTTGGACAACTCTTGCATCTCGGATGGTGCAAGACGATATGGAGCTCTGGCAATGGGATTTGCACCAGGTACGAGATCAATGCGGAACTCGACTTGGCGTGCTGGAGGTAGACCAGGTAAATCTTCAGGGAAAACTTCAGAATAATCCCGAACGACAGGAATATCTGAAATAGACTTACCCTTGGCTTTATCTTCTGTAACATGTGCTAAGAAAGCCACATAGTTCTTCCGCAGATATTTCCGAGCTTTAAAACAGGACATGAGCTTGAGACCACCAGACGGTTTCTCACCTTGAACCTGCAGGATCTCGCCTGTCGAAAGCGGCACACGAACGATCTTCTCGAAACAAACTACCTCCGCGTGATGCTTGGATAACCAATCCATACCCACAATGATGTCGAAGCTTCCAAGTTGCATAGGCGTGAGGTCGATAGGAAAGAGATGATCATTAAGGTTTAACTGGCAGTTGCGTAGAACAGAATCAAGAATAATTGGTTCACCGCTAGCAACTTCTACTGTCAAAGATTTACTTAGTTTCGTTCTAGACACGCGAAGCATTGGCTCAAAAGACAAAGACACAAAACTCTTGTCGGCACCCGAATCAAAGAGAACAGATGCAGGCTGATTATTAATAAAGAACGTACCGTTCACCACATTATCGTCTGCCTGCGCCTCTTGGGCATTCATGTTAAAAACTCGGCCTCGAGCCGGAGCCTGATTCTGATTCTGGTTCTGGTTTGCTAGCCTTGGGCATCGGTTTCTGTAGTGGGTCAGATCCCCACAGTTATAACAAGCACCCGGTGGGTAGTGTGGTCGTGCAGCTTGACCCTGTTGCTGAGCAGGAGGTTGAGCAACTTGTTGAGCCGGGTTCTGAACCGCGGGATTCTGAGCAAACCGACAAACATTGGCAAGATGGCCTGACTTCCCACAGTTAGTACAGAAACGGCATGGAAGTTGCGGCTGGTGGTGACTGTTGCATCTATTGCACAAAGGTGCATTCCCTGAATAGGGTTTCTTCGCTGGAGGCTGTGCGGGTTGGTTGGGAGCTGCCTGGTTAGCTTGGGCAGTGACATCATAGTTTTGGGAAGCCTTACGCTTCTTTGCCCTCTTCGATGAACCAGAAACCTTTCCATTCCCGTTTTGACCTTTCTTGCTATCTTCCTTCTCAGCCAACTGTTTCTTGCCCTTGTCACCCTTCCTGTGTAACTTTCCCTTTCTAATCTGCGACTCAGTCAATGTCGCTGATAACTCGATCGCCTGACGGAGTGTGGCAGGTTCACTACCAGTAAGAATGTCTTGTACCGAGTCAGGTAGGCCGTCGATGTATCTTTCGATAGCCTTGTCAAGTGGGGTAACCATTGTCGGGCAAAGCAAACTCAACTCTTCAAACCGATTAGTATAAGCCCTGTGCTCACCACTATCTTGCTTCAAAACATCAAACTCCTTTTCCAACGCCCGCTGTTCATGGCGAGGACAGAATTCCCTCATCATAAGGGCTCTAAGTTCAGCCCATGTCTGTGCGAGAGCAACTTCTGCACCTCGGTCTCTCATTACTCCGTTCCACCATGTCAAAGCCCTCTTCTGAAATACGCTCGAAGAAAACTCGACCTTGCGATTATCCGGACACTGCACGTGGCGGAAAGTATTCTCAATGCTTTCGAACCACTGAAGAAGCCCAGTCGCTCCTTCAGAACCACTAAACTTGAGTGGTTTAGCCTGATTAAAATCCTTGTATTTGCATGGAACATTGTTGTTGTTGTTGGCTTGGTTCCATTGAGCAAAGAGGTTTGGGAACTGAGCAGCCATCTGCTGCGCAATAATTTCTGCCAGTTCGGCAGTTGCTATCTGGTTCTCGCGTCGAGGAGGCATTCTAAAAGAGGAAAAAATATGAAAGGAAACGAGTGAGATGATTGGATGAAGAGAATGAGATGATAAAAACAAGAATTGCAAACAGCATAGATGGTGGTCATTCGTCCGTATCACAAAGCAAACAAATGACACACAGTGACTAATCAAAGTAAATGGATCAAAAATAATGTATAATGAAGACATGCTCGCCTATAAGTGAACACTCATCCCAAGAATTCCCAGGTAAGCACAACTGGTCTCGCGTCTGATGAGATGTATACGAAGTGCTTGCCTAGACAGAAAACCCAGAATACAGGCATTCACCCTTCCAGTTTGCACGTGTTCACATTATTTATAACCCAAAACTTTGACGAGATTTTGAAATTTTGAAGGCACAAGGCCAAAAACCAAACTAAAAGGGTTCAAAACCATATAACAGAGGGTTCAAAACCTTGTAAAAATTTATTCAAAAACAGATGATTGTTTTTCAAAAATCGTTTCGGAAAAATTTTGGTTCTTGTTTTGTTAATCACCCAAGGATAGGTGATGTACATGTTTTAAGATCTAAACACAAGATAACTTGTGTTAGGTTCCTAGAAAAGTTATAGTCTAGGTCAAAGCATTACTAATAACCTAATTCCCTATAACCATTGGCTCTGATACCAACTCTTCTGTCACACCCCGACCACGTGTATCATACAAAACGTGGCGGAAAACGTCGGGGAGTGTTGTAACAGAATTAATTGTTTCATAACCATGGCATACAAAGTTGTATTTTTATTTATCAACACAAGAGTTTCATTGTTTTAAACAGAAATACAGAGTTTATAACATAATTAAACATAGTCTATCTTCTTTTAAAGTCTCTAAGGCACAGGTCCGCCCTAGTATCATGATCAACATCCTATGGAAAAGCTCCTGAAAACACATGTGAAAATAGGTACGTCAGCATAAAAATGCCTGTGAGATACATAGGTTTTGTGAAAATAGGATTCATGACTTATGTTTAAGAAAAATGTTTAGTCATGAACCTTATAATTTGCTTTGTCTTGTAAATCATTTGAAAACGATAAGATCAGATGATATGTATAAGTAAATGTAAGGTTAAATGGTTTAGCATGTAAAAATGACTTTGTATGAAGTAAGATGTTTGTTAACAATGTCTTGTGAAAAGTATGCTATTTGTATAAAATGTTCTATGTCTCAATATTGAAATGATTCAAATAATGTTACGACATGTAATACCATACAAACACTTATATATAGGAAGTACCAGCGGCGTATCCACCATGCTTGTATCATATTACACACGCATCGTTACTTAATCACTTAATCAAACCAAACCAAACAATGTAAGATGTCTATGTCTAAACCAATTATCAAATGTATTGGATAATATGTCAAAGTGTTTATGTCAAGATATAAATCATGTAGTGTAAAACAAATGTCAATCATGTTTATGTGTCAAAGGTAAATCATGTCAAAATGTCTATGTCAAATATCCATGTCAAATGTCTTTGTCAAATGTCTTTGTGTAAAATGTCTATGTCAAAATGTCATGTATGGCAAGTGAAATGTCTCAACTAAACCATATGCACGAAAACAAAGTATTGAAGTAAAACATGGTTTAAATCAATATTATGTCTTGTGGAAAATGCATGCTAATACTGAATATGAACATTTATGTGGTATTGTGAAAATGCATACATCCAAGCCTTGTGACTGTGGTGATAAACCCTTAAACAAATTAAAGGTCTATCTGTCTTATATCATCGAATTCGGTCATTCCTTTCTGTCCCCTTTCCCTGGGATGTCCGGAACGGGAGTTGTCAATTCCTATGGTACCACTACCTACTAACGAACGGCGTGATCATTGTTAATGAATGTATTGTCCCATGTAAACAAACCAAATGTCATACCAAAATGTAAGCATGTGAAAACAATGCACTAAGTATGTAATCAAATGAACATACATAGCGTGAAATGTCATGTAAAACGATGTACTAAGTAATGCACACAATGGGCACACCTAGCATAAAATGTAATGTAAAACGATGTACTAAGTAATACACACAATGGGCACACCTAGCATGAAATGTAATGAAATCATGTACTATAATGTACTAACAAACATAGCCGATATATGATGTGAAAACAGGAAAAGCATGAATGTAACAAGTAGGCACATGTGTTCCACCCCAAAACAGTTTGGAAAACAGTAAAAGAGGGGTCTATGTACTCACTTGATATTGCTCAGTTGGCTAAAGATAACCACCAAATAATGCTATAGATCTCGGAATCAAACGGCACCTAATATAGGTAACTATGTTAATAAACCGGACCTAAATCGGAAGATCGGGTAGTATGAGGGTTTGTAAACCAAACGAGTATTGAGACTCGTGTAGTATGGTTCAACAAAGCCTACATACTAATTGAAACCTAACATAATTGTTTACGACCCATTACGACCCGTTTAGGTAGCTTATGCTACTTTAACGCGTCGTTCGCGTGAAACGCGTTCGGACCGCCTAACTAGCCCTATGATAAGTGTTATATGCCTAAACATGTTACATAATCAGTTATGTGACAAAGGTTTAGGTTACATATGCTTAATTACCAATTATACATGAAAAGGGTATTCTGGTAATTTACCTAAGGCATATAAACTACCTATCATACAACTACTTAAACGATG
Organism: Helianthus tuberosus; assembly: GCA_030545235.1. Taxonomy (NCBI): domain Eukaryota; kingdom Viridiplantae; phylum Streptophyta; class Magnoliopsida; order Asterales; family Asteraceae; genus Helianthus; species Helianthus tuberosus. Next base: position 107,067,440 of record CM060354.1, on the reverse strand, counting down.
TGACCATAGGGTATAACCTCGGAAGGTTATTCCCTACCTACTATGGTCACCTAATGTATTTGGTCGGATCCTAATGATCGACCAAATGGGTCGGGTTCGAGGTATAAGCGATTTATTAGATCGCTTACCCTACGACCCTAGACAACGTGGTAATCAGTAGGCATAGTCCCAAGGGACTATAACCATCGTGATTACAATCACGTTGCGAAGTTCAAACGAACTTCGCATTGACCATTACTGGTCAACACTGAAAGTCAAACAAAGTTTGACTTTCTGACTCGAAAAGCAATAAAATAAGGAAAAGAACGAAAGAATACTTACGAAGGGTCCCCGAATGCTAACTTCGATTCAAAAATCTCAGGTATGAAACAATAGTTTCAACTTAGAGTTTCTCAAATCAAAGTTCTTGTGATTTTGAAGCATGGGGGGTGGGGTATTTATAGATTTCGGGTAACCGTTAAGATCGTTTCTTGAATAACGTGATTTAATCTAGTGCGTACACTTGTCAAAATGTTGTGGTAACTAATTTTGGCCACCACAAGTGATTAACATGTGGCACTTGACCTTTGGGAGAGTGTAAGGGGTGTTAAAAACGAGTTTATGCATTTTTTATTTTATTTTTTTGTATATTTTTTTGCAGTTTTGCAGTTTTGGTTCCTGTGCGCGTATCGTCGTGTTTTGGCACTTCTAACACCCGCCAAGCCCATTTTTAAGCTTCACAAGGATGTTAAAGTATAGGGAACATGAAACATGCTCAAAAATATGCCGGATATCGGTTCGTTTGTCCGTACGATCGCGATGTTCGGTTAATTACGACGGTATGCGCATAAGCGCGAGAAATGATCTAAATTGCGTGACGAATGGATTTTTCTCAAGCCAAACACTAAAATAAAATATTTTAGTGCTTACATAAATTTTTTAGATGTCCGGATGTATTCAGAACGTAAGTTATGCGCGAAAATGCAAACTTGTGCACTTTTTGACACTTTTAGTCCCTGAATGACCCAAAAGTTTATTTTAGCACACCGAACCCCTCAAAGCCTATTTCTAAGCTATGTAAAGGATATTTAAGGTGTGTTTAACTTATGGTTATGTTCCGGAATGTCTGTTCCAGTACGAATCGTCATACTTTCGCAGTTTGTCAAGTTTAGTCCCTGTAAGCGAATTAACTTGTTTTTGCCATACCAAAGCCTTCAAAACTTATTTCTAAGTTATGTAAAGGTTATTTAAGGTATGTTGAGTATATGTTGATGTTCCGGAGTATTTGTCGCATTAAACTGGTTACGTTTTCGCACCAGTTTACGTATAACTCTCCAGAAAGCGATATAGAGTTTGAAATTGGATAAAAGTCAAAACATGAAAAATGTAAAACACAACCAAACAAACATTGGGATTAAATAACATTGTTTTATTGATAATAGAACTGTTTATAATGATTACAAGCACAGATGTTACACTGAATACCCTAACACCCGCCATAAAGCACGACACACTAGTAACCGGGTTAATCACTTAACTAACTAGGTTAACCTAACTAATAGCTAACTAATGGTTGGATTTGAACTAAACTACCCCCCCCCCCCCTAACCAAACCGGCCCCAAGAGGGGGACACCCCTTTGTCCTTCTTGATTATTTTATTTCCACTTGTTTAATATCTAGGGAACACTTGGACTCATGGTTAATAAGCTTAGTAATTGTCTATAAGTAGTGCACTTGGACCATCATTCTCTTCATCACATTTCACCACTCAAAAACACCCTCTCTCTCTCTAGATAACTCACGGCCAAACACCCCTAAACATCCATCAATTTTTCGAGTCTTGTTCAAGCCATTCCAAGATCATTCAAGTGTTAAGGACCACCTACAAGGAGGCTAGGTGCATTCGGAAGGCGAAGGACCTCACCCTATTGCTTTTATCCACCCATTTTGCGACTAGAATCTTCCCTAGCCTCGAGCTAGTAGTAAGTCACTAAAATCACCCTCTCGAACTATTTTGAAGTGGTTAAAACAATATGTAACGGTTAAAACTCGAAAACATACAAGTTGAAGCTTAAAAGTCTACTAAAAATGCTAAAAGTGATGGTTAAAAGCTTGTTTGTTGTGTAAATCTTGTAGTATTTGAATTGTGTAGTTATTTGGACCCGATCTATGTTGTGGTAGCTTGGATCATCGTTTAACCCGGGTTGGTCATGATCATGAATCATGACATAGAGTTGTTTTGGATGTAACAAGGGTTAAATGATGAAACTCTACCACACACGAATCATGAACTTGTGTAAAAGTGATTTTACTTGTGAAATAGTGTTTAAAACTAGTAGATCTATGGATCTACAAGCGGTATTTTCAAAAGACCGAGTGTCAAAGAAACCATGTTTTCTAAAAGACGGATCTTACACTAACAAGAATGATTTTTAGAACACACAAGTGTGTAAACACTTGAGTAACACAAAGTTTCGACAAAATAACTATTTTTGTAAAAGTTGACGAGAAGTTGTAAAGACGGAATTTCACTAAAAACGAGGTTTTTACGAAATCGGATTTCTTTATATAAAGATCCACTAAATGTAATGGGATTCACTTCATATTTTTGAGTAAATCACAAGTTCATGTAATTTTTACGATTTACATGTTTATCGACTACTTTGATGCGTGGAATATTGTTTTGGTTAAATAAGAAAATGGTTGATTTGATTTATAAACGAAAATGATACGCTTAAAAGCGTGGCCACCTCCAGTTACAGAGGAAACTCTGGCGAAATTTTTCCAAAAACCTAACACTTAGAAATATTTTCACTATAAGTGTTAGAAATACTTGTCGACTTGTTTTCAAACTATAAATTTCGCCACAACTTTATTTACAAAATATCGGAGGTGGGATTTCAAAAAATAAAACTTGATAAATATATATTTAGTATATATTTTCATAACAACACTTGTGGATTTTTATGATTATTTTGTGAAGATACTAATATTATTTTTAGGGTAAAAATAATATTACCGTGTTGACACCTCCAAAATAATACGAACGCTTCTACAATAAATATATAAGTTACACCGGTAATTATTAATACCACTCGATCATTAAGACGTAACTTACGCATTTTAAGAAAATATCTATGAAAGCGTATTTTCTGTCAAGGCATTATTTTGGGAAAATTATGTGAAATAAAATATAATATTTTTGAGAAAAATACTTATATTTTGGAATAAGAAATAAAATATATTTTAAGTGAGACTTAATAATATATTTCGAACGCACATGTATTAATTCCCCCATCCTTGGGAAGGAAAATAATTACCAAGTATATACAGAAAGTAAACACGAAATAGTTGTCTAACTATTTCCCAAAAACTTAAACCATAAAGCTAAGGCACGGCCGTCCGTCTAATAGAGTTAGTACATGTAGGTCGTCGCACAGCTGCTTGATTTGGATGTATACTTGGTAGAGACGCACCACTGTGAGTTCATGTCCCCCTTTTCTTTTAACTGCTTTCAGTTTTCTAAACTACGGGGGTGAAATACATGTTACTTTGCTTTACGAATACTTATTACATGGTATGGTTAGCGTAAGGAGGTTTACTACTAGATCATGTGAATGGGTAGGAGAACATGAGGTCATTAATCCTCATGGTAGGACCGAGGGACAGTAGCGGTAGATCTATCTGGGTGTAGCGAGCCCAACCCCTGAGCCCGCCTAATGGACCAGGTGGTGACTGTGTACCCCAACGCAAAAATCTGCTAGGTTTGAGTCTCCCTACTTGCACTTCACACATATCAATGGCCTTGAAAACCATTGGTGATCTCTTTTTCCTTATTTGCTACATACCAGGATTTTTTATACTCACAAAGGTTTTACATACTCATTACACATGAACTCGCTCAACTTTATGTTGACTTTTCAAACTACATGTATTTCAGGAAACTAACGGATCTGGCACGGTATGCACATATTTTCAAGCTGCGTTTGAATAAAGAAGTCATCCAGGGTTTAGAAGGTGTAACCTCTTCCTGGACGGGTTACATATCCCTAAACCTAGTATTGTTTTAAAGTCTTTTGAAAAGTTTTTATGAACTCATTTCAATCAAGTCAAGATTTGTAACTTATTTTGTGGATGTTGAAAATGGGATTTTCTGAACTTTATTATTGGATGAATATCACATGTTTTTATCATATAGCATTGTTATGATTGTTGCTATGGTATTAAGAAGTCACACCAATTAATCCACGCTTCCGCAAAGCCAGGGTGTGACAGCAGTAATATAAAATTTTTGCTTTTAACACCCTTTTACACATTCAATCAACCTAAAAACTTATTTTTGGGACACATTGAGGACAATGTGTAATCTAAGTGTGGGGGGGATGCTAAAACTTTGAATCTTGCAAGTCCTAATCAACAAGCCTTACACAAAACTCTATTGGAACCGCTAATCACCCCAATTTTTTTCAAAAAAAAAATTTCATTTTTTTTACTTGTATAAGTTTAAGTTGGGAATTTCAAGTTCTAAAAAAGTTATATTTTTACAAGTTTACAACCGATAGCGTCGTGATAAAAAGAACCAACATCATAAAATTATGAAACGGCATGACAAGCTTAGTTAAAATTTGATTATATATACTTGATCACATAAAAACCCATTCCCACAAAAGTGAGTTTTGAGCCTTTATTGAGCATACAAATACATATCTTTACACTAAATGCTCATTTTTAGTTTCTTGTGTGAATAGCCGCTTGGTTCGTACGACTCTAGAACTTGCCACGACAATGCATTCCCGGTCCTTACCAACTTAAACCCAAGTAAGTAAATGATGGAGGCATTAGGACTAACCCTTTTTTCTTTCTACACCATTATTTTTCATTTTTTTTACCACCTACCCAAAATCCCCCTAGTTAACCCCTTTGAGCCTAAACCTTTTCATTTCTTAACCCAAAACAATCACCCTTTTTACCCACCTAAACCTTTTTATTTTAACCCTTTCTTTTAGTAACAAAGCTTGGTTTTTCTTATGACTTCTTTGAAAAAAAATATATAATTTGCTGATGAAACCAAATAAACAAACAAGTTCATCAAAAATTACTTTGTTTGAAAGAAATGGTTCATCAAAATAAAATTGTGAAAAAATAAAAAGTCTTTCAAAAACCGACGCTTTTTACGCTTTTCGCCCTTTCACTAACCACTAACCCAACCACCCACCTTTAGCCCAAGTCTAACCCTTCACCCCAAAAGTACTCTTGATATTTACAAAGGTATATAGTTAAAAAGGAGGAGGATTGATTGCTTGGCAAGCTTATGGTAGGAGTAAGTTCCATGCCGCTCTCGAGGGATTCACTAAAAAATACACCTTCGGCCGAGTGTTGAGTGATCCCCCGTGAGGTATGTGAACTTGTATATAAATGGAATTTTAAAAAGGCATGTTATGCCCTAATAAGTAATTTATCATATGAAACGTTTTTAATAAATCATGACGAATAGGATTGTAAATAAATAAAACTAAAACCTAAATAAAGAATCTTGGAAATCCCGACACTCTATGACAAGTCCAAAAACCTTCTCTTCAACCCATTCCATTTGGGAGTGAAAAAGCCACATTATAAAGAGTTTTGCTTGAGGACAAGCAAAGATTCAAGTGTGGGGGTATTTGATGCGCACAAAATGCAACATATAAATTACATCAATTGTGGCATAAAACTAACCCTTTTTAGTACTAATGTTGGAAAAAAATGTGTTTTTGTCTTCCTTTTGTATTTTAAGGATTAAATGAGCTCAAATGAACAAAAGAAGCAAAAAGACAGCTAAATCTGACATAAATAAAAGAAAAGGAACAAACGTGGCATGCCCGACCTCCCGATAGCATCTTTCCAAAGCAAAACAAAGAAGACAGAAGACTGAACACGCCCCGTGCTCAGTGAGCATGGGGGCGTGCCCAAGTGTCAGCAGAAAAGACAAAGTGATGGAAGCTTCTACTGCCCACCACGAGGCCGTGCTCAGCGGACACGGGGGCGTGGTCAACTGTTGCAGACGCATTTAATGAAATTGCGAATTGCAATTAATGAAGAGAGAGAGAGTTGGATGAACACGGGGCCGTGCCCAAGCTTCTGTTCAGCCTATAAATAGGAGTGCTTGGAGCTCTTGCAACTCATCCCTTGGCACACCACCTCTCTCACACTTCACCCACCACCCACCACCATCACAACACCATCATCCACCACCATCATCCATTGTCCATCATAGAGTGTGTGAGTCGTCTCAGGATCCAAGATTGATCGTAAGAGTTCTTGATAATCAAAGGCCATGTTTGCCTAAGTCTCTTACATCACTTGGTGAAGACAAGTGTTTAGTGTAATACTTTTTATTTTTAATCTTTTTCACTTTTTAATTGGTTTTGTATTAATGACTTTAATTACTAGTTTCTTATGTTGAAGGTGATTCTTCCTTATCGTTTGTCCGTGGTGTCTTGGCATTATTTTACTGTCTATATAAAATAAAAGATTTTCACCATTCATATCTCCACGGTCTATATGGAGGTATGTTGGCTACCTGGTCGGGGGTTAAGGGAACGGTTTGGTAAGAGTCTTGCCATTGTTCAGTAGGACCTCCTTCAATACCCACCGGTATTGGATGGCGGGGGTCCAAACTCTTTGATCCCCTCATAAGTTAAACTACTATTAAAACTTTAACCCGGCTACTTAGGACTGTATCCCTGCTGACTCAGACTACTTAGCCGAGGGTAACGTCGCCTTCAAAAGAGGGGTCTACCACATTATGCATTAATAACTTAATTAATTATCTTTCAATAATCCGACCCTTTAGGATTGTATCCTTGCTGACTCAAACTACTGGGTTGAGGGTAACGTCACCTTCAAAAGAGGGGCCTACTACAATAACTAAGATAATCTCTTAAACAAGTGCAAAAGTGCGAAAATAATCAAAGGTTACACTACACACGAGTCGGATCCAAGTGATTCATCTTGTCTATCTGTATTTATTTTTATTTTACTTTTTAGTATTTTAGTTAGTTGTATTTTCCTAGTTTAAAAACCTTTTTCTAACGTTTTGATTTGATTAGATGTTGAGGATAAACCGGTACTAAAAGCTCTTGTGTCCTTGGACGACCTCGGTATCTTACCAACACTATACTACGTCCACGATGGGTGCACTTGCCCATATGTGTGTTTAGTGTTAGTGAATATCGTGTTTATAAATTTAAAACTTGGCTAAAAAGTGTAAAAAGAGCTTAAAATATACACCTAAAATATATACACACTGACACGCATCACTGCAGATCAGCAACTTTTAGAAATTGATAGTTTTGGCCCCTGAGCTTGTTTTGACGCGTATTGGCACTTCTAACACCCGTCAAGCCCATTTTTAAGCTTCATAATGAAGTTAAAGTATAGGGAACATGAAACATGCTCAAAAATATGCCAGATGTTGGTTCGTTTGGCCGTACGGTTGCGTTGTTTAGCTAATTACGACGGAAACCGTAACGGACGCAAAAACGATCCAAATTGCGAAACGAATGAAGTTTTTGCATGCCGATCACTAAAATAAAAATATTTTAGTGTGTACAAAAATTTTGGATGTCCAGATGTGGTCAGAATGTAAGATCATGTAAGATCATGTAAGCATGTTTTCGCACACCGAACCTATCAAAGCTTATTTCTAAGCCATGTTTAGGTTATATATGGTATGTTTAGCTTATGATCAAGTTCTGGACTGTATGTTGCCTTACGGAAAGGCATACTTTTGCAAGTTGACGCAATTAGTCCCTACGAGCGAATAAACTTGTTTTTGCCATACCAAAGCCTTTAAAAACTTATTTCTAAGTTATGTAAAGGTTATTTAAGGTATGTTAAGTTTATGTTGCTGTCCTGGAGTGTTTGTTGCGTTAAACTGATTACGTTTACGTATCAGTTTGCGTATAACTCTCAAGAAAGCGATATAGAGTTCAAAATCGATCAAAAACCAACATGTGCATAAAATCAAACATAAATAACAAACATTGGGATCAAAACACACTGTTTTATTAATATTGTATCATTCAGAGTTTGTACAATGATATCACAAGCACAGATGTCACAGGGTAATCGTTGATCGTCTTACCAAGTCAGCACATTTCTTGCCAATCCGTGAGGATCTATCTGCTGACAAACTTGCCAAGATCTATGTGGATGAGATTGTATCCCAACATGGCGTTCCTTTGAACATTATATCTGACAGAGATGCTCGATTCTCGTCTCACTTTTGGAGAACCATGCAATCTTCTATGGGAACCCAACTTAATTTGAGCACAGCATATCATCCTCAAACGGATGGTCAATCCGAGAGAACAATCCAGACACTGGAGGATATGCTTAGAGCTTGTGTGATTGATTTTGGTGGTAGTTGGGATTCGCATCTACCGTTGATCGAATTCTCCTACAACAATAGTTATCACTCTAGCATCAACATGGCTCCTTTCGAAGCTTTATAAGGTCGAAAATGTCGTTCACCGGTCTGCTGGAATGAGATAGGTGAAGCTCAGCTTACTGGACCTGAACTCATCCTAGAGACTGTCACAGCCTGGCTTTGCGGAAGCGTGGGTTTATTTGGTGTGACTTCTTAATACCATAGCTTAATCACAACAAAGTTATATGAAAGTAAAACCATGATGATCATCCATTGACTCAAGTTTTAAAAGTAAAATACGACAACATTGTTTTAAAGTTGACACATGCAACGAGTTTACAACACAACATAATAAAAACCTTGTTCATAAGACACAACCACAAACATGAAATAAACACAGTTTAAGACTTGTGACTCGTCCAGGAAAAAGTCACAATCCCTAAACTTGGATGACATCACTTCTCTATGCAGCATGAAGACATAGCATACCTCGCCAGATCCCTAATTTCCTGAAATACATGTAAGTTGAAAAATCAACAAAAGTTGAGCGAGTTCATGTAAAAGTGAGTATGTAAAAACCTTTGTAACATGTTTGTACGTATGAAAATCCCTGGTATGTAGCAAATAAGGAAAAAGAGATCACCATTGGGTTGCAAAGCAAATGATATGTGTGAAGTGCAGTAGGAAGACTCAAACCTAGCAGATTTTTTCCTCGGGCTCAAAGTCACCCCGAGGTCCGTACAGTTGGGCCTGGAGTTGGGCTCGCTACACCCAGATAGATCTACCGCTAATGACCCTCGGTCCTACAATGAGGATTAATGGCCTCTAGTTTCTGCCTACCCACTCACATGATCTAAGTAGTAACCATCCTTACGCTAACCATACCATGTATAAAAGTATTCGTAATCATAGTAACATGTATTTCACCCCCGGAGTATAAAAACAGAAAACAGTTAAGAGAAAAGGGGGACATGAACTCACAGAAGTGCGTCTCGAAATAGTCTGTCCCAAAATAACATGCTGCGTGACGACCTACACGTACTAACTTCTATTAGACGGACGGCCATGCCTTGGCTTGGCTTAAGGTTTAATGTTTTGGGGAAATAGTTAGACAACTATTTCGTATTTACACTACTTAATTACTTAATAAATATATTCCTTCCCAAGGATGGGGGTATTAATACATGTGTGTTTTTATAATTCCGAAAATATATTCTTAAGTCTCACTTGAAAATATATTTTAAATCACTTGTCTAAAATATTCTGATTCCAAAATATACATATTTTTCCCAAAAATATTATATTTTACTTCATACAATTTCCAAAATAATATTTTATCAAAATACACATTTAAGAGTATTTTCCGAAAATACATAAGTTACATTTTAAGGTTCGTGTTGTAATAATAATACCGGTGTAACTTAAATATTTATTTGTGAGGGCATTGGTATTATTTTGGAGTCGTATTTTCATGATATTTCAAGTAATATTATTTTTACTCTAAAAATAATATATCTCTAGTTCACAAAATAATCATATCATCACACAAGCGTTTTATTATGAAATATATATTCTAAATACATATTTAACAAGTTTTATTTACGAAAATCCACCTCCGAATACTTGGTTATTTTATAATAAAAATCATGGCGAAGTTTGTTTGGAAAAACAAGTCAAAAACATATTTATAAACACTTGTCACAAAAATATTTCTAAGTGTTATATTTTTGGAAAAAATTCGCCAGAGTTTCCTCTGTAACTGGAGGTGGCCACACTTACTAGCGTATCATTTTCTTTTCAAAATTCAATTAAACAATTTACCAATCATCAATATACAATATTTAAACATCAAACTTGACAAATCAAGTCTAAATCACAAACTCATTTGAAAGTTGTGTAAAAATACGTAGTAACTTTCTAACATATTTAGTAGGTTTCGTTGTCTTTAAAAATAACTTTACTTTCTTAAAAACCTTACTTTTAAAGAATTTGAAGTTTTACAACTTCTAGTCAAGATTTACGAAAATATTTCTTTGTTAAATCTTCTTGTTACACAAGTGTTTACACACTTGTTTATTCACTAAAATGCCTTTAGTTTATGTTAGATCCGGGTTTTAAATAAGACTTGCATCTTTCACTTGGTTCTTCCGAAAAACCACTTGTAGATCTTTAGATCTACTAGTTTAGAACCTTATTTTACAAGAAAAAATTTCATTTACACAAGTTCATGTTCATGAGTGGAAGGGTTCATCATCTTACAACTTTTACACTTAACATATTACTAGTTCATATTCCATGAACATGATCTAGTATGGTTAGATGATGATTTGTCCCACTACTAGCAACAAACAACATAAAATAATCACAACTAACCAAGATTTACAAGATTTACACCATTAGTTTCTCTTTATCCAACTAGTTTATCTTACTTTCAAGACTTTTAGTTATGATCTTGTGTGTTCTTGAATTTTAACCGTTAAATCACCTATTAACCACTTTAAACAAGAACAAGAGGATGTTTAGAAGCACTTACTACTAGCTCGAGGCTAGGGAAGAAACAAGGCGTAAACAAGGTGGATAAAAGAAATATAGAGAGGTTCTTGAGTTTCCGAAACACCGAGCCTCTTTGTATGTCACCTTGCACACTTGTGTGTATGTAGAATAGCTAGATCAAAACTTGATGGTGGTGGTGGTGGTGCTAGTGTTCTCGGCCGAACACTTCAAGGAGAGGAAGAGAGAGCAATTTTGGTGTTGTGATTTGTGAATGAATATGAAGACCTCTTATGTAAATATATAACCCAACTTTGTGCTTTATCCAACATGTAAAGTGTCATTAAGATATTAGACAAGGATGATTAAAATAATCAAGAAATTTTTGGGTGTGTCCCACCCCATAACCGGTTCGAACTAGGGGGTATGGTTGGATTTCAAATGGATAGTTAGATTCTAGTTATGTTTAGTTAGGATTTTAAATAGGTTATTAGTGTGTAGTGTAATATAAAGGGTGTTAGGGTGTTCGGGGACCCTAACTAGCTCAGAAAAGTATAAACAATGTCATTGACAATATTTTTATGTTCCGGGTAAAGTCCGGTTGTTCGGTTGGATATTGATCCGTTAAAGTGCTAAATAAGTATTTAAAGTGTCTTTTATAGTGTTTTTAGTGACACAATAAATTCCCGACACTTTGGAAAGTGTCTAGTATTTATTTTCCATGTTTTTGCACTTTACTAGTTATGTTAAATGCTGAATTTTTTGTATAAAGTGCAGAATTTTGTATTTAAAGCATGTTTTAGGCACATCTGGTCACTATAACTATCACCTAGTGACGCAGTTCTACAATCCTCACCTCCCTTTTTTGGGTAAAGGGTTACCCCGGTGATTCTATTAAAAACAATCCCAATAAAGTACAAGTAGTGATGGTGAGTTCCACACTAATTCATATACAGGACATGCCCCGTATATGTAAACAAAACAAAACCAAAATATCTAAGATAACCCATAACCTAGCCTACATTACATCATGAAAATAAAGTAGGCAAAAACCATACACAAAACCAAAACGAGTCAACCTCCATCATAAAAGATGAAATTGCCACAAACCGGCAATCCCTTGACTCGAATCACAATATGTCTAGCCATTGGAAACCTTTGTGGAAGAGTTGCTTGCCCGAGCTCTCGACGATGGAGGATGTGTTCCCGAAGTCATAAATTCATTAGTTTCATTGTAGACTTCCTCAACCTCGTCCTCATCTGAGTCTTGCTTGTCATTACCCTGCTTGGCCTTCTTCTCTATACGACCCACAGTACTACCTCCCTGACCACCATCATCATCCTTAAGGACATCAAAGGGGTTTGACGTTGATACCTGATTGTTCATCGGCTTCTTCAAGGACGAAATTGGTTTAGGGTTTACAACTGGTCTGTACACTACCTTAGGCTTCTGATTTTTTATATGAAGACCTTGGTTAGTAGCTTTCTTCTTCTTTGCACCCACAACCTGAAAATCATCAATTTTCTTTCCAGAATCCCCACTCGAAACAACCTGAGGACTCTTTGGGCACGAGGTATCTTCATGACCAAACACGCAACAAGAGGAACATCTTAAAGGCTCCCAATCATATTCGATTTTAACCTCCACCATTGAGTGACCATTACCCTCTAACGATGGGATTGCAACAGTAACACTCCTCTTTAACTCAGCCCCGGCTTGAACTTCAATGAGAGCTCTAGCATAACTGCTTCTTCCCCATGACTCAGCACACATTGTAGCAGTGTACGAATCTAGCATCTTTGGCACCCCTATCTTAGAAGCGAGCAAACTAAGACCATCTTCCGTATATGCTGCTAACGGCACTTCAGGAATTTTAACCCAAACTGGGATAGCCTTTATATCTTCTTTTTCCAACTTGACAGAGGCCGACCACTCCTTCAAAATTATCGGCACATTTCTAATCATCCAAGGTCCATCCTCCACCAATTTATCCATCCCTTCCTTTGTCTTGAATTTAAAGAAAAAGAACCCCTTCGCATTCATCATTAGTCTAGAAAGACCATATTTAACCCAGTTGTTCTTTGCAAAATAATCCACTACAGGAAAGGCCAGCCGTTTACCCAGAAAATATCCATACAACGTGTTAGCATACCTGTCAGTGACTTGTTTAACCGAAGACAATGGAATGACGACATCAGCACCATCAACCGACTCGCTAGATTCCATCATCCGAAAATTAACCTTTACATTCTCCTTTGCGGTGTTCACTACACTAGCAAATGATAAAGGTTCTGCAGCCCCAGATGCTTTTGAATCCGATTTACCAGCCAATGGAGTTGACAAATGCACTCCATGAACACCTGTTGTTGGCGAGAACAGTTTATCCACCTGAACCGGAGCCGAGACCCTAGTAAGTTCATCAATGATGTTGATACCACGTCTTGGCTGAATATTGCTCCCATCAACATCAAGAATACGATCCGCTATTTCCTTAAATGACAGTGGTGGCCTTCCACCAGGTTTCATGCGTTCATCCATTAAGACTGATCCCTAGCAGCCAGAATTCGTTCAAGAAACAAGTCGCCTGAATAAACCCTAGTCGCCGTCAATCACCAATAAACTTCAGATGAATGAATAATCAGCCGCAGTAAACCCTAATCAAAGAAAACTTGCCGATATTCAGAATGAATGAATCAATCAGCCGCCACAAACCCTAATTGGATGACCAGGATGAAGACTAGATTCCGCCAACCCTAATATTGATTCTGCCGAAAACCCTATTCAGCAAACAATTGGACCGAAGCTTAATATGCCAAAAAGAATTGGGATTATGCCGTCGCTCCAAGAACAATCAGAAAAAACGAATTAGAAAATCGAATTCGAGAAAAACAGAACCCTAGACCACGAATTTAATCTGATTTCAATTGATTGGAACCTAAAGAAACAAATAATGAATCCTTAGATGCAAACCAAGATCAATCCAGACCAAGAATTGAAGGAATCGGCTAGGGTTTCAATGATAATGCCCAAATCGCCAAAATCGCCTTCCCTAGGGTTTCTCCTAATCCTCACCTCCCTACACTCCCTACTAGTGTGGTAATCTATTCCCGGCTCATACTGGCCTCAGAGACAATGTCTGTCTAGTGCTGGCAATGTCAGCATGTTTACTAGGTTATCCGTTCACTGTGCTAACTGTGCTTTTGTGCATCAAGTTTGTCACTATAGTTTTGTGTGTAATAAATGGAGTGACAGTAATACAGTATGATGCATGAATATGTATGTATCAGAAATCAAGAAGCAGTTTAACCACAATTGTAAGCAAGCACAGTAATTAAATATTAATTAATTTGTACGGATACCTGCTTTGGTGAGGGTTGTCACATTCTCCCCCCGTTAAGAAAATTTCCTCCCGAAATTTTAGGCTCCGCTTCTAGTTGCAGGGGTCTTAGGAAATAAGTGGGGGTAATTCTCTTTCATTCAATCCTCACGTTCCCAGGTGTATTCTGGACCATGTCTTGCATTCCAACGAACTTTGACGAGTTTGACGCTGCTCCTGCGGGTTTTGTTTATCTTCCAATCTGTAACCTCAACTGGTTCTTTGACAAAATGGAGTGTGTCGTCAATATGAATCTCGTATGCGGGAATGACAACAGTTTCTTATGTTGGACTCTTCTTCAGATTTGATACATGAAATGTATCGTGAACACCATTCAGCTCGGCAGGTAAGTCCAACTTGTATACTACCAAACCAATTCTTTCTAGAATCTTGAATGGACCAATATATCGCGGATTCAACTTTCCACGCATCCCGAAGCGTGCCACACCCTTCCAGGGTGATACCTTTAGCAAAACCATGTTTCCTACCTCAAACTCCAGAGGTTTCCTCCTTCTATCCGCATAACACTTTTGACGATCGCGAGCCGTCTTGATGCGATCTCGGATCTGTGCAATTTTATCTGTGGTTTCCTGGACCACTTCAGGACCAACCAATTGTCTATCACCTGCATCAGACCAACAAAGCGGTGATCTGCACTTGCGCCCGTATAGAGCTTCAAATGGCGCGGCTCCAATACTGGTGTGATAGCTGTTGTTGTACGAAAATTCGACCAATGGTAAATGTTTATCCCAGCTACCACCCAGATCCATAACACATGCTCTCAGCATATCTTCCAATGTCTGAATAGTTCTCTCGCTCTGGCCATCAGTTTGCGGGTGAAATTTTGTACTTAGGTTCAACTGTGAGCCAAAAGCTTCTTGGAAAGACTGCCAAATCCTTGACACAAATCTTCCGTCTCTATCAGAGATGATCGAGAGAGGCACTCCATAACGTGCAACGATTTCTCTCATGTATATTTTGGCCAACTTGCCCGTGTTATCCTTCTCTCTGATGGGTAAGAAGTGCGCAGATTTTGTTAATCGGTCCACTATTACCCAAATAGTGTCATGAGCTTTTGGCGTTCTTGGTAACTTTGTTATAAAATCCATTGAAATCTGTTCCCATTTCCATTTGGGAATCTCAGGTTGTTGTAGAAGTCCTGAAGGCTTCTGGTATTCAGGTTTTACCTTGGCGCACGTTAAACACTTGCTGACATAAACAGCAACATCGCCTTTCATCCTAGGCCACCAATAATAATCCTTAAGGTCCGGGTACATCTTATCCGCTCCTGGGTGAATAGAGTACCGTGATTTGTGAGCTTTATAAAAAATAACCTTTCTCAAACCACCAAACAGAGGAACCCAAATCCTTCTCATGAAACATAACGTTCCTTCCTTGTTTGGCACCAATTGCTTCTCCATTCCACGGAGATATTCCTCTTCAATGTTTCTTTCTTTAAGAGCTTCTTTCTGTGCGGCACGAATGCGCAGGGAAAGATCTGTCTGAATAATCATCTCCAAAGCCCTAACCCTTATGGGCTTGATCCTTTCCTTTCGACTTAGGGCATCGGCGACCACATTCGCCTTCCCTGGATGATACTTGATCTCGCAGTCGTAATCGTTCAATAATTCGACCCAGCATCTTTGTCTCATATTTAGCTCCTTCTGGTCGAATATGTGTTGCAGGCTCTTATGATCCGTGAAGATTGTACATTTTGTACCGTATAAATAATGTCTCCAGATCTTTAACGCAAATACCACTGCACCTAGCTCTAAATCATGCATGGTATAATTCTTTTCATGAACTTTCAATTGGCGTGACGCGTAAGCTATAACCTTCTGGCGTTGCATCAACACGCAACCCAAACCTTGACGTGAGGCGTCACAATATACCACGAAATCATCCGTTCCTTCCGGTAGTGATAAAATCGGCGCATTGCAAAGCTTGTCTTTCAGTATCTGGAATGCTTCTTCCTGTTTGATTCCGCAATCAAACTTCTTATCCTTCTGTGTGAGGTAAGTCAAGGGTTGAGCGATTTTTGAGAAATCCTCAATGAACCTTCGATAGTACCCAGCCAAACCTAAGAATTGTCGAATCTCGGTTGGCGTCTTTGGAGTCTCCCAATTCTTGATTGCTTCGATCTTTGTGGGGTCCATGTGGATTCCGTCCCCATTAACCACATGTCCAAGAAATTGGACTTCGCGTAACCAAAATTCGCACTTCGAGAATTTGGCATACAACTTTTCCTTCTTCAGCAACTCCAAAATAGCTCTTACATGCTGTTCGTGCTCAGCCTTCATCTTTGAATAGATCAAAATGTCATCGATGAACACAATCACGAACTTGTCGAGATATGGCTTACAAACTCTGTTCATCAAATCCATAAAAACAGCTGGCGCGTTTGTCAACCCAAACGGCATTACCAGAAACTCGTAATGTCCAAAACGAGTTCTAAAAGCGGTTTTGGGAATACTTTCCTCTTGTATTCTCAGCTGGTGGTAACCTGATCGCAAATCGATCTTCGAGTAGTAGCTTGAACCTTGCAGCTAGTCGAATAGGTCATCAATCCTTGGCAGAGGATATCTATTCTTGATAGTCAACTTGTTCAACTCCTGGTAGTCAATGCACATACGAAAACTACCGTCTTTCTTCTTGACAAACAGAACTGGAGCTCCCCAAGGTGAGAAGCTTGGTTTGATAAATCCCTTGTCTAGCAACTCTTGAAGTTGTGTCGACAATTCCTGCATCTCAGAAGGGGCAAGTCGATAAGGTGCCTTAGCTACAGGCGCGACGCCTGGAACTAAGTCAATGTGGAACTCTACTTGCCTTTGGGGTGGCAATCATGGCAAGTCTTCTGGAAAGACTTCTGGGTATTCCTTTACGACAGGGATGCCTTCGATCTTCGGCTCAGAAGCTTTCTTATCCACGATGTGTGCCAAGAAGGCTGCACATCCCTTCTGTAAACACTTTCGAGCTTTCAGGCAGCTGATGATTCTTAGAGGTGTATCACGCTTTTCTCCTGGAACTACGATCGTCCCTCCATCTTCGGTTGGGATGCGAATGACCTTTTCGTGGCAGACAATCTCAGCCTTGTTTCTTGACAACCAATCCATCCCTACTACCACGTCGAAGCTTCCCAACTTGACTGGTAGTAGATCTAAAGTGAACTCACGCTCTCCCAACTCGATTACACAACCTCTGACAACTTCATTTGCTTCAACTAGCTTTCCATTAGCCAGTTCAATTGAGTACGGGATATCTAATTTACTAGCGGCTAACCCAAGCATACTCTTAAATTCTAAGGACACGAAGCTATAATCGGCACCAGTATCAAACAAAACGGATGCAAAGCGTTGGTTTATAGGGAACGTACCAGTAACAACATTGGGATCCTGGCGCGCTTCCCTCGCCTCGATGTTAAAGACTCTTCCCCGTGCTTGGTTCAATCCTGGGCATTCCTTCTTAAAATGCCCAATGTCATCACAGTTAAAACAGCCTAGTTTTTGCCCATTACCACCTACGTTCCCAGCTTGAGTGTTGTTTTGATTTCGATTCGCGTTCCCTGCTTGATTTGCATTGTTCCCTCGGTTTCCATTGCCTCCATTATTCCCTTGTGAACGATTTCCATTACCACCACAATTATTGTTCCTATTACCAAAACCTCCTTGGCCTCCCCGGCCAGCATTAACCCAGCAAGTATCCTTCAAGTGGCCAACTTTCCCACAAGCTTCACATATTTTTGGCCCACACCGGCTAGAATGATGACGCTGGCAGGTGTTACACTTGGACTGTGTACCCGTATAACCCTTCCCTTTCTTCTCAACACCGGTTGCAGCTTGGACCGGTGTGCTTGATTCTCCTTTCTTGCCAACACCGCTTGTACCATGCTTGAAGTTTGAGAATTTCCTTTTGTTCTCGCCAGACGACTCTACCTGAGTCTCCTTCTTCTTCTGCTCAACATTCGAAAACTTGTTCAAGCGGATAGCTTCCTCAGTAAGAGCCACGCTCAGATCGATGGCCTCTGTGATTGTCGCAGGCTTGGAAGTAGTGACCATACTCATGATCTGAGGTGCTAAACCCCAAATAAAGCGCTCGATTCGTTTGAATTCCGGTGTAACCATATAAGGCACCACATGAGACAAATCGTGGAACCTTTGAACATACTCTGCAATTTTGGGACCTTCCATTTTCAAGTGCCAGAATTCCGTTTCCAGCTTCTAAATCTCCGCACGTGAGCAGTACTTTCTTCGCATGAGCTACTTCAGCTCATTCCATGTCATCGCATAAGCAGCGGCTTCACCAAGAGTTTGCACTTGTATGTTCCACCAAGATAGGGCTCCATCCAGAAATAGGCCAGAAATGTAGGTCACTTGTTATTCGGGAGCACATTTGCTCATTCGAAGAACAGACTCAGTCTTTTCAGCCCATCTTACAAAAGCAACAGCACCTCCGGTGCCGTCGAAGTTCACGGGCTTGCAGTCGAGGAACTGCTTGTAAGTACACCCTGCACATACGTTAGAATATACAAATGGTATTAGCGAACGTGCTAAAGATATCCAAATGTATCGTAGTATGTCTCAAATGACTTAACATTACCATGGGGTGGATTGTTATTGCCGTTGTTGTTCGAATTGCTTCCGCTGGTTCCTCCTTGTGAGGCTGCATAATGCGCTATGGTGGCAGCAATGATTCCTTGGAGTTCTGCCTCGTTGGTAGGCATGCGTGGACCACGTCTCGGCGGCATCTTCTAAAAGATGTTTCACGTTGGTCCGGTCGTAGTAACTAAAAGACATACGTATGTAACAGCAATATCAAACACATAACATCTCATCTTATAAAATATAAACAATCAATCCAACATCACGTATAATGAGAATACTGTGATTGCGCTATCATAAATCAAGACCACAATGTAAGGTTTACAAGTTCATAACTGTATCGTACATCATCAGTGACTAAGGGCCACATCGCCCTAGTCCAAACTATCTAATCAGTGACGAAAACAACAACCAATATACAAAACATCAAAAGTCATAATCATCAAAATGTGGTCTCCCAAAAGTTGTGTAATCTTCACAATCTCGATCCTCTCATCAAAAGTCTACCTGCATCGAATCAAAAGGCCTAAGCTGATGGCGGTGGAGGAGGGGGGAAACGAGAAAAGAGTAAACGTCGCATATGCAACCAGTCCTCCTCCATAGCGCGATGAGCGCGCATCAAGTATGCTATTTGCTGCTCAGGAGTCCAAAAGCGAGCGGCAGAATCGGGGGACAGTGGACGCGGAGGGTGTGATACTGAAGGTGGGGTCTGGAAATGGCACGGTGGTCGCTGAGCTCTCTCCAGCTCCTATATGCGATGGGTCAGCGCCTCCTGCTGTATCATGAAAGATGTGAGAATATCCTCCGTAGAATACCCCACGTGGTATGGGTGATACGGATCAGACGGTGGCATAATGGGGGGCGTAGTCCAGAGGAATGGCTCACTAGGTGGAGCAAAGGATGGTACAGTAAATGGTGCAACAGTGGGAACAACAGTAGGATGAGAAATCTGGGGCACAAACTGGCCTCCTCCTGATATAAAAGGTGTATGATCAAACGGCTGTCGTGATGAACCCTCTCCAGGACGTGGTGGAGGTATGTCCTGAAGAAACGTGATAGGTAAGTCAGTGCGGCGAGCATCTGTGGTGTGTGTGGGAAGCAAGGGAACATCAATGGGAGCTGAAACAGGGGCTGAAACGGGGGCTACAGGTGGTGTAACAGGGAATACGAATGGTGGGTAATCATCGTCATCATCTATCCACCCGTTGCGGGTGTCAGCGTATCGTGGATCAATATGGGTCGCAAAAGGTGCACGATCGAACAGTATCGGTACTGGATCTGGAAGTGGTGCAACAACAGGATCCTCTATCAAGTGTGGAGCATCAACAGGAATGTCAGCAATATGATCATCCACCAACGGTGGAGCAACAACAGGATGATCGTCAACACGTATATCATCAACAAAAGGAGCAACAACAGGTGCATCGTCATGAACAGGGTCATGCTCTAATGCAGGGTCAGGAGCAACGACTGGCTCAGGGGCCACAGCAGGCTCCGGATCTACAAACACCATGTCAAAATCAGCTGGATCAGCAAACAAAGGATCGACAGGGGCTACAGGATCCTCCAGGGGCTGTTCTAAGTGAATGAACTCAATATCATGGTCGGGATCAAAACCAGGTGGAAAAATAGGATCTGGATCATCATCAACATTGTGATCAAACTCAAAGCTGTGGGCGGGAGCAGGTGCAGCTGATGATGCCATGTCAGGGTCGGTGTCGTGTGAGTGGTGCTGCACTCCCTGAGTGTGCGAAGGTGCGGACGCCACAGACTCAAAGGAGTCTGGAACAGGTGAATGAACAGGAGCCTCCTCTGCAGGAGCATCAGCAAGGAGTAGGATATCATCAGCAGCAATAGGGACCTCACCCTCAAGGTCATCCTCAAGTGGGTCCTCCTCAAACAAATCGACGTCATCGTCTGTGCTAGTAGTATCGGAAGTGTAGACCTCACGCTCCGATGAAACTCTGGCATTTGATACTATCGCCATGGGATCTGTAGTGTCTGAAACTCCAGTATCTGATGAAGGCATGATGTCTGTAACACAAACACACATATGCACAAGCAATCAATCATATAATCAAATAAACATGTTAGTCACCAATATGCAAGCAAACATTTCTTCCTAGTCCCACTAGTCTATCCTCCCAGCCTCTCAGACTGAACCTCCTAGTCTCTCAGACTACCCTCCCAGTCTCTCAGACTGAACCTCCTAGTCTCTCAGACTATCCTCCCAGCCTCTCAGACTGAACCTCCTAGTCTCCCAGACTACCCTCCCAGCCTCTCAGACTGAACTCCCTGGCCTCTCAGACCAAAACCTCCCCAATCTTAAAGATTGGCCCCTTAGTCTACATGACTGATTCCCTGGTCTCCCTGACCAACCTCCCAGTCAATAAGACTGAATCCCTGGTCTCCCTGACCAACCTCCCAGTCAATAAGACTGAATCCCTTGTCTCCCCGACCAACCTCCCAGTCGATAAGACTGAATCATAATTTTTGAAAAAAAATGTTCATACTTTTTGTTTGTAAAAATGTTTTGTACCTTGGATCTGGAAGTAATGTATGCAATGTAAAAATGTTTTCGTGAGAGCCCTAGTGATCATAGTCTAGACTCGAGAAGGAATCCTAGTTCGCTATGATCAAAGCTCTGATACCAAGCTGTCACACCCTGGCTTTGCGGAAGCGTGGGTTTATTTGGTGTGACTTCTTAATACCATAGCTTAATCACAACAAAGTTATATGAAAGTAAAACCATGATGATCATCCATTGATTCCAGTTTTAAAAGTAAAATACGACAACATTGTTTTAAAGTTGACACATGCAACGAGTTTACAACACAACATAATAAAAACCTTGTTCATAAGACACAACCACAAACATGAAATAAACACAGTTTAAGACTTGTGACTCGTCCAGGCAAAAGTCACAATCCCTAAACTTGGATGACATCACTTCTCTACGCAGCATGAAGACATAGCATACCTCGCCAGATCCCTAATTTCCTGAAATACATGTAAGTTAAAAAATCAACAAAAGTTGAGTGAGTTCATGTAAAAGTGAGTATGTAAAAACCTTTGTAACATGTTTGTATGTATGAAAATCCCTGGTATGTAGCAAATAAGGAAAAAGAGATCACCATTGGGTTGCAAAGCCAATGATATGTGTGAAGTGCAGTAGGAAGACTCAAACCTAGCAGATTTTTGCGTCGGGCTCAAAGTCACCCCGAGGTCCGTACAGTTGGGCCTGGAGTTGGGCTCGCTACACCCAGATAGATCTACCGCTAATGACCCTCGGTCCTACAATGAGGATTAATGGCCTCTAGTTTCCGCCTACCCACTCACATGATCTAAGTGGTAACCCTCCTTACGCTAACCATACCATGTATAAAAGTATCCGTAATCATAGTAACATGTATTTCACCCCCGGAGTATAAAAACTGAAAACAGTTAAGAGAAAAGGGGGACATTAACTCACAGAAGTGCGTCTCGAAATAGTCCGTCCCAAAATAACATGCTACGTGACGACCTACACGTACTAACTTCTATTAGACGGACGGTCGTGCCTTGGCTTAAGGTTTAATGTTTTGGGGAAATAGTTAGACAACTATTTCGTATTTACACTTCTTAATTACTTAATAAATATATTCCTTCCCAAGGATGGGGTATTAATACATGTGTGTTTTTATAATTCCGAAAATATATTCTTAAGTCTCACTTGAAAATATATTTTAAATCACTTGTCTAAAATATTCTGATTCCAAAATATACATATTTTTCCCAAAAATATTATATTTTACTTCATACAATTTCCAAAATAATACTTTATCAAAATACACATTTAAGAGTATTTTCCGAAAATACATAAGTTACATTTTAAGGTTCGTGTTGTAATAATAATACCGGAGTAACTTAAATATTTATTTGTGAGGGCGTTGGTATTATTTTGGAGTCGTATTTTCATGATATTTCAAGTAATATTATTTTTACTCTAAAAATAATATATCTCTAGTTCACAAAATAATCATATCATCACACAAGCGTTTTATTATGAAATATATATTCTAAATATATATTTAACAAGTTTTATTTACAAAAATCCACCTCCGAATACTTGGTTATTTTATAATAAAAATCATGGCGAAGTTTGTTTGGAAAAACAAGTCAAAAACATATTTATAAACACTTGTCACAAAAATATTTCTAAGTGTTATATTTTTGGAAAAATTTCGCCAGAGTTTCCTCTGTAACTGGAGGTGGCCACACTTACTAGCGTATCATTTTCTTTTCAAAATTCAATCAAACAATTTACCAATCATCAATATACAATATTTAAACATCAAACTTGACAAATCAAGTCTAAATCACAAACTCATGAACTTGAAAGTTGTGTAAAAATACTTAGTAACTTTCCAACATATTTAGTAGGTTTCGTTATCTTTAAAAATAACTTCATTTTCTTAAAAACCTTACTTTTAAAGAATTTGAAGTTTTACAACTTCTAGTCAAGATTTACGAAAATATTTCTTTGTTAAATCTTCTTGTTACACAAGTGTTTACACACTTGTTTATTCACTATAAAATGCCTTTAGTTTATGTTAGATCCGGGTTTTAAACAAGACATGCATCTTTCACTTGGTTCTTCCGAAAAACCACTTGTAGATCTTTAGATCTACTAGTTTACAACCTTATTTTACAAGAAAATTTTCATTTACACAAGTTCATGTTCATGAGTGGAAGGGTTCATCATCTTACAACTTTTACACTTAACATATTACTAGTTCATGTTCCATGAACATGATCTAGTATGGTTAGATGATGATCCGTCCCACTACTAGCAACAAACAACATAAAATAATCACAACTAGCCAAGATTTACAAGATTTACACCATTAGTTTCTCTTTATCCAACTAGTTTATCTTACTTTCAAGACTTTTAGTTATGATCTTGTGTGTTCTTGAATTTTAACCGGAAGCATAATGTTTAAAACCAAAGTATAAGTTCAAAAGTATGATAAATGTTTAACATGGCATATGACCATCCATGTCCTACAACGTCCACGCCTCCTCGTGCAAGCTCCAAAAGTACATATTGACCTGCAAGGCATGTAACAACGAGTCAACAACAAAGATGAGCGAGTTCACAGTTGGTTGTTCAGTTTTACCAGTTTGTTTTGAATTCATAAGTCGTTTCGTAAACCATGAGTTAACCAGTTCTTTTGTTTCCCAAACCGTAACCATAATCAGTGGGGGGCTTCCCCTGTGAACCACTAGACCATACCATATCGACTACTAACGAAATATAAGTTGTGCCCTACATCAGTGTCTATCATCACTGACAGTTTGCCATAGTCCATTAGTACACGCCCGTTCGAACGACACGGTGTGAGGTTTGTTAAACCTAATAGCGCTATTAACTAATGACCCGCTCGCCATCGGCCTCGGCGATTAAGTCGATATAAAGAGGAGGGACTTCATGATAGAGTTTTGTCTAGTAAGTTAAGGTTGTTGTCCTACCCAAGGAGGACGAACGTACGTAGTTCTACCCAAGGAGAATACGCATGAGTCATAGTGGCATCCTACCAAAGGAGGATGGCCGTACATATCCTACCCAAGGAGGATATGTAGATTCCGTTTTAGTTCATTAACCCATTCCCAACCCTTGGGAATCCCATGCCTTGTAGAAAGTGTGAACTCACCTCGGTTTGCTCAGTTGATTAATTACTTGATTCCAATTAATTAGTCAAAGCCTATGGTATGCACGTATTCACAATCAGTATATATTCACATAGTTCAAGTATAAATCATGATCATAAAGTATAGCTCAAGTAACAGACGCCTCATAGCATTTAGCAGTTAATCGCATATTCACATGAGTTACATTTAATGACACATAACTAACTCAGCTAACTCCTAACAGAATTAAACTTAGTTACTGTGCAGTTTTCTACTTCGACGAAACCCCTTGTTTCGTCGTAATCACCCTTCGACGAAACACCCCTGTTTCGTCGTACATGCTTTCGGTGAAACTCCCCCGTTTCGTCGTGGTTACCCTCCGGCAAAACGCACCCGTTTCGTCGTCATCAGGGTTTCGTCGGAAGGCATCGGTTACGTCATGTAATCAGTCACACACAGAAACCCTAATCATTCTGAACAACCGTTTTACACCAATCTCGAACAACCAGTTATCATATAATGACGTAATCATCAATCATTATACAAAATCATACAACATAGTAATCATTGATACACACAAGGCTATAACGTGTATTCACTTAACATTCAATCCAGTGATGATCATGGTATGCAAATATCAAATCAAACATGAACAGTGGCATAACAATTACATTCATGAACATCTTGCTTAGTCTAAGTGGTTCGAGACAGAACATCAAACCCTATCTATTAACAAATTACTCATCATGCAATCCAATCACGACTTACGAATCTGTAACCGATAATCTAGATTCTATTATAATCAATTCGTCATGTAAACATGAACATGAACATTACTTAGTAATCACTCCATATTGATTTCAATTAAACGGTTAACGATGATTTCACCCAAACAATCAATCAAAGATTAAACACTAACCAATATAGAAGGAATAATGAGTTGATCGCTAAGAAGGGCTTCGAGAACTCAGGGTTGCCGTCACACAGAAAGGAGGAGAGGAGAAGGCTTTAGGGTTTCTAATTTGCTAAAAGTGTGATGAATGAAACAGTAATACCCAATAAATATACGCGTAACGTACTGGGCCCTTAATGGGCTTCGGCGTAACACTAGGCTAGCGAAACACTCTGTTTCGTCAGAGTGTAGATGACGAAACTCTCCCAGTTTCGTCGATCCCTGTTTCGTCGAAGTGGGTTATGGCAAAACGCCCTGTTTCGTCGAACTCATTCAGGTTTAAATAGTTTAAGTTTTTCAAACAGGTTACATGTTATATCAACAAACATATAGATGCAACAATCACAAAACGTCTCAACATATATCAAACACGTGTACAATTACAAGGCAACAAGTCGTGCAAGTAAACAACTAAACAATTAATGTGCAATTAATACGAAGATGGAATCTTGGAAACTCGAGTTGTCACATTATCACCAACTTGAAAGAAATTTCATCCCGAAATTTAGCATGCGGTTACTGAGGAAGCTAGTTAAGTTGCGTGGTTTACTGGTTTTCCTAGGGTGTCACATCATCCCCCCGTTGATTTGGAATTTCGTCCCGAAATTCCGTAGTAGCTTCAGCCTCAGTAGTAGTTGCATTGTTTTCGAACAACTGGGGATACTTGAGTTTCATTTGGTCTTCTCGTTCCCAGGTGAACTCTGGGCCACGACGGGAGTTCCAACGTACTCGAACAAGAGGTATTCTGGTGTGCTTGAGAACTTTCACATCTCGGTCAGTAATCTCTACTAGTTCCTCGACGAATCGCAACTGGTCGTCTATAGTGAGCTCCTTAAGAGGAACTATGAGGGTCTCATCTGACAGACACTTCTTTAGATTTGACACGTGAAATACATTGTGAACTCCACTGAGTTCTGTTGGTAGGTTCAGTTTATAGGCCACCTTGCCTATTTTCTCGATGATTTCAAACGGTCCAACGTAACGCGGATTGAGTTTGCCCCTTTTTCCAAAGCGAACCACACCCTTCCAGGGTGAGACTTTAAGTAGAACCCGGTCCCCGACCTGAAATTCTAGAGGTTTCCTACGCTTATCAGCGTAGCTTTTCTGACGGTCACGAGCTACCGCCATGCGTTGTCGTATCTGTGCAATCCTTTCTGTTGTGTCTACTACAAGTTCTGGACCCGTGATCTGACTGTCACCCACCTCTGCCCAACAAAGAGGTGATCGGCATTTACGTCCGTTCAATGCCTCAAACGAAGCGGCTTGAATGCTGGTGTGGTAACTGTTATTATACGAAAACTCCACCAACGGGAGATGTTTTTCCCAGCCGTTGCTAAAATCAATCACACATGCCCTAAGCATGTCTTCAAGGGTTTGAATGGTGTGCTCGAACTACCCATCCGTTTGTGGATGATAAGCGGTGTTCATGTCTAAACGTGAGGCAAAAGACTTGTGCATTGCTTTCCACAGTTCATAAGTAAAACATGCATCACGATCGGAAATAATGGAAGTTGGCACCCCGTGCCTCGAAACCACTTCCTTTAAGTAGACGTCTGCTAGAGTAGAGAACTTGTCTGTTTCTTTGATAGCCAAGAAGTGTGCGGACTTAGTCAATCGATCCACTATTACCCAAATGGTGTCGTTTCCGCGTTGAGATCTTGGCAGGCCAGTAACGAAATCCATGGAAATTTGCTCCCATTTCCATTGCGGTATCTTTGGTTGTTGAAGTAGGCCTGATGGTTTCTGGTATTCAGTCTTGACTCTCGCACAAGTCAAACATTTTCCAACATAGGTTGCTATGAGGGCCTTCATGCTAGGCCACCAGTATGTAGTCTTTAAGTCGTGGTACATCTTATCCGAACCAGGATGTACCGAGTAGCGAGACTTATGCGCTTCATCCATCACTAGCTCGCGTAAGTTTCCATAAAGTGGGACCCAAATACACCCCGTTACATAGTAAGCGTCGTCTTCCCTTTGTTCTAACCATTTCCTTGATCCGCGCAGGGCCTCAGCCCTGACGTTTTCTGGTTTCAATGCTTCAACCTGAGCTTCTCGTATCTGGGAAGGAAGACTAGACTGAATGGTGAGTTGTAACGCTCGCACACGCCTAGGTGTAGTATCCTTTCGACTGAGGGCGGCGGCCACCACATTAGCTTTGCCCGGATGGTACTTGATTGCGCATTCGTAGTTATTCAAAAGCTCGACCCATCAATGTTGAAGCATGTTTAATTCCTTCTGTTTGAAGATATGCTCGAGACTCCTGTGATCGGTACCGTACAGGTAATGTCTCCATATCTTAAGCGCAAAAACAACAGCTCCAAGCTCCAGATCGTGTGTAGTGTAGTTCCTTTCGTGAACTTTAAGTTGGCGTGAGGCGTAAGCAATGACTTTATCCCGTTGCATCAACACACATCCAAGACCCTGAATTGACGCGTCACAATAAACCACGAAATCGTCTGTGCCTTCAGGCAATGAAAGAATTGGTGCGCTACATAGTCTGCCCTTTAGGTGCTGAAATGCGGATTCTTGTGCATCACCCCAATGGTAGGTGACGCCCTTCTGAGTTAGTGAGGTGTGAGGTTGCGCAATCTTGGAGAAATCCTTGATGAACCTTCTGTAGTAGCCCGCCAAACCCAAGAATTGGCGGATTTCTGTTGGTGTACGGGGTGCAGGCCAGTTCTTGATCGAGTCTACCTTGGATGGATCAACATGAATCCCATCCTTGTTTACCACATGACCTAGAAAGTGGACTTCACGAAGCCAAAAGTCGCAATTCGAAAACTTGGCATACAACTGTTTTATTCGAAGGAGTTCTAAGATAAGCCGTAGATGGTGCTTGTGTTCCTCCTAATTCTTGGAATAGATCAGGATGTCGTCGATGAATACAATAACAAACTTATCCAAATAAGGCTTGCACACTCTGTTCATAAGGTCCATGAAGACTGCAGGTGCATTCGTCAATCCGAAAGGCATAACTAGAAACTCGTAATGCCCATAACGAGTTCTAAATGCTGTCTTAGATATATCCTCATCATGGACTCTCAGTTGATGGTAGCCTGACCTCAGGTCAATCTTCGAATAGTAGCTCGACCCTTGCAGCTGGTCGAATAAGTCATCAATGCGTGGAAGTGGATAGCGGTTCTTCAAAGTCACCTTGTTGAGTTCGCGGTAGTCGATACACATTCTGAGGGTATCGTCCTTCTTCTTCACAAATAATACTGGAGCTCCCCAAGGCGAAGAGCTAGGACGAATAAAGACCTTATCCAAGAGCTCTTGTAGTTGCGAGGACAGTTCTTCTAGTTCTGATGGAGCTAAGCGATAAGGTGCTCGAGCTATTGGCGCTGCTCCAGGAGCTATCTCGATTTGAAATTCAACCTGACGATGGGGTGGGAGACCAGGTAATTCCTCAGGAAATACCTCAGGAAAATCACGCACAATCGGGATATCTTCGATCTTCCTTTCTTTCTTCGAGGTGTCAGCAACAAGGGCTAAAATAGCAGTGTGGCCCTTTCGCAAAAACTTCTGGGCCATAAGAAAAGAAATGATACCCACCACGGCACCACTCTTGTCGCCATGAATCACTAAAGGTTCTCCATTTGAACGAGGAATGCGGAAGATCTTCTCCTGACAGAGGATCTCTGCTCGATGTTGCGATAACCAATCCATACCAATAACAATGTCGAAACTACCCAAAACAATAGGAATGAGGTCGATAGAGAAAGTCTGACCAGCTAAAACGAGATTACAACCCTTAACTACGTGTGTGGCCTCTAAACTTTTACCATTTGCTAGCTCTACCATGTGCTTGGTGTTCAAAAGTGTTGGGACACGCTTTAACATTTGACTAACTTTTAGAGACACATAACTGGTATCGGCACCCGAATCAAATAAAACATTAACATAAAAGTCATCCAGTAGAAACTTACCCATCACGACGTTGGGATCATTCCTAGCATCACCCTGACCAATCACGAACGCACGGCCCCGGGCGCCATTGTTTCCATTGTTTCCCCCGTTGTTATTCCCATTGTTGTTCACGTTTCCCTGATTATTGTTGTTATTCTGGTTCAACTGAGGACAATTTCTCTTGAAGTGACCTTCAGCACCACACTGAAAGCATCCCCTATTACCCTGCTGTTGTTGCGGCTGATTCTGTGGAGCTTGCTGTTGCTGTTGACGATTCTGATTCACAGGTCGTGCACCTCTGCAATCCTTTGCTTCATGACCAAACTTGTTACACCTCTGACAACGACCCTTGTTGCAGTGCCCACTGTGATGCCTGTTGCATCGATTGCACCTGGGGTGGTTTCGCCTGTATCCACCCTGCCCTTGACTACCAGACGATTGCTGACCAGGACTCTTGTAGTCATCAGTCTTTCGCTGCTGAGACTGAGACTGAGCTGATGTTGAACCCTTGCTTGAGACTCCATCCCATTTGCGCTTGTTGTCGCTGGGGGCATCAGAAGTAGCTATGACTGTAGCAGCAGTACCAATACGCTTGGGCAGTTTGTTCTGTTCCACCGCCTGATCAGTGAGACGATGAGCCAGTCGAGTGACTTACTGGATGGTGCCAAGATTATCCGCGGTCACATGACTCTGAATTTCTGGCACAATACCCTTGAGATACAGCTCGATACGTTTGATGGGAGGGTCTACCATAGTGGGACACAATATTGCCAGCTCGTTTGACATTTTCGTATACGCTTCAATTTCTGACCCCCGTCATCTTTAAGTTGAAGAACTAGACTTCCAACTTATGGATGTCGTCACGACTACAATACTCTTCCTTGATCAGTTCCTTGAAATCATTCCATGGTGTGGCGTTAGCAGCAACAATCCCCAGCATTTGAACCTGAGCGTTCCACCATGTGAGCGCTAGACCTTCAAGAGTACCAGTAGCATACTTCACCCTATGTGCTTCAGGGCATTCACACATCTCGAAAATGGATTCGAGCTTCTCGAACCAGTGGATGAGGCCTACAGCTCCTTCAGTGCCGTTGAAAGTAGTTGGTCGACAGTCCATAAAAGTTTTGAAGGTACATGCAGGAGGCTGAGCGTGTTGACCTGTCGTGTGTGCAAGAAGTGACAAAGTTAAGCACAAGTGTTGGTTTACGAGAGTAGGATCTAAAGATCCTAGAGTAAGTTGCAATGGCAGGTTATACCTCCTGCCTGAGCAGCTGCTAGTGCTGCAGTAACTTGTTCATTGATTAGAGCCGTTAGCTGGGCTTGAGTTAGGTTAACGCGTCCACTCATGATCTTCATACCAAAGGAAACATGAGTGAGAGAGGTTAGCGAAAGTGCGATAACAGAAGAGAGTAAGCACACGTGTGTTTTTTTTTTCAAACAACAGTTATTACGTTCATCTAAGCATACCGTGAGCAAAGTTCTATGTAACTAGCAAGTAGGCAATACAAACATAAACCATATTACCTAGAGTGTTGAGTCTTGCACGTGGAGTGAAGCGTCGTTGTGGATCGTTGAGCGCTGTACACGTTATAGTCTGGTTTTACCAAAAAGCTTTTCCCCTTTCTAAAAACAAGTTCACTACAACCAATGGCTCTGATACCAATCTGTCACACCCCCAAAATCCACATGCGGAGTATCACCACTTGGAGGCGTGACTGACCAGGATCAAGCCACCAATCATATTGAACATAGCATATGAATAAATGCAAAACCCAAACACAATATAATTGGTGTCCAAACAAAACATAGTTT
Source organism: Helianthus tuberosus (assembly GCA_030545235.1). NCBI lineage: Eukaryota > Viridiplantae > Streptophyta > Magnoliopsida > Asterales > Asteraceae > Helianthus > Helianthus tuberosus. Next base: position 107,036,245 of record CM060354.1, on the reverse strand, counting down.
AAGTTGTAAGCGGAAGCATAATGTTTAAAACCAAAGTATAAGTTCAAAAGTATGATAAATGTTTAACATGGCATATGACCATCCATGTCCCACAACGTCCACGCCTCCTCGTGCAAGCTCCAAAAGTACTTATTGACCTGCAAGGCATGTAACAATGAGTCAACAACAAAGTTGAGCGAGTTCACAGTTGGTTGTTCAGTTTTACCAGTTTGTTTTGAATTCATAAGTCGTTTCGTAAACCACGAGTTAACCAGTTCTTTTGTTTCCCAAACCGTAACCATAATCAGTGGGGGGCATCCCCTGTGAACCACTAGACCATACCATATCGACTAATAACGAAATATAAGTTGTGCCCTACATCAGTGTCTATCATCACTGACAGTTTGCCATAGTCCATTAGTACACGCCCGTTCGAACGACACGGTGTGAGGTTTGTTAAACCTAATAGCGCTATTAACTAATGACCCGCTCGCCATCGGCCTTGGTGATTAAGTCGATATAAAGAGGAGGGACTTCATGATAGAGTTTTGTCTAGTAAGTTAAGGTTGTTGTCCTACCCAAGGAGGACGAACGTACGTAGTTCTACCCAAGGAGAATACGCAGGAGTTATAGTGGCATCCTACCCAAGGAGGATGGCCGTACATATCCTACCCAAGGAGGATATGTAGATTCCGCTTTAGTTCATTAACCCATTCCCAACCCTTGGGAATCCCATGCCTTGTAGAAAGTGTGAACTCACCTCGGTTTGCTCGGTTGATTAATTACTTGATTCCAATTAATCAATCAAAGCCTATGGTATGCACGTATTCACAATCAGTTTATATTCACATAGTTCAAGTATAAATCATGATCATAAAGTATAGCTCAAGTAACAGACGCCTCATAGCATTTAGCAGTTAATCGCATATTCACATGAGTTACATTTAACGACACATAACTAACTCAGTTAACTCCTAACAGAATTAAACTTACTTACTGTGCAGTTTTCTACTTCGACGAAACCCCTTGTTTCGTCGTGATCACCCTTCGATGAAACACCCCTGTTTCGTCATACATGCTTTCGGCAAAACTCCCCCGTTTCATCGTGGTTACCCTCCGACGAAACGCACCCGTTTCGTCATCATTAGCGTTTCGTCGGAAGGGATCAGTTACGTCATGTAATTAGTTACACACAGAAACCCTAATCATTCTGAACCGCCGTTTTACACCAATCTCGAACAACCAGTTATCATATAACGCCGTAATCATCAATCATTATACAAAATCATACAACACATTAATCATTGATACACACAAGGCTATAACGTGTATTCACTTAACATTCAATCTAGTGATGATCGTGGTATACAAATATCAAATCAAACATGAACAGTGGCATAACAATTACATTCATGAACATCGGGCTTAGTCTAAGTGGTTCGAGACAGAACATCAAACCCTATCTACTAACCAATTACTCATCATGCAATCCAATCACGAGTTACGAATCTGTAACCGATAATCTAGATTCTATTATAATCAATTCGTCATCTAAACATGAACATTACTTAGTAATCACTCCATACTGATTTCAATTAAACGGTTAATGATGATTTCACCTAAACAATCAATCAAAGATTAAACACAAACCGAGATAGAAGGAATAATGAGTTGATCGCTAAGAAGGGCTTCGAGAACTCAGGGTTGCCGTCACACAGAAAGGAGGAGAGGAGAAGGCTTTAGGGTTTCTAATTTGCTAAAAGTGTAACGAATGAAATAGTAATACCCAATAAATATACGCGTAACGTACTGGGCCCTTAATGGGCTTCGGCGTAACACTGGGCCGGCGAAACACTCCGTTTCGTCAAAGTGTAGATGACAAAACTCTCCCTGTTTCGTCGATCCCTATTTTATCAAAGTGGGTTATGGCGAAACGCCCTGTTTCGTCGAACTCATTCAGGTTTAAATAGTTTAAGTTTTTCAAACAGGGTACATGTTATATCAACAAACATATAGATGCAACAATCACAAAACGTCTCAACATATATCAAACACGTGTACAATTACAAGGCAACAAGTCATGCAAGTAAACAACTAAACAATTGATGTCACACCTCGACCACGTGAGACAACGAAACGTGGCGGAAACGTCGAGGAGTGTTGTAACAGAATTAATGTTTCACAACAATGGAAATTAAAGTTTCGTTTTATTAATCAAACATGAGAGTTTACATTGTTTTAAACAAGAATCAAAGAGTACATAACATAAATTAACTAGTTCTTATCTCGTTTTAAGTCACTAAGGCACAGGTCCGCCTAAGTATGTCTTGATAAGTCCTATGCATCATCTCCTGGAAAACACATGTGAAAAATAGGTACGTCAGCATAAAAATGCCTGTGAGATACATAGGTTTTGTGAAAACAGAATTCATGACTTATGTTTGAGAAAATGTTTAGTCATGAACCTTGTAATTTGCTTTGTCTTGTAAATCATTTGAAAAACGATAAGATCAGATGATATGTATAAATAAGTGAATAATGTATGGTTAAATGAATAACCATGTAAGATCAGTTTGTATAAGATAAGTCGTTTGTAAATCAATGTATTGTGAAAAGTATGTTATTTGTATAAAATGTTATATGTCTCAAACTGAAATGATTCAAATAACGCTACAATATGTAATACCATACAAACACTTATATATAGGAACTACCAGCGGCGTATCCACCATGCTTGTATCATATTACACACGTCTCGTTACTTAGATCACTTACTCAAACCAAACCACCAAGATGTAATGTTTAACAATTGTAGAAATGTTTATGTATAGTCAAATGTCTATTGTCAAATGTAAATCATGTCAACGGATACAAATGGTTCACACGGTTCAACAGTTACAAACGGTTCACACGGTTCAACAGTTACAAACGATTCATATAATCAAATGGTTACGACGGTTTACATAGTCAAATGTTTACAACGGTTCAAAATGTAGTATAATGTGTTCATATGCTGGATGAGCATATGCAACAGAAATGCAATGTAAAGCAACTACTCAAACGATGTGACCATAAGGTATAACCTCGGAAGGTTATTCCCTACACGCTATGGTCACCTAATGTATTTGGTCGGATCCTAATGATCGACCAAATGGGTCGGGTTCAAAGGTATAAGCGATTTATCAGATCGCTTACCCTACGACCCTAGACAACATGGTAATCAGTAGGCATAGTCCCAAGGGACTATAACCATCGTGATTACAATCACGTTGCGAAGTTCAAACGAACTTCGCATTGACCATAAGCTGGTCAACGCTGAAAGTCAAACAAAGTTTGACTTTCGGACTCGAAAAGCAATAAAAGAACGAAAGAATACTTACGAAGGGTCCCCGAATGCTAATTTCGATCCAAGAATCTCAGGTATGAAACAATGGTTTCAACTTAGAGTTTCTCAAATCAAAATTCTAGTGGGTTTTGCAATGGATGGCAAGGGGTATATATAGTTTTCGGTGAGCCGTTAAGATCGTTTCATGGAAACCGTGCTCGAATCTCATGCGTACACTTGTCGGAAAGTTATGGAACCCAAAATGGCCACTCACCATAAGGTATCAACATGTGGCAAGGGATTGGGGAGTGGTTAACAGCTGCAACCAGCTGTTTAAACAATGAATCTGGTCCAGAAGGGGGCTCGCGTGACGCTAAGGCCCCTCGCGTCACGCCTAGCCCCTGTTTTGGCAGAATTTGCAGAAATGGTCCCTGCACATTGTTTCGTTGCGTAACGGCACTTCTAACACCCGTCAATCCCAATTTCAAGCTCCACAATGATGTTAAGACATAGGTAACTTGAAATATGCTTGAAAATATCTCGGATGTCGGTTCGTTTGGCCGTACGGTCGGGATGTTCGGTTAATTACGACAGAATGCGCATAAGCGCGAAAAACGATCTAAATGACGCGACGAATAGATTTTTCTTATGCCAAACACTAAAATAAAATATAGTCATGCTTACATAAATTTTTGGATGTCCGGATGTATTCAGAACGTGAGTTATGCGCAAAAATACAAACTTGTGCACTTTTTGACACTTTTAGTCCCTGAATGACCCAAAAGTTTATTTTAGCACACCGAACCCCTCAAAGCCTATTTCTAAGCTATGTAAAGGATATTTAAGGTTTGTTTAACTTATGGTCATGTTCCGGAATGTTCGTTACTGTTCAAATTGGCATACTTTCGCAGTTTGTCAAGTTTAGTCCTTGTAAGCGAATTAACTTGTTTTTGCCATACCAAAGCCTTCAAAACTTATTTCTAAGTTATGTAAAGGTTATTTAAGGTATGTTAAGTATATGTCACTATTCCGGAGTGTTTGTTGCATTAAACTGGTTATATTTACGCATCAGTGCGCTTATAACCTTCCAGAAAGCGATTTAGAGCTTGAAATCGAACAAGAGTTGATATGTGCAAAAGATACACATATTTATAAAAGTCCAAAGTATGAAATACAATATTTCATTGATTTGGTATTTGTTTGCTGGTAGCAATGACACAGGTGTCACAGTCTCCCCTACTTTAGAAAATTTCGTCCCGAAATTTATTCGTAAGAGTCTGTCTGTGACTTTGTGTTAAATAGCCATCAAAGATAAGTAAAGCATAATCTTGTTATTTTCCTCAACGGATATTTTTCAGAAGCGAAAATGAACGAACGGAGTCATTTTCTTCAACGGGTTCTTCGGAAATGGAAAATAATGGATTTTTTTTAACTAAACGGATATACATTTCCCTCAACGGATATTCTTCAGAACGAAAATGAACAAACGGGGTCATTTTACTCAACGGTTATTCTTCATAATTTGAAATGAAGGAATAATTGTTGGGATTGAACCCTATCAGAGGAACAGATAATTAAAGCCAAAACTGGACCAGAGCAGTGGATCCAGAATAAGCAGACGTTTACAGATAGTTCATGCAAATCTCTCCCCTTGAAAGTGACTTTGTATCTGCTGATCTCCTATCTACTGATCTTACCAAGTGCTGATCCACAACTGCTGCCTTGCATCTACTGCCAAGAGTTAAAGACTGATAGAAGACCAAAGCTCTGCTGACTCAATCTACTGCCTTGAGTCAAGTACTGCTGATCCGGACAAGCACTGCTGGGTTCACAGCAGTGGAAGGATGCAGCAGCTGTTTATGTGTCTTTTATGTATTAAATTGTAATAGCAATAGTTAGCACATCAGTGTTTGTATAGATCAGAGGTTAGAGTTTGTTAGGAGATTAGATGTCACTTTCATGGTGACGTCAGCTAAGATGCTCAGTGGTTTGCAAGTGCCTATAAATAGTTCAGTACTTTGTACTGTTCTATTAGCTCTTTCACCACATCGTCTTCTTTGCACGAACAAACTACTGAGCTCTGGCTGAGTGGGAGTTTGCATTCATACATCATCATTGTAATCGTTGTTGAAACAAATTCAATCTTTCGGTTCTTTGTGTAAAGATGTTTGATAAAAGTATTACTCTCGTTTGATTGTATGCAAAGTTTGTTTTCATCTTAATTCCGCTGCACAACTCTTTCATTTCCATCTTAATTTCAAACGAAAATACAATCAAAAAGAAACTCAGATCCAACAATTGGTATCAGAGCTTGGACAGTCAAATTTGATTTAACAATCATTTTGACGTAAATAGTTCAGCTCAAAATAGTTGATACTGATCGTTTGTTCGTCCGTTGAAAAACAGAGCAAGGATTAATCACCATTAAAGTTGATTTCTCAGTGTCTGTAAAACAACGAGAATGACGTCACAATCTCAGGATGATAAAAACAACATCGGCTCACTTTTTAAACCACCTAGGCTAAAAAGAAATGAGTACAACATCTGGCAGAGGAGGATGGGTCACATCCTCGCTCAACAAAGCACAGGTTGTTGGAGGTCTGTCACCTTTGGTCCTCATGTTCCTTCAGTGCCAAGCGCTGAAGATGCTAAAAAGTTCGTTCCAAAACCAGTTGAAAACTACACCGAAACCGATTTTCAAAAGATCGAACTAGATGCTAAAGCGTTTAGCATCATAGCATCAGCGCTGCCCAATGAAATATATGCTGGACTGTTACACTGTAACAGTGCCAAAGAATTATGGGACGCACTTAAGGAACAGTTTGGAGGTACTGAAGAAGTCATAGAAAACAATAGGGAAATCCTGAACCAACAGTACGAAACATTTTGTCATGTTAGAGGTGAATCACTGACTCATCAATTTGAGCGGTTTAGTTGTCTCATCAGTGAACTGAGGCTTGTTAATACTACTTTTACAAACTCAACTCAAAACAGCAGGTTCCTCAGGTCACTGCCCGAAAAATGGGACACTATAGCCTTTGTCACCAGAAATTCACCTGAGTTCAAGGATCTGACCTTGACCCAACTCCATGGTCGACTCCTGACCTACGAAAGGGAGTTGAACCAGAAAAGGAAGTTACAAGAGTCAGGAAAAGCCGTTGATGATTATACATTCGGTAACACTGCTCTTCTGGGTCAAGAAGAATCTGGGAGCAGTGGTAAGGACCAGGGTTATGATCATTTCATTGACATAACTGCTGGAGCTAACTTTAACAATTCTGATCCTCACTCTGCAAGTTATGCATTCACTGCTAACGAAAACCAGATGTCAGATAATCTAAGCTTTGAACTAAATGATTTACAGCATTTTGATCCCACTGATTTAGAAGAAATGGACATTCTGCACCAACTGGCTTTGCTAAGTGTTAGAACTAGCAAATTTTACAAGAGAACAGGGCGAAAATTCCCAGGTCTGCATGGGAATCTAAGGGTTGGGTTGGATAAATCGAAAATCAAGTGCTATAAGTGTAATAGGTTGGGACATTTTGCCAGGGAATGTAGGAGTCAAACTGCTGGTCCCATAATTACTCATCCTAGCTCAAATCCTAGACCTCAAAACCAAAGCACTGTGCACTATGCCCAATATACCCCAGCAGCTCAAGTGAACACTGCTCACTATGCTGCTGCCCCTGTGCCAGTACACTATATCCAAACTACTGTTCCACAGATCCAATATGTTCATACCCCTGCTCCACAGGTACAAGTGCAACCTGTTGCACCTCAAACCACTGCTCCAGCAGCAGCACAACTAGATCAACAAAGTTTTTTCACTCAAGGGTTTGTTGACTGGAGCAGTATGCCTGATGATCTTTGTGATGAAAATTTTGCACTCTATGCTTCTAATGATTCTTCACATGATGAGTTTTGTTTGATGGCATTAGAGTCAATACAGGAGGGGGTTGAAGCTGAGGAGGAACAGCAGTGTTTTGAAATAGTGGAAGAGGTGACTGAAGCAGTGGTTACTGCTGTGGCTGGTGAAGTACTGATGGGAGAAAGTTCAGGTTCCCTGATTGAACCACTGACAGATCCTTGGTCCGAAGAGGACAAACAAGAAGAGAAGGAAGAAAGGGCTGGTGAAAAGAAGGTGAAAGCCGATGTGGATGAAGATCATCAATGTGATTGTGCTATGATGGCAGCTGCCAAGGGAGCTTCTGCATGCTTTGATAGTCTTTGGTATGTAGATAGTGGAGGCTCCAGGCACATGACAGGATGTAAAGCCCTCCTCAAAGACTTTAAAATCCATGGAGGGGGTGATATATCCTTTGGGAATAATAGTAAAGGGAAGGTTCTGGGGTCTGGTACAGTGCAATCTGGAAATGTAAAATTTAAAAATGTCAATCTAATAGACAATCTAAAATTCAACCTTCTGAGTGTGTCCCAAATGAGTGACAAGGGATTTGGGTCATTCTTCACAAAAGACTGTTGTAGGATTGTTGGACCAGAAATGGTCAAAAAGATTGAAGCAATAATCAAAACTGGTCAAACTAAACTTGTTGCTCAAAGAAGTGGCAATGTTTATGTTGTTGACATGTCAAAAGAGTGTCCCAGAGCTGATGCCTGTCTGTTTTCAGCTGCCTCTAACAAAGAGACAGAACTTTGGCACAGAAGGCTGGGACACACAAATCTTAAGACAATCACAGAAATTTCAAAAAATGGTTTGGTGAGAGGCCTACCACAAAAATTGTTTTCATGTCCTGAACATTGCATTTCCTGTTTAAAAGGAAAACAGCATAAAAGTTCTTATAAGTCCATTGAAGAGTCCAAAACAACCCAGTGTTTGCAAATGCTACACATGGATTTGTTTGGCCCAGTTCAAGTCATGAGCCTTAAAAAGAAAAGATATTGTTTGGTTATTGTTGATGACTTTTCTAGGTTCACATGGACTTTCTTTTTGCACTCAAAAGATGAAACTGCAGGCATTTTGCAAGACTTTGTAATACAGGTTGAAAAGCAATTTGACCTTCCAGTGAAAAGCTTCAGGAGTGACAATGGCACAGAATTCAAAAATAGGGAGTTGGATGCCTTCTGTGTGAAGAAAGGGATTGTAAGGCAGTACAGCATCCCAAGAACACCAGAGCAGAATGGGGTAGTGGAAAGAAAGAACAGAACTCTGATTGAGGCTGCCAGAACCATGCTTGCAGATTCAGGTTTGCCATTAACCTTCTGGGTAGAGGCAGTAAACACTGCTTGCTATGTTCAGAACAGAGTTTTAATAAACCCCAGGCACAAAAAGACTGCCTATGAAATTCTGTATAAAATTAAACCACTGATCTCATACTTCAAAGTGTTTGGCTGCCCATGTTTTATTTTGAACTTAAAAGATTCCATTTCAAAATTTGCATCCAAAATTGATTGTGGTTATCATTTGGGATACTCAACCACTGCCAAGGCCTACAAAGTGTTCAATACACGGACCAAGGCAGTGGAGGAGACTTTGAATGTAAAGTTCAATGAACTTTCATCAATGAAAATCCCAGCAAACCCTGCAGATCTGTTTGATCTTGAAAAATTTACTTTTGAAAATACTGCTGTCAAGACTAACAGTGCAGGTCCATCAGAGGATACATCACCAGACTACGGGTATGAAATCATCATCCCTCAAAGGTCTGCTACAAAGGGAAACGCATCAGCTGTTCAAAACAGTTGTCAAAGCTCAACCACTGCTACTTCAACAGTTGTTGACCAAAGTAGCCCATCAACCACTGCTTCCACATCCTCAAACACTGCTGACAAAAGTCCTCAAACAGTGGATAAAAGTCAGCAGTTGTCCAATTCATTACCTCCAATTCCACCACCTTTTGAAACCACTGCTGGATCATCAAAGTCCCCAGCAGTGGTTAGCTCAGATGATACACATTTGCAGCCTTCACCAACCAATGCCATCATACCATACCAAGGAGATTTAATCTTCTTGCGATCTCATCCACCTGATCAAATCATTGGCAACATAAATGAAGGGGTGCTCACAAGAAGCCAAACCCAAAACATTTGTCTTTTTGCTGGTTTTCTATCACTCCATCAGCCAGTCAAGTACCAAGAGGCACTGAAAGACAACAGCTGGGTAGAAGCCATGCAAGAGGAGCTCCAACAGTTTAAAAGACAACAAGTATGGGAGCTTGTACCACTGCCAGAAGAGGCTAGTCCCATTGGCACAAAGTGGGTCTTCAAGAACAAAACTGATGAAAGGGGTATTGTTGTCAAGAATAAAGCCAGGCTTGTGGTTCAAGGTTACAGACAGGAAGAGGGGATTGATTATGATGAAACATTTGCCCCTGTTGCAAGATTGGAAGCCATTAGACTGTTCCTGGCCTTTGCTGTCAACCACAATATGAAGGTGTTTCAAATGGATATCAAAAGTGCTTTCCTCTATGGTACAATTCAAGAAGAGGTGTATGTTTGTCAACCTCCAGGTTTTGAGGATCCATTTTATCCAGATCATGTCTACAGGTTAAACAAAGCCTTGTATGGCTTGAAACAAGCACCAAGAGCCTGGTATGAAACTCTTTCCAACTTCCTACTCTCAAATGGTTTCAAAAGAGGTACCATTGATAAAACACTGTTTTTAAAATGGAGAGGGAAGGATTTAATGATTGTCCAGATTTATGTGGATGACATTATTTTTGGAAGCACATGTAACTCAATGTGTGAAGAGTTTAGAGAACTCATGACAGCTGAGTTTGAAATGAGTGCTATGGGTGAGCTGCAATGCTTTCTTGGTCTCCAAGTACAGCAATTGCAAAATGGAACTTTCATTCATCAAAGCAAATATGCTAAAGAACTTTTAACCAAATTTGATATGAATGATTGTAAACCATGCAGCACACCCATGGCAACAAATAAACTAGTCATGTCTGATGAAAAAGATGAGCTGATTGACCAAACACTTTATAGAAGCATGATTGGGTCTTTATTGTACCTAACTGCATCTAGACCAGACATCATGTTTGCAAGATGTGTCTGTGCAAGAAGTCAATCAGCTCCCAGAAAATCAAATCTCATTGCTGTAAAAAGGATCTTCAGATACATAAAAGGTGCTCCCACACTTGGTATCTGGTATCCAGCTAATGGGAACATCAAGCTTTCAGGTTTCTCAGACAGTGACTTTGCTGGATGTCACACCATAAGGAAGTCCACATCAGGAGGGTGCCAGTTTCTAGGTGATTGCTTAGTTTCATGGCAAAGCAAAAAGCAAGCAGCTGTTTCAACATCCACTGCTGAAGCTGAATACATTGCTGCTGCAAGCTGTACAGCCCAACTCCTGTGGCTTCAAAATCAGTTACTGGATTTTGGTATCACTGCCTTGAAAACACCACTCATGTTGGACAGTCAGGCAGCAGAAAATATCATCAAAAATCCAGTTTCCCATTCAACCACCAAACACATCGACATCAGACATCACTTTGTGAGGGATTGCTATGAAAAAGGTTTGATTTCTCTGCATCATGTCCCAACTAAAGACCAGTTGGCTGATGTGCTCACAAAAGCACTTGATACAGCCACTTTTGAAAGCTTGGTCTCTAGAATTGGGATGCTGAACATGGAATAACAAGCAACATCTTGTTTTTCTATGAATAAAAGCAACAAAATGTTTTTAGAAAATCAAAACTCCATCCTTAAAAATAGCTAAAAATGAAAATTTTCATTAAATCCTTAAAAGTCTGCCATTAACCACTGATTGTTCAAAAGTCTGCTCTAATTCAAACGTCTGTCCACTGCTGAAAGTCAACCCCTGCTCTCTCATTCCTTTGATAATCTCTGTTGTTCAAAAGCAGTGTCTTATCCACTGATATGCTATCCACTGATAGTGAAAATCATCCACTGCTTTCATACCACTGCCTTCAATTGTCCCTATCACACAAGTATTGTCCTTCACTTTCAACAGGGGTTGTCACGTGGACAGTACATATTGGTCAGATCTTTTTGTAACGGCTGCCACCTCAGCATTCATTTTCTTCCCTATAAAATCCCCCACTCACCATCAAAACAGGGTTTTACTGTCGAATTGAATTCTTAAAAATTCTATTCTCAAAGCAGTTTTTCATCTCATTTCTTCACAAATTTCTTCGATCAATCATCCTCAAAATGACAAAATCAAAGAAATCTTCAAAACCCTCATCCAAATCATCATCGAAAACAGCCTCTCAAAAGGAAATCTCCACTGAAATTCAACATAAACCAAATCACAATCTCCTGGGTCTTCTCACAAAACCAGGAACCACCAGAATTTTCGATTCCACCATTGATATCATGGCAAAATCAAAGTACAAAACTTTGTTCACTGCTGATGCACCAATCTATTTGGCGACCCAAAGGGAGTTCTGGAAAAATGCAACCCTTGAAAAACAAGGAGACACTGCAACCACCATAAACTCTTTGATAAAGGGTAAAGCTGTCCAAATCACGCCACAATCCATTTCAGAGGTCTTTCAACTCGGTGATCAGGAAGGTAAAATTTCTTTCACTAAAACCGAGTTACAAACTGACTTCATTGAGAGAGGGTATGAAGCCACAATGATGAAGAAAATTACCTTAGAAAAAGGTTATTTTCCTTCTGCAACCAGATTTTTATTTCATACCCTCCTACTATGTGTTTCAAACAAAACCACTTCTTTCAATGAAATCCCTTTAAAGATTCAAAATCTGGGATATGCAATTCTTCAAGGAGAAAATTTTAACTATTCTCGGGAAATTTTTAAAGATTTGGTTAACAATGTTGAAACAAAATCATTCTTACTGTTTCCAAGGTTTCTAAGTTACTATTTTTCAAAGAAATTCAGTAAGGATGATTTAGCTATAATAAACCAAGGTGATTCTACTCAAATAAACTGTCTAACAAATGAAACTTTTTCAAGAATGTTAGCACCTTGCAAAACACAAGCAGAGGTGCCTGAGCAGATTTTAGCAGTTACAACTGCTCCTCAGGTATCTGCTGCTGAGCCCACTGCTCAAGGTGATCAAAGCAGCAGCACAACTGTTTTGAAACCCACACCTAAAATCACCAAAAGAGCCAATAAAAAGAAAAATTCAAAAACCCCCAAAACCATCAAAAAGGCATCTCTGGAGGATGAGATACCAGAGCTCCTGCCAGTGACAACACAAAAGTCACAAGAAACCACTGCTGCTACTTCCTCACAGCAGTTGGTACAAATATCTCAACCCATAACCGAAACTCCTCCTGCTTCTTCACAAAAAGAACAGGTTGTACAAAAAGGGTCTCCACATCATGATGCTCTGGAAACACTCATTTCTATCATCCACAGCTCAATACCCGGGGCAAATCCATCTTCTACACCACCCATCACCTCCACATTTCCCTCACCAATAAAACCACTGTTGGATGCAATTGATTTGAACCAGGCATTAACCAGTCCTTCTCAATCACCTGATAATGAGAATATACCTCAACAACTGACTGGGTCTGATGTATCACTCTTTGCTAACCCACCAACACAACCTGAGGAGGTTACACCCCATGAGTTACAAGTAACTCTTGGTGGTAATCCAAGTGAAGCAGCCACTACAACTGTTGAACCTACAAGTTTACAGTTGGACAGTGGTTACATTAATAAGACTTCCTTGGAGGCAATTCCTTACATAGCACCTCTGCCAACCACCAGTGGATTTATTTATCCTACTGGCAACATCAAAAGGTTGTCAAGTGTTGAAGGAAGAAGACCCCAGTACCAAGAACAAGGGGCATCAGTGGTTAATGTTTGGAGTACACTCCCTACATCAACTACTGATAAAACCACTGTTAGTGGGAAATCAGATGATCCCATTAACTTGGGTGATGGTTTAAAATGCCAGAAATTGACGGATCGTATTGCAAAACTTGATAATTCTGTTGCAGAACTCAAAGATATGCTACAACAGGTGTTACAAGTTCAAAAGGTACAATCAACTGCTGTTCCAACTCAAGCACCTGCTTCACAAAGAGCACCTGCTACAAATGAGCTGTGGACTTTGTTTCAATCTTTTCTCCATCAACAAGCCAAATTAGCAGATCAGCAACATGACAAACATGTACAGCAGCTGAGAGATGCAATGGAGTCAAGGTTCAAGAACACTAAGGCTGATTTAAAGGCTCTCAAAACTCAGATCTTGCACACCACTGGCATTGCTCCTCCACAAGTATGTTTTATTTATCAACTCCCAGAAGATAATGCCAAAAAGGGGGAGAAAATTAAGGAGTGGAAAAAGAAGGGTATAGAGGATGGTCTGTATCTTGAACCAGAAAATTCAAACATGACCAAAAAGATCCCTTTGCCAGATGGCAGCAAGAAAATTGATGTGACAACAAATGCACTAGCAGAAGCAGCTGCAAGTGTAAAATGAGATAGAGAGGCCAAAAGAAAAGCCAGGGTGGACAGAATGGATCATCCAGATCAGGGTACTTCTGGGTCAAGGGATCATGAAAATCTTGTTGAGGAAAAGAAGAGGCCTACTAGAAAAGTAAGGCAACCCAAATCCATTCCTACCAGACGTTCAAAGTCTGCTCAAAAACCACCATACAAAACAGCTGATGCATCAGGAGTTACAAAAACTACTGCTTGCCAAACAGTTGTTGCATCAACACACACCACTTCAACACACACAACATCCACTGCTTTACCATCATCACCACCAAAAACAACACCTGCTGACATACAGCAGAAGACAGCAGATGTTACAACATCTGTTGTAATGACAACAGTGGTTGAAACACCAGTTGTTTCAACAGCTGTTAGTCAATCACAATCCACTACCACAACATCTACCACCACTGTTCCATCCAAAACATCATCAGTCTCTCCTAAACCAAAAAGGAGAAGGCTAATTTTAAAAGATGATGACACATCACCACCACAAACATCTTCAAAATCTTTAGCTCTTGTCACAATACCAAAACCTGTTCCTCTCTCTTCAGTTCCAATGTACAAGCCCTTACCTCCTGCAGGTGTTCAATTTCCTCTTGAACTAGCAGCTGTTAGAGATGAAATAAAATCATTCTACTATGAGGATGACCCCGCCAAAAGGAGTTTGCCATCAATAAAGGGATATCCTTGGCCTAAAAATGTTGATGAATACTTGGAAATCAAAGCCAAGCAAGCAGAGGATATCTCAAAAAGAAACACACAAGGGAAGTCTGACAAAGAAATTTCAAGAAATTATCAATATCTGCTCACACAAGTCAGATCCCTAGAGCAATTTGCAAAAAATGTTAGTCAACAAATTTCTGAAAGAGCAGCTGAATCTCTGAAGAAAGACTACATTGAAAGCATCATGGCTCACAAAAAGTACAAAGGAGAGAGATACAAGTACAAAGAGTGGACTGTTCCTGAACTTGAAAATGAAGCAGCAAGAATTCAAGATATGATAAAAAGGAAAGTCACTCACACTCCTCCTGACTGGGCAAAATTCAGAAAGAATGTACCTGATAAACAAGAAGAGCTGAAGAGAATGAAAGAGGAACTGGTTGCAGCTGATTATGGAAACAAAAGACAAGTTGCCAGATGGAAAGAAGATGTGGTCAGGGCTACCTATAAAAAGTTGGAACAACTGAGAAAGAAAGATCCCACTGTTCCTCAAAAGCCTGACTATCCTGCAGCAGCGGTTTCAAAAAGACCATCAAAGCTGCAAATCAGGAGATCCACAGCTCCAGCTGGTGCAGCAGTCTTTAAAAGAAGGCCACACAAACAGCTGATTGTTGAAACCATCAAAGAGTTAATGGAAGGTGAAGACCTTGGAAAAGAGGGTATAAAGCAAATGATCAGAGAAACTCTTGGTGTGGATCTACCTGCAAACACTGCTCAGCCAGTTATAAATAGGCCAGCCTCACCCAATACTTCTGCAAATAAACATCTCCCAAGAAACCCACCAGGCTCAAAAATACAAAAGTGGGAAACTGACAAACAGACCTGCGTATTGACTTTGCTCAGGTCTGGTGGAGTAGTGGAGAAAATATCAAGGGAACAAGCTCTTGGCCTGAGTCTTGAAGATTTGCAGGATCTCCTTGATCTTCCACTTAGCAGGGATGATGAAGATACAGATGCCCTAGACTTTGAATTACAATTTAAAGGTCAGATAAGGGAACTGTTGATGAGGCAATAATTTTTTCCACAAATAATGAAGAGTTTTGGCATTATCTGTTCCAGGGGGAGATTGTTGGGATTGAACCCTATCAGAGGAACAGATAATTAAAGCCAAAACTGGATCAGAGCAGTGGATCCAGAATAAGCAGACGTTTACAGATAGTTCATGCAAATCTCTCCCCTTGAAAGTGACTTTGTATCTGCTGATCTCCTATCTACTGATCTTACCAAGTGCTGATCCACAACTGCTGCCTTGCATCTACTGCCAAGAGTTAAAGACTGATAGAAGACCAAAGCTCTGCTGACTCAATCTACTGCCTTGAGTCAAGTACTGCTGATCCGGACAAGCACTGCTGGGTTCACAGCAGTGGAAGGATGCAGCAGCTGTTTATGTGTCTTTTATGTATTAAATTGTAATAGCAGTAGTTAGCACATCAGTGTTTGTATAGATCAGAGGTTAGAGTTTGTTAGGAGGTTAGATGTCACTTTCATGGTGACGTCAGCTAAGATGCTCAGTGGTTTGCAAGTGCCTATAAATAGTTCAGTACTTTGTACTGTTCTATTAGCTCTTTCACCACATCGTCTTCTTTGCATGAACAAACTACTGAGCTCTGGCTGAGGGGGAGTTTGCATTCATACATCATCATTGTAATCGTTGTTGAAACAAATTCAATCTTTCGGTTCTTTGTGTAAAGATGTTTGATAAAAGTATTACTCTCATTTGATTGTATGCAAAGTTTGTTTTCATCTTAATTCCACTGCACAACTCTTTCATTTCCATCTTAATTTCAAACGAAAATACAATAAAAAAGAAACTCAGATCCAACAATAATCAACGGATATTCATTTCCTCAACGGATAATCTTCAGAAACGAAAATGAACTAACGGAGTCATTTTCAACGGTTGCTTCCTCAGAGTTGGAAATGAAGGATTTAACAACGGATATTCATTTCCTCAACGGATAATCTTCAGAAACGAAAATGAACTAATGGAGTCATTTTCAACGGTTGCTTCCTCAGAGTTGGAAATGAAGGATAAACGGATATTCATTTCCTCAACGGATAATCTTCAGAAACGAAAATGAACTAACGGAGTCATTTTCAACGGTTGCTTCCTCAGAGTTGGAAATGAAGGATAAACGGATATTCATTTCCTCAACGGATATTCCTCAGAAGTGAAAAATGAATAGCTAGTTCATTTTTCCTCAACGGATGCTTCATCAGAATTGGAAATGATAGGGTTAACTCTAGATGCATGATAGAACTCGCTGTGATTTATGTGCACTAAATTCCATAATTATGTATGCATCCATAATTACGTAATTCCTTGCACAGTCCGCACAGTTCGTTTTGTAATGTTGTGGGGAAGGAGATCAAACTTGTGATGAGGGTGACTAGACTACCATAGGGTCCTTTTTAATTAGATCGACAGAGGATCTTCTTAATTAGGCCACCAAGGAGTCCTTTCATCTATATCATCACATAATGTTCCTAACCAGATTTTTGGATCGATCAATTTAACTAGACCACTAAAGGAGTCTAATTATGAAGTAGTACTTTATAATCCAAGGGACTTAACTACAGCGTAGAAGTCCATTAAGGATTTTAGGTAGTACCTTTGGGTATCCTACTACGAATCTCTTGTACAAGGATATGTAAGATTCTACGAGGATTTGGATAACATAATTTGGATCACATGACACATAAAAGGAAACACATAAGCACTTAATTGTTTAATTGTTATTATCTTGTTATTGATTGCTATTAACTTGGCACCCCGTACTTCGTTTCTCTTGGAAGAAACGGGTACTTAGGATTTTCATGGAAAACGCAAAAGATCATACAATGGAAGAAATTTGGGGGTAGTATGTTCTTCAAGGAATATGGTTCCTTGATTGTTGGTATTGTAGAGGATAAGTTTATACATGCAACCACATAAACATATTAAAATGTAAATGAAAGATTTATTCATAACAACAATAACAACAACTGTTTCATAGATCGATGATGACAAAAGAAAATAATACACAAGGCTCGATTATTTTCTAAACAGCGTTGTCTCCTGTCGGTCTGATACTCATCTCTGCGCGGGATTTGCATTAGCAAGCCTTGGGCAATTCCTACGAAAATGGCCCATCTCGCCACAGTTGTAGCAAGACCCCGGTGGGAAACGAGCTTGAGCAGGATTGTTGCCAGCTTGATTTGGTGCAGCTGCGGTTGGGCAAACCCTCGCTGTATGACCTATAAGTCCGCAAACTTGGCATATGCAGCACTTCACACCAGCATGATGATGTAGGCCACATTGGTTGCACAAGGGTGCAGTTCCATTGTAGGGTTTCCTGGCAGGGGGTTGAGCTGGTTGGTTGGGGACGGCTTGATCATTGTGAGTAACCATGGCGAAATTCTGAGAAGCCTTTCGCTTCTTTGACTTCTTAGGGGATCCAGTCTGTTCATCCATGGTCTTTGATTCCTCGATTGGGTTCGGTTCCTCGACCGGTTTCTTATCACCCTTTCGGAAAAGCTTACGTTTCCTGATCTGAGATTCAGTCAAGGTTGCAGCTAGCTCAATGGTCTGCCTAACTGTAGTAGGGTTGCTACCAGTCACAATGTCTTGTATTGAGTCAGGGAGGCCATCAATGTACTTTTCGATTGCCTTATCCAACGGCGTGACCATGTTTGGGCATAACAGACTTAACTCCTCATAACGGTCTGTGTAGGCTCGATGCTCACCGCTATCTTGCTTCAAACCATCAAACTCTCTTTCCAATGCTCGCAGTTCATGACGAGGACAAAACTCCCTCATCATAAGAGCTCTAAGTTCAGCCCATGTCTGTGCTAGAGCAACTTCTGCACCACGGGCTCTCATAACCCCGTTCCACCATGTAAGGGCCCTCTTCTGAAACACACTCGAAGAAAACTCGACCTTGCGATTGTCAGGACACTGCACGTGGCGGAAAGTATTCTCAATGCTCTCGAACCATTGAAGAAGCCCAGTTGCTCCTTCAGTACCACTAAACTTGAGTGGTTTAGCCGAGTTGAAATTCTTGAAATTGCATAGAGCATGATTGTTGTTGTTGGCTTGGTTCATTTGAGCAATGAAATTTGGGAAGGCAGCAGCCATCTGTTGTGCTATGATTTCTGCCAGTTCGGCAGTCGCTATCTGGTTTTCGCGTCGAGGAGGCATTCTAAAAGAGGAAACATGAAAGGAAACGAGTGAGAGTATTAGACGAAAAGAATGAGATGAAACAAATCTGATGAAAGCAAGGATAGTGGTCATTTGTTTGTTACTACAGAGCAACAAACGACCCCGGTGACTAATCAAAGTAAATGGATAAAAAATAATGTATCGCGAAGACATGCTCGCCTATAAGTGAACACTCATCCCAAGAATTCCCAGGTAAGCACAACTGGTCTCGCGTCTGATGAAATATATACGAAGTGCTTGCCTAGACAGAAAACCCAGAATACAGGCATTCACCCTTCCAGTTTGCACGTGTTCACATTATTTAAAACCCAAAACCTTGACGAGATTTTGAAAACTCAAAGGGGTTCAAAACCTTACAATAGAGGGTTCAAAACCTTACAATAGAGGGTTCAAAACCTAGTAATCAATCATCTTAGAACAGATGATTAGTTTTCAAAGCGGTTTTGAAATTTATGTTCTTGTTGTGGTCGTCGCCTAAGGATAGGTGACGGTATTGTTTTATGACTAAACGCAAGTAAACTCGCGTTAGGGTCCTAAGAAGGTTATAGACTAGGTCAAAGCATTACTAATAACCTAATTCCCTATAACCATTGGCTCTGATACCATCTTTTCTGTCACACCCCGACCACGTGAGACAACGAAACGTGGCGGAAACGTCGAGGAGTGTTGTAACAGAATTAATGTTTCACAACAATGGAAATTAAAGTTTCGTTTTATTAATCAAACATGAGAGTTTACATTGTTTTAAACAAGAATCAAAGAGTACATAACATAAATTAACTAGTTCTTGTCTCGTTTTAAGTCACTAAGGCACAGGTCCGCCTAAGTATGTCTTGATAAGTCCTATTCATCATCTCCTGGAAAATACATGTGAAAAATAGGTACGTCAGCATAAAAATGCCTGTGAGATACATAGGTTTTGTTAAAACAGAATTCATGTCTTATGTTTGAGAAAATGTTTAGTCATGAACCTTGTAATTTGCTTTGTCTTGTAAATCATTTGAAAAACGATAAGATCAGATAATATGTATAAATAAGTGAATAATGTATGGTTAAATGAATAACCATGTAAGATGAGTTTGTATAAGATAAGTTGTTTGTAAATC
The DNA here is from genome assembly GCA_030545235.1 of Helianthus tuberosus. Lineage (NCBI taxonomy): Eukaryota > Viridiplantae > Streptophyta > Magnoliopsida > Asterales > Asteraceae > Helianthus > Helianthus tuberosus. Next base: position 107,016,499 of record CM060354.1, on the reverse strand, counting down.
AATGTATTGTGAAAAGTATGTTATTTGTATAAAATGTTATATGTCTCAAACTGAAATGATTCAAATAACGCTACAATATGTAATACCATACAAACACTTATATATAGGAAGTACCAGCGGCGGATCCACCATGCTTGTATCATATTACACACGTCTCGTTACTTAGATCACTTACTCAAACCAAACCACCAAGATGTAATGTTTAACAATTGTAGAAATGTTTATGTATAGTCAAATGTCTATTGTCAAATGTAAATCATGTCAACGGATACAAATGGTTCACACGGTTCAATAGTTACAAACGGTTCACACGGTTCAACAGTTACAAACGGTTCATATAATCAAATGGTTACGACGGTTTACATAGTCAAATGTTTACAACGGTTCAAAATGTAGTATAATGTGTTCATATGCTGGATGAGCATATGCAACAGAAATGCAAGGTAAAGCAATGTACTAAGTATGCAAGTAATGGACATACATAGCATAAGTGTAATGTAAAACAATGTACTAAGTATGCACACAATGGGCGTACATAGCATGAACACAATGAAATGTATTGTAAAGTTATGTACTAAGTATGCACTCAATGGGCATACATAGCAGAAATGTAATGAAATCATGTACTATAAATGTACTAATGAACATAGTAAGTATATGATTTGAAAACATGGAAAGCATGAAAGTTACAAGTAGGCACATGTGTTCCACCCCAAAATGTTTGGAAAACAGTAAAAGAGGGGTCTATGTACTCACTTGAGATTGTTCAGTAGTCCTAAGATAACCACCAAGCAATGCTAGAGATCTCGGAATCAAACGGTACCTATTATAGGTAACTATGTTAATTAACCGGACCTAAATCGGAGGATCGGATAGAATGAGGGTTCGGAAACCAAACGAGTATAGAAACTCGTGTAATATGGTTTAACAAAGCCTACATACTAAATGAAACCTAACATAAATGCTTACGACCCATTTCGACTCGTTTAGGTAGCTTATGCTGCTTTAACGTGTCGTTCGCGTGAAACGCGTTCGGACCGCCTAACTAGTCCTATGACAAGTGTTATATGCCTAAACATGTTACATAATCAGTTATGTTACACAAGTTTAGGTTACATATGCTTAATTACCAATTATACATGAAAAGGGTATTCTGGTAATTTACACAAGGCATATAAACCACCTATCATACAACTACTCAAACGATGTGACCATAAGGTATAACCTCGGAAGGTTATTCCCTACACGCTATGGTCACCTAATGTATTTGGTCGGATCCTAATGATCGACCAAATGGGTCGGGTTCGAAGGTATAAGCGATTTATCAGATCGCTTACCCTACGACCCTAGACAACGTGGTAAACAGTAGGCATAGTCCCAAGGGACTATAACCATCGTGATTACAATCACGTTGCGAAGTTTAAACGAACTTCGCATTGACCATAAGCTGGTCAACGCTGAAAGTCAAACAAAGTTTGACTTTCGGACTCGAAAAGCAATAAAAGAACGAAAGAATACTTATGAAGGGTCCCTGAATGCTAATTTCGATCCAAGAATCTCAGGTATGAAACAATGGTTTCAACTTAGTGGGTTATGCAATGGATGGCAAGGGGTATATATAGTTTTCGGTGAGCCGTTAAGATCGTTTCATGGAAACCGTGCTCGAATCTCATGCGTACACTTGTCGGAAAGTTATGGAACCCAAAATGGCCACTCACCATAAGGTATCAACATGTGGCAAGGGATCGGGGAGTGGTTAACAGCTGCAACCAGCTGTTTAAACAATGAATCTGGTCCAGAAGGGGGCTCGCGTGACGCTAAGGCCCCTCGCGTCACGCCTAGCCCCTGTTTTGGCAGAATTTGCAGAAATGGTCTCTGCACATTGTTTCGTTGCGTAACGGCACTTCTAACACCCGTCAATCCCAATTTCAAGCTCCACAATGATGTTAAGACATAGGGAACATGAAATATGCTTGAAAATATCTCGGATGTCGGTTCGTTTGGCCGTACGGTCGCGATGTTCGGTTAATTACGACAGAATGCGCATAAGCGCGAAAAACGATCTAAATGACGCGACGAATGGATTTTTCTTATGCCAAACACTAAAATAAAATATAGTCATGCTTACATAAATTTTTGGATGTCCGGATGTATTCAGAACGTGAGTTATGCGCAAAAATGCAAACTTGTGCACTTTTTGACACTTTTAGTCCCTGAATGACCCAAAAGTTTATTTTAGCACACCGAACCCCTCAAAGCCTATTTCTAAGCTATGTAAAGGATATTTAGGTGTGTTTAACTTATGGTCATGTTTCGGAATGTTCGTTACTGTTCAAATTGGCATACTTTCGCAGTTTGTCAAGTTTAGTCCTTGTAAGCGAATTAACTTGTTTTTGCCATACCAAAGCCTTCAAAACTTATTTCTAAGTTATGTAAAGGTTATTTAAGGTATGTTAAGTATATGTCACTATTACGGAGTGTTTGTTGCATTAAACTGGTTATATTTACGCATCAGTGCGCGTATAACCTTCCAGAAAGCGATTTAGAGCTTGAAATCGAACAAGAGTTGATATGTGCAAAAGATACACATATTTATAAAAGTCCAAAGTATGAAATACAATATTTCATTGATTTGGTATTTGTTTGCTGGTCGCAGTGACACAGGTGTCACAATTGATGTGCAATTAATGCGAAGATGGAATCTTGGAAACTCGAGTTGTCACAACCTCCACATACCACTTGATGAAATTCGTGTTGATAACACGATGCACTTCATTGAGAAACCTGTGGAAATCATGGACCGTGAAGTCAAAAGGCTCAAACATAAGCGCATACCTATTGTCAAAGTTCGCTGGGAATCCAAACGTGGCCCAGAATTTACTTGAGAACGTGAAGATCAAATGAAAGCGAAATATCCTCATCTATTCTCACAAGTTTCCTCTAAATAAATTTCGGGATGAAATTTCCTAAAGTAGGGGAGACTGTGACATCTGTGCTTGTGTAATCATTGTACAACTCTGAACAATTCAATATCAATAAAACAATGTGTTTTGATCCCAATATATGTTTGTTTATGTTTGAAATTTTGCACATTTTGATTTTTGATCGATTTTAAACTCTATATCGCTTTTTGGAAAGTTATACGCAAACTGATGCGTAAACGTAATCAGTTTAACACGAAAAACACTCCGGAACAGCAACATAAGCTTAACATACCTTAAATAACCTTTACATAACTTAGAAATAAGTTTTAAATGGTTTGGTATGGCAAAAACAAGTTTATTCGCTCACAGGGACTATTTGCGTCAAACTGCAAAAGTCTGCCGTTTTGTATGGAAACGTAAATTATGGGACATGATCATAAGCTAAAAATACCATAAATAACCTTAACATAGCTTAGAAATAAGCTTTGAGGGGTTCAGTGTGCGAAAATACGCTTGTTTGATCATGCCGGGACTAAAAACGTCAAAAACGGCGTAAGTTTGCATTTACGCGCATATCTTACGTTCTGACCACATCCGGACATCCAAAAATTTTTGTAGACACTAGAATATTTTATTTTAGTGATCGGAATGCAAAAATACCATACGTCGCTTAATTTGGGTCGTTTTCGTGTCCGTTCGAGTTTCGTCGTAATTAACCGAACAATGTGACCGTACGACCAAACGAACCGACATCCGTGATTTTTATGAGCATATTTTGAGTCCCCTATACTTTAAGACCATGTAGATCCTTCAAAATGGCTTAACGGAGGTTAAATTCATCGAAAATGCAAGTTAGAGTGTGAAGGGGCTGTTTCTGCCAACTTCTGAAAATGCAGCCCACACCCTCGCGTCGCGCCACAGCCTAGGGGCTGTGCTGTGGCGGCACGCCACCCCTAATCTGGACAGAAACATCATTTTCAGTAGTTGTTTGATAATTCAGGGACCATTCTTGCAATTTCTTTATGTAGCAACCAAGTTAACACCTCTCCAAGCAAAAGCTAGCTGTCCTAGACACTTGTATGGACCAGATTTATTGCTTGGAGGCTACACAAACACATGGAGTGATCCTACAAGTCCTCTACAACTATAAATACCCATCCTTTCTTCCTTGTTCATTGCTCATTTCTCATTTTGGAACTCTAAGTGGAGGAATCCCTACTAAGGAGCCACCTACCTGAGTTCTAAAACCTTCCTTCTAGCCTTTGAACACCTTGTAAGTGTTCTTTCATGGCTTAGTAGTTATTTTCAGCTATTTAGAGCTGAAAGTCAAACTGTTTGACCAACAGTTTAACTTTTAGTTTTGACCATCAATTGGTCAAGTCAAAGTTCAATTGAACTTTGCAACGTGATTGTAATCACGATGGTTATAATCCTTAGCGATTATACCTACTGATTACCACATTAACTAGGTGTAGTGACGTGTCAAAGTTTCGGTCAAAATGCGTATTTACGCGCATTTTACAACGGAACTACTTTTAAGTATCAAAACACTTTGTTTTGATACCAAATCAGTTTTCTAACTTAGTTAAACATGTTTTGACATGTTTAACTCGTCACTACTAGTTTAGTGCTTGTTTAGGGTCGTAAGTTAAGCGGTCTCGACAACCGCTTAGACTTTCGAACCCAACCCGTTTGGTCGATCATTAGGATCCGACCAAGCATGTTTAGTGATCATAGTTGCATAGGGAATAACCTACTGAGGTTATACCTTATGATCACATAGGTTGGTTAGTTGTTTGTTAAGTAGATTATATGCCCATAGAAAATGACCAAAATGCCCTTTTGAAGCATAAATTCATATTTTGCGCATGTGATCAAGTTTTTGACATATAATCTGATTTAGTAACATATTTAGGCATAATTGGGCATGTAAGACTTGACATAGGACATAGATAACCATCCGACCTTAGTTTTACGCAAACGACACGTTATAATAGCTTAAACTACTGTAACGGGTTGAAACGGGTCAAAAGCACTTAGGTAGACTTCCAAATCAGAATGTTAGGTCTATTAAATCATGCCATACGAGTTCAAATACTCATTTGATTTATAGAACCTCATTCTATCCTATCTCCCGATTTAGGATCTGTTTATTAACGTAGTTACCTATATTAGGTGCCGTTTGATTTCCGTGATTCTTGAAGCTTTATTTGGTCTTATTCTCAAGACTAATAGGCAATCCCAAGTGAGTGCATAGTCCCCTCTTTTACCGCTTTCAAATACTTTTGGGTGATACACGTGTGCATACTTGTTACTTTTGGGCTTTTCATTGCTTTTATGACATAAACAGGCTAGTTTCACCTAGTACACATATAGTACATGATATCAATTATGTTTTGCTATTTATGTTGACTGAGCATGCTACCACATTGATTTCATAGATACCTTTGTTGCATATGTTTACTCAGCATATGGACACATTGTTTTACATGACATTTCTGCTATGTATGTTTACTGAGCATGCTAGCACAGTTGATTTCATGAACATTTCTACTATGTATGTTTACTTAGCATACTTAGTACATGGTTTTCACATAGCATGCTTACATTGGTATGACATTTGGTATGTTTAACGTGACAATAATACATTCATTAACACTGATCATGCCGCTCGGTAGTATGTAATGGTACCATATGTCACAGCTTGACATTTGTGGAAGCGGGTTTATGGTGTGACTTTCTTGTTATCATTGCATTCAACCATATCAAACAACTATATGATAAAACCAAAGATTTGCCATCCATAAAATGAGTTTAAAACATAATAACATTGTCTAAAACGTAGACTTCAAATTCAAGTTTTACAAACCATAAGAATTGTGTGAAAGTTCACTAAGTACTCGTCAAAAGATATTAGTTGTAATCAAAGTTTGGAAGACGTGTCTCGTCCAGGATTAAGACACACTGACCAAACCCAAAGACCATGGATGACATCTTTATACTTAACTTGACTTGAAACTCCAACGTCCGCCAGATCCATACTTAATTTCCTGAAATACATGTAGTTTGAAAAACATTAACAAAAGTTGAGCGAGTTCATGTGTATGTGTATAAGTAAGCCTTTTAAGTATGTCTGTATAAATGTATGTCCCTGGTATGTAGCAATAAGGAAAAACAGATCAATTAATGTGTAGCTAATACATTAATAAGTGACATGGCCTAGGAAGCACTCAAATCTGTATACGTATTTCATACCGGCCCCTCCGGCGGAACAACATAGTCACCACATGCAGCCAACTCGCCGGCCCATGGGTGTGGCTCGCAACACCCAATAGATCTATCACTCATGCCCCTCGGTCCTTATACAAGGATTAATGGTCTTAAGACAATAGCCTACCCAGTCACGTGATCTAGCAGTACATTCCTTAGCTAATCATACCATGTATAAAACGTTTGTAATCAGTATGTAACATGTATTTCACCCCCGAAGTTGTAAAACTGAAAACAGTTAAAAGAAAAGGGGGACATGAACTCACTGTTTTGCGTTCTTCGAATCTGCCTGTAACTCAAAGTGTCCTCTGGTGTACACGACTACCTACAGTGTACTATGGTCTTATTAGACGAGCGGGTCGTGCCTTGACTTAGTATTAATTAGTGCCTTTGAGTTACGTTTCCAAGTGTCTTCATCATTATTCCAAGTTATATAATTAGTTGTTAAAATAATAAATATTTTAACTTGAATTTTTCGAATAATTTGTTAAACAATATTTTTGTAGTAATACTTCTCATGTATTTGTATTCGTATTTCCTTCCCAAGGATGGGGGTATCTCATGCATGTGTATTCGTATTTTTGTATGTGTGTCTTTAGCCATGTATTGGCGTCGTATTCCGGTGTATTATTTCAATTGAAAATATACCAATATATTTCCAAAACAATATATTTTCAAGTCTCACTTAGAAAATATATATAACTTATTTGTCAAAAATAATGTATTCCAAGAAAATATATATTTTTCCCAAAAATCATATATTTTCTAAATATACTTAGGAAAAGTGTATTTTTAACTCCCCAAAATAATATATTTACTCTTTTTCGAAAATTTGATATACTTGGTAATATGTACGAAAATCATATTTTCCCTCCTTTCGTTCCCGAAATAATACTTGCCAAAAATATATTTATAAGAGTATTTTCTGGAATATTTCATAAGTTAAGTTTTATCGTTCGGCTTTACAATATCAAGGGTGTAACTTATATTTCATTCCTTGTGATTTTTGGTATTATTTTGGAGTTGTAAATGTCATGGTATTTTGTTAAGTTATATTATTTTACCCTAAAATAATATAACTATTCCACAAAATAAACAAATATCCACACAAGCGTCTTAATATAAAATATATATTCTAAATATATATTTACCTATTTTATTTACTAAAACCAACCTCCGACACTTTGTATTTTTGTAACAAAACCTATGGCAAAGTTTATTTTGAAAAACAAGGTTATAAACACACTTGTGAATATTTGTTTAAAAATATTTTTCGAAGTGTTTATATTTTTAGAAAATTTTGCCATAGTTTCCCCTAAAAATGGAGGTCTCCATGCTTTCAAGCATATCATTTTCTTTTGTAAAAATCATCACAAACAATTTACAATCATCAACAAACAACATTCACTTACCAGTCTTGCCAAAATCATGCATATTCTACTACTTCATGAACTTGAAAGTTTGTAACAATTTGTAGTAACTTGGTAGTGTGTTTAGCAAGTTGAGCTACCCTTTAAATTGTGGTTGTTCATATAAAAATATCATTCTTGTATGATCTAGATGTTTACAACTTGTAATCATATTTTTCAAAAATATTTCTTTATGTATTCTTATTGTTACACAAGTGTTTCTACACTTGTTTAACCACTAAAAATAAGATTTGTTTATGTAAGAACCAGGTTTTAGCAAAACTTATATTTTTAGCTTGGTTTCTTTAGAAATCCTCCATAAATCTTTAGATCTATAAGTATTATTACTCACATTAATCATTATTTTTCAGGAAAACAATATATTCTTTCAAGTTCATGTCTTGCATGAGGATGATTTATAAATCTATAACATTTTCATCCTCTCATCTTGCTAGATTATGTTTTTAATCATGATCTAGCAAGATCATATAATGATCTTCATCATTTACACAAACCATCAATCATCAAGTATCATAACAACACTAAACATCATGATTTCTTTAAGATTTCTTATAGTTTTATGCTTATGTTCATGTTTCATCTTCAAGTTTCTTAGTGTTCTTCATGATAATCATCTTGTATCATCTTTTAACCACCAAAAATAGAAGTAAACTAGCAAGATCATGGTTCTTACCACTAGCTCAAGGCTAGGGATGATCAAGAGGATAAATGAAGTGGATAAAAGCAAACGGTGAGGGTTCTTGATCTTCTGAAAGCTCCTAGCTCCTTTGTGCACCTTCTAGCACCTTATTATAAGCTTGGAATGTATGAGAATTGGTTGAAAAATGATGATGATGATGATGATGAGGGTGTTGGGTTCGGCCGAAAGCTCCCAAGGGGAGAAGAAGATGATCAAGTGTGTGTTTTAGTGTGTGCACATATGAGCTCTAACCTTCCATGTATACTTATAACCCATTTAATCATTCCATCCATTGTGTAATATGTCTTGTAGTAGGAGACAAGATCTTATATTATATTGAAATAAAATCTTTTAAATAGGCCATGTGTTGGCCATAGACTAGGTTTAACTAAACTAGTTAGTTACTAGTTAAATTTTAAGTATGTAGTTAAGATCTAGTTACGAGATATTTATATGGGGTGTTATGATGTTCGGGGACCATAACTAGCTTGGTAATGATGAAACAATGCTTCTAGTGAAAATTTGGTGTTTCGGGTAGTGTCTGGTTGTTCGGTTAGATACCGTCCCGTTAAAGTGCTAAGTTATACCCTATAGTGTCTTTTATGTAACTTTTTGTGACACTTTCAATTCCTGACACATAGGAAAGCATACAAGACCATTTTGCCATGTTTTTTTTTCCCCAATACTAGCATATTAAAATGCTGAATTTTGCTTATAAATGCAGAATTTTGCAGTTTAAGTGGGTTTAGGCACTTTCCGGCACCTAAACTATCTCCCAGTGACGCAGTTTTACGGTCCTTACTTCCCTACACTCCATACTTGTGTAATACCTTGTCTCTGGCTCATACTGGGCCTCAATATAGTGTCTGTCTATGTGCTGGTATTGTCAGCATGTTTCCGAGTTGTCCGCTCACTGTGCTAACTGTGCTTCGTGCATCAAGTATGTCACTAAAGTTTGTATGTAATGAATGTAGTGACAGTATGAAATGTGATGCATATGTATGTGTGTAACAATAGTCAGAAAGCAGTTTAAGTCATTAGTTAAAATTAAGCACAGTCATTAAGCATAAATCATTATTAATTAAACGTATGGATGCATGCAAATTTGACAGTTGTCACATTCTCCCCCTGTTAAGAAAATTCCGTCCTCGAAATTTGTACTACCTTAACTCCTTATGGTTACGTCACATGCGTATATGAATAATACCGAGGTAGATAATCACCAAACCGAATCAACCCTTACTCACATCAGGTGAGTCCAAGAATATATCACCCGAACCTTATGGTTAAAAGGTATGTGCTTTTAGCATTAGATGTCAAAGGTACAAGACGTATTTGACGTATAGTCTAGTGTAATCCAGCTAACAGGGGTTCCACAAAAGAGGAGTTTTGACTAATAAGTTTCTCAAATTATTGATTGGAATATGCAAACGAGCTTTCGCAAACCATAGCATCCGCTATATGAATTCAAAATCAACAACTCAAATGTAATTAGTAAGATGATCTGTCAACTCCCGAGTAAATGGATGGTAAGGTTTGTGTTGACATTCTTAAATTTCGAAAGTACACCGAATGAAATACAAGCGAATCTGGTGTATCAATGTTTTAACCCGTAGTTGCATCAGGAATGTTTAAATGATAAGCCAATCAAAAGTATGTGTGGTTTGAGTGAAACGGTTGACCCTGGCTAGCACAAGCTACGAATTCACACCGACACCACAAGGTGTCATAATTGACAAAATGCAATAATAGTGGTGATTGAACAAGTTCACCGTGTTTGAAATCAAATGAAATTGCACTGAAACCATCTGAAGATTTGATTTACACAATGTCATAGCATTTTCAACTGAGTACGGAACATCAAAGAACCACTGTTTCCGATGAAAGAGCAATAATTGCTGTGAGAGACCTTCGACTAATAATGAAAGAATCGTTAAGAGGTACATTGTGATATGAAATGAATCGATATACCATTGCCTTAACACACAACTGTGTTGAGACTGCTTTGGGTGTGATAAGTAAAACGGATTCAGAGCAAATAAATAAACATTTGAATCTGTGCATGAGATGCATAAACAACTTAGCACAAACTTCAATTTTGGTGAAAGTATCACCACAAGGTGTCGAAACTAACAAATGATTTAGTGGAGTCGTAGATCAACCAAGTCCACTACGACTCGAAGCACAAGAACTTTTGTAAAAATATTTGAATATGATGTTCCCAATACATCCTATGACGTTTTAAATTGAATATGCTAAATGGATAAGTTCAAGCAATTGAACTTGGTAACCTAACAATAAACATATGTATCAACGAGGGTATCTCAGCATGGTTACGAAGATAAACCATGAATGTATCTTGAAAGAAATGAAGTCTCAAGAAAGTGTGTTGACTTGGTAACAAAAGAGCCAACAATTACAATAAAGCAGGTCATTCGAATTACAAATCTGTAACTAAATTTAGCAAAATAATTTTGAATTTCAATGAAGCGTTTGTTTGAATTGAAACCACATGCGTAGCAAATGGTGCATGTGTGTCATAAAAGTTTTCGAGTCCTGAAATAATGAGTATTTGCTAAAATGAAGAAATGACCAAGTATCGAAGCAAAAGTGTGTTCGCTCTCAGCGAAGAAAATTGGCGTGATGCAACTACCATCAGGGGAGTAGAGGTGCAAACATCTACTCGCTAGAAGAAAAAGTGATGATCTCAACAAAAGAAATTTAAGAACTTTCTGTTTGGCTTACTGAAATGGCATATATGTCAGATTAATGGTGTTTGATTGGGTCAACAGATGTGGCTCCTAAGTGACAACCTTTACGAGTTTGGACCTGGGTTTCCAAGACCCTAAGTACATGTTTTCTAGATTCCTAGAGTTCTGTATTCTGTGTAAAATTGTTCTGTGCATCATGTAGGAAACACCATCTTGTGCATGTCTAAAACAAGCTATTGTCCCACAATTCCTCGGTATACCTTCTTCCTGAATTCGCACATAATGACACTCAATCATTAATCAGTCTTAAAATAGTAGTTGGATCCCCACAGTTGGTTAAATAAGTAATTCGTTAATCCTTAGCAAGTGTCATCGACCCTTGTTGGTTAGCTCGCTCGGCTCCTGGTAGTTTGATGCTCGTACGAAAGCTATCGCCCTTCTTCTTGACGAGCAAAGCTGAGGTTACCCAAAGCGGGAAACTTGGTCTGTTATCTTCCTTCTCTATCAACTACTGAAGCTACACTATCAATCCTTGCATCTCCGAAGGTGTAAGTCGCCAGGGCGCACTAACAGCAGGCGCGGCGCCCGGAATCAAATCGATGCGAAATTCGACTTGTCATTGAGGAGATAATTCTGGCAAGTCTTCGGGTTATACCCTCATCATAGAGATATCTCCAAGTTTTAGTTCTTCGGCTCCCTGTCTACGACATGAGCCAAGAAGGCGTTGTATTCATTTGCACAAAACTTCCGTGTCTTCAATGTCTGATAATCCGTAGGGGCGTATCCTGTTCCATGAATTATGATCGTTTCTCTGTTCATCATTGGAATGCGGATAACAATCTTCGTTTGATTTCTGGACAGCCAGTCCATCCCAATTATCACATTGAAGCTTCCCTTAAGCTAGCTCTACCGAATACTGGATATCTATATTGCTTACTATTAAAACAAGTATATTCTTAAGCTAAAATCTTGACAACAATATCAAATAGTATGGACACACAATATTGACTACTATGAGGCGTACCGATAGCCATGGTTGGATCCTGATGTGCTTCCCTAGCTCCGGTGTTAGACATTCTTCCCATGATTTTGTTTAATCTCCCTTGGGCAATCTTTCCTAAAGTGCCCCACATCACCGCAGTTATAACATCCCTTACCTTTCTTTCCACGTTTCGTCTCATGCAAACACGTTTCCCTGTTGTGCACCACTTTGCCACAGTTGTCACACTTTCCATTTTTACATCGCCCGGAGTGATGTCGCCGACACTTGTCGCATTGAGGTAGTTTACCCATGTACTCTTTTCCCTTTTTGGCCTTGTTGTTGCTATTCGTCTGAGTACCCTGCTTGAAGTTTGCGAACTTTCTCTTGTGGTCTCCAGATGACTCTACATGAGTCTCCTTTTTCTCCTTGGAGGTTGAAAATTTGTTCAGTCTGATTGCCTCTTCAGTCAAGGTCACACTTAGATCAATGGCCTCAGCGATCATTGCAGGCTTTGATGTCATCACCATGCTCATGATTTGGGGTGCCAATCCCTAAATAAAACGCTCAATCTTTTTAAATTCTGGTTCTACCATGTAGGGGACAATACGCGATAGAACATGGAATTTCTCCACGTATTCAGCTATTTTTGGTCCTTCCATCTTCAAGTTCCAGAACTCGGTTTCCATGTTCTGGCTTTCTGTTCTCGAACAGTATTTCTTATGCAATAGTTCTTTCAGTTGATCCCTGTCAAAGCATACGCAGCAGCCTCGCTCATTGTCTGAACCTGGAGTTTCCACCATGACAGAGCCCCATATTTGAATAGTCCGGAAAAGTACGTAACCTGATGCTCTGGGGCGCATTTGCTCACACGCAAAACAGAATTCGTCTTCTCAACCCAGCGCACGAAGGCTATGGCACCCCCAGTGCCGTCGAAATGCAGGGGCTGGCAGCCCAAGAACTGCTTGTAGGTGCAGCTTGCGGTATAAGCAACATCATTCGCGTAAGGCATTAGCAAAGCACTCGTAGAGATGTCCAAACGGTTTGTAATGTGTCTTAAATGACTAAACATTACCGTTGGGTGGGTTATTTCCTGAGGTACCTCCGCTGCGCTCGGAGCGAAGGGCCTCGTACTGTGCGATGGCCTGTAAGAGGCGCTCTTGCATTTCCGCCTCTGTCGTCGGTAGAGGGTTGTTGGTATTGGTGTTTCCTTGGGTCGACATCCTCCTAGAAGAAGGTCGGTCAGGTCAGGTCCTATTAAAGTCGTAAGTACAAAAGCATCTTCTTAACGAATGAGACCCAGGAGGTGTATTAGATATATGTATATACGCAATTGTTATAACAATCAGTCACATATCGACACAATCATAGCACAACTTGTAGATAGGAATGTAGCAAGTAAGCATGTAGCATTATAGTTATAGCACAAATATGCAGACCAACAACGTGCTTAGAGAGGGCATAGCGGCTGAGCTTCCATTAGTCATTGACCAGGAAGTATTGTTATATGTTTAATGGGGAATGTGACGATTGAGCTTTCATTGTTTATCGACCACGCTCACATTGTTTACAAAATGCATTACGTCAAAAGGGGCACAGGGTCACCCTACCCTTGCCCAATAAGTCTATCAGTGTATCAAAATCACGTGGTCAAAAGTAGTCTTTAAAAAGTCTCCGCAGTCCCAACTCATTTGTAGTGTCTTTACCCAAGAGTAATGTAATCCTCATAAATCCAGAAACCAACTATTCTGGTGACTGAGGTGGAGAAGGGAAGGAAAGCAAACTGCTAACATGTGTGAGCTCATCCTCGAGCTTGTATACAGGTCGAAGAAATTAACTGGTCTGCTGTTGGACAGTAGGGAAACGAGCGTCAATACCTAAGAAAGGTAAAAGAGCAGCAGGTGAGAGCGCAAAAGAAGTGTTTGAAAATTGTGGAGAATCAAAGTATACTAGAAATAGACAGGGTGGAGGTTGTGGTGTCAGCTCAAGCTCCAAAACCTTGCGACTTATATCCTCAAACGGTGGTTGATGTTACAGGAGTACTCATCCCGTATGTAACCTCCATAATGTGAGGGATGGCAAGGGTCTAAAATCAGCATAGTTTATTATAGGAACCATCGAAATGGCTCATCCAGCGTTGTAGAGGAGAATGTAGCAAACGGTGCGGCCTGCGAGGTTGGCGAAAGGTGCTGCTGTAGCGAAGGGATCGTTATGCGGGTGCTGACCTAGAGTTCCTTCCCGAGGTGCGGGTGTTGTGACACCTGTGTCACTGTGACCATCAAACAAATACCAAACCAATGAAATATTGTATTTCATACTTGGGACTTGTATAAATATGTGTATCTTTTGCACATATCAACTCTTGTTCGATTTCAAGCTCTAAATCGCTTTCTGGAAGGTTATACGCGCACTGATGCGTAAATATGACCAGTTTAATGCAACGAACACTCTGGAATAGTGACATAGGCTTAACATACCTTAAATAACCTTTACATAACTTAGAAATAAGTTTTGGAAGGTTTGGTATGCCGAAATCAAGTATATTCGCTTATAGGGACTAAATTTGACAAACTGCGAAAGTATGCCAATTTGAACTGTAACAAACATTCTGGAACATGACCATAAGTTAAACACACCTTAAATATCCTTTATATAGCTTAGAAATAGGCTTTGAAGGGTTCGGTGTGCTAAAATATACTTTTGGGTCGTTCAAGGACTAAAAGCGTCAAAAAGTGCACAAGTTTGCACTTTCGCGCATAACTTACGTTCTGAATACATCCGGACATCCAAAAATTTATGTAAGCACTAAAATATTTTATTTTAGTGTTTGGCATAAGAAAAATCCATTCGTCACGAAATTTAGATTGTTTTTCGCGCTTATGCGCATTCCGTTGTAATTAACCGAACATCGCGATCGTACGGACAAACGAACCGACATCCGGCATATTTTTGAGCATGTTTTATGTTCCCTATACTTTAAGATCCTTGTGAAGCTTAAAAATGGGCTTGACGGGTGTTAGAAGTGCCAAAATACGACGATATGCGCACAGGAACCAAAACTGCAAAACTGCAAAAATAATAAAAAAAATAGAAAAAAAAATAAAAAAATGCATAAACTCATTTTTTCAGCCCTTAACACCCTCCAAAGGCCAAGTATGGTGAGTGCCAAATGAGTTACCACAACTTTCCAACAAGTGTACGGCTTATATCGTGCCCACTTTTCCAAGAAACGATCCTAACGGTTGTGGGTTTACTATAAATACCCAACACCCACTTCACTCATTCCTCACAAATCTGATCTTAGAAGCTCTAAGTTGTGGTGAGTGCCAAATGAGTTACCACAACTTTCCAACAAGTGTACGGCTTATATCGTGCCCACTTTTCCAAGAAACGATCCTAACGGTTGTGGGTTTACTATAAATACCCAACACCCACTTCACTCATTCCTCACAAATCTGATCTTAGAAGCTCTAAGTTGAAACCATTGTTTCATACCTGAGCTACTTGGATCAAGATTAGCTTTCGGGGACCCTGGGTAAGTGTTCCTTCGTTCTTTTATCGCTTTTCTAGTCCGAAAGTCGAACTATGTTTGACTTTCTGCATTGACCAGTTATGGTTGATGCGAAGTTCATTTGAACTTCATAACGTGAGCGTGATCACGATGGTTATAGTCCCTAGTGACTATACCTACTGATTACCACGTTATCTAGGCTCAGTGACGAGCCGTAGTTTGGCCAAAATACGTATTCTTGCGTATTTTGTAACCAAACTACTTGTGGGTATCAAAACCGTTTGTTTTGATACCCAACCTGTTTTCTAACTTAGTTAAGCATGTTTTAACATGCTTAGCTTGTCACTTTTAGTTTTGTGCTTGTCTAGTGTCGTAAGGGTAAGCGATCTAATAAATCGCTTATACCTTCGAACCCGACCCGTTTGGTCGATCTTTAGGATCCGACCAAGTACCTTAGGTGACCATAGTATATAGGGAATAACCTTTTGAGGTTATACCTTATGGTCGCTTCGTTTAAATAGTTGTATGATAGGTAGTTTATATGCCTTAGGTAAATTACCAAAATACCCTTTTCATATGTAATTGGTAATTAAGCATATGTAACATAACTTTTGATATCTAAACTGATTTGGCAACAATATTAGACATGTTAAGGCATATTCTACTTGTCATAGGACTAGTTAGGCGGTCCGAACGCGTTTTACGCGAACGACGCGTTAAAGTAGCATAAGCTACCTAAACGGGTCGTAATGGGTCGTAAGCACTTAGGTTGAGTTTCACTTAGTATGTAGGCTTTGATAAACCATATCACATGAGTTCCTACACTCATTTGGTTTACAAACCCTCATGCTACCCAATCTTCCGATCTAGGTCCGGTTTATTAACATAGTTACCTATATTAGGTGCCGTTTGATTCCGTGATCTCTAGCATTGCTTGGTGGTTATATTAGGACTTCTGAGCAATCTCAAGTGAGTACATAAAACCCCTCTTTTACTATTTTCAAACTGTTTTGGGGTGGAACACATGTGCCTACTTGTTACTTTCATGCTTTCCATGTTTTCACATCATATATCTGCTATGTTCGTTAGTACCTTATAGTACATGATTTCATTGTTTTTATGCTATGTATGCCCATTGTGTGCCTACTTAGTACATCGTTTTACATTCATTTTATGCTATGTATGCCCATTGTGTGCCTACTTAGTACATCGTTTTACATTACATACTACGTATGCCCATTGTGTGCCTACTTAGTACATTATTTTACATTGCATTTCTGTTGCATATGTTCCAGTAACATATGGACACATTGTTTTACAGCTCTACCTTGTATGTTTACTCTAGCATACTATGTAACACCTGTGCCTTCACGGCCATCAAACAAATACCAAAGCAATGAAATATTGTATTTCATACTTGGTATTTGTAAAAATATGTGTATCATTTGCACATATCAATTCTTGTTCAATTTCAAACTCTAAATCACTTTCTGGAAGGTTATACGCGCACCGATGCGTAAATATAACCAGTTTAATGCAACAAACACTCCGGAATAGTGACATTGGCTTAACATACCTTAAATAACCTTTACATAACTTAGAAATAAGTTTTGAAGGCTTTGGTATGGCAAAATCAAGTTAAATCGCTTACAGGGACTAAAGTTGACAAACTGCGAAAGTATGCCAATTTGAACTGTAACAGACATTCCGGAACATGACCATAAGTTAAACACACCTTAAATATCCTTTATATAGCTTAGAAATAGGCTTTGAGGGGTTCGGTGTGCTAAAATAAACTTTTGGGTCATTCAGGGACTAAAAGTGTCAAAAAGTGCACAAGTTTGCATTTTCGCGCATAACTTACGTTCTGAATACATCCGGACACCCAAAAATTTATGTAAGCATGACTACATTATATTTTTGTGTTCGCCATAAGAAAAATCCATTCGTCACGTCATTTGGATCGTTTTTCGCGCTTATGCGCATTCCGTCGTAATTAAGCGAACATCGCGTTCGTACGACCAAACGAACCATCATCCGACATATTTTTGAACATGTTTCAAGTCCACAATGTTTAGGCATCATTTTAGGGCCTTAAAGTTGGCTTTACGGGCCTTAGAAGTGTCGGAAATGGCCTTAAACACGTGCAGGGACCTAAACTGTCATTTTTGAAACATATGTGCAGATCAGAGGGCCCAAGCGGCCCGCATTGTGTTTGCATGAATCTAAAGCGGGCCGCATGGCACCTTCAGACCAGATTCAATGTTTGTTTTTGCAACTTGCAGCTGATTAAACCCCATCCACATGTTTTAAACTTGCCTAATCAGCAAGATAAGATCAAGATTTAGCCACCATAACATTTGGACAAGTGTACGACCTTGATCGTTTCCCCTTTTCCAAGAAACGATCCTAACGGTTACCCGAAAACTATATATACCCATCCACCCCCATTGCATTTCTCACTAGAATTCTGATTTTGAGAGCTCTAAGTTGAAACCATTGTTTCATACCTGAGTTCTTGAGTCGGGATTAGCATTCGGGGACCCTGGGTTAGTATTCTTTCGTTCTTTTCCTTATTTTTACTGCTTTTCGAGTCAGAAAGTCAAACTTTGTTTGACTTTCAGCGTTGACCAGTAATGGTCAATGCGAAGTTCGTTTGAACTTCGCAACGTGAGTGTAATCACGTTGGTCATAGTCCTTTGGGACTATGCCCACTGATTACCACGTTATCTAGAGTCGTAGGGTAGGCGATCTGATAAATCGCCTATACCTTCGAACTCGACCCATTTGGTCGATCATTAGGATCCGACCAAATACATTAGGTGACCATAGTAGGTAGGGAATAACCTTCCGAGGTTATACCCTATGGTCACATCGTTTAAGTAGTTGTATGATAGGTAGTTTATATGCCTTAGGTAAATTACCAGAATACCCTTTTCATGTATAATTGGTAATTAAGCATATGTAACCTAAACTTTTGCCACATAACTGATTATGTAACATGTTTAGGCATATAACACTTGTCATAGGACTAGTTAGGCGGTCCGAACGCGTTACACGCGAACGACGCGTTAAAGTAGCATAAGCTTCCTAAACGGGTCGTAATGGGTCGTAGACACTTAGGTTAAGTTTCATTTAGTATGTAGGCTTTGTTAAACCATATCATATGAGTTCCTACACTCATTTGGTTTACAAACCCTAATGCTACCCAATCTTCCGATTTAGGTCCGGTTAATTAACATAGTTACCTATATTAGGTGCCGTTTGATTTCCGTGATCTCTAGCTTTGTTTGGTTGTTACTCAAGGACTACTAAGCAATCTCAAGTGAGTACATAGACCCCTCTTTTACTGTTTTCCAAACTGTTTTGGGGTGAAACACATGTGCCTACTTGTTACTTTCGTGCTTTCCTGTTTTCACATCATATACTTGTTATGTTCATTAGTACACTATTAGTACATGATTTACATTACATTTCTGCTAGGTATGTTGACTGATAGCATGCTAGCGCATTGATTTACATGACTTTTCTACTTTGTATGTTAACTTAGCATACTTAGTACATCATTTTACATTGCATCTCTGTTGCATATGTTCCAGTAACATATGGACACATTGTTTTACAGCTCTACCTTGTATGTTTACTCTAGCATACTAGGTACATTATCTTCATCACATGCTTACATTTTGGTATGACATTTGGTTTGTTTAAATGAGACAATGTACATTCATTAACACCGATCACGCCGCTCGGTAGTAGGTAGTGGTACCATAGGACTTGACAAATCCCATTCCTGAAATCTCGGGTTTGTTTGGACGTAAGGAATGACCGAATCCGAATACATATTCTCTTGATAACTCACTTTTACATAGTTATCCGTCTGTCTCAAGGCTTGGATGTATGAATTTTCACAATACCGCATAAATGTTCATATTCAGTATAGCATGCATATATCTTACAAAACATAACTTTGATTTAAACCAAGTTTTACTTCAATACTTTGTTTTGTACATTTTACTTATGGTTTAAGTAGTCTTAATTTTACTTACCATACATATCATTTTGGTTATACATTACTTGACTACTTTTGGACTATCAACATTTGACATTGGTTTTACATTACATGATTTACATTAGACATGAACATTTTACATCTTGATGGTTTGGTTTGATTATGTGATTAAGTAACGATGCGTGTGTAATATGATACAAGCATGGTGGATACGCCGCTGGTACTTCCTATATATAAGTGTTTGTATGGTATTACATATTGTAGCGTTATTTGAATCATTTCAGTTTGATACATATAACATTTTATACAAATAACATACTTATCACAAGACATTGTTTTACAAAACAACTTATCTTTTACAAACTCATTTAACTTGGTTATTCATTTAACTATACATTATTCACTTATTTATACCTATCATCTGAACTCATTGTTTTTCAAATGATTTACAAAACAAAGCAAATAACAAGGTTCATGACTAAACATTTTCTCAAACATAAGTCATGACACCTATTTTCACAAAACTTATGTATCTCACCGGCATTTTTATGCTGACGTACCATATTTTCACATGTGTTTTTCAGGAGCTGTTGCATAAGTTGATCAAGATACACATAGGCAGACTTGGGCTTTAGTGACAATAAAAGATGCAAGACTAGTTAATTATAGACATTGTAACACTTTTAATCAATAAAACGAAACTTTAATTTCCATGGTTGTGAAACATTAATTCTGTTGCAACACGCCCCGATGTTTCCGCCACGTTTTGTATGTTCCACGTGGTCGGGGTGTGACAGAAAAGATGGTATCAGAGCCAATGGTTATAGGGAATTAGGTTATTAGTAATGCTTTGACCTAGTCTATAACCTTCTTAGGACCCTAACGCGAGTTTACTTGCGTTTAGTCATAAAACAATACCGTCACCTATCCTTAGGCGACGACCACAACAAGAACATAAATTTCAAAACCGCTTTGAAAACTAATCATCTGTTCTAGGATGATTGATTACTAGGTTTTGAACCCTCTATTGTAAGGTTTTGAACTCTCTATTATATGGTTTTGAACCCTTTGAGTTTTCAAAATCTCGTCAAGGTTTTGGGTTTTTAATAATGTGAACACGTGCAAACTGGAAGGGTGAATGCCTGTATTCTGGGTTTTCTGTCTAGGCAAGCACTTCGTATACATCTCATCAGACGCGAGACCAGTTGTGCTTACCTGGGAATTCTTGGGATGAGTGTTCACTTATAGGCGAGCATGTCTTCGCGATACATTATTTTTGACCCATTTACTTTGATTTGTCATCATCTCAATGTACCCATTTACTTTGATTTGTCGTCATCTCATTTGTTTGCCTTAGGTAACAAACAAATGATCACAATTTTCATTCGTTACCATTTTGTATTGATTATCCAATAACCTTTCACTCGTTTCTTCCTCTGTCTTTCATTTTCTTCTAGAATGTCTATTCCTCTTGGAACTGGTCAAATGCCCGAGCGAACAACCAAATTTGTCCAGCAAATTGGCGAAGTGATTCAGAGGACTGTGGATTTAGGTATTGCCATGGCTCGTCTTAACAATGAAGCCTCTCGTCTTAACAATGAAGCCTCTCGTCTTAACAATGAAGCCTCCCGTCTTAACAATGAAGCCTCTCGTCTTAACAATGAAGCCTCTCGTCTCGACAATGAAGCCACTCAAGAGACACCAAAGGAAGCAGTAGTCAGTCTTGCAACAACATCAAGGAAGCGTAAGGCTTCAAGGAAACCCGCAGCGGTTACACCTAATCAAGCTGGACCTAGCCAAGTGGCAAGGCCACCAGCTAGGAAGCAGTACTTAGGAACTGCTCCTAGGTGCAAGCGATGCAACGGTCATCATTCAAACCTCCTACCCTGCTGGAAATGTACCTACTGTGGACGGCGGGGACATTTGGTCAACACATGCCGCTTTGCTATCCAGAACAAAGCTGTTGCAAATCTTGCTGCTACCCAACCCCAAGTCAACCCTACTCAAGCTCGTTTCCCGCGTGGTACTTGCTACAACTGTGGCGATACGAGCCATTTCAGGAACAACTGCCCGAAGATAGTCAGTGCAAATCCAACCCTCGGATGAGCATTTGGCTGAACAAAGGATGTTGCTGTCTTATGCCTTTGTTTCTTTTGTTTTCGTGTAATGTGAAACAATCTGTTTTGTTTATAAATAAATCGTTGTTCACAAATTCTGATATACAAGTATAGTTACATGTGTGTATGATTTTCCTATGATACCTACATCAAGGAACTATGTTCCTTACAAACTACTCTTGTGATTCTCACTTTCAAGTGATCGCTCATAATTTCCTCGAAAGATCTAAGTACTCGTTTCATTCTAAGAAACGAAGTACAGGAAATAAAGTGAAATTATGAGTAATCGTGCTTTTTTCACATCAGTACCTTTAAATCCTTGGTTAGATAACTAAGGGTATTTTCAAATCTCATACCCATTACGTTTTGATTTTTCAACATACACAGTACCGGTATTTCAAAACAATCTTCATGATCTCAAAACATTTCGTATAGTTTGAAAACAATTTTTCTAGATGCACTGTCTATGTTATTTCAAAAACATTGGCCATGTTATCAAAACCAACCTTGCTAATTTCAAAATATTTCATATAGTCTGAAGACAATATTAACACAATACATTTTCTGATCAAGTGCATGATTTCGAAAAGCATCATTCATGTCTTTCAAAAACCTTATACATAATTTCAAAATTCATCTCACATGATTTTAAAACATTTTTATAAATATACCTATATAATACACCTACTTTATGATTTCCAAAAAGTATTATATATAAGGTTTCAAAAACATTTTTTCCCCATGCATAGTCTTCCAAATATATTTTCCTCACACACTTACTTAACCTTCAAATTCTGCTTCATATGTCGCCTTGACATATCTAGCATCTCAACCTCATAAGCATTTTACTTCATGTTTGGACTTAAGCACATCCCGTGCAAGAATTCAAAGCATCTTCAACTTCAACAATCCATATGGGATCTTTTTATCTCCATAATTAGACCCTTGTGGATGATCATGATTCAAATCAGAGTCCTTAATTGGATTCTTTATGTACCTTAATTCGAACATTTCGAGTTCTAGTAATCGAAATCGAATTTTCTTTTTGAATCTTTCTATCTTTATAGTTGGATTCTCGAAAATGTTTAAAGTACCAAATGAAATCCACAAGATGGATTCCTAGTGTGCTTTAAATACATGTACTCTGTTAGCAGAACAAACTTCTAGTTAGCAATTTTGTGGTTATGTGACTATGTGTTTATTCATCTTATGTTTTCTTTCATGCATTTTTGTGTTTTTAATACTCTGGATATTCGTTATCCAAATCCTCGCAGGATCTTTCATATCTTCATATGAGAGATTCGTAGCAGGATATTCAAAGGTACCACCTTAAATCCTTAATGGGCTTCTATGTAATAGTTAAGACCCTTGGATTTATATAGTACCACTCCAGACCCTTTTTAGTGGTCTAGTCTAAAGGATTGATTCACAATTTGGTTAAAGAATGACATCTAGTGATGTAGCTGGACAGACTCCTTGATAGTCTATTTAGATCATTTATTGATCTAGTCTACGGGACTCTATGGCGGTCTAGTCACACTCATCACAGGATTGTTCATTTGGTTTTACCCTACGCATTATAAAATAGACTGTGTGAACTGTGCAAGGAATTGTCTAATTATGGAGGCCTACATAATTATGAAATTTAGTGCATAGAAACCCAGTAAGGTTTATTATGTGTAAGAACCGATAGTGACAACAATAACAAAATGAGAACGATGTAATGGAGGTACGGTGGACGCACCAATGACGCTTCGTATACTTGTATATAAGTATCCCTCTTACATTGCAAGCATAAGGTTATTAAAGTTACTAGAAGTTCAGAACCCTAACCAATGTTGTTCGATCTTTTCAACTTCATGCTTTCAAGCTCTCACAAGTTTCCTCTAAATAAATTTCGGGACGAAATTTCCTAAAGTAGGGGAGACTGTAACACCTGTGCCTTCACGGCCATCAAACAAATACCAAAGCAATGAAATATTGTATTTCATACTTGGTATTTGTAAAAATATGTGTATCATTTGCACATATCAATTCTTGTTCAATTTCAAACTCTAAATCACTTTCTGGAAGGTTATACGCGCACCGATGCGTAAATATAACCAGTTTAATGCAACAAACACTCCGGAATAGTGACATTGGCTTAACATACCTTAAATAACCTTTACATAACTTAGAAATAAGTTTTGAAGGCTTTGGTATGGCAAAATCAAGTTAAATCGCTTACAGGGACTAAAGTTGACAAACTGCGAAAGTATGCCAATTTGAACTGTAACAGACATTCCGGAACATGACCATAAGTTAAACACACCTTAAATATCCTTTATATAGCTTAGAAATAGGCTTTGAGGGGTTCGGTGTGCTAAAATAAACTTTTGGGTCATTCAGGGACTAAAAGTGTCAAAAAGTGCACAAGTTTGCATTTTCGCGCATAACTTACGTTCTGAATACATCCGGACACCCAAAAATTTATGTAAGCATGACTACATTATATTTTTGTGTTCGCCATAAGAAAAATCCATTCGTCACGTCATTTGGATCGTTTTTCGCGCTTATGCGCATTCCGTCGTAATTAAGCGAACATCGCGTTCGTACGACCAAACGAACCATCATCCGACATATTTTTGAACATGTTTCAAGTCCACAATGTTTAGGCATCATTTTAGGGCCTTAAAGTTGGCTTTACGGGCCTTAGAAGTGTCGGAAATGGCCTTAAACACGTGCAGGGACCTAAACTGTCATTTTTGAAACATATGTGCAGATCAGAGGGCCCAAGCGGCCCGCATTGTGTTTGCATGAATCTAAAGCGGGCCGCATGGCACCTTCAGACCAGATTCAATGTTTGTTTTTGCAACTTGCAGCTGATTAAACCCCATCCACATGTTTTAAACTTGCCTAATCAGCAAGATAAGATCAAGATTTAGCCACCATAACATTTGGACAAGTGTACGGCCTTGATCGTTTCCCCTTTTCCAAGAAACGATCCTAACGGTTACCCGAAAACTATATATACCCATCCACCCCCATTGCATTTCTCACTAGAATTCTGATTTTGAGAGCTCTAAGTTGAAACCATTGTTTCATACCTGAGTTCTTGAGTCGGGATTAGCATTCGGGGACCCTGGGTTAGTATTCTTTCGTTCTTTTCCTTATTTTTACTGCTTTTCGAGTCAGAAAGTCAAACTTTGTTTGACTTTCAGCGTTGACCAGTAATGGTCAATGCGAAGTTCGTTTGAACTTCGCAACGTGAGTGTAATCACGTTGGTCATAGTCCTTTGGGACTATGCCCACTGATTACCACGTTATCTAGAGTCGTAGGGTAGGCGATCTGATAAATCGCCTATACCTTCGAACTCGACCCATTTGGTCGATCATTAGGATCCGACCAAATACATTAGGTGACCATAGTAGGTAGGGAATAACCTTCCGAGGTTATACCCTATGGTCACATCGTTTAAGTAGTTGTATGATAGGTAGTTTATATGCCTTAGGTAAATTACCAGAATACCCTTTTCATGTATAATTGGTAATTAAGCATATGTAACCTAAACTTTTGCCACATAACTGATTATGTAACATGTTTAGGCATATAACACTTGTCATAGGACTAGTTAGGCGGTCCGAACGCGTTACACGCGAACGACGCGTTAAAGTAGCATAAGCTTCCTAAACGGGTCGTAATGGGTCGTAGACACTTAGGTTAAGTTTCATTTAGTATGTAGGCTTTGTTAAACCATATCATATGAGTTCCTACACTCATTTGGTTTACAAACCCTAATGCTACCCAATCTTCCGATTTAGGTCCGGTTAATTAACATAGTTACCTATATTAGGTGCCGTTTGATTTCCGTGATCTCTAGCTTTGTTTGGTTGTTACTCAAGGACTACTAAGCAATCTCAAGTGAGTACATAGACCCCTCTTTTACTGTTTTCCAAACTGTTTTGGGGTGAAACACATGTGCCTACTTGTTACTTTCGTGCTTTCCTGTTTTCACATCATATACTTGTTATGTTCATTAGTACACTATTAGTACATGATTTACATTACATTTCTGCTAGGTATGTTGACTGATAGCATGCTAGCGCATTGATTTACATGACTTTTCTACTTTGTATGTTAACTTAGCATACTTAGTACATCATTTTACATTGCATCTCTGTTGCATATGTTCCAGTAACATATGGACACATTGTTTTACAGCTCTACCTTGTATGTTTACTCTAGCATACTAGGTACATTATCTTCATCACATGCTTACATTTTGGTATGACATTTGGTTTGTTTAAATGAGACAATGTACATTCATTAACACCGATCACGCCGCTCGGTAGTAGGTAGTGGTACCATAGGACTTGACAAATCCCATTCCTGAAATCTCGGGTTTGTTTGGACGTAAGGAATGACCGAATCCGAATACATATTCTCTTGATAACTCACTTTTACATAGTTATCCGTCTGTCTCAAGGCTTGGATGTATGAATTTTCACAATACCGCATAAATGTTCATATTCAGTATAGCATGCATATATCTTACAAAACATAACTTTGATTTAAACCAAGTTTTACTTCAATACTTTGTTTTGTACATTTTACTTATGGTTTAAGTAGTCTTAATTTTACTTACCATACATATCATTTTGGTTATACATTACTTGACTACTTTTGGACTATCAACATTTGACATTGGTTTTACATTACATGATTTACATTAGACATGAACATTTTACATCTTGATGGTTTGGTTTGATTATGTGATTAAGTAACGATGCGTGTGTAATATGATACAAGCATGGTGGATACGCCGCTGGTACTTCCTATATATAAGTGTTTGTATGGTATTACATATTGTAGCGTTATTTGAATCATTTCAGTTTGATACATATAACATTTTATACAAATAACATACTTATCACAAGACATTGTTTTACAAAACAACTTATCTTTTACAAACTCATTTAACTTGGTTATTCATTTAACTATACATTATTCACTTATTTATACCTATCATCTGAACTCATTGTTTTTCAAATGATTTACAAAACAAAGCAAATAACAAGGTTCATGACTAAACATTTTCTCAAACATAAGTCATGACACCTATTTTCACAAAACTTATGTATCTCACCGGCATTTTTATGCTGACGTACCATATTTTCACATGTGTTTTTCAGGAGCTGTTGCATAAGTTGATCAAGATACACATAGGCAGACTTGGGCTTTAGTGACAATAAAAGATGCAAGACTAGTTAATTATAGACATTGTAACACTTTTAATCAATAAAACGAAACTTTAATTTCCATGGTTGTGAAACATTAATTCTGTTGCAACACGCCCCGATGTTTCCGCCACGTTTTGTATGTTCCACGTGGTCGGGGTGTGACATACTAGGTGCATTATCTTCATAAAAAAAACATGCTTACATTTTGATATGACATTTGGTTTGTTTAAACTATACTATACATTCATTAACACCGATCATGCCGCTCGGTAGTAGGTAGTGGTACCATAGGACTTGACAAATCCCATTCCTGAAATCTCGGGTTTTGTTTGGACGTAAGGAATGACCGAATCCGAATACATTTTCATTTTGATAACTCACTTTTACATAGTTATCCGACTGTCGCAAGGCTTGGATGTATGAATTTTCACAATACCGCATAAATGTTCGTATTCAGTAAAGCATGCATTATTCTACAAAGCATAACTTTTGATTTATTCAAATACTTTGTTTTGTACATTTTTACTTATGGTTTAAGTAGACTCATTTTACTTACCATACATGACTTTTGACTATACATAAACATTTACACATTACTTGACTACTTTTGGACTTCTTAACATTTGACATGGTTTACACAAAGACATTTGACATAAACATTTTGACATAATTTACGTTTGATCATGCATTTCCACAAAACATAACTTTGATTTAAACCAAGTTTTACTTCAATACTTTGTTTTGTGCGTTTCACCTATGGTTTAGTTGATGCATTTCACTAGCCATACATATCATTTTGGTTACACATTACATGATTTATATTTGACACATAAACATTTTTGACATTTGTTATACATTACATGATTTACATCTTGGTATAAACACTTTGACATATTATTCAATACATTTGGCAATTGGTTTAAACATAGACATCTCACATTGTTGGTTTGATTTGAGTAAGTGATTTAAGTAACGAGGCGTGTGTAATATGATACAAGCATGATGGATACGCCGCTGGTACTTCCTATATATAAGTGTTTGTATGGTATTACATATCGTAACGTTATTTGAATCATTTCAACATAAGACATATAACATTTTATACAAATAACATACTTTTCACAAGACATTGTTTTACAAACAACTTATCTTATACAAACTCGTTTTACATGGTTATTCATTTAACCTTACATTTATTTATACATATCATCTGATCTTATCATTGTTTTTAATGATTTACAAAACAAAACAATTAACACGGTTCATGACTAAATTTTATTAAACATTTAAGTCATGAATCTCATTTTCACAAAACCTATGTACTCGCCGGCATTTTTATGCTGACGTACCTATTTTCACATGTGTTTCAGGAAATGAAGCATAGGATTGATCAAGATACATTTAGGCGGACTTGGGCCTTAGTGATAATAAAAGATGGAAGACTAGTTAATTTTGTTATACTTCTTTGTTTGTTAAGACATTGTAACTACTTTAATTCAATAAAACAATATTTCAAATTCCATGTGTTATGAAACAATGATTCTGTTACAACACTCCCCGATGTTTCCGCCACGTTTCGTTGTCTCACGTGGTCGGGGTGTGACAGAAAAGTTGGTATCAGAGCTCATGGTTATAGGGAATTAGGTTATTAGTAATGCTTTGACCTAGTCTAAAACCTTCTTAGGACCCTAACGCGAGTTCACTTGCGTTTAGTTATAAAACAATACCGTCACCTATCCTTAGGCGACGACCACAACAAGAACAAAAATTTCAAAACCGCTTTGAAAACTAATCATCTGTTCTAGGATGATTGATTACTAGGTTTTGAACCCTCTATTGTAAGGTTTTGAACCCTCAGTTATAAGGTTTTGAACCCCTATGAATTTTCAAAATCTCGTCAAAGTTTGGGTCATATAATGTGAACACGTGCAAACTGGAAGGATGAATGCCTGTACTCTGAGTTTTCTGTCTAAGGCTAGAGTGTTCGTACAAATCCGCAGTATCGGACCAGTCACTCTTACCTGGGAACTCTTGGGGTGAGTGTTCACTTATAGGCGAGCATGTTTTCAGTGATACATTAATATGACCCGTTTACTTTGATTTGTCACCGTCTCATTTGTTTGCCTTAAGTAACAAACAAATGATCGCAATTTTTATGCATTGCCATCCTGTTTTGATTATCTGATAACCTTTCACTTATTTCTTCCTATATCTTTCATTTTCTTCTAGAATGTCTCTTCCTCTCAGCATCGGTCAAATGTCCGAGCGAACAGCCAAATTTGCCCAGCAAATAGGCGAAGTGATTCTGAAGACTGTGGATTTAGGCATTGCCATGTATCGTCTCCAGAATGAAGCCACTCAAGAGTCACCAAAGGAGGCAGAGGCCAAGCCTTCACCTAAACCAAAGAAAAGTATAGCTCCAAAGAATCCCGCAGCGGATGCACCAAAACAGGCAAGACCTAGCCAAGTGACAGCACCACCA
This sequence comes from Helianthus tuberosus, assembly GCA_030545235.1. Classification (NCBI taxonomy): domain Eukaryota; kingdom Viridiplantae; phylum Streptophyta; class Magnoliopsida; order Asterales; family Asteraceae; genus Helianthus; species Helianthus tuberosus. The sequence continues at coordinate 106,987,164 of CM060354.1, read as the reverse complement.
GCCAAGAAACCAATCAAGGAATCAAAGACCATGGATGAACATACTGGATCCCCTAAGAAGTCAAAGAAGCGAAAGGCTTCTCAGAACTTCGCCGTGGTCGCCCCCATTGGTCAAGTCATCCCTAACCAACCAGCTCAACCCCCTGCTAGGAAGCCATACAATGGAACTGCACCCTTGTGCAACCAATGTAGCCTTCATCATCAGGCTAGTGTGAAGTGCCGAAAATGCCAAATTTGTACACTTATAGGTCATACGGCAAGGGTTTGCCCAACTACAGCAGTACCAAATCAAACAGGACCCATCCGGGTGGCAACACCACCTGCTAAGAAACAATACAAGGGAACGGCACCAATATGCGACAAATGTAATGGGCATCACCAAGCTCACTTACCGTGTCGTCTGTGTGCATCATGTGGGCGAGTTGGTCACCTGGCAAGTGCTTGTCGATGTAACCCGAACCAAGGTGGTCCAAACCAACCACAAGCCAACTCTGCTCAAGCTCGTTTCTCACCAGGGTCTTGCTACAACTGTGGCGAGATGGGCCATTTCCTAAGGGATTTCCCAAAGCTTGCTAATGCAAATCCAACCCACGGATGAGCCGTTGGCTGATTAGAAGATGTTGTTGTCTTATGCTTTTGTTTCTTCTATTTTCCTGTAATGTGAAACAATCTGTTTTGTTTATAAATAAAGTTGTTGTTCATAATTCTGATATACGAGTATAGTTACATGTGTGTATGACTTTTCCTATGATACCTACATCAAGGAACTATATTCCTTACAAACTACTCTTGCGAATTTTTCCCATTCTTGCATTTGCTCATGATTCCCTTGGAAAAATTCTAAGTACTCATTTCATTCTAAAGAAACGAAGTACATGAAATAAAGTGAAATTTTGAGTAATCGTGCTTTTTGCACATCTGTGCCTTTGAATCCTTTGTTAGATAACTAAGGATATTTTCAAAACTCATACCCATTATGTTTTGATTTTTCAACATACACAGTACAAGTATTTCAAAAACAATCTTCATGATCTCAAAACATTTCATATAGTTTGAGAACAATTTTTTTTCAAATGCATTGTCTATGTTATTTCAAAAACATTGGCTACGTTTTCAAAAACAACCTTCATAATTTCAAAATGTTTCATATAGTCTGAAGACAATATTAACACAGTACATTTTCTTATCAAGTGCATGATTTCGAAAAGCATCATTCGTGTTTTTCAAAAATCTTATACATAATTTCAAAATTCATCTCGCATGATTTTTAAAACATTTTTATAAATATACCTACCTAATACACCTACTTTATGATTTCAAAGGTATTATATATAAGGTTTCAAAAACATTGAACACATTTTTTTTAGAACCCCATGCATAGTTTTTCCAAATATATTTTCCTCACACATTTACTTAACCTTCAAATTCTGCTTCATATGTTGCCTTGACATATCTAGCATCTCAACTTCATAAGCATTTTACTTCATGTTTTGACTTAAGCACGACCAGTGCAAGGTTTCAAAACATCTTCAACCTCTAAAATCCATATGGGATCTTATTATCTTCACATTTAGACCCTTGTGTATGATTATCATTCAATCAGAGTCCTTAATTGGATTCCTTATGTACCTAAATTCGAACATTTCGGTTCCTTATAATTGAAATCGAAACTTTCTTTTAAAAAAATCTTTCTATCTTTATAGTTAGATTCTTGTTAATGTTTAAAGTACCAAATGAAATCCACAAGATGGATTCCTAGTGTGCTTTAAATACATATGCTCTGTTAGCGAAACAAATTAACAAATTAAAGACAAATTAACAAACAATTTTGTGGTTATGTGATTATGTGTTTATATATTTTGTGTTTTCATTTATGCATTTTTCTCTGTTTTTGAATACTCTGGATATTCGTTATCCAAATCCTCATAGAACCTTTCGTATCTTCATATGAGGGATTCGTAGAAGGATATTCAAAAAGGTACTACCTTAAATCCTTAATGGGCTTCTATATAATAGTTAAGACCCTTGGATTATATAGTACCACTCCTTGATTCATAAGAGACCCTCCTAGGGGTCTAGTCAAAAAGATTGATTCAAAAATCTGGTTAAGAATGACATGTGATGATATAAGCTGAAAAGACTCCTTGGTTGTCCATTAAAATCAATTATTGATTTAATAAAAAGGACCCTATGGTGGTCTAGTCACACTCATCACAGGTTTGTTCATTTGGTTTTCCCCTACACATTATAAAATAGACTGTGTGGACTATGCAAGGAATTGCCTAATTATGGACGCGTACATAATTATGAGATTCAGTGCACGGTAACCACAGTAAGATTTATTATGTGTCAGAACCGATAGTGACAACAATAACAAAATGAGGACGATGTAATGGAGGTACGGTGGACGCACCAATGATGCTTCATATACTTGTATATAAGCATCCCTCTTACATTGCAATCATGATGTCATTAAAGTTACTAGAAGTTCCAAACCCTAACCAATGTTGTTCGATCTTTTCAAACTTCATGTTTCAAACTCTCACAAGTTTCCTCAAAAATATTTCGGGACGAAATTTCCTAAAGTAGGGGACACTGTGACACCTGTGACCATCAAACAAATACCAAACCAATGAAATATTGTATTTCATACTTGGGACTTGTATAAATACGTGTATCTTTTGCACATATCAACTCTTGTTCGATTTCAAGCTCTAAATCGCTTTCTAGAAGGTTATACGCGCACTGATGCGTAAATATAACCAGTTTAATGCAACGAACACTCCGGAATAGTGACATAGGCTTAACATACCTTAAATAACCTTTACATAACTTAGAAATAAGTTTTGGAAGGTTTGGTATGCCGAAATCAAGTATATTCGCTTACAGGGACTAAATTTGACAAACTGCGAAAGTATGCCAATTTGAACTGTAACAAACATTCCAGAACATGACCATAAGTTAAACACACCTTAAATATCCTTTATATAGCTTAGAAATAGGCTTTGAAGGGTTCGGTGTGCTAAAATATACTTTTGGGTCGTTCAGGGACTAAAAGCGTCAAAAAGTGCACAAGTTTGCACTTTCGCGCATAACTTACGTTCTGAATACATCCGGACATCCAAAAAATTTATGTAAGCACTAAAATATTTTATTTTAGTTTTTGGCATAAGAAAAATCCATTCGTCACGAAATTTAGATTGTTTTTCGGGCTTATGCGCATTCCGTTGTAATTAACCGAACATCGCGATCGTACGGACAAACGAACCGACATCCGGCATATTTTTTAGCATGTTTTATGTTCCCTATACTTTAACATCCTTGTGAAGCTTAAAAATGGGCTTGACGGGTGTTAGAAGTGCCAAAACACGACGATATGCGCACAGGAACCAAAACTGCAAAACTGCAAAAATAATAAAAAAAATATAAAAAAAAGCATAAACTCATTTTTTCAGCCCTTAACACCCTCCAAAGGCCAAGTACACTTGTCAAAACCCTATGGTGAGTGCCAAATGAGTTACCACAACTTTCCAACAAGTGTACGGCTTAGATCGTGCCCCCTTTTCCAAGAAACGATCCTAACGGTTGTGGGTTTACTATAAATACCCAACACCCACTTCACTCATTCCTCACAAATCTGATCTTAGAAGCTCTAATTTGAAACCATTGTTTCATACCTGAGCTACTTGGATCAATATTAGCTTTCGGGGACCCTGGGTAAGTGTTCCTTCGTTCTTTTATCGCTTTTCTAGTCCGAAAGTCGAACTATGTTTGACTTTCTGCATTGACCAGTTATGGTTGATGCGAAGTTCATTTGAACTTCATAACGTGAGCGTGATCACGATGGTTATAGTCCCTAGTGACTATACCTATTGATTACCACGTTATCTAGGCTCAGTGACGAGCCGTAGTTTGGCCAAAATACGTATTCTTGCGTATTTTGTAACCAAACTACTTGTGGGTATCACAACCGTTTGTTTTGATACCCAACCTATTTTCTAACTTAGTTAAGCATGTTTTAACATGCTTAGATCGTTACTTTTAGTTTTGTGCTTGTCTAGTGTCGTAAGGGTAAGCGATCTAATAAATCGCTTATACCTTCGAACCCGACCCGTTTGGTCGATCTTTAGGATCCGACCAAGTACCTTAGGTGACCATAGTATATAGGGAATAACCTTTTGAGGTTATACCTTATGGTCGCTTCGTTTAAATAGTTGTATGATAGGTAGTTTATATGCCTTAAGTAAATTACCAAAATACCCTTTTCATATGTAATTGGTAATTAAGCATATGTAACATAACTTTTGATATCTAAACTGATTTGGCAACAATATTAGACATGTTAAGGCATATTCTACTTGTCATAGGACTAGTTAGGCGGTCCGAACGCGTTTTACGCGAACGACGCGTTAAAGTAGCATAAGCTACCTAAACGGGTCGTAATGGGTCGTAAGCACTTAGGTTGAGTTTCACTTAGTATGTAGGCTTTGATAAACCATATCACATGAGTTCCTACACTCATTTGGTTTACAAACCCTCATGCTACCCAATCTTCTGATCTAGGTCCGGTTTATTAACATAGTTACCTATATTAGGTGCCGTTTGATTCCGTGATCTCTAGCATTGCTTGGTGGTTATATTAGGACTTCTGAGCAATCTCAAGTGAGTATATAAAACCCCTCTTTTACTATTTTCAAACTTTTTTGGGGTGGAACACATGTGCCTACTTGTTACTTTCATGCTTTCCATGTTTTCACATCATATATCTGCTATGTTCGTTAGTACCTTATAGTACATGATTTCATTGTTTTTATGCTATGTATGCCCATTGTGTGCCTACTTAGTACATCGTTTTACATTACATTTTATCCTATGTATGCCCATTGTGTGCCTACTTAGTACATCGTTTTACATTACATACTACGTATGCCCATTGTGTGCCTACTTAGTACATTATTTTACATTGCATCTCTGTTGCATATGTTCCAGTAACATATGGACACATTGTTTTACAGCTCTACCTTGTATGTTTACTCTAGCATACTAGGTGCATTATCTTCATAAAAAAAAAACATGCTTACATTTTGATATGACATTTGGTTTGTTTAAACTATACTATACATTCATTAACACCGATCATGTCGCTCGGTAGTAGGTAGTGGTACCATAGGACTTGACAAATCCCATTCCTGAAATCTCGGGTTTTGTTTGGACGTAAGGAATGACCGAATCCGAATACATTTTCATTTTGATAACTCACTTTTACATAGTTATCCGACTGTCGCAAGGCTTGGATGTATGAATTTTCACAATACCGCATAAATGTTCGTATTCAGTAAAGCATGCATTATTCTACAAAGCATAACTTTTGATTTATTCAAATACTTTGTTTTGTACATTTTTACTTATGGTTTAAGTAGACTCATTTTACTTACCATACATGACTTTTGACTATACATAAACATTTACACATTGCTTGACTACTTTTGGACTTCTTAACATTTGACATGGTTTACACAAAGACATTTGACATAAACATTTTGACATAATTTACGTTTGATCATGCATTTCCACAAAACATAACTTTGATTTAAACCAAGTTTTACTTCAATACTTTGTTTTGTGCATTTCACCTATGGTTTAGTTGATGCATTTCACTAGCCATACATATCATTTTGGTTACACATTACATGATTTATATTTGACACATAAACATTTTTGACATTTGTTATACATTACATGATTTACATCTTGGTATAAACACTTTGACATATTATTCAATACATTTGGCAATTGGTTTAAACATAGACATCTTACATTGTTGGTTTGATTTGAGTAAGTGATTTAAGTAACGAGGCGTGTGTAATATGATACAAGCATGGTGGATACGCCGCTGGTACTTCCTATATATAAGTGTTTGTATGGTATTACATATCGTAGAGTTATTTGAATCATTTCAACATAAGACATATAACATTTTATACAAATAACATACTTTTCACAAGACATTGTTTTACAAACAACTTATCTTATACAAACTCGTTTTACATGGTTATTCATTTAACCTTACATTTATTTATACATATCATCTGATCTTTTCATTGTTTTTAATGATTTACAAAACAAAACAATTAACAAGGTTCATGACTAAATTTTATTAAACATTTTCTTAAACTCAAGTCATGAATCTCATTTTCACAAAACCTATGTACTCGCCGGCATTTTTATGCTGACGTACCTATTTTCACATGTGTTTCAGGAAATGAAGCATAGGATTGATCAAGATACATTTAGGCGGACTTGGGCCTTAGTGACAATAAAAGATGGAAGACTAGTTAATTTTGTTATACTTCTTTGTTTGTTAAGACATTGTAACTACTTTAATTCAATAAAACAATATTTCAATTTCCATGTGTTATGAAACAATGATTCTGTTACAACACTCCCCGATGTTTCCGCCACGTTTCGTTGTCTCACGTGGTCGGGGTGTGACAGGTGTGTCCTGAAAGAAAGCGGTAGGCATGTCGGTGCAATGGACGTCGGTTTCCCTAGGAGCAACATCAGCGGGTGCAGGGGCAGGAACAAACTTGTCAACCAATAAGGAGATCATTAGGTGCAGGTACTGGGTCAGATATAAGGGGCGTAATGTCTGGTAAATCAAAAGAAACAGGGTCATGATCAAGCAAGGGTGCGGGGTCAGTAGGTGCAATATCAAGCTGACCCAAAAGGAACAGTAGCTAGCTCAGGAGAAGGCTCTGGGTCTTGTAAAGGTGTGGCGCCTCGAGCAGGTGATAGTGCAGCAGTCATAGTGGTGTTGTCATCTGAATCAGTAGCAAAATGCGGTAACCTGCCTGTTTGTAAAGCCGTAATTGTCGCAGACTCAAAGGGGTCTGAAATTGAGTGTATACTAGAATCAGAGGATAGCTTGATGACAGGGATCTCAAAACGTAAAATTAGTAACAACGTTCTCAGCTAACTTTCCATCATCCTGGGTGTCAACGGGAGGATCATCAACAAGCAAATAAATATCATCATTAAACAATTTGTCAAAGAGGCAAATTCTTGGGGGAAATAACCACGAGAGGTACGGCATCGAGGATCGGAGTCACGAGGTGCTCTCCACCGAAGTGTCCAAATGGTAAGGTGGTCGTGGACCGAAACAAGAATGTCAGGAAGATTCTCGTCAAGGAATCCATCAGCAAGGGTAATTCATCGCCAAAGTCTGGCAGCGCGGAAGGTTGGAAGTCGTCCTCGTCCTTGGTCAGCATGTCAGGGTCACTCTCAGTGTCTGACGTAAATATCTCCGGTGCAGGTACGGTCTCATCATCTGTGGCGGTGGCCATAGGGTCGTCATCATCTGACAAGTCGTTCCCTAAGGAAGGTGACGTGTGTGCCGGTACATAATAGTCATAGCATTCATATTCACAGTAATCATTAACACTTTGTGTATTGCAAACAAAGATAATTCATAATGTAATCATGTATTCACCTTTTCATCCTAGTCTTCCCAGACTATCCCACCCAGCCTCTCAGACTGAACTCCCTAGTCTCTCAGACTAACTCCCTGGTCTCTAAGACCAGATCTCCCCAGTCTCTAAGACCAAATCTCCCTAGTCTCTAAGACTAAATCCATGGTCTCTAAGACCAAATCTCCCTAGTCTCTAAGACTAAATCCCTAGTCTCTAAGACCAACTAATTCTCCCCAGTCTCTAAGACTGATCCTCCCTCAGTCTCTAAGACTGAACCTCCCCTAGTCTCTAAGACTGAACCTCCCTCAGTCTCTAAGACTGATCCTCCCTCGGTCTCTAAGACTGATCCTCCCTCGGTCTCTAAGACTGAACCTCCCCCAGTCTCTAAGACTAAACCTCCCTCAATCTCTAAGACTGATCCTCCCTCAGTCTCTAAGACTGAATTATAAACATAAATTTTGAAATGTGTATTTGTGCCTTTTGTTTGTAAAAATGTTTGTTCCCTGGATCTGGACATTTTGTGTATGCAATGAAAACATGTCGTAAAACATTTTCATGAGAGCCCTAATTATCATAGTCTAGACTCGAGAAGGAATCCTAGTTCGCTACGATCGAAGCTCTGATACCAAGCTGTCACACCTTGACATTTGCAGAAGCGTGTTTATGGTGTGACTTTCTTGTTATCATTGCATTCCACCATATCAAACAACTATATGATAAAACCAAAGATTTTCCATCCATAAAATGAGTTTAAAACATAATAACATTGTCTAAAACATAGACTTCAAATTCAAGTTTTACAAACCATAAGAATTGTGTGAAAGTTCACTAAGGACTTGTCAAAAGATATTAGTTGTAATCAAAGTTTGGAAGACGTGTCTCGTCCAGGATTAAGACACACTGACCAAACCCAAAGACCATGGATGACATCTTTATACTTAACTTGACTTGAAACTCCAACGCCCGCCAGATCCATACTTAATTTCCTGAAATACATGTAGTTTGAAAAACATCAACAAAAGTTGAGCGAGTTCATGTGTATGTGTATGAGTATGAGTAAGCCTTTTAAGTATATATGTATAAATGTATGTCCCTGGTATGTAGCAATAAGGAGAAACAGATCAATTAATGTGTAGCTAATACATTAATAAGTGACATGGCCTAGGAAGCACTCAAACCTGTATGCATATTTCGTACCGGCCCCTCCGGCGGAACGACATAGTCACCACATGCAGCCAACTTGTCGCCCCATGGGTGGGGCTCGCAACACCCAATAGATCTATCACTCATGCCCCTCGGTCCTTATACAAGGATTAATGGTCTTAAGACAATAGCCTACCCACTCACGTGATCTAGCAGTACATTCCTTAGCTAATCATACCATGTATAAAACGTTTGTAATCAGTATTTAACATGTATTTCACCCCCGAAGTTGTAAAACTGAAAACAGTTAAAAGAAAAGGGGGACATGAACTCACTGTTTTGCGTTCTTCGAATCTGCCTGTAACTCAAAGCATCCTCTGATGTACACGACTACCTACAATGTACTATGGTCTTATTAGACGAGCGGTTCGTGCCTTGACTTAGTATTAATTAGTGCCTTTGAGTTACGTTTCCAAGTGTCTTCAACATTATTCCAAGTTATATAATTAGTTGTTAAAATAATAAATATTTTAACTTGAATTTTTGGAATAATTTGTTAAACAATATTTTTGTAGTAATATTTCTCATGTATTTGTATTCGTATTTCCTTCCCAAGGATTGGGGTATCTCATGCATGTGTATTCGTATTTTTGTATGTGTGTCTTTAGCCATGTATTGGCGTCGTATTCCGGTGTATTATTTCAATTGAAAATATACCAATATATTCCCAATATATATTTCCAAAACAATATATTTTCAAGTCTCACTTAGAAAATATATATAACTTATTTGTCAAAAATAATGTATTCCAAGAAAATATATATTTTTCCCAAAAATCATATATTTTCTAAATATACTTAGGAAAAATGTATTTTTAACTCCCCAAGAATAATATATTTTCTCTTTGTCGAAAATATGATATACTTGGTAATATGTACAAAAATCATATTTTCCCTCCTTTCGTTCCCGAAATAATACTTGCCAAAAATATATTTATAAGAGTATTTTCCGAAATATTTCATAAGTTACGTTTTATCGTTCGACTTTACAATATCAAGGGTGTAACTTATATTTCATTCCTTGTGATTTTTGGTATTATTTTGGAGTTGTAAATGTCATGGTACTTTGTTAAGTTATATTATTTTACCCTAAAATAATATAACTATTCCACAAAATAAACAAATATCCACACAAGCGTCTTAATATAAAATATATATTCTAAATATATATTTACCCATTTTATTTACTAAAACCAACCTCCGACACTTTGTATTTTTGTAACAAAACCTATGGCAAAGTTTATTTTGAAAAACAAGGTTATAAACACACTTGTGAATATTTGTTTAAAATATTTTTTAAGTGTTTATATTTTTAGAAAAATTTTGCCATAGTTTCCCCTAAAAATGGAGGTCTCCATGCTTTCAAGCATATCATTTTCTTTTGTAAAAATCATCACAAACAATTTACAATCATCAACAAACAACATTCACTTACCAATCTTGCCAAAATCATGCATATTCTACTACTTCATGAACTTGAAAGTTTGTAACAATTTGTAGTAACTTGGTAGTGTGTTTAGTAAGTTGAGTTATCCTTTAAAGTGTGGTTGTTCATATAAAAATATCATTCTTGTATGATCTAGATGTTTACAACTTGTAATCATATTTTTCAAAAATATTTCTTTATGTATTCTTATTGTTACACAAGTGTTTCTACACTTGTTTAACCACTAAAAATAAGATTTGTTTATGTAAGAACCAGGTTTTAGCATAACTTATATTTTTAGCTTGGTTTCTTTAGAAATCCTCCATAAATCTTTAGATCTATAAGTATTATTACTCACATTAATCATTATTTTTCAGGAAAACAATATATTCTTTCAAGTTCATGTCTTGCATGAGGATGATTTATAAATCTCTAACATTTTCATCCTCTCATCTTGCTAGATTATAAATGAAGTGGACAAAAGCAAACGGTGAAGGTTCTTGATCTTCCGAAAGCTCCTAGCTCCTTTGTGCACCTTCTAGCACCTTATTATAAGCTTGGAATGTATGAGAATTAGTTGAAAAATGATGATGATGAGGGTGTTGGGTTCGGCCGAAAGCTCCCAAGGGGAGAAGAAGATGATCAAGTGTGTGTTTTAGTGTGTGCACAAATGAGCTCTAACCTTCCATGTATACTTATAACCCATTTAATCATTCCATCCATTGTGTAATATGTCTTGTAGTTGGAGACAAGATCTTATACCATATTGAAATAAAATCTTTTAAATAGGCCATGTGTTGGCCATAGACTAGGTTTAACTAAACTAGTTAGTTACTAGTTAAATTTTAAGTATGTAGTTAAGATCTAGTTACGAGATATTTATATGGGGTGTTATGATGTTCAGGGACCATAACTAGCTTGGTAATGATGAAACAATGCTTCTAGTGAAAATTTGGTGTTTCGGGTAGTGTCTGCTTGTTCGGTTAGATACCGTCCCGTTAAAGTGCTAAGTTATACCGTATAGTGTCTTTTATGTAACTTTTTGTGACACTTTCAATTCCCGACACTTAGGAAAGCATACAGGACCATTTTTCCATGTTTTTGCACAATACTAGCATATTAAAATGCTGAATTTTGCTTATAAATGCTGAATTTTGCTTATAAATGCAGAATTTTGCAGTTTAAGTGGGTTTTAGGCACTTTCCGGCACCTAAACTATCTCCCAGTGACGCAGTTTTATGGTCCTTACTTCCCTACACTCCATACTAGTGTAATACCTTGTCTCTGGCTCATACTGGGCCTCAATATAGTGTCTGTCTATGTGCTGGTATTGTCAGCATGTTTCTGAGTTGTCCGCTCACTGTGCTAACTGTGCTTCGTGCATCAAGTATGTCACTAAAGTTTGTATGTAATGAATGTAGTGACAGTATGAAATGTGATGCATGTGTATGTGTGTAACAAAAGTCAGAAAGCAGTTTAAGTCATTAGTTAAAATTAAGCACAGTCATTAAGCATAAATCATTATTAATTAAACGTACGGATGCATGCAAATTTGACAGTTGTCACACCATTGGACTTGATAAATCCAGTTTCCGACTTCCTAGGTTTGTTTGGAAGTTAGGAATGACAGAATCCGATATACGTAACTTGATAAACCTTTAATTTGTTTAAGGGTTTGTCCAAACAGTCACAAGGCTTGAATGTATGCGATATACATTACTGCATAAATGTTCGTATCCTTAAAGCATTGTTTTCTCCAAAACATAACATTTGATTTAAATTTAGGTTTATTCAAAACCTTTGTTTTGTACATTTTCCTATGGGGTTGAGTAAATACTGTTTATTCACCATACATCACATTTGTTTTTCACATAGACATTATCATATAGTTTGAGTAGATACTTTCTACTTGATATACATTACATTTGGGTATACATGACACAGTTTACACATGACATTGAACCTGGTTTACACATAAACATTTTGACATTTGTTTTAAACAACACATTTTGGTTGATTATTGATAAGTTACTTATATAACGAGGCTATGTGTTATATGATAAAAGCATGGTGGATACGCCGCTGGTACTTCCTATATATAAGTGTTTTTATGGTATTACACATTGTACCGTTATCTAAACCACTTTGACAAAGACATCAAACATTTTGTACAAAGACACGACATTGTTTTACAAATTACATATTTTATACAAATTCATTTTACTTGGTTATTTATTTAACCATGCATTATTCTTTTATTATCAGCTGATTTTCATATCGATTTTCACATGATTTATAAAAAGAAAACATTTTACGAGATTCATGACTACTTTTGTTAAACGCTTCTTTTAACTACAAGTCATGAATCCTGCATAAACAAAACCTATGTATCTCACAGGCATTTTTATGCTGACGTACCTATTTTCACATGTGTTTCAGGTGCTAATGCTTGATGATGTTTGTGCTACACTTAGGCGGACTTGGGCCTTAGTGACTTAAAAGACAGTTTAATTGTGTTATGTTTTTGTTAATTCCAAGACAATGTAAACTTTAATCCTAATAATACAAAACTTTAAATGCCATGGTCATGAAACAATAGTTCTATCGCTCCACTCCCCGACGTTTCCGCCGCGGTTTGTTGTTTTACGCGGTCGGGGTGTGACATATATCAAATCACTTCGACACACAACGCAACTACTTTTATACGCTAACCGCTCTGCATGTTATACGTGTTATTTGATGAATGCTTGTATGTTATGTTTACACAGTGATTGTTGCTTGACACCTTAGCAACGAAAGTACTATAGTTTAGACTCAGCACCTGTCGTGGACAGGGGTTGTTAAGGGTATTTCTTCACGTGTCACAGTGGTGATATGTGTTGCGCATTCTACAACTTGCGGTCATGTCTGTGCATATTTCATTGTCGATAACCTACTTGCTTCACACTACTACGTGTTACATGCTGGTTATGCGTAAATCGCTTTCGCTACTATCTATGCTATTAAACTTGTATGCTCACCTTTACACTATATGTATTGACTTTTGTTTTAACGTATGTGATAGGTGTTTAGGATGCTTTTATTTGCTGGATGTCATGGAATCGAGCTAGGGGAGTCTAGAAACAAACCAAATAAATTTGAGTTGTCGGAACAATGTTATTGTCTTTGAGAACTATGTCTGTAATAACTGTTTTACTTTATATGTTCATGGTATGGGACGTGAATGCTAAATATATGGTAATTTAATAGTTGTTATGGATTCTCCTGGACAATCTGTTTCGCTCAATGCCTCACCCCGATGTTTCCGCCATCGGTTGGGATGTGACAGATTGGTATCAGAGCCATAACTATAGGGAATTAGGCAAGAGTCGACCTAGTCCGGGTCGATATCTTAGAAATGACCTAGTCTATAGTCTAAGTACCAACAGACCGCCTTGTGCTAACCCAGTAGGGGTTCGGCACAAGCCTATTTCTGTTACTCTCTTTCGACTCGCAAACTCGCGAATACACTATCGGCCTTTCCTAAGGACGAACACTATCACCTAGCCTTTCCTAAGGCTTATGACACACACGGTTTTCTAAAACAAACAAGTGATTGGGTCGAGATTAGGTGTGAAAACCGCGAACTCTCGACTAGATCGCTCGCCCGACGCGCATTTTTACTATTAAACACGAGAATTTGTGTTGAATCAGGAGTGAAATCCACACTTCGACGTAATTCTCCCTATCTCTCTCGTGATTCTATCACCCAAACAGGAATGCAGTCGTTGAGTTAGGGGTGAAACCCGAATCTCGATGACTTGTTCTGCTCCCTATTTTAGTTTTATAAAACTCTCACCAAAGTCTCGATGGATTCCAGCGACTCAGCTCACATAATGACCGAAAGGATGCGTGCCATTCACCGTATGTCGGTGAGAGAGCACAGTCTATTACGCCAAAAAGCGTACTCGAAGTCCTTGAGAATAGTCGAATCACTTTGGGTAGTCGATGTCTAACACCCAAGACAATCTATTTTCAATTTCAAGCTTTTGTTTTGCACTTTATCGCTTTTATGTGTGATTTTATGTGTTTTATATGTTTATTTTGTTAGTGTTTTGAGATAAAGAGTGTGAAAACCCTCATAATTGCATGTATCCGTATGATTTATTAATGATAATTAAAGTGCTTGATGACTGTGTGGAATTACTTAACTATTTTCTGGTTACTGCGTCATACTTACATGTGCTTGTTAACATACCAGTATTGTGCAGAAAATTGACTAAATGGTCCTGAATGTTTTCCTAAGTGTTAGGAATTAAAAATGTTATAAAAAGTTATATAAAAGACACTTTAAGGAATGATTAAACACTTTAACGGAACGGTATCCAACCGAACAATCGGACATTACCCGGGACACCAATTTTTTGCCAAACACATTGTTTAATTATTTCTTGGCTTGTCATGATCCCCGAACACCCTAACTGTCACACCCCGACCACGTAAAAACAACAAAACGTGGCGGAAACGTCGGGGAGTGTTGTAACAGAATCATTGTTTCATAACACATGGAAAATTGAGATTTTGTTTTATTGCTTAAGAGAGTTACATGCTTAACAAAACAGGAAGTATAACATAATTAACTAGTCTTGCATCTTTTATTGTTGCTAAAGTCCAAGTCAGCCTAGGTGTATCTTGATAAATCCTACGCATCATATCCTGAAACACATGTGAAAATAGGTACGTCAGCATAAAAATGCCTGTGAGATACATAGGTTTTATGAAAATAGGATTCATGACTTGAGTTTAAAGAAATGTTTAATAAAAGTTAGTCATGAACCTTGTAAATTGTTTTGTTAACCAAAGTCTTGTGAAAAATATGTTGTTTGTATAAAATGTATGAATCCAAATTGAATGATATAAATAACGCTACTACATGTAGTACAATACAAGCACTTGTATATAGGAAGTGCCAGCGACGTATCCACCATGCTTGTATCATACTACATACAATCTCGTTACTTAAGTCACTTAAACAAACCATCAATGTATAAAGTCCATGTTTAAACCAATTGTCAAAAAGTCCCTGTATAAACCATGTCAAATGTAGTCAAGTAATGTGTAACAAATGTTATGTATAATAAGTAAAGTGCAGTCACATAAACCAAATGTAAAAATGTACAAAACAAGGTATTTTGAATATATCAAAAGTTATGTTTCACAAAGTAAATGCATGTTTTATTGGTAAACATTTATGTGGTAAGTTAACGCATACATTCAAGCCTTTGTGACTCGTCGGATAACCCTTTTAGTCAAGGTTATCAAATTGTTTTCGGATTCAGTCATTCCATCCATCCAAACAAACCTAGGATTTTAGGAACGGGAGTTGTCAAGTCCTATGGTACCATTACTTACTACCGAGCGGCGTAGCTAATGTTAATGAACGTATATATGTCCCGTTTGTTCAAACCAAATGTTATACCAAGTGTAAACATGTTATATGAAAACAATGTGCTAGCATGCTATCGGTCAACATACACAGCAGAAATGTAAAGTAAAACCATGTACTAAGTATGCTATCGGTCAACATACACAGCAGAAATGTAAAGTAATACCATGTACTAAGTATGCTATCGGTCAACATACATAGCAAAACAATGTAATGTAAATCATGCACTATAAGTGTACTAATAAACATAGCAAGTATGTGAAAAACAGGAAAGCATGAAAGTAAATAAGCACATGTGTTTCACCCCAAAACAGTTTGAAAACAGTAAAAGAGGGGTCTATGTACTCACCTTGATTTCGGGTAAGTCCAAACAACTATGCAAGGTGTGAGAGTTTTGGCGGGAACAAGGTTTTTCCACGTTACTCTAATGGTGTGAATATGCACATAATATTGCAAATTTGTGTCAACAATTATTGTTAATTGTAAACTGGAAACTAAGTCCATGGTGTTTGGTATGGTTTGACATAAAGTGTAACTATGGGTTTGAACAACTTAATTTGGGGAAACGGGGGATAATATGCATGGATTATTTTAGAACAGTGTATTTTGTATAAATAACTAAGTTATACAATTACTGGATATAGAATTAATATGTGTATAGTTAAAACAGAAAATAAATATGTATTTAACTCAAATATGTAATTCTATAATTAGTTATCTAAATAATTAATTTAAATCAGAAAAATTGAAAATAGCCTTTTTAATTATCAACATGTAATATTACTAATTTACAGTAATTATTAGGGTTCTGGAAAATCTTATATAAATAAATGGAATTAAAACAGTTAAAATATCAGTATTTGAGTTTATCAGTTTAATTACTAACAATAATATGAAAATAAACAAATTAGTTTCTGAATTTTTATAAACTCAGAAAAATAGGTACTTTGTTATAAAAATATTTTCGGGCAGAATTTGTATAATTATATAAATAAAACAATTTAGGTTTAAATAAGTAACTTATCTGATTTATTTATGTAAAATAAACTGTAAATATCCAAACAGTAACCTGATTTATATAAACTCAGAATAAGGTGTGTAATATCATAAAAATAATTTTGGACACAAATTAAATAGTTATTTAATTTAAATAAATAAGATTTAGTCATATTCTTGTAAGTGTAAACACTGTTTAATTTATAAAAATATTAAAATTTCATGAAATATTAAAAACAACATTATTTCTGTAAAGTACAACATGTAAAATAATTTCTATAAAAATTTCAGTAATTAACTCATTAAAATCAATTTATTATAAATTTTGAAAATTAATACTGTTTTAATTTATAAAAACAGTTTTATAAATATTTCGTCTAACTTTATATTTTTAATAAATGCATCAGTATATAAAGTAAATATGGTAAAATTTTCAGATTCTAATTGTTTAATATCGATTTATTACGAATTTTTAAATAATAAATTGTTTTTATAAAATAGAAAATCAATAGTACTGTTCATCTTCTTCCCCAAAATAGTCAACAGAAGTCAAACCCGCCAGTTCAAGATCAAAACGTACGTTATACTTAAATTAAACTTTTGTAAACATAATGTAAGTGGGATTATACCGAATGGAGGATTAAAATGGCTCCGGTATCGATCAGATCGTCACGTCGGCTAACTCCGGCGATGGGTAACTCCGGCGAGAACACAGAGATGAAACAGAGGGTATTTCTGATATGTTTGCTAATTTTAATGAGTGTGTGATGTTAGAATGATGATCAGGGATCTATATAACGTATTAATTTCGGCATTAAATCGACAAGGACTAGTGGATCGATTCCACTTTCGAATTTAAAAGTTCTTTTCGGTTTTGAGAACATGAATGCATGTCTTCGGTCTAATTGAAAGTTTGGACGAGCATGTTTTGTCACGGAGAACAAGCAGGAATAAACGTTGATCATAGAGCTTTGTTGGTTTGTGATTTGGAACGACTTCCGGCGATACAAACGGTGTGAAACCGTTTTGAAATGAAGTTTCAAGATCAGTCCCTGGAGTTTCCGATTCTGAATAGGTCCCTCAACATTTAACCAGAAAGCCTAACTAGGTTAGCCTTAAATACATGTTTCCTTAATAAAAAAGTCTAACCGAGTTACTTATTCTGGTTAAATAAATTTTAAAATGGACAGGAAAGGTCCCTGGACTTGTTAACTGAACATGTTAACTGAGTTAATGTTTAAACATGGGTTCCTTTTATAAATTTTAACCCGGTTAGGGTTTTTAACTGGAAAGCAGTTTTTAAAATGGCAAGAATGATCCCTAGACTTCAAGTTTGATAAAATGACCCAATGGTCCTTGGACTTTAATTTCAAAAATATCTGAAATTTTATTTTATATAAATATAAGTTTCAAAAATTGCATTTTAGACCCTAAACTTTTAAAAGTTTTAAAAACTTATATTTTTTTTATTTATAAAACTAGTTTCAAAAATGTCATAAAGGACCCTAAACTTTATAGTTTTCAAAAATTACACTTTTAACCCGCACTTTTAAGTTTCAAGGAATGAAAAATGAGTCCCTTAACTTATACTTTAACAAAATGATATGTTTGGCCCTTGTTTACAAGTATAAAATTAAAACCTATCGCAATCATTCACGCGTTTGGGCTGGTAAACCATGTAAAGAGCAACAAGTAAACATGTATCAAACAGATTGTATCTTAAATATGATATGTGTATCAAACAAGTACATGTTTGAAAATCAAGGTTGTTACAGTCTCCCCTACTTTAGAAAATTTAGTCCCGAAATTTATTCGAAAGAGACTATAGAACGTAATTGCAATGATGATCAAGTCATTGTTTGGTGCTGCAAATTCCGAGGAATTTACGAGGATCATTGTATAAAAATTGTTTTGCATGGCGTTATGTTATGCTGGATTTGTAATGTAAATATTATGCAAACAAATGTGTGTACAAATAAGCAAATAATGGATAATCACATAACTACATAATGTTTTTATCTACCACCTTACTTAACAAGGCTTACTATGATTCTCATGCATCGAACCTCGTAATTAAGTGTGCACCCAAAATTACGCGTTTCGTCACATGGTCCACATAGCACTTCTAGTTAAGTGCGGAAAACAAATAAGATTGAGGTATTGTTTAAATCAAACAAGCATCAATATAACACAACATCAATTGAATCAAAACGTATAGTATTGTTTGTTTGACAGCTTATTATGATGTGAACAATTACATTCGAAATATGTCATGTAATGGGTCAATTTCAGGCTCAAAATTATCAGGTAGTGGAGGTAGTGGATCCAGTTGCATACGAGCAGCTAGCATGTTTTCCAACCATTTATTTCTTTCAGTCAGCTCTTGTATTTGTTGAGACAAATCTCGGACCTGATTGTTTAACCTAGTTATTTCAACTACCATTGGATCTGGAGGTAGATCCATTCGAGGCATCGTACTTGGGCCTGCTATAACGGTTGGTGGCAGTTGTTCTACTTCGTTTAATAGCGATAGGAAAGACTGTGGTTGAAATGACTCCGATGCTAACTGTTCTTGGAGCATCAAGTTTTCATAAGTTTCTTGCATGGTTGGATCCTCCTCAAAAACTATGGGTGAGAAGCCTTGTGAGACGTTTGGTGCTAATGGTTGAGGTATGTTAGTGGTAATATGTTCTTGTATGTATGGCAGCTGTGGTAGCATGTCATACCGATAAAAAGACGGTTGAGGAAACTGTAAAAATGATTGTTGTAAATCTTGTGGGAAGGTATTCTCTAAGGTAACTGGAGCTCTCTCCGACTGTGATGGTTGTGTTAGTGTACCAATATGAACAGGGGTTAGCCTCATGGTGTAAGGATTTACAATCCCAGGTGCCTTTGGTGGAGATAATCCCTGGATAATCTGATCACTTAAGACACCTAATGATTGTGCTATCTTTGTAATGTAAGACCCTCCCATGAGACTTTTCAGAGGATGCGATTGTTGATTAGAAAAATATACAGCAAGTTCGTGGGCAATATTACAAGGAACTTGCTTAAAAATACTATACAGATAGAAAAGTTCAGTTGTTTTAACCCTTTGATGATGCCTGCGCCCCGTGATAGTGTTGGCTACAACACGGTGCATATATTGACAACAAGGGTCTATGAAGTCCGCAGCATTATTGTGGCTACACCATTCTTTTAATGAATGGCATTGCCAAAAATCTACCAAATCCGCGTAGGAATAAGTGGTTGATGCCTCCGTAAAAATGGGTTGTTTAACTTCTTCATCTGTATATATGCCCAGATGAACTGCGAATTCGGTTAATGACATAATATGAGTTTGCCCACAAAGTTGAAAATTAATGGATTTATTGGTAAGATTTTCATTATTTTTGTAATAGAAAGTGGACAAGAACTCATACACCAGTTCATCGTATGATGGTTCTTGGATGTCGAAGAAACGGCGCCAAGGCGTATTAGGTAGTAGTAATCTTGCCAGTAAACCACTGGAATCAATCATTCCCATTCGTTTCCAATCAATACCGCTAATAGTAAGAACTTCATGATGCTTGAGTTTTTTATACTTCTCTTGGTTGCGTGAATTATCAAACTGAAGGAAGGGGTGAATTTTTGCTGCATTTGAAGATTCCGCATAGGCTGTTGGGAGATTTGCCATTGGGATATGGGGTTTTGTTGAACTAAGAAAAGTTTGGGTATGTGTTGGGTTATATCAGAAGTCGTAGTTCTTGTGTAGATTAGCTCGAGTAGTGATTCCCTTAAATAGATAAGGAAATTCCGGATTACACCATAGGATCGGTTAGAGCTCCCATTCTACATTCTGCAGCTAGTTTGAAAATTTGAATCTAAAATGTATGGTCTCGAGAAAATTTTGAGAAAAAGAGGAAATTGTATCGTATAAAATTGATAATAGTACAACGTAGGTTGATTAGAACTTGGATTTTTCTGAAATGGAGAAAAGAAAATCCTTTCGAATTAGGGTAACATGCCTTGTGCCTATAGGTATTCTGTACATTCATCAGTAGTTCCCAGGTAGGAAAACGTGTGTCTCGTCTTAGAGGCATCTTCCAAAAGAAAGATCAAAAGCCGGAAAGAAAATTGGTGATGTTAAGTTTTGAAAAAAAAAGGAGACGGTGATTGCTGTCAAGTTTAGGCGAAAAATTTTTAAAAGATTTAACGAAATAAAACTATAAAAAGGATAGGTTGTCTCCATATAGCTTATATAAAGAAAACTTATATATGGTCATTCGGGTGGTAGTGTGTTTCAGAAATGTTTCAAACTTTTGAAGTTTTCATTGTTTATACGTTTTAAAAATAGTTTATCGTGGCCGGTTTGAAATTTTGAATTTAAACAGGTATGATCCGAAAATAATTTAAATTTGAAAGGAGTTTTGGTAAAACGATTTATATTATAAAACCTTGTAGTTATGCGATAAAAGTTGGTTAGGTTTCTGCTTGATAGAGAATATCTTTAGTAAAATGATGTAGTGTGATCGTGTTTTAATGGCTATTTTTAAATAGGAAGATCATGGGCAAGAGAGTCATTGGACCAGCTAAGTGTCTAGCAGTAGGGAAAACATAAGGTCATAGGAATCGGAATGAAATGTTTTTGGTGGAATAGTTTCATAAAATTAATGAAGACGAGAGAAAATACACAACAAGATGGACATCGTTTATTTGGCGAATAAACAACATCAGTGACTAATCAAAGTAGTTGGGTTCTTATAACTTAATGAAGTCATGCTTTAGCCTATAAGTGGACACTCATCCCGAGAATTCCCAGGTAAGCACAACTGGTCTCGCGTCTGATGAGATTTATACGAAGTGCTTGCCTAGACAGAAAACTCAGAATACAGGCACCCACCCTTCCAGATTGCACGAGTTCGTTATTAGAGCCCAAGACTTTGACGAGAGTAAAAATCAGAGGAGGTTTTGAAAATAATCACCTAAGGATAGGTGATAGTATTGTTTTAAATTCTAAACACAAGGTAACTTGTGTTAGGGTCCTAGGAAGGTTATAGTCTAGGTCAAGATTTTACTAATAACCTAATTCCCTATAACCATGAGCTTTGATACCAACTTTTCTGTCACACCCCGTCCACGTAAAAACAACAAAACGTGGCGGAAACGTCGGGGAGTGTTGTAACTGAATCATTGTTTCATAACACATGGAAAATTGAGATTTTGTTTTATTGCTTAAGAGAGTTACATGCTTAACAAAACAGGAAGTATAACATAATTAACTAGTCTTGCATCTTTTATTGTTGCTAAAGTCCAAGTCAGCCTAGGTGTATCTTGATAAATCCTACGCATCATATCCTGAAACACATGTGAAAATAGGTACGTCAGCATAAAAATTGTGACAACTCGATTTTTTTTTTCCGACTTTCACTTTCGCATTGAATGCACGTTGACTTTGATTGTTTTGTTGTTTGACTTGTAGCTATACACGTTATGTTATAATGAAAGGCACTATGATTGTTACATGTTTATGTGATTTAGATTATAACATGAAATGTATGGTATTGTGAATTTTTGCATGTATGTGATTAAAATTAAAACATGAGACTTGGCATTTTAGGAAAAACACTCGAACTGTTAACACATGAAAAGCATCTCGACGAAACAGACTGGACCCGACGAAACAGACTGTTTCGCCAAAAGCATCTCGACGAAACAGAAGTCTGTTTCGCCGAGCCCAGTTTCACCAAAGCCCAGTTCGGGCCCAACACGTTATTTTGAGTTTTAAAACGTGAAACAACATCAGTTTTACATCTGCTACAAAACAACCGAAACCCTAGAGCCCCTTTCTCTCCTGTGTGACGGCAGTTGGAGGTTCCCGAAGATATCTTAGCGATCGACTCGTATTTCTCATATCTCGGTTAGTTGTGTGTTCGTTAATCGGTTTCTTGATTCTGTACCATCTCGATTCATGTTTGTGTAAATGATTGATGCGTGTTGTTGCTGCGATTCTAGTATGACGGTGATATAGATTTCGTTTATGTATGATGTAGTAGGATATTCAATGCTATGCGAAACTTAATACAATCGAGTGCTCGGTTCTGGATATTGTTTATATGGCCTGATTCTGAATATACATTAGTATCTTGATAGGAATCGATGATATGATGTTGTATGTTAATCTATATGTTGTACACATAAACTAGGGTTCATACTAGACAAGGATTCTTGGATGATTGAGTTATGATGATTCTGGGTGCACATCGATCTTCATATGATTTCTGATTATTGATGGCGGCTGTTAGAATGACTAGGGTTTATGTATATTTCAGAACTGCTGTTACTGATGTCTGCGAAACTGATATCCGACAAAACAGAACTCTCGGCGAAACAGAAAGTGTTTCGCCAAGAGTAATCGACGAAATTGAATTCTGTTTCGCCAAATAAGACCCCGACGAAACAGAACGTGTTTCGTCAAATGTGTGTTTCGCCAACTTGTGTGTTTCGCCAATATGTGTATTTCGCCGAACAAGTTAATCTGCGCAGTAACTTGAGTTAATTCTGTTTAGAAGTTAACCGGGTTAGTTAACTGCTGTTAAGCATAACCATCCTGTGTATGATCTTAAATACGTGCCATGTGCTACTTGCTTATCGACTTTGTACTTATACGTGAACACGAACTGATTATTGTATACGTGCGTACCTTAGGACGTGATTGATTTACTTTGAGCACATACCTAGCATACCGAGCAAAACAAGGTGAGTTCACACTTCTACCAAGGCATGGGATTCCCGGGGATGGGAATGGGTTGATTGATTATTTACGCTTAAGAGTTATCGGAATTACATACCATTGACCTCGGGAGAGGAAGGTCAATGGTAGATACTACTAGACTTGTGATACATATACTAGAACAATCTTCGCAAACATGCCTGGGATGGCCGCGAACTATACTAGAACAATCTTCGCAAACATGCCTGGAATGGCCGCGAACTATACTAGAACAATCTTCGCAAACATGCCTGGAATGGCCGCGAACTATACTTTAATCTTCGCAAACATGCCTGGAGGGCCGCGATACAAATATAACTAGTCTATAAAACATGGGAAACCCCCACTAAACTTCGCAAACATGCCTAGAGGGCCGCGATGCTATTACATACGATTTACGATACGAACATTATAACTAAATAACCAACTGTGAACTCGCTCAACTAGTTGTTGACTCCCTGTTACATGCCTTGCAGGACCATAGGTACTTACGGAGCTTGCACGGGAGGCACGGTCGTTGTGGACATGGATCGTGAATGTGTTGTTAAACATTATAACATTTTGTACTTAAACTTATGTTGGGTTTTACATTAATGCTTCCGCTACACACTTGTTTATATTTGGTTTTGTAAACACCTATCGTATTGATGAATGACTTATATATATATACTTATGTTCAATATGATTGGTGGCTTGATCCTGGTCATGTCACGCCTCCAAGCGGTGGTACTCCGCGTGTGGATTTTGGGGGTGTGACAGATTGGTATCAGAGCCATTGGTTATAGAGAACTCGGTTTTAATAAGGGGAAAACGTTTTTATTAAAACCAGACTATAACCAGAACAGTGCTCAACGATCCACAACGACGCCTCGCTCCACGTGCAAGACTCGACATCCTAGGTAATATGGTATATGTTTTATTGCCTACTTGCTAGAATTTGCATAGAACTTTGCTCAGAGTATGCTTAGATTAACGTAACACTATTGCATGAGAACATTTGTGTGCTTACTCTCTTCTGTCATCGCACTACTCGCGAACCTCTCTCACTTATGTCATATTTGTTATGAAGATCATGTCTGGACGCATTAACATGACGCAAGCCCAATTGACGGCTCTCATTAACGAGCGAGTTGCTGCGGCACTTGCAGCCGCACAAGCAGGAGGTATACCCTGCAGTTGTAAACTCACACTAGGATCTTTAGATCCTACACTCCTAAACCAACTCTTGTGTTTAATCTTGTCCTGGATTCTTATACACAACAGGTCAGCACGCTCAGCCACCTGTTTGCACCTTCAAGACTTTCATGGACTGTCGTCCTACTACTTTTAGTGGCACGGAAGGAGCGGTTGGACTCCTCCATTGGTTTGAAAAGCTCGAGTCCGTATTTGAAATGTGCGAATGCCCTGAGGCTCGCAGGGTGAAGTACGCCACTGGTACTCTAGAAGGCATTGCGTTGACCTGGTGGAATGTGCAAATTCAGATGTTAGGGTTGGCTGTTGCTAACGCCACACCCTGGAATGATTTCAAGGAATTGATCAAAGAGGAATACTGTAGCCGTGATGACATTCATAAGCTGGAGGTAGAGTTTTACCACTTGAAAATGACGGGGTCAGAAATTGAAGCGTACACCAGAAGATCGAATGAGTTGGCTATTCTGTGTCCTACTATGGTGGACCCTCCCATTAAGCGTATCGAACTGTACCTCAATGGTCTGGTGCCGGAAATTCAAAGTCACGTAACCTCAGCGAATCTTGGCACTATTCAACAGATCGTCAAGTTGGCTCATCGCCTCACCGATCAGGCAGTGGAACAGAACAGGCTGCCTAAACGTATCAGCGCTACTACTATCGCTACCACTCCAGCTACTCCTGCTAATCCCAGTGACAACAAACGGAAATGGGAAGGGGATTCCAGCAAGGGTTCAGCTATTGTACAATCTCAAGCACAGCAACAGCGCAAGACTAGTGATTACCAGAGTTCGAGTCAGCAATCGTCTGGTGGTCAGGGGCAGAGTGGATATCGGGGAATTCATCCACTGTGTAACAGGTGCAACAAACACCACAGTGGTCAGTGTCGTAAAGTCCGCTGTCAGAGATGTCTAAGGGTAGGTCATGAGGCTAAAGATTGCAGGAGCTCAAGGCCTGCGAATCAGAACCAGCAACAACAGCCACCAGTTCTACGAAACCAGTCACAGCAACAACAACAAGGAAATAAGGCATGCTTCCAGTGTGGGGCTGAAGGTCACTTCAAGCGGAACTGTCCCCAATTAAACCAGAATCAGAATAACAACAACAATAATCAGGGCAGTGGGAACAACAATGGGGGAAACAACAACGGTGGGAACAATAACAACAATGGTGCTAGAGGCCGTATGTTTGTGATTGGTCAGAGTGACGCAAGGAACGATCCTAACGTGGTTATGGGTAAGTTTCTTCTTGACGACTTTTATGTTACTGTATTATTTGATTCGGGTGCGGATACCAGTTATATGTCTCTGAAAGTTAGTCAAATGCTTAAACGCGCACCAACACTTTTGAACACCAAACATGTCGTAGAGTTAGCTAACGGTAAAAGTCTAGAGGCCACACACATTGTTCAGGGTTGTAATCTTATCCTCGCTGGTCAGACTTTCTCTATCGATCTCATTCCTATAACCCTGAGTAGTTTTGATATTGTCATTGGTATGGATTGGTTATCCCAACAACAAGCAGAGATCCTATGCAAGGAGAAGATCATTCGTATTCCCCGTGCTGGAAAAGAACCTCTCGAAGTTCAAGGCGACAAGAGTGGTGTCGTGAGTGGCATCATCTCCTTCTTGAAGGCTCAGAAGTGTCTGCGAAAGGGCCACATAGCTATTTTAGCACTCGTTACTGATACATCGACGAAAGAGAAGAAGTTAGAGGATATTCCTGTAGTACGCAATTTTCCTCAAGTGTTTCCTGAAGAGTTACCTGGGTTACCGCCCCATCGCCAGGTCGAATTTCAGATCGAGCTAGCTCCAGGAGCAGCACCTATAGCTCGAGCGCCTTATCGCTTAGCTCCAAATGAACTGGAAGAACTGTCTAAGCAATTGCAAGAACTCTTGGAAAAGGGTTTCATACGTCCTAGCTCTTCGCCCTGGGGAGCTCCAGTATTATTTGTGAAGAAGAAAGACGGTACCTTTCGTATGTGCATAGATTACCGCGAACTAAACAAGGTGACCGTGAAGAATCGTTATCCACTTCCACGCATCGACGACTTATTCGACCAGTTGCAAGGGTCGAGCTATTACTCGAAGATTGACCTGAGGTAAGGTTACCATCAACTGAGAGTCCGGGATGAGGACGTCTCTAAAACAGCATTTAGAACTCGCTACGGCCACTACGAGTTTATGGTCATGCCATTCGGGCTAACGAACGCGCCTGCGGTTTTCATGGATCTTATGAACAGGGTGTGCAAACCTTACCTTGACAAGTTTGTTATTGTTTTTATTGATGACATCCTGATCTACTCGAAGAATCGGGAGGAACATGAGCAGCATTTACGACTTATTCTGGAACTCCTTCGAACGGAACAGCTGTACGCTAAGTTTTCAAAATGCGACTTCTGGCTTCGTGAAGTCCACTTTTTAGGCCACGTGGTAAACAAGGATGGGATTCATGTCGATCCATCCAAGGTAGATTCGATCAAGAACTGGCCTGCACCTCGCACACCAACCGAAATACGCCAATTCTTGGGTTTGGCGGGTTATTACAGACGGTTTATCAAAGACTTCTCAAAGATTGCACAGCCGCTTACATTACTGACACAGAAAAGTGTTGCTTACCGTTGGAGTGATACACAGGATACAGCGTTTCAGCACTTAAAGGATAGACTTTGTAGCGCACCTATCCTCTCATTGCCTGAAGGCACGGACGATTTTGTAGTTTACTGCGACGCATCCATCCAAGGTCTTGGATGTGTGCTGATGCAACGGAATAAAGTTATTGCTTATGCTTCACGCCAACTTAAGATTCACGAACGGAATTACACTACGCACGATTTAGAGCTTGGAGCTGTTGTTTTTGCGCTCAAGATATGGCGACATTATCTGTATGGCACCAAGTGCACCATCTACACCGATCACAGGAGTCTTGAGCATATCTTCAAGCAGAAAGAGTTGAACATGCGACAACGTCGATGGGTCGAGTTACTGAACGATTACGAATGTGCTATAAAATACCATCCGGGCAAAGCCAATGTGGTGGCCGACGCCCTCAGTCGAAAGGATACTACACCTAGGCGTGTACGAGCGTTGCAACTCACTATTCAGTCTAGTCTTCCTTCACAGATACGAGATGCTCAGGTAGAAGCATTGAAACCAGAAAACGTCAGGGCTGAAGCCCTACGCGGCTCAAGGCAACGGTTAGAACAAAGGGCAGACGGAGCCTACTATGTAACAGGACGCATCTGGGTCCCACTCTATGGAAATTTACGCGAGCTTGTAATGGATGAAGCTCATAAGTCTCGCTACTCAGTACATCCTGGTTCGGATAAGATGTACCACGACCTCAGAACTACATATTGGTGGCCTAGCATGAAAGCTCACATAGCAACTTACGTTAGCAAGTGTTTGACTTGTGCGCGAGTCAAAGCGGAATATCAGAAACCATCAGGCCCACTCCAGCAACCTGAGATACCACAATGGAAATGGGAACAAATTTCCATGGATTTTGTTACTGGCCTACCTAGGTCTCAGCGTGGGAATGATACTATTTGGGTGATCGTGGATCGACTCACAAAGTCTGCTCACTTCTTGGCTATCAAGGAAACGGATAAGTTCTCCACTCTAGCAGACGTATACCTTAAGGAAGTTGTCTCGAGGCACGGGGTGCCCACATCTATTATCTCTGATCGTGACGCACGTTTTACTTCAGAATTGTGGCAAGCAATGCACAAATCTTTTGGCTCTCGTCTAGATATGAGCACAGCTTATCATCCTCAGACCGATGGGCAGTCTGAGCGTACTATACAAACTCTAGAAGACATGCTTCGGGCGTGCGTAATTGACTTTGGCAAAGGCTGGGAAAAACATCTGCCACTTGTGGAATTTTCATACAACAACAGTTACCACACCAGCATTAAAGCTGCTCCATTTGAGGCATTGTACGGGCGTAAATGCCGATCACCTCTTTGTTGGGCAGAGGTGGGTGACAGTCAGATCACAGGTCCAGAAATGGTAGTTGATACTACTGAAAAGATTGCTCAAATACGACAACGCATGGCGGCAGCTCGTGACCGTCAGAAAGTATACGCCGATAAAGACAGGAAAATACTCGAATTCCAGGTTGGGGATCGAGCACTACTCAAAGTTTCACCTTGGAAGGGTGTTGTTCGTTTTGGCAAACGAGGCAAGCTCAATCCACGATACGTTGGACCATTTGAAGTCACAGAAAAGATAGGCAAAGTGGCCTACAGACTGAACTTACCAGCTGAACTCAGTGCAGTTCACAACGTTTTTCATGTGTCGAATCTGAAGAAGTGGCAGTCAGATGAGACCTTCATAGTTCCTTTGAAGGAGCTCACTATCGACGAACGGTTGCATTTCGTCGAAGAACCAGTTGAAATCACGGACCGGGATGTTAAGGTCCTCAAGAACACCAGAATACCTCTTGTTCGAGTTCGTTGGAACTCCCGTCGTGGCCCAGAGTTTACCTGGGAACGCGAAGACCAAATGGAACTCAAATATCCCCAGTTGTTCGAAAACAATGCAACTACTACTGAGGCTGAAGCTACTACGGAATTTCGGGAAGAAATTCCAAATCAACGGGGGGATGATGTGACACCCCAGGAGAACCAATAAACGATAACTTACCTAGCTTCCTCAGTAACCGCATGCTAAATTTCGGGACGAAATTTCTTTCAAGTTGGGGATAATGTGACAACTCGATTTTTTTTTTCCGACTTTCACTTTCGCATTGAATGCACGTTGACTTTGATTGTTTTGTTGTTTGACTTGTAGCTATACACGTTATGTTATAATGAAAGGCACTATGATTGTTACATGTTTATGTGATTTAGATTATAACATGAAATGTATGGTATTGTGAATTTTTGCATGTATGTGATTAAAATTAAAACATGAGACTTGGCATTTTAGGAAAAACACTCGAACTGTTAACACATGAAAAGCATCTCGACGAAACAGACTGGACCCGACGAAACAGACTGTTTCGCCAAAAGCATCTCGACGAAACAGAAGTCTGTTTCGCCGAGCCCAGTTTCACCAAAGCCCAGTTCGGGCCCAACACGTTATTTTGAGTTTTAAAACGTGAAACAACATCAGTTTTACATCTGCTACAAAACAACCGAAACCCTAGAGCCCCTTTCTCTCCTGTGTGACGGCAGTTGGAGGTTCCCGAAGATATCTTAGCGATCGACTCGTATTTCTCATATCTCGGTTAGTTGTGTGTTCGTTAATCGGTTTCTTGATTCTGTACCATCTCGATTCATGTTTGTATAAATGATTGATGCGTGTTGTTGCTGCGATTCTAGTATGACGGTGATATAGATTTCGTTTATGTATGATGTAGTAGGATATTCAATGCTATGCGAAACTTAATACAATCGAGTGCTCGGTTCTGGATATTGTTTATATGGCCTGATTCTGAATATACATTAGTATCTTGATAGGAATCGATGATATGATGTTGTATGTTAATCTATATGTTGTACACATAAACTAGGGTTCATACTAGACAAGGATTCTTGGATGATTGAGTTATGATGATTCTGGGTGCACATCGATCTTCATATGATTTCTGATTATTGATGGCGGCTGTTAGAATGACTAGGGTTTATGTATATTTCAGAACTGCTGTTACTGATGTCTGCGAAACTGATATCCGACAAAACAGAACTCTCGGCGAAACAGAAAGTGTTTCGCCAAGAGTAATCGACGAAATTGAATTCTGTTTCGCCAAATAAGACCCCGACGAAACAGAACGTGTTTCGTCAAATGTGTGTTTCGCCAACTTGTGTGTTTCGCCAATATGTGTATTTCGCCGAACAAGTTAATCTGCGCAGTAACTTGAGTTAATTCTGTTTAGAAGTTAACCGGGTTAGTTAACTGCTGTTAAGCATAACCATCCTGTGTATGATCTTAAATACGTGCCATGTGCTACTTGCTTATCGACTTTGTACTTATACGTGAACACGAACTGATTATTGTATACGTGCGTACCTTAGGACGTGATTGATTTACTTTGAGCACATACCTAGCATACCGAGCAAAACAAGGTGAGTTCACACTTCTACCAAGGCATGGGATTCCCGGGGATGGGAATGGGTTGATTGATTATTTACGCTTAAGAGTTATCGGAATTACATACCATTGACCTCGGGAGAGGAAGGTCAATGGTAGATACTACTAGACTTGTGATACATATACTAGAACAATCTTCGCAAACATGCCTGGGATGGCCGCGAACTATACTAGAACAATCTTCGCAAACATGCCTGGAATGGCCGCGAACTATACTAGAACAATCTTCGCAAACATGCCTGGAATGGCCGCGAACTATACTTTAATCTTCGCAAACATGCCTGGAGGGCCGCGATACAAATATAACTAGTCTATAAAACATGGGAAACCCCCACTAAACTTCGCAAACATGCCTAGAGGGCCGCGATGCTATTACATACGATTTACGATACGAACATTATAACTAAATAACCAACTGTGAACTCGCTCAACTAGTTGTTGACTCCCTGTTACATGCCTTGCAGGACCATAGGTACTTACGGAGCTTGCACGGGAGGCACGGTCGTTGTGGACATGGATCGTGAATGTGTTGTTAAACATTATAACATTTTGTACTTAAACTTATGTTGGGTTTTACATTAATGCTTCCGCTACACACTTGTTTATATTTGGTTTTGTAAACACCTATCGTATTGATGAATGACTTATATATATATACTTATGTTCAATATGATTGGTGGCTTGATCCTGGTCATGTCACGCCTCCAAGCGGTGGTACTCCGCGTGTGGATTTTGGGGGTGTGACAAAAATGCCTGTGAGATACATAGGTTTTATGAAAATAGGATTCATGACTTGAGTTTAAAGAAATGTTTAATAAAAGTTAGTCATGAACCTTGTAAATTGTTTTGTTAACCAAAGTCTTGTGAAAAATATGTTGTTTGTATAAAATGTATGAATCCAAATTGAATGATCTAAATAACGCTACTACATGTAGTACAATACAAGCACTTGTATATAGGAAGTTCCAGCGACGTATCCACCATGCTTGTATCATACTACATACAATCTCGTTACTTAAGTCACTTAAACAAACCATCAATGTATAAAGTCCATGTTTAAACCAATTGTCAAAAAGTCCCTGTATAAACCATGTCAAATGTAGTCAAGTAATGTGTAACAAATGTTATGTATAATAAGTAAAGTGCAGTCACATAAACCAAATGTAAAAATGTACAAAACAAGGTATTTTGAATATATCAAAAGTTATGTTTCGCAAAGTAAATGCATGTTTTATTGGTAAACATTTATGTAGTAAGTTAACGCATACATTCAAGCCTTTGTGACTCGTCGGATAACCCTTTTAGTCAAGGTTATCAAATTGTTTTCGGATTCAGTCATTCCATCCATCCAAACAAACCTAGGATTTTAGGAACGGGAGTTGTCAAGTCCTATGGTACCATTACTTACTACCGAGTGGCGTAGCTAATGTTAATGAACGTATATATGTCCCGTTTGTTCAAACCAAATGTTATACCAAGTGTAAACATGTTATATGAAAACAATGTGCTAGCATGCTATCGGTCAACATACACAGCAGAAATGTAAAGTAAAACCATGTACTAAGTATGCTATCGGTCAACATACACAACAGAAATGTAAAGTAATACCGTGTACTAAGTATGCTATCGGTCAACATACATAGCAAAACAATGTAATGTAAATCATGTACTATAAGTGTACTAATAAACATAGCAAGTATGTGAAAAACAGGAAAGCATGAAAGTAAATAAGCACATGTGTTTCACCCCAAAACAGTTTGAAAACAGTAAAAGAGGGGTCTATGTACTCACCTTGATTTCGGGTAAGTCCAAACAACTATGCAAGGTGTGAGAGTTTTGGCGGGAACTAGGTTTTTCCACGTTACTCTAATGGTGTGAATATGCACATAATATTGCAAATTTGTGTCAACAATTATTGTTAATTGTAAACTGGAAACTAAGTCCATGGTGTTTGGTATGGTTTGACATAAACTGTAACTATGGGTTTGAACAACTTAATTTGGGGAAACGGGGGATAAGTATGCATGGATTATTTTAGAACAGTGTATTTTGTATAAATAACTAAGTTATACAATTACTGGATATAGAATTAATATGTGTATAGTTAAAACAGAAAATAAATATGTATTTAACTCAAATCTGTAATTCTATAATTAGTTATCTAAATAATTAATTTAAATCAGAAAAATTGAAAATAGCCTTTTTAATTATCAACATGTAATATTACTGATTTACAGTAATTATTAGGGTTCTGGAAAATCTTATATAAATAAATGGAATTAAAACAGTTAAAATATCAGTATTTGAGTTTATCAGTTTAATTACTAACAATAATCTGAAAGTAAACAAATTAGTTTCTGAATTTTTATAAACTCAGAAAAATAGGTACTTTGTTATAAAAATATTTTTGGGCAGAATTTGTATAATTATATAAATAAAACAGTTTAGGTTTAAATAAGTAACTTATCTGATTTATTTATGTAAAATAAACTGTAAATATCCAAACAGTAACCTGATTTATATAAACTCAGAATAAGGTGTGTAATATCATAAAAATAATTTTGGACACAAATTAAATAGTTATTTAATTTAAATAAATAAGATTTAGTCATATTCTTGTAAGTGTAAACACTGTTTAATTTATAAAAATATTAAAATTTCATGAAATATTAACAACAACATTATTTCTGTAAAGTAAAACATGTAAAATAATTTCTATAAAAATTTCAGTAATTAACTCATTAAAATCAATTTATTATAAATTTTGAAAATTAATACTGTTTTAATTTATAAAAACAGTTTTATAAATATTTCGTCTAACTTTATATTTTTAATAAATGCATCAGTATATAAAGTAAATATGGTAAAATTTTCAGATTCTAATTGTTTAACATCGATTTATTACGAATTTTTAAAGAATAAATTGTTTTTATAAAATAGAAAATCAATAGTATTGTTCATCTTCTTCCCCAAAATAGTCAACAGATGTCAAACCCGCCAGTTCAAGATCAAAACGTACGTTATACTTATATTAAACTTTTGTAAACATAATGTAAGTGGGATTATACCGAATGGAGGATTAAAATGGCTCCGGTATCGATCAGATCGTCACGTCGGCTAACTCCGGCGATGGGTAACTCCGGCGAGAACACAGAGATGAAACAGAGGGTATTTCTGATATGTTTGCTAATTTTAATGAGTGTGTGATGTTAGAATGATGATCAGGGATCTATATAACGTATTAATTTCGGCATTAAATCGACAGGGACTAGTGGATCGATTCCACTTTCGAATTTAAAAGTTCTTTTCGGTTTTGAGAACATGAATGCATGTCTTCGGTCTAATTGAAAGTTTGGACGAGCATGTTTTGTCACGGAGAACAAGCAGGAATAAACGTTGATCATAGAGCTTTGTTGGTTTGTGATTTGGAACGACTTCCGGCGACACAAACGGTGTGAAACCGTTTTGAAATGAAGTTTCAAGATCAGTCCCTGGAGTTTCCGTATTATTCTGAACAGGTCCCTCAACATTTAACCAGAAAGCCTAACTAGGTTAGCCTTAAATACATGTTTCCTTAATAAAAAAGTCTAACCGAGTTACTTATTCTGGTTAAATAAATTTTAAAATGGACAGGAAAGGTCCCTGGACTTGTTAACTGAACATGTTAACTGAGTTAATGTTTAAACATGGGTTCCTTTTATAAATTTTAACCCGGTTAGGGTTTTTAACTGGAAAGCAGTTTTTAAAATGGCAAGAATGATCCCTAGACTTCAAGTTTGATACAATGACCTAATGGTCCTTGGACTTTAATTTCAAAAATATTTGAAATTTTATTTTATATAAATATAAGTTTCAAAAATTGCATTTTAGACCCTAAATTTTAAAAGTTTTAAAAACGTATATTTTTTTTATTTATAAAACTAGTTTCAAAAATGTCATAAAGGACCCTAAACTTTATAGTTTTCAAAAATTACACTTTTAACCCGAACTTTTAAGTTTCAAGGAATGACAAATGAGTCCCTTAACTTATACTTTAACAAAATGATATGTTTGGCCCTTGTTTACAAGTATAAAATTAAAACCTATCGCAATCATTCACGCGTTTGGGCTGGTAAACCATGTAAAGAGCAACCAGTAAACATGTATCAAACAGATTGTATCTTAAATATGATATGTGTATCAAACAAGTACATGTTTGAAAATCAAGGTTGTTACACTAACACCCACTAAATATCAAGTAACTAACATATACAAGTATACACTTGGTTTCTAACTTATGATTACCAACTAGTTACAAAATTTACAAGTAACACCCCCCATCAAAGATCACGGCCCCATAAGGGACCCCACCACTAGATTTCATGGCAATATTTTAGTAGATGTCTTGCTTGAGGATCTTGGCAAGATATTGTAATAATCAATATAAGTATGGTGCATATCATTCACAAGATCTTCATATCCCCACCTTTCACTTCACAATCTCCACTCCACTCCCTCAACACCTCTCCCTCCCCTCTCGGCCCTCCCTTGTGCCGCCACCACCACCACTTTAACACCACCATATGCATCCATTCTAAGCTCCATTCAAGTGTTAGAAGGTGCCTTGTGAAGGTGGAAGCTTGAGGAACTTGAAGGAACTTTATTTCTTGCTTTCTCACACCCTTTTCATCATCCTTTTCACTAGAAATCTTCCCTAGCCTTTGTGCTAGTAGTAAGTTCTTGTTAAACCCTTGTTCATCTTGTTTTTATGGTTAAAGTTGTAGTATGATGAGTATGTTTAAAACACTAAAGAACAAGAACTAAAGATATGAACATGAAGCTTTACATAAAAAGTTTACTTGAAAATGAAATATTGTTGATAGGGTATTGTAGTGAATATGTTGATTGATTTCATGTTGATTCTTGGTTATGTTGTGTTAATCACCATATGGAAATTGTTAAGTGATTATTAGAAACATGACTTAACAAGAATAGGAAATCATATTATGAAACATAAAATAATCATCTCCTAGTTAAATATGAACTTGATAAAAATAATCTTTCTTGAAGAATAAATGAACAAAGTAGGTTGGTGATCATGTAGATCCGGGTTTTACAAAAGGCTTTTCTAAATGAACCAAGTTCAAGAAGTGATTTTTGGAAAGACATGACTATTTCATACACTTACACCATTTCTGAAGTGAAACAAGTGTAGAAACATTTTATTAAAAGAAGAGTTCAAAAGGTTAAATTTTGTAAAAATTATTTACAAGTTGTAAACACTTAACTCTTTTAATAAAATGATTTTTAAAGAAATAAATACACTTTGAAAGGTAACTAAGTCCACTAAACGCCATACCAGGTTACTACGCGTTTTTTACGAAAACATCAAGTTCATGTTGGTTTGTAATCGGAATAGTTTGCTCTTAGTAAATTGTTGTTGATTGTTTATTGGTTTTTGGAAAAGAAAATGATATGCTTATTAGCATGGACACCTCCATTTACAAAGGAAACTCTGGCGAAATTTTTCTAAAAATTCCAACACTTAGAGATTACTTTTCTATCAAGTGTTCACATATACGTTGTAACCTTGCTTTTCAAAATAAACTTCACCATGAGTTTTGTTACAAAAATACAAAGTATCGGAGGTTGATTTGACAAGTAAAATGGTTAAATATATATATATATATATATATATATATATTTAGAATATATTTTTATACTAGAACACTTGTGTGGATACTTGTTTATTCTGTGAGATAGTTATATTAGGGTAAAAATAATATAACTTAACAAAGTACCTTGACATTGGAATTGTGTGGTGTGTGTGGTATGTGATAGAAGTAATGAGTAGATAAACCGTACGTAGGATACGTGTTATGCATGCACAAGAAATTGATTGTTATCTGTACTTTATTAGGACGTGCTTGAATTCTGATTATTAGACTAACTACTCTAACCGAGCAAACCAAGGTGAGTTCACACACTTTCTAAGGCATGGGATTCCCGGTGGATTTGGAATGGGTTAAAGAATTAAAACGGAGCCTACATATCCTCCTTGGGTAGGATATGTATCGCCATCCTCCATAGGTAGGATGCCAATGATAATCCTGCGTATTCTCCTTGGGTAGAATACGTACGTTCATCCTCCTTGGGTAGGACAACAACCTTAAAACTTACTAGACAAAACTCTATCATGAAGTCCCTCATTTTATATCGACTTAATCGCCGAGGCCAATGGCGAGCGGGTCATTAGTTAATAGCGCTATTAGGTTTAACAAACCTCACACCGTGCCAGTCGGACGGGCGTGTACTAATGGACTATGGCAAACTGTCAATGATGATAGACATTGATGTAGGGCACAACTATTGTTCGTCAGTTGTCGATATCTTAACGGTCTAGTGGTTCACATGGGGAAGCCCCCACAAATTTTGGATATGGTTTGGGTAATAAAGAAGGAACTGGTTAACCATACTTTTAACTATGGGGTAACCCCCACGGAAAATAAGCCAACGAAAGACAAACCATGTTTTCGAAAATGACTTAAAACTAAACAACCAACCGTGAACTCACTCAACTTTGTTGTTGAATCGTTGTTACATGCCTTACAGGTCGTTAGATGCTTATAGAGCTTGCAGAAGGAGGAGGTCGTTGTGGGATAAGGACTGTTATGTCTCGTGCTTATATTTAATCTTTATGAACTTATTAAACTTACGTATTGGAATTTAAACTTATGAACTATGGAACTTATGTTTTGGACTTACGTTTTATGCTTCCGCTGTTAACTAAAGTCGGTTACTTTATTTTGGTCACCAATTATATTGTGGTTGGTTTTATTTACTTAATTACGTTGTTCAATATGATTGGTGGCTCGATCCTGGTCACGTCACGCCTCCTAGCGGTGATACCCCGCATGGTGGATTTTGGGGGTGTGACAGATTGGTATCAGAGCCATTGGTTATAGTGAACTTGGTTTTAAAAAGAGAAAATCTTTTTGACGAAACCAGACTATAGCCTGTATAGTGTTCAAACGGTACACAACGACGCTTCGCTCCACGTGCAAGACTCGACACAATAGGTGGTATGAATTATGTTTATATTGTCGGTTAGATAGTTCATAGAGTAC
This sequence comes from Helianthus tuberosus, assembly GCA_030545235.1. Lineage (NCBI taxonomy): Eukaryota > Viridiplantae > Streptophyta > Magnoliopsida > Asterales > Asteraceae > Helianthus > Helianthus tuberosus. The sequence goes on along the minus strand of CM060354.1, from coordinate 106,949,507 downwards.
ATTAGTTAACGTGAGAACTGCTGTTGTCACACACTTACGCACTTTCGCGACACTTTTCTCACTTACGTTGCTTCGTTGTGAAAATCATGAACGGACGCGGAGGACGTATCAACCTAACCCAAGCCCAGTTGACGACTTTGATCAATGAACGAGTTGCTGAGGCACTCGCAGCTGTCCCTACAGGAGGTATAACCAGCCATGTCAACCCATCTTAGGACGTTTAGATCCTACCTTCTCAAACCAACCCTTGTGTTTAACCTTGTCTTTTATTCTCGCGCGACAGGTCAACCTGCACAACCTCCTGTGTGCACGTTCAAAACATTCATGGATTGCCGACCCAGTACCTTCAGCGGCACAGAAGGAACTGTAGGTCTTCTTCACTGGTTCAAGAAGCTTGAGTCTGTTTTTGAGATGTGTGAATGCCCTAAAGATCTTAGGGTGAAATTTGATACTGGAACACTCGAAGGTGCTGCGTTAACCTAGTGGAAAGCACAGGTTCAACTGCTAGGGCTGGCGGTTGCTAGTGCCACCCCATGGAACGACTTCAAAGAATTGATCAAAGAGGAGTACTGTAGCCATGACGACATCCACAAGCTAGAGGTGGAATTTTTCAATTTGAAGATGACGGGGTCTGAGATCTAGGCATACACAAAGAGGTCGAACGAACTGGCTATCTTGTGTCCCACCATGGTGGATCCTCCTATCAAGCGCATCGAGCTGTACCTTAAGGGCTTGGTGCCAGAAATTCAGAGCCACGTAACTTCAGCTAACCTTGGCACCATTCAGCAAATCATCCGATTGGCTCATCGTCTCACTGATTAGGCAGTTGAGCAGAATAGGCTGCCCAAGCGTATTAGCGCCACTACTTCTGATGCTCCCAGTGATAACAAGCGCAAGTGGGATGGAAATTCGGGCAAGGGTTCTACTTCGGTTCAGTCCCAGCAGCGAAAGACTGATGACCACCAGAGTCCTGGTCAGCAATCTTCTGGTAGTCAAGGACAGGGTGGGTACCGAGGGAACCACCCCAAGTGCAACCGGTGCAACAAGCATCATAGCGGGCAGTGCCACAAGGGTCGTTGTTTGAGATGTAACAAGCTGGGTCATGAAGCCAAGGATTGCAGGAGCCCACGTCCTGCGAATCAGAATCGTCAACAGCAACAACAAGCTCCGCAGAACCACCAGCAGCAACAACAGAAGGGCAATAAAGGATGCTTTCAGTGTGGCGCTGAAGGCCACTTTAAAGGGAACTGCCCTCAGCTGAACCAGAATCAGAACAACAACAACCAAGGAAACGGGAACAACAATGGAGGCAACAATGGAGGCAACAATGGGGGTAACAATAATGGAAATGGCGCCCGAGGTCATGCCTTCGTGATTGGTCAGGGCGATGCAAGGAACGATCCCAATGTTGTGATGGGTAAGTTTCTTCTGGACGACTTCTTTGTTACTTTTTTATTTGATTCGGGTGCCGATACTAGTTATGTGTCCTTAAAGGTTAGCCAAATGCTTAAGCACACTCCAACACTCCTAAACACCAAACACACAGTAGAACTAGCAAACGGTAAAAGTCTTGAAGCCACACACATAGTTAAGGGTTGTAACCTCGTCCTAGCTGGTCAGACCTTCTATATCGATCTTATTCCCATCATTCTTGGTAGTTTCGACGTCGTTATTGGGATGGATTGGCTATCTCATCAGCAGGCGGAAATCCTTTGCAACGAGAAGATTGTCCGCATCCCTCGTTCTGGTAAAGAACCCCTCGTAATTCGTGGCGACAAGAGTGGTGCTGTTGTGGGCATCATCTCTTTCCTAAAGTCCCAGAAGTGGTTGCGAAAGGGCCACACTGCTATTCTAGCCCTCGTTTCTGATACATCCTCGGAAGAAAGCAAGATAGAAGACATACCTATTGTACGTGATTTTCCAGAGGTATTTCCTGAGGAATTACCTGGTCTTCCGCCTCATCGACAAGTCGAGTTTCAAATCGAGCTAGCTCCTGGAGCAGCGCCCATAGCTCGAGCACCTTATCGTCTAGCTCCATCAGAACTTGAAGAACTGTCCTCGCAACTACAATAGCTCTTGGATAAGGGTTTTATTCATCCTAGCTCTTCGCCTTGGGGAGCTCCAGTATTATTCGTGAAAAAAAAGACGGCACCTTCAGAATGTGTATTGACTACCGCGAACGCAACAAGGTGACCGTGAAGAATCGTTATCCTCTCCCACTCATTGATGACTTATTCGACCAGTTACAAGAGTCGAGTTTCTATTCCAAGATTGACCTAAGGTCAGGATACCATCAACTGAGAGTCCGAGACGAGGACGTCTCCAAAACAGCATTCAGAACTCGTTAGGGCCATTACGAGTTTCTGGTTATGCCTTTCGGATTAACGAATGCACCTGCGGTCTTCATGGATCTCATGAACCGAGTGTGCAAGCCTTACCTGGATAAGTTTGTCATAGTGTTCATCGATGACATCCTGATCTATTCTAAGAGTCAGGAGGAACACGAGCAACATCTGAGGCTTATTCTGGAACTTCTTCGAAAAGAGCAGTTGTATGCCAAGTTTTCGAAATGTGACTTCTGGCTTCGCGAAGTCCACTTTCTAGGCAACGTGGTAAACAAGGATGGGATTCATGTTGATCCATCCAAGGTTGACTCGATGAAGAACTGGCCTGCACCCCGTACACCAACAGAAATCCGCCAATTCTTGGGTTTGGCAGGATATTACAGAAGGTTTATCAAGGATTTCTCAAAGATTGCGCAACCTCTCACCTCCCTAACTCAGAAGGGTGTCACCTATCGTTGGGGTGATGCACAGGAATCCGCATTTCAGCACTTAAAATATAGACTTTGTAGCGCGCCTATCCTCTCATTGCCTGAAGGCACAAATGATTTTGTGGTTTATTGCGACGCTTCCATCCAAGAACTTGGTTGCGTGTTAATGCAACGTGACAAGGTCATTGCCTACGCATTGCGCCAACTTAAAGTTCACGAAAGGAACTACACTACGCACGACCTGGAATTGGGAGCAGTTGTTTTCGCACATAAGATATGTAGACATTACCTGTACGGTACCAAGTGCACCATTTACACCGATCACAGGAGTCTCGAGCATATCTTCAAGCAAAAGGAGTTAAACATGCGATAACGTCGATGGGTTGAGCTCTTGAACGATTACGAATGTGCGATCACGTATCATCCGGGCAAAGCCAATGTTGGGGCCGACGCCCTCAGTCGAAAGGATACTATACCTAAGCGTGTACGTGCGTTACAACTTACCATTCACTCTAGTCTTCCTGCCCAAATACGAGATGCTCAGGTTGAAGCGTTGAAAGCAGTGAACATCAGGGCTGAGTCCTTACGAGGATCGAGGCAGCGGCTAGAACAAAAGGAAGATGGCGCCTACTATGTTAACGGGCGCATCTGGGTTCCACTTTACGGAAACTTACGTGAGCTTGTGATGGACGAAGCGCACAAGTCTCGTTATTCGGTACATCCTGGTTCGGATAAGATGTACCATGATCTCAAGACTACATACTGGTGGCCCAACATGAAAGCCCACATAGCAACCTACGTTAGCAAATGTTTGACTTGTGCGAGAGTCAAGACCGAATATCAGAAACCATCAGGCCTACTTCAACAACCAGAGATACCGAAATGGAAATGGGAGCAAATTTCCATGGATTTCGTTACTGGCCTGCCTAGGTCTCAACGCGAAAATGATACCATTTGGGTGATCGTGGATCGACTGACCAAGTCTGCACATTTTCTAGCTATCAAGGAAACGGATAAGTTTTCTACTCTAGCAGACGTCTACCTAAAGGAAGTAGTATCAAGGCACAGAGTACCAACCTCCATCATTTCTGTTCATGACTCACGTTTTACATCTGAGTTATGGCAAGCTATGCACAAATCCTTTGGTTCTCGATTAGACATGAGCACGGCATATCATCCACAGTCGGATGGGCAATCTGAACGCACCATCCAAACCCTTGAAGACATGCTTAGGGCATGTGTAATCGATTTTGGTAATGGCTGGGAAAAACACCTCCCGTTAGTGGAGTTTTCTTATAACAACAGTTACCACACCAGCATCCAGGCTGCTCCGTTCGAGGAATTGTATGGACGGAAGTGCCGATCACCTCTCTGTTGGGCAGAAGTTGGAGACAGCCAAATCACTGGCCCAGAACTTGTAGTAGATACAACCGAGAGAATTGCTCAGATACGACAACGAATGGCGGCAGCTCGTGACCGTCAGAAAAGCTATGCGGATAAGCGAAGGAAACCACTTGAGTTCCAGGTTGGGGATCGAGTGCTACTCAAAGTCTCACCTTGGAAAGGTGTAGTTCTTTTTGGCAAACGAGGCAAACTCAATCCGCGCTATGTCAGACCGTTCGAAATCATTGAGAAAATTGGCAAGGTCGCTTACATGTTGAATCTACCTGAAGAACTCAGCGGAGTTCACAATGTTTTCCATGTGTCCAATCTGAAGAGGTGTCTATCAGATGAGACCCTCATAGTTCCCTTAAAGGAGCTCACAATCGACGACCAGTTGCTATTCGTCGAGGAACCAGTTGAGATTACTGATCAAGATGTTAAGATTCTCAAGCGTACCAGAATACCTCTTGTTCGAGTTCGTTGGAATTCCCGTCGTGGCCCAGAATATACCTGGGAACGAGAAGACCAAATGAAACTCAAGTATCCCCAGCTGTTTAAGAAAAGTGCAACCACTACTGAGATAGAAGCTACTGCAGAATTTCAGGACGAAATTTCCAAACCAACGGGGGGATGATGTGACACCCCAGGAAAACCAGGAAACCACGCAACTTAACTAGCTTCCTCAGTAACCACGTGCTAAATTTCGGGATGAAATTTTCTTAACAAGGGGAGAATGTGACAACCCTCATAATTACATGTATCCGTACGATTTATTAATGATAATTAAAGTGCTTGATGACTGTGTGGAATTACTTCACTGTTTTCTGGTTAATGCGTCATACTTACATGTGCTTGTTAACATACTAGTATTGTGCAGAAAATTGACTAAATGGCCCTGAATGTTTTCCTAAGTGTTAGGAATTAAAAGTGTTATAAAAAGTTATATAAAAGACACTTTACGGAATGATTAAACACTTTAACGGAACGGTATCCAACCGAACAACCGGACATTACCCAGGACACTAAATTTTTGCCAAACACATTGTTTAATTATTTCTTGGCTTGTCATGATCCCCAAACACCCTAACACCCACTAAATATCAAGTAACTAACATATACAAGTATACACTTGGATTCTAACTTATGATTAAAAACTAGTTACAAAATTTACAAGTAACCCCCCCCCCCTCAAAGATCACGGCCCCATAAGGGACCCCACCACTAGATTTCATGGCAATATTTTAGTAGATGTATTGCTTGAGGATCTTGGGAAGATATTGTAAAAATCAATAAAAGTATGGCGCATATCATTCACAAGATCTTCATATCCCCACCTTTCACTTCACAATCTCCACTCCACTCCCTCAACACCTCTCCCTCTCCTCTCGGCCCTCCCTTGTGCCGCCACCACCACCACCTTAACACCACCACATTCATCCATTCTAAGCTCCATTCAAGTGGTAGAAGGTGCCTTGTGAAGGTGGAAGCTTGAGGAACTTGAAGGAACTTCATTTCTTGCTTTCTCACACCCTTTTCATCATCCTTTTCGCTAGAAATCTTCCCTAGCCTTTGTGCTAGTAGTAAGTTCTTGTTAAACCCTTGTTCATCTTGTTTTTATGGTTAAAGTTGTAGTATGATGAGTATGTTTAAAACACTAAACAACAAGAACTAAAGATATGAACATGAAGCTTTACATAAAAAGTTTACTTGAAAATGAAATATTGTTGATAGGGTATTGTAGTGAATATGTTGATTGATTTGATGTTGATTCTTGGTTATGTTGTGTTAATCACCATATGGAACTTGTTAAGTGATGATTAGAAACATGACTTAAGAAGAATAGGAAATGATATTATGAAACATAAAATAATCATCTCCTAGTTAAATATAAACTTGATAAAAATAATCTTTCATGAAGAATAAATGAACAAAGTAGGTTGGTGATCATGTAGATCCGGGTTTTACAAAAGGCTTTTCTAAATGAACCAAGTTCAAGAAGCGATTTTTGGAAAGACATGACTATTACATACACTTACACCATTTTTGAAGTGAAACAAGTGTAGAAACATTTTATTACAAGAAGAGTTCAAAAGATTAAATTTTGTAAAAATTGTTTACAAGTTGTAAACACTTAACTCTTTTAACAAAATGATTTTTAAAGAAATAAATACACTTTGAAAGGTAACTAAGTCCACTAAACGCCATACCAGGTTACTACGCGTTTTTACGAAAACATCAAGTTCATGTTGGTTAGTAATTGGAATAGTTTGCTCTTAGTAAATTGTTGTTGATTGTTTGATTGGTTTTCGGAAAAGAAAATGATATGCTTATTAGCATGGAAACCTCCATTTACAAAGGAAAATCTAGCGAATTTTTTCTAAAAATTCCAATACTTAGAGATTATTTTTCTAACAAGTGTTCACATATACGTTGTAACCTTTCTTTTCAAAATAAACTTCGCCATGAGTTTTGTTACAAAAATACAAAGTATCAGAGGTTGATTTGACAAGTAAAATGGTTAAATATATATATATATATATTTAGAATATATTTTATACTAGAATACTTGTGTGGATACTTGTTTATTCTGTGAGATAGTTATATTAGGGTAAAATAATATAACTTAACAAAGTACCTTGACATTGGAATTGTGTGGTGTGTGTGGTATGTGATAGAAGTAATGAGTAGATAAACCGTACGTAGGATACGTGTTATGCATGCACAAGAAATTGATTGTTATCTGTACTTTATTAGGACGTGCTTGAATTCTGATTGAAACTCTAGCGAAATTTTTCTAAAAATTCCAACACTTAGAGATTATTTTTCACATATACGTTGTAACCTTGCTTTTCAAAATAAACTTCGCCATGAGTTTTGTTACAAAAATACAAAGTATCAGAGGTTGATTTGACAAGTAAAATGGTTATATATATATATATATATATATATATATATATATATATTTAGAATATATTTTATACTAGAATACTTGTGTGGATACTAGTTTATTCTGTGAGATAGTTATATTAGGGTAAAATAATATAACTTAACAAAGTACCTTGACATTGGAATTGTGTGGTGTGTGTGGTATGTGATAGAAGTAATGAGTAGATAAACCGTACGTAGGATACGTGTTATGCATGCACAAGAAATTGATTGTTATCTGTACTTTATTAGGACGTGCTTGAATTCTGATTATTAGAGTAACTAATCTAACAGAGCAAACCAAGGTGAGTTCACACACTTTGTAAGGCATGGGATTCCCGATGGATTGGGAATGGGTTAAAGAATTAAAACGAAGCCTACATATCCTCCTTGGGTAGGATATGTACCGCCATCCTCCATAGGTAGGATGCCAATGATAATCCTGCGTATTCTCCTTGGGTAGAATACGTACGTTCGTCCTCCTTGGGTAGGACAACAACCTTAAAACTTACTAGACAAAACTCTATCATGAAGTCCCTCATTTTATATCGACTTAATCGCCGAGGCCAATGGCGAGTGGGTCATTAGTTAATAGCGCTATTAGGTTTAACAAACCTCACACCGTGCCAGTCGGACGGGCGTGTACTAATGGATTATGGCAAACTGTCAATGATGATAGACATTGATGTAGGGCACAACTATTGTTCGTCAGTTGTCGATATCTTAACGGTCTAGTGGTTCACATGGGGAAGCCCCCACAAATTTTGGATATAGTTTGGGTAATAAAGAAGGAACTGGTTAACCATACTTTCAACTATGGGTAACCCCCACGGCAATTAAGCCAACGAAAGACAAACCATGTTTTCGAAAATGACTTAAAACTAAACAACCAACCGTGAAGTCACTCAACTTTGTTGTTGACTCGTTGTTACTTGCCTTACAGGTAGTTAGATGCTTATGGAGCTTGCACAAGGAGGAGGTCGTTGTGGGATAAGGACTGTTATGTCCCGTGCTTATATTTAATCTTTATGAATTTATTAAACTTACGTATTGGACTTTAAACTTATGAACTACGGAACTTATGTTTTGGACTTACGTTTTATGCTTCCGCTGTTAACTAAAGTCGGTTATGACTTAAAACTAAACAACCAACCGTGAAGTCACTCAACTTTGTTGTTGACTCGTTGTTACATGCCTTACAGGTAGTTAGATGCTTATGGAGCTTGCAGAAGGAGGAGGTCGTTGTGGGATAAGGACTGTTATGTCCCGTGCTTATATTTAATCTTTATGAATTTATTAAACTTACATATTGGACTTTAAACTTATGAACTACGGAACTTATGTTTTGGACTTACGTTTTATGCTTCCGCTGTTAACTAAAGTCGGTTACTTTATTTTGGTCACCAATTATATTGTGGTTGGTTTTATTTACTTAATTACGTTGTTCAATATGATTGGTGGCTCGATCCTGGTCACGTCATGCCTCCAAGCGGTGATACTCCGCATGGTGGATTTTGGGGGTGTGACAAAGAGTGCAGTGCTCTATATTGACGGTTTCGATTCCACGTTTCTCGCTCCGCAAAAAAAAACACACAACTCACACCATGCTAACAAATCGCACACTATACTACTCGCCATGTTACTCACAATCGCTAATCGCACCCACAACTCTCGATCACAATCGCAGCTTTGAAAGATAGGGGAACATGTTTGAGACATATAGGTGAATACGTGCAATAGAGGAAGGTGAATATGTGCAAAATATGTGCTTACGTGAACTACGTGCTTATGTGCTTCTGTGCTTACATGCTTGAGTGGACTATGTGCTTATGTGTCTATGTGATTACGTGCCTAAGTGATTGATGTGTTCCTGTACTTTATATATAAAAGTAGCGCGTTTTGATACGCTAGACTATACTCGGTTAAATCGAATTCTCGTCTGAATTCCTATGACGATGTCTATTGCAGAAAATGTCATCATTTGGATCTCACACTGCTCGCGCTTCCCGACGCAACCATGCTGACAAACGCATCGCTTCGCTAGTCGCCAAGGAAATGGCCAAGGTCATTCTGCAAATCGTCAGCGAACTCAATGAAAACGGTAGCAAGTCCTCTGAGGAATCTAGGACCGAATCTCCTCGTGCGACTTTTAGCTTCAAGCAGTTTAAGGCCTGCGGCCCCAAAGACTTCACTGGTGAAGACGGGCCTACTGCCATGTTTCAATGGTTCTACTCAATTGAAGTCACTCTGCGCCAAAGCGGTTGTCCCGATAACCTCCGCATTGTCAATGCGACTGGCATTTTCTAGTCCAAGGCTCTGGATTGGTGGACTGCCGAAAGAAACAGGCAAGGGAATGACGCAGCCTATGGGCTTACTTGGGAGGAATTGAAGGAGATCATGATGAAAGAATTCTGCCTTCCCCATGAGCTCCAGAAGCTGGAGGACGAGTTTTGGAACATCAAGCAAGAGGGTGGCGACAATGCTGGTCTTACTGCGCGTTTTAAGCAGCTTAGCATCATTTGTCCCGGCCAAGTCTCTACTCCCGACATCACCATCAAGAAATACATCTGTGCTTTACCGGATTGTGTTGCTGATTTCGTGCAAGCCGCCAAGATGACAACCATCGAAGAGACTTACCTACTCACTGCAGAAATCAATGACAAGCGATTTAGGGCTGGTTACTTCAAGAACACCACCAAAAGTCTTCATCAAGTCACCGCTTCTCCCACCGCTCCTGAAACCGTCGCACCGCAAGGGTTGAAGTCTTCACGTTGCAAGCGCAAGAACAACAATAACAAGAACTGCATTGTCACAGCCGCTCCACTCAATGTTGAACCTGCTCAACTCCAGAACCAGAACTGCCAAGTAGCTGCACCCGTGACCAATGCACCTCTTGCGAAACGTGCATATACTAGTTGTTGGTGCACGGAATGTCTGTTGACTACGTCTACATCAAGTCTTAAGTCAAGATAGTCAACATAGGGTCTTGAGAGTTAAATTAGGGTTTTATATTTTTAATTTCGTTTTTGTGAACATAGGTTAGAGGTGATTCCACTTATTAGTCACTTGGTGATTCCACTTATTAGTCACTAGGTGATTCCACTTATGTGTCATAGGTGATTCCACTTATTAGTCACTAGGTGATTCCACTTATGTGTCACATAGTGATTTCGTTTATATGGACATGCCATATAAGTGGAATGATAAGTCATCCAATCATTATCAAAAATCACAAAAATTTAAAAATGAAAACTCACAAAATGTTGGTAATAAGTGGTGCAGGTTTGACCACAGTGCTTCAAAGCCAAAACCAATTTTCAAGAAGAGTGATGATCATCACAAAGCCAGACAATGTTATGATCTAAGTATATGGTGTGAAAATGGTGAATGGTACGATAACAGAGTGTGCTACACCTGTGGTGTGAGAGGACACATCGCTGTTAACTGCCAGAATTGGAGTTATGAAACAAGAAGATGCTATAATTGTTATATCAGAGGACATATTGCCAGAGATTGCTAGAGGAAATCGATGGGAAGATCGATGGTTGAATCTCAAAGAATAGCAAAGAAGCCAGTCAACGTCAAGCCCCATGAACAGCAGGTTCTAAAACCTAAAGTTCAGGATCAGATAATTCAAGAAAAGAAAGTTAAACTTTCACAGGGGCAGAAAGACAGACTGCGAAAGAAAGGAAGAAGGCGAGAGAGTATCTCGAGAAAATTTTGTCTTCGGGTTCACTGGACAGATTGAATAAAAGTTCTGATGAATCAACTCACTCGACTGCAAAGCCAAGTAAATTGAATTCTTCAGATGCAAATCTGAGGACAAAAGAGAAAAAGGAGAAAAAGAAAGTTGTCGACGATGAATCTGGCTCATCAAAGTCAGACAAGCCACATTCAGGCCATGATTCTTGTTCATCAAAGCCAGAGGAGCCTAGTGTTGAGGTAAAATCTGAGAATTCAGGTTTAACGATGGATGACGCAAATTTTCCACCATTGTTGAACAAGAATTCTAAATCACCCAAAGACAGTCAGGCTTGGGTGAAACTTTTCAAATAGAAAAACCTGACTTGCCGAAGTTCCCAGGTTGGTAAGCGTGGAACATGAATCGGCACATTTCTTGAGAAATTTCACTCTGGTGATTTTTCGCCTTACATGTGGTAAATCAGGGACATTAAGTTGTACTTGATTTCCTACAAGTGTTTGTGTTGATAGAATCTTGAACTGTTAAATCTTTCAAAATGGTTAAAGGAGAACAAAGTGATGAAGTAACCCCCTAATCAACAAGTGGTTTGTTAATTCAACAAAACTAATTTTTCCGGAAAAACCATTTTGATTAAAACAAACTTAAGTGTTTTGAAATCACAATGGGAAAATAGTTTGTTGACAGGGGGAGTTCTGATTGTTTATGCCAAGTGAATGGCGAATTGAAGAGATTCGATATCAGTTTGTCATTTTATTTGTATAGTTTGTTTTCAAATTTTCCTTGAAAATCAAAATTGAAACATATTTTGATTTTAGGGGGAGAAAAAATTTTTAAAAAAATTAGAAATTTTGAAAATTTCAAAAACATTGAAAAAGCAAAAATGAGTTTTGTTGTGAAAAAGAGGAAATGATAGTAAATCAGTGAACTATCACAGCATGCTAAGGATATGCAATGTCAAATGTGATAAACGGCTTCACTGATGATGTGTCAGTAGGTTTTTACACATTTAGTAGATTGTGACGAGATATAAACCTAAATTCAAAATTGCTTATATCGTGGGTAACATCTCTCGGATATATGGGTAACCCCCGAAATCTTGTTTAAAGGATTCCTTTTTCTGATATACTAGGTTTTTATACTCAGTGATGTCTGGGGTATTATTTCGGGACTTCTGCTGAACGGTAGTTCTGACCTAGTCCTTGGATAATACTTTCCGCAAATGCTTGAAACACAGCATCACCCTCAGCATCAATGATAAGACAATAAAATTGCTTAGCAATGTTGTTGTAAAAAAGATCCTCTAAAGGGGACACACCCACAAGTTGAGTCATGATCTCTCTGCTGAACGATGGTTCTGACCTGAGCTCTCATGATTCTTCATAATTTATTACCCCTTACAGATATCATTTGTGTTATAATTATCTGTAAGACTGAATATTGGGATCTGGATACGGGAGTATATTCTGAGGTGGGACACGTGATTAAGTTTAAGTATCTAAGACATTAAACTCGTATCTCGAAGCAGTTGAACTTTGTGTGAAAATTTAAGTGGACCAGTATACTGACAATCTAAGTGAATCGTTTTGAACTTAAAATGATTAAAGCTTAACGGTGCTAGTGATTTGTCTCATAAACTGATATGATCCTCTTACACAAACTCACAAAAATATTGTTTGTATATATTTGTTTACTGCATTTCTTTAAACTCAAAATTCAAAAAGATTTTCGACAACTGATGTTGAAGAGCTGATATTCAAAATTCCAAGTGCTAAACTTGATAAACTAGAGGGTTGGGAGAATATGTTGAAAACTTTGAATGTTATATAAAAATGTTTTGAGAGATTGTGTGGTTAGTTAATCAAGGTCATTCATTTGAACTTGATGTAACTAGTATGTTTGTTGAATTAATGATTTCTACCAGTAAGTTTCTTAAATCTAACTGTTATAAATTTGTGAAACTTATGTTGAGGTAGAGGATGTGCAGGGTAAAAGGTTTTGGACTTCATTATTCCCACGGAAACTAAATGTCAAAGCTTGAACCAGATCAAAACCTCAGATTCTAGCATATTGAGAGGGGGAGTCTGTGAAAGGGGGAGTCTGGATTAACAGTCAAAGGGAGTGTGAAGATAGAGTGCTTATGATGAAAAGACGGAGAGTTGAAGAAAAGACCAAGACTAAAGACTCGGAGTTGAAGACTTCGTCAACATCCAAGGGGGAGTCTGTTGGTGCACGGAATGTCTGTTGACTACGTCTACATCAAGTCTTAAGTCAAGATAGTCAACATAGGGTCTTGAGAGTTAAATTAGGGTTTTATATTGTTAATTTCGTTTTTGTGAACATAGGTTAGAGGTGATTCCACTTATTAGTCACTTGGTGATTCCACTTATTAGTCACTAGGTGATTCCACTTATGTGTCACATAGTGATTTCGTTTATATGGACATGCCATATAAGTGGAATCAGACTTAGTATATATACCTTAGTGTGTGACTTCATTTGTAATGGTTAGAGCGAAATCAGAGTCGAGGTGCTGCCGGATTATTCTTGTAAAACGACTCAGAAAGTGATTATAAAGAAGAAAATTGAAAGGATAAGCTGTGTAACTTCGTGTATACTGATTCCGCCTTTATACATGAAGATGAACTTTCTCAACTGACGTTTTAGTGACGTAAACCGGTCCAACACTAGTCCACACCCTCTGTGCCCTACTTGTACTTATCATCATCCTGTTGGGATCGCATGTCGATTTTGTGTGCACTGCAACCTTTACGGCCACTTTACTGCCAACTGCCGTACTAGTCCCCGTAAAACTCAAGCTCAAGCTCCTGAACTACCAACTCCTCTTCCCGTTCCTCAGGGACAACATGCAACTCCTGTGACAACTGTCAAATTTGCATGCATTCGTGCAATTATTAGACAATGATTAATGCTTAATGATTGTGCTGATTTACAATTTATGACTTGAATTGCTTTCTGATTATTGTTATCACACATACATGTGCGTTATATATTGCAAATGACACATCATTATTGCATGCAAACTTCGTTGACTCATATGATGCATGAAACACCGGCAGCACAGTTATCAGACAAATCAGAAAAATGCTGACGGAGTTTAGTACATAAACAGACGTTGTATTGAGATATAAAATGAGCTAGAAACCAAGTATTACACTAGTATAGTGTGTAGGAAAGTATGGATCACAAAAATGCCTTCCTAGTGATAGTTTAAGTGCCGAAAAGTGCCTAAAACTCACATAAACTGTAGAATTCTGCAGAAAATCAGCAAATTCAGCATTTAAACACACTTATATCATGCAGAAATTTGGTTAAATGATCCTGAATGCTTTCCTAAGTGTCGGGAATCAAAAGTGTCACAAAAGGTAACATAAGGCACACTAAACTGCATAGTTTAGCACCTTAACGAACCGGTAACCAACTGAACAACCGGACACTACCCGAAACACCAAATTTTCACTAGAAGCACTGTTTTAACATTACCAAGCTAGTTATGGTCCCCGAACATCATAACACCCTATATAAATATCTAATAACTAAACATCTAACTAGAAACTTGCATTTCAACTATGAACTAACTTACTAGTTACAACCTACACCTATACCCCCCCCCCCACCTAGAAATCGGCCAACATGGCCCCCACCTCAAGATTTTATAAGATTATTAAATTTGATCTTGTTTCTTCTTTCTTAAACATAGTAACCAATGGAAAATGTGTTGATTGTGGATATAAGTATAACCTCCTAGCATGATAACCTTTCATTAAATTCACAAACACTTCACACACTTCTTCTCCTTCTCTTCTTCTTGGGTTCGGCCGAAAGCAACAACAACATCATCACCATCATTCAATCTTCTTCATCCAATTCCTAGCATACACAAAGGTGTTAAAAGGTGCACAAAGGAGCTTGGAGCTTTCGAAAGCTAAAGGACCTTCACCATTTGCTTTTATCCACTTCATTTCTTCCATTGATCATCCCTAGCCTTGAGCTAGTAGTAAGAACATTATACTCTTCATTTTACTTCTTATTTAAGTGGTTAAAAGATGATACATGATGTTAAGGTTGAAGAACACTAAGAATCAAGAGAATGGAACATGAACATAAGCTTAAATCATGAAGAAATCATGTTGTTTATGTGTTATACTTGTTGATTGTTGTTTACTTATGTAAATGATGTAGATCATCATATGATCTTGCTAGATCATGATTAAAAACATAATCTAGCAAGATGAGAGGATGAAAATGTTAGAGATTAATAGATCATCCTCATGAAAGACATGAACTTGAAAGAATATATTGTTTTCTTGTAAAATGATGATTAAAATGAGATGTAAGTCTTGTAGATCTAAAATTCCAAAAATGATTTTTCAAGAAACCAAGTTAAAAATACAAGTTTTACTTTATCTTGGTTCTTAAATAAATAACCCTCATTTTTGGCGGTTAATAAAGTGTAGAAGCACATATGTGACAAGAAAAATCCATGAAGAAACATTTTTAGAAAATATGATTATAAGTTGTAAAGATCTAGATTCTTCAAAAATTATGGTTTTAAAGAATCAACCACACTTTAAAGGGTAACTAGGCTTACTAAACACACTAGTAAGTTACTACAAATTTTTGTAAATTTTCAAGTTCATGAAGTGGTAGTTTATGCTTGATTTTGGCAAAATTGGTAAGTATAAATTGTTTATTGTTGATTGTTGATTGATTGTGTTGATTTACAAAATAAAATGATATGCCTTCAAGGTATGGAAACCTCCATTTTTAGGGGAAACAATGGCAAAATTTTTCTAAAAATCTAACCCTTAGAAAAATATTTTTGAACAAATATTTACAAGTATATTTCAAACCATGGATTTTCACAAAAAAATTGCCATAATTTTTGTTACAAAAATTACAAATATTGGAGGTTGGTTTTTATAAATAAAGGTGACTAAATATGTATTTAGGAAAATATATATTTAGATGTCACCATGTGTGTGATTATTTGTATATCATGTGTATTAGTTATATTATTTTAGGACTTGAAATAATATAACTCGTCAAAATACCAAAAATTAAAATCCAAAATATTACCAAAATTCCAAGGAATAAATATACAAAGAATACCCACATTATTGATGAAACCGAACAAAGGAATATAACTTACAAAATATTCCGGAAAAATTATTCATAAGTATATTTTGGAAACTAATATTTTGGACACCAAGTGAAGGAAAATGTGATTTTCACAATTATTATAAGTTTATATCATAATTTTTACAAGAAGAAAATATATTGTTTTTGGTGAATAAAAATATATTTTCTTGGAATTTATAGAAGATATATTATTTTTGGAAGAAATATATATTTTCTCAAACAAACATTAAATACATTATTTTTTAGAGAAAAATAAGTTTATATATATTTTCCAAGTTAGACTTGAAAATATATGATTTTTGGAACTTATATGGAAATACAAATATTTTTGCCAAAGGTAAATTATAAATAATTTTTCTAAGTAATATTTCTTAAAATATATATTTTGGAAATATATATTAATGTATTCTTACTAAAGATATTATTCCGGAAAAGTTAATACAAAGTTAAGTATAAAATACTTAATAATTACAAGAAAATACGTATTCTCGTACATATAGATACACACCGGAATACGACATCAATTCATGGCAAAAATATACAAGTTTAAGAATACAAATACAAATACACCCATCCTTGGGAAGGATATACATGTATAAATACTTAGAAAGTAACAAGTTAAAACATATTATTTTAACTATTATTCTAAAATTTAATAAATATAATTTAAGTTAAAATATTTATTATTTTAGCAACTAATTATATAACTTGGAATAATATCGAAGACACGAAGAAACATAACTCAAAGACACTAATTAATACTAAGTCAAGGCACGACCTGCTCGTCTAATAGATCATAGCACGTTGTAGGTAGTCGTGTACACCAGAAAAGGCTTTGAGTTACAGGCGGATTGAAGAACGCAAAACTTTGAGTTCATGACCCCCGTTTCTTTTAACTGTTTTCGGTTTATAACTTCGGGGGTGAAGTACATGTTACAAACTGTTTACAAACGTTTATATGTGGTATGGTTAGCTAAGGAAGGGTACTGCTAGATCATGTGAGTGGTGGGTACGCTTAAGACCATTAATCCTCATTGTAGGACCAAGGGACATGAGTGATAGATCTATTTGGGTGTAGCGAGCCCACACCCATATGGACCAGGGTGGCCCATAAGGTGACTATGTCTTATTGCCGGAGACAAATTTGCTAGGTTTGAGCCTTCCTGCATCACGCCACACATATTAATGGCCTTACAAACCATTAATGATCTGTTTTCCTTGTTGCTTTCATACAGGGATTTACAAACATACATACATACTTACTTATAATGATTCCAAGGTTTATTCGAGCTCACACACTAAACACATGAACTCGCTCAACTTTTGTTGATGTTTTCAAACTACATGTATTTCAGGAAACTAAGTATGGATCTGGCGGGCGTTGAAGTTTTCAAGTGTTGTTTGGAATAAAAGATGTCATCCGGTGTCGAATGGTTTGGTGTGTGTATCCTATCCTGGATAGGATGCATATTCCAAAGCCTAGTTTTCATTAGTGTCTTTTGTGAAGTCCTTATGGAACTTAAAACTTGTGGGTGTTGTATTCTGAACGCGAAGTCTGTGTTTTGGGATTTAAAACAATGTAGCATGTAATGTTTTTAAAACTATCTATGGATGACCATCTTGGTTTTATCATATAGTTGTTTGTTATGGTTGAATGCAATGGTATTAAGCAAGTCACACGTAATCACGCTTCCGCAAAAGTCAGGGTGTGACAGTTTGGTATCAGAGCTTCGATTGTAGCGAACTATGGTTCCTTCTCGAGTCTAGACTACAATCATTAGGGCTCTCACGAAAATACTTTTACAACATGTTTTCATTTCATACATGAAACGCCCAGATCCAGGGAACAAACATTTTTACAAAAGGAAAGACAAGAAATACAATGGCAAGGTTTACGTTTGTGGTTTAGTCTGGGAGACTAGGTGGTCTAGTCTGGGAGACTAGATGGTTTAGTCTGGGAGACTAGGTGGTTTAGTATGGGAGACTAGGTGGTTTAGTCTGGGAAACTAAGAAGGATAGAAAGGTTTCATGAGGCATAACAAGGATACATAATTTCATGATACATTGTCTTTGATTGTATGCTAAGTAGTAGTGGTTAATATGTGCGCATATGTTATGATTGTTCTGTTACAGACATTGTGTCTTCATCCGAGAGCGCATTTGTTATGATTCTTCCATACCACAACATAACCATGACAAAATAAAGTAGTCTTTTGATCCTCCCAGATCTTATTACATTTAGTCCCAGAAAGTTTAAAAGTCAGTTCAACATTTTAAGTGACAAAACATGCATCAACAAACACAAGATACGCCATAATTCCCGAAGCCGTACTCAAGTACCTGTAGAACACGTTAAAAATCAAGTATCAACACAAAGGAAGGTGAGTTCACTTATTCGTTTACTAACAAATTTTATTCCAAGGAAAACTTTCTGATTAGGTGTTTATTTGAAAACATCCATGTAGTTTTAGAAAGTGCATTTTACTCCTTTGATAAAATCCATGGGCCTCCCATCGGGTCATTACTCCGACAATTGCAATACTGCCCAGGTTTTGTATATTAAATTATAGCGTCTATTTTCAGACTCGTATGCTAGCTAGACGATACGAACTATATATTAACCATGCGGGGATAATCAAAACTAGACAATAAACAGAATTTAAATTCGTCGTTTGACATTGACTCGGGGCGACCGGTCATGACGGGGTTGTCAACCCGATAGATCTACCAACAATTCATCGCGTGCAATACTTAAATGATTAAACGACATCATGGGCGCAGGGTTCTTTCTCTACAAGAACAATATGATGTCTGCCTCACGTACAATATATATATATATCCTACTAATATGACAATTTAATACACGATGTTGTACGAATCCCCTGAAATCCCCGACGAAATGTAAGCCTATGCTGATACTTACTCTCTTGAGACCAAGCAATATTCGTACCAACTCCACCGTCGTTTTCCCCCCAACCACCGTGCATAATCCCGTTTCTACCCGAAACATATTTATTCTTCCAAACCATTTCATCCCGAAATACATATATAATTTCCCAAAAATCCATATATTTTCAATGAAAATATATAATTTATTACAAAAGGTATGTTTTATTTCAAAAACATTATTAAACCCTTTTATTGGCGTCTTCTACCCCCAAAATATATATAAAGCAGTAAAAAGAGGGGTTTAGTGATACTCACCTTTGGGTGCGTATTTTAATACCGCAATCCCATAAATTGATTATATACGTCCTAATATGGGAACAATTCTAAATCAATATACATTTAATCACAAAAATCCTAAGTTTCTCTGTTTCTTAGAATTATCACATAACTTTGAGATTTTCTCGAGAAGTTGTCATTTTTGATTATGTTGGCATGTTAATATATATATATATATATATATATATATGAGTCCATATATATGTATTTTTATGATTTTGCGACTTGAACGATTTTATTGGTGACCTTTATTGTGTAAATCCGTTAACTCTCCTGTTTATACACAATATATCTACGATTTGCTCGTCGTAATATATATATATATACACATAAATGTTCACATAATTTAACACCGAAACACACGAAACATTACTAACTTAACTATTTTGTCATTTTTAAGGCAAATATACATAAAACATCTCATGTGTACCAAATTTCATGCTCGACAAACAAGTTACACATTTAACGCAATTTTACCGTTTCTACCGCACAAAACGTAAATGCATAGTCTAAATTTCCCATTAATTAACACTTAACATATTATCACATTTACATTTTTAAATCACTTAGCACATTTTATCACATAAGGTTCACCCAAAATTTTACCCATACTAGTGTACTTTGAAAAATGCGTATTTTAGTGATTCGGTAATGTTTTCGGGCGTCGGAAGTCATGTATGACCAACCAAACACCAAGTAAACTCAAAATTAGTTAAAATACTTATTTTTAAACTAAAAATATTAGTTTATTTACTGATCTAAATCATTTTTATAAAATTCACTTGAAAAGCCGATTTTTGACCGTTTTAACGCATAGTTTTGCGTTAAACGTTACTATAATCATACCAACTCGAAACGAATTGATATTTTAACACAATACATGTTATTTACTGATTAAAATAGTGGTTATAATCAGATTAGTGCAGTTTTTGTTTAAGTCACATAAATCATGCGATTTCACGTATTTTACAACTTTTAATGCACCAAGTACAACATGCAAAACAAGTAAACATTGTCACAAGTTTATATATCACTAAACACTTTAAAATAACTTTATTTTTGTGTTTATAATCTGATTAAATGTGATTTTTACTAAATCTTACTCAAAACACCTTTTTGTAATCATAAATCATCATGCATGTTCAAGTAAATGCACCTAATGCATTCATACAACAACATCATCATCTTTTATGTTCTAATCATGTTCAAGAACATATACACATACATAGACACCAAATATTCACGCCTACATACACCTTCAAAAGTTCACTTTCTCATCAAATCCCTTTTTAAATCATGAAACACTTTTAGATCATTATTTTATGACATTTTTTATTCATGCATGTATTCTATCATTCAAGAATTATATTATTCAAAACATAATTACATATACACATATATATACCTACGGCTACACACACTCACACATATTCATCCATTTTTATTTATTCAAAAACCCATATTTTTAGATTCCAAGTTTGTGATTAATTTCAAGAACAAGAGAAACCTTTTAACATTATGAATATCACCAAAAATCAAGAATGTGTTTTAAAATAAATTTTATACCTTCAAGATTCAAGTGGGTTTTTGACATGATTTTGATGTTATGGAGCTTGTTTCACCTTGGAAACACATTTGGATCTTCAAGTTAACTTAGGAACACCTTGGAATTAAGTTGGTTCTTGCAAAAATCATCAATATTTCAAAAATATGGATGTGGTGAGGGGGTGTTTCGGCTGAAATATTGTAGAGAGAGTGAGTTTGTTTGAAATGAACTTTGATATTGAAAATGGTGAAGTTATGGGGGATACAAAAGTACATACTCATCACCACCACCCTCATTATCCAATAGGAGAAGAGAGAAGAGAGAGAATAGGTGGTGCATGGCTGCCATTTGGTCTTTCTCTCTCTACATATACGATTTACACACACATATATATATATATATATATTACACATATATAGGCTAAATACTAGTATTTTACTGGATACCGGGTATTTTATCTAGCGTTTTAATCCTGTTTTAGTGCGTTTTAAATTATTTTTAACACTCTATAAATATAAACTCACCAAAATATTATTGAACAATATTTTGTTTACCTGGACTGGCTAGGTTGTCGGTATTTGGCAGTATGCGCGCTGTGCTGCGCGGTACGCACTTAAAATCGCAAAAATAGGAATTTAAGCATTTTTTATTTATTTTTGTCGTTCTAAAGTAATAAACTCATCAAATTATTATTAAAATGATTATCAGTTGCTTTGACAGGCTGTGTTGACAGTTTTTTGTCGGTACACGCGCTGCATTGCGCGGTACGCGCTTAAATTCGAAAAATAGAGTTTTCTAGCGTTTTAAATTATTTTTCCACACGGATATTATTAAAATAATTATTCTAATAGTAAAAAACTATTTTTAGGATTTTAACACTGATCGGGTGGTCACCGACGTTCGTTTCACATTTTAACTGTTACGCGATAAGTGTTTATTTTATTGTTGCCAACATAATTTTTATCAAAGTTTAAATTTACCAACTCATAAAATTTCACATATAAACATCATAATCAGTCAAATACAGCCTTTTATCTATTCACAATACGTGTTACAATTGTACGGTACGGCCTGAAAAGCCGGGTGTCACAGATATGCTATCAGACGACGATGACGACTTTCAACCGTTCGCGTTGCCTGACTTTGGAGATGATTTACTGACTACTGATGGCATTCCAGACGAGGATCCTTTTGTTATTCCCATTCCAGTCCATGATCATCTTATCATCGGGCATCCCGATGGTGAGCATATCGTGGCACCTATCCTCGCTCCTGTTCCTTTAGTGGTCATCCCTCCTGAGGATTGGCCTTTTGATGGTCTGTTTGATGATGATGATGATCTTTTTATTGATGGTCCTCCTGATGACGCCCATGGTGATGGAGAGCTAGACGAGGACGTTGTTGCTATTCTACTTCTTGAGATTCCTATTATTGAGTTATCATCTGATTCTAGTTTGCACTCTGTCTCAGATTCCTTTGAGTTTGTGATGTCTTCAGCTTTGCAGGCAGTTGGATTACAGCGCTATGCCACTAAATCTGATGATGATACTACGATGTCAGCTGCACCATCTCCTCCACACGACCCAGAGCCTGGTCTTGAGCCATCCTTTGTTCCTGTTAATTAGCCTGATGTTGCACCTGCTGATCCTGAGCCCTTACTTGATCATGACCCTATTTCTTTTGGCATACCTGACATTGCACCCCTCATACCTGACCCAGTTCTTGCACCCGTTGATCCTCCTGTTGTTGAGCCATTCATTCCTCCACCTGTACCCGCACCCGCTGATGTTGCTCTTTTCATCCTGGGGAGTCTGATGCCCATCGTGTTGATTTACCTATCGTTTTCCTTCAGGATATACCCGTACCCCGTCCAGGGGAAGGCACTTCAGGCCAACAGCCTAGTCATGACCCCTATGTTTCAGTAGCTTTTCCTCGGATCCCTCAGGCCGCACTATTTTCACCCTTCACTTCTTTACCGCTTGATGAGCCATTCCGATGGTTCCCACCATACTCTATGCCGATTTCAGACCCCTACCATCCCTCGCATTATGTTAGCTATACACAGGATGAGATACTCTATTCGCTTCAGCTTCGATTTGAAGTTATGAGTCGCAGAGCCTTGGAGCTTGAGTCAACACCGCGTCCTTTACCGTGTCCTTGTCAGCCTGCTTCCGTTCCCCCTCGTTCATCACCGCCTCCTTTCGCACGTCCACCCGCTCCTCTTACTCCTTTTCCAGAGTTTGATGCTCGATTTCTTACGGTCGAGCAGCAGATCCGTTACTTGCTTCGTCATGTGCACAAGCTCGAGGAGGAGCTCGCACATGTTCTCAGTTTGATTTTCCTCCCTCCTCCTCCTCCGCCATCAGTACAGTGGGTTTTTGGTCTTATGCAGATGCATTACCTTTGGTGAGAGCACCACTTTTGAGCTGAGCTTGTGAAGCCTTTTGGAGACCACCTTTTGATCGTAAGACTTTTATAGATTGGTAGACTTGTTGGACAAGGGCAGTGTGACCCTGTGTTCCCTTTTGATATGATACACTTTGTAAAACATGTAACAAATCGTCATGTTCTCATAAAACATATTCCCATTTACTTGTTTATGTTATGATTGTGTTGTTGCTTGATTGTTTAATATGATGATTTATTATGTGTATGTACATACGACCTCTAGACAACTATATACATTTCCTGAACAAATAAGACCTGACCCATACAATCTTCTTAAAAGATGCCTCCTCAAGAGATCATTCGGCTGACCGAGGCAGAATTACGAGCGCACATCTCACAGGCCATAGCCCGGCACGAGGTTCTTCGCTACAAACACATCGGAAGTACCTCAGGGAATAACTCACCTAACGGTAATGTTTAAGTCACCTAAGACACATTACAATACGTTTGGAAAATTCCAAGTGTTCTTTGCTAATGCTTTCCGTGATAACGTTGCTTGGGTACAGGTTGTGTCACACCCCGACCACGTAAAACAACAAAACGTGGCGGAAAACGTCGGGGAGTGTTGTAACAGAATCATTGTTTCATAACACATGGAAATTGAAATATTGTTTTATTGAATAAAATAGTTACAATGTCTTGACAATCAAAGAAACATAACATAATTAACTAGTCTTGCATCTTTTATTGTCGCTAAGGCCCAAGTCCGCCTAAGTGTATCTTGATCAATCCTATGCTTCATTTCCTGAAACACATGTGAAAATAGGTACGTCAGCTTAAAAATGCCGGCGAGTACATAGGTTTTATAGGAGTGTCGAAATCATGGCTAGTTTGGATGTTGCAATACTTTATTAAAAACCTTGTTTTGAAAAGAGTATAATATTGCAACTTAATTAACCAACTCAAATCAAGCGGGTTATGGTTTATAAGACTTCGTAGCCATGACTCTTAACCCAAAAACATTTGTTTTAGTAAAGAAAATCGTAAAACATCTCGTAATAAATCGTTAATAAAACTCGTATAGTTTATATCATTTTGAAAAACCTCGTTTGTGTGACATCGTTTAGAAATCGTTTACCCAAGTGAACTAAATAACGCCACGGTATGTAATACGATGAAAACACTTATATATAGGAAATACCAGCGGCGTATCCACCATGCTTTCATCACATTACACCCGTCCCGTTATCTAAACACTTAACCAAAAACCAATCGTATATCGCTTTGAAGCCAATCGTTTACCCAAATCGTTTAAGTCGTTTTAGGTCATGAAACTACTTATATGGTCGTCTCGCTAATAACATTCAAACCTTCTTGACTCGCTTACCTCGCTCTCGCATTAATAAATCCTTACCAAAGGGTAAATTAACAATTACAGATTCAGTCGCTACCCACAACACCCACACATAACCACGGGTGCAGTAAGATAACATGATTTGTCAGATCCTATGGTACCATAACCTAATACTGGTCGGCTTGATCATTGCTAATGAATGTCATTTGTTATGTAACTACAACCAACAAGTTTGTTCACTTTATTGAAATCGTTATTAGTTTTGTACAAATCGTCTTAATCGTTTTTGAAACCATTGTTATAACATCGAAAACATTTAGCACATATGAGTCACCCCAAAACAATTGAAAACAGTAAAATAGGGGAACTATGTACTCACCTGAGAATGCTTAGAGGTCTTGAACAACAACCAAGCAAAGCTAGAGGGAGCACAGAATCAATCTGTAATCTAACAACTATATAAATAAACCGGGCCTAAGTCGGAAGATCGGATAGGATGAGGTTTGGTAAACCAAACGAGTATTGGAACTCATATGACATGGTTTAACAAAGCCTACATTCTAAATCGGAACCTAACCTAAGTGCTTACGACCCATTACGACCCGTTTAGGTAGCTTATGCTACTTTAACGCGTCGTTCGCGTGAAACGCGTTCGGACCGCCTAACTAGTCCTATGATAAGTAAAATATGCCTTAACATGTCTAATATTGTTGTCAAATCAGTTTAGATATCAAAATTTATGTTACATATGCTTAATTACCAATTATACATGAAAAGGGTATTTTGGTAATTTACCTAAGGCATATAAACTACCTATCATACAACTACTTAAACGAAGCGACCATAAGGTATAACCTCGAAAGGTTATTCCCTATATACTATGGTCACCCAATGTGTTTGGTCGGATCCTAATGATCGACCAAGTGGGTCGGGTTCGAAGGTATAAGCGATTTATCAGATCGCTTACCCTTACGACCCTAGACAACGTGGTAATCAGTAGGCATAGTCACAAGGGACTATAACCATCGTGATTACAATCACGTTGCGAAGTTCTAACGAACTTCGCATTGACCATAAACTGGTCAATGCAGAAAGTCAAACAAAGTTTGACTTTCGGACTCGAAAAGCATTAAAGAACGAATGAACACTTACAAAGGGTCCCCGAATGCTAATCTAGATCAAAATAGCTCAGGTATGAAACAAAGGTTTCAACTTAGAGCTCAATTGATCAGATTCTAGTGAGGAAAAGTGAAGGGTGGAGGTGGGTATTTATAGTTTTTGGTTCACCGTTAGGATCATTTCTTGGAGAAGAGGGAATAATCACATCCCTACACTTGTTGGAATGTTGTGGTTACTGATTTTGCTCACCATAGGAGATTAACATGTGGCACTTGACCTTTGGAGGGTGTTAGGGGTTGTTAACTTGTGTTTAAAATGGATTTTTCTGATCAGAAGGGGCCTAGTGTGACGCTAGGGGGGCTAGGTGTCACGCTAGGGGTCCCCTGATCAGCAAACACTTTCAAGTGTTCCCCTTTCAGTCCCCGTTGCGTATTAAGGCCATTTCCGACATGTTTAAGGCTCGTTAAATCATTTTCAAGGCTCCACAAGGATGCCTAAACATTGTGGGCATGAAACATGCTCAAAAATATGCCGGGTGTTGGCTCGTTTGGTCATACGAACGCGATGTTCGTTTAATTACGACGGTATGCGCATAAGCGCGAGAAATGATCTAAATTGCGTGACGAATGGATTTTTTCTTATGCCAAACACTAAAATAACATATTTTAGTGCTTACATAAATTTTTGGATGTCCGGATGTATTCAGAACATGAGACATGCGCGAAAATGCAAACTTGTGCACTTTTTGACGCTTTTAGTCCCTGAATGACCCAAAAGTTTATTTTAGCACACCGAACCCCTCAAAGCCTATTTCTAAGCTATGTAAAGGATATTTATGGTATTTTTAACTTATGGTCATGTTCCAAAATGTCTGTTACAGTTCAAATTGGCATACTTTCGCAGTTTTTCAAATTTAGTCCCTGTAAGCGAATTAACTTGATTTCGGCATACCAAACTGTCCAAAACTTATTTCTAAGTTATGTAAAGGTTATTTAAGGTATGTTAAGCCTATTTCACTATTCCGTAGTGTTTGTTGCATTAAACTGGTTATATTTACGCATCAGATCGCGTATAACCTTCCAGAAAGCGATTTAGAGCTTGAAATCGAACAAGAATCGATATGTGCAAATGATACACGTATTTATACAAATCCCAAGTATGAAATACAATATTTCATTGATTTGGTATTTGTTCGATGGCCGTGGAGGCACAGGTGTTACAGTCTCCCCTACTTCAGGAATTTCGTCCCGAAATTTAATTAGAGGAAACTTGTGTGAGTTCAAAACATGAAGTTGAAAGACAAAACAACACTGGTTAGGGTTCTGAACTTCTAGTAACTTTAAATAACATTATGCTTTCAATGCAAGAGGGACACTTTTATACAAGTATATGAAGCGCCATTGGTGCGTCCACCGTACCTCCATTACATTGTTCACGTTCGTTATTTGTCGTCACTATCGGTTCTTACACATGATAAATCTTACTGTGGTTTCCGTGCACTGAATTTTTATAATTATGTACGCGTCCATAATTACGCAATTCTTTGCATAGTTGACACAGTGTATTCAATAATGTGTAGGGGAAAACCATATGAATGAACCTGTGATGAGTGTGACTGGACCACCATAGGGTCCTTTCAGCTGTATCATCACATGCCATTCTTAACCAGATCTTGAATCAATCTTTAACTAGACCACTCAAGGGTCTCTCTTCGAATCATGGAGTGGTACTATATAACCCAAGGGTCTTAACTACCACATTGAAGCCCATAAGGATTTAAGGTAGTACCTTTTGAATATCCTACTATGAATCCCTCATATGAAGATATGAAAGATTCTATGAGGATTTGAAAATCGGATCACACAAAAACATAGAGGAGAACACATAAACACATATCACATAATCGCATAATCGCATACTCGCATAATTGTTTAATTTGACCTTTAAATTTGTTATCTTTTGACACGGGTATTTAAAGCATACTAGGAATCAAATCCTTAATTGCAGCAATTTGGATGGATCAACATGAATACCCTGCTTGTTGACTACATGACCCCAAAACTGAACTTCTTTAAGCCAAAATTTCCTCTTGGAGGATTTAGCGAAAAGTTTGTTCCTTCTTTACGGGTTCCAATGTTAACGAAGGTGTTGATCGTGATCGGCTCGGGACATGAATAGATCAAGATGTCATCAATAACAACAATGACGAACTGATCCAAATATGGCTTGCAGACTCTATTTATTAAGTCCATGAAGATGGCTGGAGCATTTGTCAACCCAAAAGGCATGACTGTAAACTCGTAATGGCCATACTTCGTGCAGAAAGCCGTTTTGGGAATATCTTCTTCGAGAATACGAAGTTGATGATACCCAGAACGCAAATCGATCTTGGAAAAGCATGAAGTACCCTGCAGATGATCGGAGAGATCATTGATTTAAGGTAGGGGATATCGATTCTTGATGGTAAGCTTATCAAGCTTACGATAATCGATACACATTCGAAAAGATCCATCTTTCTTTTTCACAAAGAGGGCAAGAGTTTCCCCAAGGTGAAAAGTTTGGACGGATGAATCCTTTATCATACAACTCTTGAAGCTGTTTCGATAATTCTTGCATCTCAGACGGTGCAAGATGATAAGGTGTTTTCGCAATTGGGTTGGCATTGGGTACAAGATCATAATGAAACTTGACTTGACGAACTGGAGGCAAACCAGGCAGTTCATCACGAAACACCTCTTGATAATCCCGAACAATCGGAATATCCTGAATACTCTTGCTCTTGCCTTTCTCCTCGGTGACATGTGTTAAAAAGCAACATATCCTTTTCGTAAATAACTTTGGGCTTTTGATTTAAAAGAAACAAGCGTTTGAGGTTCTTAGGGAGATCACAAGTGATCATAAAAATGACAGAACCACACGAGTAGTTTGTCTTTGTGCTGACATCATAAGGTTGGATCAAACATTCATACAATTGCATTAGTTAAAAAAAATAAAAACCACAAATTTTTATTTATATAACAACCGCATTGTCTTTAAATGTTACAAGATAACAACCAGAGAAATTTCAAAAATACTAATTGTTCACTCCTTCATCATTGATTGCCTCATTGATGTTAAACACTCGACCACGTGCTGGATTCACATTGACGTTGACGTTCGCATTCGGGTTTGCGTTAGCATTTGCATTCACCAGTCTCGGACAGTTGTGGCGGAAGTGACCCATCTCTCCGCAGTTGAAACATGAACCCAGTGGGAATCTCGCAGCATTCCCTTGAACCGGAGCTTGAACCTGAGCAGCCTGATTTTGTCCCAGCCGACAAACATTGGCCAAATGCCCAAGTCTACCACACGTTGTGCATTTCTTGCAATCTTGTTGTGCAACGTGATGACCATTGCAACGGGCACAATGTGGTGCGGTACCAGCATATGCCTTCTTTGCAGGTGGCTGAGCCGGTGGGTTCTGCAAGTTCTGAGCAGTCTGTGATGTAACAGCAAAATTTTTGGCACCCTTCCGCTTCTTCGATTTTTTCGAAGTCTCTCCTTCCTCACCCTTTTTCTTGTCCTTTCCAGAATCAGTCGCCTTCTTTTTATCACCCTTGCGGGTGAGTTTACCCTTCCTGACTTGAGACTCAGTCAGGGTAGCAGACAACTCGATTGCTTGACGAAGGGTAGTAGGATTAACACCGATCAAAATATCCAGAATAGAATCGGGTAAACCATCGATATACCTCTCGATTGCTTTCTCCAAAGGGGTAACCATGGTGGGACACAATAGACTGAGTTCTTCAAAACGATCCGTGTACGGACGGTGTTCAGCCCCATCTTACTTTAAGTCATCAAACTCTCGTTCCAAAACTTGAATCTCGTGACGGGGACAAAACTCCTTCATCATGAGAGCCCGAAGCTCTGCCCATGTTTGTGCCAACGCCACTTCGGCACCCCTATCGCGCATAACACCATTCCACCAAGTAAGCGCTCGCTTTTGAAACACACTCGAAGCAAATTCAACCTTACGCGCATCCTGACACTGCACATGCCTGAATGTGCTCTCGATACTCTCAAACCACTGTAGGAGTGCAGTTGCTCCTTGTGACCCAGAAAACTTAAGCGGCTTTGCAGAATTGAAATCCTTGAATTTACACTGTGCGTTATTGTTGTTGTTTGTGACAACTCGAGTTTCCGACTTTCACTTTCGCATTAAGTGCACGTTGACTTTGACTGTGTAGTTGTTTGACTTGTTTAACTTGTAACTGTACACGTTATTTTTTAATGAACGCATTGTGGTTGCATGATTTTGTGTTTGGCTGTATAACATGAAACCTGTTGAAAACTTAAACTGTTAACACATAAAAGGACTCGACGAAACAGACAGGACCCGACGAAACAGACTGTTTCGTCATAAGCATCCCGACGAAACAGAAGTCTGTTTCGCCAAGCCCAGTTTCGCAAAGCCCATTAAGGGCCCAGAACGGTAATTCGTGTATATTAACGTAAACCGACTTCCTGTTTCACACTTTTAACAAAAATCGAAACCCTAGAACTCTCCACTCTGTGAAGGCGATAACCATCTTCAACCATCATCTTTCTCTCTCGAATCCTCCCTTGTTCATCCCGGATATCTCGGTTAGTGCGTGCTCGTCTAATCGGTTTCTTTGTCCTTTGATTTCTTTATACATGTTGTGTATATGCTTGATTTCTGGATTATAGGAGTATATGTGTATGATGAATACTTAGGGTTTCATGAACCTCTCAATGATTATGCATGTTAGCGGGTATGCATAGAGTATGGATTTTATGAGTGTTGTTTTGTGATGATTACATGATTTTAATGATGATGATGATGATATGATCCCTGTTTCATTGATGTTTCGGTTGTGATGCGTAGATTAATGGTTAGTAACATAAGACTCATTATATTGAGCGAGGATTTGAATGATTTCTGTAAACTGTTGTATCGGCGATTTGGGTTCATGTACGTAACTGATTCTCGACGAAACTGAATTGGGTCACGAAATGGATTGTGCGGCGAAACAGAATTTGTGTTTCGCCAAAGGGTTAACGACGAAACAGGGGTGTTTCGCCAAGATTGTAGTCGACGAAACAGAAGTGTTTCGTTAAAAGGTTTCACGGCGAAACAGGGGTGTTTTGCCGACTGGGTAAACTGTTTGGTAAATTGATTCTGTTAAGACTTAACTGAACTAACTAACTGCTGTTAGATGTTATGCCTGGCTTGTATGATCTTAAATATGTGCAATGTGCTACTTGGTGATTTTTGATGCGTTGTCCACTATGGTTATACTTACGTGCCAACTCCGTTAATACAAACTGATTTAATATACGTGCATACTTTAGGACGTGATTGACTTACTTTGAGCACATACTTAGCATACCGAGCAAAACAAGGTGAGTTCACACTTCTACAAAGGCATGGGATTCCCGGGGTTGGGAATGGGTTGATTGATTGATTATTTAAGCTTAAGAGTTATCGGAATTACATACCATAGGCCTCGAAAGAGGAAGGTCAATGGTAGATACTACTAGACTAGTGATACACATACTTCTCTTCGCACACATGCCGGGATCGGCCGCGATACTAGAACAATCTTCGCAAACATGCCTGGAATGGCCGCGAACTATACTTTAATCTTCGCAAACATGCCTGGAGGGCCGCGATACAAATATACCTAGTCTAGTAAACATGGGAAACCCCCACTAAACTTCGCAAACATGCCTAGAGGGCCGCGATGATATTACATACGATACATGACTACTAAACGAACTTACGATTTACAATACGAAAACTATAACTGATTAACCTACTGTGAACTCGCTCAACTAGTTGTTGACTCTCTGTTACATGCCTTGCAGGACCTTAGGTACTTTTGGAGCTTGCACGGGAGGCACGGTCGTTGTGGACATGGATCGTGAAATGTGTTGTTAAACATTATGACATTTTGTACTTAAACTTATGTTGGGTTTTACTTTAAATGCTTCCGCTACACACTTGTTTATATTTGGTTTTGGAAATACCTATCGTATTGACGAATGACTTTTACTATATACTTATGTTCAATATGATTGGTGGCTTGATCCTGGTCATGTCACGCCTCCAAGCGGTGGTACTCCGCGTGTGGATTTTGGGGGTGTGACAGATTGGTATCAGAGCCATTGGTTATAGAGAACTCGGTTTTAATAAGGGGAAATTTTTTTTTTTATTAAAACCAGACTATAACCAGAACAGTGCTCAACGACGCCTCGCTCCACGTGCAAGACTCAACATCCTAGGTAATATGGTACATGTTTTATTACCTACTTGCTAGAATTGCATAGAACTTTGCTCAGGGTATGCTTAGATAAACGTAACACTATTGCATGAGAACACTTGTGTGCTTACTCTCTTCTGTTATCGCACTACTCGCGAACCTCTCTTACTTATGTCATTTTTGCTATGAAGATCATGTCTGGACGTATCAACATGACACAAGCCCAGTTGACGGCTCTCATTAACGAACAAGTTGCTGCGGCAGTTGCAGCCGCACAAGCAGGAGGTCAACCACCTGTTTGCACCTTCAAAACTTTCATGGACTGTCGTCCTACTACTTTTAGTGGCACGGAAGGAGCGGTTGGACTCCTCCATTGGTTTGAAAAGCTCGAGTCCGTATTTGAAATGTGTGAATGCCCTGAGGCTCGCAGGGTGAAGTACGCCACTGGTACTCTAGAAGGCATTGCGCTGACTTGGTGGAATGCGCAAGTTCAGATGTTAGGGTTGGCTGTTGCTAACGCCACACCTTGGAACGGTTTCAAGGAATTGATCAAAGAAGAATACTGTAGCCGTGATGACATTCATAAGCTGGAGGTAGAGTTTTACCACTTGAAAATGACGGGGTCAGAAATTGAAGCGTACACCAGAAGATCGAATGAGTTGGCTATTCTGTGTCCTACTATGGTGGACCCTCCCATTAAGCGTATCGAACTGTATCTCAATGGTCTGGTGCCGGAAATTCAAAGCCACGTAACCTCAGCGAATCTTGGCACTATTCAACAGATCGTCAAGCTAGCTCATCGCCTCACCGATCAGGCAGTGGAACAGAACAGGCTGCCTAAACGTATCAGCGTTACTACCGCTACCACTCCAGCTACTCCTGCTAATCCCAATGACAACAAGCGGAAATGGGAAGGGGATTCCAGCAGGGGTTCAGCTACTGTACAGTCTCAAGCACAACAGCAGCGCAAGACTAGTGATTACCAGAGCCTGAGTCAGCAATCGTCTGATGGTCAGGGGCAGAGTGGATATCGGGGAACTCATCCACTGTGTAACAGGTGCAACAAACACCACAGTGGTTAGTGTCGTAAAGGCCCCTGTCAGAGATGTCTAAGGGTAGGTCATGAAGCTAAAGATTGCAGGAGCTCAAGGCCTGCGAATCAGAACCAGCAACAACAACCACCCGTTCCACGAAACCAGTCACAGCAACAACAGCAAGGAAATAAGACATGCTTTCAGTGTGGGGCTGAAGGTCATTTCAAGCGGAACTGCCCCCAGTTAAACCAGAATCAGAACAACAACAACAATAATCAGGGCAGTGGGAACAACAATGGGGGAAACAACAACAACAATGGTGCAAAGGGTCGTGTATTTGTGATTGGTCAGAGTGATGCAAGGAACGATCCTCATGTGGTTATGGGTAAGTTTCTTCTCGACGACTTTTATGTTACTGTATTATTTGATTCGGGTGCGGATACCAGTTATATGTCTCTGAAAGTTAGTCAAATGCTTAAACGTGCACCAACACTGTTGAACACCAAACATGTTGTAGAGTTAGCTAACGGTAAAAGTCTAGAAGCCACACACATAGTTCAGGGTTGTAATCTTATCCTCGCTGGTCAGACTTTCTCTATCGATCTCATTCCTATAACTCTGAGTAGTTTTGATGTCGTCATTGGTATGGATTGGTTATCCCAACAACAAGCAGAGATCCTATGCAAGGAGAAGATCATTCGTATTCCCCGTGCTGGAAAAGAACCTCTCGAAGTTCAAGGCGACAAGAGTGGTGTCGTGAGTGGCATCATCTCCTTCTTGAAGGCTCAGAAGTGTCTGCGAAAGGGCCACATAGCTATTTTAGCACTCGTTACTGATACATCGATGAAAGAGAAGAAGTTAGAGGATATTCCTGTAGTACGCAATTTTCCTCAAGTGTTTCCTGAAGAGTTACCTGGGTTACCGCCCCATCGCCAGGTCGAATTTCAGATCGAGCTAGCTCCAGGAGCAGCACCTATAGCTCGAGCGCCTTACCGCTTAGCTCCAACTGAACTGGAAGAACTGTCTAAGCAATTGCAAGAACTCTTGGAAAAGGGTTTCATACGTCCTAGCTCTTCGCCCTGGGGAGCTCCAGTGTTATTTGTGAAGAAGAAAGACGGTACCTTTCGTATGTGCATAGATTACCGCGAACTGAACAAGGTGACGGTGAAGAATCGCTATCCACTTCCACGCATCGACGACTTATTCGACCAGTTGCAAGGGTCGAGCTATTACTCGAAGATTGACCTGAGGTCAGGTTACCATCAATTGAGAGTCCGGGATGAGGACGTCTCCAAAACAACATTCAGAACTCGCTACGGCCATTACGAGTTTTTGGTTATGCCATTCGGGCTAACGAACGCGCCTGGGGTTTTCATGGATCTTATGAACAGGGTGTGCAAACCTTATCTTGACAAGTTTGTTATTGTTTTCATTGATGACATCCTGATCTATTCGAAGAATCGGGAGGAACATGAGCAGCATTTACGACTTATTCTGGAACTCCTTCGAACGGAACAGTTGTACGCTAAGTTTTCGAAATGCGACTTCTGGCTTCGTGAAGTCCACTTCTTAGGCCACGTGGTAAACATGGATGGGATTCATGTCGATCCATCCAAGGTAGATTCGATCAAGAACTGGCCTGCACCTAGTACACCGACAGAAATACGCCAATTCTTGGGTTTGGCGGGTTATTACAGACGGTTTATCAAAGACTTCTCAAAGATTGCACAGCCGCTTACATTACTGACACAGAAAGGTGTTGCTTACCGTTGGAGTGATACACAGGATACAACGTTTCAGCACTTAAAGGATAGACTTTGTAGCGCACCTATCCTCTCATTGCCTGAAGGCACGGACGATTTTGTAGTCTACTGCGACGCATCTATCCAAGGTCTTGGATGTGTGTTGATGCAGCGGGATAAAGTCATTGCTTATGCTTCACGTCAACTTAAGATTCACGAACGGAATTACACTACACACGATTTAGAACTTGGAGCTGTTGTCTTTGCACTCAAGATATGGAGACATTATCTGTATGGCACCAAGTGCACCATCTACACCGATCACAGGAGTCTTGAGCATATCTTCAAGCAGAAAGAATCGAACATGCGACAACGTCGATGGGTCGAGTTACTGAACGATTATGAATGTGCTATAAAGTACCATCCGGGCAAAGCCAATGTGGTGGCCGACGCCCTCAGTCGAAAGGATACTACACCTAGACGTGTACGAGCATTGCAACTCACTATTCAGTCTAGCCTTCCTTCTCAGATACGAGATGCTCAGGTAGAAGCATTGAAACCAGAAAACGTCAGGGCTGAAGCCCTACGCGGCTCAAGGCAAAGGTTAGAACAAAAGGCAGACGGCGCCTACTATGTAACAGGACGCATCTGGGTCCCACACTATGGCAACCTACGCGAGCTTGTAATGGATGAAGCTCATAAGTCTCGCTACTCAGTACATCCTGGTTCGGATAAAATGTACCACGACCTCAGAACTACATATTGGTGGCCTAGCATGAAGGCCCACATAGCAGCTTACGTTAGCAAGTGTTTGACTTGTGCGAGAGTCAAAGCGGAATATCAGAAACCATCAGGCCCACTCCAACAGCCTGAGATACCACAATGGAAATGGGAACAAATTTCCATGGATTTTGTTACTGGCCTACCTAGATCTCAGCGCGGGAATGATACAATTTGGGTGATCGTGGATCGACTCACAAAGTCTGCTCACTTCTTGGCTATCAAGGAAACGGATAAGTTCTCCACTCTAGCAGACGTATACCTTAAAGAAGTTGTCTCGAGGCATGGAGTGCCCACATCTATTATCTCTGATCGTGACGCACGTTTTACTTCAGAACTGTGGCAAGCAATGCACAAATCTTTTGGCTCTCGTTTAGACATGAGCACAGCTTATCATCCTCAGACGGATGGGCAGTCTGAGCGCACTATTCAAACTCTAGAAGACATGCTTCGGGCGTGCGTAATTGACTTTGGCAAGGGCTGGGAAAAGCATCTGCCACTTGTGGAATTTTCGTACAACAACAGCTACCACACCAGCATTAAAGCTGCTCCGTTTGAGGCATTGTACGAGCGTAAATGCCGATCACCTCTTTGTTGGGCAGAGGTGGGTGACAGTCAGATCACAGGTCCAGAAATGGTAGTTGATACTACTGAGAAGATTGCTCAGATACGACAACGCATGGCGGCAGCTCGTGACCGTCAGAAAGTATACGCCGATAAAGACAGGAAATTACTCGAGTTCCAGGTTGGGGATCGAGCACTACTCAAAGTTTCACCCTGGAAGGGTGTTGTTCGTTTTGGCAAACGAGGCAAGCTCAATCCACGATACGTTGGACCATTTGAAGTCATAGAAAAGATAGGCAAAGTGGCCTACAGACTGAATTTACCAGCTGAACTCAGTGCAGTTCACAACGTCTTTCATGTGTCGAATCTGAAGAAGTGGCAGTCAGATGAGACCTTCATAGTTCCTTTGAAGGAGCTCACTATCGACGAACGGTTGCATTTCGTCGAAGAACCAGTTGAAATCACGGACCGGGATGTTAAGGTCCTCAAGAACACTAGAATACCTCTTGTTCGAGTTCGTTGGAACTCCCGTCGTGGCCCAGAGTTCACCTGGGAACGCGAAGACCAAATGGAACTCAAATATCCCCAGTTGTTCGAAAACAATGCAACTACTACTGAGGCTGAAGCTACTACAGAATTTCGGGAAGAAATTCCAAATCAACGGGGGGATGATGTGACACCCCAGGAGAACCAGTAAACGATAACTTACTTAGCTTCCTCAGTAACCGCATGCTAAATTTCGGGACGAAATTTCTTTCAAGTTGGGGATAATGTGACAACTCGAGTTTCCGACTTTCACTTTCGCATTAAGTGCACGTTGACTTTGACTGTGTAGTTGTTTGACTTGTTTAACTTGTAACTGTACACGTTATTTTTTAATGAACGCATTGTGGTTGCATGATTTTGTGTTTGGCTGTATAACATGAAACCTGTTGAAAACTTAAACTGTTAACACATAAAAGGACTCGACGAAACAGACAGGACCCGACGAAACAGACTGTTTCGTCATAAGCATCCCGACGAAACAGAAGTCTGTTTCGCCAAGCCCAGTTTCGCAAAGCCCATTAAGGGCCCAGAACGGTAATTCGTGTATATTAACGTAAACCGACTTCCTGTTTCACACTTTTAACAAAAATCGAAACCCTAGAACTCTCCACTCTGTGAAGGCGATAACCATCTTCAACCATCATCTTTCTCTCTCGAATCCTCCCTTGTTCATCCCGGATATCTCGGTTAGTGCGTGCTCGTCTAATCGGTTTCTTTGTCCTTTGATTTCTTTATACATGTTGTGTATATGCTTGATTTCTGGATTATAGGAGTATATGTGTATGATGAATACTTAGGGTTTCATGAACCTCTCAATGATTATGCATGTTAGCGGGTATGCATAGAGTATGGATTTTATGAGTGTTGTTTTGTGATGATTACATGATTTTAATGATGATGATAATGATATGATCCCTGTTTCATTGATGTTTCGGTTGTGATGCATAGATTAATGGTTATTAACATAAGACTCATTATATTGAGCGAGGATTTGAATGATTTCTGTAAACTGTTGTATCGGCGATTTGGGTTCATGTACGTAACTGATTCTCGACGAAACTGAATTGGGTCACGAAATGGATTGTGCGGCGAAACAGAATTTGTGTTTCGCCAAAGGGTTAACGACGAAACAGGGGTGTTTCGCCAAGATTGTAGTCGACGAAACAAAAGTGTTTCGTCAAAGGGTTTCACGGCGAAACAGGGGTGTTTTGCCGACTGGGTAAACTGTTTGGTAAATTGATTCTGTTAAGACTTAACTGAACTAACTAACTGCTGTTAGATGTTATGCCTGGCTTGTATGATCTTAAATATGTGCAATGTGCTACTTGGTGATTTTTGATGCGTTGTCCACTATGGTTATACTTACGTGCCAACTCCGTTAATACAAACTGATTTAATATACGTGCATACTTTAGGACGTGATTGACTTACTTTGAGCACATACTTAGCATACCGAGCAAAACAAGGTGAGTTCACACTTCTACAAAGGCATGGGATTCCCGGGGTTGGGAATGGGTTGATTGATTGATTATTTAAGCTTAAGAGTTATCGGAATTACATACCATAGGCCTCGAAAGAGGAAGGTCAATGGTAGATACTACTAGACTAGTGATACACATACTTCTCTTCGCACACATGCCGGGATCGGCCGCGATACTAGAACAATCTTCGCAAACATGCCTGGAATGGCCGCGAACTATACTTTAATCTTCGCAAACATGCCTAGAATGGCCGCGAACTATACTTTAATCTTCTCAAACATGCCTGG
The DNA here is from genome assembly GCA_030545235.1 of Helianthus tuberosus. Classification (NCBI taxonomy): domain Eukaryota; kingdom Viridiplantae; phylum Streptophyta; class Magnoliopsida; order Asterales; family Asteraceae; genus Helianthus; species Helianthus tuberosus. The sequence continues at coordinate 106,911,235 of CM060354.1, read as the reverse complement.
AGGGCCGCGATACAAATATACCTAGTCTAGTAAACATGGGAAACCCCCACTAAACTTCGCAAACATGCCTAGAGGGCCGCGATGATATTACATACGATACATGACTACTAAACGAACTTACGATTTACAATACGAAAACTATAACTGATTAACCTACTGTGAACTCGCTCAACTAGTTGTTGACTCTCTGTTACATGCCTTGCAGGACCTTAGGTACTTTTGGAGCTTGCACGGGAGGCACGGTCGTTGTGGACATGGATCGTGAAATGTGTTGTTAAACATTATGACATTTTGTACTTAAACTTATGTTGGGTTTTACTTTAAATGCTTCCGCTACACACTTGTTTATATTTGGTTTTGGAAATACCTATCGTATTGACGAATGACTTTTACTATATACTTATGTTCAATATGATTGGTGGCTTGATCCTGGTCATGTCACGCCTCCAAGCGGTGGTACTCCGCGTGTGGATTTTGGGGGTGTGACAGTGTTATTATTGACGTTGTTGTATATCTCGTGGACTTGGGTTACAACCCCGGGAAGCACAGCAGCCACCTGCTGAGAGATCAGGGCTGCGAGTTCTTCAATAGTAAAAGTCCGAGCATCAATTTGAGCATCACGTCGAGGAGGCATTGTCTGACAAGGAAACAAGGGAGTCGAGTGAGGTTTGAAAGTTAGGAAAAACAAAAGAGGTATCGACAAAACATGAGGAAGGCGATCATTTGTTTGTTACCTAAGGTAAACAAATGAGACGGTGATTAATCAAAGTAAACGGGTCATATTAATGTATCACTGAAGACATGCTCGCCTATAAGTGAACACTCACCCCAAGAGTTCCCAGGTAAGAGTGACTGGTCCGATACTGCGGATTGGTACGAACACTCTAGCCTTAGACAGAAAACTCAGGGTACAGGCATTCACCCTTCCAGTTTGCACATGTTCACATTATTTAGACCCAAACTTTGACGAGATTTTGAAAACTCAAAGGGTTCAAAACCTTACAACAGAGGGTTCAAAACCTAGTAATCAATCATCCTAGAACAGATGATTAGTTTTCAAAGCGGATTCGAAAATTGTGTTCTGGTTGTGGTTATCACCTAAGCATAGGTGACGGTATTGTTTTATGTCTAAACGCAAGTAAACTCGCGTTAGGGTCCTAGAAAGGTTATAGACTAGGTCAAAGCATTACTAATAACCTAATTCCCTATAACCATTGGCTCTGATACCAACTTTTCTGTCACACCCCGACCACGTAAAACAACAAAACGTGGCGGAAAACGTCGGGGAGTGTTGTAACAGAATCATTGTTTCATAACACATGGAAATTGAAATATTGTTTTATTGAATAAAATAGTTACAATGTCTTGACAATCAAAGAAACATAACATAATTAACTAGTCTTGCATCTTTTATTGTCGCTAAGGCCCAAGTCCGCCTAAGTGTATCTTGATCAATCCTATGCTTCATTTCCTGAAACACATGTGAAAATAGGTACGTCAGCATAAAAATGCCGGCGAGTACATAGGTTTTATAGGAGTGTCGAAATCATGGCTAGTTTGGATGTTGCAATACTTTATTAAAAACCTTGTTTTGAAAAGAGTATAATATTGCAACTTAATTAACCAACTCAAATCAAGCGGGTTATGGTTTATAAGACTTCGTAGCCATGACTCTTAACCCAAAAACATTTGTTTTAGTAAAGCAAATCGTAAAACATCTCGTAATAAATCGTTAATAAAACTCGTATAGTTTATATCATTTTGAAAAACCTCGTTTGTGTGACATCGTTTAGAAATCGTTTACCCAAGTGAACTAAATAACGCCATGGTATGTAATACGATGAAAACACTTATATATAGGAAATACCAGCGGCGTATCCACCATGCTTTCATCACATTACACCCGTCCCGTTATTTAAACACTTAACCAAAAACCAATCGTATATCGCTTTGAAGCCAATCGTTTACCCAAATCGTTTAAGTCGTTTTAGGTCGTGAAACTACTTATATGGTCATCTCGCTAATAACATTCAAACCTTCGTGACTCGCTTACCTCGCTCTCGCATTAATAAACCCTTACCAAAGGGTAAATTAACAATTAAAGATTCAGTCGCTACCCACAACACCCATACATAACCACGGGTGCAGTAAGATAACGGGATTTGTCAGATCCTATGGTACCATAACCTAATACTGGTCGGCTTGATCATTGCTAATGAATGTCATTTGTTATGTAACTACAACCAATCGTTATTAGTTTTGTACAAATCGTCTTAATCGTTTTTGAAACCATTGTTATAACATCGAAAACATTTAGCACATATGAGTCACCCCAAAAAAATTGAAAACAGTAAAATAGGGGAACTATGTACTCACCTGAGAATGCTTAGAGGTCTTGAACAACAACCAAGCAAAGCTAGAGGGAGCACGGAATCAATCTGTAATCTAACAACTATATAAATAAACCGGGCCTAAGTCGGAAGATCGGATAGGATGATGTTTGGTAAACCAAACGAGTATTGGAACTCATATGACATGGTTTAACAAAGCCTACATTCTAAATCGGAACCTAACCTAAGTGCTTACGACCCATTACGACCCGTTTAGGTAGCTTATGCTACTTTAACGCGTCGTTCGCGTGAAACGCGTTCGGACTGCCTAACTAGTCCTATGATAAGTAAAATATGCCTTAACATGTCTAATATTGTTTCCAAATCAGTTTAGATATCAAAATTTATGTTGCATATGCTTAATTACCAATTATACATGAAAAGGGTATTTTGGTAATTTACCTAAGGCATATAAACTACCTATCATACAACTACTTAAACGAAGCGACCATAAGGTATAACCTCGAAAGGTTATTCCCTATATACTATGGTCGCCCAATGTGTTTGGTCGGATCCTAATGATCGACCAAGTGGGTCGGGTTCGAAGGTATAAGCGATTTATCAAATCGCTTACCCTTACGACCCTAGACAACGTGGTAATCAGTAGGCATAGTCACAAGGGACTATAACCATCGTGTGTCACACCCCGACCACGTGTAACATACAAAACGTGGCGGAAAACGTCGGGGAGTGTTGTAACAGAATTATTGTCTCACAACCATGGCATATAAAGTTACATTTTATTTATTAAACAAGAGTGTTACATTGTCTTAAACAGGAAATATAGAGTTTATAACATAATTAAACAAGTCTATCTCCATTTTATGTTTCTAAGGCACAGGTCCGCCCTAGTGTCACGATCAACATCCTACGGAAAAGCTCCAGAAAACACATGTGAAAATAGGTACGTCAGCATAAAAATGCCTGTGAGATACATAGGTTTTGTGAAAATAGGATTCATGACTTATGTTTAAGAAAAATGTTTAGTCATGAACCTTGTAATTTGCTTTGTCTTGTAAATCATTTGAAAACGATAAGATCAGATGATATGTATAAGTAAATGTAAGGTTAAATGATTAACCATGTAAAATGAGTTTGTATAAAATAAGTTGTTTGTTAACAATGTCTTGTGAAAAGTATGTTGTTTGTATAAGATGTCTTGTGTCTTAAATTGAAATGGTTCCAATAACGCTACGATATGTAATACCATACAAAACACTTATATATAGGAAGTACCAGCGGCGTATCCACCATGCTTGTATCATATTACACACGCATCGTTACTTAAATCACTTAATCAAACCAAACCAACAATGTAAGATGTCTATGTCTAAACCAATTGTCAAATGTATTGGATAATATGTCAAAGTGTTTATGTCAAGATGTAAATCATGTAGTGTAAAACAAATGTCAAACATGTTTATGTGTCAAATGTAGATCATGTCAAAATGTCTATGTCAAATGTCCATGTCAAATGTCTTTGTGTAAAATGTCTATGTCAAAATGTCATGTATGGCTAGTGGAATGTATCAACTAAACCATATGCACAAAAACAAAGTATTGAAGTAAAACATGGTTTAAATCAATATTATGTCTTGTGGAGAATGCATGCTAATACTGAATATGAACATTTATGCGGTGTTGTAAAAATGCATACATCCAAGCCTTGTGACTGTGGTGATAAACCCTTAAACAAATTAAAGGTCTATCTGTATTATATCATCGAATTCGGTCATTCCTTTCATCCCCACCTAACCGGGATGTCCGGAACAGGAGTTGTCAATTCCTATGGTACCACTACCTACTAACGAACGGCGTAGCTAATGTTAATGAATGTATTGTCCCATGTAAACAAACCAAATGTCATACCAAAATGTAAGCATGTGAAAACAATGCACTAAGTATGTAATCAAATGAACATACATAGCGTGAAATGTCATGTAAAACGATGTACTAAGTAATGCACACAATGGGCACACCTAGCATAAAATGTAATGAAATCATGTACTATAATGTACTAACGAACATAGCAGGTATATGATGTGAAAACACGCAAAGCATGAAAGTAACAAGTAGGCACATGTGTTCCACCCCAAAACGTTTGGAAAACAGTAAAAGTGGGGTCTATGTACTCACTTGAGATTGTTCAGTAGTCCTAAGATAACCACCAAGCAATGCTAGAGATCTCGGAATCAAACGGCACCTAATAAAGGTAACTATGTTAATAAATCGGACCTAAATCGGAAGACTGGGTAGCGTGAGGGTTTGTAAACCAAATGAGTGTAGGAACTCATGTGATATGGTTTAACAAAGCCTACATACTAATTGAAACTTAACCTAAGTGCTTACGACCCATTACGACCCGTTTAGGAAGCTTATGCTACTTTAACGCGTCGTTCGCGTAAAATGCGTTCGGACCGCCTAACTAGTCCTATGACAAGTGTTATATGCCTAAACATGTTACATAATCAGTTATGTGGAAAAAGTTTAGGTTACATATGCTTAATTACCAATTATGCATGAAAAGGGTATTCTGGTAATTTACCTAAGGCATATAAACTACCTATCATACAACTACTTAAACGTCGTGACCATAAGGTATAACCTCGGAAGGTTATTCCCTATATACTATGGTCACCTAATATGTTTGGTCGGATCCTAATGATCGACCAAATGGGTCGAGTTCGAAAGCATAAGCGATTGATCAAGTCCCTTACCCTTACGACCCTAGACAACGTGGTAATCAGTAGGCATAGTCACTAGGACTATAACCATCGTGATTACAATCACGTTGCGAAGTTCTAACGAACTTCGCATTGACCATAGGCTGGTCAACGCTGAAAGTCAAACAATGTTTGACTTTCGGACTCGAAAAGCGATAAAAGAACGAAGGAACACTTACAAAGGGTCCCCGAATGCTAATCTTGATCAAAATAGCTCAGGTATGAAACAAAGGTTTCAACTTAGAGCACAATTGATCAGATTATTGTGAGAAATGAATGAAAATGTGATGGGTATTTATAGATTTCGGTCCACCGTTAGGATCGTTTCTTGGAGAAGAGGGAATGATCTAGCCCGTACACTTGTCAAGATGTTGTGGTAACTAATTGGGCACTCACCATAGGGTTTTGACACTTGTACTTGGCTTTTGGAGGGGTTAAGAGCTGAAAACAGCAGCCAAGAAACGATTTGCTGCATCTGGCCTTAGCTTGCGCACCGTAACAATGAGAGCCTTACGGTGCGCAAGGCTCAAGTTTGGCAGAATTACCATTTTAGTCCCTGCAGCCCAGAAACTTGTATTTTGATGCATATTTGACACTTTTAAGCCCCGTTAACCTCATTTCAAAGCTATAAAATGAAGTTAAAGTATAGGGAACTCAAAACATGCTCAAAAATATCTCGGATGTCGGTTCGTTTAGTCGTACGAACGCGATGTTCGTTTAATTACGACGGAATGCGCACAAGCGCGTAAAACGATCCAAATGACGCAACAAATGGATTTTTCTTATGCCAAACACTAAAATAAAATATAATCATGCTTTCATAAATTTTTGGATGTCCGGATGTATTCAGAACGTAAGTTATGCGCGAAAATGCAAACTTGTGCACTTTTTGACACTTTTAGTCCCTGAATGACCCAAAAGTTTATTTTAGCACACCGAATCCCCTTAAAGCCAATTTCTAAGCTATGTAAAGGATATTTAAGGTGTGTTTAACTTATGGTCATGTTCCAGAATGTTCGTTATAGTTCAAATTGGCATACTTTCGCAGTTTGTCAAGTTTAGTCCCTGTAAGCGATTTAACTTGTTTTTGCCATACCAAAGCCTTCAAAACTTATTTCTAAGTTATGTAAAGGTTATTTAAGGTATGTTAAGTATATGTTGATGTTCCGGAGTATTTCTCGCATTAAACTGAGTACGTTTACGCACCAGTTTGCGTATAACTCTCCAGAAAGTGATATAGAGTTTGAAATTGGATAAAAATCAAAACATGAAAAATGTAAAACATAACAAAAAAAACATTGGGATTAAATGACATTTTTTTATTGATAATAGAACTGTTCATAATGATTACAAGCACAGATGTTACAGTCTCCCCTACTTGTGGAAATTTCGTCTCGAAATTTATTTAGAGGAAACTCGTGGAAAAAGATGCGGATATTTCGCCTTCATTTGATCTTCGCGTTCCCAAGTGAACTCAGGTCCACGTTTAGCTTCCCAGCGAACTTTGACCAAAGGAATGCGCTTGCGTTTAAGCCACTTGACTTCACGTTCCATGATTTCCACAGGTTTCTCGACAAATTTCAGTGTTTTACCAACACGAATTTCGTCAAGTGGTATGTGGAGGTTCTCATCAGCTAAACACCTCTTGAGATTGGACACGTGAAAAGTTGGATGAACATTTCCAAGTTCAGGAGGTAACTCAAGTCTGTAGGCTACCTTACCGATTCTTTCGACGATCTTGAATGGTCCAACGTATCTTGGTGCAAGTTTTCCTTTCTTTCCAAATCTGATCACACCTTTCCAAGGTGAGACCTTAAGTAATACTCGATCACCGACTTGAAATTCCAAGGGTTTGCGTTTTGGATCCGCGTAACTCTTTTGACGGCTTTGAGCTGTCTAAAGGTTATCGCGAACTTTCTTGACCTTATCTGTTGTCTCTAAAATGAGGGCAGGTCCAGTAAGTTGGGCCTCGCCGATCTCATTCCAGCAGACTGGTGAACGACATTTTCGACCATAGAGAGCCTCGAAAGGAGCCATTTTGATGCTGGTGTGATAACTGTTGTTGTAGGAGAATTCAATCAACTGAAGATGTGAATCCCAACTACCACCAAAATCGATCACACAAGCTCTAAGCATATCCTCCAGTGTCTGGATTGTCCTCTCAGATTGACCATCCGTTTGCGGATGATAAGCTGTGCTCAAATTAAGTTGGGTCCCAATAGCAGATTGCATGGTTCTCCAAAAATGAGAAGTGAAACAAGCATCTCTGTTAGAAATGATGTTCAAAGGAACACCATGTGGAGCTACAATTTCATCCACATAGATTTTTGCAAGTCTGTCAGCAGAAAAATCCTCACGGATTAGCAAGAAATGCGCTGACTTTGTAAGACGATCAACGACTACCCAGATGGCATCATGACCTTTCTTTGTGCGTGGAAGTTTAGTAACAAGATCCATAGTAATGTTTTCCCATTTCCAAACTGGGATCTCTGGTTGCACCAATAAACCAGAAGGACGTTGATGTTCAGCCTTAACCTTAAGACAAGTAAGGCATTTTGATACGTATAAGGCAATGTCTTTATTCATACCAGGCCACCAATAATGAATACGAAGATCCTTATACATCTTATCTGAGCCCGGATGAATAGAATAACGAGACTTATGGGCTTCATCCATAAGCAAGGTACGAAGATCATCCCGGCTTGGGACCCACAAACGGTCCATGAAGTAATATGATCCATTGTCCTTCAGTTCTAGATCAGGTGTTATGTGATAGGGAAATTCCTTATCCATCAAACCTTGTGAAACACAAGATTGTTGAGCCTGAGTAATGCGTGCTTGGATATCGGATCGAGCTTGAATAACAGATTGAACACGAACACAATGAAGCTTAGTACGTTCCTTACGACTCAATGCATCGGCTACGGCATTCGCCTTACCAGGATAGTAGCGAATTTCGCAGTCATAGTCGTTTAGTAGCTCAACCCAACATCGTTGCCTCATGTTGAGTTCTTTCTGGTTGAAGATATGCTGAAGACTTCTGTGGTCCGTGAAAACCACACATTTTGTACCGTACAAATAGTGTCTCCAGATCTTGAGAGCGAAAACAACTGCACCCAACTCAAGATCATGAGTGGTGTAGTTCTTCTCATGTATCTTCAACTGCCTCGATGCATATGCTATGACTTTGTTCCTTTGCATCAGAACACAACCAAGGCCTAATTTAGATGCGTCGCAATAAACAACGAAATCATCATTGCCCTCATGCAAAGTCAGAACAGGCGCGTCGCAAAGTTTCTGCTTTATGTGTTGAAAAGCTTCCTCTTGCTTGAATCCCCAATCAAAGGGTTTGTTCTTCTGAGTTAGAGCAGTTAAGGGAACTGCAATCTTCGAGAAATTCTCAATGAAGCGACGGTAATAACGCGCTAGACCAAGAAAAGAACGAACTTCAGTAGGAGTAGTAGGCGTATCCCAATCCTTAATCGCACTGATCTTGGAGGGATCTACATGAATACCTTGTTCGTTGATGATATGTCCTAAGAATTGAACTTCTTTAAGCCAGAATTCACACTTGGAGAATTTGGCGAAAAGTTGCTCTTTCTTTAGGAGTTCCAGAGTAAGACGAAGATGTTGCTCGTGATCAGCTCGCGTCTTAGAGTAAATCAAGATGTCGTCAATAAAAACAATGACGAACTGATCCAAATAAGGTTTGCAGACCCTATTCATTAAGTCCATGAAAACAGCAGGAGCATTAGTCAAACCGAATGGCATGACTGTGAATTCATAATGCCCATAACGAGTACGGAACGCTGTCTTGGGAATGTCTTCTTCATGCACCCGAAGTTGATGGTATCCAGATCGCAGATCTATCTTCGAAAAATAAGAAGCGCCTTGTAACTGATCAAAGAGATCATCGATGCGAGGTAGGGGATATCGGTTCTTGATGGTAAGCTTGTTAAGCTCACGATAATCGATACACATCCTAAAGGATCCATCCTTCTTCTTGACAAAAAGAACGGGAGCACCCCAAGGTGAAAAGCTAGGACGGATAAAACCTTTATCTGAAAGCTCCTGAAGCTGTTTGGACAACTCTTGCATCTCAGATGGTGTAAGACGATATGGAGCTCTGGCAATGGGATTTGCACCAGGTACGAGATCAATGCGGAACTCGACTTGGCGTGCTGGAGGTAGACCAGGTAAGTCTTCAGGGAATACTTCAGAATAATCCCGAACGACAGGAATATCTGAAATAGACTTACCCTTGCCTTTATCTTCTGTAACATGTGCTAAGAAAGCCACATAGTTCTTTCGCAGATATTTCCGAGCTTTAAAACAAGACATGAGTTTGAGACCACCGGCAGGCTTCTCACCTTGAACCTGTAGGATCTCACCTGTCGAAAGCGGCACACGAACAATCTTCTCAGAACAAACTATCTCTGCGTGATGCTTAGATAACCAATCCATACCCACTATAACGTCGAAGCTTCCAAGTTGCATAGGCGTAAGATCGATAGGAAAAAGATGATCGTTAAGGTTCAACTGGCAGTTGCGAAGAACAGAATCAAGAACAATGGGTTCACCACTAGCAACTTCTACTGTCAAAGGTTTACCTAGTTTTGTTCTAGACACGCGAAGCATTGGCTCAAAAGACAATGATACAAAACTCTTATCGGTACCTGAATCAAAAAGAACATATGCAGGCTGATTATTAATAAAGAACGTACCGTTCACCACATTATCATCCGCCTGTGCCTTTTGAGCATTCAAGTTAAAAGCTCGCCCTCGAGCCTGAGCCTGATTCTGGTTCTGGTTTGCTAGCCTTGGGCACCGGTTTCTGTAGTGGGTCAGATCCCCATAATTGTAACAAGCACCTGGTGCGTAGTGTGGACGTACAGCTTGACCCTGTTGCTGAGCAAGAGGCTGAGCAACTTGTTGAGCCGGGTTTTGAACTGCGTGATTCTGAGCAAACCGACAAACATTGGCAAGATGGCCTGACTTCCCATAGTTAGTACAGAAACGGCACGGAAGTTGCGGCTGATGGTGACTGTTGCATCTATTGCACAAAGGTGCATTCCCTGAATAGGGTTTCTTCGCTGGAGGCTGTGCGGGTTGGTTGGGAGCTGCCTGGTTAGCTTGGGCAGTGACAGCATAGTTTTGGGAAGCCTTACGCTTCCTTGCCCTTTTTGATGAACCAGAATCCTTCCCATTCTTGTTTTGACCTTTCTTGCTATCTTCCTTCTCAGCCGACTGTTTCTTGCCCTTGTCACCCTTCCTGTGTAACTTATTCTTTCGAATCTGTGACTCAGTCAATGTCGCTGATAACTCGATCGCCTGACGGAGTGTGGCAGGGTTACTACCAGTAATGATGTCTTGTACCGAGTCAGGTAGGCCGTCGATGTATCTTTCGATAGCCTTGTCGAGTGGGGTGACCATAGTCGTGCAAAGCAGACTCAACTCCTCAAACCTATCAGTATATGCCCTGTGTTCGCCACTGTCTTGTTTCAAATCATCAAATTCCTTCTCCAAAGCTCGCTGCTCATGACGAGGACAGAATTCCCTCATCATAAGGGCCCTGAGTTCAGCCCATGTCTGTGCTAGAGCAACTTCTGCACCCCGGTCTCTCATAACCCCATTCCACCATGTGAGAGCCCTCTTCTGAAACACACTCGAGGAAAACTCGACTTTGCGATTATCCGGACACTGCACGTGACGGAAAGTATTCTCAATGCTCTCGAACCATTGAAGAAGCCCAGTTGCTCCTTCAGAACCACTAAACTTGAGTGGTTTAGCCGAGTTAAAATCCTTGAATTTGCATGGGGTATGATTGTTGTTGTTGGCTTGGTTCATTTGAGCAATGAAAACTGGGAATTGAGCAGCCATCTGCTGCGCAATGATTTCTGCCAGTTCGGCAGTTGCTATCTGATGCTCGCGTCGAGGAGGCATTCTAAAAGAGGAATCATGAAAGGAAATGAGTGAGATGATTGGATGAAGAGAATGAGATGAAACAAAATCAACAAAAGCAAAGATGGTGGTCATTGGTCCGTATCACAAAGCAAACAAACGACACACAGTGACTAATCAAAGTAAATGGGTCAAAAATAATGTATTACGAAGACATGCTCGCCTATAAGTGAACACTTATCCCAAGAATTCCCAGGTAAGCACAACTGGTCTCGCGTCTGATGAGATGTATACGAAGTGCTTGCCTGGACAGAAAACCCAGAATACAGGCATTCACTCTTCCAGTTTGCACGTGTTCACATTATTTAAAACCCAAAACCTTGATGAGATTTTGAAAATTTGAAGGCACAAGGCCAAAAATTTTAGTTAAACTGGAAGGGTTCAAAACCATATAACAGAGGGTTCAAAACCTTGTAATAAATCATTCAAAAACAGAAGATTGTTTTTCAAAAATCGTTTCGGAAAAATTTGGTTTTTGTTTTGATAATCACCTAAGGATAGGTGATGTGCATATTTTAAGATCTAAACACAAGATAACTTGTGTTAGGGTCCTAGTAAGGTTATAGTCTAGGTCAAAGAATTATTAATAACCTAATTCCTTATAACCATTGGCTCTGATACCAACTCTTCTGTCACACCCCGACCACGTGTAACATACAAAACGTGGCGGAAAACGTCGGGGAGTGTTGTAACCGAATTATTGTCTCACAACCATGGCATATAAAGTTACATTTTATTTATTAAACAAGAGTGTTACATTGTCTTAAACAGGAAATATAGAGTTTATAACATAATTAAACAAGTCTATCTCCATTTTATGTCTCTAAGGCACAGGTCCGCCCTAGTGTCACGATCAACATCCTACGGAAAAGCTCCTGAAAACACATGTGAAAATAGGTACGTCAGCATAAAAATGCCTGTGAGATACATAGGTTTTGTGAAAATAGGATTCATGACTTATGTTTAAGAAAAATGTTTAGTCATGAACCTTGTAATTTGCTTTGTCTTGTAAATCATTTGAAAACGATAAGATCAGATGATATGTATAAGTAAATGTAAGGTTAAATGATTAACCATGTAAAATGAGTTTGTATAAATAAGTTGTTTGTTAACAATGTCTTGTGAAAAGTATGTTGTTTGTATAAGATGTCTTGTGTCTTAAATTGAAATGGTTCCAATAACGCTACGATATGTAATACCATACAAAACACTTATATATAGGAAGTACCAGCGGCGTATCCACCATGCTTGTATCATATTACACACGCATCGTTACTTAAATCACTTAATCAAACCAAACCAACAATGTAAGATGTCTATGTCTAAACCAATTGTCAAATGTATTGGATAATATGTCAAAGTGTTTATGTCAAGATGTAAATCATGTAGTGTAAAACAAATGTCAAACATTTTTATGTGTCAAATGTAGATCATGTCAAAATGTCTATGTCAAATGTCCATGTCAAATGTCTTTGTGTAAAATGTCTATGTCAAAATGTCATGTATGGCAAGTGGAATGTATCAACTAAACCATATGCACAAAAACAAAGTATTGAAGTAAAACATGGTTTAAATCAATATTATGTCTTGTGGAGAATGCATGCTAATACTGAATATGAACATTTATGCGGTGTTGTAAAAATGCATACATCCAAGCCTTGTGACTGTGGTGATAAACCCTTAAACAAATTAAAGGTCTATCTGTATTATATCATCGAATTCGGTCATTCCTTTCATCCCCACCAAACCGGGATGTCCGGAACGGGAGTTGTCAATTCCAATGGTACCACTACCTACTAACGAACGGCGTAGCTAATGTTAATGAATGTATTGTCCCATGTAAACAAACCAAATGTCATACCAAAATGTAAGCATGTGAAAACAATGCACTAAGTAATGCACACAATGGGCACACCTAGCATAAAATGTAATGAAATCATGTACTATAATGTACTAACGAACATAGCAGGTATATGATGTGAAAACATGCAAAGCATGAAAGTAAAAAGTAGGCACATGTGTTCCACCCCAAAACGTTTGGAAAACAGTAAAAGAGGGGTCTATGTACTCACTTGAGATTGTTCAGTAGTCCTAAGATAACCACCAAGCAATGCTAGAGATCTCAGAATCAAACGGCACCTAATAAAGGTAACTATGTTAATAAATCGGACCTAAATCGGAAGACTGGGTAGCGTGAGGGTTTGTAAACCAAATGAGTGTAGGAACTCATGTGATATGGTTTAACAAAGCCTACATACTAATTGAAACTTAACCTAAGTGCTTACGCCCCGTTTAGGAAGCTTATGCTACTTTAACGCGCCGTTCGCGTAAAACGCGTTCGGACCGCCTAACTAGTCCTATGACAAGTGTTATATGCCTAAACATGTTACATAATCAGTTATGTGGCAAAATTTTAGGTTACATATGCTTAATTACCAATTATGCATGAAAAGGGTATTCTGGTAATTTACCTAAGGCATATAAACTACCTATCATACAACTACTTAAACGTCGTGACCATAAGGTATAACCTCGGAAGGTTATTCCCTATATACTATGGTCACCTAATATGTTTGGTCGGATCCTAATGATCGACCAAATGGGTCGAGTTCGAAAGCATAAGGGACTGATCAAGTCGCTTACCCTTACGACCCTAGACAACGTGGTAATCAGTAGGCATAGTCACTAGGACTATAACCATCGTGATTACAATCACGTTCCGAAGTTCTAACGAACTTCTCATTGACCATAAGCTGGTCAACGCTGAAAGTCAAACAAAGTTTGACTTTTTGACTCGAAAAGCGATAAAAGAACGAAGGAACACTTACAAAGGGTCCCCAAATGCTAATCTAGATCAAAATAGCTCAGGTATGAAACAAAGGTTTCAACTTAGAGCACAATTGATCAGATTCTTGTGAGAAATGAATGAAAATGTGATGGGTATTTATAGATTTCGGTCCACCGTTAGGATCGTTTCTTGCAGAAGAGGGAATGATCTAGCCCGTACACTTGTCAAGATGTTGTGGTAACTAATTGGGAACTCGCCATAGGGTTTTGACACTTGTACTTGGCTTTTGGAGGGGTTAAGAGCTGAAAACAGCAGCCAAGAAACGATTTGCTGCATCTGGCCTTAGCTTGCGCACCGTAACAATGAGAGCCTTACGGTGCGCAAGGCTAAAGTTTGGCAGAATTACCATTTTAGTCCCTGCAGCCCAGAAACTTGTATTTTGATGCATATTTGACACTTTTAAGCCCCGTTAACCTCATTTCAAAGCTATAAAATGATGTTAAAGTATAGGGAACTCAAAACATGCTCAAAAATATCTCGGATGTCGGTTCATTTAGTCGTACGAACGCGATGTTCGTTTAATTACGACGGAATGCGCACAAGCGCGTAAAACGATCCAAATGACGCAACGAATGGATTTTTCTTATGCCAAACACTAAAATAAAATATAATCATGCTTTCATAAATTTTTGGATGTCCGGATGTATTCAGAACGTAAGTTATGCGCGAAAATGCAAACTTGTGCACTTTTTGACACTTTTAGTCCCTGAATGACACAAAAGTTTATTTTAGCACACCGAATCCCCTTAAAGCCTATTTCTAAGCTATGTAAAGGATATTTAAGGTGTGTTTAAATTATGGTCATGTTCCGGAATGTTCGTTATAGTTCAAATTGGCATACTTTCGCAGTTTGTCAAGTTTAGTCCCTGTAAGCGATTTAACTTGTTTTTGCCATACCAAAGCCTTCAAAACTTATTTCTAAGTTATGTAAAGGTTATTTAAGGTATGTTAAGTATATGTTGATGTTCCGGAGTATTTCTCGCATTAAACTGAGTACGTTTACGCACCAGTTTGCGTATAACTCTCCAGAAACTGATATAGAGTTTGAAATTGGATAAAAATCAAAACATGAAAAATGTAAAACATAACAAAACAAACATTGGGATTAAATGACATTGTTTTATTGATAACAGAACTATTCATAATGATTACAAGCACAGATGTTACATCGTGATTACAATCACGTTGCGAAGTTCTAACGAACTTC
This sequence comes from Helianthus tuberosus, assembly GCA_030545235.1. Lineage (NCBI taxonomy): Eukaryota > Viridiplantae > Streptophyta > Magnoliopsida > Asterales > Asteraceae > Helianthus > Helianthus tuberosus. The sequence continues at coordinate 106,896,106 of CM060354.1, read as the reverse complement.
GCATTGACCATAGACTAGTCAATGCAGAAAGTCAAACAAAGTTTGACTTTCGGACTCGAAAAGCATAAAAGAACGAAGGAACACTTACAAAGGGTCCCCGAATGCTAATCTATATCAAAATAGCTCAGGTATGAAACAAAGGTTTCAACTTAGAGCACAATTGATCAGATTCTAGTGAGGAAAAGTGAAGGGTGGAGGTGGGTATTTATAGTTTTCGGTTCACCGTTAGGATCATTTCTTGGAGAAGAGGGAATGATCACATCCCTACATTTGTTGGAATGTTGTGGTTACTGATTTTGCTCACCATAGGAGATTAACATGTGGCACTTGACCTTTGGAGGGTGTTAGGGGTTGTTAACTTGTGTTTAAAATGGCTTTTGCTGATCAGAAGGGGCCTAGCGTGACGCTAGGGGGGCTAGGTGTCATGCTAGGGGTCCCCTGATCAGCAAACACTTTCAAGTGTTCCCCTTTCAGTCCCCGTTGCGTATTAAGGCCATTTCCGACATGTTTAAGGCTCGTTAAATCTTTTTCAAGGCTCCACAAGGATGCCTAAACATTGTGGGCATGAAACATGCTCAAAAATATGCCGGGTGTTAGCTCGTTTGGTCGTACGAACGCGATGTTCGTTTAATTACGAAGGTATGCGCATAAGCGCGAGAAATGATCTAAATTGCGTGACGAATGGATTTTTCTTATGCCAAACACTAAAATAACATATTTTAGTGCTTACGTAAATTTTTGGATGTCCGGATGTATTCAGAACGTGAGACATGCGCGAAAATGCAAACTTGTGCACTTTTTGACGCTTTTAGTCCCTGAATGACCCAAAAGTTTATTTTAGCACACCGAACCCCTAAAAGGCTATTTCTAAGCTATGTAAAGGATATTTATGGTATTTTTAACTTATGTTCATGTTCCGGAATGTCTGTTACAGTTCAAATTGGCATACTTTCGCAGTTTGTCAAATTTAGTCCCTTTAAGCGAATTAACTTGATTTCGGCATACCAAACCGTCCAAAACTTATTTCTAAGTTATATAAAGGTTATTTAAGGTATGTTAAGACTATTTCACTATTCCGTAGTGTTCGTTGCATTAAACTGGTTATATTTACGCATCAGATCGCGTATAACCTTCCAGAAAGCGATTTAGAGCTTGAAATCGAACAAGAATCGATATGTGCAAATGATACACATATTTATACAAATCCCAAGTATGAAATACAATATTTCATTGATTTGGTATTTTTTCGATGGTCGTGGAGGCACAGGTGTTACAGGTTGTACCTACAAGCAGTTTTTGGACTGCAAGCCTCTGAACTTCGACGGCACTGGAGGTGCTGTAGCTTTTGTGAGATGGGTCGAGAATACGGATTCTGTTTTGCAAATGAGCGGATGTACTCCAGAGCAACAAGTCACATACGTTTCTGGATTGTTTCAAGATGAGGCTTTGTCACGGTGCAACCTTCGGTTTCAGATAATGGGTGAGGCTGCTGCGTATGCTTTGACATGGGATGAGTTGAAAGAAATGATGCGTAAGGAGTATTGTTCTCAGATGGAGATCCAGAAGCTGGAAATTGAATTCTGGAACCTGAAGATGGAAGGTCCAAAGGTGGTGGAATATGTGCAAAAACTTCACGATTTGTCGCGAGTTGTTCCATATCTGGTGGAACCAGAGTTTAAGAGGATAGGACGATTCGTCTTGGGATTGGAGCCTCAGATTCTGAGCTTGATGATGGCATCAACGCCTCCAACAACTATTGATGTGAGTAACTTGAGTGTGGCGCTCACTAAGGAAGCACTTAGATTGGAAAAACTTTTGACCCCTGATAAGAAGAAGGAAACTCAGGTGGAGTCATCTGGAAATAACAAAAGGAAGCTCACTGATTTCCAAAAGGGCGCTCAGGCGAATACACACAACAAGGACAAAAGAGGAAAAGGTACATGAGTAAACTACCTAAGTGCGACAATTGTCGACGTCATCATACCGGGCCATGCAGGTATGGAAAATGTGATAACTGTGGCAAAGTGGGGCATGCCAAGGAGACATGTTGGTACAGTGCTGGGCATGGAAATGAAGGTCAAGATGGTAGCGGAAATCGCGAAGGAAACAACGACAACAACAACAATCAAGGCAGAAATGGTGATGATCAAGGACGTGATCCAGGGTGTTTTAACTGCAGTGATATGGGGCATTTCAGGGAGTATTGCCCTAACAATGAACAGGCAAGCGAAAGAATGTTCAATGTTGGAGCTAGGGAAGCACACCAGAATCCGAACGTAGTCACTGGTACGTTCCTATTAATCAACGCTTTGCATCTGTGCTATTTGATACTAGAACCGACTATAGCTTCGTATCTCTAGAGTTTAAGAATATACTTGGGTTAGTTGCAAGTAAGTTAGATATCCCGTACTCGATAGAACTAGCTAATGGGAAGCTAGTAGAAACCAAGGAAGTAATTAGAGGTTGTGTGATAGAGCTTGGAGAGCGTGAGTTTTCGTCAGATCTTCTACCAGTTGATTTGGGAAGCTTCGACGTCGTAGTTGGGATGGACTGGTTGTCGAATGATCTTGCAGAGATTGTATGTCATGGGAAGATTATCTGTATCCTGATGGCGAATGAAGAGACGATCGTGATTCATGGAGAGAAGCAGGATACGCCTCTACAGATTATTAGTTGTTTGAAGGCTCAGAAGTTTTGTGTAAAGGATGTGTTGCCTTCTTGACTCATGTCGTGGACAAAGAAGCCGAAGAACCGAAGCTCGAAGATATCTCTGTGGTAAGGGAATATCATAAGGTCTTCCCCAAAGACTTGCCAGGATTACCTCCTCAACGACAAGTCGAGTTCCGCATTGACTTGGTTCCAGGCGCTGCGCCTGTAGCCATGGCACCTTATCGACTTGCGCCTTCAGAGATGCAAGAGTTGTCAGCGCAGCTTCAGGAACTACTGGACAAGGGATTCATTAGACCAAGCTTCTCACCTTGGGGAGCTCCAGTACTGTTCGTTAAGAAGAAGGACGGTAGCTTGCGTATGTGCATCGACTACCGGGAGCTAAACAAGTTAACCATCAAGAATTGGTATCCCTTGCCGAGGATTAATGATTTATTCGACCAACTTCAGGGTTCAAGTTACTATTCCAGGATCGATCTTCGATCAGGCTATTGCCAGCTGCGGATTTAGGAAGAAAGTATACCGAAGTACAGTGAGTCAGCAATCTACTTTAAACATATGCTAGCGTTGTGTTTTATACACGGTGCACAAAACAGTTATACACAGAATACAAAACTTGGAGAATCTAGGAGACATGTACTTAGGACCTTCGGGAACTTAGGTCAAAACTCATTAAAGGTTGTCACTTAGGAACCGCATCCATTAACTTACGCAAACACCATTATTCTGTCATATATGCCATTTTATTTAACGGAACAGGTGAAGTACTCGAAATTCTTATATTGAAATTTCCACTTTTGTATCTAGAAAGTAGACTTTTACATCTCTACTCCTCTCCATGGTAGTTGCATCATGACAATTTTCTTCATTAAAGCGAACACTCCTTTGTCTCGATACTTGATCATTTCTTCATTATAGCGAATACTCATTGTTTCATTTCTCGTAAATTCATATGTTACGCATGCACCATTTGTTATGCATGTGGTTTCGTTTCAAATAAGCGCTTCATCAAAGTTCAAATATTATTTTGCTAAACCTAATTATTGATTTGTGATTCGAATGACCTACATTATTGTAATTGTTGGATCCTTTGCTATCAAGTCAACACACTTTCTTGAAACTTCTTTTTACATACATGGTTTATCTTTGTAACCATGCTGAAATTCCCTTGTCGATACATACGTTTATTGTCAGATTGCGCTGAAACCAAGTTCAATTGCTTGAACTTGTCCATTTCGCATATTCGATTCAAAACACCATATGATGTATTGAGCGCATCATATTCAAAATTATTTTTGCAAGCGTTTCTTTTGTTCCGAGTCGTAGTAGACTCGTTTGGTCTACGACTCCATTAAGTCGTCTGTTGGTTCCCACACCTTGTGATGGTGTCTTGTAACACCTGTGCCTCCACGGCCATCAAACAAATACCAAACCAATGAAATATTATATTTCATACTTGGGATTTGTAAAAATATGTGTATCATTTGCACATATCAATTCTTGTTCAATTTCAAACTCTAAATCGCTTTCTGGAAGGTTATACGCGCACCGATGCGTAAATATAACCAGTTTAAAGCAACAAACACTCCGGAATAGTGACATTGGCTTAACATACCTTAAATAACCTTTACATAACTTAGAAATAAGTTTTGAAGGCTTTGGTATGGCAAAATCAAGTTAAATCGCTTACAGGGACTAAAGTTGACAAACTGCGAAAGTATGCCAATTTGAACTGTAACAGACAATCCGGAACATGACCATAAGTTAAACACACCTTAAATATCCTTTATATAGCTTAGAAATAGGCTTTGAGGGGTTCGGTGTGCTAAAATAAACTTTTGGGTCATTCAGGGACTAAAAGTGTCAAAAAGTGCACAAGTTTGCATTTTCGCGCATAACTTACGTTCTGAATGCATCCGGACACCCAAAAATTTATGTAAGCATGACTACATTATATTTTAGTGTTCGCCTTAAGAAAAATCCATTCATTGCGTCATTTGGATCGTTTTTCGCGCTTATGCGCATTCCGTCGTAATTAAGCGAACATCGCGTTCGTACGACCAAACGAACCATCATCCGACATATTTTTGAACATGTTTCAAGTCCACAATGTTTAGGCATCATTTTAGGGCCTTAAAGTTGGCTTTACGGGCCTTAGAAGTGTCGGAAATGGCCTTAAACACGTGCAGGGACCTAAACTGTCATTTCTGAAACATATGTGCAGATCAGAGGCCCCAAGCGGCCCGCATTGTGTTTGCCTAAATCTAAAGCGGGCCGCATTAGCCCTTCTGACCAGATTCAATGTTTGTTTTGCAACTTGCAACTGAATTGATTCGTGTCCACACGTTTCCTATCGTCTAGTCAGCGGATAAGAACAACATTTTAGCCACCACAACATTTTGACAAGTGTACGGCCTTGATCGTTTCCCCTTTTCCAAGAAACGATCCTAACGGTTACCCGAAAACTATATATACCCCATACCCCCCATTGCTATTCTTACAAGAATTCTGATTTTGAGAGCTCTAAGTTGAAACCATTGTTTCATACCCGAGTTCTTGAAGTCGGGATTAGCATTCGGGGACCCTGGGTAAGTATTCTTTCGTTCTTTTCCTTATTTTACTGCTTTTCGAGTCAGAAAGTCAAACTTTGTTTGACTTTCAGCGTTGACCAGTAATGGTCAATGCGAAGTTCGTTTGAACTTCGCAACGTGAGTGTAATCACGTTGGTCATAGTCCCTTGGGACTATGCCCACTGATTACCACGTTGTCTAGAGTCGTAGGGTAGGCGATCTAATAAATCGCCTATACCTTCGAACTCGACCCATTTGGTCGATCATTAGGATCCGACCAAATACATTAGGTGACCATAGTGTAGGGAATAACCTTCCGAGGTTATACCCTATGGTCACATCGTTTAAGTAGTTGTATGATAGGTAGTTTATATGCCTTAGGTAAATTACCAGAATACCCTTTTCATGTATAATTGGTAATTAAGCATATGTAACCTAAACTTTTGCCACATAACTGATTATGTAACATGTTTAGGCATATAACACTTGTCATAGGACTAGTTAGGCGTTCCGAACGCGTTTTACGCGAACGACGCGTTAAAGTAGCATAAGCTTCCTAAACGGGTCGTAATGGGTCGATAAGACTTAGGCTAAGTTTCATTTAGTATGTAGGCTTTGTTAAACCATATCATATGAGTTCCTACACTCATTTGGTTTACAAACCCTAATACTACCCAATCTTCCGATTTAGGTCCGGTTAATTAACATAGTTACCTATATTATGTGCCGTTTGATTTCCGTGATCTCTAGCATTGTTTGGTTGTTACTCAAGGACTACTGAGCATTCTCAAGTGAGTACATAGACCCCTCTTTTACTGTTTTCCAAACTGTTTTGGGGTGAAACACATGTGCCTACTTGTTACTTTCATGTTTTCCTGTTTTCACATCATATACTGGTTATGTTCATTAGTACACTATTAGTACATTGATTTACATGACTTTTCTACTTTGTATGTTAACTTAGCATACTTAGTACATTTCTGTTGCATATGTTTACTCAGCATATGGACACATTGTTTTACATTGCATTTCTGTTGCATATGTTTACTCAGCATATGGACACATTGTTTTACATTGCATTTCTGTTGCATATGTTTACTCAGCATATGGACACATTGTTTTACAGCTCTACCTTGTATGTTTACTCTAGCATACTAGGTACATTATCTTCATAAAACATGCTTACATTTTGGTATGACATTTGGTTTGTTTAAATGAGACAATGTACATTCATTAACACCGATCACGCCGCTCGGTAGTAGGTAGTGGTACCATAGGACTTGACAAATCCCATTCCTGAAATCTCGGGTTTGTTTGGACGTAAGGAATGACCGAATCCGAATACATATTCTCTTGATAACTCACTTTTACATAGTTATCCGTCTGTCTCAAGGCTTGGATGTATGAATTTTCACAATACCGCATAAATGTTCATATTCAGTATAGCATGCATATATCTTACAAAACATAACTTTGATTTAAACCAGTTTTACTTCAATGCTTTGTTTTGTACATTTTTACTTGTGGTTTAAGTAGTCTAAATTTTTACTTACCATACATATCATTTTGTTTACATATCTCATGATTTACATTGATCATGCATTTACACAAAACATAACGTTGATTTAAACCGAGTTTTACTTCGATACTATGTTCTTGTGCATATGGTTTAGTTGATACCTTTCACTAGCCATACATATCATTTTGGTTATACATTACTTGACTACTTTTGGACTATCAACTTTTGACATGGTTTATACAAGGACTTTTGACTATTGGTTTAAACATAGACATCTTACATTGTTTGGTTTGGTTTGATTATGTGATTAAGTAACGATGCGTGTGTAATATGATACAAGCATGGTGGATACGCCGCTGGTACTTCCTATATATAAATGTTTGTATGGTATTACATATTGTAGCGTTATTTGAATCATTTCAGTTTGATACATATAACATTTTATACAAATAACATACTTTTCACAAGACATTGTTTTACAAAACAACTTATCTTTTACAAACTCATTTAACTTGGTTATTCATTTAACCATACATTATTCACTTATTTATACATATCATCTGAACTCATTGTTTTTCAAATGATTTACAAAACAAAGCAAATAACAAGGTTCATGACTAAACATTTTCTCAAACATAAGTCATGACACCTATTTTCACAAAACCTATGTATCTCACCGGCATTTTTTATGCTGACGTACCATATTTTCACATGTGTTTTTCAGGAGCTGTCGCATAAGATGATCAAGATACACATAGGCAGACTTGGGCTTTAGTGACAATAAAAGATGCAAGACTAGTTAATTATGTTGTATTTCTTTGTTTGTTAAGACATTGTAACACTTTTAATCAATATAACGAAACTTCAATTGCCATGGATTTGAAACAATTAATTCTGTTACAACACTCCCCGACGTTTCCGCCACGTTTTGTATGTTCTACGTGGTCGGGGTGTGACAGAAAAGATGGTATCAGAGCCAATGGTTATAGGGAATTAGGTTATTAGTAATGCTTTGACCTAGACTATAACCTTTCTAGGACCCTAACGCGAGTTTACTTGCGTTTAGTCATAAAACAATACTGTCACCTATCCTTAGGCGACGACCACAACAAGAACATAAAATTCAAAACCGCTTTGAAAACTAATCATCTGTTCTAGGATGATTGATTACTAGGTTTTGAACCCTTAGTTATAAGGTTTTGAACTCTCTGTTATATGGTTTTGAACCCTTTTGGGGTTTTCAAAAACATCGTCAAGGTTTTGGGTTTTAAATAATGTGAACACGTGCAAACTGGAAGGGTGAATGCCTGTATTCTGGGTTTTCTGTCTAGGCAAGCACTTCGTATACATCTCATCAGACGCGAGACCAGTTGTGCTTACCTGGGAATTCTTGGGATGAGTGTTCACTTATAGGCGAGCATGTCTTCGCGATACATTATTTTTGACCCATTTACTTTGATTTGTCATCATCTCAATGTACCCATTTACTTTGATTTGTCGTCATCTCATTTGTTTGCCTTAGGTAACAAACAAATGATCACAATTTTCATTCGTTACCATTTTGTATTGATTATCCAATAACCTTTCACTCGTTTCTTCCTCTGTCTTTCATTTTCTTCTAGAATGTCTATTCCTCTTGGAACTGGTCAAATGCCCGAGCGAACAACCAAATTTGTCCAGCAAATTGGCGAAGTGATTCAGAGGACTGTGGATTTAGGTATTGCCATGGCTCGTCTTAACAATGAAGCCTCTCGTCTTAACAATGAAGCCTCTCGTCTTAACAATGAAGCCTCTCGTCTTAACAATGAAGCCTCTCGTCTCGACAATGAAGCCACTCAAGAGACACCAAAGGAAGCAGTAGTCAGTCTTGCAACAACATCAAGGAAGCGTAAGGCTTCAAGGAAACCCGCAGCAGTTACACCTAATCAAGCTGGACCTAGCCAAGTGGCAAGGTCACCAGCTAGGAAGCAGTACTTAGGAACTGCTCCTAGGTGCAAGCGATGCAACGGTCATCATTCAAACCTCCTACCCTGCTGGAAATGTACCTACTGTGGACGGCGGGGACATTTGGTCAACACATGCCGCTTTGCTATCCAGAACAAAGCTGTTGCAAATCTTGCTGCTACCCAACCCCAAGTCAACCCTACTCAAGCTCGTTTCCCGCGTGGTACTTGCTACAACTGTGGCGATACGAGCCATTTCAGGAACAACTGCCCGAAGATAGTCAGTGCAAATCCAACCCTCGGATGAGCATTTGGCTGAACAAAGGATGTTGCTGTCTTATGCCTTTGTTTCTTTTGTTTTCGTGTAATGTGAAACAATCTGTTTTGTTTATAAATAAATCGTTGTTCACAAATTCTGATATACAAGTATAGTTACATGTGTGTATGATTTTCCTATGATACCTACATCAAGGAACTATGTTCCTTACAAACTACTCTTGTGATTCTCACTTTCAAGTGATCGCTCATAATTTCCTCGAAAGATCTAAGTACTCGTTTCATTCTAAGAAACGAAGTACAGGAAATAAAGTGAAATTATGAGTAATCGTGCTTTTTTTCACATCAGTACCTTTAAATCCTTGGTTAGATAACTAAGGGTATTTTCAAATCTCATACCCATTACGTTTTGATTTTTCAACATACACAGTACCGGTATTTCAAAACAATCTTCATGATCTCAAAACATTTCGTATAGTTTGAAAACAATTTTTCTAGATGCACTGTCTATGTTATTTCAAAAACATTGGCCATGTTATCAAAACCAACCTTGCTAATTTCAAAATATTTCATATAGTCTGAAGACAATATTAACACAGTACATTTTCTCATCAAGTGCATGATTTCGAAAAGCATCATTCATGTCTTTCAAAAAACCTTATACATAATTTCAAAATTCATCTCACATGATTTTAAAACATTTTTATAAATATACCTATATAATACACCTACTTTATGATTTCCAAAAAGTATTATATATAAGGTTTCAAAAACATTTTTTTTTCCCCATGCATAGTCTTCCAAATATATTTTCCTCACACACTTACTTAACCTTCAAATTCTGCTTCATATGTCGCCTTGACATATCTAGCATCTCAACCTCATAAGCATTTTACTTCATGTTTGGACTTAAGCACATCCCGTGCAAGAATTCAAAGCATCTTCAACTTCAACAATCCATATGGGATCTTTTTATCTCCATAATTAGACCCTTGTGGATGATCATGATTCAAATCAGAGTCCTTAATTGGATTCTTTATGTACCTTAATTCGAACATTTCGAGTTCTAGTAATCGAAATCGAATTTTCTTTTTGAATCTTTCTATCTTTATAGTTGGATTCTCGAAAATGTTTAAAGTACCAAATGAAATCCACAAGATGGATTCCTAGTGTGCTTTAAATACATGTACTCTGTTAGCAGAACAAACTTCTAGTTAGCAATTTTGTGGTTATGTGACTATGTGTTTATTCATCTTATGTTTTCTTTCATGCATTTTTGTGTTTTTAATACTCTGGATATTCGTTATCCAAATCCTCGCAGGATCTTTCATATCTTCATATGAGAGATTCGTAGCAGGATATTCAAAGGTACTACCTTAAATCCTTAATGGGCTTCTATGTAATAGTTAAGACCCTTGGATTTATATAGTACCACTCCAGACCCTTTTTAGTGGTCTAGTCTAAAGGATTGATTCACAATTTGGTTAAAGAATGACATCTAGTGATGTAGCTGGACAGACTCCTTGATAGTCTATTTAGATCATTTATTGATCTAGTCTACGGGACTCTATGGCGGTCTAGTCACACTCATCACAGGATTGTTCATTTGGTTTTACCCTACGCATTATAAAATAGACTGTGTGAACTGTGCAAGGAATTGTCTAATTATGGAGGCCTACATAATTATGAAATTTAGTGCATAGAAACCCAGTAAGGTTTATTATGTGTAAGAACCGATAGTGACAACAATAACAAAATGAGAACGATGTAATGGAGGTACGGTGGACGCACCAATGACGCTTCGTATACTTGTATATAAGTATCCCTCTTACATTGCAAGCATAAGGTTATTAAAGTTACTAGAAGTTCAGAACCCTAACCAATGTTGTTCGATCTTTTCAACTTCATGCTTTCAAGCTCTCACAAGTTTCCTCTAAATAAATTTCGGGACGAAATTTCCTAAAGTAGGGGAGACTGTAACACCTGTGCCTCCACGGCCATCAAACAAATACCAAACCAATGAAATATTATATTTCATACTTGGGATTTGTAAAAATATGTGTATCATTTGCACATATCAATTCTTGTTCAATTTCAAACTCTAAATCGCTTTCTGGAAGGTTATACGCGCACCGATGCGTAAATATAACCAGTTTAAAGAAACAAACACTCCGGAATAGTGACATTGGCTTAACATACCTTAAATAACCTTTACATAACTTAGAAATAAGTTTTGAAGGCTTTGGTATGGCAAAATCAAGTTAAATCGCTTACAGGGACTAAAGTTGACAAACTGCGAAAGTATGCCAATTTGAACTGTAACAGACAATCCGGAACATGACCATAAGTTAAACACACCTTAAATATCCTTTATATAGCTTAGAAATAGGCTTTGAGGGGTTCGGTGTGCTAAAATAAACTTTTGGGTCATTCAGGGACTAAAAGTGTCAAAAAGTGCACAAGTTTGCATTTTCGCGCATAACTTACGTTCTGAATGCATCCGGACACCCAAAAATTTATGTAAGCATGAATACATTATATTTTAGTGTTCGCCTTAAGAAAAATCCATTCGTTGCGTCATTTGGATCGTTTTTCGCGCTTATGCGCATTCCGTCGTAATTAAGCGAACATCGCGTTCGTACGACCAAACGAACCATCATCCGACATATTTTTGAACATGTTTCAAGTCCACAATGTTTAGGCATCATTTTAGGGCCTTAAAGTTGGCTTTACGGGCCTTAGAAGTGTCGGAAATGGCCTTAAACACGTGCAGGGACCTAAACTGTCATTTCTGAAACATATGTGCAGATCAGAGGCCCCAAGCGGCCCGCATTGTGTTTGCCTAAATCTAAAGCGGGCCGCATTAGCCCTTCTGACCAGATTCAATGTTTGTTTTGCAACTTGCAACTGAATTGATTCGTGTCCACACGTTTCCTATCGTCTAGTCAGCGGATAAGAACAACATTTTAGCCACCACAACATTTTGACAAGTGTACGGCCTTGATCGTTTCCCCTTTTCCAAGAAACGATCCTAACGGTTACCCGAAAACTATATATACCCCATACCCCCCATTGCTATTCTTACAAGAATTCTGATTTTGAGAGCTCTAAGTTGAAACCATTGTTTCATACCTGAGTTCTTGAAGTCGGGATTAGCATTCGGGGACCCTGGGTAAGTATTCTTTCGTTCTTTTCCTTATTTTACTGCTTTTCGAGTCAGAAAGTCAAACTTTGTTTGACTTTCAGCGTTGACCAGTAATGGTCAATGCGAAGTTCGTTTGAACTTCGCAACGTGAGTGTAATCACGTTGGTCATAGTCCCTTGGGACTATGCCCACTGATTACCACGTTGTCTAGAGTCGTAGGGTAGGCGATCTAATAAATCGCCTATACCTTCGAACTCGACCCATTTGGTCGATCATTAGGATCCGACCAAATACATTAGGTGACCATAGTGTAGGGAATAACCTTCCGAGGTTATACCCTATGGTCACATCGTTTAAGTAGTTGTATGATAGGTAGTTTATATGCCTTAGGTAAATTACCAGAATACCCTTTTCATGTATAATTGGTAATTAAGCATATGTAACCTAAACTTTTGCCACATAACTGATTATGTAACATGTTTAGGCATATAACACTTGTCATAGGACTAGTTAGGCGTTCCGAACGCGTTTTACGCGAACGACGCGTTAAAGTAGCATAAGCTTCCTAAACGGGTCGTAATGGGTCGATAAGACTTAGGCTAAGTTTCATTTAGTATGTAGGCTTTGTTAAACCATATCATATGAGTTCCTACACTCATTTGGTTTACAAACCCTAATACTACCCAATCTTCCGATTTAGGTCCGGTTAATTAACATAGTTACCTATATTAGGTGCCGTTTGATTTCCGTGATCTCTAGCATTGTTTGGTTGTTACTCAAGGACTACTGAGCATTCTCAAGTGAGTACATAGACCCCTCTTTTACTGTTTTCCAAACTGTTTTGGGGTGAAACACATGTGCCTACTTGTTACTTTCATGTTTTCCTGTTTTCACATCATATACTGGTTATGTTCATTAGTACACTATTAGTACATTGATTTACATGACTTTTCTACTTTGTATGTTAACTTAGCATACTTAGTACATTTCTGTTGCATATGTTTACTCAGCATATGGACACATTGTTTTACATTGCATTTCTGTTGCATATGTTTACTCAGCATATGGACACATTGTTTTACATTGCATTTCTGTTGCATATGTTTACTCAGCATATGGACACATTGTTTTACAGCTCTACCTTGTATGTTTACTCTAGCATACTAGGTACATTATCTTCATAAAACATGCTTACATTTTGGTATGACATTTGGTTTGTTTAAATGAGACAATGTACATTCATTAACACCGATCACGCCGCTCGGTAGTAGGTAGTGGTACCATAGGACTTGACAAATCCCATTCCTGAAATCTCGGGTTTGTTTGGACGTAAGGAATGACCGAATCCGAATACATATTCTCTTGATAACTCACTTTTACATAGTTATCCGTCTGTCTCAAGGCTTGGATGTATGAATTTTCACAATACCGCATAAATGTTCATATTCAGTATAGCATGCATATATCTTACAAAACATAACTTTGATTTAAACCAGTTTTACTTCAATGCTTTGTTTTGTACATTTTTACTTATGGTTTAAGTAGTCTAAATTTTTACTTACCATACATATCATTTTGTTTACATATCTCATGATTTACATTGATCATGCATTTACACAAAACATAACGTTGATTTAAACCGAGTTTTACTTCGATACTATGTTCTTGTGCATATGGTTTAGTTGATACCTTTCACTAGCCATACATATCATTTTGGTTATACATTACTTGACTACTTTTGGACTATCAACTTTTGACATGGTTTATACAAGGACTTTTGACTATTGGTTTAAACATAGACATCTTACATTGTTTGGTTTGGTTTGATTATGTGATTAAGTAACGATGCGTGTGTAATATGATACAAGCATGGTGGATACGCCGCTGGTACTTCCTATATATAAATGTTTGTATGGTATTACATATTGTAGCGTTATTTGAATCATTTCAGTTTGATACATATAACATTTTATACAAATAACATACTTTTCACAAGACATTGTTTTACAAAACAACTTATCTTTTACAAACTCATTTAACTTGGTTATTCATTTAACCATACATTATTCACTTATTTATACATATCATCTGAACTCATTGTTTTTCAAATGATTTACAAAACAAAGCAAATAACAAGGTTCATGACTAAACATTTTCTCAAACATAAGTCATGACACCTATTTTCACAAAACCTATGTATCTCACCGGCATTTTTTATGCTGACGTACCATATTTTCACATGTGTTTTTCAGGAGCTGTCGCATAAGATGATCAAGATACACATAGGCAGACTTGGGTTTTAGTGACAATAAAAGATGCAAGACTAGTTAATTATGTTGTATTTCTTTGTTTGTTAAGACATTGTAACACTTTTAATCAATATAACGAAACTTCAATTGCCATGGATTTGAAACAATTAATTCTGTTACAACACTCCCCGACGTTTCCGCCACGTTTTGTATGTTCTACGTGGTCGGGGTGTGACATGTCTCGTTAATTTGAAGCCTGCGCTAATCTCGTTTACGCATCTCATGCACGGATTTAATTATTTATTCATTGGCTTGGTTTAAATTCGTTCTGATTTATCATGAATAAATCAGTCTTAACACAATCGTGTGTTAAGACAATGGTACACAAATTCATTTTTATATTTCGGTGTACCTATCATCGTTTCTTTCATTATCGATCGAATGCCTTGCGGTATTCATTATTTTTCACCTTCAATCGAAAATGGTAGTTCTTTGGTGTTCTATATTCAATTGAAAAGTCCTACGATATCGTTTGAATCAAATTCTCAGGTTCGCTTCATTACATTTTCATTTGATTTCAAACACGGTGAACTTGTTCGGTCACTGCTATTGCTGAATTATGTCAATTACGACACCTTGTGGTGTCGTTACAAACTTGTAGCTTGTGCTAGCCATGGTCAACCATTTCACACGAAACTACACATACTTTTGTTTGACTTGTCATTTAAACATTCTTAATGCAACTACAAATTAAGACATTGATACACCAGATTCGATTGTATTTCATTTCGATGTATTCTTTTTTTTTGGGTAAAGGGTTACCCCGGTGAATTTTATACCAATCAACAAATAAACAAGTGAGGAACAAATCATCCCCCATTTCTCAAGTATGACATGCCATACAAGAGTTATCACAAAATAAACCAATACTACAAGCTACAATAGCGAGACATAACGCAAAGCAAACCATAACACAAGCTAACATATGCAACCTAGTTAACACAATCATCATCCGCTAACAAGAGGCCACGCGGCAGACCCCAATCTTGTGACACTCGAGCCATCTGGAGAGAATTCTTGAACCGCATCGTATGGAGCTTCAATCGAACCGTAGATAAAATGACCTAGACGAGTTGATCCACATTCCTCCTTTTTCTGGAAAACAGTCTTCTATTCCTTTCCTCCCACACGAAGTAAGCCGTGGCACCTACCACAATTTTAGCGATCACATTGATAGCCTTCTTCGAATTAGCAATACCCAACAAAAAATCAAAAATCACGCTCCATTTATTCTGAATCGACGCCATGCCCGCTATATCTCTAACCCCGTACCACACCTGTTCCGTGAAATTGCACTCAAAGAACAAATGCTCATGAGAGTCCGGCCCCCGCGTACACAAGGAACAACACAAGAGGTTGAAATTTGTATTCTCTGAGTTCCACTTGCTCATGACATCTTGAGTTTTCAATTTACTAATTTTATTCATTTATTCGTTCGAAAGTGACAGATCACTTTCATGTTACAATTACCTTTGAGCTTGCTGATTCTGAGTTCATCTAGTGGATATTATTGTTTCTAAAACTCATTTGCATATTGTAAACGAACATTTGGAATTCTATTGGTCGAAACTCCTCTTTTATTGAACCCCTGTGGAATAAGTTACACTAGATCATACATGTATACGTCTCGTGTCATTTGACATCAAATTCTGGAACACATACCATTTAACCATTGGGTTCTTGTAATATGTCCTTGGATTCAATTGATTCGAATAAGTTTTGATTCGGTTTTGTGGTTAAGCACTTTGGTATTATTCATATCCATGCACGTATAATGTAACCCTAAGGAGTTAATGTAGTTTAAATTTCGAGGACGAAATTTTCTTAACAGGGGGAGAATGTGACAACTGTCAAATTTGCATGCATCAGTACAATTATTAGACAATGATTAATGCTTAATGACTGTGCTGATTTACAATTTATGACTTGAATTGCTTTCTGATTATTGTTATCACACATACATGTGCATCATATATTGCAAATGACACATCATTATTGCATGCAAACTTCGTTGACTCAAATGATTCATGAAACACCGGCAGCACAGTTATCAGACAAATCAGAAAAATGCTAACGGAGTTCATTACATAGACAGACGTTGTATTGAGACATAGAATGAGCCAGAAACCAAGTATTACACTAGTATAGTGTGTAGGAAAGTAAGGATCACAAAACTGCCTTCCTAGTGATTGTTTAAGTGCCGAAAAGTGCCTAAAATCACATAAACTAAAGAATTCTATAGAAAATAAGCAAATTCAGCATTTAAACACACTTATATCATGCAGAAATATGGTTAAATGGTCCTGAATGCTTTCCTAAGTGTCGGGAATCAAAAGTGTCACAAAAGGTAACATAAGGCACACTAAACTGCATAGTTTAGCACCTTAACGAACCGGTAACAAACCGAACAACCGGACACTACCCGAAACACCCAATTTTCACTAGAAGCACTGTTTTAACATTACCAAGCTAGTTATGGTCCCCGAACATCATAACACCCTATATAAATATCTAATAACTAAACATCTAACTAGAAACTTGCATTTCTACTATGAACTAACTTACTAGTTACAACCTACACCTACACCCCCCACCCCCCACACACACTTAGTAATCGGCCAACATGGCCCCTACCTCAAGATTTTATAAGATTATTAAATTTGATCTTGTTTCTTCTTTATTAAACATAGTAACCAATGGAAAATGTGTTGATTGTGGATATAAGTATAACCTCCTAGCATCATAACCTTTCATTACATTCACAAACACTTCACACACTTCTTCCCCTTCTCTTCTTCTTGGGTTCGGCCGAAAGCAACAACAGCATCATCACCATCATTCAATCTTCTTCATCCAATTCCAAGCATACACAAAGGTGTTAGAAGGTGCACAAAGGAGCTTGGAGCTTCTGTGCTTACGTGCTTGAGTGGACTATGTGCTTATGTGTCTATGTGATTACGTGCCTAAGTGATTGATGTGTTCCTGTGCTTTATATATAAAAGTAGCGTGTGGTGATACGCTAGACTATACTCGGTTTAATCGAATTCTCGTCTGAATTGTTATGACGATGTCTATTGAAGACAATGTCGTCATTTGGATCTCACACTGCTCGCGCTTCCCGCCGCAACCATGCTGACAAACGCATCGCCTCGCTAGTCGCCAAGGAAATGGCCAAGGTTATTCCGTAAATCGTCAGCGAACTCAATGAAAACAGTAGCAAGTCCTCTTAGGAATCTAGGACCAACTCTCCCCGTGCGACTTTTAGCTTCAAGCAGTTTAAGGCCTGCGGCCCCAAAGACTTCACTGGTGAAGACGGGCCTACTGCCATGTTTAAATGGTTCGAATCAATTGAAGTCACTCTGTGCCAAAGCGGTTGTCCCGATAACCTCCGCACTGTCAATGCGACTGGCGTTTTCCAGTCCAAGGCTCTGGATTGGTGGACTGCTGAAAGAAACAGGCAAGGGAATGACGCATCCTATGGGCTTACTTGGGAGGAATTGAAGCAAATCATGATGAAAGAATTATGCCCTCCCCATGAGCTCCAGAAGCTGGAGGATGAGTTTTGGAATATCAAGCAAGAGGGTGGCAACAATGTTGGTCTTACTGCGCGCTTTAAGTAGCTTAGCATCATTTCTCTTGGCCAAGTCTCTACTCCCGACATCACCATCAAGAAATACATCCGTGCTTTACCGGATTGTGTTGCTGATTTTGTGCAAGCCGCAAGACGACAACCATCGAAGAGACTTACCTACTCGCTGCAGAAATCAATGACAAGCGAGTTAGGGCCGATTACTTCAAGAACACCACCAAAAGTCTTCATCAAGTCACGGCTTCTCCCACCGCTCCTGAAACCTTCGCACCGCAAGGGTTGAAGTCTTCACGTCGCAAGCGCAAGAACAACAATAACAAGAACTGCGCTGTCACAGCTGCTCCACTCAATGGTGTACATGCTCAACTCCAGAACCAGAACCGCCAAGTAGCTGCACCCGTGACCAATACACCTCCTATGAAACATGCATATACTAGTCCACACCCTCTGTGCCCTACTTGTACTTATTATCATCCTGTTGGGATCGCATGTCGATTTTGTGTGCACTGCAACCTTTACGGCCACTTTACTGCCAACTGCCGTACTGGTCCACGTCAAGTTCAAGCTCAAGCTCCTGCACTGCCAGCTCCTCTTCCCGCTCCTCAAGGACAACAAGCCGCTCCTATGACAACTGTCAAATTTGCATGCATCCGTACAATTATTAGACAATGATTAATGCTTAATGACTGTGCTGATTTACAATTTATGACTTGAATTGCTTTCTGATTATTGTTATCACACATACATGTGCATCATATATTGCAAATGACACATCATTATTGCATGAAAACTTCGTTGACTCAAATGATGCATGAAACACCGACAACACAGTTATCAGACAAATCAGAAAAATGCTGACGGAGTTCAGTACATAGACAGACATTGTATTGAGACATAGAATGAGCCAGAAACCAAGTATTACACTAGTATAGTGTGTAGGAAAGTAAGGATCACAAAACTGCCTTCCTAGTGATAGTTTAAGTGCCAAAAAGTGCCTAAAACTCACATAAACTGCAGAATTCTGCAGAAAATCAGCAAATTCAGCATTTAAACACACTTATATCATGTAGAAGTATGGTTAAATGGTCCTAAATGCTTTCCTAAGTGTCGGGAATTAAAAGTGTCATAAAAGGTAACATAAGGCACACTAAACTGCATAGTTTAGCACCTTAACGAACCCGTAACCAACCGAACAACCGGACACTACCCGAAACACCAAATTTTCACTAGAAGCACTGTTTTAACATTACAAAGCTAGTTATGGTCCTAGAACATCATAACACCCTATATAAATATCTTATAACTAAACATCTAACTAGAAACTTGCATTTCAACTATGAACTAACTTACTAGTTACAACCTACACCTATACCCCCCCCCCCCCCGCGCCCAACATGGCCCCCACCTCAAGATTTTATAAGATTATTAAATTTAATCTTGTTTCTTCTTTCTTAAACATAGTAACCAATGGAAAATGTGTTGATTATGGATATAAGTATAACCTCCTAGCATCAAAACCTTTCATTACATTCACAAACACTTCACACACTTCTTCTCCTTCTCTTCTTCTTGGGTTCGACCGAAAGCAACAACAACATCATCACCATCATTCAATCTTCTTCATCCGATTCCAAGCATACACATAGGTGTTAGAAGGTGCACAAAGGAGCTTGGAGCTTTCGGAAGCTAAAGGACCTACACCATTTGCTTTTTTCCACTTCATTTCTTCCATTTATCATCCCTAGCCTTGAGCTAGTAGTAAGAACATTATACTCTTCATTTTACATCTTATTTAGGTGGTTAAAAGATGATACATGATGTTAAGTTTGAAGAACACTAACAATCAAGAGAATGGAACATGAACATAAGCTTAAATCATGAAGAAATCATGTTGTTTATGTGTTGTTATACTCGTTGATTGTTGTTTACTTATGTAAATGATGTAGATCATCATATGATCTTGCTAGATCATGATTAAAAACATAATCTAGCAAGATGAGAGGATGAAAATGTTAGAGATTAATAGATCATCCTCATGAAAGACATGAACTTGAAATAATATATTGTTTTCTTATAAAATGATGATTAAAATGAGATGTAAGTCTTGTAGATCTAAAATTCCAAAGATGATTTTTCAAGAAACCAAGTTAAAAATACAAGTTTTACTTTATCTTGGTTCTTAAATAAATAACCCTCATTTTTGGTGGTTAATAAAGTGTAGAAGCACATATGTGACAAGAAAAATCCATGAAGAAACATTTTTAGAAAATATGATTATAAGTTGTAAAGATCTAGATTCTTCAAAATTGATGTTTTTAAAGAATCAACCACACTTTAAAGGGTAACTAGGCTTACTAAACACGCTAGTAAGTTACTACAATTTTTTGTAAATTTTCAAGTTCATGAAGTGGTAGTTTATGCTTGATTTTGGCAAAATTGGTAAGTATAAATTGTTTATTGTAGATTGTTGATTGATTGTGTTGATTTACAAAAGAAAATGATATGCCTTCAAGGTTTGGAAACCTCCATTTTTAGGGGAAACTACGGCAAAATTTTTCTAAAAATCTAACACTTAGAAAAATATTTTTGAACAAATATTTACAAGTATATTTCAAACCATGGATTTTCACATAAAATTTGCCATAATTTTTGTTACAAAAATTACAAATATTGGAGGTTGGTTTTTATAAATAAAAGTGACTAAATATGTATTTAGGAAAATATATATTTAGATGTCACCATGTGTGTGATTATTTGTATATCATGTGTATTAGTTATATTATTTTAGGACTTGAAATAATATAACTCATCAAAATACCAAAAATTACAATCCAGAATATTACCAAAATTCCAAGGAATAAATATACAAAGAATACCCACATTAATGATGAAACCGAACAAAGGAATATAACTTACAAAATATTCCGAAAAATTTAATCATAAGTATATTTTGGAAACTAATATTTTGGACACCAAGTGAAGGAAAATGTGATTTTCACAATTATTACAAATTTATATCATATTTTTTACAAGAAGAAAATATATTATTTTTGGTGAATAAAAATATATTTTCTTGGAATTAATAGAAGATATATTATTTTTGGAAGAAATATATATTTTCTCAAACAAACATCAAATATATTATTTTTGAGAGAAAAATAAGTTTATATATATTTTCCAAGTTAGACTTGAAAATATATTATTCTTGGAACTTATATGGAAATACAAATATTTTTGCCAAAGGTAAATTATAAATAATTTTTCTAAGTAATATTTCTTAAAATATATATTTTGGAAATATATATTAATGTATTCTTACTAAAGATATTATTCCGAAAAAGTTAATACAAAGTTAAGTATAAAATACTTAATAATTACAAGAAAATACGTATTCTCGTACATATAGATAAACACCGAAATACGACATCAATACATGGCAAAAATATACAAGTTTTAGAATACAAATACAAATACACCCATTCTTGGAAATGATATACATGTATAAATACTTAGAAAGTAACAAGTTAAAACATATTATTTTAAGTATTATTCCAAAATTTAATAAATATAATTTAAGTTAAAATATTTATTATTTTAGCAAATAATTATATAACTTGGAATAATATCGAAGACATGAAGAAACATAACTCAAAGACACTAATTAATACTAAGTCAAGGCACGACCCGCTCATCTAATAAATCATAGCACGTTGTAGGTATTCGTGTACACCAGAAAAGGCTTTGAGTTACAAGCGGATTGAAGAACGCAAAACTGTGAGTTCATGACCCCCTTCTCTTTTAACTGTTTTCGGTTTATAACTTCGGGGGTGAAGTACATGTTACAAACTGTTTACAAACGTTTATATGTGGTATGGTTAGCAAAGGAAGGGTACTGCTAGATCATGTGAGTGGTGGGTATAACGCTTAAGAACATTAATCCTCATTGTAGGACCGAGGGACATGAGTGATAGATCTATTTGGGTGTAGTGAGCCCACACCCATGTGGACCACGGTGGCCCATGAGGTGACTATGTCTTATTGCCGGAGACAAATTTGCTAGGTTTGAGCCTTCCTGCATCACGTCACACATATTAATGGCCTTGAAAACCATTAATGATCTGTTTTCCTTGTTGCTTTCATACCAGGATTTACAAACATACATACATACTTACTTATAATGATTCCAAGGTTTATTCGAGCTCACACACTAAACACATGAACTCGCTCAACTTTTGTTGATGTTTTCAAACTACATGTATTTCAGGAAACTAAGTATGGATCTGGCGGGCGTTGAAGTTTTCAAGTGTTGTTTGGAATAAAAGATGTCATCCGGTGTCGAATGGTTTGGTGTGTGTATCCTATCCTGGATAGGATGCATATTCCAAAGCCTAGTTTTCATTAGTGTCTTTTGTGAAGTCCTTATGGCACTTAAAACTTGTGGGTGTTGTATTCTGAACGCGAAGTCTGTATTTTGGGATTTAAAACAATGTAGCATGTAATGTTTTTAAAACTATCTATGGATGAACATCTTGGTTTTATCATATAGTTGCTTGTTATGGTTGAATGCAATGGTATTAAGCAAGTCACACGTAATCACGCTTCCGCAAAAGTCAGGGTGTGACAGCTCCTGCCCCCGCTGTTCACGGAAGAGCCTACTTCGCGTGTGGTGATCCCAACCACTTTGCGAATGTCTGCCCAAACCGAGTGGTGAAGCAAGAGCCACAGCAGCAACCAGCGCAGCAACAACATCAATAACTGCAGCCTCAACAACAGCAGCAGCCATCGCAACAACAAGCAGCTCGCGGACGAACGTTCAACATCAATGTTCGCCAGGCCCAAGCTGACAACAATGTGGTTAATGGAGCCGATAACTGTTTTGTATCGTTAGAATTCAAAAAGCACCTAAAACGTAAATGCGCTAATCTCCCTACGACGTTCGACGTAGAAATTGCCACTGGAAGAACCGTCACTGTTAGTTCTGTTCTTCATGATTGTACGCTTGAACTCAACAATCACGTCTTCCCTATCGACCTTATCCCAATGCAGCTTGGTAGTTTTGATATCATAGTAGGCATGGCTTTTTCGCGAAAATCATGCTGAAGTCGTTTGTTTTGACAAAATGATTCATTTCTCACTCGCGAATGGTGATCAACTTTGTGTATATGGCGAAGTCGCATCGAAGGATCTCAAGCTCATGTCGTGTATCCAAGCGAGCAAGTATCTCCGAAAGGAATACAAAGCTTTCTTGGCACACATCGTAGTAGCAGAGGAAAAGGAAAAGAAGGCAATGGATAAGGTTCCTGTGGTTCGTGATTTTCCTAACGTTTTTCCTGATGATTTACCTAGTTTACCCCCAAGTCGTGATATTGATTTCCGTATCGACCTCATTCCTGGAGCTAATCCTGTTGCTAAAGCTCCCTATCACCTCGCTCCGTCTGAAATGCGCGAACTCTCGAGTCAACTCCAGGAATTGCATGATAAAGGCTTCATTCGCTAGGCCTCTCCTCTGGGCGCACCTGTCATTTTCGTCAAAAAGAAGGATGGATCGTTCCGGATGTTCATCGATTATAGGGAATTGAATAAGCTGACTATCAAGAATCGCTATCCCCTGCCCCAAATCGATGATTTGTTTGATTAACTACAAGGTACTACATGTTTTTTGAAGATCGATTTACGCTCAGGATATCACCAGTTAAGAATCCAGGAGGAAGATATACCCAAAACCACTTTTCGAACCCGATACGGCCACTACGAATTCGTCGTTATGCCCTTTGGTTTAACCAACGCACCCGCGGTTTTCATGGATTTGATGAATCGCGTGTGTAAACCCTTTCTTGACCGTTTCGTCATCGTGTTTATCGATGATATCCTTATCTATTTGAAATCGAAAGCCGAACACGCGCAACATCTGCGTTTGGTTCTCGATTTACTCCAAGGGAATCGACTCTATGCCAAGTTCACCAAGTGTGAATTTTGGCTAGAGGAGGTTTAATTCCTCGGTCACATCGTCAATAGTCAAGGAATACACGTCGACCCCGCGAAGATTGAAGCTGTTAAGAGTTGGATTACACCAAAATCACCGTCTGAAGTTCGTTCATTCCTCGGATTGGCGGGATATTACCATCGATTCATCGCTGATTTCTCGAAAATCGCCGTCCCGCTTACCTCTCTTACGCATAAAGACAAGTCTTTTGTTTGGGGAACCGAACAAGAGCAAGCCTTTCAGATGTCACACCCCGACCACGTTAAAACAATCAAAACGTGGCGGAAACGTCGGGGAGTGTTGTACCAGAATTATTGTTCCACAACCATGGTAACCAAATGTTTCGTTTTATCGATTCATTAAGTAATGTACATTGTCTTTAAACTAAAACAAACGAACTACACATTGTTTATAACTGTTTTTAAGTCACTAAGGCCTCGTCTAGGTCCTACTTGACGCAAGCTTCCTAGCAATCAACATCAAGCAATACCACCTTAAACATATGTAAAAATAAAGTCAGCAAAGAAATGCTGGCGAGTACATAGGTTTTGTGAGAGTATCGGATTCATGGCTCGTTTATATGTTGCAGTACCTCGATAGACTACAAGAGTCAAAATACAAACCTCGTTTGGAAAAGTGTATTGCAACATAATTAACCAACTCAAATCGAATTGGTTATAGTTTATAAAATCTCGTAGCCATGATTCTTAACCCAAAAACATTTGTTTTAATAAAACAACTCATAAACATCTCATAAAAACTTGTTAATAAAACTCGTATGGTTTATATCGTTTCAAAAACCTCGTTGTGTGACATCGTTTCAAATCGTTTCCCAAGTGAACTAAACAACGACACGCAATGTAGTATGATAGAAGCACTTACATATAAGATGTACCTGCGGCGTATCTACCATGCTTTTATCATGCTACACCCGTCCCATTATCTAATCACTACCCCAAACCAATCGTTTAATTCATTTAACTCGTTTCAAATCGTTTAACTCGTCCCAAAATCGTATTCGTTTTAATAGTGAAACTACCTTTGGTCGTCTCGCTAACAACATTCAAACCTTCGTGACTCGACTACCTCGTTTCTCGTATTAACAAACCACCAAAGGGTAAGTTAACAATCACAGATTCGGTCGTTACCTACATAACCCCCACACATAACCATGGGTGTAGTCTGATAACGGGATTTGTCAGATCCTATGGTACCATAACCTAATACTGGTCGGCTCGGCCAAAGCTAATGAATGTCATTCGTTATGTAATTACAACCAACAAGTCTTGTTCACCTTATTGAAATCGTTATTAGTTTAGTATAAACCATCTTAATCGTTTTTGAAATTATCGTTTAAACCTTGAAATCGTTTTGTACATATGAATCACCCCAAAACAATTGAAAACAGTAAAATAGGGGAACTATGTACTCACTTGAGATTGTAGGGTATCGATGATTTAGTGAACTATCAATGCTCTGGCAATCAAGGAATCAAGTGGTACCTAGTATCGGATCGCTAGTCAAACAATAGACGCCTAAATCGGAAGATCGGAAAGAATGAAGTCTTGTAAACCAAATGAGTGTAGGAACTCATGTGATATGGTTTAACAAAGCCTACATTCTAAATCGAAACCTAACCTAAGTGCTTTCGACCCATCGTGACCCATTAAGGTAGCTTACGCTACTTTAACGCATCGTGCGCGCAAACGCGCGTTCGAGACGTCTAACTAGTCCTATGACAAGAATTATATGCCTAAACATGTTTAAATAGGTTGTATAATCAGTTTAGGTGACAAAAGTTAGGTTACATATGCTTAAAGTCCAATTATGCATGAAAAGGGCGTTTTGGTAATTTACCTAAGGCATATAATCTTCCTATCATACAACTACTTAAACTCGGTGACCATAAGGTATATCCTCGGAAGGTTATTCCCTATGAAACTATGGTCACTAAACATGCTTGGTTGGATCCTAAAGATCGACCAAACGGGTCGAGTTCGGAAGTCTAAGCGGTGGTTTTGACCGCTTGACTTACGACTCTAAACAAGCACTAACTAAAAGTGACAAGTTAAACATGTCAAAGCATGTTTAACCTACTGATTTGGTATCAAAACAAAGTGTTTTGATACCTAATATGTAACATCTGTGCTTGTAATCATTGTGAACAGTTCTTTTATCAATAAAACAATGTTATTTGATCCCAATGTTTGTTTGGTTGTGTTTTACATTTTTCATGTTTTGACTTTTATCCAATTTCAAACTCTATATCATTTTCTTGAGAGTTATACGCAAACTGATGCGTAAACGTAATCAGTTTAATGCAACAAATACTCCAGAACATCAGAATATACTTAACATACCTTAAATAACCTTTACATAACTTAGAAATAAGTTTAAAGGCTTTGGTATGGCAAAAACAAGTTAATTTGCTTACAGGGACTAAATTTGACAAACTGCGAAAGTATGCCAATTTGAACAGTAACGAACATTCTGGAACATGACCATAAGTTAAACACACCTTAAATATCCTTTACATAGCTTAGAAATAGGCTTTGAGGGGTTCGGTGTGCTAAAATAAACTTTTGGGTCATTCAGGGACTAAAAGTGTCAAAAAGTGCACAAGTTTGCATTTTTGCGCATAACTCACGTTCTGAATACATCCGGACATCCAAAAATTTATGTAAGCATGACTATATTTTATTTTAGTGTTTGGCATAAGAAAAATCCATTCGTCGTGTCATTTGGATCGTTTTTCGCGCTTATGCGCATTCCGTCGTAATTAAGCGAACATCGCGATCGTACGGCCAAACGAACCGACATCCTAGATATTTTTGAGCATGTTTTGAGTTCCCTATACTTTAACTTCATTTTAGAGCCTTGAAATGAGGTTAACGGGGTTCAAACGCATCGAAAATCGCTTAAACGGGCTGCAGGGACCATTTCTGCCAATTTTGAAACATTTCTGAAACAGGGGGCAGTGGCGTAGCGCGAGCCCTGAGGGCCTATGCAGTAGCGCTACGCGACTGCCTTACCTGGACAGAAACATCGCACCTGGTCCGTTTTCAGTTTCGCACATGGTTTTGGCAATACCGTGGGCTCAAATGGTTTTCAAAAACCACTATCTTAATGTGTATGGTTGAGAGCATTTCCCTTTTTCCAAGAAACGATCCTAACGGTTACTCGAAAACTATAAATACCCCCCCCCCCCATCCATTGCAAAACCCACAAGAATTTTGATCTTAGAAACTCTAAGTTGAAACCATTGTTTCATACCTGAGATTCTCGGATCGAAATTAGCATTCGGGGACCCTTCGTAAGTATTCTTTCGTTCTTTTATTGCTTTTCGAGTCTTTCGAGTCTGAAAGTCAAACTTTGTTTGACTTTCTGCATTGACCAGTTTATGGTCAATGCGAAGTTCGTTTGAACTTCGCAACGTGAGTGTAATCACGTTGGTTATAGTCCCTTGGGACTATGCCTACTGATTACCACGTTGTCTAGGGTCGTAGGGTAAGCGATCTAATAAATCGCTTATACCTTTGAACCCGACCCATTTGGTCGATCATTAGGATTTGACTAAATACATTAGGTGACCATAGTAGGTAGGGAATAACCTTCCGAGGTTATACCATATTGTCACATCGTTTGAGTAGTTGTATGATAGGTAGTTTATATGCCTTAGGTAAATTACCAGAATACCCTTTTCATGTATAATTGGTAATTAAGCATATGTAACCTAAACTTTTGTCACATAACTGATTATGTAACATGTTTAGGCATATAACACTTGTCATAGGGCTAGTTAGGTGGTCCGAACGCGTTTCACGCGAACGACGCGTTAAAGTAGCATAAGCTACCTAAACGGGTCGTAATGGGTCGTAAGCATTTATGTTAAGTTTCATTTAGTATGTAGGCTTTGTTAAACCATATCACATGAGTTCCTACACTCATTTGGTTTACAAACTCTCATGCTACCCAGTCTTCCGATCTAGGTCCGGTTTATTAACATAGTTACCTATATTAGGTGTCGTTTGATTCCGAGATCTCTAGCATTGCTCGGTGGTTATCTTAGGACTACTGAACAATCTCAAGTGAGTACATAGACCCCTCTTTTACTGTTTTCCAAACTGTTTTGGGTGGAACACATGTGCCTACTTGTTACTTTCATGCTTTCCTGTTTTCACATCATATACCTGCTATGTTTGTTAGTACATTATAGTACATGATTTCATTACATTTCATGCTATGTATGCCCATTGTGTGCGTACTTAGTACATCGTTTTACATTACATTTCATGCTATGTATGCCCATTGTGTGCGTACTTAGTACATCGTTTTACATTACATTTCATGCTATGTATGCCCATTGTGTGCATATTTAGTACATTGTTATACATTACATTTCATGCTATGTATGTCCATTGTGTGCATACTTAGTACATTGTTTTACATTACATTTCACGCTATGTATGTTCATTTGATTACATACTTAGTGCATTGTTTCCACATGCTTACATTTTTGGTATGACATTTGGTTTGTTTTAAATGGGACAATACATTCATTAACATTGATCACGCCGTTCGTTAGTAGGTAGTGGTACCATAGGAATTGACAACTCCCGTTCCTGAAATCCTGGGTTTGTTTGGATTGGAAGGAATGACCGAATTCGATACACATAACTTAGATAAACCTTTAATTTGTTTAAGGGTTTATCGCCACAGTCTCAAGGCTTGGATGTATGCATTATAACAATACCGCATAGATGTTTATATCAGTATAGCATGCATTTGTTCCACAAAACATAACTTTGATTTAAACTATGTTTTACTTCAATACCTTGTTTTTGTGCATTTTACATATGGTTTAGTTGATATATTTCACTTACCATACATGATATATTTGGGTACACATTACATGATATACATTAAACATATACATTTTGACATTGATATACACATTGGGTGGTTTACATTGGACATAGACATTTCGATATGGTTTACACATTAACACATGACAATTCATTATACATAAACAATTTACATTGGTGGTTGGTTTGAGTAAGTGATTTGAGTAACGAGGCGTGTGTAATATGATACAAGCATGGTGGATACGCCGCTGGTACTTCCTATATATAAGTGTTTGTATGGCATTACATGTTGTAGCGTTACTTAAATCATTTCAATATTTGACATATTACGTTTTACATAAACAACTTATCTTCACAAGACATTGATTTACAAAACAACTTACCTTATGCAAACTCATTTTCTTGGTTATTCAATTAACCTTACATTTATTTACACATATCATCTGATCTTATCGTTTTTCAAATGATTTACAAGACAAAGCAAATTACAAGGTTCATGACTAAACATCTTTCTCAAACATAAGTTATGAATTCCGTTTTCACAAAACCTATGTATCTCACAGGCATTTTTATGCTGACGTACCTATTTTCACATGTGTTTTCAGGAGCTTTTCCATAGGATGTTGATCGTGACACTAGGGCGGACCTGTGCCTTAGAGATTAAAAATGAAGATAGACTTGTTTAATTATGTTATGAACTCTTTGATTTTGTTTAAGACAATGTAACACTCTTGTTTAATAAATAAATTATAACTTTGTATGCCATGGTTGTGAAACAATAATTCTGTTACAACACTCCCCAACGTTTTCCGCCACGTTTTGTATGTTACACGTGGTCGGGGTGTGACAGAAGAGTTGGTATCAGAGCCAATGGTTATAGGGAATTAGGTTATTAGTAATGCTTTGACCTAGACTATAACCTTTCTAGGACCCTAACACAAGTCATCTTGTGTTTAGATCTTAAAACATGTACATCACCTATCCTTAGGAGATTATCAAAACAAGAACCCAAATTTTTACGAAACGATTTTTGAAAAACAATCATCTGTTTTTGAATGATTTATTACAAGGTTTTGAACCCTCTATTGTAAGGTTTTGAACCCTCTATTGTAAGGTTTTGAACCCTTTCAGTTTGGTTTTTGGCCTTGTGCCTTCAAATTTTCAAAATCTCGTCAAAGTTTTGGGTTTTAAATAATGTGAACACGTGCAAACTGGAAGAGTGAATGCCTGTATTCTGGGTTTTCTGTCTAGGCAAGCACTTCGTATATATCTCATCAGACGCGAGACCAGTTGTGCTTACCTGGGAATTCTTGGGATGAGTGTTCACTTATAGGCGAGCATGTCTTCGCGATACATTATTTTTGACCCATTTATTTTGATTAGTCACTGTGTGTCATTTGTTTGCTTGGTAATGCGGACGAATGACCACCATCTTTGCTTTTGTTGATTTTGTTTCATCTCATTCTCTTCATCCAATCATCTCACTCGTTTCCTTTCATGTTTTCCTCTTTTAGAATGCCTCCTCGACGCGAAAACCAGATAGCGACTGCCGAACTGGCAGAAATCATTGCGCAGCAGATGGCTGCTCAATTCCCAGTTTTCATTGCTCAAATGAACCAAGACGACAACAACAACAATGCCCCATGCAAATTCAAGGATTTTAACTCGGCTAAACCACTCAAGTTTAGTGGTTCTGAAGGAGCAACTGGGCTTCTTCAATGGTTCGAGAGCATTGAGAATACTTTCCGTCACGTGCAGTGTGCTGACAATCGCAAGGTTGAGTTTTCTTCGAGTGTGTTTCAGAAGAGGGCTCTCACATGGTGGAACGGGGTTATGAGAGACCGGGGTGCAGAAGTTGCTCTAGCACAGACATGGGCAGAACTCAGGGCCCTTATGATGAGGGAGTTCTGTCCTCGCCATGAACAGCGAGCGTTGGAGAAGGAGTTTGATGATTTGAAGCAAGATAGTGGTGAGCACAGGGCATATACTGATAGGTTTGAGGAGTTGAGCCTTCTTTGCCCGACTATGGTTACCCCGCTCGACAAGGATATCGAAAGATACATCGACGGCCTACCTGACTCGGTACAAGACATCATTACTGGTAGTAACCCTGCCACACTCCGTCAGGCGATCGAGTTATCAGCGACATTGACTGAGTCGCAGATTCGAAAGAATAAGTTACACAGGAAGGGTGACAAGGGCAAGAAACAGTCGTCTGACAAGGGAGATAGCAAGAAAGGTCAAAATAAGAATGGAAAGAATTCTGGTTCTTCAAGAGGGTCAAGGAAGCGTAAGGCTTCCCAAAATTTTGCTGTCACTGCCCAAGCTAACCAGGCAGCTCCCAACCAACCCGCACAGCCTCCAGCAAAGAAACCCTATTCAGGGAATGCACCTTTGTGCAATAGATGCAACAGTCACCATCAGCCGCAACATCCGTGCCATTTCTGTAATAACTGTGGGAAGTCGGGTCATCTTGCCAATGTTTGTCGGTTTGCTCAGAATCAGGCAGTCCAGAACCTGGCTCAACAATTTGCTCAGCCTCTTGCTCAGCAATAGGGTCAAGCTGCACGACCACAATACCCACCTGGTGCTTGTTACAACTGTGGGGACCTGACCCATTACCGAAACCGGTGCCCAAGGCTGGCAAACCAGAACCAGAATCAGAATCAGGCTCAGGCTCGAGGGCGAGCTTTTAACTTGAATGCCCAAGAGGCACAGGCAGACGATAATGTGGTGAACGGTACGTTCTTTATTAATAATCAGCCTGCATCTGTTCTTTTTTATTCGGGTGCCGATAAGAGTTTTGTATCATTGTCTTTTGAGCCAATGCTTCGAGTGTCTAGAACGAAACTAGGTAAACCTTTGACAGTATAAGTTGCTAATGGTGAACCCATTGTTCTTAATTCTGTTCTTCGCAACTGCCAGTTGAACCTTAACGACCATCTTTTTCCTATCGACCTCACGCCTATGCAACTTGGAAGCTTCGACGTTATAGTGGGTATGGATTGGTTATCTAAGCATCGTGCAGAGATAGTTTGCTTTGAGAAGGTCGTTCGTGTGCCACTTCCGACAGGAGAGATCCTACAAGTTCAAGGTGAGAAGCCTGCCGGTGGTCTCAAACTCATGTCTTGTTTTAAAGCTCGGAAGTATCTGCGAAAGAACTATGTGGCCTTCTTAGCACATGTCACAGCAGATAAAGGCAAGGGTAAGTCTATTTCAGATATTCCTGTCGTTCGGGACTATTCTGAAGTTTTCCCTGAAGAGTTACCTAGTCTACCCCCAGCACGCCAAGTCGAGTTCCGTATTGATCTCGTACCTGGTGCAAACCCCATTGCCAGAGCTCCATATCGTCTTACACCGTCAAAGATGCAAGAGTTGTCTAAGCAGCTTCAGGAGCTCTCTGACAAAGGTTTTATACATCCTAGCTTTTCACCTTGGGGTGCTCCCGTTCTTTTTGTCAAGAAGAAGGATGGATCCTTTAGGATGTGTATCGATTATCGTGAGCTTAACAAGCTTACCATTAAGAATCGATATCCCCTACCTCGCATCGATGATCTCTTTGATCAGTTACAAGGCGCTTCTTATTTTTCAAAGATTGATCTGCGATCTGGATATCATCAACTTCGGGTGCATGAAGAAGATATTCCCAAGACAGCGTTCCGCACTCGATATGGGCATTATGAGTTCACAGTCATGCCATTCGGCTTGACTAATGCTCCTGCTGTATTCATGGACTTAATGAATAGGGTCTGCAAGCCTTATTTGGATCTTTTCGTCATTGTTTTTATTGACGACATCTTGATTTACTCTAAGACGCGAGCTGATCACGAGCAACATCTTCGTCTTACTCTGGAACTCCTAAAGAAAGAGCAACTTTTCGCTAAATTCTCCAAGTGTGAATTCTGGCTTAAGGAAGTTCAATTTTTGGGGCATATTATCAACGAACAAGGTATCCATGTAGATCCATGTACTCCCACTGAGGTTCGTTCTTTTCTTGGTCTAGCGGGTTATTACCGCCGCTTCATTGAAAACTTCTCAAAGATTGCAGTTCCTTTAACTGCTCTAACTCAGAAGAACAAACCCTTTGATTGGGGATTCAAACAAGAGGAAGCTTTTCAACACTTGAAGCAAAAGCTTTGCGACGCGCCTGTTCTGACTTTGCCTGAGGGCAATGATGATTTCGTCGTTTATTGCGATGCATCTAAATTGGGTCTTGGCTGTGTCCTGATGCAAAGGAACAAAGTCATAGCATATGCATCGAGGCAGTTGAAGATACATGAGAAGAACTACACCACTCATGATCTTGAGTTGGGTGCAGTTGTCTTCGCTCTTAAAATCTGGAGATACTATTTGTACGGTACAAAATGTGTGGTTTTCACAGACCACAAAAGTCTTCAGCATATCTTCAACCAGAAAGAACTCAACATGAGGCAACGACATTGGGTTGAACTACTAAACGACTATGACTGTGAAATTCGCTACCATCCTGGTAAGGCGAATGTCGTAGCCGATGCATTGAGTCGTAAGGAACGTACTAAGCTTCATTGTGTACGTGTTCAATCTGTTACTCAAGCTCGATCTGATATCCAAGCCCGCATTTCTCAGGCTCAACAATCTTGTGTTTCACAAGGTTTGATGGATAAGGAATTTCCCTATCACATAACACCTGATCTAGAACTGAAGGATAATGGATCGTATTACTTCATGGACCGTTTTTGGGTCCCAAGCCAGGATGATCTTCGTACCTTGCTTATGGATGAAGCCCATAAATCTCGTTATTCCATTCATCCGGGCTCAGATAAGATGTATAAGGATCTTCGTATTCAGTATTGGTGGCCTGGTATGAAGAAAGACATTGCCTTATATGTATCAAAATGCCTTACTTGTCTTAAGGTTAAGGCTGAACATCAGCGTCCTTCTGGTTTATTGGTGCAACCAGAGATCCCAGTTTGGAAATGGGAAAACATTACTATGGATCTCATTACTAAACTTCCACGCACAAAGAAAGGTCATGATGCCATCTGGGTAGTCGTTGATCGTCTTACTAAGTCAGCACATTTCTTGCCAATCCGTGAGGATTTTCCTACTGACAGACTTGCTAAAATCTATGTGGATGAAATTGTAGCTCGACATGGTGTTCCTTTGAACATCATTTCTGACAGAGATGCTCGTTTCACTTCTCACTTTTGGAGAACCATGCAATCTGCTATGGGGACCCAACTTAATCTGAGCACAGCTTATCATCCGCAAACGGATGGTCAATCTGAGAGAACAATCCAGACTCTGGAGGATATGCTTAGAGCTTGTGTGATTGACTTTAGTGGTAGTTGGGATTCACATCTTTCATTAATTGAATTCTCCTACAACAACAGTTATCACACCAGCATCAAAATGGCTCCTTTCGAAGCTCTCTATGGTCGAAAATGTCGTTCACCAGTCTGCTGGAATGAGATCGGTGAGGCTCAGCTTACTGGACCTGCCCTCATTTTGGAGACAACTGACAAGATAAAGAAAGTTTGTGATAACCTTCAGACAGCTAGAAGCCGTCAAAAGAGTTACGCGGACCCAAAACGCAAGCCCTTGGAATTTCAAGTCGGTGATCGAGTATTACTTAAGGTCTCACCTTGGAAAGGTGTGATCAGATTTGGAAAGAAAGGAAAACTTGCACCTAGATACGTTGGACCATTCAAGATCGTCGAAAGAATCGGAAAGGTAGCCTACAGACTTGAGTTACCTCCTGAACGTGGAAATGTTCATCCAACCTTTCACGTGTCCAATCTCAAGAGGTGTTTAGCTGATGAGAACCTCCACATACCGCTTGACGAAATCCGTGTTGACAAAACACTGAAATTTGTTGAGAAGCCAGTGGAAATCATGGAACGTGAAGTCAAGTGGCTTAAACGCAAGCGCATTCCTTTGATCAAAGTTCGCTGGGAAGCTAAACGTGGACCCGAGTTTACTTGGGAACGCGAAGATCAAATGAAGGCGAAATATCCCCATCTTTTCCCACGAGTTTCCTCTAAATAAATTTCGGGACGAAATTTCCACAAGTAGGGGAGACTGTAACATCTGTGCTTGTAATCATTGTGAACAGTTCTTTTATCAATAAAACAATGTTATTTGATCCCAATGTTTGTTTGGTTGTGTTTTACATTTTTCATGTTTTGACTTTTATCCAATTTCAAACTCTATATCATTTTCTGAAGAGTTCAAACGCATCGAAAATCGCTTAAACGGGCTGCAGGGACCATTTCTGCCAATTTTGAAACATTTCTGAAACAGGGGGGCAGTGGCGTAGCGCGAGCCCTAAGGGCCTATGCAGTAGCGCTACGCGACTGCCTTACCTGGACAGAAACATCGCACCTGGTCCGTTTTCAGTTTCGCACATGGTTTTGGCAATACCGTGGGCTCAAATGGTTTTCAAAAACCACTATCTTGATGTGTATGGTTGAGATCATTTCCCCTTTTCCAAGAAACGATCCTAACGGTTACCCAAAAACTATAAATACCCCCCCCCCCCCCATCCATTGCAAAACCAACAAGAATTTTGATCTTAGAAACTCTAAGTTGAAACCATTGTTTCATACCTGAGATTCTCGGATCGAAATTAGCATTCGGGGACCCTTCGTAAGTATTCTTTCGTTCTTTTATTGCTTTTCGAGTCTTTCGATTCTGAAAGTCAAACTTTGTTTGACTTTCTGCATTGACCAGTTTATGGTCAATGCGAAGTTCGTTTGAACTTCGCAACGTGAGTGTAATCACGTTGGTTATAGTCCCTTGGGACTATGCCTACTGATTACCACGTTGTCTAGGGTCGTAGGGTAAGCGATCTAATAAATCGCTTATACCTTCGAACCCGACCCATTTGGTCGATCATTAGGATCCGACCAAATACATTAGGTGACCATAGTAGGTAGGGAATAACCTTCCGAGGTTATACCCTATGGTCACATCGTTTGAGTAGTTGTATGATAGGTAGTTTATATGCCTTAGGTAAATTACCAGAATACCCTTTTCATGTATAATTGGTAATTAAGCATATGTAACCTAAACTTTTGTCACATAACTGATTATGTAACATGTTTAGGCATATAACACTTGTCATAGGGCTAGTTAGGCGGTCCGAACGCGTTTCACGCGAACGACGCGTTAAAGTAGCATAAGCTACCTAAACGGGTCGTAATGGGTCGTAAGCATTTATGTTAAGTTTCATTTAGTATGTAGGCTTTGTTAAACCATATCACATGAGTTCCTACACTCATTTGGTTTACAAACTCTCATGCTACCCAGTCTTCCGATCTAGGTCCCGTTTATTAACATAGTTACCTATATTAGGTGCCGTTTGATTCCGAGATCTCTAGCATTGCTCGGTGGTTATCTTAGGACTACTGAACAATCTCAAGTGAGTACATAGACCCCTCTTTTACTGTTTTCCAAACTGTTTTGGGTGGAACACATGTGCCTACTTGTTACTTTCATGCTTTCCTGTTTTCACATCATATACCTGCTATGTTTGTTAGTACATTATAGTACATGATTTCATTACATTTCATGCTATGTATGCCCATTATGTGCGTACTTAGTACATCGTTTTACATTACATTTCATGCTATGTATGCCCATTGTGTGCGTACTTAGTACATCGTTTTACATTACATTTCATGCTATGTATGCCCATTGTGTGCATATTTAGTACATTGTTATACATTACATTTCATGCTATGTATGTCCATTGTCTGCATACTTAGTACATTGTTTTACATTACATTTCACGCTATGTATGTTCATTTGATTACATACTTAGTGCATTGTTTCCACATGCTTACATTTTTTGTATGACATTTGGTTTGTTTTAAATGGGACAATACATTCATTAACATTGATCACGTCGTTCGTTAGTAGGTAGTGGTACCATAGGAATTGACAACTCCCGTTCCTGAAATCCTGGGTTTGTTTGGATTGGAAGGAATGACCGAATTCGATACACATAACTTAGATAAACCTTTAATTTGTTTAAGGGTTTATCGCCACAGTCTCAAGGCTTGGATGTATGCATTATAACAATACCGCATAGATGTTTATATCAGTATAGCATGCATTTGTTCCACAAAACATAACTTTGATTTAAACTATGTTTTACTTCAATACCTTGTTTTTGTGCATTTTACATATGGTTTAGTTGATATATTTCACTTACCATACATGATATATTTGGGTACACATTACATGATATACATTAAACATATACATTTTGACATTGATATACACATTGGGTGGTTTACATTGGACATAGACATTTCGATATGGTTTACACATTAACACATGACAATTCATTATACATAAACAATTTACATTGGTGGTTGGTTTGAGTAAGTGATTTGAGTAACGAGGCGTGTGTAATATGATACAAGCATGGTGGATACGCCGCTGGTACTTCCTATATATAAGTGTTTGTATGGCATTACATGTTGTAGCGTTACTTAAATCATTTCAATATTTGACATATTACGTTTTACATAAACAACTTATCTTCACAAGACATTGATTTACAAAACAACTTACCTTATGCAAACTCATTTTCTTGGTTATTCAATTAACCTTACATTTATTTACACATATCATCTGATCTTATCGTTTTTCAAATGATTTACAAGATAAAGCAAATTACAAGGTTCATGACTAAACATCTTTCTCAAACATAAGTCATGAATTCCGTTTTCACAAAACCTATGTATCTCACAGGCATTTTTATGCTGACGTACCTATTTTCACATGTGTTTTCAGGAGCTTTTCCATAGGATGTTGATCGTGACACTAGGGCGGACCTGTGCCTTAGAGATTAAAAATGAAGACAGACTTGTTTAATTATGTTATGAACTCTTTGATTTTGTTTAAGACAATGTAACACTCTTGTTTAATAAATAAATTATAACTTTGTATGCCATGGTTGTGAAACAATAATTCTGTTACAACACTCCCCGACGTTTTCCGCCACGTTTTGTATGTTACACGTGGTCGGGGTGTGACATAATAGTAGCTCCGTTGCAAAATGCATGCTAAAACGCATTTTGACCGAAACTTTGACTCGTCACTACACTTAGTCAACGTGGTAATCAGTGGGTATAGTCACTAAGGACTATAACCAACGTGATTACGCTCACGTTGCGAAGTTCAAACGAACTTCTCGTTGACCAACTCGTGGTCAAAGCTGAAAGTCAAACTATATTTGACTTTCAAACTAAGAAAGCAATAAAAAGAATGAAAGAATGCTCACTAAGGGTCCTTGCTATCTTTTCTACAAGAAAACCAAGTTCCCAATCAGATTAGAAAGGTCCAAACACTTGAGGGAGTTCTCCAAATCAGATGGTAGAGAAGAGAAGAAGTAAATGAGCAATGAAACAATGAAATGGATGGGCTATATATAGTTTTTCGCAAACCGTTAAGATCATTCCTTGGAGAAGAGGGCATGATCCAAGCCATACAAGTGTTAAGGACTGATTGGGGGACTTGTTCCCCACACAAACCAGCCCCTAGCATTGAAAACTAGAGATCAAAACCAGCAAAAACGAGCTGAATGACCAGATTCATTGTTTCTGTCTGGCATGCCCACGCACCCCGCGTAAGACCTGGCTAAGGCTTACGCGCCCCGCCTGGCCAACTTTGGCAGATTGTCAAAATTAGTCCCTGCAGCTTAGAAACTTGCATTTCGGCCCATTTTTGACACGTTTAAGCCCCGTTAACCTCATTTCAAGGCTCTAAAATGAAGTTAAAGTATTGGGAACTCAAAACATGCTCTAAAATATCTCGGATGTCGGTTCGTTTGGTCGTACGATCGCGTTGTTCGGTTAATTACGACGGAAGTCGTAACGAACGCAAAAACGATCCAAATTAAGCGACGAATGGAATTTTATCATGTCAATCACTAAAATAAAATATTTTAATGATTACATAAATTTTTGGATGTCCAGATATATTCAGAACGTAAGATATGCGCGAAAATGCAAACTTGTGCACTTTTTGACGCTTTTAGTCCCTGTAAGATCAAATAAGCATGTTTTCGCACACCGAACCTATCAAAGCTTATTTATAAGCCATGTTTAGGTTATATATGGTATGTTTAACTTATGATCAAGTTCCGGACTGTTCGACACCATACGAATCGGTATAGTTTCGCAGTTTGACATAAATAGTCCCTGCGATCGAACAACTTGTTTTCGACACACCAAACCATCCAAAACTTATTTCTAAGTTATGTGAAGGTTATTTAAGGTATGTTAAGCCTATTTTACTATCCCGGAGTGTTTGTAGCATTTAACTGATTGCGTTTACGCACCAGTTTGCGTGTAACTATCCAGAAAGCGATTTAGAGCTTGAAATCGAATCGGATCGAATTGTAAAATCACCAAACACATAAAACACATAATAGTAACACCAAAACACATTGTATTATTAATAATTAACATTGTTTTGCATTGTTCATCGATTAAGGAGCACAGTTGTCACAGTCTCCCCTACTTTAGGAAATTTCGTCCTGAATTTTTTTTAACTAGAGGAAACTTGTGAGAACAATTGCGGATATTTCGTCTTCATTTGGTCCTCACGTTCCCAAGTAAACTCTGGGCCACGTTTGGATTCCCAATGAACTTTGACTAATTTAATCCGTTTGTTCTTCAACTGTTTGAATGTACGGTCTACTATCTCCACAGGTTTCTCGACAAAGTGCATCGTTTCATCGATTCGGATCTCGTCGAGAGGAATGTGAAGATCAGCGTCAGCTAAACACTTTCGCAAATTGGACACGTGAAAATTCGGATGAATATTTCCAAGCTCTGGAGGTAGCTCTAGTCGATAGGCAACCTTTCCAACTCTTTTCAACAATCTTAAATGGTCCAACGTATCATGGTGCAAGTTTTCCTTTCCTTCCAAATCTCACCACTCCCTTCCAAGGTGACACCTTGAGTAGGACATGGTCTCCAACTTGAAATTCTAAGGGCTTGCGTCGTAAATCCGCATAACTCTTTTGACGGCTTCTAGCTGTCACAAGATTATCGCGAATTTTATTGATTTTGTCTGTCGTTTCTAGAATGAGCTCAGGTCCAGTACGCTGAGCCTCACTGACCACATTCCAGTAGACAGGTGAACGACATTTTCGACCTTGAAGAGCTTCGAATGGTGCCATATTGATGCTAGCATGATAACTATTGTTGTAAGAGAACTCGATCAATGGTAGATGAGAGTCCCAATTACCACCAAAGTCTATCACGCATGCTCTAAGCATATCCTCCAAAGTTTGAATCGCCCTCTCGGATTGTCCATCTGTTTGGGGATGATAAGCAGTGCTTAGATTTAGTTGGGTTCCCATAGCAGATTGCATGGTTCTGCAAAAATGAGATGTAAATCGAGCATCACGATCAGAAATATCCAAAGGAACACCATGTCGTGATACAATCTCATCAACATAAATCTTTGCAAGTTTATCAGCAGATAGATCCTCGCGAATCGGAAGAAAATAAGCTGACTTCGTAAATCGATCGATGACAACCCAAATAGCATCGTGACCTTTAGAAGTACACGGTAACTTAGTGATGAGATCCATAGCAATGTTCTCCCACTTCCAAACCGGTATCACTGGTTGTACAAGCAAACCAAAAGGTCGTTGATGTTCAGCCTTGACTTTGAGACAAGTTAGGCATTTCGATACATACAAGGCAACATCTTTCTTCATACCAGGCCACCAAAACTTAGTACGAAGATCCTTGTACATTTTATCAGCACCAGGATGGATAGAATATCGAGACCTGTGAGATTCGTCCATCACTAAAGTGCGAAGATCGTCTTGTTTCGGAACCCACAAACGATCCTTGAAATAGAGCAA
This sequence comes from Helianthus tuberosus, assembly GCA_030545235.1. Taxonomy (NCBI): domain Eukaryota; kingdom Viridiplantae; phylum Streptophyta; class Magnoliopsida; order Asterales; family Asteraceae; genus Helianthus; species Helianthus tuberosus. The sequence goes on along the minus strand of CM060354.1, from coordinate 106,855,365 downwards.
ACCATCGTCCTTCGCTTCGAGTTTAAGCTCAAGTTGATGTGGTAATTCCGTACCCATCAAATTTTGTGAAACACAAAATTGCTGAGCTTGAAGAACACGAGTTTGAAGATCAGAGAGAGTTCGAACAGAATGAGGCTTGACTCGCTCCTTTCGACTAAGCGCATCGGCTACGACATTCTCCTTACCAGGATGGTAGCGAATCTCGCAATCATAATCATTTAGGAGTTCAACCCAACATTGTTGCCTCATGTTCAGCTCCTTCTGATTAAGAATATGCTGGAGACTTTTGTGGTCTGTGAAAACCTCACACTTCGTGCCATAAAGATAGTGTCTCCAGATTTTGAGAGCAAAAACTACCGCACCTAACTCAAGATCATGAGTTGAGTAGTTCTTCTCGTGAACTTTCAATTGTCTAGACGCATATGCTATAACTTTACCTCGTTGCATAAGAACACAACCAAGGTCTAAGTTGGACGCATTGCTGTAGACAACGAAATCATCGCTTCCTTCGGGCAGAGATAGAACAGGAGCATTACAGAGCTTCTGTTTCAGCGTTTGGAACGCTTCTTCTTGCTTGGGTCCCTACTCAAAGGCTTATTCTTTTGAGTCAAAGCAGTGAGTGGAACCACAATTTTAGAGAAGTTCGCAATGAAACGACGATAATACCCAGCAAGTTCGAGAAAAGAACGAACTTCTGTGGGTGTCGTAGGTGTATTCCAATCTTTAATTGCTGCTATTTTGGATGGATCCACATGAATACCTTGCTCATTGACTATATATCCGAAGAACTGAACTTCTTTAAGCCAGAATTCACACTTGGAGAATTTAGCAAAAAGTTGTTTCTTTTTTTAGGAGTACGAGAGTCAAACGAAGGTGTTGCTCGTGATTGGCTCGAGACTTCGAATAAATGAGGATATCGTCAATGAACACAATGATGAACTTGTCTAAATAAGGTTTACATACACTATTCATTAAGTCCGTGAAGATGGCTGGAGCATTCGTCAGACCAAAAGGCATGACAGTGAACTCGTAGTGTCCATATCTCGTGTGGAAAGCAGTTTTGGGAATATCTTCTTCGAATACACGAAGCTGATGATACCCAGAACGCAGGTCGATCTTGGAAAAACAGGTAGCACCTTGTAGCTGATCAAAGAGATCATCGATTCGAGGTAGGGGATATCGATTCTTGATGGTAAGATTATTAAGCTCACGATAATCGATACACATTCGAAAAGATCCATCTTTCTTTTTCACAAAGAGGACAGGAGCTCCCCAAGGTGAATAATTCGGACGGATGAATCCTTTATCAAATAACTCTTGAAGCTGTTTCGATAACTCTTGCATATCAGATGGTGCAAGATGATAAGGTGCTTTTGCAATCGGGTTAGCATTGGGTACAAGGTCAATATGAAACTTGACTTGACGAACTGGAGGCAAACCAGGCAGTTCATTAGGAAACACCTCTGGATAATCCTGAACGATCGGAATATCCTGAATACTCTTGCTCTTGCCTTTCTCCTTGGTGACATGTGCCAGAAAGGCAACATATCCTTTTCGTAAATAACATTGAAATGAGTGTTTAAGGTTCTTGGGGAGATCACAAGTGATCATGGAAATGAAAGAACCATACGAGTAGTTTGTCTTTGTGTTGACATCATAAGGTTGCATTAAACATTCATACAATTGCAGTAGTTTAATAAAAATAAAAACCACAAATTTTTATTTATATAATAACCGCATTGTCTTTAAATGTTAAAAGATAACAACCAGAGGAATTACAAAATACTAATTGTTCATTGCTGCATCATCGATCGCCTCATTGATGTTAAACACTCGTCCACGAGTGGGATTCACATTTGCGTTCGCGTTGACATTTGGATTGACATTCGCATTCGCATTCGCGTTTACCAATCTTGGGCAATTGTTGCGGAAATGACCCATTTCTCCGCAATTGAAACACGAACCGGGTGGGAATCTCGCAGCATTCCCTTGAGCTTCTGCTGGAACCTGGGCAGCCTGATTTTGTCCAAAGCGACAAATGTTGGCCAAATGCCCAAGTCTACCACATGTAGCACACTGTTTACAGGCCTGTTGGGCAACATGGTGACCATTACATCGAGTGCAGTGAGGTGCAGTACCAGCATATGCTTTCTTCGCAGGAGGTTGAGTCGGTGGGTTCTGAGCAGTTTGATTGGTGACAGCAAAGTTTTGGGAAGCCTTGCGCTTCCTTGACTTTTTCGAAGACTCACCCTGCTTCTTACCCTTACCCTTTTCCTTATCAGAATCAGTTGACTTCTTTTTATCACCCTTGCGGGTGAGTTTACCCTTCCTGACTTGAGACTCAGTCAGGGTAGCAGACAACTCGATTACTTGTCGAAGGGTAGTAGGATTAACACCGGTCATAATGTCCTATATGGAATCGGGTAAACCATCGATATACCTCTCGATTGCCTTATCCAACGGGGTAACCATCGTGGGACACAACAAACTGAGCTCCTCAAATCGATCCGTATAAGCACGGTGTTCTCCCCCGACTTGTTTCAAATCGTCAAATTCTCGTTCCAAAATTCGAATCTCGTGACGGGGACAGAACTCTCTCATCATGAGAGCTCGGAGCTCTTCCCAAGTTTGTGCTAGTGCCACTTCGGCACCCCTATCACGCATCACTCCGTTCCACCATGTAAGAGCTCGCTTCTCGAACACACTAGATGCAAACTCAACTTTGCGCGCATTCGGACACCGCACATGTCTGAATGTGCTCTTGATACTCTCAAACCACTGCAGGAGCGCGGTTGCTCCTTGTGACCCAGAAAACTTAAGTGGCTTCCCAGAATTCAAATTCTTGAAATTACACTGAGCATTATTATTGTTATTATTGTTGTTGTATAACTCATGGATTTGGGTCACAATGCCTGGAAGCACAACAGCCATTTGCTGAGAGACAAGGGCTGCGACTTCCTCAGCAGTAAAAGTTTGAGCATCGGTTCGAGCATCGCGTCGAGGAGGCATTGTCTAACAAGGAAACATGGGAAACGAGTGAGGTTGACAATTGAAGGAACAAAAGAGGTATTGAAAACATCGACAAAACACAAGGAAGGCGATCATTTGTTCGTTACCTCGAACAAACAAACGACACGCAGTGACAAATCAAAGTAAATAGGTCATAATAATGTATCACCGAAGACATGCTCGCCTATAAGTGAACACTCACCCCAAGAGTTCCCAGGTAAGAGTGACTGGTCCGATAATGCGGATTTGTACAAACACTCTAGCCTTAGACAGAAAACTTAGGGTACAGGCATTCACTCTTCCAGTTTGCACGTGTTCACATTATTTAGACCCAAACATTGACGAGATTTTGAAATCTCAAAAGGGTTCAAAACCATATAACAGAGGGTTCAAAACCTAGTAATCAATCATCCAAGGATAGATGATTAATTTTCAAAGCGGATTCGTTATTGTGTTCTCGTTGTGGTTATCACCTAAGGATAGGTGACGGTATTGTTTTAAAATCTAAACACAAGTAAACTTGTGTTAGGGTCCTAAAAAGTTATAGTCTAGGTCAAAGCATTGCTAATAACCTAATTCACTATAACCATTGGCTCTGATACCAACTCTTCTGTCACACCCCGACCACGTTAAAACAATCAAAACGTGGCGGAAACGTCGGGGAGTGTTGTAACAGAATTATTGTTCCACAACTATGGTAACCAAATGTTTCGTTTTATCGATTCATTAAGTAATGTACATTGTCTTTAAACTAAAACAAACGAACTACACATTGTTTATAACTGTCTTTAAGTCACTAAGACCTCGTCCAGGTCCTACGTGACACAAGCTTCCTAGCAATCAACATCAAGCAATACCACCTGAAACATATGTAAAAATAAAGTCAGCAAAGAAATGCTGGCGAGTACATAGGTTTTGTGAGAGTATCGGATTCATGGCTCGTTTATATGTTGCAGTACCTCGATAGACTACAAGAGTCAAAATACAAACCTCGTTTGGAAAAGTGTATTGCAACATAATTAACCAACTCAAATTGAATTAGTTATAGCTTATAAAATCTCGTAGCCATGATTCTTAACCCAAAAACATTTGTTTTAATAAAACAACTCATAAACATCTCGTAAAAACTTGTTAATAAAACTCGTATGGTTTATATCGTTTCAAAAACCTCGTTGTGTGACATCGTTTCAAATCGTTTCCCAAGTGAACTAAACAACGACACGCAATGTAGTATGATAGAAGCACTTATATATAAGATGTACCAGCGGCGTATCTACCATGCTTTTATCATGCTACACCCGTCCCATTATCTAATCACTACCCCAAACCAATCGCTTAATTCGTTTAACTCGTTTCAAATCGTTTAACTCATCCCAAAATCGTATTCGTTTTAATAGTGAAACTACCATTAGTCGTCTCGCTAACAACATTCAAACCTTCGTGACTCGACTACCTCGTTTCTCGTATTAACAAACCACCAAAGGGTAAGTTAACAATCACAGATTCGGTCGTTACCTACATAACCCCCACACAAAACCATGGGTGTAGTCTGATAACGGGATTTGTCAGATCCTATGGTACCATAACCTAATACTGGTCGGCTCGGCCAAAGCTAATGAATGTCATTCATTATATAATTACAACCAACAAGTCTTGTTCACCTTATTGAAATCGTTATTAGTTTAGTATAAACCATCTTAATCGTTTTTGAAATTATCGTTTAAACCTTGAAATCATTTTGTACATATGAATCACCCCAAAATAATTGAAAATAGTAAAATAGGGGAACTATGTACTCACTTGACATTGTAGGGTATCCCTGATTTAGTGAACTATCAATGCTCGGGCAATCAAGGAATCAAGTGGTACCTAGTATCGGATCGCTAGTCAAACAATAGACGCCTAAATCGGAAGATCGGAAAGAATGAGGTCTTGTGTGACAACTCGAGTTTCCGACTTTCTTTTTTTTTTTTCGCATTTAGTGCACGTTGACTTTGACTGTGTAGTTGTTTGACTTGTTTAACTTGTAACTGTATACGTTATTTTATAATGAACGCATTGTGGTTGCATGATTTTGTGTTTGGCTGTATAACATGAAACCTGTTGAAAAACTTAAACTGTTAACACATAAAAGGACTCGACGAAACAGACAGGACTCGACGAAACAGACAGGACTCGACGAAACAGACAGGACCCGACGAAACAGACTGTTTCGTCATAAGCATCCCGACGAAACAGAAGTCTGTTTCGCCAAGCCCAGTTTCGCCAAGCCCATTAAGGGCCCAGAACGGTAATTCGTTCATATTAACGTGAACCGACTCCCTGTTTCACACTTTTAACAAAAATAGAAACCCTAGAACTCTCCACTCTGTGAAGGCGATAACCATCATCTTTCTCTCTCGAATCCTCCCTTGTTCATCCCGAATATCTCGGTTAGTGCGTGCTCGTCTAAATCGGTTTCTTTGTCCCTTGATTTCTTTATACATATTGTGTTTATGCTTGATTTCTGGATTATAGGAGGGTATGTTGATGATACTCGGTTCTGAATGTTGTTTATATGGCCTGATTCTGAATACACATTAGTATCTTGATAGGAATCGATGATATGATGTTGTATGTTAATCTATATGTTGTACACATAACCTAGGGTTCGTGCTAGACGTTAAGAACTGTGATGCTTATGTTATGATGATGTTACGATGATTCTGCGTTGAATGATTTCTGTATGATTGAGGAATTGCTGTTTTACGGCTGTTAGGGTTTATGTGTTTTTCGCATCTGCTGTAACTGATGTCTGCGAAACTGAACTGTTCGACGAAACAGAACTCTCGGCGAAACAGAATGTGTTTCGCCAAGAGTAGTCGACGAATCAGAAGTTCTGTTTCGCCAGGGGACACCTCGACGAAACAGAATGTGTTTCGCCAATATTGTGATTCGTCACTATCTGTGTTTCGCCAACATGCGTGTTTCGCCGAGTAGCTGATCTGTGCAGTAACTTGAGTTAATTCTGTTAAATGCTAACTGGAATATTTAACTGCTGTTAAGTGTAGCCATCTTGTATATGATTGTGATTACGTGCTACATGTTTATACGTGCATAATTTGGTCACAAACTGATTTCACATACGTGCATACTTTAGGACGTGATTGACTTACTTTGAGCACATTCCTAGCATACCGAGCGAAACAAGGTGAGTTCACACACTTTCTAAGGCATGGGATTCCCGGTGGTTGGGAATGGGTTAAAGAAATTAAAAGGAACCTACATATCCTCCTTGGGTAGGATATGTACCGCCATCCTCCATGGGTAGGATGCCAATATTAATCCTGCGTATTCTCCTTGGGTAGAATACGTACGTTCGTCCTCCTTGGGTAGGACAACAACCTTAACTATACTAGAACGATCTTCGCAAACATGCCTGGAATGGCCGCGAACTATACTAGAACGATATTCGCAAACATGCCTGGAATGGCCGCGAACTATACTAGAACGATCTTCGCAAACATGCCTGGAATGGCCGCGAACTATACTTTAATCTTCGCAAACATGCCTGGAGGGCCGCGATACAAATATAACTAGTCTATAAAACATGGGAAACCCCCACTAAACTTCGCAAACATGCCTTGAGGGCCGCGATGCTATTACATACGATACATGATTACTAATCAAACATATGATTTACGAAATGAACATTATGACTAAATAACCAACTGTGAACTCGCTCAACTAGTTGTTGACTCTCTGTTACATGCCTTGCAGGACCATAGGTACTTTTGGAGCTTGCACGGGAGGCACAGTCGTTGTGGACATGGATCGTGAATGTGTTGTTAAACATTATAACATTTTGTACTTAAACTCATGTTGGGTTTACATTAAATGCTTCCGCGACACACTTGTGTATATTTGGTTTTGTAAACACCTATCGTATTGATGAATGACTTTTGATATACATACTTATGTTCAATATGATTGGTGGCTTGATCCTGGTCATGTCACGCCTCCAAGCGGTAGTACTCCGAGAGTGGATTTTGGGGGTGTGACAGATTGGTATCAGAGCCATTAGTTATAGAGAACTCGGTTTTAATAAGGGGAAAACATTTTTATTAAAACCAGACTATAACCGAAACAGTGCTCAACGATCCACAACGACGCCTCGCTCCACGTGCAAGACTCATCACTCTAGGTAATATGGTACATGTTTTATTGCCTACTTGCTAGAATTGCATAGAACCTTGCTCCGGGTATGCTTAGGTTAACTTAACACTATTGCATGAGAACGCTTGTGTGACTATTCCCTTTTGTTATCGCACTACTCTCGAACCTCTCTCACTTATGTCACATTTGCTATGAAGATCATGTCCGGACGTATTAACATGACGCAAGCCCAACTGACGGCTCTCATTAACGAGCAAATTGCTGCGGCACTTGCAGCCGCACAAGCAGGAGGTATACCCTGCAGTTGTAAACTCACACTAGGATCTTGAGATCCTACACTCCTAAACCAACTCTCGTGTTTAAACTTTTCTTAATTCTTATACACAACAGGTCAGCACGCTCAGCCACCTGTTTGTACCTTCAAAACGTTCATGGACTGTCGTCCTACTACTTTTAGTGGCACGGAAGGAGCGGTTGGACTCCTCCGTTGGTTTGAAAAGCTCGAGTCAGTTTTTGAAATGTGCGAATGCCCTGAGGCTCGCAGGGTGAAGTACGCCACTGGTACACTAGAAGGCATTGCGCTGACTTGGTGGAATGCGCAAGTGCAGATGTTAGGGTTGGCTGTTGCTAACGCCACACCCTGGAATGATTTCAAGGATTTGATTAAAGAGGAATACTGTAGCCGTGATGATATTCATAAACTGGAGGTAGAATTTTACCATTTGAAAATGACGGGGTCAGAAATTGAAGCGTACACCAGAAGATCGAATGAGTTGGCTATTCTGTGTCCTACTATGGTGGACCCTCCCATTAAGCGTATCGAACTGTATCTCAATGGTCTGGTGCCGGAGATTCAAAGCCACGTAACTTCAGCGAATCTGGGCACTATTCAACAGATCGTTAAGCTAGCTCATCGCCTCACTGATCAGGCGGTGGAACAGAACAGGCTGCCTAAACGTATCAACGCTACTACTACTGCTACCACTCCAGTTACTCCTGCTATTCCCAGTGACAACAAGCGGAAATGGGAAGGGGATTCCAGCAGGGGTTCAGCTATTGTACAGTCTCAAGCACAGCAACAGCGCAAGACTAGTGATTACCAGAGTCCGAGTCAGCAATCGACTGGTAGTCAGGGGCAGAGTGGATATCGGGGAAATCATCCACTATGTAACAGGTGCAACAAACACCACAGTGGTCAGTGTCGTAAAGGCCGCTGTCAAAGATGTCTAAGGGTAGGTCATGACGCTAAAGATTGCAGGAGCTCAAGGCCTGCGAGTCAGAACCAGCAACAACAGTCACCCGTTCCACGAAACCAGTCACAGCAACAACAGCAAGGAAATAAGACATGCTTTCAGTGTGGGGCTGAAGGTCATTTCAAGCGGAACTGTCCCCAATCAAACCAGAATCAAAACAACAATAACAATAATCAGGGCAGTGGGAACAACAATGGTGCAAAAGGTCGTATGTTTGTGATTGGCCAGAGTGACGCAAGGAACGATCCTAATGTGGTTACGGGTAAGTTTCTTCTCGACGACTTTTATGTTACCGTATTATTTGATTCGGGTGCGGATACCAGTTATATGTCTCTGAATGTTAGTCAAATGCTTAAACGCGCACCAACACTGTTAAGCACCAAACATGTCGTAGAGTTAGCTAACGGTAAAAGTCTAGAGGCCACACACATAGTTCAGGGTTGTAATCTTATCCTCGCTGGTCAGACTTTCTCTATCGATCTCATTCCTATAACTCTGAGTAGCTTTGATATCGTCATTGGTATGGATTGGTTATCCCAACAACAAGCAGAGATCCTATGCAAGGAGAAGATCATTCGTATTCCTCGTTCGGGAAAAGAACCTCTCGAAGTTCAAGGCGACAAGAGTGGTGTCGTGAGTGGCATCATCTCTTTCTTGAAGACTTAGAAGTGTCTGCGAAATGGCCACGTAGCTATTTTAGCACTCGTTACTGATACATCGACGACAGAGAAAAAGATTTGGGATATTCCTGTAGTACGCGACTTTCCTCAAGTGTTTCCTGAAGAGTTACCTGGGTTACCGCCCCATCGCCAGGTCGAATTTCAGATCGAGCTAGCTCCAGGAGCAGCACCTATAGCTCGAGCGCCTTACCGATTAGCTCCAACTGAACTGGAAGAACTGTCTAAGCAATTGCAAGAACTCTTGGAAAAGGGTTTCATACGTCCTAGCTCTTCGCCCTGGGGAGCTCCAGTATTATTTGTGAAGAAGAAAGACGGTACCTTTCGTATGTGCATAGATTACCGCGAACTAAACAAGGTGACCGTGAAGAATCGTTATCCACTTCCACGCATCGACGACTTATTCGACCAGTTACAAGGGTCGAGCTATTACTCAAAGATTGATCTAAGGTCAGGTTACCATCAACTGAGAGTCCGGGATGAGGACGTCTCCAAAACAGCATTCAGAACTCGCTACGGTCATTATGAGTTTTTGGTCATGCCATTCGGGCTAACGAACGCGCCTGCGGTTTTCATGGATCTTATGAACAGGGTGTGCAAACCTTATCTTGACAAGTTTGTTATTGTTTTCATTGATGACATTCTGATTTACTCGAAGAGTCGGGAGGAACATGAGCAACATTTACGACTTATTCTGGAACTCCTTCGAACGGAACAACTGTACGCTAAGTTTTCAAAATGCGACTTCTGGCTTCGTGAAGTCCACTTTCTAGGTCACGTGGTAAACAGGGATGGGATACATGTTGATCCATCCAAGGTAGATTCGATCAAGAACTGGCCTGCACCTCGCACACCGACAGAAATACGCCAATTCTTGGGATTGGCGGGTTATTATAGACGGTTTATCAAAGACTTCTCAAAGATTGCACAGCCACTTACATTACTGACACAGAAAGGTGTTGCTTACCGTTGGAGTGATACACAGGATACAGCATTTCAGCACTTAAAGGATAGACTTTGTAGCGCACCTATCCTCTCATTGCCTGAAGGCACGGACGATTTTGTAGTCTACTGTGATGCATCTATCCAAGGTCTTGGATGTGTGTTGATGCAGCGGGATAAAGTCATTGCTTATGCTTCGCGCCAACTTAAGATTCACGAACGGAATTACACTACGCACGATTTAGAGCTTGGAGCTGTTGTTTTTGCGCTCAAGATATGGCGACATTACCTGTATAGCACCAAGTGCACCATCTACACCGATCACAGGAGCCTCGAATATATTTTCAAGCAGAAAGATTTGAACATGCGACAACGTCGATGGGTCGAGTTACTGAACGATTACGAATGTGCTATAAAGTACCATCCAGGCAAGGCCAATGTGGTGGCCGACGCCCTCAGTCGAAAGGATACCATACCTAGGCGTGTACGAGCATTGCAACTCACTATTCAGTCTAGTCTTCCTTCACAGATACGAGATGCTCAGGTAGAAGCATTGAAACCAGAAAACGTCAGGGCTGAAGCTCTACGCGGTTCAAGGCAACGGTTAGAACCAAGGACAGACGGCGCCTACTATGTAACCGGACGCATCTGGGTCCCACTCTATGGTAATTTACGCGAACTTGTAATGGATGAAGCTCATAAGTCTCGCTACTCAGTACATCCTGGTTCAGATAAGATGTACCACGACCTCAGAACTACATATTGGTGGCCTAGCGTGAAGGCCCACATAGCAACTTACGTTAGCAAGTGTTTGACTTGTGCGAGAGTCAAAGCAGAATATCAGAAACCATCAGGCCCACTCCAACAACCTGAGATACCACAATGGAAATGGGAGCAAATTTCCATGGATTTTGTTACTGGCCTGCCTAGATCTCAGCGCGGAAATGATACTATTTGGGTGATCGTGGATCGACTCACAAAGTCTGCTCACTTCTTGGCTATCAAGGAAACGGATAAGTTCTCCACACTAGCAGACGTATACCTTAAGGAAGTTGTCTCGAGGCACGGGGTGCCCACATCTATTATCTCTGATCGTGATGCACGTTTTACTTCAGAACTGTGGCAAGCAATGCACAAATCTTTTGGCTCTCGATTAGACATGAGCACAGCTTATCATCCTCAGACAGATGGGCAGTCTGAGCGCACTATTCAAACTCTAGAAGACATGCTTCGGGCGTGCGTAATTGACTTTGGCAAAGGCTGGGAAAAACATTTGCCACTTGTGGAATTTTCGTACAACAACAGTTACCACACCAGCATTAAAGCTGCTCCTTTTGAGGCATTGTACGGGCGTAAATGCCGATCACCTCTTTGTTGGGCAGAGTTGGGTGACAGTCAGATCACAGGTCCGGAAATGGTAGTTGATACTACTGAAAAGATTGCTCAAATACGACAACGCATGGCGGCAGCACGAGACCGTCAGAAAGTATACGCCGATAAAGACAGGAAAATACTCGAATTCCAAGTTGGGGATCGAGCACTACTCAAAGTTTCACCCTGGAAGGGTGTTGTTCGTTTTGGCAAACGAGGCAAGCTCAATCCACAATACGTTGGACCATTTGAAGTCATAGAAAAGATAGGCAAAGTGGCCTACAGACTGAACTTACCAGCTGAACTCAGTGCAGTTCACAACGTCTTTCACGTGTCGAATCTGAAGAAGTTTCAGTCAGATGAGACCCACATAGTTCCTCTGAAGGAGCTCACTATCGACGAACAATTGCATTTCGTCGAGGAACCAGTTGAAATCACGGACCGGGATGTTAAGGTCCTCAAGAACACCAGAATACCACTTGTTCGAGTTCGTTGGAACTCCCGTCGCGGCCCAGAGTTCACCTGGGAGCGCGAAGATCAAATGGAACTCAAATATCCCCAGTTGTTCGAAAACAATGCAACTACTACTGAGGCTGAAGCTACTACGGAATTTCGGAACGAAATTCCAACTCAACGGGGAAATGATGTGACGCCCCAGGAAAACCAGTAAACGATAACTTACCTAGCTTCCTCAGTAACCGCATGCTAAATTTCGGGACGAAATTTCTTTCAAGTTGGGGATAATGTGACAACTCGAGTTTCCGACTTTCTTTTTTTTTTTCGCATTTAGTGCACGTTGACTTTGACTGTGTAGTTGTTTGACTTGTTTAACTTGTAACTGTATACGTTATTTTATAATGAACGCATTGTGGTTGCATGATTTTGTGTTTGGCTGTATAACATGAAACCTGTTGAAAAACTTAAACTGTTAACACATAAAAGGACTCGACGAAACAGACAGGACTCGACGAAACAGACAGGACTCGACGAAACAGACAGGACCCGACGAAACAGACTGTTTCGTCATAAGCATCCCGACGAAACAGAAGTCTGTTTCGCCAAGCCCAGTTTCGCCAAGCCCATTAAGGGCCCAGAACGGTAATTCGTTCATATTAACGTGAACCGACTCCCTGTTTCACACTTTTAACAAAAATAGAAACCCTAGAACTCTCCACTCTGTGAAGGCGATAACCATCCTCAACCATCATCTTTCTCTCTCGAATCCTCCCTTGTTCATCCCGAATATCTCGGTTAGTGCGTGCTCGTCTAAATCGGTTTCTTTGTCCCTTGATTTCTTTATACATATTGTGTTTATGCTTGATTTCTGGATTATAGGAGGGTATGTTGATGATACTCGGTTCTGAATGTTGTTTATATGGCCTGATTCTGAATACACATTAGTATCTTGATAGGAATCGATGATATGATGTTGTATGTTAATCTATATGTTGTACACATAACCTAGGGTTCGTGCTAGACGTTAAGAACTGTGATGCTTATGTTATGATGATGTTACGATGATTCTGGGTTGAATGATTTCTGTATGATTGAGGAATTGCTGTTTTACGGCTGTTAGGGTTTATGTGTTTTTCGCATCTGCTGTAACTGATGTCTGCGAAACTGAACTGTTCGACGAAACAGAACTCTCGGCGAAACAGAATGTGTTTCGCCAAGAGTAGTCGACGAATCAGAAGTTCTGTTTCGCCAGGGGACACCTCGACGAAACAGAATGTGTTTCGCCAATATTGTGATTCGTCACTATCTGTGTTTCGCCAACATGCGTGTTTCGCCGAGTAGCTGATCTGTGCAGTAACTTGAGTTAATTCTGTTAAATGCTAACTGGAATATTTAACTGCTGTTAAGTGTAGCCATCTTGTATATGATTGTGATTACGTGCTACATGTTTATACGTGCATAATTTGGTCACAAACTGATTTCACATACGTGCATACTTTAGGACGTGATTGACTTACTTTGAGCACATACCTAGCATACCGAGCGAAACAAGGTGAGTTCACACACTTTCTAAGGCATGGGATTCCCGGTGGTTGGGAATGGGTTAAAGAAATTAAAAGGAACCTACATATCCTCCTTGGGTAGGATATGTACCGCCATCCTCCATGGGTAGGATGCCAATATTAATCCTGCGTATTCTCCTTGGGTAGAATACGTACGTTCGTCCTCCTTGGGTAGGACAACAACCTTAACTATACTAGAACGATCTTCGCAAACATGCCTGGAATGGCCGCGAACTATACTAGAACGATCTTCGCAAACATGCCTGGAATGGCCGCGAACTATACTAGAACGATCTTCGCAAACATGCCTGGAATGGCCGCGAACTATACTTTAATCTTCGCAAACATGCCTGGAGGGCCGCGATACAAATATAACTAGTCTATAAAACATGGGAAACCCCCACTAAACTTCGCAAACATGCCTTGAGGGCCGCGATGCTATTACATACGATACATGATTACTAATCAAACATATGATTTACGAAATGAACATTATGACTAAATAACCAACTGTGAACTCGCTCAACTAGTTGTTGACTCTCTGTTACATGCCTTGCAGGACCATAGGTACTTTTGGAGCTTGCACGGGAGGCACAGTCGTTGTGGACATGGATCGTGAATGTGTTGTTAAACATTATAACATTTTGTACTTAAACTCATGTTGGGTTTACATTAAATGCTTCCGCGACACACTTGTGTATATTTGGTTTTGTAAACACCTATCGTATTGATGAATGACTTTTGATATACATACTTATGTTCAATATGATTGGTGGCTTGATCCTGGTCATGTCACGCCTCCAAGCGGTAGTACTCCGAGAGTGGATTTTGGGGGTGTGACATCTTGTAAACCAAATGAGTGTAGGAACTCATGTGATATGGTTTAACAAAGCCTACATTCTAAATCAGAACCTAACCTAAGTGCTTTCGACCCATCACGACCCATTAAGGTAGCTTTCGCTACTTTAACGTGTCGTGCGCGCAAACGCGCGTCCGAGACGTCTAACTAGTCCTATGACAAGTATTATATGCCTAAACATGTTTAAATAGGTTGCATAATCAGTTTAGGTGACAAAAGTTAGGTTACATATGCTTAAAGTCCAATTATGCATGAAAAGGGCGTTTTGGTAATTTACCTAAGGCATATAATCTTCCTATCATACAACTACTTAAACTCGGTGACCATAAGGTATATCCTCGGAAGGTTATTCCCTATGCAACTATGGTCACTAAACATGCTTGGTCGGATCCTAAAGATCGACCAAACGGGTCGAGTTCGGAAGTGTAAGCGGTGGTTTAGACCGCTTGACTTACGACTCTAAACAAGCACTAACTAAAAGTGACGAGTTAAACATGTCAAAGCATGTTTAACCCACTGATTTGGTATCAAAACAAAGTGTTTTGATACCTAATAGTAGCTCCGTTGCAAAATGCGTGCTAAAACGCATTTTGGCCGAAACTTTGACTCGTCACTACACCTAGTCAACGTGGTAATCAGTGGGTATAGTCACTAAGGACTATAACCAACGTGATTACGCTCACGTTGCGAAGTTCAAACGAACTTCTCGTTGACCAACTCGTGGTCAAAGCTGAAAGTCAAACTATATTTGACTTTCAAACTGAGAAAGCAATAAAAAGAATAAAGAATGCTCACTAAGGGTCTTTTCTATCTTTTCTACAAGAAAACCAAGTTCCCAATCAGATTAGAAAGCTCCAAACACTTGAGGGAGTTCTCCAAATCAGATGGTAGAGAAGAGAAGAAGGAAATAAGCAATGAAACAATGAAATGGATGGGCTATATATAGTTTTTCGCAAACCGTTAAGATCATTCCGTGGAGAAGAGGGCATGATCCAAGCCATACAAGTGTTAAGGACTGATTGGGGGACTTGTTCCCCACACAAACCAGCCCCTAGCATTGAAAACTAGAGATCAAAACCAGCAAAAACGAGCTGAATGACCAGATTCATTATTTATGTCTGGCATGTCCACGCACCCCACGTAAGACCTGGCTAAGGCTTACGCGCCCCGCCTGGCCAACTTTGGCAGATTGTCAAAATTAGTCCCTGCAGCTTAAAAACTTGCATTTCGGCCCATTTTTGACACGTTTAAGCCCCGTTAACCTCATTTCAAGGCTCTAAAATGAAGTTATCATGTCAATCACTAAAATAAAATATTTTAATGATTACATAAATTTTTGAATGTCCGGATATATTCAGAACGTAAGATATGCGCGAAAATGCAAACTTGTGCACTTTTTGACGCTTTTAGTCCCTGTAAGATCAAATAAGCATGTTTTCGCACACCGAACCTATCAAAGCTTATTTATAAGCCATGTTTAGGTTATATATGGTATGTTTAACTTATGATCAAGTTCCGGACTATTCGACACCATACGAATCGGTATAGTTTCGCAGTTTGACATAAATAGTCCCTGCGATCGAACAACTTGTTTTCGACACACCAAACCATCCAAAACTTATTTCTAAGTTATGTGAAGGTTATTTAAGGTATGTTAAGCCTATTTCACTATCCCGGAGTGTTTGTCTCATTTAACTGATTGCGTTTACGCACCAGTTTGCGTGTAACTTTCCAGAAAGCGATTTAGAGCTTGAAATCGAATCAGATCGAATTGTAAAATCACCAAACACATAAAACACACAATAGTAACACCAAAACACATTGTATTATTGATAATTAACATTGTTTTGCATTGTTCATCGATTAAGGGGCACAGTTGTCACATCAGACTCCCAAGCATATGCTTTGCAATGCTCCTATCCTCGCTTTACCCGACGGAAACGATAACTTCATAGTCTATTTCGATTCCTATAACCTCGGTCTTGGTTGTGTGCTCATGCAACGGCACAAGGTTATCGCGTATGCCTTTCGTCAGCTCAAGATCCACGAGAAGAACTATACAACCCACGATCTCGAGCTTGATGCAGTTGTTTTTGCGTTGAAGATTTGGCGACACTACCTTTATGGTACCAAGTGTACGGTCTTCGCCGACCATAAGAGCCTCCAACACATCTTGAACCAAAAGGAACTGAATATGCGCCAGCGCCGATGGGTTGAACTTCTCAACGATTACGACTATGAGATTCGTTACCACCCTGGCAAAGCAAATGTCGTTGTCGGCGCTCTCAGCAGACGAAGCTACTTGCATAGCATTCGTAATGCTCGCGCCCAGCACGACCTCGAAGATCTAATTCATGATACTCAACACGCCTGTTTCACCGAGCGCACTTTGAAGGAAGAACGAATTCTTGGTTCCGAAAGCCAATTGGAAAGCAAATCGAACGGTATCCTTTATTATCTCGACCGCATCTGGATTCCAAGTCGCAATAATCTTCAGGAGATATTGTTGACTGAAGCCCACAAGTCTCGATATTCCATTCATCCCGGTGCTGACAAAATGTACCATGACCTTCGTCTTCGGTATTGGTGGCCTGGAATAAAAATGGATATCGCCATCTTTGTTTCGAAATGCCTGACTTGTTCGAAATTCAAGGCTGAGCAACAAAGGCCCTCTTGCTTACTCGTATAACCCGAAATCCCTATGTGGAAATGAGAGAGTATAGCTATGGACTTCAAAACAAAACTTCCCCGCACGCCATCAGGTCACGATAGCATCTGGGTTATCATTGATCGTCTCACTAAATCTGCTCATTTTCTGCCGATACGAGAAGACTTTAAGGTAGAACGATTAGCACGGATCTACACCGACGAAATCATTTGTCAACATGGGACGCCTCGTGACATCATCTTTGACCGCGATGGTCGGTTTACCTCGCGTCTTTGGGAAACATTTCAATCTGCTCTCGGTACTACTCTTAATCTATGTACCGCTTTCCATCCCCAAACCGACGGTCAGACTGAACGCACGATTCGTACCTGTCACACCCGCACATAGCGGAAGCGCGAGGTGTACGCGAGGTGTGATTTGATTGGTTCTCATTACATAACAATATAAGTGAACATTGTCATAATCATTTCAAAAGAACGCAACATAAGTTAAATGTAATGGTTACAAACCATCAAATGAAAATAAGTTGTCATTGTTTTATACATCAAAATGTAAGTCTTAAAATGTCAAGGCTTTGACCACTATATCACCGCAAAGGGGCGGTATATAACGGGCAAGCCCTTCAAATGGTGGCATGGAGTCTTGATACTTGCTTTCCTTGACTAAAATGTCCGCATGGTCCACTAATTTCCTGAAATACATGTTAAGTTTGAAAACATCAACAAAAGTTGGCGAGTTCATGTAGTTTAGTTATATGAGATGTATCTGTAAAATGTGAGTTTTATAAAATGTATCTGTAAAATGTGAGTTGTAAAAAATGTATCTGTAAAATGTGAGTTGTATAAAATGTATGCATAAAATGTGAGTTGTATAAACTGTATCCATAAAATGTGAGTTGTATAAGATATATATGTATGTAACGATGTAGTATGTAAAGCGTCAATGAAATCGTTGATCATTAAGGTTTCGCGAGGACATTAATATGTGTGATGAATTAGGAAGCAATCCAAACCTAGACGATTTCGTGTCGACTACTATCGACTAGGACACAAACGCACTCTTCTGTATGGGTCCACGACCAAGAGCGGGGCTCGCCAAAACCCATTAGATCTAACCCTCTGTACCTAGGTCCAAACTGGATTAATGGTGCTTAGATGTATGACCCTAATCGCACATGATCTAAGGTGTTTCATTCCATGACTTATCATACTATAAACATGTATGTTCCCCGATAGTTGTAAAGTTGTAAAACATTTAAAATGAATAGGGGACATGAACTCACTGTATTGCGACTGCGAATGGTACGTGTTCATGATCTTACGCGTGGTCGTCCTGAAAAGCGTCACGACCTACAAACGTTCTTATATTTGTTAGACACTTCGGTCTTTGTAAATGACTTGAGTACAAGTCCTATGTTTTAAATATGTGTAAGACTTGTATGTCTTTATTGTTCGTTGAACTGTGTATTAGATGTATGATTTGTTAAACTGTTATATATATTTCACCAAATATATATATGTATATGTAATCTTGTATCTTGTGAGTTATATCATCGAGTCTTGTATGAATAAATTGTATAATTGTATTTTCTTCAATTATATGACATTGGGCTGGGCCCATGTCTTAATGTTATTGGGCCTTAGCCCATATGTTTTGACATTGGGCTTAGCCCGTGTATTCATGTTATTGGGCTTAATATTATTGGGCCTAGCCTAATAATTTATGTCATTGGGCCCAAATGTTATTGGGCCTAAATAGTATTGAGCCTAAATACTATTGGGCTTAATGTTATTGGGCCTTGGCCCATATGTTTGGTATTGGGCTTAGCCCATGAGTTTTTGATATCCGGCTTGGACCATGTATTTATGTTAAGCCCATTTAGGATGATAAGCCCATTTGTATAAAATAAGCCCATATGTAAAATAAGCCCATTTGTATTAAAAATAAGCCCATTTATATAAAATAGGCCCATATGTAAAATAAGCCCATTTGTTATAAAATAAGCCCATGTAAATCTATTCTTTCATTTTTATAAAAGTTACTAAATATAGGCTTTTTAATTAAAAGAATACATAATAGTTTTTATAAGTTTCAAAACATCTGGATATTGTTGTCGGTGGTTTGTATGTATTCGCGTCGAAAGATCGCCTAAACGTCGTAGTAACTCCTCGGAATTGCGATATGTTCATAGATTCGCCCGTCGTCCGTTTTGACCATAAGTTGTGTCCGAAAGCTCGGAATGTCCGTAAGTTGTTTTCAAGGCGTGTTTACGTGTAGTCTTGTAAGACTTTAGTCGAGATGTACATTGTGTTTATTTGTACCATTGTATTCAAGTTCCTAGTTATAATATATATAACTAATACAAACAAATAACACATAGCACTTAAGTTATTAAGTTAACTAAATATATATTTTCTAAAAAAATATATATTTATATCAAACTTTGCTTTTATAAAAACTATTCTTTAAATTCTTTTTAATCTAATAAAGATTTTGTCAAAAATAATAGTTTTCATAACTTATGATTTTTAAGAAAAATTGGCCATATTTCATTAGAAATATGGACTTTGCCATGTTTAATAAAACATATCTTTTTCTTTTCAAAATCACCAACAATTTACTCATAATATTCTTAACAAAAACATATGAGATTTATAACATAAACTTAACAAGATGAACTCTTAATCATGTAGGGTTTTGGTATGATCTTTACATATGTTTACTAGTTCAAAAATCATACTTTACTTCCAGTTTTATCAAACTTTTATACAAAACCCATCTTGTATGCTTCTTTTTATAAATATTGTAAAAGCATTATTTTTAGTTAAAAACTTTATATACTTTAACAATACCAAATATTATGATCATCCATTAAACCTTATGTTTAACAAAAACCCTTTTAACACTTTCATGTACACTTGTTAGATCATGTTTTTAAACATCATCTAACAAGTTATTTGTATGATATTCATCAATACTAGATCAAATATGCAAGAAATAAGCTTTAAATCACAACATAAACAATCTTATATATCATGATTTTTATTATGCTTCTTTGTATCTTCATCTTATTTTGTATGATTGTTTTAGTTATAACTTGTTCTTTAAACAATAAATACATAAATAAGTATTAAAAAAAAAGGATTTAGAAGGCTCACTTCTAGCTCTTGGCTAGGGATGATCTAGGTTAAAATGAAAAGCAAAGAAGATGAAGATTTGATGATTGAAAGCTCTTAGATGGATGAGAAAGCTTGCTTCAACTTGTGTATGCCTTAGATCTTCTCAAGTTCCATGAAAATGCATCTTGATCATCAAGAAAGTGGCTAGAAAAATGAAGGGTGTTAAATGTTTAAAGGGTGTTAAATGACCATTACTAGACCATAATGATCCAATTAACACTAGATGGTCACTAAAAAAAAGATTTGATATTGTTCGGATATTCGTTTCGAATTGTTTCGGTTAGACGTTATTTGAAAGCTAAGTTGTGTAACTTGTGTGAATTGATGTAGTTATTGGTCCGGATGATACCCGAAAGTATCCTCACATGAATTCTATGTTAGATAGCATTTTTACATGTTGTAAAAATATTAGGAAGCTGATTTCTGCAGAATTTCTGCGGAAAAGTGTTGAAATCGTCGCTTTTAGTGCTTTTCGGGCAATTTTTAGTGTTGTCGGACTTCGGAAAGGTTTTAAATCAAACCCTTGCATTCCTAGTTAGGGTTTAATATATATTAGATGTTGGACTTTTGTCTGAGTCCTAAAGATGTCATTTAGATGGTTTCTGCGGATCCTGCGTTTTCATCAGAATACTAGTTTACTAGGTGCTTTTCTAGGAGTTTCGATGCATTGTTTAAACTGTTTCAAATGTACTTAATAAAAATGAATCATATGCATCCTAAGTAAGTATTCCATGAGTATTCTAAGTGTATGTCACGAAATACGCAGTTCGAGTGTTCAAAATGCATAAAAATGTAGCTAAAATGAGTACTTTAAGTGTAAGAAAGTTACCGAAAAGTGACAGTTGTCACATTCTCCCCCTGTTATTGAGAATTTCGTCCCGAAATTCAAGTTGAGTCATCCTTTGCAGGAGTATTCTCGAACAGGCGGGGGTATTTTGGTTTTGATTTGATCTTCACGTTCCCAAGTATATTTGGGTCCGTGTCGAGAGTTCCAACGAATTTTTACTAATATGTTACGACTCCTTCGTGTTTTCTGATCCTTCCAGTCCATGACCTCAATAGGTTTTTTTTGGTGTATTGGAGTTTGTCGTCGATGTGAACTTCATCCGTCGGGATGATAACCGTTTCTTGCGTTGGACTCTTCTTAAGATTCGACACATGAAAATGTGTCGTGTACGCTACTAAGTTCTTCTGGTAACTTTAGCTTGTAGGCAACGGTGCAAATCTTCTCTAAGATTTCAAATAGTCCTACATATTGTGGGTTTAGCTTTCCACGCTTACCGAATCTTGCTACACCCTTCCAAGGCGAGACTTTCAACAAGATCTTGTCTCCGACCTAGAAAGATAATGGCTTCCGTCTCTTGTCTGCGTAGCTCTTTTGTTGATCGCGAGCCGTCTTGATACGGTCTCTAATCTGAAAATTTGTATCCGTAGTCTCTTGGACTAATTCCGAACCACTTAGTTGTTTATTGCTTGCTTCTGCCCAAAATAGCAGAGAGCGGTACTTTCGACCATAGAGAGCTTCAAACGGTACAGTTGGTATACTTGTATGGTAATTGTTGTTGTAGGAAAACTCAACCAAAGGTAAATGAGTATCCCAGTTGCCGCCCAAATCCAAAACACACGCACGAAACATATCTTTGGGTGTTTGGATTGTTTGTTCGCTCTGGCCGTCAGTTTATGGATGAAAGGTCGTGCTTAGATTTAAATGAGATCCAAAGGTCTGTTGGAATGACTTCTAAATTCTTGAAATAAAAGGACTGTCTTGGTCTGGAATGATTGAAATAGGCACTCCAAGACGAGCCACTATTTCTTTGAGATAGAGTTCCGCTAGTTTCTCTGTGTTATCCTTCTCCTGAATCGGCAAGAAGTGTGTGGACCTTGTCAACCTATCGACCATTACCCATATCATGTCATGGCCTCTTAAGGTCCTGGGACACTTCGTAATGAAGTCCATCGATACTTGTTCCCATTTTCAAATGGGAATCTCGGGTTGTTGCAGCAAACCCGAGGGTTTCTTGTATTACGCCTTGACCTTCGCGTAGGTCAAGCATTTTCTGACATAGGTAGCGATATCCTTTTTGAGGTTAGGCCACCAATAGTGCTCTTTCAAGTCTTGGGCCTATGTGCTTCCTCAAAATAACATCTCGAAGGCCGCCAAAGTGTGGAACTCAAATTCTACCCACATGGTATAAAGTTCCATCTTCTTTCGGTACTAATTGTTTTTCTGTAACTCAAAGTGTTTCTGCCCGAATATGTTCTTCCTTGAGCGCTTCTTGTTATGCATCATGAATTCGTGTGGTAAGATCCGTATGAATCGTCATCTCTATTGCTCGAACTCTCAAAGTTCTAACTCGTTCCTTGCGGCTCAAGTCGTCTGCTGCAACGTTCGCCTTGCCCGGATGGTACTTTATTTCACAATCATAGTCGTTCAGCAATTCAATCCAACATCGCTGACGCATATTTAGTTCTTTTTGATTGAATATGTGCTAAAGACTTTTATGGTCCGTGAAAATCGGACACTGAGTACCAGATAAGTAATGTCACCATATTTTCAAAGCGAATACCACTGCGCCTAACTCGAGGTCATGAGTGGTATAGTTCTTTTCATGAACTTTCAGTTGACATGATGCGTACGCAATAACTTTCTCCCGTTGCATAAGTACGCAACCCAATCCTTGATTCAAAGCATCACAGTAAACTACGAAGTCATCGGTACCATCGGGTAGTGATAGGATTGGTGCATCGCACAACTTATCCTTGAGAAGTTGAAGTGATTCTTCTTGTTTCTCGATTTGGGTGAGGGAGGTTAGCGGTTGAGAAATTTTAGAAAAATTCTCAATAAATCTCAGATAGTACCCCGCTAATCCCAAGAATTGTCGAACTTCAGTTGGAGTCTTGGGTGCTTCCCAGCTCTTAATCGCTTCGATCTTTCGAGAAATTGTACTTCACAAATCCAAAACTCGTATTTGGAAAATTTGGCGTATAGTGTCTCCTTCTTGAGTAGTTCTAAAATGGTTCTCAAATGTTGCTCGTGCTCGTCGGCCGGTCGTGGGTATATTAACAATGTCGTCAATGAACACTATGACGAATTTGTCAAGATACGGTTAGCACACGCAGTTCAATAAACCCATGAAGACCGCTGGTGCATTCGTTTAAACCAAAGGGCATAACGAGAAACTCGTAATGACCATAACGAGTTTGAAAAGCCGTCCTTGGTATGCCTTCCTCTTGTATTCATAACTTGTGATTCCCCGATCGTAAGTCTATCTTGGAGTAGAAGCTTGAACTTTGCAGTTGATCGAATAGGTCATCAATCCTCAGTAGTGGATACCGATCCTTGATGGTGAGTTTATTCAACTCTACGTACTCTATACACATTCTGAATGTTCTGTCCTTCTTCTTCACAAATAGGGCTGGAGCTCCCCAAGATGAGTAGCTTGGTCTAGTGACTACTTTATCCAACAACTCTTGTAATTCAGAAGGTGCTAATCTATATGGAGATTTGGCTACGGGTGCAGCTCCCGGTACCAAGTCGATGTGAAACTCGACTTGTCGATTTGGTGATAGTCCCGGCAAGTCTTCAGGAAAGACTTCAGGAAAGTCCTTTATCACATGAAAATATGTCAGTTGCGGCCCATCGGCCTTCTTGTCGACGACATGTGCCAGGAAAGCAATACCACCCTTTCGTAAACACTTCTGTGCCTTCATGCAATTGATGATCCACAATGGTGTGTCGTGATTCTCTCTTTGAATAATAAGTGTCTCTTCGCTCGATAGTGGTTGGCGAATGGTCTTCTCATGACAGACGACTTTGGCTCGGTTATCGGATAGCCAATCCGCGCCAACCACTATGTCGAAATTACCCAACTGAATGGGTAAGAGATCGGTATTGAATTTCCTCTCGCCAAGTTCCAAGAAACATCTTTTAACAACTTCCCCTGACTTAACAAGTTTACCGTTTGCCAATTCTATAGAATGAGGGGACGTCTAGTTTACTTGACTCTAGGCTAAGTACATTTTGAATTCTATGTGGCGAGGACTTCACTGTATAGTTTTAGGAATCCCTATGTTTAAATGTAGGATAACCCAATCCATATGTTTATATGTTGGATAACCCAATCCATATGTTTAGATGTAGGATAACCCAATCCATATCTTTAGATGTAGGATAACCCATGTCACACCCCGACCACGTATAGCATACAAAACGTGGCGGAAAACGTCGGGGAGTGTAGTAACAGAATTATTGTTTCACAACCATGGCATACAAAGTTATATTTTTATTTATTAAACAAGAGTGTTACATTGTCTTAAACAGGAAACAAGAGTTCATAACATAATTAAACTAAGTCTATCTTTGTTTTATGTCTCTAAGGCACATGTCCGCCCTAGTGTCACGATCATTGTCCTAAGCAACAGCTCCTGAAAACACATGTGAAAATAGGTACGTCAGCATAAAAATGCCTGTGAGATACATAGGTTTTGTGAAAATAGGGTTCATGACTTGTGTTTAGGAAAAATGTTTAGTCATGAACCTTGTAATTTGCTTTGTCTTGTAAATCATTTGAAAAACAGTAAGATCAGATAATATGTACAAATAAATGTAAGGTTAAATGAATAACCATGTAAAATGAGTTTGTATAACATAAATTGTTTGTTAACAATGTCTTGTGAAAAGTATGTTATTTGTATAAAATGTCATGTGTCTTAAATTGAAATGATTCAAATAACGCTACAATATGTAATACCATACAAACACTTATATATAGGAAGTACCAGCGGCGTATCCACCATGCTTGTATCATATTACACACGCATCGTTACTTAAAGCACTTACTCAAACCAAACCACTAATGTAAATTGTTTATGTATAATCAAATGTCAAAATGTTATTGTGTAAACCATATCAAATGTCTATGTTTAATGTAAATCATGAATTGTGTACATCAATGTCAAAATGTTTGTCTAATGTAAATCATGTAATGTGTATCAAAAAATGTCATGTATGGTAAGTGAAATATATCAACTAAACCATATGTAAAATGCACAAAAACAAGGTATTGAAGTAAAACATGGTTTAAATCAAAGTTATGTTTTATGGAACAAATGCATGCTATACTGATAAACATCTATGCGGTATTGTAAAAATGCATACATCCAAGCCTTGTGACTGTGGCGATAAACCCTTAAACAAATTAAAGGTTTATCTAAGTTATGTGTATCAAATTCGGTCATTCCTTCCAATCCAAACAAACCCAGGATTTCAGGAATGGGAGTTGTCAATTCCTATGGTACCACTACCTACTAACGAACGGCGTGATCAATGTTAATGAATGTATTGTCCCATTTAAAACCAACCAAATGTCATACCAAAATGTAAGCATGTGAAAACAATGCACTAAGTATGTAATCAAATGAACATACATAGCGTGAAATGTAATGTAAATCAATGTACTAAGTATGCACACAATGGGCATATATAGCATGAAATGTAATGTAAAACAATGTACTAAGTATGCACACAATGGACATACATAGCATGAAATGTAATGTATAACAATGTATTAAGTACGCACACAATGGGCATACATAGCATGAACACAATGAAATCATGTACTATAAGTGTACTAATGAACATAACAAGCATATGATATGAAATCACGAAAAGCATGAAAGTAACAAGTAGGCACATGTGTTCCACCCCAAAACAGTTTGAAAACAGTAAAAGAGGGGTCTATGTACTCACATGAGATTGCTCAGAAGTCCTAAGATAACCACCAAGCAATGCTAGAGATCACGGAATCAAACGGTACCTAATATAGGTAACTATGTTAATAAACCGGACCTATATCGGAAGATCGGGTAGTATGAGGGTTTGTAAACCAAATGAGTGTAGGAACTCATGTAATATGGTTTAACAAAGCCTACATACTAAATGAAACCTAACCTAAGTGCTTACGACCCATTACGACCCGTTTAGGTAGCTTATGCTACTTTAACGCGTCGTTCGCGTGAAACGCGTTTGGACCGTCTAGCTAGTCCTATGACAAGTAAAATATGCCTTAACATGACTAATATTGTTATCAAATCAGTTTATATGTCAAAAGTTATGTCACATATGTTTAAGATGAATTTTGGCATAAAAGGGGTATTTTGGTAATTTACCTAAGGCATATAAACTACCTATCATACAACTACTTAAACGAAGCGACCATAAGGTATAACCTCGGAAGGTTATTCCCTATATTCTATGGTCACCTAATGTGTTTGGTCGGATCCTAATGATCGACCAAATGGGTCGAGTTCGGAAGCATAAGCGACTGATCAAGTCGCTTACCCTTACGACCCTAGACAACGTGGTAATCAGTAGGCATAGTCACAAGGACTATAACCATTGTGATTACAAAGGTTCAGGTGGGTATTTATAGTTTTCGGTTCACCGTTAGGTATGAAGCTAATCTAGATCCAAATAGCTCAGGTATGAAACAAAGGTTCCAACTTAGAGCACTTTAGATCAGATTTGTGAGGAAATGAGTGAACATAAGGTGGGTATTTATAGTTTTCGGTTCACCGTTAGGATCGTTTCTTGGAAAAGGGGGCATGATCTAAGCCGTACACTTGTTGGAATGTTGTGGTAACTAAATTGGCACTCACCATAGGGTTTTGACACTTGGCCTTGGCCTTTTGGAGGGGTTAAAGGCTGTTAACAGATGAGAAAAAACGTTTTGCTGCATCTGGCCCCTGCTTGCGCACCGCAACACTCACATTGTTGAGGTGCGCAAGGACCAAGTTTGGCAGATTTACAGTTTTGGTCCCTGTTGTGTAATAGGCTCATTTCCGACACGTTTAAGGCCCGTTAACCCCATTTCAAAGCTCTAAAATGAATTTAAAGTATAGGGAACTTAAAATGTGCTTAAAAATATCTCGGATGTCGGTTCGTTTAGCCGTACAGTTGCGATGTTCAGTTAATTACGACGGAATGCGCATAAGCGCGAAAAACGATCCAAATGGCGTGACGAATGGATTTTTCTTATGCCAAACACTAAAATAAAATATTTTAGTGCTTACATAAATTTTTGGATGTCCGGATGTATTCAGAACGTGAGTTATGCGCGAAAATGCAAACTTGTGCACTTTTTGACACTTTTAGTCCCTGAATGACCCAAAAGTTTATTTTAGCACACCGAACCCCCTTAAAGCCTATTTCTAAGCTATGTAAAGGATATTTATGGTATGTTTAACTTTTGGTCATGTTCCAGAATGTTCGTTACAGTTCAAATTGGCATACTTTCACAGTTTGTCAAGTTTAGTCACTGTAAGCGAATTAACTTGTTTTTGCCATACCAAAGCCTTCAAAACTTATTTCTAAGTTATGTAAAGGTTATTTAAGGTATGTTAAGTATATGTTGATGTTCCGGAGTATTTTTCGCATTAAACTGGTTACGTTTATGCATCAGTTTGCGTATAACTCTCTAGAAAGCGATGTAGAGTTTGAAATTGAATAAAAGTCAAAACATGAAAAATGTAAAACAAAACTAAACAAACATTGGGATCAAATAACATAGTTTTATTGATAATTGAACTGTTTACAATGATTTCAGACACAGATGTTACAGTCTCTCCTACTTGTGGAAATTTCGTCCCGAAATTTATTTAGAGGAAACTCGAGGAAAAAGATGTGGATATTTCGCCTTCATTTGATCTTCGCGTTCCCAAGTAAACTCAGGTCCACGCTTAGCTTCCCAGCGAATTTTGACCAAAGGAATGCGCTTGCATTTGAGCCACTTGACTTCACGTTCCATGATTTCCACTGGCTTCTCAACAAATTTCAGTGTTTTGTCAACACGAATTTCGTCAAGTGGTATGTGGAGGTTCTCATCAGCTAAACACCTCTTGAGATTGGACACCTGAAAAGTTGGATGAACATTTCCAAGTTCAGGAGGTAACTCAAGTCTGTAGGCTACCTTACCGATTCTTTCGATGATCTTGAATGGTCCAACGTATCTAGGTGCAAGTTTTCCTTTCTTTCCAAATCTTATCACACCTTTCCAAGGTGAGACCTTAAGTAATACTCGATCACCGACTTGAAATTCCAAGGGCTTGCGTTTTGGGTCCGCGTAACTCTTTTGACGGCTTCTAGCTGTCTGAAGGTTATCACAACTTTCTTTATCTTGTCAGTTGTTTCTAAAATGAGGGCAGGTCCAGTAAGCTGAGCCTCGCCGATCTCATTCCAGCAGACTGGTGAACGACATTTTCGACCATAGAGAGCCTCAAAAGGAGCCATTTCGATGCTGGTGTGATAACTGTTGTTGTAGGAGAATTCAATTAACTGAAGATGTGAATCCCAACTACCACCAAAGTCGATCACACAAGCTCTAAGCATATCCTCCAGAGTCTGGATTGTTCTTTCAGATTGACCATCCGTTTGCGGATGATAAGCTGTGCTCAGATTAAGTTGGGTCCCCATAGCAGATTGCATGGTTCTCCAAAAATGAGAAGTGAAACGAGCATCTCTGTCAGAAATGATGTTCAAAGGAACACCATGTCGAGCTACAATTTCATCCACATAGATTTTAGCAAGTTTGTCAGCAGAAAAATCCTCACGGATTGGCAAGAAATGCGCTGACTTTGTAAGACGATCAACGACTACCCAGATGGCATCATGACCTTTCTTTGTGCGCGGAAGTTTAGTAATGAGATCCATAGTAATGTTTTCCCATTTCCAAACTGGGATCTCTGGTTGCACCAATAATCCAGAAGGACGCTGGTGTTCAGCCTTAACCTTAAGACAAGTAAGGCATTTTGATACGTATAAGGCAATGTCTTTCTTCATACCAGGCCACCAATAATGAGTACGAAGATCCTTATACATCTTATCTGAGCCAGGATGAACAGAATAGTGAGACTTATGGGCTTCATTCATAAGCAAGGTACGAAGATTATCTTGGCTTGGGACCCACAAACGGTCCATGAAGTAATACGATCCATTGTCTTTCATTTCAAGGTCAGGTGTTATGTGATAGGGAAATTCCTTATCCATCAAACCTTGTGAAACGCAAGATTGTTGAGCCTGAGAAATGCGTGCTTGGATATCGGATCGAGCTTGAATATCAGATTGAACACGAACACAATGAAGCTTAGTACGTTCCTTACGACTTAATGCATCGGCTACGACATTCGCCTTACCAGGATGGTAGCGAATTTCACAGTCATAGTCGTTTAGGAGCTCTACCCAATGTCGTTGCCTCATGTTGAGTTCTTTCCGATTGAAGATATGCTGAAGACTTTTGTGATCCGTGAAAACCACACATTTTGTACCGTACAAATAGTGTCTCCAGATTTTAAGAGCGAAGACAACTGCACCCAACTCAAGATCATGAGTGGTGTAGTTCTTCTCATGTATCTTCAACTGCCTCGATGCGTATGCTATGACTTTGTTCCTTTACATCAGAACACAACCAAGGCCCAGTTTCGATGCATCACAATATACGACAAAATCATCATCACCCTCAGGCAATGATAGAACATGCGCATCACAAAGCTTCTGCTTCAAGTTTTGAAAAGCTTCCTCTTGTTTGAATCCCCAATCAAAGGGTTTGTTCTTCTGAGTTAGAGCAGTTAGAGGAACTGCAATCTTCGAGAAATTTTCAATGAAGCGGCGGTAATAACCCGCTAGACCAAGAAAAGAACGAACTTCAGTAGGAGTAGTAGGCGTATCCCAATCCTTAATCGCACTGATCTTGGAGGGATCTACATGAATACCTTGTTCGTTGACAATATGTCCTAAAAATTGAACTTCTTTAAGCCAGAATTCACACTTGGAGAATTTGGCGAAAAGTTTCTCTTTCTTTAGGAGTTCCAAAGTAAGACGAAGATGTTGCTCGTGATCAGCTCGCGTCTTAGAGTAAATCAAGATGTCGTCAATAAAAACAATGACGAAAAGATCCAAATAAGGCTTGCAGACCCTATTCATTAAGTCCATGAAAACAGCTGGAGCATTAGTCAAACCGAATGGCATGACTGTGAACTCATAATGCCCATATCGAGTGCGGAACACTGTCTTGGGAATATCTTCTTCATGCATCCGAAGTTGATGATATCCAGATCGCAGATCTATCTTCGAAAAATAAGAAGCGCCTTGTAACTGATCAAAGAGATCATCGATGCGAGGTAGGGGATATCGATTCTTGATGGTAAGCTTGTTAAGCTCACGATAATCGATACACATCCTAAAAGATCCATCCTTCTTCTTGACAAAAAGGACGGGAGCACCCCAAGGTGAAAAGCTAGGACGGATAAAACCTTTATCTGAAAGCTCATGAAGCTGCTTAGACAACTCTTGCATCTCAGACGGTGCAAGACGATATGGAGCTCTGGCAATGGGATTTGCACCAGGTACGAGATCAATACGGAACTCGACTTGGCGTGCTGGAGGTAGACCAGGTAACTCTTCAGGAAACACCTCAGGATAATCCCTAACAACAGGGATATCTTGAATGGACTTACCTTTGCCCTTATCTGCTGTAACATGTGCCAAGAAGGCTACATAGTTCTTTCGCAGATACTTCCGAGCTTTAAAACAAGACATGAGTTTGAGACCACCAGAAGGTTTCTCACCACGAACCTGTAGGATCTCGCCTGTCGGAAGCGGCACACGAACGATCTTCTCAAAACAAACTATCTCTGCACGATGCTTGGCTAACCAATCCATACCCACAATAATGTCGAAGCTTCCAAGTTGCATAGGCGTGAGGTCGATAGGAAAAAGATGGTCGCTAAGGTTCAACTGGCAGTTGCGAAGAACAAAATTAAGAACAATGGGTTCACCATTAGCAACTTCTACTGTCAAAGGTTTACCTAGTTTTGTTCTAGACACGCGAAGCATTGGCTCAAAAGACAATGATACAAAACTCTTATCGTCCGCCTGCGCCTCTTGGGCATTCAAGTTAAAAGCTCGCCCTCGAGCCTGAGCCTGATTCTGATTTGGGTTAGCATTCACCAATCTTGGACATTGATTACGGTAGTGGGTCAGATCCCCACAGTTATAACAAGCACCTGGTGGGTAGTGTGGTCGTGCAGCTTGACCCTGTTGCTGAGCAGGAGGCTGAGCAACTTGTTGAGCCGGGTTCTGAACTGCCCGGTTCTGAGCAAACCAACAAACATTGGCAAGATGGCCTGACTTCCCACAGTTAGTACAGAAACGGCACGGAAGTTGCGGCTGATGGTGATTGTTGCATCTATTGCACAAAGGTGCATTTCCTGCGTAAGGTTTCTTCGCTGGAGGCTGTGCGGGTTGGTTAGGAGCTGCCTGGTTAGCTTGGGCAGTGACAGCAAAATTTTTGGAAGCCTTACGCTTCCTCGACCCTCTTGAAGAACCAGAATTCTTTCCATTCTTGTTTTGACCTTTCTTGCTATCTTCTTTGTCAGACGACTATTTCTTGCCCTTGTCACCCTTCCTGTGCAACTTATTCTTCCGAATCTGCGACTCAGTCAAAGTTGCTGATAACTCGATCGCTTGACGGAGTGTGGTAGGGTTACTACCAGTAATGATGTCTTGTACCGAGTCAGGTAGACCATCGATGTACCTTTCGATAGCCTTGTCGAGTGGGGTGACCATTGTTGGGCATAGCAAACTCATCTCCTCAAACCTATCAGTATATGCCCGATGCTCGCCACTATCCTGTTTCAAGTCATCAAACTCCCTTTCTAGAGCTCGCAGTTCATGACGAGGACAAAACTCCCTCATCATAAGAGCCCTAAGTTCAGCCCAGGTTTGTGCCAAAGCAACTTCTGCACCACGGTCTCTCATTACCCCATTCCACCATGTGAGAGCCCTCTTCTGAAACACACTTGAAGAAAACTCGACCTTGCGATTATCCGGACACTGCACGTGACGGAAAGTATTCTCAATGCTCTCGAACCATTGAAGAAGCCCAGTTGCTCCTTCAGTACCACTAAACTTGAGTGGTTTAGCCGAGTTGAAGTTCTTGAAATTGCATATAGCATGATTGTTGTTGTTGGCTTGGTTCATTTGAGCAATGAAGTTTGGGAATTGAGCAGCCATTTGCTGCGCAATGATTTCTGCCAGCTCGGCAGTCGCTATCTGATGCTCGCGTCGAGGAGGCATTCTAAAAAGAGGGAAACATGAAAGGAAATGAGTGAGATGGTTGGATGAAAAGAACGAGATGAAACAAAAAATTTGACAACAGCAAAGATGGTGGTCATTTGTTCGCATCACAAAGAAAACAAACGACACACAATGACTAATCAAAGTAAATGGGTCAAAAATAATGTATCGCGAAGACATGCTCGCCTATAAGTGAACACTCACCCCAAGAATTCCCAGGTAAGAGTGACTGGTCCGATTATGTGGATTTGTACGAACAATCTAGCCTTAGACAGAAAACCCAGGGTACAGGCATTCACTCTTCCAGTTTGCACGTGTTCACACTATTTAAAACCCAAAACCTTGACGAGATTTTTTGAAAATTCAAAGGGGTTCAAAACCTTATAACAGAGGGTTCAAAACCTTGTAATAAATCATCCAAAAACAGATGATTGTTTTTCAAAAAAATCGTTTCGGAAAATTTTGGTTTTTGTTTTGATAATCACCTAAGGATAGGTGATGTGCATGTTTTAAGATCTAAACACAAGATAAATTGTGTTAGGGTCCTAGAAAAGTTATAGTCTAGGTCAAAGAATTACTAATAACCTAATTCCCTATAACCATTGGCTCTGATACCAACTCTTCTGTCACACCCCGACCACGTATAGCATACAAAACGTGGCGGAAAACGTCGGGGAGTGTTGTAACAGAATTATTGTTTCACAACCATGGCATACAAAGTTATATTTTTATTTATTAAACAAGAGTGTTACATTGTCTTAAACAGGAAACAAGAGTTCATAACATAATTAAACTAAGTCTATCTTCGTTTTATGTCTCTAAGGCACAGGTCCGCCCTAGTGTCACGATCATTGTCCTAAGCAACAGCTCCTGAAAACACATGTGAAAATAGGTACGTCAGCATAAAAATGCCTGTGAGATACATAGGTTTTGTGAAAATAGGGTTCATGACTTGTGTTTAGGAAAAATGTTTAGTCATGAACCTTGTAATTTGCTTTGTCTTGTAAATCATTTGAAAAACAGTAAGATCAGATAATATGTACAAATAAATGTAAGGTTAAATGAATAACCATGTAAAATGAGTTTGTATAACATAAATTGTTTGTTAACAATGTCTTGTGAAAAGTATGTTATTTGTATAAAATGTCATGTGTCTTAAATTGAAATGATTCAAATAACGCTACAATATGTAATACCATACAAACACTTATATGTAGGAAGTACCAGCGGCGTATCCACCATGCTTGTATCATATTACACACGCATCATTACTTAAAGCACTTACTCAAACCAAACCACTAATGTAAATTGTTTATGTATAATCAAATGTTAAAATGTTAATGTGTAAACCATATCAAATGTCTGTGTTTAATGTAAATCATGAATTGTGTACATCAATGTCAAAATGTTTGTCTAATGTAAATCATGTAATGTGTATCCAAAAATGTCATGTATGGTAAGTGAAATATATCAACTAAACCATATGTAAAATGCACAAAAACAAGGTATTGAAGTAAAACATGGTTTAAATCAAAGTTATGTTTTGTGGAACAAATGCATGCTATACTGATATAAACATCTATGCGGTATTGTAAAAATGCATACATCCAAGCCTTGTGACTGTGGCGATAAACCCTTAAACAAATTAAAGGTTTATCTAAGTTATGTGTATCGAATTCGGTCATTCCTTCCAATCCAAACAAACCCAGGATTTCAGGAATGGGAGTTGTCAATTCCTATGGTACCACTACCTACTAACGAACGGCGTGATCAATGTTAATGAATGTATTGTCCCATTTAAAACCAACCAAATGTCATACCAAAATGTAAGCATGTGAAAACAATGCACTAAGTATGTAATCAAATGAACATACATAGCGTGAAATGTAATGTAAATCAAGGTACTAAGTTTGCACACAATGGGCATATATAGCATGAAATGTAATGTAAAACAATGTACTAAGTATGCACACAATGGACATACATAGCATGAAATGTAATGTATAACAATGTATTAAGTACGCACACAATGGGCATATATAGCATGAACACAATGAATTCATGTACTATAAGTGTACTAATGAACATAACAAGCATATGATATGAAATCACGAAAAGCAGGAAAGTAACAAGTAGGCACATGTGTTCCACCCCAAAACAGTTTGAAAACAGTAAAAGAGGGGTCTATGTACTCACATGAGATTGCTCAGAAGTCCTAAGATAACCACCAAGCAATGCTAGAGATCACGGAATCAAACGGTACCTAATATAGGTAACTATGTTAATAAACCGGACCTATATCGGAAGATCGGGTAGTATGAGGGTTTGTAAACCAAATGAGTGTAGGAACTCATGTAATATGGTTTAACAAAGCCTACATACTAAATGAAACCTAACCTAAGTGCTTACGACCCATTACGACCCGTTTAGGTAGCTTATGCTACTTTAACGCGTCGTTCGCGTGAAACGCGTTCGGACCGTCTAACTAGTCCTATGACAAGTAAAATATTCCTTAACATGACTAATATTGTTATCAAATAAGTTTATATGTCAAAAGTTATGTCACATATGTTTAAGATGAATTTTGGCATAAAAGGGGTATTTTGGTAATTTACCTAAGGCATATAAACTACCTATCATACAACTACTTAAATGAAGCGACCATAAGGTATAACCTCGGAAGGTTATTCCCTATATTCTATGGTCACCTAATGTGTTTGGTCAGATCCTAATGATCGAATAATTGGGTCGAGTTCGAAAGCATAAGCGACTGATCAAGTCGCTTACCCTTACGACCCTAGACAACGTGGTAATCAGTAGGCATAGTATCAAGGACTATAACCATCGTGATTACAATCACGTTGCGAAGTTCAAATGAACTTCGCATTGACCATAAACTGGTCAATGCAGAAAGTCAAACAAAGTTTGACTTTCGGACTCGAAAAGCAATAAAAGAACGAAGGAACACTTACAAAGGGTCCCCGAAAGCTAATCTAGACTCAAATAGCTCAGGTATGAAACAAAGGTTCCAACTTAGAGCACTTTAGATCAGATTTGTGAGGAAATGAGTGAACATAAGGTGGGTATTTATAGTTTTCGGTTCACCGTTAGGATCGTTTCTTGGAAAAGGAGGCATGATCTAAGTCGTACACTTGTTGGAATGTTGTGGTAACTAAATTGGCACTCACCATAGGGTTTTGACACTTGGCCTTGGCCTTTCGGAGGGGTTAAAGGTTGTTAACAGCTGAGAAAAAACGTTTTGCTGAGGTGCGCAAGGACCAAGTTTGGCAGATTTACAGTTTTGGTCCCCGCTGTGTAATAGGCTCATTTCCGACATGTTTAAGGCCCGTTAACCCCATTTCAAAGCTCTAAAATGAAGTTAAAGTATAGGGAAATTAAAATGTGCTTAAAAATATCTCGGATGTCAGTTCGTTTAGCCGTACGGTTGGGATGTTCGGTTAATTACGACGGAATGCTCATAAGCGCGAAAAACGATCCAAATGGCGTGACGAATGGATTTTTCTTATGCCAAACAATAAAATAAAATATTTTAGTGCTTACATAAATTTTTGGATGCCCGGATGTATTCAGAACGTGAGTTATGCGCGAAAATGCAAACTTGTGCACTTTTTGACACTTTTAGTCCCTGAATGACCCAAAAGTTTATTTTAGCACACCGACCCCCCTTAAAGCCTATTTCTAAGCTATGTAAAGGATATTTATGGTATGTTTAACTTATGGTCATGTTCCGGAAAGTTCGTTACAGTTCAAATTGGCATACTTTCGCAGTTTGTCAAGTTTAGTCCCTGTAAGCGAATTAACTTGTTTTTGCCATACCAAAGCCTTCAAAACTTATTTCTAAGTTATGTAAAGGTTATTTAAGGTATGTTAAGTATATGTTGATGTTACGGAGTATTTTTCGCATTAAACTGGTTACGTTTATGCATCAGTTTGCGTATAACTCTCTAGAGAGCGATGTAGAGTTTGAAATTGAATAAAAGTCAAAACATGAAAAATGTAAAACACAACTAAACAAACATTGGGATTAAATAACATTTTTTTATTGATAATTGAACTATTTACAATGATTTCAGACACAGATGTTACAGTCTCCCCTACTTGTGGAAATTTCGTCCCGAAATTTATTTAGAGGAAACTCGAGGAAAAAGATGCGGATATATTTCGCCTTCATTTGATCTTCGTGTTCCCAAGTAAACTCGGGTCCACGCTTAGCTTCCCAGTGAATTTTGACCAAAGGAATGCGCTTGCGTTTGAGCCACTTGACTTCACGTTCCATGATTTCCACTGGCTTCTCAACAAATTTCAGTGTTTTGTCAACACGAATTTCGTCAAGTGGTATGTGGAAGTTCTCATCAGCTAAACACCTCTTGAGATTGGACACGTGAAAAGTTGGATGAACATTTCCAAGTTCAGGAGGTAACTCAAGTCTGTAGGCTACCTTACCGATTCTTTCGACGATCTTGAATGGTCCAACGTATCTAGGTGCAAGTTTTCCTTTCTTTCCAAATCTGATCACACCTTTCCAAGGTGAGACCTTAAGTAATACTCGATCACCGACTTGAAATTCCAAGGGCTTGCGTTTTGGATCCGCGTAACTCTTTTGACGGCTTCTAGCTGTCTGAAGGTTATCACGAACTTTCTTTATCTTGTCAGTTGTTTCTAAAATGAGGGCAGGTCCAGTAAGCTGAGCCTCGCCGATCTCATTCCAGCAGACTGGTGAACGACATTTTCGACCATAGAGAGCCTCGAAAGGAGCCATTTTGATGCTGGTGTAATAACTGTTGTTGTAGGAGAATTCAATTAACGGAAGATGTGAATCCCAACTACCACCAAAGTCGATCACACAAGCTCTAAGCATATCTTCCAGAGTCTGGATTGTTCTTTCAGATTGACCATCCGTTTGCGGATGATAAGCTGTGCTCAGATTAAGTTGGGTCCCCATAGCAGATTGCATGGTTCTCCAAAAATGAGAAGTGAAACGAGCATCTCTGTCAGAAATGATGTTCAAAGGAACACCATGTCGAGCTACAATTTCATCCACATAGATTTTAGCAAGTTTGTCAGCAGAAAAATCCTCACGGATTGGCAAGAAATGCGCTGACTTTGTAAGACGATCAACGACTACCCAGATGGCATCATGACCTTTCTTTGTGCGCGGAAGTTTAGTAATGAGATCCATAGTAATGTTTTCCCATTTCCAAACTGGGATCTCTGGTTGCACCAATAATCCAGAAGGAGGCTGGTGTTCAGCCTTAACCTTAAGACAAGTAAGGCATTTTGATACGTATAAGGCAATGTCTTTCTTCATACCAGGCCACCAATAATGAGTATGAAGATCCTTATACATCTTATCTGAGCCAGGATGAACAGAATAGTGAGACTTATGGGCTTCATTCATAAGCAAGGTACGAAGATTATCTTGGCTTGGGATCCACAAACGGTCCATGAAGTAATACGATCCATTGTCTTTCATTTCAAGGTCAGGTGTTATGTGATAGGGAAATTCCTTATCCATCAAACCTTGTGAAACGCAAGATTGTTGAGCCTGAGAAATGCATGCTTGGATATCGGATCGAGCTTGAATATCAGATTGAACACGAACACAATGAAGCTTAGTACGTTCCTTACGACTTAATGCATCGGCTACGACATTCGCCTTACCAGGATGGTAGCGAATTTCGCAGTCATAGTCGTTTAGGAGCTCTACCCAACGTCGTTGCCTCATGTTGAGTTCTTTCTGATTGAAGATATGCTGAAGACTTTTGTGATCCGTGAAAACCACACATTTTGTACCGTACAAATAGTGTCTCCAGATTTTAAGAGCGAAGACAACTGCACCCAACTCAAGATCATGAGTGGTGTAGTTCTTCTCATGTATCTTCAACTGCCTCGATGCGTATGCTTGATTTGTTCCTTTGCATCAGAACACAACCAAGGCCCTGTTTCGATGCATCACAATATACGACAAAATCATCATCACCCTCAGGCAATGATAGAACAGGCGCATCACAAAGCTTCTGCTTCAAGTTTTGAAAAGCTTCCTCTTGTTTGAATCCCCAATCAAAGGGTTTGTTCTTCTGAGTTAGAGCAGTTAGAGGAACTGTAATCTTCGAGAAATTTTCAATGAAGCGGCGGTAATAACCCGCTAGACCAAGAAAAGAACGAACTTCAGTAGGAGTAGTAGGCGTATCCCAATCCTTAATCGCACTGATCTTGGAGGGATCTACATGAATACCTTGTTCGTTGACAATATGTCCTAAAAATTGAACTTCTTTAAGCCAGAATTCACACTTGGAGAATTTGGCGAAAAGTTGCTCTTTCTTTAGGAGTTCCAAAGTAAAACGAAGATGTTGCTCGTGATCAGCTCGCGTCTTAGAGTTATGTCACATGACTAATATTGTTATCAAATCAGTTTATATGTCAAAAGTTATGTCACATATGTTTAAGATGAATTTTGGCATAAAAGAGGTATTTTGGTAATTTACCTAAGGCATATAAACTACCTATCATACGACTACTTAAACGAGGCGACCATAAGCTATAACCTCGAAAGGTTATTCCCTATATTCTATGGTCACCTAATGTGTTTGGTCGGATCCTAATGATCGACCAAATGGGTCGAGTTCGAAAGCATAAGCGACTGATCAAGTCGTTTACCCTTACGACCCTAGACAACGTGGTAATCAGTAGGCATAGTCACAAGGACTATAACCATCGTGATTACAATCACGTTGCGAAGTTCAAATGAACTTCGCTGTAACAACTGTGCTTGTAATCACTATGAACAGTTCTGTTATCAATAAAACAATGTTATTTGATCCCAATGTTTGTTTGATTGTGTTTTACATTTTTCATGTTTTGACTTTTATGTAATTTCAAACTCTACATCGCTTTCTGGAGAGTTATACGCAAACTAGTGCGTAAACGTACTCAGTTTAATGCGAGAAATACTCCGGAACATCAACAGATACTCAACATACCTTAAATAACCTTTACATAACTTAGAAATAAGTTTTGAAGGCTTTGGTATGGCAATAACAAGTTAATTCGCTTACAGGGACTAAATATGACAAACTGCGAAAGTATGTCAATTTGAACTGTAACGAACATTCCG
The DNA here is from genome assembly GCA_030545235.1 of Helianthus tuberosus. Classification (NCBI taxonomy): domain Eukaryota; kingdom Viridiplantae; phylum Streptophyta; class Magnoliopsida; order Asterales; family Asteraceae; genus Helianthus; species Helianthus tuberosus. The sequence continues at coordinate 106,815,969 of CM060354.1, read as the reverse complement.
GAACATGACCATAAGTTAAACACACCTTAAATATCCTTTACATAGCTTAGAAATAGGCTTTGAGGGGTTCGGTGTGCTAAAATAAACTTTTGGGACATTCAGGGACTAAAAGTGTCAAAAAGTGCACAAGTTTGCATTTTCGCGCATAACTTACGTTCTGAATACATCTGGACATCCAAAAATTTATGTAAGCATGACTACATTATATTTTAGTGTTCGCCTTAAGAAAAAATCCATTCGTCGCGTCATTTGGATCGTTTTTCGCGCTTATGCGCATTCCGTCGTAATTAAGCGAACATCGCGTTCGTATGACCAAACGAACCATCATCCGGCATATTTTTGGGTATATTTTGAGTTCCCTATACTTTAACTTCATTTTAGAGCCTTGAAATGAGGTTAACGGGGTTCAAACGCATCGAAAAAGGCCTCAAACACGTGCAGGGACCATTGCTGCCGTTTTTCAAACTTTCTGATTCAGGGGAGGCAGTCGCGTAGCGCGAGCCCTAAGGCTCTACCCGTCGCGCTACGCGAGTGAGTGTTCTGGCAGATTCAATGTATTTAAATGCAAGTTGCAACCAATTAATCCTTAACCACATGTTTTAAGTTGATGTGTCACAAAGTTAAGGAGCATATGTGGCTCCATAACCTTTCCGACAAGTGTACGCACGAGATTCGATCACGTTATTCAAGAAACGATCCTAACGGTTACCCGAATACTATATATATCCCATGCCTTTCATTGTTTTAAGGCACTAGAATCTTATTAGTTGTGTTCTAAGTTGAAACTTTGTTTCATACCTGAACTATACTGATCTAGATTAGCATTCGGGGACCCTTCGTAAGTATTCTTTCGTTCTTTTCCTTATTTTTACTGCTTTTCGAGTCAGAAAGTCAAACTTTGTTTGACTTTCAGCGTTGACCAGTAATGGTCAATGCGAAGTTCGTTAGAACTTCGCAACGTGATTGTAATCACGATGGTCATGGTCCCTTGGGACTATGCCCACTGATTACCACGTTGTCTAGGGTCGTAGGGTAAGCGATCTAATAAATCGCTTATACCTTCGAACCCGACCCAGTTTGGTCGATCATTAGGATCCGACCAAATACATTAGGTGACCATAGTGTAGGGAATAACCTTCCGAGGTTATACCTTATGGTCACGACGTTTAAGTAGTTGTATGATAGGTAGTTTATATGCCTTAGGTAAATTACCAGAATACCCTTTTCATACATAATTGGTAATTTAGCATATGTAACCTAAACTTTTGTCACGTAACTGATTTTGTAACATGTTTAGGCATATAATACTTGTCATAGGACTAGTTAGGCGGTCTGAACGCGTTTCACGCGCACGACACGTTAAAGTAGCATAAGCTTCCTAAACGGGTCGTAATGGGTCGTAAACAATTATGTTAAGTTTCATTTAGCATGTAGGCTTTGTTAAACCATATCACGTGAGTTCCGACACTCATTTGGTTTACAAACCCTAATGCTACCCAGTCTTCCGAGATAGGTCCGGTTTATTAACATAGTTACCTATACTAGGTGCCGTTTGATTCCGAGATCTCTTGCATTGCTTGGTGGTTATCTTTATACAACTGAGCAATCTCAAGTGAGTACATAGACCCCTCTTTTACTGTTTTCCAAACTGTTTTGGGGTGGAACACATGTGCCTACTTGTTACTTTCATGCTTTCCTGTTTTCACATCATATACATGCTATGTTCGTTAGTACATTATAGTACATGATTTCATTACATCTTATGCTAGGTGTGCCCATTGTGTGCATTACTTGGTACATTGTTTTACATGACATTTCCTGCTAGGTGTGCCCATTGTGTGCATTACTTAGTACATTGTTTTACATGACATTTCCTGCTAGGTGTGCCCATTGTGTGCATTACTTAGTACATTGTTTTACATGACATTTCCTGCTAGGTGTGCCCATTGTGTGCATTACTTAGTACATTGTTTTACATGACATTTCCTACTAGGTGTGCCCATTGTGTGCATTACTTAGTACATCGTTTTACATGACATTTCACGCTATGTATGTTCATTTGATTACATACTTAGTGCATTGTTTTTCACATGCTCACATTTTGTTATGACATTTGGTTTGTTTACATGGGACAATATATCCATTAACATTAGCTACGCCGTTCGTTAGTAGGTAGTGGTACCATAGGAATTGACAACTCCCGTTCCGGACATCCCAGGGTAAGGGGACAGAAAGGAATGATCGAATTCGTTGACATTAAGACAGATAGACCTTTAATTTGTTTAAAGGGTTTATCACCACAGTCGCCAGGCTTGGATGTATGCATTTTCACAATACCGCATAAATGTTCATATTGAATAGTTGCATGCATTTACACAAGACATAGCTTTGATTTAAACCAAGTTTTACTTCAATACTTTGTTTTTGTGTATATGGTTTAGTTGAGACATTTCACTTGCCATACATGACATTTTGACATAGACATTTGACATGGATATTTGACATAGACATTTGACATGGATATTTGACATAGACATTTGACATGATTTACATCTTGACATAAACACTTTGACATATTATTCAATACATTTGACAATTTGGTTAAACATAGACTTCTTACATTGGTTGGTTTGGTTTGATTAAGTGATTAAGTTAACGATGCGTGTGTAATATGATACAAGCATGGTGGATACGCCGCTGGTACTTCCTATATATAAGTGTTTGTATGGTATTACATGGCGTAACGTTATTTGAATCATTTCAGTTTGAGACATAGAACATTTTATACAAATAACATACTTTTCACAAGACATTGATTTACAAACAACTTACCTTATACAAACACATCATTTTTACATGGTCATTTATTTAACCTGACATTTACTTATACATATCATCGGATCTTATTGTTTTCAAATGATTTACAAGACAAAGCAAATTACAAGGTTCATGACTAAACATTTTTCTTAAACATAAGTCATGAATCCTATTTTCAAAAACCTATGTATCTCACAGGCATTTTTATGCTGACGTACCTATTTTCACATGTGTTTTCAGGTGCTTTTCCATAGGATGTTGATCATGATACTAGGGCGGACCTGTGCCTTAGAGACTTTAAAAGATGATAGACTATGTTTAATTATGTTCTGAACTCTTTAATTACCTGTTTGAAACAATGTAACACCCTTGTTTAATAAATAAAATACACTTTGTGTGCCATGGTTATGAAACAATTAATTCTGTCGCAACACGCCCCGATGTTTCCGCCGCGATTTGTTGTTTTACGCGGTCGGGGTGTGACAGAAGAGTTGGTATCAGAGCCAATGGTTATAGGGAATTAGGTTATTAGTAATGCTTTGACCTAGACTATAACTTTTCTAGGAACCTAACACAAGTTATCTTGTGTTTAGATCTTAAAACATGTACATCACCTATCCTTAGGTGATTAACAAAACAAGTAACCAAAATTTTTCCGAAACGATTTTTGAAAAAAAACAATCATCTGTTTTTGAATAAATTTTTACAAGGTTTTGAACCCTCAATTGTAAGGTTTTGAACCCTCTGTTTTATGGTTTTGAACCCTTTTTCAGTGTTTGTTTTTGGCCTTGTGCCTTCAAATTTTCAAAATCCCGTCAAACGTTTTGGGTTTTAAATAATGTGAACATGTGCAAACTGGAAGGGTGAGTGCCTGTATTCTGAGTTTTCTGTCTAGGCAAGCACTTCGTATACATCTCAAACAGATGCGAGACCAGTTGTGCTTACCTGGGAATTCTTGGGATGAGTGTTCACTTATAGGCGAGCATGTCTTCATTATACATTATTTTTGATCCATTTACTTTGATTAGTCACTGTGTGTCGTTTGTTTGCTTTGTGATACGGACGAATGACCACCATCTTTGCTTTTGTTGATTTTGTTTCATCTCATTCTTTTCATCCAATCATCTCACTCGTTTCCTTTCATGTTTTCCTCTTTTAGAATGCCTCCTCGACGCGAGAACCAGATAGCTACTGCCGAGCTGGCAGAAATAATTGCGCAGCAGATGGCTGCTCAATTTCCAAATCTCTTTGCTCAATGGAACCAGGCCAACAACAACAACAACGTTCCATGCAAATACAAGGATTTTAACCAGGCTAAACCACTCAAGTTTAGTGGTTCTGAGGGAGCGACTGGGCTTCTTCAGTGGTTCGAGAGCATAGAGAATACTTTTCGCCATGTGCAGTGTCCGGATAATCGCAAGGTCGAGTTCTCCTCGAGCGTATTTCAGAAGAGGGCTTTGACATGGTGGAACGGGGTTATGAGGGACCAAGGTGCAGAAGTTGCTCTCGCACAGACATGGGCTGAACTTAGAGCCCTTATGATGAGGGAATTCTGTCCTCGTCATGAGCAACGAGCGTTGGAGAAAGAGTTTGATGTTTTGAAGCAAGATAGTGGTGAGCACAGGGCTTATACTGATCGGTTTGAAGAATTGAGTCTGCTTTGCCCAACAATGGTCACCCCACTCGACAAGGCTATCGAGAGATACATCGATGGCCTACCTGACTCAGTACAAGACATTCTTACTGGTAGTAACCCTGCCACACTTCATCAGGCGATCGAGTTATCTGCGACATTGACTGAGTCGCAGATCCGGAAGAACAAGTTACACAGGAAGGGTGACAAGGGCAAGAAGCAGTCGGCTGACAAGGAAGATAGCAAGAAAAGTCAAAACTTGAATGGAAAGAACTCTGGTTCTTCGAAGAGGTTAAGGAAGCGTAAGGCTTCCCAAAATTTTGCTATCACTGCCAAAGCTAATCTGGCAGCTCCCAACCAACCCGCACAGCTTCCAGCAAAGAAACCCTATACAGGGAATGCACCTTTGTGCAATAGATGCAACAGTCACCACCAACCGCAACTTCCATGCCGTTTCTGTACTAACTGTGGGAAATCAGGCCATCTCGCCAATGTTTGTCGATCTGCTCAGAATCCCGCGGTTCAGAACCCGGCTCAACAAGTTGCTCAGCCTCCTGCTCCGCAACAGGGTCAAGCTGCACGACCACAATACCCACCTGGTGCTTGTTACAATTGTGGGGATCTGACCCACTACAGAAACCGGTGCCCAAGGCTAGCCAACCAGAACCAGAACCAGAATCAGGCTCCGGCTCGAGGCCGAGTTTTTAACATGAATGCCCAAGAGGCACAGGCTGACGATAATGTGGTGAACGGTACGTTCTTTATTAATAATCAGCCTGCATCTGTTCTTTTCGATTCCGGTGCCGATAAGAGTTTCGTGTCTTTGTCTTTTGAACCAATGCTTCGAGTGTCTAGAACGAAACTAGGCAAATCTTTGACAGTAGAGGTTGCTAGTGGTGAACCCATTATTCTTGATTCTGTTCTTCACAACTGCCAGTTGAATCTTAACGACCATCTTTTTCCTATTGACCTCGCGCCTATGCAACTTGGAAGCTTCAACGTTATTGTGGGAATGGATTGGTTATCCAAGCATCACGCAGAGATAGTTTGTTCTAAGAAGATTGTTCGTGTGCCACTTTCGACAGGCGAGATCCTACAGGTTCAAGGCGAGAAACCTACCGGTGGTCTCAAACTCATGTCTTGTTTTAAAGCTCGGAGGTATCTGCAGAAGAACTATGTGGCTTTCTTAGCACATGTTACAGAAGATAAAGGCAAGGGTAAGTCTATTTCAGATATTCCTGCCGTTCGGGATTATTCTGAAGTATTCCCTGAAGATTTACCTGGTCTACCTCCAGCACGCCAAGTCGAGTTCCGTATTGATCTCGTACCTGGTGCAAATCCCATTGCCAGAGCTCCATATCGTCTTGCACCGTCTGAGATGCAAGAGTTGTCTAAACAGCTTCAGGAGCTCTCTGACAAAGGTTTTATACGTCCTAGTTTTTCACCTTGGGGCGCTCCAGTTCTTTTTGTCAAGAAGAAGGATGGATCCTTTAGGATGTGTATCGATTATCGTGAGCTTAACAAGCTTACCATCAAGAATCGATATCCCCTACCTCGCATCGATGATCTCTTTGATCAGTTACAAGGTGCTTCTTATTTTTCGAAGATTGATCTGCGTTCCGGGTATCATCAACTTCGGGTGCAAGAAGAAGACATTCCGAAGACAGCATTCCGTACTCGTTATGGACATTACGAGTTCACAGTCATGCCATTCGGTTTGACTAATGCTCCTGCTGTTTTCATGGACTTAATGAATAGGGTCTGCAAACCTTATTTGGATCAGTTCGTCATTGTTTTTATTGACGACATCTTGATTTACTCTAAGACGCGAGCTGATCATGAGCAGCATCTTCGTCTTACTCTGGAACTCCTAAAGAAAGAGCAACCTTTTGCCAAATTCTCCAAGTGCGAATTTTGGCTTAAAGAAGTTCAATTTTTGGGGCATATTATCAACGAACAAGGTATTCATGTAGATCCCTCCAAGATCAGTGCGATTAAGGATTGGGATACGCCTACTACTCCTACTGAAGTTCGTTCATTTCTTGGTCTAGCGGGTTATTATCGCCGCTTCATTGAAAACTTCTCTAAGATTGCAGTTCCTCTAACTGCTCTAACTCAGAAGAAAATGCCCTTTTTCTGGGGATTCAAACAAGAGGAAGCTTTTCAACACTTGAAGCAGAAGCTTTGCAATGCGCCTGTACTATCATTGCCTGAGGGTGATGATGATTTTGTCGTGTATTGTGATGCATCTAAATTGGGTCTTGGCTGTGTTCTTATGCAAAGAAACAAAGTCATAGCCTATGCATCGAGGCAGTTGAAGATACATGAGAAGAACTACACCACTCATGATCTTGAGTTGGGTGCAGTTGTCTTTGCTCTCAAGATCTGGAGACACTATTTGTACGGTACAAAATGTGTGGTTTTCACTGACCACAAAAGTCTTCAGCATATCTTCAACCAGAAAGAACTCAACATGAGACAGCGACGTTGGGTTGAGCTTTTAAACGACTATGACTGCGAAATTCGCTACCATCCCGGTAAGGCGAATGTCGTAGCTGATGCATTGAGTCGTAAGGAACGTACTAAGCTTCATTGTGTACGTGTTCAATCTGTTATTCAAGCTCGATCCGATATTCAAGCACGCATTTCTCAAGCTCAACAATCTTGTGTTTCACAAGGATTGATGGATAAGGAATTTCCCTATCACATAACACCTGCTCTGGAACTGAAGGACAATGGATCATATTACTTCATGGACCGTTTATGGGTCCCAAGCCAGGATGATCTTCGTACCTTGCTTATGGATGAAGCCCATAAGTCTCGTTATTCTATTCATCCGGGCTCAGATAAGATGTATAAGGATCTTCGTATTCAGTATTGGTGGCCTGGTATGAAGAAAGACATTGCCTTATACGTGTCAAAATGCCTTACTTATCTTAAGGTTAAGGCTGAACATCAGCGTCCTTCTGGCTTATTGGAGCAACCAGAGATCCCAGTTTGGAAATGGGAAAACATTACTATGGATCTTGTTACCAAACTCCCGTGCACAAAGAAAGGTCATGATGCCATCTGGGTAGTCGTTGATCGTCTTACAAAGTCAGCACATTTCTTACCAATCCGCGAGGATTTTCCTACTGACAGACTTGCTCAAATCTATGTAGATGAAATTGTAGCTCGACATGGTGTTCCTTTGAACATCATTTCTGACAGAGATGCTCGTTTCACTTCTCATTTTTGGAGAACCATGCAATCTGCTATGGGGACCCAACTTAATCTGAGCACAGCTTATCATCCGCAAACGGATGGTCAATCTGAGAGAACAATCCAGACTCTGGAGGACATGCTAAGAGCTTGTGTGATCGATTTTGGTGGTAGCTGGGATTCACATCTTAAATTGATTGAATTCTCCTACAACAACAGTTATCACACTAGCATCAAAATGGCTCCTTTCGAAGCTCTCTATGGTCGAAAATGTCGTTCACCAGTCTGCTGGAATGAGATTGGCGAGGCTCAACTTACTGGACCTGCCCTCATTTTAGAGACAACTGACAAGGTCAAGAAAGTTCGTGATAACCTTCAGGCAGCTAGAAACCGTCAGAAGATTTACGCGGACCCAAAACGCAAATCCTTGGAATTTCAAGTCGGTGATCGAGTATTACTTAAGGTCTCACCTTGGAAAGGTGTGATCAGATTTGGAAAGAAAGGAAAACTTGCACCTAGATACGTTGGACCATTCAAGATCGTCGAAAGAATCGGAAAGGTAGCCTACAGACTTGAGTTACCTCCTGAACTGGGAAATGTTCATCCAACTTTTCACATATCAAATCTCAAGAAGTGTACAGCTGATGAGAACTACTCCATACCGCTTGACGAAATTCGTGTTGGCAAAACACAGAAATTTGTTGAGAAACCAGTGGAAATCATGGAACGTGAAGTCAAGTGGCTTAAACGCAAGCGCATTCCTTTGGTCAAAGTTCGCTGGGAAGCTAAACGTGGACCTGAGTTTACTTGGGAACGCGAAGATCAAATGAAGGCGAAATATCCACATCTTTTCTCACGAGTTTCCTCTAAATAAATTTCGGGACGAAATTTCCACAAGTAGGGGAGACTGTAACAACTGTGCTTGTAATCACTATGAACAGTTCTGTTATCAATAAAACAATGTTATTTGATCCCAATGTTTGTTTGATTGTGTTTTACATTTTTCATGTTTTGACTTTTATGTAATTTCAAACTCTACATCGCTTTCTGGAGAGTTATACGCAAACTAGTGCGTAAACGTACTCAGTTTAATGCGAGAAATACTCCGGAACATCAACAGATACTCAACATACCTTAAATAACCTTTACATAACTTAGAAATAAGTTTTGAAGGCTTTGGTATGGCAATAACAAGTTAATTCGCTTACAGGGACTAAATATGACAAACTGCGAAAGTATGTCAATTTGAACTGTAACGAACATTCCGGAACATGACCATAAGTTAAACACACCTTAAATATCCTTTACATAGCTTAGAAATAGGCTTTGAGGGGTTCGGTGTGCTAAAATAAACTTTTGGGACATTCAGGGACTAAAAGTGTCAAAAAGTGCACAAGTTTGCATTTTCGCGCATAACTTACGTTCTGAATACATCTGGACATCCAAAAATTTATGTAAGCATGACTACATTATATTTTAGTGTTTGCCTTAAGAAAAAATCCATTCGTCGCGTCATTTGGATCGTTTTTCGCGCTTATGCGCATTCCGTCGTAATTAAGCGAACATCGCGTTCGTACGACCAAACGAACCATCATCCGGCATATTTTTGGGTATATTTTGAGTTCCCTATACTTTAACTTCATTTTAGAGCCTTGAAATGAGGTTAACGGGGTTCAAACGCATCGAAAAAGGCCTCAAACACGTGCAGGGACCATTGCTGCCGTTTTTCAAACTTTCTGATTCAGGGGAGGCAGTCGCGTAGCGCGAGCCCTAAGGCTCTACCCGTCGCGCTACGCGAGTGAGTGTTCTGGCAGATTCAATGTATTTAAATGCAAGTTGCAACCAATTAATCCTTAACCACATGTTTTAAGTTGATGTGTCACAAAGTTAAGGAGCATATGTGGCTCCATAACCTTTCCGACAAGTGTACGCACGAGATTCGATCACGTTATTCAAGAAACGATCCTAACGGTTACCCGAATACTATATATATCCCATGCCTTTCATTGTTTTAAGGCACTAGAATCTTATTAGTTGTGTTCTAAGTTGAAACTTTGTTTCATACCTGAACTATACTGATCTAGATTAGCATTCGGGGACCCTTCGTAAGTATTCTTTCGTTCTTTTCCTTATTTTTACTGCTTTTCGAGTCAGAAAGTCAAACTTTGTTTGACTTTCAGCGTTGACCAGTAATGGTCAATGCGAAGTTCGTTAGAACTTCGCAACGTGATTGTAATCACGATGGTCATGGTCCCTTGGGACTATGCCCACTGATTACCACGTTGTCTAGGGTCGTAGGGTAAGCGATCTAATAAATCGCTTATACCTTCGAACCCGACCCAGTTTGGTCGATCATTAGGATCCGACCAAATACATTAGGTGACCATAGTGTAGGGAATAACCTTCCGAGGTTATACCTTATGGTCACGACGTTTAAGTAGTTGTATGATAGGTAGTTTATATGCCTTAGGTAAATTACCAGAATACCCTTTTCATACATAATTGGTAATTTAGCATATGTAACCTAAACTTTTGTCACGTAACTGATTTTGTAACATGTTTAGGCATATAATACTTGTCATAGGACTAGTTAGGCGGTCCGAACGCGTTTCACGCGCACGACACGTTAAAGTAGCATAAGCTTCCTAAACGGGTCGTAATGGGTCGTAAACAATTATGTTAAGTTTCATTTAGCATGTAGGCTTTGTTAAACCATATCACGTGAGTTCCGACACTCATTTGGTTTACAAACCCTAATGCTACCCAGTCTTCCGAGATATGTCCGGTTTATTAACATAGTTACCTATACTAGGTGCCGTTTGATTCCGAGATCTCTTGCATTGCTTGGTGGTTATCTTTATACAACTGAGCAATCTCAAGTGAGTACATAGACCCCTCTTTTACTGTTTTCCAAACTGTTTTGGGGTGGAACACATGTGCCTACTTGTTACTTTCATGCTTTCCTGTTTTCACATCATATACATGCTATGTTCGTTAGTACATTATAGTACATGATTTCATTACATCTTATGCTAGGTGTGCCCATTGTGTGCATTACTTGGTACATTGTTTTACATGACATTTCCTGCTAGGTGTGCCCATTGTGTGCATTACTTAGTACATTGTTTTACATGACATTTCCTGCTAGGTGTGCCCATTGTGTGCATTACTTAGTACATTGTTTTACATGACATTTCCTGCTAGGTGTGCCCATTGTGTGCATTACTTAGTACATTGTTTTACATGACATTTCCTACTAGGTGTGCCCATTGTGTGCATTACTTAGTACATCGTTTTACATGACATTTCACGCTATGTATGTTCATTTGATTACATACTTAGTGCATTGTTTTTCACATGCTCACATTTTGTTATGACATTTGGTTTGTTTACATGGGACAATATATCCATTAACATTAGCTACGCCGTTCGTTAGTAGGTAGTGGTACCATAGGAATTGACAACTCCCGTTCCGGACATCCCAGGGTAAGGGGACAGAAAGGAATGACCGAATTCGTTGACATTAAGACAGATAGACCTTTAATTTGTTTAAAGGGTTTATCACCACAGTCGCCAGGCTTGGATGTATGCATTTTCACAATACCGCATAAATGTTCATATTGAATAGTTGCATGCATTTACACAAGACATAGCTTTGATTTAAACCAAGTTTTGCTTCAATACTTTGTTTTTGTGCATATGGTTTAGTTGAGACATTTCACTTGCCATACATGACATTTTGACATAGACATTTGACATGGATATTTGACATAGACATTTGACATGGATATTTGACATAGACATTTGACATGATTTACATCTTGACATAAACACTTTGACATATTATTCAATACATTTGACAATTTGGTTAAACATAGACTTCTTACATTGGTTGGTTTGGTTTGATTAAGTGATTAAGTTAACGATGCGTGTGTAATATGATACAAGCATGGTGGATACGCCGCTGGTACTTCCTATATATAAGTGTTTGTATGGTATTACATGGCGTAACGTTATTTGAATCATTTCAGTTTGAGACATAGAACATTTTATACAAATAACATACTTTTCACAAGACATTGATTTACAAACAACTTACCTTATACAAACACATCATTTTTACATGGTCATTTATTTAACCTGACATTTACTTATACATATCATCGGATCTTATTGTTTTCAAATGATTTACAAGACAAAGCAAATTACAAGGTTCATGACTAAACATTTTTCTTAAACATAAGTCATGAATCCTATTTTCAAAAACCTATGTATCTCACAGGCATTTTTATGCTGACGTACCTATTTTCACATGTGTTTTCAGGTGCTTTTCCATAGGATGTTGATCATGATACTAGGGCGGACCTGTGCCTTAGAGACTTTAAAAGATGATAGACTATGTTTAATTATGTTCTGAACTCTTTAATTACCTGTTTGAAACAATGTAACACCCTTGTTTAATAAATAAAATACACTTTGTGTGCCATGGTTATGAAACAATTAATTCTGTCGCAACACGCCCCGATGTTTCCGCCGCGATTTGTTGTTTTACGCGGTCGGGGTGTGACAGAAGAGTTGGTATCAGAGCCAATGGTTATAGGGAATTAGGTTATTAGTAATGCTTTGACCTAGACTATAACTTTTCTAGGAACCTAACACAAGTTATCTTGTGTTTAGATCTTAAAACATGTACATCACCTATCCTTAGGTGATTAACAAAACAAGTAACCAAAATTTTTCCGAAACGATTTTTGAAAAAAAACAATCATCTGTTTTTGAATAAATTTTTACAAGGTTTTGAACCCTCAATTGTAAGGTTTTGAACCCTCTGTTTTATGGTTTTGAACCCTTTTTCAGTGTTTGTTTTTGGCCTTGTGCCTTCAAATTTTCAAAATCCCGTCAAACGTTTTGGGTTTTAAATAATGTGAACATGTGCAAACTGGAAGGGTGAGTGCCTGTATTCTGAGTTTTCTGTCTTGGCAAGCACTTCGTATACATCTCAAACAGACGCGAGACCAGTTGTGCTTACCTGGGAATTCTTGGGATGAGTGTTCACTTATAGGCGAGCATGTCTTCATTATACATTATTTTTGATCCATTTACTTTGATTAGTCACTGTGTGTCGTTTGTTTGCTTTGTGATACGGACGAATGACCACCATCTTTGCTTTTGTTGATTTTGTTTCATCTCATTCTTTTCATCCAATCATCTCACTCGTTTCCTTTCATGTTTTCCTCTTTTAGAATGCCTCCTCGACGCGAGAACCAGATAGCTACTGCCGAGCTGGCAGAAATAATTGCGCAGCAGATGGCTGCTCAATTTCCAAATCTCTTTGCTCAATGGAACCAGGCCAACAACAACAACAACGTTCCATGCAAATACAAGGATTTTAACCAGGCTAAACCACTCAAGTTTAGTGGTTCTGAGGGAGCGACTGGGCTTCTTCAGTGGTTCTGAGGGAACGTGAGTTATGCGCGAAAATGCAAACTTGTGCACTTTTTGACACTTTTAGTCCCTGAATGACCCAAAAGTTTATTTTAGCACACCGAACCCCCTTAAAGCCTATTTCTAAGCTATGTAAAGGATATTTATGGTATGTTTAACTTATGGTCATGTTCCGGAATGTTCATTACAGTTCAAATTGGCATACTTTCGCAGTTTGTCAAGTTTAGTCCCTGTAAGCGAATTAACTTGTTTTTGCCATACCAAAGCCTTCAAAACTTATTTCTAAGTTATGTAAAGGTTATTTAAGGTATGTTAAGTATATGTTGATGTTACGGAGTATTTTTCGCATTAAAGTGGTTACGTTTATGCATAGTTTGCGTATAACTCTCTAGAAAGCGATGTAGAGTTTGAAATTGAACAAAAGTCAAAACATGAAAAATGTAAAACACAACTAAACAAACATTGGGATCAAATAACATTGTTTTATTGATAATTGAATTGTTTACAATGATTTCAGACACAGATGTTACAACCCAATCCATATGTTTAGATGTAGGATAGCCCAATCCCTATGTTTAGATGTAGGATAATCCAGTCCATAATTGTAGCTAGGACAATTCCGTCACTAGCCATGAAACTCATTTCGCATGCATGAGTTTGATTGGTAAGAAACGTGTCGGGTAACTACTGTTTGAGTGATCGAGGTAGGGTAGGATGATGCGGTCATGCCTCGGATCTCCTGGGCTAAATCCCAAATGTAACGCGCAATGCGTTTGAATTCGGGTGTTACGTAGTATGGAAACAACCCTTGAGATATCGTGAAAGCCTTGAGTGTAACCAAAAACATTGGCTCTAATCATGATCGAGTTCTAGAATTTTGTTTCCGTCCTTTGAATTTAAATCAGCGAGCAATACTCTTCTCGTATAAGATCCTTGAGTTCTTCCCCTGACAACCTCTTCATTGTATCCCTTCCTAGCGTTGTAACTGGAGATTCCACCAAGTTAAGGTTACGTTCAGCAGGAGACTCTCTGTGTATCTAATTGTCTACTCAGGAATGCGTTTCCTAGTATGACTAACCGACTTCATTGTCTTTACGTGGCAGACAGAACCTACCGCACCTCTCGTATTAACGAGGTCTTGCCGCTTACAGTCCGAAAAGTCTTAAAATTAAGGCCATGTGTGGTCGCATCTTCTGGTGTGGCATTGCTACTCATTCCCGATCCATCGGGATTTGAATTACTTGAACTACCAGTACCACCGGTACCGTCACTAGTGTCATCCCGATTAACCTCATGTTGTGCAATTTCTGCACCCTCGTGTTGTTCCATAAGAACTTTAGTTTGACTGTGAGATGTTGATTAGTTAATCCCCTTTTTGGGTGTAGACCATCCTCCTGTCACTTGAACTACCAGTACCACCGGTACCGTCACTAGTGTCATCCCGATTAACCTCATGTTGTGCAATTTCTGCACCCTCGTGTTGTTCCATAAGAACTTTAGTTTGACTGTGAGATGTTGATTAGTTAATCCCATTTTTGGGTGTAGACCATCCTCCTGGCGCCATGATCTTTTTAATATACAACATTAAAAGAATCTAGACATATATTTTGGATAAATATAGTCTATCATGTGCCCAAGAATGAAGAAGGAAATTGGTCATAAAATCCTCAAGATCGTATTGTTCATACATGTTTGAATAGATGATAATGTGGATAACCGCAACCAAAATGCGTAGCGCCTCTTGTGTGTACTGGTCATATGTCTAAGTGCAAAATGAAATAATTTGTTGAGGAGGGGAAACCAACCAGTGGCCTCCGTCCATATAGTATGCATTCCATAATCCATAGGCTTTGATCATCCGAAGTAGAGAAATTCCTTTGTCGTACTTGTCCATGTGACGAATGTGGTAATAGTGCTTGAGCTTCACGAGCTCTAACAAGATCATTAAGATCTTCATAGATGTCGAATAGAATGCAATAAGGGAGTTGTAGCATGGCTCATGCCATACTATCTCTTTGGATAAGACAAATGTCAAATGACGTAATCTATTGTATTCATTTCCAATAAATAAGATAAGGTGCCGTAGACACCAAGGAACCAACTCATGTACAAGAATTCTAGAATGTTGAGGAAAGATCCTCAATGAGTGGTTAACAAGTTTTGTTTGTTTAGATGACTAGTCTCGAACAACTCGTGTTGTAGATCGAATGTTAGGTGCGAACAATACGTATCGTCTTCCTGTATTGTATTGTAGGGTGTTATAGTAATCATCTTGGTTAGTGTTCTATTGGATAGAAACTTGAACAACTTAAGAATTTTGAATGGATAGTGATCACTAGCTTTGCCCACAGAGTCCACCAGGATTTCCATGTACTACAACTTGTTATTACGTGGGCCCCCGTAATAATAAATTGTCTTGCATGGTCACCCTAGCATTCTCTCGTTCAAAGCAGAAAATCAGTCAGAGAGAAGACACTATTTTCTATGTTTAACACAGGAGGGAACTTCATGATAGTTCATGTGTCAACATTCGTTGTCATTAATCGGAAAGACATGACGTTAGATGAAATAAAAATAGTGAGATTTTGTAAAAATAACAACTGGAGGGGCACCTTTAAGAAGAGTACTTCATCTTCCTTGTTTGGACAAGAGTGTCGTCTATCGCGATTTGTAAGAGTCATAGAAACCTCGTCCCACTAATGGAGTTGTTGTCCAAGGCTACCACCTACACCTCATCGTCACTACTGAAGTCAGGCATCTTAGCATCTGCGAGAAAGCAACCATCTTCCACGGGATCAATGCTTCATGGTCTTACTTAGGAACCACGTTCGCCATAAGCTCTGCAATAGACGTGAGGTCGATATTCTCATGGAAGATGTATTGTATAAAATATGTCATGTTTGAAAATAGAGTATCATATCTTGTGTAAAAGATGTCGTGTCTTAACCATGTTATGTGTGTCAAGGATGACAATGGAATTCGAAGTCGAAGGCATTTTGTTTTTGCCAAATATTTCACGCAACATATATATGAACAACCTATATATATAATCATGTAAAATCCTATCAATCAAGGATTTCTATCTTGTATAAGCTGAACTTGTAAACTGTTTATAATGCGTAAACTGATAATGTAATGTATTGTAGGCACATAGTCTATTAATGTATTGTGTCTATTTCTCATAGACTTCACCCATGGAAATGTCCTCGCTTGATTTATGTGAAGTGAGTTTTTGTTGTAGTGGACCTTGTAAAATGTTTATGCAATGAAAACCTTTTGACCTGTCCAATTTTATTTATAATCTGTTCAACATGAACAAGAGGTTTTCGTGAGAGGTCCCTAGTGATTGTAGACTTAGACTCGAGAAAGAATCCTGGTTCACTACAATCGATGTTATGATACCAATCTGTCACACCCGCTCATAGCGGAAGCGCGAGGTGTGATCTGATTGGTTCTCATTGCATAACAATATAAGTGAACATACTAAATGAAAAAAAAACAAGCTCCAATGCCATTGTCATAATCATTTCAAAAGAACGCAACATAAGTTAAATGTAATGGTTACAAACCATCAAATGAAAATAAGTTGTCAGTGTTTTATACATCAAAATGTAAATCTTAAAATGTCAAGGCTTTGACCACTATATCACCGCAAAGGGGCGGTATATAACAGGCAAGCCCTTCAAATGGTGGCATGGAGTCTTGATACTTGCTTTCCTTGACTGAAATGTCCGCATGGTCCACTAATTTCCTGAAATACATGTTAAGTTTGAAAACATCAACAAAAGTTGGCGAGTTCATGCAGTTTAGTTGTATGAGATGTATCTGTAAAATGTGAGTTGTATAAAATGTATCTGTAAAATGTGAGTTGTATAAAATGTATCTGTAAAATGTGAGTTGTATAAAATGTATCCATAAAATGTGAGTTGTATAAGATGTATATGTATGTAATGATGTAGTATGTAAAGCGTCAATGAAATTGTTGATCATTAATGTTTCGTGAGGACATTAATATGTGTGACGAATTAGGAAGCAATCCAAACCTAGACGATTTCGTGTCGACTACTATCGACTGGGACACAAATGCACTCTTCTGTATGGGTCCACGACCAAGAGTGGGGCTCGCCAAAACCCATTAGATCTAACCCTCTGTACCTAGGTCCAAACTGGATTAATGGTGCTTAGATGTATGACCCTAATCGCACATGATCTATGTGTTTCATTCCATGACTTATCATACTATAAACATGTATTTTCCCCGATAGTTGTAAAGTTGTAAAACATTTAAAATGAATAGGGGACATGAACTCACTGTATTGCGTCCGCGAATGGTACTTGTTCGTGATCTTACACGTGGTCGTCCTGAACAGTGTCACGACCTACAAATGTTCTTATATTTGTTAAACACTTCGGTCTTTGTAAATGACTTGAGTACAAGTCCTGTGTTTTAAATATGTGTAAGACTTGTATGTCTTTATTGTTCGTTGAACTGTGTATTAGATGTATGATTTGTTAAACTGTTATATATATTTCACCAAATATTTATATGTATATGTAATCTTGTATCTTGTGAGTTGTATCATCGAGTCTTGTATGAATAAATTGTATAATTATATTTTCTTCAATTATATGACATTGGGCTGGGCCCATGTCTTAATGTTATTGGGCCTTAGCCCATATGTTTTGACATTGGGCTTAGCCCATGTATTCATGTTATTGGGCTTAATATTATTGGGCCTAGCCCAAGAATTTATGTTATTGTGCCAATATGTTATTGGGCCTAAATAGTATTGGGCTTAATGTTATTGGGCCTTGGTCCATATGTTTGGTATTAGGCTTAGCCCATGAGTTTTTGGTATTGGGTTTGGACAATGTATTTATGTTAAGCCCATTTAGGATGATAAGCCCATTTGTATAAAATAAGCCCATATGTAAAATAAGCCCATTTGTATTAAAAATAAGCTCATTTATATAAAATAGGCCCATATGTAAAATAAGCCTATTTGTTATAAAATAAGCCCATGTATTAAAACCTATTCTTTCATTTTTATAAAAGTTACTAAATATAGGCTTTTTAATTAAAAGAATACATAATAGTTTTTATAAGTTTCATAACATCTGGATATTGTTGTCGGTGATTTGTATCTATTCGCGTCGAAATATCGCCTAAACGTCGTAGTAACTCCTCGGAATGGCGATATGTTCATAGATTCGCTCGTCGTCCATTTTGACCATATGTTGTGTCCGAAAGCTCGGAATGTCCGTAAGTTGTTTTCAAGGCGTGTTTACGTGTAGTCTTGTAAGACTTTAGTCGAGATGTACATTGTGTTTATTTGTACCATTGTATTCAAGTTCCTAGTTATAATATATATAACTAATACAAACAAATAACACATAGCACTTAAGTTGTTAAGTTAACTAAATATATATTTTCTTAAAAATATATATTTATATCAAACTTTGCTTTTATAAAAACTATTCTCTAAAATCTTTTTAATCTAATAAATATTTTGTCAAAAATAATAGTTTTCATAACTTATGATTTTTAAGAAAAATTGTCCATATTTCATTAGAAATATAGAATTTTCCATGTTTAATAAAACATATCTTTTTCTTTTCAAAATCACCAACAATTTACTCATAATATTCTTAACAAAAACATATGAGATTTATAACATAAACTTAACAAGATGAACTCTTAATCATGTAGGGTTTTGGTATGATCTTTACATATGTTTACTAGTTCAAAAATCATACTTTACTTCTAGTTTTATCAAACTTTTATACAAAACCCATCTTGTATGCTTCTTTTTATAAATATTGTAAAAGCATTGTTTTTAGTTAAAAACTTTATATACTTTAACAATACGAAATATTATGATCATCCATTAAACCTTATGTTTAACAAAAACCCTTTTAACACTTTCATGTACACTTGTTAGATCATGTTTTTAAACATCATCTAACAAGTTATTTGTATGATATTCATCAATACTAGATCAAATATGCAAGAAATAAGCTTTAAATCTCAACATAAACAATCTTATATATCACGATTTTTATTATGCTTCTTTGTATCTTCATCTTATTTTGTATGATTGTTTTAGTTATAACTTGTTCTTTAAACAATAAATACATAAATAAGTATGAAAAAAAGGATTTAGAAGGCTCACTTCTAGCTCTTGGCTAGGGATGATCTAGGTGAAAATGAAAAGCAAAGAAGATGAAGATTTGATGGTTGAAAGCTCTTAGATGGATGAGAAAGCTTGCTTCAACTTGTGTATGCCTTAGATCTTCTCATGTTCCATGAAAATGCATCTTGATCATCAAGAAAGTGGCTAGGAAAATGAATGTTTTTGGTGGGTGTTCTTGGCTAAAATGATGAAGGTTGAGAGAGTCTTTAAGTGTGTGTTATGAAAAATGAAAAGTGATGGAAATGTGCTAGTAAGCTTAATGTGTAAGTGTTATAATAATTCACCAATTTTCACCCACTTGTGCAAGTTGCAAGTGAGTAGTAAAAATCTAGATATTGAGGGGAACAAAGGTGAAAAAGATGGGGTCCCACACAAGTGGTTATAACCGTGAATGGGGGGGGGGGGGTTACCCTTGTTTTTGTTACTTGATTTCCTTAGTAAAAAGTGTTAG
Source organism: Helianthus tuberosus (assembly GCA_030545235.1). Lineage (NCBI taxonomy): Eukaryota > Viridiplantae > Streptophyta > Magnoliopsida > Asterales > Asteraceae > Helianthus > Helianthus tuberosus. Next base: position 106,796,228 of record CM060354.1, on the reverse strand, counting down.
AACTTTAGGAAGTTGTTTAGGAAACTTATAAGTATAAGTGTTTAATGTAACACCCGTGTCACTCCAACCATCAAACAAATGACAAACCAATGAAATATTGTATTTCATACTTGGGATTTGTAAAAATATGTGTATCGTTTGCGCATATTAATTCTTGTTCGATTTCAAGCTCTAAATCGCTTTCTGGAAGGTTATACGCGCACTGATGTGTAGATATAACCAGTTTAATCCAACGAACACTCCGGAATAGTGAAATAGGCTTAACATACCTTAAATAACCTTTACATAACTTAGAAATAAGTTTTGGAAGGTTTGGTATGCCGAAACCAAGTTAATTCGCTTACAGGGACTAAAGTTGACAAACTGCGAAAGTATGCCAATTTGAACTGTAACAGACATTCCGGAACATGACCATAAGTTAAACATACCATAAATATCCTTTACATAGCTTAGAAATAGGCTTTGAGGGGTTCGGTGTGCTAAAATAAACTTTTGTGTCATTCAGGGACTAAAAGTGTCAAAAAGTGCACAAGTTTGCATTTTCGCGCATAACTTACGTTCTGAATACATCTGGACATCCAAAAATTTATGGGAGCATGACTATATTATATTTTAGTGTTCGCCTTAAGAAAAATCCATTCGTCGCGTCATTTGGTTCGTTTTTCGCGCTTATGCGCATTCCGTCGTAATTAAGCGAACATCGCGTTCGTACGACCAAACGAACCATCATCCGGCATATTTTTGAGTATGTTTTGAGTTCCCTATACTTTAACTTCATTTTAGAGCCTTGAAATGAGGTTAACGGGGTTCAAACGCATCGAAAAAGGCCTTAAACACGTGCAGGGACCATTCCTGCCACTTTTGAAACTTTTCTGAAACTGGGGGGTCAGTGGCGTAGCGCGACTGCCTAGGCCCTCACCGTCGCGCTACGCGACTGCCTAGTCTGGGGCAGAAACATGCAGAAAACTCATTTTTCGCATTTTCGGGACCGGATTCGATGTATCGACAGCTGTTTACAGTTGTTATCCACTCCCAAATCCCTTGCCAAGTGTTGATTCCCTATGGTTAGTGGCAATTTAGGCACCATAACATTCCGACACTTGTACGGACATGATTAAGGCACGATTTTCGACAAACGATCCTAACGGTTCGGGTATTCCTATAAATACCCAACCCACACAACATCAAAACCCACTAGAATTCTGATTTTGAGAGCTCTAAGTTGAAACCATTGTTTCATACCTGAGTTCTTGGATCGGGATTAGCATTCGGGGACCCTTCGTAAGTATTCTTTCGTTCTTTTCCTTATTTTATTGCTTTTCGAGTCCGAAAGTCAAACTTTGTTTGACTTTCAGCGTTGACCAGTAATGGTCAATGCGAAGTTCTTTTGAACTTCGCAACGTGAGTGTAATCACGTTGGTTATAGTCCCTTGGGACTATGCCTACTGATTACCACGTTGTCTAGGTTCGTAGGGTAAGCGATCTAATAAATCGCTTATACCTCGAACCCGACCCATTTGGTCGATCATTAGGATCCGACCAAACACATTAGGTGACCATAGTAGGTAGGGAATAACCTTCCGAGGTTATACCCTATGGTCACATCGTTTAAGTAGTTGTATGATAGGTAGTTTATATGCCTTAGGTAAATTACCAGAATACCCTTTTCATGTATAATTGGTAATTAAGCATATGTAACCTAAACCTTTGTCACATAACTGATTATGTAATATGTTTAGGCATATAACACTTGTCATAGGGCTAGTTAGGCGGTCCGAACGCGTTTCACGCGAACGACGCGTTAAAGTAGCATAAGCTACCTAAACTGGTCGTAATGGGTCGTAGACACTTAGGTTAAGTTTCATTTAGTATGTAGGCTTTGTTAAACCAAATGACACGAGTCTCTACACTCGTTTGGTTTACAAACCCTAATGCTACCCGATCTTCCGATCTAGGTCCGGTTTATTAACATAGTTACCTATACTAGGTGCCGTTTGATATCCGTGATCTCTAGCATTATTTAGTTGTCACTCCAGAACTACTGAGCAATCTCAGGTGAGTACATAGACCCCTCTTTTACTGTTTTCCAAACTGTTTTGGGGTGGAACACATGTGCCTACTTGTTACTTTCATGCTTTCCTGTTTTAACATCATATACTGCTATGTTCGTTAGTACATTATAGTACGTGATTTTATGACATTTCATGCTAGGTGTGCCCAATTGTGTGCATTACTTAGTACATCGTTTTACATGACATTTTGACATAGACATTTGACATAGACATTTCGGCATAGACATTTTAACATGATTGACATTTGATCATGCTTTTCCCACAAAACATAACTTTGATTTAAACCAAGATTTACTTCAATACTTTGTTTTTGTGCATATGGTTTAGTTTAGACATTTCACTTGCCATACATGACATCTTGACATAGACATTTGACATGGATATTTGACATAGACATTTGACATGGATATTTGACATAGACATTTTGATATGATTTACATCTTGACATGAACCCTTTGACATATTACCCTATACATTTGACAATTGATTTAAACATAGACTTCTTACATTGATTGGTTTGGTTTGATTAAGTGATTAAGTAACGATGCGTGTGTAATATGATACAAGCATGGTGGATACGCCGCTGGTACTTCCTATATATAAGTGTTTGTATGGTATTACATATCATAGCGTTATTTGAATCATTTCAGTTTGAGACATAGAACATTTTATACAAATAACATACTTTTCACAAGACATTGTTTTACAAACAACTTAACTTATACATACCCATTTTACTATGGTTATTCATTTAACCATACATTATTCACTTATTTTATACATATCATCTGAACTCATTGTTTTTCAAATGATTTACAAGACAAAGCAAATTACAAGGTTCATGACTAAACATTTTCTCAAACATAAGTCATGAAACCTATTTTCACAAAACCTATGTATCTCACAGGCATTTTTATGCTGACGTACCTATTTTCACATGTGTTTTTCAGGAACTGTTGCATAAGATGATCAAGATACACATAGGCAGCCTTGGGCTTTAGTGACAATAAAAGATGCAAGACTAGTTAATTATGTTGTATTTCTTTGTTGGTTAAGACATTGTAACACTTTTAATCAATAAAACGAAACTTCAATTGCCATGGATTTGAAACAATTAATTCTGTTACAACACTCCCCGATGTTTCCGCCACGTTTTGTATGTTCCACGTGGTCGGGGTGTGACAGAAAAGATGGTATCAGAGCCAATGGTTATAGGGAATTAGGTTATTAGTAATGCTTTGACCTAGTCTATAACCTTCTTAGGACCCTAACGCGAGTTTACTTGCGTTTAGTCATAAAACAATACCGTCACCTATCCTTAGGCGACTACCACAACAAGAACATAAATTTCAAAACCGCTTTGAAAACTAATCATCTGTTCTAGGATGATTGATTACTAGGTTTTGAACCCTCTATTGTAAGGTTTTGAACCCTCTATTGTAAGGTTTTGAACCCTCTGTTATATGGTTTTGAACCCCTTTGATTTTTCAAAAAAATCTCGTCAAGGTTTTGGGTTTTTAATAATGTGAACACGTGCAAACTGGAAGGGTGAATGCCTGTATTCTGGGTTTTCTGTCTAGGCAAGCACTTCGTATACATCTCATCAGACGCGAGACCAGTTGTGCTTACCTGGGAATTCTTGGGATGAGTGTTCACTTATAGGCGAGCATGTCTTCGCGATACATTATGAGGACCTATTTGCTTTGATTCAGCCTTTGTGTGTCGTTTGTTTGCTTCATGGTACAAACAAATGACCATCACCCGTGATTTTGGTCGGTAACTGTAACATCCTATTCTTACCCACTGCCATTTCATTTGTTTTCTCTCTTGTTCTTCTAGAATGCCTCCACGACGCGAAAATCCGGTATCTATTGACGAGCTGGCAGCTGTCATTACACAGCAAATGACTGCTGCAATCCCGAACGTCGTTGCTCAATGTTACCAAGCTATCAACAACAATAATGCCCTCTGCAGCTTCAAGACGTTCAACTCGGCCAAGCCATCAAAGTTTTCTGGGTCTCAAGGAGCGACTGCACTTCTGCAATGGTTTGAGAGTCTAGAGAGCACCTTCAGGCATGTACAATGTCCAAACGAGCGAAAGGTAGACTTCGCATCTAGTGTCTTTGATAAACGAGCTTTGACGTGGTGGAACGGTGTGGTGAGAGATAGGGGTGCCGAAGTAGCACTGGCCCAAACTTGGGAAGAACTTCGAGCACTGATGATGAAGGAATTCTGTCCTCGTCACGAGATCAGGGCATTGGAAAGGGAATTCGACGATCTTAAGCAAGACAGCGGTGAACATCGAGCATACACTGATCGATATGAGGAGCTGAGCCTGTTGTGTCCTACCATGGTTACGCCTTTGGATAAGGCAATCGAAAAATACATTGATGGTCTCCCTGACTCAGTTCAAGACATTGTTACTGGTAGTAACCCCACTACGGTTAGGCAGGCCATTGAGCTATCTGCAACGTTGACTGAATCTCAGATCAGGAAACGTAAGCTTTTCCGAAAGGGTGACAAGAAACCAATCGAGGAATCAAAGACCATGGATGTACAGACTGGATCCCTTGAACGGTCAAAGAAGCAAAAGGCTTCTCAGAACTTTGCCATGGTTACTCACAATAGTCAAGCCGTCCCCAACCAACCAGCTCAACCCCGTGCTAGGAAGCCATACAATGGAACTTCACCTTTGTGCAACCGATGTAACCTTTATCATCATGTTAATGTGAAGTGCCGCGAATGCCAAATTTGTGGACGTAAAGGTCATACAGCAAAAGTTTGCGTAGCAGCAGTTGCACCAAATCAAGCCGACAACAAACCTGCTCAAGCTCGCTTTCCACCAGGTTCTTGCTACAAGTGTGGCGAGATGGGACATTTCCGAAGAAATTGCCCAAAGCATGCTAATGCCAACCCAGCACAGAAATGAGCATCTGACCGACTAGAAGACAACACTCTTTAGAAATAATCACATCTTATGTATTATTTTCTTTTGTTGTCAAGGTCCATGAAACAGTTGTTAACATTGTTTATAAATAAATCTTTTTATTTACATTACAATGTATTTATGTGATTGTACGTATAAACAACATATCCCCTACAATACCGACAATCAAGGAACCACATTCCTTGAAGAACAAACTACTCCCAAAATTCTTCCATTTTACAATCTCTTGCGTTTTACACAAAGATCCTAAGTACCCGTCTCTTGTAAAGAGACGAAGTACAAGGTGCAAGTTATAATTCTGTACGAATACCCCAAGTACCACTATAAATTCTTAATAGGGTACCTAAGGGCATTTCCGTATGTCCTAAATTATTGTGTACCTTAATTCGAATATTGCGTTTTCCTGAAAACGAAAATCGAATTTTTGGTAGATCATCCTATCTTCATGGATGGATTCTTGAAATGATTAAAGTGCCAAATGAAATCCACGAGTTGGATTCCTGGTGTGCTTTAAGTATCCGCGTCCAAAGATAACAAATCAGTAACCAAGTTAAACAACTATGTAATTATATGCTTATGTGTTTCCTTTTATGTTTTTGGTATAATCCAAGTTTTTGTTATCCAAATCCTCGTAGAATCTTCCATATCTTCGTATAAGGGATTCATAGTAGGATATCCAAAGGTGCTATATTAAATCCTCAATGGGCTTGTACGTAATAGTAAAGACCCTTGGATTATATTGTACCATTCCATAATTAGACCCCTGAGTGGTCTAGGTAAACAGATTGATCCAAAAATCTGGTTAGGAATATCATGTGATGATATAGCTGAAAGGACTCCTTGGTGGCCTAATTAAAAAGGATCCTTTGTAGATCTAATTAAAAGGACCCTATGGTAGTCTAGTCACGCTCATCACAGGTTTGATTTTCCTCCCCTCCACATTACAAGCAAATTGTGCGGACTATGCAAGGAATTGCGTAATTATGGATGCATACATAATTATGGAATTCAGTGCACGGAAACTACAGCTAGTTTGGTCATGTGTCTGAAAAAAAAAATGACTCATGTCGTTCATTTTTGGTTTCTGAAGAAATGGTGAAAAATGACTCATTTCGTTCATTTTCGGTTCTGAAGAAGTTGAGGAAAATGACTCATTTCGTTCATTTTCGGTTCTGAAGAAGTTGTGGAAAATGACTCATTTCGTTCATTTTCGGTTCTGCAGAAGTTGTGGAAAATGACTCATTTCGTTCATTTTCGGTTCTGAAGAAGTTGAGGAAAATGACTCATTTCGTTCATTTTCGGTTCTGAAGAAGTTGTGGAAAATGACTCATTTCGTTCATTTTCGGTTCTGCAGAAGTTGTGGAAAATGACTCATTTCGTTCATTTTCGGTTCTGAAGAAGTTGAGGAAAATGACTCATTTCGTTCATTTTCGGTTCTGAAGAAGTTGTGGAAAATGACTCATTTCGTTCATTTTCGGTTCTGCAGAAGTTGTGGAAAATGACTCATTTCGTTCATTTTCGGTTCTGAAGAAATAGTGGAAAATGACTCTTTTCGTTCATTTTCGGTTCTGAAGAGGTTGTGGAAAATGACTCATTTTGTTCATTTTCGGTTCTGAAGAGGTTGTGGAAAATGACTCATTTTGTTCATTTTCGGTTCTGAAGAGGTTGTGGAAAAAGACTCATTTCGTTCATTTTCGTTTCTGAAGAATGCCTGTTGAAAATAACTCCGTTCATTTTTCATTTCTGAAAAATGTTCGTTAAAGAGAAATTACAGGATTACGTCTTGTTCATCTTTGATGGTTATTTAACACAAAGTCACAGATAGACTCCTACGAATTAATTTCGGGACGAAATTTCCTAAAGTAGGGGAGACTGTAACACCCGTGTCACTCCAACTATCAAACAAATGCCAAACCAATGAAATATTGTATTTCATACTTGGGATTTGTAAAAATATGTGTATCGTTTGCGCATATTAATTCTTGTTCGATTTCAAGCTCTAAATCGCTTTCTGGAAGGTTATACGCGCACTGATGTGTAGATATAACCAGTTTAATCCAACGAACACTCCGGAATAGTGAAATAGGCTTAACATACCTTAAATAACCTTTACATAACTTAGAAATAAGTTTTGGAAGGTTTGGTATGCCGAAACCAAGTTAATTCGCTTACAGGGACTAAAGTTGACAAACTGCGAAAGTATGCCAATTTGAACTGTAACAGACATTCCGGAACATGACCATAAGTTAAACATACCATAAATATCCTTTACATAGCTTAGAAATAGGCTTTGAGGGGTTCGGTGTGCTAAAATAAACTTTTGTGTCATTCAGGGACTAAAAGTGTCAAAAAGTGCACAAGTTTGCATTTTCGCGCATAACTTACGTTCTGAATACATCTGGACATCCAAAAATTTATGGGAGCATGACTATATTATATTTTAGTGTTCGCCTTAAGAAAAATCCATTCGTCGCGTCATTTGGTTCGTTTTTCGCGCTTATGCGCATTCCGTCGTAATTAAGCGAACATCGCGTTCGTACGACCAAACGAACCATCATCCGGCATATTTTTGAGTATGTTTTGAGTTCCCTATACTTTAACTTCATTTTAGAGCCTTGAAATGAGGTTAACGGGGTTCAAACGCATCGAAAAAGGCCTTAAACACGTGCAGGGACCATTCCTGCCACTTTTGAAACTTTTCTGAAACTGGGGGGTCAGTGGCGTAGCGCGACTGCCTAGGCCCTCACCGTCGCGCTACGCGACTGCCTAGTCTGGGGCAGAAACATGCAGAAAACTCATTTTTCGCATTTTCGGGACCGGATTCGATGTATCGACAGCTGTTTACAGTTGTTATCCACTCCCAAATCCCTTGCCAAGTGTTGATTCCCTATGGTTAGTGGCAATTTAGGCACCATAACATTCCGACACTTGTACGGACATGATTAAGGCACGATTTTCGACAAACGATCCTAACGGTTCGGGTATTCCTATAAATACCCAACCCACACAACATCAAAACCCACTAGAATTCTGATTTTGAGAGCTCTAAGTTGAAACCATTGTTTCATACCTGAGTTCTTGGATCGGGATTAGCATTCGGGGACCCTTCGTAAGTATTCTTTCGTTCTTTTCCTTATTTTATTGCTTTTCGAGTCCGAAAGTCAAACTTTGTTTGACTTTCAGCGTTGACCAGTAATGGTCAATGCGAAGTTCTTTTGAACTTCGCAACGTGAGTGTAATCACGTTGGTTATAGTCCCTTGGGACTATGCCTACTGATTACCACGTTGTCTAGGTTCGTAGGGTAAGCGATCTAATAAATCGCTTATACCTCGAACCCGACCCATTTGGTCGATCATTAGGATCCGACCAAACACATTAGGTGACCATAGTAGGTAGGGAATAACCTTCCGAGGTTATACCCTATGGTCACATCGTTTAAGTAGTTGTATGATAGGTAGTTTATATGCCTTAGGTAAATTACCAGAATACCCTTTTCATGTATAATTGGTAATTAAGCATATGTAACCTAAACCTTTGTCACATAACTGATTATGTAATATGTTTAGGCATATAACACTTGTCATAGGGCTAGTTAGGCGGTCCGAACGCGTTTCACGCGAACGACGCGTTAAAGTAGCATAAGCTACCTAAACTGGTCGTAATGGGTCGTAGACACTTAGGTTAAGTTTCATTTAGTATGTAGGCTTTGTTAAACCAAATGACACGAGTCTCTACACTCGTTTGGTTTACAAACCCTAATGCTACCCGATCTTCCGATCTAGGTCCGGTTTATTAACATAGTTACCTATACTAGGTGCCGTTTGATATCCGTGATCTCTAGCATTATTTAGTTGTCACTCCAGAACTACTGAGCAATCTCAGGTGAGTACATAGACCCCTCTTTTACTGTTTTCCAAACTGTTTTGGGGTGGAACACATGTGCCTACTTGTTACTTTCATGCTTTCCTGTTTTAACATCATATACTGCTATGTTCGTTAGTACATTATAGTACGTGATTTTATGACATTTCATGCTAGGTGTGCCCAATTGTGTGCATTACTTAGTACATCGTTTTACATGACATTTTGACATAGACATTTGACATAGACATTTCGGCATAGACATTTTAACATGATTGACATTTGATCATGCTTTTCCCACAAAACATAACTTTGATTTAAACCAAGATTTACTTCAATACTTTGTTTTTGTGCATATGGTTTAGTTTAGACATTTCACTTGCCATACATGACATCTTGACATAGACATTTGACATGGATATTTGACATAGACATTTGACATGGATATTTGACATAGACATTTTGATATGATTTACATCTTGACATGAACCCTTTGACATATTACCCTATACATTTGACAATTGATTTAAACATAGACTTCTTACATTGATTGGTTTGGTTTGATTAAGTGATTAAGTAACGATGCGTGTGTAATATGATACAAGCATGGTGGATACGCCGCTGGTACTTCCTATATATAAGTGTTTGTATGGTATTACATATCATAGCGTTATTTGAATCATTTCAGTTTGAGACATAGAACATTTTATACAAATAACATACTTTTCACAAGACATTGTTTTACAAACAACTTAACTTATACATACCCATTTTACTATGGTTATTCATTTAACCATACATTATTCACTTATTTTATACATATCATCTGAACTCATTGTTTTTCAAATGATTTACAAGACAAAGCAAATTACAAGGTTCATGACTAAACATTTTCTCAAACATAAGTCATGAAACCTATTTTCACAAAACCTATGTATCTCACAGGCATTTTTATGCTGACATACCTATTTTCACATGTGTTTTTCAGGAACTGTTGCATAAGATGATCAAGATACACATAGGCAGCCTTGGGCTTTAGTGACAATAAAAGATGCAAGACTAGTTAATTATGTTGTATTTCTTTGTTGGTTAAGACATTGTAACACTTTTAATCAATAAAACGAAACTTCAATTGCCATGGATTTGAAACAATTAATTCTGTTACAACACTCCCCGATGTTTCCGCCACGTTTTGTATGTTCCACGTGGTCGGGGTGTGACATTTAAAGGGTGTTAAATGACCATTACTAGACCATAATGATCCAATTAACACTAGATGGTCACTAAAAAAAAGATTTGATATTGTTCGGATATTCGTTTCGAATTGTTTCGGTTAGAGGTTATTTGAACGCTAGGTTGTGTAACTTGTGTGAATTGATGTAGTTATTGGTTCGGATGATACCCGAAAGTATCCTCACATGAATTCTATGTTAGATAGCATTTTTACATGTTGTAAAAATATTAGGAAGCTGATTTCTGCAGAATTTCTGCGGAAAAGTGTTGAAATCGTCGCTTTTAGTGCTTTTCGGGCAATTTTTAGTGTTGTCGGACTTCGGAAAGGTTTTAAATCAAACCCTTGCATTCCTAGTTAGGGTTTAATATATATTAGATGTTGGACTTTCGTCTGAGTCCAAAAGATGTCATTTAGATGGTTTCCGCGGATCCTGCGTTTTCGTCAGAATACTAGTTTACTAGGTGCTTTTCTAGTAGTTTCGATGCATTGTTTAAACTGTTTCAAATGTACTTAATAAAAATGAATCATATGCATCCTAAGTAAGTATTACATGAGTATTCTAAGTGTATGTCACGAAATACGCAGTTCGAGTGTTCAAAATGCATAAAAATGTAGCTAAAATGAGTACTTTAAGTGTAAGAAAGTTACCGAAAAGTGGCAGTTGTCACATTCCCCCCCTGTTATTGAGAATTTCATCCCGAAATTCAAGCTGAGTCATCCTTTGCAGGAGTATTCTCAAACAGGCGGGGGTATTTTGGTTTTGATTTGATCTTCACATTCCCAAGTATATTCGGGTCCGTGTCGAGAGTTCCAACGAATTTTTACTAATATATTTTACGACTCCTCCGTGTTTTCTGGACCCTCCAGTCCATGACCTCAATAGGTTTTTTTTGGTGTATTGGAGTTTGTCGTCGATGTGAACTTCATCCGCCAGGATGATAACAGTTTCTTGCGTTGGACTCTTCTTAAGATTCGACACATGAAAATGTGTCGTGTACGCTACTAAGTTCTTCTGGTAACTTTAGCTTGTTGGCAACGGTGCAAATCTTCTCTAAGATTTCAAATGGTCCTACATATTTTGGGTTTAGCTTTCCACGCTTACCGAATCTTGCTACGCCCTTCCGAGGCGAGACTTTCAACAAGATCTTGTCTCCGACCTAGAAAGATAGTGGCTTCCGTCTCTTGTCTGCGTAGCTCTTTTGTCGATCGCGAGCCGTCTTGATACGGTCTCTAATCTGAAAAATTTTATCTGTAGTCTCTTGGATTAATTCCGAACCACTTAGTTGTTTATTGCCTGCTTCCGCCCAACATAGCAGAGAGCGGTACTTTCGACCATAGAGAGCTTCAAACGGTACAGTTGGTATACTTGTATGGTATTCGTTGTTGTAGGAAAACTCAAACAAAGGTAAATGAGTATCCCAGTTTCCGCCCAAATCCAAAACACACACACGAAACATATCTTTGGGTGTTTGGATTGTCTGTTCGCTCTGGCCGTCAGTTTATGGATGAAAGGTCGTGCTTAGATTTAAATGAGATCCAAAGGTCTGTTGGAATGACTTCTAAATTCTTGAAATAAAGGGACTGTCTTGGTCTGAAATGATTGAAATAGGCACTCCAAGACGAGCCACTATTTCTTTGAGATAGAGTTTCGCTAGTTTCTCTGTGTTATCCTTCTCCTGAATCGGCAAGAAGTGTGTGGACCTTGTCAACCTATCGACGATTACCCATATCATGTCATGGCCTCTTAAGGTGCTGGGAAACTTCGTAATGAAGTCCATCGATACTTGTTCCCATTTTCAAATGGGAATCTCGGGTTGTTGCTGCAAACCCGTGGGTTTCTTGTATTACGCCTTGACCTTCGTGCAGGTCAAGCATTTTCTGACATAGGTAGCGATATCCTTTTTGAGGTTAGGCCACCAATAGTGCTCTTTCAAGTCTTGAGCCTATGTGCTTCCTCAAAATAACATCTCGAAGGCCGCCAAAGTGTGGAACTCAAATTCTACCCACATGGTATAAAGTTCCATCTTCTTTCGGTACTAATTGTTTTTCTGTGACTCAAAGTATTTATGCCCGAATATGTTCTTCCTTGAGCGCTTCTTGTTATGCATCATGAATTCGTGTGGTAAGATCCGTGTGAATCGTCATCTCTAATGCTCGAACTCTCAAAGTTCTAACTCGTTCCTTGCGGCTCAAGGCGTCTGCTACAACGTTCGCCTTGCCCGGATGGTACTTTATTTCACAATGCAATTCAATCCAACATCGCTGACGCATATTTAGTTCTTTTTGATTGAATATGTGCTAAAGACTTTTATGGTCCGTGAAAATCGGACACTGAGTACCAGATAAGTAATGTCGCCGTATTTTCAAAGCGAATACCACTACGCCTAACTCGAGGTCATGAGTGGTATAGTTCTTTTCATGAACTTTCAGTTGACATGATGCGTACGCAATAACTTTCTCCCGTTGCATAAGTACGCAACCCAATCCTTGATTCGAAGCATCACAGTAAACTACGAAGTCATCGGTACCATCGGGTAGTGATAGGATTGGTGCATCGCACAACTTATCATTGAGAAGTTGAAGTGATTCTTCTTGTTTCTCTATTTGGGTGAGGGAGGTTAGCGGTTGAGAAATTTTAGAAAATTTCTCAATAAATCTCTGATAGTACCCCGCTAATCCCAAGAATTGTCGAACTTCAGATGGAGTCTTGGGTGCTTCCCAGCTCTTAATCGCTTCGATCTTCGAGGTGTCTACTTGAATGCCTTTCTCGTTCACAATATGCCCGAGAAATTGTACTTCACAAATCCAAAACTCGTGTTTGGAAAATTTGGCGTATAGTGTCTCCTTCTTGAGTAGTTCTAAAATGGTTCTCAAATGTTGCTTGTGCTCGTCGGCCGATCGTGGGTATATTAACAATGTCGTCAATGAACACTATGATGAATTTGTCAAGATACGGCTGGCACACGCGGTTCACGTGGTTCAATAAACCCATGAAAACCGCTTGTGTGTTCGTTTAAACCAAAGGGCATAACGAGAAACTCGTAATGACCATAACGAGTTTGAAAAGCCATCCTTGGTATGCCTTCCTCTTGTATTCGTAACTTGTGATTCCCCGATCGTAAGTCTATCTTGGAGTAGAAGCTTGAATTTTGCAGTTAATCGAATAGGTCATCAATCCTCGGTAGTGGATCCCTATCCTTGATGGTGAGTTTATTCAACTCTACGTACTCTATACACATTCTGAATGTTCTATCCTTCTTCTTCACAAATAGGGCTGGAGCTCCCCAAGGTGAGTAGCTTGGTCTAGTGAATACTTTATCCAACAACTCTTGAAGTTGTGTGGGTAACTCTTGCAATTCAGAAGGTTCTAATCTATATGGAGATTTGGCTACGGGTGCAGCTCCCGGCACCAAGTCGATGTGAAACTTGACTTGTCGATTTGGTGATAGTCTCGGCAAGTCTTTAGGAAAGTCCTTTATCACAGGAAAATCTGTCAACTACGGCCCATCGGCCTTCTTGTCGACGACATGTGCCAGGAAAGCAATACCACCCTTTCGTAAACACTTCTGTGCCTTCATGTAATTGATGATCCACAATGGTGTGTCGTGCTTCTCTCTTTGAATAATAAGTGTCTCTTCGCTCGATAGTGGTTGGCGAATGGTCTTCTCATGACAGACGACTTTGGCTCGGTTATCGGATAGCCAATCCGCGCCAACCACTATGTCGAAACTACACAACTGAATGGGTAAGAGATCGGTATTGAATTTCCTCTCGCCAAGTTCCAAGAAACATCTTTTAACAACTTCCCCTGACTTAACAAGTTTACCGTTTGCCAATTCTATAGAATGAGGGGACGTCTAGTTTACTTGACTCTAGGCTAAGTACATTTTGAATTCTATGTGGCGAGGACTTCACTGTATAGTTTTAGGAATCCCTATGTTTAAATGTAGGATAACCCAATCCATATGTTTAGATGTTGGATAACCCAATCCATATGTTTAGATGTAGGATAACCCAATCCATATCTTTAGATGTAGGATAACCCAATCCATATGTTTAGATGTAGGATAGCCCAATCCCTATGTTTAGATGTAGGATAATCCAGTCCATAATTGTAGCTAGGACAATCCCGTCACTAGCCATGAAACTCATTTCGCATGCATGAGTTTGATTGGTAAGAAACATGTCGGGAAACTAATGTTTGAGTGATCGAGGTAGAGTGGGATGATGCGGTCATGCCTCGGATCTCCGGGGCTAAATCCCAAATGTAACGCGCAATGCGTTTGAATTCGAGTGTTACGTAGTATGGAAACAACCCTTGAGATATCGTGAAAGCCTCGAGTGTAACCAACAACATTGGCTCTAATCATGATCGAGTTCTAGAATTTTGTTTCCATCCTTTGAATTTAAATCAGTGAGCAATACTCTTCTCGTATAAGATCCTTGAGTTCTTCCCCTGACAACCTCTTCACTGTATCCCTTCCTAGCGTTATACCTGGAGATTCCACCAAGTTAAGGTTGCGTTCAGCAGAAGACTCTCTGTATATCTAATTGTCTACTCAGGAATGCGTTTCCTAGTAAGACTAACCAACTTCATTGTCTTTACGTGGCAGACAGAACCTACCGCACCTCTCGTATTAACGAGGTCTTGCCGCTTACAGTCCGAAAAGTCTTAAAATTAAGGCCTTGTGTGGTCGCATCTTCTGGTGTGGCATGCTACTCATTCCCGATCCATCAGGATTTGAATCACTTGAACTACCAGTACCACCAGTACCATCACTAGTGTCATCCCGATTAAACTCATGTTGTGCAATTTCTGCACCCTCGTGTTGTTCCATAAGAACTTTAGTTTGACTGTGAGATGTTGATTAGTTTATCCCCTTTTTGGGTGTAGACCGTCCTCCTGGCGCCATGATCTTTTTAATATACAACATTAAAAGAATCTAGACATATATTTTGGATAAATATAGTCTATCATGTGCCCAAGAATGAAGAAGGAAATTGGTAATAAAATCCTTAAGATCGTATTGTTCAAACATGTTTGAATAGATGATAATGTGGATAACCGCAACCAAAATGCGTAGCGCCTCTTGCGTGTACTGGTCATATGTCTAAGTGCAAAATGAAATAATTTGTTGAGGAGGGGAAACCAATCAGTGGCCTCCGTCCATATAGTATGCATTCCATAATCCATAGGCTTTGATCATCCAAAGTAGAGAAATTCCTTTGTCGTACTTGTCCATGTGACGAATGTGGTAATAGTGCTTGAGCTTCACGAGCTCAAACAAGATCATTAAGATCTTCATAGATATTGAATAGAATGCAATAAGGGAGTTGTATTGATGTGCACAAAATGCAACATATAAATTACATCAATTGTGGCTTAAAACTAACCATTTTTTAGTACTAATGTTGGAAAAAGTGTGCTTTTGTCTTCCTTTTGTATTTTCAGGATTAAATGAGCTCAAAATAACAAAAGAAGCAAAAAGACAGCAAAATCTAACATAAATACAAGAAAGGGAACAAAAGTGACATGCCCGACCCCCCGACAGCATCTTCCCAAGCAAAACAAAGAAGACAGAAGACTGAACACGCCCCGTGCTCAGCGAGCACGGGGCCGTGCCCAAGAAGCAGCAGAAAAGACAAACCTATAGAAGCTTCTACTGCCCACCACGGGGCCGTGCCCAGCGGACACGGGGGCGTGGTCAACTTCCTGCAGGCGCATTTATTGTAATTGCGAATTACAATTAATGAAGAGAGAGATTGTCAGATGGACACGAGGCCGTGCCCAGCGGGCACGGGGCCGTGCCTGAGCTTCTGTTCAGCCTATTAATAGGAGTGTTTGGAGCTCTTGCAACTCATCCCTTGGCACACCACCTCTCTCACACTTCACCCACCACCACCATAACACCATCATCCACCACCATCATCCATTGTCCATCATAGAGTGTGTGAGTTGTCTCGGGATCCAAGATTTATCGTAAGAGTTCTTGACAACCAAAGGCCATGTTTGCCTAAGTCTCTTACATCACTTGGTGAAGACAAGTGTTTAGTGTAATACTTTTTATTTTTAATCTTTTGCACTCTTTAATTGGTTTTGTATTAATGACTTTAATTACTAGTTTCTTATGTTGAAGGTGATTCTTCCTTATCATTTGTCCGTGGTGTCTTGGCATTATTTTACTGTCTATATAAAATAAAAGATTTTCACCATTCATATCTCCACGGTCTATATGGAGGTATGTTGGCTACCTGGTCGGGGGTTAAGCGAACGGTTTGGTAAGAGTCTTGCCATTGTTCAGTGTATGGATCCTGCAAAGGACCTGGGTCAAATTTAGTAGGACCTCCTTCAATACCCAAAGGTATTGGATGGCGGGGGTCCAAACTCTTTGATCCCCTCATAAGTTAAATTACTATTAAAACTTTAATCCAGCTATTTAGGACTGTATCCCTGCTGACTCAGACTACTTAGCTGAGGGTAACGACGCCTTCAAAAGAGGGGCCTACCACATTATGCATTAATAACTTAATTAATTATCTTTCAATAATCCGACCCTTTAGGATTGTATCCTTGCTGACTCAAACTACTGGGTTGAGGGTAACGTCACCTTCAAAAGAGGGGCCTACTACAATAACTAAGATAATCTCTTAAACAAGTGCAAAAGTGCGAAAATAATCAAAGGTTACACTACACACAAGTCGGATCCAAGTGATTCATCTTGTCTATCTGTTTTTACTTTTTAATTTTATTTTTCAGCATTTTAGTTAGTTTTATTTTTCTTAGTTTAAAAAATTTGATTTGGTTAGACGTTGAGGATAAACCGGTACTAAAAGCTCTTGTGTCCTTGGACGACCTCGGTATCTTACCAACACTATACTACGTCCACGATGGGTTCACTTGCCCATATGTGTGTTTAGTGTTAGTAAATATCGTGTTTCATAAATTTAAAACTTGGCTAAAAAGTGTAAAAAGGGCTTAAAATATACACCAAAAAAATAACACACTTCACGCACATCAAGTTTTTTTGGCGCCGTTGCCGGGGACACAAGGATTTTAAGAAAGTTAGGAATCAACGGCCTAATCAATTTTTTACTTTTATTTTTAGGATTTTTCTTAATTTTTTAGCTTCTGCAGAGCTCAGCACGGGCCATGCCCGCTGAACACGCCCCCGTGACCAATCATTGGAACATGGGGCCGTGCCCACCCAACACGCCCCCGTGCCCAAGATTCAGTTACTGAAAACAGAACCGTAAGATCCCGACGGTTGGTAATTTCTGACACAAAAATGAGTGATAATGATCTTTTTTACTTTCGGCACTCTTATGGTACGTTGTGTCAATTATGTGGAGGCGGTCATAAAGAATTAGAATGTTATTTTCTAAATTATAAGCCCCACTTTATAGACCCATCGTTTGCCTGTATCCTTAAGAGGGGCGAAAGTAAAAATAATCCTTATCTCTCCCTCGAAGGCGCCCAGCCAGATATTCTAGGAGAAATGCTTCTTGATGAACTATTTCAACTAGAAGATCTAGTTCTTAATTGGTTAAAAGAACTTAAGATGGATTTCCTTAATTCATCTCAAGACGATAACCAAGAAGAAGTGTTGGGATCGCATTCAAATAAAGACAACCTCGTTGCTCCCGATAATACCTTCAACTCTAGCAAAGACTTGGACGATAGTCGTCCCTGTGCCGATTGTGCCGTGAAGGACTCCCCATCGACTTCGTTCGATGCATACATAGACCTGAGCGATTCGGCATACACCTTCTTTAACGAGAGCCCGGGAAAGCGTTGGACTTGTCCACCTACATTTAGCATAGGAATCACCCTCACTGACAACCTCTTGCGTTCTCGTCTTAATCTAGAGCAATGAAGGTATCTTAGGCACTTTGGGGTTGTTCCATCCAGTAAGGAACCGCCCGATCCGGATAAGTTCCTTAAAATAGGAAAACTCCATAAGACAGCTTCCAGATACGGGGCCGTGTCCAGGTCAACACGCCCCCGTGTCCACCAAAAGATTCCCTTCTGATTTTATCAGAATACGGACAAAATGGGTCAGGTTTCTGTCTGCACACGGGGCCGTGTCCAGCGTGTTGTCGTTTTCTATAAATGCAGCATGATTCCTGCTCATTTGGACCACTTCAAAAGACAGAGATTCCTGGGATCTTCACTCATACTATCTTAGGTATGTTCTAAAAGAAGGTTCTCAAACATCCTCTTATCTTTTCCACTTTTGTTCATTTCCTTCTCCTTCAATTTCAACCACTACCTCCATTAAAGCTTGGAAGTTTCATGATTCCAACCTTTATTGTGATGTTTGTAAGGTCATTATTCAAGGGATCTTGCTTGAAATCACTCTGTTTTAAATTATTTATGCTTAAACATTACTTACAACCAAAGAAAATAATTTAAAACTTCAAGATCCCTTGCTTTAAAATCTTACAGATAACTGGACACGGGGCCGTGTTCATTGAACATGGGGCCGTGTTCATTGAACATGGGGCCGTGTTCATTGAACATGGGGCCGTGTTCATTGAACATGGGGCCGTGTCCGAGGTATTGTTTCATAAAAAATTGAGTTCTTTTTCGGGTTGTTTTCCTAGAATGGCTAGCAGAACAAGTGGAGCATCTTCATCGCACTCAAGGAGCAACCGAAACGGGAGGAGGTCATCAACGGCGGAAGACTCTCTTGTAAACTATGTTTAGGCCTTAAGAGAAGCTATTGATGAAATGACGGGGGTGGAAGAAGCATTGGTCAACTGTATCAACCATCTTACTGTGGTGTAACACCTGTGTCATTTCAACCATCAAACAAATGCCAAACCAATGAAATATTGTATTTCATACTTTGGACTTGTATAAATATGTGTATCTTTTGCACATATCAACTCTTGTTCGATTTCAAGCTCTAAATCGCTTTCTGGAAGGTTATACACGCACTGATGCGTAAATATAACCAGTTTAATGCAACGAACACTCCGGAATAGTGAAATAGGCTTAACATACCTTATATAACCTTTACATAACTTAGATATAAGTTTTGGAAGGTTTGGTGTGGTGAAATCAAAGTTTAATCGCTTACAGGGACTAAAGTTGACAAACTGTGAAAGTATGTCAATTTGAACTGTAACAGACATTCCGGAACATGACCATAAGTTAAACATACCATAAATATCCTTTACATAGCTTAGAAATAGGCTTTGAGGTGTTCGGTATGCTAAAATAAACTTTTGTGTCATTCAGGGACTAAAAGTGTCAAAAAGTGCACAAGTTTGCATTTTCGCGCATAACTTACGTTCTGAATACATCCGGACATCCAAAAATTTATGTAAGCACTAAAATATTTTATTTTAGTGTTCGCCATAAGAAAAATCCATTCGTCACGTCATTTGGATCGTTTTTTCGCATTCGGGACCAGATTCGATGTATTAGCCGTTGTTTAATTCACAACCACACATTCTAAACTTGCTTAGTCAGCGGATAAGGATGGAATTTTGGTACCATAACTTTGCAACACATGTATGGATGGAATTTAAACACCTAAACACCATAACTTTTCAACACATGTACGGATGGGATTAAGGCACGTTTTCCATGAAACGATCTTAACGGTTCGGGTATTCCTATAAATACCCCATACCCCCCATTGCTAAAATCACTAGAAACTTGATTTGAGAAACTCTAAGTTGAAACATTTGTTTCATACCTGAGATTTTTGAATCGAGTTTAGCATTCGGGGACCCTTCGTAAGTATTCTTTCGTTCTTTTCCTTATTTTATTGCTTTTCGAGTCAGAAAGTCAAACTTTGTTTGACTTTCAGCGTTGACCAGTAATGGTCAATGCGAAGTTCGTTTGAACTTCGCAACGTGAGTGTAATCACGTTGGTCATAGTCCCTTGGGACTATGCCCACTGATTACCACGTTGTCTAGGGTCGTAGGGTAAGCGATCTAATGAATCGCTTATACCTCGAACCCGACCCAGTTTGGTCGATCATTAGGATCCGACCAAACACATTAGGTGACCATAGTAGGTAGGGAATAACCTTCCGAGGTTATACCCTATGGTCACATCGTTTAAGTAGTTGTATGATAGGTAGTTTATATGCCTTAGGTAAATTACCAGAATACCCTTTTCATGTATAATTGGTAATTAAGCATATGTAACCTAAACCTTTGTCACATAACTGATTATGTAATATGTTTAGGCATATAACACTTGTCATAGGGCTAGTTAGGCGGTCCGAACGCGTTTCACGCGAACGACGCGTTAAAGTAGCATAAGCTACCTAAACGGGTCGTAATGGGTCGAAATCACTCAGGTTAAGTTTCATTTAGTATGTAGGCTTTGTTTAACCAAATGACACGAGTCTCTACACTCGTTTGGTTTACAAACCCTAATGCTACCCAATCTTCCGATCTAGGTCCGGTTTATTAACATAGTTACCTATACTAGGTGCCGTTTGATATCCGCGATCTCTAGCATTGTTTAGTTGTTACTCAAGGACTACTGAGCAATCTCAGGTGAGTACATAGACCCCTCTTTTACTGTTTTCCAAACTGTTTTGGGGTGGAACACATGTGCCTACTTGTTACTTTCATGCTTTCCTGTTTTAACATCATATACTGCTATGTTCGTTAGTACATTATAGTACATGATTTTATGACATTTCATGCTAGGTGTGCCCAATTGTGTGCATTACTTAGTACATCGTTTTACATGACATTTTGACATAGACATTTGACATAGACATTTCGGCATAGACATTTTAACATGATTGACATTTGATCATGCATTTCCCACAAAACATAACTTTGATTTAAACCAAGATTTACTTCAATACTTTGTTTTTGTGCATATGGTTTAGTTGAGACATTTCACTTGCCATACATGACATGGATATTTGACATAGACATTTTGACATAGACATTTGACATAGACATTTCGGCATAGACATTTTAACATGATTGACATTTGATCATGCATTTCCCACAAAACATAACTTTGATTTAAACCAAGATTTACTTCAATACTTTGTTTTTGTGCATATGGTTTAGTTGAGACATTTCACTTGCCATACATGACATGGATATTTGACATAGACATTTGACATGGATATTTGACATAGACATTTTGATATGATTTACATCTTGACATGAACACTTTGACATATTACCCAATACATTTGACAATTGATTTAAACATAGACATCTTACAATTGATTGGTTTGGTTTGATTAAGTGGTTAAGTAACGATGCGTGTGTAATATGATACAAGCATGGTGGATACGCCGCTGGTACTTCCTATATATAAGTGTTTGTATGGTATTACATATCGTAGCGTTATTTGAATCATTTCAGTTTGAGACATATAACATTTTATACAAATAATATACTTTTCACAATACATTGTTTTACAAACAACTTATCTTATACAAACTCAGTTTATTATGGTTATTCATTTAACCATACATTATTCACTTATTTATACATATCATCTGAACTCATTGTTTTTCAAATGATTTACGAGACAAAGCAAATTACAAGGTTCATGACTAAACATTTTCTCAAACATAAGTCATGAAACCTATTTTCACAAAACCTATGTATCTCACAGGCATTTTTATGCTGACGTACCTATTTTCACATGTGTTTTTCAGGAGCTGTTGCATAAGATGATCAAGATACACATAGGCAGACTTGGGCTTTAGTGACAATAAAAGATGCAAGACTAGTTAATTATGTTGTATTTCTTTGTTTGATAAGACATTGTAACACTTGTAATCAATAAAACGAAACTTTAATTGCCATGGATTTGAAACGATTAATTCTGTTACAACACTCCCCGATGTTTCCGCCACGTTTTGTATGTTCTACGTGGTCGGGGTGTGACAGAAAAGATGGTATCAGAGCCAATGGTTATAGGGAATTAGGTTATTAGTAATGCTTTGACCTAGTCTATAACTTTCTTAGGACCCTAACGCGAGTTTACTTGCGTTTAGTCATAAAACAATACCGTCACCTATCCTTAGGCGACTACCACAACAAGAACATAAGTTTCAAAACCGCTTTGAAAACTAATCATCTGTTCAAGGATGATTTATTACAAGGTTTTGAACCCTCTATTGTAAGGTTTTGAACTCTCTATTATATGGTTTTGAACCCCTTTGAGTTTTCAAAATCTCGTCAAGGTTTTGGGTTTTTAATAATTTGAACACGTGCAAACTGGAAGGGTGAATGCCTGTATTCTGGGTTTTCTGTCTAGGCAAGCACTTCGTATACATCTCATCAGACGCGAGACCAGTTGTGCTTACCTGGGAATTCTTGGGATGAGTGTTCACTTATAGGCGAGCATGTCTTCGCGATACATTATATTGACCCATTTACTTTGATTAGTCACTGTCTCATTTGTTTGCCTTTGGTAACAAACAAATGGTCACAATCTTCATGCGTTGTCATTTTCTCTCGACTATCTTTCCCTTGTTTCCTCCCATTTCTTCTATTTTCTTCAAGGTGCCTCTTCATCGCAACAACAATGTCCGAACCAGGTGCTGCAATTACCCAGCGAATAGGCATCGTACTCCAGAGGACCGTTGACTTAGCTATCACCATGACTCGCCTCAGGGATGAAGCCGTAAGGGAACTGCTCCTTGGTGCAATCAATGCAACTGTCATCATCCAAACCAAATACCCTGTTTCAAATGTACCCACGGTGGACGATGGAGACATTTGGTTAACATGTGCCGCTTTGAAATCCAAAGCAAAGCTGTTACAAATCCTGCTGCTGCTCAACCTTCAAACTCTGCTTCATATGTTGCTTGGCATATCTGGCGCCTCAACCTCATGAACTTTCTACCTTGTGTATCGAATTAAGCACGCCTAGTGCAAGGTGTCGGAACACCTCTCGTTACACAAATTTCAAAATCCATAAAGGATCTTTCTATCCTCATAATCAGATCCTTGTGGATGAATATCACTCAAATCAGAGCCCTTAATTGAATTATTCGTATGCCTTAATACGTACATTACCATTCAATAAGGACAAAGCCGAATTCTTATCTAGATCTTCCTATCTTCATAGTTAGATTCTAATGATTTAAGTGCCGCATGGAATCCACGGATTGGATTCCTGGTGTGCTTTAAATATCCGTGTCCAAAGATAACAAAGTAAAGATCAAGTTAAACAATTATGTGATTATGTGCTTATGTGTTCCCTTTTATGTTTTTGGTGTGATCCAAATTCTTGTCATTCAAATCCTCGTAGAATCTTCCATATCTTTGGGTGCTATATTAAATCCTCAACGGGCTTGTACGTAATAGTAAAGACCCTTGGATTATATTGTACCATTCCATAATTTGACCCTGAGGGGTCTAGGTAAACAGATTGATCCAAAAATCTGGTTAGGAATATCATGTGATGATATAGCTGAAAGGACTCCTTGGTGGTCTAATTAAAAGGATCCTTTGTTGATCTAATTAAAAGGACCCTATGGTAGTCTAGTCACACTCATCACAGGTTTGATTATCCTCCCCACAAACATTTCAAGACAAGTTGTGCGGACTATGCAAGGAATTGCATAATTATGGATGCATACATAATTATGAAATTCAGTGCACAGAAACCACAGCGAATTTTGTCATGTGTCTAGAGTCTATTCCGTTCATTTTTGTTTCTGAAGATGTAAAATGACTATTCTGTTCATTTTTGTTTCTGAAGATGTAAAATGACTATTCCGTTCATTTTTGTTTCTGAAGATGTAAAATGACTATTCTGTTCATTTTTGTTTCTGAAGATGTAAAATGACTATTCTGTTCATTTTTGTTTCTGAAGATGTAAAATGACTATTCCGTTCATTTTTGTTTCTGAAGATGTAAAATGACTATTCTGTTCATTTTTGTTTCTGAAGATGTAAAATGACTATTCCGTTCATTTTTGTTTCTGAAGATGTAAAATGACTATTCTGTTCATTTTTGTTTCTAAAGAATGCCTGTTGAAAATAACTCGGTTCATTTTTCATTTCTGAAAAATGTTCGTTAAAGAGAAATTACAGGATTACGTCTTGTTCATCTTTGATGGTTATTTAACACAAAGTCACAGATAGACTCCTACGAATTAATTTCGGGACGAAATTTCCTAAAGTAGGGGAGACTGTAACACCTGTGTCATTTCAACCATCAAACAAATGCCAAACCAATGAAATATTGTATTTCATACTTTGGACTTGTATAAATATGTGTATCTTTTGCACATATCAACTCTTGTTCGATTTCAAGCTCTAAATCGCTTTCTGGAAGGTTATACACGCACTGATGCGTAAATATAACCAGTTTAATGCAACGAACACTCCGGAATAGTGAAATAGGCTTAACATACCTTATATAACCTTTACATAACTTAGATATAAGTTTTGGAAGGTTTGGTGTGGTGAAATCAAAGTTTAATCGCTTACAGGGACTAAAGTTGACAAACTGTGAAAGTATGTCAATTTGAACTGTAACAGACATTCCGGAACATGACCATAAGTTAAACATACCATAAATATCCTTTACATAGCTTAGAAATAGGCTTTGAGGTGTTCGGTATGCTAAAATAAACTTTTGTGTCATTCAGGGACTAAAAGTGTCAAAAAGTGCACAAGTTTGCATTTTCGCGCATAACTTACGTTCTGAATACATCCGGACATCCAAAAATTTATGTAAGCACTAAAATATTTTATTTTAGTGTTCGCCATAAGAAAAATCCATTCGTCACGTCATTTGGATCGTTTTTCGCATTCGGGACCAGATTCGATGTATTAGCCGTTGTTTAATTCACAACCACACATTCTAAACTTGCTTAGTCAGCGGATAAGGATGGAATTTTGGTACCATAACTTTGCAACACATGTATGGATGGAATTTAAACACCTAAACACCATAACTTTTCAACACATGTACGGATGGGATTAAGGCACGTTTTCCATGAAACGATCTTAACGGTTCGGGTATTCCTATAAATACCCCATACCCCCCATTGCTAAAATCACTAGAAACTTGATTTGAGAAACTCTAAGTTGAAACATTTGTTTCATACCTGAGATTTTTGAATCGAGTTTAGCATTCGGGGACCCTTCGTAAGTATTCTTTCGTTCTTTTCCTTATTTTATTGCTTTTCGAGTCAGAAAGTCAAACTTTGTTTGACTTTCAGCGTTGACCAGTAATGGTCAATGCGAAGTTCGTTTGAACTTCGCAACGTGAGTGTAATCACGTTGGTCATAGTCCCTTGGGACTATGCCCACTGATTACCACGTTGTCTAGGGTCGTAGGGTAAGCGATCTAATGAATCGCTTATACCTCGAACCCGACCCAGTTTGGTCGATCATTAGGATCCGACCAAACACATTAGGTGACCATAGTAGGTAGGGAATAACCTTCCGAGGTTATACCCTATGGTCACATCGTTTAAGTAGTTGTATGATAGGTAGTTTATATGCCTTAGGTAAATTACCAGAATACCCTTTTCATGTATAATTGGTAATTAAGCATATGTAACCTAAACCTTTGTCACATAACTGATTATGTAATATGTTTAGGCATATAACACTTGTCATAGGGCTAGTTAGGCGGTCCGAACGCGTTTCACGCGAACGACGCGTTAAAGTAGCATAAGCTACCTAAACGGGTCGTAATGGGTCGAAATCACTCAGGTTAAGTTTCATTTAGTATGTAGGCTTTGTTTAACCAAATGACACGAGTCTCTACACTCGTTTGGTTTACAAACCCTAATGCTACCCAATCTTCCGATCTAGGTCCGGTTTATTAACATAGTTACCTATACTAGGTGCCGTTTGATATCCGCGATCTCTAGCATTGTTTAGTTGTTACTCAAGGACTACTGAGCAATCTCAGGTGAGTACATAGACCCCTCTTTTACTGTTTTCCAAACTGTTTTGGGGTGGAACACATGTGCCTACTTGTTACTTTCATGCTTTCCTGTTTTAACATCATATACTGCTATGTTCGTTAGTACATTATAGTACATGATTTTATGACATTTCATGCTAGGTGTGCCCAATTGTGTGCATTACTTAGTACATCGTTTTACATGACATTTTGACATAGACATTTGACATAGACATTTCGGCATAGACATTTTAACATGATTGACATTTGATCATGCATTTCCCACAAAACATAACTTTGATTTAAACCAAGATTTACTTCAATACTTTGTTTTTGTGCATATGGTTTAGTTGAGACATTTCACTTGCCATACATGACATGGATATTTGACATAGACATTTTGACATAGACATTTGACATAGACATTTCGGCATAGACATTTTAACATGATTGACATTTGATCATGCATTTCCCACAAAACATAACTTTGATTTAAACCAAGATTTACTTCAATACTTTGTTTTTGTGCATATGGTTTAGTTGAGACATTTCACTTGCCATACATGACATGGATATTTGACATAGACATTTGACATGGATATTTGACATAGACATTTTGATATGATTTACATCTTGACATGAACACTTTGACATATTACCCAATACATTTGACAATTGATTTAAACATAGACATCTTACAATTGATTGGTTTGGTTTGATTAAGTGGTTAAGTAACGATGCGTGTGTAATATGATACAAGCATGGTGGATACGCCGCTGGTACTTCCTATATATAAGTGTTTGTATGGTATTACATATCGTAGCGTTATTTGAATCATTTCAGTTTGAGACATATAACATTTTATACAAATAATATACTTTTCACAATACATTGTTTTACAAACAACTTATCTTATACAAACTCAGTTTATTATGGTTATTCATTTAACCATACATTATTCACTTATTTATACATATCATCTGAACTCATTGTTTTTCAAATGATTTACGAGACAAAGCAAATTACAAGGTTCATGACTAAACATTTTCTCAAACATAAGTCATGAAACCTATTTTCACAAAACCTATGTATCTCACAGGCATTTTTATGCTGACGTACCTATTTTCACATGTGTTTTTCAGGAGCTGTTGCATAAGATGATCAAGATACACATAGGCAGACTTGGGCTTTAGTGACAATAAAAGATGCAAGACTAGTTAATTATGTTGTATTTCTTTGTTTGATAAGACATTGTAACACTTGTAATCAATAAAACGAAACTTTAATTGCCATGGATTTGAAACGATTAATTCTGTTACAACACTCCCCGATGTTTCCGCCACGTTTTGTATGTTCTACGTGGTCGGGGTGTGACAGAAAAGATGGTATCAGAGCCAATGGTTATAGGGAATTAGGTTATTAGTAATGCTTTGACCTAGTCTATAACTTTCTTAGGACCCTAACGCGAGTTTACTTGCGTTTAGTCATAAAACAATACCGTCACCTATCCTTAGGCGACTACCACAACAAGAACATAAGTTTCAAAACCGCTTTGAAAACTAATCATCTGTTCAAGGATGATTTATTACAAGGTTTTGAACCCTCTATTGTAAGGTTTTGAACTCTCTATTATATGGTTTTGAACCCCTTTGAGTTTTCAAAATCTCGTCAAGGTTTTGGGTTTTTAATAATTTGAACACGTGCAAACTGGAAGGGTGAATGCCTGTATTCTGGGTTTTCTGTCTAGGCAAGCACTTCGTATACATCTCATCAGACGCGAGACCAGTTGTGCTTACCTGGGAATTCTTGGGATGAGTGTTCACTTATAGGCGAGCATGTCTTCGCGATACATTATATTGACCCATTTACTTTGATTAGTCACTGTCTCATTTGTTTGCCTTTGGTAACAAACAAATGGTCACAATCTTCATGCGTTGTCATTTTCTCTCGACTATCTTTCCCTTGTTTCCTCCCATTTCTTCTATTTTCTTCAAGGTGCCTCTTCATCGCAACAACAATGTCCGAACCAGGTGCTGCAATTACCCAGCGAATAGGCGTCGTACTCCAGAGGACCGTTGACTTAGCTATCACCATGACTCGCCTCAGGGATGAAGCCGTAAGGGAACTGCTCCTTGGTGCAATCAATGCAACTGTCATCATCCAAACCAAATACCCTGTTTCAAATGTACCCACGGTGGACGATGGAGACATTTGGTTAACATGTGCCGCTTTGAAATCCAAAGCAAAGCTGTTACAAATCCTGCTGCTGCTCAACCTTCAAACTCTGCTTCATATGTTGCTTGGCATATCTGGCGCCTCAACCTCATGAACTTTCTACCTTGTGTATCGAATTAAGCACGCCTAGTGCAAGGTGTCGGAACACCTCTCGTTACACAAATTTCAAAATCCATAAAGGATCTTTCTATCCTCATAATCAGATCCTTGTGGATGAATATCACTCAAATCAGAGCCCTTAATTGAATTATTCGTATGCCTTAATACGTACATTACCATTCAATAAGGACAAAGCCGAATTCTTATCTAGATCTTCCTATCTTCATAGTTAGATTCTAATGATTTAAGTGCCGCATGGAATCCACGGATTGGATTCCTGGTGTGCTTTAAATATCCGTGTCCAAAGATAACAAAGTAAAGATCAAGTTAAACAATTATGTGATTATGTGCTTATGTGTTCCCTTTTATGTTTTTGGTGTGATCCAAATTCTTGTCATTCAAATCCTCGTAGAATCTTCCATATCTTTGGGTGCTATATTAAATCCTCAACGGGCTTGTACGTAATAGTAAAGACCCTTGGATTATATTGTACCATTCCATAATTTGACCCTGAGGGGTCTAGGTAGACAGATTGATCCAAAAATCTGGTTAGGAATATCATGTGATGATATAGCTGAAAGGACTCCTTGGTGGTCTAATTAAAAGGATCCTTTGTTGATCTAATTAAAAGGACCCTATGGTAGTCTAGTCACACTCATCACAGGTTTGATTATCCTCCCCACAAACATTTCAAGACAAGTTGTGCGGACTATGCAAGGAATTGCATAATTATGGATGCATACATAATTATGAAATTCAGTGCACAGAAACCACAGCGAATTTTGTCATGTGTCTAGAGTCTATTCCGTTCATTTTTGTTTCTGAAGATGTAAAATGACTATTCTGTTCATTTTTGTTTCTGAAGATGTAAAATGACTATTCTGTTCATTTTTGTTTCTGAAGATGTAAAATGACTATTCCGTTCATTTTTGTTTCTGAAGATGTAAAATGACTATTCTGTTCATTTTTGTTTCTGAAGATGTAAAATGACTATTCCGTTCATTTTTGTTTCTGAAGATGTAAAATGACTATTCCGTTCATTTTTGTTTCTGAAGATGTAAAATGACTATTCCGTTCATTTTTGTTTCTGAAGATGTAAAATGACTATTCCGTTCATTTTTGTTTCTGAAGATGTAAAATGACTATTCCGTTCATTTTTGTTTCTGAAGATGTAAAATGACTATTCTGTTCATTTTTGTTTCTGAAGATGTAAAATGACTATTCCGTTCATTTTTGTTTCTGAAGATGTAAAATGACTATTCTGTTCATTTTTGTTTCTGAAGATGTAAAATGACTATTCCGTTCATTTTTGTTTCTGAAGATGTAAAATGACTATTCTGTTCATTTTTGTTTCTGAAGATGTAAAATGACTATTCCGTTCATTTTTGTTTCGTTTCTGAAGATGTAAAATGACTATTCCGTTCATTTTTGTTTCTGAAGATGTAAAATGACTATTCTGTTCATTTTTGTTTCTAAAGAATGCCTGTTGAAAATAACTCGGTTCATTTTTCATTTCTGAAAAATGTTCGTTAAAGAGAAATTACAGGATTACGTCTTGTTCATCTTTGATGGTTATTTAACACAAAGTCACAGATAGACTCCTACGAATTAATTTCGGGACGAAATTTCCTAAAGTAGGGGAGACTGTAACACCTGTGTCATTTCAACCATCAAACAAATGCCAAACCAATGAAATATTGTATTTCATACTTTGGACTTGTATAAATATGTGTATCTTTTGCACATATCAACTCTTGTTCGATTTCAAGCTCTAAATCGCTTTCTGGAAGGTTATACACGCACTGATGCGTAAATATAACCAGTTTAATGCAACGAACACTCCGGAATAGTGAAATAGGCTTAACATACCTTATATAACCTTTACATAACTTAGATATAAGTTTTGGAAGGTTTGGTGTGGTGAAATCAAAGTTTAATCGCTTACAGGGACTAAAGTTGACAAACTGCGAAAGTATGTCAATTTGAACTGTAACAGACATTCCGGAACATGACCATAAGTTAAACATACCATAAATATCCTTTACATAGCTTAGAAATAGGCTTTGAGGTGTTCGGTATGCTAAAATAAACTTTTGTGTCATTCAGGGACTAAAAGTGTCAAAAAGTGCACAAGTTTGCATTTTCGCGCATAACTTACGTTCTGAATACATCCGGACATCCAAAAATTTATGTAAGCACTAAAATATTTTATTTTAGTGTTCTCCATAAGAAAAATCCATTCGTCACGTCATTTGGATCGTTTTTCGCATTCGGGACCAGATTCGATGTATTAGCCGTTGTTTAATTCACAACCACACATTCTAAACTTGCTTAGTCAGCGGATAAGGATGGAATTTTGGTACCATAAATTTGCAACACATGTATGGATGTAATTTAAACACCTAAACACCATAACTTTTCAACACATGTACGGATGGGATTAAGGCACGTTTTCCATGAAACGATCTTAACGGTTCGGGTATTCCTATAAATTCCCCATACCCCCCATTGCTAAAATCACTAGAAACTTGATTTGAGAAACTCTAAGTTGAAACATTTGTTTCATACCTGAGATTTTTGAATCGAGTTTAGCATTCGGGGACCCTTCGTAAGTATTCTTTCGTTCTTTTCCTTATTTTATTGCTTTTCGAGTCAGAAAGTCAAACTTTGTTTGACTTTCAGCGTTGACCAGTAATGGTCAATGCGAAGTTCGTTTGAACTTCGCAACGTGAGTGTAATCACGTTGGTCATAGTCCCTTGGGACTATGCCCACTGATTACCACGTTGTCTAGGGTCGTAGGGTAAGCGATCTAATGAATCGCTTATACCTCGAACCCGACCCAGTTTGGTCGATCATTAGGATCCGACCAAACACATTAGGTGACCATAGTAGGTAGGGAATAACCTTCCGAGGTTATACCCTATGGTCACATCGTTTAAGTAGTTGTATGATAGGTAGTTTATATGCCTTAGGTAAATTACCAGAATACCCTTTTCATGTATAATTGGTAATTAAGCATATGTAACCTAAACCTTTGTCACATAACTGATTATGTAATATGTTTAGGCATATAACACTTGTCATAGGGCTAGTTAGGCGGTCCGAACGCGTTTCACGCGAACGACGCGTTAAAGTAGCATAAGCTACCTAAACGGGTCGTAATGGGTCGAAATCACTCAGGTTAAGTTTCATTTAGTATGTAGGCTTTGTTTAACCAAATGACACGAGTCTCTACACTCGTTTGGTTTACAAACCCTAATGCTACCCAATCTTCCGATCTAGGTCCGGTTTATTAACATAGTTACCTATACTAGGTGCCGTTTGAGATCCGCGATCTCTAGCATTGTTTAGTTGTTACTCAAGGACTACTGAGCAATCTCAGGTGAGTACATAGACCCCTCTTTTACTGTTTTCCAAACTGTTTTGGGGTGGAACACATGTGCCTACTTGTTACTTTCATGCTTTCCTGTTTTAACATCATATACTGCTATGTTCGTTAGTACATTATAGTACATGATTTTATGACATTTCATGCTAGGTGTGCCCAATTGTGTGCATTACTTAGTACATCGTTTTACATGACATTTTGACATAGACATTTGACATAGACATTTCGGCATAGACATTTTAACATGATTGACATTTGATCATGCATTTCCCACAAAACATAACTTTGATTTAAACCAAGATTTACTTCAATACTTTGTTTTTGTGCATATGGTTTAGTTGAGACATTTCACTTGCCATACATGACATGGATATTTGACATAGACATTTTGACATAGACATTTGACATAGACATTTCGGCATAGACATTTTAACATGATTGACATTTGATCATGCATTTCCCACAAAACATAACTTTGATTTAAACCAAGATTTACTTCAATACTTTGTTTTTGTGCATATGGTTTAGTTGAGACATTTCACTTGCCATACATGACATGGATATTTGACATAGACATTTGACATGGATATTTGACATAGACATTTTGATATGATTTACATCTTGACATGAACACTTTGACATATTACCCAATACATTTGACAATTGATTTAAACATAGACATCTTACAATTGATTGGTTTGGTTTGATTAAGTGGTTAAGTAACGATGCGTGTGTAATATGATACAAGCATGGTGGATACGCCGCTGGTACTTCCTATATATAAGTGTTTGTATGGTATTACATATCGTAGCGTTATTTGAATCATTTCAGTTTGAGACATATAACATTTTATACAAATAATATACTTTTCACAATACATTGTTTTACAAACAACTTATCTTATACAAACTCAGTTTATTATGGTTATTCATTTAACCATACATTATTCACTTATTTATACATATCATCTGAACTCATTGTTTTTCAAATGATTTACGAGACAAAGCAAATTACAAGGTTCATGACTAAACATTTTCTCAAACATAAGTCATGAAACCTATTTTCACAAAACCTATGTATCTCACAGGCATTTTTATGCTGACGTACCTATTTTCACATGTGTTTTTCAGGAGCTGTTGCATAAGATGATCAAGATACACATAGGCAGACTTGGGCTTTAGTGACAATAAAAGATGCAAGACTAGTTAATTATGTTGTATTTCTTTGTTTGATAAGACATTGTAACACTTGTAATCAATAAAACGAAACTTTAATTGCCATGGATTTGAAACGATTAATTCTGTTACAACACTCCCCGATGTTTCCGCCACGTTTTGTATGTTCTACGTGGTCGGGGTGTGACATGTGGGACTGGAAGGGTGTCTCCGGGAGGTCAACCTCTTGCACCAGAGGTTGAACATTCTCGCATCTCCTCCTTTGGTACCTATAATAACCCAAAGGGCATGGAACGTGGTGCCTGAAGTCATCATACCAGCCGAGTGGTACACCATGCACCCGGGGCCCCCTCGAGACACTTTACAAGGGGTTCCGGTTGGTGTCTCACCTCCTCCGCAAGATGCTGAAGAAAACGAAGCCTCCTTCTTCCTCCCAAGAGAGATAGAGGAATGGCTTTAACAACATCTAGGAAGATAACCCTCGGCCAAGAGTCCTACTACAATACCGAGAATCTATTCCTGGGATTTTGGTTCTTAATGAGAAAATAGGACTCCTTATGATGATTTTATGTATCACTCGACCTATCTAATTTAGGACCCTTAACTTTTTCTTCTTTGTTTTTACCTAGGACTATGTAATTCTCTCTATGATTTTTAATGAAATGATGGTTTTAATGTTTGGATGGTGTTGTAATGAATAAAACACACTCGGGGATGGTGAAGGATAACAAGGGAAACGAGAAATATAGCCCCATGCACGAAAACAGGGCCATCCGACAACAATTTCTTCATTACAGTAAGCTCAGCACGGGCCGTGTCCGCCCAACACGGCCCCGTGCTGCACATTCTGCAAGAATCGCCTAGTTCAGGTAACTGGACACGGGCCGTGTTCGCTGAACACGCCCCCGTGTCCAGGCTTCTGTTTCTTTTCTTTAATTTTTGTCACTGGCACCTGAACACGGGGCCGTGCCCGGTCACAACGTGGCCGTGTCCAGGATGCCAGTAACATAAAATTTTGCTTTTAACACCATTTTACACATTCAATCAACCTAAAAACTTATTTTTGGGACACATTGAGGACAATGTGTAATTTAAGTGTGGGGGGATGCTAAA
This sequence comes from Helianthus tuberosus, assembly GCA_030545235.1. NCBI lineage: Eukaryota > Viridiplantae > Streptophyta > Magnoliopsida > Asterales > Asteraceae > Helianthus > Helianthus tuberosus. The sequence goes on along the minus strand of CM060354.1, from coordinate 106,762,222 downwards.
ACCTTGAATTTTGCAAGTCCTAATAACAAGCCTTACACAAAACTCTATTGGAACCGCTAATCACCCCAAATTTTTTCAAAAATTTTCATTTTTTTTACTTGTCTAAGTTTAAGTTGGAAATTCAAGTTCTAACAAGGTTATATTTTTACAAGTTTACAACCGATAGCGTCGTGATAAAAAGAACCAACATAAGAAAATTACGAAAAGGCATGACAAACTTAGTTAAAATTTGATTATATATACTTGATCACATAAAAACCCTTTCCCACAAAAGTGAGTTTTGAGCCTTTAACTAGCATACAAATATATATATCTTTACACTAAATGCTCATTTTTTGTTTCTTGTGTGAATAGCCGCTTGGTTCGTACGACTCTAGAACTTGCCACAACAATACATTCCCGGTCCTTACCAACTTAAACCCGAGTAAGTAAATGATGGAGGCATTAGGACTAACCCCTTTTTCATTCTACACCATTATTTTTCATTTTTTTACCACCTACCCAAAATCCCCCTAGTTAACCCCTTTGAGCCTAAACCTTTTCATTTCTTAACCCAAAACCATCACCCTTTTTACCCACCTAAACCTTTTTATTTTTAACCCTTTATTTTAGTAACAACGTTCGGTTTTCTAATGACTCTTCCTAAAAATAATAATAATAATAATATTTTGATGAAACCAAACAAACAAACAAGTTCATCAAAAATAACTTTGTTTGAAATAAGTGGTTCATCAAAATAAAATAAAATAAAAATGTGGAAAATAAAAAATCTTTTAAAAAACCGACGTTTGTTACGCTTTTCGCCCTTTTACTAACCACTAACCCAACCACCCACCTTTAGCCCAAGCCTAACTCTTCACCCAAAAAGTCCTCTTGATATTTACAAAGGTATATAGTTAAAAAGGAGGAGGATTGATTGCTTGGCAAGCTTATGGTAAGAGTAAGTCCCATGCCGCTCTCAAGTGATTCACTAAAAATACACCTTCGGCCGAGTGTTGAGTGATTCCCCCATGAGGTATGTGAACTTGTATATAAATGGAATTTTAAAAAAAGGTATGTTATGCCCTAATAAATAATTTATCTTATGAAGCGTTTTTAATAAATCATGACGAATAGGATTGTAAATAAATAAAAATAAAACCTAAATAATCTTGGAATTCCCGACACTCTATGACAAGCCCAAAAACCTTCTCCTCTACCCATTCCATTTGGGAGTGAATATAGCCACATTATAAAGAGTTTTGCTTGAGGACAAGCAAAGATTCAAGTGTGGGGGTATTTGATGTGCACAAAATGCAACATATAAATTACATCAATTGTGGCTTAAAACTAACCCTTTTTTAGTACTAATGTTGGAAAAGTGTGCTTTTGTCTTCCTTTTGTATTTTCAGGATTAAATGAGCTCAAAATAACAAAAGAAGCAAAAAGACAGCAAAATCTAACATAAATACAAGAAAGGGAACAAAAGTGACATGCTCGACCCCCCGACAGCACCTTCCCAAGCAAAACAAAGAAGACAGAAGACTGAACACGCCCCGTGCTCAGCGAGCACGGGGCCGTGCCCAAGAAGCAGCAGAAAAGACAAACCTATAGAAGCTTCTACTGCCCACCATGGGGCCGTGCCCAGCGGACACGGGGGCATGGTCAACTTCCTGCAGGCGCATTTATTGTAATTGTGAATTACAATTAATGAATTCCGAGACATGCGTTCCTTATGTGGCTTATTGTTTGGAGGAAATTATTGACTCAGGACAAGATTTTACGTTGGGATTTGGCTCGGAGGAAAAACATGATTGGTTTGGTGTTGTGTGATTCTCTCAATGTATTCCGAGACATGCGTTCCTTATGTGGCTTATTGTTCGGAGGAAATTATTGACTCAGGACAAGATTTTACGTTGGGATTTGGCTCGAAGGAAAAACATGAACATGATGTGCTGTTTATTATGCTATGAGGATGTGGATTCTCATAACCATTTGTTTTTTTAATGCAAGTTTTCGTCAAAGATTTGGTGTTCTATCCGAAATAAAGCGGGTATGGATTTGGTCGATGCTTCATGGAGTAATATTTTGGATTGGTTGTGTGCTCGGGTTCGATCGAAATCAGCTTTCAATGTTGTTAGTAGATTGCTAGTAGCGGCAGCTTCCTATGATATTTGGCGGGAGAGAAATAATAGATTATTTAAGAACCAATTAAGGCCTCCTGAAGTTATTGTTAATAATATCTTTAACACGATTCATTACAAGCTGATGGGGATGAGGTTTAGAGACACTAACAAAGTGAGGAGATTGCTGGAAGCTTGGGATATTCATGGAGCGGCGCTCATTGATGATGGCGGTTGATTAGTTTCTTTGTTTTGTTGGTCTAGTTGTTTTGTCTAGTGGTCGTCTTTGTTTGGATGTTTTTGTTTTATGGTTGAGTTTTGGTTTACAGTCATGGGGTATGCCCCATGTCTGAACTAGTGTGGGTTTTCCACGCTACTTGTTTTATTGGTTGTGAATATATAAGAATCACCGGGGTAACCCTTTACCCAAAAAAGAATTACAATTAATGAAGAGAGAGATTGTCAGATGGACACGGGGCCGTGCCCAGCGGGCACGGGGCCTTGACCGAGCTTCTGTTCAGCCTATAAATAGGAGTGTTTGGAGCTCTTGCAACTCATCCCTTGGCACACCACCTCTCTCACACTTCACCCACCACCACCATAACACCATCATCCACCACCATCATCCATTGTCCATCATAGAGTGTGTGAGTCGTCTCGGGATCCAAGATTGATCGTAAGAGTTCTTGACAACCAAAGGCCATGTTTGCCTAAGTCTCTTACATCACTTGGTGAAGACAAGTGTTTAGTGTAATACTTTTTATTTTTAATCTTTTACACTTTTTAATTGGTTTTGTATTAATGACTTTAATTACTAGTTTCTTATGTTGAAGGTGATTCTTCCTTATCGTTTGTCCGTGGTGTCTTGGCATTATTTTACTGTCTATATAAAATAAAAGATTTTCACCATTCATATCTCCACGGTCTATATGGAGGTATGTTGGCTACCTGGTCGGGGGTTAAGGGAACGGTTTGGTAAGAGTCTTGCCATTGTTTAGTGTATAGATCCTGCAAAGGACCTGGGTCAAATTTAGTAGGACCTCCTTCAATACCCAAAGGTATTGGATGGCGGGGGTCCAAACTCTTTGATCCACTCATAAGTTAAACTACTATTAAAACTTTAACCCAGCTACTTAGGACTGTATCCCTGCTGACTCAGACTACTTAGCTGAGGGTAACGTCGCCTTCAAAAGTGTCACACCCCGACCGCGTAAAACAACAAATCGCGGCGGAAACATCGGGGCGTGTTGCGACAGAATTAATTGTTTCAAATCCATGGCAAACAAAGTTGTATTTTATTTATAAACAAAGGTGTTACATTGTTTCAAACAGGAAATTTAAGAGTTCAGAACATAATTAAACATAGTCTATCTTCTTTTAAAGTCTCTAAAGCACAGGTCCGCCCTAGTATCATGATCAACATCCTATGGAAAAGCTCCTGAAAACACATGTGAAAATAGGTACGTCAGCATAAAAATGCCTGTGAGATACATAGGTTTGTGAAAATAAGATTCATGACTTGTGTTTGAGAAAATATTCCGTCATGAACCTTGTAATTTGATTTGTTTTGTAAATCACTTGAAAAACGATAAGATCAGATGATATGTATAAATAAGAGAATAGTGTATGGTTAAATGGATAACCATTGTAAACTGAGTTTGTATAAGATAAGTTGTTTGTAAAACAATGTATTGTGAAAAGTATGTTATTTGTATGAAATGTTCTATGTATAAAACTGAAATGATTCAAATAACGCTACGATATATAATACCATACAAACACTTATATATAGGAAGTACCAGCGGCGTATCCACCATGCTTGTATCATATTACACACGCATCGTTACTTAATCACTTAATCAAACCAAACCAAACAATGTACAATGTTCATGTCAAGATGTAAATCATGTAAAAATGTCTATGTCAAATATCCAAGTCAAATGTCTATGTTTAAACCAATAGTCAAAAGTCCTTGTATAAACCATGTCAAATGTTGATAGTCCAAAAGTAGTCAAGTAATGTATAACCAAAATGATATGTATGGTAAGTAAAATAAGACTACTTAAACCATAAGTAAAAAATGTACAAAACAAAGTATTTTGATTATATCAAAAAGTTATGTTTTGTAAAGTGATGCATGATACATTGATATGAACATTTATGTGGTGAGTTAACGCATACATTCAAGCCTTGAGACAGTCGGATAACCCTTTCAGTCAAGGTTATCAAAAGAATTGTATTCGGATTCAGTCATTCCTTACATCCAAACAAACCCGGGATGTCAGGAATGGGATTTGTCAAGTCCTATGGTACCACTACTTACTCCCGAGCGGCGTAGCAAATGTTAATGAACGTAATAAAGACCCGTTTGTGCAAACCAAATGTCATAGCAGTTGTATACTTGTCATATGAAAACAATGTACTAAGTATGCTAAGTTAACATACAAAGCAGAAAAGTCTTGTAAATCAATGTGCTTAGCATGTTATCAGTCAACATACATAGCAGAAAAGTCATGTAAATCAATGTGCTTAGCATGTTATCAGTCAACATACATAGCATAAAAGTAATGAAATCATGTACTATAATGTACTAACAAACATAGCCGGTATATGATGTGAAAACAGGAAAGCATGAAAGTAACAAGTAGGCACATGTGTTTCACCCCAAAACGTTTGGAAAACAGTAAAAGAGGGGTCTATGTACTCACTTGAGATTGCTCAGATGTATAAAGATAATCACCAAGTAATGCTAGAGATCTCGGAATCAAACGGCACCTAATATAGGTAACTATGTTAATAACCGGACCTTAATCGGATGATTGGATAGAATGAGGTTTCGTAAACCAAACGAGTGTAGAGACTCGTGTCATTTGGTTTAACAAAGCCTACATACTAAATGAAACCTAACATAATTGTTTACGACCCATTACGACCCGTTTAGGAAGCTTATGCTACTTTAACGTGTCGTGCGCGTGAAACGCGTTCAGACCGCCTAACTAGTCCTATGACAAGTGTTATATGCCTATACATGTTACATAATCTGTTATGTGACAAAGGTTTAGGTTACATATGCTTAATTACCAATTATACATGAAAAGGGTATTCTGGTAATTTACCTAAGGCATATAAACTACCTATCATACAACTACTTAAACGATGTGACCATCGGGTATAACCTCGGAAGGTTATTCCCTACTTACTATGGTCACCTAATGTATTTGGTCGGATCCTAATGATCGACCAACTGGGTCGAGTTCGAAGGTATAGGCGATTTATTAGATCGCCTACCCTACGACTCTAGACAACGTGGTAATCAGTGGGCATAGTCCCAAGGGACTATGACCAACGTGATTACACTCACGTTGCGAAGTTCAAACGAACTTCGCATTGACCATTACTGGTCAACGCTGAAAGTCAAACAAAGTTTGACTTTCTGACTCGAAAAGCAGTAAAAATAAGGAAAAGAACGAAAGAATACTAACCCAGGGTCCCCGAATGCTAAACTCAATTCGAAAATCTCAGGTATGAAACAAATGTTTCAACTTAGAGTTTCTCAAAGTGAATTTCTAGTGATTTTGAACAAAGGGGGTTGGGTTATTTATAGTTTTTGGTCCACCGCTAGGATCGTTTCTTGGAAAAGGGGAAAAGATCTAGTCCGTACACTTGTTGCAAGGTTATGGAAGCTTAATTCCATCCTTATCTAGTGACTAAGCAAGTGAAAACATGTGGTGGAGGATTAAACATGTGCAAACAGCCTGTTTTAAAAACTCTGCATCTGGTCAGAAGACCCCCTGCGCATCGTAGGGCAAAAGTCCCTGCGCATCGTAGGGGTGAAGTTTGGCAGATTTACAGTTTTGGTCCCTGAACTGTATTTAGGCCATTTTTGACACGTTTAAGGCCCGTTAACCCCATTTCAAACCTCTAAAATGAAGTTAAAGTATAGGGAACTTAAAATGTGTTCAAAAATATCTCAGATGTCGGTTCGTTTAGCCGTACGAACGCGATGTTCGCTTAATTACGACGGAATGCGCACAAGCGCGAAAAACGATCCAAATGACGCGACGAATGGATTTTTCTTAAGGCGAACACTAAAATATAATATAGTCATGCTTACATAAATTTTTGGATGTCCAGATGTATTCAGAACGTAAGTTATGCGCGAAAATGCAAACTTGTGCACTTTTTGACACTTTTAGTCCCTGAATGACCCAAAAGTTTATTTTAGCACACCGAACCCCTCAAAGCCTATTTCTAAGCTATGTAAAGGATATTTAAGGTGTGTTTAACTTATGGTTATGTTCCGGAATGTTCGTTACAGTTTAAATTGACATACCTTCGCAGTTTGTCATATTTAGTCCCTGTAAACGAATTAACTTGTTTTTGCCATACCAATGCCTTCAAAACTTATTTCTAAGTTATTTAAAGGTTATTTAAGGTATGTTGAGTATATGATGATGTTCCGGAGTATTTCTCGGATTAAACTGAGTACGTTTACGCACTAGTTTGCGTATAACTCTCCAGAAAGCGATGTAGAGTTTGAAATTACAAAAAAAGTCAAAACATGAAAAATGTAAAACATAACAAAACAAACATTGTGATCAAATAACATTGGTTTATTGATAACAGAACTGTTCATAGTGATTACAAGCACAGTTGTTACAGTCTCCCCTACTTGTGGAAATTTCGTCCCGAAATTTATTTAGAGGAAACTCGTGGAAAAAGATGTGGGTATTTCGCCTTCATTTGGTCTTCGCGTTCCCAAGTAAACTCAGGTCCACGTTTAGCTTCCCAGCGAACTTCGACCAAAGGAATGCGCTTGCGTTTAAGCCACTTGACTTCACGTTCCATGATTTCCACTGGTTTCTCAACAAATTTCAGTGTTTTGCCAACACGAATTTCGTCAAGCGGTATGGAGTAGTTCTCATCAGCTGTACACTTCTTGAGATTTGATACGTGAAAAGTTGGATGAACATTTCCCAGTTCCGGAGGTAACTCAAGTCTGTAGGCTACCTTTCCGATTCTTTCGACGATCTTGAATGGTCCAACGTATCTAGGTGCAAGTTTTCCTTTCTTTCCAAATCTGATCACACCTTTCCAAGGTGAGACCTTAAGTAATACTCGATCACCGACTTGAAATTCAAAGGCTTTGCGTTTTGGGTCCGCGTAAATCTTCTGACGGTTTCTAGCTGCCTGAAGGTTATCACGAACTTTCTTGACCTTGTCAGTTGTCTCTAAAATGAGGGCAGGTCCAGTAAGTTGAGCCTCGCCAATCTCATTCCAGCAGACTGGTGAACGACATTTTCGACCATAGAGAGCTTCGAAAGGAGCCATTCCGATGCTAGTGTGATAACTGTTGTTGTAGGAGAATTCAATCAATTTAAGATGTGAATCCCAGCTACCACCAAAATCGATCACACAAGCTCTTAGCATATCCTCCAGAGTCTGGATTGTTCTCTCAGATTGACCATCCGTTTGCGGATGATAAGCTGTGCTCAGATTAAGTTGGGTTCCCATAGCAGATTGCATGGTTCTCCAAAAATGAGAAGTGAAACGAGCATCTCTGTCAGAAATGATGTTCAAAGGAACACCATGTCGAGCCACAATTTCATCTACATAGATTTGAGCAAGTCTGTCAGTAGGAAAATCCTCGCGGATTGGCAAGAAATGTGCTGACTTTGTAAGACGATCAACGACTACCCAGATGGCATCATGACCTTTCTTTGTGCGTGGGAGTTTGGTAACCAGGTCCATAGTAATGTTTTCCCATTTCCAAACTGGGATCTCTGGTTGCTCTAATAAACCAGAAGGACGCTGATGTTCAGCCTTAACCTTTAGACAAGTAAGGCATTTGGATACGTATAAGGCAATGTCTTTCTTCATACCTGGCCACCAATAGTGAATACGAAGATCCTTATACATTTTATCTGAGCCCGGATGAATAGAATAGCGAGACTTATGGGCTTCATCCATAAGCAAGGTACGAAGATCATCCTGGCTTGGGACCCACAAACGGTCCATGAAGTAATATGACCCATTGTCCTTCAGTTCCAAAGCAGGCGTTATGTGATAGGGAAATTCCTTATCCATTAAACCTTGTGAAACACAAGATTGTTGAGCCTGAGAAATACGTGCTTGAATATCGGATCGAGCTTGAATAACAGATTGAACATGTACACAATGAAGCTTAGTACGTTCCTTACGACTCAATGCATCAGCTACGACATTCGCCTTACCAGGATGGTAGCGAATTTCGCAATCATAGTCGTTTAAAAGCTCAACCCAACGTCGCTGTCTCATGTTGAGTTCTTTCTGGTTGAAGATATGCTGAAGACTTTTGTGGTCAGTGAAAACCACACATTTTGTACCGTACAAATAGTGTCTCCAGATCTTGAGAGCAAAGACTACTGCACCCAACTCAAGATCATGAGTGGTGTAGTTCTTCTCATGTATCTTCAATTGTCTTGATGCATAGGCTATGACTTTGTTCCTTTGCATAAGAACACAGCCAAGACCCAATTTCGATGCATCACAATAGACAACAAAATCATCATCACCCTCAGGCAATGATAGAACAGGCGCATCGCAAAGCTTCTGCTTCAGGTGTTGAAAAGCTTCCTCTTGTTTGAATCCCCAGTAAAAGGGCATTTTCTTCTGAGTTAGAGCAGTTAGAGGAACTGCAATTTTAGAGAAGTTTTCAATGAAGCGGCGATAATAACCCGCTAGACCAAGAAAAGAACGAACTTCAGTAGGAGTAGAAGGTGTATCCCAATCCTTGATCGCACTGATCTTGGAGGGATCTACATGAATACCTTGTTCGTTGATAATATGCCCCAAAAATTGAACTTCTTTAAGCCAGAATTCGCACTTGGAGAATTTGGCGAAAAGTTGCTCTTTCTTTAGGAGTTCCAGAGTAAGACGAAGATGTTGCTCGTGATCAGCTCGCGTCTTAGAGTAAATCAAGATGTCGTCAATAAAAACAATGACGAACTGATCCAAATAAGGTTTGCAGACCCTATTCATTAAGTCCATGAAAACAGCAGGAGCATTAGTCACACCGAATGGCATGACTGTGAACTCATAGTGCCCATACCGAGTACGGAACGCTGTCTTAGGAATATCTTCTTCATGCACCCGAAGTTGATGATATCCGGAACGTAGATCAATCTTCGAGAAATAAGAAGCGCCTTGTAACTGATCAAAGAGATCGTCAATGCGAGGTAGAGGATATCGATTTTTGATGGTAAGCTTGTTAAGCTCACGATAATCGATACACATTCTAAAGGATCCATCCTTCTTCTTAACAAAAAGAACGGGAGCACCCCAAGGTGAAAAGCTAGGACGGATAAAACCTTTATCAGAGAGCTCCTGAAGCTGCTTAGACAACTCTTGCATCTCAGATGGTGCAAGACGATATGGAGCTCTGGCAATGGGATTTGCACCTGGTACGAGATCAATGCGGAACTCGACTTGGCGTGCTGGAGGTAGACCAGGTAAATCTTCAGGGAATACTTCAGAATAATCCCGAACGACAGGAATATCTGAAATAGACTTACCCTTGCCTTTATCTTCTGTAACATGTGCTAAGAAAGCCACATAGTTCTTCTGCAGATACTTCCGAGCTTTAAAGCAAGACATGAGTTTGAGACCAACGGTAGGCTTCTCACCTTGAACCTGCAGAATCTCGCCTGTCGAAAGCGGTACACGAACAATCTTCTCAGAACAAACTATCTCTGCGTGATGCTTGGATAACCAATCCATACCCACTATAACATCGAAGCTTCCCAGTTGCATCGGCGTGAGATCGATAGGAAAAAGATGGTCGTTAAGATTCAACTGGCAGTTGCGTAGAACAGAATTAAGAATAATGGGTTCACCACTAGCAATCTCTACTGTCAAAGATTTACTTAGTTTTGTTCTAGACACGCGAAGCATCGGCTCAAAAGACAATGACACAAAACTCTTATCGGCACCCGAATCAAAGAGAACAGATGCAGGCTGATTATTAATAAAGAACGTACCGTTCACCACATTATCATCAGCCTGTGCCTCTTGGGCATTCATGTTAAAAACTCGGCCTCGAGCCGGAGCTTGATTCTGATTCTGGTTCTGGTTGACTAGCCTTGGGCACCGGTTCCTGTAGTGGGTCAGATCCCCACAATTGTAGCACGAACCAGGAGGAAAATGAGGTCGTGCAGCTTGGCCCTGTTGTGGGGCAGGAGGCTGAGCAACCTGTTGAGCTTGGTTACGAACTGTCTGGTTCTGATTGACAGGAATGCGGCAGTCGACAGCAAGATGACCAGATCTTCCGCAGTTGGTGCACTGACGACACTGGAGATGTGGTTGGTGATGGCCGTTACACCTGTTGCACAAAGGTGCATTGCCAAAATAAGTCTTCTTGGCAGGTGGTTGCGCAGGCTGATTTGGTGCAGCTTGAGCCTGTGCAGTAACAGCAAAATTTTGGGCACCCTTTCGCTTCCTTGATTTCTTTGATGCTTCACCTTCCTTACCCTTACCCTTATTCTTGTTTTTCTCAGAATTAGTCTCCTTCTTTTTATCACCCTTGCGGGTGAGTTTACCCTTCCTGACTAGAGTCTCAGTGAGGGTAGCAGACAACTCGATAGCTTGGCGAAGGGTAGTAGGATTAACACCAGTCAAAATCTCCAGAATAGAATCGGGTAGCCCATCAATATACCTCTCGATCGCTTTATCCGGAGGGGTAACCATGGTGGGACACAATAGACTGAGTTCTTCAAAACGATCCGTGTATGCACGGTGTTCAGCCCCATCTTGCTTTAAGTCATCAAACTCTCGTTCCAAAACTCGAATTTCATGACGGGGACAAAACTCCTTCATCATGAGAGCCCGAAGCTCTTCCCATGTCTGTGCCAACGCCACTTCGGCACCCCTATCGCGCTTAATACCATTCCACCAGGTAAGCGCTCGCTTCTCAAACACGCTTGAAGCAAATTCAACCCTACGCGCATTCTGACACTGCACATGTAAGAATGTGCTCTCGATACTTTCAAACCACCGTAGGAGCGCAGTTGCTCCTTGCGACCCAGAAAACTTAAGCGGCTTCGCAGAATTGAAATTCTTGAAATTACAGTGTGCGTTATTGTTGTTGTTATTGCCATTGTTGTTAAATATATCGTGGACTTGAGTTACAACCCCGGGAAGTACAGCAGCCACTTGCTGAGAAACCAGGGCTGCGATCTCTTCAATAGTAAAAGTTCGAGGATCGCGTCGAGGAGGCATTCTAAAAGAGGAAAACATGAAAGAAAACGAGTGAGATGATTGGATGAAAAGAATGAGATGAAACAAAATCAACAAGAGCAAAGATGGTGGTCATTCGTCCGTATCACAGAGCAAACAAACAACACACAGTGACTAATCAAAGTAAATGGGTCAAAAATAATGTATAATGAAGACATGCTCGCCTATAAGTGAACACTCATCCCAAGAATTCCCAGGTAAGCACAACTGGTCTCGCGTCTGATGAGATGTATACGAAGTGCTTGCCTAGACAGAAAACCCAGAATACAGGCATTCACCCTTCCAGTTTGCACATGTTCACATTATTTAAAACCCAAAACGTTTGACGGGATTTTGAAAATTTGAAGGCACAAGGCCAAAAACCAAACTGAAAAGGGTTCAAAACCATATAAAAGAGAGTTCAAAACCTTGTAATAATTTATTCAAAAACAGATGATTGTTTTTCAAAAATCGTTTCGGAAAAATTTTGGTTCCTTGTTTTGATAATCACCTAAGGATAGGTGAAGTACATGTTTTAAGATCTAAACACAAGATAACTTGTGTTAGGGTCCTAGAAAAGTTATAGTCTAGGTCAAAGCATTACTAATAACCTAATTCCCTATAACCATTGGCTCTGATACCAACTCTTCTGTCACACCCCGACCGCGTAAAACAACAAATCGCGGCGGAAACATCGGGGCGTGTTGCGACAGAATTAATTGTTTCAAATCCATGGCAAACAAAGTTGTATTTTATTTATAAACAAAGGTGTTACATTGTTTCAAACAGGAAATTTAAGAGTTCAGAACATAATTAAACATAGTCTATCTTCTTTTAAAGTCTCTAAAGCACAGGTCCGCCCTAGTATCATGATCAACATCCTATGGAAAAGCTCCTGAAAACACATGTGAAAATAGGTACGTCAGCATAAAAATGCCTGTGAGATACATAGGTTTGTGAAAATAAGATTCATGACTTGTGTTTGAGAAAATATTCCGTCATGAACCTTGTAATTTGATTTGTTTTGTAAATCACTTGAAAAACGATAAGATCAGATGATATGTATAAATAAGAGAATAGTGTATGGTTAAATGGATAACCATTGTAAACTGAGTTTGTATAAGATAAGTTGTTTGTAAAACAATGTATTGTGAAAAGTATGTTATTTGTATGAAATGTTCTATGTATAAAACTGAAATGATTCAAATAACGCTACGATATATAATACCATACAAACACTTATATATAGGAAGTACCAGCGGCGTATCCACCATGCTTGTATCATATTACACACGCATCGTTACTTAATCACTTAATCAAACCAAACCAAACAATGTACAATGTTCATGTCAAGATGTAAATCATGTAAAAATGTCTATGTCAAATATCCAAGTCAAATGTCTATGTTTAAACCAATAGTCAAAAGTCCTTGTATAAACCATGTCAAATGTTGATAGTCCAAAAGTAGTCAAGTAATGTATAACCAAAATGATATGTATGGTAAGTAAAATAAGACTACTTAAACCATAAGTAAAAAATGTACAAAACAAAGTATTTTGATTATATCAAAAAGTTATGTTTTGTAAAGTGATGCATGATACATTGATATGAACATTTATGTGGTGAGTTAACGCATACATTCAAGCCTTGAGACAGTCGGATAACCCTTTCAGTCAAGGTTATCAAAAGAATTGTATTCGGATTCAGTCATTCCTTACATCCAAACAAACCCGGGATGTCAGGAATGGGATTTGTCAAGTCCTATGGTACCACTACTTACTCCCGAGCGGCGTAGCAAATGTTAATGAACGTAATAAAGACCCGTTTGTGCAAACCAAATGTCATAGCAGTTGTATACTTGTCATATGAAAACAATGTACTAAGTATGCTAAGTTAACATACAAAGCAGAAAAGTCTTGTAAATCAATGTGCTTAGCATGTTATCAGTCAACATACATAGCAGAAAAGTCATGTAAATCAATGTGCTTAGCATGTTATCAGTCAACATACATAGCATAAAAGTAATGAAATCATGTACTATAATGTACTAACAAACATAGCCGGTATATGATGTGAAAACAGGAAAGCATGAAAGTAACAAGTAGGCACATGTGTTTCACCCCAAAACGTTTGGAAAACAGTAAAAGAGGGGTCTATGTACTCACTTGAGATTGCTCAGATGTATAAAGATAATCACCAAGTAATGCTAGAGATCTCGGAATCAAACGGCACCTAATATAGGTAACTATGTTAATAACCGGACCTTAATCGGATGATTGGATAGAATGAGGTTTCGTAAACCAAACGAGTGTAGAGACTCGTGTCATTTGGTTTAACAAAGCCTACATACTAAATGAAACCTAACATAATTGTTTACGACCCATTACGACCCGTTTAGGAAGCTTATGCTACTTTAACGTGTCGTGCGCGTGAAACGCGTTCAGACCGCCTAACTAGTCCTATGACAAGTGTTATATGCCTATACATGTTACATAATCTGTTATGTGACAAAGGTTTAGGTTACATATGCTTAATTACCAATTATACATGAAAAGGGTATTCTGGTAATTTACCTAAGGCATATAAACTACCTATCATACAACTACTTAAACGATGTGACCATCGGGTATAACCTCGGAAGGTTATTCCCTACTTACTATGGTCACCTAATGTATTTGGTCGGATCCTAATGATCGACCAACTGGGTCGAGTTCGAAGGTATAGGCGATTTATTAGATCGCCTACCCTACGACTCTAGACAACGTGGTAATCAGTGGGCATAGTCCCAAGGGACTATGACCAACGTGATTACACTCACGTTGCGAAGTTCAAACGAACTTCGCATTGACCATTACTGGTCAACGCTGAAAGTCAAACAAAGTTTGACTTTCTGACTCGAAAAGCAGTAAAAATAAGGAAAAGAACGAAAGAATACTAACCCAGGGTCCCCGAATGCTAAACTCAATTCGAAAATCTCAGGTATGAAACAAATGTTTCAACTTAGAGTTTCTCAAAGTGAATTTCTAGTGATTTTGAACAAAGGGGGTTGGGTTATTTATAGTTTTTGGTCCACCGCTAGGATCGTTTCTTGGAAAAGGGGAAAAGATCTAGTCCGTACACTTGTTGCAAGGTTATGGAAGCTTAATTCCATCCTTATCTAGTGACTAAGCAAGTGAAAACATGTGGTGGAGGATTAAACATGTGCAAACAGCCTGTTTTAAAAACTCTGCATCTGGTCAGAAGACCCCCTGCGCATCGTAGGGCAAAAGTCCCTGCGCATCGTAGGGGTGAAGTTTGGCAGATTTACAGTTTTGGTCCCTGAACTGTATTTAGGCCATTTTTGACACGTTTAAGGCCCGTTAACCCCATTTCAAACCTCTAAAATGAAGTTAAAGTATAGGGAACTTAAAATGTGTTCAAAAATATCTCAGATGTCGGTTCGTTTAGCCGTACGAACGCGATGTTCGCTTAATTACGACGGAATGCGCACAAGCGCGAAAAACGATCCAAATGACGCGACGAATGGATTTTTCTTAAGGCGAACACTAAAATATAATATAGTCATGCTTACATAAATTTTTGGATGTCCAGATGTATTCAGAACGTAAGTTATGCGCGAAAATGCAAACTTGTGCACTTTTTGACACTTTTAGTCCCTGAATGACCCAAAAGTTTATTTTAGCACACCGAACCCCTCAAAGCCTATTTCTAAGCTATGTAAAGGATATTTAAGGTGTGTTTAACTTATGGTTATGTTCCGGAATGTTCGTTACAGTTTAAATTGACATACCTTCGCAGTTTGTCATATTTAGTCCCTGTAAACGAATTAACTTGTTTTTGCCATACCAATGCCTTCAAAACTTATTTCTAAGTTATTTAAAGGTTATTTAAGGTATGTTGAGTATATGATGATGTTCCGGAGTATTTCTCGGATTAAACTGAGTACGTTTACGCACTAGTTTGCGTATAACTCTCCAGAAAGCGATGTAGAGTTTGAAATTACAAAAAAAGTCAAAACATGAAAAATGTAAAACATAACAAAACAAACATTGTGATCAAATAACATTGGTTTATTGATAACAGAACTGTTCATAGTGATTACAAGCACAGTTGTTACAGTCTCCCCTACTTGTGGAAATTTCGTCCCGAAATTTATTTAGAGGAAACTCGTGGAAAAAGATGTGGGTATTTCGCCTTCATTTGGTCTTCGCGTTCCCAAGTAAACTCAGGTCCACGTTTAGCTTCCCAGCGAACTTCGACCAAAGGAATGCGCTTGCGTTTAAGCCACTTGACTTCACGTTCCATGATTTCCACTGGTTTCTCAACAAATTTCAGTGTTTTGCCAACACGAATTTCGTCAAGCGGTATGGAGTAGTTCTCATCAGCTGTACACTTCTTGAGATTTGATACGTGAAAAGTTGGATGAACATTTCCCAGTTCCGGAGGTAACTCAAGTCTGTAGGCTACCTTTCCGATTCTTTCGACGATCTTGAATGGTCCAACGTATCTAGGTGCAAGTTTTCCTTTCTTTCCAAATCTGATCACACCTTTCCAAGGTGAGACCTTAAGTAATACTCGATCACCGACTTGAAATTCAAAGGCTTTGCGTTTTGGGTCCGCGTAAATCTTCTGACGGTTTCTAGCTGCCTGAAGGTTATCACGAACTTTCTTGACCTTGTCAGTTGTCTCTAAAATGAGGGCAGGTCCAGTAAGTTGAGCCTCGCCAATCTCATTCCAGCAGACTGGTGAACGACATTTTCGACCATAGAGAGCTTCGAAAGGAGCCATTCCGATGCTAGTGTGATAACTGTTGTTGTAGGAGAATTCAATCAATTTAAGATGTGAATCCCAGCTACCACCAAAATCGATCACACAAGCTCTTAGCATATCCTCCAGAGTCTGGATTGTTCTCTCAGATTGACCATCCGTTTGCGGATGATAAGCTGTGCTCAGATTAAGTTGGGTTCCCATAGCAGATTGCATGGTTCTCCAAAAATGAGAAGTGAAACGAGCATCTCTGTCAGAAATGATGTTCAAAGGAACACCATGTCGAGCCACAATTTCATCTACATAGATTTGAGCAAGTCTGTCAGTAGGAAAATCCTCGCGGATTGGCAAGAAATGTGCTGACTTTGTAAGACGATCAACGACTACCCAGATGGCATCATGACCTTTCTTTGTGCGTGGGAGTTTGGTAACCAGGTCCATAGTAATGTTTTCCCATTTCCAAACTGGGATCTCTGGTTGCTCTAATAAACCAGAAGGACGCTGATGTTCAGCCTTAACCTTTAGACAAGTAAGGCATTTGGATACGTATAAGGCAATGTCTTTCTTCATACCTGGCCACCAATAGTGAATACGAAGATCCTTATACATTTTATCTGAGCCCGGATGAATAGAATAGCGAGACTTATGGGCTTCATCCATAAGCAAGGTACGAAGATCATCCTGGCTTGGGACCCACAAACGGTCCATGAAGTAATATGACCCATTGTCCTTCAGTTCCAAAGCAGGCGTTATGTGATAGGGAAATTCCTTATCCATTAAACCTTGTGAAACACAAGATTGTTGAGCCTGAGAAATACGTGCTTGAATATCGGATCGAGCTTGAATAACAGATTGAACATGTACACAATGAAGCTTAGTACGTTCCTTACGACTCAATGCATCAGCTACGACATTCGCCTTACCAGGATGGTAGCGAATTTCGCAATCATAGTCGTTTAAAAGCTCAACCCAACGTCGCTGTCTCATGTTGAGTTCTTTCTGGTTGAAGATATGCTGAAGACTTTTGTGGTCAGTGAAAACCACACATTTTGTACCGTACAAATAGTGTCTCCAGATCTTGAGAGCAAAGACTACTGCACCCAACTCAAGATCATGAGTGGTGTAGTTCTTCTCATGTATCTTCAATTGTCTTGATGCATAGGCTATGACTTTGTTCCTTTGCATAAGAACACAGCCAAGACCCAATTTCGATGCATCACAATAGACAACAAAATCATCATCACCCTCAGGCAATGATAGAACAGGCGCATCGCAAAGCTTCTGCTTCAGGTGTTGAAAAGCTTCCTCTTGTTTGAATCCCCAGTAAAAGGGCATTTTCTTCTGAGTTAGAGCAGTTAGAGGAACTGCAATTTTAGAGAAGTTTTCAATGAAGCGGCGATAATAACCCGCTAGACCAAGAAAAGAACGAACTTCAGTAGGAGTAGAAGGTGTATCCCAATCCTTGATCGCACTGATCTTGGAGGGATCTACATGAATACCTTGTTCGTTGATAATATGCCCCAAAAATTGAACTTCTTTAAGCCAGAATTCGCACTTGGAGAATTTGGCGAAAAGTTGCTCTTTCTTTAGGAGTTCCAGAGTAAGACGAAGATGTTGCTCGTGATCAGCTCGCGTCTTAGAGTAAATCAAGATGTCGTCAATAAAAACAATGACGAACTGATCCAAATAAGGTTTGCAGACCCTATTCATTAAGTCCATGAAAACAGCAGGAGCATTAGTCACACCGAATGGCATGACTGTGAACTCATAGTGCCCATACCGAGTACGGAACGCTGTCTTAGGAATATCTTCTTCATGCACCCGAAGTTGATGATATCCGGAACGTAGATCAATCTTCGAGAAATAAGAAGCGCCTTGTAACTGATCAAAGAGATCGTCAATGCGAGGTAGAGGATATCGATTTTTGATGGTAAGCTTGTTAAGCTCACGATAATCGATACACATTCTAAAGGATCCATCCTTCTTCTTAACAAAAAGAACGGGAGCACCCCAAGGTGAAAAGCTAGGACGGATAAAACCTTTATCAGAGAGCTCCTGAAGCTGCTTAGACAACTCTTGCATCTCAGATGGTGCAAGACGATATGGAGCTCTGGCAATGGGATTTGCACCTGGTACGAGATCAATGCGGAACTCGACTTGGCGTGCTGGAGGTAGACCAGGTAAATCTTCAGGGAATACTTCAGAATAATCCCGAACGACAGGAATATCTGAAATAGACTTACCCTTGCCTTTATCTTCTGTAACATGTGCTAAGAAAGCCACATAGTTCTTCTGCAGATACTTCCGAGCTTTAAAGCAAGACATGAGTTTGAGACCAACGGTAGGCTTCTCACCTTGAACCTGCAGAATCTCGCCTGTCGAAAGCGGTACACGAACAATCTTCTCAGAACAAACTATCTCTGCGTGATGCTTGGATAACCAATCCATACCCACTATAACATCGAAGCTTCCCAGTTGCATCGGCGTGAGATCGATAGGAAAAAGATGGTCGTTAAGATTCAACTGGCAGTTGCGTAGAACAGAATTAAGAATAATGGGTTCACCACTAGCAATCTCTACTGTCAAAGATTTACTTAGTTTTGTTCTAGACACGCGAAGCATCGGCTCAAAAGACAATGACACAAAACTCTTATCGGCACCCGAATCAAAGAGAACAGATGCAGGCTGATTATTAATAAAGAACGTACCGTTCACCACATTATCATCAGCCTGTGCCTCTTGGGCATTCATGTTAAAAACTCGGCCTCGAGCCGGAGCTTGATTCTGATTCTGGTTCTGGTTGACTAGCCTTGGGCACCGGTTCCTGTAGTGGGTCAGATCCCCACAATTGTAGCACGAACCAGGAGGAAAATGAGGTCGTGCAGCTTGGCCCTGTTGTGGGGCAGGAGGCTGAGCAACCTG
This sequence comes from Helianthus tuberosus, assembly GCA_030545235.1. NCBI lineage: Eukaryota > Viridiplantae > Streptophyta > Magnoliopsida > Asterales > Asteraceae > Helianthus > Helianthus tuberosus. Next base: position 106,743,179 of record CM060354.1, on the reverse strand, counting down.
TTGAGCTTGGTTACGAACTGTCTGGTTCTGATTGACAGGAATGCGGCAGTCGACAGCAAGATGACCAGATCTTCCGCAGTTGGTGCACTGACGACACTGGAGATGTGGTTGGTGATGGCCGTTACACCTGTTGCACAAAGGTGCATTGCCAAAATAAGTCTTCTTGGCAGGTGGTTGCGCAGGCTGATTTGGTGCAGCTTGAGCCTGTGCAGTAACAGCAAAATTTTGGGCACCCTTTCGCTTCCTTGATTTCTTTGATGCTTCACCTTCCTTACCCTTACCCTTATTCTTGTTTTTCTCAGAATTAGTCTCCTTCTTTTTATCACCCTTGCGGGTGAGTTTACCCTTCCTGACTAGAGTCTCAGTGAGGGTAGCAGACAACTCGATAGCTTGGCGAAGGGTAGTAGGATTAACACCAGTCAAAATCTCCAGAATAGAATCGGGTAGCCCATCAATATACCTCTCGATCGCTTTATCCGGAGGGGTAACCATGGTGGGACACAATAGACTGAGTTCTTCAAAACGATCCGTGTATGCACGGTGTTCAGCCCCATCTTGCTTTAAGTCATCAAACTCTCGTTCCAAAACTCGAATTTCATGACGGGGACAAAACTCCTTCATCATGAGAGCCCGAAGCTCTTCCCATGTCTGTGCCAACGCCACTTCGGCACCCCTATCGCGCTTAATACCATTCCACCAGGTAAGCGCTCGCTTCTCAAACACGCTTGAAGCAAATTCAACCCTACGCGCATTCTGACACTGCACATGTAAGAATGTGCTCTCGATACTTTCAAACCACCGTAGGAGCGCAGTTGCTCCTTGCGACCCAGAAAACTTAAGCGGCTTCGCAGAATTGAAATTCTTGAAATTACAGTGTGCGTTATTGTTGTTGTTATTGCCATTGTTGTTAAATATATCGTGGACTTGAGTTACAACCCCGGGAAGTACAGCAGCCACTTGCTGAGAAACCAGGGCTGCGATCTCTTCAATAGTAAAAGTTCGAGGATCGCGTCGAGGAGGCATTCTAAAAGAGGAAAACATGAAAGAAAACGAGTGAGATGATTGGATGAAAAGAATGAGATGAAACAAAATCAACAAGAGCAAAGATGGTGGTCATTCGTCCGTATCACAGAGCAAACAAACAACACACAGTGACTAATCAAAGTAAATGGGTCAAAAATAATGTATAATGAAGACATGCTCGCCTATAAGTGAACACTCATCCCAAGAATTCCCAGGTAAGCACAACTGGTCTCGCGTCTGATGAGATGTATACGAAGTGCTTGCCTAGACAGAAAACCCAGAATACAGGCATTCACCCTTCCAGTTTGCACATGTTCACATTATTTAAAACCCAAAACGTTTGACGGGATTTTGAAAATTTGAAGGCACAAGGCCAAAAACCAAACTGAAAAGGGTTCAAAACCATATAAAAGAGAGTTCAAAACCTTGTAATAATTTATTCAAAAACAGATGATTGTTTTTCAAAAATCGTTTCGGAAAAATTTTGGTTCCTTGTTTTGATAATCACCTAAGGATAGGTGAAGTACATGTTTTAAGATCTAAACACAAGATAACTTGTGTTAGGGTCCTAGAAAAGTTATAGTCTAGGTCAAAGCATTACTAATAACCTAATTCCCTATAACCATTGGCTCTGATACCAACTCTTCTGTCACACCCCGACCGCGTAAAACAACAAATCGCGGCGGAAACATCGGGGCGTGTTGCGACAGAATTAATTGTTTCAAATCCATGGCAAACAAAGTTGTATTTTATTTATAAACAAAGGTGTTACATTGTTTCAAACAGGAAATTTAAGAGTTCAGAACATAATTAAACATAGTCTATCTTCTTTTAAAGTCTCTAAAGCACAGGTCCGCCCTAGTATCATGATCAACATCCTATGGAAAAGCTCCTGAAAACACATGTGAAAATAGGTACGTCAGCATAAAAATGCCTGTGAGATACATAGGTTTGTGAAAATAAGATTCATGACTTGTGTTTGAGAAAATATTCCGTCATGAACCTTGTAATTTGATTTGTTTTGTAAATCACTTGAAAAACGATAAGATCAGATGATATGTATAAATAAGAGAATAGTGTATGGTTAAATGGATAACCATTGTAAACTGAGTTTGTATAAGATAAGTTGTTTGTAAAACAATGTATTGTGAAAAGTATGTTATTTGTATGAAATGTTCTATGTATAAAACTGAAATGATTCAAATAACGCTACGATATATAATACCATACAAACACTTATATATAGGAAGTACCAGCGGCGTATCCACCATGCTTGTATCATATTACACACGCATCGTTACTTAATCACTTAATCAAACCAAACCAAACAATGTACAATGTTCATGTCAAGATGTAAATCATGTAAAAATGTCTATGTCAAATATCCAAGTCAAATGTCTATGTTTAAACCAATAGTCAAAAGTCCTTGTATAAACCATGTCAAATGTTGATAGTCCAAAAGTAGTCAAGTAATGTATAACCAAAATGATATGTATGGTAAGTAAAATAAGACTACTTAAACCATAAGTAAAAAATGTACAAAACAAAGTATTTTGATTATATCAAAAAGTTATGTTTTGTAAAGTGATGCATGATACATTGATATGAACATTTATGTGGTGAGTTAACGCATACATTCAAGCCTTGAGACAGTCGGATAACCCTTTCAGTCAAGGTTATCAAAAGAATTGTATTCGGATTCAGTCATTCCTTACATCCAAACAAACCCGGGATGTCAGGAATGGGATTTGTCAAGTCCTATGGTACCACTACTTACTCCCGAGCGGCGTAGCAAATGTTAATGAACGTAATAAAGACCCGTTTGTGCAAACCAAATGTCATAGCAGTTGTATACTTGTCATATGAAAACAATGTACTAAGTATGCTAAGTTAACATACAAAGCAGAAAAGTCTTGTAAATCAATGTGCTTAGCATGTTATCAGTCAACATACATAGCAGAAAAGTCATGTAAATCAATGTGCTTAGCATGTTATCAGTCAACATACATAGCATAAAAGTAATGAAATCATGTACTATAATGTACTAACAAACATAGCCGGTATATGATGTGAAAACAGGAAAGCATGAAAGTAACAAGTAGGCACATGTGTTTCACCCCAAAACGTTTGGAAAACAGTAAAAGAGGGGTCTATGTACTCACTTGAGATTGCTCAGATGTATAAAGATAATCACCAAGTAATGCTAGAGATCTCGGAATCAAACGGCACCTAATATAGGTAACTATGTTAATAACCGGACCTTAATCGGATGATTGGATAGAATGAGGTTTCGTAAACCAAACGAGTGTAGAGACTCGTGTCATTTGGTTTAACAAAGCCTACATACTAAATGAAACCTAACATAATTGTTTACGACCCATTACGACCCGTTTAGGAAGCTTATGCTACTTTAACGTGTCGTGCGCGTGAAACGCGTTCAGACCGCCTAACTAGTCCTATGACAAGTGTTATATGCCTATACATGTTACATAATCTGTTATGTGACAAAGGTTTAGGTTACATATGCTTAATTACCAATTATACATGAAAAGGGTATTCTGGTAATTTACCTAAGGCATATAAACTACCTATCATACAACTACTTAAACGATGTGACCATCGGGTATAACCTCGGAAGGTTATTCCCTACTTACTATGGTCACCTAATGTATTTGGTCGGATCCTAATGATCGACCAACTGGGTCGAGTTCGAAGGTATAGGCGATTTATTAGATCGCCTACCCTACGACTCTAGACAACGTGGTAATCAGTGGGCATAGTCCCAAGGGACTATGACCAACGTGATTACACTCACGTTGCGAAGTTCAAACGAACTTCGCATTGACCATTACTGGTCAACGCTGAAAGTCAAACAAAGTTTGACTTTCTGACTCGAAAAGCAGTAAAAATAAGGAAAAGAACGAAAGAATACTAACCCAGGGTCCCCGAATGCTAAACTCAATTCGAAAATCTCAGGTATGAAACAAATGTTTCAACTTAGAGTTTCTCAAAGTGAATTTCTAGTGATTTTGAACAAAGGGGGTTGGGTTATTTATAGTTTTTGGTCCACCGCTAGGATCGTTTCTTGGAAAAGGGGAAAAGATCTAGTCCGTACACTTGTTGCAAGGTTATGGAAGCTTAATTCCATCCTTATCTAGTGACTAAGCAAGTGAAAACATGTGGTGGAGGATTAAACATGTGCAAACAGCCTGTTTTAAAAACTCTGCATCTGGTCAGAAGACCCCCTGCGCATCGTAGGGCAAAAGTCCCTGCGCATCGTAGGGGTGAAGTTTGGCAGATTTACAGTTTTGGTCCCTGAACTGTATTTAGGCCATTTTTGACACGTTTAAGGCCCGTTAACCCCATTTCAAACCTCTAAAATGAAGTTAAAGTATAGGGAACTTAAAATGTGTTCAAAAATATCTCAGATGTCGGTTCGTTTAGCCGTACGAACGCGATGTTCGCTTAATTACGACGGAATGCGCACAAGCGCGAAAAACGATCCAAATGACGCGACGAATGGATTTTTCTTAAGGCGAACACTAAAATATAATATAGTCATGCTTACATAAATTTTTGGATGTCCAGATGTATTCAGAACGTAAGTTATGCGCGAAAATGCAAACTTGTGCACTTTTTGACACTTTTAGTCCCTGAATGACCCAAAAGTTTATTTTAGCACACCGAACCCCTCAAAGCCTATTTCTAAGCTATGTAAAGGATATTTAAGGTGTGTTTAACTTATGGTTATGTTCCGGAATGTTCGTTACAGTTTAAATTGACATACCTTCGCAGTTTGTCATATTTAGTCCCTGTAAACGAATTAACTTGTTTTTGCCATACCAATGCCTTCAAAACTTATTTCTAAGTTATTTAAAGGTTATTTAAGGTATGTTGAGTATATGATGATGTTCCGGAGTATTTCTCGGATTAAACTGAGTACGTTTACGCACTAGTTTGCGTATAACTCTCCAGAAAGCGATGTAGAGTTTGAAATTACAAAAAAAGTCAAAACATGAAAAATGTAAAACATAACAAAACAAACATTGTGATCAAATAACATTGGTTTATTGATAACAGAACTGTTCATAGTGATTACAAGCACAGTTGTTACAAAAAGAGGGGCCTACCACATTTTGCATTAATAACTTAATTAATTATCTTTCAATAATTCTACCCTTTAGGATTGTATCCTTGCTGACTCAAACTACTGGGTTGAGGGTAACGTCACCTTCAAAAGAGGGGCCTACTACAATAACTAAGAGAATCTATTAAACAAGTGCAAAAGTGCGAAAATAATCAAAGGTTACACTACACACGAGTCGGATCCAAGTGATTCATCTTGTGTATCTGTTTTTACTTTTTAATTTTATTTTTCAGCATTTTAGTTAGTTTTATTTTTCTTAGTTTAAAAAACTTTTTTCTAACATTTTGATTTGGTTAGACGTTGAGGATAAACCGGTACTAAAAGCTCTTGTGTCCTTGGACGACCTCGGTATCTTACCAACACTATACTACGTCCACGATGGGTGCACTTGCCCATATGTGTGTTTAGTGTTAGTAAATATCGTGTTTTATAAATTTAAAACTTGGCTAAAAAGTGTAAAAAGGGCTTAAAATATACACCAAAAAAATAACACACTTCACACACATCATGTAGCATGGCTCATGCCATACTATCTCTTTGGATAAGACAAATGTCAAATGACGTAATCTATTGTATTCATTTCCAATAAATAAGATAAGGTGCCATAGACACCAAGGAACCAACTCATGTACAAGAATTCTAGAATGTTGAGGAAAGATCCTCCATGAGTGGTTAACAAGTTTTGTTTGTTTAGATGACTAGTCTCGAACAACTCGTGTTGTAGATCGAATGTTAGGTGCGAACAATACGTATCGTCTTCCTGTATTGTATTGTAGGGTGTTATAGTAATCATCTTGGTTAGTGTTCTATTGGATAGAAACTTGAACAACTTAAGAATTTTGAATGGATAGTGATCACTAGCTTTGCCCGCAGAGTCCACCAGGATTTCCATGTACTACAACTTGTTATTACGTGGGCCCCCGTAATAATAAATTGTCTTGCATGGTCACCCTAGCATTCTCTCGTTCAAAGCAGAAAATCAGTCAGAGAGAGGACACTATTGTCTATGTTTAACACAGGAGGGAACTTCATGATAGTTCATGTGTCAACATTCGTTGTCATTAATCGGAAAGACACGACGTTAGATGAAATAAAAATAGAGAGATTTTGTAAAAATAACAACTGGAGGGGCACCTTTAAGAAGAGTATTTCATCTTCCTTGTTTGGACAAGAGTGTCGTCAATCGCGATTTGTAAGAGTCATAGGAACCTCGTCCAACTAATGGAGTTGTTGTCAAAGGCTACCACCTACACCTCATAGTCACTACTGAAGTCAGGCATCTCAGCATCTGCGAGAAAGCAACCATCTTCCACGGGATCAATGCTTCATGGTCTTACTTAGGAACCACGTTCGCCATAAGCTCTGCAATAGACGTGAGGTCGATATTCTCATGGAAGATGTATTGTATAAAATATGTCATGTTTGAAAATAGAGTATCATATCTTGTGTAAAAGATGTCGTGTCTTAACCATGTTATGTGTGTCAAGGATGACAATGGAATTCGAAGTCGAAGGCATTTTGTTTTTGCCAAATATTTCATGCAACATATATATGAACAACCTATATATATAATCATGTAAAATCCTATCAATCAAGGATTTCTATTTTGTATAAGCTGAACTTGTAAACTGTTTATAATGCGTAAACTGATAATGTAATGTATTGTAGGCACATAGTCCATTAATGTATTGTGTCTATTTCTCATAGACTTCACCCATGGAAATGTCCTCGCTTGATTTATGTGAAGTGAGTTTTTGTTGTAGTGGACCTTGAAAAATGTTTATGCAATGAAAACCTTTTGACCTGTCCAATTTTATTTATAATCTGTTCAACATGAACAAGAGGTTTTCGTGAGAAGTCCCTAGTGACTGTAGACTTAGACTCGAGAAAGAATCCTGGTTCACTACAATCGATGCTCTCATACCAATCTGTCACACCCGCTCATAGCGGAAGTGCGAGGTGTGAACTGATCGGTTCTCTTTGCATAACAATATAAGTGAACATACTAAATGAAAAAAACAAGCTCCAATGCAATTTTCATAATCATTTCAAAAGAACGCAACATAAGTTAAATATAATGGTTACAAACCATCAAACGAAAATAAGTTGTCATTGTTTTATACATCAAAATGTAAGTCATAAAATGTCAAGGCTTTGACCAATATATCACCGCAAAGGGGCAGTATATAACGTGCAAGCCCTTCAAATGGTGGCATGGAGTCTTGATACTTGCTTTCCTTGACTGAAATGTCCGCATGGTCCACTAATTTCCTGAAATACATGTTAAGTTTGAAAACATCAACAAAAGTTGGCGAAGTCATGCAGTTTAGTTGTATGAGATGTATCTGTAAAATGTGAGTTGTATAAAATGTATCTGTAAAATGTGAGTTGTATAAAATGTATCTGTAAAATGTGAGTTGTATAAAATGTATCCATAAAATGTGAGTTGTATAAACTGTATCCATAATATATGAGTTGTATAAGATGTATATGTATGTAATGATGTAGTATGTAAAGCGTCAATGAAATCCTTGATCATTAATGTTTCGCGAGGACAATAATATGTGTGCCGAATTAGGAAGCAATCCAAACCTAGACGATTTCGTGTCGACTACTATCGACTGGGACACAAACACACTCTTCTGTATGGGTCCACGACCAAGAGTGGGGCTCGCCAAAACCCATTAGATCTAACCCTCTGTACCTAGGTCCAAACTGGATTAATGGTGCTTAGATGTATGACCCTAATCGCACATGATCTAAGGTGTTTCATTCCATGACTTATCATACTATAAACATGTATTTTCCCTGATAGTTGTAAAGTTGTAAAACATTTAAAATGAATAGGGGACATGAACTCACTGTATTGCGTCCGTGAATGGTACGTGTTCGTGATCTTACGTGTGGTCATCCTGAACAGTGTCACGACCTACAAACATTCTTATATTTGTTAGACACTTCGGTCTTTGTAAATGACTTGAGTACAAGTCATGTGTTTTAAATATATGTAAGACTTGTATGTCTTTATTGTTCGTTGAACTGTGTATTAAATGTATGATTTGTTAAACTGTTATATATATTTCACCAAATATATATATGTATATGTAATCTTGTATCTTGTGAGTTGTATCATCGTGTCTTGTATGAATAAATTGTATTATTGTATTTTCTTCAATTATATGACATTGGGCTGGGCCCATGTCTTAATGTTATTGGGCCTTAGCCCATATGTTTTGACATTGGGCTTAGCCCATGTATTCATTTTATTGGGCTTAATATTATTGGGCCTAGCCCAAGAATTTATGTTATTGCGCCCAAATGTTATTGGGCCTAAATAGTATTGGGCCTAAATAGTATTGGGCTTAATGTTATTGGGCCTTGGCCCATATGTTTGGTATTGGGCTTAGCCCATGAGTTTTTGATATTGGGCTTGGACCATGTATTTATGTTAAGCCCATTTAGGATGATAAGCCCATTTGTATAAAATAAGCCCATATGTAAAATAAGCCCATTTGTATTAAAAATAAGCCCATTTATATAAAATAGGCCCATATGTAAAATAAGCCCATGTATTAAAATCTATTCTTTCATTTTTATAAAAGTTACTAAATATAGGCTTTTTAATTAAAAGATCGCCTAAACGTCGTAGTAACTTCTCGAAATGGCGATATGTTCATAGATTCGCCCGTCGTCCGTTTTGACCATAAGTTGTGTCCGAAAGCTCGGAATGTCCGTAAGTTGTTTTCAAGGCGTGTTTACGTGTAGTCTTGTAAGACTTTAGTCGAGATGTACATTGTGTTTATTTGTACCATTGTATTCAAGTTCCTAGTTATAATATATATATATATAACTAATACAAACAAATAACACATAGCACTTAAGTTGTTAAGTTAACTAAATGTATATTTTCTTAAAAATATATATTTATATCAAACTTTGCTTTTATAAAAACTATTCTTTAAAATCTTTTTAATCTAATAAAGATTTTGTCAAAAATAATAGTTTTCATAACTTATGATTTTTAAGAAAAATTGGCCATATTTCATTAGAAATATGGACTTTGCCATGTTTAATAAAACATATCTTTTTCTTTTCAAAATCACCAACAATTTACTCATAATATTCTTAACAAAAACATATGAGATTTATAACATAAACTTAACAAGATGAACTCTTAATCATGTAGGGTTTTGGTATGATCTTTACATATGTTTACTAGTTCAAAAATCATACTTTACTTATAGTTTTATCAAACTTTTATACAAAACCCATCTTGTATGCTTCTTTTTATAAATATTGTAAAAGCATTATTTTTAGTTAAAAACTTTATATACTTTAACAATACCAAATATTATGATCATCCATTAAACCTTATGTTTAACAAAAACCCTTTTAACACTTTCATGTACACTTGTTAGATCATCTTTTTAAACATCATCTAACAAGTTATTTGTATGATATTCATCAATACTATATCAAATATGCAAGAAATAAGCTTTAAATCACAATATAAACAATCTTATATATCATGATTTTTATTATGCTTCTTTGTATCTTCATCTTATTTTGTATGATTGTTTTAGTTATAACTTGTTCTTTAAACAATAAATACATAAATAAGTATGAAAAAAAAAGGATTTAGAAGGCTCACTTCTAGCTCTTGGCTAGGGATGATCTAGGTGAAAATGAAAATCAAAGAAGATGAAGATTTGATGGTTGAAAGCTCTTAGATGGATGAGAAAGCTTGCTTCAACTTGTGTATGCCTTAGATCTTCTCAAGTTCCATGAAAATGCATCTTGATCATCAAGAAAGTGGCTAGAAAAATGAAGGTTTTTGGTGGGTGTTCTTGGCTAAAATGATGAAGGTTGAGAGAGTCTTTAAGTGTGTGTTATGAAAAATGAAAAGTGATGGAAATGTGCTAGTAAGCTTAATGTGTAAGTGTTATAATAATTCACCAATTTTCACCCATTTGTGCAAGTTGCAAGTGAGTAGTAAAAATCTAGATATTTAGGGGAACAAAGGTGAAAAAGATGGGGTCCCACACAAGTGGTTATAACCGTGAATGGGGGGGGGTACCCTTGTTTTTGTTACTTGCTTTCCTTAGTAAAAAGTGTTAGAACTTTAGGAAGTTGTTTAGGAAATTTATAAGTATAAGTGTTTAAGTGTTTAAAGGGTGTTAAATGACCATTACTAGACCATAATGATCCAATTAACACTAGATGGTCACTAAAAAAAAGATTTGATATTGTTCGGATATTCGTTTCGAATTGTTTTGGTTAGACGTTATTTGAACGCTAAGTTGTGTAACTTGTGTGAATTGATGTAGTTATTGGTTCGGATGATACCTGAAAGTATCCTCACATGAATTCTATGTTAGATAGCATTTTTACATGTTGTAAAAATATTAGGAAGCTGATTTCTACAGAATTTCTGCGGAAAAGTGTTGAAATCGTCGCTTTTAGTGCTTTTCGGGCAATTTTTAGTGTTGTCGGACTTCGGAAAGGTTTTAAATCAAACCCTTGCATTCCTAGTTAGGGTTTAATATATATTAGATGTTGGATTTTCGTCTGAGTCCTAAAGATGTCATTTAGATGGTTTCTGCGGATCCTGCGTTTTCGTCAGAATACTAGTTTATTAGGTGCTTTTCTAGTAGTTTCGATGCATTGTTTAAACTGTTTCAAATGTACTTAATAAAAATGAATCATATGCATCCTAAGTAAGTATTCCATGAGTATTCTAAGTGTATGTCACGAAATACGCAGTTCGAGTGTTCAAAATGCATAAAAATGTAGCTAAAATGAGTACTTTAAGTGTAAGAAAGTTACCGAAAAGTGGCAGTTGTCACAGTACCCTCGAAGACATGCTTCGCTCGTGTGTGATAGATTTCGGTGGTAATTGGGATTCGCATTTACCTTTAGTCGAATTCTCGTACAATAACAGTTATCATTCTAACCTTCAAATGTCACCACTTGAGGCGCTATATGGAAGAAAATGTCGATCACCTATTGTATGGCACGAGATCGGAGATACGCAAATTACCGGTCCTGAGTTATTGCAAGAAACGACTGACAAGATCCTCCAGATACGAGACAATATGTTGAAATCTTGGAGTCGACAAAAGAGTTAAGTCGATAGACGCCGCAAGCCCCTTGAATTTGACATTGGCGATCACGTACTCCTAAAGGTTTCACCTTGGAAGGGGGTGATCCGATTCGGCAAGAAAGGAAAGCTCGCACCTCGATATGTTGGACCCTTTAAGATTCTGGAAAGAATTGGCAAAGTGGCCTACAGACTCGAACTACCGGAGGAACTTAGCAAGGTTCACCCGACTTTCCATGTTTCGAACCTCAAAAAGTGTCTTCCCGAGGAGAATTTACATGTACCACTTGAGGATCTATAAGTGGACGAAACATTACACTTCGTGGAAAAGCCAGTCGAGATCATGGATCGAGAAACCAAGAATCTTCGACGCTCACGCATTCCGATAGTGAAGGTTCGCTGGGAGGGCAAACACGGTGCCAAGTTCACCTGGGAACTCGAAAGTGACATGAAGGATAAGTATCCACAGCTATTCGTTACGCCTGCGCCTTAATTTCAGGACGAAATTCCCTAAAGTAGGGGAGGCTGTAACAACCCGACTTTTAAAGTCAAAGTACAAGTCAAAGTCAAATGAAGAAAAGATTGCTAATCAGATCTGACATTTCTTTCTTGATTATTGCTAGTACTCTCGAACCTCGATAATTGATGTATGTCAGTTACCGCTATATTTGTTTACGATTTGTAATATGTGAAGTAATAATTCGATAAACGCAGTTAAATCACCAATCTACTTAACGATATCTCATCGCCGTCGCATCGCAACTCAAATCGCAGTTATTGGTATTGTTTTATGTGTGTGTGCTATTATGTGTTACTTGTGCATGTTTATATTTGTTTTGAGGTGATTATTTGTAAATGCAATCACAACTCTATCGCAACGCAATCCCATCGCAGACTCGAAAACTAAGTATTACTTTTATGTTATGTGTTAGTTATGTTATTTGTTTAACTATTGTTTAAAACTATCGCATCGCTTACACGCAACTCGCTTAAACGTAACGCTCAACGCACGAAACGAAAAGTCGGAAACCAACTCACTCGAGCCATCTGATTGGATGGACATCCAATCGAAAGGCCCTCCGACCCAACTACTCAGCACCGCCTTTCTCTCCTCTCACTATAAATACCTCACCTGTCACATCACTGTTCACCGGATGTGACAGCTACCTCTGACCAGCACGCTCCCTGCCACTTTTCTCGCGATTCTTGTATGTTTTCACTCTGAATCTTGTACTTCTATCATCTACACACACTTTCTCATCAATTTCACCATTAAATCACAACTTTTAACCATGAAATCACCTGATTTCGGGCTGTTCAATGATGACGTCATCACGGGTTCGTATGAACTTCAGAGAATGACTTAATTCCAGCAAGAACGGTCCGAATCTAATAGATTTCTACATGATCTTACACAAATTTTACTAGATCTAAACATTTTTTCAAATATTTCAAACTTTTCTTCAACATTCTTCATGTAACACCCCAATCGCGTAATACAACAACATGCGGCGAAAATATCGGGGAGTCACGTTACAAATTTCTCACAACTACTGGTACTAAATTGTTTCAATATTATTAACATCGTTTTACAAAAAAGAATACATGTAATTGTCTTTTGATTTAGAAGTCAAGGCCTGAATTGTTGGGCCGGTTTCGTGACCCTAAACAGTTAGTATGAGCAGTTCACAATCATTTACTAAGGCGGAATCAAAGTAAACAACTTCAAAACAGCTTGCTTCCTTTAACTTTCTTTCTATTACTGCTTTCCGAGTCTTTACACGTATTTCTGACTAAATTTTGGCAGCACCTCGACTCTTACACAATGATCTGATTCCGCTCTAACGTTACAAATGAAATCATCGCACACCTATTTATAGCCTGAGTGATTCCGCTTGAAACATGCCAAGCGGGACCTGATTCCGCTTGAAACACGCTCAAGCGAAATCACCTGATTTACATTTCAAGCGAAATACCTAAGATACCTGATTTCGCTTGAAATGACATGTTTGTCATTTCAAGCGGAATAACAACATATAACCCACTTTTCTTGATTTCCAACTCTAAACAACCTATCTAGACCTAAGACTCGATTAAGACGTAGTAAACAGACATTCAGTGCACCAACAGACTCCCCCTTGGATGTTGACGAAGTATTCGGCGTCGAGTCTTCAGTCTTTGTCACTTTCCAACTTTGTCTTAACATTGTAAAAACTCTCTCTTCATAGGTTTAGGATTTCAACCTAGCTCCATCTTCAATCTCCCCTTTGACTGTTGATTCAGAATTCTGACTCCCCCTTTCACAGACTCCCCTTCTCGGTATACTGGGACTTGAATTCTGGTTCAAACTTTGTCATTTTGCTGCCGTGGGGATTTTGAAATCCACAACCTGTTTCTCAAACATATAACATTACAATCTATCGACTTTTAACAATAAAACTTATAATCTATCAGTTCTTAGAAATCCACTTAAGTATTCAGGTCCAAGTTAATGACCCTGATTACTCAATTAATCTACCAAGTCCAACTTAATGACCTTGGTTGATTTTGTGACAAAACAGACTGATTTTTGTTCAAAAATTTTCAAACATTTTTAGAAAATAACAAGTATCAAGTTAATGAACTTGTTTTTGACTTTTTATCATTCAAATCTTATCAAGATTAGCTCTCCTCATCTTCCAGTCCAGAAAGTTCCCGCATCTGCTTCAACTTTGAGAATCTAACGATCAACTCTCCACTTTGGTTTGTCAGAAAATAAAGCAGAAATGAAAAATCTTTTTAGATTTTCAATAATGTTTTTAACTAAAAATGAAATACAGAAACTTAAATTGCAGAATGTAAAGAAAGTAAACTATTTACAAACATATTTTTGGTGAGCGTGTTAGGGAATCATATCAGCTATTGGACAAGTCACTAGTACCGTTAAGCTTTAATTTCATACTCAGAATTAAACAATTCACCTAGATTGTCGATATACTAGTCCACTTAAATTCTCACACAATTTTTCAATCTGCTCAGGATACGAATTAGATGTCTTAAGAACTTAAACTCATTCATGTGTCCTACCTCTTGAATATACTCTCGTATCCAGAATCCCAATATTCAGTCTTACAGGTGAGTATACCACAGATGATATATGTAAGGGGTTAGATGCGAAACCGTGAGAGCTCATGTCAGAACTTCCGTTCAGCTGAGAGATGACGGTTCGACTTTCGGTGTGTCCCCTTTAGAGGATCTTTTGTTTCAACAGCAATGACTATCAATTTTATTGTTTCATCAATTTGCTGAGGGCTGCGCTATGTTTCAAGCAATGCGGAAAGTATTATTCGGGGACTAGGTCAGAACTTCCATTCAGCAGAAGTCCCGGAATAATACCCCAGATATCACTGAGTATAAAGACCTAGTATTTCAGAAAGAAGGACCTTTCAAACGAAATTTTAGGGGTTACCTATATATCCAAGTAGTGTTCCCCATGAAATAAGTAAGTTTGAAATTTATGTTTATATCCCGAACAAATCTACTAAATGTGCAAAAACCTATCGACACATCATCAGCGAGACTGTTTAACGCTTTTTAAACTTTACAAATCTTTAGCGTACAGTAACTGTCAAACTGATGTACTATCATTTTCCCATTTTACACAAGCTCTTTTTCAGTTTTCTATTGTTTTTGGATTTTGAAAATTTTATCATGTTTTTGTATTTTTTAATTTTTTTTACTGTTTTTGTATTTTCTAAAAAAAATATTTACTCCCCCTAAATACCAAAACAAGTAAAAAATCGACAAACCATTGCAGATTGCTTCTCATCATCATCTACAACAGTACTTTCATCAACGCCAATAATGCCATCCAACACCGAGAAAAGCATCATACCATTTAGTTTTAAAAGATATTTAAAACGTGTTTTGTCAAAAGCTTTGGTATGTAAATCAGCTTTCTGATTATCAGTGTGGTTTTCTCAATTCGTATCAACTTCTTCTCGAAGCAATCTCGGATGAAGTGATGTCGAATTTCTATATGTTTAGTTTTAGCGTGATGTACTGGATTTTTAGTTATATTTATTGCAGCCTCATTATCAACAAATATAAGTGTGTTAAGAAACTGCAAACCGTAGTCGCGCATCTGTTGCTGGATCCACAAGATCTGAGAGCAGCAACTGCTAGCAGACACATACTCTGCTTCACATGTGGATAGAACCACAGAAGTTTGCTTCTTACACTGCCAGGTAACCAAGCGAGGTCCAAAGAACTGGCATCGTGCTGTTGGTGATTTAGCATTGACTTTGCAGCATCCGGAATCTGAATCGGAATACCCTTCGAGCGTGAAATCACCTTTTCTAGGATACCACAACCCCAATGTTGGAGTTCCCTTCAGGTAGCGTAATATCCTCTTCACAATAACCATATGCGAAGCTCTCGGGTTAGATTGAAATCTTGTTGCGAGGCACGTTGGATACATGATATCGGGTCTTGAAGCAGTTAAGTACAACAACGAACCGATCATGGAACGATACATTATCTCGTCTACCCTGTCTCCGGTGAGATCTGGGTGTATCCCATGATTCGTCGCTAGTGGGGTTGACGCTGGAGTAGAACTTGACATCCCAAATTTCTCTAGAATATCATGAACATACTTCGTCTGGTGAATGAAAATTCCCTCAGGTAGTTGATCAACTTGAAGACCCAAAAAGAATTTCATCTCCCCCATCGATGACATTTTGAACTTTTGCTTCATCACTTGTTCAAAATCTTTGCACAAATTCTCATTTGTTGACCCAAATATTATGTCGTCCACATATATCTGAACTATCAGAAGATGACCGTCGACCTCTTTGGTGAAGAGAGTGTCATCCACTTTTCCACGAATGAAACTGTTGGCTAATAGGTGTTGAGACAAAGTCTCGTACCAAGCTCTTGGGGCCTGGTGTAAACCATACAGCGCTTTATCTAGCAAGTAGACCTTGTTTTTGTGGATTGGATCGGTAAAGCCCGGTGGCTGTCCGACATATACCTCCTCTTTTACCTTCCCGTAGAGAAACGCCGATTTTACATCTAGCTTATATACTTTGAAGTTTTTCCACGATGCAAATGCCAGGAAGATTCTGATCGCTTCTAGTCGAGCCACAGGAGCATACACTTCAGTGAAATCTATTCCCTCCTGCTGACTAAAGCCCTGGACTACGAGTCGAGCTTTGTTAAGCACAACAACTCCACGATCATCTCTCTTACACTTGAACACCCATTTTGTGTTGATCTTCCTGTGACCATCAGGCAAATTTACTAACTTCCACACTCCCAACTTCTCAAATTGACTTAACTCTTCTTGCATAGTATTGACCCAAGAATCTTCAGTTAGCGCCTCTTTGTATGTTCGCGGTTCGATCTGCAAAATAAAACAACTCAATGAAAATTCAGTTTGTAAAGGTGCTACTGTAGAATAAAAACAAGTAAGGCCTTGGTCAATTTGACGTCTAGTGCGAACGCCTGATTGTAGTTCTCCTATGATCAACTCCTCTGGATTGTATGAAAGAGTTCTTGGCATCACTTCGCCTGGAACATCTACCTCGCCTTCCAGATTAGTAACATTCTGATTTGCATCTTGTTCACTGACTGGGTTTGTTTGACTTAAAAACTGAATTTGCTCCCCCTCAGAATCTGAATCACCATGATCAAATACTGGCATATTCTCAGATTCTTGATTATCATTCTCAACCGTCTGATTATCTTGAGAAACTTCATCTTGTTGGACATCATCATGTTCACCAGCATTGCTTGGACCGGCTTCATCATCATTTGAAGTTTGCCGTGGTCGTGTAGAATACTCGGCTGTGAACCTTTCCTGCGAAGACTCATACTCTCTCAGAATATCTAACTCATCAAAGAAATCTTCTTCTTCTTCTGGTTCTTCCCTCATGTCAAACGAATCCCATAAAGTGTCATAATGATAACGCCATGAATCTCCAGGATTCTGCGGCGGCATTGTATTACTTTGACATTCAACATTTGGAGCTTCAATAATCCGCTTCTCACTTGGAACGAAGACACGTCGTAAAGGACTTGCATAACCAACAAATATGCCCTCAAAGCACTTCGGACCAAACTTTCCATAAGGTTCTAGAACAGTACAGGGTGACCCGAACGGTTCAAGATACTTCAAATTAGGTTTGCGGTTATTGATCAACTCAAAGCACGTTTTGTTAAATTTCTTGACAGTGAGAACTCTGTTGAGCGTATAGCATGCGGCGGAAACAGCTTCTGCCCAAAAATTTATCGCAAGCTTTGAATCAGTAAGCATAGTTCTTACCATTTCGATTAGTGTCCTGTTTTTGCATTCTGATACTCCATTCTGCTGCGGAGTGTACGGAGCACTAAACTCATGCAATATACCTCGTTCTTCACAAAATTCTTCCATCTTGTTGTTCTTGAATTCAGTACCATTATCACTTCTAATTCTTCGGATACGCCTTTGGTACAGATTCTCAATCTTTCTGAACAACGCCATCAAACTATCAAACGTTTCATCTTTCGACTTCAAGAATGAGACCCACGAAAATCTGGAATAATCATCAGTAACCACAAGACAATAGTAATCTCCTGTAATACTTTTGGCATTCACTAGACCAAACAAATCCATGTGAAGTCTCTCTAGAGGTCTTGATACTGAATTGACTTGCTTTTTAGGGTGTGACTTTTTCTTCTGCTTGCCTTTAACACAGCTAATGCACTCCCCTTCCAGATGAAAACCTTTGACATGAACTCCAGTAACCAAATCATTGTGCACCAAGTGATTCATTTTTCTTAGATGTATATGCCCCATCTTGCGGTGCCACAATCTCGATTCTTTCTCAGTTGCTCTGGACACAAAACAATAAGCTTGACCCGTGGTTGTAGTAGCTACGCTCATGTCCAACACGTACAGATCATTGACTCTTCGTTCCCTCATGATAATCCATTCTTCAGGAATAACAAATCCTGGCTTCAAGATCAAACATTCTTTGTCAGTAAAGTGAGTGGTATACATTCTGTCACAAATCTGCGAGATACTCAGCAGATTATTCTCCAGCTCAGCAATGTAGTTAACTCTTTCAAACGTAACAATCCCATTGGATAACGTTCCTTCACCAACAATTCTACCACCTTGATTACCCGCAAAACCTACATAACCACCATTGATATTTCTAACATCATACAGCAATGTTGTCTTCCCTGTCATGTGCCGAGAAGCTCCACTATCCATAATCCATCGTGAAACAGATCTCGGAAGCTCCTGCACAAACCACAAACACTTTAGTTAGATTTGGAAGCTACCCAAGCCTGTTTTGACTCAGGTAACTCAACTTTGATGTGAGTTTTTGTAGTGTATAGTGGCGGAAAATTTTTATCATTCATTTTCAAATTCTCTTCAGACCCAACCTTAACCTTTTTGTATAAGAAAAACTCATCTTTCTGAGGTTGACCAGATGGTTGGTCTTTCTTTGAAACATTTTTCTTTTCAGAAACATTCTCTCTTGGTTCCAGTTTCTCATATTAATCCAAAGGTACATCCATCTTTACCGATGTGGTAGAAGATGATTGTTTTTCAATCTCAGAAACCTTTGGTTTTGGAACACTTGCTTTCTTTTCAGCAACTTTTGGCTTCCATGTTTGTTGAGATGACGCAACCCGTTTGTAAAACTTGTCATTTTTAGTTACCATGTTTTTAACAGGTTCAGTTTTGACTTTGGTGTTGTCATTTTTCAAAATCTTTTTCTCAACAACCAACGGAGCTTTGCCCTTAGCATCAATTTTCTTTTTCTGAATCTTCACAATTTCAGTCTTAGGCTTCAAGTTGGTACAATTTCGTGCGATATGTCCAACTTGATTACATCTGAAGCATGTTCGAGTGTCAACTACTCGACTTGTGCCTTCAGACTGAGGTTGTGAAGCTTTCTTCTCAAAGAATTCTTCATTTGATTTCGAAAAATCTTTTTCTCTTCATCAGAAAGTGAACTTGAACTGTTCACAAACACTTTCTTCTCAACAAACTTCTTGTTCCGAACATTTCTCTTTTGATAACTCTTACCACCCTGATAACCACCCGACCAATTGTTTCGATTGTTGTTATAAAAATGTGGTGGAACAACAGGCTTCTTGTAGTAAGCTTTATCTTTTTCAAAATTCATTTGTCTTTTTGTTTGTTTTAAATTTTTCACTTCAGACAAATCAATTTCAACCATTTTGAACACATTTGTCAGCTTGGCAACATTTACATTCTCCAGAGGAAACTCAGAATCCGAATACAACTTATCCGATCCTGACATCTTGTACATGACAAGATTAGGTCCTTCATTTAAGTTGTTTTTGGACTTTTGTTTCGGAATGTATTTGTCCAGAAAACATTCATCTTCCTCAGTAGTGTCACTGTCAAATTTAAGAACATTCTCAACAACACTTTTAACCACTTCAGTTTGGACACTGTCGTCATCGAAAGATGTGAAGGTGACATCAATCGTGTCCGGAAGTTTCACTTCATTTTCTTCTTCAAGATTAACCAACCCAGATTGCTTTTTCGAATAATTTTCTAAAACTGGTGGTGGAACTTGATGATAACCCACCCCGGTTCCATCTGAAAAGACATCTTCGCCAGCTTTGTTTTTGCCTATGGGTTTTGGAACAATGTGTTGCAGAACAAAGCTTGCGGAGTTGTAACTTTTTAGCTTCAACTTTGCAATTTCATCCAGTTGTTGATTGATTAATTCTTCTTTTACCCAAAGCACTCCCAACAGATGAACATTTTCCTTATATGTCTTACCATTTCTGTCATCATTATCTTTAACTGTGCGTTTAAGCTTCTCAAATTTTTCAGTGATCTGACGATTTTCAAGAACTAACTTCTCATTTTCTTTCCTAACTTTTTCTTGATCAATTTTATCATTTTCAATTTTGTTGGTTAATTCTTTTAATCTGTCAGTTGAAGCTTTCAACATTTTATCACGGTCAAGGATCTGATCCTCAACACTTATGACTCTAGCTGTCAGATCATCAACCTTCTTACCATTAAGATAAGTGATTGTACTACAAACTTTGCATTCTTTGATGCAATTTTTGTAGTCAACATCACCATTGACTTTCTTACCTGACTCAGTCTTTGACGCGTTTGAACTGACCTGGCTTTTAGACTCATAAATGGATTTAGATTCTACCTCAAGTGCCTTAGCAGCCAGCACCTTGTCAGCCATCTTTCCCAAGTTTTCAGCATTCAACTCTTGAGTCGTGTCAATGATTCCATTATCAACCTTCTTTGGCTTCTCTTCTTTCTCTTCTCTGCTTCCCCACCATTTTCTTTGCCAATACTCATCTTCATCGGCCATTTCTTTAGTTATGGTTTCAAGATCAAGAGTGTTATGGTCAATAGCAATGTTTCCCATGGGGTCAAGATAACATTCTCTGTCTGGATCCCATCTCCTTGCTCTTTTTGCTTCAAGATAGATACCAGATAATCTGATCATTTTGTTCTGAGCTATCATCTTTCTGTAACCATACTTCTGTTCTTCAGTTCTGTTTTCTTTAAAAGGAACAGGTTCAGCAGATTTTGCCATGAAAGCATATCCAACCGCATCCTCTTCAGGTAACAACTTGCTCCAGTCGAAACCTTCATCGTCGTGAATCACAGCAAGAGCTCTAGATTTCTCTTTGTTATCCTCAAGCTGCTTCATTCTTGGCGGCTCCGATTTATTTTGATGATAAATCGCTTTCTTGTAGTAATCTTCTCTGAACGGGTTTTCAGACTCATCAGAATAAGCATTTCGGCATTCACGCTTAAAGTGACCTTTCTGTTTGCACTTAAAGCATGTCACTTTAGACTTGTCAAAGCCTAACTTGGTAGAAGGTCCACCAATAGACTTCCTTCCTGTGATCTCCATGAAACGCTGCACCCGACGAACTGCACTGGCCATACACCACCTTATGTCGATCAATTCCATCTCCTCAGGATCTATCAGATCGTAGTCTTCTTTTGTCAGGTTGGTGTTGCCTATCTTGCCTACCACAAGGCTTTCATACGATTCTAGCACAGACGCTAAGAAAACCATCAGTTGCTTTGCCGATTCCTCGCTGAAATTTTGAGCGTTCTTTAAGTCTACAACGATGTTGCATTGAAATAGGTTCTTTGCATCAGACTAGTTTGAATGTGACGAAGAACCACTGTGAAATCCACTGCTTTGACTCTCTTTGCATGAAGTGTTGGAATTTTCAGCAGAAAAAGCTGTCTTGGGAGATGTATTCTTTGGCATCATGCTTTTTGGATAATACAAATCCAAGTTCTGCTGGTATGATGAGTGATTGACTTTGTGTGTTTTCCTTAACTCCAGCTCGTGACTCTCTAGTCTCTCAATCAACAAATCCACAGTGAGCTGTTCAGACTTGATCGTATTCTTCAACATCAATGCATAATATTGCCAATCTATCTCATCTGGTAACGAGTCAAACAATTTATCGACTAGCTCTTCTTGAAAATAGAAAATTTCATGTCTCGCCAGTTCTAGCTTCAGGTGCCCAAAGCTCTCAATCATTTTACAAACTGATTCATTCTTTAAACAACCAAATAAATCAAATTCTTTTCTTAGCAGTTTCTTTTTATTTTTCACTATTTCTGCACTTCCCAAACATTTCACTTTTAGCTTTTCCCAGAGATCTTTAGAACTTTTGTACTCGATCAAGGATATTTTATCTTCTCGAACAGACTGAAACAGCAACGCGATGCATTTTTGCTCGGCGACAAATGATTCTATTTCATCAGATGATGTTAAGCTTTCACCAGTTTTGCCTCCATCAATGTATCCATTCTTTAGACTCTTCCAGCTGGGATAAGCAAAGGCCTTCAACCATTCTTCAAACTTCTTGGCCCACCGATTGTACTCTTTGATAGCCATCAACTTCGGGGGTTTGTTATAAGTTCCGTAAGCACTTTCCACACCTAAGGCATCCGATAAACTTTTCTTCGTATTCGGCGTGTTCTCATTGGTGTTGCTAGAAGAAGTATCATCTCCAGAATTTCCAGCAAAGGCATACATATCGCTAACCGGATTCATGAATAGATCATCCATCTTGCACGTTCCTGAAAAATCAGCAAACACTTAGAAAATTTTTAAGTTTTGAAAAACAGCAAGTTCAAGCGAAATCTCTTGAAGCGGAATTAGCTTCAAGCGAAATCAACAAGAATTTCCAAGCGAAATAAGAACTGAAGCGAAATCACCTAATTTCGCTTGAAATTTCAAGCGAAATCTCAACCTCAAGCGAAATTAGACAACAATTTCAAGCGAGATCTGATTCAAACGAAATCAGATTAAACCTTTCAAGCGGGATGAGAATTTTTCAAGCGGAATATGATATTTCGCTTGAACTGGCCACTGATTTTCAAGCGGAATCTGATGTTTTCAAGCGGAATTAGCGAGCACACTTTCAAGCGAAATTAGGTTTTTAGGCCATTTTTACTAGTTTTAATTGGAATTTTGATCTGATTCTTTGTAGGGTTTGTTAAAACTAGGTTTTACGTGATATATGTGAAAATCAGGCCATTTCAACCGTTAAAACTTGTTCAAATCAGAAAAGAAAGAGTAGAAGTGAGTAGAAATAAGAAAATCCAGTAGAATCAAGCTGAATTGGTATGAACTCCTCGTCCTGAGCTCTGATACCACTTGTTGGACCGGTTCCGTGACCCTAAACAGTCAGTATGAGCAGTTCACAATCATTTACTAAGGCGGAATCAAAGTAAACAACTTCAAAACAGCTTGCTTCCTTTAACTTTCTTTCTATTACTGCTTTCCGAGTCTTTACACGTATTTCTGACTAAATTTTGGCAGCACCTCGACTCTTACACAATGATCTGATTCCGCTCCAACGTTACAAATGAAATCATCACACACCTATTTATAGCCTGAGTGATTCCGCTTGAAACATGCCAAGCGGGACCTGATTCTGCTTGAAACACACTCAAGCGAAATCACCTGATTTACATTTCGAGCGAAATACCTAAGATACCTGATTTCGCTTGAAATGACATGTTTGTCATTTCAAGCGGAATAACAACATATAAACCACTTTTCTTGATTTCCAACTCTAAACAACCTATCTAGACCTAAGACTCGATTAAAACGTAGTAAACAGACATTCAGTGCACCAACATGAATGCAGTCCTATGCGTTGCATGCTTGATTAGTTGAAAACCTGAAACATATGTGAAAAATAGTCAGCATAAAAATGCCGGCGAATACATAGGTTTTGTTAACCAAATAAATGGCAAAAGTTTGATATTGCAATACTTTGACAACTACAAGAGTTGTCGATTGAAAATGAATCTTGAAGCCAAAGAATGGCAAAAGTTTAGTATTGCAATACATAATCTTGATTGTGAAAACTCATGAAAAAAAGTATTGTATATGGCAATATGATTATTACTAAGTAATTTTAAAGCCATTTGAAATTGTACATTGTAACCTCGTTGAAATCATTATAAAACTCGTTAATGTATTATTAGAAAACCAATCAAGTATTAATAACAGTTTTGAAATTTATTAAAACTTGTGTGAGTATTATATAAATCAAGTCAATGATTTATAATAATACTTTAGGCATCCTTCAAAGAATCTAACATATAAAGATATGGAAGATTCTTCAAGAATTTGGATAATCGAACATTGGATCAATTGTACACAAAATCCTAAAGTGATTTGGATAACGCTACAAGAGTAATAAAATAAGAACACTTATATATAGGAAGTACCAGCGGCGTATCCACCATGTTCTTATTTTATTATACTCGTTTCGTTATCTAAATCACAACTATCACATAAACACATAAATTGTCAATCTGTCAATCAACTTGTAAACATGCATTAAAGCACACAATGAATCCAATCAAAGACTCCAATATTAGTACTTTAAACATCCTACAAGAATCAACCTATGAAGATAGATAGATAGATAGATAGATAGATAGATAGATGCTATAAGGATTCGGTTTCTGTTACATTGTCTGCTCACATATGCATTAAACCACACAATGAATCCAATCAAGGACTCCAATATTAGTACTTTAAACATCCTACAAGAATCAATCTATGAAGATAGATAGATGCTAAAAGGATTTTGGGTTCTGTTACATTGAATCAAAAAAATCCTAAATCCTAATGGTGATCCTGGATAATGCTACGAAGGGTAATATAATAAACACACTTATATATAGGAAGTACCATCGGCGTATCCACCATGTGTTTATTGTATTACTCTTGTTTCGTTATCTAAATCACCAACAATCTACACATAAACCATAGCCGTCGTCCTGTAAAGTATTTCTTAAAAATCTCACTATGAAGATAGGAAGATCTAAGACTGTACTTCAAATATCCTATAAGAATCAATCTATGAAGATAGATAAATCTTTTAAGGATTTAGATAAACATCGTATTTGCATAATCGGAATAATACACATAAAAGCACTTAGTAATCAAATATATATAATACATTTGGAAAACAAACTGGTTACACATATGAATCACCCCAAAACATTTGAAAACGGTAAAAGAGGGGAACTATGTACTCGCCTGGGATTGTGTGTAGGTCTTGTTCAAATGATATAACAAAGCTCAAAGGATCAAAAGTTCAAGTGTCGAAGTGGTTCCTAGTGTAACGGATACTATGTTAGTGAATCGACACCTAAATCGGAAGATCGGATAGAATGAGGTCTCGTAAACCAAATGAGTATTGGAACTCATGTGATATGGTTTAACAAAGCCTACATTCTAAATCGGAACCTATCCTAAGTGCTTACGATCCATTACGACCCGTTAAGGTAGTCTACGCTACTTTAACGCGCCGTTCGCGCGAATGCGCGTTCGAGACGCCTAACTAGTCCTATGACAAGTATTATATGCCTTAACATATCTAATTATGTTATATAATCAGTTTAGATGTCAAAACATGTGTTACATATGCTTAAAATGAAATTATGCGCAAAAGGGCATTTTGGTCATTTTCCTAAGGCATATATAATGTGACAACTGCCACTTTTCGGTAACTTTCTTACACTGAAAGTACTCATTGTTAGCTACATTTTATGCGTTTTGAACCTCCAAACTTCATATTTCATGACATACACTTAGAATACTCATGGAATACTTACTTAGGATGCATATGATCCATTTTTATTAAGTACATTTGAAACAGTTTAAACAATGCATCAAAACTACTAGAAAAGCACCTAGTAAACTAGTATTCTGACGAAAACGCAGGATCCGCAGAAACCATCTAAACGACATCTTTAGGACTCAGAAGAAAGTCCAACATCTAATATACATTAAACCCTAACTAGGAATGCAAGGGTTTGGCTTATAACCTTCCCGAAGTCTAATAACACAAAAAAAAACTGCCTGAAAAGCACTAAAAGCGACAATTTCGACACTTTTCCGCAGAAATTCTGCAGAAATCAACTTTTTAATATTTTTGCAACATGTAAAAATGCTGTTTAACATAGAATTCATATGAGGATACCTTCGGGTATCATCCGAACCAATAACTCCATCAATTCACACAAGTTACACAAGCTTAGCGTTCGAAAAACGACTAACGGAAACAAAGCGAAACGATTATCCGAACAATATCAAATCTTTTTTTAGTGACCATCTAGTGTTAGTTGGATCATATTGGTCTAGTAATGGTCACTTAACACATCTAAAACACTTAAACACTTAACCATATATGCTTTACTAACAAACATCTAATAAAAACTATCACATTTTTACCAAGTAAACAAGTTCACAAAGCATGTGGGACCAATCCCCCAAGTTGTTTCCACAAATATCTTAGATATTTGCTAGTATTTTTCAAGTGGACCAACTGGTAAAAGATGGTGAAAGATTATAACACTTAGTTACCAACATTTACTTGCACATTACTTCACTTTTTACACCATACATTTCACACACAAAAGCTCTCATCATTCATCACCATTTTAGCCAAGAACACCCCATAAACCCACTTCATTTCAAGCCTTTTCCTTGATGAACAAGATGGATTTCCATGAAACTTAGGAAGATCTAAAGCAACCACAAGTTAAAGCAAGCATTTCCTTCCATTCAAGAGCTTTCAATCACAAAGATCATCCTTTTTCTTTGCTTTTACCATCATCTAGATCATCCCTAGCCACAAGAGCTAGAAGTGAGCCTTCTAAATCTCTTTTTCATACTTATTTATGTATATATTGTTTAATGAACAAGTTATAACTAAAACAATCATACAAAATAAGATGAAAATAGAAAGAAGCAAACTAAAAATCATGATATAAAAGATTGTTTATGTTATGATTTAAAGCTTATTTCTTGCATATTTGATCTAGTATTGATGAATATCATATGAATAACTTGTTAGATGATGTTTAAAAACATGATCTAACAAGTGTACATGAAAGTGTTAAAAGGGTTTTGTTAAACATATTGTTTAATGGATGATCATAATATTTGATATTGTTAAAGTATATAATTCGGTAACTTTCTTACACTGAAAGTACTCATTTTTAGCTACATTTTTATGCGTTTTGAACCTCCAAACTTCATATTTCATGACATACACTTAGAATACTCATGGAATACTTACTTAGGATGCATATGATCCATTTTTATTAAGTACATTTGAAACAGTTTAAACAATGCATCAAAACTACTAGAAAAGCACCTAGTAAACTAGTATTCTGACGAAAACGCAGGATCCGCAGAAACCATCTAAACGACATCTTTAAGACTCAGACGAAAGTCCAACATCTAATATCCATTAAACCCTAAATAGGAATGCAAGGGTTTGGTTTAAAACCTTCCCAAAGTCTAATAACACAAAAAAACTGCCCGAAAAGCACTAAAAGCGACAATTTCGACAATTTTCCGCATAAATTCTGCATAAATCAGCTTTTTTATATTTTTGCAACATGTAAAAATGCTGTTTAACATAGAATTCATATGAGGATACCTTCGGGTATCATCCGAACCAATAACTCCATCAATTCACACAAGTTACACAAGCTTAGCGTTCGAAAAACGACTAACGGAAACAAAGCGAAACGATTATCCGAACAATATCAAATCTTTTTTTAGTGACCATCTAGTGTTAGTTGGATCATATTGGTCTAGTAATGGTCACTTAACACATCTAAAACACTTAAACACTTAACCATATATGCTTTACTAACAAACATCTAATAAAAACTATCACATTTTTACCAAGTAAACAAGTTCACAAAGCATGTGGGACCAATCCCCCAAGTTGTTTCCACAAATATCTTAGATATTTGCTAGTATTTTTCAAGTGGACCAACTGGTAAAAGATGGTGAAAGATTATAACACTTAGTTACCAACATTTACTTGCACATTACTTCACTTTTTACACCATACATTTCACACACAAAAGCTCTCATCATTCATCACCATTTTAGCCAAGAACACCCCATAAACCCACTTCATTTCAAGCCTTTTCCTTGATGAACAAGATGGATTTCCATGAAACTTAGGAAGATCTAAAGCAACCACAAGTTAAAGCAAGCATTTCCTTCCATTCAAGAGCTTTCAATCACAAAGATCATCCTTTTTCTTTGCTTTTACCATCATCTAGATCATCCCTAGCCACAAGAGCTAGAAGTGAGCCTTCTAAATCTCTTTTTCATACTTATTTATGTATATATTGTTTAATGAACAAGTTATAACTAAAACAATCATACAAAATAAGATGAAAATAGAAAGAAGCAAACTAAAAATCATGATATAAAAGATTGTTTATGTTATGATTTAAAGCTTATTTCTTGCATATTTGATCTAGTATTGATGAATATCATATGAATAACTTGTTAGATGATGTTTAAAAACATGATCTAACAAGTGTACATGAAAGTGTTAAAAGGGTTTTGTTAAACATATTGTTTAATGGATGATCATAATATTTGATATTGTTAAAGTATATAATTCGGTAACTTTCTTACACTGAAAGTACTCATTTTTAGCTACATTTTTATGCGTTTTGAACCTCCAAACTTCATATTTCATGACATACACTTAGAATACTCATGGAATACTTACTTAGGATGCATATGATCCATTTTTATTAAGTACATTTGAAACAGTTTAAACAATGCATCAAAACTACTAGAAAAGCACCTAGTAAACTAGTATTCTGACGAAAACGCAGGATCCGCAGAAACCATCTAAACGACATCTTTAAGACTCAGACGAAAGTCCAACATCTAATATCCATTAAACCCTAAATAGGAATGCAAGGGTTTGGTTTAAAACCTTCCCAAAGTCTAATAACACAAAAAAACTGCCCGAAAAGCACTAAAAGCGACAATTTCGACAATTTTCCGCATAAATTCTGCATAAATCAGCTTTTTTATATTTTTGCAACATGTAAAAATGCTGTTTAACATAGAATTCATATGAGGATACCTTCGGGTATCATCCGAACCAATAACTCCATCAATTCACACAAGTTACACAAGCTTAGCGTTCGAAAAACGACTAACGGAAACAAAGCGAAACGATTATCCGAACAATATCAAATCTTTTTTTAGTGACCATCTAGTGTTAGTTGGATCATATTGGTCTAGTAATGGTCACTTAACACATCTAAAACACTTAAACACTTAACCATATATGCTTTACTAACAAACATCTAATAAAAACTATCACATTTTTACCAAGTAAACAAGTTCACAAAGCATGTGGGACCAATCCCCCAAGTTGTTTCCACAAATATCTTAGATATTTGCTAGTATTTTTCAAGTGGACCAACTGGTAAAAGATGGTGAAAGATTATAACACTTAGTTACCAACATTTACTTGCACATTACTTCACTTTTTACACCATACATTTCACACACAAAAGCTCTCATCATTCATCACCATTTTAGCCAAGAACACCCCATAAACCCACTTCATTTCAAGCCTTTTCCTTGATGAACAAGATGGATTTCCATGAAACTTAGGAAGATCTAAAGCAACCACAAGTTAAAGCAAGCATTTCCTTCCATTCAAGAGCTTTCAATCACAAAGATCATCCTTTTTCTTTGCTTTTACCATCATCTAGATCATCCCTAGCCACAAGAGCTAGAAGTGAGCCTTCTAAATCTCTTTTTCATACTTATTTATGTATATATTGTTTAATGAACAAGTTATAACTAAAACAATCATACAAAATAAGATGAAAATAGAAAGAAGCAAACTAAAAATCATGATATAAAAGATTGTTTATGTTATGATTTAAAGCTTATTTCTTGCATATTTGATCTAGTATTGATGAATATCATATGAATAACTTGTTAGATGATGTTTAAAAACATGATCTAACAAGTGTACATGAAAGTGTTAAAAGGGTTTTGTTAAACATATTGTTTAATGGATGATCATAATATTTGATATTGTTAAAGTATATAATTCGGTAACTTTCTTACACTGAAAGTACTCATTTTTAGCTACATTTTTATGCGTTTTGAACCTCCAAACTTCATATTTCATGACATACACTTAGAATACTCATGGAATACTTACTTAGGATGCATATGATCCATTTTTATTAAGTACATTTGAAACAGTTTAAACAATGCATCAAAACTACTAGAAAAGCACCTAGTAAACTAGTATTCTGACGAAAACGCAGGATCCGCAGAAACCATCTAAACGACATCTTTAAGACTCAGACGAAAGTCCAACATCTAATATCCATTAAACCCTAAATAGGAATGCAAGGGTTTGGTTTAAAACCTTCCCAAAGTCTAATAACACAAAAAAACTGCCCGAAAAGCACTAAAAGCGACAATTTCGACAATTTTCCGCATAAATTCTGCATAAATCAGCTTTTTTATATTTTTGCAACATGTAAAAATGCTGTTTAACATAGAATTCATATGAGGATACCTTCGGGTATCATCCGAACCAATAACTCCATCAATTCACACAAGTTACACAAGCTTAGCGTTCGAAAAACGACTAACGGAAACAAAGCGAAACGATTATCCGAACAATATCAAATCTTTTTTTAGTGACCATCTAGTGTTAGTTGGATCATATTGGTCTAGTAATGGTCACTTAACACATCTAAAACACTTAAACACTTAACCATATATGCTTTACTAACAAACATCTAATAAAAACTATCACATTTTTACCAAGTAAACAAGTTCACAAAGCATGTGGGACCAATCCCCCAAGTTGTTTCCACAAATATCTTAGATATTTGCTAGTATTTTTCAAGTGGACCAACTGGTAAAAGATGGTGAAAGATTATAACACTTAGTTACCAACATTTACTTGCACATTACTTCACTTTTTACACCATACATTTCACACACAAAAGCTCTCATCATTCATCACCATTTTAGCCAAGAACACCCCATAAACCCACTTCATTTCAAGCCTTTTCCTTGATGAACAAGATGGATTTCCATGAAACTTAGGAAGATCTAAAGCAACCACAAGTTAAAGCAAGCATTTCCTTCCATTCAAGAGCTTTCAATCACAAAGATCATCCTTTTTCTTTGCTTTTACCATCATCTAGATCATCCCTAGCCACAAGAGCTAGAAGTGAGCCTTCTAAATCTCTTTTTCATACTTATTTATGTATATATTGTTTAATGAACAAGTTATAACTAAAACAATCATACAAAATAAGATGAAAATAGAAAGAAGCAAACTAAAAATCATGATATAAAAGATTGTTTATGTTATGATTTAAAGCTTATTTCTTGCATATTTGATCTAGTATTGATGAATATCATATGAATAACTTGTTAGATGATGTTTAAAAACATGATCTAACAAGTGTACATGAAAGTGTTAAAAGGGTTTTGTTAAACATATTGTTTAATGGATGATCATAATATTTGATATTGTTAAAGTATATAATTCGGTAACTTTCTTACACTGAAAGTACTCATTTTTAGCTACATTTTTATGCGTTTTGAACCTCCAAACTTCATATTTCATGACATACACTTAGAATACTCATGGAATACTTACTTAGGATGCATATGATCCATTTTTATTAAGTACATTTGAAACAGTTTAAACAATGCATCAAAACTACTAGAAAAGCACCTAGTAAACTAGTATTCTGACGAAAACGCAGGATCCGCAGAAACCATCTAAACGACATCTTTAAGACTCAGACGAAAGTCCAACATCTAATATCCATTAAACCCTAAATAGGAATGCAAGGGTTTGGTTTAAAACCTTCCCAAAGTCTAATAACACAAAAAAACTGCCCGAAAAGCACTAAAAGCGACAATTTCGACAATTTTCCGCATAAATTCTGCATAAATCAGCTTTTTTATATTTTTGCAACATGTAAAAATGCTGTTTAACATAGAATTCATATGAGGATACCTTCGGGTATCATCCGAACCAATAACTCCATCAATTCACACAAGTTACACAAGCTTAGCGTTCGAAAAACGACTAACGGAAACAAAGCGAAACGATTATCCGAACAATATCAAATCTTTTTTTAGTGACCATCTAGTGTTAGTTGGATCATATTGGTCTAGTAATGGTCACTTAACACATCTAAAACACTTAAACACTTAACCATATATGCTTTACTAACAAACATCTAATAAAAACTATCACATTTTTACCAAGTAAACAAGTTCACAAAGCATGTGGGACCAATCCCCCAAGTTGTTTCCACAAATATCTTAGATATTTGCTAGTATTTTTCAAGTGGACCAACTGGTAAAAGATGGTGAAAGATTATAACACTTAGTTACCAACATTTACTTGCACATTACTTCACTTTTTACACCATACATTTCACACACAAAAGCTCTCATCATTCATCACCATTTTAGCCAAGAACACCCCATAAACCCACTTCATTTCAAGCCTTTTCCTTGATGAACAAGATGGATTTCCATGAAACTTAGGAAGATCTAAAGCAACCACAAGTTAAAGCAAGCATTTCCTTCCATTCAAGAGCTTTCAATCACAAAGATCATCCTTTTTCTTTGCTTTTACCATCATCTAGATCATCCCTAGCCACAAGAGCTAGAAGTGAGCCTTCTAAATCTCTTTTTCATACTTATTTATGTATATATTGTTTAATGAACAAGTTATAACTAAAACAATCATACAAAATAAGATGAAAATAGAAAGAAGCAAACTAAAAATCATGATATAAAAGATTGTTTATGTTATGATTTAAAGCTTATTTCTTGCATATTTGATCTAGTATTGATGAATATCATATGAATAACTTGTTAGATGATGTTTAAAAACATGATCTAACAAGTGTACATGAAAGTGTTAAAAGGGTTTTGTTAAACATATTGTTTAATGGATGATCATAATATTTGATATTGTTAAAGTATATAATTCGGTAACTTTCTTACACTGAAAGTACTCATTTTTAGCTACATTTTTATGCGTTTTGAACCTCCAAACTTCATATTTCATGACATACACTTAGAATACTCATGGAATACTTACTTAGGATGCATATGATCCATTTTTATTAAGTACATTTGAAACAGTTTAAACAATGCATCAAAACTACTAGAAAAGCACCTAGTAAACTAGTATTCTGACGAAAACGCAGGATCCGCAGAAACCATCTAAACGACATCTTTAAGACTCAGACGAAAGTCCAACATCTAATATCCATTAAACCCTAAATAGGAATGCAAGGGTTTGGTTTAAAACCTTCCCAAAGTCTAATAACACAAAAAAACTGCCCGAAAAGCACTAAAAGCGACAATTTCGACAATTTTCCGCATAAATTCTGCATAAATCAGCTTTTTTATATTTTTGCAACATGTAAAAATGCTGTTTAACATAGAATTCATATGAGGATACCTTCGGGTATCATCCGAACCAATAACTCCATCAATTCACACAAGTTACACAAGCTTAGCGTTCGAAAAACGACTAACGGAAACAAAGCGAAACGATTATCCGAACAATATCAAATCTTTTTTTAGTGACCATCTAGTGTTAGTTGGATCATATTGGTCTAGTAATGGTCACTTAACACATCTAAAACACTTAAACACTTAACCATATATGCTTTACTAACAAACATCTAATAAAAACTATCACATTTTTACCAAGTAAACAAGTTCACAAAGCATGTGGGACCAATCCCCCAAGTTGTTTCCACAAATATCTTAGATATTTGCTAGTATTTTTCAAGTGGACCAACTGGTAAAAGATGGTGAAAGATTATAACACTTAGTTACCAACATTTACTTGCACATTACTTCACTTTTTACACCATACATTTCACACACAAAAGCTCTCATCATTCATCACCATTTTAGCCAAGAACACCCCATAAACCCACTTCATTTCAAGCCTTTTCCTTGATGAACAAGATGGATTTCCATGAAACTTAGGAAGATCTAAAGCAACCACAAGTTAAAGCAAGCATTTCCTTCCATTCAAGAGCTTTCAATCACAAAGATCATCCTTTTTCTTTGCTTTTACCATCATCTAGATCATCCCTAGCCACAAGAGCTAGAAGTGAGCCTTCTAAATCTCTTTTTCATACTTATTTATGTATATATTGTTTAATGAACAAGTTATAACTAAAACAATCATACAAAATAAGATGAAAATAGAAAGAAGCAAACTAAAAATCATGATATAAAAGATTGTTTATGTTATGATTTAAAGCTTATTTCTTGCATATTTGATCTAGTATTGATGAATATCATATGAATAACTTGTTAGATGATGTTTAAAAACATGATCTAACAAGTGTACATGAAAGTGTTAAAAGGGTTTTGTTAAACATATTGTTTAATGGATGATCATAATATTTGATATTGTTAAAGTATATAATTCGGTAACTTTCTTACACTGAAAGTACTCATTTTTAGCTACATTTTTATGCGTTTTGAACCTCCAAACTTCATATTTCATGACATACACTTAGAATACTCATGGAATACTTACTTAGGATGCATATGATCCATTTTTATTAAGTACATTTGAAACAGTTTAAACAATGCATCAAAACTACTAGAAAAGCACCTAGTAAACTAGTATTCTGACGAAAACGCAGGATCCGCAGAAACCATCTAAACGACATCTTTAAGACTCAGACGAAAGTCCAACATCTAATATCCATTAAACCCTAAATAGGAATGCAAGGGTTTGGTTTAAAACCTTCCCAAAGTCTAATAACACAAAAAAACTGCCCGAAAAGCACTAAAAGCGACAATTTCGACAATTTTCCGCATAAATTCTGCATAAATCAGCTTTTTTATATTTTTGCAACATGTAAAAATGCTGTTTAACATAGAATTCATATGAGGATACCTTCGGGTATCATCCGAACCAATAACTCCATCAATTCACACAAGTTACACAAGCTTAGCGTTCGAAAAACGACTAACGGAAACAAAGCGAAACGATTATCCGAACAATATCAAATCTTTTTTTAGTGACCATCTAGTGTTAGTTGGATCATATTGGTCTAGTAATGGTCACTTAACACATCTAAAACACTTAAACACTTAACCATATATGCTTTACTAACAAACATCTAATAAAAACTATCACATTTTTACCAAGTAAACAAGTTCACAAAGCATGTGGGACCAATCCCCCAAGTTGTTTCCACAAATATCTTAGATATTTGCTAGTATTTTTCAAGTGGACCAACTGGTAAAAGATGGTGAAAGATTATAACACTTAGTTACCAACATTTACTTGCACATTACTTCACTTTTTACACCATACATTTCACACACAAAAGCTCTCATCATTCATCACCATTTTAGCCAAGAACACCCCATAAACCCACTTCATTTCAAGCCTTTTCCTTGATGAACAAGATGGATTTCCATGAAACTTAGGAAGATCTAAAGCAACCACAAGTTAAAGCAAGCATTTCCTTCCATTCAAGAGCTTTCAATCACAAAGATCATCCTTTTTCTTTGCTTTTACCATCATCTAGATCATCCCTAGCCACAAGAGCTAGAAGTGAGCCTTCTAAATCTCTTTTTCATACTTATTTATGTATATATTGTTTAATGAACAAGTTATAACTAAAACAATCATACAAAATAAGATGAAAATAGAAAGAAGCAAACTAAAAATCATGATATAAAAGATTGTTTATGTTATGATTTAAAGCTTATTTCTTGCATATTTGATCTAGTATTGATGAATATCATATGAATAACTTGTTAGATGATGTTTAAAAACATGATCTAACAAGTGTACATGAAAGTGTTAAAAGGGTTTTGTTAAACATATTGTTTAATGGATGATCATAATATTTGATATTGTTAAAGTATATAATTCGGTAACTTTCTTACACTGAAAGTACTCATTTTTAGCTACATTTTTATGCGTTTTGAACCTCCAAACTTCATATTTCATGACATACACTTAGAATACTCATGGAATACTTACTTAGGATGCATATGATCCATTTTTATTAAGTACATTTGAAACAGTTTAAACAATGCATCAAAACTACTAGAAAAGCACCTAGTAAACTAGTATTCTGACGAAAACGCAGGATCCGCAGAAACCATCTAAACGACATCTTTAAGACTCAGACGAAAGTCCAACATCTAATATCCATTAAACCCTAAATAGGAATGCAAGGGTTTGGTTTAAAACCTTCCCAAAGTCTAATAACACAAAAAAACTGCCCGAAAAGCACTAAAAGCGACAATTTCGACAATTTTCCGCATAAATTCTGCATAAATCAGCTTTTTTATATTTTTGCAACATGTAAAAATGCTGTTTAACATAGAATTCATATGAGGATACCTTCGGGTATCATCCGAACCAATAACTCCATCAATTCACACAAGTTACACAAGCTTAGCGTTCGAAAAACGACTAACGGAAACAAAGCGAAACGATTATCCGAACAATATCAAATCTTTTTTTAGTGACCATCTAGTGTTAGTTGGATCATATTGGTCTAGTAATGGTCACTTAACACATCTAAAACACTTAAACACTTAACCATATATGCTTTACTAACAAACATCTAATAAAAACTATCACATTTTTACCAAGTAAACAAGTTCACAAAGCATGTGGGACCAATCCCCCAAGTTGTTTCCACAAATATCTTAGATATTTGCTAGTATTTTTCAAGTGGACCAACTGGTAAAAGATGGTGAAAGATTATAACACTTAGTTACCAACATTTACTTGCACATTACTTCACTTTTTACACCATACATTTCACACACAAAAGCTCTCATCATTCATCACCATTTTAGCCAAGAACACCCCATAAACCCACTTCATTTCAAGCCTTTTCCTTGATGAACAAGATGGATTTCCATGAAACTTAGGAAGATCTAAAGCAACCACAAGTTAAAGCAAGCATTTCCTTCCATTCAAGAGCTTTCAATCACAAAGATCATCCTTTTTCTTTGCTTTTACCATCATCTAGATCATCCCTAGCCACAAGAGCTAGAAGTGAGCCTTCTAAATCTCTTTTTCATACTTATTTATGTATATATTGTTTAATGAACAAGTTATAACTAAAACAATCATACAAAATAAGATGAAAATAGAAAGAAGCAAACTAAAAATCATGATATAAAAGATTGTTTATGTTATGATTTAAAGCTTATTTCTTGCATATTTGATCTAGTATTGATGAATATCATATGAATAACTTGTTAGATGATGTTTAAAAACATGATCTAACAAGTGTACATGAAAGTGTTAAAAGGGTTTTGTTAAACATATTGTTTAATGGATGATCATAATATTTGATATTGTTAAAGTATATAATTCGGTAACTTTCTTACACTGAAAGTACTCATTTTTAGCTACATTTTTATGCGTTTTGAACCTCCAAACTTCATATTTCATGACATACACTTAGAATACTCATGGAATACTTACTTAGGATGCATATGATCCATTTTTATTAAGTACATTTGAAACAGTTTAAACAATGCATCAAAACTACTAGAAAAGCACCTAGTAAACTAGTATTCTGACGAAAACGCAGGATCCGCAGAAACCATCTAAACGACATCTTTAAGACTCAGACGAAAGTCCAACATCTAATATCCATTAAACCCTAAATAGGAATGCAAGGGTTTGGTTTAAAACCTTCCCAAAGTCTAATAACACAAAAAAACTGCCCGAAAAGCACTAAAAGCGACAATTTCGACAATTTTCCGCATAAATTCTGCATAAATCAGCTTTTTTATATTTTTGCAACATGTAAAAATGCTGTTTAACATAGAATTCATATGAGGATACCTTCGGGTATCATCCGAACCAATAACTCCATCAATTCACACAAGTTACACAAGCTTAGCGTTCGAAAAACGACTAACGGAAACAAAGCGAAACGATTATCCGAACAATATCAAATCTTTTTTTAGTGACCATCTAGTGTTAGTTGGATCATATTGGTCTAGTAATGGTCACTTAACACATCTAAAACACTTAAACACTTAACCATATATGCTTTACTAACAAACATCTAATAAAAACTATCACATTTTTACCAAGTAAACAAGTTCACAAAGCATGTGGGACCAATCCCCCAAGTTGTTTCCACAAATATCTTAGATATTTGCTAGTATTTTTCAAGTGGACCAACTGGTAAAAGATGGTGAAAGATTATAACACTTAGTTACCAACATTTACTTGCACATTACTTCACTTTTTACACCATACATTTCACACACAAAAGCTCTCATCATTCATCACCATTTTAGCCAAGAACACCCCATAAACCCACTTCATTTCAAGCCTTTTCCTTGATGAACAAGATGGATTTCCATGAAACTTAGGAAGATCTAAAGCAACCACAAGTTAAAGCAAGCATTTCCTTCCATTCAAGAGCTTTCAATCACAAAGATCATCCTTTTTCTTTGCTTTTACCATCATCTAGATCATCCCTAGCCACAAGAGCTAGAAGTGAGCCTTCTAAATCTCTTTTTCATACTTATTTATGTATATATTGTTTAATGAACAAGTTATAACTAAAACAATCATACAAAATAAGATGAAAATAGAAAGAAGCAAACTAAAAATCATGATATAAAAGATTGTTTATGTTATGATTTAAAGCTTATTTCTTGCATATTTGATCTAGTATTGATGAATATCATATGAATAACTTGTTAGATGATGTTTAAAAACATGATCTAACAAGTGTACATGAAAGTGTTAAAAGGGTTTTGTTAAACATATTGTTTAATGGATGATCATAATATTTGATATTGTTAAAGTATATAATTCGGTAACTTTCTTACACTGAAAGTACTCATTTTTAGCTACATTTTTATGCGTTTTGAACCTCCAAACTTCATATTTCATGACATACACTTAGAATACTCATGGAATACTTACTTAGGATGCATATGATCCATTTTTATTAAGTACATTTGAAACAGTTTAAACAATGCATCAAAACTACTAGAAAAGCACCTAGTAAACTAGTATTCTGACGAAAACGCAGGATCCGCAGAAACCATCTAAACGACATCTTTAAGACTCAGACGAAAGTCCAACATCTAATATCCATTAAACCCTAAATAGGAATGCAAGGGTTTGGTTTAAAACCTTCCCAAAGTCTAATAACACAAAAAAACTGCCCGAAAAGCACTAAAAGCGACAATTTCGACAA
Organism: Helianthus tuberosus; assembly: GCA_030545235.1. Classification (NCBI taxonomy): domain Eukaryota; kingdom Viridiplantae; phylum Streptophyta; class Magnoliopsida; order Asterales; family Asteraceae; genus Helianthus; species Helianthus tuberosus. The sequence continues at coordinate 106,704,269 of CM060354.1, read as the reverse complement.
TTTTCCGCATAAATTCTGCATAAATCAGCTTTTTTATATTTTTGCAACATGTAAAAATGCTGTTTAACATAGAATTCATATGAGGATACCTTCGGGTATCATCCGAACCAATAACTCCATCAATTCACACAAGTTACACAAGCTTAGCGTTCGAAAAACGACTAACGGAAACAAAGCGAAACGATTATCCGAACAATATCAAATCTTTTTTTAGTGACCATCTAGTGTTAGTTGGATCATATTGGTCTAGTAATGGTCACTTAACACATCTAAAACACTTAAACACTTAACCATATATGCTTTACTAACAAACATCTAATAAAAACTATCACATTTTTACCAAGTAAACAAGTTCACAAAGCATGTGGGACCAATCCCCCAAGTTGTTTCCACAAATATCTTAGATATTTGCTAGTATTTTTCAAGTGGACCAACTGGTAAAAGATGGTGAAAGATTATAACACTTAGTTACCAACATTTACTTGCACATTACTTCACTTTTTACACCATACATTTCACACACAAAAGCTCTCATCATTCATCACCATTTTAGCCAAGAACACCCCATAAACCCACTTCATTTCAAGCCTTTTCCTTGATGAACAAGATGGATTTCCATGAAACTTAGGAAGATCTAAAGCAACCACAAGTTAAAGCAAGCATTTCCTTCCATTCAAGAGCTTTCAATCACAAAGATCATCCTTTTTCTTTGCTTTTACCATCATCTAGATCATCCCTAGCCACAAGAGCTAGAAGTGAGCCTTCTAAATCTCTTTTTCATACTTATTTATGTATATATTGTTTAATGAACAAGTTATAACTAAAACAATCATACAAAATAAGATGAAAATAGAAAGAAGCAAACTAAAAATCATGATATAAAAGATTGTTTATGTTATGATTTAAAGCTTATTTCTTGCATATTTGATCTAGTATTGATGAATATCATATGAATAACTTGTTAGATGATGTTTAAAAACATGATCTAACAAGTGTACATGAAAGTGTTAAAAGGGTTTTGTTAAACATATTGTTTAATGGATGATCATAATATTTGATATTGTTAAAGTATATAATTCGGTAACTTTCTTACACTGAAAGTACTCATTTTTAGCTACATTTTTATGCGTTTTGAACCTCCAAACTTCATATTTCATGACATACACTTAGAATACTCATGGAATACTTACTTAGGATGCATATGATCCATTTTTATTAAGTACATTTGAAACAGTTTAAACAATGCATCAAAACTACTAGAAAAGCACCTAGTAAACTAGTATTCTGACGAAAACGCAGGATCCGCAGAAACCATCTAAACGACATCTTTAAGACTCAGACGAAAGTCCAACATCTAATATCCATTAAACCCTAAATAGGAATGCAAGGGTTTGGTTTAAAACCTTCCCAAAGTCTAATAACACAAAAAAACTGCCCGAAAAGCACTAAAAGCGACAATTTCGACAATTTTCCGCATAAATTCTGCATAAATCAGCTTTTTTATATTTTTGCAACATGTAAAAATGCTGTTTAACATAGAATTCATATGAGGATACCTTCGGGTATCATCCGAACCAATAACTCCATCAATTCACACAAGTTACACAAGCTTAGCGTTCGAAAAACGACTAACGGAAACAAAGCGAAACGATTATCCGAACAATATCAAATCTTTTTTTAGTGACCATCTAGTGTTAGTTGGATCATATTGGTCTAGTAATGGTCACTTAACACATCTAAAACACTTAAACACTTAACCATATATGCTTTACTAACAAACATCTAATAAAAACTATCACATTTTTACCAAGTAAACAAGTTCACAAAGCATGTGGGACCAATCCCCCAAGTTGTTTCCACAAATATCTTAGATATTTGCTAGTATTTTTCAAGTGGACCAACTGGTAAAAGATGGTGAAAGATTATAACACTTAGTTACCAACATTTACTTGCACATTACTTCACTTTTTACACCATACATTTCACACACAAAAGCTCTCATCATTCATCACCATTTTAGCCAAGAACACCCCATAAACCCACTTCATTTCAAGCCTTTTCCTTGATGAACAAGATGGATTTCCATGAAACTTAGGAAGATCTAAAGCAACCACAAGTTAAAGCAAGCATTTCCTTCCATTCAAGAGCTTTCAATCACAAAGATCATCCTTTTTCTTTGCTTTTACCATCATCTAGATCATCCCTAGCCACAAGAGCTAGAAGTGAGCCTTCTAAATCTCTTTTTCATACTTATTTATGTATATATTGTTTAATGAACAAGTTATAACTAAAACAATCATACAAAATAAGATGAAAATAGAAAGAAGCAAACTAAAAATCATGATATAAAAGATTGTTTATGTTATGATTTAAAGCTTATTTCTTGCATATTTGATCTAGTATTGATGAATATCATATGAATAACTTGTTAGATGATGTTTAAAAACATGATCTAACAAGTGTACATGAAAGTGTTAAAAGGGTTTTGTTAAACATATTGTTTAATGGATGATCATAATATTTGATATTGTTAAAGTATATAATTCGGTAACTTTCTTACACTGAAAGTACTCATTTTTAGCTACATTTTTATGCGTTTTGAACCTCCAAACTTCATATTTCATGACATACACTTAGAATACTCATGGAATACTTACTTAGGATGCATATGATCCATTTTTATTAAGTACATTTGAAACAGTTTAAACAATGCATCAAAACTACTAGAAAAGCACCTAGTAAACTAGTATTCTGACGAAAACGCAGGATCCGCAGAAACCATCTAAACGACATCTTTAAGACTCAGACGAAAGTCCAACATCTAATATCCATTAAACCCTAAATAGGAATGCAAGGGTTTGGTTTAAAACCTTCCCAAAGTCTAATAACACAAAAAAACTGCCCGAAAAGCACTAAAAGCGACAATTTCGACAATTTTCCGCATAAATTCTGCATAAATCAGCTTTTTTATATTTTTGCAACATGTAAAAATGCTGTTTAACATAGAATTCATATGAGGATACCTTCGGGTATCATCCGAACCAATAACTCCATCAATTCACACAAGTTACACAAGCTTAGCGTTCGAAAAACGACTAACGGAAACAAAGCGAAACGATTATCCGAACAATATCAAATCTTTTTTTAGTGACCATCTAGTGTTAGTTGGATCATATTGGTCTAGTAATGGTCACTTAACACATCTAAAACACTTAAACACTTAACCATATATGCTTTACTAACAAACATCTAATAAAAACTATCACATTTTTACCAAGTAAACAAGTTCACAAAGCATGTGGGACCAATCCCCCAAGTTGTTTCCACAAATATCTTAGATATTTGCTAGTATTTTTCAAGTGGACCAACTGGTAAAAGATGGTGAAAGATTATAACACTTAGTTACCAACATTTACTTGCACATTACTTCACTTTTTACACCATACATTTCACACACAAAAGCTCTCATCATTCATCACCATTTTAGCCAAGAACACCCCATAAACCCACTTCATTTCAAGCCTTTTCCTTGATGAACAAGATGGATTTCCATGAAACTTAGGAAGATCTAAAGCAACCACAAGTTAAAGCAAGCATTTCCTTCCATTCAAGAGCTTTCAATCACAAAGATCATCCTTTTTCTTTGCTTTTACCATCATCTAGATCATCCCTAGCCACAAGAGCTAGAAGTGAGCCTTCTAAATCTCTTTTTCATACTTATTTATGTATATATTGTTTAATGAACAAGTTATAACTAAAACAATCATACAAAATAAGATGAAAATAGAAAGAAGCAAACTAAAAATCATGATATAAAAGATTGTTTATGTTATGATTTAAAGCTTATTTCTTGCATATTTGATCTAGTATTGATGAATATCATATGAATAACTTGTTAGATGATGTTTAAAAACATGATCTAACAAGTGTACATGAAAGTGTTAAAAGGGTTTTGTTAAACATATTGTTTAATGGATGATCATAATATTTGATATTGTTAAAGTATATAATTCGGTAACTTTCTTACACTGAAAGTACTCATTTTTAGCTACATTTTTATGCGTTTTGAACCTCCAAACTTCATATTTCATGACATACACTTAGAATACTCATGGAATACTTACTTAGGATGCATATGATCCATTTTTATTAAGTACATTTGAAACAGTTTAAACAATGCATCAAAACTACTAGAAAAGCACCTAGTAAACTAGTATTCTGACGAAAACGCAGGATCCGCAGAAACCATCTAAACGACATCTTTAAGACTCAGACGAAAGTCCAACATCTAATATCCATTAAACCCTAAATAGGAATGCAAGGGTTTGGTTTAAAACCTTCCCAAAGTCTAATAACACAAAAAAACTGCCCGAAAAGCACTAAAAGCGACAATTTCGACAATTTTCCGCATAAATTCTGCATAAATCAGCTTTTTTATATTTTTGCAACATGTAAAAATGCTGTTTAACATAGAATTCATATGAGGATACCTTCGGGTATCATCCGAACCAATAACTCCATCAATTCACACAAGTTACACAAGCTTAGCGTTCGAAAAACGACTAACGGAAACAAAGCGAAACGATTATCCGAACAATATCAAATCTTTTTTTAGTGACCATCTAGTGTTAGTTGGATCATATTGGTCTAGTAATGGTCACTTAACACATCTAAAACACTTAAACACTTAACCATATATGCTTTACTAACAAACATCTAATAAAAACTATCACATTTTTACCAAGTAAACAAGTTCACAAAGCATGTGGGACCAATCCCCCAAGTTGTTTCCACAAATATCTTAGATATTTGCTAGTATTTTTCAAGTGGACCAACTGGTAAAAGATGGTGAAAGATTATAACACTTAGTTACCAACATTTACTTGCACATTACTTCACTTTTTACACCATACATTTCACACACAAAAGCTCTCATCATTCATCACCATTTTAGCCAAGAACACCCCATAAACCCACTTCATTTCAAGCCTTTTCCTTGATGAACAAGATGGATTTCCATGAAACTTAGGAAGATCTAAAGCAACCACAAGTTAAAGCAAGCATTTCCTTCCATTCAAGAGCTTTCAATCACAAAGATCATCCTTTTTCTTTGCTTTTACCATCATCTAGATCATCCCTAGCCACAAGAGCTAGAAGTGAGCCTTCTAAATCTCTTTTTCATACTTATTTATGTATATATTGTTTAATGAACAAGTTATAACTAAAACAATCATACAAAATAAGATGAAAATAGAAAGAAGCAAACTAAAAATCATGATATAAAAGATTGTTTATGTTATGATTTAAAGCTTATTTCTTGCATATTTGATCTAGTATTGATGAATATCATATGAATAACTTGTTAGATGATGTTTAAAAACATGATCTAACAAGTGTACATGAAAGTGTTAAAAGGGTTTTGTTAAACATATTGTTTAATGGATGATCATAATATTTGATATTGTTAAAGTATATAATTCGGTAACTTTCTTACACTGAAAGTACTCATTTTTAGCTACATTTTTATGCGTTTTGAACCTCCAAACTTCATATTTCATGACATACACTTAGAATACTCATGGAATACTTACTTAGGATGCATATGATCCATTTTTATTAAGTACATTTGAAACAGTTTAAACAATGCATCAAAACTACTAGAAAAGCACCTAGTAAACTAGTATTCTGACGAAAACGCAGGATCCGCAGAAACCATCTAAACGACATCTTTAAGACTCAGACGAAAGTCCAACATCTAATATCCATTAAACCCTAAATAGGAATGCAAGGGTTTGGTTTAAAACCTTCCCAAAGTCTAATAACACAAAAAAACTGCCCGAAAAGCACTAAAAGCGACAATTTCGACAATTTTCCGCATAAATTCTGCATAAATCAGCTTTTTTATATTTTTGCAACATGTAAAAATGCTGTTTAACATAGAATTCATATGAGGATACCTTCGGGTATCATCCGAACCAATAACTCCATCAATTCACACAAGTTACACAAGCTTAGCGTTCGAAAAACGACTAACGGAAACAAAGCGAAACGATTATCCGAACAATATCAAATCTTTTTTTAGTGACCATCTAGTGTTAGTTGGATCATATTGGTCTAGTAATGGTCACTTAACACATCTAAAACACTTAAACACTTAACCATATATGCTTTACTAACAAACATCTAATAAAAACTATCACATTTTTACCAAGTAAACAAGTTCACAAAGCATGTGGGACCAATCCCCCAAGTTGTTTCCACAAATATCTTAGATATTTGCTAGTATTTTTCAAGTGGACCAACTGGTAAAAGATGGTGAAAGATTATAACACTTAGTTACCAACATTTACTTGCACATTACTTCACTTTTTACACCATACATTTCACACACAAAAGCTCTCATCATTCATCACCATTTTAGCCAAGAACACCCCATAAACCCACTTCATTTCAAGCCTTTTCCTTGATGAACAAGATGGATTTCCATGAAACTTAGGAAGATCTAAAGCAACCACAAGTTAAAGCAAGCATTTCCTTCCATTCAAGAGCTTTCAATCATCAAGATCATCCTTTTTCTTTGCTTTTACCATCATCTAGATCATCCCTAGCCACAAGAGCTAGAAGTGAGCCTTCTAAATCTCTTTTTCATACTTATTTATGTATATATTGTTTAATGAACAAGTTATAACTAAAACAATCATACAAAATAAGATGAAAATACACAGAAGCAAACTAAAAATCATGATATAAAAGATTGTTTATGTTATGATTTAAAGCTTATTTCTTGCATATTTGATCTAGTATTGATGAATATCATATGAATAACTTGTTAGATGATGTTTAAAAATATGATCTAACAAGTGTACATGAAAGTGTTAAAAAGGTTTTGTTAAACATAATGTTTAATGGATGATCATAATATTTGATATTGTTAAAGTATATAAAGTTTTTAACTAAAAATAATGCTTTTACAATATTTGTAAAAAGAAACATACAAGATGGGTTTTGTATAAAAGTTTAATAAAACTAGAAGTAAAGTATGATTTTTGAACTAGTAAACATATGTAAAGATCATACCAAAACCCTACATGATTATGAGTCCATCTTGTTAAGTTTATGTTATAAATCTCATGTTTTTTGTTAAGAATATTATGAATAAATTGTTGGTGATTTTGAAAAGAAAAAGATATGTTTTATTAAACTTGGCAAAGTCCATATTTCAAATGAAATATGGCCAATTTTTCTTAAAAATCATAAGTTATCAAAACTATTATTTTTGACAAAATCTTTATTTGATTAAAAAGATTTTAAAAAATAGTTTTTATAAAAGCAAAGTTTGATATAAATATATATTTTAATGAAAATATATATTTAGTTAACTTAACAACTTATGTGCTATGTGTTATTTGTTTGTATTAGTTATATGTATTATAACTAGGAACTTGAATACAATAGTACAAATAAACACAATGTACATTTCGACTAAAGTCTTACAAGACTACATGTAAATACGCCTTAAAAACAACTTACGGACATTCCGAGCTTTTGGACACAACTTATGGTCAAAACGGACGACGGGCGAATCTATGAACGTATCGCCATTCCGAGGAGTTACTACGACGCTTAGGCGATCTTTCGACGCGAATACATACAACTCACCGACAACAATATCCGGATGTTTTGAAAACTTATAAAAAAAAAACTATTTTGTATTCTTTTAATTAAAAAGCCTATATTTAGTGACTTGAATAAAAATGAAAGAATATATTTTTACATATGGGCTTATTTTATACAAAAGGGCTTATTTTATACAAATGGGCTTATTTTTAACACATGGGCTTATTTTATACAAATGGGCTTATTTTTAACACATGGGCTTATTTTATACAAATGGGCTTATCATCCTAAATGGGCTTAACATAAATACATGGGCTAAGCCCAATATCAAAACTCATGGGCTAAGCCCAATACCAAACATATGGGCTAAGGCCCAATAACATTAAGCCCAATAACCTTTAGGCCCAATACTATTTAGGCCCAATAACATTAAGCCCAATAACATGAATACATGGGCTAAGCCCAATACCAAACATATGGGCTCAGGCCTAATAACATTAAGACATGGGCTCGGCCCAATGACATATAATTAATGAAAATACAATTATACAATTTATTCAGACAAGACCCAATGATACAAGTCACAAGATACAAGATTTCATATACATATATATATATTTGGTGAAATATATATATAACAGTTTAACAAATCATACATCTAAAACACAGTTTAACGAACAACAAAGACATACAAGTCTTACACATATTTAAGACATAAGACTTGTACTCAAGTCATTTATAAAGACCGAAGTGTCTAACTAATGTAGAACGTTTGTAGGTCGTGACACTATTCAGGACGACCGTACGTCAGATCACAGTTACTTACCATTCACGGACGCAATTCTGTGAGTTCATGTCTCCTATTCATTTTAAATGCTTTACAACTTTACAACTATCGGGGAAAATACATGTTCAATTGTATGTTAAGTCATGGAATGAAACACCTTAGATCATGTGCGATTAGGGTCATACATCTAAGAACCATTAATCCAGTTTGGACCTAGGTACAGAGGTTTAGATCTAATGGGTATTGGCGATCCCCACTCTTGGTCGTGGACCCATACAGAAGAGTGCGTTTGTGTCCCAGTCGATAGTAGTCGACACGAAATCGTCTAGGTTTGGATTGCTTCTTAATTCGTCACACATATTAATGTCCTCGCGAAGCATTAATGATCAACGATTTCATTGACGCTTTACATACTACATCATTACATACAGATACATCTTATACAACTCACATTTTATGGATACAGTTTATACAACTCACATTTTATGGATACATTTTATAGAACCCACATTTTACAGATACATTTTATACAACTCACATTTTACAGATACATCTCATACAACTAAACTGCATGAACTCACCAACTTTTGTTGATGTTTTCAAACTTAACTTGTATTTCAGGAAATTAGTGGACCATGCGGACTTTTCAGTCAAGGAAAGCAAGTATCAAGACTCCATGCCACCATTTGAAGGGCTTTCCCGTTATATACCGCCTCTTTGCGGTGATATAGTGGTCAAAGCCTTGCCATTTTAAGACTTACATTTTGATGTATAAAACAATGATAACTTATTTTCATTTGATGGTTTGTAACCAATACATTTAACTTATGTTGTGTTCTTTTGAAATGATTATGACAATGGCATTGGAGCTTGTTTTTATTCATTTAGTATGTTCACTTATATTGTTATGCAATGAGAACCGATCAGATCACACCTCGCGCTTCCGCTATGAGCGGGTGTGACATATAAACTACCTATCATACAACTAACTAAACGAAGTGACCATAAGGTATAACCTCGGAAGGTTATTCCCTATACAACTATCGTCACAAAATATGTTTGGTCGGATCCTAACGATTGACCAAACGGGTCGGGTTCGAAAGTCTAAGCGGTGGTTTAGACCGCTTGACTTACGACCCTAAACAAGCACTAGACTAAAAGTGACGAGTTAAACATGTTAAAACATGTTTAACTAAGTTAGAAAACAAGTTTGATATAAAAACAAAGTATTTTAATACCCAAAAATAGCTTCGTTGCTGTCACACCCCGAAATTATCAGAGCTGGCGTGACTGGACTGGTATCTTCATTGCACAGCGGAAGCAAATAATCTAAGTCTTTTAGAAATTGAACGCCCACTAAGTACTCGACTCTTCATGGTTATCCTATTCCAACCGTGCCATAACTTTGAAAAGCAACCTGAGAAAGAAACATGCGAAAAATCAACATAAAGTTGAGCGAGTTCATAGTTTGCTTGTAAAAGATTTGAAATAAATCTTTTTGAAATATTGTTGAGAAAACGAATTTAAAATCATTTTCTTGTCATGTTGTATGGAAACTTTGAATGAAAACATGGTATGTATCTTGTATAATTCAAGTATTACTGTATGTATCTTGTATAAATCAAGTATTCTTGTATAAATCATGTATTCTTGTATGTATCAAGTTGTTAATGGGTTGCAAAGCCATTAACATGTGACACGACATAGGAAGCAACCAAACCATAGGCATTTTTCTAGTTGGCATATTCTGAGACACAAAAGTACTGCTTGGTACTCGTTCTCACCAAGAGTGTGGCTGCCCTACACCCGTTAGATCTAACCTTTTGTTCTGCGGTCTAAGTATGTACACGATTAATGGTGCTTATGTTACCCTATTCGTGACACGATTTCTCGTATCATTCCTCAATTCTTGTATCATTTCTCAATTCTTGTATCATTTCTCAATTCTTGTATCTCTTTGTACTTGTATTTTCCCGTAGTTTAGAAAACTAGAATTCGTGTGTATGCATATTTCGAAAAATACGCTTGTTTGAAAAACCATTATAAAACATAAGCTTTTCGTAAACCATTTGTGTCAATTAAAACTTGCTTGTAAAATGGTTTAGAAATATATAATTCTTGTATGTTTTGCAAAAAGTCCATGTCTTTCCACCCCGAAAACATTTAGAAAAATGTAAAACTATAAAAAGTGGAGGTTATGAACTCACCTGAATATTCCTGTGCAAAGCTAGCTAATTACGACTTCGTGATGTCGTTTCCAAGACTTGACTCGCTAGCGTGCATTCTACAATATTCCTAACATGGAATATCTAAATAAGTTCCTAAATGAACACGGTATCTAAACTACATGTCACCGAGCTCTACCGAATCGTTGACCGAACTATTCGACGGTAAGTTATTAACTTAATGACACGGTTAAGTTATGCTTGTTAAGTTTCGTTTACTAAGTCTAGAAAGTACTTAGTTTTCGAGAAATTCGAATATATAAATATTTATAAAAATATAAATATATCAATAGGATAGTGTTTGTCGTTCCGAGAAGTCGTATGTGTATGTGACGAGTGTTTTATGAAAAGAATATATAATAAACTCGTATTATATATCGTATGCCATTTGAGGCATTTGAAATAAATATAAAAGCTTATATTTATTTTACAAAAGTATTAATCAAGTCGTTGCATAAATATATACTATATTTATTTTATAAAAGAATTCGAATTGTTTGATATTTAAAATAAATAAATCTATCTTTACATTCGTAAAGAGAAGTCGTGTTGTTTGTCGTTTGGAAATAAATATACACTATATTTATTTTTATAAAAGAGTTAGGGTTGTCTGATATTTAAAATAAATATACAAACTATATTTATTTTAATAAAAGAATCGTCGTTCCGTAAGTTGTAAAGTGTCGTTGTAAATAATTATTCATTCGTGTTTATTAAAGTTTCTCGGATACAAAAAGTTGCGTCTTTTAATAAAACACGTTAGTTTTAAAGGATTTTCTTGAAAAAAACGGGCAGAGTTTCCTATGTTTTTGGACGCCCCTGACAACACAAGTTGTCGTTATTTTATCAAAATTCAATCAATGTTCAATAATCAATGTAAATAACTTTTGTAAAAGCGACAAAATATATAAACTAAATGCTAATCCGTTCGGTTTGAGCTCGATATCGCGTATTTAACAAAACTATATAAAAACAAAAATGTTAAATGCATTGTTTGCTTTTACCAAGTCTTTGTGTCGGACACCGAACCGCTGACTGAGTTGACCGGGTCAACTGAGTTGACTCGGTTTGACCGAGTTGAACCGAGTCGAGCCGAACCGCACCAAAACTGAATCTGACCGTGTCGGACCCGACCCGAAGCCGCTGTTGACTGTGTTTGACTCCTTTGACCAGCGTTGACCAGTCAACCCGATGTGTTGACTGGGTTGACCCGAACCCGAGACAAATCTGAAAGTGTGAATCGAGGGAACCGAGTCCCGAATACAACCCGAACTCAAAATCTGACTTCGTCTTCATCGATGGTCGGACCGGAGCTTCGGCACACCCCTACCTTAAACGTCATCAAAATCGTCAACTGCCATATACACTTGTCTCTTTAATAGATAGAAAAAAATTCCAACAGAAAAGAAAGGTGTGGGAGGTGTTTACCGGAAACGGGACTTGTTGGAAAAACAAAACGTCACCGCCATTGTGAAAGATCATTGTCATCATCGACAAATCTCGTTCACCACCATCGTCTTCACTGCTGTCTTTTGTCGTGCACCACAGTCAAGCCAACCACCACAGCCGCCGCCTGTGGTGGTACTGTTGTCGTCCGCCGCCGACGCCGTCACGCCGACTCCTCCTCTCTCTACTCTCTCTCTCATCAGTTCTTCCTCTCTCTCTCTCTCTCTCTCTCTCTCTACTTCTCTGTACCGCCACCACCGCTCAAGACCCTCGCCGGACCACCGAGGTGTGGTGGCCGGCTTCAGGATCGTCGTCGGCTCCCGGTTACCGGTCATCGGTGCTGGCCCGATGTGGGTTACCGAGAACCGAAAAGGAAAGAGGGGGGGCTATTGTCGGAGATGCAGCGAGTGAAGGTGTCACCGAAGTGACTCCGGTTGTTGGATGACAGGGGAACCGAGAGATTGCAGGTGTGTAACCGGAGATCGGCCGGAGCCGGTAGTTCCGGTCGCCGGAACTGACAGAGGGGAGGAGAGTGAAGGAGGGTATGTCTGATTGTTGTTCATATGTGGGATTTCAAGTAAATGAAGGTGTTGTTTTGGTGTGGATGCTCAGGTTTCAACAAAAAGGAGAATCAACAACATATATTATGTAGTGTTTGTATGAATAATCAGTCAAGAGAAAGATCAGATTTATATGCGTGTATGTGTCTGATGTATGCATTTGAGAGAAGGATAAGATTTTTGTATATGTATAGATCGAGAGGTAGGGGGTGTTTGGCAGTGGATTTATGTGAGCATTTGGGATATGGGTCTCTTTATAGAGATATGGAGATCTAGTAGAGATCTTATATGTCTCAAATTTTGAAATTTTGAGGCAAAAATCTTTTGTAAGATTTTATAGAGATTTGATATAGATTTTGTATGGATTTTATAAGATTTGTAGAGATTTTGTAGATCTAGGAAAGATCTAATATATTATGTGCAGGTTTAGGCTCGTGGATTTTGGGCTTGGGCCTAGGGCCCACAAGCCCATCTCATGTGTAAGTGGCCTGTAATTCCTACGAGACCCGATATCGCAATCCAACTCCATAAATGTCGAAAGAATAAAATTTTTAAAATTAAGAGGCGTATAATAGTGGCGTTGTCAGTATTTTGTACGGTATCAGTTTGTTGTCGTTTGATGTTCCGCAGATTCCACGCGAATCTTCATACGCGTATTGTAAAGTCGGATAAACGTTCCTGGGCACTCCAAAGGCCTAATTTAGTTAAATTATGATGTAAACACTAGTTATTATCGCTTTAATCACCTGTTAATCACGTAATTAAGAGCCGTAAATCACCGGTTGTCACATTCTCCCCCTGTTAATAAAATTTCGTCCTCGAAATTTAGACTACGTCAACTCCTTAGAGTTACGTTATATGTAAGTAATTACGAATAATGTCAAAGGAAACGAGGCATACTGATACAGTCACTAGTGTGACCAAGTTAACAGGGGTCCAATAAAAGAGGAATTTTGACCAATGGAATTCCAAATAGACGTTTACAATATGCAAATGAATGTTAGAAACAGTAACATTCACTGGGAGAAGCTTAGAATCAACAAGCCCAAACGAAATAGTTTTGCATGAAACGTTTGATCATGATCTGCCCAAGCTGCAAGTTCTACCGATGCCACAAGGTGTCGTAGAGATAAAAAATAATTCAATAATAGTGGTGATCAAACAAGTATCACCTGTGTTTGAAGTCAAATGAAAGCGCGATAATTAATCGAAACGGATTTAATCTAAATCAATAAACAGACAATTAAATCCGTGCATGAGATTAGCGCAAGCTTCAATTTAGTGAAAATGTCACCACAAGGTGTCGACATCAACAAACGACTTAATGGAGTCGTAGACCAAACAAATCTACTACGACTCAGAACAATGAAACGCTTGTTAAAACGAATTCGAATATGATGTTTTCAATACATCATATGGTGTCTTGAATTGAATATGTGTAATGAACAAGTTCAAACAATTGAATTTGACTTCGGCGCAAGCTGACAAAAATTACATGTATTGACAAGAAAACTTTCGGCATGGTCACAACGAAGAACATGTATGTAACTTGAAAAGAAAGGGATTTCAAGAAAATGTGTTGACTTGATTACAAAGGAGCCAACAATAATGCGGGTCATTCGAATCACAAATCAATAATTAGATTTAGCGAAATAATATTTGAACTTTAATGAAATGATTTATTCGAAACGAAACCACATGCGTAACAAATGATGCATGCGTAACATATGAATTTTCAAGAAATGAAGCAATGAATATTCGCTATACTGAAAGAAATGATCGTGACACAATGACCATTAAGAGGAGTAGAGATACAAAAATCTACTCAGTATATGTGAAAGTCGAAATTTCAATAAAAGAAATTTAAGGACTTTACCTGGGGTTGCATGTGACAACCAGTTGTTAAGTGACATTACCATGGAATGTCGAACATAGCGTACTCATCATTAATAAGATAGGGGGATGCGGAGACATACGTTTGTTTCTTAGCATGACTCGTGTCGTTTGCAGGACCGCGTGCCAAACTGCCGCTTCCTCGAATGTCGTATGTGACGTACTTCAACCTCCGTTGATGTATAGCTTAAGTTTCACGTATACCTGTGCACTAGCGTTTGGTTATGCGTAGGCTGCCTGCTCGGGAAGTCAAAATGTCGTAGACAATATGGATAATGGTGTGTGCCCGAGTTAATATTCGCGGTTCCTACGTGATGACCTTTTATGAACTTCAACATGAGTTTCCGAAGGTCTTAAATGCATGTTTCCTAAACTCTCAGAGTTTTGTGTACTGTAAGCGATTGTTTTGTGTACCGTGTGTAAGACACCACAATAGCGTATGTTTGAAAACAAAATTTGTTGACTGTTTGTTTTTCGGCAATGGTTGGAGACCATATTCGAGTACTAGGCGTTCTGTATGTATTCAGGTTTTAATAATCTAAGTCCCCAGAGGAAAGGTGAGGTTAGAGCCTAGCTATTCCTATAGAAAACCTTATTCGCCGTAACCTATAGCTCTGATACCAATCTGTCACACCCCGAAATTATCAGAGCTGGCGTAACTGGACTGGTATCTTCATTGCACAGCGGAAGCAAATAATCTAAGTCTTTTAGAAATTGCACGCCCACTAAGTACTCGACTCTTCATGGTTCTCCTATTCCAACCGTGCCATAACTTTGAAAAGCAACCTGAGAAAGAAACATGCGAAAAATCAACATAAAGTTGAGCGAGTTCATAGTTTGCTTGTAAAAGATTTGAAATAAATCTTTTTGAATAACCGGTTTTTGAAATATTGTTGAGAAAACGAATTTAAAATCATTTTCTTGTCATGTTGTATAGAAACTTTGTATGAAAACATGGTGTGTATCTTGTATAATTCAAGTATTACTGTATGTATCTTGTATAAATCAAGTATTCTTGTATAAATCATGTATTCTTGTATGTATCAAGTTGTTAATGGGTTGCAAGGCCATTAACATGTGACACGACATAGGAAGCAACCAAACCATAGGCATTTTTCTAGTTGGCATATTCTGAGACACAAAAGCACTGCTTGGTACTCGTTCTAACCAAGAGTGTGGCTGCCCTACACCCGTTAGATCTAACCTTTTATTCTGCGGTCTAAGTATGTACACGATTAATGGTGCTTATGTTACCCTATTCGTGACACGATTTCTTGTAACATTCCTCAATTCTTGTATCATTTCTCAATTCTTGTATCATTTCTCAAGTCTTGTATCTCTTTGTACTTGTATTTTCCCGTAGTTTAGAAAACTAGAATTCGTGTGTATGCATATTTCGAAAAATAAACATAAGCTTTTCGTAAACCATTTGCGTCAATTAAAACTTGCTTGTAAAATGGTTTAGAAATATATAATTCTTGTATGTTTTGCAAAAAGTGCATGTCTTTCCACCCCGAAAACATTTAGAAAAATGTAAAACTGTAAAAAGTGGGGGTTATGAACTCACCTGAATATTCCTGTGCAAAGCTAGCTAATTACGACTTCTTGATGTCGTTTCCAAGACTTGACTTGCTAGCATGCATTCTGCAATATTCCTAACATGGAATATCTAAATAAGTTCCTAAATCAACACGGTATCTAAACTACGTGTCACCGAGCTCTACCGAATCGTTGACCAAACGATTCGACAATAAGTTATTAACTTAATGACACGGTTAAGTTATGCTTGTTAAGTTTCGTTTACTAAGTCTAGAAAGTACTTAGTTTTCGAGAAATTCGAATATATAAATATTTATAAAAATATAAATATATCGATAGGATAGTGTTTGTCGTTCCGAGAAGTCGTATGTGTATGTGACGAGTGTTTTATGAAAAGAATATATGATAAACTCGTATTATATATCGTATGCTGTTTGAGGCGTTTGAAATAAATATAAAAACTTATATTTATTTTACAAAAGGATTAATCAAGTCGTTGCATAAATATATACTATATTTATTTTATAAAAGAATTCGAATTGTTTGATATTTAAAATAAATCTATCTTTATTTTCGTAAAGAGAAGTCGTGTTGTTTGTCGTTTGGAAATAAATATACACTATATTTATTTTTATAAAAGAGTTAGGGTTGTCTGATATTTAAAATAAATATACAAACTATATTTATTTTAATAAAAGAATCGTCGTTCCGTAAGTTGTAAAGTGTCGTTGTAAATAATTATTCATTCGTGTTTATTAAAGTTTCTCGGATACAAAAAGTTGCGTCTTTTAATAAAACACGTTAGTTTTAAAGGATTTTCTTGAAAAAAACGGGCAGAGTTTCCTATGTTTTTGGACGCCCCTGACAACACAAGTTGTCGTTATTTTATCAAAATTCAATCAATGTTCAATAATCAATGTAAATAACTTTTGTAAAAGCGACAAAATATATAAACTAAATGCTAATCCGTTCGGTTTGAGCTCGATATCGCGTATTTAACAAAACTATATAAAAACAAAAATGTTAAATGCATTGTTTGCTTTTACCAAGTCTTTGTGTCGGACACCGAACCGCTGACTGAGTTGACCGGGTCAACTGAGTTGACTCGGTTTGACCGAGTTGAACCGAGTCGAGCCGAACCGCACCAAAACTGAATCTGACCGTGTCGGACCCGACCCGAAGCCGCTGTTG
Organism: Helianthus tuberosus; assembly: GCA_030545235.1. Classification (NCBI taxonomy): domain Eukaryota; kingdom Viridiplantae; phylum Streptophyta; class Magnoliopsida; order Asterales; family Asteraceae; genus Helianthus; species Helianthus tuberosus. The sequence goes on along the minus strand of CM060354.1, from coordinate 106,687,011 downwards.
ACTGTGTTTGACTCCTTTGACCAGCGTTGACCAGTCAACCAGATGTGTTGACTGGGTTGACCCGAACCCGAGACAAATCTGAAAGTGTGAATCGAGGGAACCGAGTCCCGAATACAACCCGAACTCAAAATCGGACTTCGTCTTCGTCGATGGTCGGACCGGAGCTTCGGCACACCCCTACCTTAAACGTCATCAAAATCGTCAACTGCCATATACACTTGTCTCTTTAAAAGATAGAAAAAAAATTCCAACAGAAAAGAAAGGTGTGGGAGGTGTTTACCGGAAACGGGACTTGTCGGAAAACCAAAACGTCACCGCCACCGTGAAAGATCATTGTCATCATCGACAAATCTCGTTCACCACCATCGTCTTCACTGCTGTCTTTTGTCGTGCACCACAGTCAAGCCAACCACCACAGCCGCCGCCTGTGGTGGTACTGTTGTCGTCCGCCGCCGACGCCGTCACGCCGACTCCTCCTCTCTCTACTCTCTCTCTCATCAGTTCTTCCTCTCTCTCTCTCTCTCTCTCTCTACTTCTCTGTACCGCCACCACCGCTCAAGACCCTCGCCGGACCACCGAGGTGTGGTGGCCGGCTTCAGGATCGTCGTCGGCTCCCGGTTACCGGTCATCGGTGCTGGCCCGATGTGGGTTACCGAGAACCGAAAAGGAAAGAGGGGGGGCTATTGTCGGAGATGCAGCGAGTGAAGGTGTCACCGAAGTGACTCCGGTTGTTGGATGACAGGGGAACCGAGAGATTGCAGGTGTGTAACCGGAGATCGGCCGGAGCCGGTAGTTCCGGTCGCCGGAACTAACACAGAGGGGAGGAGAGTGAAGGAGGGTATGTCTGATTGTTGTTCATATGTGGGATTTCAAGTAAATGAAGGTGTTGTTTTGGCAGTGGATTTATGTGAGCATTTGGGATATGGGTCTCTTTATAGAGATATGGAGATCTAGTAGGGATCTTATGACTTATATGTCTCAAATTTTGAGGCAAAAATCTTTTGTAAGATTTTATAGAGGTTTGATATAGATTTAGTATGGATTTTATAAGATTTGTAGAGATTTTGTAGATCTAGGAAAGATCTAATGTATTATGTGCAGGTTTAGGCTCGTGGATTTTGGGCTTGGGCCCAGGACCCACAAGCCCATCTCATGTGTAAGTGGCCCGTAATACCTACGAGACCTGATATCACAATCCAACTCCATAAATGTCGAAAGAATAAAATTTTTAAAATTAAGAGGCGTATAATAGTGGCGTTGTCAGTATTTTGTACGGTATCAGTTTGTTGTCGTTTGATGTTTCGCAGATTCCACGCGAATCTTCATAAGCGTGTTGTAAAGTCGGATAAACGTTCCTGGGCACTCCAAAGGCCTAATTTAGTTAAATTATGCTGTAAACACTAGTTATTATCGCTTTAATCACCTGTTAATCACGTAATTAAGAGCCGTAAATCACCGGTTGTCACAGTTGGAAAATACGCATAAACACGTATTTTGACCAAAACTATGACTCGTCACCACGCCTAATTAACGTGGTAATTAGTAGGTATAGTCACAAGGGACTATAACCATCGTGATTACGCTCTCGTTGCAAAGTTCAAACGAACTTTGTGTTGACCAAAGACTGGTCAAAGCAGAAAGTCAAACACTGTTTGACTTACATGCTTGAAATGCATAAAAAGCATGAAAGAAGCTTACAAAAGGTCCAAAGCTTGAAGATAGAACAAGAAAACTAGAAGATTGAAGCCTTCAACCAGAGGGATAGCTTCAATGATCAGAATTGAAAGGAAATGAGTAGGTTGGTTTATGAAATTGTTGGGTTTATATAGATTTTCAACAACCGTTAAGATCGTTCCTCGTAATTTGAGCTTTGATTTTGGCCATCCATGTGTTGTACATGGTTTTGAATACTCTGGGACCTCAAGTACCAGCTCTAAGTATTGCAAAACAATGGTAGAAGTCAATGGAATCAGCTACTGAATGCAAAAACAATGAATCTGCCAAGATCAGTCTCTGGCGCCCCGCGAGAGGCTTGTCGTGCCCCGCCAGAGACCAAAATCTCAGAATGTCAGAAATGGTCCCTGCAGCTCCAAACTTGATTTTTCGATGCGTTTAGCCCCCGTTAACCCATTTTTAAGGCTCAATAATGAAGTCAAAGTATAGGGGACATGAAATATGCTTGAAAATATCTCGGATGTCGGTTCGTTTGGTCGTACGGTTGCGTTGTTCAGTTAATTACGACGGAAGTCGTAACGGACGCGAAATTGATCCAAATTACGCGACGAGTGGTATTTTTTGCATTCCAATCACTAAAATAAAATATTTTAATGATTACAAAAATTTTTGGATGTCCGGATATGTTCAGAACGTAAGATATGCGCGTAAATGCAAACTTATGCACTTTTTGACGCTTTTAGTCCCAATTGATCAAATAAGCATATTTTCGCATAAGGAACCCCTCAAAGCGTATTTCAAAGCTATGTAAGGGATATTTAGGGTATGTTTAGCTTATGATCAAGTTCCGGAATGTTCGTTACAGTACAAATCAGAAGACTTTCGCAGTTTGACGCAAATAGTCCCTGTGATCGAATAAACTTGTTTTTGACACACCACAGCCTTCAAAACTTATTTCTAAGTTATATAAAAGTTATTTAAGGTATGTTAAGCCTATTTTACTGTTACGGAGTGTTTGTCGCATTAAACTAAATACGTTTACGTACCAGTTTGCATATAACTTTCTAGAAAGCGATTTAAGGCTTGAAATTAAACTTAAAATCAAAATGTGAAATTGTCAAACATAAAAAGAAAATATTGAGACCAAAAACACATTGTTTCTTTGATAAAGGATATTGTCCTACATCGTGCGGTGTTTACGGAGCACAAGTGTCACACTTCACTTTTTACTTAAAATCGATAGAATCTGAGCTCGTCCAGGCCTTCTACTCACACTCTAGTGAAGTGCCGGTCCGAGAATGGATTACTATCAAAGAGACAACCGAATCACGGGTTGAACATGAAACTTCGTCAAGAACAGTTGCTGATCGAACGGGGTGATTCTCATCCGATCGGACGACTTGGACTCGATGTGGTTTCCGTTGTTGACACGTTGTCATACCGTCTCGGTTAAACCGCAACTTTCTAACTCAACAGTTTTTGCAAGTTTTCAAAACGAACAGTTGCTCGATCGAATAGCCATCTGATCGGACGACCATCCAATCGAACGGATATTTGACCTAGTGACTTGGAATTTCAATACTTAAACAATTTGCAAAGCTTCAAGGAATATCATTTTAAACGAATAGTCATCTGACCGAACGGTCATCCGTTCGGATGACCATCCGACCGGATGACTGGACAAATAGTGATATTTCACATCTTTTAAAATGCTACAACGAAAACTTCAAAGTTCAAGCAATACACAAACACATCCTTCCAAACGAATGATCCTCCGACCGAATGGTCATCCGTCCGGACGGTCATCCGATCGGACCACCATCCGTCCCCCACATCACCCGACACTGTTTAACACGCTGTTCAATACTTACACTATCGTTCTCTGATCAGGCTAACTCTCCAGCGCTCCCTTCAATCCAAGCTTGTGTTATTATTTAACACGAACTGTGAGTATACTCGATCCCTTTTTGCTTAATGCACTTTTGGATGTTACATACATTACTTATATCAAATCACTTCGACACACAACGCAACTACTTTTATACGCTAACCGCTCTGCATGTTATACGTGTTATTCGATGAATGCTTGTATGTTATGTTTACACAGTGATTGTTGCCTGACACCTTAGCAACGATAGTACTATAGTTTGGACTCAGTACCTGTCGTGGACAGGGGTTGTTAAGGGTATTTCTTCACGTGTCACAGTGGTGATATGTGTTGCGCATTCTACAACTCGCAGTCATGTCTGTGCATATTTCATTGTCGATAACCTACTTGCTTCACACTACTACGTGTTACATGTTGGTTATGCGTAAATCGCTTTCGCTACTATCTATGCCAATAGACTTGTATGCTCACCTTTACACTATGTGTATTGACTTTTGTTTTAACGTATGTGACAGGTGTTTAGGATGCTTTTATTTGCTGGATGTCATGGAATCGAGCTAGGGGAGTCTAGAAACAAACCAAATAAATTTGAGTTGTCGGAACAATGTTATTGTCTTTGAGAACTATGTCTGTAATAACTGTTTTACTTTATAAGTTCATGGTATGTGACGTGAATTCTAAATATATGGTAATTTAATAGTTGTTATGGATTCTCCTGGACAATCTGTTTCGCTCAGTGCCTCATCCCGATGTTTCCTCCATCGGTTGGGGTGTGACAAGCCGGGTTCACTTGTTGGGGCCGTAGGCCAAGGCACGAGTTTTGGGCCGAGGACAAATGCACACTAGGTGTGCGGTCCGACTACAATGTGCGACCCGGGTGTTTTGTGGCCAAATACTTACACACACATACTACAACATTCACATAACACATATACATAAACAAACTCGTAACCATCCAATTACAATCAGACATATCAATTATTCAAATAGCGTACACATAAGTTACATCGAAGCACAAAGAAAATGCTCTTGAAATACGAGTTATCACAAGTTGGGTAGAAGCTATGCAAGAGGAGCTCCAACAGTTTAAAAGACAACAAGTTTTTCAGATAGTGACTTTGCTGGATGCAACACCATAAGGAAGTTTACATCAGGAGGGTTTCAATTTCTAGGCAATTGCTTAGTATCTTGGCAAAGAAAAAAGCAAGCAGCTATTTCCACATCCACTGCTGAAGTAGAATACATAGCTGCTGCAAGCTGTACAGCCCAACTGTTGTGGCTTCAAAACTAGTTACTGGATTTTGGTATAACTGCTCTAAAGACTCCTCCCATGTTGGACAGTCAAGTAGCTGAAAATATCATCAAAAATACAGTATCCCATTCAACCACCAAGCACATTGACATCAGACATCACTTTGTGAGGGATTGCTATGAAAAAGGTTTGATTTCTCTGCATCATGTTCCAACTAAGGATCATCTGGCAGATGTGCTAACAAAAGCAATAAACATATCTACCTTTGAAAGCTTGATCTCTAGAATTGGCATGCTTAACATGGATTAGAAGGAAAAAACTTGTTCTCCATGAATAAAAGCATTAAAATGTTTTCAGAAAATCAAAAAATCCATCCTTAAAATAGCTTAAATGAGAATTTTTAATGAATCCTTAAAAGTCTGTCCATAACCACTGATGTCTTAAACCTCTAATTGGCTAAAGATTCACCCACTACTGAAAGGTATCCTTTGTTTCCCCTTATCCACTGCTTATGGACCACTGCTGCTCAAACATCTGATGGTCTCAACCACTTATGTCTATCCACTGATAGACTAAAATCAGTCACTGTTCATTCACTGTCCCAACCACTGTTATTGCCCAACAGTGGTTTCCAAACAACTTTCATCCACTTTTCATCAGAGGTTGCCATGTGGACAGATGTTAGCCATCAGATCTTTGAAACCGATGCCACGCCAGCATTCACTTTTTCCCTTTATAAAACCTTGTTTTATCCCCAAACATAGCTTTTACTCGCTGTATCGAATTCAAAAATTCCCCAAAGCGGTTACCATCTTCTTCTTATGTTCTCCTTCAACCTTTCGCAATTTCTGACTCCGATCATGGCTCTGACAATTAAAAATCCTCATAACTACCTCCCCATTTTCGAGAAAACCGATAAAAACACCGCCTTCCATCTAATAATTAACATACTTTAATCATCCAAATACAAAGCAATTCTTACTGCAGATGCACCCATTTACCAAGATACTCTCCAAGATTTTTGGGCAAATGCCAAACTTGAAGAACAAAAGAAGGAGGTCTTTGGTATAACTTCCAAAGTCGGAGGTGAACTGGTTGCAATAACCCCAACTACCATATCAACAACATTTGGGTTAAACGACTTGGCAGGTAAGACATCTTTCCCGAAGAATGAGTATCAAACAGAGTTGATTGAGAGGGGATATGATGGACAGTTAAATAAGGCTACTATGTATAAACCAAATTTTCCACCCCCAATGAAATTTCTGTTCCATACCCTCTTAACATGTCTTTCTCAAAAAACCACTGCTTTCAATGAAATACCTTTGATAATTCAGTAATTGGGGTATGCAGTTTTAACAAAATCTGATTTTAACTGCTCCCAAGCACTGTTTTCTGACTTGGTTTCAAATGGGAAAAACATTCAAAACGGGAAAAATGTTGCTTTTCTCATGTACCCAAGACTATTAACCTACTACATGCAAAAACATGTTTCTAAACACAAGCAAAGGGGAATGAGCAACTTTTAGATGAATAGTCTAACTTCTGAAACTTTTACTCGCCTTATGGCCGAAGAGTCAAATGTCTCCAAAACACAAGCAAAGGGGAATGAGCAACTTTTAGATGAGTCCACATCTGCTCCTCAAACTTCTGTTGTTGAGCCCACTACTCCTGGTGATCACAGCACCACAACCACTGCTGTGAAACCCCCCCCCCCCAACAAAACCCAAAAAGACCAAAACAAAATCCAAAAAGCCCACCAAACCCACCAAAACGGGTCCTCTGGAAGATGTGGAAAGATCTCAACCCATAGACCTAACTCCTCATGTTTCCTCACAAACGGAACATGCTGTAAACACAGGGACACCACAATATGAAGCAATACCTTCATTTGAAAGTATGCTTAAAATCCCTTCTCCCGGGGCAATGTCTCTTTCAACACCACTCCCTTCTTCTCCTATTCCACCAACCCTTGTACCACTGTTTGAGGCAATTAACATTCAGACTCAAAGCAGTCCCTCTCACCAACACATTATTAAGAGTACAACACCAGAAATGACTGCGTATGAACCTGTTCAATCTGCTATCTTACAAATAGTTGAGGAGGTTACACCACTTGAGATTTACAAAACTCTTGATGGTAGTTCAAGTGGAGCAGCTACTACAAATGTTGAATCCACTGATTTACATTTGGACAGTAGTTTCATCTCTAAGACTCCCTTGAAGGCAACCGCTATTGTGGGTACTTCGGTAACAACTGATCTAGTGGGAAGTCCCCAGAACCAAGAAAAAGGGGCATTTACTTCTGATGATTTGGAGTCTACTCCTATCACCAAGGCAAATACAACCACATCTGGTGGGAATTCAGATGACCCTATTAAGTTAGGTAATGAATTAAGATATAGAGAATTGATGGCTAGAATGTCTTCCTTTGAAAACATTGTTGGGGAAATGAAAGACATGATGAAGCAGATATTGGAGGCTTCTAAAAGTCAGCCTAGCCATCAGCAAATCACCCAAGAGTTATGGAATTCTATGCAACCAATACTTGCAGCTCAAAGGGAATTAGCTGAACTCCAACACAACTCACACATGGAACTGATAAGAGTTATGGTGGAGGCTAGGTATAAGGATACTCAGGTAGACATCAGGGGTATCAAAGAATCCCTGGCTAAACTTACTGGCTCCACCCCTTCACCTGTTTTTGAAAAGGATGATGATGATCATGATGATGCCAAAAAGGGGGAGAAAGATTCTATGAGAAAGTTGGAGCCTGATCCTAAAGTCAAACCAAAGGGCCAACAAAAACAAAAGCCAGGGTCTGCCAAAGAAACTTCTACAAAATCTTCTGAAAAATCAGATGTTGGAAAGAAAAAGGGAATTTATGAGATCCTAAATATCCAAACTGATGAAGAGATTTTAGCAAAGAAGAAAAGGAAAGATATAGAAGAGAGCAAGGTGTCACACCCTGACTTTTGCGGAAGCGTGATTATGTGTGACTTGCTCAATATCATTGCATTCAATCATAACAACAACTATATGATAAAACTAACGATGATCATCCATTAAATAAGTTTAAAAACATAACAACATTGTCTTGACACATAGACTTCAAATTCGAATTACAAACCATACGAATTGTTTGGAGTTCCATAAGGACTCAACAAAAGACTTTAGATAAAACCAGACTTTGGATTGTAACACCCCGTGTTTCGAAAGTCAAAGTCAAAGTCAAGATTGAAGTTAAAGGAAAAAAAGATTGCTAATTGTGATCTGTCTCTCCTTGCTCAATTCCTGTTTTGACTTCTTTGACTTGTAGATAGTCTTTTTATGCTTTTATGTTAGTTGTATTATGTGGAGTATCTATTACTAATCGAGGCTTAATCGATGTTTATCGCATGGTTTATCGCTTTATCGCTTATCGCAATCGCATTCGCAACCCGAATTACGTGTTCTGGTTATTGTCCTTATGTGTGTGTGTGCCTTTTATGTGTTACTTGTGCATGTTTACTTATGTATGTTTTGTGGTAATTAATCGAAACGCAATCGCAACTCAATCGTAATCGAATCGCAAACGCTAAACGCAAGTGAATTAGGATGATTATATGTTAGATATAGTAGTTGGGATTAAAAGTAATTTGAATAGGAAACTCTATCACATCGCAACGCTCGACACGCGAATCGAAAAAGCAAAACTTGTCGCCCGAATCACTCCAATCGAGTGGCCAGCCGATCGAGCTGCCACCCGATCGGGCTGCCACCCGATCAAGGTGCCACTTGATCGAGCTGCCACCAGATCGGGTTGCCACCCGATCGACCAGCCACCTTTTCCCCTTTCCATTTATGGAAACCCTATAAATACCCCCCATATGTCAACATCACTTGATGTTGACAGCCCTCTCTCTCAGCTCGCTCCAGCCTCTATTTCTTCAGATTTCTCACGATTCTTGTAAGTTTCCAACCTAAATCTTGTACTTTCTTGATCTACACGCACTCCTACACCTTTCTATCTTTTGAATCTTAACTTTTAACCATGAAATCACTAGATTTGAGGTGTTCTAGGATGATGTCATCACGGTGTTCTTGAGAACTTCATGTTTTGGCTTCAACCCACCAAGAACAACTTAGATCTGAACGATTTCCACACAAATGAACAAAGATCTTGCATAGATCTAAACATATTTATGGTGAGAAAGGATTGAAAGATGGTTTCTAACTTTCTTTCAACTCTTTTACACTCAATGCACTCAAAACCGATAGATTCGGAGCTCGTTCTGACCTTCTACTCTTTCTTAGTGTTGTGTTGGTTCAAGATCTGGATTCTATCGACGAGATTACTAATTTCGGGTGAAACATGAAACACCGTCTCGAACAGTTAAACTGGTCAGACTAGGGTGATTCCTATCCGATCGGGTCACTAAGTCTTGATGGGGTTTCTGTTGTATAGCACGTTATCAAATCATCTCGAGAAAACTACAAACTATCAAACAACCAAATGAGGAAGACGATCAGGTCTTCTGGGACGGACTGCCATCCGATCGGATTGCCGTCCGATCGGATTGCCACCCGACCGAACTGCCACCCGATTGGCTTGCACCTTGGGTCCCACACTTAACTATTATTTAAACTTGTGAGGTTTGAACATCGAATGGATTGCCGTCCGATCGGATAGAAATGTTTTGACTTCAACACTTAAACAATTTTCAACATGTTCAATGCATACGGATTACCACCCGATCAGATTGCAATCCGATCGAGTGACCGTCCTGCGGTGAACTTGTTCTCAACCTGAGAAGCCTCGCCAATAGGATTGCCGTCCGATCGAACAGCCATTCGATCGACCGAACTGAAGGGTAAAGATACTTCTCTGTTTTCAAAATGCTATAATGAAAACTTCAAAAGACAAGCCATCATACACAAACACATCCATTCCAAACGAGGTAACAATCCAATCGAAAGGCCACCCGATCGGATGACCATCCGAATGGATTGTCACCCGATCGGATTGCCACCCAATCGGATTGCCACCCGATCGGATTACCGTCCGATCCTTGGCTCACTTCCCACTGTTTTACGCGCCGCTTATCATTTGTGCTATCGTTCTGATCAGGCTAATCTCGCTCTAAGCGCTCCCTTCAATCCATCATCGTTGTGAGTATACTCGAACCCTTTTTACTTTACGCACTTTTGGGGGTTACATACGTTACTTATTCTAAATCACATCAAACACACTACGCAATACTTTAATGCTAACCGTTACCGCATGTTATATGTGACTTAATGAATGCTTGTTTGTTATGTTTACACATGGAATGCTATCTACCTACCTTAGTAACGATAGTACTATAGTTTGGACTCAGCACCTGTTCACTCAGGGGTTGTTAAGGACAATTTGTTACATGGCTCACAGTGGTGAGTGTGTATTACGAACTGCCTTGGGCAGTCAACCCGTAGTCATTGTTATCGATAGGTTCATGTCGATAACTAACGTGCTTCATTTCACACTGTGCACGTGCTGGTTATGCGTAATCGATTTCGAACTCTATTATATCTATTAAACTTGTATGCTCACCTTTACACTATGTGTATTGACTTTTACTTTAACGTATTTGGCAGGTGCTTAAGATGTTATATTGCCTGGCTTGCTGTGAAATCGAGGCTAGGAAAGGTCTAGAAACAAATAAACGAATTGTCTGTATTTGAAATCTGAGTTGCCAGAACAGAACAATTTGGCTGGATTTTGTCTGTAATAATTGTATTACTTTTTATGTCATGGTATGGGACATGATGCCTTAAATAATTGGTAATTATAGTTGCTATGGAAACTTCTGGACAATCTGTTTCGCTCAGTGCCACGCCCCGATGTTTCCGCCATCGGTTGGGGTGTGACAGATTGGTATCAGAGCCATAACTATAAGGAATTAGGTAAGACTCGACCTAGTCCGATTCGATGTCTTAGAAACGACCTAGTCTATAGTTAGGTACCAACAGACCGACTTGTGCATACCCTGTAGGGGTTTGGTACAAGCTTACTTGCTATTTCTCGCTATTCTCGCCTACACTACACTATCACTGCACTCTAATTTTCGAAAATGAAAGAGCGATTAGGTCAAGATTAGGTGTGAAAACCGCAAACTCTCGACTAAATTGCTTGTTTGACCCGCATTTCATCTATAAACACCAGAACTTGCGTTGAATCAGGAGTGAAATCCGTACTTTAACGCAGATTTTCGTCTCTATTTTTATCAAAACAGGAACAAAGTTGTTAAGACAGGGGTGAAACCCGAACCTTGACAACTTATTCCGCCCTATTTTGGTTTTACAAAACTCTCACCAAAGTCTCGACGGACTCCAACGACTTGAAGACGCATTATAACTGGAAGGATGAGCGCCATTCGCCCAGATTTGAGGCGAGAGCACAGTCACGAAGGCTAAAGTGTGAACCAAAGTCCTTGAGAATAGTCGAACCACTTTGGATAGTCGACGCCTAATAGCCGCAGATAATCTATTTCTCGATTTTTATGTGTTTCGATTCTGAGCTCACTACTGCCGACTCTGATAATTTTCGATTTTATGTGGATTTTATGTGTTTTATGTTATTGATCTGTTTATGTGTTACGATTTTTGGTGATTTATTCGCTTTTTGCTTTTCGCTTTAATCGACACACACGACTCGCACTGCACATCTACCTCAAGACGTTAACAAATCGTTACCGCTATGGATAATCGCATGCTATGTTGCTCGCTGTGTACTCGCTAATCGCAATCGCTATTCTCGAACGCTCGCGGACTTTGAATGATAAGTTTCTGTATTCTGACTGCCTCTATGTGCCCTATGAGCCTTTTGTGTTTCTGTGCTTTACGTGCTTCTATGTTTTTGTGCTTTACGTGCTTATGTGCTTATGTGAATCTGTGATTATGTGCCTATGTAACTATGTGGTTACGTGATTATACGTATTCCTAAGCTTTTGTAGTATTAGGCGTGTGAGGTAAGATTCGATTATATTGTGATTGAGCCCTATGGCGATGTCTGTTGCAGACAATGTCGTCATCTGGACCCCGTCACCCCCGTGTTACTCGTTAAGAACAGAGAGACAAACGCCTTGCTGCTCTCATCGCTAAGCAAGTGGCGAAGGTAGTTCCTCAGATCGTGAGTGAACTATACGAGAATGTGAGCAAATCGTCTGAAGAGTCCAGGACCAAAGCTCCTAAAACAACTCCTAAAGCTGCTTTTAGCTTCAAACAGTTCAAAGCTTGCGGACCAAAAGAATTCACTGGCGAAGATGGCCCTACGACTTTATTTTAATGGTTTGATTTGATCGAGGCCACCCTGCGTCAGAGTGGATGTCCTGACAATCTCCGCACTATGAATGCTACCGGCGTCTTCCACTCTCGCGCTTTAGACTGGTGGACGGCCGAGAGGAACAAACGCAGAAATGACGCAGCTTATTGTCTGTCATGGGATGAGTTGAAGAACGTCATGCTCGAAGAGTTCTTCCCTCCCCATGAGCGCCAAAAGTTGGAGGACGAATTCTGGCACATTAAGAAGAAGGATGGTGACAACGCTGCTCTAACTGCTTGTTTCAAGCAGCTCAGTATTATTTGTCCTAATCAAGTCAAGACTGCTGATATGACGATCAAGAAGTATATCCGAGCTCTGCCGGATTATGTTGCAGATTTTGTGCATGCTTCAAAGCCAGCAACAATCGAAGAGACTTACTTGCTTGCCACTGAAATCAACGACAAGCGAGTCAAAGCTGGTTTTTGGGATAAAGCTTCGAAGAACCTGCATCAAGCTACCACCGCTGCACCAACCGCTGAAACCGCCACCGCTTCCCAGTCATCAAAGTCCTCTCGTCGCAAGAGGAAGAACAACAACAGCAACTCCAGCAACAAGAACTGTGCTGTCACTACCACTGCTGTCCCACTTCAAGCCGTACCGGCTCAGCAGCAATCTCAACACCGATCAGCTCCAGCACCAGTCACCTATGCACCGCCTTCCAAGCGTGCATACACTGGCCCCACCCTGCTTTCCCGAGATGTACTTATCATCACCCGGTGGGTATTGCTTGCCGATTCTGAGTACATTGCAACATGTACGGCCACTTCACCGCTAACTACCGTACAGGTCCTCGACAAGCACCAGCTCAAGCTACTTCTCATCAAGCTCTACTTCCCGCCCCTCAAGGCCAACAAGCGGCTTAGGCACCCGCGGCCAACGCCAGAGTCTGCTTCGCGTGTGGTGATCCCAACCATTTCGCGAACATGTGCCCGAACAGGAACAGAGCTGTCAACGCCAGAGTCTGCTGCTGCGGTCAACACCAGAGTCTACTTCGCGTGTTGCTGATTTCGGGTTAAACATGAAACACCCTCTCGAACAGTTAAACTGGTTGGACTAGGGTGATTCCTGTCCGATCGGGTCACTAAGTCTTGATGGGGTTTCTGTTGTATAGCACGTTATCAAATCGTCTTGAGAAAACTACAAACTATCAAACAACCAAGTGAGGAAGGCGATCAAGTCGTCTGGGACGGACTGCCGTCCGATCAGATTGCCACCCAACCGGACTGCCACCCGATCGGCTTGCACCTTGGGTCCCACACTTAACTATTTTTTAAACTTGTGAGGTTTGAACATCGAACGGATTGCCGTCCGATCGGATTGCCATCCGATCGGATTTCCACCCGACCATGTGATGTTTTGACTTCAACACTTAAACAATTTTCAACATGTTCAATGCATACGGATTACCACCCGATTGGATTGCAATCCGATCGAGTGACCGTCCTGCGGTGAACTTGTTCTCAACCTGAGAAGCCTCGCCAATCAGATTGCCATCCAATCGAACAGCCGTTCGATCGACCGACCTGAAGGTTAGAGATACTTCTCTGTTTTCAAAATGCTACAACGAAAACTTCAAAAGATAAGCCATCATACACAAACACATCCATTCCAAACGAGGTAACAATCCAATCGAAAGGTCACCCGATCGGATGACCATCCGAACGGATTGTCACCCGATCGACCGGCCACCCGATCGGATTGCCACCCGATCGGATTACCGTCCGATCCTTGGCTCACTTCCCACCGTTTTACGTGTCGCTTATCATTTGTGCTATCGTTCTGATCAGGCTAATCTCGCTTTAAGCGCTCCCTTCAATCCATCATCGCTGTGAGTATACTCGAACCCTTTTTGCTTTACGCACTTTTGGGTGTTACATACGTTACTTATTCTAAATCACATCAAACACACTATGCAATACTTTAATGCTAACCGTTACCGCATGTTATTCGTGACTTAATTAATGCTTGTTTGTTATGTTTACACATGGAATGCTGTCTACCTGCCTTAGCAACGATAGTACTATAGTTTGGACTCAGCACCTGTTCACTCAGGGGTTGTTAAGGACAATTTGTTACATGGCTCACAGTGGTGAGTGTGTGTTACGAACTGTCTTGGGCAGTCAACCCGCAGTCATTGGTATCGATAGGTTCATGTCGATAACTAACGTGCTTCATTTCACACTGTGTACGTGCTGGTTATGCGTAATCTATTTCGAACTCTATTATATCTATTAAACTTGTATGCTTACCTTTACACTATGTATATTGACTTTTACTTTAACGTATGTGGCAGGTACTTAAGATGTTATATTACCTGGCTTGCTGTGAAATCGAGGCTAGGAAAGGTCTAGATACAAATAAACGAATTGTCTGTAATTGAAATCTGAGTTGCCAGAACAGAACAATTTGACTGGATTTTGTCTGTAATAATTATATTACTTTTTATGTCATAGTATGGGACATGATGCCTTAAATAATTGGTAATTATAGTTGTTATGGAAACTTCTGGACAATCTGTTTCGCTCAGTGCCACGCGCAGATGTTTCCGCCATCGGTTGGGGTGTGACATGGATGATGTGTCTTGTCTAGGATAAGACGCACTAACCAAACCCTAAGACCATGGATGAAATATGTTATTCTTAACACAACTTGAAACATCCAAACGCCCGTCAGATCCACCTTTAATTCCCTGAAATACATGAAGTTTGAAAACATCAACAAAAGTTGAACGAGTTCATGTGTTTGTTTGTGTGCACGAATAAACCATTGAAATCAGTGAAAGTATGTATGTATGTTTGTAAACTCCTGGTATGAAAGCAACAAGGAAAACATATCATTAATGGTTTACAAGGCCATTAATATGTGTGACGTGATGCAGGAAGGCTCAAACCTAGCAGACTTTGCACCGGGCTTCCGGCTGTAAGACATAGTCATCCCATGGGCCAAACCTTGGTCCAACATGGGTGGGGCTCGCTACACCCAAATAGATCTATCACTCATGTCCCTCGGTCCTACAACGAGGATTAATGGTCTTAAGCGTTATACCCACCACTCACATGATCTAGCTGTACCCTTCCTTAGCTAACCATACTAAATAATAATGTTTGTAAACAGTTTGTAACATGTACTTCACCCCTGAAGTTATAAAACTGAAAACAGTTAAAAGAAAAGGGGGGACATGAACTCACAGTCTTGCATTCTTCGTAAGCACCGTAACTCAAAGCTTCTTCGGATATACACGACTACCTACAACGTACTAAGGTCCATTAGACGAGCGGGTCATGCCTTGACTTAGTATTAATTAGTGTCTTTGAGTTACGTTCCTTCGTGTCTTCAATATTATTCCAAGTTATAATTATTTGTTAAAATATTAAATATTTTAACTTAAATTATATTTACTAAATTTTGGAATAATTGTTAAAATAATATATTCTAACTTGATACTCTTCAAGTATTTGTACATGTATTTCCTTCCCAATGATGGGTGTATTTGCATTTGTATCCTTATACTTGTATATTTTTGCCATGTATTGATGTCGTATTCTGGAGTGTATTTATACGTACGAGAATACGTATTTTCTTGTAATTGTTAAGTATTCTTATACTAAATTTTGTATAAATTTTTCCGAAATAATACTACTAGTAAAAATACATTATATATATTTCCAAAATATATATTTTAAGAACATTATTTAGAAAAATTATTCATAATTTTTCCCGTGGCAAAAATATTTGTAAATTTCATACAAGTTCCAAAAATAAATATATTTCAAGTCTAACTTAGAAAATATATATGTAAATCCATTTTCTCCCAAAAATTAATATATTTCAAGTTTACTTAAGAAAATACATTTTTTTCCTACAAATAATGTATTTCATGTTTTTTTGAGAAAATATATATTTCTTCCAAAAATAATATATCTTCTAAAAATTTCAACAAGAATATATATTTTCACTTGCCAAAAATAATATATTTTCTTCTTGTCAAAAATATGATATAGTCTTGTAATAATTGTAAATTTTGTTTCCTTGGTGTCCAAAATATTATTTACCAAAAATATACTTGTGAATAAATTTTCCGGAATATTTTTGTGAGTTATATTCCTTTGTTCGGTTTCATCAATATTTTGTGTATTCTTTGTATATTCACATTTTTAGAATTTTGGTAATATTTTGGATTATAATTTTTGGTATTTTGATGAGTTATATTATTTCAAGTCCTAAAATAATATAACTAACACACATAATATACAAATAATCACACACATGATGACATCTAAATATATATTTTCCTAAATACATATTTAGTCACTTTTTTTTTTTTATAAAAACCAACCTCCAATATTTATATTTTTGTAACAAAAATTATGGCAAACTTTATGTGAAAAAAAATCCATGGTTTGAAATACACTTGTAAATATTTGTTTAGAAATATTTTTCTAAGTGTTTAATTTTTAGAAAAATTTTGCCATAGTTTCCCCTAAAAATGGAGGTTTCCATACCTTCAAGGTATATCATTTTCTTTTGTAAATCAACACAATCAATCCACAATCAACAATAAACAACCTACACTTACCAATTTTGTCAAAAACAAGCATAAACTACCACTTCATGAACTTGAAAATTTATAAAAATTTGTAGTAACTTACTAGTGTTTTTAGTAAGTCTTGTTACCCTTTAAAGTGTGGTTGGTTCTTTAAAAACTTCATTTTTAAAGAAGATAGATCTTTACAACTTATGATCACAATTTCTAAAAATGTTTCTTCATTGATTTTTCTTGTTACATAAGTGTTTCTACACTTTATTAACCACCAAAAATAAGGTTTATTTATTTAAGAACCAAGGTTAAGTAAAACTTGTATTTTTAACTTGGTTTCTTGGAAAATCACTCTTGAAATCTTAGATTTACAAGATTTACAACTTACTTTAGTCATCATTTTACAAGAACACAACATATTCTTTCAAGTTCATGTTTCTCATGAGGATGATCTATAACCCTACAACATTTTCATCCTCTCATCTTGCTAGATTATGTTTTTAATCATGATCTTGCAAGATCATATGATGATCTACATCATTTACACAAGTAAACAACAATCAACAAGTAAATCAACACATAAACAACATAGTTTCTTCATGATTTAAGCTTATGTTCAAGTTTCATTCTCTTGATTCTTAATGTTCTTCAAGTTAATCAACATGTATCATCTTTTAACCACTTGTAATAGATGTAAAATGGAAGGATTAGCATTCTTACCACTAGCTCAAGGCTAGAGATGATCAAGAGAAGAAATAGAGCAAATGAAGAAGGTCTTTCAACTTCTACAAGCTCCTAGCTCCTTTGTGCACCTTCTATCACACTTGTATATGCTTAGAATGTATGAGTCTTGATTGAAAATGGTGGGTGTGTGTGGGTTTGGTTTCGGCCGAGAACAAGGCAAGGGAGAGGAGAAGAAGTGTGTGTTTAGTGTGTGAAGAATGAAGCTTATGTTACTTATGTGCATACTTATAATCCATGTCTCATAGTTTCCTTTGTGTATTATGTCTAAAAAGTGCCAACAATATCTAGTATTTTAAACAAATAAAATCAAATGGTGGGGCCACATGTTGGGCCGTCCATAGGTGGGGGGGGGGGGTAGTAGACTAGGTTTAAACTAATAGTTAGTTACTTAGTTAGAATTCAAGTATTTGGTTAAGGATCTAGTTATTAGATATTTATATGATGTGTTATGATGTTGGGGGACCATAACTAGCTTGGTAATATTAAAACAGTGCTTCTAGTGTAAATTTGGTGTTTCGAGTAGTGTCCGGTTGTTCGGTTGGTTACCGGTTCGTTAAGGTGCTAAACTTTGCAGTTTAGTGTGCTTTATGTACCCTTTTATGACAGATTTGATTCCCGACACTTAGGAAAGCATTCAGGACCATTTAATCATATTTCTACATGATATAAGTGTGTTTAAATGCTGATTTTCTGCAGAATTCTGCAGTTTATGTGAGTTTTAGGCACTTTCCCGCACTTAAACTATCACTAGAAGGGCAGTTTTGTGATCATTACTTTCCTACACACTATACTAGTGTAATACTTGGTTTCTGGCTCATTCTGTGTCTCAACACACTGTCTGTCTATGTACTGAACTCTGTCAGCATTTTCCTGATTTGTCTGATAACTGTGCTAACTGTGTTTCGTGCATCATTTGAGTCAATAAAGTTCTCATGCAATAATGATATGACATTAAGCAATATATGATGCACATGTATGTATATGGCAATAATCAGTAAGCAGTTAATTGTAATTCAACACAGTCATTAAGCACTAATCATGGTTTAATAGTTGTACGGATACCTGGAATTTTCACAGTTATCACATTCCCCCCCTGTTAAGAAAATTTCGTCTCGAAATTTTAAGCTTTACTACTAGCAGTAGGGGAGTTGGGGAACAAATGCGGGTATTTTGCTTTCACGCGGTCTTCACGTTCCCAAGTAAACTCTGGGCCGTGACGTGCGTTCCATCGAACCTTGACGAGTTTAACACTACTCCTCCGAGTCTTGTTAACCTTCCAGTCAGTAACCTCAACGGGTTCTTCGGTAAAGTGGAGGGTGTCATCTATGTGAACTTCGTCAGCAGGGATAACCACTGTCTCTTGTGTTGGACTTTTCTTCAGATTAGATACATGGAATGTATCATGAACACCATTAAGTTTTGCCGGTAGCTCCAAGTTGTATGCTACTGTACCAACTCTTTCCAGGATTCTGAACGGTCCGATATATCGTGGGTTTAACTTTCCACGCTTCCCAAAGAGTGCCACACCTTTCCAAGGTGAAACTTTCAACAAAACCATATCACCCACTTCAAATTCCAAGGGTTTTCATCTTTGGTCCGCATAGCTCTTTTGTCGATCACGAGCCGCCTTGATGCGCTCTCGGATCTGCATGATCTTATATGTCGTTTCTTGGACCAGCTCGGGACCAACCAACTGTCTATCACCTGCATCTGCCCAGCATAATGGTGATCGACACTTGCGTCCGTAGAGGGCCTCGAACGGTGCAGCTTGAATGCTTGTATGGTAGTTGTTGTTATAGGAGAACTCAACCAAAGGTAGGTGAGTGTCCCAACTGCCACCCAAGTCTATTACGCACGCACGAAGCATATCTTCTAGTGTCTGAATCGTTCTCTCACTTTGACCGTCCGTCTGTGGATGAAAAGCTGTGCTCAGATTCAACTGTGAACCAAATGCTTCTTGAAAGGATTGCCAAATCCTTGACACAAATCTTCCGTGTCTATCAGATATAATCAAGATAGGCACTCCATGACGTGCTACTATCTCCCTTAGGTACAGCTCAGCTAGCTTACCAGTGTTATCCTTCTTTCTGATCGGCAAGAAGTGCGCAGACTTTGTCAGACGGTCCACGATTACCCAAATCGTATCATGACCTCTGGGAGTCTTGGGCAACTTCGTTATGAAATCCATTGAGATCTATTCCCATTTCCACATGGGTATCTCAGGTTGTTGCAGAAGGCCTGAAGGCTTCTGATACTCGGCCTTCACTTTGGCGCAAGTTAAACACTTCCCAACATAAGTAGCCACATCGCCTTTAAGTCTTGGCCACCAGTAATAGTCCTTTAAATCTTGGTACATCTTGTCCGATCCTGGGTGGATCGAGTACCTCGATTTATGAGCTTTATCGAAAATAACGTCTCTAAGACCACCAAAGAGAGGAACCCAAATTCGTCCCATAAAATACAAGGTTCCTTCCTCATTGGGTACCAGCTTTTTCTCCATCCCACGGAGATATTCAGCCTTTATGTTTTCCTTCTTAAGAGCTTCTCTCTGTGCAGCACGAATACGCAACGAGAGATTTGTCTGTACAATCATTTCCAAAGCCCTAACTCTTTTGGGCTTAATCCTTTCTTTCCGACTTAAGGCGTCTGCCACCACATTCGCCTTTCCTGGATGATATTTGATTTCACAATCATAATCATTTAACAGCTCTACCCAACGCCGCTGTCTCATATTGAGCTCTTTCTGATTGAATATGTGATGCAGGCTCTTGTGATCTGTAAAAATAGTACAGCGAGTACCATACAGATAATGCCGCCAAATCTTCAAAGCAAACACCACTGCGCCTAATTCCAAATCATGTGTGGTGTAATTCTTCTCATGAACCTTTAACTGGCATGAAGCATAAGCGATAACCTTCTGTCACTGCATCAGCACACAACCCAATCCCTGACGCGAGGTGTCACACCCCGACCACGTAAAAGAACAAAACGTGGCGGAATCGTCGAGGAGTGTTGTAACAGAATCATTGTTTCATAACACATGGAAAATTGAAATTTTATTTTATTGATTAAATGAGTTACAATGTCTGAACAAACAAAGAAGTATAACATAATTAACTAGTCTTGCATCTTTTATTGTCACTAAGGCCCAAGTCCGCCTAAGTGTATCTTGATCAATCCTATGCATCATCTCCTAAAACACATGTGAAAATAGGTACGTCAGCATAAAAATGCCAGCGAGTACATAGGTTTTATTGATTTAGGATTCATGACTTATAAGTTTAGAAAAAGTTGTTTAACAAAAGTCAGTCATGATCCTTGTAAAATGTTTTGTTTTATAAATCATTTGAAAAGCGATGATAGATATGTATATTTAAAAGAATAATGTAAGGTTAAATGAATAACCAAGTAAAAATGAGTTTGTATAAGATAAGTTGTTTGTAAAACAATGTCTTGTGAAAAATATGTTATTTGTATAAAATGTATAAGTCCAAACTGAATGATTTAAGTAACGCTACGACATGTAATATAATACAAGCACTTATATATAGGAAGTACCAGCGGCGTATCCACCATGCTTGTATTATACTACACACGTCTCGTTACTTAAGTCATTTAAACAAACCACCAATGTATAATGTTCATGTTTAAACCAAATGTCAAATGTTCTTGTATAAATCAATATCAAATGTTTAAAAGTCCAAAATGTAGTAATGTATGTGTAACAAATGTTATGTATGGTAAGCAAAGTGTAATTACTTTAAACCAAATGTAAAAATGTACAAAACAAAGTATTTTGAGTATATCAAAAAGTTATGTTTTGCAAAGTAAATGCATGTTATACTGATACAACATTTATGTGGTAAGTTAAACGCATACATTCAAGCCTTGAGATAGACGGATAACCCTAAGTCAAGGTTATCAAAAGATATGTTATCGGATTCAGTCATTCCTTTCACCCAAACAAACCTAGGATGTCAAGAACGAGATTTGTCAAGTCCTATGGTACCATTACTTACTACCGAGCGGCGTAGCTAATGTTAATGAATGTATATAAGTCCCGTTTGTACAAACCAAATGTTATACCAAATGTAAACATGTTATATGAAAATAATGTACTAAGTATGCTAAGTTAACATACAAAGCAGAAAAGTCATGTAAAACAATGTGCTAGCATGTTAAGTAAACATACATAGCAAAAGAAATGAATGTAAAACAATGTACTAAGTATGCACACAATGGACATACGTAGCATAAAACATAATGAAATCATGAACTAATAGTGTACTAATAAACATAGCAAGTATGTGATATGAAAACATGAAAAGCACGAAAGTAACAAGTAGGCACATGTGTTTCACCCCAAAATGTTTGAAAAACAGTAAAATAGGGGACTATGTAGTCACTTGAGGGTGCTTAGAAGTCTTGAACAACAACCAAGCAAAGCTAGAGGGATCACGGAATCAAACGACACCCTATTTAGATAACTACATAAATAACCGGACCTAAATCAGGAGATTGGATAGTATGAGGTTTCGGAAACCAAATGAGTATTGGAACTCATATGATATGGTTTAACAAAGCCCATATACTAAAATGAAACCTAACCTAAGTGCTTACGACCCATTACGACCCGTTTAGGTAGTTTATGCTACTTTAACGCGTCGTTCGCGTAAAACGCGTTCGGTCATTTTCCTAACTAGTCCTACGAAAAGTATTACATGCCCTAACATGTTTAATTATGTTTCATAATCATTTAAATGACAAAAGTTTGGGTTACATATGCTTAAATATCAATTATGCATGAAAAGGGCATTTTGGTCATTTTCCTAAGGCATATAAACTACCTATCATACAACTATTTAAACGAAGTGACCATAAGGTATAACCTCGGAAGGTTATTCCCTATACAACTATGGTCACCTAAAGTGTTTGGTCGGATCCTAAAGATCGACCAAACGGGTCGGGTTCATAAGTATAAGCGATTGTTTAGATCGCTTACCTTACGACCCTACATAAGCACTAATCTAAAAGTGACGAGCTAAACATGTTTAACAAAGTTTGAAAACAAGTTGGATATCAAAACAAACGGTTTTAATACCTAAGAGTAGTTTGGTTACAAAATACGCATAAACCCGCATTTTGACCGAAACTACGACTCGTCACTGAGCCTAGATAACGTGGTAATCAGTAGGTATAGTCACTAGGGACTATAACCATGGTGATTACGCTCACGTTATGAAGTTCAAACGAACTTCACGTTGACTATAAACTGGTCAATGCAGAAAGTCAAACGCAGTTTGACTTTAACGCTAAAACGAAGGAAAAGCACGAAAGAATACTTACAGAAGGTCCCCGCAAGATTTGATCCGATTCACTCTTAGGTAGGAAGCATATACTTCCACTTAGAGAGCATGAATCAGATCAAATTGTGGGTTTAGAATGAAAGGGGGTGGGTATTTATAGTTTTCCTAGAACCGTTAAGATCGTTTCTCGATTCCCGAGCTTCGACCATGGCCCTACATTTGCACCCACTGATTTGAGAAACCATGGGAACTCCAAAACTAGCCCACGAGATAGAAAACAAGCAAAGAAAACCATGGGAATAGGTGGAAAAGGCCAGATTTAATGTTTCTGCAATTTTGAGGTGCTGGGCACTACTTACGGACCGTAAGAAAAGGTCCATACGGACCGTAAGGGACCTGCAGACCAACAACTTTCAAAAATGACAGATTTAGCCCCTGAAGCCCCAAACTTGGTTTTCGATGCATTTTTGACACGTTTAAGCCCCGTTAACCCCATTTCAAATCTCTAAAATGAAGTTAAAGTATAGGGAACTTAAAATGTGATAAAAAATATCTCGGATGTCGGCTCGTTTGGTCGTACGGTTGCGTTGTTCGGTTAATTACGACGGAAGTCGTAACGAACGCAAAAAACGATCCAAATTAAGCGACGGATGAAATTTTATCATGCCAATCACTAAAATAAAATATTTTAAGGATTACATAAATTTTTGTATGTCCGGATGTATTCAGAACGTAAGATATGCGCGAAAATGCAAACTTATGCACTTTTTGACGCTTTTAGTCCCTGAATGAGCATAAAGTTTATTTTAGCATACCAAACCCCTCAAAGCCTATTTATAAGCTATGTAAAGGATATTTAGGGTATGTTTAACTTATGATCAAGTTCCGGAATGTCCGTTACAGTACGAATTGACATACTTTCGCAGTTTGTCGAATTTAGTCCCTGTAAGCGAATAAACTTGATTTCGGCACACCAAACCTTCCAAAACTTATTTCTAAGTTGTGTAAAGGTTATTTAAGGTATGTTATGCCTATGTCACTGTTCCGGAGTGTTTGTTGCATTAAACTGGTTATATTTACGCATTAGTGCGCGTATAACCTTCTAGAAAGCGATTTAAAGCCCGAAATCGAACAAGAGTTGATATGTGCAAATGATACACATGTTTATACAAATCCCAAGTATGAAATACAATATTTCACTGGTTTAGTATTTGTTTGATGGTTGAAGTGACACATATGTCACAGTCTCCCCTACTTCAGGAAATTTCATCCCGAAATTTATCTTAGAGGAAACTTGTGAGAGTTTGAAACACGAAATTGAAAAGATCAAACAGTACTGGTTAGAGTCCTGAACTTCTAGTAGCTTTGAATAACATCATGCTTGCAATGTGAGAGGGACACTTATATACAAGTACATAAAGTGTTATTGGTGCGTCCACCGTACCTCCATTACATTGTTCACATTTTGTTATGGTTGCCACTAGCGGTTCTTACATATAAAAAGTCTTACTGTGGTTCCTGTGCACTGAATTTCATAATTATGTACGCGTCCATAATTACGTAACTCCTTGCATAGTTCGCACAGTGCATTTTATAACGAGTAGGAGAAACCAAATGAACAAACCTGTGATGAGTGTGACTAGACCATACCGGGGTCCTTTTTGATTGAGTCAATAAATGATCTCCAGACCACCAAGGAGTCTTTTCAGCTTATATCATCACATGTCATTCTTAACCAGATTCTGAATTAATCTTTTGACTAGACCACTCAAAGGGTCTCTTTTGAATCATGGAATGGTACTATATAATCCAAGGGTCTTGACTATCACGTAGAAGCCCAATAAGGATTTAAGGTAGTACCTTTTTGAATATCCTACTACGAATCCCTCATATGAAGATATGAAAGGTTCTACGAGGATTTGGATAACGAATATCCAGAGTATACAAAAACACAAAATGCATAAAAGAAAACACAAAATGCATAAACACATAATCACATAGTTGTTTAACTTGATTTTAAATTTGTTATCATTTTGTTAATTTCGCACAAGTATTTAAAGCACACTAGGAATCCATTCCGTGGATTTCATTTGGTACTTTAAACATTATCAAGAATCTAACTATGAAGATAGAAAGATCTTAAAGAGAAAATTCGATTTCGATTGTAAGGAACTGAAATGTTCAAAATTAAGGTACACAAGGAATCCAATTAAGAACTCTGATTTGAATGATAATCATCCACAAGGGTCTAATTGTGAAGATAAAAAGATCCCATATGGATTTTAGAAGTTGAAGGTGTTTTGAAACCTTGCACTGGATGTGCTTAAGTCAAAACATGAAGTAAAAATGCTTATGAAATTGAGATGCTAGATATGCCAAGGCGACATGTGAAGCGGAATTTGAAGGTTAAGTCAATGTATGAGGAAAATATTTTGAAAACTATGCATGGGGTTCAAAAAAAAGAAAAAATGTGTTCAATGTTTTTGAAACCTTATATATAATACTTTTGAAATCATAAAGTAGGTGTATTAGGTAGGTATATTTATAAAAAATGTTTTAAAATCATGCGAGATGAATTTTGAAATTATGTATAAGGTTTTTGAAAACATGAATGATGCTTTTGAAATCATGCACTTGATATAAGTAATTATACTGTATTAATATTGTTTTCAAACTATATGAAACATTTTGAAATCATGAAGGTTGTTTTTGAAAACATAGACAATGTTTTCGAAATCATGGAGGTTGTTTTTGAAAACATAGACAATGCTTTTGAAATCATGAAGGTTGTTTTGAAAACTTATGTTATGCATGTTGAAAAAATCAGAATGTAATGGGTATGAGATTTGAAAACACCCTTAGTTATCTAACCAAGGATTCAAAGGCATAGATGTGCAAAAGCACGATCACTCATAATTTCGCTTTATTTCTTGTACTTCGTCTCCTAGAATGAAACGAGTACTTAAAATTTTCGAGGAAATCATGAGCGATCACTTGAAAGGGAGAATCACAAGAGTAGTTTGCAAAGAACATAGTTCCTTGATGTAGGTATCATAGGGAAGTGCCATACAAACATGTAACTACACTTGCACATCAGAATTGCGAACAACAATTTTTATTTATGAACAAAACAGATTGTTTCACAATACAAGTAAATAAAAGAAACAAAGGCATAAGACAGCAACATCTTTTGCTCGGCCAAATGCTCATCCAAGGGTTGGATTTGCATTGACAATCTTTGGGCATTTGTTCCTGAAATGGCTCGTCTCACTACAGTTGTAGCAAGTACCAGACGGGAAACGAGCTTGAGTAGGGTTGACTTGGAGTTAGGTAGCAGCAAGGTTTGCAACAGCTTCGTTTTGGATAGCAAAGCAGCATATGTTAATCAAATGTCCCCACCGTCCACAGTAGGTACATTTGGAGCAGGGTATGAGGTTTAAATGATGACGGTTGCATCGCTTGCACCATGGGGCAGCTCCCAAGTACGGCTTCCTAGCTGGTGGCATCGCTACCTGGCTAGGTCCCGCTTGATTAGGTGTAACTGCTGCGGGTTTCTTTGAAGCCTTACACTTCCTTGATTTTGGTGCAGGTCTGACTTCTGCTTCCTTCGGTGACTCTTGAGTGGCTCCATTTTTGAGACGAGACATGGCAATGCCTAGATCCACAGACTTCATAATTACTTCGCCTATTTGCTAGGCAAATTTGGCTGTTTGCTCGGACATTTGACCGTTGTTGAGATGAAGAGACATTCTAGAAGAAAATGAAAAACATAGGAAGCAACAAATGAAATGTTATCGGATAAATAAAACAGAAAGGCAATGCATACAAATTGCGATCATTTGTTTGTTACCTAAGGCAAACAAATGAGACGGTGACAAATCAAAGCAAGCAGGTCATAATAATGTATCACTGAAGACATGCTTGCCTATAAGTGAACACTCACCCTAAGAGTTCCCAGGTAAGAGTGACTGGTCCGATATTGCAGATTTGTACGAACACTCTAGCCTTAGACAGAAAACTCAGAGTACAGGCGTTCACCCTTCCAGTTTGCACGTGTTCACATTATAAGACCCAAACTTTGACGAGATTTGAAGACTTAGAGGGTGCAAAACCTTATAATCAATCATCCTAGAACAGATGATTACTTTTCAAAGCGGTTTTGAAATTTATGTTCTTGTTGTGGTTGTCGCCTAAGGATAGGTGACGGTATTGTTTTATGACTAAACGCAAGTAAACTCGCGTTAGGGTCCTAGGAAGGTTATAGACTAGGTCAAAGCATTACTAATAACCTAATTCCCTATAACCATGAGCTCTGATACCAACTCTTCTGTCACACCCCGACCACGTAAAACAACAAAACGTGGCGGAATCGTCGGGGAGTGTTGTAACAGAATCATTGTTTCATAACACATGGGAAATTGAAATTTTGTTTTATTGATTAAATGAGTTACAATGTCTGAACAAACAAAGAAGTATAACATAATTAACTAGTCTTGCATCTTTTATTGTCACTAAGGCCCAAGTCCGCCTAAGTGTATCTTGATCAATCCTATGCATCATCTCCTGAAACACATGTGAAAATAGGTACGTCAGCATAAAAATGCCGGCGAGTACATAGGTTTTATTGATTTAGGATTCATGACTTATAAGTTTAGAAAAAGTTGTTTAACAAAAGTCAGTCATGATCCTTGTAAAATGTTTTGTTTTATAAATCGTTTGAAAAGCGATGATAGATATGTATATTTAAAAGAATAATGTAAGGTAAAATGAATAACCAAGTAAAAATGAGTTTGTATAAGATAAGTTGTTTGTAAAACAATGTCTTGTGAAACATATGTTATTTGTATAAAATGTATAAGTCCAAACTGAATGATTTAAGTAACGCTACGACATGTAATATAATACAAGCACTTATATATAGGAAGTACCAGCGGCGTATCCACCATGCTTGTATCATACTACACATGTCTCGTTACTTAAGTCATTTAAACAAACCACCAATATATAATGTTCATGTTTAAACCAAATGTCAAATGTTCTTGTATAAACCAATGTCAAATGTTTAAAAGTCCAAAATGTAGTCATGTAGTCATGTATGTGTAACAAATGTTATGTATGGTAAGCAAAGTGTAATTACTTTAAACCAAATGTAAAAATGTACAAAACAAAGTATTTTGAGTATATCAAATAGTTATGTTTTGCAAAGTAAATGCATGTTATACTGATACAACATTTATGTGGTAAGTTAAACGTATACATTCAAGCCTTGAGACAGACGGATAACCCTAAGTCAAGGTTATCAAAAGAAATGTTATCGGATTCAGTCATTCCTTTCACCCAAACAAACCTAGGATGTCAGGAACGGGATTTGTCAAGTCCTATGGTACCATTACTTACTACCGAGCGGCGTAGCTAATGTTAATGAATGTATATAAGTCCCGTTTGTATGTAACATCTGTGCTTGTAATCATTGTGAACAGTACAATTATCAATAAAACAATGTTATTTGATCCCAATGTTTGTTTTGTTATGTTTTACATTTTTCATGTTTTGACTTTTATCCAATTTCAAACTCTATATCACTTTCTGGAGAGTTATACGCAAACTGGTGCGTAAACGTACTCAGTTTAATGCGATAAATACTTCGGAACATCATCATATACTTAACATACCTTAAATAACCTTTACATAACTTAGAAATAAGTTTTGAAGGCTTTGGTATGGCAAAAACAAGTTAATTCGCTTACAGGGACTAAACTTGACAAACAGCGAAAGTATGACGATTCGTACTGGAACAGACATTCCGGAACATGACCATAAGTTAAACAAACCTTAAATATCCTTTACATAGCTTAGAAATAGGCTTTGAGGGGTTTGGTGTGCTAAAATAAACTTTTGGATCATTCAGGGACTACAAGTGTCAAAAAGTGCACAAGTTTGCACTTTCGCGCATAACTTACGTTCTGAATACATCTGGACATCCAAAAATTTATGTAAGCATGACTATATTATGCTTTAGTGTTTGGCTTAAGAAAAATCCATTCGTCGCGTCATTTGGGTCGTTTTTCGCGCTTGTGCGCATTCCGTCGTAATTAAGCGAACATCGCGTTCGTACGACCAAACGAACCATCATCCGGCATATTTTTGAACATGTTTCATGTCCACAATGTTTAGGCATCATTTTAGGGCCTTAAAGTTGGCTTTACGGGCCTTAGAAGTGTCGGAAATGGCCTTAAACACGTGCAGGGACCAAAACTGTAATTTCTGAAACTTGTTTTCTGATCAGAAGGGCCAGGCGGCCCGCCTCAGTTTCTGTAAATCCCCACGCGGCCCGCGTCCGACTTCCTGACCAGATTAACTGCATTTAACCACAGATTGCAGCTGTTCCATTCACATCCACATGTTCTCAATTGCTTAGTCAGATGATAAGGACCATTTTTAGGCACCATAAGGTTCCGACACTTGTACGGTTGCGATTAAGGCACGATATTCGACAAATGATCTTAACGGTTCTTCAAAAACTATAAATACCCCATCACCCCCATTGCAAAATCACTAGAATTTTGATCTTAGAAACTCTAAGTTGAAACCATTGTTTCATACCTGAGATTCTTGGATCGAAATTAGCATTCGGGGACCCTTCGTAAGTATTCTTTCGTTCTTTTCTTTATTTTATTGCTTTTCGAGTCAGAAAGTCAAACTTTGTTTGACTTTCAGCGTTGACCAGCTTATGGTCAATGCGAAGTTCGTTTGAACTTCGCAACGTGAGTGTAATCACGTTGGTTATAGTCCCTTGGGACTATGCCTACTGATTACCACGTTGTCTAGGGTCGTAAGGGTAAGCGACTTGATCAGTCGCTTATGCTTTCGAACTCGACCCATTTGGTCGATCATTAGGATCCGACCAAACACATTAGGTGACCATAGTAGGTAGGGAATAACCTTCCGAGGATTATACCCTATGGTCACATCGTTTAAGTAGTTGTATGATAAGTAGTTTATATGCCTTAGGTAAATTACCAGAATACCCTTTTCATGTATAATTGGTAATTAAGCATATGAAACCTAAACCTTTGTCACATGACTGATTATGTAACATGTTTAGGCATATAACACTTGTCATGGGGCTAGTTAGGCGGTCCGAACGCGTTTTACGCGAACGACGCGTTAAAGTAGCATAAGCTACCTAAACGGGTCGTAATGGGTCGATAACACTTAGGTTAAGTTTCATTTAGTATGTAGGCTTTGTTAAACCATATCATATGAGTTCCTACACTCATTTGGTTTACAAACCCTAATGCTACCCAGTCTTCCAATTTAGGTCCGGTTTATTAACATAGTTACCTATATTAGGTGCCGTTTGATTCCGTGATCTCTATCATTGTTTGGTTATCACTCCAGGACTACTGAACAATCTCAAGTGAGTACATAGAACCCCTCTTTTACTGTTTTCCAAACTGTTTTGGGGTGAAACACATGTGCCTACTTGTTACTTTCATGCTTTACATGTTTTCACATCATATACCTGCTATGTTTGTTAGTACATTATAGTACATGATTTCATTGTGTTCATGCTAGGTGTGCCCATTGTGTGCATTACTTAGTACATCGTTTTACATGACATTTCATGCTAGGTGTGCCCATTGTGTGCATTACTTAGTACATCGTTTTACATGACATTTCATGCTAGGTGTGCCCATTGTGTGCATTACTTAGTACATTGTTTTACATGACATTTCACGCTATGTATGTTCATTTGATTACATACTTAGTGCATTGTTTTCACATGCCTACATTTTGGTATGACATTTGGTTTGTTTACATGGGACAATACATTCATTAACATTAGCTACGCTGTTCGTTAGTAGGTAGTGGTACCATAGGAATTGACAACTCCCGTTCCGGACATCCCGGTTAGGTGGGGATGAAAGGAATGACCGAATTCGATGATATAATACAGATAAACCTTTAATTTGTTTAAGGGTTTATCACCACAGTCACAAGGCTTGGATGTATGCATTATAACAATACCGCATAGATGTTTGTATCAGTATAGCATGCATTTCCACAAGACATAACATTGATTTAAACCAAGTTTTACTTCAGTATATTGTTTTGTGCATTTTACCTATGGCTTAATGGATACATATATACATATATATTCTACTTGCCATACATGACATTTTGATAAGGTTTATACAAAGACAAATTGACAAAGACATTTGACATAGACATTTTGACATAAACATTTTGACATGATTTACATTTGACACATAAACATGTTTGACATTTGTTTTACATTACATGATTTACATCTTGACATAAACACTTTGACATATTATTCAATACATTTGACAAATTGGTTTAAACATAGATATCTTACATTGTTGGTTTGGTTTGCGTAAGTGATTTAAGTAACGAGGCGTGTGTAATATGATACAAGCATGGTGGATACGCCGCAGGTACTTCCTATATATAAGTGATTGTATGGTATTACATATCGTAGCGCTATTTGAATCATTTCAATTTGGACATATAACATTTTATACAAATAACATACTTTTCACAATACATTGTTTTACAAACAACTTAATTTATACAAACTCATTTTACATGGTTATTCATTTAACCTTACATATATATATACATATCATCTGATCTTATCATTTTTCAAATGATTTACAAGACAAAGCAAATTACAAGGTTCATGACTAAACATTTCTTAAACATAAGTCATGAATCCTATTTTCACAAAACCTGTGTATCTCACAGGCATTTTTATGCTGACGTACCTATTTTCACATGTGTTTTCAAGAGCTTTTGCGTAGGATGATGATCATGACACTAGGGCGGACCTGTGCCTTAGAGACTTAAAAATGAAGATAGACTTTGTTTAATTATGTTATAAACTCTTGTTTCATGTTTAAGACAATGTAACACTCTTGTTTAATAAATAAAATGTAACTTTGTATGCCATGGTTATGAAACAATTAATTCTGTTACAACACTCCCCGACGTTTCCGCCGCGGTTGCATGTTATACGCGGTCGGGGTGTGACAGAAGAGTTGGTATCAGAGTCAATGGTTATAGGGAATTAGGTTATTAGTAATGCTTTGACCTAGACTATAACTTTTCTAGGACCCTAACACAAGTTATCTTGTGTTTAGATCTTAAAACATGCACATCACCTATCCTTAGGTGATTATCAAAACAAAAACAAAATTTTCCGAAATGATTTTTGAAAAACAATCATCTGTTTTTTTTTTTATGAATTATTACAAGGTTTTGAACCCTCTATTGTAAGGTTTTGAACCCTTCCAGTTTAACTAAAATTTTTGGCCTTGTGCCTTCAAAATTTTCAAAATCTCGTCAAGGTTTTGGGTTTTAAATAATGTGAACACGTGCAAACTGGAAGAGTGAATGCCTGTATTCTGGGTTTTCTGTCTAGGCAAGCACTTCGTATACATCTCATCAGACGCGAGACCAGTTGTGCTTACCTGGGAATTCTTGGGATGAGTGTTCACTTATAGGCGAGCATGTCTTCATAATACATTATTTTTGACCCATTTACTTTGATTAGTCACTGTGTGTCGTTTGTTTGCTTTGTGATACGGACGAATGACCACCATCTTTGCTTTGTTGATTTTGTTTCATCTCATCCTCTTCATCCAATCATCTCACTCGTTTCCTTTCATGTTTCCTCTTTTAGAATGCCTCCTCGACGCGAGAACCAGATAGCAACTGCCGAACTGGCAGAAACTATTGCGCAGCAGATGGCTGCTCAATTCCCAGTTTTCATTGCTCAAATGAATCAAGCCAACAACAACAATGTTCTATGCAAATTCAAGGATTTTAACTCGGCTAAACCACTCAAGTTTAGTGGTTCTGAAGGAGCAACTGGGCTTCTTCAGTGGTTCGAGAGCATTGAGAATACTTTCCGCCACGTGCAGTGTGCTGACAATCGCAAGGTTGAGTTTTCTTCGAGCGTGTTTCAGAAGAGGGCTCTTACATGGTGGAATGGGGTTATGAGAGACCGAGGTGCAGAAGTTGCTCTCGCACAGACATGGGCTGAACTTAGAGCCCTTATGATGAGGGAATTCTGCCCTCGCCATGAACAGCGAGCATTGGAGAAAGAGTTTGATGTATTGAAGCAAGATAGTGGTGAGCACAGGGCATATACTGACAGGTTTGAGGATGTTGGTTCGTGTGGTCGTACGATCGCGATGTTCGCTTAATTACGACGGAATGCGCATAAGCGCGAAAAACGATCCAAAATGTGCGAAGAATGGATTTTTCTCAAGCTAAACACTAAAATAAAATATTTTAGTGGTTACATAAATTTTTGGATGTCTGGATGTATTCAGAACGTAAGTTATGCGCGAAAGTGCAAACTTATGCACTTTTTTACGCTTTTAGTCCCTGAATGACCCAAAAGTTTATTTTAGCACACCGAACCCCTCAAAGCCTATTTCTAAGCTATATAAAGGATATTTAAGGTGTTTTTAACTTATGGTCATGTTCTGGAATGTTCGTTACAGTTCAAATTTGCATACTTTCGCAGTTTGTCAAGTTTAGTCCCTGTAAGCGAATTAACTTGTTTTTGCCATACCAAAGCCTTCAAAACTTATTTCTAAGTTATGTAAGGGTTATTTAAGGTATGTTAAGCATATGTTGATGTTTTGGAGTATTTGTCATATTAAACTGATTACGTTTACGCACCAGTTTGCGTATAATTCTCTAGAAAGCGATGTAGAGTTTGAAATTGAACAAAAGTCAAAACATGAAGAATGTAAAACATAACCAAACAAACATTGGGATCAAATAACATTGTTTTATTGATAATTGAACTGTTCACAATGATTACAAGCACAAATGTTACAAACATACTACTAGTTCATGTTCTTGAACATGATCTAGTAGGTCTAGATGATGATCCATCCCACTTTTAATAACAAACAACATCAAATAATCACAATCATACAAGATTCACAAGATTTACACACATATCTTTTCTTTATCCACCATTAATTACTTATGTTCAAGACTTTAATGCAAGTTCTTTAGTGTTCTTGATTTTTAACCATTAAATCACCTATTAACCACCATAAACAAGATCAAGATGATGATTAGAGACACTTACTACTAGCTTAAGGCTAGGGAAGAATCAAGATGTAAATGTGGTGGATAAAAGAAATCTAGAGCGGTTCGTGCACTTTCGAGATCACCGGGCTTGTTTGTGAAGCTCCTTGCACCTTTGAGTATGTAAGAAATGAGTGAGCAAAGGTTGGAAGTGGGTGGATGATGGTGGTAGGGTGGCGGCCGTGAGGTGGTGGTTATGGAGAGAAGATGAGTTGGTTGTTGAGTGTGGAATGAAAGAGAATGAATGTCTAGTGAACTTATTTATAATTCAACTTCACTAATGTCCATTGTGTAGAATGTTGTTTAGATATCCAACATAAGGGATTAAAATAATCAAGGGAAAATGGAAGTGGGTCACCCCCTTGGGTGACCGTTAACTAGAGGGGGGGTAAGGGTTGGGTTGTGATGATATGGTTAGTGATTTGGTTGAAATCTAAAGGTTCTAGTTAGTAGCTTAAGTGTTCTATTTAATATAAAGGGTGTTAGGGTGTTCGGGGACCCTAACTAGCTCGGATAAGTCAAAACAATGTCTTTGGCAATATTTTTATGTCCCGGGTAAAGTCCGGTTGTTCGGTTGGATATTGATCCGTTAAAGTGTTAAGTAAAGCTATAAAGTATCATTTATATTGTTTTTAGTGACACAATAAATTCCCAACACTTTGGAAAGTGTCTAATATTATTTTACCAAGTTTTTGCACTTTACTAGTTATGTTAAATGCTGAATTTTTGTATAAAGTGCAGAATTTTGTAATTAAAGTATGTTTTAGGCACTTCCGGTCACTATAACTATCACCTAGTGACACTGTTCTATGGTCCTCACCTCCCTACACTCCTTACTAGTGTAGTAATCTATTCTCGGCTCATACTGGCCTCAGAGACAATGTCTGTCTAGTGCTGGCAATGTCAGCATGTTTACTGGGTTATCCGCTCACTGTGCTAACTGTGCTTTTGTGCATCAAGTTTGTCACTATTGTTTTGTGTGTAATAAATGAAGTGACAATAATAAAGTATGATGCATGAATATGTATGTATCGGAAAACAGAAAGCAGTTTATTCATAATTTTAATCAAGCACAGTAATTAAGCACTAATTAAATATTAATTAATTGTATGGATACCTGGTTTGGTGAGGGTTGTCACATTTATAACCCAAAACCGCTAGTATTATACTTTATATAAATCTTTAGATTTATATGATACAAAATATATATACACCATTTTTGATACTATATATATATATATACACACACTCAAGGATCAAAAAGATACTTATTATACCTCCTGTAAGGTTTTTGTGTACC
Organism: Helianthus tuberosus; assembly: GCA_030545235.1. NCBI lineage: Eukaryota > Viridiplantae > Streptophyta > Magnoliopsida > Asterales > Asteraceae > Helianthus > Helianthus tuberosus. Next base: position 106,651,829 of record CM060354.1, on the reverse strand, counting down.
ACTAACTAAGTACCACTCATATGAAACCAACTTATTCTTTTTTTTTTGGAAGAATCATGTTTAGCCAAACACATATCTCACAAGAATCATGGAGTTTTATTTGGGAAAACACTACTTGGATGATTGTGACATATAACCAGCATGGGAAACTCAAAGGATAACCATGATAAACACTTACAGTAGCAAGCAAGGATATGAATGAAGGATGAGATGGCAAAGAATTCGAGTTCGCTTTCCGTGGGGGTTCAAGACTTGATTCTTGTTGATCTTGAACTAGTTTTGATCAATAAGTCAACTAGATAAGAAAGATGAAATGTGGATGATAAATAACAACGTTTTAAAGTAGACTACTTACACTGAAATTTAGCTTGGACTAGGACTACGAAAGCCATGAGAATGAGAACCAAGAAGTCGTTAGAGGTGGGGTTGATATAAACTTAACACACCTGGAAAGAAAAAAAATTCTTGGAATTCTCTTGGATGTGGTATCAATTTGGGTGTGGGTTTAGACTAGATATAGAGTCGAGAGGGATAGAGATTGAAGATTGAATAGTTTGGGTGTATCTACTAAATTATTTGAGGTTCTTAATAGTGGGAACATGCGAGGTCTTAAAGAGGTAACCAGAACCTTTGATCTCAACTATAAAAATGGGAGTTTTGGACCACAAAAAAGAAAATGAATCGGTTTGTGTATATCTTATTCTAGTGGAATGGTTTGAAATAGTAATGAAGCTGGTTCTTCATAAAATATTTAATGTCTTGTATGAAAAGTGGAGTATGGTTTATTTATTAAAATATAGACAAGCATGCAAGGTTGTGTATTCAAATGGGTTTAATAATTAAACTTTTGTGTGTTTTTCTTCTGATGTGTACGTTGATTTCCAAGGCAAGAAAGAAAGACCATGTTGTAAATTGAATAAACTATTGCTTTAGGTGTCCTTGTTGTCTTCAAGTGGATCTGAAATCCCATTAAACAATTATTTAAATCATGTATGCCACATGTGAGTTTATTGGGATGGTCATAATTCATGAGCAACACTGAAAATAAATCATAAGGATTGGCATGGGGAGTGCTCTGTACGTGGAAGGTCTAGGGGGTAGGGTGATTGTTTTGTGATGATGGCATGTTATGGAGATGTTTGTGTGTTGAGTTGGTTAAGTTTTGTTAGGTGTATAAAATACCCACTTAATTATACCCTCTAGTTTCTTTTTTTTTTTTAAATATAAATAGAATCATAATAAAAAAATATGAATGTGTTGGCTATATAGAAAACTTTTTTTTTACGTTTGTATTCGTGTCGCACTAACCGCGTATCGCCAGTAAAATTTTCAACTTACGCGTTGAAAACTTCAAATAATAACGGATATATATTTATAGTATTACACACATAATAATACTACAGAGTGTTTTCTCAAGTATTTGGACAGGTGTCACCAATGTTCATGCGTGTCAGGTTAACTCGTGTGTGACCCGGTAATTTCTAAAAATTACCAAATGTAAAATGTGTCACGAATAGACATTGCTATGCATATGACGAACCAACAAAAAAAAATAGTCCAAAATATAAGATCATGATGTGTGCAAGATTCTGGTTTGTACGGATGTTAGTCTGGATTTGTCGGTTGTCAGTATTTCGTACGGTGTCAATTCGTTACCGCTTATCGTTTCGCAGTTTTCCCGCGAACCACCATTCGCGCACTGTAAAGTCAGATAGGCGTTCCTAGGCATTCCATAAGCCTAATTAAGTTAATTAGTGCCTTAAAAACTATTTATTATTACCTAAACATTTGTTAATCACGTAATTAGAAGCCGTTAATTACTGGTTGTTAGAATAAAACAAAATGAAATCATGTACTAATAGTGTACTAATGAACATAGCAAGTATATGATATGAAAACATGAAAAGCACGAAAGTAACAAGTAGGCACATGTGTTTCACCCCAAAATGTTTGAAAAACAGTAAAAGAGGGGACTATGTACTCACTTGAGGGTGCTTAGAAGTCTTGAACAACAACCAAGCAAAGCTAGAGGGATCACGGAATCAAACGGCACCCTATATAGATAACTACATAAATAACCGGACCTAAATCGGGAGATTGGATAGTATGAGGTTTCGGAAACCAAATGAGTATTGGAACTCATATGATATGGTTTAACAAAGCCCATATACTAAAATGAAACCTAACCTAAGTGCTTACGACCCATTACGACGTTTAGGTAGCTTATGCTACTTTAACGTGTCGTTCGCGTAAAACGTGTTCGGACCGCCTAACTAGTCCTACGACAAGTATTATATGCCCTAACATGTTTAATTATGTTGCATAATCATTTAAATGACAAAAGTTTGGGTTACATATGCTTAAATATCAATTATGCATGAAAAGGGCATTTTGGTCATTTTCCTAAGGCATATAAACTACCTATCATACAACTATTTAAACGAAGTGACCATAACGTATAACCTCGGAAGGTTATTCCCTATACAACTATGGTCACCTAAAGTGTTTGGTCGGATCCTAAAGATCGACCAAACGGGTCGGGTTCGTAAGTATAAGCGATTGTTTAGATTGCTTACCTTACGACCCTACATAAGCACTAATCTAAAAGTGACGAGCTAAACATGTTTAAAACATGTTTAACAAAGTTTGAAAACAAGTTGGATATCAAAACAAACGGTTTTAATACCTAAGAGTAGTTTGGTTACAAAATACGCATAAACACGCATTTTGGCCGAAACTACGACTCGTCACTGAGCCTAAATAACGTGGTAATCAGTAGGTATAGTCACTAGGGACTATAACCATGGTGATTACGCTCATGTTATGAAGTTCAAACGAACTTCGCGTTGACCATAAACTGGTCAATGTAGAAAGTCAAACGCAGTTTGACTTTAATGCTAAAACGAAGGAAAAGCACGAAAGAATACTTACAGAAGGTCCCCTTAAGATTTAATCCGATTCACTCTCAGGTAGGAAGCATATACTTCCACTTAGAGAGCATGAATCAGATCAAATTGTGGGTTTAGAATGAAAGGGGGTGGGTATTTATAGTTTTCCTAGAACCGTTAAGATCATTTCTCGATTCCCAAGCTTCGATCATGGCCCTACATTTGCACCCACTGATTTGAGAAACCATGGGAACCCCAAAACCAACCCACATGATAGAAACAAGCAAAGAAAACCATGGGAATAGGTGGGAAAGGCCAGATTTAATGTTTCTGCAATTCTGATGTGCTGGGCACTGCTTACGGACCGTAAGAAAAGGTCCATACGGACCGTAAGGGACCTGCAGACCAGCAACTTTCAAAAATGACAGATTTAGCCCCTGAAGCCCCAAACTTGGTTTTCGATGCGTTTTTGACACGTTTAAGCCCCGTTAACCCCATTTCAAAGCTCTAAAATGAACTTAAAGTATAGGGAACTTAAAATGTGATCAAAAATATCTCGGATGTCTGCTCGTTTGGTCGTACGGTTGCGTTGTTGGGTTAATTACGGCGGAAGTCGTAACGAACGCAAAAACGATCCAAATTAAGCGCCGGATGAAATTTTATCATGCCAATCACTAAAATAAAATATTTTATTGATTACATAAATTTTTGGATGTCCAGATGTATTCAGAAGGTAAGATATGCGCGAAAATGCAAACTTATGCACTTTTTGACGCTTTTAGTCCCTGAATGAGCATAAAGTTTATTTTAGCATACCGAATCCCTCAAAGCCTATTTCCAAGATATATAAAGGATATTTAGGGTATGTTTAACTTATGATCAAGTTCCAGAATGTCCGTTACAGTACGAATTGACATACTTTCACAGTTTGTCGAATTTAGTCCCTGTAAGCGAATAAACTTGATTTCGGCACACCAAACCTTCCAAAACTTATTTCTAAGTTGTGTAAAGGTTATTTAAGGTATGTTAAGCCTATGTCACTGTTCCGTAGTATTTTTTGCATTAAACTGGTTATATTTACGCATTAGTGCGCGTATAACCTTCCAGAAAGCGATTTAAAGCCCGAAATCGAACAAGAGTTGATATGTGCAAATGATACACATGTTTATACAAATACCAAGTATGAAATACAATATTTCACTGGTTTGGTATTTGTTTGATGGTTGAAGTGACACAGATGTCACACGAGGCGTCACAGTATACCACGAAGTCGTCGGTGCCTTCGGGTAGGGATAAATTAGATGCATCGCAAAGGTTATTCTTAAGCAGCTGAAAATCTTCTTCTTGTCTATCTCCCCATTCGTACTTCTTATCCTTTTGAGTAAGGGAGGTCAGCGGTTGAGTGATTTTAGAAAAATCCTCAATGAATCGGCGATAATACCCTGCTAAACCCAGAAACTGACGGATCTCGGTTGGTGTCTTCGGAGTTTCCCAATTCTTAATCACCTCGATCTTGGTGGTAACCACATGAATTCCATTTTCATTTACCACGTGACCAAGGAACTGTACCTCACGCAACCAAAACTCACACTTCGAGAACTTAGCGTACAGTTTCTCCTTCTTGAGCAGCTCTAAGATGGCTCTAAGGTGTTGCTTGTGCTCTTACTTCGTCCGTGAATAGATCAAAATATCATCGATAAACACAATCACGAATTTATCAAGATATGGCTTGCAAACTCGGTGCATCAAATCCATGAATACTGCCGGCGCGTTTGTTAAACCAAACGGCATCACCAGAAACTCATAATGTCGATAACGAGTTCTAAAGGCAGTCTTTGGTATACTCTCTTCTTGAATCCGCAGCTGGTGATAGCCTGATCGAAGATCGATCTTGGAGTAGTAAATCGAACCTTGAAGTTGATCGAATAAATCATCAATCCTCGGCAAAGGATACCGATTCTTGATGGTTAACTTGTTCAGTTCTCGGTAGTCAATGCACATACGAAAACTACCGTCCTTCTTCTTGAGAAATAGTACCGGAGCTCCCCAAGGCGAGAAGCTTGGTCTGATAAATCCCTTGTCCAATAGCTCCTAAAGCTGCGTTGACAACTCCTGCATCTCTAAAGGCGCAAGTCGATAAGGTGCCTTGGCTACAGGCGCGGCGCCTGGAACCAAGTCAATATGGAATTCGACTTGTCGTTGCGGCGGCAATCCTGGCAAGTCTTCGGGGAAGACTTTCGGATATTCCCTTACCACAGGGAATTCTTCGAGCTTTGGCTCTTCGGCTTCCTTATCTACAATGTGAGCTAAGAAGGCAACACATCCTTTTTGCATAAACTTCCGTGCCTTCAAACAACTGATACTCCGTAGAGGCGTATCATGCTTTTCTCCGTGCACTACAATCGTCTCTTCATTCGCCATCGGGATGCGGATAATCTTCTCATGACATATGATCTCAGCTCGGTTACTCGACAACCAATCCATTCCAACTACTACGTCGAAACTTCCCAATTCGACTGGCAGAAGATCAAGCGTAAACTCACGCTCTCCAAGCTCTATCACACATCCTATAATTACTTCGCTAGCTTCTACTAACTTTCCATTAGCTAGTTCTATCGAGTACGGAATATCTAACTTACTGGCAACTAACCCAAGTATATTCTTAAACTCTAAAGATACGAAGCTATAGTCGGCACCGGTATCAAATAGCACAGATGCAAAATGTTGATTGATAGGGAACGTACCAGTGACTACGTTCGGATCCTGACGAGTTTCCCTAGCTCCAATGTTGAAAACTCTTCCTTGAGCTTGATTGTTCTTCGCGCAATCCCGCTTGAAATGCCCAACATCACCACAGCCAAAACAGCCTTGGCTGCGACCATTTCCATTCCCATTTCCGCTCTGGTTGTTGTTTGCTCCACAGTTTCCATTACCAGCTTGATTTCCAGATCCACCACGATTTCCATTTACTCCCTGATTATTGTTTCCACCTTGGTTTCTATTCCCATAACTGTTTCCACCATGGTTTCCATTGCCATTGCCATTTCCTCTCTAACCACCATTCCCACGACCAGTACCAGCCCAGCACGTTTCCTTCGAATGACCATTCTTTCCACAAGATTCACATTTCCTATACCTACACTGGCCGGCATGATGAAACTGGCATACATTACACTTGGGCAGGGTGCCCATATATCCTTTCCCCTTGTTTTCTGAACCTGCAGCACCTGTCCTGACCTCGGCTGGTGGGTTCGCATCTCTACGCCTGTTAGTACCACTGTTGTTTCCTTGGGTACCCTTTTTGAAATTCGAGAACTTCCTTTTGTTCTCGCCAGATGACTCGACATGAGTCTCCTTCTTCTTTTGCTCGGAGGTGGAAAACTTACCCAATCTAATGGCTTCTTCAATCAGTGCCACGCTCAAATCAATGGCCTCAGTGATCGTTGGAGGCTTGGAAGTAGTCACCATGCTCAGAATTTAGGGTGCCAATCCCCAAATGAAACGTTCAACTCGCTTGAACTCCGGTTCTACCATGTAGGGAACAACACGAGACAAATCGTGGAATCTCTGCACGTACTCAGCTATATTGGGACCATCCATCTTAAGATTCCAAAACTCAGTTTCCAACTTCTGAATCTCAGCCCTTGAACAGTAGTTCTTGCGCATCAGCTCTTTCATCTCATCCCAAGTCATACCATACGCTGCAGCCTCACCTAGGGTCTGAACCTGAAGGTTCCACCACGACAGAGCCCCGTCTAGAAATAGTCCAGATATGTAAGTGACTTGGTGCTTTGGCGAACACTTGCTCATTCGCAGCATAGAATCTATTTTCTCAGCCCATCTTACAAATGCTACAGCACCTCCAGTACCATCAAAGTTCAGAGGCTTGCAGTCAAGGAACTGCTTATAAGAACAACTTGTACAAGCAACATCATTCACAGAAGCATTAGCAAACGCACATGGAAATGTCTAAACGTATTGTAATGTGTCTTAAGTGACTTAAACATTACCGTGATGTGGGTTATTTCCTGAGGTACCTCCGCTGTGTTCAAAGCGTAGGGCCTCATGTTGTGCGATTGCCTGTGAAATTCGTTCCTGCAGTTCTGCCTCTGTTGTGGGCAACTGAGTGTTCCTTCGAGGAGGCATCTTCTAAAAGAAGTTTGTATAGGTCAGGTCTTATTTGTATAATAAGTAGTACGTATATGTAATAGCATTCGTTATAGCAATCACAATCATAGCACAAACATGTATAGCAACAACGTATTTAATTAGAACATGACGATTGAGCTTTCATTAATCATCGACCACAAATATTGTTACATGTTTTACAAAAGTATCATATCAAAAGGAACACAGGGTCACACTAACCTTGTCCCACAAGTCTACTAAACTACAAAAGTCATACAGTCAAAAGGTGGTCTCCAAAGGGCTTCACAAGCTCAGCTCAATAGTGGTTCTCTCATCAAAAGCAAAGCTACCTACATAAAACTAAAAACCAACTATGTTGATGGTGATGGAGGAGAATGTGGTGGAGGAACAAAAAGCAAGCTGTGCACATGCGCAAGCTCCTCCTCAAGCTGATAAACATGAAGCAACAGATAACTGATCTGCTGCTCGACGGTAAGAAATCGAGTATCAAACTCTGGAAATGGAGTAAGAGGTGCAGGAGGATGCGAAAATGGGGATGGTGATGAACGAGGGGGAACAAAAGCAGGCTGACACGGACATGGCAAATGACGCGGTGTCATCTCAAGCTCCAAAATCCTACGGCTCATGATCTCATACTGTAGCTGAACTGATAAAAGTAACTCATCCCGTGTATAACCAGTAAAGAGCGAGGGATGGTAGGGATCAGAAATCAGCATGGTGTATGGTGGGAACCATCGAAATGGCTCATCGAGTGGTGAAGAAGTAAAAGGAGCAAAAGGTACAGACTGAGGTATGTGTGGGAAAGCTGCTGAAACATGGGGGTCATGATTAGGCTGCTGGCCAGAAGTGCCCTCACCTGGATGGGGTGCGGGTATGTCCTGCAAGAAAACAATAGGTAAATCAACACGATGAACATCAGACTCCACAGGGTGAAAAGGAGCAACATCGGCGGGTGCGGGTGCAAGTGGAGGAATGAATGGCTCAATAACAGGAGGGTCAACGGGTGCAGGAACTGGGTCAGGTATAAGTGGTGCATTGTCAGGTATGCCAAAAGGAATAGGGTGGTGATCAGGTAAAGGCTCAGGATCAGCGGGTGCATCAATAGGCTGATCAACAGGGATAAAATCAGGCTCAAGTCCAGGCTCAAAGTCATGTGGAGGAGATGGTGCAGCTGTCATGGCCGTATCATCATCAGAATCAGTGGCATAACGTCGTAATCCCACTCCCTGCAAGGCGGAAGAAGTCACAGACTCAAAGGAATCTGAGACAGAGTGTAAGCTAGAGCCAGAGGAAATCTCAATAACAGGGATCCCGAGAAGAGGAATAGCAACAACGTCCTCATCCAGCTCTCCATCACCAGGGGCATCATTAGGAGGACCATCAACAAACAGATCAGAATCATCATCAAACAGATCATCAAAAGGCCAATCCTCAGGTGGGATGACCATGAGAGGAACGGGAGCGAGGATCGGTGCCACGACATGCTCACCATCGGGATGCCCGATGATAAGATGATCGTGAACTGGAATGGGAACAACAAAAGGATCCTCGTATGGAATACCATCAGCAAGAGGTAAGTCATCTCCAAAATCAGGCAACGCAAACGGCTGAAAGTCGTCGTCGCCGTCTGACATCATATCTGGGTCACTCTATGAATCTGACGTGAAGATCTCCGGCTCTGTCCCTACCTCATCGTCGGAGACTACTGCCATGGGATCATGGTCGTCGGACAATCCGCTATCGGACGACGACATAGTGTCTGTAACAGAACAATCACAACATATGCACATATATTAACCAATAACATTTAGCATGTAATCAAAGACAATGTAATAATGTAATCATGTATCCTCATCATTCCTCATGAAACCTTTCTATCCTTCCTAGTCTCCCAGACTAAACCACCTAGTCTCTCAGACTAAACCACCTAGTCTCCCATACTAAACCACAAAAGTAAACCTTGAAATCATGTTTTGTGTCTTTCTGTTTGTAAAAATGTTTGTTTCCCTGGATCTGGGCATTCTTGTGTATGCATTGAAAACATGTTGTAAAAATATTTTCGTGAGAGCCCTAAGGATTGTAGTCTAGACTCGAGAAGGAATCCTAGTTCGCTACAATCGAAGCTCTGATACCAAACTGTCACACCCTGACTTTTGCGGAAGCGTGATTATGTGTGACTTGCTTAATATCATTACATTCAATCATAACAACAACTATATGATAAAACTAACAATGATCATCCATTAAATAAGTTTAAAAACATAACAACATTGTCTTGACACATAGACTTCAAATTCGAATTACAAGCCATACGAATTGTTTAGAGTTCCATAAGGACTCAACTACTTTAGATAAAACCAGACTTTGGATGATGTGTCTTGTCCAGGATAAGACGCACTAACCAAACCCTAAGACCATGGATGACATCTTTTATTCTTAACACAACTTGAAACATCCAAACGCCCACCAGATCCACCTTTAATTCCCTGAAATACATTTAGTTTGAAAACATCAACAAAAGTTGAGCGAGTTCATGTGTTTGTTTGTGTGCACGAATAAACCTTTGAAATCAGTGAAAGTATGTATGTATGTTTGTAAACTCCTGGTATGAAAGCAACAAGGAAAACAGATCATTAATAGTTTGCAAGGCCACTAATATGTGTGACGTGATGCAGGAACGCTCAAACCTAGCAGACTTTGCACCGGGCTTCCGGCTGTAAGACATAGTCATCCCATGGACCAAACCTTGGTCCAACATGGGTGGGGCTCGCTACACCCAAATAGATCTACCACTTATGTCCCTCGGTCCTACAACGAGGATTAATGGTCTTAAGCGTTATACCCACCACTCACATGATCTAGCAGTACCCTTCCTTAGCTAACCATACCAAATAATAACGTTTGTAAACAGTTTGTAACATGTACTTCACCCCCGAAGTTATAAAACTGAAAACAGTTAAAAGAAAAGGGGGGACATGAACTCACAGTCTTGCGTTCTTCGTAAGCACCGTAACTCAAAGCTTCTTCGGATATACACGACTACCTACAACGTACTGTGGTCCATTAGACGAGCGGGTCGTGCCTTGATTTAGTATTAATTAGTGTCTTTGAGTTACGTTCCTTCGTGTCTTCAATATTATTCCAAGTTATAATTATTTGTTAAAATATTAAATATTTTAACTTAAATTATATTTACTAAATTTTGTAATAATTGTTAAAATAATATATTCTAACTTGATGTGACACTTTTGCTCCGTAAACACCGTATGATGTAGGATAATATCTTTTATCAAAGAAACAATGTGTTTTGGTCTCAAAATTTGTTTATTTGCGTTTGACAGTTTCATGTTTTGATTCTAGTTCAATTTCAAGCTATAAATCGCTTTCTAGAAAGTTATACACGAACTGATGCGTAAACGTAATCAGTTTAATGCGGAAAACACTTCGGAACAGTGACATAGGCTTAACATACCTTAAATCTACTTATCTAATAAATGGGGATTAAGGCTGATGTCATAAAACAGCCATCCCCCAATCATAGACAAATATTTTAAAAAGGGTGATGTCAATTCTTTAAAAAATGATGTCATCTTTTTTCTAAAACACATACATTACCACATACATGCACACATACATACATAAGTTAACCAATAAAAGTATTTTATATTTAAAATTAAAATTGTAATCTTTTTAATTGAACTTTTTTAAACAATAACCAAGACTAATTAATATTTCTGCAACAATATTCATTGGGCGAAATCTTTCCCCCAATCATACCTGGTTCTTTTTGCACGCTCTCTTTCCCCCAATCTACTGATAACCTAAAACTCCTCCCTCTTCCATCGCAACAATTATAGGTCAGATCGCCCTTTTTGGTTTGTTTGTTCCTATCAATAATCTGTTTGCTAGCACTTCTTATTCTCCCCTAAAACCTAAACACGTAGTTGGAAAAGATGTTTCCCTAAACCCTAATTCTTATTTAATCAGCTTCAAGCTTTCTTTATCCATCGATTTGAAGATGCTCCCTTCCTCCATCGATTTCAAAAGGTAAGATGGTTATGTTAGTTTACTGAGTTTGTGGAAAAAAAATTGTGTTTCATTATGGTTTTCAGTGATATCTGTTTGGATTCTTTTGTATTTGGAAGTTGTTTTGTTATTATTGAAACTGGTAAAAGTGAAATTGCAAACTTGTATGCTTTGATTCTATGTGGAACGATATAGGGTAGTGTAAAGAGTAAAATAGATTACATTAAAACACTTCCTATTTCTCGAAATTAGTTGTCGTTATGCAGAGTCGCTTGGATTTGCAACAGTGAAAGCTAAAGAGATATGGAAGCAGCCATTGAAAAAAGAGTGTTTAAGGTACGATTAATCTTAGATATGTATTTTTAAAGTTGTCATATGGGCCATTGAAGATCAATCTTAATATACGAGTAAGGTTTAACAAGACTTTCCACATATGAACTAATTCTATGAACTCTGCATACAGGATCAAGTTCCTTCATTTCAATTAGATTTATGCATGAAACAATCATATATATAGATGAGCAGATAAGGAAAGCAAATAGTTAAGGATCAGTTTCCTTCATTTCAACCAAACTGTTTAATCTTGATTTATTTTTCTCCTTCATTTTTCTCCTTTAACAGTTTTAATGTTAAATCCTTCTGTTAATTGTATCAGTTTGTTTCCAATTTTCAATTTGTTTGGAGTTCATGTTCTTTAAGGTTATAAGAAAGTAGAAAACAAGATTTTGTTATCAACAATATCTTTGAATGGAAAGAGCTGATCAAAATGCAGAAAGTTCAATGGTTGCATTAACCGAAGCAGCTCCTCAGGTAAAGCTTTGAATTTTCTTCATTCGATATTAAACAGTATTACAAAATTGTGATTTTGAAAAATATTAAAAATTACACATTACAATAAACACTTCCTAGGATATCTATGACTCTCGCCTTCTTCCATGCAATTTCATTTTTTGTTTTAATTTGTAGATCAGCTAGCATATCACAGGTCTTCTGATCCTGTTTTAGCAGATGTGTGATAAACTCTTCTGTTTTTTCTTTAAACTCTGATGGAGTAGAACAGACAACTTCATCAAGCAGTGCAATGCTACTCCAAGTTTGCTTATAATATTTATCACTCACCATAGCAACTTTTTTGTTGAGTTCTTCATCTTTTCTCTGTTCTTGGAGTGACTATCTTGAAAATTTCATTTTAACATCGTTAGTATCTGACCAGTGGTAGAAGGTTTTGCTTGCCATTTAGAAAGAGTGTGAGTGTTTTTGGACGGTTTGTTTTAGGATGAACGTTTTTTTTTTTAAATGAAGTGTTGATGTTTTCAAGTAAACTAATCATTATCCTTTATAGTGTTAAAAATGTTTGATATGGTAAATGAAGAGAAGTCTCCTAATTATGATAACCTTTTTTCGAAGGTTTAAATTTTGTTCTTTGGTTTTCTAGATATTTAATTTTACTTGCTTTCCCATGAAAACTCATTTTTCAAAGGTTTTGCATTAAAATGTTTGATAGGGTAAATGAAGAGACGTCTCCTATATACACGTTTTTTCCTATTAAATCATTAAATGTACATGGTTTTTAAATATAAATTTTTATTTAATGGTTGCATTTAAATCTGACCTTTGGGCTGTTACATATTCTATATAATACCATTGCCAATTCAAATGTTGTTTCATCATACCCAGATTCATTCAGTGAAATAGAAGAGCAACTGTTATTGTTTTGCCTTAGTTCTTATAAATACATTAAAATGGAGTCATATACTTCTGCACAATCTGACGATTTCAAGCAACGCTTTATTAAACAAATCAAAGAGCAAGTTTTTGCTGATAGGTCTACTCTTCAAGAGTTGAAGAGGTGTTTTAACGGACTGCAACTTGGTCTGCTGACAAGAGACCAGGTTTCAAGAGAGATGAGGGCAATGCCGACTACTTCCGTTCGTGACCTGTGTGTTGCGAGTAATATAGAGTGTGGAGATAGAGACCTGGAGTTCATGAGAAAGGTCAATGACATACATCGAAAGGTTCAGTGCTCTATGGAGTTGAAGTTAAAGTTTCTTGATTCTTGCTATTAGAGTTTAAGTGTCTTATTAGTTTTCTTTTTTATATGTAATTGTTACTTTTTTTAATACTTTATATTTTAATCGTATTAATTTTTCTTATCACAGTTTATTTTTACTTCTTTTTATGAGTTTGAAGATAAAGAGACAGTGTTCCATTGTCGATAAATTAGAAAATATTTCATCTGAATTTTTTTTAAGGTTGTTGTTTGGTACCATTTTCTCTATAGATATTACTTTTTCATGCCTAATTATCCAAATCCATTAACATTTTCCTGTGTTTCATCCAAATCTTTGCTGGCTTCACTGCTCTAATGTTTTATTAGCATTTTAATGATTCTTTGTTAGTTATAGTTGATGGTTCATAGTATCTTACACATGGTTTTTATGAGTCATCCACATATATATTCTGATTATATTTCTTAAATTCTTGCTTGTATGTATCTTGATTTGCTTCAGTCGTTGAGTTTGTCTACGACCCTCCTGCGTCTGTTTCATTATGATTTTAGGTATGGTTTTCGTCTTTTCATTTTTTTTGGTTTTGTTTTCAATGCTGAATTTTTGTTTTGTTATAGGTTCTTCAAACACATACCGACTTGCTCTCAGCTAACCAACTTTCTAAGGAAATGGAAAGACTGAATTTGAAGTTTACAAACAACAGTTCAAGGATGAGGAACAACGGTGCTCTTGGTTCATCAACACCTAAAGTATATACAAATGATATAGAGACAGAGGCCAACTCTTATTTCCATCAAATGTTCACTGCTCAGTTGACGGTTGATGCAATGATTCAAATGCTATCCCGATTCAAGGAATTTAGTCCAACAAGTTTCACATGGTCAGACATATTCTTATGATTGGGATTTTTCATCAGATGAAGAAAATCCTACCGTTTTGGACTGTATGGTGTTTCAATTTGCGTTTTGGACTGTATGGTTTTTCATTAGATGAAGAAAACCCTACCGTTTTGTATTTGTATTGATTAATGAATTATCGTTAAAGCATTATGTACTTCTCAAGTTTTGTTGGTTTATTATAGTGTTTTTTTCCATTCATTGTCTTTTCAAGTTTTTAGGCATATAATTAATAGTGTTTGTTGGTTTAATAGTAAATTTATATGTTTTATTCATATTTTTGGGCATATAATAATTGAATCGCAATCGCAATTGCAATCAATTAATGAATAAAACGTAAAGCACTATGGACCTATGATTGTTTTGATGTTGAAAGATTCATATCATGGTCTAAAACAAACCCGTGTAATACACGGGGCATAAGCTAGTAACTTTTATATAACTTAGATATAAGTTTTGAAGGCTTTGGTGTGTCAAAAACAAGTTTATTCACTCTCAGGGACTATTTGCGTCAAACTGCGAAAGTCTGCCGATTCGTATAGTAACGAACATTCCGTAACATGATCATAAGCTAAACGTACCCTAAATATCCTTTACATATCTTAGAAATAGGCTTTGAGGGGATGTGAAAATATGCTTATTTGATCAATAGGGACTAAAAGCGTCAAAACTGCATAAGTTTACATTTACCCGCATATCTTACGTTCTGAACATATCCGGACATCCAAAAAATTTTGTAATCATTAAAATATTTTATTTTAGTGATTGGAATGCAAAAATACCACTCGTCGCGTAATTTGGATCGATTTCGCGTTCGTTACGACTCCCGTCGTAATTAACCGAATAACGTAATCGTAAGACCAAACGAACCGACATCCGAGATGCTTTTGAGCATATTTCATGTTCCCTATACTTTAACTTCATTTTAGAGCCTTGAAATGGGGTTAACGCCTTAAACGTGTCAAAAATGCATCAAAAACCAAGTTTTGGGCTTGCAGGGACTAAAACTGACAATCTTCCAAAGTATGCTAGGAGGGGCGCGTAAGACCATGCCTGTGTCTATGCGGCCCGTGACAGACTGTCAGACAAAAACATTGAATTTGGACATTTGAGCTGAATTTGATGGTTTTGATCCCTGATTTCCAATACCATTTGATTGTTTTGAAGTCCCATTGTATTGTAAACCACGGGCAACACATGTAAGGCTAGGATTAAAGCACGAATTACGAGAAACAATCCTAACGGTTCTTCAAAATCTATAAATACCCACCATTTCATTTCATTCTAACTCACACTTGATCTCATTTTCTGCTCCAAGTTGAAGCCTTAGCTTCACACCTGAGTAATTTGAGATCAAATTTTCATTTCTTTTTTTTTTTTTTTTTGGGTAAAGGGTTACCCGGTGAATTTTATATATCAACCAACCAATACAAAACAGGGTGCATCAAGACATCGATACACACTACTAGACTTGGCATACCAAGACTAGGAAACAAACAAACAAGACTCGACAAAAACCACAGCCAACAAACAAACAACTAGAGAAAAAAAAAACACAGCCCAGAACACAAAACGAAAAGCTAGAAGACTACAACCACGCTAGCCAGGATCGATATCCATATTCTTCTTCGAGATCAGCCATCTCTCCAATAATTTCTTTTGCTTCGGATCACTACCGATTCTGAATCCCATAATCCGAAGCCGGACTGTATCTAAAATAATCTTCGAGAGCACACTAGCATTCCTCCATACTTGAGAAAATAAACGGTTGTTCCTTTCTTGCCATATAAAGTACGTGGAAGCTGCCACCAGAATATTGCAAACTATATGATCAAGAGTTCTAGAATTAGCATTGAGCTCCATCCACTGCATAATCGAGGACCATGTATCATTAACACTCCCCATATCAACCATACTCCTAACCAAGCCCCAAACCTCTGAAGAATAGGAACACTGGAAAAAAAAGATGATCCCTAGAATCACGATTATAGTTGCATAAGGGACAACACATGAGCCGAAGATTAGTAGCACTACCCGCTTCCCAAACAGCCATCCTGTCTTGCGTCTTTAGCTTATTCTTTATAACCAACCACAAATGAAAGGAATGTCTAGGGATGCATTGACTGTACCAAACCGAATTGACCCAAACTACCTTTTCCTGTCGATACCGTAAATTATTCCAAACCTCCCAGGATTTAAAGAACTGTAAATTGCCTTCCAGATCTTTCCAACGAAACCGATCTTCCTTATCAGGCATAAGTTGAAGGGTATGAATATCTATAAGAACCGGGTAGATATCATACCATGCCTGAGGCCATTTCCACTGCCCGTTTTCAGCAACAAGGTCCGCCACCGTTGTGTTTAGAGAAAACCCAGCTCTAGCAATATTCCGCGGAGTAATAAACGAGCGAAGAGGGCTACAAGTACACCAATTGTCACTCCACGCATTAGTTTGACGACCACTATGAATAGTCTTCCAACAGAATGGACGAACTTTAGATCGGATGGACAGGAGCTTCCGCCAACCCCAACTAACGTTACCCCGGCACTGAACCTCCCAAAAATTAATACCTTTTAACTTGTAGGAATGAATCCACTGAACCCAAAGAGACGGCCGATTAGTAATTATGCTCCAGATATGTGATGTCAAAAAAGCTTTATTAGCATCCATAATACTATGAATACCCAAACCACCCTCATCTTTCGGAGTACACACCTCCTTCCAGGAGACTTTAGCACGAACCGGCCCCTGATTACCACCATTCCATAAAAATCTTCGTAACCTTTTCTCCAAGTCTTTTATAACACTCAAAGGAAGCATAAAGACCGACGCCCAATAAGAATACATGGCTGCAAGAACCGAGTTGATTAACTGGAGTCTCCCTGCAAACGACAGTGATTTAGTCTTCTAGTTATCTATTCGTCTTTCCATACGTTCAAGAAGAATTTTACAGTCTCTAGCAGCTAGTCTCGTTGAAATCAACGGGACTCCCAGGTACCGCACAGGAAACGAACCTCTTGAAAAGGCAATATATTCAAAATCTGATCTTTCAAAGAGCGCGTCACGTTGCTGAAGAAAACAGTACTCTTTGGCAAACTGGGAACCAGGCCCGAAATCTGAGTAAACTTATCCAAAGCCTCTTTTAAGTGCTTCACCGAGACACAATCACCGTGAGAAAATAAGAACAAGCCATCTGCAAACGAAATATTTATAATCTTCTGCTTAGAGCAATGAGCATGAAATTTAAAAGAAGAGCTCGAAGCAGCTTGCTAAAGAATAAGGGACAAAACCTCCATGACTAGTGTAAACAAATAAGGGGACATCGGATCCCCTTGTCTAAGCCCACGCTTCCCTGCAAAATAACCATGCAACTCACCATTGATGCTTAACGAATAGGACACCGTAGTTACATATGTCATAATCCAATTAACCATTCTGTGGTGAAATCCGAACTGGTGTAAAATAGACTCAAGAAACGACCAGCTAACCGTATCATACGCTTTCTGAATGTCAATCTTAAAAGCACATCTCGGTTGGCCTTTGTTAAGATGATAATTGTGCATCAATTCCTGCATAAGAAGGATATTATCTGATATTTTCCTGCCCAGAAAAAATGCCGACTGATTTATACTGACTAGTTTATCCAAGCTCCCCTTAATTCTGTCCGTGATTATCTTGCTAATGCACTTATAAAGAACATTACAGCAAGAGATAGGACGGTAATCAAGAACCAAATTAGGAGTCTCCATCTTAGGAACCAGAGCAAGAATAGTGTGATTAACTTGCTTTAAAAGTTTACCGTTCTCAAAGAAATCAAGCACTGCATTCGTTACCTCATCTCCTACTATATCCCAAGCATGTTTAAAGAATGCCGACGTGTATCCATCAGGACCAGGGGCCTTATTTTCTCCTATGCTAAACATTGCCTGTTTAACCTCCTCACGAGTCACTTGTCTAATCATATGGTCAGCCGTTTGTTGACTAAGCGTATTAAGAAACAAGTCCCCATCATCAAATCTGGAAACCAAATGATCCGTGCCTAAGAAAATCGAATAATGATCAACAAGAGCCCCTGGAATATTCTCACCTTCATACCGATTTCCATGCACATCATTAATACAGCTAATTTTGTTTCTAGCATTCCTACTTTTCACACATTTGTGAAAATAGGAAGTATTAGAGTCACCAGCACATAGCCACTCAACCTTGGACTTTTGCTTTAAGAAACACTCTTCATCATAAGCTGCCCCCTGGTAATCACTAAGACATTTTGCAGCCGTGTCACGGATGTCCACATCTAACGGATTAGCATCAAGAAGTTGCTGGATATCATCAAGCTCCTTACGCAGCCGACAAACCTTATCATGAAGGTTACCTTGCTGATGGAGGAGTTTACGAAGACATGGTTTCAAGTTTCTCATCTTCTTAACCACAGAAAACATGGCATAACCCTGAATATCTTTAGCCCATTCAGTAGTAACATACTGTCTAAATTCCTCCTTTGTGGTCAGAAAATTTGGAAACTTAAAAGGCTTCACTTTAGTGCGAGTAATAAACGGTAACTTCAGAACACAAGGAGTGTGATCAGAAACACGAGCTGGCTTAAACAACGCATAAGCATCCGGAAACATATCCATAAACTTCACATTACTCATAATGCGATCAATCTTTTTAAGAACTCCAATACCCTCTTTAGGTTTCTGGTTCCAGGTATAATGTAAACCATGACTTTGAATATCCATAATCTCCACATCTTGAATACAATCAAAAAAATCTCTCATACCTATGGTGTGTTTTGAAGGGCCATATAAAGAATCTTCCATATTGAGAGCAGTGTTAAAATCCCCCAAGACCACCCACGGCTTATCACAAGCAAAGCCATTATGTTTGCATAAATCCTCCCAAAGAACTCTACGGTCTTGATATTTATTCTCCGCATAGACAAAGGAACAAAGAAAAGTTTTGGAATCAGCTTTTAACCGAACCTGTGTGTGAATAACCTGATCTAACTGTGACAGCACCATGAGATCAACATCATCCGTATTCCACCACAAGATAATTCTGGTACCTCGCTGACATACACCCCCATTCGACGTCCAATTCCAAGTACGAAAGACACCCTTGCACACTTTCACTAAATTATTCACATTCACATGAGTTTCCAAAATAGCACAAATAGATAACTGATTTTCAGCAATAAGAAGACGGGCCTCGTTTTGTTTCAGGGGACGATTCAAACCCCTTATGTTCCATGACGCCACACTACCCATGTAAACCCATTGATCCGGGAGTGCTTGCCCCCTCAGAATGACTATTATTTGAATTGCCAGCCATAAACTTTGACATTACCGTAGGGATAGTCTCTAGAACCTCATCACTCGGCCATGTGATCTTCTCAATAACTCTATCCATTCGAACAGGATCACTAGCATCCCTCGGTCCCTCTCCATCCCCATCCGTAGCTAAAGCCTGAAACGAGTTAGCCATTTTCACCGTTGGCAGCCCACTACTAGTCTGATCATCCTTTTTTGTTCCAGAAGTACTCGCTCCAGATTTGTTCACTTTTGGTTTACAGACAAACCTAGTCTTTTGTTTCTTTTGAGGAAAAGATTGTTTTGCCACTCGCCTCTTATCCGTAACAAAACCTTCGTCATCAACAGTCACATGTTTAGCTTTACCCTTGTCAACTTTGCTACACGTAGCCTCATCATGACCGAATAGACAGCATGTTGCACACCTTAACGGTTTCCATTCATATTCCACTTTCACTCGTTCCATAATATATCCCTCTTCATCCATTTTAGGAATAGCAAGAGTAATATGTTCTTTTAGATCAGTCTCTGCATTTATCTCAATCATAGCACGAGCATAACTACTCCTACCCCAATTCTCAGCACACATATCTGCCGTATAAGAGTCCAATCTTTTCGGAACCCCCAACTTAGAAGCCAACAAACTTAAACCATCATCCGTGTATACCGAAATCGGCACATTATGCAATTTTACCCAAACTGGAACAGATTTGATACCATCTTTTTTCAGGCTAACCTTAGGTGACCATATGTTTAGAAATAATGGAACTTTTCTTATCAACCATGGCCCCCCTTCCAGAACTTTCATCAGACCCTCCTTAGAATCAAACTTAAAAAGAAGAAGCCATTGGAATTCATCATGAGCTTTGAAAAACCAAACTTTGCCCAGACATTCTTTGCATAGTATTCTACTACGGGGAACGGTAATCTGTTCCCTAGAAAATAACAATAAAGAACATTATCAAACTTATCTTGAACCTTCTTAACTACCTCTTTAGGAATGACCACATCCGTATCCTCTCGGGTCTCCAACGGCTCCATCAGACGAAAATTAATTTCCTTTCTGTTCCTCACACTCACTTGAAGCTTTTCAGCATAGGAGAATGGCATTGATCTTTCCTGATTCTTGCCAGTTTCCTCCTTAAATTTTCGATCGGCCAAAACACTTGGTTCTTGAACTGGAACAGTCACCTTTTCCAATTCGTCAATGATATTAATCATTCTCGGATCGTTTTGGACAACTCCTCGTCTCGGCAGCATCGGATTACCATCAATTTTCAAAGACTTAGCGTCAAGACTATTAACAAACGAATGAAGATTGGGACGCCCCTCCTGAGGATTCGACGGCATAGCATTGGTCTTAGAGATAAAAATATCTCCATGCAGCTTTTCAGTGAACGACTGAAACCCTAAATCCTCCAACCTTGTATCCTTATTTCTCTCCATGCACGACAAATACGAAGATCTCAATCAAACGAAAAATCTTGCGGCCACCAAGAAACCCTAATCCGATAAACCCTAGCGTTAATCTTCAACCCTTAACCGATTAATCCAATGTTTTCGATCTAGTTAAATTAATCTCAGTTAACCGCAATAAAAAACAATCAGATTAATAAATCAGAATATCAAATTAAACACTAAGGAGGCGATTGAAAAGAAAAAAAAACAAGAAAACCCTAAATTCGAAATTGGTCACAATTGCTAACTTGTTCGTTATAGAGTTTTGAAAGAATCAAATCTCCAATCACAGACTGTTATACAATAGATCACAAAGAAGAATCAAGGATTTCGTGAGGAAGCAAGATCGCCTAGGGTTAGAGAGAAAACGGCCAACACGTATTGTAACTTCAAATCTTCATTTCTTGGACCTTTTGTAAGTTTCTTTCATTCTTTTATTGCTTTTCAAGAGTGAAAGTCAAACAGTGTTTGACTTTCTGCTTTGACCACGATTTGGTCAACACAAAGTTCATTTGAACTTTGCAACGTGAGCGTAATCACGATGGTCATAGTCCCTTGTGACTATACCTACTGATTACCACGTTAATTAGGTGTAGTGACGAGTCATAGTTTCGGTCAAAATACGTGTTTATGCGTATTTTGCATCGAAGCTATTTTCGGGTACCAAAACACTTTGTTTTGATATCAAAACACTTAGTTAAACATGTTTTAACATGTTTAGCTCGTCACCTTTAGTCTAGTGCTTATATAGGGTCGTAAGATAAGCGGTATAAACAACCGCTTAGATTTTCGAACCCGACCCGTTTGTGTGACACTTGTGCCTCCACGGCCATCAAACAGATACCAAATCAATGAAATATTGTATTTCATACTTGGGATTTGAATAAATATGTGTATCATTTGCACGTATCAATTCTTGTTCGATTTCGAGCTCTAAATCGCTTTCTGGGAAGTTATACGCGAACTGATGCGTAAACGTAATCAGTTTAACGCGAAAAACACTCCGGAACAGTGACATGGGCTTAACATACCTTAAATAACCTTTACATAACTTAGAAATAAGTTTTAGAAGGTTTGGTGTGGCAAAATCAAGTTTATTCGCTTACAGGGACTAAATTCGACAAACTACGAAAGTATGCCAATTCGTACTGTAACGGACATTCCGGAACTTGATCATAAGTTAAACATACCCTAAATATCCTTTACAAATCTTAGAAATAGGCTTTGAAGGGTTCAGTATGCTAAAAATAAACTTTGTTGATCAATAGAGACTAAAAGCGTCAAAAAGTGCATAAGTTTGCATTTGCGTGCATATCTTACGTTCTGAATATATCCAGACATCCAAAAATTTATGTAATCATTAAAATATTTTATTTTAGTGATTGGCATGATGAAATTCCATACGTCGCGTAATTTGGTGTGACAACTGGCACCAATTCGGTAATTTCCGTACACTTTAAATACTATTTAATGACCGTAATTATGTGCTTTAATGTCAACATTATCTGCTAGCATACTTACAAGTGAATTCATGCACGTTTTATACTACAAAACACTGCTTTATACATTAACGAGAGCGTTGCGTCAGAAATACTAGTAAACTCACCGGTAAGACACAGTGTGTCAACAGAACTGCAGAAAGCAGTCAGACATTAGAATTAGGGCCTAGGTGTAGGTCCAACGACAAGAATACATTAAAACCCAAGAGTCCATACAAGGGTTAACATATAAACATTCCAGAAGCTAGGATAAGCACTAAAAAGCACCCGAAACGCACTTTAAGTGCAAAATTTTATATAATTCAGCAATAAATCAGCTTTTAACAACATAAACATTATGCAGAATTCATGTTTTAACATCCATAATATTTCCCTAAGTGTCGGGAATCGAAAGTATTACAAAAGGGTACTTAAAAGACACTAAAAGGTGCAATTTAGCACTTTAACGAACCGGTATATAACCGAACAACCAGACATTACCCGGAACACCAAAATATTATTAGAGGCATTGTTTAAACATTACCAAGCTAGTTATGGTCCCTAAACATCATAACACCCAATATAATCATCTAATAACCAAACCTCTAACTAGAAACTTGCATATCAACTATGAACTAACTTAATAGTTAAAACCTAGCCTAAGAACCCCCCCCCCCCCACCTAGTGGGCGGCGCAACATGACCCCACCATTGGATTTTCCTTGTTTAAAATAATAGATCATGTCTCCTTGTCTTGAACATATTACACAATGGAAAAAGTGAGTTAGTGTGTTATAAGAAGAACCATGAGGATCATACCCCTTCATTCACCAACATTTCACCAACACCACTTCTTCTCCTCTCCCTCTTCTAGTCTCGGCCGTAAACAACCCCCCACACACCACTTTCATTCATTCAACTTTCATACATTCCAAGCATACACAATGATGTTAGAAGGTGCATAAGGAAACTAGGAGCTTTCAGAAGTTGAAGAACCTCAACCGTTTGCTATTAACCACTCAATCTGCACCTTGTTTCTTCCCTAGCTTCAAGCTAGTAGTAAGCATCATGAACACTCTTATTTACTTCCATTTTTAGTGGTTAATAGATGATTGAATGGTGAAATATTTAGAAACACTAATGAACATAATCTAAGTCTTGAACATAAAGGGTAAAGGGTGGATAAAGAGAATATACATGGGTAAATCATGTTGATCTTGTGTAGTTATGATTATTTGATGATGTTTGTTAGTAGAAATAGGATGGATCATCATCTAGACATGCTAGATCATGTTTAAGAACATGAACTAGTAAGATGTAAATGTTAGAGTCTTGAAGGATGATGAAACCATCCACCCATGAACTTGAAACTTGAATAAAAATAATTTTTCTTGAAAAATAAAGATGTAAACTTGTAGATCTGAAGATCTACAAGTGGGTTTTCGAAAGAACCAAGTTAAAAACACAAGTTGTACTAAATATTGGTTCTTAAACAAATAGACCTTATTTTTGGCGGCTAATAAAGCAAAGATACACATGTGTAACAAGAAAAATACAAGAAGTAATATTTTTAGAAAATATTGTCACAAGTTGTAAAGAACTAAATTCTTTAAAAATGAAACTTTTAAAGAAACAAACACACTTTAAAGAGTAACAAGACTTACTAAATAACCTAGTAAGTTGTCACACCCCGTAATATCAGAGCATTGGCGTGACTGGACTGGTATCTTCATTGCACGGCGGAAGCAAATAATCTAAGTCTTTTAGAATGCGAACGCCTGCTAAGTACTCGACTTCATATGGTTCTCCTATTCCAACCGCGCCATAACTTCTGAAAATTAACCTGAGAAAGAAACATGCGAAAAATCAACATAAAGTTGAGCGAGTTCATAGTTTGTTTGTAAAAGATTTGAAATAAATCTTTTTGAATAACCGGTTTTTGTTGTATTGTTGAGAAAACGAATTTAAAAGTCATTTTCTTGTCAAGTTATATGGAAACTTGGTATGAAAACATGGTATGTACCTTGTATAAATCATGTATTCTTGTATAAATCATATATTCTTGTATAAATCATGTATTTCTGTATGTATCTTGTTGTTAATGGGTTGCAAGGCCATTAACATGTGACACGACATAGGGAGCCACCAAACCTTAGGCATTTTCTAGTTGGCATATTCTATTCTGAGACACAAAAGCACTGCTTGGTACTCGTTCTCACCAAGAGTGAGGCTGCCCGACACCCGTTAGATCTAACCCTTTGTTCTACGGTCTAAGTATGTACACGATTAATGGTGCTTATGTTACCCTATTCGTGACATGATTTCTCATATCATTCCTCAATTCTGGTATCATTTCTCAATTCTTGTATCTCTTTGTACTTGTATTTTCCCGTAGTTTAGAAAACTAGAATTCGCATGTATGCATATTTCGAAAAATACGCTTGTTTGAAAAACCGGTATAAAACATAAACTTTTCGTAAACCATTTGTGTCAGTTAAAATTTGCTTGTAAAATGGTTTAGAAATATGTAATTCTTGTATGCTTTGCAAAAAGTGCATGTCTTTCCACCCCGAAAACATTTAGAAAAATGTAAAATCGTAAAAAAAGGTGGGGTTATGAACTCACCTGAATATTCATGTGCAAAGCTAGCTAAATTCGGCTTCGTGATGTCGTTTCCAAGACGAGACTCGCTAGCGTGCATTCTACAATATTCCTAACACGGAATATCTAATAAGTTTTTAAAAGCGGTAACTAAAACTACGTGTCACAGAGCTCTACCGAATCATTGACCGAACGATTCAACGGTAAGTTGTGAACTTAATAAAATGATTAAGTTATACTTGTTAGCTTTTGTCTATTGTCGGTGATAACTAATAAGTCTTGAGAAGACTTAATTCTCGAGAGATTCAAAATAATATAAATATTTATGTAAAAATACATATTGATAAGATCGCTTTGTCGTCCCGAGAAGTCGTAGGTGTACGTAAAGAATATTATATAACAACTCGTATTATATATCGCGCCTTTTATCAAAATATGTGTACGTGCCGTTTAGGCATTCGAAATAAATATAAAAGTTATATTTATAGAAATTTCATCGAGTCGTTGCATGTTTAAAATTAGGGCTGGCAATAGGTAACCTGTAGGTAACCTGTTAAGACACGATAACAGAAAAGTACGCCATGTGATTTTTTACGTTTTTTAAAATAATCAAAATTTGAAAGTTCGGATGCATTATTTCTCCTTCTAGGTGCATAAATTATATATCTGTCTTATAGACATTGGATATAAAGTAGTCAAACGAGTCGTATTCATGTTTAAAATTTTTGTTGTTCGCGTTATCAGATACCTGTTAAACCTGCTAAGACACGATTTGCCAGCCCTATTTAAAATAAATATATACTATATTTATTTTTATAAAAGCGAATCCGTGTTCGATATCCGAAATAAACATATAACACTATATTTATTTTTATAAAACAAGTTCGTGTTATGCGATGTTTGAAATAAATATAATAATAATTATATTTATTTTGTATAAAATGACTCGAGTTTAACGTTAGAAATATAAATATAATAAATTATATTTATTTCGTAAAAATAGTTTGGGTCATCGTCGTCTTTTGTAAGTTATAAAGTGTCGGAGGAAATAATATACATTTGTGTTTGCTTCTATAATAGTCGTTAGTTTTCGTTTTTAAATAAAAACACATTAGTTTTATGGATTTTCTCGAAAAACGGGCAGAGCTTCCTCTGTTTTTGGACGGCCCCGACAACTAAAGTGTCGTTATTCTTCAAAATTCAACACAATTTAATCACCATATGTCAAATTATGTCAATTGTACCAACAAAAGAAATAAATAGTCGCTAAATAATTCGGTTCGAGCTCGAGTTCATGTATGTAACGAAAACTAAATAAAATAACGTTATTAGCGTGTGCCGCTAAAAAAAATCTTTACCAATCCTTGCGTCGAGAAGCTGAGCAGACCGAGTCAACTCGCTGAGTTGACTGAGTCAACTGAGTTGACCGGCTGACCTTGACCGAGTTGACTCGGTTCGACCGAATCACTGAAACGAACCGTCTGGTCCCGTTGACTGCCTTGCTCGAACCCGTTGACCGAACCGAAACCACACCTGGTCTGACCCGCTGACCTGAACACTGAGTTGACTCGGTTTGACCGAGTCAACCGAATCGAGCCGTCTGACCGTGAACCGAAGCCGAACAGAAAACCCTAACCGAACCGGCACCATCCTCACGCCGTTCCTGCTACCACCACCGCCGGCAGCCTTCAACCATCACCATTACAACAGAAATTTATCATCATCATTCAACAGATCTTCGGAAACAGTAACAAAATGAAAGAAAATGGATAGGGGTGTACCGGTTAAGCTTGCCAAAAGAAACCAAAACCAAAGAAAACACCACCGCTGTTCTTGCCGTCGCCGGCGTCCGCTGCCGACGGGGAAACGTCGCCGGAAAACGGCGGTCTTCGCCGTTCCTCTTTCTCTCTCTCCGAAGCCTCTCTCTCCTCCCGAGTCTCTCTCTCTCCTCGTTTCTCTCTCTTCTAGGCTTGAACGACCACCGGATAAATGGGCCGACCGGCGGTCCGAGCCTTTGACCGCCGGTTCTCCCTCTCTCTCTCTGGTTATCGCTGTCGCACCACCACCGGATTGTGGTGGTGGTGCTTGTTTTCTGGATCGACAAAAAAAGGGGGGGGGGGGGTATGTGATGGGTGTGGTAGTCATCGGAGAGACAACCGGCAGCCGACGGCTCCACTGGTTACCGGCGCCGATCTGTCTTCGAGAGGATCAAGAGGGTGAAAGTTTGGGTGGGGTGTCATTGATTTGTAAATTTGGGATTCCTGCTATCTTATTTGAATTAGAGAGAGAGAGGAGGCTTTTATTCTTTGTGTGTTATTTAATTTATGTTTGTGTGTGGATATTAATATGCAGACAAAGAAAAAGGAGGAGTGAGTGTTATGAATTTTGTGGAGAAGGGTGGGGTGTTTTATAGGGATTTTTGAGATTTGAGAGATCTTGTGTGTTTTCAAATTTAGGGACAAAATCTCTTAAATAGATTTTGCTAGGATTTTACAAGATCTTGAAGTGATTTTGGACAGATTTACAAGAAAAATCTTGTAGAAAAGATCTAGTATATATGTGCTGGTTTAGGCTTGTGGGTTTTGGACTTGGGCCCAGGGCCCACAAGCCCATCTCATGTGTAAGTGGCCCGCTCTTTCCTATGACACCCGTTATTATAACCTGATTATCCTAAAAATATCGTGAATCATAATTCTTTGTTTAAAATAGATAAAATAGTATATGTATTCGATGTTGGACGTCGTCGTTAGTCGATTGCGTAAAAATCGTGAAAAATTATATCGTTGCCGTCTTTGGTCCCCTTTTCAATCCGGTTTCGACCTTAATTGCTAAAATTTAATTACGAAGCTAGAATATATCGTAAAAATTTAATATTTGTCGGCGTTGTCAATATCTTGCACGACATCAGTTCGTTGTTGCGTAATATTCAGCAGGTTTCTCTGTAAACCACCGTTCGCGCACTGTATAGTGGAATGAATGTTCCTGGGCACTCCAAGGGCCTAAGTAATTTAATTTGCGCTGTAACCACTATTTATTATTGCGTCAATCACCTGTTAATCACGTAATTAAGAGCCGTAAATTACTAGTTGTCACATAAGTTACTACACATTTTTATAAATTTTCAAGTTCATGAGATAGAAAAATTAGTGTGTATTGTTGATGATTGTTGTTGATGTTGTTGATGATCTAAAAGAAAATAAACACATGTTTTGAAAACATGGGAAACCTCCATTTTTAGGGGAAACTCTGTCAAAATTTTTATAAATTTTGACACTTGGAAAAATATATAAGTTTTGCGAAACTTATTCCCTAAAAATGTACACCAAAGTATTTATCAATGTTTCCCTAATTTTTGAGTTAAGAAACGATGATTTCTTCGAGGTTAAAAATTGACGTTAAGTGTGTATATTTTTGAGAAAAATATATATATTATTTTATCACCAAATTTTGTGCTAAGTGTATGTAGTATGTATTAAACGTGCTAGTGTATTAGGAATTGAAAATACACTAAATACTCTTGAGGAGTAAAATCACAAAAATACACATACAACGTACTTAGACAAAAAAATATATTTTGTGAAAATATATTAGTTGATAGAATAAATAACTTGGACAAGTCATGAACATAAAATAAAGTTTTGAACAAAGATACATAATTCGGGTGCAAAGTGCAAAATACAAGATACTTATATTAATTTTTGAGAAAATACTATAAGTAAGATACATAGTTAAAGATATAAAATATTTTTAACACAACAATACATATACAAAAGATAGTGACTTGTGCTTGTACGATACATGTCTAGTGACTAACGATAATAAAACACGTTTAGGTCACGACGCACTATAAGCAAATCCGGTGAAGTTTACGACGCAAGGAACGCAAAGTTGTGAGTTCATGCTCCCCCTTTTCTTTCAACTATTTTTAGTTTTATAACTTCGGGGGTGAAATACATGTTACAAATGTTACACTATTTACAAATGGTATGTTGGATACAAGAACTGGGAAATGATACGAGAAATCGTGTCACGAATAGGGTACCATAAGCACCATTAATCGTGTACATACTAAGACCGCAGAACAAAAGGTTAGATCTAATGGGTTCCAGGGCAGCCCCACTCTTGGTGACAACTAGAACCAAGTAGTGTTTTTGTGTCTCAGTCGTGAATCGACTACAGAAAAATGCCTATGGTTTGGTGACTTCCTATGTCGTGTCACATGTTAATGGCTTTGCAACCCATTAACACTTGATACATATAGAAATACTTGACTTATATGTCACACCCCGACCACGTGGAACATACAAAACGTGGCGGAAACATCGGGGCGTGTTGCAACAGAATTAATGTTTCACAACCATGGAAATTAAAGTTTCGTTTTATTGATTAAAAGTGTTACAATGTCTATAATTAACTAGTCTTGCATCTTTTATTGTCACTAAAGCCCAAGTCTGCCTATGTGTATCTTGATCAACTTATGCAACAGCTCCTGAAAAACACATGTGAAAATATGGTACGTCAGCATAAAAATGCCGGTGAGATACATAAGTTTTGTGAAAATAGGTGTCATGACTTATGTTTGAGAAAATGTTTAGTCATGAACCTTGTTATTTGCTTTGTTTTGTAAATCATTTGAAAAACAATGAGTTCAGATGATAGGTATAAATAAGTGAATAATGTATAGTTAAATGAATAACCAAGTTAAATGAGTTTGTAAAAGATAAGTTGTTTTGTAAAACAATGTCTTGTGATAAGTATGTTATTTGTATAAAATGTTATATGTATCAAACTGAAATGATTCAAATAACGCTACAATATGTAATACCATACAAACACTTATATATAGGAAGTACCAGCGGCGTATCCACCATGCTTGTATCATATTACACACGCATCGTTACTTAATCACATAATCAAACCAAACCATCAAGATGTAAAATGTTCATGTCTAATGTAAATCATGTAATGTAAAACCAATGTCAAATGTTGATAGTCCAAAAGTAGTCAAGTAATGTATAACCAAAATGATATGTATGGTAAGTAAAATTAAGACTACTTAAACCATAAGTAAAATGTACAAAACAAAGTATTGAAGTAAAACTTGGTTTAAATCAAAGTTATGTTTTGTAAGATATATGCATGCTATACTGAATATGAACATTTATGCGGTATTGTGAAAATTCATACATCCAAGCCTTGAGACAGACGGATAACTATGTAAAAGTGAGTTATCAAGAGAATATGTATTCGGATTCGGTCATTCCTTACGTCCAAACAAACCCGAGATTTCAGGAATGGGATTTGTCAAGTCCTATGGTACCACTACCTACTACCGAGCGGCGTGATCGGTGTTAATGAATGTACATTGTCTCATTTAAACAAACCAAATGTCATACCAAAATGTAAGCATGTGATGAAGATAATGTACCTAGTATGCTAGAGTAAACATACAAGGTAGAGCTGTAAAACAATGTGTCCATATGTTACTGGAACATATGCAACAGAGATGCAATGTAAAATGATGTACTAAGTATGCTAAGTTAACATACAAAGTAGAAAAGTCATGTAAATCAATGCGCTAGCATGCTATCAGTCAACATACCTAGCAGAAATGTAATGTAAATCATGTACTAATAGTGTACTAATGAACATAACAAGTATATGATGTGAAAACAGGAAAGCACGAAAGTAACAAGTAGGCACATGTGTTTCACCCCAAAACAGTTTGGAAAACAGTAAAAGAGGGGTCTATGTACTCACTTGAGATTGCTTAGTAGTCCTTGAGTAACAACCAAACAAAGCTAGAGATCACGGAAATCAAACGGCACCTAATATAGGTAACTATGTTAATTAACCGGACCTAAATCGGAAGATTGGGTAGCATTAGGGTTTGTAAACCAAATGAGTGTAGGAACTCATATGATATGGTTTAACAAAGCCTACATACTAAATGAAACTTAACCTAAGTGTCTACGACCCATTACGACCCGTTTAGGAAGCTTATGCTACTTTAACGCGTCGTTCGCGTGTAACGCGTTCGGACCGCCTAACTAGTCCTATGACAAGTGTTATATGCCTAAACATGTTACATAATCAGTTATGTGGCAAAAGTTTAGGTTACATATGCTTAATTACCAATTATACATGAAAAGGGTATTCTGGTAATTTACCTAAGGCATATAAACTACCTATCATACAACTACTTAAACGATGTGACCATAGGGTATAACCTCGGAAGGTTATTCCCTACCTACTATGGTCACCTAATGTATTTGGTCGGATCCTAATGATCGACCAAATGGGTCGAGTTCGAAGGTATAGGCGATTTATCAGATCGCCTACCCTACGACTCTAGATAACGTGGTAATCAGTGGGCATAGTCCCAAAGGACTATGACCAACGTGATTACACTCACGTTGCGAAGTTCAAACGAACTTCGCATTGACCATTACTGGTAAACGCTGAAAGTCAAACAAAGTTTGACTTTCTGACTCGAAAAGCAGTAAAAATAAGGAAAAGAACGAAAGAATACTAACCCAGGGTCCCCGAATGCTAATCCCGACTCAAGAACTCAGGTATGAAACAATGGTTTCAACTTAGAGCTCTCAAAATCAGAATTCTAGTGAGAAATGCAATGGGGGTGGATGGGTATATATAGTTTTCGGGTAACCGTTAGGATCGTTTCTTGGAAAAGGGGAAACGATCAAGGCCGTACACTTGTCCAAATGTTATGGTGGCTAAATCTTGATCTTATCTTGCTGATTAGGCAAGTTTAAAACATGTGGATGGGGTTTAATCAGCTGCAAGTTGCAAAAACAAACATTGAATCTGGTCTGAAGGTGCCATGCGGCCCGCTTTAGATTCATGCAAACACAATGCGGGCCGCTTGGGCCCTCTGATCTGCACATATGTTTCAAAAATGACAGTTTAGGTCCCTGCACGTGTTTAAGGCCATTTCCGACACTTCTAAGGCCCGTAAAGCCAACTTTAAGGCCCTAAAATGATGCCTAAACATTGTGGACTTGAAACATGTTCAAAAATATGTCGGATGATGGTTCGTTTGGTCGTACGAACGCGATGTTCGCTTAATTACGACGGAATGCGCATAAGCGCGAAAAACGATCCAAATGACGTGACGAATGGATTTTTCTTATGGCGAACACAAAAATATAATGTAGTCATGCTTACATAAATTTTTGGGTGTCCGGATGTATTCAGAACGTAAGTTATGCGCGAAAATGCAAACTTGTGCACTTTTTGACACTTTTAGTCCCTGAATGACCCAAAAGTTTATTTTAGCACACCGAACCCCTCAAAGCCTATTTCTAAGCTATATAAAGGATATTTAAGGTGTGTTTAACTTATGGTCATGTTCCGGAATGTCTGTTACAGTTCAAATTGGCATACTTTCGCAGTTTGTCAACTTTAGTCCCTGTAAGCGATTTAACATGATTTTGCCATACCAAAGCCTTCAAAACTTATTTCTAAGTTATGTAAAGGTTATTTAAGGTATGTTAAGCCAATGTCACTATTCCGGAGTGTTTGTTGCATTAAACTGGTTATATTTACGCATCGGTGCGCGTATAACCTTCCAGAAAGTGATTTAGAGTTTGAAATTGAAATTGAACAAGAATTGATATGTGCAAATGATACACATATTTTTACAAATACCAAGTATGAAATACAATATTTCATTGCTTTGGTATTTGTTTGATGGCCGTGAAGGCACAGGTGTTACAGTCTCCCCTACTTTAGGAAATTTCGTCCCGAAATTTATTTAGAGGAAACTTGTGAGAGCTTGAAAGCATGAAGTTGAAAAGATCGAACAACATTGGTTAGGGTTCTGAACTTCTAGTAACTTTAATAACCTTATGCTTGAAATGTAAGAGGGATACTTATATACAAGTATACGAAGCGTCATTGGTGCGTCCACCGTACCTCCATTACATCGTTCTCATTTTGTTATTGTTGTCACTATCGGTTCTTACACATAATAAACCTTACTGGGTTTCTATGCACTAAATTTCATAATTATGTAGGCCTCCATAATTAGACAATTCCTTGCACAGTTCACACAGTCTATTTTATAATGCGTAGGGTAAAACCAAATGAACAATCCTGTGATGAGTGTGACTAGACCGCCATAGAGTCCCGTAGACTAGATCAATAAATGATCTAAATAGACTATCAAGGAGTCTGTCCAGCTACATCACTAGATGTCATTCTTTAACCAAATTGTGAATCAATCCTTTAGACTAGACCACTAAAAAGGGTCTGGAGTGGTACTATATAAATCCAAGGGTCTTAACTATTACATAGAAGCCCATTAAGGATTTAAGGTAGTACCTTTGAATATCCTGCTACGAATCTCTCATATGAAGATATGAAAGATCCTGCGAGGATTTGGATAACGAATATCCAGAGTATTAAAAACACAAAAATGCATGAAAGAAAACATAAGATGAATAAACACATAGTCACATAACCACAAAATTGCTAACTAGAAGTTTGTTCTGCTAACAGAGTACATGTATTTAAAGCACACTAGGAATCCATCTTGTGGATTTCATTTGGTACTTTAAACATTTTCGAGAATCCAACTATAAAGATAGAAAGATTCAAAAAGAAAATTCGATTTCGATTACTAGAACTCGAAATGTTCGAATTAAGGTACATAAAGAATCCAATTAAGGACTCTGATTTGAATCATGATCATCCACAAGGGTCTAATTATGGAGATAAAAAGATCCCATATGGATTGTTGAAGTTGAAGATGCTTTGAATTCTTGCACGGGATGTGCTTAAGTCCAAACATGAAGTAAAATGCTTATGAGGTTGAGATGCTAGATATGTCAAGGCGACATATGAAGCAGAATTTGAAGGTTAAGTAAGTGTGTGAGGAAAATATATTTGGAAGACTATGCATGGGGAAAAAAATGTTTTTGAAACCTTATATATAATACTTTTTGGAAATCATAAAGTAGGTGTATTATATAGGTATATTTATAAAAATGTTTTAAAATCATGTGAGATGAATTTTGAAATTATGTATAAGGTTTTTGAAAGACATGAATGATGCTTTTCGAAATCATGCACTTGATCAGAAAATGTATTGTGTTAATATTGTCTTCAGACTATATGAAATATTTTGAAATTAGCAAGGTTGGTTTTGATAACATGGCCAATGTTTTTGAAATAACATAGACAGTGCATCTAGAAAAATTGTTTTCAAACTATACGAAATGTTTTGAGATCATGAAGATTGTTTTGAAATACCGGTACTGTGTATGTTGAAAAATCAAAACGTAATGGGTATGAGATTTGAAAATACCCTTAGTTATCTAACCAAGGATTTAAAGGTACTGATGTGAAAAAAGCACGATTACTCATAATTTCACTTTATTTCCTGTACTTCGTTTCTTAGAATGAAACGAGTACTTAGATCTTTCGAGGAAATTATGAGCGATCACTTGAAAGTGAGAATCACAAGAGTAGTTTGTAAGGAACATAGTTCCTTGATGTAGGTATCATAGGAAAATCATACACACATGTAACTATACTTGTATATCAGAATTTGTGAACAACGATTTATTTATAAACAAAACAGATTGTTTCACATTACACGAAAACAAAAGAAACAAAGGCATAAGACAGCAACATCCTTTGTTCAGCCAAATGCTCATCCGAGGGTTGGATTTGCACTGACTATCTTCGGGCAGTTGTTCCTGAAATGGCTCGTATCGCCACAGTTGTAGCAAGTACCACGCGGGAAACGAGCTTGAGTAGGGTTGACTTGGGGTTGGGTAGCAGCAAGATTTGCAACAGCTTTGTTCTGGATAGCAAAGCGGCATGTGTTGACCAAATGTCCCCGCCGTCCACAGTAGGTACATTTCCAGCAGGGTAGGAGGTTTGAATGATGACCGTTGCATCGCTTGCACCTAGGAGCAGTTCCTAAGTACTGCTTCCTAGCTGGTGGCCTTGCCACTTGGCTAGGTCCAGCTTGATTAGGTGTAACCGCTGCGGGTTTCCTTGAAGCCTTACGCTTCCTTGATGTTGTTGCAAGACTGACTACTGCTTCCTTTGGTGTCTCTTGAGTGGCTTCATTGTCGAGACGAGAGGCTTCATTGTTAAGACGAGAGGCTTCATTGTTAAGACGAGAGGCTTCATTGTTAAGACGAGAGGCTTCATTGTTAAGACGAGAGGCTTCATTGTTAAGACGAGCCATGGCAATACCTAAATCCACAGTCCTCTGAATCACTTCGCCAATTTGCTGGACAAATTTGGTTGTTCGCTCGGGCATTTGACCAGTTCCAAGAGGAATAGACATTCTAGAAGAAAATGAAAGACAGAGGAAGAAACGAGTGAAAGGTTATTGGATAATCAATACAAAATGGTAACGAATGAAAATTGTGATCATTTGTTTGTTACCTAAGGCAAACAAATGAGATGACGACAAATCAAAGTAAATGGGTACATTGAGATGATGACAAATCAAAGTAAATGGGTCAAAAATAATGTATCGCGAAGACATGCTCGCCTATAAGTGAACACTCATCCCAAGAATTCCCAGGTAAGCACAACTGGTCTCGCGTCTGATGAGATGTATACGAAGTGCTTGCCTAGACAGAAAACCCAGAATACAGGCATTCACCCTTCCAGTTTGCACGTGTTCACATTATTAAAAACCCAAAACCTTGACGAGATTTTGAAAACTCAAAGGGTTCAAAACCATATAATAGAGAGTTCAAAACCTTACAATAGAGGGTTCAAAACCTAGTAATCAATCATCCTAGAACAGATGATTAGTTTTCAAAGCGGTTTTGAAATTTATGTTCTTGTTGTGGTCGTCGCCTAAGGATAGGTGACGGTATTGTTTTATGACTAAACGCAAGTAAACTCGCGTTAGGGTCCTAAGAAGGTTATAGACTAGGTCAAAGCATTACTAATAACCTAATTCCCTATAACCATTGGCTCTGATACCATCTTTTCTGTCACACCCCGACCACGTGGAACATACAAAACGTGGCGGAAACATCGGGGCGTGTTGCAACAGAATTAATGTTTCACAACCATGGAAATTAAAGTTTCGTTTTATTGATTAAAAGTGTTACAATGTCTATAATTAACTAGTCTTGCATCTTTTATTGTCACTAAAGCCCAAGTCTGCCTATGTGTATCTTGATCAACTTATGCAACAGCTCCTGAAAAACACATGTGAAAATATGGTACGTCAGCATAAAAATGCCGGTGAGATACATAAGTTTTGTGAAAATAGGTGTCATGACTTATGTTTGAGAAAATGTTTAGTCATGAACCTTGTTATTTGCTTTGTTTTGTAAATCATTTGAAAAACAATGAGTTCAGATGATAGGTATAAATAAGTGAATAATGTATAGTTAAATGAATAACCAAGTTAAATGAGTTTGTAAAAGATAAGTTGTTTTGTAAAACAATGTCTTGTGATAAGTATGTTATTTGTATAAAATGTTATATGTATCAAACTGAAATGATTCAAATAACGCTACAATATGTAATACCATACAAACACTTATATATAGGAAGTACCAGCGGCGTATCCACCATGCTTGTATCATATTACACACGCATCGTTACTTAATCACATAATCAAACCAAACCATCAAGATGTAAAATGTTCATGTCTAATGTAAATCATGTAATGTAAAACCAATGTCAAATGTTGATAGTCCAAAAGTAGTCAAGTAATGTATAACCAAAATGATATGTATGGTAAGTAAAATTAAGACTACTTAAACCATAAGTAAAATGTACAAAACAAAGTATTGAAGTAAAACTTGGTTTAAATCAAAGTTATGTTTTGTAAGATATATGCATGCTATACTGAATATGAACATTTATGCGGTATTGTGAAAATTCATACATCCAAGCCTTGAGACAGACGGATAACTATGTAAAAGTGAGTTATCAAGAGAATATGTATTCGGATTCGGTCATTCCTTACGTCCAAACAAACCCGAGATTTCAGGAATGGGATTTGTCAAGTCCTATGGTACCACTACCTACTACCGAGCGGCGTGATCGGTGTTAATGAATGTACATTGTCTCATTTAAACAAACCAAATGTCATACCAAAATGTAAGCATGTGATGAAGATAATGTACCTAGTATGCTAGAGTAAACATACAAGGTAGAGCTGTAAAACAATGTGTCCATATGTTACTGGAACATATGCAACAGAGATGCAATGTAAAATGATGTACTAAGTATGCTAAGTTAACATACAAAGTAGAAAAGTCATGTAAATCAATGCGCTAGCATGCTATCAGTCAACATACCTAGCAGAAATGTAATGTAAATCATGTACTAATAGTGTACTAATGAACATAACAAGTATATGATGTGAAAACAGGAAAGCACGAAAGTAACAAGTAGGCACATGTGTTTCACCCCAAAACAGTTTGGAAAACAGTAAAAGAGGGGTCTATGTACTCACTTGAGATTGCTTAGTAGTCCTTGAGTAACAACCAAACAAAGCTAGAGATCACGGAAATCAAACGGCACCTAATATAGGTAACTATGTTAATTAACCGGACCTAAATCGGAAGATTGGGTAGCATTAGGGTTTGTAAACCAAATGAGTGTAGGAACTCATATGATATGGTTTAACAAAGCCTACATACTAAATGAAACTTAACCTAAGTGTCTACGACCCATTACGACCCGTTTAGGAAGCTTATGCTACTTTAACGCGTCGTTCGCGTGTAACGCGTTCGGACCGCCTAACTAGTCCTATGACAAGTGTTATATGCCTAAACATGTTACATAATCAGTTATGTGGCAAAAGTTTAGGTTACATATGCTTAATTACCAATTATACATGAAAAGGGTATTCTGGTAATTTACCTAAGGCATATAAACTACCTATCATACAACTACTTAAACGATGTGACCATAGGGTATAACCTCGGAAGGTTATTCCCTACCTACTATGGTCACCTAATGTATTTGGTCGGATCCTAATGATCGACCAAATGGGTCGAGTTCGAAGGTATAGGCGATTTATCAGATCGCCTACCCTACGACTCTAGATAACGTGGTAATCAGTGGGCATAGTCCCAAAGGACTATGACCAACGTGATTACACTCACGTTGCGAAGTTCAAACGAACTTCGCATTGACCATTACTGGTCAACGCTGAAAGTCAAACAAAGTTTGACTTTCTGACTCGAAAAGCAGTAAAAATAAGGAAAAGAACGAAAGAATACTAACCCAGGGTCCCCGAATGCTAATCCCGACTCAAGAACTCAGGTATGAAACAATGGTTTCAACTTAGAGCTCTCAAAATCAGAATTCTAGTGAGAAATGCAATGGGGGTGGATGGGTATATATAGTTTTCGGGTAACCGTTAGGATCGTTTCTTGGAAAAGGGGAAACGATCAAGGCCGTACACTTGTCCAAATGTTATGGTGGCTAAATCTTGATCTTATCTTGCTGATTAGGCAAGTTTAAAACATGTGGATGGGGTTTAATCAGCTGCAAGTTGCAAAAACAAACATTGAATCTGGTCTGAAGGTGCCATGCGGCCCGCTTTAGATTCATGCAAACACAATGCGGGCCGCTTGGGCCCTCTGATCTGCACATATGTTTCAAAAATGACAGTTTAGGTCCCTGCACGTGTTTAAGGCCATTTCCGACACTTCTAAGGCCCGTAAAGCCAACTTTAAGGCCCTAAAATGATGCCTAAACATTGTGGACTTGAAACATGTTCAAAAATATGTCGGATGATGGTTCGTTTGGTCGTACGAACGCGATGTTCGCTTAATTACGACGGAATGCGCATAAGCGCGAAAAACGATCCAAATGACGTGACGAATGGATTTTTCTTATGGCGAACACAAAAATATAATGTAGTCATGCTTACATAAATTTTTGGGTGTCCGGATGTATTCAGAACGTAAGTTATGCGCGAAAATGCAAACTTGTGCACTTTTTGACACTTTTAGTCCCTGAATGACCCAAAAGTTTATTTTAGCACACCGAACCCCTCAAAGCCTATTTCTAAGCTATATAAAGGATATTTAAGGTGTGTTTAACTTATGGTCATGTTCCGGAATGTCTGTTACAGTTCAAATTGGCATACTTTCGCAGTTTGTCAACTTTAGTCCCTGTAAGCGATTTAACTTGATTTTGCCATACCAAAGCCTTCAAAACTTATTTCTAAGTTATGTAAAGGTTATTTAAGGTATGTTAAGCCAATGTCACTATTCCGGAGTGTTTGTTGCATTAAACTGGTTATATTTACGCATCGGTGCGCGTATAACCTTCCAGAAAGTGATTTAGAGTTTGAAATTGAACAAGAATTGATATGTGCAAATGATACACATATTTTTACAAATACCAAGTATGAAATACAATATTTCATTGCTTTGGTATTTGTTTGATGGCCGTGAAGGCACAGGTGTTACATTATACATGAATACGCGATTTTAAACAAAATACATACCATGTTTTTCATACAAAGTAGACAAACGTTCAATACAAAAACTGCATGAATTCACACCAACATTATGTTGACGTTTTTTTTTCCAAAACTCACATGTATTTCAGGTAACTAGAAGTGGATGTGCGTGCGGCCTGACTCATGCTTGTGGATGTCGCTTATGTTTATCTTTAAATAAAGTTGTAAACTTTTTAAGACAATGTTTTATGCTACCTCGCGATGTAAACGCTAAATTATGTTTTCAAATTATGAAATGTCTGGTATTTGAAGTTATTTTTACAAGCATGTAGTATGTTTACCTTTCGTATGCAAATGAGAACCTTTCATGATCACACCTCGTGCTTCCTCCGCAGAAAGGGGTGTAACAGATTGGTATCGGAGCTGCGATTGTAGTGAACCAGGTTCCTTCTCGAGTCTAGTCTACAATCTCTAGGATCCTATCACGAAAACGATTTTCAAAAAGGTTTTTCATTGCATAAAACTTCCCGCGACGTCCACTACCTGAAACTGTTTACAAAGAGTCAAGAAGAGACACTACGAGACTTAGGGTGCACTGGAGTAGCACATATCTATGCTTTAGAATTATTTGCAATTATGTGTGATAATTGATATATGCATATGCTAGAAATAGAATGTCACAAATATATGTGACTTTACCTGAAAACAATGGCCTATCTGGAGGAAGAAATATGAGGATGAAACGAACTGTGCGGACTGTGCAAGGAGTTACGTAATTATGGAATTCATTGCACAGAAATCACAGTAAGTCTTGTCACATATAGCTTTCCTCAGTGCAAGAAAAAGGTCAAACGTACACTCTTTGGAGTGATGACTTAGGGTAGAAAGACAAGAACCGCCAATGTTAAGTAAGGTGTTTACCTAAATATACATGCTTGTTGCTGTATGAATTGATTTTTGCATTGTACGGATTGTTTGATGTCACTTATGTGGTATATGCCCATGTATATATATATATATATATATACTACTGTCTCGTATGACGATATCAAACAAATGTCTAACCCTATTGTGTTGTGTTCTTTCAGAACATGGCACCAAGAAGAGCTGTGAACGCTCGTGATCAACCTCCCCCTCCCCCACTGCCAAAGAATGCTGAAGAGCTGAACGCTCTACTGGAAGAAAAGATCTCTGCTGCTATCGCCCAGTACGAGGCGAACCGTACTCAAGACAGTGGAGGACCAAGCAATGCTAGGCGTAACGGACATGGAGATTCGTCTGGAGGAAATGCAACTCAAGGTAACCTTAAGACAATTTGCTAAGCATGGAGAAATTTATGACCGGTCTTTGTTTCATTATTTCTTCGATTGCTCACAAGTGAATTGGTTGGATCAATTACAGGCTGCACTTTAAAGCAGTTCCTCGACTGCAAACCACTGAACTACGATGGCACTGGAGGTGCAGTGGCATTTGTATGTTAGACAGAGTAGACCGAAGCCACCATCCGTATGAGAAAGTGTATCGCGGATCAACAAGTTACTTTTGCTACTGGGCTGTTTGTCGATGAAGCTCTGACATGGTGGAATTTACAAGTTCAAACTTTGGGCGATGATGCCGCGTATGGCATGACCTGGGATGAACTGAAAGAGAAAATGAGAGAGAAGTATTGCTCTCGTGCCGAACTCCAAAGGTTGGAGACGGAGTTCTGGCACTTGACTATGGTAGGTGCCGACATCACTGGGTATACTCGAAGGTTCCATGATTTGTCTAGGGTGATTCCCTACACGGTGACTCCGGAATTCAAGCGCGTTGAACACTACATATAGGGACTGGCCCCAGAGTTTCGCGGCATGGTAACTTCAACCAAACCCCAAACAATCACTGAGGCTGTAACTCTGGCTGTCAGCCTTACTGAAGATTGTGTACGTATGAAGAAGCTATCGCTGAACCCAACAGAAAACACCGAGATGCATGTTGAGTCGTCCGATGACAAGAAAAGGAATCATGCAAAATTGAATCAAGCAACTCGTAACAACAAGGGTTCCAACAAGAAACGTGACCCCAACCCGCCTCAGGAAACGAAAGCTCTTGCAGCTATGAATGACGCTCCAGCTAAAGGATACCTGGGCACCTTGCCCAAATGCAATCGGTGCAAGCGTCATCACGAGGGAGTTTGTCGCGTTTCAAAGTGTGACAAGTGAGTAAAGTTGGGTCACCGCACTGAAGACTGCTGGGGTAAGGGAAACAGGAACGGGAATGGAAACCGCAACGGTGCTGGAAACAGTGGGGGAAATGGAAATGGCAATGGTAACCGAGTTGGAAATGAAGCCGGGCGAAACCAAGGATGCTTCAGTTGTGGAAGCAATGAACATTTCATGAAAGACTGCCCGAAGAGAAACAATGCTCAGGCTCGAGCATTTGTGATTGGAGCAAGGGACGCACGCGAGGACCCTAACGTGGTCACCGGTACGTTTCTCGTTAACAATCACTTTGCATCCATATTATTTGACACTGGTGCCGATTATAGTTTCATGTCTGTGGAATTTAAACGTATGCTTGGGATAGAGTCTAGTAGATTGGATATTCCTTACTCCATAGAACTAGCCAATGGTAAACTTGTTGAATCGGGAGAAGTTGTTAGAGGCTGCACACTAGAACTTGGTGGACAAAGATTCAGCATCGACCTCTTACCTATTCAATTGGGTAGCTTTGACGTAGTGGTCGGAATGGACTGGTTGTCCAAGAACAAAGCTGAAGTTGTTTGTCATGAGAAGACCATTCGCATCCCTTCTGCGAATGGTGAAACCCTCATCGTACATGGAGAAAAACGAGACGCGCCTCTACGAATCATCAGTTGCATGAAGGCACAGAAGTGCTTAAGGAAAGGATGCGTTGCTTTCCTAGCGCACGTTGTAGATAAGAAGGCGGTGGAGCCGAAGCTCGAAGATATTCCTGTGGTGAAAGAATTCCCTGATGTCTTTCCTGAAGATCTGCCAGGACTACCTCTGCAACGACAAGTCGAATTTCGTATAGACTTGGTTCCAGGAGCCGCTCCTATAGCCAAAGCACCCTATCGGCTTGCACCATCCGAGATGCAAGAATTATCTACATAACTCCAGGAGTTGTTGGATAAAGGATTCATAAGGCCGAGCTTCTCGCCTTGGGGAGCTCCAGTATTGTTCGTAAAGAAAAAGGATGGAACTCTGCGGATGTGCATCGATTACAGAGAACCGAACAAGCTCACTATCAAGAATCGGTACCCACTACCGAGGATTGATGACTTATTTGATCAGTTGCAAAGATCAAGCTACTATTCCAAGATCGACCTTCGATCTGGATACCATCAGTTAAGGATACAAGAAGAAAGCGTACCAAAGACTGCATTCAGAACCCGCTATGGGCACTACGAGTTTCTTGTGATGCCATTTGGACTGACGAACGCGCCAACGGTATTTATGGATCTGATGAACCGCGTATGCAAACCATATCTCGATAAATTCATGATTGTATTTATCGATGATATCCTGATCTACTCACGGACGAAAGAAGAGCACGAGCAACACCTCAGAACCATACTAGAACTACTGAAGAAAGAGAAACTCTATGCAAAATTCTCCAAGTGCGACTTCTGGATTCGCGAAGTTCAATTCCTTGATCACGTTGTGAATGAGAAGGGCATTCACGTAGACCCATCCAAGATTGAAGCCATAAAGAATTGGGAAGCCCCCAAAACCCCAACTGAAGTTCGTCAATTTTTGGGCTTAGCAGGCTATTATCGACGATTCATCGAGAATTTCTCAAAGATAGCTCAGCCGCTAACTGCCCTTACGCAGAAACACAAGAAGTATGACTGGGGTGTTAAACATGAGGAAGCCTTCCAACTACTCAAGAATAAGCTATGCGATGCACCGATATTATCCTTACCTGAAGGAACAGAAGACTTCGTGGTATACTGCGACGCTTCACGACAAGGTTTGGGATGCGTGCTCATGCAACGCCAGAAGGTCATCGCTTACGCTTCAAGGCAATTGAAGGTACATGAAAGAAACTATACCACACACGACTTGGAACTCGGCGCGGTGGTATTCGCCTTGAAGATCTGGCGACATTATCTATATGGTACTCGATGTACAATCTTCGCAGATCACAAAAGCCTGCAACACATACTTGATCAGAAGGAACTGAACATGCGCCAGCGGCGATGGGTCGAGTTGCTAAACGACTACGACTGTGAGATTAAGTACCATCCTGGGAAGGCAAACACTGTAGCAGATGCATTAAGTCAAAAAGAAAGGGTTAAGACCCTAAGGGTTCGAGCATTGGAAATGACGATTCGAACAAACCTCACAGCACGCATTCGGGACGCGCAACAAGAAGCCCTTAAAATGGAAAACCGAAAAGCGGAATACCTCCGGGGTGCATTAAAGTACATGGTGCCAAATGAAGAGGGAGCCTTATACTTTAAGAAGCGTATTTGGGTTCCGCGCTCTATGGTGGCCTACGAGAAGTCATCTTTGATGAAGCGCACAAATCAAGATACTCAATCCACCCAGGATCGGACAAGATGTATCAAGACTTAAGAGAATACTATTGGTGGCCAAGACTCAAAAGCGATGTTGTTGTTTATGTTGGAAAATGCCTAACCTGTGCCAAGGTTAAGGCAAAATATCAGAAACTGTCTGGCCTACTACAACAACCAGAGATACCCATGTGGAAGTAGGAACAAATCTCGATGGACTTCATAACGAAGTTACCTAGGACCCCTAGAGGGAACGATATGATATGGGTGATAGTCGATCGGCTAACGAAGTCTGCGCATTTCCTACCAATCCGAGAGAAGGATAGCACTGGAAAGCTTGCTGAGATATACCTAAAAGAAATTATGACACGTCATGGAATGCCTATCTCAATCATTTCAGACAGAGATGGACGCTTTGTCTCAAGAATCTGGCGATCCTTTCAGGAAGCCTTTGGATCTCAGCTAGATCTAAGCACAGCATTCCATCCACAAACGGATGGCCAGAGCGAACGAACCATACAAACACTAGAAGATATGCTTCGCGCATGTGTCATGGACCTAGGTGGCAGCTGGGATACTCACCTACCTTTGGTTGAGTTTTCCTACAATAACAGTTATCATACAAGCATAAAAGCCGCACCGTTCGAAGCTCTGTATAGCCGCAAGTGCCAATCGCCCTTATGTTGGGCAGACGCTGGAGACAAGCGAATGGTTGGTCCTGAACTTGTACAAGAGACAACCGACAAGATCACGCAGATCAGAGAACGTATTAAGGCGGCTCGAGATCGACAAAAGAGCTACGCTGATTGAAGACGAAGGCCATTGGAATTCGAGGTGGGAGACAGGGTTTTGTTGAAAGTCTCACCTTGGAAGGGCGTAGTCAGATTTGGAAAGCGTGGAAAGCTGAATCCCCGATACATCGGACCATTCAAGATCTTAGA
This sequence comes from Helianthus tuberosus, assembly GCA_030545235.1. Lineage (NCBI taxonomy): Eukaryota > Viridiplantae > Streptophyta > Magnoliopsida > Asterales > Asteraceae > Helianthus > Helianthus tuberosus. The sequence goes on along the minus strand of CM060354.1, from coordinate 106,607,115 downwards.
AAGAATTGGTACCGTGGCGTATAAGTTGGAATTACCGGAAGAACTTAATGGAGTACATGATACGTTCCATGTATCCAACCTCAGGAAGAGTCCAACACAAGAAAATGTGATCATCCCTGCGGATGAAGTGCATATTGACGACACCCTCCGATTTACAGAACAACCCGTTGAGGTTACCGACTGGAAAGTCAACAAGACAAGAAGGAGCAGTGCCAAACTTGTCAAAGTACGTTGGAACTCTAAGCACGGACCCGAGTACACGTGGGAACGTGAAGACCAGTTCAAAGAAAAGTATCCCCACCTTTTCAAGAAGACTCCTGCCAGAGCTAGTTCGGCCTGAATTTCGGGACGAAATTCTTTTAACGGGGGGAGACTGTGACAACTGGCACCAAACCGGTAATTTCCGTACACTTTAAATACTATTTAATGACCGTAATTATGTGCTTTAATGTCAACATTATCTGCTAGAATACTTACAAGTGAATTCATGCACGTTTTATACTACAAAACATTGATTTATACATTAACGAGAGCGTTGCGTCAGAAATACTAGTAAACTCACCGGTAAGACACAGTGTGTTAACAGAACTGCAGAAAGCAGTCAAATATTAGAATTAGGGCCTAGGTGTAGGTCCAACGACAAGAATACATTAAAACCCAAGAGTCCATACAAGGGTTAACATATAAACATTCCGGAAGCTAGGATAAGCACTAAAAAGCACCCGAAACGCACGTTAAGTGCAGAATTTTATATAATTCAGCAATAAATAAGCTTTTAACAACATAAACATTATGCAGAATTCATGTTTTAACATCCAGAATATTTCCCTAAGTGTCGGGAATCGAAAGTATTACAAAAGGGTACTTAAAAGACACTAAAATGTGCAATTTAGCACTTTAACGAACCGGTATATAACCGAACAACCGGACATTACCCGGAAGACCAAAATATTATTAGAGGCATTGTTTAAACATTACCAAGCTAGTTATGGTCCCTAAACATCATAACACCCAATATAATCATCTAATAACCAAACCTCTAACTAGAAACTTGCATATCAACTATGAACTAACTTAATAGTTAAACCCTAGCCTAAGACCCCCCCCCCCCACACCTAGTGGGCGGCCCAACATGACCCCACCATTGGATTTTCCTTGTTTAAAATAATAGATCATGTCTCCTTGTCTTGAACATATTACACAATGGAAAAAGTGAGTTAGTGTGTTATAAGAAGAACCATGAGGATCATACCCCTTCATTCACCAACATTTCACCAACACCACTTCTTCTCCTCTCCCTCTTCTAGTCTCAGCCGTAAACAACCCCCCACACACCACTTTCATTCATTCAACTTTCATACATTCCAAGCATACACAATGATGTTAGAAGGTGCATAAGGAAACTAGGAGCTTTCGGAAGTTGAAGAACCTCAACCGTTTGCTATTAACCACTCAATCTGCACCTTGTTTCTTCCCTAGCTTCAAGCTAGTAGTAAGCATCATGAACACTCTTATTTACTTCCATTTTTAGTGGCTAATAGATGATTGAATGGTGAAATATTTAGAAACACTAATCAACATAATCTAAGTCTTGAACATAAAGGGTAAATAGTGGATAAAGAGAAGATACATGGGTAAATCATGTTGATCTTGTGTAGTTATGATTATTTGATGATGTTTGTTAGTAGAAATAGGATGGATCATCATCTAGATATGCTAGATCATGTTTAAGAACATGAACTAGTAAGATGTAAATGTTAGAGTCTTGAAGGATGATGAAACCATCCACCCATGAACTTGAAACTTGAATAAAAATAATTTTTCTTGAAAAATAAAGATGTAAACTTGTAGATCTAAAGATCTACAAGTGGGTTTTCGAAAGAACCAAGTTAAAAACATAAGTTGTACTAAATCTTGGTTCTTAAACAAATAGACCTTATTTTTGGTGGTTAATAAAGCAAAGATACACATGTGTAACAAGAAAAATACAAGAAGTAATATTTTTAGAAAATATTGTCACAAGTTATAAAGAACTAAATTCTTAAAAAATGAAGCTTTTAAAGAAACAAACACACTTTAAAGAGTAACAATACTTACTAAATAACCTAGTAAGTTACTACACATTTTTATAAATTTTCAAGTTCATGAGATAGAAAAATTAGTGTGTATTGTTGATGATTGTTGTTGATGTTGTTGATGATCTAAAAGAAAATAAACACATGTTTTGAAAACATGGGAAACCTCCATTTTTGGGGGAAACTCTGTCAAAGTTTTTATAAATTTTGACCCTTAGAAAAATATATATGTTTTGCGAAACTTATTCCCTAAAAATGTACCCCAAAGTATTTACCAAGGTTTCCCTAATTTTTGAGTTAAGAAACGATGATTTCGTCGAGGTTAAAAATTGACGTTAAGTGTGTATATTTTTGAGAAAAATATATATATTATTTTATCACCAAATTTTGTGCGAAGTGTATCTAGTATGTATTAAACGTGCTAGTGTATTAGGACTTGAAAATACACTAAATACTCTTGAGGAGTAAAAACACAAAAATACACATACAACGTACTTAGACAAAAAAATATATTTTGTGAAAATATATTAGTTGATAGAATAAATAACTTGGACAAGTTATGAACATAAAATAAAGTTTTGAACAAAGATACATAATTCGGGTGCAAAGTCCAAAATACAAGATACTTATATTAATTTTTGAGAAAATAATACAAGTAAGATACATAGTTAAAGATATAAAATATTTTTAACACAACAATACATATACAAAAGATAGTGACTTGTGCTTGTACGATACAAGTCTAGTGACTAACGATAATAAAACACGTTTAGGTCACGACGCACTATAAGCAAATCCGGTGAAGTTTACGACGCAAGGAACGCAAAGTTGTGAGTTCATACTCCCCCTTTTCTTTCAACTATTTTTAGTTTTATAACTTCGGGGGTGAAATACATGTTACAAATGTTACACTATTTACAAATGGTATGTTGGATACAAGAACTGGGAAATGATACGAGAAATCGTGTCACGAATAGGGTACCATAAGTGTCACACCCGCTCGTAGCGGAAACGCAAGGTGTGATCTGTATGGTTTTCATTGCATTACGATATAAGTAAACATACTAAATGAATAAAACATGCTCCAATGCCATTGTCATAATTGTTCAAAAGATCGCAACATAAGTTATGTACATTGTTTACGAACCATCAAATGAAAATAAGTTGTCATTGTTTCATACATCAAATGTAAGTCTAAAAATGTCAAGGCTTTGACCACTATATCACCGCAAAGAGGCGGTATATAATAGGCAAACCCTTCAATAGTTGGCATGGAGTATTGATACTTGTTTTCTTTGAACTGAAATCTTTGCATTGGTCCACTAATTCCCTGAAATACATGTAAGTTTGAAAACATCAACAAAAGTTGAGCGAGTTCATGCAGTTTAGCTGTATAAGATGTATCTGTATCAAAACAGTATGTAATATGTATTTGTCTCAATTGTAATTGTATCCAAACTGGATATAAGATGTATCTGTAAAATATGAGATGTATTTGTATTTGTATCAATTGTAGTATGAAAAGCGTCAATGAAATCGTGATCATTAATGTTTTGCAAGGACATTAATATGTGTGACGAAATAGGAAGCAAACCAACCCTAGACGATTTTAATTGTATCGACACCATGTCGTAGGGCAACAAATGCACTCCTAGGCAAAATGGCCATGAGTGGGGCTCGCCAACACCCATTAGATCTAAACCTTTGTTCCTTGGTCCATACTGGATTAATGGTGCTTTAGTTATGGCCCTAATTTCTCACATGATCTAAGGTGTTTCATTCCTTGACTTATCATACTATTGTACATGTATTTTCCCCGATAGTTGTAAAGCTTGAAAAGCATTTAAGATGAAAAGGGGACATGAACTCACTGAATTGCATTCCGTAAACTGTATGTAACTGTAACCTCACTTGCATTGTCCTTGAATTGTATCACAACCTACAAAGGTCCTAGAATTGTTAGACACTACGGTCTTTGTATTGACTCATGTACAAGTCTTCTATCTTGAATATGTATTAAGACTTGTATGTCTTTACTGTTCGTTAACTGTGTATTCGATGAATGAGTTGTTCAAATGTTATATATATATTTTTCACCAAATATATATATATAAACGTTATCTTGTATCTTGTGAGTTGTATAGTCGGATCTAGTCCGCTGAATCTCGTGTCTTATATGTATCAATTGTATAGTTGTGTTTCCAAAAATTGTATCATTGGGCCGAGCCCATGTTTTCATGTTATTGGGCCCCAAATAATGCTGGGCCTAAATAGTGTTGGGCCTCAAATAGTGTTGGGCCTCAATAGTGTTGGGCCTCAAATAGTGTTGGGCCTCAAATAGTGTTGGGCTTGAATAGTGTTGGGCTTCAATAGTGTTGGGCTTGAATAGTGTTGGGCTTGAATAGTGTTGGGCTTGAATAGTGTTGGGCTTCAATAGTGTTATAAAAGAATGATGTATGGTTAAATAAATAACCAATGAAAATGTAGTGTATAAATATATCATGTCTTGAAATAGAATATTATGTCTTGTGTAGAGGATGTCGTGTCTTGTGCAAAAATGTCATGTCATGTCTTTGTCGAAGAGATTTAAATAACACCACGATATGCAATATAATATAAGCACTTATATATAGGAAGTACCAGCGGCGTATCCACCATGCTTTTATCATATTACACACGTCTCATCACTTACAAATAACCACCAAAAATGTTTTGTGTATACCAACGTCAAATGACATGTATAACAATGTCTTGCGTAACAATGTCATGTATAAAACATGTCTTGTGTAAAAGCAATGGTTTTCAACACATAACTTTTAACTTAAACAATTGATTCTTTTGGCGCCATGATCTTTTTAATACACACTATTAAAAGAATCTAGACATGTATTTGGATAAATAAAGTCTATCATGTGCCCAAGAATGAAGAATGCAATCAATCGGTGATGGAAACCTCAAGACCATATTGTTCATACATGTTTGAATAAATGATAATGTGGATAACCAAAACCAAAAGGTGTAATGCCTCTTGAGTGTATTGGTCATATGTTTAAATGGAAAAAGAAAAAAAAATAATTCGTTGAGGAGGGGAAACCAACTAGTGGTCTTCGTCCATATAATATGTGTTCCCTACTCTATGGACCTCGATCGTCCAAAGTAAGGAAAATCCTTTGTCTTATTTGTCCATGTGACAAATATGGTAATAGTGCTTGAGTTTCACGAGCTCTAGCAAAATTATTAGAATTTCCAAAGATGTCGAATAGAATGTAATGAGGGAGTTGCAGCATGGTTCATGCCATACCATCCCTTGGAAGAGAAAAAAAAAACAAATGTCAAACGACGGAATTTATTGTATCACTTCCAATAAATATGATAAGGTGGAATATGATAAAGTAAGGTAAGGTAAAGTAGGATAAAGTGTCATAGACACCCTGGAACCAACCCATGTTCAAGAATTTCGAGAATGTTTAAGGAAAATCCTCCATGAGTAGCTAACATGTTTTGTTTGTTTAAATGACTAGTCTCAACTGAATCGTGATATAGATCGAATGTTAGGTGTGAACAAATACGTGTCGTCTTCCAGTATTGTATTGTATTGTATTGTATTGTATTATATTGTAGGGTGTTATACTAACCACCCCAGTTCGTGTTCTACTAGATAGGAAGAATTGAATCTCAAGTAATAACTTAAGAATTTTGAATGAATAGTGATCATTAGCTTGACCCGCAGAGTCCACCAGAATTTCCATGCACTACAAGTTGTTATTACGTGGGCCCCCGTAATAATAAATTGTCTTGCATGGTCACCCTAGCATTCTCTCGTTCAGAGCAGGTGATCAGTCAGAGAGAGGACACTATTGTTTATATACCTTCAATCATAGAAGGAAACTTCGTGATAGTTCACATGTCAACGTCCGTTGTTGTTACTCGCAGGACGGTACGACGTTAGATGAAATAGAAATGGAAAGAATCTGTAACAATAACAATTGAAGGGGCACCTTCAAGATGAGTACTTCATCTTCCTTGTAGGGACAAGAGTATATCCACCTTGGTTAGTATGAGTCACATGGATCTCGTCCCACTAATGGAGTTGTTGTCCAAGGTTACCACCTTCGCCTCGTCGTCATTATCATGGTCAGGCATCTCAGCATTCGCGAGAAAGCAACCATATATTATGGAATTAAGTTTAAGATTTCACTTAGGAATCATGTTCGCCATAAGCTCCGCAATAGACATGAGGTCGATATTTTCATCGTGTGAGTAAAGAATAATAATAGAGTTTGAAGTCGAGGTATTCTGTTCTTGGCAAAATATTTCATGCAACATATATATGAACAACCTATATATATAATCATGTAAAATCCTATCAATCAAGGATTTCTATCTTGTATAAGCTGAACTTGTAAACTGTTTATAATGCATAAACTGATAATGTAATGTATTGTAGGCACATAGTCTATTAATGTATTGTGTCTGTTTCTCATAGACTTCACCCATGGAAATGTCCTCGCTTGATTTATGTGAAATGAATTTTTGTTGTAGTGGACCTTGAAAAATGTTTATGCAATGAAAACCTTTTGACTTGTCCAATTTTATTCTGTTCAACATGAACAAGAGGTTTTCGTGAGAGATCCCTAGTGATTGTAGACTTAGACTCGAGAAAGAATCCTGGTTCACTACAATCGATGCTCTGATACCAAGCTGTCACACCCGCTCGTAGCGGAAACGCAAGGTGTGATCTGTATGGTTTTCATTGCATAACGATATAAGTAAACATACTAAATGAATAAAACATGCTCCAATGCCATTGTCATAATTGTTCAAAAGATCGCAACATAAGTTATGTACATTGTTTACGAACCATCAAATGAAAATAAGTTGTCATTGTTTCATACATCAAATGTAAGTCTAAAAATGTCAAGGCTTTGACCACTATATCACCGCAAAGAGGCGGTATATAATAGGCAAACCCTTCAATAGTTGGCATGGAGTATTGATACTTGTTTTCTTTGAACTGAAATCTTTGCATTGGTCCACTAATTCCCTGAAATACATGTAAGTTTGAAAACATCAACAAAAGTTGAGCGAGTTCATACAGTTTAGCTGTATAAGATGTATCTGTATCAAAACAGTATGTAATATGTATTTGTCTCAATTTTAATTGTATCCAAACTGGATATAAGATGTATCTGTAAAATATGAGATGTATTTGTATTTGTATCAATTGTAGTATGAAAAGCGTCAATGAAATCGTGATCATTAATGTTTTGCAAGGACATTAATATGTGTGACGAAATAGGAAGCAAACCAACCCTAGACGATTTTAATTGTATTGACACCATGTCGTAGGGCAACAAATGCACTCCTAGGCAAAATGGCCATGAGTGGGGCTCGCCAACACCCATTAGATCTAAACCTTTGTTCCTTGGTCCATACTGGATTAATGGTGCTTTAGTTATGGCCCTAATTTCTCACATGATCTAAGGTGTTTCATTCCTTGACTTATCATACTATTGTACATGTATTTTCCCCGATAGTTGTAAAGCTTGAAAAGCATTTAAGATGAAAAGGGGACATGAACTCACTGAATTGCATTCCGTAAACTGTATGTAACTGTAACCTCACTTGCATTGTCCTTGAATTGTATCACAACCTACAAAGGTCCTAGAATTGTTAGACACTACGGTCTTTGTATTGACTCATGTACAAGTCTTCTATCTTGAATATGTATTAAGACTTGTATGTCTTTACTGTTCGTTAACTGTGTATTCGATGAATGAGTTGTTCAAATGTTATATATATATTTTTCACCAAATATATATATATAAACGTTATCTTGTATCTTGTGAGTTGTATAGTCGGATCTAGTCCGCTGAATCTCGTGTCTTATATGTATCAATTGTATAGTTGTGTTTCCAAAAATTGTATCATTGGGCCGAGCCCATGTTTTCATGTTATTGGGCCCCAAATAATGCTGGGCCTAAATAGTGTTAGGCCCCAGATAGTGTTGGGCCTCAATAGTGTTGGGCCTCAAATAGTGTTGGGCCTCAAATAGTGTTGGGCTTGAATAGTGTTGGGCTTCAATAGTGTTGGGCTTGAATAGTGTTGGGCTTGAATAGTGTTGGGCTTGAATAGTGTTGGGCTTTGGCCCATATGTTTGGTATTTGGGCTTAGCCCATGAATTTATGTTAAGCCCATTATGAAGATAAGCCCATTAAGAAAAATAAGCCCATTTATAGAAAAATAGCCCATTAAGAAAAATAAGCCCATTTGTTATAATTTAGCCCACTAGTAAAAGTAAGCCTTTCATTTTTATAAAAACCTTTTTATAAAAATTTACTAAGTATACTTTTTGGTAAAATAAAAACATACTAGTTTTTATAAGTTTTTAAACATCCGAAATTTGTTATCGATAGCATATTTATATTCCGTGTCGAAAAATCGTCTAAACGTCGTAGTAACTCCTCGGATTGGCGGTATGTTTATAAATTCGTCCGTCGTCCGATTTGACCATAAGTTGTGTCTGATCCTTCGGAATGTCCGTAAGTTGCTTTCAAGTGTGTCTATATGTATTCTTGTAAGTCTTTAGTTGTAAGTATGTCTTGTATTTATTTTTGTCATTGTTATCAAGACTCTAACTTGTATATATAACTAATACAAATAATAACACATAGCACATACTTGATATGTTCCATAAATATGTATTTTACCAAAAATATATATTTATGTCAATTTTTATGTTTAGAAAGACCAACTTTCTAATATTGTAAAGACTTTGTTAAAAAAAAATGATAGTTTTATTAGCATAATGTTCTTAAAAAAAATGGCCATATAACCTTTGTATTAATCATTTGGCCATGTTTCATAAACATATCATTTTCTTTTCCAAATCACCATCAATTTACCCAATCATCTTAACTAAAAACATATGAGATTTTTATAACATAAACTTATCAAAATGATCTCCAAATCATGTAGGGTTTTGGACATGATCATAACATGTGCTAACTAGTTCAAAAACCAAGTTTACTTCTAGTTTTAACAACTTTTATAAAAATCTTATGTTGTATGTTACTTTTCATAATTTTGTAGAAGTATTGTTTTTTTGTGAAAAACATTTAGTACTTTAACAAAATTAAAGGTTATGATCATCCAAGTAATCCTTTATGTTAAAAACCCTTTAACATAAACATGTATAATTGTTAGATCATATTTTTAAAACATCCTCTAACAATTTATTTATATCATAATCATCATAACAAGATCAAATATGCATATAACAAGTCTTAGATCACAATATAAACCAACATAAATATATCATGATTATTATTTTTGCTTCTTTGTATTTTTCATGTTTATTATGTATGATTATTTAGTTATTTATTTGTTATAATAACAATCATAAACATAATATAAGTATGAAAAAAATAGATCTTGAAGCTTACTTCTAGCACTTGGCTAGGGATGATCTTAGAGGATGGTTAAGAACTAAGAAGATGATGATCTTGATGATTGAAGGTTCTTGAGTGGATGAATATACTTCCTTTAACTTGCAAATGCTTTAGATCACTTTAAGCTCCATGAAACTCCATGTTGATCATCAAGATGTGATAAAATTTAAATGGATTTTTATGGTGTTCTTGGTGAAATGGATGAAGATGATGAGAGCTTCTTAAGTGGGTGTAGAATAAGATGTAAAATGGTTATAAAATGCTAGTATACTTGTGTGATTAAATGATATAATCATCCACCAACTTAACCACTTGCAAACTAATAAAATATCTAGATATTTAACAAAAAAAAAAATAGGGTGTGGGACCCCTTTAAAACCGTTCACAACATGGGGGGGGGGTCTTGAATTGTTAAAATGTTATTAAGTGTTTAAAGTGTTAGAAACTTTTAGCAAAGTTTAGGTGTTTTGGTGTTTAAATGTTTCAAGTGTATAAATGTGTTAAGAAGGTGTTAAGTGACCATTACTAGTCTAATATGATCTAAATAATATTAGATGGTCACTAAAAAAAAGATCCGACATTGTTCGGATATTCGTTTCGAATTGTTTCGGTTAGACGTTATTTGAACGCTAAGTTGTGTAACTTGTGTGAATTGATGTAGTTATTGGTTCGGATGATACCCTAATGTATCCACACATGAATTCTATGTTAAATAATATTTTTACATGTCGTAAAAATATTAGAAAGCTGATTTCAGCAAAATTTCTGCGGAAAAGTGTAGAAATCGTCGCTTTTAGTGCTTTTCGGCAGTTTTCGGGCAGTTTTTGGTGCTACCGGACATTGGTAATATATTAAACCAAACCCTTGTATTCCCATATAGGGTTTAATGTATATTTGATGTTGGACTTTCGTCTGAGTCATAAAGATGTAATTTAGATGGTTTCGCTGGATCCTGAGTTTTCGTCAGCACGCTAGTTTACTAGATACTACTCTAGTTGTTTCGATGCATTGTTTACATTGTTTCAAAGGTAACCAATAAAAATGAATAATGTGCATCATAAATGAATATTCCTTGAGTGCTCTAAGATGTATATCATGTAATACGCAGTTCGAGTGTTCGAAATGCATAAAAATGTAGCTAAAATGAGTACTTTAAGTGTAAGAAAGTTACCGAAAAGTGGCAGTTGTCACAATAAGCACCATTAATCGTGTACATACTAAGACCACAGAACAAAAGGTTAGATCTAATGGGTTCCAGGGCAGCCCCACTCTTGGTGACAACTAGAACCAAGTAGTGTTTTTGTGTCTCAGTCGTGAATCGACTACAGAAAAATGCCTATGGTTTGGTGACTTCCTATGTCGTGTCACATGTTAATGGCTTTGCAACCCATTAACACTTGATACATATAGAAATACTTGACTTATACATGAATACGCGATTTTAAACAAAATACATACCATGTTTTTCATACAAAGTATACAAACGTTCAACACAAAAACTACATGAATTCACACCAACATTATGTTGACGTTTTTTTTCCAAAACTCACATGTATTTCAGGTAACTAGAAGTGGATGTGCGCGCGGCCTGACTCACGCTTGTGGATGTCGCTTATGTTTATCTTTAAATAAAGTTGTAAACTTTTTAAGACAATGTTTTATGCTACCTTGCGATGTAAACGCTAAATTATGTTTTCAAATTATGAAATGTCTGGTATTTGAAGTTATTTTTACAAGCATGTAGTATGTTTACCTTTCGTATGCAAATGAGAACCTTTCATGATCACACCTCGTGCTTCCGCCGCAGAAAGGGGTGTGACATTTGGATCGTTTTTGCGTTCGTTACGATTTCCGTCGTAATTAACCGAACAACGCAACCGTACGACCAAACGAACCGACATCCGAGATATTTTTGAGCACATTTCAAGTTCCCTATACTTTAAATTTATTTTAGAGCCTTGAAATGGGGTTAACGGGGCTTAAAAGTGCCAAAAATCAAGTTTTACAAGTGCAGGGACGATTTTTGAAATTTCTGGCAGATACATTGAACTTGGTACATTTTTGAGGTTTTGATAGTTTTAACCCAAGGTTTTGCACTCTATGGGCTGGAATTTGATGGTTTTAAGTATTCCCATGGTTTTGAAAACCATGTGCCCACTTGTAAGGTCAAGATCAAAGCACGATTTGCGAGAAACGATCCTAACGGTTCTCAGAAATCTATATATACCCCTTCCATTTCATTTGCAAACTCACCTTTGATCTGATTTTGTTCTCTAAGTTGAAGTTATACACTTCATACCTGAGAATAATTAGATCAAACCTCCCTTTCTTGGACCCGTTGTAAGTATTCTTTCGTTCTTTCACGCATTTTAAGCGTGAAAGTCAAACAAGTGTTTGACTTTCAGCTTTGACCAGTCAATGGTCAACACGAAGTTCGTTTGAACTTCGTAACGTGAGCGTAATCACGATGGTCATAGTCCTTTGTGACTATACCTGCTGATTACCACGTTATTTAGGCGTAGTGACGAGTCGTAGTTTCGGTCAAAATGCGTATTCTTGCGTATTTTGCAACCAAACTACTTTTAGGTATCAAGAGCCTTTGTTTTGATACCAAACTTGTTTTCAAACCTTGTTAAACATGTTTTAACATGTTTAGATCGTCACTTTAGGTTTTGTGCTTATATAGGGTCGTAAGACAAGCGATCTAATCAATCGCTTAGACTTTCGAACCCGACCCGTTTGGTCAATCATTAGGATTCGACCAAACACATTTTGTGACCATAGTTGCATAAGGAATAACCTTCCGAGGTTATACTTTATGGTCACTTAGTCTACATAGTTGTATGATAGGTGATTATATGCCTTAGGAAAAAATGACCAAAATGCCCTTTTACACCAAAATTCATTTTAAGCATATGCAACATAAATTTTGACATCTAAACTGATTAGTAAATATTATTAGACATGTTAAGGCATATTTTACTTATCATAGGACTAGTTAGGCGGTCCGAACGCGTTTTACGTGAACGACGCGTTAAAGTAGCATAAGCTACCTAAACAAGTCGTAATGAGTCGTAAGCACTTAGTATATGTTTCATTTTAGAATGTAGGCTTTGTTAAACCATATTACATGAGTTCCTATACCCATTTGGTTTACGAAACCTCATTCTATCCAATCTTCCGATTTAGGTCCGCTTATTAACATAGTTACCTATATTAGGTGCCGTTTGATTCCGTGATCCCTTTAGCTTTGCTTGGTTGTTATTCAAGACTTCTAAGCACCCTCAAGTGAGTACATAGTCCCCTTTTTTACTGTTTTTCAAACATTTTGGGGTGAAACACATGTGCCTACTTGTTACTTTCGTGCTTTTCCTGTTTTCATATCATACGCTTGTTATGTTCATTAGTGTGTAGTACATGATTTCACTATGTTTTTGCTATGTATATCCATTTAGTGCATACTTAGTACATTATTTTACATTACATTTTATGCTATGTATGTCCATTTAGTGCATACTTATTACATTATTTTACATTGCATCTCTGTTGCATATGTTCTCGTAGCATATGGACACATTGTTTTACATTTCTACCTTGTATGTTCACTTAGCATACTAGGTACATTGTTTTCATAAAACATGCTTACATTTGGTATAACATTTGGTTTGTTTAACGAAACTAATACATTCATTAACACCGATCATGCCGCTCGGTTGTAGGTAGTGGTACCATAGGACTTGACAACTCCCATTCTTGAAATCCTAGGTTTGTTTGGACGTAAGGAATGACCGAATCCGAAAACATTTTGATAACCTTTACTCTAAGGTTATCCTACAGTCTCAAGGCTTGGATGTAGACGTTTAACATTACCGCATAGATGTTTGTATCAATAAAGCATGCATTATTTTGCAAAACATTACTTTTGATTATAATTTATCAGATGCATTGTTTTGTACATTTCATTCTTATAGGGTTGAGTAAATGCTTTTAAATCAATAAATGATTTTATTCACTATACATTACATTTGTTTACACATAAACATTTCAACATTTATTTGAACATTACATTTTGGGTGGTTTGGTTGGTAAGTGATTTAAGTAACGAGGCGTTTGTAATAAGATAAAAGCATGGTGGATACGCCGCTGGTACTTCCTATATATAAGTGTTTTTATGGTATTACATATCGTAGCGTTATTTAAACCATTTCAAGTTTGACATAATACATTTTACACTTATAACATATCTTCATGAAACATTGTTTTACAAACAACTTATTTTATACAAATTCATTTTACTTGGTCATTTATTTATCTGTGCATCTTTCTTTTATATCATCTGATTTCTTATCACTATTTGTATGATTTATAAAAGAAAACATTTTACAAAGTTCATGACAAACATTTTCTTTAAACTTACAAGTCATGAATCCTATTTTAATAAAACCTATGTATCTCACAGGCATTTTTATGCTGACGTACATATTTTCATATGTGTTTTCAGGAGATGATGCATAGGGTTGATCAAGATACACTTAGGCGTACTTGGGCCTTAGTGACAATAAAAGATGCAAGACTAGTTAATTATGTTGTGTATTTCTGTTTTTAAGACATTGTAACTTCTTTTAATCAATAAAACAAAACTTCAATTTTCCATGTGTTATGAAACAATGATTCTGATACAACACTCCCTGAAGTTTCCGCCACGATTTGTTGTTTTACGTGGTCGGGGTGTGACAGTTTGGTCGATCATTAGGATCCGACCAAACATATTTTGTGACCATAGTTGTATTGGGAATAACCTTCTAAGGTTATACCTTATGGTCACTACGTTTAGTTAGTTGTATGATAGGTAGTTTATATGCCTTAGGAAAATGACCAAAATACCCTTTTGCGCATAATTTCATTTTAAGCATATGTAACACATGTTTTGACATCTAAACTGATTATATAACATAATTAGATATGTTAAGGCATATAATACTTGTCATAGGACTAGTTAGGCGGTCCGAACACGCTTTTGCGCGAACGACGCGTTAGAGTAGCATAGACTACCTTAACGGGTCGTAATGGGTCGTAAGCACTTAGGATAGGTTCCAATTTAGAATGTAGGCTTTGTTAAACCATATCACATGAGTTCCAATACTCATTTGGTTTACGAGACCTCATTCTACCCGATTCTCCGATTTAGGTGTCGATTCACTAACATAGTATCTGTTACACTAGGAACCACTTCGACACTTGAACTTTTGATCCTTTGAGCTTTGTTATATCTTTTGAGCAAGAAATATACGCAATCCCGGAGTACATAGTTCCCCTCTTTTACCGTTTTCAAATGTTTTGGGCTGATTCATATGTGTAATCGATTTGTTTTCGAAATATATGGCATATATATGTTCATTAAGTGCTTTTATGTGTACTATTCCGATTATACAAATGCGATGTTTATCTGAATTCCTAAATGATCTACCTATCTTCATAGTTAGATTCTTATAGGATATTTGAAGTACAGACTTAAAATCTTCCTATCTTCATAGTAAGGTTTTTAAGAAGTACTTTACGACTCGATGGTTGGTTGTGTGTAGATTGTTGGTGATTTAGATAACGAAACTAGATAATAAAATAAGCACATGGTGGATACGCCGCTGGTACTTCCTATATATAAGTGTGCTTATTGTATTACCCTTCGTGGCGTTATCCCGAATCACCATTAGGATTTAGGATGTTGTGATACAATGATTCGATGTGACGAGAACCTGATCCCTGAAGTATCTATCTATCTTCATAGCTAGACATACTTGTAGGATGTTTAGAGTACTAATATTGAAGTCCTTGTTTGGAATTCATTGTGTACTTTAATGCGTGTTTGACTAGACGATGTGACGAGAACCTGATCCCTGTAGTATCTATCTATCTTCATAGCTAGACATATATGAGATGTTTAGAGTACTAATATTGGAGCCCCTGTTTGGATTCATTGTGTACTTTAATGCGTGTTTACGAGATGGAACAAGTTGACGATTATGTGTTTATGTGGTAGTTGTGATTTAGATAACGAAACGGGTGTAATAAAATAAGAACATGGTGGATACGCCGCTGGTACTTCCTATATATAAGTGTTCTTACTTTATTATTCTTGTAGCGTTATCCGAATCACTTTAGTATGTGTGTACAATTGTTTCAATATTCGATTATCGAAATCTTCGTAGAATCTCCCATACCTTTATATGTTAGATTCTTAGAAGGATATCTAAAGTATTATCATGAATCATTGATTTGATTTATATAATACTTACACAAGTTTTGATTTATTTCAAAACAGTTATTATTAATCCTTGATTGGATTTCTAATAACATATTAACGAATTTCACGATGGTTTAAACGAGATTACGATGTAAGGCATAAAAATGACTTAGTAATAATCATATTGCCATATACAAAACTATTTGTCACGAGTTTTCACAATCAAGATCATGTATTGCAATACTAAACTTTTGCCATTCTTTAGCTTCAAGACTTATTTTCAATTGACAGCTCTCGTAGCTGTTAAAGTATTGCAATACCAAATGTTTTGCCAAATAATTGGCTAATAAATCCAATGTATTCGCCGGCATTTTTATGCTGACTTTATTTTCACATATGTTTCAGGTTAGCAACTATTCAAGCATGCAACGCATAGGACTGCATTCGGGCCTTAGACTTCTTTAAACAAAAGATAATTACATGTATTATTTGTTTGTAAAACGATGTTAACATTATTGAAACAATTTAGTACCAGTAGTTGTGAGCAATTTGTAAAGTGACTCCCCGATATTTCCGTCGCCTGTTGTTGTATTACGCGATTGGAGTGTTACAGATTGGTATCAGAGCACTGGTTATAGGGAATTAAGTTATTAGCATGCCTTAAACCTAGTCTATAACCTTCCTAGGACCCAAACATGAGTAGATTTAGGACTTCTTTCCTAATCCTCATCCTTATTCATGCCACAACTATTCTATGATTTACAAATCATCTAGCCTAAGATGATTTATCCTAAAACCCTTAGGCTTTATGCCTTAAGGTATTCCTCAAAATGATTTCTCAAAACATTTTCATTGAAATATTTCTCAAAATGTTTTCTCAAACGTTTTCATCAAAATATTTCACAACATGTTTATCTTGAACGATTTTTATCAAAATATTTCTCAAATGTTTTTCTCAAACGTTTTTCATCGAAATCTTGGGTTTTAATAATGTGAACACATGCAATCTGGAAGGGTGGATGCCTGTACCCCGAGTTTTCTGTCTAAGGCTAGAGTGTTCATACAAATCCGCATTTATCGGACCAGTCACTCTTACTTGGGAACTCTTAGGGTGAGTATCCACTTATAGGCTAAAGCATGTCTTCGTGAAGCATTATAAAAACCTATCCATCTTGACTATGCCAAACGATTTCTAAAATGACCTTTGTAACACTACTCATTCATATTACCCTCGGTAATATGTTTGCTCTTCACCACAATCGAAACAACTTTCCTTTCACAATACTATTTCATTATATTACCTTCGGTGATATGTTTGATTCGAGACAATTGAAATGAATTTCATTTCGTTTCACGACATTATGAGATCCTATTTCATTTTCAAAACACTACCTTTCTTTTTCAAAATTTCAATTTTTTACCATTTGGATGAGAATTTTTTTTTTAATTTCAAACACAAAGTTTCTTTATTTTAAAATTTTAAAATTAAAACATTTTATCTTAAAAACAATATTATTTTAAACAATAAAGGAATTTTTAACACAAACCATTAACTTGGTTTGTATTCTCTCATCCAAAAATTTTACAAAGAATTTATTTCTCAAACAATTTTTATATCAAAACAAAATCCGCAACACTGTATTTTCTAAATACAAGAACAAGACTTATAAACAAGATTTTTTTTCTGAGTCAAAATTTACACTATATTTTCTAAGTACAAGAATAAGACTTTTGAACAAAATTTTTACCTAAAACAAGATAGTGGGGAAAACTGTGCCTACACTGACCGATTCGAACAGTTAAGCCTACTTTGCCCCACCATGGTCACACCGTTGGATCGAGCCATTGAGAAATACATTGATGGCCTACCTGGTCCTGTCCAAGACATTGTCACTGGCAGCCGACCTGTAATGCTTAGGGAGGCCAAAGAATTAGCCGCTATCTTAACTGACTCCCAGGTTAGAAAAGGTAATCTATTTAGAAAAGGAGACAAGAAACAAAACACTGAATCTGTTAATGAAAATTCGAAAAGAACAAAGGCCAAATCTTCTAAGAATTCTAGGAAGCGCAAAACTTCAAAGAATTTTGCAATTCATGCACCTGTTCCACTAAATTCAGTACCCTTTAAGGGATTTTATCGTGGAAAGCAACCTCGGTGCAATCATTGCAACTATCTTCACGCGTCAAATTCTCCCTGTCGCCAGTGTACAATCTGTGGTTTATTTGGACATCTAGCTATGGCCTGTCACATCCAGAACCGAGCAGCCCCTACTCAGACTCGCCCTCGAGCATGTTTCAATTGTGGTGATCTAAATCATTTCAAGCGAAACTGCCCCAAGCTTGCCAATGCTAAGGGACGAGTGATCAACGTCAATGAGACTCAAACTAATGATCAAGCCCTTATGATCATTTGAACCTCTATATTTTTCTGTTAAATTTCGAAAACAATGTAAATTTCAAAGATGAAGAAGTGGTGGCAAATGGCAGATTACGTGACGGGCTAACGGGTCAGAATGGATCAATACCAGTTGGTTTGGCCTATGCTTTGTCCTTTTTTTTAATTATCTTCAATCTTTTAAAATCCGTCAAAAAATTGTGAGATTTCATTTATGGCTTTTATTATTTTTTTTAGTGCCTTATGTCTAAGGCTTGATGCAAAAACTACAATCGAGTCGGGGGTCTCACTGGAAGCAGCCTCTCTATTCCTACGGGGTAGAGGTAAGGCTGTCTACATCTTACCCTCCTCAGACCCTACCTTAGCTTTGCTATTGGTGGGATTTACTGAGTATGATGATGATGATAATTCATTTTTTTCAAATTACAAACTCTAATGTGATTACACTATGTGTGATTTCAACTACATGCTGGCTTTGAGGATTCCGTTCTTTAGGAACTAAATCTTATAATTTAGCATAATATGACTGCACTCTGGTGCATTCGTACGAACTTGGTAACACGATCGATACGAAAACTATGAACAAGTTAATACTGTTTTATGATCATAGCATTACATATATGAATGGTTTATCTAATATGTATAGTACATGATTATAAATACAATTTGTTTCGTATGTTGATTTAACGTACTTAGTGTGTTAACTTAGCATACTTAGCACATGATTTGAAAACATTTCCCTCGATATGCTTACATTATGATGACAATGCATGATTTGTATATGTTGTGTTCTACCTGTTTGGTTAAGTATGAAACATATATAAATATTTGTACTAGAATAAAATACCTACTACTAAATTTGTTGTATGCAAAATAAGTAGTGCTATCATTGCTAGTATGAAATACGATTCGATTTAACAGATGTTATGTTGTGACGATGTTTATTTGATTTAGACGATAGTTCGACCCTATTATTTTGTTTACCCTTGCTTAACAAGAGGAGCTATGTGGACCATGTGACGAAACGAGTAATTATGGGTGCACACTTAATTATGAGTTTCGACGCATGAGAATCATAGTAAGCCTTATTAAGTATGGTGGCATAAGATCTAGAGTGATTAAGGTAACGGGAGGAGTATGATGCGATAAGAACATGGTGGAGACGCCGATGGTACTTCCTATATATAAGTGTTCTTATTGTGTTATTCTTCAGAACGTTGCTGAGATCACTTGGTGATTTTATGTTATCTTGGACCATTATGTGATTATGTGCTTAATTGTTATTTGTGTGGTTATTTTCGATGGACGACGACGAGTACATTCATTAACTCAAATCAAGCCAACCGGGAGTATAATATGGTGTTAAAGGTGACGATCTTGATGCCATAGGTATGTTGACCCGTCTCCTATGCATGAGATACTCATGGTGCATTGGATGTACCTCGTGGGACGTTAGAAACCGTGTATGTTTGGAAACTTTATTTGTAAGTATTGTAGAAAATCTCAATCAACTGGATCTCTGAAGAAGATAACAGTCCTGAAGAACACAGCAAGATGAAGAAAATCAGTTGGGACAACTGAAAAGCAAAGTATCTACTACAAAGAATCACAAGTTGATCAAGAGTTGATTTGGATTATCAGAGAAGGTCATTTCTGATGGATCTGATGATATTTCTGATGAAATATCATCAGTTTCTGACAAATTCTGATCATCAGACTTTCTGATGATTTGTTCACCAGAATTTCTGATGAAGTGGTTTATCAGAAATTCTGATGAAAGACCCACTTGTCTAAAAATCACAACTCTATCCTGCCACCCATGACCGAAGCATGACATTATTAGTTTTCATGATTACAAATGCAACTTGAACGATGGATTCAATGAATAAGTCAAATTGCTACTTTACGCGGGACTTATTGCATGAATAAACAATTGTTTATTCATGTCCATAGCCGTCTATAAATAGAAGGCTCGAGAGGCAGAAGATACTTGAGTTTGAAGCTTAGCATTCACATACAAACACCCAAACTCCACTGCTCTTCTCACCCACAGAAATCAAGATTCATTTGTATTAGATAATAATCTTACAATCACCTTGTTAAACTAATTTGTTTCAAAGTGATATAAACTTGATAATTCTGTAGGTCTTGTTTCTTGAAAGTCTGATTTCCATTTCCGCATATCTTTTTCACATATACTGAAATCACTTTCCATATTACGTAAAAAGAAGTTGTTAAGGCCATACTAGGTCCAACAATTGGTATCAGATCAGATTGAATAAATTATTTTCAAACGATCAATCGCTCTTCTTCTTTTTTCTAAATATGGCCAGCTTTCAAACCTGGAATAATGCTTTCAACATTGGTTCTATGTCCAAACCTCCGACTCTGGTCAGGGAGGAATACCCCCAATGGAAAATCAGGATGGTCAATTTCCTTAATGGACATGACCGAGCTCTGTTTAGATCCATTGAAAGGGGTCCACATATACCAATGACTGAAATACCTGCAATTCCAGCAACTGACCAACTACCTGCTATCCCTGCCTCCCGAGCTCCCAAAAGTGAAATACTTTGGAGTGAGGAAGACAAGGAACTGGTAGCAGGGGATGAAAGAGCAAAATCACTCTTAATAATGGCCATCCCCAATGACATATTTTCACAAGTTGATGCTTGTGCATCAGCTAAGGAAATATGGGATCAGTTGGAAAATCTTTGTGAAGGAGGAGAAAGGATGAAAAGAAACAAGAGAACAAACAACGTATCATCCTATGAAAGGTTTAAAAGTTTACCTAATAAAAAGTTAAATGACACATATCAAAGGTTCACAAAACTTTTAAATGAGCTAAATAAATTTGGAATAACTAAATCAAATGATGAAAGAAACATAAAATTTCTTGATGCTTTGCCTAGAGAATGGAGGAGTCTCACAATGACTTTGTCCTCAACCTTAGAACTAGGAAACATGAGTCTTCATGACTTATATAGCATCTTGATCCCCAGAGAGGAAGAAATATTTGAAGAAACAATTCAAAGAGGGGGATCTTTAGCTCTTATCTCTAACTCATAGAGACAAACAACTTCTAATGATCCACAACCATCAAACAGCCAGGCCTTTGAAACTTCTGATTCATCATCAGATTTTTCAGCCTTTGCTGATGCAATAGCACTGCTCACCAAAACATTTGAGCAGGGGTTGAGGGGAGGAGGCCAGAGGTACCAGAGGAGTGATAGAAGGAGGATGGATGATAGATCTAAAGAAGAAGTTAGATCTAAGGATAAAGGAAAGGCTGAGGTGGTGTGTTACAAGTGCAAGCAAAAAGGTCATTATGCATCTAAGTGTAAGACCAAGAAGCTGAAAGATGTTGCTTATTATGAAAAGAAGCTTGAGGAAGCTAAGAAGCAACAACAGCAAGTCAGCTTAATTGCTGGAACAGATACATGGCTATCTGATGATTCTTCTGATGATGAAGAAGAAGAAATGGCCAACTTCTGTCTCATGGCACTTTCTGAAGACATACCAGAAACTTCAGGACAACAGGTAAGTTTAGACAATTTTGATCTTGAACACAAGCTAAATGAGGTCATGTCAGAATTTTTAAACTTGCAAGTTAAACATCAATCAGATGGTAAAAAATCTGATGAGTTGCAAAGGACCTTGAATAAAATCATTCTTGAAAACCAATTACTTATAGAACAAAGTTTAGATCAAAGAGCTAAAATTAAGTTCTTTGAAAATGAAAGAAGAGATCTTTACAAGAAAATCAATGATAAAGAAATTAACGTAAGAGGTTTTCAAGAGGTAAAAGAATTCATAAATTTCATAGAGTCCACTCCAAAGAACAAAGGAGAAGGGTTGGGTTATGTGAGAACAAATAATAACAAACCCACTGTCTTTGTAAAAGCAACTCAACAGACTTCTGATAAACTTTTATCAGAATCTGATTCTGAAACTTGCAAATCAACATGTTCTGAATACTCCTTTGAAAAGCCAAATTTTGAACCAAAAAGAAGTGAATACAGTCAAGAGTTTGTAAAAACTCCAGAAGCAGTTCACTCATCTTTTCAAAACTATCCCTTCATTCCATCACAAGAAGGAAAATCAGAAATTTCTGATGATTCCTGTATGTGTGTTGAAATACTGAAGCTTGTTCAACACCATCTCCAAAAGAAAAAGAAAAAATATGTTAATGGCTCAGCATTTAACAGAAATTCTGATGAAAGATCATCTAGAAGAAATAATAGAACCAGAATATCATCAGAAAGTGTACCCAAGCATGCCTGGGTACCTAAAACCCTCTAATCATTGCATTTCAGGACCATCATGTGCAGCAGATCTGGTACTGCGACTCAGGAAGCTCCAAGCACATGACTGGGGATAGGAGCTTACTCAGCAACTTTGTCTCAAAGCTGGGTAAAATGGTGAACTTTGGAAATGGAGTGAAAGGAAGGATAATGGGATACGGGTGTATCAGATATGGATGTTTGACCATTGAAAGAGTAGCTTATGTTGAAGGCTTAAAGTATAATTTGCTAAGTTGTGGTCAATTCTGTGACAAAGGTTTTCAGGTAACATTTTTACCAGAAAAATGCTTGCTAATAGGTATGGATGACAATAAAATATGTTTAAGTGGGAAAGAATAAGACAATCAATATATTACTTTGACTTCAAAGAAGAAAATGAACATCCTAAACTATGTTTATTTTCAAAAATCAACAAAGGAAGTAGTTGGTTGTGGTATAAAAGATTGGCTCACTTAAATTTCAAAAACCTAAACAAATTAGCAAGTAAAGGTCTGGTAAAAGGGTTACCTTTCATATCCTATAAAAAGGATAAAATTTGTGATGCTTGTGAGATGGGAAAGTCAAAAAGAAGCTCTCACAAGTCAATTTCTGAATCTTCCATTACACAAAATTTGGAACTTTTACACATGGATTTGTGTGGACCCATAGGTACAGAAAGTTTTTCTGGAAAGAAATATATACTAGTAATAGTTGATGATTTTTCCAGATATACATGGGTTGAATTTTTGAGAAAGAAAAGTGAAACACCTGATTTGATCATTAATTTTATAAAGAAAATTGAAAATCTGTTAAAACTAACAGTAAGAAGGATCAGGTCAGACAATGGGACAGAATTCAAAAATTCAAAAATTGAAAGCTTTCTTGTAAACAAAGGAATCTCTCATGACTTTTCTGCTCCCAGAACCCCTCAACAAAATGGGGTTGTTGAAAGAAAAAATATAACCTTAGTAGAAGCTGCCAGAACAATGCTTGCATATGCCAAAATGCCCTCTCACTTTTGGGCAGAAGCAATTGCAAATGCATGTTTTACTCAAAACAGAACTCTTATCAATAAAAGGCTAAACAAAACACCCTATAACATTATAAATAATAGAATTCCAAGTGTAAAATTTTTACACACATTTGGTTGTAGATGTTTTGTCTTCAATGATTTTGAAAGCCTTGAAAAATTTGACAGAAAAGCAGAAAAAGGTAGTTTTCTTGGATATTCTTTGTCCTCAAAAGCATATAGAATTTTTATTCTTGATACAAGGACAATCAGAGAAAGTTTATATGTCTCATTTGATGACTCATCAGAGACTGAAGTTTCTGATGAATACATGAAAGAAATAAACTTTTCTGACAAACAAGAAAATTATGAACATCTCTTTGAAATGATATCAGAAGATTTTCTAGAACATGATAAAATTTGTACATTTAAATCATCTGAAATATCATGTACTAACCCTGAAGAACAAGTAAATAGCACAACAGAAAATCAAAATTTTGGTGCTTCACATGAAACAGAGGTAACTGATTAGGGGGAAACTTCAAATCCATCAGAACCAACAATTGTTCAAAACAGGTTAAGATGGATCAAAGGGCATGTTCATTCTGATATCATTGGCAATCCAGCTGATGGTGTGAGAACAAGATCTGCAACTGCACATGAGTGTGCATATGCTGGGTTCTTAAGCACAATAGAACCCAAATCTGCCAAAGAAGCTCTGAATGATCCAGATTGGATACAAGCTATGCAAGAAGAGCTGGATCAATTCGAAAAGAGCAAGGTATGGGATCTGGTACCTAAGCCCAAAGACAAATCTGTCATAGGCTCAAAATGGGTATACAGGAATAAATCTGATGAAAATGGCATAATCACAAGGAATAAAGCAAGGTTAGTAGTCAAAGGTTACTGTCAACAAGAAGGTATTGATTATGATGAAACCTTTGCACCAGTAGCTAGATTAGAAGCTGTAAGAATTTTTCTTGCTTATGCTGCATCCAAGGATTTCAAAGTTTATCAAATGGATGTAAAATCAGCTTTCCTAAATGGTAAAATTGAAGAAGAAGTTTATGTGAAACAACCTGAAGGCTTTGTTGATCCAAAATTTCAAAATCATGTTTATAGATTAAACAAAGCCTTGTATGGATTGAAGCAAGCTCCTAGAGCCTGGTATGAAACATTATCAAACTTCTTACTCAATTCTGGATTTACCAAAGGTACTATTGACACCACACTTTTCCTCAAAACACAAAAAAGTCATACCTTGTTGGTTCAGATATATGTTGATGACATTATATTTGGATCAACAAATGAAAAATTTTGCAAAAAAGTTTCAAAAATTAATGACCAGCCATTTTGAAATGAGCATGATGGGTGAATTAACCTTTTTCTTAGGGTTACGAGTCAAACAAAGAATTGATGGAATATTTTTGAGTCAATCAAAGTATATCAAAACAATTCTACAAAAATATTCACTTGAAAACTGCTCTGTTTCAAAAACTCCCATGGCAACAGGGAACAAATTAGATTCTGACAAAGATGGAATAAGTGTAGATATTAAGACCTATAGGGGGATGATAGGGTCATTGTTATACTTAACTGCAAGTAGACCAGACATCATGTTTGCTACATGCTTTCTGGCCAGATATCAATGTGACCCTAAAGAATCTCATTTAAAAGCTGTGAAAAGGGTTTTCAAATATCTAAAAGGCACTTCAAAACTTGGTCTCTGGTATCCAAAGGATACAAACCTTGAATTAATTGCATACACAGATGCAGATTATGCAGGGTGTAAGATTGACAGAAAAAGCACATCTGGTGCTTGTCAAATCCTGGGGGAAAAATTGGTATGTTGGGCAAGCAAGAAGTAAAACTGTGTTACCACATCAACAGCAGAATCAAAATATGTTGCAGCAGCAAGCTGTTGTTCACAAGTGCTGTGGATGCAAACTCAATTGAAGGATTATGGAGTAAATCTGACAAAAATACCAATCTTGTGTGATTCAAAGAGTGCAATTGCAATAACAGAAAATCCAGTTCATCATTCAAGAACCAAACACATAGATGTCAGATATCACTTCATAAAAGATCATGTGGAAAAAGGTAACATTGAAATGTATTTTGTTCCAACTGAAAACCAAATTGCTGATATATTTACAAAACCTATTGATGAAAAGAGACATAATTTTTTGATCAGCAAACTTGGCATGGTCAACTTAAGAGATGAAAACGTTTCAGAAATAAAAGCAAGACAAAATGAAAACCAAATTGATAATCACCAAGATACTGAGAATGAAAGGACAATTAAGCAAAATTCTGATGCAAAAATTCATCTATCTGATGAAAAATCAGAAGATTTAATAAATCATCAATAAAATGTGATGATTTACCAGAAATTCTGATTTACATCTGAAACTTTTGTTTAAATGTACATAATAATCAGTTATCAACAAAAGTTCATATCTTCGTACATATTCCATTTGTATAAATGTGTAGTTTTTTTAATTTTTTTTTAAAAAAGGGGAAACATTGATGACATGCATGAAGATAAAATTAAATCCCTAGAATTCAATCGTCACAAATGTCTTCTCACAAAAGGAGATTTTTTTTAGCATGCAACGTCATACGGTTATAAGGAGTTTAACAGAAACACGTAAGCACCAATATCATTAGGAGCTATGAAAGTAGCCGCCCACCTATTGAATGCTTACTCACACAAAAGGCTTAATAGACTGTCATATTCACTGCAATAGATATCGTCTTAAATGAAGAGAAGAATTTTTTTTGTTGTTAATATGGAACTATCACTTTCATCTATAAATATTAACAATCTGAAAAAGACATTCTTCACAACAAAATCTTCTCTTCAAAAGCCTACCATCAGAAAAACCTCTTATTTCAAATGAATCACCCAAAATCAATGGAATCCAACCAATTCCCTCTCAAACTTTACGAACATCATAATCTCAGATTAAGATCCAACTTAGAAGGACCTGCATGGGAGGACTGCAGGTTTGTATACAATATGATCATGAGAAGTCCCTTGGGCTTTGCCATGTCTACAAATGTCACCATATATCCAAAACTTCTTCAGGAGTTCTGGTGGAATGCTCAAGTCGTTATGAGTGGCACTTCTATGTGGATAAGAAGTGAGGTTATGGGGTAGAGATCACCCTAAAAGAGGAAACACTCAGAGATGTCCTCAAATTGGGTGATTATCGAAAGATCAGCATATTGGAAAAGGCAGAGGTGCAACGGACCTTGACTGAAATGGGCTACAACTCAAACAATGTGTCAAGGAAAATTTGCAAATCTGGGTTCATACCACCTTTTCAATATTTGGTAACACAGCTGAGTGTTTGCTTTTCGAAAAAGACTGGACACTTTAATGAGCTATCTTACAGGATGATGGAAGTGGCGCATGCTATTGTACAGGAAAAACCTTACAATTATGCTAAGTTTCTCATGAGAGACTTAGAAGGAAACGTCCATGACCATCCTTTTCTGATCTACCCTCATTTCGTAACCAAAGTAATCACAAGTCAGCTTGACTTTGGAGGTGTGAGAAGTTGTTATACAAGAGCTGAACTGGCACTTCAAGAAAACTTAAGAGTTGCTTCCCTGGTTCCATCAACCTTTCATACAGGAAGAATAACCAGTCTCTGGTTATATGTGAAGTGCATGTATAACGTGTTGGATGAATAGGATGAGTAGTTAGGTCTATCGGTGTTTGTTTTTGCTTGTTTAATTTTTTTTTGTGTGTTCTAACCAACTTTCGTTTAGTAATATATTAAGTTTCTCTTAATTAAATGTTAGTTATATATGTCTATAGGTCCAGGGGGAACTAAGAAATCTTGTCTGATGGTAACAAGGAAAATCTGGTAAGAATCAAATAAAATCTGATAGGATATAATGAATCATCAGAATCTGATAAAATTTATCAGAAACATCATCAAATCATCAGAATTTGATTCAAATTCACCAGTTAAAACTGAAAAATTTGATACAAAACATCGAAAGTAATTTTTCTTGACAAACAGGAAGGATCGATTGCTTAAAAAAAAGGGTGTTAACCAAGGTTGATCAGATACAAAGAAACTCAAAAAAAATCAAGATTATTTTTAGATAAGTTTCTTTCAAATTTTTTTTGAGGACTGGAACAAGCTATATGAAAAAGACTTCCTGATACACCAGAACAAAGGTGTGGAGTTCACAAGATCAAGGTAAGAAATTTTCTCAAACTCCACTCATTCCCTCTCATCTTAAAAAAAATATTTTGATTCAGACTTCTATAAATGAATCAAATGTTTTCTGATGATATATTTGAAAAATTCAACTCTCCAAGAAATATTTAGAGATTTTTTTCAGTATATATCATTAAAAGGACAACATGGGAAAGCACTTAATTGAAGAAAAGGTTTTTGATTAGACCATATCTGAAATAAAAAAGGGTCCCACAGAAAAAGGTATAAGTTGGATACTAGTGTTTATCCTTTTAAAAATCGTTGGAATCTCTAATTATCTTTAATGAGATATACATTAAATTAGAGATAAACCAAAGGTTTTTCAAAAACGGTTGCTTCTTTAAAAGATTAAAACATCATTAAGGTGTCCTAAAACACCTTGAATACAAACAACCCACGAAAAACACTCAAAAATCTCTGTCTCAACTCACTATAAATATCCCCTCAAAAAACTGAGACGTCCATCTTCAATCTTCATTCTCAAACCCTAAAAACCCTTCTCAAAAGCAAAAACCTAAATCCTTGATGGCTGCCACCAACAACAGTCCACCTCCAGCTGAACACTCTGTTCCCTTAATCACTGAAGCTGAATATCTTCCTTTGAAGAACAACAATGAAGCAATGAACACCAATATCGAACAATACGATGTGAAGTGTCAAATTTTCATTGAATTTCTAATCAGAAGCCCAATAGCTCATGCTCTTACAAAGACCAGAGAAGTACCAGAAAGACTGCTACAACAAGTTGTAAAAACTTTCGAAGCTCATAGTACAAGTATGGAGCTAACAGCACATGTATGGGAAGATATCTTCATCATAATCACACCGGAGAAAATAAGGGAATGTTTGGAACTACCCTTAAATCAAGAGTATGAAGAAGCACCACCAAAAGAAGACATGTTTGAACAACTTGATGTTGTAATGGGATGCAAAGCAAAGATTTCAAAAATCAATGAGTTCAAGAGGAACAAGCTGCCTGCCTTCTGGCAAGTGCTGATGGAAATACTGAATAAGTTGTAACACCTGTGCCTCCACGGCCATCAAACAAATACCAAACCAATGAAATATTATATTTCATACTTGGGATTTGTAAAAATATGTGTATCATTTGCACATATCAATTCTTGTTCAATTTCAAACTCTAAATCGCTTTCTGGAAGGTTATACGCGCACTGATGCGTAAATATAACCAGTTTAATGCAACAAACACTCCGGAATAGTGACATAGGCTTAACATACCTTAAATAACCTTTACATAACTTAGAAATAAGTTTTGAAGGCTTTGGTATGGCAAAATCAAGTTAAATAGCTTACAGGGACTAAATTTGACAAACTGCGAAAGTATGCCAATTTGAACTGTAACAGACATTCCGGAACATGACTATAAGTTAAACATACCATAAATATCCTTTACATGGCTTAGAAATAGGCTTTGAGGTGTTCGGTGTGCTAAAATAAACTTTTGGGTCATTCAGGGACTAAAAGTGTCAAAAAGTGCATAAGTTTGCATTTTCGCGCATAACTTACGTTCTGAATACATCCAGACATCTAAAAATTTATGTAAGCATGACTATATTATGCTTTAGTGTTTGGCTTGCCAAAAATCCATTCGTTGCGTCATTTGGATCGTTTTTCGCGCTTATGCGCATTCCGTCGTAATTAACCGAACATTGCAACCGTACGGCTAAACGAACCGACATCCGAGATATTTTTGAGCATGTTTTAAGTTCCCTATACTTTAACTTCATTTTAGAGCTTTGAAATGGGGTTAACGGGCCTTAAACATGTCAAAAATGACCTTATTGCATAACAGGGACCAAAAGTGTAATTCTGCCAAACTTGTGCCCTACGATGCGTATGGGTTTTTGCCCTACGGTGCGTATGGGGTCTCCAGACCAGATGCAGAGTTTTTAACAGCCTGTTTGCAGCTGTTTGATCCACCACCACATGTTCTAAATTGCTTAGTCATCAGATAAGGATCATATTTAGCTTCCATAACCTTTCAACAAGTGTACGGATGTGATCGAATCACGGTTTCCATGAAACAATCTCAACGGTGGACCGAAAACTATATATACCCATACACCCCCATTGCATAACTTACAAGAATTCTGATTTGAGAAACTCTAAGTTGAAACCATTGTTTCATACCTGAGATTCTTGGATCGGGATTAGCATTCGGGGACCCTGGGTAAGTATTCTTTCGTTCTTTTATTGCTTTTCGAGTCTTTCGAGTCTGAAAGTCAAACTTTGTTTGACTTTCTACATTGACCAGTTATGGTCAATGCGAAGTTCGTTTGAACTTCGCAACGTGAGTGTAATCACGTTGGTTATAGTCCCTTGGGACTATGCCTACTGATTACCACGTTGTCTAGGGTCGTAGTGTGACAATCCGAATTCTCAAGGTTCGTTATCCCGTAACTGTGACCTGTAACTGTGACGGCTTTGATTCTGTTAAATCATGTGATTAGGTTATGTGTGAGATTATTGTTTGTAACTTAGTTATTTTATGTGCAACCCAATTTAGTTAAACAAACTTGACGGTAATCTCATTCGATTAAACAAACTATTTTAATGATTCAATTAACTAGAATAAAACCCGAATGAACCAGGTGAGCCGGCCCGTAGGCTACGGCCCTAATGTAATCGGCTAACCCTTTAGATGATTATTATATAAGTGCATGATACCTTAGACTTGAACACAAAAACAAGAAAACTAAACCCTAGAGTTCATTCGGCCGACACCAACCTTCAACCAGAAACTCCACTTGGTTCATACGATCACTTAGCATAATCGGTTAGTCCCTGTTTACATGTATTGTTGTATGTATTTACGTGTATTGTTGTATGTGTTATGATTGGTTCGATTGCATGATATGGTTGACTGTAATCATAGGATAATCGAATATATATATATATGTGTGATAAAGACAAAATAGGGAATGTTGTAATATGCTAGGGTCTGAGGATTTTATATACATTCTAATAATGACTGCATATGTGGGGTTAATAAATGGCTACTGTTCTAGTCAACCGAGAAATCCCTGCCAATGATGAGGATCTAGAGAAGAGTTATAATTTGTTCAAACCCACTAATGATGTTTGGTCCTATCATATTAGTCCACTTAATTCACATAACCAATGTTGATATATTAGTAGTTTTGTTGGTCCAATAAATGTGAAGGTAAGTGATCTGAGAATATTGATAGCTTTGATTAAATGATGGTGGCCACGTGTTTGTAGTATTGAACAATGTGATAGCCATGATGATTTTGTAATATCTAATGAGTACTATGAATATTGATGATAACAACAGGATTAGATGATGTAATCGGATACGTAACTTATGCGAAACCTAGTAATCAACTAAGGGTTTTAATAAATCGGTTGTGTATTAGAGATTCATGCGATCAGATGCTTAACCCTTGAATGTTGTTATGATGATCTGAGTTTGGATGCACGATAGTACACTGATAGAGTTCGATGATAGGGGTATTATGTAAATCCGTTTGTTATATGTTTAAACTAGGATTTCTGCTAGACATTGGCTCTATGATGATTGTGTTATGATATTTCTATGTGCACATTGATTTCCATATGATTTCTGATGATTGATGGCGGCTGTTCCAATGATTAGGGTTTTCTGTGATGAAATTGTAACTGATGTACATTTTTGACGTAACTGATGTTCGACGTAACTGACTTGTTTGGCGAAACAGAACTCTCGGCGAAATAGAATGTGTTTCGCCAAGGGGTAATTGACGAAACAGGATAGTGTTTCGCCAAGGGCAGTCGACGAGACAGAATCTTGTTTCGCCAAAGGGTAGTTGACGAAACAGAGTATGTTTCGCCAATATGTGTTTCGCCGACTTGAATACTTTGCACAGTAACCTGACTTAACTCTGTTAGAAGTTAACTGAGATATTTAACTACTGTTAAGTATAAAACAATACTTATATGACTACGAATACGTGCAATGTGATACTCGGTGCTTATTGATGCGATGTTCACTATGATTATACCTACGTGCCAACTTCGTGATTATAAACTGATTATGTATACGTGCATACTTTAGGACGTGATTGATTTACTTTGAGCACTTACTTAGCATACCGAGCAAACCAAGGTGAGTTCACTGCATTTCTCAAGCATGCGTCCCGGTGGTTTGGGACAACTAGTAAACATTTGGAAGGGAATCTTGGGTAAACAGTTAAATTGGGTTTTGGTTATTGAACATGGAATCTATCATTATCAGATTGCCTGTAGGGCAATGGGGTAATTAGTTGATAGCGCTATTAGGTTTGATACCTCGCACCGGGCCGTAAGGACGGGCGCGAACTAATTATCTGGGCATCATTACCAATGCTTGGTTAGGGGCATTGGGGACTGGACACACTTCCAGGTTATTAAGGGACACACTTCCCGGATACATATGGGCACACTCCCTAGGGTATCTCAACAAGTCATAAACAGCATCATATCACAACGTTGAATTGGCTTAACATACATCTGGTAACAAAACACGTTAACAAAACCTTGAACTCACCAGCGTCGTCTGACACACTTGTCTGCATGCTTGCAGGTCTATAGGCTTATATCATTTGGAACTTGCTGTCTGGGAGGCTGGAGTGGTCATGGGTCGAGATATATGGAATCGCAGTACAAGCTTAACGGTTTATATACACATGTTTTACGAAACACTTAACAAATGAATTATGCTTCCGCTGTATACAATGAACGACATGTAATGTTTGTAACACTTTATGTTAATGGATGAAAGTTTTATTTAAATACATTTATGAGTTCAATGTGATTGGTGGCTTGAATCCTGGTACGTCACATGCCTCGCGGGGGTTTTCGCATGTGGTATTTTGGGGTGTGACACGTAGGGTAAGCGATCTAATAAATCGCTTATACCTCGAACCCGACCCATTTGGTCGATCATTAGGATCCGACCAAACACTTTAGGTGACCATAGTATATAGGGAATAACCTTCCGAGGTTATACCCTATGGTCACATCGTTTGAGTAGTTGTATGTTAGGTAGTTTATATGCCTTAGGTAAATTACCAGAATACCCTTTTCATGTATAATTGGTAATTAAGCATATGTAACCTAAACCTTTGTCACATAACTGATTATGTAACATGTTTAGGCATATTCTACTTGTCATAGGGCTAGTTAGGCGGTCCGAACGCGTTTCACGCGCACGACGCGTTAAAGTAGCATAAGCTACCTTAATGGGTCGCGATGGGTCGAAAGCACTTAGGTTTGGTTTCATTGTAGTATGTAGGCCTTGTTAAACCATATCATATGAGTTCCAATACTCATTTGGTTTACCAAGCCTCATCCTATCCGATCTCCCGATTTAAGTCCGGTTTATGTTTATAGTTTTAGATTGCCGACTGATTCCGTGCTCCCTCTAGCTTTGTTTGGTTGTTGTTCAAGACCTCTAAGCATTCTCAGGTGAGTACATTATTCCCCTCTTTTACTGTTTTCAACTGTTTTGGGGTGACTCATATGTGCTAAATGTTTTATCAATGATTTCAATAACAATTACAATGTGGTTTCAAGAACAATAACAAGGGTTTCAAGAACGATTTCAATGGTTCAAAAACTAATTACAAATTTCATAAAGTGAACAAACTTGTTGGTTGTAGTTACATAACCAATGACATTCATTAGCAATGATCAAGCCGACCAGTATTAGGTTATGGTACCATAGGATCTGACAAATCCCGTTAGTTACTACACTCGTAGTTATGTGTGGGTGTTGTGGGTAGCGACTGAATCTGTAATTGTTAATTTACTCTTTGGTAAGGGTTTATTAATGCGAGTTGTTAATCTATCCTTTGGTAAGGGTTTATTAATGCGAATTGTTAATCTATCCTTTGGTAAGGGTTTATTAATGCGAGTCAAGAAGGTTTGAATGTTATTAGCGAGACGACCATTTAAGTAGTTTCACGACCTAAAAAGAATTTAACGATTGGGTAAACGATTGGTTTTCATACGATGTTTTAACGATTGGGTAAACGATTGGCTTCAAAGCGATATACGATTGGGTTTTGGTTACATATTACATGATTTACATTGATCATGCATTCACACAAAACATAGCTTTGATTTAAACCAAGTTTTACTTCAACGCTTTGTTTTGTGCATTTCATCCATGGTTTAGTTGAGCATTTCACTAGCCATACATATCATTTTGGTTACATATTACATGGTTTACATTTGACACATAAACACTTTTGACATTGGTTATACATATTACATGATTTACATTGGGCATGAACATTACTTTGGTGGTTTGGTTTGATTAAGTGATTAAGTAACAATGCGTGTGTAATATGATACAAGCATGGTGGATACGCCGCTGGTACTTCCTATATATAAGTGTTTGTATGGTATTACATATTGTAGCGTTATTTGAATCATTTTAGTTTGAGACATAGAACATTTTATACAAGTAACATACTTTTCACAAGACATTTATTTACAAACAACTTATCTTATACAAACTCATTTTACATGGTTATTCATTTAATCATGCATTATTCTCTTATTTATACATATCACCTGAACTTATTATTTTTCAAATGATTTACAAAGACAAAGCAAATTACAAGGTTCATGACTAAACATTTTCTTAAACAGAAGTCATGAATCTTATTTTCACAAAACCTATGTACTCGCCAGCATTTCTTTGCTGACCTCGTTTTCACATATGTTTCAGGTATTGTTGAAAGATATCGATTGATAGGATGCATGCTCACATAGGACTGGACAAGGCCTTAGTGACTCAATAACAATGATAGACTATGTTTAAATTGTGTATTTAGATTTCCAGACAATGTAATTATTCAATGTTTAATAAAACGAAACACTTTTTGGTATCCATGGTTATGAAACATTAATTCTGTTGCAACACGCCTCGATGTTTCCGCCGCGATTTGTTGTTTTACACGGTCGGGGTGTGACATAAGTGTTTATCATCAAAGATTGGAGGTACAGATCAGATAAATATGAATATTCTAACAATCATGTTCAGCCTCATAACTAGGTTGAATATTGATTTTGGAACAGAAATATTTAATCTGATCAAAAGATCAATTCTGACCAAAACTGGAAAAATAGATTCACATCTACCATTCCCCAGATTTCTATCCATCATAATTTCTGATGCTTTTTCTAAAAGGAATCTACAAACTCCAAAATCAAAATATATGTGGAAATCAGAAATTATGAGACCTTGGAGTGCTGCAGGGTCATGGAAGTCAGATTTTGATGTACCTGTTCTGCCAGAAAATATGATGGATCTGATACCAGAAACCTCATCATACAGAACAGAATATCTGAGAATGTTAAGTAAGCAAGCAGAAACAAAAGAAGGATTTGAAAAGGTGTCACCCATGGAGCATGATGCAGAAGAATCAAGCACACCAAGAATAGAGTAGCAGGATGAATCTGATCCTCATCAAACTGATAAAGATGTGCATATGACTCATGCAACAGAAGAACATCATGCTGAAGGCTCACATATAGGAGAAACAGGTGCAACAAAATCTAAACTCAATATATTTTATACTTCTGAAAGTGATTCTGATGAATCAATTCAACCAAAATATGAAATATTACAAAGAAGCACTATTTTTACAAAACAAAATGTGAGTGAAACAAAAGACCCATTTTCTGAGTCAGACTCTGAGGAGGAAAATGTGGTAACAACAGGTAGAGATCAGTTCACTGATCAAGGAAACTTGGATGAGAAAAATAAAAGTTTCTCAACAACTCATGGAGAACCTGAAAGGGTTCAAGGATGTGAGGAAAACCAGGACTTGAATTTGTTTCAAGTTTCTGGTGAGGGAACAGAGAATTTGGATACTTCCAATCCTCTTAACCTCAGAACATCAGAAAATGTGTTTTCTGGTGGTGTTAGAAGAGAAACATCTGTTGTTTCTCCTACTTTCCAAGAACCACCATCTATGTCTCCAAAACAACTTCATAAAGAACTTGAAGATAAAGCTGCTACTGAGAAAACAGTCATGGATGAAAAACTTGATCTGATACTGGAAGAAATCAGAAATCAAAAATCAGAAGTCAAAGCTCTATCAGAGACTGTCAAAGCTATGCAGAAACAAACTGAAGAAAATAATGCAGCTCTCAAAGAAATACAAAAGTCATCAGAAAACAAAGGAAGTTCTTCAGAAATGGAGAAGGCTCTTAAAGAACTACATGATATCAAGAAAAAGATGACTGAGATTGCAACTGCAGGAGAAAGTTCAAGTTCAGGGAGGCTTCTTAAAGAAATACAACTTCTCAGAGCTAACAACAGCAGTCTGACTGAGGCTTTTGAAAAGTTGAAACTGGAATTAAATGAACAAAGAAATAAAGAAAATCAGGAGTTTCAGAAGATAAAGAAGCAAGAAGAAACAAACAGTCAAGCTCTTACTAACATTCACTTGCTAGTAAAAAGACTGCAATACAATGTTGCCACACTGGCAAAAGTTGATCTTCATAAACTAAAGACTCCAATTCCACAAGAAAGACAAGCAACATAGTCAGAAAGTCCCCAACATTAACCAGAAACCATCTAACAAGAAAAAATGAAGCAAACAGAAACCATAACAGCTCAAAAGCAAAAGCAGACCATGGGTCCACCACCAAATAAACAAAAGTTACCCATGGGTCCTCCACCAAGCATATCAAAGCCAGACACTTCAAGGATCCAACATAAAGAATATACTTCAGCTCAACCATCAACTACAACCATCACTGGAGAAACAGAATTTAGCATAAGGATGGACACAAAAGAGAAGCGAAGAATGGAACATGAAGTGACCTCGTCAAAAAGGCCAAGAAAAATAATGAGAGTAGATTCAGAAGGCAACATAAAAGAATCAGAAGTGCTGGAAGGTGATCTACACACACTCATGTATCCAGAAGAACATCTGAAGCACTACTATTGGAAAGGTCCAGAAGACAACCCAACAAGGCCACTCTCACCAATGAGTAAAGGTATTTATGAAGAAAGAAATAATGGCAGCTGGATAATATTGCACAATAAGTTGACCAATCCAATAGTATCAATTGAAAGAGTTGATACTTTGACTACTGGAGGAGGCTTACTAGGGAATGAAAGTCAAAACAAGTACACCCTAGTCAGAAAAGACAAAGATGTTCAAAAGGTTATTGATACAGACCTGGCTGATAAAATTCATCCAATGGACATAGTCAAGATGAAGAACATCATTGATGAATGGAAAGGTGGTTCAGTAGTGATCAGGAGAGCTCTTGACAGTGTTAAAAGTGCAGGAGCGAAATTATACAAAAGAGCAGCATTAGCAGACTTTGATCTGTGTATCAATTTCGAGTATAGCACTAAAGTGTTAATACCTCCACCCAACACAATGATTCCAGCTGAAATCCCTTCAAAATTAGCAAGAACTGGTGCAATCTTTGACACACCAGAAATTTGTGCAGTCTTCAAAGATGCCCATGATGAGAAAGCTCTATTCAGAATCAGTGAAATTTGCAGGTATTCAAACCAAGCTTTAAAGTATATAAGAAACTGCATAAATGAAAAACAATAGCAACTCAAGATGAAAGGAAAGAACAATGAACAACTAAGAAAGAAAATTGAAGATTGCATTGAAGATTGGATGGAAGCAAGAGAATGGTACAAATCAATGTACAAGGCAACTCAAAAGATAATTGATCACAAGAAAAAGTTGAAATCAGGAGACAAACACAGAAGTGGAGTGAAGATCAATTGAATGCATTGATGAGATAGTACTGTTTCTTTTTTAACAATGTTTAGAATTTGTTTTTCTGTTTCTTTTACAATGGTTGGATGGTCTATGCTTTAAGTTTTATGTTTTATGCTTTATGTCTGTGGGACATAGTCACTTGATCTTCCAAAGTATGCTAGGAGGGGCGCGTAAGACCATGCCTGTGTCTACGCGGCCCGTGATAGACTGTCAGACAGAAACATTGAATTTGGACATTTGAGCTGAATTTGATGGTTTTGATCCCTGATTTCTAATACCATTTGATTGTTTTGAAGTCCCATTGTATTGTAAACCATGGGCAACACATGTAAGGCTAGGATTAAAGCACGAATTACGAGAAACGATCCTAACGGTTCTTTGAAATCTATAAATACCCACTATTTCATTTCATTCCAACTCACACTTGATCTCATTTTCTGCTCTAAGTTGAAGCCTTAGCTTCATACCTGAGTAATTTGAGATCAAATCTTCATTTCTTGGACCTTTTCTAAGTTTCTTTCGTTCTTTTATTGCTTTTCAAGCGTGAAAGTCAAATAGTGTTTGACTTTCTGCTTTTACCATGATTTGGTCAACACAAAGTTCATTTGAACTTTGCAATATGAGCATAATCACGATGGTCATAGTCCCTTGTGACTATACCTACTGATTACCACGTTAATTAGGTGTAGTGACGAGTCATAGTTTCAGTCAAAATACGTGTTTATGCGTATTTTGCATCGAAGCTATTTTTGGGTACCAAAATACTTTGTTTTGAATTCAAAACTTGTTTTCTAACTTAGTTAAACATGTTTTAACATGTTTAGCTTGTCACTTTTAGTCTAGTGCTTATATAGGGTCGTAAGATAAGCGGTCTAAACAACCGCTTAGATTTTCGAACCCGACCCGTTTGGTCGATCATTAGGATCCGACCAAACATATTTTGTGACCATAGTTGTATAGGGAATAACCTTCCGAGGTTATACCTTATGGTCACTACGTTTAGTTAGTTGTATGATAGGTAGTTTTTATGCCTTAGGAAAATGACCAAAATACCCTTTTGCGCATAATTTCATTTTAAGCATATGTAACATATGTTTTGACATCTAAACTGATTATATAATATAATTATATTTGTTAAGGCATATAATACTTGTCATAGGACTAGTTAGGCGGTCTGAACACGCTTTTGCGTGAACGACGCGTTAGAGTAGCATAGACTACCTTAACGGGTCGTAATGGGTCGTAAGCACTTAGGATAGGTTCCAATTTAGAATGTAGGCTTTGTTAAACCATATCACATGAGTTCCAATACTCATTTGGTTTACAAGACTTCATTCTATCCGATTCTCTGATTTAGGTGTCGATTCACTAACATAGTATCCGTTACACTAGGAACCACTTCGACACTTGAACTTTTGATCCTTTGAGCTTTGTTATATCTTTTGTGCAAGAACTATACGCAATCCTAGGCGAGTACATAGTTCCCCTCTTTTACCGTTTTCAAATGTTTTGGGGTGATTCATATGTGTAATCGATTTGTTTTCGAAATGTATGGCATATATGTGTTCACTAAGTGCTTTTATGTGTACTATTCCGATTATGCAAATGCGATGTTTATCCAAATTCCTAAAAGATCTACCTATCTTCATAGTTAGATTCTTATAGGATATTTGAAGTACAGACTTAGAATATTGCTATCTTCATAGTAAGGTTTTTAAGAATTACTTTACGACTTGATGGTTGGTTGTGTGTAGATTGTTGGTGATTTAGATAACGAAACTAGATAATACAATAAGCACATGGTGGATACGCCGCTGGTACTTCCTATATATAAGTGTGCTTATTGTATTACCCTTCGTGGCATTATCCCGAATCACCATTAGGATTTAGGATGTTGTGATACAATGATTCGATGTGACGAGAACCTGATCCCTGAAGTATCTATCTATCTTCATAGCTAGACATACTTGTAGGATGTTTAGAGTAATAATATTGAAGTCCTTGTTTGGAATTCATTGTGTACTTTAATGCGTGTTTGACTAGACGATGTGACGAGAACCTGATCCCTGTAGTATCTATCTATCTTCATAGCTAGATATATATGGGATGTTTAGAGTACTAATATTGGAGCCCCTATTTGGATTCATTGTGTACTTTAATGCGTGTTTATGAGATGGAACAAGTTGACGATTATGTGTTTATGTGGTAGTTATGATTTAGATAACGAAACGGGTGTAATAAAATAAGAACATGGTGGATACGCCGCTGGTACTTCCTATATATAAGTGTTCTTATTTTATTATTCTTGTAGCGTTATCCGAATCACTTTAGGATGTGTGTACAATTGTTTCAATATTCGATTATCGAAATCTTCGTAGAATCTCCCATACCTTTATATGTTAGATTCTTAGAAGGCTATCTAAAGTATTATCATGAATCATTGATTTGATTTATATAATACTTACACAAGTTTTTATTTCAAAACAGTTATTATTAATCCTTGATTGGATTTCTAATAACATATTAACGAATTTCACGATGGATTAAACGAGATTACGATGTAAGGCATAAAAATGACTTAGTAATAATCATATTGCCATATACAAAACTATTTGTCATGAGTTTTCACAATCAAGATTATGTATTGCAATACTAAACTTTTGCCATTCTTTGGCTTCAAGATTTATTTTCAATTGATAGCTCTCGTAGCTGTTAAAGTATTGCAATACCAAATTTTTTGCCAAATAATTGGCTAATAAATCCTCTGTATTCGCCGGCATTTTTATGCTGACTTTATTTGCACATATGTTTCAGGTTAGCAACTATTCAAGCATGCAATGCATTGGACTGCATTCGGGCCTTAGACTTCTTTAAACAAAAGACAATTACATGTATTATTTGTTTGTAAAATGATGTTAATTGAAACAATTTAGTACCAGTAGTTGTGAGCAATTTGTAACGTGACTCCCCGATATTTCCGCCGCCTGTTATTGTATTACGCGATTGGGGTGTTACACTTGATACTCTTCAAGTATTTGTACATGTATTTCCTTCCCAATGATGGGTGTATTTGCATTTGTATCCTTATACTTGTATATTTTTGCCATGTATTGATGTCGTATTCCGAAGTGTATTTATACGTACGAGAATACATATTTTCTTATGATCACAATTTCTAAAAATGTTTCTTCATTGATTTTTCTTGTTACATAAGTGTTTCTACACTTTATTAACCACCAAAAATAAGGTTTATTTATTTAAGAACCAAGGTTAAGTAAAACTTGTATTTTTAACTTGGTTTCTTGGAAAATCACTCTTGAAATCTTAGATTTACAAGATTTACAACTTACTTTAGTCATCATTTTACAAGAACACAGCATATTCTTTCAAGTTCATGTTTCTCATGAGGATGATCTATAATCCTACAACATTTTCATCCTCTCATCTTGCTAGATTATGTTTTTAATCATGATCTAGCAAGATCATATGATGATCTACATCATTTACACAAGTAAACAACAATCAACAAGTAAATCAACACATAAACAACATAGTTTCTTCATGATTTAAGCTTGTGTTCAAGTTTCATTCTCTTGATTCTTAATTTTCTTCAAGTTAATCAACATGTATCATCTTTTAACCACTTGTAATAGATGTAAAATGGAAGGATTAGCATTCTTACCACTAGCTCAAGGCTAGGGATGATCAAGAGAAGAAATAGAGTGGATAAAAGCAAATGAAGAAGGTCTTTCAACTTCTACAAGCTCCTAGCTCCTTTGTGCACCTTCTATCACACTTGTATATGCTTGGAATGTATGAGACTTGATTGAAAATGGTGGGTGTGTGTGGGTTTGGTTTCGGCCGAGAACAAGGCAAGGGAGAGGAGAAGAAGTGTGTGTTTAGTGTGTGAAGAATGAAGCTTATGTTACTTATGTGCATACTTATAATCCATGTCTCATAGTTTCCTTTGTGTATTATGTCTAAAAAGTGCCAACCATATCTAGTATTTTAAACAAATAAAATCAAATGGTGGGGCCACATGTTGGGCCGTCCATAGGTGGGGGGTAGTAGACTAGGTTTAAACTAATAGTTAGTTACTTAGTTAGAATTCAAGTATTCGGTTAAGGATCTAGTTATTAGATATTTATATGATGTGTTATGATGTTCGGGGAGCATAACTAGCTTGGTAATGTTAAAACAGTGCTTCTAGTGTAAATTTGGTGTTTCGGATAGTGTCCGATTGTTCGGTTGGTTACCGGTTCGTTAAGGTGCTAAACTTTGTAGTTTAGTGTGCTTTATGTACCCTTTTATGACAGTTTTGATTCCCGACACTTAGGAAATCATTCAGGACCATTTAATCATATTTCTGCATGATATAAGTGTGTTTAAATGCTGATTTTGCTGATTTCTGCAGAATTCTGCAGTTTATGTGAGTTTTAGGCACTTTCTGGCACTTAAACTATCACTAGAAGGGCAGTTTTGTGATCCTTACTTTCCTACACACTATACTAGTGTAATACTTGGTTTCTAGCTCATTCTGTGTCTCAACACACTGTTTGTCTATGTACTGAAC
Organism: Helianthus tuberosus; assembly: GCA_030545235.1. Classification (NCBI taxonomy): domain Eukaryota; kingdom Viridiplantae; phylum Streptophyta; class Magnoliopsida; order Asterales; family Asteraceae; genus Helianthus; species Helianthus tuberosus. Next base: position 106,565,077 of record CM060354.1, on the reverse strand, counting down.
TCTGTCAGCATTTTCCTGATTTGTCTGATAACTGTGCTAACTGTGTTTCGTGCATCATTTGAGTCAATAAACTTCTCATGCAATAATGATATGACATTAAGCAATATATGATGCACATGTATGTATATGGCAATAATCAGTAAGCAGTTAATTGTAATTCAGCACGGTCATTAAGCACTAATCATGGTTTAATAGTTGTACGGATACCTGGAATTTTGACAGTTATCACACAAGGCCTACAATTGGAAGAAAGAACAGGAGGAAAAGATGAAAAGAGAAAACATTGGTACTTCTCAAAGAAGAAAGTCTTTTAGATATAATAGACCACCAATAGCCACATTTCCCAAAACATCTGCTGCTCCTAAAAGGCCTGTATCCTCTGCTGCAACCAAACCCAACCCTTCACCTAAAAAACCACCACAAAAGAAGCAAAAAATGGCTTCACTACCACCATCTTCCACTAAAACAACAAATGTTGATGCAACAAAAGCATCAACAGATGTTAGGCCAACAGTTGTTGAAACACCAGTGGTTTGAACAGTTGTTAGCCAACCCACTGCTTTCATTCATTTCGATCTACCGCCATTAACAAAACCACCACCAACACCCCAAAGATTCCCTCCACAATCACCTTCTTCACCTAAACCACCTTCTTCATCAAAAACTCCTCCACCACCTAAAATTGCTTATGCATGCAAAAGGAAATTTGTTGTGCATGATGATGATAAGGAGATTCCAGCACTAATCCCTTTATCATCGGCTCCCGTTCAAATCACTCCACCCTCATCATCTCCACTTACAAACCCACTCAACCATCCACCCACTGGTTACATGCCATCTGTCATCCCATTGGCTACTCAATATCCTCTAGAACTGCTTGCAGTTTAAAGTGAAATGGAATCTTTTTATAAGATAGAGGATCCATCCAAAAGAACCTTCCCATCTCTCTATGGCTTCAGAAAACCTCAGAACATAGATGAATACTTGAAGTTAAAAGCAAAACAAGCAGAGGTAGCCAGAGAAGAAAGTAAAGGGTTAGGTGACAGTAGATACCAAGGTATGTTATCACATGGGCTTAACAAAGTCAGAAAGCTTGAAGACTTTGCTAAAGACCTTAGTAAATCCATGTCTGAGCAGCCATTGGATACTGAGCTTCAAGAGGAACTAAGGGTTGAATACTTAGACCATATAATGAAGCACAAACCCTACAAAGCAACCAAGGTCCAATTCAAGGACTGGTCAGTAGATGCTCTCTGAGAAGAAATTGATAGAATTACAAAGATGAACAATGATCCTCTGATCAAGAAAACTGCTCCAAATTGGAAGAAATCCAAGCAGGTTGATCCAGAAGATGCATTAAGGTTCAAGAGAATGAGAGCAGAGCTTGTTGCTGCTAATTACGGGTCTGCAAGATCAATAGCCAGATGGTCAAAACAAAATGTTGAAGAGACCTATAGAAAACTGGAAGAGCTTAGAAAGAAAGACCCATCTGTTCCTCAAAAGCCTGTTTATCCACCAACCACTGCTGGCACACCCCAACAGACCCAAGCCTCCAAAAAGCGTACCTTATCATCTGCTTTACCCATAAATGCCTTGAATCAATTAAAAAGGCAAAAGCATACTGATGAGGAGGATGAGCAGAGGTTTGAAGAATACAAAAAAGAGGGGATCAGATGCCAGATACAATTCCAAATGGATAATGCTACTAACCAACTCATTGCTCAAATAGCTGAAACAATTAAACAGTTGGCAAGCAGACCTAATTCTCCAAACTCATCACAAATAACTCTCATCCCTAGAAAGCCATCTGATAAAAAAAATACTAAAGTCGAAGTCATCCTCAGACACCCACGTATTGCCTTTGCTCAGATCAGATGGTAAAGTTGAATAGATAATAAGGAAGGATGCATATGGTCTGAATGCAGATGACATTCAAGATCTTTGAACCTTCAACTGGAAAAGGATGAAGATGATATGGATTCCCTGGATTTTGAACTTCAATTTAAAGGGTAAATCAAGGAATTGCTGATGAGGAAATAAAGATCAGAAATAGTGAAGGGTTTTGGCATCATCTGTTCTAGGGGATATTGTTGGCTCATGTGAATCTTTCCTTGAGAACAGATGATACAAAGCCAAAACTGTTCTGCACCAACTGATCCAGAATAAACAGTGCTTTGAATTCTACTCCCTTCAATGGAATGATATCTAACAAGTGCTGCTTCAAAGGTCTGCTCAACACTAAGCACTGCTGGATTATAAAGACTGTTAAAGACTAAACCATTGAAGAAGTCAAAGGTCTGCTGGAAGTCAAAGGACTGATCAACCTTTACTAAAAGTCTGCTAAAGCTTAAACAGAGGTTGAGTCCATCAGAGGATAGCAACAAAATAGTCTAGTAATCAGTGTTTATTAATGTAACAGTGTTTTGTATTAGCAATGTTTAGAGTCAGTTAGTATTGTTAGATGTCACTGTCTAGGTGATGTCAGCAAAGATGCCACAGTGGTTAGGATTGTACTATAAATAGACAGTGCATGTACTGTTCTATTAGATCACTTCATCTTTTGCATTTTGTACGAACAATCACTGTGATCTCAGGCTGAGGGGGAGTTGTAATTCATGCATACGTGAAGCATCGTGTAATACAATCTTTCGATTAAAAGTATTCATGATGAAATCATTTCTTCCCTTGTTTGTGTTATAAAGTTTTCTTCATTTCCGCTGCAATTGCTCATCTGTTTATCATCTTTCATATTTCATCTTTAAAACAAACACAAACAAGTAAACTCAGATCCTAACAAGGGGGGTCTCTTTTACCTGTACTGCCTTGTATGGGGGAGACGTGCGCCCTCCATCGCTGCCTAGCCCAGTGGTTCGCGGCGGCATACTACGGGCAGGACAGGTCTGTGCTGTATCCGAGGGGGGCATACATCACGCGTATTGTCGTCTCGTTGGGCCTTGTTCCCCAGCAGGACCCAGTATTTGGCGAGGGGGCGTGGTGGAGCCGGTCAGGTTGACCCGTCAGACCCTGATCGGCATGCACGTGACGCGTGACTTCACTGGGCTCGGGCTGCGATTTATAGGGCGCGACGGGCAGCTATTCGTCCCCGCCGCTCTCCCACCCGAGTTATCAGAGTTGGCTCCAGAGCTGGCACAGGATCAGCCGGCAGATGGTGATGCCGTAGAGTACGACGACGACGACTCCGATGACGACGATGGTGACCACGCTGACCCACCATTTCCGCCACCATTTCCGATAAGTGGTCCGCCATCGGAGCCGCAGCCATATGGGGTGCCTCAGTACCCCCTATACGTACTCGACGACCAGCTCCATACAGCTGTGGAGCTTGCGTTAGAGCGGTTGGAGGCACGGCTGCAGGCGCGGATAGACGCCGCTTACTGTTGTACTGAGCGTCTTCTCATACGGGCGATCCAGGGTGATATACAGGCGACTATCGCCCGTGGTGATACAACATTGCCGATACCGCCGTTGTCGCCTGGCCCTGGAGAGGATGCGGATCAGGGGCGAGGCCCTCAGGCACTCAGGGGGCGGGGACCTCAGGCACCAGTCAGGATCCATAGGTTTAGGATCATTGTACTTTTCTTGTATTTTGACGGTTTATGTATTTTGAATGATATCCTGTGTATGTACAAACTTATTATGTAATTAAATTTGCAGTTTCAGTTTATTTGTATTTGTGATTGTTTATTTTAACTGTTTAGATTGGTATGCTTGGTTACATACAATCTATAATACGATATTAAGTTAAAAATGTGATACGATACGACATGATACGCTATAATACGATACTTAACGATATAAAAATAATAAAGATGTGACACGATATGACACGATACACTATAATACGATATTAAGTTAAAAATATGATACGATACGACACGATACGCTATAATACGATACTTAATGATATAAAAATAATAAAGATGTGATACGATATGACACGATACGCTATAATACGATATTAAGTTAAAAATGTGATACGATACGACACGATACGCTATAATACGATACTTAACGATAAAAAAATATTAAAGATGTGATACGATACGCCACGATACGCTATAATACGATATTAAGTTAAAAATGTGATGTGATACGACAGATACGCTATAATACGATACTTAACAATAAAAAAATATTAAAGATATGAAACGATACGCCACGATACGCTATAATATGATATTAAGTTAAAAATGTGATACGATACGACACGATATGCTATAATACGATATTAAGTTAAAAATGTGATACGATACGCCACGATACGCTATAATACAATACTTAATGATAAAAAATATTAAAGATGTGATACGATACACCACGATACGCTATAATACGATATTAAGTTAAAAATGTGATACGATACGCCACGGTATCCTATAATACGATACTTAACAATAAAAAAATATTAAAGATGTGATACGATACGCCACGATACGCTATAATACGATATTAAGTTAAAAATGCGATATGATACGACACGATACGCTATAATACGATATTCGCGTTTTGTCAATGTTTTGGCCACTTGTTCAAACTCTACTCAAAAGAATGATGATCGGAGCTGTAGAATGAGATCCTCCACTATTGGTTTATCATCTTTCAACCCCATTTTCCCTAAATTGAAGGAAAAGGACTGTGATTCTGTTTTTCAACGGGGATGTAATGCAATGATTCCTCTTAATTGAATAGACAGACACTTGCTTCATAGGACTCACTTGAATCGTCTCGGATGTAATAACAGAACGGTTAGTGGATGTAAATTGCTGGGGTGTGACTATTCAAACAATATGAATGAACGCACCGAATTTGACAACTGTGACAGCTTATTAAAAGTTCCTTAGGCTCATGGCAACCGCACTGGCAACAAACTGGTACTGCTGATGGTCTTCTTTCATGTTTCCCAAAATAATTTGAAGGCTCACAAATTTCAATATCATTTTGGTGATTTTCTGAGTGTTTGTAACCTTCGTCTGATTCTGAAGACGATAACTCATTATATGTATTTTTATGTATCAGCCTTCGATTTCTTCTAGAAACCGCCATTTGCATAAACTATGGAGAACTTGTTTGCTTTATCCTTCTTGGTGAAAGATGGTCGGTTTTTAATATTATCATTCAATATGTGACCCAATCGATTTTGGAGAACATGTAATCCAGAGGTCGGACTCGGGTGGGCATAAGATCCGTGGGCCCTATTGTCGGATCTATGAATCCATGGAAGATGTGATTAAGGTAAGCGTGCCGTAAAGTTGCATCTTTTAGAGAGAGACCTTTCAGTACGGATCCTACAGTTGCATTTGGAACAAGAAGTCCAATAATTCATTCATTATCTGTTGTTGTCTCAACAATATGAATGCACGCAACGAATTTGACAACTCTGATAGCTTATTAAAAGTTCCTCAGGCTCACAACAACCGCACTAGTAACAAACTAGTACTGTTGGTGGCTGTTCTGGAAATTGAAGGAAAAGGACTGTGATTCTGTTTTTCAACAGGGATGTAATGCAATGATTCCTCTCAATTGAATAGACAGACACTTGCTTCATAGGACTCACTTGAATAACCTCGGATGTAATAACAGTATGGTTAGTGGATGTAAATTGTTGGGGTGTGACTGTTCAAACAATATGAATGCACGCAACGTATTTGACAACTGTGACAGCTTATTAAAAGTTCCTCAGGCTCACGGCAACCGCACTGGTAGTGTTTTTCCTCTTCTGGAGGGTCGTCATCGTCGAGAACGACGGCGCAGGTGTACCACACCTATTGTTGGATCTTCGACTCCATGGAAGATGTGATTAAGGTAAGCGTGCTGTAAAGTTGCATCTTTTAGAGAGAGACCTTTAAGTACGGATCCTAAAGCTGCATTTGGAACAAGAAGTCCAACAATTCGTTCATTATCTGTTGTTTTCTTAACAATATGAATGCACGCAACGAATTTGACAACTGTGACAGCTTATTAAAAGTTCCTCAGGCTCACAGCAACCGCACTAGTAACAAACTGGAACTGCTGGTGGCTGTTTTGGAAATTGAAGGAAAAGGACTGTGATTCTGGTTTTCAACGGGGATGTAATGCAATGATTCCTCTCAATTGAATAGACAGGCACTTGCTTCATAGGACTCACTTTAATCGTCTCGAATGTAATAACAGTACGGTTAGTGGATGTAAATTGCTGGAGTGTGACTATTCAAACAATATGAATGCACGTAACGAATTTGACAACTGTGACAGCTTATTAAAAGTTCCTCAGGCTCACGGCAACCACACTGGTAACAAACTGGTACTGCTGGTGGTCTTTTTTCATGTATCCCAAAATAATTTGAAGGGTCACAAATTTCAATATCATTTTGGTGATTTTCTGAGTCTTTGTAATCTTCGTCTGATTCTGAAGACTGGTGTGCGTCAGATGTGATATGATTTTATTAATATTTTGAGCCCATTTTACACATTATTCAAGTTTTAAATTTATAAACACGATATTCTACTAACACTAAACACACACTTGGGCAAGTGCACCCGTCGTGAGTGTAGTATAGCGTTGGTAAGATACCGAGGTCGTCCAAGGACACAAGAGCTTTTAGTACTGGTTTATCCTCAACGTCTAATCAATCTAAAATTTTTGAGAAAAGATTTGAAACATGAAAATAAAAACTAAAAATGCAGAAATAAAAACAGATAGACAAGATGAATCACTTGGACCCGACTCGACTTTAATGTATCCTTTGATGATTTTCACACTTTCAGACTTTTTAAGAGATTATCTTAGTTATAGTAGTAGGCCCCTCTTTTGAAGGTGACGTTACCCTCAACCCAGTGGTTTGAGTTAGCAATGTGACAACTGTCAAATTTGCATGCATCCGTACATTTAATTAATAATTAATTATTGCTTAATTACTGTGCTTGATATCAATTATGATTAAACTGCTTCCTGTTTTCTGATACATACATACTCATGCATCACATTTTATACTGTCACTCCATTTATTATACAAAAACAATAGTGACAAACTTGATGCACAAAAGCACAGTTAGCACAGTGAGCGGATAACCCAGTAAACATGCTGACAATGCCAGCACCTAGATAGACATATTTTTGAGGCTAGGATGAGCCAGAAATGGAATACTACACTAATAGGGAGTGTAGGGAGGTGAGGACCATAAAACTGCGTCACTAGGAGGTAGTTATAGTGATCGGAAGTGCCTAAAATATACTTAAAGTGCAGAATTATGCACTAAATAAACAAAATTCAGCATTTAACAATGCTAGTAAAGTGCAAAAACTTGGCAAAATAGCCCTAGACACTTTCCAAAGTGTTGGGAATTTAATGTGTTGCTAAAAACAATATAAAAGACACTTTAAAGCTTTATTTAGCACTTTAACGGATCAACATCCAACCGAACAACCGGACTTTACCCAGAACACAAAAATATTGTTAAACACATTGTTTTTACTTTTCTGAACTAGTTAGGGTCCCCGAACACCCTAAAACACTATATAAATAACAACACACCTTTAACTACTAACTTAGCATTTAAATCTGACTAGAACTTGTAACCATCCATTGAGACCCAACCCTATACCCCCCCCCCCTTTGAACCGGTTGTATAATGTGGGGACACCCCCATGAGCTTTTCAATATTTTATTTAGAATGTTGGTGGATATAAGAACATTTTACATAATGGACAATCTAATGTTGGAAGACTTCTATATAAGAACTACTAGTCCATCATTCTCTCACTTCATTCACCATCAACAAACAACAACATCCTCCCTCCTTCATACCCCACGGCCGCCACCACCAACCACCCTACCACCACCATCAACTTCCATCCAAGCCATCCACATACATACAAAGGTGCAAGGAGTCCTACAAACAAGCTTGGTGCACTCGGAAGTCCAAGAACCACACTAGTTTTCTTTTATCCACCACTTTTACGCCTTGTTTCTTCCCTAGCCTTGTGCTAGTAGTAAGTGCTTCTAATCTTCATCTTGATCTTGTTTTTGGTGGTTAATAGTTGATTGAATGGTTAAAACTTAAGAAACTCTAAAGAACTTACAATAACGTTGAACATAAAGTGATAAAGGGTGGATAAAGAGAAGATATGTGTGCAAATCATGTAAATCTTGTGTAGTTATGATTATTGGATGTTGTTTGTTAATAAAAGTAGGATGGATCATCATCTAGACATACTAGATCATGTTCAAGAACATGAACTAGTAAGATGTTAGTGTTAGAAATATGAAAGATGATGAAACCATCCACCATGAACTTGAAGCTTGAATAAACATAATTTTTCTTGAAAAATAAGCTTATAAACTTGTAGATCTAAAGATCTACAAGTGGTTTTTCAGAAGAACCAAGCGGAAAATACTAGTTTTGTTAAAACCCGGATATTTTATGAACTAAAAGCATACTTGGTAAATAAACAAGTGTATGAACACTCGTGTAACAAGGAAATTTAACAAAGAAGTATTTTTGTAAATTATGACAAGAAGTTGTGAAACTTCAAATTCTTTAAAAATAAATTTTTCCAGAAACTAAACTTATTTTTAAAGATAACGAGACCTACTAAACATATTAGTGACATACTACATATTTTTATAAACTCCCAAGTTCATGAGTTTATGATTTAGTCTTATTCTGTCAAGATTAAAGGCTGTATGTTGTTGATTGATGATTGTTGATTGGTTTTTGAAAAGAAAATGATATGCTAAAAGCATGGACACCTCCATTTACAGAGGAAACTCCGGCGAAATTTTTCTAGAAATATAACACTTAGAAATAATTTTTCCAAAAAGCGTTTACAAATATATTTTAACTTGGTTTTCAAAATAAACTTCGCCATGATTTTTATTATAAAAATACCAAGTACCGGAGGTGGAATTTTCGTAAATAAAATTTTTTAAATATATATTTAGAATATATATTTTATAATAAAACGCTTGTGTGATTATCTGATTATTTTGTGAACTAGAGATATATTATTTTAGGGTAAAATTAATATAACTTGTAGATATCACGAAATTACGACTCCAAAATGATAACCAACGCTCTCACAAAATAAATATTTAAGCAACGCAAGTATTGTTGCTTTACGACACGCTAGAACGTAACTTATGTATTTTTCGGAAAATACTCTCATACGTATATTTTGATAAAGTATTATTTTGGAAAATATATGGAGTAAAATATAATATTTTTGGGAAAAATATATATATTTTGGAAGTAAAATGTTTTAGACAAATAATTAAAATATATTTTCTAAGTGGGACATAAAATATATTTTTCGGAATTATAAAGCATACATGTATAAATACCCCATCATTGGGAAGGAAAATACGAAGTTGAAATACTTAAGAAATATTAATTCAGCAATACTGTATAAACAATTATTCCAAAACCAAAATAATCATTATAACTTGGAATAATATCGGAAACATAACTCAAAAACGTAAATACTAAGACAAGGCACGACCCATTCGTCTAATAGACATTAGACCATTGTAGGTAGTCGTGTTGGCTGAGGAGACTTGGGTTACACATACTGAAGACGCAATACAGTGAGTTCATGTCCCCCTTTTCTCTTTACTGTTTTCAGTTTTATACTTCGGGGGTGAAATACATGTTACAATTATTACAGACAATACTTACATGGTATGGTTAGCTTAAGGAGGGTTGGGACGTTCAGATCATGTGAGTGGGTAGGTAGAACTTAAGGCCATTAATCCTCGTTGTAGGACCGAGGGACATTAGTGATAGATCTATTTGGGTGTAGCGAGCCCCACTCCTGAGTCCGCCGAGTGGACCATGTGGTGACTAAGTGCCCGACGCACAAATCCGCTAGGTTTGAGTCTTCTTGCATCACTTCACACATATCATTGGCTTTGCAACCCAATGGTGATCTCTTTTTCCTTATTGCTACATACCAAGGACTTTTTACACACAGACATACTTTAAAGGTTTATACATACTCACATACACATGAACTCGCTCAACTTTTGTTGATTTTTCAAATTACATGTATTTCAGGAAACTAAGGGATCTGGCAAGTGTCTGCATTTGTGTCAAGCTGCGTACTAAATAAAGATGTCATCCATGGTCTTTGAGTTTGGTTAGTGTGTCTTACTCCTGGACGAGACACATCTTTCAAAACCTTGGTGTTATTCAAAATCTTTTAATGAGTCTTTTATGAACTCATAAACAATTTGTACGATTTGTAAAACTTGAAGTTGAAGTCTACACTTTTTTAAACAATGTTGTTATGTATTAAAGTTATTTATTGGATGACAAACCTATGGTTTTATCATATAGCATTGTTATGATTGATTGCTATGGTATTAAGAAGTCACACCAATAAACCCACGCTTCCGCAAAAGTCAGGGTGTGACAGCTTGGTCGATCGTAGCGAACTAGGATTCTCTCTTGAGTCTAGACTACGATCATTAGGGCTCTCACGAAAATATTTTCAAAACATTTTACGGTGCATACACTAAACGTCCAGATCCCGGGGTACAAAACATTTTTACAAACAAAAGGCACGAATACACATTTCAAAGTTCATGTTTATAATTCAGTCTTAGTGACTGGGAGGCTGGTCATAGAGACCAGGGATTCAGTCTTAGTGACTGGGAGGTTGGTCATAGAGACCAGGGATTCAGTCTTAGTGACTGAGAGGTTGGTCATAGAGACCAGGGATTCAGTCTTAGTGATTGGGAGGTTGGTCATGGAGACCAGGGATTCAGTCCTAGAGACTGGGAAGGTTTGGTCTTAGAGGCCAGGGAGTTAGTCTTAAGAGACTAGGAAGTTCAGTCTTAGAGACTGGGGAGGTTTAGTCTGAGAGACGAGATGTGTTAGTCTGAGAGACTGTGAGATTGTCTGAAAGACTAGGACGAATATGTGAATACATGATGACATTATGAATTGTCTTTGTTTGCAATATGCAAAGCGTTAAAAATTGTTGTAAATATGCATGCTGTGACTATTATGTACCAGCACACACGTCACTTTCCCTAAGGAATGAGTAGTCAGATGATGATGACCCTACGGCCACCGCCACAGATGATGAGACTATACCTGCGCCGGAGAGAATCTACGACAGACACTGAGAGTGACCCTGACATGTTGACCAAGGACGAGGACGACTTCCAATCGTCCGCGCTGTCAGACTTTAGTGATAAATTACCCTTGCTGATGGTTTCCTTGACAAAAATCTTCCTATCCTTCCTAACGCCCCACCATTTGGACACTTCGGTGGAGAGCACCTCTTGACTCCAAACCTCGACAATGCGCCTCCTGTGGACATTCCTTCCGAAGGTTGGCTACTCAATGAATAATTGAAGATGACGCTGACTTGTTATTGATGGCCCTTCTGATAACACCCTTGGTGATGGAAGAATAGACGAGAACGTTGTTACTAATTTCACTTTTGAAGACCCCTATTAACGAGCTATCCTCTGATTCTAGCATACATCCGATTTCAGACTCCTTTGAGTCCGAGACATCTGCAGCCTTACATACAGCCAGATTACAGCTTTCGACTACTGACGCAGACGACGACACCGTTATAACCGCTGCAACTATCACTTGCTCGAGACACCACACCTTTACACAACCCAGAGCCAGCTCCTGTTCCTTTTGGGGTCAGCCTCATGTTGTACCTGCTGATCCTGCACCCTTACTTACTCGTGACCCTGTTTCATTTTGGCTTACCAGACATTGCACCCCTTATACCTGACACAGTACATGCACCTAGCGATTCTCCTTTCGTTGAAACATTTACTGCTGCACTTTCAACCGCCGATGTTGCTCTTGGGAAGACCGACGTCCATTGCGCCAACGTGCCTATCGCTTTCTTTCAAGACATACCCGCACCCCATGAAGGTACTCCAGGTCAGCACTCGCGTAACAATCCCTTTTTGCTACAGCAACATTTTCTACAACCTCGCAGGCCGCACCGTTTACTACATTCACCTCCACGTTGTTGGATGAGCCATTTCGATGATTCCTATAATACACTATGTTGATTTTAGACCCTTACCATCCCTCACTTTGTGGAGACTACACACGGGACAAGTACACCTGTAACGTTAGCTACAGTTTGAGAATATAGTTCGCAGAGTTTTGGAGCTTGTGCTACACCACGTCCTCCACCCTGTCTATAGCCAGTATACTTTCATCAAGATTCCTTTGCGCTCTCACCTACTGCTGTTACACCTTTCCCAGGCTTTGATGCTCGTTACGTTACTGCCGAGCGGCAGACCAGTTACTTTCTTCGACGTACATGCAAGCTCGAGGAGGAATTCACGCATGCCGACAGTTTACTTTTCTTTCTTTCTCCACCTCAGTCACCAGTATAGTTGGTTTCGGGATTATGCGGATTGCATTACATCTGGGTAGGACATTAATGATAAGCCGAGATTGTGGAGGCTTTTAAAGACTACATCTGACTACGTAATTATGGTACACCAACATATTTAATGGACAAGGGTAGGGTGACCCTGTGACCCTGTTAAAGTGATACATTTTGGAAGATAACAAAATTGTGGCCAGGAAATAATGAGAAGCCAATCATCATTAAGCATGCGATGATACTTTGTGACCAATGCCCAACGAAAGCTCAGTCGCTATGTATTCATTAAGGGCGTTATCAACCTATATGTGTGTGCTATAATTATAATGCTATGTGCTTACTTGCTATAAATATAATTACCAAGTTGCTTGGTTATACTATGATTATAATATTGCTTAATTGGTTGGTAACCTATTATATGTATGTGCATATGACCTCTAAACAATTGTATGCATTCCCCGAACGAATGAGACTTGACCTAACCGATCTTCCTCTCAGAAGATGTCGACGCAAGGGAACGTCGATACCAACAACCCTCTGCCGACAACAGCAGAGTCAGAACTACAAAAGCGCATCTCACGAGCCATCGCACAACTCGAGGCCCTTCGCTCCGAACACGGCGGAGGTACCTCAGGAAATAACCCACCCAGCGGCTGCACTTACGAGCAGTTCTTGAACCACAAACCTTGAGAATTCGACGGCACTGGGGGTACCTTAGCTTTTGTGTGTTGGGTGGAGAAGACGAATTCTGTCTTACGGTTGAGCAAATGTGCCCCGGAACATCAGGTCACGTACATAGCTGGACTATTTGTAGAAGGGGCTCTGTCTTGGTGGAACCTTCAGGTTCAAACAATGGGCGAAACTACTGCATATGCTTTGTCGTGGGACGAACTGAAGGAACTAATGCGCAAGAGATATTGCTCTAGGGCAGAAGTCCAGAATTTGGAAACTGAGTTGTGGAACCTAAAAATGGAAGTTCCAAAGATAGCCGAATATGTGCAGAGATTTGGCGAATTATCACAAGTTGCATCGCGTTTGGTGGAACCAGAATCTAGGAAGATCGAACGTTTCATCGGGGGATTGGCACCTCAGATTCTAATCCTGGTAACAACATCTAAGCCTCCAACAATCATCGAAGCAATCGACATAAGCGTGGCACTCACTGAAGAAGCAATTAGACAAGGAAAAATTTCCAGTATGGAAGAGAAAGAGGAGACTCCCATAGAGTCAACTGGAGATAACAAGAGAAAGCTCGCAAATTTCAGAATGATTACCCGGGCGAGTAACAAGAAGAAAGCCAAAAAGGGTAAAGACTACATGGGTATCCTACCTAAGTGCGACAATTGTCTACGTTTTCATGTCGAGCGATGTAAGTATGGAAAATGTGATGACTGTGGTAAGAGGGGGCATCCCAAGGAGACTTGTAGACAAGGTATTGAAAGTGGAAATAAAGGTCAAGATGATAGCAAGAATCTCGGAGGAAACAACGACAACGACGAAGGCAGGACGAGTGACAAACAAAAACGTGCTGAAGGTTGTCTTAACTGTGGGAGCAAGAAGCATTTCAGAAAATATTGTCCTAAGAGGAATCAGGCACAAGGATAAAAGCTCAGTAGCAGAGCTAGGGGAGCACGCCAGGAATTCCAGCATGGATATCGGTATGTTCCATATTACTCAACGATATGCATCCGTATTGTTAGATACCGTCGCGAATTTAGTTTCGCATTTTTAGAGAATTGAAAGTACAATTGGTTTAGTAGTAAGTAAGTTAGGTAACCCACACTCGATAAAACTAGCTAATGGGAAGCTAGTAGAAGCCGACGAAGTAAATGGGACATGGCAAGATAGGACCCGGAGAGCGTGAGTTTACGCTTAATCTACTGCCAGTGAATTGAGAGACTTCAACAAGGTAGCTGGATGGATTGGTTGACAAATGATCAATAGGAGATTGATATCCGCACCACGATGGCGAACGAAGAAACAATCCCGACTCATGAAGCGGGATATGCCTCTGCAAATTACTAATTGCTTAAAGGTACGAGGGATGTTGCGTAGAGAATGTGTTGTTTTCTTGACTCATGTCATGGACGACTGAGTCGAAGAACCAAAACTTGAAGATACCCCTGTGATGAGGAAATATCCCGAAGTCTTCCCCGAAGACTTACCAGAATTAACTCCTCATCAACTAGTCAAATTTCGCATCAATTTGATTCCAGGCGTCGCGCCTGCAGTTAATGCACCTTAGCAACTTACACCTTCGGAAATGCAAGGATTGACAGTGTAGTTTCAGTAGTGGATAGAGAAGGAAGATAACAGACCAAAATTTTTGTTTTGGGTTACCCCAGTCCTGCTCGTCCAAAGAAAGGACGATGACTTCCAAATGAACATCAAACTACCAGGAGTCGAACGAGCTAGCCAACAAGAGTCAGCGACTCATGCTAAGGATTAACGAGCTACTTACTAGACTAACTGCGAGGATCCAGCCAGTATTCCCGACTGAACGATGATCGAGTAGCTGCAAATTCAAAAAGAAAGCATACCGAAAGAAAAGTGTGGGACAATAACTTGTTTTAAACATACACAAGAATGGCATTTCCTACACGATGCACAAAACGATTCTACACTAAATACGAAACTCTGAGAATCTAGGAAACCTGTACTTAGGACCATAGGGATCCAGGTCCAAACTCACAAAGGTTGTTACTTAGGAACCACATCCGTTAACTCAAGCAGACACCTTTAACCTGACACATATGCCAGTTCTGTTGACCAAACCGAGAGTACTTAAAATTCTTTTACTTCTAGCGAGTAGACATTTGCATCTCTACTCCCCTTAATGGTAGTTGCATCATGATAATTTCCTTTGCAACGAGCGAACACACATTTGCTTCGATATCTAGTCATTTCTTCATATTAGCAGATACTCATTTTTCCTTTTCTTGGAAACTTATTTGTCACATGCACCATTTGTTATGTATGCGACTTCACTTCGTTTCAAACACTTCATTTAAGATCAAATGTTATGACGCTAAATCTAATCACCAAATTGTGAATTCGAATGACCTACATTATTGTGATGGTTGACTCTTTTGTTATCAAGTCAACACACCCTCTTGAAACTTCATTCATTTTAAGTTACATTCATGATTTATCTTTGCGACCATGCCGAGATTTCCTTTGTTGATACATACGTTTATTGCCAAGTTACGCTAAAACCAAGTTCAATTGCTTGAACTTATCCATTTCGTATATTCAGTCTAAGACGTCATATGATGTATTGAGAGCATCATATTCAAATCATTGGCAAGATTCTTTTGTTTCGAGTCGAAGTAAACTTGTTTGGTCTACGATTCCACTAAACCATTTGTTGGTTACGACACCTTGCGGGGATAGTCTCACAAAATTGAAGCTTGCGCTTATTTGGTCACTCACTTCATACACGGATTTAATTGATTATTTGATAATTTGCCCTAAATCCGTCTTGTTTATCACGATGAAATCGGTCTCAACACAGTTGTGTGTTGAGGCAAAGGTACAGAGATTCATTTCATATCACAGTGTACCTCCTAACGATTTTTTTTATCGGTCGAATGTCTTGTAGTACTTATTGTTTTCCCACCTTCGACCAAAAACAGTGGCTCATTGATGTTCCATATTCGACTGAAAACACTTTGATATTTTGTAAATCAAACCTTCAGGCTTGCTCGGTACATAATCATTTGATTTCCAACACGGTGAATTTGTTCAGTCACCACTATACTCGAATTATGTCATTACGACACCTCGTGGTGTCATTACAAACTTGTAGCTTGTGCTAATCATGGTCAACCGTTTCACGCAAAACTGCATATACTTTCGTTTGACTTGTCATTTAAACATTTCCGATGCAACTACAATAATACACCAGACTCACTTGTATTTCATTTAGAGTACTTCCGTAATTTAGGAATGTCAACTCACTAAACCATACCCTTCATTTATTCGGGAGTTGACAGATCATTTTACTATTACCTTTGGATTGTTGATTTTAAATCCATATAGCGGATGCTATGGGCTGTGGAAAAACTCATTTGCATATTCCGGTCGACCATTTGAGAATCTTATTAACCAAAACTCCTCTTTTGCGAAACCCCCCTGCTAGATGGATTACACTAGACTATACGTCAAATACGTCTTATACCTTTGACATCAAGTGCAAAAAGCATATACCTTGTAACCATAGGATTCGGGTTGTACTATGTAATCTTAGACTCACCTGATGAGAGTGAGGTTTGCTTCGGCTTAATGATTATTTACCATGGTATTATTCATATACACACACGTGTGACGTAACCATAAGGAGTTAAGGTAGTACAAATTTCGAGGACGAAATTTTCATAACAGGGGGAGAATGTGACAACTGTCAAATTTGCATGCATCCGTACATTTAATTAATAATTAATTAGTGCTTAATTAATGTGCTTGATATCAATTATGATTAAACTGCTTCCTGTTTTCTGATACATACATACTCATGCATCAAATTTTATACTGTCACTCCATTTATTATACACAAACAATAGTGACAAACTTGATGCACAAAAGCACAGTTAGCACAGTGAGCGGATAACCCAGTAAACATGCTGACAATGCCAGCACCTAGATAGACATATTTTTGAGGCCAGGATGAGCCAGGAATGGAATACTACACTAATAGGGAGTGTAGGGAGGTGAGGACCATAAAACTGCGTCACTAGGAGGTAGTTATGGTGACCGGAAGTGCCTAAAATATACTTAAAGTGCAGAATTCTGCACTAAATAAACAAAATTCAGTATTTAACAATGCTAGTAAAGTGCAAAAACTTGGCAAAATAGCCCTAGACACTTTCCAAAGTGTTGGGAATTTAATGTGTTACTAAAAACAATATAAAAGACACTTTAAAGCTTTATTTAGCACTTTAACGGATCAACATCCAACCGAACAACCGGACTTTACCCAGAACACAAAAATATTGTTAAACACATTGTTTTTACTTTTCTGAACTAGTTAGGGTCCCCGAACACCCTAACACACTATATAAATAACAACACACCTTAAACTACTAACTTAGCATTTAAATCTAACTAGAACTTGTAACCATCCATTGAGACCCAACCCTATACCCCCCCCCCCTTTGAACCGGTTGTATAATATGGGGACACCCCCATGAGCTTTTCGATATTTTATTTAGAATGTTGGTGGATATAAGAACATTTTACATAATGGACAATCTAATGTTGGAAGACTTCTATATAAGAACTACTAGTCCATCATTCTCTCACTTCATTCACCATCAACAAACAACAACATCCTCCCTCCTTCATACCCCACGGCCGCCATCACCAACCACCCTACCACCACCATCAACTTCCATCCAAGCCATCCACATACATACAAAGGTGCAAGGAGTCCTACAAACAAGCTTGGTGCACTCGGAAGTCCAAGAACCACACTAGTTTTCTTTTATCCACCACTTTTACGCCTTGTTTCTTCCCTAGCCTTGTGCTAGTAGTAAGTGCTTCTAATCTTCATCTTGATCTTGTTTTTGGTGGTTAATAGTTGATTGAATGGTTAAAACTTAAGAAACTCTAAAGAACTTACAATAACGTTGAACATAAAGTGATAAAGGGTGGATAAAGAGAAGATATGTGTGTAAATCATGTAAATCTTGTGTAGTTATGATTATTTGATGTTGTTTGTTACTAAAAGTAGGATGGATCATCATCTAGACATACTAGATCATGTTCAAGAACATGAACTAGTAAGATGTTAGTGTTAGAAATATAAAAGATGATGAAACCATCCACCATGAACTTGAAGCTTGAATAAACATAATTTTTCTTGAAAAATAAGGTTATAAACTTGTAGGTCTAAAGATCTACAAGTGGTTTTTCAGAAGAACCAAGCGGAAAATACTAGTTTTGTTAAAACCCGGATATTTTATGAACTAAAAGCATACTTGGTAAATAAACAAGTGTATGAACACTCGTGTAACAAGGAAATTTAACAAAGAAGTATTTTTGTAAATTATGACAAGAAGTTGTGAAACTTCAAATTCTTTAAAAATAAAGTTTTCCAGAAACTAAACTTATTTTTAAAGATAACGAGACCTACTAAACATAATAGTGACATACTACATATTTTTATAAACTCCCAAGTTCATGAGTTTATGATTTAGTCTTATTCTATCAAGATTAAAGGCTGTATGTTGTTGATTGATGATTGTCGATTGGTTTTTGAAAAGAAAATGATATGCGAAAGGCATGGACACCTCCATTTACAGAGAAAACTCTGGCGAAATTTTTCTAGAAATATAATACTTAGAAATAATTTTTCCAAAAAGCGTTTACAAATATATTTTAACTTGGTTTTCAAAATAAACTTCGCCATGATTTTTATTACAAAAATACCAAGTACCGGAGGTGGAATTTTCGTAAATAAAATTTGTTAAATATATATTTAGAATATATATTTTATAATAAAACGCTTGTGTGATTATCTGATTATTTTGTGAACTAGAGATATATTATTTTAGGGTAAAAATAATATAACTTGTAGATATCACGAAATTACGACTCCAAAATGATAACCAACGCTCTCACAAAATAAATATTTAAGCAACGCAAGTATTGTTGCTTTACGACACGCTAAAACGTAACTTATGTATTTTTCGGAAAATACTCTCATACGTATATTTTGATAAAGTATTATTTTGGAAAATGTATGGAGTAAAATATAATATTTTTGGGAAAAATATATATATTTTGGAAGTAAAATGTTTTAGACAAATAATTAAAATATATTTTCTAAGTGGGACTTAAAATATATTTTTCGGAATTATAAAGCATACATGTATAAATACCCCATCCTTGGGAAGGAAAATACGAAGTTGAAATACTTAAGAAATATTAATTCAGCAATACTGTATAAACAATTATTCCAAAACCAAAATAATCATTATAACTTGGAATAATATCGGAAACATAACTCAAAAACATAAATACTAAGACAAGGCACGACCCGATCGTCTAATAGACATTAGACCATTGTAGGTAGTCGTGTTGGCTGAGGAGACTTTGGTTACACATACTGAAGACGCAATACAGTGAGTTCATGTCCCCCTTTTCTCTTTACTGTTTTCAGTTTTATACTTCGGGGGTGAAATACATGTTACAATTATTACAAACAATACTTACATGGTATGGTTAGCTTAAGGAGGGTTGGGACGTTCAGATCATGTGAGTGGGTAGGTAGAACTTAAGGCCATTAATCCTCGTTGTAGGACCGAGGGACATTAGTGATAGATCTATTTGGGTGTAGCGAGCCCCACTCCTGAGTCCGCCGAGTGGACCATGTGGTGACTAAGTGCCCGACGCACAAATCCGCTAGGTTTGAGTCTTCCTGCATCACTTCACACATATCATTGGCTTTGCAACCCAATGGTGATCTCTTTTTCCTTATTGCTACATACCAGGGACTTTTTACATACAGACATACTTTAAAGGTTTATACATACTCACATACACATGAACTCGCTCAACTTTTGTTGATTTTTCAAATTACATGTATTTCAGGAAACTAAGGGATCTGGCAAGTGTCTGCATTTGTGTCAAGCTGCGTACTAAATAAAGATGTCATCCATGGTCTTTGAGTTTGGTTAGTGTGTCTTACTCCTGGACGAGACACGTCTTTCAAAACCTTGGTGTTATTCAATATCTTTTAATGAGTCTTTTATGAACTCATAAGCAATTTGTACGATTTGTAAAACTTGAAGTTGAAGTCTACACTTTTTAAAACAATGTCGTTATGTATTAAAGTCATTTATTGGATGACAAACCTATGGTTTTATCATATAGCATTGTTATGATTGATTGCTATGGTATTAAGAAGTCACACCAATAAACCCACGCTACGCAAAAGTCAGGGTGTGACAAGCAAGGATACAATCCCAAAGGGTCGGAATATTGAAAGATAAGTAATTAAGTTATTAATGCAAAAAGTGGTAGGCCCCTCTTTTGAAGGTGACGTTACCCTCAGCTAAGTGGTTTGAGTCAGCAGGGATACAATCCCAAGTAGCCGGTTTAATGTATTAATAGTAGTTTACATATGAGGGGTTCAAGCTATTCGCACCCCCGCCATCTAATACCAGTGGATATTGAAGGAGGTCCTAGTAAGCTTGAACCAGGTCCTTGTAGGATCTATACACTGAACACGACAAGAACCTTACTAAACCATTCCCTTAACACCCGACCAGGTTGCCAACACGCCTCTATATAGACCATAGAGACATGAATGATGCAATCTTTGACTTTATATAGACAGTAAAGTAACACCAAGACACTACGGACAAATGATAAAGAAAATTCACCTTCAATATAAGAAACTAGTTATTAAATTCATTAATACAAAACCAAATAAAAAGTGCCGAAGGATTAAAAATCAAAGTAATACATAAAAGACTTGTCTTCACCAAGTGATGTAAGAGGCTTAACCAAACATGGCATTTGATTGGCAAGAACCCTTACGATCAATCTTGGATCCTGAGACTGTCACACCCTGGCTTTTGCGGAAGCGTGGTTTATTTGGTGTGACTTCTTAATACCATAGCAACAATCACAACAATGCTATATGATAAAAATACGTGATGTTCATCCATTCATATAGTTTAGAAAAATGCACAACAACAATTGTCTTAAAATGTCAACCCCAAAATACATTACAAACCATGACATTGTTTAAAACGAGTTCATAAGAGTCAACAAAAGACTACCAACAAAACGAGGATTAGAGACATGCAACCCGTCCAGGAAGGAGTTACACTTCCCAAACCCTACGACCCTAGATGACATCTTTATTTAGTACGCAGCTAACATGCATCACTTGCCAGATCCGATTAATTCCCTGAAATACATGTAGTTTAAAAATATCAACAAAAAGTTGAGCGAGTTCATGTGTAAGTTTGTGTGTATAAGCCTCTAAAATAAGTCTCGTATGAATAAAAGTCCCTGGTATGTAGCAATAAGGAAAAACTGATCACCAATGGGTTGCAAAGCCAATGGTATGTGTGAAACTGGTGCAAGAAGACTCAAACCGAGCAAATTTGTCTCCGGTATGAAGACATAGTCACCACTATGGGCCGCCCCGGCCTAAAGGGTGTGGGCTCGCTACACCCAAATAGATCTATCACTCATGTCACGTGGTCCTACAATGAAGATTAATGGCCTTAAGTGTCATGCCCACCACTCACTTGATCGCGTAGTAAAAACCCTCCTTAAGCTAACCATACCATGTATAAAAATGTCTGTAATAAATTGTAACATGTATTCCACCCCCGAAGTATAAAACTAAAAATAGTTAAGAGAAAAGGGGGACATGAACTCACTGTAGTGCGTCTTGTACCGTCTCAAACTCTGTCAGCTACACGACAACCTACAACGTACTAATGTCTATTAGACGAACGGGCCGTGCCTTGGCTTAGAGTTTAATGTTTTGAGTTACGTTTCTTATATTATTCCGAGTGATAATTATTTGTCAAAATAATTAATATTTCAACTTAATTATATGTCGTGTTGGAATAATTGTTCATTCAATATTCTTGTATTAATACTTCTAAAGTATTTTATATACGCATTTCCTTCCCAAGGATGGGATATTTTACACATGTATGCTCGTATTGGAATTATATTTTTAAGTCCCTTTTAGAGAATATATATTTAACCATTTTCATGTATAAAACCAACCTCCGATACTTTGTATTTTGTTACAAAAATTATGGCGAGTTTATGTTTGAAAAATATAGTCTAAAATATACTAGTAAACACTTGCCTAGAAAATTTTTACTAAGTGTTGAAATTTTTAGAAAATTTCGCCATAGTTTCCTTTGTAAATGGAGGTGTCCATGCTAAATAGAATATCATTTTCTTTAACATATAACACGTTAGATCGTTCTCAGATAACCTACCCGACATTTAGACATGCAAAATACTACTTATGTCGTTTCAGTCTTTAACATTCAAAACAGGGCTATTTTCGGGCATTTTAATAAAATAGTTATCGTATTCCAAAATTCCCAAATTTTTACAGAGTGTCTTATATGATCCTAATATTATTGTGTAAAAATATCGGGGTCCAATTCATTACCAATTTTTTATAGAAAATCATTTACCGGACTGTAATCAGATTTGTCACTTTCTGACTGCAGTCTACGGAATAATTCATTTAAAATTCATCTTAAGTCCAATTGACAAAATTCTAGTTGGAGGATCACAACGACATCAGTGATCATCTACAGTATAAATTTCATGGGATAGTTCTACACAGATTTCAAGTTATGACAAAAAATATAACACATGTTTTCTGCAGTAAAAACGCAGCTTGTGCTGCTGTCCAAAAACGGACCTTTAAAAATGGTAAACGACCTCGAAAAAATTTGATTCCAGTGCCATTTTATCCGTTTTTCGAAAATACATAATTTAGGATTCAGAAAATCAGTTTTTCGATTAATAACGATCCCTTTACATCCAGTTGAAGTTGGCTGAAAATGCTAATTAGCATGCTTTTTATTAGCTTAAATGTTACTAAAATGTACCAACAAGTGTCCTAAACATGTGTTTATCAAGAAATCAACAATCAAATGTCATGCATGCTTTAATCAACCCTAATCCAACAAGATTTCATCTTTATGTAATCTTATGTTCATGATTCTTGTTTATTTTCTTTTTGTGTGCTTGAGTTAAACATTAAACAACCCTCCTTCGAATAATCAACATAAAAGTAACCAAGAGTTTAATCAAAGACTTACAACTAGCTCAAAGGTTAGGGATGAACTTATGAACAAAGGATGATGACGAAGATGAGGTGTAGAGCAAAGTATGAAGTTCCTTCAAGACCTCCAAGCTTCAACCTCCAAGTATCACCTTCTAGCACTTGGAACAAGCTTGAAAATGGAGCAATGGTGGTGACAAGGTAGTGGTGGTGGCGGATGTAGGGAGGGCCGAGAGAGAGAGAGAGGTGGTGAGGGTGGTGGAGTGAACTTGTGAAGTGAAATGATGAGATTGTAATCTTAGCCCAACCTACTTATAATCATTTCTAATTTCTTGGCAAGTGCAAGACCCAATCATATTTAAAGGTAATTTTTAATGGGGATATGGTGATGATGATGGTGGGTCCCTCCTTTGAGCCGAAAATATTGAGGGGGGGGGGGTTAATTGTAAAATTTGATCATATGTAGGTATTTATTTAGGAGGTTAAGTGTATTATCTAAGGTATTATGTGCATGACATATTTTTATAGTGTGTTGGGGTATTTGGAGACCATAATTAGTTAAAAATAAGAGTAAATTACAAGTTTTGTCCTTTATGTTTGTACCAAATTGCAGGCGGTGTTCTTTGCCTTTAAATTTGACGAGTTTTGTCCTTAACGTTTCAAAATCCTGCACGTTATGCCCTTTAACCCTAACTCATTCAAACTTTTTTGTTAAATATGGTCATGTGCCTTGCACATGAGGGTATTCTTGTCATTTTACCTTTCAAGGGAGTCTTAAATAAATAACTTAATCAAGGGACTAAATGAGTTAAAAGATTAAAAAATAAGATAGAAATTAAAAAACCTAATTAACTTCACTCTCTCTTCCCTCTCCCTCTCAAACACCTCTCCATTCTCTCTCTAAAAACCCTGCAACAAATATGAAGACCCAGACCCAGGCTCATCACCAAAAATGTGTGGATCTGCTTGCTGACTTTGACCAAGAGATGAATTGAAGAACGATGTCGTGTTATTGTGAGCCCTAAATCCCAAATCACTGAAAATGACAAGCCGCCATAGCCACCAGAATTATTACCAAAATGACCTCTAGAACCATCGTACCGGCCAGCGGTTCTACCACTACGACCTCGATTTCCTCTCCATTATTGAACCCTAAATCCACATTTGGAACCGCCGGCCAAAACCGTAACATCCATTCAATCGATCACTTGCTTGATGCCATAGAAAACCAGTTGTCTTCAATCGTATTCAACTCTTCAATCGACGAAGAAACCCCATCGGTTGCTAATAATCACCACGAACCTGTCACTGAGATCACCAATGGATCGAAGAATGAAATCCAAAGTGAAATACGGAGAAATTCGTTTGGAGAGAGTAACAATAACGCGTATGTAGCTGATGATATTCAGGAACATTGGAATAATAGTTGTTCTGTGAGTGATGGTGGAGAATTGTTGGATTCTGTTCAATTACAGTGGGTTCCTGGTAAAAGGCATATTCATGAGGTGAGTAATTGTAGTTCTACATTCATAAAATATACCACTAACATTGATCACATCTTAATTAGCGATTGTTTATGCTCTGTTTTATGCTCGTAACGCAGAGAGAGATGAGTTTAGAGAGAGAGAAGAGAGAAAGAGAGTTTCAGTTTTTTATATTTTTTATTTATATGTTTTTCTTTTGTTTTTTACAAAATAGTCCTTGAATATTAATTATTTACACACTAGTCCCTGAAAAGATAAAATGACAAGAATGCCCTCATGTCCAAGGCACATGACCAGATTTAACCAAAAAAATAAACTAGGTTAGGCTCAAAGGACATACCGTGCAATATTTTGAAACATTAAGTACAAAACCCGTCAATTTTAAAGGCAAAGGACAGCGCCTGCAATTTGGTGTAAACATAAAGGACAAAACTTGTAATTTACTCTAAAAATAATAAAACAATGTTTCAGACAAAATTTTGGTGTCCCGGGTAATGTCCGGTTGTTCGGTTAGGTACTGTTTTGTTAAAGTGTTAAATTGTACCGTATAGTGTCTTTTATGTATCTTTTTGTAACGCAATTAATTCCCAACACTTAGGAAAGCATTCAGGACCATTTAGTCAATTCTCTGCATAATACGAGTATGTTAAAAGCTGAATTTTGCTGAAAATGCAGAATTCTGCACTTAAAATGAGTTTTAGGCACTTTCCGACACTCAAACTATCACCTAGTGACACAGTCTTATGGTCCTCACTTCCTTACACGTCATATTAGTGTAGTACTTTGACCCTGGCTATACTGGGCCTCAAAACACTGTCTGTCTATGTACTGGCACTGTCAGTATATTTCTGAGTTATACGCTAACTGTGCTAACTGTGCTTTGTGCATCAAGTATGTCACTAAAGTTTGTATGTAATGAGTGGAGTGACAGTATGAAATGTGATGCATATGTATGTAGGTTACAGAAATCAGAGAGCAGTTTACGTCATCAGTTGTAATCAAGCACAGTCATTAAGCACGTAATTAAGATTAATTAATTATACGGATACCTGGTTTAGTGAGGGTTGTCACATTCTCCCCCCGTTAAGAAAATTTCATCCCAAAATTTTAAGTTCTGCTTCTAGTTGCAGGGGCCTTGGGGAATAAATGTGGGTACTTTGCCTTCATTCGATCCTCACGTTCCCACGTGAATTCCGGGCCATGTCGTGCATTCCATCGAACCTTGACGAGTTTGACACTACTCCTGCGTGTTTTGTTAATCTTCCAATCCGTGACCTCAACTGGTTCTTCAGTAAAGTGGAGTGTGTCGTCAATGTGGATTTCGTCGGCTGGAATGACCACTGTCTCTTGAGTTGGACTCTTTTTCAGGTTTGATACATGGAATGTATCATGAACGCAATTTAGTTCAGCAGGTAGATCCAACTTATATGCTACTGAACCAATCCTCTCCAGGATTTTAAATGGTCCAATGTACCGCGGATTCAACTTCCCACACTTCCCAAAGCGTGCCACACCCTTCCAGGGTTCCTTTCAACAAAATCATATCTCCCACCTCAAATTCCAGAGGTTTCCTTCTTCGATCCGCATAACACTTTTGTTGATCACGAGCCGCTTTGATGCGCTCTCGGATCTGTGCGATCTTGTCTGTCGTCTCCTGGACCAATTCCGGACCGACAAGTTGTCTATCTCCGGCGTCAGCCCAACATATTGGTGATCGACACTTGCGTCCATAAAGAGCTACGAACGGTGCGGCTTGAATGCTTGCATGATAACTGTTGTTGTATGAAAATTCTACCAATGGTAGGTGAGTATCCCAACTTCCACCTAAATCCATTACGCAAGCTCGCAACATGTCTTCCAATGTCTGAATCGTTCGCTCGCTCTGTCCGTCTATCTGCGGGTGAAAGGCAGTACTCAGGTTCAACTGAGAACCAAAAGCTTCTTGGAAGGATTGCCAAATCCTTGACATGAATCTTCCATCTCTATCAGAGATAATTGAGAGAGGCACTCCATGTCGTGCAACAATCTCCCTCAGGTATAGCTCAGCTAACTTGCTCGTGTTGTCTTTTTCCTTGATTGCTAAGAAGTGTGCAGACTTGATCAGACGGTCCACGATTACCCAAATCATATCGTGACCTCTGGGTGTTCTTGGCAATTTCGTTATGAAGTCCATAGAAATATGTTCCCATTTCCATTGGGGTATTTCAGGCTGTTGCAAGAGACCTGAAGGCTTCTGATATTCAACCTTTACCTTGGCGCAAGTTAAACACTTGCCGACATATACCGCTACATCGCCTTTCATTCTTGGCCACCAATAGAAATCCTTAAGATCTTGGTACATCTTATCCGATCCTGGATGGATCGAGTGCCGTGACTTGTGAGCCTCATCAAAGATAACGTCTCTCAGACCACCAAAGAAAGGAACCCAAATTCTTCCCAAGAAACATAACATTCCATCCTCCTTTGGTACCAGTTGCTTATCCATCCCACGGAGGTATTCATTCACGAGGTTTTCCCCTTTGAGAGCTTCCCTCTGCGCGGCACGAATTCATAATGAGAGGTCTATCTGAACAATCATTTCCAAAGCCCTAACCCTTATGGGCTTAATCCTTTCTTTCCGACTTAAGGCATCGGCGACTATATTCGCCTTCCCCGGGTGATACTTGATTTCACAATTGTAGTCATTCAACAGTTCAACCCATCGTCTTTGTCTCACGTTAAGCTCCTTTTGATCGAAGATGTGCTGCAGACTCTTGTCATCAGTATAGATGGTACACCGCGTACCATACAAGTAATGTCGCCAAATCTTTAATGCAAACACCACAGCGCCTAACTCTAAGTCATGCGTGGTGTAGTTTTTCTCATGAACCTTCAGCTGGCGTGAAGCATAGGCTATAACTTTTTGTCGCTGCATCAACACGCAGCCCAAACCTTGATGTGAAGCGTCACAATATACCACGAAGTCATCAGTGCCTTCGGGTAGAGATAAGATCGGTGCGTCACAAAGTTTGTTCTTCAATAATAGGAATGCTTCTTCTTGTTTGTCTCCCCAATCAAACTTCTTGTCTTTTTTTGCATAAGGGAGTATTTTCGAGAAATCCTCAATAAACCTTCGATAATAGCCAGCCAAACCTAGGAACTGTCGAATCTCTGTTGGTGTCTTTGGAGATTCCCAATTTTTGATTGCCTCGATCTTTGTGGGATCCACATGGATTCCATTTCCATTTACCACATGACCAAGGAACTGAACTTCGCGTAACCAGAATTCGCACTTCGAGAACTTCGCGTACAACTTCTCTTTCTTAAGCAGCTCTAGAATAGCTCTTAGATGTTGCTCGTGCTCTTCTTTTGTCTTTAAATAAATCAAAATGTCGTCAATGAACACAATCACAAACTTGTCGAGGTATGGCTTGCAGACCCTGTTCATCAAATCCATGAACATAGCTGGTGCGTTTGTCAGACCAAACGGCATAACCAGGAACTCGTAATGCCCATAGCGAGTCCTAAAAGTAGTCTTGGGAATACTTTCCTCTTGTATCCTTAACTGATGATATCCTGATCGGAGATCGATCTTTGAGTAGAAACTTGAACCTTGCAACTGATCGAATAGATCATCAATCCTTGGTAACGGATATCTGTTCTTGATTGTCAACTTATTCAGCTCCCGGTAGTCGATGCTCATGCGAAAACTACCATCTTTCTTCTTAACAAACAGGACTGGAGCTCCCCAAGGCAAGAAGCTTGGCCTGATAAATCCCTTGTCTAGAAACTCCTGAAGCTGCATCGACAACTCATGCATTTCCGAAGGTGCAAGTCTATATGGTGCCTTATCCACCGGCGCGGCGCCTGGGACTAAGTCAATATGAAACTCGACTTGTCTTTGTGGTGGCAATCCTGGCAAGTCTTCTGGGAAGAGTTCAGGATATTCCCTTACGACAGGAATGTCTTCTATCTTTGGCTCAGCAGCCTCCTTATTCACGATGTGTGCCAAGAAGGAAACACATCCCTTCTTCAAACATTTCCTAGCTTTCAAGCAACTAATGATCCTTAAGGGCGTATCACGCTTCTCTCCGTGTACCACAATCGTTTCTCCATTCAACGTAGGGATGCGAATGGTCTTTTCGTGACATACAATTTCGGCTCTGTTGCTTGACAACCAATCCATTCCTACTACCACGTCGAAGCTTCCTAACTCGACTGGCAGTAGATCCAGTGTAAACTCTTGCTCTCCTAGCTCTATCACGCATCTTCTGATGACTTCATTCGTTTCAACTAGCTCTCCATTAGCCAGTTCAATTGAGTACGGAATATCTAACTTACTAGCAGCTAACCCAAGCATACTTTTAAATTCTAACGATACAAAGCTATAGTCGGCACCAGTGTCAAATAAAACAGATGCAAAGTGTTGATTTATAGGGAATGTACCAGTGACAACGTTCGGGTCCTGGCGTGCTTCCCTTGCTCCAATGTTGAATACCCTTCCCTGAGCTTGATTGAGTTTTGGGCATTCGCGCTTGAAGTGCCCGATGTCTCCGCAGTTAAAACATCCCGGTCCTCGACCGTTACCATTACCATTTTCTCCTCGATTGGTGTTAGTTCCCCGGTTACCAGCTTGATTCCCGTGATTCCCATTCCCGCCATTTCCTCCCTGTTGGCGGTTTCCATTCCCTCCTCCATGACCTCTTTGATTTCCTCGTCCAACACCATTACCAGCCCAACATGTTTCCTTTGAGTGGCCAGTCTTTCCATAGGACTCACATTTCCTGAATTTGCATGGGCCGGGGTGATGATATTGGCATGTATCACACTTGGGCAGGGTGCCCATGTATCCTCTTCCTTTGTTTTCGGCACCAGTTCTGGCCCTGGCTGGTGCACTTCCCTCATCTTTCCTGCTGACACTGCTGGTACCCTTTTTGAAGTTTGAGAACTTCCTCTTGTTCTCACTTGGTGATGATTCAACATGTGTTTCCTTCTTTTTCAGTTCGGAGATTGAAAACTTGTTCAATCTGATGGCTTCCTCTGTAAGTGCCACGCTGAGATCAATGGCTTCAGTAATCGTTGGAGGCTTGGACGTCGTCACCTTGCTCGTGATCTGGGGTGCCAATCCCCAGATGAAACGCTCAATGCGTTTAAACTCAGGATCAACCATATATGGCACAACGCGTGACAAGTCGTGGAACCTTTGCACATATTCATCAATTTTTGGACCGTCCATTTTGAGGTGCCAGAACTCAGTTTCCAATTTCTGTATCTCGGCCCATGAACAGTATTTCTTCCTCATGAGCTCCTTCAGCTCAGTCCATGTCAAAGCATATGCCGCCGCCTCCCCCAGGGTCTGTACTTGAAGGTTCCACCAGGATAGGGCACCATCTAGAAAGAGCCCTGAGACGTATGTAACTTAGTGTTCAGGAGCACACTTGCTCATCCTTAAAACAGAATCCGTCTTCTCCATCCATCTGACGAAAGCAACAGTACCCCCAGTGCCGTCATAGTTCAAGGGCTTACAATCTAGAAATTGTTTGTAGGTACAGCCATTGGGCGGGTTGTTGTTGTTGTTTGAGGTATTCCTGCTTGTTTTAGCACGCGAGGCCTCATAATCTGCTATTGCCTTTGAAATACGTTCCTGTAGTTCTGCTTCAGTAGTAGGCAAGCGTGTGTCTCATCGTGGAGGCATCTTTCATAAGAAGATTGTAACAGTCAGGTCATAGTAAGTATAGTAAGTAATATGCGTATGTAATAACACTAATCAACACAATAACACATAACATCCCATGTAATAATAATAAACAGATAACTCAACAATGCATGTAATGAGAAGGCTACGATTAATCTTTGCATAAAACAAAACCACCAATACAGGTTTACAATTGTATCACATGTCAAAAGAGACTAAGGGTCACATCACCCTTGTCTGAGTCGTCTAACAAGTACGACAACCGATAAATCAAAAATAAAAAACGTGGTCTTCAAAAGTCTTCATAATCATGGCTCGATAGCTGTCTTCTCACCAAAGGTAGCCTGTTTGTAGGAGACCTGGAACCCCTAAGCTGATGGTGGGGGAGGAGGAGGAGTGAGAACTAATCTGCGCAAATGCGCCAAATCCTCCTCGAGAGCATGGACAACACGTATGAGGTAAGCAATCTGCTGGTCCGTGGTGAGGAAACGGACATCAGAATCAGGGTGCAGTCCGAGAGGAGCTGGTGGTGTCGCAAATGGAGTCTGGCAACGACAAGGGGTAGGACGTGGAATCCTCTCCAGCTCCTGGACTCGTCGGCTCAACGCATCCTGCTGTAACTGCAAGGATATGAGTATATCATCCGTGGTATATCCCACATGGAAAGGGTGGTATGGGTCTGATAAAGGCACAACATTGGGCGCAGACCACATGAATGGCTCGCCCGTGGGTGCTAAGGAAGTGAAAGTCGTGTGTGCAGTCGGTGCAAAAGGGGGTATATATGAAAAGTTGCGGTCAAGGGTGGCATGTGATCACGCGGTCCAGTAGAAGGTCCGTCCCCTGAACGGGGAGGAGGTATGTTCTGAAGAAAGGTAGTGGGTAAGTCAGTGCGGTGAGTGTCAGATACGTTTGGGTGGAACAGTGGAGCATCAACTGGTGCAGAAATAGGTGCAGCAGGTGGAGTGACGGGTAGAACAAATGGAGGATAGTCATCATCATCCTCAATCCACCTGTTACGGGTGTCGGCATATCTCGGATCAATATGTGTAGCAAAAGGTGCAAGGTCATCAAACATCGGCATAGGGTCGGGTATAGGTGCAACAACTGGGACCTCGGCAGCTGGTTGTGCAATGACTGGTGCATCAACAGGAATAGGGTCGGGAGCGAAAACAGGATCTGGTGCAACTCCAAGCTCTGGATCAGCTGGAGCAGGCTCAGCAGGTAAAAACTCGACCTCAGGCTCCGGGTCAAAGTCATGGAAAACAACGGGTGCAGCAGACATCGCCATGTCTGAATCAGTGTTGGTGGAGTAGTGCTGCACGTCCTGGGCGTGAATAGTGGCGGATGATGCTGACTTAAGCGAGTAGGAAACGGACGGATCAGGTAAGGCCTCCACAACGGGAGCCTCGAACGGTGGCACAACAAGGGCATCAACAGCAGGAATCTCAACCATAGGAACGACGGGGTCAACAACCGGGATATCAGCTAGCGGAACATCGTCCTCCATCGGGGCCCCGACATCCTGGTCTCCCTCTGGGGGACCCTCGATAAGTAGATCGATGTCGCCATCAGATAACGCGTCGAGAGGCTGTTCCTCAAAGGGAACTGCAGCAAGTGGGAGAGGGGCAGGGATCGGGACAAGGGGTAGATCCTCTCCCGGTAGACAATCAGCTAAGGGTAAGTCGTCTCCGAAGCCTGGTAGGGCAAAAGGCTGAAAATCGTCCTCATCGGTACTAGTGGTGTCTGATGTATAAACCTCCAAGTTCGTGGCTATCTCGTCATCCGAAGTAATGGCCATAGGGTCGATCGTGTCGAACACTCCGCTATCAGAAGAAGAAGATGCCATGGTGTCTGTAACACAACCACAACGTATGCACATATATCAGATAAGCATGTAAGCAAATAGCAGTGTAATCATGTATGCATCCTAGTCTTCCCAGACTATCCCACCCAGTCTCTTAGACTGAACTCCCTAGTCTCTCAGACTAACTCCCTGGCCTCTAAGACCAACTCCCAGTCTCTAAGACTAACTCCCTGGCCTCTAAGACCAAACATTCCCAGTCTCTAAGACTCAAATTTTTCCCCAGTCTCTAAGACTGAATTATATACATAGCCTTTTGAGATGTGTATTTATGCCTTTTGTTTGCAAAAACGTTTGTTCCCTGGATCTGGACATTTAGTGTATGCAATGTAAAAAGTGTTTGAAAGCGTTTTCGTGAGAGCCCTAGTGATCGTAGTCTAGACTCGAGAAAGAATCCTAGTTTGCTATGATCGTGGCTCTGATACCAAGCTGTCACACCCTGGCTTTTGTGGAAGCGTGGTTTATTTGGTGTGACTTCTTAATACCATAGCAACAATCACAACAATACTATATGATAAAAATACGTGATGTTCATCCATTCATATAGTTTAGAAAAATGCACAACAACAATTGTCTTAAAATGTCAACCCCAAAATACATTACAAACCATGACATTGTTTAAAACGAGTTCATAAGACTCAACAAAAGACTACAAACAAAACGAGGATTAGAGACATGCAACCCATCCAGGAAGGAGTTACACTTCCCAAACCCTATGACCCTGGATGACATCTTTATTTAGTACGCAGCTAACATGCATCACTTGCCAGATCCAATTAATTCCCTGAAATACATGTAGTTTAAAAATATCAACAAAAAGTTGAGCGAGTTTATGTGTAAGTTTGTGTGTATAAGCCTCTAAAATAAGTCTCGTATGAATAAAAGTCCCTGGTATGTAGCAATAAGGAAAAACTGATCACCAATGGGTTGCAAAGCCAATGGTATGTGTGAAACTGGGGCAGGAAGACTCAAACCTAGCAAATTTGTCTCCGGTATGAAGACATAGTCACCACTATGGGCCGCCCCGGCCTCATGGGTGTGGGCTCGCTACACCCCAATAGATCTATCACTCATGTCCCGTGGTCCTACAATGAGGATTAATGGCCTTAAGTGTCATGCCCACCACTCACTTGATCGCGCAGTAAAAACCCTCCTTAAGCTAACCATACCATGTATAAAAATGTCTGTAATAAATTATAACATGTATTCCACCCCCGAAGTATAAAACTAAAAATAGTTAAGAGAAAAGGGGGACATGAACTCACTGTAGTGCGTCTTGTACCGTCTCAAACTCTGTCAGCTACACGACAACCTACAACGTACTAATGTCTATTAGACGAACGGGTCGTGCCTTGGCTTAGAGTTTAATGTTTTGAGTTACGTTTCTTATATTATTTCGAGTGATAGTTATTTGTCAAAATAATTAATATTTCAACTTAATTATATGTCGTGTTGGAATAATTGTTCATTCAATATTCTTGTATTAATACTTCTAAAGTATTTTATCTACGCATTTCCTTCCCAAGGATGGGATATTTTACACATGTATGCTCGTATTGGAATTATATTTTTAAGTCCCTTTTAGAGAATATATATTCAACCATTTTCATGTATAAAACCAACCTCCGATACTTTATATTTTGTTACAAAAATTATGGCGAGGTTTATGTTTGAAAAACATAGTCTAAAATATACTAGTAAACACTTGCCTAGAAAATATTTACTAAGTGTTGAAATTTTTAGAAAATTTCGCCATAGTTTCCTTTGTAAATGGAGGTGTCCATGCTAAATAGCATATCATTTTCTTTAACATATAACACGTTAGATCGTTCTCAGATAACCTACCCGACATTTAGACATGCAAAATACTACTTATGTCGTTTCAGTCTTTAACATTCAAAACTAGGCTGTTTTCGGGCATTTTAATAAAATTGTTATCTTATTCCAAAAATTCCCAAATTTTTACAGAATGTCTTATACGATCCAAATATTATTGTGTAAAAATATCGCGGTCCAATTCATTACCAATTTTTCATAGAAAATCATTTACAGGACTGTAATCAGATTTGTCACTTTCTGACTGCAGTCTACGGAATAATTCATTTAAAATTCAACGTAAGTCTGATGAAATTCCAGTTGGAGGATCACAACGACATCAGTGATTATCTACAGTATAAATTTCATGGGCTAGTTCTACACAGATTTCAAGTTATGACGAAAAATATAACACATGTTTTCTGAAGTAAAAACGTAGCTTGTGCTGCTGTCCAAAAACAGACCTTTAAAAATAGTAAACGACCTCGAAAAAATATGATTCCAGTGCCATTTGATCCGTTTTTCTAAAATACATAATTTAGGTTTCAGAAAATTAGTTTTTCGATTTATAACGATCCGTTAACAGCCAGTTGAAGTTGGCTGAAAATGCTAATCAGCATGCTTTTTATTAGCTTAAATGTTACTAAAATGTACCAACAAGTGTCCTAAACATGTGTTTATCAAGAAATCAACAATCAAATGTCATGCATGCTTTAATCAACCCTAATCCAACAAGATTTCATCTTTATGTAAGCTTATGTTCATGATTCTTGTTTATTTTCTTTTTGTGTTCTTGAGTTAAACATTAAACAACCATCCTTCGAATAATCAACATAAAAGTAACCAAGAGTTTAATCAAAGACTTACAACTAGCTCAAAGGTGAGGGATGAACTTATGAACAAAGGATGATGATGAAGATGAGGTGTAGAGCAAAGTATGAAGTTCCTTCAAGACCTCCAAGCTTCAACCTCCAAGTATCACCTTCTAGCACTTGGAATAAGCTTGAAAATGGAGCAATGGTGGTGACAAGGTGGTGGTGGTGGCGGATGTAGGGAGGGCCGAGAGAGAGAGAGAGAGGTGGTGAGGGTGGTGGAGTGAACTTGTGAAGTGAAATGATGAGATTGTAATCTTAGCCCAACCTACTTATAATCATTTCTAATTTCTTGGTAAGTGCAAGACCCAATCATATTTAAAGGTAATATTTAATGGGGATATGGTGATGATGATGGTGGGTCCCTCCTTTGACCGAAAATATTGAGGGGGGGTTAATTGTAAAATTTGATCATATGTAGGTATTTATTTAGGAGGTTAAGTGTATTATCTAAGGTATTATGTGCATGACATATTTTTATAGTGTGTTGGGGTATTTGGAGACCATAATTAGTTAAAAATAATAAAACAATGTTTCAGACAAAATTTTGGTGTCCCGGGTAATGTCCGGATGTTCGGTTAGGTACCGTTTTGTTAAAGTGTTAAATTGTACCGTATAGTGTCTTTTATGTATCTTTTTGTAACACAATTAATTCCCAACACTTAGGAAAGCATTCAGGACCATTTAGTCAATTCTCTGCATAATACGAGTATGTTAAAAGCTGAATTTTGCTGAAAATGCAGAATTCTGCACTTAAAATGAGTTTTAGGCACTTTCCGGCACTCAAACTATCACCTAGTGACACAGTCTTATGGTCCTCACTTCCTTACACGTCATATTAGTGTAGTACTTTGACCCTGGCCATACTGGGCCTCAAAACACTGTCTGTCTATGTACTGGCACTGTCAGTATATTTCTGAGTTATCCGCTAACTTTACTAACTGTGCTTTGTGCATCAAGTATGTCACTAAAGTTTGTATGTAATGAGTGGAGTGACAGTATGAAATGTGATGCATATGTATGTAGGTTACAGAAATCAGAGAGCAGTTTACGTCATCAGTTGTAATCAAGCACAGTCATTAAGCACGTAATTAAGATTAATTAATTGTACGGATACCTGGTTTAGTGAGGGTTGTCACAGAGACTACTACACACTCTAAAGATGGATGATGGATGATGGTGGTGGGTGTTGGTGTTGTAGTGGTGGTGAAGTGGTGGCAAAGTGGGAGAGTAGTGGTTTGCCAAAGGATGCCTTTGAAGTGAACCAAGCACCCCTATTTATAGCCTGCAGAGAGCCCTGGCCACGGCCCCGTGTCCAACGGGCACGCCCCCGTGGCCAACCTTTTCTCTTCCTTCATTAAATGCAAGTGTTAGCAGAGGGTCCCACACGGCCCCGTGTTCAGCGGGCATGGCCCCGTGGTCAGCATCGTATCTGTACTATCAAGATTTTGCAGATTCTGCGTATCTTTGCGTTGACCACACCCCGTGCTGAGCTGGGCACGCCCCGTGGTGGGCGTAGAAGCTTCTACAGGTTTGTCTTTTCCGCAGGCTCCTGACCACGCCCCCGTGTCCGGCTGGGCACGGCCCCGTGGTCAGTCTTCTGTTAGCTTGTTTTTGCTTTGGGGATGCTGCCGAGGGGTCGGTCATGTCATGTTTATTCCTTTTCTTTTTATTTATGTTGGTTTTGGCTGTATATTTGTTCCTTTTGTTCGTCTAAGCTCATTTGTTCCTGTAAATTCAAAAGGAAGACAAAAACACACTTTTTTCCAACATTAGTACTAAAAAAGGGTTAGTTTTATGCCTCATTTGATGTAATTTATATGTTACATTTTGCACACATCAAATACCCCCACACTTGAATCTTTGCTTGTCCTCAAGCAAAACTCTTTAATATGTGGCTTACACACCCAAATGGAAGAGGTAGAGGAGAAGTTTTGTGCTCATCTTGAGTGTCGGGAATCCAAGATCTTTTATTGAGTTTTATTTTTATTTTATTTACAATCCTATTCGTCATGATTTATTTAGAACATTTTATAAGAAAAATTACTTATTTGGGCATAACATGCCTCTTTAAAATTCCATTTATATACAAGTTCACATACCTCACGGGAGATCACTCAACACTCAGCCGAAGATGTATTTTTGTGAAACACTCGAGACCGGCATGGAACTTACTTCTACCATATGCTTGCCAAGCAATCAATCATCCTCCTTTTTAACTAAAAACCTTCGTAAATATCAAGAGGACTTGGGGAAGAGTTAGGATTGGGCTAAGGGTAGGTGGTTTTGGTTAGTGGTTAGTAAAAATGGCGAAAAGTGTAAAAAGCGTCGGTCGTCGTAAAACTTTTTGTTTTTGTGACTTTTATTCAAACTAAGCATATTCAAACAAAGTTCCTTTGAGGAACTTGTTTGTTTATTGCTAGACTTTCATTTTTTTATAAGATACGTCACGCGATAACCGAGCTTTTTACTAAAATAAGGGGTTGAAAAAGAAAAAGGGTTTTTTGGTGGGTAAAGGGTGTTTGTTTTGTGGGTTTTGAAATGAAAAGGTTTAGGCTCAAAGGGGTTAACTAGGGGGATTTTGGGTAGGTGATAAAAAAATGAAAAATAATGGTGTTGAAAGGAAAATGCGTTAGTCCTAATGCCTCCATCATTTACTTACTTGGGTTTAAGTTGGTATGGACCGGGAATGTATCGTCGTGGCAAGTTCTAGAGTCGTAAGAACCAAGCAGCTATTCACACAAGAAACGAAAAATGAGCATTTAGTTTAAAGATATATGCTTGTATTCTCAATAAAGGCTCAAAACTCACTTGTTGTGGGAATGGGTTTATAATGTGATCAAGTATATATAATTAAATTTTAATTAGATTTGTCATGCCTCTTCATAACTTTCTTATTTGGTTCTTTTTATCACGACCCTATCGGTTGTAAACTTGTAAAAATATAACCTTTTTAGAACTTGTTATTCCCAAATTAAACCAAGACAAGTAAAAAAATGAAAATTTTTGAAAAAAATTTGGGGTGATTAGCGGTTCCAATAGAGTTTTGTGTAAGGCTTGTTATTAGAACTTGCGAGATTCAAGGTTTCAGCATCCCCCCCACACTTAAATTACACATTGTCCTCAATGTACCCCAAAAATAAGTTTTTAGGTTGATTGAATGTATAAAAGGTGTTGAAAAACAAATTTTTATGTTATTGGGCGTCTAGCCATGGCCCCGTGTTGGTCCGGGCACGGCCCCGTGGTCAGATCGCCAGTAACAGAATTAAACAGAAGGCTGGCCACGGGGCGTGTTCAGCGAGCACGACCCCATGGCCAGTTAACTGAACTGGGCAAATTTCTGCAGAGCCTGGGCATGGGGCGTGTTGGGCTGGGCACGACCCCGTGCTGAACTTGTTGTAATGCT
This sequence comes from Helianthus tuberosus, assembly GCA_030545235.1. NCBI lineage: Eukaryota > Viridiplantae > Streptophyta > Magnoliopsida > Asterales > Asteraceae > Helianthus > Helianthus tuberosus. The sequence continues at coordinate 106,526,809 of CM060354.1, read as the reverse complement.
GGAAAAGTTGTCGGGAGGCTCTGTTTTTGTGCATGGGGTGTGGTTTTAACGTTCCCTTGGTAACCTCCACCTTTTCTTGTTTATTAAACCATTATAACATCAACCAAACACCATTTAATAATTCAAACCATCATTAAGTGCGAGATACATAGTTCCTAAAAAAAGCACTAAAAATGAAAAACTACAAAGGTCCTAAGATAGATAGGTCATAAAATACAGGAAATCTAAATCACTAAGGAGTTCCACCCTAGATGTTTTACATTATAAGAATGACAAAAACCCGGGAATGACTTTCTGGTGCTTAAGGGCTTTTTAGAACTCGAAACCGGAGGATGTCCCTCAAATGTCATTGAGCCATTCCTCTATCTCTCTATGGAGAAAGAAGGCGGGTTCATTTTCCACAATGTCTTGTGGGGGAGGCGCAACGGCTACCGGAACCCCGTGTAGTATGTCTAGAGGAGGTTCCGGAGGTATAACATTCCATCCGGCTGGAATAATGATTTCCGGCATGACATTCCATCCTCCTTGTGTGACGATTGGCACAATGGGAGGTGAAGCAAGAACATTCAACCTTTGGTGCAAAAGGTTGACTTCTTGGAGGCAACCCTCTAACCTCACTGATAAATGATTAATACGGGCAATTAAGGCTGCTTCCACTGACGTCATCTCATCAATTGCTTCTCGCAAGGCGTACACATAGTTGACCAAGGAGTCCTCCACCGATGTTTTTCTCCCCCTTCGATTGTTTCTTGAGTGAGCTGAAGATGTTCCGCTGTTCTGGCTCGACATTCTAAGAAAACAAGTCGAAAAGTTCAAAAATAATGAAACTGTAACTCCGGCCATGGCCCCGTGCCCGCTGGGCACAGCCCCGTGGTCACCATTCTGCATATTTTTAAATTAAGGAATCTTATTGTTTTAAATTATTTTTCTGAAGTTTGAGACATTTCTAAGCATAAATAACTTAAAACAGTGTTGTAAAACTTATTTTTAATAAGATTCATTGGTTAAAAACCTAGCAAATATCACAATAAAGCTTGAAGCCATGGAAGTTTCAAGCTTTAATGGAGGTTTGAGGAGTTTTTGGAGAAGAAGGTAAGAGACAAAAGTGGTAAAGACAAGATGGTGGTTGATAACCTTTTTTGGAATATACCTTTTAAGGTATGTGTGAAGATCCCAGCAAATCTTGGTCTTTGGAATGGGTCCAAATGTGCAGGAATCATGCTGACTTTATAGAAAATGATAGCACGCTGACCACGGCCCCATGTCGGCTGGACACGGCCCCGTGGTCAGACAAGACTCTGACACATTTTGTCCGTATTCTGAACACGGGGCGTGTTGGCCTGGACATGACCCCGTGGTCATTTTTAAGGTGGGCACGGGGCGTGCTGACCTGGACACGGCCCCATGGCTAGAGTGTTTTATGAAGTTTCGTCTTATTTTAAGGATTTTATTCGGATCAGGCGGTTCCTTATTGGAGGGAACAACACCAAAGTGCCTAAGGTACCTTAATTGCTCTTGATTTAAACAAGAATGCAAGAGGTTATCGGAAAGGGTAAAACCTAAACTAAATACCGGTGGGCGAAACCAACCTTTATTCCCCTTATCCGGGCTCTCGTTAAAGAGGTGTATGTCGAATCGCTCAGGTCTATGAGCGCATCGGTGGATACCGATGGAGAGTCCTTCACGGCACAATCGACACAGGGACGACTATCGCTCAAGTTCTCACAAGAGTTTGAGGTGCTTTCGGTATCGTTGATGTTGGTAGAATCTGAATGTGACCCCAATAATTCCCCTTGATTGTTGTCTTGTGATGAATAACTTGTTTTCATCTCAAGCTCTTTTTCTTTTAATTTTAGGAGAATTATTTCTTCGAGTTGACATAATTCTTCGGGAGTTATGTCATCTAAAAGAGATGGTTGAGGGCATTCGGGTGAGGGATAGTGATCGTTTTTACTTTCGCCCATCTTAAAGTTATAGGAAAATGATGGGTCTAAATAGTAGGGAGTGAAATTTAGAAAGTAGCATTCTAAATCTTTATGGAATCCACCACATATTTGACACCACTCACCGTAAGAGGAGCGAAAGTAAAAATAATCAATATCACTCATATTTTTGTCAGAAATTACCAACCGTCGGGATCTTACGGTTCTGTTTTCAGCAACTGGAGATTGGACACGGGGGCGTGTTCAGTGGGCACGGTCCCATGGTCAGCTACTGTCTGACTTAAAACAGGATTACCGGTAACAAAGATGGACACGGCCCCGTGTCTGGCTGAGCACGGCCGTGCTGAAGTCTGCAGAAACTGAAAATTTAAGAAAAATCCTAAAAAAACAGAAAAATAAGTAAAAATAATTAGGCCGTTGATTTTAAACTTTCTTAAAATCCTTGTGTCCCCGGCAACGGCGCCAAAAACTTGGTGTGCGTTAGGTGTGATATGATTTTATTAATATTTTGAGCCCATTTTACGCGTTAGTCAAGTTTTAAATTTATAAACATGATATTCTACTAACACTAAACACACACTTGGGCAAGTGCACCCATCGTGAGCGTAGTATAGCGTTGGTAAGATACCAAGGTCGTCCAAAGACACAAGAGCTTTTAGTACCGGTTTATCCTCAACGTCTAATCAGTCTACAATTTTTGAGAAAAGATTTGAAACATGAAAATAAAAACTAAAAATACAGAAATAAAAATAAAATAAAAACAGATAGACAAGATGAATCACTTGGATCCGACTCGACTTTAATGTATCCTTTGATGATTTTCGCACTTTCGGACTTTTTAAGAGATTATCTTAGTTATAGTAGTAGGCCCCTCTTTTGAAGGTGACGTTACTCTCAACCCAGTGGTTTGAGTCAGCAAGGATACAATCCCAAAGGGTCGGAATATTGAAAGATAATTAATTAAGTTATTAATGCGAAAAGTGGTAGGCCCCTCTTTTGAAGGTGACGCTACCCTCGGCTAAGTGGTTTGAGTCAGCTGGGATACAATCCCAAGTAGCCGGTTTAACGTATTAATAGTAGTTTACATATGAGGGGTTCAAGCTATTCGCACCCCCGCCATCCAATACCAGTGGGTATTGAAGGAGGTCCTAGTAAGCTTGAACCAGGTCCTTGCAGGATCTATACACTGAACAAGGCAAGAACCTTACTAAACCATTCCCTTAACCCCCGACCAGGTAGCCAACACGCCTCTATATAGACCGTAGAGACATGAATGATGCAATCTTTTACTTTATATAGACAGTAATGTAACGCCAAGACACCACGGACAAATGATAAAGAAAATTCACCTTCAACAAAAGAAACTAGTTATTAAAGTCATTAGTACAAAACCAAATAAAAAGTGCCGAAGGATTAAAAATCAAAAGTATTACATAAAAGACTTGTCTTCACCAAGTGATGTAAGTGGCTTAACCAAACATGGCCTTTGATTAGCAAGAACCCTTACGATCAATCTTGGATCCCGAAACTACTGCACACTCTAAAGATGGATGATGGATGATGGTGGTGGGTGTTGGTGTTGTAGTGGTGGTGAAGTGGTGGCAAAGTGGGAGAGTAGTGGTTTTCCAAGGGATGCCTTTGAAGTGAACCAAGCACCCCTATTTATAGCCTTCACAGAGCCCTGGCCACGGCCCCCGTGGCCAGCCTTTTCTCTTCCTTCATTAAATGCAAGTGTCAGTAGAGGGTCCCACACGACCCCGTGTTCAGCGGGCAAGGCCCCGTGGTCAGCATTGTATCTGTACTATCAAGATTTTTCAAGATTCTGTGTATCTTTGGGTTGACCACGCCCCGTGCTGAGCTGGGCACGCCCCCGTGGTGGGCGTAGAAGCTTCTACAGGTTTGTCTTTTCTGCAGGCTCCTGACCACGCCCCCGTGTCCGGCTGGGCACGACCCCGTGGTCAGTCTTCTGTTGGCTTGTTTTTGCTTTGGGGATGCTGCCGAGGGGTCAGTCATGTCACGTTTATTCATTTTCTTTGTATTTATGTTGGTTTTGGCTGTATATTTGTTCGTTTTGTTCGTTTAAGCTCATTTGTTCCTGTAAATTCAAAAGGAAGACAAAAACACACTTTTTTCAACATTAGTACTAAAAAAGGGTTAGTTTTATGCCTCATTTGATGTAATTTATATGTTACATTTTGCACACATCAAAGACGATAACTCGTTATATGTATTTTTATGTATCAGCCTGTGATTTCTTCTGGAAACCGCCATTTGCACAAACTGTGGAGAACTTGTTTGCGTTATCCTTCTTGGTGAAAGATGGTCGGTTTTTAATATTATAATTCAACACGTGACCCAAATCGATTTCGGAGAACGTGTAATCCAGAGGTCAGTCTCTGGTGGGCATAAGATCCGTGGGCCCTATTGACGGATCTGTGACTCCATGGAAGATGTGATTAAGGTAAGCGTGCCGTAAAGTTGCATCTTTTAGAGAGAGACCTTTAAGTACGGATCCTACAATTGCATTTGGAACAAGAAGTCCAACAATTCGTTCATTATCTGTTGTTGTCTCAACAATACGAATGCACACAACGAATTTGACAACTGTGACAGCTTATTAAAAGTTCCTCAGGCTCACGGTAACCGCACTGGTAACGAACTGGTACTGCTTGTGGCTGTTCTGGAAATTGAAGGAAAAGGACTGTGATTCTGTTTTTCAACGGGGATGTAATGCAATGACTCCTCTCAATTGAATAGACAGACACTTGCTTCATAGGATTCACTTGAATCGTCTCGGATGTAATAACAGTACGGTTAATGGATGTAAATTGCTCGGGTGTGACTGTTCAAACAATATGAATGCACGCAACGAATTTGACAACTGTGACAGCTTATTAAAAGTTCCTCAGGTTCACGGCAACCGCACTTGTAGTGTTTTTCCTCTTCTGGAGGGTTGTCATCGTCGAGAACGACGGCGCAGGTGTACCACGCCTATTGTCGGATCTGCGACTCCGTGGAAGATGTGATTAAGGTAAGCGTGCCGTAAAGTTGCATCTTTTAGAGAGAGACCTTTAAGTACGGATCCTACAACTGCAATTGGAACAAGAAGTCCAACAATTCGTTCATTATCTGTTGTTGTCTCAATGCCCACAACACGTAGTCGTTGATGGGCTTTGCGGGCCTGTATTCAATATAAAGATCGTTATATAACTACCGAATCACACCAATTCGTTGAAACCACATATTCGTGTGTTGCAGTTTGGAAAGATGACCGAATAGAGATCTGAATAACCAATATAGAAACTGCTTCGTAATTTTAATGAAGCAACGAAGATTGAAGGTGCCAAACAGAAACTAAATGAATTATGCAACGTTTTCGCATTTTTTGCACTGGATTTAATTGCAAGATCTTTATCTATCATGACCAATTGCTTGAAATCCCTTTCATTTCTCGGGCCCGTATTCGAAGATACTTGCATTGGACACAAACCCAAGGAATTTGTGGATTTCGGTTAGTTCAGATCTCTATTCGGTCATCTTTCCAACGACATCAAAATACAGAGCCTCATCCTTATTTCTGTAAATCGCACAAACAAGCATGCCTTGAACGAGTCTAGAATAATCGTAATCCTCAACCGGCTTTGAAACCGGACGAAATCTATGAAGAAACTGTTCGATTTCACGGTGAGTGAAGAAATTAGCGACGGAGAAAACTTCGCCGTAGAAACTTTGAACAAAATCGCAGAACTTGACATGGAGGTGGTGGTTGCCGTCGTCGAGAACGACGGCGCAGGTGTACTACGCGTTGTCTGTCAGGCACCGGTACTCCAGGTTGTAGTCGGTGATGGAAACCGCCATTCAAGGTCCAGGTGATGAATGATTTAAAATATTGAGTAGTTCTTGCTTTTAATAGTTTTTGTAGGTTTTGGTTGTTTATGAGTTGATTTGATTGTGAAATAGATAAGAAGGATGAGATATCGGCAGTTAGCTCGAAGAAGTTTCTCTCGATCATTCAACACGTGACCAAATCGATTTCGGAGAACATGTAATCCAGAGGTCAGTCTCGGGTGGGCATAAGATCCGTGGCCCTATTGTCGGATCTGTGACTCCATGGAATATGTGATTAAGGTAACTACCGAATCACACCAATTCGTTGAAACCACGCATTCGTGTGTTGCCGTTTGGAAAGATGACCTAATAGAAACTAAATGAATTATGCAACATTTCCGCATTTTTTTTGCACCGGCTTTCATTGCAAGATCTTTATCTATCATGTCATGACCGACTGCTCGAAATCTCTTTCGTTTATCGGGCTCGCATTCGAAGATCTTTGCATTGGACACAACACACCAAAAAATAAACTTCACAAATTTAAAAAATAATATGATACGCCACGATACGCTATAATACGATACTTAACGATAAAAAAAAATTTAAAACTCATTAAAACAAAAATAACCAATAATAAAATCAATAACAAACCCAAAACACCAAAAACCAAACACAACACACCAAAAAAATAAACTTTAAAAATTCAGTGCCTTAATACGTATCGTATAGGGCCTATACGATGTGTATTAAGCTAGCTGCCAGGCAATACCTGCAGCTGTCAATCTGTCATATTTTTTTACTTTATTCAATACGGTACGTATTGAATTGCTGGTGTGACAATAGAAAATCTCAAAAGAAAAATGAATTGAATCCAATCCAATCCACCAATTAAAGAGGTGATTTTGATGATCCACAGATTTTAGATAGTGACTTGACTAAGGCCGTGGGGTATGGGGCGGGGGTTTGGGCGTGGGTTGGGGTAAAACGCCCAAGTGACCACCCCGGGTGGGCTTGGGTTTGGGCGTGACCCCTTGGGGCTTGGGTTTCAAGCCGGGCGTGGGGCGGTATGGCGAAGCGAGGTGGCATCTTCTCATTGGGTCACCCGCCACGTGGGCAGGCGGGTGTTTAAATTTTGAAATTCAAACTGGTCCCCCATCCCCCCATCTTCTATAACCGCCACCCGGGTCCCCAAAGCCCTATATATTGGAACCCCAACCCACCGGTCCCCCCATCCCACGAACTAAAACCCCACCGGTCCCCCCATCCCACGAACCAAAACCCCACCGGTCCCCCCATCCCACGAACCAAAACCCCACCGGCTACACCCACTGTCTTGAACCCGCTACCTCGCTGGTCCCCCCCCCATCCCACGAACAACACCACTATGGCATCCTGGACCCGTCAAGAAGAAATGACACTCGTAACTAGCGTCGTCGACGCTATGAAGGGCCGGCCACCGGGCCAAACAAAATATTGGGCGGAAGCATTCGCGGCCTACCGACAGAACGTCGGTAACGACCGCCACAACCTCAACGCGTGCCAACATAAATGGCGCGACCTACGGCCCAAGCTCGAGCGTTTCAAGGCTTACTACGAAGCGGTTCCCGGTGGCGAGTTAAGCCACGAGGACCGGGTGGCGGTGGCAAACATAGAGTTTCGAAGCGTGGAAAAGAAAGCGTTCGACAAGATCGAACTTTTTGAAATTTTTTTAACGCTTTAGGTTTTTTTATTTTGTAATTTTTAGAAGTTATGTAATTTTTAGGATTATGTAATTTTTAAAATTTTAATGAAGTTTTAGGTTTTTTATAAATGTTGTGTGATTTTTTTATAAATTTTTTGTATTTTTTTTTTTTAACATTTGCCACGCGGTGCACCCAACCCAAGCCCAACCCACGCCCCGCCATACCCCGCGGACACGTATCCTGACAGTGGGCGGCCTCCCTTTACACGTGTCACCAAATGCCCAACCCAAGTCCCACCATACCCCACGGTCTAAACTCCTCCACCTCACACGTGTCCAAGTGGAAGCCAATATCCCACCACCTCTCATTCGATGAAATTGCAACTGGATCTGGCTAATTCATGCTTTATTGATTTTGAGGATAATCGGCGATGTGCGGGTTAAGACGTGATTTGGTTGTCACAACTTACAGCGATGTTTGATTGGGAAGACGAAGAGGTTCCTTCCTACCACTCTTTTCTTTAACATACACTTACCAACTGCTTATGCTCGGACACTCGTGTTTCAACATTATTATTACATAAATCCAATCCTTTTAAGCTAAACTTTCCATCATAATTATTATTCCAACTAGGCCTAATTAGTTTTTAGTATTTTTGCCCCCTTTGTTCCTTATATTATGATTCATTCATAGTTTCTTGTGTAAATGCATCAAAGTGTACTATGTAATCTTTCTCTTAAGTGTTTAATAATCCCTGTAGTGGAGCCACTCGGATTGCTTTCTGGTTTCCCCTTGTTGTTCTTCTTTTTCTATAGAGAAGGGAGCCCTGACACTTTCATTACCTGGACCCAAAGGCATACATACATGTGTTGCTACTTTTGATATAATTAATACTCATATATATATTCTAACTCATTTGTCTCTTGAGCCTTCGTCTGATGGTTGACTAATTCCTTCAAGATTATGCTGAGATTCCCCCAACTTTGTCACTGTTCACATACCCCATCGCATTCAGGTTGCCTGTTGTAAGTCACTCAGGTATTGTTCGACACAACTAAATTAAAGTGGAAATTTTAAAGGATTGCAGTTAGACTTGCTATGTGGCCATCAAGAAGACAAGACACGCAAGATGGAGGTAGCAGAAATGAGGATGCTAAGATGGATGTGTGGGCACACAAGGTTAGATCGGATAAGAAATGTGGTTTTTAGGGAAAGGTTAAGAGTCGCTAGTATTTCGGATAAGGAAGGGGAGATGGAGATGATTCAGGCATGTTAGGAGGAGACAAATTACGACGTCAGTTAGAGTAGTGGAACCCCTCACTGTGGAGGGGAGGATGAAGAGAGGTAGACCCGAATTGATTTGGGATGAGCATATTAGGCAGGAATTTCTAGAGATGCACCTCTCTGAGGACATAGTCTAGGGTAGAAGGTCATGGAGACGTAGGATTAAGGTTGAGGACTTTTAGGGGAAGGTACATACATATGTGTTGTAGCTTTGGATTAGAGACCTAGATGTACATACACATAAGGTGGACTTTGCATTTGATTTGTGGCATTGCATGTCTATCTGGTGTGTATCATGTTTTGGTTGTTTCTATTTGTACTATGTTACTCATTTACCACTTGCTTTGTTATTGGTAGCTTTCTATTTCTATACATTTAGTTTTGTTTGTTTGTTTGCTATTTGTTTGGAGCCAGGGGTAGGTCTCTGTGGAAGCAAAGCAACCTCTTTATCCCCAGGGATGGAGGTAAGGTTTGCCTACATCCACCCACCCTCCGCAAACCCTACTTATAGCTTTGCTATTTGTGGGATTTACTGGGTATAGTTGTTGGTGTTGTTGGAAGATACAAAAAGATACTTACACAAGACTAAAACTAGATATTTTACATAACCATTTTACATGGATTAGATGAGATTGTTATACACATCATTCGTGAGCATGCAAAGCATATCAAGGTTGACTTTCATTGTGTTCAAGAGAAGGCGGTTGGTACTTCCTGTGACATCCATCCACCAAAATAGTTTGTGCTCATATAGATTTCAACTTCAGTATGACTAATTTTAGTGTTCCACATATATTCTTAAGTTTGAGGAAGCATATAACTGTCAATTTCTTTTTGTCTTCATATGCATTTATTGGTAAGAGGTTTTATTTCAAGTTTATTGGCTTTTTATCCATGCTACTTATATGTAAATGTGACAACTTTTGAGTGTTTGTTCTTTTATACATATAAATGTTTTTGTTTTTTTTTTTTTTTTTTTTTGTGTGAAAGTGTGAATGTTAGCATAAGGCCATATATTTTGACTTATTGTTTTTGTTTATGATCCGAGTATTAGTGGATATATATGATATATATAATTTTGTATTTATTGTATATCTTTCCTTTTGTTTAGGATATTTAGTTTCCTTTATTTCTCTATTGTATCTTTGTATATATATCCCCTTTGGTTTATGAATAAGATCATAAAAGTATTTTCTGTCAATTTACATGGTATCAGAGCTCTGCTCTATACCACCCTAATTTTTTTTCTAGCCGCCAACCAGAAGCTTTCGAGCTCTCTCTGGATTTCGATCCTCCTGCCAGCCCCTGTTCATCTTTTCTCTTTGATAACTTGTTTTGTTACCAGCCATGGGTGACAAACATGATGACTCTAATCCCACTGATAACATCAAACCGCTTCCTACCCTCCATCCTGTGTACACAGTGACAGATATCCAGAAGAAGGTTCGCGTTCTTGATGGAATCAAAGTCACGTACTCCTCCTGGGTGAAGTTGTTCATGCTTCACGCACGAGGGTATGAAGTTGTGCACCTCATCGATGGAACTGATCCACCAGCAGAGACTGATGAAGGCTATGCTAAATGGAAGAAGATTGATGCTATTGTACTCCAGTGGATTTATGGAACTCTTTCAGACGTCCTTCTCACTCGGGTTCTCGAACTCGAGTCGACTGCCTTGCAAGCCTGGAACAGAATTAAAAAGTTGTTCCTCAACAAGGGTTCCTGGACGGCTGCTCTTCAACAACAGTTTATTAACCTCAAACTTTCTACCATGCCAGACCTTGAGTCCTACTTTCAAAAACTCAAGGAACTAGCCGATCAACTCAATGATTTGGGAACTCCAATTAATGAAGAAAGCCTCGTTTTGCAGCTTGTGCGGGGTTTAACACTTGAGTTTGACTCTATCGGCACTATTATCAATCAAAGCCTCCCTGACTGGGAGGAAGCTTGCAGCATGCTTCAGCAAGAACAACAGAGACAGAAGGCAAGAGATGCGAGTGCACCACCTCAGGCTATGGCTCCCATTAATCCTACTCAGGGCCAAAACTCTTCCAACCAGCGTGACACAGGGAATTATTACCGCGGCAGTTACAGGGAAACAGGCAAGGCTATCGCGGAAACAGGCAAGGGAATTCGGGCAGGGGTGGCTCGTCTGGGTCCTCACAGGCCCATGGCCAGAATACACAACAGGGCCGCCCCAACTCCTCCACTAACGGACCAGCCTTGCAGCGACCAACTTGGGCTGCGAACAACAACAGGTACCCTCCTATGCAGCCCTATTGGGCTGGTTGTTGGACTCCTCCACCTTGCCCCTACCCCACTCAGACCGGTTGGGCCGCCCTTGGGCCAAAACTGGACCGCAGCCACCACATCAGCCTTGGGCCGCACCTCCGATGACCCCAACCCAGCAACAATAGCCAATGCAGCATCAGGCTCAGGCCCATGTCACTGACATAAACCCCCTTGAGCCAACCGAGCTCGGTGCAGCCTTCCAGACCATGGCTCTAGACCCCAGCGAGCCCCAATGGACTATGGATACTGGCGCATCAGATCATCTCACGCCGGATGCAGGTATGATTTCTACCCCTTGTGTGTCTTCTATTAAATCTATATTAGTTGGAAATGGAAATCGAGTTCCAGTTGTCGGATCGGGTCACACTACCCTTCCCCACTCCTCGAAACCTCTCCAACTCAAAAACATACTTCACACACCTTCCATCATTAAAAACCTTATCTCGGTACGTATATTTACAACTGATAATTGGGTATCTCTTGACTTTGACCCCTTTGGTTTTTCTGTGAAGGAATACCCGACTGGGAGGATTTTGAGTCGCCACAATAGTTCCGGCCGTCTTTACCCGTTCACTGCACCTGCAACCAACGTTCCTGCACCCAAGTCTGCTTCAGTTTTTTTGACCCAATCGGATTCAACATCTTAGCATAACGGGTGCCGGGCATCCTGGTTTACATGTTTTGGATTTTTTGAGTTCCAATAAGTTTATTTCTTGTAATAAACATCATCGTACTTTTCTTTGTCAATCTTGTCAAATTGCCAAACACAAACGACTACCATTTACGGTATCTAATTCTCGTACTTTATTACCTTTTGATATAATGCATTGTGATCTTTGGACTTCACCTGTGCTGAGTAAACATGGCTATAAATATTATCTTGTTCTGATTGATGATTACACACATTTCACATGGGTATTTCTATTATGTTACAAATCAGAAACTTTTGGCCAATTTACTCAATTTTATAAGTACTTACTTACCCAATTTAACCGATCCATTAAAAGTTTGCAATGTGACAATGTGGGCGAATTTGACCTTTGCCTCACAAAATGGCTTGCAATTCCGATTCTCATGCCCCACACGTCTCAACAGAATGGGACAGCCGAACGCATGATTCGCCGTCTAAACGAACTCATGCTTTCTCTTCTCACCCATGCATCCCTCCCTCCACATTTTTGGGTTGAGGCGCTCCATACCTCAACATACTTACACAACATCCTACCATCCAAACTTCTCAATTTTAACACTCCCACCTCCCTCTTATATATGCAACACCCCTCCTATGATCACCTACGCGTCTTCGGTTGTGTATGTTACCCAAGTCAATCAGCTACTCGCCCTCACAGATTAGCCCCAAGGTCCACCCAATGTGCGTTTATTGGGTGCCCTCCTGATCATCTCGGCTATCGCTGCCTTGATTTATCCTCGGGTAAAGTGCTTATTTCTCGACACGTCACTTTTGATGAATCGGTTTTCCCATTTTCCGATACCTTCACTCCCACTCCAACATCCTATTCATTTCTTGAAACTGATCTTTCTCCACTATTCTTCCCTCAATTTTCACAAACCACTCCCACATCCACCTCGACACCATCTCCTACAAACACCACTCAACCCATTAGCCAACCACCCACATCACCAACGCCCGCTACACCTCAGCCTCCTACATCACCCAAATCACCATCGCCCACTACCAACCAGCCTCCACCCACACGTCCCACTCCTCCTCTAATTCACACCTACTCCCGCCGCTCCTCGCACACCCACACTTCCGCTCCCATCTTTTCTCCTAACCCTATCACTGTCACAAATCAGCCCACGGCTACCCAACCTACGGGTCACCCTATGGTCACTCGCTCAAAGGCAGCCCTTACCAAACCGAACCATCATCTTAATCTACACACTACCTCCCTCTCAACTCTCCCTAAATCCCATCTTCATGCTCAGTCTGATCCTAACTGGTCTCTTGCTATGAAAACTGAATATGATGCTCTAATAGAAAACAACACTTGGGATCTTGTACCTCGTCCAAGTGATACTCATATTATTCGATGCATGTGGTTATTTCGCCACAAATTTCATGCTGACGGCATACTCGAACACTATAAGGACCGTTTAGTGGTAAATGGTAAATCTCAAAGGGTTGGTATTGACTGTGATGAAACGTTTATCCCGGTTGTCAAACCTACCACTATCCGTACTGTGCTTAGTCTTGCCGTATCCAACTCATGGCCTATACATCAATTAGATGTTAAAAATGCGTTTCTTCATGGGAACTTGAATGAAACGGTTTATATGTTTCAACCACCTGGGTTTGTGGATCGACAAAACCCCAACCATGTTTGCAGGTTAAAGAAATCGTTATACGGGCTTAAACAGGCACCACGAGAGTGGTATCATCGTTTTGCCACATACATAGTTCAATGCGGTTTCACGGGTTCTACTTCGGATAACTTGTTATTTATTTACAAACGTGGCACTGACTTGGCTTATTTACTTTTATATGTTGATGATATTATCCTGACCGCGTCTAGTCAATCTCTTCTTCAACATTTTATCACCGCCTTGTCTCGTGAGTTCAAGATGACTGATCTTGGTAAACTACATCAGTTCTTGGGTATTGAAGTTATTCATCAGCATGGCGGGTTGTTTCTCACACAAAAATCTTATGCATCTGATATCTTGGCCCGTGCTAACATGCAAAACTGTAAACCTGCTCAAACACCCACGGATACTAATTCCAAACTTAGTGCCACAGCTGGTTCTTTACTTGAAGACGGTTCCTCTTATCGTAGTCTTGCGGGTGCACTTCAATATTTGACTTTTACTAGACCAGACATTGCTTATGCCGTCCAGCAGGTTTGTTTGTTCATGCACACTCCCCGTGAACCGCACTTTCAGTTCCTCAAGCGTATTTTGAGATCCATTAAAGGAACGATGGATTTTGGTATTCACATTTCTCCCTCCAAATCTGTCTCCTTAACTGCCTATTCAGATGCAGATTGGGGGGGGGGGGGATGCCCAGACTCTCGAAGATCTACATCGGGTTATTGTGTATTTATTAGGGATAACTTAGTATCTTGGTCCTCTAAAAGACAGCCAACTATTTCCAGATCAAGTGCTGAGGCGGAATATAGAGGCGTGGCTAATGCAGCCGCTGAATTATCATGGTTACGAAATCTGCTTCTAGAACTTCATGTCCCCATACGACAGGCATCTATTATTTATTGTGATAACATTTCCGCTATGTACCTGTCTCATAACCTAGTTCAGCATCAACGCACCAAGCACGTGGAAATTGATATACATTTTGTGCGCGAAAAAAGTTCGACTTGGTGCTGTTCGTGTCTTACATGTCCCCGCTGATTATCAATACGCTGGCATTTTTACAAAGGGCCTACCGCGCACATTATTTACACGATTCAGATCCAGTCTTTGCATTCGGCCGGCTACTGCTTCGACTGCGGGGGCGTATTAGTGGATATATATGATATATATATTTTGTATTTATTGTATATCTTTGCTTTTGTTTAGGATATTTAGTTTCCTTTATTTCTCTATTGTATCTTTGTATATGTATCCCCTTTGGTTTATGAATAAGATCATAAAAGTATTTTCTGTCAATTTACACCGAGATCATTATATGGCTGCTTGATTTCAGTTCTGATTGTAGTTTGATCATTGATGTTTGTTTTTTGCTTCATGTCTTTTCTCGTTTTTCGGTTCAGCTTTTGCTTCATGTAAAATGGGAGACTGTATCAGAGAAGTAGATATTCTTGCACTTTCTCTCTCTCTCTTATGTGTTTATAAATGTAAAACAATTCTCTTACCTGAAGTAAACTTTGCATTGTTTTAATAAATTTGTAATACATACAGATGGAGCTTCTATTTAACTTATATATACATTTTCAGATTACAAGTATTATATGGGGGAAGGAAGGTGAAAATGAAGATCACATTGAAACTTACGGAGAAAACAGTAAGGTGTCAGACCAGGAAGCAGCAAATGTGAAGAAGATTACTCAAAAGACAACTGAATCTAAATATATAACTGATTCAGGACAACGGAATAATAATAATAATAATAATACACAATATTACACACATGGATTTGGTTCACTGCTTGATTTGTCTTCATCAAAACTGGCTCATGAAAACACAGGTATTCAGTTGATTCAGGGCTTGATGGTTAACAACATCAATATTAGGGTTGATAAAACATATACATCATATGTTTGCGTTTAGAGTTTGTAGATTTTGGGTTCTAAAATATTACTGATTTCTTACAGATGAAAAGGCTCAAGTAGATAATGGTTTTGACAATGACAAAGAGGGAGGTAATTTCGTTGATTATGGTTGGGCCAATTTGGGGACCTTTGATGATCTTGATAGAATAATAAGGTAATGTAATTATTAATTTCAGAATTTTCATACATAAATTGTAAATGAAATGACTGATAATCAATTTGTATGTAATCCCCATCTGACCCAATATCCTCAAGTGATGTTGTTTTGCAGCAACCATAACCTAGAGTTGTGGTCATCTACTAAGGATGTTATTGGTTGTCCAGTCGACTCCCTGAGTTTGAATTCAAGGGATTTAAAGAGTAACTATCAGCTTCTTGGAACTAAATCAGGAGTTATAAATGCACAAAAGAAGGTAAATTTAGTTATATTTCATGCGTTTAAGGTGCTGTTTGTTTTTTCAGAGGTAAAACGTTTGCAGTCTGCGGACCACATCTGCAGACATCTGTAGCAGAAGAGGTGGGCCAAACCTCTGCAGTCTGCAGGGAGAAGACTGTTTGTTTTTTAAGTTCTGCAAGCTACTAATAAATTTCAGAAATTTAACACCTAAAATCAGCAAAATACCACCAAATTTCTGAAATTTAACACCAAAAATCATCAAAAATACCACCAAATTTCTGAAATTTAACACCAAAAATCATCAAAAATACCACCAAATTTCTAAAATTTAACACCAAAAGTCATAAAAAATATCACCAAATTTCTGAAATTTAACACCTAAAATCAGCAAAATACCAATGCTAGTCGACTTTTAGTTGAAATTATCTCATTCCAACATGTTATAAGGAGTTAACTTGCATAAAAGAAGTACAGTGAGGGTGAGATCGAAGTTTTTTTTTTCATAGCTAGAACCTCTCAATCCAAAATAATCCTTCACTTGAAGAGTTCATTTGCCATATACAACAACTACAGATATAAGCTTTACAACAATTCTTTCAAAAGTAACAACAGCATGACTACAAATTATGCCATAGCAAGAGCAATAATCAAATATATAAATACCAAATTAATAGAGTGAAATCGGAATCTATACCTTTCATTATATGTAAAAGATGCACACACCAACTGTTTGTTGTAATTAATTACTAACAGAAAGAAAGAAAATGGGAACGGCTGGAGGTGGGTGTCGGTTGGAGTGGGGCGGCCGAGGTGGAGGGGCGGCCGAGGTAGAGGTGGTGGCGGACGGTGGGTGGAGGAGAAGGGGTGGAGGAGAAGGGGTGAAGAGGTGCTAAGGTTTTGTGAAGAAGAAGAGGTCTGCAGATCCATGAAGACATTGGTCCATGTCTGCACCAAGAAGTGGTCTTGCAGACCTTTTTTAATAAAAGGTCTTCGAGAAAACAAACAGTCTTCAGACCCAAAGGTCTGCGCGCGGTCTGCGCGGCACAGACATAAGAGGTTCTGAAGACCTTTTCAGGAAAAACAAACACCACCTAAAACTGAATGTAAAGAGGTGACAATTTTTATGTCCGTATTCTTAGTGTGCACAGGTGAAAAAAGAATGGGAAGGACAGTATAGCCAACAAAGCAAAATATCTTCGGTTAGAAATCAAGAAACTGAGTCTTCTGGGTACACACACTTGATAAATGCATTTCCGTCTCCTCGTGTTTCAGACAAAACTCCTTTGAGCATGACACCTCAGGAAAAGATTGAAAAACTAAGAAGGTGCCAGCAAATGCGCGCTTTGCTCGCTATTCGTAAACAACAACAGAAGATTAGACAGCAAGATGATTATTCAAATCTTCAATTGTGTTCACAATATCCAAGTCTGAGCAGTCTTGATGTGAGTTCACCTCTTGATTCAGATGCACGGCCTGTGATGATGGATAAAACCGCATTGGCAGATACTGTGGTACACCAACTTCAAAATGTCATTGCCGGGGTAAGTATTATTATACATATGCTAGAGTTTTCCGTGATATACGTCTTGATCTTTTGAGGTTCATGGAGAGATGTTGTTGCAGTTGGGCATTCAATTGAGGCTTTGTATCAGAGATAGCTTGATTCGTTTGGCTCAAGGTGCTTTGCAGAGAAAATATGATGCTACCACCAACAAAATAACCAATACTGTTGTCATGGAAGGAGTAAGCAGTGCAAAAAGGTTAGCAACCCGGTAATATAATATAAAGTTGGTGTAGATATATAATAGGATAGAGTATAATATCAAGTTTCCCAACAAATAAAAACATCTTTGTGCACATAGGAATACATAAAAGTCAGGTAACTTTGAAAGTAATATATATATATATATATATATTGTATTGTATTGTATTGTATTGAGTGATTAAAACTACACACTATTATACAATATTGGGCTTGTGAAGGTAAAGGGGATACTTATATTATATATAGACATAATATAAAACTCTCTAATGCCATTATGCCAATGAGGCTGACCCTTATATATTACATAGCAAGGCTTAAGCATAATGTATTCGAACACTCCGGCTTAAGCTGGAGCGTATATGTCATATGCTTCCGCTTAATTAGAGGACATCTAAGAGACTTTTAGAACACATCTCCTAGTTGATTATTGGAGTTACAAACCACGTAAATTATACTATCCCGAAACTTTTCTAATATGAATCCTTATGTACCCTAGATTTCGTAGCACAGCTTGCCAATTAGAGTTAGAATTGTCATTTATCAATAATCACAACAAATGTGATATCCATAGTTAAAAGCCATCGCCTCTTGCGCCTAGGCCCAATTTCCTAGCGAGGCGAGCCAATTGCGCTTTAATTCTCCATGTGATGGTTCATGCGCAGATTCCGGCCAAATTCTCTAAATTCCGGCAAGATTACAGCTAGATTTCTACTTTTATCTAATGAAACTATTTTCTACACTAATAAACTAGCATTTTATAACTTTTGGTACTAAATAGACGATACTAAATGTTATATAATAGCTTTAGTTTATTTTATTTGAAGAATAGTATTAATTTTCTATTATACAAAAATATTTTAATTTTTTTGTTGTGCGCTTTTTTTTTTTCCTCAGGCCCACGCTTTATTTGCGCCTTGCGCCTAGGCCCCAGGCGAGGCCTATGCGCCTTGGGTGCGCCTAACGCCTTTAATAACTATGGTGATATCTCGTCGAGTCTCCTGATTTTTAGGATTAGAACCCACTGGAGCGTTGATCGACTTCATTCTAATTTCTTCAATGATATCTAAGGCATACTTCCTTGAGGTATTGAATTTCATCTTTGTGCAAATTTAGTTCCTAAAAAGTACCCCAGTCTTGCCTCATCTTTTTTCTTTGGATATCAAGTAATCCCCCTGAGTACTGATGGGACGATGAGTTCCATTTATCAATGTATCATCATCCATCATTTTCCACCACATAGAGACTGCCTCACTTTTTGTCATCCTGCACAGAACTTTAGGAAAATCCAAGTGCATCTAAAATAATAATAATAATAATAATAATAATAATCATTTGTTAGTGGAATAGTGAAAAATCTAAACTAGCAAGCCTGGTACAAACACCACACATGTTAGTTTGTACATATGAAAACGGAAGATTAAATTGTTTGTCGACAAATATGCTAAACTAGAACAATTGTTTGTAATTTAAGGCTGACCATAGAGATGATAAATCTAGAGGCACTGACTGTACTGGTGATAATCAATTGAAGGCCTGACAGATACTAAAATATCTTAGATTTCCAATTTTTATCTTCTTAGCTACTGAACTTTAATAAGCTTATTTACCACGTTATCTGTTTGGACTTCAATTTTGAACATGAGATTATATAATAATCGGAGTGCATCACATATGAGAACGAAAGGTAGGGATCTAAATCTGTCATGCCATACAAGAAGCTGTGTTAGGAGGATGATAATCTACAAGAAGATAATTAGTATTTATAATGCTATAACTGAATATGAGGTGGAACAAGTAAATCTATACTAACTCTCTACTTGACATTGACAGCTCAGCAAAAACACCAGATGCAGAGACAAAGACAAATCCTATAGACCGTGTTGTGGCTCGCTTGCTTTTTCACACGCCAACCGGGGAACTTGTGCAGTCACCAACAATGAAATTTCATAATGAGCACCACAGAGATAATCAGGTATCTTGCAATAAAACAGCTGATGTTAGTCGAAAAGAGTCCCAAGGATCTTCACTTCTTTGACGTTCTTCAGGGGTATTCCTTCATTTTTATGAGCTTGATAAATGTGTGTGCTTTATATATATACTCAAACTCATAGGGGAGGGATCTATTCGTAACATTATATATTACCAGGAGATGCACAACAAAATGAACCCTTTATTTCTAATCTAAAAACAAATTGGTTTAATTGTAATGTTCTCACCTATCTTTCCCACAATCTATATATACAATATCATCATCATCATCATACTTAGTAAAACCCATCAATAGCAAAGCTGATGTAGGGTCTGAGGATGGTAAGATGTAGACAGCCTCTTACCTCTACCACGTAGGAATAGAGAGGCTGCTTCCAGTAATCTATATATACAATAGACGTTCTTAATAAAATCCAACTCATAGCATTTCCTCTATCCCAGAGGACAGAGACAATGCTCTCTCACTGAGACCCTTAACTCTAAAAACCTTTTATATATATAACGAGGTTACAATATCATGTATTACATGAGTTGATAAATGTAATGGTATATAATTAATAATAAAAATGTTATGTTTTAAAAAAATATGCATTACACAGTTGAATAAACTCGTGTGTATGTATATAATGTAATTTGTTAATATATACAGTCGTTATTATGTATTTAAAAATGAACATTAACTTGACAGTTAATATTTTGTTAAGTTAATTTTTTAAATCATTATTTTTTTTTCAACTAGGTATTAACTTTGATTTTTTTAATATCACCTTTTTTTATTATTTAACATATGGTATTTTTTTTTACCATTCTTTACCATCCAATCGCATTAAATATTTGATTTTTTTAGAAATCACTCATAAAAAAAACAGTTATCATCATTATTCTTTATTTTGTAAATATTTTAACCAACATAATTTTAAACTTGGTACTTTTAAGAGAAAATATAAGTATATTTAAGAAATTAATAATTAGTTTTATATTAAATTCGTTTGGTTAATGATATAATAACTATCTTTAGCTAAAATTAAGTATCCATAATTAAGTAGGAGACAAAGACGAGAAAACAAAAAATTAGATGGCTCCAACGTATTACACGTGTCCCAAATGGCATTCTTTTATTATATAGTATAGATATAGATAGATAGATAGATAGATAGATAGATAGATAGATAGATAGATAGATAGATAGATAGATAGATAGATATAGATAAGTGTAAGGATCAAATACATATATTGTTATTATGCTAAACATGCGAACCAAAGGAATTTGGCAAATCTCGCAGTGACATTCTTGTAAATATGCAAATTTTGAATAACTAAAGCTTTGCGATTATAGAGCTTGACCAACTGAAGGTCCCAATCGATTAAACGTGTACGGGCTTGATTCATAATCGACTAAATGTGTAGAGAGCTTGATTCAATTCGATTTAATGTGTACAAGGCTTGATTCAAAACGGATTAAACGTGTACAGACGTTGATTCGGTTGATTCAAAATCTGAATAATTGTAACTTTGCGATTACCGCATAGAAACTGGAATTTAACCTGATTTTGAAGGAGACGATTAGACGAAGAAGGAGATAGGATAATTACTCTAGTAATTTTATGGAATTCACCATGATTTTCAAGGAGATGATTTGACGAAGAAGAAACATATAGAATAATTAATCTAGCAGAGTAATTATCCTACCTTTTTCTTCTACTTCGTCTAGTTTGTGATTACATTATATACTTTTTAGTTGTAATTACATGTGTAGCGTAATTACATTATTATTTAGTTGTAAGAAGAGTAATTATATGATTTTTATTATGTGAATAATTAGTAGAGTAATTATATTACTTTATTATGTTAAACAAACAACTAGAGTACCTTTCAAAAAAAAAAAAAAAAACTAGAGTAATTTGATAAAGTGATTTCATATGTACTTGTCAATGATGGGGATCATTTTCTGTTTCATACAATCTCAAAAGATTCGAGCAATATGGTTTGTTATGTCGGCATTTATTTAATGTGTTTAGAATGTGTAATATCATGGGGAAGCAGTTTCAAACAAAGCCAAGTGTTCTACTAACGTTGAAGATAATGGAACCATTTCTACAACCAAACGAACAAGCCCACTTCCAATTCTTTGTACCACTTAAGCTTACACACACATATAATCAATAAAAGATGTAACACCGCAACCGATGGTGAAAACATCGGGACATCACTTTGGTAGTTGTTCAACAGCTCATGGAAACAAAAATTTAAATATTATTAAATAACTTTATTATAATCCTTTTTATTTGATAATTTAGAATTATTAGTTTGATTGTAATAATAATAATCGGATGTGTGGTTTTTTGTTTATGATTTAAAAACAGTTTAGACAATTATTATTAATTATATTTATAACATAATCTGATTAGAAATAAAAAAATGCAGATGGATGGCCGGGTATGAACCCGTCCATTTAGAAGGCATGGCATCATCACCAGGGAGCCAAAGCTCCATTTTCAAACCTTTGAATTAGTTTTAATTTAAACAAAATTTGTTACGATAAGAATTGGAAGAAGAATCGTAAGAGAGAAACGAAGATCAATTCATTATCGAGATGATTGTTACAACCGATTACAGAACGATTATATAATAGAACTAACGTCTAACTAACTAATACTCTCTATCGTCCCTCAAGTTTATCACAAAGACAGATACACCCCCTCTATTCTTTATTACAAACTGACATTATTAGTCCCTATACTTTTTAATACGTAACAAAACTCCCCCCATATAAGATTCTTGACCTCAAGAATCTATGTTAAAATCTGGATATCGAACCACAAATGTATCAGCATCTACCCAAGTAGCATCATGGCTTGGTAGATCCTTCCATTGTACTAAAAACTTAACCACTGCATGATTCCCACTACAAGCCAGCTTCCTATCAACAATGGCCAAAGGCTGCAATGTTTGAATCAAAGTATTTGGTAATAACACTGGCTGCACTGGTGGCCCAAAGGCTCTTTTGAGCAATGACACATGGAAAGTGGGGTGTAATTGAGACCCATCACGCAGATCCAAGGTGTAAGCAACTGCACCAACTCTTTTAAGCACTTGGAAAGGACCAAAATACTTTGGAGAAATCTTTGAATAACGATGCAGCCTCAAAGAAGATTGTACATAGGGTTGAAGCTTAAGGTAAACCCAATCCCCAATGTCAAATTGCCTATCACTTCTTTTCAAATATGCAAATTGTTTCATACGATTCCTGGCCCGTTCCAAAGATTGTTTCAAAGCACCCAACATATTTTCTCTTTCACTCAACCATTCTTCCAATTTCCCCACAGTAGTAGATCCCGGAATATAAGGTAATTGTATAGGAGGATCAATACCATACAAAGCTTTAAAAGGCGACATTTTTATGGTTGAATGCCAAGTGGTATTATACCACCACTCAGCCAAAGGTAACCACTTAACCCAAGAACTAGGATCATGCATCACCATACACCTCAAATATGTTTCCAAACATCGATTCAAAACTTCAGTCTGCCCATCAGATTGTGGGTGATATGCAGTAGAAAATGCTTGTTCAATACCTTGAAGCTTTAAAAATTCCTTCCAAAACATGCTGAGAAAAATAGGGTCTCTATCCGATACAATCGTTTGTGGACAACCATGAAGTTTAAACACAGAATCCAGCATCAATTGAGCTACTTGAACAGCTGAAAATGGATGTTTTAAAGGAAGGAAATGACCATACTTGGTAAAACGATCAACAACCACCAAGATAACATCTTTACTTCCTGATTTAGGCAACCCACTAATAAAATCCATTGACACATCTGTGAACACAGATTGTGGTACTGGTAATGGACTTAACAATCCAGGAGTAGATATTGCCTCATATTTTGTCTTCAAACACACACCACATCTTTTTACCCATTGTTTAATATCTTTATCAGCCCTTTTCCAATAAAACAAACTTTTAAATCGCTGCAATGTTGGCTGTACACCAGAATGACCTCCTAATGCTGATGAATGACATAACAACAGAATTTTCCTTCGTAATTCATTATCTTTCCCAATCCACAATTTCTGTTTCCTGGTTAACAAAGTACCATCCCACTTTAAGTGCTTAATCTGTTCACCTTGAGAGAGCTGCTGAATAAGCTGTTGGGCGTGCAAATCCTTCAACCAGTGAGCCTTAATGTCTGCTAACAACACTGGATCATAAGAAGAAACAGCCATTTCAAATACTGCTGAACTGTGAACTCTAGAAAGTGCATTAGCTACATTATTCTTTACCCCCTTCTTATAGACTATATGATAATCATAGCCCATAAGCTTACTCAACCATGTATGCTGCAAAGGTGTTGTAATCTTCTGTTCCAATAGATGTTTCAGACTTTTTTGATGAGTTCGTATTGTAAAATGCTTCAGTATAAGATACTGATGTTAGTGCTTAACAGCCAAAAGAATAGCTAGTAATTCTTTTTCATAAACTGACATTGTACACTATCTTGCAGATAAGGCTTTACTTACATATGCAATAGGATGATTATTGTCACACCCCGACCACGTAGAACATACAAAACGTGGCGGAAATGTCGGGGAGTGTTGGAACAAAATTAATGTTTCAAATCCATGGCAATTGAAGTTTCGTTTTATTAATCAAAAGTGTTACAATGTCTTAATAAACAAAGAAGTACAACATAATTAACTAGTCTTGTCTCGTTTTAAGTCACTAAGGCACAGGTCCGCCTAAGTATGTCTTGATAAGTCCTATGCTTCAGCTCCTGAAAACACATGTGAAAATAGGTACGTCAGCATAAAAATGCCGGTGAGATACATAGGTTTTCTGAAAATAGGATTCATGACTTATGTTTGAGAAAATGTTTAGTCATGAACCTTGTTATTTGCTTTATCTTGTAAATCATTTGAAAAACGATAAGATCTGATGATATGTATAAATAAGAGAATAATGTATGGTTAAATGAATAACCATTGTAAACTATACTAAATAAACTATGTTTTGGTTTCATAAATAACATATCAACATATGCTTTGGATGTGATAAATAACATATTAAACTATGTTTTGGTTTTGTAAATAACATATCAAAATATGCTTTGGATGTGATAAATAACATATTAAACTATGTTTTGGTTTTGTAAATAACATATCAAAATATGCTTTGGATGTGATAAATAAAATATATGTTGGTTTTGTACGATACCACACATGAGAGTATATCAAAATATACTTTAATAGTGTGATTTAAGAATTCATTCAGACCTGGTGCATCAAAATACACCTTTGAGACTATAAGGATACCACAAAGGCAATCCCTATTTGGATGGAGCAACAAATTGGTTTCAGACATTCCATGCCAACAGGAATGGGGTGTCAAATCCTATAGCGCTACATCATACTAACAATCGGTCTGGTGAACATAAAATAAGTACAATTCAACAATTTATTTTATGTTCTTTGAGAAAATTAATGTTTAAATCATAGATAGTTATGTAATTTGTCAAATGATAAGTAATAACTTGTATGATCAAATGTCAAAATGTAAGTATGTGATGAAATCAGCTGTACTAAGTAATGCACACAATGGGCACACGTAGCATGAAATGTAATGTAAAATGATGTACCAAGTATGCTAAGTTAACATACGAAGCAGAAAAGTCATGTAAATCAATGTACTAATAGTGTACTAATGAACATAACCAGTATATGATGTGAAAACAGGAAAGCATGAAAGTAACAAGTAGGCACATGTGTTCCACCCCAAAACAGTTTGGAAAACAGTAAAAGAGGGGTTCTATGTACTCACTTGAGATTGCTTAGTAGTCCTTGAGTAACAACCAAACAAAGCTAGAGATCGCGGATATCAAACGGCACCTAGTATAGGTAACTATGTTAATAAACCGGACCTAGATCGGAAGACTGGGTAGCATTAGGGTTTGTAAACCAAATGAGTGTTGGAACTCATATGATATGGTTTAACAAAGCCTACATACTAAATGAAACTTAACCTAAGTGATATCGACCCATTACGACCCGTTTAGGAAGCTTATGCTACTTTAACGCGTCGTTCGCGTAAAACGCGTTCGGAACGCCTAACTAGCCCTATGACAAGTGTTATATGCCTAAACATGTTACATAATCAGTTATGTGACAAAGGTTTAGGTTACATATGCTTAATTACCAATTATACATGAAAAGGGTATTCTGGTAATTTACCTAAGGCATATAAACAACCTATCATACAACTACTTAAACGATGTGACCATAGGGTATAACCTCGGAAGGTTATTCCCTACCTACTATGGTCACCTAATGTATTTGGTCGGATCCTAATGATCGACCAAATGGGTCGAGTTCGAAGGTATAGGCGATTTATTAGATCGCCTACCCTACGACTCTAGACAACGTGGTAATCAGTGGGCATAGTCCCAAGGGACTCTGACCAACGTGATTACACTCACGTTGCGAAGTTCAAACGAACTTCGCATTGACCATTATTGGTCAACGCTGAAAGTCAAACAAAGTTTGACTTTCTGACTCGAAAAGCAATAAAATAAGGAAAAGAACGAAAGAATACTTACGAAGGGTCCCCGAATGCTAATCCCGATCCAAGAACTCAGGTATGAAACAATGGTTTCAACTTAGAGCTCTCAAAATCAGAATTCTAGTGAGAAATGCAATGGGGGTGGATGGGTATATATAGTTTTCGGGTAACCGTTAAGATCGTTTCATGGAAAACGTGCCATGATCCCATCCGTACAAGTGTCGGAAAGTTGTGGTGGCTTAAATTGGTCCTTATCTTAGTGACTAAGCAACTTAAAACATGTGGTTAAGGATCAATTAGTTGCAACTTGTATTTAAAACATTGAATCTGGTCCAGATCATGCAGTCGCGTAGCGCGACGGGTAGGCCCTTAGGGCTCGCGCTACGCTACTGCCTCCCCTGAATCAGAAAGTTTGCAAATTGGCAGCAATGGTCCCTGCACGTGTTTAAGGCCTTTTTCGATGCGTTTGAACCCCGTTAACCTCATTTCAAGGCTCTAAAATGAAGTTAAAGTATAGGGAACTCAAAACATACTCAAAAATATGCCGGATGATGGTTCGTTTGGTCGTACGAACGCGATGTTCGCTTAATTACGACGGAATGCGCATAAGCGCGAAAAACGATCCAAATGACGCGACGAATGGATTTTTCTTAAGGCGATCAATAAAATATAATGTAGTCATGCTTACATAAATTTTTGGATGTCCAGATGTATTCAGAACGTAAGTTATGCGCGAAAATGCAAACTTGTGCACTTTTTGACACTTTTAGTCCCTGAATGACCCAAAAGTTTATTTTAGCATACCGAACCCCTCAAAGCCTATTTCTAAGCTATGTAAAGGATATTTATGGTATGTTTAACTTATGGTCATGTTCCGGAAGGTCTGTTACAGTTCAAATTGGCATACTTTCGCAGTTTGTCAACTTTAGTCCCTGTAAGCGAATTAACTTGTTTTTGCCATACCAAAGCCTTTAAAACTTATTTCTAAGTTATGTAAAGGTTATTTAAGGTATGTTAAGCCTATTTCACTATTCCGGAGTGTTCGTTGGATTAAACTGGTTATATTTACGCATCAGAGCGCGTATAACCCTCCAGAAAGCGATTTAAAGCTTAAAATCAAACAAGAGTTGATATGTGTAAAAGATACACATAATTTTACAAATCCCAAGTATGAAATACAATATTTCATTGGTTTGGAATTTGTTTGACGGTTGAAGTGACACAGGTGTTACAATTATTCTGCATTAATACCGCTCCCAATCCCTTAGAACTAGCATCAGTTTCGACAACAAATTCTTGGGACCAATCAGGCAATGCCAATACTGGAGCCTTTATCATAGCAGATTTCAATGTTTCAAAAGCCTGTGAGCTTCACTAGACCAATAGAAAGCATCTTTCTGTAGTAGATTAGTTAATGGTCTAGCAATTGTACTATAGGATGACACAAATCTTCTATAATAGCCAGTTAAACCAAGGAACCCCCTTAACTGTTTAACAGTAGAAGGAACTGGCCAGTTCTTAACAGCCTCTATCTTTGTAGGATCTGTTGATACTCCTTCTTTGGAAATGACATGGCCCAAATATTCCACTTTAGATCCAACAAAACTGCATTTAGACTTCTTTGCAAACAATTAGTGTTCTCTAAACAATTGTAACACTTCTTCCAGATCCTTCACATGATGTTGTAAGTTTTTACTAGAGACCAAGACATCATCAAAGAATATTAACACTGTCTTCCTCAATAACTTTTAAAAAACTGAATTCATTAGCCCTTGAAACGTAGCCGGAGCATTGGTCAATCCAAATGGAAGAACCAGAAACTCAAACAACCCCTGATGAGTTCGAAATGCCGTTTTATGGATATCAGCTACATTCATCCGAATTTGGTGATAACCGGACCTCAAATCCAACTTAGAAAACACTTCAGCACCCCCTAATTCTTCCAACAGTTCTTCTATTAATGGAATTGGAAACCTATTATTCACAGTCTGGTCGTTTAGTTTCCTATAATCTACACATAATGTCCATGATCCATCCTTTTTCTTCACTAAAACAACCGGAGAAGCGAACCAACAATCCGTGACAAGGGTTAGCCAAGACAACAAGAAATCAGCTTTAGCTAATTGGCAGATTAGGTCTTTCAATTGCTTTAGTTATTTTAATTAGGAATGAAGATCGAGTATTAAACAAACCAACGATTTAAAAACAATTTGTTGCTGCTGATATGCAGCCTGACAGTCCATGAAGGCAGGCTTAGTCAGGTACCAGTTTCATTTCTTGTCAAAAACAGCCCTTCATTACATGAGCTTCTTTTATTGTATTGACACTTTTGGCACATAAGTTTCTAAACTCTCATAATATGTTAATATAGGGTACGAAACCTTTAACAGTTAACCTTAGGCACTCACAGGGGTGCGGCTGAGCATTACGGAGTTCCCGGTTTGTTTAAAAGACCACCCTAAAGTGTAGTTTCACGCGTTGCCGCTTTTAACCCCTTAATTGCGAACTTGCGCGCATCATCACAAAATGGCATAAGAAATCTTATATGGCCAGTATTAGACACTCCCGATGGTATGACCGAATACTACGGCGCTCCGGTTCGCTTAAATGATCATTCTAAGGTGTAGTTTTAGACGTTGATGCTTTTGGTCCCTCTAACGCGCAAACTTGCGTGTATTATCATTTAATAACATCAAAGCCCTGTGCAATCCATATTAGGCATTCTCAAGAGTATGATTGCACTAAAACTAAACATATTGACACTTTTAACCCCTTTAACTTGCAAAGTTGCGCGTAACGTCACTTATTGGCATAAAAGCCTTATATGGCCAATATTTGGCATTCGCGAGAGTATAATCACACATCATGAAGCTCTCGGTTTGTTAAAAGGTCACTCAGAGGTAAGAATTAATATGTTGACGCTTTTGACCCTTCGACGCGCAAACTTTCAAATAATTGTGCAAACGGCTCCTCTCGACCAACGAGTGGCTTGATTATAATTATAAATACCGTGTTTTGTTATTCAGAGGCTTAGTTTAAGCATGTTAACACTTTCAGTCCTTCCACATTCAAAGTTTTTGATTTTTCACAAAATTAGTCCCTAACAGTCAACGTTTGACTTCATTAGGATTTAGTACACGTTTCAACACATCGCTGTGCACGATTTTACGAGGTGTTACAAGCTGTTAGTCCATAATGGCGGATAAAACGTCTATAATAACCCGTAAGGCCCAAAAAGCCTCTAACACCCTTCACGTTGGTGGGTATGGGCCACGATTTGACAGCTGAAACCTTATCCTGATCGACCTGGACTCCGTGTGAACTGATGACATGGCCCAGAAATAAAACTTGGCGTTGACCGAAACAACATTTCGAAAGCTTAGCGAAAAAACGATGATCGTGTAACAGCTCCAGAGTTTGGTGCAAATGCTGAATATGTTGGTCCAAAGATGTATTGTATATCAGAATATCATCAAAGAATACCAAGATAAACCTGCGTAAAAAAGGACGGAACAAATCATTCATAATTGCTTGGAATGTGGCAGGAGCATTCATCAAACCGAAGGGCATAATTGAAACTCATAATGGCCCAAATGAGTTCTGAAGGCTGTTTCTCCATATCAGATTGGTTGACCCGAATCTGGTAGTACCCTGACCGCAAGTCTAATTTAGAGAACACGGTTGCACCATACAGCTCATCCAACAATTCGTCTATAGTCGGAATAGGGTACTTATCTGCAACGGTAACTTTATTGAGAGCCCGGTAGTCTACGCACATCCTCCACGTGTGGTCCTTTTTTTACTAACAAAACAGGGCTAGAAAATGGGCTGGTACTTGGCTGAATAAATCCAACTGCCAACAGTTCATCAACTTGCTTTTCGATTTCAGCCTTTTGTGAATGCGGGTAACGATAAGGGCGAATGTTTGGGGGTGTGGCGTTGGGTTTTAAGTGAATAGAATGAGACTGAAAGCGAAAAGGGGGGGGGGGGGGGGGTAAGGACGTGAGTTCTTGAAAGGTAGAAGATTTGTGAGGGCCCGATGCGACACCCTGTAATTTGTATTTCTTTCCCCCAATGTTAAAAATCATAAACATCTCGTGCCAATTTGCCTGTACAGTATTCAATGTAGCCAGCCATTGAATTCCTAAAACTAAATCGGCACCTCCAATCGAAAAGGGGTAAAAATCCTGGACAAACTTAAGATCATTGACATGTAAAGCAAGATCTTTGCAGATATACCCACAACGGATAACATCGCCATTACCGATTTGAACTCCAAACGGGGATACCGATTGGGTCGTTAATTTTAACTCTGTGACCACACATCTGAAATAAAGTTGTGGGTCTAACCCCCATCAATTAAAATCAGTACCTCAGTTGAATTCAGCATACCGTGAACTTTCATGGTCGTTGGATGAGACTTCCTGAGGATAGCGTGCAAGCTAATCTCGACAATATCTTCTCGTTCGTCGTCTGAGTTATCCCCATCCGTATTGGCTTGAGTCACCACCTCGTCGCCTGCTTCTAACACCTTGAGTGTTCCGGTTTTACATCTGTGACCTGGGCCATACTTATCGCCACATCGGGGAAACACGCGCTTGTTTTTCAGTGTCAGAGATTCTGGTGGGATATTTGGTTTGGGTATTTGGCTGAAAAGAGCTGCTGGTAAAAGGTTTGGTCTCAGTTGAAAGGTTTTTGGTTTGGGTACTCCCGGTGGAGTTTCGTCCAGACCGGGTATGAACATATTTTGATTCGAACTCAAGTGCGATGCTCATTGCTTTGTAAACTGTTCGAGGCTTATGAATCCGGACATCGGCTTTAAGATCTTCCTTTAGGCCGTTCAAAAACACCCCCAAAAGGCAATGTTCAGGCCAATTTGTCACGTGAGAAGAGCGTTTCGCAAACTCCTGTCGATACTCGTGTATGGTTCCCGTTTGTTTGATACTACACAAATGCTCATCAAGATTTTGGAACTCTGCAGGCCCGAAGTTCTTTTGAAGGGCTCGGACTAACTCATCCCAAAACTCAATTGCTTGGTCAGTGGAAACCCATGAGTAGAAATCCAAAGCGTCACCTTCCAAATGCATCGTCGCGACATCGACTTGCTCATCTTCCGGGATGTTGTAGTACCGGAAATATTTCTCAGCTATCAAAACCCACCCTCTCGGGTCTCCACTGCTGAACGTGGGGAAGTCAATCTTGTTATAGGGTCGGAAATAACGGTTGTTGCTGCCGGAAGAATCTTCATCATCAAATCGACTAAAATTACTGTTCTGTTTTTCTTTCTTTTTACCCTGTGTTTTGAGAGCTGCCACTTCTTGTTGCAGGGATTCCATGGATGAGGCTATGGCGGCTATTTGAGCAGCCATGGGATCTGGATTGGAGGGGTTTGGCTCGGGGTTGCCCTGGGTGACAGGTGGCATTTCGTTTCCCGGCAATGGAACCAAAATGGTAGGAACAAGGGATGGAATAAAAGAAATTGAATGATTTCTGAATCACAATAGCAAATTCGCCCAATTCGAGAGGGGTTGTAACTCTCCAAGTTTGTACAAAGACAAATTAAAATTCAAAAAGACAACCAACATTTTGCAAAACAAAAATTAAATACTAAAGCTGAGATAAAACTGTTCGTAACTGCCCCACTACTCCACGTTTTCTTCACTTGCTGGCTCAAGAGGATTAAGGCGGGAATTAAATAAAATCTGCATTTGCTCCATCGACCCGCCCATTTTCTTATTCGACTGATCCGATTTTCTTTTTCGGGTATAGACTTTAGTTGGAACCGTATCACACTAGTTACACATAAAATTGGTAGTAAGTAGTAAATATGCACTAGCTACACACCCAGGGGCGGATCTGCGTTTAAACATTGGGTTCCTAGGAACTCGGTCGGTTTATAACTTTTAACGAAAACCTATATAGAAGATATAGGAAGAACCACAAATAAATTATGAGTGAATCCATAACAAAAAGTGTCTCCATTAGTAAAACGCGCCGTTTCATCTCGAGTTCGATTCTTCCATCATATCATTATTTTTGTCATTTAAAAACAAACAAACAAACCGCAAAACCCATATTTTAGGGTTAAACTAGAAAACAAAAGGCGTGAATGAACTCATCAGACCACCCTCTTGAGATTCTGCCTAACACCTTTCCAGCCATCGGTTCCACCAATCCAAACCTCTCTCACTCTCTCAACGGCAAGTTGTTGATTTACGAACACAACAACAATATACATAAGCATCCATATCTTAACAGGTGATTTAAGTAAGCCTTCATTTATCGGTTTCCTACTTTGTGATTTATTTCTTTAGAGTATTTGTTCAGTTTGATTTTTATCTTTTAAACATATGTTATGTCTGATTTTTAATTGAATTAAGTTCAATTGAATATGCATTGGACTTTGAATTGAATATGTGATTTTTATTGATTTATTTGTGGTTTCCGTAATTTAAATTTTGTGTTACAGGAGGTCGGGAAATTAGAATCTAGGAGTCACAAATTAGTTGCCAAATTTAAATGGATTGGTCGTTTGTTTATTTATTTATTTTATAATCATGTATTTGATTATTGAAAATTTTAAACAATGGAGAGGTGAATCTATGTGTTTGTTTTGTTATAAAGTGTTGGTTGTTTTTTTTTAATGTTTGGTTGCTGCATCACTGTAGTATGTGTAAATTTGCAGATAGAATGGCATCAAAACTAAAGCAATTTCAATTCAAGGGAGGTTAGGCAATTGTTTAAATTGAGTAATATGAACTACGTCTGTATATCATTTAAATTGCTATTTTTGTTTATAATTCAAGCTGATGATAATAAGTCTAAATTTCGTGATTTTCTAATTTGTGTTCAAACATGTAGATTATCGAGCAATCATTTCGTGTTTGAGACATATGTTCAGTTCATAGCATATGCGATGTAGGTTACATAGTTATGTTTTGGAAAGCCATACCTACAATTAGTATCTTTATTTGTTTAATTGTGTACAAATCTTGAGTGTTTGTTTGTGCAAACGAAAACGACCTGAAGAAACACAAAAGTTTTAAGAATGGTCATTTTGAGATGGACTAATTGTTGTTGTTATGTACTTAGTGTGTTCAGGATCCTTATGTCCACCTTTGTTGATTCTAAGAATGGTCATTATTAGATAGACTAATTGTGTTATGTACTTAGCACGTTCAGGCTATCCTACTATCGTAAGATGAAGTAAAAGGAAATTAATTGCAAACCCAGATGTGTTTGGTGTAACTACGGTATTACAAAACCATATGTAATACTGACCTTGGGATAACAACAGGGCAATATTCCTACTTTGTATTTTGTGGTATTCAGATGTGGCTGGTGTTGGTTTCTTTGGTCTTGTTACTCTAATAGTATAGGTAGATTAGATTTTAGGTTTTTATATTTTTTTTCCCAAAAACAACATGAGAGAAAGCCCTTTCTAGGTTTTTATTTTTTATATTTATTCAGAAAGATGAGAGAAATCCCATAAATGAGTAAAGAGGGTTAGGGGCAAAATCTGATGAGTAAAACCCTAATTGAGAATTGATAAAGGATCTTTCATAGGGCTTGAATTCACCAACTGTGAAGGATGATGTACAATGATCCTCAGCAGCAGCAGCAGCCGCAAATGTATCAGCAACACCACCCACCACCACCACCGCCACCGCAGCAACAGCAAATGATGCAACATCACCAATTTCAGCAGCAGCAGCAGCAAATGGGACCACCACCACCACAGATGATGCGTCAGCCGTCTGCCTCTTCCACAACTCTCGGTGGTTATCAGGACTACCACCAACAACAACATCTCCCTTTCGACGGTTATTCTCTATTCTATATTGTTTCCCTACAAATAACTCTCAGTGGCAGGATCTTGAACTTTTATTTAAACATGGAACCAAAAGTTTTAAAGAAAAAATAATAGAGGGGGGGGGGGGGGGGGGTGACTCAATACATATAAAATTTATACTTAGAAGCGAAATAACAGCCAACTAAGATCCTCCTCTGTATAGTTAGTCGCCTAAGATGAGGTGTTATGTTGCAAGATGGTTAGTAGCTTTCTTTTCTAATACGTGCAGCCCATGATAACTTTGCTGCCAAAAGGATGCGAAAAATTGGACAGCGCAGAGCTGTTGATTATACCAGCACTGTTGTAAGATATATGCAGGTATACCATATGTTTTATCTTGCCTCCATGTAGCATACTTGTTCTATATTCGCCGCCATAATACTACACGATATCTGTTATGTTATATTGTGATGTAAATTTCTATGCAGACTCGTTTATGGCAACAAGATTCACGTGACAGAACAATATTACAGCCAACACCAGCTGCAGCAATTGATGTCAGTCACCATTCTTAGAATGTACATAATAATAATAATTTAGTATGCTAATCTTAACATTTGGATACATACAGATGTTACCAACAGTTGCCTATTCAGATAATCCATCCACCAGCTTTGCTGCAAAGTTTGTTCATACATCACTAAACAAAAACCGCTGTTCAATCAACCGTGTACTGGTGAGACTCACTCTCTCTGCTCATGCTTTTCTAATGTAATATCACACAACTTTATTGCTTTTTATAAAATTACTAAAAATGGCCCTCCTTTTAATGTCACAACGTGACCACATTCATTCAAGGAGAAATGTTAGAAGCATTAGTTATTCTCATGAACGGTGAAGTGCTCATGTGCATTTATTTATTAGAAAGAAAACAATAGCTTACAAAAAAAGTAAACCTGTTGAACCAACTAGCACATGCTTATTTCCGTTTGAGGGGAATATTCCACTGACACATGTATTTGTTTGAAGTGGACCCCTACCGGTAGGCGTCTTATAACTGGTTCACACAGTGGAGAATTCACATTATGGAACGGTCAATCTTTCAATTTTGAAATGATTCTGCAGGTATGTATGCTTTTTTTATTGTGACTTATGTAGTCTAGAGAAACTGCTTGCTGAGATTTGTTGGAATTACAGGCTCATGATCAGCCAATCCGATCTATGGTATGGAGTTACAATGACAATTGGATGGTCACCGGTGATGATGGAGGCTCTATAAAGTAATTACATTTCTTTATGCAAATTATAAAAATCTTTTTTTCAAGTTGTGAACAAACCTCAGAAGATGACTTTTGTGTACCCATTTAATCTGTAAGGTTTGAAATATGGTCATTAGGTATTGGCAAAACAACATGAACAACGTTAAAGCCAATAAATCTGCACATAAGGAATCTGTTCGTGATCTCAGGTATAAATATACTTGCTTTCCATACGTCCACATTTTTGTTTCATTTGTTATTAAAAGTTGGGCTTGTTCTTGGTAACAGCTTTTGTAGAACAGATTTAAAGTTCTGTTCATGTTCTGATGACACAAGTGTTAAAGTTTGGGACTTTGCTCGTTGCCAGGAAGAACGTTCTTTAACCGGTAATGTTTTTGTTGTCTTAAATTTACTCTCTGTTATGACCTTTAAATATTTAAAACAAGATAACTGGAATGTGTTGTAATATGTGTCAGGCAGGCCATGGTTGGGATGTGAAGAGTGTAGACTGGCACCCTACAAAGTCTTTGCTAGTTTCTGGTACCTTTCTTAAAAATGGTTCATTAATTTTTTGGTGTGTACACTTAAACACTTGTATATTTTGTTGTATTAGGTGGGAAAGACAATCTTGTAAAGCTTTGGGATTCTAAGTCAGGGAGAGAACTATCTTCGTTGTTAGTGCTGCAATGTTTGTTATTTTATATTGTACCTCTGATACTATTCTTATAGAGTTAATATTTCTGTTTGCAGTCATGGGCACAAGAATACCGTTCTTTGTGTCAAATGGAATCAAAATGGTAATTGGGTATTAACTGCTTCTAAGGATCAAATTATTAAGGTGCTCTTCTTTTCATACAAATTTTGAAACAGCCACATTTCATTTCATCGATCCATGATGTTTGAATAGGCATTTTCTTCTTTTTTCAGCTATATGACATTAGGGCTATGAAAGAACTTCAATCTTTTCGTGGTCATAAGAAGGATGTCACAGGTTAGTACATTTTTTATGCACCTAGTTTCACTTAAGAAAAAAAAGTAAGATTTGCTTATTTTTTTAATGTTAGCACTTGCTTGGCACCCGTTTCATGAGGAGTATTTTGTTAGCGGGAGTTTTGATGGATCGATCTTTCACTGGCTCGTTGGGTAATGTATCTGATAATTTCCT
This sequence comes from Helianthus tuberosus, assembly GCA_030545235.1. Lineage (NCBI taxonomy): Eukaryota > Viridiplantae > Streptophyta > Magnoliopsida > Asterales > Asteraceae > Helianthus > Helianthus tuberosus. Next base: position 106,490,605 of record CM060354.1, on the reverse strand, counting down.
CCTGTTTTGCAAGAAATTATTTCTTATTTATTTTAATAATAATTAATGCACAGGCATGAAACTGCACAAATTGAAATTCAAAATGCACATGATAGTGGTGTTTGGGATCTTGCATGGCATCCCATTGGGTATCTTCTTTGCAGGTAAATTGTTGCGTATACGTATGTGTGTGTATTTTTAAAATACTGAAGTGAAGGAATTGTTGATGCAGTGGCAGCAGTGACAACACAACAAAGTTTTGGTGCAGAAATAGGCCTGGCGAGCCAGCTCGTGATAAAGTCAACACGGGTAATAATCAAGGTTTGTAGTTTTTAGCTTCTTTCATATCTAAAGATATGCTTATTATTGTTATTCCTTGTTCTATGTTATTTAACAAGGAGGTTACAATGAACAAAATCCTGCTCTTGGTGGGCGCATGCCTGTTAATTATATGGGTGGGCCGGAGCCACCAACTACTCCTGGAGCCTTTGCTGCTGGATTGAGTCGGAATGAAGGTACTATTCCCGGAATTGGAGTTGCAATGCCCTTGTCTTTAGATAGTTGTACACAGGGAGGAGACCAAAAACCACCCATATCCTCATCAATGCCACCACCTTTACCGCCAGGCCCCCATCCATCATTGTTTCAGCAGCAGCAAGCAGCATATCCACAGCAGCCACCAAATATGCAGCATATGCCACTTGTACCACATCCTCCTCATTTACCCCGTCCACCACTTCATAACATGCCCCCCATGCATGCTCAAATGGTAATCTTCCTCCTGTCTGCACTCACTCCCGTTTCGTCCGATTGATGCTCATTTTGTTTATTGATGTGGTGCAGGGCACAATGAACCAGATGGGCCCACCACCTATGCAGCAGCAAGGCCATTTTATGGGCATGCATTCTGGTACCCCACCAAATAATAACCAGATGTATCCTCCTCCGTCAGGGGGTACATTTAACCGACCACCAATGCCAGGATTAGGTCCTTATCAGGTAAGATAATATGTTTCTTTATGGTATTTATAAGTAGGAAAGCTGACATGGAATTTGTATTGTGCAGCCTGGGAATATGGGAACAGTCCCACAAAATTTTGGTACGCCTTCGGGAATTGCTCCACCGCTGCCTCCTGGACCCCCGCCACATGGACAAACACCTCAGTAGGACTTTGTTGTACGTCTCATGGTCTTTTGATTGAATTTTCAGTGTTTTTTGGGTTGGTACAACAATGTGGTCAAGTGATCTCAGGTTTACCATAAGGAAAAGATCAAGGAGAATGGATTGTTATTGTTTTTAAATTTTCATGTTTGAAGAGTGATTTTGACCAACGTTAAATTTTCATGTTTGAAGGTAGGAATTAGATGTGCACTTGGATCATATTTCAATGAATTCTTCCATCGTATCTCTCATTTTGTCCTCCAGTTATCGAAAGCCAATAGGTGTTTTCTTTGGTTCGAAATATTACTATTCCTAGGTTAGAACTCCGTGTGTTACATGAGTTGAATAATTTTTTTAATAGTAAGTATTTCTTAAAAAAATCTCATGTGTTGCACATGTTGAATAAAAATGTACATTACACAAGTTAAATAAAATGTAATTTAATTGATTAACACATCCAATCATCAAAACATGTACTCTTTAAAATGAATTTTGATATACTATTTATTAATTATAACATTGTATGTTTTTTTGTTTATTTATTATTAGGTTGGATCAATAAAATATTAAATTAAGTAGTTATCAATAAGCCGAAATAATAAAGAAAATAATTGAAACAAAAATATACTAAATAGATAAGAGACAAAAAGATTATGATTTGATAATTTATATTTAATAGGGGAAGAAAGTGGAAATATTACTATTTAATTAATTATTTAATAAAAGAGAAATGATGAGAAAGCACCAGAGGATAAAACGTGTTAAAAAAAGATTTTCGTATAAAAAGATATTTTTTATACAAAGGGAGGCAAAATACACATTAATTCAAGACTTCCATTTTTTTTATGAATGAGAAGATTACTAAAATTCGTTAAATTTACAATTTAAATAAAAAAGCAAAGGAAAATAATAAGCAAAACAAATGAAAGAAAAAAACATTAAAAAATCAAATAAGTTAAGTAGTAAAAGTGGTATAAAGGAAAAAAAAAGTGTGAGTAATAGATGGGATAAGTCCTCAAGTGGATAGCATGGTGATAAAGTGGTGTATTTTTTAACCAAATGGTTGTGAGTTCAAATCCAGTAAAGAGAAGGTGTGATGTGATTTAACCGTTCAAAAAAAGTAGATGGGATGAATGTTTTGTTGCATTTAAACCTTTATCTAATTGGTATAGATATAGCGCACCAATCACTACATAAACTATTTATTTTAACTAGAGTAAAATACATGGATAGTCCCTGTGCTTTTGTAAAATAACATATATAGTCCCCAACTTTTGAAAATTACACCGGTGCTCCCTATGGTTTAACAGTTTGTTACTCGGATAGTCCCTGGAGTGGATGACGGTTAGTTTTCTCCGTTAAGTGGATGTGAAATGACTAATTTACCCTTCATCTTATCCACTCTATCAAAACAAAACAACACCACCCCAACCCCACCCACCCCACCTTTCTTTTTGTTTCCCCACCATTAACCACCAACCACCACCGCCTGTTGTTTCTCCCTACCGCTGACTTTCCTAGATTTCTAACACACAGTAACCCCAAGAGGAACCAATTCACACATAACCTATATACTCATCCACAATCTCAATCAAGTCACCAATCATAAAACTAACAATCCATTTAATAACACAGAGTACAGACCATCAAAATAACAATCAGACGATGATTAAAAAGTTGAAGAGATTAACATGATAAGATGATGTGAACACCAGTTGATATCAGCGTCATCGAAACCGTCTTCGAAGAAGTTGAAGAAATCGGAATCGGTTAAGCGGTGGTTATCCATGGCGGCGAGAGGACCTTCGCCGAAGATATCGGGTGCTTCGACGTCGTCAACGTCCATCGCCACCGTTGATGCTTGATTACCGGAGTGGTGGAAGGGGATGGCGGCAGTGGTAGTGGTGGGTGTGGTGACAGAGGCGGTGGTGGTGATGACGGTGGTGGGGAGTGGTGACAGAGGCGGTGGCGGTGGTGGTCAATGGTGGGGAAACAGAGAGAAAGGTGGGGTGGGTGGGGTTAGGGTTGTTTTGTTTTTATAGGGTGGAGAAGATGAAGGGTAAATTTGTCATTTCACATCTACTTAACAAAGAAAACTAACCGTCATCCACTCCTGGGACTATCCGAGTAACAAACTGTCAAACCACAAGGAGCACCGATGTAATTTTCAAAAGTTACGGACTATATGTGTTATTTTGTAAAACCACAGGGACTATCCGTGCATTTTACTCTTTTAACTATTAAGGTCTAACAAAGTTATATACAAAAACAATTGCTTGAAATTAAAAGAAGTCACGTCAATAAAAACCCGACATGTAGATTAATAGATGTTAGGCGTTCCTAGTACCGGTTCGCTACCGGTTTTTACCTTCATATACCGATACCGTAACCGGTATTTTCGGTACCAATACCGATTCGGTATCAGTTGGCACCGAGCTCATCCCTACCCTTGAAACTAAAAAAAGTTGTATGATACCGTTGGTGTTCGTACGGTACCCGTGATCAGGGATGAGCAAATGGTACTGGGTAGCAGTACCAAATTTCTCGAACTAAAAGACTATCAAACTCAATCCGGTACCGACTTTTGGCGTTTTATGTACCAGGCTGGTGCTGGTTTTTACCTTCATGTACCGATAACGAACTGGTATTTTTGATACAAGACTGGTTAACACCAAGCTTATCAGACTTAAAAAGTAAAGGAGATAACAATTATTATAATATTAAGATAATAAAACTATAAAAAATTGTATATAATATTATATTATACTAGCGGTAAGACCCGTGTGCAAACACGGGTCGTTTCTTAGAAAACCATGCATAACACATATTGACAGAGAGTAAAAAAATAATTAGTGCAGACTTACAAAATTAATATAAATTAATGGTCAATAGGTTTATTCAACATCAATTCCATTATGTTGATAGCAAACCACTGTTGTCTCTTAACTGTTAAAAACTTCTATTGCTTTCCAACAAACTTTCCTAAAAACTGTCATCCATTATCTCCAACAGAGCTTGCCAGATGGATAGACAGTAACTATCAGATGTTAGTCAACCCATGTTAAAAAGGTCAGTCAATAGAAATTACAAAGGTTAGTAAACATATGTTAAGAGAATAATGTTATTAACAAAGAATTTAGTACTCTCATTAAAAATGAGAGCTGCAAACTCGTTACTACAATGCCAGATATAAACTTTTCACAACATGTGTTCTCAGGATAGGCTTAATGCAGAGCAAGTATCAGATGCTTTCGAAAAGTTGTATTGCTTTCCAACAAACATTTCCTAACAACAGTTCCTCCATTATACCCAACAGACGTTGCCAGGTTGACAGATGTTTAGTATCATCATAGATTTTGTAAAACTTCTTTGTAAACTACATTAGCAGTGGTTGTACAGACTCGTTTCTCTTTATCACAAATCAAAATTTTCAACCCCTTCCAACTTTTTACTCTAGATACAACAACATAGAGCTGGCCATGACTAAACACTGGACATGGAAGATATAAACCAACACGCTCCAATGATTGTCCTTGACTTTTATTTATTGTCATAGCAAAACACAGTGAAAGTGGGAATTGTCTTCGAGAAATCTTCACTGGTATTCTTTTATCAGAAGGTGTCATCTTCAGTCTTGAAATCAAAGTATGATGACCTATATTAGTCCCTGTGATAATTTTTGCTTCAATCATAACTTTTCCGAGCCTCGTGACTTGTAAACGTGTACCATTACACAATCCATTTGCCTGATCAATGTTTCTGAGTAACATCACTGGAGCACCAAGTTTCAGTACTAATTTATGGTTAGGTAAACCATATAAACGAAGATTGTTTAACACATCAGGAGGAAACAATGCCATATTAAGCTCTGATTCTTCCTCAGATTGGCATAATGTAACACCCGGAATTTATAAAACTTTAAATCAGATTTATAAAGTATTAATCAAACAAGAACCAACTAACTAGGAATTTATAACCCAGTTAGTTACGAGTCTAGAAGTGGCATATAATAAGGTTAAAACATCTAAACTATAAGTTAAACAAAAGTTAAGGGGCCAAACTTGTAAAAACTGAAACTTGAATGTTAAAATAACAAATAACACACCAAACACAAACATGTGTGCGTGTCTGGGTCGAACAGAACAAGAGGGCGATCAAGGGTTTCCTCTTCAAACCCTAATTCTAAAAAAAACTCACAAATTGAAGACCATAATCAGCTCTAAATCAAGTTTCAAGCACGAATTAGTGATCACCTTGTTGAAGGGATCATAAGGTATGCAAAATTTTGGTATTTTGATGCATCTTGAATTTTAGGTTAATTGTGAAAAACGAAAATTGAGCTTGATTATGTGTTGTATAGATGAAATTAGAAGTAATATGATGTCTAGGGATAACCCCTAGATGATCTCTTGTTAAAACCTTGCATGATACTTGTGGAGTTGTAATCACCATTGTAGGTGATTAATGGATTTGTAGAAACTAGATAAACACTTGGATTATGATTTTTATTCTAGTGAAATCTGAATTTAAGTGGTAAATTCTGAAATATTGATGTTTAAATTTTGTGTAGAATTGCCTAATTGAAGTTGATATAGATGGAAATAACATGTCATGAACTTAGCATTGATTATGTAAAAATCTGACCCGCTAGGTGTTTGTTAAACGCCTAAGTGAGGATTAAAATGTTAAAGATCGGACAAAAACGCAGATTCGAATATCATAGTGAATTATGCGTTATTGATTATAAAAGAGTTCTAAATTGGTTGTGAATGGAACTCTTTAGGTAAAGAATCCGGATCGTCAAGCGGACAAGCCGGAGGTGATACGCGTTTGAAGGGTGTGCTATAAAGGTATGCGACCTATGGTTTCGATACATTATGTTTATTTAATTATTATAGCTTGTTGTATTAGAATTTAGCAAAAGAGGAAAACCCGTTATGTCATGGAAGTGACGAAGTACCTTAGACAAATAAAACGGGTCAAAACATTGGTTAGATGTAGAGTTTGGTATGTCTTTGAAATGGTGGCCTCCATTCGACATCCAAACGGGTCAAAACAATGTCAAGTTGTAAATGTCGAAGTGAATAAGTCATCACTCGATGATTGGTTATAATTAAAGCGTAAGCCGTGAAGCGGACACGCTTAACTTGTTGCAAATGAACCCTTGGTATGGGGATTAAAGTCCAGAAATCATGCTTGCCGAATTGCTAAGAAAAGCATGTTAAAACCCTCAAAAATGAAGCATGTTGTTAAGGCATAAGTAACTCTCGGTAAGAGAGTGAAACGCTATTATTGGTAAACCCGGAAATGGGTAAATTCTTTGAAAACAAGAGATGACAACAAAACAAGTTGTAGGACTTGTAAACAAATGGGTTGAATAAACAAAGAGCCGAATCATAGGCCATTTGTTCTTAAACTGAATTCCGATGTGAATTGTGTTGATAAACGGGTCCGTAATTTAATTACGGACGTGTAGGAATTTTTTTTTACGTAAAACGGACTTGTATAGCAAAAGTTATGCAAGTTCTAAGTTGTTATATGGCATTTTTCGTAGCTGGGCAAGTACAGCACAAAAATAAACAACATTTTGAGAAAAAGTGGGCGTCACGCTACGCGACGCCAATATTGAATCACCGTCGCGTGCCGCGACGGCTGTCGCGGGTTGCGTAAGATGGGGTCTAAGCTGTCGTGGGGCGCGACAGCCCCAAATTTCAGCATTTTTGTTCCGATTTCATTGTTTAATATTAGAACTTGTTTATACGTATTCTAACACCGTCAAAACTAACATTTAACGTGGTTTTGGCACTAGGTAAAAGCACACAATACTCCGGATGAAGATCAAGCGGCTTTAAGAACCGAACGCACCGAACCAAGCTTCCGCATTGATCTATTTTGTTTTAGTTAATATGTTAATTCTGGAATATTACATTTTGAAGGTTTAAAAAGTAGGATGATGACTAGTATATTTTAATCATGTATAATCTTAAACCCAACAAAGTTTTTGTAAGCTCGCATTTTTGTAATAAATGCGCGTTAAATATTATAAATTCTGTTATTTTTAAGATGAGTCTTACAAGTTGGTAATCAGAGCTCAAGGTTGTTAATAAAGTGTGTTCGGTTCAAGCTTGATCAAGCATCCGGTAAGAGCTAATTGTTTTAAGTAGACTTAGTAAATATACAAAGGAAACATGAATCGACGTGCACGGAAAGAGTGTGTTAACACATTCAAACCTAGGAAGTGCATTAAATAAGAACGGTTAAAGCAAGTTACGGACTTGATAAAACCGAAGTAAATAAACCATATGTTATAAAGGAAATGTTTAACGGTTGGTGTAAACATTTCAGTTTTAAAGATGACGGATAAAGGTAATGATGATGCGGTGCCGAGAGTCACCGAGCAAATGAGAGAAGTGATTGCTGAGGAGGTTGGAAAGGCAATCGAAAATAGTTTGTCTGGTTTTATTGATAAGATCCAGAACACGGTACTATCGGTGGTTGATGAGAGAATCAAGAAATTGGAAGATAGTGCCAATATAGCGAAGGAAAAGTCCGGAGGACGAAAGCCTTGTTCATACAAAGAATTCATGGTGTGTAAACCGCCAGTCTATAATGGAGAGGTTGACCCGATAATATGCCAACGATGGCTAAGCGACATCGAAGGAGTGTTTGAAAGGACCCACTGTGATACAGATGACTACGTAGCCTATGGTACGGGTCAATTAAGAGGTCAAGCGAAAGACTGGTGGGATAACAAGAAGAAAAAGATTGGAAGTGAAGCGGCCAAGGCTATGAAATGGGATGAATTTAAGACGCCGTTTCTTAAACATCACAGTCCCAAGGCGGTCATTAACCGAATCAAAGAAGAATTCATGCAGCTTAGACACAAGGGTGAGTCCATCGACAAAATCACGGGAATGTTCATGGATAAGATGAAGTTTTGTGATGAATTGGTGACAAATGAAGAACATAAGATATATTACTACTACAATATGTTAAGCGCCGAGTATAGGGAGTTTATGACTCCTTCAAAGTATGAGACCCTTACCGAGATCATAAATGTTGCTCGGGAACGAGAGATTGAATTTAAAAAGCAAGTTGAACGGGGCGAACGAAGGGCACATGATGTTAATCCAAGCCCTACTAAGAAAGCACGGATGAATGAAACAGCGAAGAAATCGGACGCAAAAGGCGGGTCACCAAGTTGCAAAATTTGCGGAAAGGGTCATAAAGGCGAGTGTCGCTTCAAGGATAAATCCTGCCCCATATTTCGGAAAACGGGGAATATGGCTTCATCATGCCCGGATAAAGTGACAGTTTGCTACAAGTGCTATCGACCGGGTCACAAAATGTCACACCCTGACTTTTGCGGAAGCGTGGTTATTGGTGTGACTTCTTAATACCAAAGCATTCAATCATAACAATGCTATATGATAAAACCAAAAGATATTCATCCATAAATTTAAGTTTGAAAATACCACATCATACTTGTTTGAAACATCGACACCAAATTTAAGTTACAAACCATAATATGTTTTAATGAGTTCACGAAGACTCGACAATATAACTTAAACCAACCCGAGCTTAGGACCATGTATCTCGTCCAGGAGTAAGATACATCTCCTAAACCCTACGACCTCGGATGACATCTTTTGTTTATAACGCAGCTTGAAACACATGCATACACCTGCCAGATCCACTTAGTTCCCTCAAATACATGTAATTTGAAAAATCAACAAAAAGTTGAGGGAGTTCATGTGCATGTGTATGAATAAACCTTTAAAGTATGTCTGTATGAATGTATGTACCTGGTATGTAGCAATAAGGAAAAAAGATCACCAATGGTTTGCAAGGCCATTGATATGTGTGAAATGGTGCAGGAAAACTCAAACCTAGCAAATTTGTACCGGGCCTCCGGCTGGAGGACATAGTCACCACTATGGGCCACCCTGGTCCCCATGGGTGTGGGCTCGCTACACCCAAATAGATCTATCACTCATGTCCCTCGGTCCTACGACGAGGATTAATGGCCTTAAGTGTTATACCCACCTTTCACATGATCTAGCAGTAACCCTCCTTAAGCTAATCATACCATGTATAAAACGTTCGTAATAATTGTAACATGTATTTCACCCCCAAAGTATAAAACTGAAAACAGTTAAAAGAAAAGGGGGACATGAACTCACAATATTGCGTCTTCAGAACTAATAACTCCGATCTCGTCAGCAAACACGACTACCTACAATGTACTAGTGCCTATTAGGCGGACGGGTCGTGCCTTTGCTTGGTATTAATGTTTTTGAGTTACGTTTCTTATGTTCCCAATATTATTCCAAGTTATAATTACTTGTTAGAATAATATTTATTTTGACCTTAAATTATATTTAATTTTGGAATAATTGTTTAAACAATATTTTTGTAACAATACTTCTCAAGTATTTAGATCCGTATTTCCTTCCCAAGGATGGGGGTATCTCATACATGTATTTTTGTATTATTGTATTTGTAGTTTCAAATTAATATATTTCCAAGTCTCACTTTAGAAAATATATATAATAACTTATTTTGTCCCAAAAATAATGTATTGTCCAGAAAATATATATTTTTCCCAAAAATCATATATCTTCTAAATGTTACAAGAAAATATATTTTTACTTCCAAAAATAATATATTTTCTCTTTGTCGAAAATATGATATACTTTGTAATATTTACAAAAATCATATTTTCATTTCTTGTATCCAAAATAGTATTTACCAAAAATATATTTATAACGGTATTTTCCGGAATATTTTGTAAGTTACGTTCTTATTCGACTTCACAATATTAAGTGTGTAACTTATATATTTATTCCTTGATATTCTTGGTATTATTTTGGATAGTAATTTCATGGTATTTTGTTAAGTTACATTATTTTACCCTAAAATAATATAACTAATTCACCAAGTATACAAATATTCACACAAGTGTCTTTAATGTAAATATATATATTCTAAATACATATTTATCCAATTTTATTTATAAAAACCAACCTCCAATATTTTTATTTTTGTTACAAAAATTATGGCAAAGTTTATATTGAAAACTTATGATCAAAATACACCTGTAAATATTTGTTAGAAAATAGTTTTCTAAGTGTTTATATTTTTAGAAAATTTTGCCATAGTTTCCCCTAAAAATGGAGGTGTCCATGCTATCAAAGCATATCATTTTCTTTTCAAAAATCATCCCAAACAATCAACAATCAATCCCTAAACAACTTACACTTACCAAGTGCAAGAACTATGTTATTTGCACTACAACATGAACTTGAACTTTTATTAAAAACTTGTAGTAACTTGGTAGTGTTTTTAGTAGGTTTAGTTACCCTCCAAACTGTATTTACTTCTTGATAAACTTTATTCTTGAAAGTTTTAGGTGTTTACAACTTGTAAACATATTTTACAAAAATGTTTCTTTGTGAGATCTTCTTGTTTCATGAGTGTTTATACACTTGTTTTACCACTAAAAATAGTGTATATTTAGGTAAAAACCAAGATCTTCTAAGAATCATATTTTAAACTTGGTTCTTTTGGAAAACCATTCATAAATCTTAGATTCATAAGATTACTAGCTTACTTTGTTTTTTATTTTTCAAGAAATCATCTTTTTTATTCAAGTTCATGCTTATATATGAGGATGATCTTCTTGTGTTAACACATAATCATCCTCTAACTTGCTAGATCATGTGTTTAATCACAATCTAGCAAGCTCCTTATGATGATCAACATCATAACCTCAAGTAAACAACAACAAGTATCATACATATACTAAACCACACTATTTCATCAAGATTTCATCATACATAAGCTTTATGTTCATGATTCATGTTCATGTCTTTTAGTGTTCTTGTGATTTACAACATAATACATCTTTTAACCAACTAAAATAGAAGTAACAGAGGGTTGTGAGAGTCTTACTACTAGCTCTAAGCTAGGGAAGAACACTTGATGAAGAAGATGATAAAAGTGATGGATAAAAGCAATTGATGGAGGTCCTTCAAGATCCACAAGCACCAAGCTTCGTGAATCACCTTCTTACATCACAAAATGATCTTGGAATGGATGAATGGTGGATGAAAAAGGGTGGTGGTGGTGGCACTATGCTCGGACGAGAATGGGAGAGGAAGAAGGAGGTGGAGTGTTGGTGAGAAGTGTAGGTGATTATGTTCTACTTATAATCACATAATTCTATTGTCCAATGGTTCTAATGTCTCAATTAGTACATACAAGATCAAAGCATATCCAAGAAAGATTAAGGGGACATTTAGAGATCTTGAAGGGATTATGGTGGGGTCACCAAGTAACCGTCCCAAGGGGGAGGGGGTAATTAGTTGGGTTTCAAATATTAGTTAAGTGTCTAGGTTAGATTTCAAGTGTAAAGTTTAGTGTTTATGTGTATGTTATGTTCTATAGTATGTTAGGGTGTTCGGGGATCATAACTAGCTCAATAACATTAAAACAATGCTTTTAGCAATATTTTGGTGTTTCGGGTAGTGCCCGGTTTTTCGGTTAGATACCGGTTCGTTAAAGTGTTAAGTTATTCCGTTTAGTGTTCCTTAAGTACCATATTGTGACACTTTTAATTCCCGACACTTAGGAAAGCATACAGGACCATTTTGTCATATTTTTGCACATTACTAGTTTGTTAAAAAGTTGAATTTTGCTGAAATATGCAGAATTCTGCACTTTGGGTGAGTTTTAGGCACTTTTCGGCACTTAAACTATCACCTAGTGACGCAGTTTTATGGTCCTTACTTCCCTACACACTATACCAGTATAGAACTTTGTTTCTGGCTCATACTGGGTCTCAAAATACTGCCTGTCTATGTACTGAACATCGTCAGCATTTTTCTGAGTTATCCGCTAACCGTGCTAACTGTGCTTTATGCATCATTTATGTCACTAAAGGTTTGTATGTAAAAATGATGTGACAATATGAAATGTGATGCACATGTATGTATGATACAGAAATTAGAAAGCAGTTTAAGTCATCAGTTGTAATTCAGCACAGTCATTAAGCACTAATTTATATTAATTAAATTGTACGGATACCTGGATTTATGAGGGTTGTCACACAAAAAGTCAGAATGCCCGGAGCTAGTGGGAAAGAATGATGGGCAAGACACGAAAGGTGAATGTGACAACCCTCATAATTACATGTATCCGTACGATTAATTAATGTTAATTAAAGTGCTTGATGACTATGCTGAATTACTTAACTGCTTTCTGATTACTGCGTCATACTTACATGTGCTTGTTAACATACTAGTCTTGTGCAGAAAATTGACTAAATGGTCCTGAATGTTTTCCTAAGTGTTGGGTATTAAAAGTGTTACAAAAAGTTACATAAAAGACACTATACGAAACAACTTAGCACTTTAACGGACCGGTATCTAACCGAACAACCGGACATTACCCGGGACACCAAAATATTGCAAGAAACATTGTTTAATTATTTCTTGGCTAGTTATGATCCCCGCACACCATAACACCCACTAGAAACCTACTAACAAATACATGTAACTTATTACTTGAACTTGAACTAATATTTACCAACTATCATCAAAATTTACAATCTACCCCCTCTCATCATTTACGGTCCAAGGGACCCCACCAAGATCACCACCTTACCATTGGATTTTATCTCATATCTTGTTTTGATTTTGCTTGATTAAGTGAACAAAATATTAGATTGGAATGATTATAAGTATGGGTCTTAGATATCAAGAGATCATAACATCCATTCCTTCACAAAGTTCACACACCACCTCCCTCACATCTCTCTCTCCCTCTCGGCTCCATCAAGAACCGCCACCACCACCACCTTACAACCCTCATCCAACCATTTACATGCTTGTTTCAAATACTAGGAGGTGATTAAAGGAACTTGGAGCTTGTAGAACTTGAAGAGCTTTCATCCTTAGCTTTCATCATCCTTTTCACCATCTTTTCCTCTAGTGATCTTCCCTAGCTTTAAGCTAGTTGTAAGTTCTTGATTTACTCTTGTTTACTTTATTTTTATGGTTATAAGATGTAGTATGATGAAATACGAGAACACTAAAGAACATGAACTAAAGACTTGAACATAAAGTTACATAAAGAGGTAATATGATGAAATAATGCTAGTATGATTTTGTTATGTTGATGATGGTACTTGACATGATAAATCTGAGTGAAATAAACGATAACCTGCTGTAACTGATGTTAAATGTCGTTGTTGATCACTAAACATGTTAACGGAACAAATAGAACTTGCGTTAGAGCGCTATAAGCAGAAAACAGCTTCTGTCCAAACATTTACAGCCAACTTCAGTTGGCTGTGAACAGGTCGATATTTATCGAAAAGCTGATTTTCTTGAGTCTATAATGTGTTATTTCGAAATATGGTTCTAATGGCACTGGAATCATAATTTTTGGACTTCGTTTTCTATCTTTAAAGGGTCATTTTTCACAGCAGCAAAGCTGCGTTTTTACTGCAGAAAATGTGTGTTATGTTTTTCATCATAACTTGAAATATGTGTAGAATTAGCTCATGAAATATGTACTATAGATGACTACTGATGTCTTTGTAATGTTCCAACTGAAATTTCATCAATCGGACTTACGATGAATTTTAAATGAATTATTCCGTGGACTGCAGTCAAAAAGTGACGAATCTGATTGCAGTCCGGTAAATGATTTTTTATAAAATATTGATGATGAATTGGATCCCGAGATTTTTACACAATAATATTTGGATCGTTTAAGACTTTTTGTAAAACGTTGGGAATTTTTGGAACAGGTTAACTATTTTATTAAATATCCCGAAAACAGCCCAGTTTTGAATGTTAACGCTGAAACGACATAAGTAGTAATTTGCGTGTCTAAATGTCGGGTAGGTTATCTGAGAATGATCTAACATGTTATATGTCAATGAAAGTGTCATGTTCAATTTCGTATGTTTGCTTATGAATGGGAATAGATGGGAAGTTTATATGGGCATGAACCGTTAAAGTGAGTGTATGTTATGTGGTAGATGCGTGTAGGAACGTCGTGCTTATTTGAAGTCACTAATAAACTAAGTGGTAATCATACTAGGACGTGATTGACTGACCTTGACTGTTAGCTATTTTTGAGAGTCAAACTAAGCAACCAAAGGTGAGTTCACACTCTTAAGGCATGGGATTCCCGGTGGGTTGGGAATGGGATTAAATAGCTAAGACGGAACTTGTACTTTCACCACTACTAGACTACTTACCTCCATCCTCGGATTGGGAAGGACGCCAGCGCTAAACCTACGTATTCACTACGTACCTCCGTCCTCGGATTGGGAAGGACGCCAGCGTTAAACCTACGTATTCACTACGTACTACTGTCCTCGGATTGGGAAGGGCACTAGCGCTAAACCTACGTATTCTTATACGTACCTCTGTCTTCAGATTGGGAAGGGCACCTACGCTAAACCTACGTATTTAATATGTACCTCTATCCTCGGATTGGGAAGGACACTTATATATACATCTAGTCTAGTGGTTTACAACATGGGGTAGCCCCCACCGTTTATGGTTTGGAAAATAAGGAAAATTGATTTAACCTGCAGTTGCAAACAAACTCATAGTTCTTGAAAGACTACTTTATAACGAACACCTACTTTGAACTCGCTCAACTTTGTTGTTGAGTCGTTGTTACATGCCTTGCAGGTCGTTAGATACTTATGGAGCTTGCGCAAGGAGGAGGTCGTTGTGGGATATGGACTGTTAAGTCCCGTTCTAAACACTTAAACTTTATGAACTTATTGAACTTATGTTTTGGTTCCACGTCTTATGCTTCCGCTGTTTAAATTGAACTTGGTTAACTAGTTTTGAAACACCAATTATATTGCGTGGTTGGATTTTATCTATTTTAAATACATTGTTCAATATGATTGGTGGCTGGATCCTGGTCATGTCACGCCTCCAAGCGGTGATACTTCGCGTGTGGATTTTGGGGGTGTGACAGATTGGTATCAGAGCCATTGGTTATAGTGAACTTGGTTTTAAAAAGGGAAAAGCTTTTTGACAAAACCAGACTATAACCTGTACAGTGCTCAACGATCCACAACGACGCTTCGCTCCATGTGCAAGACTCGACACAATAGGCGCTATGATTTATGTTTATATTGTCAGTTTGATAGATCACATAGTGCATTAGTTAACGTGATAACTGCTATTTGAGCCATGTGTGCTTACTGTCTTTTGTCGCCCCACGCTTACGCACTTTCGCGACACTTTTCTCACTTATGTTGCTTCGTTGTGAAGATCATGAGTGGACGTTTGAACTTGACTCAAGCCCAGCTGACGGCTCTAATCAACGAACGAGTGGCTGAGGCACTCGCAGCTGTCCCTGCAGGAGGTCAACATGCTCACCCTCCCATATGTACGTTCAAAACGTTCATGGATTGCCGTCCTAGTACCTTCAGCGGCACAGAAGGAGCTGTAGGTCTTCTTCACTGGTTCGAGAAGATTGAGTCTGTTTTTGAGATGTGTGAATGCCCTGAAGATCGTAGGGTGAAATTTGCTACTGGAACACTCGAAGGTGCTGCGTTAACCTGGTGGAAAGCACAGGTTCGACTACTAGGGCTGGCGGTTGCTAATGCCACCCCATGGAATGACTTCAAAGATTTGATCAAGGAAGAGTACTGTAGTCATGACGACATCCACAAGCTAGAGGTGGAATTTTTCAATCTGAAAATGACAGGGTCTGAAATTGAGGCGTATACGAAGAGGTCAAACGAGCTGGCCATCTTGTGTCCTACTATGGTGGACCCTCCCATCAAACGTATTGAGCTGTACCTCAAGGGTCTTGTACCAGAGATTCAGAGTCACGTGACTTCAGCTAACCTGGGTACCATTCAGCAAATCATCCGGTTGGCTCATCGTCTCACTGATCAGGCAGTTGAGCAGAACAAGCTGCCCAAGCGTATTAGCGCTACTACTACTTCTGATGCTCCCAGTGATCACAAGTGCAATTGGGATGGAAATTCGGGCAATGGTTCTACTTCAGTTCAGTCTCAGTCCCAGCAATGAAAGACAGATGAGTACAGGAGCCCCAGTCAGCATTCTTCTAGGAATCAAGGTCAGGGTGGATACAGGGGAAATCACCCTAAGTGCAATCGATGTAATTTGCACCATAGCGGGGTGTGCAGCAAGGGTCGTTGTCAGAGATGTAACAAGCCTGGACATGAAGTCATAGATTGCAGGAGCTCACGTCCTGCGAATCAGAATCGATAACAACAGCCACAAGCTCCACAGAACCAACGGCAACACCAGCAGGGTAATAAGGGATGTTACCAGTGCGGTCCTTAGGGTCACTTCAAGAGGCACTGTCCACAGCTGAATCAGAATCAGGATCAGAACAACAACCAAGGAAACAGGAACAACAATGGAGGCAACAACGGGGGTAACAATAATGGCAATGGCGCTCGAGGTCGTGCCTTCGTGATTGGTCAGGGTGATGCAAGGAACGATCCCAACGTTGTGATGGGTAAGTTTCTTCTGGACGACTTCTTTGTTACTGTTTTATTTGATTCGGGTGCCGATACTAGTTATGTGTCCTTAAAAGTTAGTCAAATGCTTAAGCGCACTCCAACACTTTTGAACACCAAACACACAGTAGAACTAGCAAATGGTAAAAGTCTTGAAGCCACACACATAGTTAAGGGCTGTAACCTCGTCTTAGCTGGTCAGACCTTCTCTATCGATCTTATTCCTATCGTTCTGGGTAGTTTCGATGTTGTTATTGGGAAGGATTGGTTATCTCATCAGCAAGCGGAAATTCTTTGCAACGAGAAGATTGTCCGCATCCCTCGTTCTGGTGAAGAACCCCTCGTGATTCGTGGCGACAAGAGTGGTGCTGTTGTGGGCATCATCTCTTTCCTGAAGGCCCAGAAGTGGTTGCGAAAGGGCCACACTGCTATTCTGGCCCTCGTTTCTAATACATCTTCGAAGGAAAAGAAGATAGAAGACATTCCTATTGTGCGCAACTTTCCTGAGGTATTTCCTGAGGAATTACCTGGTCTTCCGCCTCATCGACAAGTCGATTTTCAAATCGAGCTAACTCTTGGAGCAGCGCCCATAGCTCGTGCACCTTATCGCTTAGCCCATCGGAACTAGAGGAATTGTCCACTCAACTACAATAACTCTTGGAAAAGGGTTTCATACGTCCTAGCTCTTCGCCTTGGGGAGCTCCAGTGTTGTTTGTGAAGAAGAAAGACGGTACCTTCAGAATGTGTATTGACTACCGCGAACTCAACAAGGTGACCGTGAAGAATCGTTATCCTCTCCCACGTATTGATGACCTATTCGACCAGCTGCAAGGGTCGAGCTTCTACTCTAAGATTGACTTGAGGTCGGGTTACCATCAACTGAGAGTCCGAGATGAGGACGTCTCCAAAACATCATTTAGAACTCGTTATGGGCATTACGAGTTTCTGGTTATGCCTTTCGGATTGACGAATGCACCTGCGGTCTTCATGGATCTCATGAACCGAGTGTGCAAACCTTACCTGGATAAGTTTGTCACAGCTTTCATCGATGATATCCTGATCTATTCGAAGAGTTAGGAAGAACACGAGCAACACCTGAGGCTTATTTTGGAACTTCTTCGAACAAAGCAGTTGTATGCCAAATTTTCGAAATGTGACTTCTGGCTTCGCGAAGTCCACTTTCTAGGCCACGTGGTAAACAAGGATGGGATTCATGTTGATCCATCCAAGGTAGACTCGATCAAGAACTGGCCTGCACCCCGTACACCAACATAAATCCGCTAATTCTTGGGTTTGGCAGGATATTATAGAAGGTTTATCAAGGATTTCTCTAAGATTGCGCAACCTCTCACCTCGCTAACTCAGAAGGGTGTCACCTATCATTGGGGGTGATGCATAGGAATCTGCATTTCAGCACTTGAAAGATAGACTTTGTAGTGCGCCTATCCTCTCATTGCCTGAGGGCACAGATGATTTTGTGGTTTATTGCAACGCTTCCATCCAAGGACTTGGTTGCGTATTGATGCAACATGACAAGGTCATTGCCTACGCATCGCGCCAACTTAAAGTTCACGAAAGGAACTACACTACACATGACTTGGAATTGGGAGCAGTTATTTTCGCACTTAAGATATGGAGACATTACCTGTACGGTACCAAGTGCACCATTTACACCGATCACAGGAGTCTCGAGCATATCTTCAAGCAAAAGGAGTTAAACATGCGACAACGCTGATGGGTCGAGCTCTTGATTGATTATGAATGCGCTATCAAATACCATCTGGGCAAAGCCAATGTTATGGCCGACGCCCTCAGTCGAAAGGATACTATACCTAAACGTGTGCGAGCGTTACAACTTACCATCCAATCTAGTCTTCTTACTCAGATACGAGATGCTCAGGTCGAAGCATTGAAAGCAGAAAACATCAGGGCTGAGTCCTTATGAGGATCGAGGAAGCGGTTAGAACAAAAGGAAGACGACGCCTACTATGTAACAGGGCGTATCTGGGTTCCACTTTACGGAAACTTACGCGAGCTTGTGATGGATGTAGAGCACAAGTCTCCTTATTCGGTACATCCTAGTTTGGATAAGATGTACCACGATCTCAAGACTATGTATTGGTGGCCTAGCATGAAAGCCAACATAGCAACCTACGTCAGTAAATGTTTGACTTATGCGAGAGTCAAGATTGAATATCAGAAACCATCAGGCCTACTCCAACAACCAGAGATCCCGACATGGAAATGGGAGCAAATTTCCATGGATTTCGTTACTGGCCTGCCTAGATCTCAACGCGGAAATGACACTATTTGGGTGATAGTGGATCGATTGACTAAGTTTGCACACTTCTTGGCTATCAAGGAAACCGACAAGTTTTCTACTCTAGCAGACATCTACCTAAAGGAAGTAGTATCAAGGTATGGAGTGCCAACCTCCATCATCTCTGATCGTGACTCATGTTTTACATCTGAGTTGTGGCAAGCTATGCACAAGTCATTTGGCTCTCGATTAGACATGAGCACGGCATATCATCCACAGACGGATGGGCAATCTGAACGCACCATCCAAACCCTTGAAGACATGCTTAGGGCATGTGTAATCGACTTTGGTAATGGCTGGGAAAAACACCTTCCGTTAGTGGAGTTTTCGTATAACAACAGTTACCACACCAGCATCCAGGCCACTCTGTTTGAGGCATTGTACGGACGGAAGTGCCGATCACCTCTTTGTTGGGCAGAGGTTGGCGATAGTCAAATCACAGGCCCCGAACTTGTAATAGATACAACCGAGAAGATTGCTCAGATACGACAACGAATGGCGGCAGCTCATGACCGTCAGAAAAGCTATGCTGATAATCGAAGGAAACCACTCGAGTTCCAGGTTCGGGATCGAGTGCTACTCAAAGTCTCACCTTGGAAATGTGTAGTTCGTTTTGGAAAACGAGGCAAACTCAATCCGCGTTATGTCGGACCGTTCGAAATCATTGAGAAAATTGGCAAACTCGCTTACAAGTTGAATCTACCGGCAGAACTCAGCGGAGTTCACAACGTATTCCATGTGTCGAATCTGAAGAAGTGTCTGTCAGATGAGACCCTCATAGTTCCTCTCAAGGAGCTCACTATCGACGATCAGCTGCAATTCGTCGAGGAACCAGTAGAGATTACTGATCGTGATGTTAAGGTTATCAAGCGTACCAGAATACCTCTTGTCCGAGTTCGTTGGAACTCCCGTCGTGGCCCAGAGTATACCTGGGAACGAGAAGACCAAATGAAACTCAAGTATCCCCAGTTGTTTAAGAAAAGTGCAACCACTACTGAGGCTGAAGCTACTGCAGAATTTCGGGACGAAATTCCAAACCAACGGGGGGATGATGTGACACCCCAGGAAAACCAGGAAACCACGGAACTTAACTAGCTTCCTCAGTAACCACGTGCTAAATTTTGGGACGAAATTTTCTTAACAAGGGGAGAATGTGACAACCCTCATAATTACATGTATCCGTATGATTAATTAATGGTAATTAAAGTGCTTAATGACTATGCTGAATTACTTAACTGCTTTCTGATTACTGCGTCATACTAACATGTGCTTGTTAACATATTAGTCTTGTGCAAAAAATTGACTAAATGGTCCTGAATGTTTTCCTAAGTGTTGGGTATTAAAAGTGTTACAAAAAGTTACATAAAAGACACTATACGGAACAACTTAACACTTTAACGGACCAGTATCTAACCGAACAACCGGACATTACCCGGGACACCAAAATATTGCAAGAAACATTGTTTAATTATTTCTTGGCTCGTTATGATCCCCGTACACCATAACACCCACTAGAAACCTACTAACTAATACATGTAACTTATTACTTGAACTTGAACTAATATTTACCAACTATCATCAAAATTTACAATCTACCCCCCTCTCATCATTTACGGCCCAAGGGACCCCACCAAGATCACCACCTTAGCATTGGATTCTATCTCATATCTTGTTTTGATTTTGCTTGATTAAGTGAACAAAATATTAGATTGGAATGATTATAAGTATGGGTCTTAGATATCAAGAGATCATAACATCCATTCCTTCACAAAGTTCACACACTACCTCCCTCACATCTCTCTCTCCCTCTCGGCTCCATCAAGAACCGCCACCACCACCACCACCACCACCTTACAACCCTCATCCAACCATTTTCATGCTTGTTTTAAATACTAGGAGGTGATTAAAGAAACTTGGAGCTTGTAGAACTTGAAGAGCTTTCATCCTTAGCTTTCATCATCCTTTTCACCATCTTTTCCTCTAGTGATCTTCCCTAGCTTTAAGCTAGTTGTAAGTTCTTGATTTACTCTTTTTTACTTTATTTTTATGGTTATAAGATGTAGTATGATGAAATACGAGAACACTAAAGAACATGAACTAAAGACTTGAACATAAAGTTACATAAAGAGGTAATATGATGAAATAATGCTAGTATGATTTTGTTATGTTGATGATGGTACTTGACATGATAAATCTGAGTGAAATAAATGATAACCTGCTGCAAGTGATGTTAAATGTCGTTGTTGATCACTAAACATGTTAACGGAACAAATAGAACTTGCGTTAGAGCGCTATAAACTGAAAACAACTTTTGTCCAAACATTTGGTTGATATTTATCGAAAAGCTGATTTTCTTGAGTCTATAACGTGGTATTTCGAAATACGGTTCTAATGGTACTAGAATCATAATTTTTGGACTTCGTTTGCTATTTTTAAAGGGTCATTTTTCACAACAGCAAAAGCTGCGTTTTTACTGCAGAAAATGTGTGTTATGTGTTTCGTCATAACTTGAAATCTGTGTAGAATTAGCTCATGAAATTTGTACTGTAGATGACCACTGATTTCGTTGTAATGCTCCAACTGGAATTTCATCAATCGTACTTACGATGAATTTTAAATGAATTATTCCGTGAACTGCAGTCAGAAAGTGAGGAATCTGATTGCAGTCTGGTAAATGATTTTTTTATAAAATATTGGTAATGAATTGGATCCCGAGATTTTTACATAATAATATTTGGATCGTTTAAGACCTTCTATAAAAAGTTGGGAATTTTTGGAACATGTTAACTATTTTATTAAAATTCCCGAAAACAGCCCAGTTTTGAATGTTAAAGCTGAAACGACATAAGTAGTAATTTGCATGTCTAAATGTCGGGTAGGTTATCTGAGAATGATCTAACATGTTATATGTCAATGAAAGTGTTATGTTCAATTTCGTATGTTTGCTTATGAATGGGAACAGATGGGAAGTTTATATGGGCATGAACCGTTAAAGTGAGTGCATGTTATGTGGTAGATGCGTGTAGGAACTTCGTGATTATTTGAAGTCACTAATAAACTAAGTGGTAATCTTACTAGGACGTGATTGACCGACCTTGACTGTTAGCTATTTTTGAGAGTCAAACCGAGCAACCAAAGGTGAGTTCACACTCTTAAAGCATGGGATTCCCGGTGGGTTGGGAATGGGATTAAACAGCTAAGACGGAACTTGTACTTTCACCACTACTAGACTACTTACCTCCGTCCTCGGATTGGGAAGGACGCCAGCGCTAAACCTACGTATTCACTACATACTACTGTCCTCAGATTGGGAAGGGCACCAGCGCTAAACCTACGTATTCTTATACGTACCTCTGTCCTTGGATTGGGAATGGCACCTACGCTAAACCTACGTATTTAATATGTACCTCTGTCCTCGGATTGGGAAGGACACTTATATATACATCTAGTCTAGTGGTTTACAACATAGGGTAGCCCCCACCGTTTATGGTTTGGAAAATAAGGAAAGTTGATTTAACCTGCAGTTGTAAACAAACTCATAGTTCTTGAAAGACTACTTTATAACGAACACCTACTGTGAACTCGCTCAACTTTGTTGTTGACTCATTGTTACATGCCTTGCAGGTCGTTAGATACTTATGGAGCTTGCGCGAGGAGGAGGTCGTTGTGGGATATGGACTGTTAAGTCCCGTTCTAAACACTTAAACTTTATGAACTTATTGAACTTATGTTTTGGTTCCACGTCTTATGCTTCCGCTGTTTAAATTGAACTTGGTTAACTAGTTTTGAAACACCAATTATATTGCGTGGTTGGATTTTATCTATTTTAAATACATTGTTCAATATGATTGGTGGCTGGATCCTGGTCATGTCACGCCTCCAAGCGGTGATACTCCGCGTGTGGATTTTGGGGGTGTGACAGTGAAGCCCCGAAAGCAAAGGCTAGATCTTTTCACTTAACCGCCGCAAAAGCAAAAATAGAACCCAAAGTGGTTTCAGGTATATTTGCTGTAAACTCGATTCCTGCACGTGTATTGTTTGATACGGGTGTGAATAAATCCTTTATTTCATATGGGTTTATTCGACATCCTTCATTTGTTCTAACAAAGTTACCTATGCCTTTAGAAGTAGAAATAGGTAATAACAAGAGTTTTATCGTTTGTGATACATGTCAAAATTGCAAATTGAGCATCTACGACGAAGAGTACTCAATAGACTTGATCCCGATGTCGATGGGAGAATTTCAAGTGATCGTGGGAATGGATTGGTTATCCCAATACCACGCAAAAGTGGGATGTTTCCGGAAGGAGATAAAACTGACGTCTCCTAGCGGAAAGCACGTTACCATATACGGTGAAAAAGGTGGTAACCCTGTGGTATGTACAATGCTAGAGGCTCACAAACTTATGAAACATGGATGTAAAGCATATATGGTATACGCAAGCGAGTCGGAGAAAGAGTCCCCAAAAATCGGAGACGTACCCGTAGTACGTGATTATGAAGATGTATTCCCAGAAGATTTACCGGGAATACCCCTAGAACAGGAGGTAGAGTTCGGAATTGAGTTGATTCCGAGTGCAAAACCGGTGGCCAAGGCGCCATATCGGCTCGCGCCGTCGGAACTACAAGAATTGATGTCTCAAATCCAAGATCTGCTCGACAAAGGGTTTATCTGACCGAGTGTGTCTCCGTGGGGCGCACCAGTACTATTCGTGAAAAAGATGGACGGAAGTATGCGCATGTGTATCGACTATCGAGAGTTAACCAAACTCACGGTGAAAAAATCGATACCCACTTCCAAGAATTGGTGACTTATTTGACCAGCTACAAGGAACGAGTTGGTTTTCAAAGATTGAACTCAGATCGGGTTATCACCAGTTAAAGGTCAAAGAGGAAGACGTACCGAAGACGGCCTTTCGTACACGGTACGGGCATTACGAGTTCCTCGTGATGCCCTTTGGGTTGACCAATGCACCCGCGACTTTCATGGACCTCATGAACCGGGTTTGCAAACCTATGCTGGATAAGTCGGTAATTGTGTTTATCGATGACATTCTAGTATATTCGAAAAATGAAGCTGAACATGTGTATCATTTGCAAGAAGTGTTAGAGACACTCAGACGAGAAAAGCTGTATGCAAAATTCTCAAAGTGCGCTTTCTGGTTACGAGAGGTGCAATTTCTCGGGCATATCATTAGTGCTGACGGGGTACTAGTAGATCCGTCAAAAAATAGAAGCCATGTCAAAATGGAGCACTCCGAAGAATCCTTCAGAAATCCGAAGCTTTTTAGGGCTCGCGGGATATTATCGGAGATTCATACAAGATTTCTCCAAAATTTCCTTACCGTTAACCAAATTGACTCGCAAGGAGGAAAGATTTGTATGGGGCATTGAACAAGAGAAAGCCTTCCAAACACTCAAAGAAAAGTTAACTCACACTCCGGTATTAACATTGCCGGATGGAGTCGACGACATGGTGGTTTACTCGGATGCGTCACATTCGGGACTTGGATGTGTTTTGATGCAACGAGGCAAGGTCATAGCCTATGCCTCGAGGCAACTGAAGATCCATGAAAAGAAGTACCCGACTCATGACCTTGAGTTAGCAGCAGTGGTATTTGCCTTAAAAATATGGAGGCATTATTTATATGAGGTAAAATGTACTATCTTTACCGACCATAAAAGTTTGAAATACTTCTTCGATCAGAAGGAATTGAACATGAGGCAGAGGCGATGGTTGGAAACAGTCAAGGATTATGATTGTGAGATACATTACCACCCCGGGAAACCAATGTGGTGGCGGATGCGTTGAGCCAAAAGGCAGACTATGCCCCGATATGGGTATAATCGATGCAGCTTATTGTGACCTCGGGCTTACTAGAACAAATCCGAGAAGCACAAGTTGAAGCAGTGAAGGTGGAAAACTGGAAGAAGGAAAGAATAGTCGACCAATTTAAGGATCTCGTAGATGGCAACAACGGTTTGAAAACACGTATCGGTAGAATCTGGGTTCCGAACTCGTGTGGAGTTAAAAAGCTTCTACTTGATGAAGCTCACAAATCCCGTTATTCCATTCATCCGGGAGCGACCAAGATGTAAACTATAAGTTAAACAAAAGTTAAGGGACGAAACTTGTAAAAAACTGAAACTTGAATATTAAAATAACAAATAACACACCAAACACACACATGTGTGCGTGTCTGGGTCGAACAGAACAAGAGGGCGATCAGGGGTTTCCTCTTTAAACCCTAATTCTCACAAAAACTCACAAATTGAAGACCATAATCAGCTCTAAATCAAGTTTCAAGCACGAATTAGTGATCACCTTGTTGAAGGGATCATAAGGTATGCAAAATTTTGGTATTTTGATGCATCTTGAATTTTAGGTTAATTGTGAAAAACGAAAATTGAGCTTGATTATGTGTTGTATAGATGAAATTAGAAGTAATATGATGTCTAGGGATAAACCCTAGATGATCTCTTGTTAAAACCTTGCATGATACTTGTGGAGTTTTAATCACCATTGTAGGTGATTAATGGATTTGTAGAAACTAGATAAACACTAGGATTATGATTTTTATTCTAGTGAAATATGAATATAAGTGGTAAATTCTGAAATATTGTTGTTAAAATTTTGTGTAGAATTGCCTAATTGAAGTTGATATAGATGGAAATAACATGTCATGAACTTAGCATTGATTATGTAAAAATCTGACCCGCTAGGTATTTGTTAAAACACCTAAGTGAGGATTAAAATGTTAAAGATCGGACAAAAACGCAGATTCGAATATCATAGTGAATTATGCGTTATTGATTATAAAAGAGTTCTAAATTGGTTGAGAATGGAACTCGTTAGGTAAAGAATCCGGATCGTCAAGCGGACAAGCTGGAGGTGATACGCGTTTGAAGGGTGTGCTCTAAAGGTACGCGGCGTATGGTTTCGATACATTACGTTTATTTAATTATTTTAGCTTGTTGTATTAGAATTTAGCAAAAGAGGAAAACCCGTTATGTCACGGAAGTGACGAAGTACCTTAGACAAATAAAACAGGTCAAAACATTGGTTAGATGTAGAGTTTGGAATGTCTTTGAAATGGTGGCCTCCATTCGACATCCAAACGGGTCAAAACAATGTCAAGTTGTAAATGTCAAAGTGAATAAGTCATCACTCGATGATTGGTTATAATTAAAGCGTAAGCCATGAAGCGGACACGCTTAACTTGTTGCAAATGAACCCTTGGTATGGGGATTAGAGTCCGGAAATCATGCTTGTCGAATTGTTAAGAAAGCATGTTAAAACCCTCGAAAATGAAGCATGTTGTTAAGGCATAAGTAACTCTCGGTAAGAGAGCGAAACACTATTATTGGTAAACCCAAAAATGGGTAAATTCTTTGAAAACAAGAGATGACAACAAAACTAATTGTAGGACTTGTAAACAAATGGGTTGAATAAACAAAGAGCCGAATCTTAGGCCATTTGTTCTTAAACTGAATTTCGATATGAATTGTGTTGATAAACGGGTCCATAATTTAATTACGGACGCGTAGGAAAAAGAATTACGTAAAATGGACTTGTATAGCAAAAGTTATTCAAGTTCTAAGTTGTTATATGGCATTTTTTGTAGCTGGGCAAGTACAACACAAAAATAAACAACATTATGTGAAAAAGTGGGCGTCGCGCTACGCGACGCCAATATTGAATCACCGTCGCGTGCCGCGACGGCTGTCGCGGGCCGGGTTAGATGGGGTCTAAGCTGTCGCGGGGCGCGACAGCCCCAAATTTCAGCATTGTTCCGATTTCATTGTTTATACGTATTCTAACACCGTCAAAACTAACATTTAACGTGGTTTTGGCACTAGGTAAAAGCACGCAATACTCCAGATGAAGATCAAGCGGCTTTCAAGAACCGAATGCACCGAACCAAGCTTCCGCATTGATCTATTTTGTGTTTGTTAATATGTTAATTCTGGAATATTACATTTTGAAGGTTTAAATAGTAGGATGATGACTAGTATATTTTAATCATGTATAATCTTAAACCTAACAAAGTATTTGTAAGCTCGCATTTTTGTAATAAATGCGCGTTAAATATTATAAATTCTGTTATTTTTAAGATGGGTCCTACACATAAACTATCTGAACTAAAATAAACCTTTTCTTCACCAGGCAGACTCTCTAACAACTCTTTATTTATTGAATCCACTACTTCATTAGTTGGAGCAAGAATCGCTCTTTGTTGGAAATACGTTAAATCCCACAAAAACTTATTCATGTCTGGATATATAAATGAAATGAGAGAAGAAATAGGATTGACTTGGTCATGAATAAGTAAATGATCTGGTATTTCCATATCAATCTCACCATCATTTTCTTCACCAAGCAGACCATCACCAAGCTTTAAAATCCATTCTCCAAATTCCTTTATTTCTTTCAAATCTGCTTCCTGACAACCAACTCTTAATCTCATATTCTCAGTTAGCTTTAGTACTTGACAGTACCGCCATATATAAGAAGAATTCAAAGAAGCATTTACTATCATTGTTCTGGTACCTTTAGGGACCGGAAGAATTTGTCTAAAATCACCACCAAATAGAATGACCTTTCCCCCAAACGGCTTGGATTCCATGTTCGATTGACTGGAACGTGATATGTCTCTCATTGTTCTATCAAGAGCCTCAAAACAATGCTTGTGAGTCATAGGTTCTTCAACCCAAATAATCAAAGTTGCTCTTTTAATTAAATCACCTAACTCAGTATTAGGCTCTATCGAACATATTGAATTCTCATTAATGTTGATTAGAATTACAAACCTTGAATGAGCAGTTCTACCACCATCCAGCAAAAGTGAACCAATTCCACTGGATGCAACATTCAATACAACTTCACCTTTTGATCGTAATGCAGCTGAGAATGTCTTCCAAAGAAACGTCTTTCCAGTTCCACCATAACCATATACAAAAAACACACCTCCATCACCTTTTTCAATCGCTTCCATAACAATTTTATATATCCTTTCCTGTTTGGCAGTTAAACACTTTACATAACTATCATGTTCCCTTTGAAGAGCTAGTCTGTCATACGATAATTCTTTCATTATCAATCGATTGTTCGACGATGAAACATAATTGTCCGGAACACTTGGCATATCATCAAAATTTCTCACTGTACTTCCATTGGTAAGTAGCAACTTTTCAATTTCAGATAGACAGATATTTTCAAGTTCTTCTTGTTGAAGATCCAAATCTAAAACAAATGTTGAAAAAAGTATTAGTTTTTCCCAATAACAGAGCTATTGCATAATTTTAATGTAGTTGTATATAACTTTAATAAAATAATCACATTACCTGCAATACCAGTTATCTTTCGTTGCTGATACAGAATGTCTTCACATAACAGGGACTTCGTTTCCGACCAAAAAACACCAGGACGAGATATCGAATTTGACAGCAACAACATTACAAAAAAAGTCCTCAAGAAATCTCCGGTTGACCATGTGCTAGCTTCTTTGAC
Source organism: Helianthus tuberosus (assembly GCA_030545235.1). Classification (NCBI taxonomy): domain Eukaryota; kingdom Viridiplantae; phylum Streptophyta; class Magnoliopsida; order Asterales; family Asteraceae; genus Helianthus; species Helianthus tuberosus. The sequence continues at coordinate 106,462,095 of CM060354.1, read as the reverse complement.
AACATTAACATATTCCCTATCATCATCCAACAGTCCCCGTGCAAAACATGCATCTTTAAATGTTTGAAAAACCTGCCCATCAACTGTTTTAATATCTTCAAAACAGGTTGGTCCCTTAATATGATTCAGTAAAATCCTTAGGTAATAACAATCACCAAGTGATGGTGGGACATAATGTATCCTCCCAATTGATCCATACGAATGCTTTCTTCAATTCCATTTGCGATTTTTAACATTCCATACATAATATCCCGGAAAATGAACATACCTCAATGTCCTGGCAAATTCATCGACTTTATTACAATTCATCCACTATGTGAACATTGCCATTTTCACAGTTGGATCAGTAACAATATCACACAAATTATCATGATCATTATACACAATACTCTGACCATCTTCATAATCAAAAGGTAATACTTCAACATCTGGAGATCTATAATGTATATCATACATGAATATTCTCCAAGCAGCTTCACAATTAGAGATATATCTACAATCAAGGTATGCTTTTATCTCATCTACAGCTACATTCTGTTTCGTATCATTCTTGGTGCTATTGGCTTGAAAAACAGAAGCAGTGACTCTATCAGGCCCCTTATTAATATATTTAAACAAATATTTGATAGAACCTGGCTGGTTGCACCATTCAACGTTAACGTGGCACTGATACTTTCTGAGCAGGAGAGCATTGTAAGGAACTACAAATCTGTTATCAAGTGTCACACCATTCTTTACTACTGTATTACTTGTTTGACGATGATGATAGATAGGATATCCTTCAGAATCAACACAAGTCTCATCTACATATTTTTTGGGAAACTTTTTAGAACATTTTTGCTGAACCATATATGGACAAAGTAGGTTGTCTGTACCACATGGTCCATGAATCATAAATTGCTTGACAAGCTCATATAATTCAGGATCTCTTTCTTTATCTGGTATCTCAGCACTAATAACACGATCAATATCAGATGCAGTTGGAAATTTGCTTTCAGCACCCAAGAACAAACATATGTGAGCATGTGGGAGTCCCCGCTTCTGAAATTCCACTGTATACATAACTGAAATTTTTCAACAGTGAGCTGTTAGATAAATATAATTACATGTTCAAAGTAAAAAATATAACTAAAGGGTACCTGCTTGTATATCACCAAATAATTTATCTTTCTTGAAATCTTTTATAAGATGATCCAATTTACACTTGAATAATCTAGAGATAATATCCGGTCTGTCTTCAGCATTAAGAGCTTTATCATGCAAACACCTGTAAATCTCAGGCCAGTTTGGATTACAAGTCACCATTATGAATAAATCGGGATATCCAACAGACTTGCAAATTTCCATAGCATCCAAGTACTTTTGCATCATATATCTAGAACCACCAGTAAATGATGAAGGTAAAAGTATAGGTTTACCACAACTTGAGGCGTTATTCTCTCCACTTTCAACAGTAGAATTCAAGTTCTTAAGACTTTGCGTTCTAAGTTTAGGTTGTTGTGTCCTTATATAATTCAACCTGGGAGATTCTATCATCGTGTATCCATCAACCAAAAACTGCTGAAATAGTTTTTTCGCATTAAGTAACAATGAAAACTGATTCTGTCTATCTTGAATTTTGTAACAAAAGAATTCTCTAATTGTTAGTTTGGTTCTAAGTACCTCATTATCAATCGCAATCCCTCTATGTTTAATACCAACTCTATAATCATCTTCTGCATATGGGAAAATAAGTGGATGTTGCAAAGCAAGGTAAGAGGGATGAAGCTCACTAATTCTTTGAAGACCTCCAGACTTCTTTCTAAAAACAATGTCCCGTTTATCAAATGCTCCATCAAAATCACCAGTTATTAACGCAACAATTTCTGATGTTGTTCGCAAATTGTGAACTCTTCCATCCTTATCTCTTGTTCCAATAAGCTTCAAGCTTACATCTTGAAACTCATTTTCTTGAAAACAATCTCTTACCATTCTGAAGGACTGGACAAGAGGATTGCAAGAATCCAACATATCTTTAAGACCTTTGATGGTTGTACTATCAAGCTGATTGTTTCTTGTAGTTTTGGATTCTATCTGAGAACTGCCAGAAATATAAAATGTTAAAATTTACATTCATTTCAAATGATAATGAATGTAAATATACTGAGAAGCAAAATATATATTCATAAATGCCACAGTTATCATAGAGAAATTACCTTAATGCTTTCTGACGATTTACCACTTCGTTTTGTGAATCATATATGTAAAGCTGTGAGAATTTGGGTTCTTCCCCATCGTCTGGAAGTAGACTACCCATTCGATGATAATTCTGACCTTGTAGTCTAAATACATAAGGACCTTTACCTCTTTGATAACTTTTGTCAACCTTCCCACCAAAAGACGTGAAGGAAAACATCATGTTATATGCCCGAATATTATCCATGAAATTGCGAGACTGTGAGGTATGACTTTTATATAAATGACGTAGTAATGGAGGAGGTGTAGGTGGTGGTAGCTCAACATCTCCATTTGACCAACAAAGAGAATAGGACGTTTTCTTACGTTTTTGATTTCCCCTAAGCATTTCATCTTCCCGTAACATTGCATCACATTTAGAACACACAAAGATGGCATCTCCATGATCAATATAATCTACAGACGTAGCAAATTTATAAGTCAACATAAGTTATCTACATACTGAAAACTTAACAGGAATTTACATTCGTATCTTATACCTTTAGAAATTCCATGAATCTTCTTAACCACAGAATCTGCTAACATCTCATCACTCATTGGTAATTCAATTTTAGATATTCCACCTATATTGAAGCTTGTAAAATAAGACATATATAACAATTCATAAAACCTAAGATTAAACAAATATTTGGTTTCCAAAAATTTAAAACATACAATTTGTAATATCTGGTAATGGAGTCCTCTCAACAAAATAGGATGTTTGCTTAGTACTTCCAAAAGGAGTGTGATGTACATTCCTTGATGAGATTTTTCTTGATGAATCTTATAAGACAAAAGTATATAAAATAAATGAACAAAACTACAATTCATAATTAAATTAGAAAAAAATATCTGCAGTAAGTTTACCTTTTTCTTTTGTAGATGAGTGACACACATTACTACTAATATCCGGGGTAGCATAAGTAGGAAGGTGATACACATTCCTTCTTTCGACATTGGTGGTTGAAGCTTGTAACATAGAACATATGTAAGGATTCCAAAAACATAACATATACATACATATTTCTTTTAAATTTTGTTTGCAAAACTATAACACATACCACTTGAAGTATTTGAAAATGGAATCCTTTCAACAGAATCAGATATTGATGCAGGATGACAACCTCTGTTGTTTCTCTTTTGTTGAAGAACATACTTCCTTTTTTCTCTTTCTTCATCACACCTTTGACGTTGAAGTGCTTGAAGGTCAACTTCATACTTACTTGAAATTGTGTTATCTGTATCCATAATTTAAAATACTTGAATGAAGAAGATTGTTGACCACTCGAGAAAAGAACTTTCAAAGTATTGTGAAAATTATTTGAAATTACCAAAAAATATCTGCAGTAAGTATACCTTTTACTTCTGTAGATGAGTGAAACAAATTACTACTAATATTTGGAGTAGCATAAGCAGGAAGATGATACACATTCCTTCTTTCAACATTGGTGGTTGAAACTTGTAAAATAGAACATATGTAAGGATTCCAAAACATAAAATATACATACATATTTCTTTTAAATTTTGTTTGCAAAACTATAACACATACCACTTGAAGTATTTGAAAATGGAATCCTTTCAACAGAATCAGATGTTGATGTAGGATGACAACCTGTGTTGTTTCTCTTTTGTTGAAGAACATACTTCCTTTTTTCTCTTTCTTCAGCACAGCTTTGACGTTGACTTGCTTGAAGAAGCACTTCATACTTACTTGAAATTGTGTTATCTGTATCCATAATTTAAAATACTTGAATGAAGAAGATTGTTGACCACACAAGAAAATAACTTTGAACATATTGTGAAATTTTTTTGAAATTACCAAAAAATATCTGCAGTAAGTATACCTTTTACTTCTGTAGATGAGTGAAACAAATTACTACTAATATTTGGAGTAGCATAAGCAGGAAAATGATACACATTCCTTCTTTCAACATTGGTTATTGAAACTTGTAAAATACGAAACATGTGTAAGGATTCCCAAAACATAACATATAAATATGTATTTCTTGTAAAATTTTGTTTGCAAACCTATAAGACATACCACTTGGAGTGTTTAATAATGGAATCCTTTTAACAGAATCGGATGTTGATGTACAATGAAAATCACTGTTGTTTCGCTTTTGTTGCAGAACACGCTTCCTTTTTTTCCTTGCTGCAGCACAGACTTGACTTTGACTTGGTTTAAAGAACAATTCACACTTACTTGAAATTCTATTATCTGTATCCATAATTTCAAATATCTAAATGAAGAAGATTGTTGAGCACTTAAGAAAAAGACTTTCAAAGTATTTTGAAAATGGTTTGAATTATTTGAAAATGATTTGAATTATTTGAAAATGACAGCTGTATTATTAGGGGGTAAAATGTAACTTCCTTATCTCAATGGCTGAAGAAACACTAGATTAATCATGTCATCACACCTAACCGCGTACTTGAATTGGGCGCGGATTAGTTGTTCGTGAACACCACCAATCTCCAGTACCTCTTTGTTGTATCTGGTGATGAAATCCTCCAGATTTTCGTCGTCGTGGCGCCAAATATTCATGACGTCAGATGTGTCACGAATGGAACGCCGTTGTTGGCTAAAATGCGTCAGAATTTTTTTGCGCAGATCTTTCCACGATGTGATCTGTTCGATTGGAAGGTTATAGAACCAGATTCTCGCTGCGCCGGTTAAGGTCTGTACGAACAGATGGCACCATAATGGGAGGGTCCAGCCTCCAACCAGACCTGCGCTGGTAAACACTCTTAGGTGGTCATCAGGGTCTGTCAGCCCGTTAAATTTACCCACGTTGGATGGTAGTTTAGCTTTCTCAAGCGGAGCCAAAGCTATTTCCATGATGAACTTTGAATTTTCCGCTGCTTCCGTAGGGCGGTAAATCAAATCATAGTTGTGTTCTGCCTCAGGGTTATAAACCGCACGGGGTCTGCATTTATTGTAATTTGGCTGCAATCGATTGAACACACTGGTATTTGCACTTAAACGGTATGTTGGATCAGACTCATCGGTGTGGGTGTTCCGTTGGGAACCCAACCTATCGTGAACTGATTGTCTTCGGTGAGGGTGTGGTTCACCATGATGTTCTCTCTGGTGACTTCCTGACTGAGTGTACTCACGTTTTGATGTGGATCTGGTATAAACTTCTGTATTCTCGTAAGTTGAATCCTCCCATTGGGAAGCATTAGCACGAGATCCTGGTCTCCGTGACTGAGTTAAGGGAGCAGTCTGAGCACACAACTGTGTGTATACTGCGTTTAGTGCCCCTTGAGACCTGACGTACCAGGAAATTGGAGTTTCTCCTGGTGGCAGAATTGAATGAGCAGGGTTTGCTGGTAACGCTCCTGGAGTGACAGGGTCGTTTGCTCGATTGGATTGAACCTCGTTGTCATCCGAGGCATCCTCTGGGATTCCTTCTACTTGAAAGTTGTTTCCGACGTTCGGCCGGGGGCCGGTTTGCCGATGAGGTGACGTTTCCTCCATATGCAAATGGAAACGATGAAATAAATCGAAAAAACAAGAGAGAAAACGGGTGAAACAGAGAAAAAACGGTGGGCGCCAATGAAGAAACACTAGATTAATCGATCAGAATCAATTATCTAGGGGGTTTGAATCTGCATAAAAAGGTAGGTTTCCTCTCATTTGATTCGTTTACAACTAATCTCCTTCTCCGACAACTCTGCAAAAAAAAGCACCGTTAGCCTCGCCAAGGGGAGAAAGGGGTTCTCTCCTTGACCCTACTCCGGTGTGAGAATAAGTATGGGTTATGAAGAAGAAGATGTATTTGAGAAGTGTGTGTTACTTGAATTTCATACCTGAATAGTTCTCATATTTATAGCCGGGAGTCTTTTGGGCGGGAAAACCCGTTAGTGAAAAGTTGACGGAAGATGCTAACCCCGTAAGCGGTTGCGTTTCCTTCCGTCCAGCTCCTTGATCCGACGTGAATGCACACGGATCGCTGTTAGATCTATGGCTGGGGATATGCCACGTGGAAAGTGATTAAGTGGAGATTACTCTCCATCTACATGCTATCGTTGTGATTTCAGGGAGGCCTGAGATGGCGACACGTGTCCAGACGGTTATAACCGTCTTAGTGGTGCACGATTGAATTCCTTCTAGAAGATTACTGCTGTAATCTGGTGTGACTCCTTATCGTGTGGAATCAGCTGAATAAATAAATCCCAAGTCTGGGTAAATAATACCAAAGTCTGGATATTGAGCGGAAGTGTTTAATTTAGGATTTTCATCCTTTGCTCATGGGAGAAAGCGCAAGGACTTATGATTTCCTTTTGGCGCGCAAGTGTTGACTGTTGCTTGTTTCTTAAGTTTTCCTTTTGTAGGACCAGTGCGCGGTCGCGCAAGGTTAAAAGGTTGAAAAGCAAGGTTGTGGTATGGTCCCAAGTACTTATTATGAGGTTTTTGGGACCTTACCCCTTCAATGGAGGTAAAATGTAATTTATTATTCCAATGGCGGTTTACCTTTTTACATAGAGGCAGATACAAACATACTTTACCTTTTTAACGACTCTCTAAATCCCTTTACAAAATTGTTTGTCTGATCTCATAAAAAGTGCTTCAAGTTTTAATCACCGATGTCCATTTCAATATTGAATCACTCCACTTGAATACTTCTCACTTTTGACATCATCAACAACTTCGATCAAGGTATAATAATATTTATTAAAATTTGTATACACATCAACGTGATCCTCTTCGGAATTGTTACTTTATAACCGATGGATAGGAAAAGGTTGTACACTACATGGGTATGCAAACAGGAATTGTACTTGTTTTAAGATACGTAGCGGATTACATCTTTCTGCTTACTGCCTTTGATTTGAATGGATGTGAGATTGTTGCACCCAAATCCAATGACAGTCCGATAGACGATACTTCCTGTCACACCCCGACCACGTAAAACAACAAAACGTGGCAGAAACGTCGGGGAGTGTTGTAACAGAATCATTGTTTCACAACCATGGATTAAATAATTTCGTTTTATTGAATTATTGAACTCATTGTTTTATTACGAATTAAATGAATACATATATTGTCTTTCAAATTTTAAAGTCGCTAAGGCACGAGTCCATCCTATGTATAGCATGTATCAACAATCATCACATAGCAGCACCTGAAACATGTGTAAAAATAGGTACGTCAGCTTAAAAATGCCTGTGAGTTACACAGGTTTTATTGAAAATAGGATTCATGACTTGTAAGTTTAAAAGAAAGTTTTAACAAAAATAGTCATGAATTTTAAAAATGTTTTCTTTTATAAATCATATAATAAGTGATAAGAAAACATATGATATAAAAGAAAGATGCATAAATAAATAATTAAGTAAAATGAGTTTGTATAAAATATGTTGTTTGAAAAACAATATTTTGATAAAAAGGTTAGTAGTATATATAAAAATATACTTTGGTTTTAAGAAAGTCGAATAAGTAATATATTAAAATATATTTCAGTTCCAAAATAGTCAAATAGATAGTATATTAAATATACTTTAGTCGTCAAAATAACCGTTTTCAGTAGTATATCAAAAGTATACTTTGGTTTTATTAATAACATATTAAACTATGTTTTGGTTTTATAAATAACATATTAAACTATGCTTTGGTTTTATAACTAACATATCAAACTGTGTTTTAGTAATTAATAAAATATATGTTGTTTTGTACAATATCACACATGAGAGCATATCAAACTATACTTTTGGGAGTATAACAAAATATACAATAAAAATGTGATTTAAGAATTCATTCAGACCTGAGTGTATCAAATACACCTTTGAGACTATAGAAATACCACAAAGGCAATCCCTATTTGGATAAAATATCGGTTTCTGACATTCCATAAACAACAGGAATGGGGTGTCAAATCCTATAACGCTATATCATACTACCAATCGGTCTGGTGAACATATAAAATAAGTACAATCCAACAATTAATTTTATAATCTTTGAAAAATTAGTGTTTAAACCATAAATAATCATTCAGTTTGTCAAAAGATAAGTACTAACATGTATAATCAATTATACTTTGAAATCATGAACATAACAATTAGGTACACATGCTTCACCCCAAAACATTGAAAACAGTAAAAGAGGGGACTATGTACTCACTTGAGGGTGCTTAGAAGTCTTGAATAACAACCAAGCAAAGCTAGAGGGATCACAGAATCAAACGACACCTAATATAGGTAACTAAGTAAATAAACCGGACCTAAATCGGAGGATCGGATAGAATGAGGTTTCGTAAACCAAATGAGTATGGGAACTCATGTAATATGGTTTAACAAAGCCTACATACTAAATCGAAACCTAACCTAAGTGCTTGCGACCCATTACGACTCGTTTAGGTAGCTTACGCTACTTTAACGCGTCGTTTGCGTAAAAGGCGTTCGGACCGCCTAACTAGTCCTATGACAAGTATTATATGCCTTAACATGTCTAATAATGTTTCCTAATCAGTTTAGATGTAAAAAATTAGGTTACATATGCTTAAAATGAATTTATGCGTAAAAAGGGCATTTTGGTCATTTTCTTAAGGCATATACATTACCTATCATAAAACTAACTAAACGTAGTGACCATAAGGTATAACCTCGGAAGGTTATCCCTATACAACTATGGTCACTAAACATGCTTGGTCGGATTCCTAACGATCGACCAAATGGGTCGGGTTCGAAAGTCTAAGCGGTTGTTTAGACCGCTTATCTTACGACCCTATACAAACACTAAACCTAAAGTGATGAGCTAAATATGTTAAAACATGTTTAACGAAGTTTAAAAACAAGTTTGATATCAAGACAAAGGGTCTTGATACCCAGGAATAGTTTGGTTGCAAAATACGCAAGAATGCGCATTTTGACCGAAACTATGACTCGTCACTACGCCTAAATAACGTGGTAATCAGTAGGTATAGTCATAAGAGACTATAACCATCGTGATTATGCTCTTGTTATGAAGTTCAAACGAACTTCGTGTTGACCAAAGACTGGTCAAAGCAGAAATTCAAACACTGTTTGACTTTCGTGCTTAAAAACGCATAAAAGAACGAAAGAAGCTTACAAAGGGTCCATGCTAGGAAGATCTTGATCCAAAACACTCAGGTATGAAGCATAAAGCTTCAACTTAGAGCATTAAGATCAGATCATGTGGGAAATGAAATGAAAATCAACCTTGGAGATTTTATACAAAAAACATCATCAAATTGAAGTTTAATACTAAATAAAACATGTAAGGATTCTTTTAACATAATCCTTCCAAAGATTCTCCATATTATCTACTAACCTACTCATAGCCAATCATGATTTTCCTCGATAACCACATGTTAGGTATCATGGAATAGCAAAATCAGCATTCAAGTAGAAGTCTATTTGATTTTTTTTGTGAGTTCAATAACCTGCTATAAACATTTCTACTTCGCCATTATTAAGGATTCTTTGATTTCACATTGAATGGTTTGTCCTTTTGTTGAAATACATATTCACACTACATTTTTATTATAAATTACTTACAGTTTTATTATAAATTACTTAATTGTGTTTTATTTTTGATATATAACATGTACAACTTTTTGGGCTTGGAATGGACATGCACCTGAGTGAATGGAATGGGTTTATCTGGATGGGCTTAGCTGGCTGGGACTAGGGCTTTGAAGAGTTGCAGATTCAAGGCGGGTCAAGTTGTCCGGGTTGTGTATATAAGTGAACTCATCGCATTGATGAGTTCATTAAGTCATTTTTCACTTTATAGATATTTTGTTCAGTATTCATTCGCTCTCATAGGGTTATATTTCTAGATCTTGTTTAATGATCTCATGTTGAGATCGTGTGTCATATTATTAGATCTTGTTATTAAGTGTATGCAGATCATCATGTTGATGATCTGCTTGTGAGGAGAGTGGTAGTATTTGTTTTGTATCTTTGATTTTCTCTTGATTTGTTGTGAATAAGATTTCTGGTTTGATCCATGTGTTTTTACATGGTATCAGAGCTCTGGTTGTGAGCTCTTGGAGTTATTTCTTTCCTACGTGGTTCTAGGGTTCTGATCTTTGTCAAATCTGAACAGATCGGTGAAGAAAAGTGGAGATCCTTGGAGTCTAGGTAGTTCTTATGATCTGCTGGTTCCGAAACTGGTGTTCTGCTATGGTTCTAGGGTTAGATCTTTGTAAATCTTACAAGATCTAGGTTGATTTGTGCTATTGGGAGTTCAACTTCTGTGCTAAGACTTGGGTAGGCACCTTCAGAGTGACGAACCTACCATCTGGCCCCTGGCACATATTAGTTGTTTAGGGTTTTCTTTGTTGTGTTGCTTTATGTAATTTGTGGTTGTTTGCTACTGTTCTTGACTAGCATTTTTGCTTGTTGTATTTGATTTGTTCTAATGGCTGGTCTTCTTAACTTGTTTGGTGAAACACTGATTAGTAAATGATGTATTGCAAAATACATATAATTATCTTGTAGAGTTTGTACATATTTCGTTAGTTTTAGTTTCTGTTTTCATTAGAATGTGCATACTTTTGATATATTTATGTTTTGCAGGTCTTGGTTGATAGAAATAGCTGAAAAGTGCGAAAAACGAGATAAAATGTGAAGAAACCAAGTACCGGGACATAGTTGAAAGGTCAAAGGTCAAAATGGCAACGAAAAACTGCAGCTGATGCTCTCTGGCAGGCGGTGACCGGCCTTTGAAGACTCTATCACTGGGCGCAAGAGAAGTTAGTTTGTTTCCGGAGTTTTTACTCGGTCGCGGGGCGTGACCGGTGCTTATGTTTCTCTTGCGGGGCGCGAGGGACCTCCAGACATAGAGAATTACATTTTTTTGCAAGGGTTAAGACCATGGGAAAACTATATATTCATCCTTAACATTCCATGGCCGGCTAGTTACGATTTTGGGAGTTCTAGGTCGAATTTAGAGCTGCTAGTGCACGGTTTTGAAGTTTTGCACGCTTGGGAATCATTCGGTAGGAGTTTGAAGCATCGGAAGTGAAGATTTACGGGTTTTGTCTTCCCGTTTTGCTCTCGTCTTCTTTGTTTCATTATTCTTTCTTATGAATTCTGTTTTGAACATGATTTTTGTGATTTCATTCATTATGATTCTTGGCTAAACGCATAAAACTACCTAGGTTAAAGATGAACTTTTGTTAAAGATTGGATTTTTATTGGATATTAACGTTGATTTGGATTTTCTAGTAAAGTAAAAGACTTTGGTTTCTCAATTTGGTGATGCTTGATTTGTGATTGTTTACTTGTTTTACATAAGTTTTGTTGAATATCTTTCAATTAATAAACTTGTGTTGATTATTCGGGTCTTAGCGGGTTCGGGTGATTTTGTGGTGAATTGGCCAATAAATCATAAAAACGGTATTCAAGAATTAATTAGGCATATTTATTCTACTAACCTTAGAGCTTAGAAGTGCTAGGTTGTTAATTGGTCTAGATTGGTAAATTGCTAGGATTAGGTTTTGAGAAAAGTCGGTTTTAGTTTCCTTGCCATTACTTTGTCTATTAAACCAAGTTTAGCCCATTAGTCGCTTTAGACTTTCCACTGAGAAGTAGTTAGTCAATTTAGGGCACTTTCCTAGAATCTTAGGCAACCGAGAGGGAGTCTAGTAAACCGGTAGTCATAACAATCCGTAGAGGTCCATAGGTGTCTTCCTGAGAAGGGTCGGGGGTCCTATTCGGTTTCTCTTAGGGTTTAGCATCCAAAGATCCCAGTTCCAAATCACATTAGTATCCGATAGAAAGCCTTTCAATAACAAGAGGGATTCTCAACCTAGGTAGTCTTCATCACCATTGAGTTAAAACCTTCGTTCAAAGTCGTGTCAAGTTAATCTAGTTAATTAGTTTAATTTAATTGCACTTTTAGGATTTTTAGAAACCCCCCAATCAAATAAACAATTAGTCATGTTCGTGTCAGTCCTAGTCTAGATAGAGTCTTTAGCGTAGTTTAATCGAGTCTCATGGGTTCGATATCCGGACTTACTTAGCTTTACTAGAGTCGATCGGTTCGCTTGCCGGTTAGTAGTTTTGTCAAGTCTTAGAGAGTCTAGAGTATTACTTAGAGTCTAGATTTAGGTTAATTTTAGTTATTTTAGTTAAACTACTTTTAGTACATCAAGTTTTTGTCGCGTTGCCGAGATCAAACCCGGGTCACGCGCGTGACAGGCGGGAATACTCAATGAGGTTTTATTCGGTACTTGGGATTTAATTAAGGACAATTAAAGTGCCGGGAGGATGTAGTGCTATTGAGTTTTGTATAATGAGTCTAGTTTACTACGTGTCTTGTCACACCCTCAAAAATACCCCAAGCGGAAACACCCGCGAGGCGTGTGACATACCAGGATCTAGCCACCAATCACATTGAACTCATACAAGATTTTAAATAAAAACTTTCATTCATTAAGATAAAGTGTTACATTACATAAAGTATAACTCAACGTTTTCAGCAGAAGCATAAATCATTAGTTATGTATTTCGTAAACCAAGCGTATGAAAGTTATTAGACTTGTCTCGTGTTTCCATGTGTCTCGACCCATGACCACTCCAGTTTCCCAGACAACAAGTTCCCCGTTCTCACATATATATAACCTGCGAGCATGCAAACAAGTGTATCAGACAACGCTGGTGAGTTCACAGTTTTACCAAACGCTTAGTTACCAAGTGATTAGTCCAGTTTAATAACAATTCCAAAAATAATGTTGATAATAACTCGAGTACCGTACAAGATGGCGTCAGATTGTTTGCCCATCCCCAATGCCCCCTATCATAGCATTGGTCATGATTAAGGTCATTAGTTCACTCCCGTCCTCTCAGGTACGGTGTGAGGTTTCCAAGCCTAATAGTGTTATCAACTAATACCCCGTCACCTCTCAGGTAACTATTCGGTAGAAGATGGGACTTAAGGTGATAGGGAATGTGTGTATTATCCAACATCCCAGTTTTTACCCAGAAAAGACTTATTCCTCTCAGGAATACCCGTTTGATTGTCCCACCCACCGGGACACATGCTCAAGAGAAGTGAACTCACCTTAGTTTTGCTCGGTATGCTAAGTTACCCGTTCCAAGTTGGTTAACCAAACCCTACCGTGGTTACCAATAAAATCAGTTTCATAATCAATTAAATCACGTATTTTCACAGATTGCATTCACCGCAAAGATCACCGTATGACACATAGCAAGTAATCAAATCTCATACAAGTCCTTATCTCACATGCATATCACATAACAACACTTAACATGTGAGTTTGCTACTGACACAAGCCAAATCAGGTTCCTCATTCATAATTAATATTAATATGCAACAAATAAAGTTTTATAAACGTAAACATTCATCATCATACACATCGTAAACTATTCGAAACCTTATGTTGATGCATGTTATGTGGACACGACTCGTTACGGTTTCGTTATGTCGACACGACGGTTCGTTATGTGTAGTATGCATATTAGTTTGTTTCCTGATTGAACTGTTCTGTTTGTTTGCTTTCTTGCAGCATCTTCACGAAGAACCAGTTCTTCGTGGGATGCCCTCATGACGAAGAACCCTCTTGGTGAAGAACCATACTTCGTTAAGAAGTGATTGTGACAAAGAACCCTAGTTGTTCGTCAAAGGCCAGTAAGCGAAGAATCAGGTTCTTCGTCGACTTGGGTTCTTCGTGGGGAGTCTTTCATCGCTGCACTTCAACAGATAATCATGATTTCCTTTACTAGTTCAGCTAGTATGTAACGTGCACCTTGACATCGGCCTACCATAACCACCCAATATTTACCCAACCAATCAGTTATTACCATACCCAAATTCACAATACACACATGCCCATGATCAATTAAACAATTACACATTTTGAAGTTCATGCACCTAACCCAATATCTAGTAATTTCCTTATCATTCATATTCCAACCAATCGAACAGTAGGATCATTCCAACCACAATTCAACACCAAGCAATTCTAATTCATGAACTTATCCTCATAATTAATCCTAATCTGATCATATATATTTGGATTCACCTCATCATAATAATTGATCATATTATATAACATCAATGAATATTGTCTAACATCATGCAACCCTAATCTGCTGATCATCAACATGTTCAGCTTCTATAACAGTTTATGATCAAGATTCATACATTAACCCTACTTCATGCTTTGATCTCCTATATACCATTACAATACAATACAATACAACACATAACACACATATTCAAGAACACTTAAGGTACGATTCAACATATGATAAACATATTAACCGAGTGCTAGATCAAGAGGATTAATGTTTCGAGGAGAAGAGAGCTCCGGCCAGATTGGACTGCCGCCGAACCGAGGAGGAGGAGTTGGGGTCGCCGTCGAGGGTTAGGAGAGCTAGGGTTTGCATCTTGAATGTTTTGCAAATTATGATAAACCACCACCAAAACTGTATGTGTATGCGCTACCTTGTGAGTCGGGCCCATCACCTGGGCTTCGTTTGGGCTACAAGCCGAATGTTTGGGCCAGAAGTAATCACACAAGAGTGTGCGATTGTAGGGGTGGTGTGCGACCGAGTTCCAATTATACACACATATTAACACTTTACTAAAAATGCTCAGACATACTCTAACACTTACTCAGATCATTTAGTCATTCAACACGAATACATAATTACAATACAAGACCAACACCGAAAAGAACTAGTACGAGACTTTCAAAAGTACGGGTTGTCACATCATCCCCAACTTGAAAGAAATTTCGTCCCGAAATTTGATAAGTAGTCTCATGAAAGTGAAGTGACAGACCAGGATGGTCGTGGATTTCCTCGGGTGCCACATGTCTAGTTCGTGTCTATTCTAGAGTCCGTTGTGTCGTTCGAGTCTTTATTGAGTCTTGTTAGTGTCTTTGGGCTATGTTTTGCTTACTTGAAGCTGACACCACTCGCCCATACTCAATCTCCATTCGGGCGAGGTTCAGTTGAAAATTGATAATGTTTTGCAAACGGTCACCCATTTACACTTTGTAAACGCCGTTTTTGTAAATATCGGCCTCGAATGAAATGCTATATGGCCGTTTTTCCGTATATATTTGAAAAAAAATCAAAAAAATCTTAAAATTCAATAAAAAAAATTAAAAAACCCAAAAATACCAAAAATAGCTTGTGTTACTATTGATCTTCCCTGTTTTGTGCTATTTGATTGAACCATTTTACAGGATGTCTGTTGGGATTGAACCCTACCAAAGGAATAGTTGATTAAAGCCAACACCAGATCAGATCAGTGGATCCAGAATAAGCAGATGTTTGTATTCAAACTTTCCCCTTTGAAGTGGCCCTAACATCTGATGGATTCAACTACCGCCTTCATAACTACTACTGTTCCAAAAGACTGATGAAGACTATGTGCTGATGCTCAAACAACTGCCTTGTCTCAAGTACTGCTGAAGACTAAAGCACTGCTGGAGACTAAAGCACTGCTGGAGCCTAAGCAGTGGAATGAAGAATCGGTAGTTTAGTTTATTACTTGTAATGTATTGTAATCAGTTGTTTGCTATCAGTGGTTGTAATAGGTCAGTAGTTAGAGTTTGTTAGGAGGTTAGATGTCACTATCAATGGTGACGTCAGCAAAGATGCCACAGTGTTTGCTCGTGCCTATAAATAGAACTGTACCCTGTACTGTTCTATTAGCTATTTCATCACTTGTCATTCTGTACGAGCAAATTGTTGTGAGCTCAGGCTGAGGGGGAGTTTGTGATACATGCATGCAAATTGTAATTGAAGTTTGAATTAAATTCAATCATTCGGTTCAATGTTAAACTTGTATGTTGAAAGCATTTCTCCTGTTTGATTGTGTGCAAAGTTTATTTCCATTTTAATTCCGCTGCATTTACTTGTTCATCTTCTTAATTCTCAAACAAAAACACAATAAAAAAGAAACTCAGATCCTAACAATTGGTGTCAGAGCTAGGACAGTCAAATTTGATCTAACAATCATTTTGACGTAAAAGTTCAGCTCATAATCGTTGATACTTTTAATTGTTCGTTTCGTTGAAAAAACAGAGCAAGGTTTAATCACGAGCAAAGTTGATTAATCAGTGTCTGTAAAACAACCAGAATGACATCACAATCATAAGATGTTAACAATAACATCAGTTCACTTATCAAACCACCCATGCTCAAACGAAACCGGATGTTGGAAGTCGGTTATCTTTAGACCACATGTTCCAATGGTGCCGAGTGCTGAAGATCCAAAGAAGAATGAACCTAAGAAAGTTGAGAACTATACAGATCTGGATTTTCAGAAGTTTGAACTGGATGCTAAGGCATTTAGCATTGTTGCATCTGCTTTACCAAATGAAATATATGCTGGACTGTTACACTGTAACAGTGCCAAAGAGCTATGGGATGCACTTAAGGAACAATTTGGGGGGACTGAAGAAGTGCTTGAAAACAACAGGGAAATTTTGAACCAACAGTATGAAACATTTTGTCACATTAAGGGTGAATCATTAACACAACAGTTTGAGCGATTCAGCTGTCTCATGAGTTAACTAAAACTTATTAATGTTGAATTTACCAAATCAGCACAAAATAGCAGGTTCCTTAGGTCACTCCCTGAAAAATGGGATACAATTGCTTTTGTAACCAAAAACTGTGTTGAGTTCAAATATCTGACACTGACCCAACTTCATGGTAGACTCCTAACCTTCGAAAGGGAGTTGAACCAGAAAAAGAAGTTACAAGAGTCTGGAAAAGTTGCTGATGACTACTCATTTGGCAGCACAGCTCTTTTGGGTCAGGAAGAATCTGGTAGTAGCAGTAAGGATCAGAGTTATGATCATTATATTGACATAACTGCTGGTGGAGCCTTTAACAACTCTGATCCTCATTCTTCAAATTATGCTTTTACAGCTTATTGTGAAAACCAGATGTCAGATAATCTGTGCTTTGAACTCAATGATTTACAACATTTTGATCCAGTTGATTTAGAGGAAATGGACATTTTGCACCAACTTGCTTTGCTAAGTGTCAGAACAAGCAAGTTTTACAAAAGGACAGGGAGAAAATTCCCAGGGTTGCATGGGAATTTAAAAGTAGGGTTGGATAAGTCAAAAATCAAATGCTATAAGTGCAACAGGTTAGGTCACTTTGCTAGGGAATGTAGGAGTCAAAACAATGGACCTATTATCACCCACCCTAGTCCAAGACCACAAAATAACCAAAGCACTGTGCAATATTCCCATTATACCCCTGCTACCCATGTAAACACTGCCCATTTTGCATATCCTGCAACCCCTGTTCCCGTGCATTATGTTCAACCCACTGTCCCAAAGATTCAGTATGTTCAAGCCCCTGTCCCTCAGGTTCAAGTGCAGCCTGCTGCACCTCAACAAGCTGCACCACAAGTGGTTCAACCAGATCAGTAAAGCTTTTTCACACAAGGCTTTGTTGACTGGAGCAGCTTACCTGATGAGCTAGGTGATGAAAATTTTGCACTCTATGCTAATACTGATGCTACTAATGGTGAATTTTATTTTATGGCGTTAGAGTCATTACCAAAAGGGCTGGAATCTGAAGAAGGACAGTCAAATGCTGAAACAGTGGATGAAATTACTGAAGCAGTGGTTACTGCTGTTGCTAGTGAAATGCTGTTGGGAGAAAGTTCAGAACCCCTGTTGGAAACACTGTCTGACCCCTGGTCTGAAGAAGAAGAAAAACATGGTGAAAAGGAAGAGAAGGTGATTGATGAGAAAGAGCATGTTTGTGATTATGCCATGATGGCTGCAGCTAAGGTATCATCTCAGGTTCTTCAAAATTTGTGTTCAGACAAATGCATCATAGCATTTGCTAACATTAAAGATGTGAACGAAAACCTTAGGGATAGAATTTTAAATGATGAAGTTTAATTTGAAAGGTCATTAAAAGAACTGAAAATCAAATTGACTGAAAAAAACAATGAAATCTGCAGTCTTAAACAAGAGCAAAGCATAACCAAGGACCAACTCCAGACTATGATAGAAAAATATCAAGCCTGCAAAAAGGAGTTGGAGTCCACCCAAATCACTTGTGAAAAATGGGTGAAATCCTGCAAAGGTTATGAGATCATTCTTGAAAAACAACTTGAAAGCAATGTAAAATTTGGCATAGGGTTTAGAAAAAATGACCAAGTTGAAAACACTGCTGCAAATCAAGTTGGTTCTGTTGAAATCATACCAACTAACAAGAATGGCCAAGAAGTTAAAATAACTGACAAACTTGGTAACAAAATCACTCTGGAAAGATCTGTGGGATCCTCAACTTTTGAGGAGATTGAGAAATACCAATTTAAACCCACATGGTCTGATGAGTGTGATATTCTTGAAAATTTCAAACCAATGGACTTCTCAACCATTGATGGTGTAAAAGCTCCTAAGGCAAAGGTTATTCCTCTTAAGGACATCCCAGCAGTGGTTCAAAACTCTATTGCAAAGGAGTCTGAAAAGAGGAAGAAATGGGAAAAGATTAAAAACTTGTTTTGTGACTTTTGTGAGAAGAAAAATCACCTGACCAAGGATGGTTTCATTTAAAAGCTTATGATCTTAACAAAACAAGTACCATTGTGCCTTCATAGAGCTGCACCATCTGTGGTAAAAACAACCATTCTACTCAGCAGTGTGTGTACTTGAAATCTTTTGAGGTAAAAAAGGAAGAGTACATTGCAAAAACACCAATGAGTTCATCACAACCATCTGTCAAATTCACCAAGAATCAACCACTGTTTGTGCCAGTTCAAACAGCTGTTACAAAACAGCTAAACCAAACCTCTGTTAAAAGAGATGTTCAGGTGACTGATGCACCCCCTGCCAACCAATACCGAAGAGGTAAAGGTCAACCACCATACCAAAGGATCCCACACGTTTATGAGGTTTACAAAAAACCTTCTAAACCAAGAGTGAACAGTCATCCTTTTGGGTACCAGCAGATCATTGGGCAAGACCGCCAACAGTGGTTAGAGAAAAACAGTACCAAAACTGTTCAAACCCCTAAGCTAACCACTGTCCATCCACCTTAACTTGACATAGACACTGTTGAGAACCCATCCAAAGCCTTATTGGCTTTGGAGACCCTAATGAACTAACCCTTTACTTGATGTGCAGGGAGCTTCTGCATGCTTAGACAATCTTTGGTATGTAGATAGTGGAGGCTCCAGGCACATGACTGGATGTAGAGCCCTACTCAAAGATTTCAAAATTCATGGAGGGGGTGATATATCCTTTGGTAATAATAGTAAAGGGAAGGTAATGAGGTCTGGAACAGTACACTATGGAAATGTTAAGTTTGAAAATGTCAATCTAATAGACAATCTAAAATTCAACCTCCTTAGTGTCTCACAAATGAGTGATAAGGGCTATGGCTCATTCTTTACTAAGGATTGTTGTAGGATTGTTGGACCAGAAATGGTTAAAAAGATTGAAGAAATAATAAAAAATGGAAAAACTCAACTTGTTGCTCAAAGGAGTGGCAATGTTTATGTTGTTGATTTGTCAAAAGAGAGCCCCAGGACTGATGCCTGTCTGTTCTCAGCTGCCTCTAACAAAGAGACAAAATTATGGCACAGGAGATTCGGGCACACAAATCTCAAGACAATCACAACATTGTCAAAACAGGGGTTAGTAAGAGGTTTACCTCAAAAACTGTTCACCTGTCCTGAGCATTGTGTTTCCTGCTTAAAAGAAAAACAACATAAAAGCTCATTTAAGTCCATTGAAGAGTCCAAAACAACCAAGTTTGCAAATGCTGCACATGGATCTGTTTGGCCCAGTTAAAGTCATGAGTCTAAAAAAGAAAAGATATTGTTTAGTGATTGTAGATGACTTTTCTAGGTTTACATGGACTTATTTCTTACATTCCAAAGATGAGACTGCAGGCATTTTGCAAGACTTTGTGAAACAGGTTGAAAAGCAATTTGACTTGCCAGTAAAAATCTTCAGGAGTGACAATGGCACAGAGTTCAGAAATAAGGAGTTGGATGAGTTTTGTGTGTCAAAAGGTATTGTAAGGCAGTACAATATTCCAAGGACACCAGAACAAAATGGGATTGTTGAGAGAAAGAACAGGACTTTGATTGAGGCTGCCAGAACCATTCTTGCTGATTCAAGTTTGCCATTAACTTTCTGGGCAGAGGCAGTAAACACTGCTTGCTATGTCCAGAACAGAGTTTTAATCAACCCCAGGCATCAAAAGACTGCCTATGAACTGCTGTATAAAATCAAACCACTGATCTCATACTTTAAAGTATTTGGCTGCCCATACTTTATTTTGAATTTAAAAGAATCAATTTCAAAATTTGTAGCCAAAGTAGACAGTGGATACCATTTGGGATACTCAACCACTGCTAAGGCCTACAAAGTGTTTAACACAAGGAACAAAACAGTGGAAGAGACTTTGAATGTGAAGTTCTATGAACTCTCTTCAATGAAAATTCCCGCAAACCCTGTAGAATTGTTTGATCTTGATAAATTTATCTTTGAAAATGTTTCTGTTAAAACTAACAGTGCAGGTCCATCACAAAGTACATCATCAGACTATGGATATGAAGTCATCATTCCACAACAAAAGTCTGCATCAAATGGTAGAGTAGCAGATGTTCAAAACAGCTGTCAAAGCTCAGCCACTGCTACCTCAATAGTTGTTGACCAAAGTAGCCCATCAACCTCTGCTTCCACATCATCAAACACTGTTGATAAATGTCCTCAAACAGTGGATAAAAGTCAGCATGTGTCCACACCACTACCCCTAATTCCACCTCCATTTGAAGCCACTGCTGGATCATCAAAGTCATCAGCAGTGGTTAGCTCAGATGATTCACATCTGCAGCCCTCACCATTAAATGCCATTGTTCCATACAAAGGAGATCTGATCTTCTTGAAGTCTCATCCACCTGACCAAATCATTGCCAACATCAGTGAACGGGTGCTCACAAGAAGTCAATCCCAAAACATCTGTCTTTTTGCTGGTTTTCTATCTCTCCATCAGCCAGTCAAGTACCAAGAGGCACTGAAAGACAACAGCTGGGTAGAGGCCATGCAAGAGGAGCTCCAACAGTTTAAAAGACAACAAGTATGGGAGCTTGTACCACTTCCAGAGGATGTGAGTCCTATTGGCACAAAGTGGGTCTTCAAAAATAAAACTGATGAAAGGGGCATTGTTGTCAAGAATAAAGCAAGGCTAGTGGTTCAAGGTTACAGACAGGAAGATGGCATTGATTATGATGAAACTTTTGCCCTTGTAGCAAGATTGGAAGCTATCAGACTGTTTCTGGCCTTTGCTGTCAACCACAACATCAAGGTGTATCAAATGGGTATCAAATGTGCTTTCCTCTATGGTAAAATTCAAGAAGAGGTATATGTTTGTCAACCTCTAGGCTTTGAGGATCCATTTTATCCAAATCATGTCTACAAGCTAAATAAAGCTTTGTATGGCTTGAAAGAAGCAACTAGAGCCTGGTATGAAACTCTTTCCACCTTTCTTCTCTCTATTGGTTTCACAAGAGATAAAATAGACAAAACACTGTTTTTAAAATGGAGAGGGAAATACTTGATGATTGTCCAGATTTATGTGGATGACATCACTTTTGGAAGCACATGTAATAAAATGTGTGAAGAGTTCAGACAACTCATGAAAGCTGAGTTTGAGATGAGTGCAATGGGTGAACTACAGTGTTTCCTTGGTCTCCAAGTGAAACAACTGCAAAATGGTACATTCATCCATCAAGGCAAATATGCCAAAGAACTCCTAAAGAAATTTGAGATGGATGATTGTAAACCATGTAGTACACCCATTGCAACCACAAAAATAGTCATGTCTGATGAAAAGGATGATTTGGTGGATCAAACACTATATAAAAGTATGATTGGGTCTTTATTGTACCTAACTGCATCTAGGCCAGACATCATGTTTGCAACATGTGTTTGTGCAAGATCCCAATCAGCCCCTAGAAAGTCTGACCTCATTGCTATAAAAAGGATATTCAGATACCTCAAAGGTGCTCCCACACTTGGTATCTGGTATCTAGCTAATGGAAATATCAAGCTTTCAGGTTTCTCAGATAGTGACTTCGCTGGATGTAACACAACAAGGAAGTCCACTTCAGGAGGGTGCCAATTTCTAGGTGATTGCTTAGTATCTTGGCAAAGCAAAAAGCAAGTAGCTGTTTCAACATCCACTGCTGAGGCAGAGTATATAGCTGTTGCAAGCTGCACAGCCCAACTGCTTTGGCTTCAAAATCAATTGCTGGATTTTGGTATCACTGCCCTAAAGACACCACTCATGTTGGACAGTCAGGCAGTAGAAAATATCATCAAAAATCCAGTCTCTCATTCAACCACCAAGCACATTGATATCAGACATCACTTTGTGAGGGATTGCTATGAAAAAGGTTTGATTTCTCTGCATCATGTTCCAACTAAGGATCAGCTGGCAGATGTGCTAACAAAAGCATTAGACACCTCTACCTTTGAAAGCTTGATCTCTAGGATTGGCATGCTGAACATGGAATAACAGGCAAAATCCCGTTTTTTCTATGAATAAAAGCATTAAAATGTTTCCAGAAAATCAAAAATTCATCCTTAAAAATAGCTAAAAATGAAATTTTCATTAATCCTTAAAAGTCTGCCATAACCACTGTTTTTGGTTCAAACATCTGTTTTGCTAAAAGCTGTCCACTGCTGAAAGTCAACCTCTGTTCTCTCATTTCCTTGTTAATCACTGTTGTTCAAAATCAGTGTTTTAACCCACTGATGGCTATCCACTGATAGCTTAGAGTCAGCCACTTTTTCCATTATAACCGTTGTAGCCACTGATCTTGCTATATCAGTGGTTTCCTAAAACAACTGTCTTCCATTATTCACCAGAGGTTGGCACATGGACAGTACATAACGGTCAGATCTTTTGTAACCGCTTCCACGTCAGCATTCACTTTTTCCCCTATAAAACCCTGATCAAAACCCCCAAACAGGGTTTTTATTGTCGAATCGAATTCAAATTCCTTTCTCAAAGCAGTTACCATCCAATTCTCTCAAAATCACTCATCTCCTTCATCGTCTTCTTCCTCTCAAAATCATCTTCAAATCACTATGGCACTTCCTTTCAAAGCTCCTCACAATTACTTGGGTCTACTCACAAAACCAAGTCACACCGAAACCTTCGATTCCGTCATTGATGCTCTTTCATCTTCAAAGTATAAAACATTGTTGACTTCTGATGCTCCTGTTTACCTGGCAACCCAGAGAGAATTTTGGAAGAATGCGACACTTGAATCTCAAGATAAAACGCCCATAGCCATCAATTCCTTGATAAAGGGTGTACCAGTTAAAATCACACCACAAACTCTATCAGAAGTTTTTGAACTGGATGATCTTCAAGGTAAACCTTCTTTTCCTAAAATAGAGTATCAAACAGATTTTTTAGAAAGAGGGTATGCTGAGGAAATGAAAAAAGCCACTTTGCAAAAAGGCAGCTTTCCTCCTACCATAAGGTTTTTGTTTCATACCCTCTTAATGTGTGTTTCTAATAAGACCACTGCCTTCAATGAAATTCCATTAAAGATCCAATACCTGAGTTATGCTATCTTGCATGGGGAAAACTTTAACTACTCCCAAGAGATCTTTGATGACTTGGTCAAAAATGTTACTAAAAAAATCATTTTTACTATTTCCAAGGTTCTTAAGCTTTTATTTTCAAAAGAAATTTGCAAAGGATAATTCTCATGTGCTTATCCAAGGTGAACCTTTTCAAATAAATGGCCTTACACCTGAAACATTTACAAGGCTATCAAAAGTGTCCAAAACACAAGCAGAGGCTCCCGAGCAGACTTTAGCAGCTACCACTGCTCCTCAGGCACATGCTGCTGAGCCCACTGCTCAAGGTGATCACAGCCGCAAAACAACTGCTGTGAAACCCACACCTAAATCCACCAAAAGACCAAAACAGAAAAATCATAAAAGACCCCCAAACCCAAAACAAAGGCAACTCTGGAAGATGAGATCCCAGAGCAACTGCCAGTGACAACACAAAAGTCACCAGAAACCACTGCTGCTTCTTCCTCACAGCAGTTGGTAGAAAGAACCCAACCTGAGCCTCAAACTCCTCCTGCTTCTTCTAAAAAAGAATAGGTTGTAAGAACAGGGACACCAAATTATGATGCTCTAGAATCACTTGATTCTATCATCCACAGCCCACTGCCCAGGGCAAATTCTCTTTCCACACCCATACTCACATCTCAAATTCCCCCACAAACAAAACTTTTGTTGGATGCACTTGATTTAGCTCAGACATAAACCAGTTCTTCTCAACCACCTATTAGTGAGAATATACCCCAACAAGTGACTGGGTCTGATTTTTCAATCATTGTTAACCCACCAACAACTGAGGAGGTTACTCTACAGGAAGTATAAGTACTTCCTGTCAGTAGTTCAAGTGGAGCAGCAACTACAGGTGTTGGATCCACTGATCTACACTTGGCCAGTTGGATCCACTGATCTCCAGCAACTTTGATATCTGTCACACCCCAGAAACGTCGCAGCGGAATATAAAACGTAGTGGTGACGGAAGTTGGTGCCTATTTATACCTTGTCGGACGATGCACCCTTGTGTTGGACATTTTGACATATTTTAAAACATAAATATTAAACATTACATTTTAAAAGTCATGACACAACCACATAAGTTAAGTTGTTTTGATCCTCACGGATCTTATTACAAACGTCCCAGATAATTTAAAAGATGTCCAACTTATTTAGACGAAACGACATGCATCATCAAACACAAGATACGCCATGATTTCCCGAAGCCGAACTCAAGTATCTGTAGAACACGTTAAAAATCAAGCGTCAACACAAAGGAAAGTGAGTTCACGTATTCACTTACTACAAATTTTATTTCAAGGAAAACTTTCTGATTAGGTGTTTATTTGAAAACATCCATATAAATTTTAGAAAGTCCATTTTACTTCCTTACTAAAAATCCATGGGCCTTCCGCCGGTTCATCGATCCGACAACCGTAATATATTGCCCAGGTTTTGTATATTAAATTATTGCGTCAATTTTCAGACTCGTATGTTAGCTAGACGATACAAACTATATATTAACCATGCAGGGATAATCAAAGCTAGACAATAAACAGAATATTAATTTGTCGTTTGACATTGACACGGGGCGACCGGTCACGACGGGGTTGTCAACCCGATAGATCTACCAGCAATTCATCGCTTGCAATACTTCACTGATTTAAACGATATCATGGGCGCATGGTTCTCTCTTTGAGAACAATATGATGTCTGCCTCATGTACAATATATATATCCTACTAATATGATAATTTAATACACAATGTTGTACGAATCTCCTGAAATCCCCACCGAATTGTAAGCCTATGCTGTTACTTACTCTCTCGAGATCAAGCAAATTCGTTCCAACTACACGGTCATTTTCCCCCAAACACCGTGCATAACCCCGTTTCCACCCGAAACATATTTATTCTCCAAAACCATTTCATCCCGAAATATATTTATAATTTATCAAAAATCCATATATTTTCAACGAAAATATATAATTTATATCAAAAGGTATGTTTTATTACAAAAACATTATTAAACCCTTTTAGGCGTGTTCTACCCCCAGAGTATATACAAAACAGTAAAAAGGGGGGGTTTAGTGGCACTCACCTTTGGGTGCGTATTTTAATATCGCTGTCCCAGAGATTGATTTTTATATACGTCCTAATATAGGAACAATTCTAAATCAATATATATTTAACGTAAAAATCCTAAGTTTCTCCGTTTCTTAGAATTATCACATAGATTTGAGATTTTCTCAAAAAGTTGTCATTTTTTATTATGTTAGCACGTTAATATATATATATATATATATATATATATATATATATATATTATTTTTGCGATTTGAACGATTTTATTGGTGACCATTATTGTGTAAATCCGTTAACTCTCCCGTTTATACGCAAAATTTATCTACGATTTGCCCGTTGTAATATATATATATATATATATATATATATACACATAAACGTTCATAGAATTTAACACCGAACACGCGAAATATTACTAACTTATCTATTTTGTCATTTCAAAGAAAATATACATAAAACACCTCACATGTACCAAATTTCATGCTCGACATACAAGTTACACATTTAACGCAATTTTACCGTTTCTACTGCACAAAACGTACATGCATACATGCATAGTCTAAATTTCCCATTATCAAATTAACACTTAACATATTATCACATTTACATGTTTAAATCACTTAACACATTTTATCACATAAGGTTCACTCAAAATTTACCCATACTAGTATTCATCGAAAAATGCGTATTTTGGGCGTCGGAAGTCACGTATGACCAACCAGACACCAAGTAAATTTAAAATTAGTTAAAATAATTGTTTTTAAACTAAAAACATCAGTTTATTTACTGATCTAAATCAGTTTTACAAAATCACTCGAAAAGCCGATTTTTGACCGTTTTAACTCATAGTTTTGCGTTAAACGTTACCATAACCATCCCAACTTGAAATGACTTGATATTTTAACACAATGCATGTTATTTACAGATTAAAACAATAGTTATAATCCGATTAGTGCAGTGTTTGTATAAGTCACATAAATCATGCGATTTCACGTATTTTACAACTTTCAATGCACCAAGTACAACATGCAAGGTTAGCAAATATTATGACAAAGTTATATATATTTTAAACACTTCAAAATACTCTTATTTTAGTGTTTATATTCTGATCAAAATTGATTTTTATCATATCATGCTCAAATCATCTTTTTAAGATCATGTATCATCATGCATGTTTACATATGTGCATCTAATGCATTCACACATTACCATCATCATCGCTCTTGATCTAATCATGCTCAAAACTTCACTAACATAATATTCTTACAAATACTACACATAACACAATAATCCTTCAAATTATTCATGTTCATTTATGCTTAGATCTTTCACTTTTAGGATTGTATAACAATTTTCACATGCATGCATACATATATATACACACATATACACGAAATTTATGCACACATATACTTCCAATACTTCACTTTTCAACACATCACTTTCAAATCTTAGATCTTTTAGAACCTTCTTGCATGATATCTAAAAATTCCTTTAATCCTCATATTTTTCAAGAAAGCAAATAATCAAGAACTTTTTCATCAAAAATCAAAATACAACTTATACATATGTATATACACACAATCGGCCATATACACATACATGCACACACCCATTTTTATTTTTTTCAAAACTCATTTGTTTTAAATTTTCTAGTTAATGTTTAAATTTCAAGAATCAAGAGAAACTTTCTCCTAACTTCTTATCCGTATAAATCAAGAACAATGTTTAATGAAACATGTTATACCTTCAAGAATTTAGTTGGGTTTTTGATAGAAGATGGTGATATGAGACTTGGTTTTGCTTGAAACTTGCTTGAAATCACTTCCAAACCTTCTTACAAGCTTAGAATCACTATGATTAGCTCTTGATTCTTCATATTTTGGTTTTGAAAATGAAATGTGGGTGTGCTATGGGGTGTTCGGCCATGAGCTTGTATGAGAAAAAGAGGATGAAGTTTTGAATTTTGTCTTTGGAATTATGGATGTATAGATGCATGTTTCAAGATTAATCATCACCTCCCTTTTTCAAGAGTAGACAAGTGTCCAAATTCCATCCTTCAAGAGAATGTGGCAGCCATATTGCCGCCCACTTGTTCCCCCCTCTCACAAATATGTATATACATACACATATTATATGTAATTTGAGTTATAACATGTATTTTACTGATTACCGGGTATTTTATCTAGCGTTTTAGTCCCGTTTTAGTGCGTTTTAAATTATTTTTATTGTTCTATAAAAATAATCACTTAAAAATTATTACTGAAATAATTACCAGTTGCCTTGACTGGCTGCGTTGACAGTATTTTGTTTAATTCGCGCAATATTGCGCGGTACGCGGTCAAACTCGAAAAATAGGGTTTCTTAGCGTTTTAAATTATTTTTCCACACGGATATGATTAAAATTATTATTCTAATCATAACAGACTATTTTTAGGATTTTAACACTGATCGGGTGGTCACCGACGTTCGTTTCGCATTTTAATCGTTATTCGATAAGCGTTTATCTCACTGTTGCCAACGTAATTTTTATCAAAGTTTAATCTTACCAACACATTAAATTTCACATATAAACATCATAACCAGTCAATTATAGCCCTGTTACCTATTCACAACACGTATTACAATTGTACGGTACGGCCTAAAAAGCCGGGTGTCACAATATCCGCTGGTGTGTTTGTTCCAACCACTGGTTCTATCAAAAGGATGTCAATTGCTGAGGAAAGAAGTCCCCAGTACCAAGAAAAAGGGGCATCAGTGGATGACTTTTGGGAAACTTTCCCTAAGGTAACCACTGATACAACCACTGCCAGTGGGAAATCAGATGATCCCATTAACTTGGGTGATGGTTTAATGTACAAGGAATTGACGGAGAGGGTTGACAAATTGGACACATATGTTGCAGACATCAAGTCAATGCTGCAACAATTGTTATCGGCACAAAAGGCAACACCCACTGCTGCACCAGCTGCAACATCTGCTCCATCATCTGCTCCTACCCCCACTGAGCTTTGGAGTCTATTTCAACCTCTGCTGTACCAACAAAGAGAATTGGCTGATCAACAACATGAAATACAAGTTTAAAAGATCAGAAATCTCATGGAAGCAAGGTTCAAAGATACACAAGCAAACATAAAGGCAATCAAAGCCCATTTGTTGAATACCACTAGCACTACTCCTCCTACTATAATCTTTGTTGATAATTCTCCACCAGCTGATGCCAAAAAGGGGGAGAAAATGAGGCAGTTAAAGAAAAAGGGATATGAAGATGGTCTGTATATTGCACCAGATAATTCCAGTATGCTTGCAGAGATCCCTAAGCCAGATGGTACCAAAAAGGTTGATGTAACCTCAAATGCCAATGCTGATGCAAAAGCAAGGGTGAAAAGGGAATTTGAGGCAAAGGGAAAGTCAAGGTTTGAACAGGATAAGAAAGCTTTTATGGAGATGGAAGTGCAGGGTGTTTCTGAGCCCATGGATGAAGAAAGTCCTAAGCCAAAAAGAAACAACCCACTAGAAAAGTGAGGTAACCCAAAGCCACACCTTCCAGAATCACAAAACATATTCCCAAACCTCCCAAAAGCCCCATACATCAAACCTCCAAACCAAAAGATGTTAATACACTTGTTGTATCAACAGCTGTTGGTACTTCAGAGGTTTCAACAGCTGTTACCCAAACAACTACCACCACTACCACTTCAACACACACTCAATCCACTGCCTTACCATCACCACCAAAAATAACTTCATTACCACCAACACCTCCTGCTAAAAAGTAGAAGACTTCAGATGACACATCATTTGTTGTAATGACAAAAGTGGATGAAACACCAGTTGTTTCAACAATTGTTAGTCAGCAACCTACCACTCAAATCACCACCACTCAATCCATCAAAACACCACCAACCTCTCCTAAACCCAAAAGGAGAAGGGTAACCAATGTTGTTCTAGATGATGACCCTTCACCACCACAAACATCCACACAACCACTACCCCTTGTACCTATTCCAAACCCTGTTCCACTCTCTTCAGCACAAGTCTCAAATCCAAACGCTGCTATTATTCCTGCAGGAGTCCAGTATCCATTAGATCTTCCAGCAGTTAGAGAGGAGATCAAATCCTTCTACTCTGAAGATGACCCTGCTAAAAGGAACTTACCATCTATTCAAGGATATCCAAGGCCTAATAACATTGAACAATACTTGAAGGTAAAGGCTCAACAAGCAGAGGATATCTCCAAAAGAAATACAGAAGGAAAATCTGATAGAGAGATTCAAAGATACTGCCAATATCTGCTGACCCAAGTCAAAACTTTGGAGCAGTTTTCAAAGAATCTCTGTCAGAATTTTTCAGAAAGAGCAGATGAAACCTTGAGGAAAGACTATCTTGATTATATCATGGCTTACAAGAAATACAAGGGAGAAAGGTACCAGTACAAAGAATGGACCATCAATGAGCTAGAAAGTGAAACAGACAGAATTCAAGATATGATCAAAAACAAGGTGAAGCAGACTCCTCCTATCTGGGCAAAGTTTAAGAAAAATGTACCAGAAAGGACTCTGCAGCTTAAGAGAATGAAAGAAGAACTGATTACAGCTGATTTTGGGTCAAGGAATCAAGTGACAAGATGGGCAGAGGATAAAGTGTTGGCATCCTACAAAAGGCTGGAAGAATTAAGAAAGAAAAATCCTAATGTTCCACAAAAGCCTGTTTACCCTGAAGCAGTGGTTTCAGAAAAGCCACAAAAGCTAGAAATCAGGAAATCCATTGCTCCACCTGCTGCCATCCTTTACCAAAGAAGGAAACAAAAACAGATGGATGCAGAAACAGCAGCATATAAAGCAGCATGGGATTACCTTGTAAAAATAGGGCTTAAGCGGATGATACAAGAAAAACTTGAATTGACACAAACTTCAACTACTGCTCAGCCAGTTATTACCAGTCCACCATCTCCAAACTCATCTGCAATAAAACCTCTCCCAAGAAACCCACTGGATTCAAAAATACTAAAGTGGAAATCTGACAAACAGACCCATGTATTGACTCTGATCAAATCCAGTGGTGAAGTGAAGAAAATATTAAGGGAAAAAGCACTAGGCCTGGGTGTTGAAGATCTGCAAGATCTCCTTGATCTTACACTGTGCATGGATGAGGATGACACAGATTCCTTGGACTTTGAATTACAATTCAAAGGGCAAGTCAGGGAATTGTTGATGAGGCAATAAAGATCTACAATAATGAAGGGTTTTGGCATCATCTGTTCCATGGGGAGATTGTTGGGATTAAATCCTACCAAAGGAACAGTTGATTAAAGCCAAAACCGGATCAGATCAGTGGATCCAGAATAAGCAGATGTTTGTATTCAAACTTTCCCCTTTGAAGTGGCCCTAACATCTAATGGATTCAACTACTGCCTTCCTAACTACTGCTGTTCCAAAAGACTGATGAAGACTATGTGCTGATGCTCAAACAACTGCCTTGTCTGAAGTACTGCTGAAGACTAAAGCATTGCTGGAGCCTAAGCAGTGGAATGAAGAATCAGTAGTTTAGTTTATTACTTGTAATGTATTGTAATCAGTTGTTTTCTATCAGTGGTTGTAATAGGTCAGTAGTTAGAGTTTGTTAGGAGGTTAGATGTCACTATCAATGGTGACGTTAGCAAAGATGCCACAGTGGTTTGCTCGTGCCTATAAATAGAACAGTACTCTGTACTGTTCTATTAGCTCTTTCATCACTTGTCATTCTGTACGAGCAAATTGTTGTGAGCTCAGGCTGAGGGGGAGTTTGTGATACATGCATGCAAATTGTAATTGAAGTTTGAAATAAATTCAATCATTCGGTCCAATGTTAAACTTGTATGTTGAAAGCATTTCTCCTGTTTGATTGTGTGCAGATTTTCTTTCCATTTTAATTCCGTTGCATTTACTTGTTCATCTTCTTAATTCTCAAACAAAAACACAATAAAAAGGAAACTCAGATCCTAACAATGTCAGGTGAAGGATCATCATCAGGTGCGGTTGGAAGAAAAAGTAGACCACCAGCACGTACTCGTGGTACTGGTGAACAACCACCATTGCCACCTGATTTTGGGAGATGTAAGATCGAGTATAGGGCTAATCCGATTATTCCTCACGGGCAAAGTTCACGGCTGAGGGATAGCCCACTTCTACAGTTTACTCGTAACTCAAATGAGCATGTTCCATTGGGGGAGATGATTACGGTAGATATGCTACCATATCGAAGGATTGACTGGGATTTGGTGGACCGTCTAGGTCAAAGGGAGAGAATTGAGCAGTTACTGGGTGAAAAGCTTAGGCTTGTTTTAGATTGCAGTGCTCATCAGTACAAGGAGCTTACTCTGGAGTTTCACGCTACATTTGAATACAAACAGGGTAGTTATGAGTAGAAGGATGCGGTTTCCTTTTCATTGGGTAGGCATATATATGAGATGACTATACCTAAGTTTGCGGTGGCTACTCGATTTTCTACTGAGGAGGAGATACAGGCACCTGGGTTTTTCACGAGTTTGAGGGGGGTGTTTAAGATATCCGCATAGTGTTCAAAGGGATGAGTTGGTGAGATTCTAGGGCACGATTTCCACTGTTCCTTATTCAAATAATATGGTAGCCGCAGACATCATTGATCCGGTTCACCGATTTTTGCACAAGATCTTGGCAGCTACGTTAGTGGGTAGGGGTCAGGGTGATAATAAGGTGAATCAGGTGAGTCTTTTCTGCTTGATGTGTATGGTAGAGAGGAGGCTAGCGAATCTGGCAAGTGTATTTGCATGGTCGTTGACGAGGTTATGGAGAGGTGGACCGGGAGCCCGGGTTTATTGTGGGTCGTATGTTACGTGGTTGGCTGAGAGTCTTGGGGTGTTTGCTCGATACCCAAGAGATCCGATGAGAGAGGGACTGGCTCCCTACTTATGAGTTTGAGGGATCTACAGTCTGCTGGCATTGTTACTTACGATGAGCCACCTACTTGGTCATATATCAGACAGGGTCCGCAGGTTCCGCCACCGCCAGGTTCTGATGCTGCAGCTTCTATGCAGTCTGCTATACCGATCCGTTATCAGGTGCCGGTGACTCGTTCTGAGTTACCGGGTCGTCGGTATCCTCTGCGAGAGCCTCGGCCGGACCCACTTACGTTGGAGTCTTTGTATGATAGGATGGAGACTGGGTTCGGAAATTTGCATGGGTATGTGGAGGAGCAGGTTGGTGGTGTGAGACAGGTTATGGAGGAGAGTCCACTGGCGCATGAGCAGGGGATGAGGCGGATAGAGGATGGTATGAGATTTATGATGGAGGGTCTTCGTCTGGGGTTTTGCCATATTTTCAGCCGCAGCCGCAAACAGGACCGAGTGGTATGGAGGGGGTACAACCATATCACGTTCAGCAGGGGTCCGAGGAGGAAGGGGAGGATTATGATGATGATGAAACAGCAGTTCTAGATCTATATCTTTTGTTTTCTTTTTATGCTGTTTTCATCATTATATGGTCTGTATGGTTATTTTGAATACTTTGACAGGTTGGTTAGGTATGGGTTGGTTGATGGTTGTTGTTCTAAACACACACACACACACGCACACACACACACACACACACACACACACATATATATATATATATATATATATATATATATATAGGGGAGGGTTATCTTGAGAACGCTAAATATTGCGAGAACCGTGAGAACGAATAAAAATACCAATCAAAACCCAATTTTTTTAATACAAACCTCATTCTAATTAAAATACAACATCAAAAAAGAATTCACAACATCAAATAATTCATTTCTCCTCTCAAAAATCACTCTTACTAGATTTTTTTACACATGTGTAAATATAACAAATTTACACATGTGTAAATGACAAACTTACACATGTGTAAATTTTCGTTGTTTACGAATTCACGTAAATTTAAACGTGTAAATTTATTTTTCTAACATTGTATTCGAATAATAATGATAAGTGTAAAAATAAATTTTGAATTTGATGTTGCTGACCAAGTTCTCGTGGTTTTTTCATTTGTTCTCACGGTTCTCGCGATATTTAGTGTTCTCATTTAAACCCTCTCCTATATATATATATATATATATATAGGGAGAGGATCATGAGAAAACTACATATAAATGAGAAAACTAGAAAACTAACTAAAAAAAAGCTAAAAAACATACCAATTTTTTTTTACAATTTTTTATAAAAAAATCGCTAGTTTTTGTATATAAAAAATTTAATTTTTTTTTTGTTGTAATGCACATGTGCATTATATGTGTACTACACATGTGCACTATATCCGTAATAGTGCACATGTGCAATACAACAAAAAAAAAAAAAAATTTAAATTTTTTTTCCATGCATAAAAACCTGCGATTTTTTTTAGAAAAATTAAAAAAAATTTGGTATGTTTTTAGGGTTTTTTAGTTAGTTTTTTGGTTTTCTCATTTAAACTAGTTTTCTCATGATCCATCCCCTATATATATATATATATAGGGAGAGGATCATGAGAAAACAAAAAAACTAACCAAAAAAGCACTAAAAAGGAGGGGGGGGGGGGGAGCCTTTTAATGAAGGAGGGGGGGACTTTTAATGAAGGAGGGGTAAAATTGGAAAAAAAAATATAACTTTTCAAACATTTCCCATTTCTCCATACGTTATCATTTTAAAACAAAAATGGCACCATTAGATCACAAATTTTTGTATCTTTCATTCAAGTATATTCGAGCATATTTTTTATGACATAAAAAAAGATTTATGGTGTCGTCTTGTTTTCAACACTATTATTATAGTAGTGCACATGTGCAATATAACATGTACTACAATTGCATTACATGCTTAAAATTAGCTTTTTGAGTATAGTTTAGCTTTTAGAGTTAGTTTTTTTGGAGGTTTAGGATTAGGTTTTTGGGTGTGGGGGGGAGGGGGGGTTTAGGTTTTTGAGGGGTGGGGGTGGGGGGGGTTTAGGTTTTTTTCGGGTTTATTTTTAGGGTTTAGTTTTAGGTTTTCGGGAGGGTTGGGGGGTGGGGGGTTTAGGTTTTTTTTGGGGGGGGGGGGTTAGGCTTTTGGTGGGAGGGTGAATTTAGGTTTTTTGGGGGGGGGGGGGGGTGGGGAGGGGTTTAGGTTTTTGGGGGGTGGGGGTGGGGGGGGTTTAGGTTTTTTTCGGGTTTATGTTTAGGGTTTAGTTTTAGGTTTTCAGGAGGGTGGGGGGGTTTAGGTTTTTGGGGGGTGGGAAGGGTTAGGCTTTTGGTGGGAGGGTGAATTTAGGTTTTTGGGGAGTGGGGGTGGGGGTGGGGGGGTTTAGGTTTTTGGGGGGTGTCGGTGGGGGGTGGGTTAAGCTTTATGTACAAAAAACTAACCAAAAAAGCCTAAAAAATAACCTAAAAACATACCATTTTTTTTTTTTTTTTTACAATTTATTTTAGAAAAATCGCTACTTTTTATGTATGGAAAAAAAATTTCAAAAAAAAAAAAAAATTTTTTTTTTTTTTTTTTTTTTGAAAATTTTTTTCCAAACATAAAAAGTAGCGATTTTTCTAAAAAAAAATTGTACAAAAAAAAAAAAATTTTTTTGGTATGTTTTTTGGTTTTTTTTTTAGCCTTTTTTTTGTTAGTTTTTTGGTTTTCTCATTTAAAATAGTTTTCTCATGATGCATCCCCTATATATATATATATATATATTATGTTTTGGTATGCTTATGTTGGTTGATAGGTTTGGTGTTGTGATGCCGTTTTCGTTCGCGTGTGAGAAAGTAGGAACAGTTTGCTGAGCGTGTTCAGATTGGAGGGCATATGTGGAATTGACTGGCACACTGACAGTCTCACATATTCAGCTAAGTCGTTCCACTTGTATATTTTGTATATTTTTATTTAGTCGTTATTCCCATTTGTAGCTTAGGTAGTTTGAGTCGTGTTTTCATCCTTGCATTAGGGTTAAGTGTGGGGATGGGACACTTGGGTCGTAGTTGTCGGTAGTTTAGTTAGTTTGAGTCATAAAAGTCAAAAAATACAAAAAAATTAAAAATCCAAAAAAAGTAAAAAAATTAGAAAATGTCTTTTGAATAAGAATTTTGCAAAATAAAAACGGAAAATGATAGGAAAGTTAGATTTTTGTTCGGGTTCAAATAATTATAATATGAGTTAATACAGTAAAGCTTGTGTCTAGTTTGGGATGTGTGGGTAGGCCCGATTCGATTCTAGGTTCCTTTGATCTTAATATACCTAATTGTCGGTTTACTAGTGGGTTCTCATCTAGGAAAAGTGGGGAAATTGAAACCCCCAATAATAGTATAAGGGATGCCGTTATAAGCCAAAAAATTTTAGAATTTTTATCAAAAAGAGAAAAAAAAAAAAAAGAATAAAAGAGCTAGACCGAAAAAATTGACAAGGCCAATGTAATCTCTGTTGGGCATAGTGACTCTGACTTAGATTACCTCTGGGATTGTTAAAAATAAAATGCAAAAATACTGATGCCTATGTTGTCGCTCTTGGGGATGGTGACTCTGATTGAGATAGCCACTGGGATAAGGTATGCATAGTCTAAAGCTTAAAAAAGAAAAGAAAAAAAGAGAGAAAAAAATTGGAAATTGGATGTTAAATTCTCTTGATTTTGGTATAAAACGGTTAGGAAATGGGTCGAATGATTCGTTCCTTTTGTCCTATAAGGTTGAGGCGGGATTAGGTGGATCTACGATTCTTAGTGTGAGACCCTAGGTAGATTGACCACACTTGAACCTAAATTGCATGAGTTAACTTGAACCTGATAATCCATTGTACTTGCAAACTAGTAATTCCACTAATTTGACTTGGGGTATATGCGTCACGATTGATATCAGTAATCACAATGTACAACCGAAGATGGGATTTTAAATTAAATTATACAAAGTACAAACAGGAAATAAAGTACAAAAATATTATACAAGCTATTCGTACTAAAAGATCCATAGGCATAGCGAATGTTATAAAATATGACTTGAAACTAATAGGGTCTTTTCGTTGAGTTGCAAATTCCAATATATCAAAACCGAGCAGCTCCAGCCTATTCCGTACTTTGTAAATAATAGGCGCTTAGTCTTTTGAAAATACATTAGTTTTCACTGGTAAATACAATTAACCGACTCTTTTGAAAATCTTTTGAAAAGTTTATTTAATACCCTTTGGTATATCATTTTAAATAACTTGGGACATAGTACTTGTTACCAGTTTTATATGCTTGTCAATACATTTGGGGACCAGAACTAAACGCCAGTACATGATTTATCGACACACCACATTTTCAATATCATATAAATATAGCATTAGCGTCTGTCAGGTGTATGTGTTGGACCTACAAAAGAATAGATGACATCCAAAAGCCAAGACATGATTCTCAGATCAAGAAATAAACAGTTAATGAAGCAATTCTCTCCCCAAAGATAGTGAATCTTGAACACCTATTCAGAACATCTGTTCAAGAGCATGCCTAACATTTGATGAAGACTTGGAACCGCTGTTCAGGAGTACCAACATCTGTTGAAGGCTAACATCTGTTGAAGACCAAAGCTCGCTAATTAAGCCAAATATCTGATGAATAAGACCAAACATCTGTTAGGCCAAACAGATGTTTGGACAACTGCAACATAAGATACCTTAGATAGTGTTTTCTCAATGTAACATTATTTATTTCATCAGTGTTTTAGCATAGCCTAGATCAGATGATAGGATTTACTCAGATGTTTGCAAACATCTGAGAGTCTTTTTTGTTAGGAACATTAGATGTCACTATCAAGGTAACGTCAGCACATCACGAACAGAGCTTTAGTACTTGTATAAATAGATCACACCTGTTAGTGATCTACTTATCACTTAACACAAATTCTCTTTGTACGAATAGTTCTAGTGAGTGATCGGTTGAGGGGGAGATTGTAAAATCATTGCTGTAAAACTTTTGATTATTTAAATGAATAGAAAAACAGTTTATGATAATGACTCTCTATTTGTGAATTATATTGTGATAATCAATATTAGTTTGCAAAAAAAAAAAAAAAAAAAAAAAACTCAGATCCTAACAATTGGTATCAGAGCTTGGTCACGTTTAAACTTGATTTCACAACCAGTTTAACACAAAGAGATCGGCTCACAAAGATCCATTGACTATTCACTGCTCAGAGTAGAAAAGTGTAAGAGCTCAAAAAGTATCTTGCACAATACTATGTTCTTCTTTTAAAAAGATCAAAAGAGAATGTCACTCAAAAACCATGATTCCCTTACCTCCAGTTGTGATAGAAAACGACCGATGCTTGACAGATTAAATCACAATATCTAGCAACGTCAAATGGTACACTATCTTGCTCAACAAAATACAAGATATTGGAGGTCAGTAATTTACAGACTACATATTCCAATGACACCTTGTGTCGAAAATCCTTGTGTAAATGTGCCAAAGAAACCAGAAGATTACTCTATGTTTGATTTCAAAAAGTTTGAGATAGATGCCAAAGCACTCCTAATTATTGCCAAGGCTTTACCAAACGATATTTATGCAGAGCTATTACACTATAATAGTGCAAAAGAGATATGGGATGAGTTGAAAGAGAAATTCAGTGTAACCACAGAAATTGTTAAAAACAACCAGAAAACTTCTAACATTCAAAATGTTGAAGGTATATCTAACCCAGAGCAAACAACAGTTTGTGAAGAGGGTAGTGATAAAGTTGTAAAAAACAATGATCCTTGAAATACAACTGAAGATAAGAATAATTGCGAATGTGCATTTATTGTCACACCCCGACCACGTAAAATAACAAATCATGGCGGAAACGTCGGGGAGTGTTGTAACAGAATCATTGTTTCACAACCATGGATTTAAATAATTTCGTTTTATTGAATTAATGAACTCATTGTTTTATTACAAATCAGATAAATACAAATATTATCTTTCAAGTTTTAAAGTGGCTAAGGCACGAGTCCATCATATGTATTTCATGCATCAACAATCATCACATAGCAGCACCTGAAACATGTGTAAAAATAGGTACGTCAGCATAAAAATGCCTGTGAGATACATAGGTTTTATTAATGCAGGATTCATGACTTGTAAATTTAATAGAATGTTTAACAAAAATAGTCATGAACTTAAAAATGTTTTCTTTATAAATCATATAATAAGTGATAAGAAATCAGATGAAATAAAAGAAAAATGCATAAATAAATAA
The DNA here is from genome assembly GCA_030545235.1 of Helianthus tuberosus. NCBI lineage: Eukaryota > Viridiplantae > Streptophyta > Magnoliopsida > Asterales > Asteraceae > Helianthus > Helianthus tuberosus. Next base: position 106,423,029 of record CM060354.1, on the reverse strand, counting down.
CTAAGTAAAATTGAGTTTGTATAAAATACGTTGTTTATAAAACAATGTTTTGATAAAAAAGTTTGTAGTATATATAAAAATAAACTTTGGTTTTAAGAAAGTCGAATAAGTAATATATTAAAAATATATTTTAGTTCCAAAATAGTTAAACAGATAGTATATTAAATATACTTTAGTTGTCAAAATAATAGTTTTCAGTAGTATATTAAAAGTATACTTTGGTTTTATAAATAACATATTAAGCTATGCTTTGGTTTTGTAAATAACATATTAAACTATGTTTTAGTAATTAACAAAATATATGTTGTTTTGTACAATATCACATATGAGAGCATATCAAACCATACATTGGAAGTATAACAAAATATACAAAAAAAATTGATTTAGAATTCATTCAAACCTTAGTGTATCAAACTACACCATTAGAGACTATAGAAATACCACAAAGGCAATCCTTATTTGGATAAAAATCGGTTTCTGACATTTCATACAATAGGAATGGGGTGTCTAATCCTATAGCGCTATATCATACTACCAATCGGTCTGGTGAATGTATAAAATAAGTACAATCCAATAATTAATTTTATAATATTTGAAAAATTAGTGTTTAAACCATAAATAATCATTAAGTTTGTCAAAAGATAAGTACTAACATGTATAATCAATTTACACTTTGAAATCATGAACATAACAAATAGGTACAGATGTTTCACCCCAAAACATTGAAAACAGTAAAAGAGGGGACTATGTACTCACTTGAGGATGCTTAGAAGTCTTGAATAACAACCAAGCAAAGCTAGAGGGATCACGGAATCAATCGGCACCTAATATAGGTAACTAAGTAAATAAACCGGACCTAAATCGGAAGATCGGATTGAATGAGGTTTCGTAAACCAAATGAGTATTGGAACTCATATGATATGGTTTAACAAAGCCTACAAACTAAATCGAAACCTATCCTAAGTGCTTACGACCCATTACGACCCATTAAGGTAGCTTACGCTACTTTAACGCGTCGTTCGCGTGAAACGCGTTCGGACCGCCTAACTAGTCCTATGACAAGTATTTTATGCCTTAACATGTCTAATAATGTTACCTAATCAGTTTAATTGTCAAAATTTAGGTTACATATGCTTAAAATGAAATTATGCGTAAAAAGGGCATTTTGGTCATTTTCCTAAGGCATATAACTACCTATCATACAACTAACTAAACGAAGTGACCATAAGGTATAACCTTGGAAGGTTATTCCCTATACAACTATGGTCACAAAATATGTTTGATCGGATCCTAATGATCGGCCAAACGGGTCGGGTTCGAAAGTCTAAGCGGTTGGTTAGACCGCTTGACTTACGACTCTATAGAAGCACTAAACTAAAAGTGACGAGCTAAACATGTTAAAACATGCTTAACTAAGTTAGAAAACAGGTTTTGATATCAAAACAAAGGGTTTTGATACCCAAGAATAGTTTGGTTGCAAAATACGCATTTTGACCGAAACTACGACTCGTCACTATGCCTAATCAATGTGGTAATCAGTAGGTTTAGTCACAAGGGACTATAACCATCGTGATTACTCTCACGTTGCGAAGTTCAACGAACTTCGTGTTGACCATAACCTGGTCAAAGCAGAAAGTCAAACACAGTTTGACTTTCATGCTTAAAAACGCATAGAAGCACAGGTATGAAGAATACTTACAAAGGGTCCAAGCAAGGAAATCTTGATTCAAATTGCTCAGGTATGAAGTGTTAAACCCCAACTTAGATCTATTTGAATCAGATTGTGAGGAATGAGAATGAAGGTGTTGGGTCTATATAGAAAACCCACAACCGTTAGGATCGTTCCTCGCAAAACGTGCTTCGATCTTGACCCTCCATGTGGGCACATGGTATTGTAATACAATGGGTACACTAAAAACCATCAAATCTAGCCCATAGAGTGCAAAACCTTGGGTTAAAACCATAAAAAACAGGCCGGAAGTCCAAATTCAATGTTTTTTATCTGGGCAGCTCTCGCGGGCCGTGTAAGAATAGTACCGGGTTTACGCCCCAGGTGTCACGGCCCCAGCCCCGGTTTGACCCGGTCAGGAGCCGCGGGACAGGAACCCGTGGTATCAATAATGCGACAGCGGAAGATTTTTAACAGGATCTTTAAAAAAAACTCAAGTGCCCAATTATTTTATTTCATAATTTGGAGATAAACCCGTAATTTACAATAGAGGAATTTAACTAGGAAATTCCCTGATTTATTAAAACATGTTTATTTATTTTTAACTGAGCCACCTCTTCAAGCTTGATAGTGCTCCTTAGCATGTTTTCCTTGATTTACAGCAGGTCGCCTGAAACATGTTTTAAAAATATTTTATCAGCGGGGAAATACTGGTGAATCATTCATTTTGCATAAAATGACACATAGTTATAAATTACAGCATAAGAGCGATTACAATGGCTTCTATCCTATTTTTTTATCTGGTGCCGTGTCACAATGGTGACGATGGTCATACCACTATTGGGTCCCACCCCAAGTAGTGATGATTATCCTGGTTAGTTAATGAACTTAACAGGGAGAAAATTAGGAATGTGCACAATACCCCACTAGCCAGTGATTCAAGATATCCACGACTTACTTCCTGTAATTATAACATTTGAAAATGGAGTATTGTAAAATAATTTTTGATAAAAAGAGAATGACTCATATTGCAGATTTATATGGACAGAGTTTAGCCTACTGAATAGCCTTTTGACCTAAATTAAATAACATGCACACGAACTAGGTTAGTAACTAATACAGCATTTACGATAACTCGCGAGATTAAACCTTCACAACGAATGACAAAGTGCGATACTTAAACATCCATCGATTTAACGACGAATGACAAAGCATAAACCCTAATGTGGGCAGCACTTAAACATCCATTGGATAGTTTAATCGATCGGACATTGAATCGTAGCAGCGATAGAGTTATTACCCTGTTTTGCGGCAGCGATTCGTGATTCGTGTGTGTTTTGGACTGTTTCTACAATATATCAGTGTATGAAACGAAATTTTACGTCGTTCAAGTGCCAGAATTCAAGTCCAAATCCCCTCTATTTATACTTGAAATTTGACCCCCTCGCGTGACGCGAGGGGTATCCCCTTGGGCGTCGCGTGGCGCGAGGGGTCACACCCTACCATAGGGTAGCCCCGTGTGTTTGTAGCCTTGCTGAGTCGAAGGAATGATAAAATTCGTTTTTGACTGCAAATTAAGTGGATAATCGTAACTAGGGAATATCCCCCCTGAGTTTTAGGGGCCTTGATCCTGATTCTGTTTGTTCTGAAAATTTTAGGGTTTATACAGAATCACTTGGGGGTCTCAATTAGGGTTTCCTTTTGGATAAAATAATATAATAAATAGGACTTTTGATGAGAGTTGTTACATCCTCCCCACCTTAATAAAAATCTCGTCCTCGAGATTTACTGGAATAATTAAGGATACTTTCGCTTCATCTCTGATTCCAGCTCCCAAGTGTATTCGGGTCCTCGTTTCGAATCCCACTTGACTTTGACCAGCACTAGTCGTTTGTGTTTGAGAAACTTGATATTTCGGTCTTCTATTTGTAGTGGCTTCTCAACAAATTTTAGCTTTTCATTTACCTCTATGTCTTGAAGAGGTACTACCAAAGATTCATCTGATAGACATTTCTTGAGATTGGATACATGAAATACGTCATGTACTCCAGCTAACTCTTCTGGTAGTTGTAAACGATAAGCAACTGGTCCTATACGTTGGATTACTGGAAATGGTCCTACGTACCTTGGACTCAGCTTTCCTTTCTTACTGAATCGAACTACTCCTTTCCAAGGAGAAACTTTCAATAGTACTTTATCTCTGACTTGAAATTCCAGTGGCTTGCGTCGATTATCTGCATAACTCTTTTGACGATCTCGAGCCTTCTTCAGTCTTTCCTTGATGTGAGTAATTTTGTCGGTCGTCTCTTGCACTATTTCAGGACCTGACAATTGACTTTCTCCTATTTCTGCCCAACAAACTGGAGTTCTGCACTTTCGTCCATAAAGTGCTTCGAATGGGGCAGTTTCGATGCTTGAATGATAACTATTGTTATAGGAGAATTCAATCAAAGGTAAATGATCATCCCAATTTCCACCAAAATCTATCACACAGGCTCTGAGCATGTCTTCCAGAGTTTGGATTGTCCTTTCACTTTGTCCGTCTGTCTAAGGATGATATGCAGTGCTTAAATTTAGTCGAGTTCCCATTGCTTCTTGGAAACTTTTCCAGAAATGAGAAGTGAAACGACTATCTCTATCCGAAACAATAGAGAGTGGAACTCCATGTAAGGATACTACTTCATCTACATACAACTTTGCTAACCTTACCATACTAAAGGTTTCCTTCATGGGTAGAAAATGAGCTGATTTGGTTAATCGATCCACAATTACCCAAAATCGCATCATTACCTTTTCTGGTTTTGGGTAACTTAGTAACAAAATCCATTGTTATGAGTTCCCATTTCCATACAGGCATTTCTAATTGTTGTAGTAGACCTGAAGGTTTCTGGTGTTCTGCCTTAACTTGTGAACAAGTAAGACACTTAGAAACATATCGAGCTATGTCCTTTTTCATTCCTATCCACCAGAAGTTATTTCTTAAATCTTGGTACATTTTATTATTTCCAGGGTGCATGGTATACCTAGATTTATGGGCTTCTTCTAAAATCTTATTTCTAAATTCTCCTTGCTTAGGTACCCAAATCCTTCTTTTGTGGAATCTCCAAATTCCATCAGCTCCTTGTTCTAATTCTTTTATCCGTCCTTTCATTCCTTCAGCATCATCCTTGATTGTTGTAGCTTGAACATTCTTCAATTGTTCCATTAAATCTAATTGTAGATTTAATCTGAGAGCACAAACTCGCTTTTGCTTTTCATGATATTTACGACTTAAGGCATCTGCAACTACATTTGCCTTTCCTTCGTGATACTGAATATCACAGTCGTAGTCACTTAAGATTTCCATCCATCTCCTTTGTCTCATGTTTAATTCTTTTTGCCCAAATATATATCTTAAACTCTTATGATCTGTATAGATAGTAAATTTACTTCCATACAGATAATGTCTCCAAATTTTAAGGGCAAAAATTATGGCTCCTAACTCTAAGTCATGAGTTGTATAATTTTCCTCGTGCTTTTTCAATTGTCTTGAGGCATACGTAATTACCTTCTTGCGTTGTATTAGCACACATCCTAATCCGAGTTTTGAAGCATCACAGTAAACTTCAAAATCTTCAGTCCCTTTTGGTAAAGCTAGGATTGGGGCATTTGTTAACTTTTGCTTTAGAATTCTAAAGGCTTCTTCTTGTTTAGGTCCCCATTCAAACTTAACTGCTTTACATGTTAGCTTAGTTAATGGTACAACCATCTTGGAAAAATCCTTAATAAACCGTCTATAGTACCCAGCTAAACCTATAAAACTTCTAATTTCCATTGCGGATTACGGAACCTTCCATTTGGTAATTGCCTCTATCTTAGCAGGATCTACATGAATGCCTTCGTGATTCACCATCTGACCTAGGAATTGCACTTCTTGTAGCCAAAATTCACACTTCGAGAATTTGGCGTATAGCTTTTCTTTTCTTAACAAAGTTAAGAGTGCATGCAAGTGCTGACAATGTTCGTCCTGATTTTTGGAATAAATAAGCATATCGTCGATAAAAACAATTACAAATTTATCCAAGTACGGTTTACAAATCCTATTCATCATGTCCATGAATGCTGCAGGTGCATTCGTTAATCCGAAGGGCATGACTGTAAACTCGTAATGACCATACCTAGTTCTGAAAGCAGTTTTAGGTATGTATTCTTCTTGTACCTTCAATTGATGATATCCGGAGTGTAAATCTATCTTAGAAAAGTATCTAGCTCCTTGAAGTTGATCGAATAGATCATCAATCCTAGGTAATGAGTATCGATTCTTAATTGTAACCTTATTCAATTCTCTATAATCGATACACATTCGCATTGACCCGTCTTTTTTCTTTACATACAACACTGGTGCTCCCCATGGAGATGAACTAGGTTGTATGAAACCTTTACTTAGTAATTCATCTAATTGCTTTTTCAGTTCTAACATTTCTGTGGGTGCTAACCGATAAGGTGCCTTGGCTATTGGTGTAGTTCTTGGAATTAAATGAATTCTAAATTCTACTTCCCTACCTGGTGGTAATCCTGGTAATTCTTCTGGGAATACATCTGGGTATTATGAGACTACAGGAATCTCCTTAAGATCTTTACCTTTAGCATTAATGATTACTGAAATCATATATACTATTCCTTGCTTTCGTTCATAACTAGCAATTTTCATTACTGATATGAACTTCATGGGTTTACGTGGCTTATCTCCTGTAATCATAAGTACTTCTCCGGTGGGTGCACGATTTTCTATAGAATTCTTATCACAAAGGATTCGAGCATGGTTGGCTATTAACCAATCCATTCCTAACACAACATCGAATTCAGCTAATTTCATAGGTAATAGGTTTGCAGAGAATTTATGACCTAAAAGTTCTATATTTTCTTCCCGCAAAACCTTATCTATTTTAACAAAATTCCCATCTGCCGTTTCGACTGTAAAAATCTGCCTAAGGTTGATTAAATGTAAATTAAGAGCTTGGCAGAATGAAGTATTGATAAAACTTTGGTTTGCACCAGAGTCAAATAATACTTTTGCGAAAACATTGTGAACTAAGAACGTACCAGCTATCACGTCAGGAATCAGTTCGGCTTCCTGAGTCGTCAGTTAAAAGGCTCTTACATTTCTTTTTGCTCCTTCTGCAGGTTTAGCTTTGTTGTCAGCTGGTTTGTTTAGTTTTGGGTAGTCTGGCCTAAGATGCCCAGTTTCTCCACAGTTGTAGCAGACTGTGAATTTCTTCATCCTGCAGTCTTCTTCTTGATGTCCTGGAATTTTGCAAAAATTGCAATATCCTTTACATTTTCCAAAATGCTTCCTTTTGCAAGAATTGCAAAATGGACCAGTGGAAGATTGTCCGGTTCCCTTTCGCTTAAAATTGTTACGATTACCCATACGAAATCCTTGGGTAATCTTTTGAGCTACTTCCTTCTTTCTATTTTCTTCTCTCGTCCGTACCAGTTCGTCAGTCAAGGTGTTGGCTAAATCTACCGCATCATCAATCGTGCGAGGTTTTGCAGCCTTGACGATATAACGGATTTCACCAATCAATCCCCAAATATAGCGGGAAATAAGTACTGGTTCTGGCGAAGCCAGTGTTGGTACTACTCTCGCATATTCGAAGAATGTCGATGTATACCCTCGACAGTTTACATCCACCATTCGATGATTTAGGAATTTATTCGCCATTTGATCCTTTTCATACTCGGGACAGAATTCTCTTTCTACAAGACTCTTAAATTCTTCCTAGTTCATAGCATACGCCATCATCCTTCCTTTCGCTTGTAACACCGTGTTCCACCATTCTAGCGCTCCATCTTTAAAAAGATTTGACGCATACATAACCTTGTCATCCTCAGCACATTTACTTATTGTGATTACTGCCTCGGTTTTCTCTAACCAACGCAGTGCCGCAGTTGCTCCTTCATTGCCTGCAAATTCAGCTGGTTTACAAGCAAGAAATTATTTGTAAGTGCAACCAGGCGTTGCAACTTTCATTTTCTTAGGGAGCGGAGCCTGCCGTGAATCATTATTGTGATTGGTATGATTACCGCCTCCATTTATGCTATTACTGAAGTTATCTTTAGAAATACGTTTGCTAGGAATGATTTGTTGAGGTTCAGCAGGTTTCTGGGCAGCAGCAAGAATTGCTGGAATAGCATTGGCTATTCCTTGAGCAACGATATTTTCTATATCTTGCCTAGTCATAAATTAATCCTCCGGGTGTTGCTCAAATTGGTTTACCTCGTTAACTGGTTCATTATTAGCGTTTTCCATCTGATAATTAATATATATAATGTATTAGTATTGAATAAATAATAATCATACACAAAATAATCATACAAATTTCACAACACACATATAGCTAAAATTATTGATTTCTCGATTCCCATTTATATTTTATATATTATGCATCATTACACACCTTTATCTTACAAAGTTTTATTTTAGGTTATTTTTCATAGTTATATTTTATTATAAGCACAGTTTCACAACCCCTCTATTTTTCGTCAGTTGGTATTTTAGTAACGACGTTCCCTCTCGTCGTATTTCCAGGAGATCTGTTCTCCTACTTCCCTGATCCTATTTTCTGCATCCACCAGCTCCTCGCCAAAGTGGCGGAGTTCAGCTAAATTTTCATTGCTCATTGGTGGGTTTGGTATAGGTTCTGGGTCGAACTGAGGGAGAAAGGAATAAGGACTGTTGAGAAGGTTTTGGAATTTCCAATCATTGGTCCACTACTCGTCCATTCCTAGAGGTTGGGTGTGGATTATAGGTTATGGGATTGCTGGTTCCAAGTTCATTGGTAATTGAGTTTCAGCAGGATAAGGGTAGAGATTATTATTAATAGGCCTGACGACATCACAGCTCGCCAATGCACGATCCAATTCCTCCTGAAATGGTAACTCCTCAATTTGTCTAGAGCTTTCCCCAATTTCTATCTTGGTTTGCCTAGAACCTTCCCTAAACTCCATTTCCATTTGCCTAGAATATTCTCCAAATTGCATTTCCAATTGCCTAGAACCTTCCCCGACTTCAATCCCCTTCCCTTTGTCTAAGGGATTTTCTATTTTGGGAATCTTCCTAGTGGCGGCTTTCCTTCTGCGCACACGCCTCCATCCCACGAATCTTCTCCTTTTCTTAGGCTTGGGTTTCTCTGGAGGTGGAGCGTTGAATTCCATAGGTTCTTCTATATCGGGTATGTACCTATTAAAATCTCTCGAAACCTCTATTTTCACCGGATAGAGATTTAAATTCTGAAGGGCTTTAGACAAGTCATTCATGCTGTTTAGCATATATGCAAAATACAAAAAAAATTAATAAGTTAAAATTTTATAACAAAAATTTCATAAATAACCTTTAAATATTATTGTATACCATGTGACTAATTTAATATAAAGACAACTGAAAATTAAAACACAACAGGGTTTACTGTAAAATTATTTATTTACAGGATAAGGTTTCTAGCTTGTAGGTAATAAGGTTGCTAAAACTTGAGTCAGAGTATTTAAAGATTTGCATTTACTGCTACAGTGGCTAGCATATAGAGATCTGCCCATTTTTCATCTAACTTGTCTTCCCATGGTGGGTTATTGCCTAGTTCTTGGGTTTTCGGATTAACTCTCTTTTCTTTTGGTTGTAATTTCTTTAATTTCTCCTAACTTTTCCTAATAATCAAACTTCTTTTATTAGGAGAAAGTGGTTCCTCATATTGTGCTTTTCGGACAAATATTCCTTCTTCAGGATTTGCATAATGTTTTGAGGAATTTGTTTGGGATGAACTTCCCTTCTCGTTTGATGACCTATCTAATTTAAGATAGATGTTTGAAAGCTTTTGCTTACCCATACTGTACACAAATATTCAAATAATAAAACATATAATCACAAAATAGCAATTAGTAAAAATTAAGTATTTTCTAAATACTTAATTGGCTTAAATCAGTGGCTCGATTAGTGTGGCTCTGATACCACCTTTTCCTGTCACGGCCCCAGCCCCGGTTTGACCCGGTCAGGAGCCGCGGGACAGGAACCCGTGGTATCAATAATGCGACAGTGGAAGATTTTTAACAGGATCTTTAAAAAAAACTCAAGTGCCCAATTATTTTATTTCATAATTTGGAGATAAACCCCGTAATTTACAATAGAGTAATTTAACTAGGAAATTCCCTGATTTATTAAAACATGTTTATTTATTTTTAAGTGAGCCACCTCTTCAAGCTTGATAGTGCTCCATAGCACGTTTTCCTTGATTTACAGCAGGTCGCCTAAAACATGTTTTAAAAATATTTTATCAGCGGGGAAATACCGGTGAATCATTCATTTTGCATAAAATGACACATAGTTATAAATTACAGCATAAGAGCGATTACAATGGCTTCTATCTTATTTTTTTTATCTGGCGCCGTGTCACAATGGTGACGATGGTCATACCACTATTGGGTCCCACCCCAAGTAGTGATGATTATCCTGGTTATTTAATGAACTTAACCGGGAGAAAATTAGTAATGTGCACAATACCCCACTAGCCAGTGATTCAAGATATCCACGACTTACTTCCTGTAATTATAACATTTGAAAATGGAGTATTGTAAAATAATTTTTGATAAAAAGAGAATGACTCATATTGCAGATTTATATGGACAGAGTTTAGCCTACTGAATAGCCTTTTGACCTAAATTAAATAACATGCACACGAACTAGGTTAGTAACTAATACAGCATTTACGATAACTCGCGAGATTAAACCTTCACAACGAATGAAAAAGTGCGATACTTAAACATCCATCGATTTAACGACGAATGACAAAGCATAAACCCTAATGTGGGCAGCACTTAAACATCCATTGGATAGTTTAATCGATCGGACATTGAATCGTAGCAGCGATCGAGTTATTACCCTGTTTTGCGGCAGCGATTCGTGATTCGTGTGTGTTTTTGGACTGTTTCTACAATATCTCAGTGCATGAAACGAAATTTTATGTCGTTCATGTGCCAGAATTCAAGTCCCAATCCCCTCTATTTATACTTGAAATTTGACCCCCTCGCGTGACGCGAGGGGTACCCCCTTGGGCGTCGCGTGGCGCGAGGGGTCACACCCTAGCCCTGTGTGTTTGTAGCCTTGCTGAGTCGACGGAATGATAAAATTCGTTTTTGACAGGAAATTAAGTGGATAATCGTAACTAGGGAATACCCCCCTGAGTTTTAGGGACCTTGATCCTGATTCTGTTTGTTCTGAAAATTTTAGGGTTTATACAGAATCACTTGGGGGTCTCAATTAGGGTTTCCTTTTGGATAAAATAATATAATAAATAGGACTTTTGATGAGAGTTGTTACACCAGGCCTAAGAAGTTTGGCAGAATTACAATTTTAGTCCCTGCAGGCCTAACACTTGGTTTTCGATGCATTTTTGATACGTTTAAGCCCCGTTAACCCCATTTCAAGGCTCTAAAATGAAGTTAAAGTATAGGGGACTTAAAATATGCTCAAAAATATCTCGGATGTCGGTTCGTTTGGTCGTACGGTTGCGTTGTTTGGTTAATTACGACGAAACACGAACGGACGCGAAAAACGATCCAAATTACGCGGCGAATGGAATTTTATCATGCCAACACTAAAATAAAATATTTTAATGATTACATAAATTTTTAGAAGTCCGGATATATTCAGAATGTAAGATATGCGCGCAAATGCAAACTTATGCACTTTTTGACGCTTTTAGTCCCTGTTGATCAAGTAAGTTTATTTTTATGCACCAAACACCTCAAAGCCTATTTCTAAGCTATGTAAGGATATTTAGGGCATGTTTAACTTATGATCATGTTCCGAAATGTTCATCACAGTACAAATCGGCATACTTTCGCAGTTTGTCGAAATTAGTCCCTATGATCGATTAAACTTGATTTCGGCATACCAAACCCTCCAAAACTTATTTCTAAGTTATGTAAAGGTTATTTAAGGTATGTTAAGCCTATGTCACTGTTCTGGAGTGTTTGTTTCATTAAACTGGCTATATTTACGCATCAGATCGCGTATAACCTTCCAGAAAGCGATTTAGAGCTCGAAATCGAACAAGAATTGATATGTGCAAACGATACACATATTTATACAAATCCCAAATATGAAATACAATATTTCATTGGTTTGGTATTTGTTTGATGTTTGAAGTGACACGGGTGTCACATTTATGGCCACCAAATTGGGAGTATCTACATGCCTAAATAGCTTATGGTATGTAGATAGTGGATAATCTAGACATATGACTAGATGCAAAGCTTTACTGACGAACTTCCATATTCATGGAGGTGGTGACATTTCCGTTGGAAATTATTCTAAAGGAAAGTGATGGGGTTAGGGACTGTCCAAGTTGGAAAGCTAAAATTTGAAAATGTCAATATAATAGACAATTTAAAATTTAATTTACTCAGTGTTTCACAAATGAGTGACAAAGGCTATGGCTCACTTTTGAAGTTTCAAAAATACAGATAAAATGATATCTAAAAGTACTGCACAACTTGTAAAATAGTTGGACCTAAGGTTGTCAAAAAGATAGACAAAATTATAGCTGAAAGTGCTGCACAACTGTTGCTTATAGAAGTGGCAATGTTTATGTTGTAGACATGTCAAAAGAAAACCCCAAAACCAATGTTTGTCTATTCTCTGTTGCCTCTACAAAAGAGACAGAGTTGTGGCATAGAAGGTTGGGACATGTTATTTAAAAACAATTTACACTCTAAGAAAAGAAAAACTTGTTAGAGGTTTACTGTCACAACCCCCGACCCCACCCCGGGCGGGAGCCGTGAGCAGATACAGTGGTACAGGTGTTTATTAAAATTTTCGCAGTGTAATTTTCATCAGGATCAGGTGTCAGGAAAAGTTTCAGAGTTTTCAAAACACCGTAGTTTTCATTTCATAAAATATGGGATAAAACCCATATTTACATAAAAGATTTTTATAGGGATAAATCCCTAATTACAAAACACGTTTTATTCAGGTTTACATAGCCACTTGTTTAAGCTTGAGTGCCTCATAGCACTTTTCCTTCACTTCACAGTAAATCACCTGAAACACGTTTTAAAAACATTTGGTCAGCAAAAAATACTGGTGAGTTCATTCATATTTATAAAAGACACAGTATTGTAGTTACAGCATTAAGGGTTTTTACATTTGTTTGTATCTGACAATTGTTCGATCAATATTTGTCACTCGGTGGCAGTTCCTATGACTGTGTCATATCACTCATTGGCTAACCCGTTGTCCAATAGTGAAGATTATCAAGTTGTGTATACAAAAACCCACATACCGGCAGTAATTTCGGAATACAAAAACTTAATTACTGTAAAATACATTTAGGGTTTTGCAAATCATTTGAGAAAAAGAGAATGACTCATTTTGCAGATTTAGGTTATCAATAATTGTAACACCCCGTGTTTCGAAAGTCAAAGTCAAAGTCAAAGTCAAAGTCAAAGTCAAAGTCAAAGTCAAAGTCAAAGTCAAAGTCAAGATTGAAGTGAAGTCAAAGGGAGACAAGATTGCTAATTGCGATCTATCACTCCTTGCTCAATTCCTGTTTTGACTACTTTGACTTGTAGATAGTATATTTTATGCCTTACGTTAGTTGTATTATGTGGAGTACTTATTAATAATCGAGGTTTATTCGATATTTATCGCTTGTCCTATCGATTTATTGCTATCGCAATCGCACTCGCAACTCGAATTTCGCGTTCTGGATGTTGTTATACGTGTGTGTGTGCCTTATGTGTTACCTGTGCATGTTATTTATGTTATGTTATGTTATGTTGTGGTGATCAATCGAAACGCAATCGAAACTCAATCGCAATCGAATCCCAAACACTAAACGAATATGAAATAAGGATGATTTTATGTTGATATAGTAGTTGGGATTAAAAGTAATTTGACTAGGAAACTCTATCGCATCGCAACACTCGCAATCGCAATCGAAACGGCAAAACTCGTCGCACCGAACACTCGAACCAAGTGGCTACTCGACCAAGTGACCAGCCGATCGGCCAGCCGTTCGATCAGGCTGCCACCCGATCGACCAACCCTTTCTACTTTGGGAAACCCTATAAATACCCCCTGTCACCATCACAACTTACCACTTTTGGCACTCTCTTGTCTGACCAGCGCTCCAACCTCACCTTTTCTCCGATCTCTCGCAATTTCGGTAAGATCTCAACCTAAATCTTGTACTTTCTCGATCTACACGCACTCCTACACCTTTCTATCTTTTGAATCTTAACTTTTAACCATGAAATCACTAGATTTGAGGTGTTCTAGGATGACGTCATCATGGTGTTCCTAGGAACTTCATGTTTTGACTTCAATCCTTCAAGAACAACTTGGATCTGAACGATTTCCACATAAATAAACGAAGATCTTTCATAGATCTAAACAAATCCGAGGTGAAAAGGATTGAAAGATAGTTTTCCAACTTTCTTTCTGTAGGACCGGTTTTGACTCTGAAACGATTGCGAAACGAACGTGTGACGTGCGGAATCCGTACACGAACGTGACCGAACACACGAGACGTAATATAACTGTGATTCTATTGATAGATCTGATAGTATACAGCACCTTGAATCACTTTCTCTCTCTAGAATCTCTCTCTAGATCTAGAGCTCTGCAAAACACAAATGAGCCAAAAGTCTCTAACTCAAGCCTAAAGCTCCTATTTATAAGCACAAGGCTTTTAATGAGATTTCTCATTAATTACAATATTGCCACCTTGCCTTTTGTCTAGATATTACATCATAACGACTCGTTTCCTTCTGTTTCTCGCTACGGCTCAGATTGACGAAGGCGATAGACATAAATGCACTAACAGACTCCCCCTTGGATATTGCCGCAGTCAATCTCGATCATTGAGTTAAACTCGTAGCATCTTCTTTTTCTCTCTCTCTTTGAATCTTCTTGAACAAAATCCCGGTGGATCTGTCTTCAGCTTCAACTTCTCCTTTTTGTAAACTCTTTTCTTCATCAGGCTCCCCCTTTCGTCAAGCTTCCGTGCTTTGGGATCGACGCCTTGCTTTCCGTATACAAGCTCATTTAGGATAGTTACATGGCTCCTTGAATCCACGATTCCTTTTGCGTTGAGCTCGTCTTCAGACTCCCCCTTAGACTCGGCTGTCGGGATTGTAGTCTGGTACAACATCTGCAATTCTCAAACATTTATAAGTACAAACATTTTGAACATTCCATTTTCTAGACATCGTAATCTGGCTCTATTCAACTTTCTAAATCACTTCCCCTATCAACAATCTTTACAGATTTGGCAGTATTTAAAAATCCAACATCCCTCACAGTTAATCATCCAAGTCCAAACTAATGACCTTGGAGATATCACAAACTATTTTTGAATTTTTGATTTTAAAAACTTCAAGTTTCAAATTAATGAACTTGTTTTATTTTCAGAAACACAATCATTACTTAGATTTTGAAACCCAGCATTTCAGACATCGATTGTCGAAAATAAAGCAGAATCAAAAATCTTTTTGTATTTTTCTGAAAATATAAAGCAGTAACAAAATATATACAAACATATTTACAGACAATATTTTTGTTTGAATTTGCGTCAGAGGATCATATCAGTTTTCGACAAGTCACAAGTACCGTTGAGCTTAGTTACACATTAAGAATTAAACAATTCACTTAGATTGTCGATATACTGGTCCACTTAAATTTTCACACAAATTTCAACTGATTCAGGATACGAATTATATGTTTTAGGAACTTAAACTCATTCATGTGTCCCACCTCTTGAATATACTCCCGTATCCAGATCCCAATATTCAGTCTTACAGGTGAGTATACCTAGATGATATCTGTAAGGGGAATAAATTATAGTACGAAACCGTGAGAGCTCAGGTCAGAACTTCCGTTCAGCAGAGAGATGACGGCTCGACTTTTGGTGTGTCCCCTTTAGAGGATCTTTTTTACAACAACAATGACTATCAATTTTATTGTTTCATCAATTTGCTGAGGGCAGCGCTATGTTTCAAGCAAGCAGAAAGTATTCTCCGGGGACTAGGCCATTGCTTCCGCAAAATCAGAAGTCCCGAGATAATACCCCAGATATCACTGAGTATAAAGACCTAGTATCTCAGAAAGAGTGACCTTTCAAACAAGATTTCAAGGGTTACCTATATATCCAAGTAGCGTTCCCCACAAAATAAGCAAGTTTGAATTTATGTTTATATCCCGAAAAAGTTTACTAAATGTATAAAAATCTACCGACACATCCACGGTGAGATCGTTTAACACATATTGATTTTCCAATTCTTTAGCGTACTGTAACTTTCTACTGATGTACTATCATTTCCTCTTTTTACACAAAAACTCAATTTTTGAATTTTATCATGTTTTTGGCTTTTTCAAATTTTATAATGTTTTTGGATTTTCTGACAATTTTTCTCCCCCTAAAATGCAAAACCATTTAAAGAAAAGTTGACAAACCGACACTGATAGCTTTGTCTCGCCATCCATTTTCTGCTTCTCATGCACTGATTTGCAGAAAATAACATACCCCCATGATTTACAACACATTGATATTTACAGTTTGAAAACCGTTTTTCAATTTTGTGAAATTAATCATGTTTGTTCAGTCGTGAGGGTTTCGGCGTATTCAATCAACACATATTTTTGTAATTTTCTATTTTTGACAAAAATTAAAAACAAACATAGTTTTGGTTTTTAATTTTTTTCAAATTTTTAGGGTTTTTGAAAATATTGCTTATTTATGTACAGAAAAACAAATAAACTCCCTGTTTCAACCAACACAGGATCCAGCAGCCTTCTCCTCCCGTTGTGCCAGGCTGCTCCAACACTCCACTTGATAGTATTCAGTTGTCTTGAGCACCTGCACATTCAGACTAACTCAATTACTTGAACAATTTAGCCCAGGTCTGTTGGACCTTAGGCATTTCAACACAATATTTATCATGCAGTTTCGGAAAATCTTTTTCATTCTGAACAAAGACTTTTTCATCTTTAACTTCAATTTTCTCATCTTTTACCAAAGACACTTGTTTCTTAACACTCCATGTTTGACCTTTTGGAGTACCTCTTTTATAAAAATGAGACTCTTTTTGAACATTTTGTTTTTTGAACAACTTTTGGTTTCCAAAATTCTTGTGGTTTTGTCATATCAACAGTTGTTTTCCAACTTTGAGTTGTTTTGACTCTGGGTGTATGAAAATTCCAGGTCTATCTAGAATCAAACCTATATGGGTTTGACTTCCAATTTTGATTCGAAGCAAACTTGTTTGTGTTGTACCTCCAAGTTTGTTTTGAATCAAATCTGGTTAACCTTTGTCTCATATTCTCAGATTTTTGTTTCTCAACATTTTCAGACTTCTTTTTGTCAACATCCACAGGTTTCAGATTTGGACACTTTCGAGTAAGATGTCCTTTTTTATCACATTTAAAACATGTTCTCATGGACACATCTTTGACCTGTGGTTGTTGCTTTTTCTTTTTCTTTTTCGCAAAGAACTCATCATTAGACTGTCTCAATTTGAGTTCTTTTTCTTCTGCTAAACTGTCTCCTTGAACAAAACTCATTTTTGCTTGAAAATTCAGAGTTTCATTTCTTTTCCAACTTTGTTTCTTCTTATAACCCAACCCAGCCTTCATGTTTTTCTTTTTAAAACCAGGTTTGTTATAAAAAGTTTTGTGACCTTTACCAGCAAGCTTTGAAATCTCAGACTTCTCAATCTCAACCCTTTTGAACACTTTATCAACCTTTTCTGAAATCACATTTTGAATCGGGAATACAACATCTAAGAACAATTTGTCCGATCCAATCATGGTATAAACCAATCCTTTTGAATCATCATTCAAACTTTTCTCGGATTTTGTGTTTTTCAGATAACTATCATGAAGATTTCCTTCATCTTCACCTGTGATTCAGATTTACCTGTATCAACCGACTCTTCTTTCAACACACTTTCAACGACTTTACCTACCACCTCTGAATCATGAGAATCATCAGATTTGGAATAGGTTATGTCAATGTTGTCTGGCAATTGGTCTACCATGTTGAAAGCTTTTTCAACCTTTTCCTCATCATAAAATGCAAACTTTTCCGGTGGTGGAACTTGATGAAACTCTGAGCCAATGCCTTTCTTGTTTTGCTCAGACTCACCATCTCCCGGTTTTATATTGAAAATTCGTTCAAGCACATATGACGACACGTGATAACTCTTTAACTTGTTGTTATCCTGTTCTAAATCAGCAATCTGTCGCTTTAGCTTAGCAATATCCTCAATATAGGAATTAACAACATCTTGTTTTATGGAATACATTCGTTTAAGTTCTTTAGTTGTTTCAGAAAGATAATTCATTCTTGATTGAGCAAATTTCATTTCATCTTTCACTTTTTCATATGACTCTTTTGTAATGTGATATGCTAATTTTATTGAGTCATATTCTTTCTTCATTTCTTGACAAACAATTTCCTTTTGATCATATTCTTCTGTCTTTTTCAAAACATTTTCTTTCAAAACTTCATTTTCTTTTTCTAACTTTTTGCATTTTTCCAAAAGTTCTTCTTCATTATCTTTCAAAACTTTTTCGTTTTCCAACATTTCTTTGCATTTATTTTTGAAAACTTCTTCAATTTTAATAAATTGTTTGTCTTTTTCAATACAAGCACTGCACGGTTCCATGCATTTCTTGCACTGTTCAACAGTTTTCAAGATTTCAGAGTTAGAATTTACCTCAGTGATTGGCACTTCGGTGTTTGCTGCATCTGTCTGATCAGCATCATTCTTCTTTCCTTCAACACCAACTTCTTCACCAACATCACTAGTTTCCAAATTCTCATTCTTCACTTCTTCTTTCTTCTTAGTTTCTTCAACCTGCTGCTCTTCAGTAACAGCTTTCTTCACATCTTCCTCAGCAACTTTCTTTAATTCTTCAACCATACTCTCAACATTCTTCTCCATTCTCTCTTCATCTCTCTTTCTCAAACTCGATATCATAACTTCTCTTATGAGTTTTTCCAGCTTTTCCTCATAATTTTTGTCTTTTACAGCATTTGAATAAAATTCGCCGACCCGAGGAATTACTAGAAGAACATCATCAAAAACTATGTCCTTCTAGGAAACAACAGGTTCACCATATCTGTTGACATAACACTCTCATTTCTTATCCCATCTTTTGTATCTGACAGCTTCATCATATTCTCTTTGCATATCATTCATTCTGTTCGCAGCCATTCTTATTTCTTTGTCTGTTTTCTCACTCAGAATTTCTTCTCTGGTTTTCTTTTTAACTTCAGCAACAATCTTTTCTTCTTTGTTCTCCTCTTTAATTTCAGCAACAAAAACAAACTGTCTTTTTTCTGTTATAGATCTACCATGAGCTGTTTTTCGAACATTTTCCAAGCGATATTCTTCTGGACAAATTGAGCTCCAGTCAAAACCTTCATCATCGTGAATTACTGCATAAGCTCTTGACTTGGGTTTATCTTCAATCATTTTAGGCTCTTCTTTACTTCGATGGTAGATTGCCTTTCGATAATAGTCATCGTTGAAAGGACGTTCATTTCCTCCAGCTTCAGAATTAATACATTCTCTCTTGAAATGACCCTTTTCCTTGCATCGGAAGCAGGTCACTTTGGATTTGTCGAATCCAAGCTTCGTTGACAGACCACCTAACGATTGTTTCCCGGTAATCTCCATATATCTCTGAGCTCTGCGAATGCAACTTGCCAAACACCAGCGAATGTCAATGAGTTCCATCTCTTCCGGATCAATCTGGTCGTAGTCTTCTTTGGTTAATTCGGAGTTTCCAATTTTACCATCCACTAGACCTTTATACGACTCCAGAACAGATGCAAGAAAACTCATTTGCTGCTTAGCTGCATTGATGCTCATTGCAGGAGAATTCTTCAGTTTAAGAGCAATGTTGCACAAAATCTCCTCAGCTTCATCAGAACTTGATTTTGAAGATGAATGATATCCAGAATGATAACTTGATGAAGTTGTTTGTGGTTCTTTCATCTTCTCACCACTGAATGCTGTCTTTGGTGAACTAACACCTTTCTCCGAAGGTACACTGCCTTTGTAGTATAAGCCAACATTCTGTTGATGTGAAGAACCAGTCATCTTGCTTTGCTTCTGCAGCTCTAGATCATGACTCTCAATCTTTTCAAGCAGTGCATCAAGAGTAATTTCATCATACAAAGCATCATTTTTAAGATAAAAACAAACGTCTGCCACAGATCAGCTCGTGGTAACGCTTCAATTACTTTGTCGATAATTTCCTCTCTTGTTTTTTCAATCTTAAATCTTTCTAGTTCGATTTTTAGATGACAAAAACGTTCAATCATTTGACGAACTGATTCACCGTTAAGACTATCAAACAAATCAAATTCCTTTTTTAATAAAGCAATTTTGTTCTTCCTGATTTGTTTACCACCCTCTGCCTTAACCCGTAAAGCCTCCCAAACTGATTTTGAAGTTCCGTCATGTTGCAATAAAGCAAACATGTCATTTCTGATTGCCAACTGGATCAAAGCAATCATTCTCTGTTCTGCTGAGAATTCTGCTTTGTCATCTTTAGGTAAGTCTTTGAGTGGAAGTTCTTCTCCTTTATCATTAGTCGGCCTTTTGTATCCAAACTCCAAACAAAACCAGCTCTCGTGAGCATAGGCTTTTGCCCAACCAATGAACCTCTCTTTCCACCACGTGTAATCTTCAATGCTTTCCAGAGTTGGTGGCTTCGAATGTGTTCCGTAGAAGTTATCATGCTTGATGTTCTCATTGATCGCTTTTGTGATGGTTTTTGGTGTAACGTCTGATGATTCTACCGTATCTGATGTAAACGCATTATAGAACGTGTTGAAAAATTCTTCAGCATTTGCAATTCTTAAATAACCTTGAATCACTTTCTCTCTCTAGATTCTCTCTCTAGATCTAGAGCTCTCCTAAACACAAATAAGCCAAAAGTCTCTAACTCAAGCCTAAAGCTCCTATTTATAAGCACAAGGCTTTTAATGAGATTTCTCATTAATTACAATATTGCCACCTTGCCTTTTGTCTAGATATTACATCATAACGACTCGTTTCCTTCTGTTTCTCGCTACGGCTCGGATTGATGAAGGCGATAGACATAAATGCACTAACACTTTCAACTCTTTTACACTCAATGCACTCAAAACCGACAGAATCAGAGCTTGTACCGACTTCCTACTCATTCTTGTGGTTGTGTTGGTTCCAGATCTAGATTCTATCCAAGAGACTACCGATTTCGGGTTATACATGGAACACCGTCTCGAACAGTTAACTGGTCGGATTTGGGTGATTCCTGTCCGATCAGGAGTACCAAGTATTGACGAGGTTTCTGTTTCTTAACACGTTATCAAAACATCTTGATAAATCGACAAACTATCAAAACAACCAAGTGTAAGACGATCAGAACGACCAGGACGGTATGCCGTCCGATCGTACTACCGTCCGATCGGACTGTCAACCGATTGGGTTGTCACCCGATCGACTTGCACCTTGGCCCCACACTTAACTTCCACTTCCAAACTTTGAAGGATGAACATTGAACGAAGTGCTGCCCGATCGGATTACCATCCGACCAGACTACCACTTGACCATGTAATGTTCAGACTTCAACACTTAAACAATTTTCAACATGTTCAATACCAACGGATTGCCATCCGATCGGACTATCATCCGATCGAGTGACAATCTGCTGTGAACTTGTTCTCACTGAAGTGTCCAACCAATCGCCTGATCGAACGGTCATTCGATCGATCGACCTGAAAGGTAGAGATACTTCTAATTTTCAAAATGCTACAACGAAAACTTCAAAAGGCAAGCCATCATACACAAACACATCCTTCCCAAAGGAAGTAACAATCCACTCGAAAGGTCACCCGATCGGATGACCATCCGAGCGAACTGTCACACGAACGACCGGCTGTCCGACCCACTGACACTTGTTTCCGTTTTACGCGTCACTTATCGTTATGATATCGTTCTGATCAGGCTAACCTTACTCTCTAGCGCTCCCTTCAATCCACCAATCGCTGTGAGTATACTCGATCCCTTTTTGCTTTATGCACTTTTGGGTGTTACATACGTTACATATTCGAAATCACATCAAACACACTATGCAATACTTTAATCGCTAACCAATTACCGCATGTTATACGTGACTTAATAAATGCTTGTTTGTTATGTTTACTCATGGAATGCTGTCTACCTGCCTTAGCAACGATAGTACTATTTGTTTGGACTCAGCACCTATTCACTGAGGGGTTGTTAAGGACATTTTGTTACATGGATCACAGTGGTGAGTGTGTATTACGAACTGCCTTGGGCAGTC
Organism: Helianthus tuberosus; assembly: GCA_030545235.1. NCBI lineage: Eukaryota > Viridiplantae > Streptophyta > Magnoliopsida > Asterales > Asteraceae > Helianthus > Helianthus tuberosus. Next base: position 106,400,983 of record CM060354.1, on the reverse strand, counting down.
AACTCGCAGTCATTGGTATCGATAGGTTCATGTCGATAACTAACATGCCTCATTTTACACTGTGTACGTGCTGGTTTTGCGTAACTACTTCGAACTCTACTATATCTATTAAACTTGTATGCTCACCTTTACACTATGTGTATTGACTTTTACTTTAACGTATGTGACAGGTGCTTAGGATGCTTATTTGCTTAGCTTGCTGTGAAATCGAGGCTAGGAAAGACCTAAGTCAACAATAAACAATTGTCTGTAATAAAAATCTGAGTTGTCGAAACAGAACAATTTGACTAGATCTTTCCTGTAATAATTGTATTATATTTTATGACATGGTATGGGACATGTTGCATTAAATAATTGGTAAATATAGTTGCTATGGAAACTTCTGGATAATCTGTTTCGCTCAGTGCCGCGCCCCGATGTTTTCGCCATCAGTTGGGGTGTGACAGATTGGTATCAGAGCCATAACTATAGGGAATTAGGCAAGACTTTACCTAGTCCGGGTCGATGTCTTAGAAATGACCTAGTCTATAGTTAGGAACCAACAGACCGACTTGTGCATATCCTGTAGGGAATATTGTACGAGCATGCTTGCTATTCTCGCCATTCTCACTTACGCTACACTATCACTGCACTTAGCTTTCGAAAAAAAAGCAAGCGATTAGGTCGACATTAGGTGTGAAAAGCGCAAACTCTCGACTAAATTGCTTGATTCGACCTGCATTCTCATCTATAAACACGAGAATTTGCGTTGAATCAAGAGTGAAATCCATACTTTGACGCATAATTCTCTTTTATTTTATCAAAACAGGAACGAAGTTGTTAAGTCAGGGGTGAAACCCTTACCTTGACGATTTGTTCCGACCTTTACTTGGTTTTACAAAACTCTCACCAAGGTCTCGACGGACTCCAATGACTTGAAGTCACGATATGACTGAAAGGATGCGTGCCGAGCCCAAGATTCGAGGCAAAAGCAAAATCCTGAAGGTCAAAGTGTGTACAACAAGACCTTGAGAATAGTCGAATCACTTTGGTTAGTTAACGTCTATATAGCCGTAGATGATCTATTTCTCGATTTTTATGTGCTTCAATTTTGAGCTCGCTACTGCCGACTCTGATATTTGTCGATTTTATGTGGATTTTATGTGTTTTATGAGACTTTATCTGTTTATGTGTTATGATTTTTGGTGACTTATTCGCTTCTCGCTTTGATCGACACACACAACTCGCACTGCACTTCTATCTCAAAACGTTAACAAATCGCTACTACATGAGGGACGACTTTACGCCATGTTACTTGCTATATTTCGCCTATGCTATACTATTCGCTATGTTATTCGCGATCGCTATTCTCGAACGCTCACGGACTTTGAATGATAGGTTTCTGTATTCTGACTGCCTCTTGTGATCACATGTGTATGTGCTTCTGTGTTTCTGTGCCTTACATGCTTATGTGCTTCTGTGTTTCTGTGCCTTACGTGCTTATGTGCTTCTGTGCTTTTGTGACTCTGTGATTATGCGCCTATGTGGTTACGTGATTATACGTGTTCCTGAGCTTTAGTAGTATTAGACGTGTGAGGAGAATCGCCTATGTTGTGTCTGAGACCCATGACGATGTCTCTTGCAGACAATGTCAACTGGACCATCATCTGGACCCCGTCACCCATGAATCACTCGCCAAGAACAGAGAGACAAACGCCTTGCTGCTCTCGTCGCGAAGCAAGTAGCAAAGGTGGTTCCTCAGATCGTGAGTGAAATATACGAGAATGTGAGCAAATCCTCTGAGGAGTCCAGAACTGAAGCTCCTAAAGCTGCTCCCAAGACTGCTTTCAGCTTCAAGCAGTTCAAAGCCTGTGGACCAAAGGAATTTACTGGCGAGGATTGCCCAACGGTTATGTTTCAATGGTTTGATTCCGTCGAAGTCACTCTGTGCCAGAGTGGATGTCCTGAAAATCTCCGTACTCTAAACGCTACCGGCGTCTTCCAGTCCCGCGCACTAGACTGGTGGACGGCCGAGAGAAACAAACGCGGAAATGACGCAACCTATGAGCTGACGTGGGAAGAGCAGAAGGCCATTATGATGGATGCATTCTGCCCTCCCCATGAACGCCAAAAGCTGGAGGACGAATTCTGGCATATCAAGCAGAAGGATGGAGAGAACGCAGCTCTGACTGCTTGCTTTAAGCAGCTTAGTATCATTTGTCCCGACCAAGTGAAGACGTCTGAGATGATAATCAAGAAGTACATTCGAGCCCTACCAGACTGTCTTGCAGATTTTGTGCATGCCGCAAAGCCACCAACGATCGAAGAGACTTACTTGCTCCCGCTGAAATCAATGACAAGCGAGTAAAAGCTGGTTTTTGGGATAAAGCTTCAAAGAACCTACATCAAGCCACCGCCGCACCATCCATTGAAACCGCCGCCGCTCAATCATCAAAGTCCTCACGCCGCAAGAAGAAGAACAACAACGACATCTCCAGCAACAAGAACTGTGCTGTCATGTAAGACCCGACTTAATATAACGAGATTAGTGATACAAAAACTTGCATTTAGTACAATAATTTATGAGTTTACAAAAGTTTTCATGATTTTAAGACCTTACATGATCATAATAATCAAGTCATTATGCTACTAGTTAGTTATTAAAACATAGTTTCAAGTGTTTACATATTACTAAAACGAAATAGACAAAATGCGGAAGCTTCATTTGGTGCGTTCGGTTCTTGATAATAGCTTGATCACCATCCGGGTTAGGTCCATCTTCACCTAAGGTCAAAACCATGGAAATAATCAGTTTTGACTCTTTAAAATCAAGAATAAACAAGTTCCATACTCAAAAGTATCAAAAAAACAAAAAAATCTCGGATCTGAGCTGGTGGCGTCGCGCGGCGGGTGTGAGGGCCTGCCGTCGCGCAGCGCCACGGGGTATATTTGGCAGAAAGTTGTTGCTGGTGCTGCACATTCCCAGCATAACCCGATTTCACGGAAACGAGCATAACTCTCTCGTTTTTAATCCGTTTTACCCGATTCTTTTTCCTACGCGCTCGTAATTTAATTCTCCATCTTATGGAGTTAAAATCCAACATCCGGATTAATAAAATTTCAGACTTTTAAGTCTTCGACTTATTACCCTTTTTACCAAATTTTGACCCGTTCGTGATATTATCAAACAAACATGTTTATTTGATCTATAAACTTATGAGATTCATAATTTCAATATCTCCTATCATATTAATCATAAATCACGGGTTTCTTACTTAATTAAAACCCGTTTACGCTCAAGTGCTTATTTTGACCCATTAAGGGTATTTAAGCACTTTAAAGTTTAAAATCGCTTTCATTCATTTCTAGCATCATATTCCTACATTTCTTATCAAGTAATCTTCCACCACAACTATATGTGTGGTGGATTTAATGTGGATATCTATATGTTCCTAGTTTTACCCCTCGGATTATCGTTTTACGTCAAAGACTCATATAAAGTCATTCGACCCAAGAATCTACATCTTTCACCTTCTATGCTTATTCCTAGTATTTATTTAATCATGAAACTATTTTGCGATCCACTTTTAAGGGTCGTTCGCTCGAATTAGCTTATAAGGGCATTTTGGTCAATCTTCATCCTTCTTTTACTACGAAGGACTTTTAAATACTTGTTTGACCAAAAAATTCGACCTTTTAACTATAGCCTTGTCTAGAAACCAATATGTTTCTAAAACACCATAATCATAACTCAATTTATTCGGTTTACCTAAAAGGTAACCAAATATCTATATTTTAACCTTGCCTACTCTTATAGAACCTCAAGCTCTACATGATGAGTTGAATCATTATATATACCTGACTCGGATCAATATATTGACCCATTTCGATACCTTGTCTTAGTAGCCGCTAAGAAATAGCGATGTACATATCCATCTGATATTTATTCCTATAATCATATAACTCAACAAACCATTAGTCGATATTGTCAAAGGGTGGTAATTTCACATTTTGACCCGTTTGGTCTAAAGAACCATGAAACTCTATGAGATGATATTTATTACCATCTTATTCATACAACTAACTCCGGTTTACACCGTATAGTCGTTTTACTTGTAAATCGTCAATTGATTCCCCTGACCCATTATAACCACGCTATGACGTATCTTTCCCCCAAACAAACGGTTATTGTCAACAAGTGACTAAAGTACTATTTTACCCTTATTATTTGCATTGGTTTACCATACAAGGTAATTATTAAAAACTCGTTATCTTTTAGTCATTTCATGACTATTTAACCATACTAGCTCCATTTTATCCATTCACATGTTTATGACCATTGTCTTTTGTTCCGGACCGCACTTGTCGTGTCGGAACATCATAATTTAAATAAGACTTATCCTTCATAACCTATAAAATCATTAGGTATTAAATAACTTGAGTGTAAGCTTTAAATACCTTGCATCCATGCCACACTTTTCTTTCCATTCTCGCTCCGTTTGACCCGCTTCATCCACAAGCTTCCACCTAGCTTGTTAGGCGTCAAACTATCATCATATTTCATAAGATGGTTAATTTAGTCATTGTCAATCATAACTATTCCATCTTACGTATTTTTTTCTATCAAAATTATCATTCGATCTTATTAATGGTCGGTTTGACTGCTAAAAGTCAAACGCCCATTAGCATATAAAATGCACATTCAAGTTCGACAACTAGTTTAAGCATTCCAATAATTACCCGGTAGGCGTTATTTTTAGGCCCTCGTTTTAACTAAAGTTCTAACTAAGTCCCTTGTGTTTTCAACACTTCAACTAGCTCAAGCGATTAAATAAATTGGACGGTCGAGTGAATGGAGGCTCTCTGGGCGAATAGGGCGATCCTGTGAAATCAATCCTCTTTTCAATTCAATCCTGGTTCTGATCGATCTTGCTTAGCATCTACGGAGTACTGATTAAGCTCCTTAGTTTCTAACCGTGTGAAATCAGGCTAGGGTTTTGCGAGTTCTGGTTTTTTCTTTCGTTTGAATAAGGTTTGATTTCTGATTTCGAATTAAGGGTTCCAGCTTTTCTAGTGCGTTAATCGTTCGTTTAGTTGAGGGTTCTGATTGGATTCTGCTGCGGGTTTTGATCGAAATTGAGATTGACGGCGATAGGGTTTTCCAGCTTGTAGGCGGCTAGGGTTTGCTTATTTCTTTTGTTGTGTTCGGCTACGGTTTGTCTCATCAGCCGACATTCTTTTTGCTGAATCTCTGGTGACGGCTGCTAGGGTTTGCCATTTTTGGGATGGATGATCTTAGCAGTTCTGGTGGAAACCAACAGGATGTTCGTGGGAAGCCGCGAGCATCGTTTGAAGAAATTGCTGCACGGTTTCTTGATGTAGAAGGGAAAACTTTGCAGCCGAAGCGTGGTGTAGCGATTAGAACTCAAAATGATCCTAAGTCTTCAAACATCATTGATGACCTCACCAAGGTCACAGTTCCGATTCATTTGGAAAAGAGGGATGTTGAAAAGTCAGATAATTTTTGGGATTACCCTAGCAAGTTTTCGCCAAATTCAGACCTATTTGCTGCATCTTTCTCGGCTGAAAACAGGGCTGTTCATGGTAAAGCACGTACTTTGGGGACTGCAGATCCTGTCTCCTTCGCTCACATTGTAAAGCATACAACGGAGAAGGTTAAAGTGAATTTTCGGGCGATGGAATCTGCCGAGAAAGTTGATGGGGCTGATGTTGTTATTCCATTGTCGTCGGTTCAACAAGTTACTGATAGGTATGCTAACACTTTGTTTGGTTATTTTCTGGGTAAACGGTTGGCATTTCCTGTGGTCGATTACTTTGCTAAAAACAACTGGGCTAAATATGGTCTTTCCCGGCTCATGATGAATGCAAACGGGTTTTTCTTCTTTAAGTTTACGTCTAAGGAAGGGATGAATCAAATGCTAGAGGATGGGCCTTGGTTAATCAGAAGTGTTCCCATAATTTTGAAGGAGTGGTCGCCCTCTATCAAGATGGAAAAAGAGGACATTAAAGTGGTTCCAGTTTGGGTCAAGATGCATGATATGCCGTTAGAGGCATTTACTGAGGATGGGCTTAGCTTGGTTGCCTCTATGATTGGGACACCTAAGATGTTGGATACGTATATTGCCTCGATGTGTGCAGAATCTTGGGGCAGGAGTAGCTATGCTAGAGCGCTTATTGAAGTGCAAGCGGGGGCTGAGTTAAAAAAGAGTGTTACTGTTGCTATCCCTTCTATGGATGGTAGTGGGTATTCAAAGGTGGAAGTCAAGATTGAGTATGATTGGGAGCCTCTAAGGTGCTCCTCTTGTTGTGTGTTTGGTCATGATGACAGCTTGTGCCCGAAGAACATTCAGGTATCTTCTAGTGGGGATGCTGAAAACAATAATGATGAATTTCAGGTTGTAGGGGGCAAGAAGAAGAAAGTGAACAACCAAGGCATCCACATGAAAAATCAGAAGCCTAAGGTAGTTTACAGGCCAGTTGTTAACCCTAAACCAAAATCGTCCTTAAAGAGCCCGATGCAGAATCAGGTTTCAACGTCTAACCCGTTTGACATTCTGAGGGATGATAATGGTAATCAGGGAGGTACCACTGTGGGTCGCGTGGAGAAGAAACAGTCAAGTAACAGGCAGGAATCAGATGAGGAGGAGGTTGAAGAAGTATTCAATGAAACTAGTGCATTTATGACATCGGGTACTCATCCTTCTCCTTTGAAAGCAGGGGCAAGCAACTCTTCTACCAAATTCTCTAATGGATAGGCTGTCTGCTTTTCGTCTGAAGGGGCTGCTGTATTGTGGCTTCTTTATTTTCGATGATGGTGGTTGAGGATTATGTTTTATGGTTTTGCATTTTTTGTCTACTAGATGTCGTGTCATGATGTATAGTAGACTAGGTTATGGGGTGTTATAGGTCTTTGGTTTTTGGTTTGTGTTTGTTTTACATATATGGGGCATGTCCTGTATATGAACTAGTGTGGAACTCATCCTCACTACTTGTACTTATTTGCGGTTGCATTTTAATAGAATCACCGGGGTAACCCTTTACCCAAAAAAAACTAGCTCAAGCGATTATCAAAACTAGTTTATTCATTCGTTTCGCAAGAACTAAGGGTCTCTCATATACGAGGGAAAACCCGTTTCATCCTATCACTAGCATTCATCCAAACATTTAATAAAATCAAGTTCTATCTATCAATTAGTAGATAACAAGATCTCATACACTTAGTTACATGAACATAGCTACCAAATTTCATCATAACATTCAAAACCCATTTCAATCATGTATGAATAAGTACCCAAATCGTGTAATTTGTTTGAGTGCCTTGTTTCTATTATCAAATATGATGATTTTAAACATAAACTTATCATCATCTTCACTATTATATCAAAACCACTTCCTATTTTACTTGTCAATCACATACAAGTAATATTACATCAAGTTCTTCATAATTTCGTCATATCTAACAAAATTAAACATGCATATACATTCAATTTCGACTTTGGATCATAACCCAACCATCTATTTGCAAGTAACCTACTTGTCTCGAATTTCAACTTTAACCAATCTAGGTTTTGTGACATACCTTATGATCCCCACGACTTGGTGATCGTTTATACGTGTTCATGCATTTGATTTGGGTTAGATTTGACCTTCAATTTGATCCTTTTTTGAATTTATGGCTAAAGCTCCATGGAAGCTTTCTCTTGGCCATCCCCACGCATGCACACACTTAAAGTGTGTGTTGTGTTGTTTTTTTTTAAACCATTTTTCAAGATATCCTAGTTTGGTCCCTCATGTTTGGTTAGTTATTAAGTAGGCCACAACCTAACTATTTCTAACACTATTCCCACTTATTAACTAGGTTAAATATTCCTAGTTAACTTAGTGGGTTCGGGGAAATTATGACTCAGTTTATTTTAAGTCCCGTTAATTCAGGTTTCTTATAAACTTTATTTCCTTAAAACCACTTATTCATGTTTTATTAAATATTAGGTTTATTTATTTTAAATCCTAATATTTACCGGGTTACCTTTACCGCTAACAGTTTTTTACCCGTGTATTTGTATTAACGGGGTTTGATTACCAAACCCATTTTCGGGGTGTTACAAGTCTACCCCCCTTAAAGTGGTTTCGTCCTCGAAACCTTTTCTTACATAATTTATCGAGTTTAGCTCCATGCATTTGCTCTCGATAATCAATTGAGCATTCCTCATATTTTAACCAATTGTTAGGATTACCAGAAAAGTATGATAATATCTTTTTGGTCACTAATCATCCACGTATCTCATACAACATAATGCAACTTAAAATAACGTAATCTTGTTATTTCCACTAGTTTAATTAACTTAGCAATATTCATCGCTCGGCTCTAATGTGATTCTACTTCACATTACACTTCTTGACCGTGATCATGTCACGTTCCGCCAAATTTTTTATCAAACTTTTTATTTTCAAAAATATCACTTTTCGAATATATCTTCTTGCACCTATCAGTGTCAATACTTATATCTTTCATGCTTACTATTCATACGTCTATCAGAATTCGTATTTGTTATCGAAGTTTTAGTTTAACATCTTGTCTTTAACTTTTGTCAATTATCCGTATCGGAATTTTGACAGTCCAAAATTTATTCTTTTACAGTCTTTGCTTTATGCGAGGATTCTCAATTGATTCCCTCGCTTTGTCTAATTAACCCGTAGGTTTTATCACTTAGCCTTATAGGCTATTTTATTAGACTTTCACCTCTTTAAGGCGAGGTACTTATAATCTATTTCTTTCTAGTCATGACCCGTAGGTCGTTTTAGTCTCGTAGACCTTTCCATTGTTTATAACCCCAAAGGTTAGGTTGATCCCGTAGATCATTCTTTACTCATGTCATTCTTAAAATACATGTTTGGTGTCAAGGCACCCTGTTTTTGTTTGGAGAATCATTTGGTTTCAAGCTTAAGATCTGTTAACCTTGACTGTAGTTCGTGGCTACGATTGTTTTCTTTCGGACGATTTTCCGACTTTATGACTTTTCACGTCATTTATGCGTCAGTTCTTCTTATGCTCACTGTTATTTGGTTTGCATATATTCTTAATTGGTTGTGTCCCATTACCGGGCTCATTACTCTTTTGCATTTAACGCTACCTTTATCTGGCTAGCGCTTATTTGTGCCATCCAGCATTATATTGTATTCAACCTGTTTGACTTGTTAATGTGAAATCCATTCCTTATAAACAATCAACCTTATTCTTTATTCTACGCGTTCAATCTCAAATGGTTGAACATATTTATTAAAAATTTCTTTTTACGAAATTTTATAGTCATAATTCATAATCCAAGTCTTTTGAATTTTTCAACCCACGTTCACGTCTCTTGGTTTACACATGTGTTTAAATTCCTACCGAAGTCATTATTATTCCGACTTTGCCCTCAAGTTTTACGTTTTACAAAAACGACCCGTTAAAAGACATATTTGCATTTTTCGGGTTCGAGTGTAAGTACACCCTTTCCCAATGCATATCTTAATCATTTTACATGTTTTCACTCTCCGGGTTCGAGTGTAAGTACACCCCCTCCTAATACGTGTCTAAATCATTTTACATGTTTGCGTTTTCCGGGTTCGAGTGTAAGTACACCCCCTCCCAATACATGTCTAAATCATTTTGCATCAATCTTTGTGCCTTCACTCGGGCTCATTATCCTAATGTAATACGCTTCCGTCACCCGGCTGTGTGTTTACATTGTTATCAAATATTTTGCTCATTCGATTCAGTGGGGTACTTTTTAATTTGTCCCACTCACCTCGTCCTTACTACATCGGATGTAAGTATGTCAATCATAAAAAGTTCATGATGCCATGTGCTCACCACTTACTTGCCCAGAGTAAGCGATCAACAGCTGGTATACATGACATTTTTATAATTTTCACATTACACCCCATGTAAGTAATGCCTCTATTTGTTTCTCTTGGAAACAATATCCCGGATAGGTTTTCTATTCGGGTTTTTCCAAGTTTTCAATCTACGTATACAACTTTCAATCTCTACGTATTTGTTGCATATTACTATTTATGCAATTAAATTTAAAATGTGCACCTGGTAATGCTTGCCCTAACGGGCTTCTTTTGTCATTAGCCTTGATTACGATCGTTACATGTTTTAGGTCCTTGTTGAGCATACTCTTTGGACCGTCCCTCTATCAAATCCACGATTTGTTAAACTCTCGCTATCTTCATATGCGAGTGTCCTTCAACTAAAACATTTACAACAGTTAGTAATTTCGACATTAACGGATGCCCGTATTATAATACAAGGCTTTTCTACTATATGCATCAATGCGTGTAATTTCGTTGACTATATCTACTCTATATCGTTTTTATTGGTATAACGTGTATTACACGATAACCATATGTGTTGTTCTCAACACTTTAATCATACTAAATCATTGATATACATGTACTTACCGGATTTGCGATCAAGCCTCGAACTGAACACTTTATTCTTTTAACCTTGAGCTCTGATTACTAACTTGTAAGACCCGACTTAATATAACGAGATGAGTGATACAAAAGCTTGCATTTAGTACAATAATTTACGAGTTTACAAAAGTTTTCATGATTTTAAGACCTTACATGATCATAATAATCAAGTCATTATGCTACTAGTTAATTATTAAAACATAGTTTCAAGTGTTTACATATTACTAAAACGAAATAGACAAAATGTGGAAGCTTCATTTGGTGCGTTCGGTTCTTGATAATAGCTTGATCACCATCCGGGTTAGGTCCATCTTCACCTAAGGTCAAAACCATGGAAATAATCAGTTTTGACTCTTTAAAATCAAGAATAAACAAGTTCCATACTCAGAAGTATCAAAAAAACAAAAAAAATCTCGGATCTGAGCTGGTGGCATCGCGCGACGGGTGAGAGGGCCTGCCGTCGCGCAGCGCCACGGGGTATATTTGGCTGAAAGTTATTGCTGGTGCTGCACATTCCCAGCATAACCCGATTTCATGGAAACGAGCATGACTCTCTCGTTTTTAATCCGTTTTACCCGATTCTTTTTCCTACGCGCTCGTAATTTAATTCTCCATCTTATGGAGTTAAAATTCAACATCCGGATTAACAAAATTTCAGACTTTTAAGTCTTCGACTTATTACCCTTTTTACCAAATTTTGACCCGTTCGTGATATTATCAAACAAACATGTTTATTTGATCTATAAACTCATGAGATTCATAATTTCAATATCTCCTATCATATTAATCATAAATCACGGGTTTCTTAGTTAATTAAAACCCGTTTACGCTCAAGTGCTTATTTTGACCCATTACGGGTATTTAAGCACTTTAAAGCTTAAAATCGCTTTCATTCATTTCTAGCATCATATTCCTACATTTCTTATCAAGTAATCTTCCACCACAACTATATGTGTGGTGGATTTAATGTGGATATCTATATGTTCCTAGTTTTACCCCTTGGATTATTGTTTTACGTCAAAGACTCATATAAAGTCATTCGACCCAAGAATCTACATCTTTCACTTTCTATACTTATTCCGAGTATTTATTTAATCATGAAACTTGTTTTCCGACCCACTTTTAAGGGTCGTTCGCTCAAATTAGCTTACAAGGGCATTTTGGTCAATCTTCATCCTTCTTTTACTACGAAGGACTTTTAAATACTTGTTTGACCCAAAAATTCGACCTTTTAACTACAGCCTTGTCTAGAAACCAATATGTTTCTAAAACACCATAATCATAACTCAATTTATTCGGTTTACCTAAAAGGTAACACAATATCTATATTTTAACCTTGCCTACTCTTATAGAACCTCAAGCTCTACATAATGAGTTGAATCATTATACATACCTGACTCGGATCAATATTTTGACCCGTTTCGATACCTTGTCTTAGTAGCCGCTAAGAAATAGCGATGTACATATCCATCTGATATTTATTCCTAAAATCATATAACTCAACAAACCATTAGTCGATATTGTCAAAGGGTGCTAATTTCACCTTTTGACCCGTTTGGTCTAAAGAACCATGAAACTCTATGAGATGATATTTATTACCATCTTATTCATACAACTAACTATGGTTTACACCGTATAGTCGTTTTACTTGTAAATCGTCAATTGATTCCCTTGACCCATTATAACCACGCTTTGACGTATCTTTCCCCCAAACTAACGGTTATTGTCAACAAGTGACTAAAGTACTATTTTACCCTTATTATTTGCATTGGTTTACCATACAAGGTAATTATTAAAAACTCGTTATCTTTTAGTCATTTCATGACTATTTAACCATACTAGCTCCTTTTTATCCATTCACATGTTTATGACCATTGTCTTTTGTTCCGGACCGCACTTGTCGTGTCGGAACATCATAATTTAAATAAGACTTATCCTTCATAACCTATAAAATCATTAGGTATTAAATAACTAGAGTGTAAGCTTTACTTACCTTGCATCCATGCCACACTTTTCTTTCCGTTCTCGCTCCGTTTGACCCGCTTCATCCACAAGCTTCCACCTAGCTTGTTAGGCGTCAAACTATCATCATATTTCGTAAGATGGTTAATTTAGTCATTGTCAATCATAACTATTCCATCTTACGTATTTTTTTCTATCAAAATTATCATTCGATATTATTAATGGTCGGTTTGACTACTAAAAGTCAAACGCCCATTAGCATATAAAATGCACATTCAAGTTCGACAACTAGTTTAAGCATTCCAATAATTACCCAGTAGGCGTTATTTTTAAGCCCCCGTTTTAACTAAAGTTCTAACTAAGTCCATTGTGTTTTCAACACTTCAACTAGCTCAAGCGATTATCAAAACTAGTTTATTCATTCGTTTCGCAAGAACTAAGGGTCTCTCATATACGAGCGAAAACCCGTTTCATCGTATCACTAGCATTCATCCAAACATTTAATAAAATCAAGTTCTATCTATCAATTAGTAGATAACATGATCTCATACACTTAGTTACATGAACATAGCTACCAAATTTCATCATAACATTCAAAACCCATTTCAATCATGTATGAACAAGTACCCAAATCGCGTAATTTGTTTGAGTGCCTTGTTTCTATTATCAAATATGATGATTTTAAACATAAACTTATCATCATCTTCACTATTATATCAAAACCCACTTCCTAGTTTACTTATTAATCACATACAAGTAATATTACTTCAATTTCTTCATAATTTCATCATATCTAACAAAATTAAACATGCATATACATTCAATTTCGACTTTGGATCATAAGCCAACCATCTATTTGCAAGTAACCTACTTGTCTTGAATTTCAACTTTAACCAATCTAGGTTTTGTGACATACCTTATGATCCCCACGACTTGGTGATCCTTTATACGTGTTCATGCATTTGATTTGGGTTAGATTTGACCTTCAATTTGATCCTTTTGTTGAATTTAGGGCTAAAGCTCCATGGAAGCTTTCTCCTGGCCATCCCCACGCACGCACGCACTTAAAGTGTGTGTTGTGTTATTTTTTTAAACCATTTTTCAAGATATCCTACTTTGATCCCTCATGTTTGGTTAGTTATTAAGTAGGCCACAACCTAACTATTTCTAACACTATTCCCACTTATTAACTAGGTTAAATATTCCTAGTTAACTTAGTGGGTTCGGGGAAATTATGACTCAGTTTTTTTAAGTCCCGTTAATTCAGGTTTCTTATAAACTTTATTTCCTTAAAACCACTTATTCACATTTAATTAAATATTAGGTTTATTTATTTTAAATCCTAATATTTACCGGGTTACCTTTACCGCTAACAGTATTTTACCCGTGTATTAGTATTATCGGGGTTTGATTACCAAACCCGTTTTCGGGGTGTTACAAGTCTACCCCCTTAAAGAGGTTTCCTCCTCAAAACCTTTTCTTACATAATTTATCGAGTTTAACTCCATGCATTTGCTCTCGATAATCAATTGAGCATTGCTCATATTTTAACCAATTGTTAGGATTACCAGAAAATTATGATAATATCTTTTTGGTCACTAATCATCCACGTATCTCATACAACATAATGCAACTTGAAATAACGTAATCTTGTTATTTCCACTAGTTTAATTAACTTAGCAATATTCATCGCTCGGCTCTAATGTGATTCTACTTCACATTACACTTCTTGACCGTGATCATGTTACGTTCCGCCAAATGTTATATCAAACTTTTTATTTTCAAAAATATCACTTTTTGAATATATCTTCTTGCATCTATCAGTGTCAAGACTTATATCTTTCATGCTTAGTATTTATACGTCTATCCGAATTTGTATTTGTTAAAACGTTATTTCTTACCAAAACCGAACTTTTAGTTTAACATCTTCTCTTTAACTTTTGTCAATTATCCGTATCGAAATTTTGATAGTCCAAAATTTATTCTTTTACAGTCTTTGGTTTATGTGAGGATTCTCAATTGATTCCCTCGCTTTGTCTAATTAACCCGTAGGTTTTATCACTTAGCCTTATAGGCTATTTTATTAGACTTTCACCTCTTTAAGGCGAGGTACTTATAATCTATTTCTTTCTAGTCATGACTCGTAGGTCGTGTTAGTCTCGTAGACCTTTCCATTGTTTATAACCCCAAAGGTTAGGTTGATCCCGTAGATCATTCTTTACTCATGTCATTCTTAAAATACATGTTTGGTGTCAAGGCACCTTGTTTTTGTTTGGAGAATCATTTGGTTTCAAGCTTAAGATCCGTTAACCTTGACTGTAGTTCGTGGCTACGATTGTTTTCTTTCGGACGATTTTCCGACTTTATGACTTTTCACATCATTTATGCGTCAGTTCTTCTTATGCTCACTGTTATTTGGTTTGCATATATTCTTAATTGGTTGTGTCCCATTACCGGGCTCATTACTCTTTTGCATTTAACGCTACCTTTATATGGCTAGCGCTTATTTGTGCCATCCGGCATTATATTGTATTCAACCTGTTTGACTTGTTAATGTGAAATCCATCCCTTATAAACAATCAACTTTATTCTACCCGTTCAATCTCAAATGGTTGAACATATTTATTAAAAATTTCTTTTTACGAAATTTTATAGTCATAATTCATAATCCAAGTCTTTTGAATTTTTCAACCCGCGTTCACGTCTCTTGGTTTACACATATGTTTAAATTCCTACCCATCAACCGGGTGTTTTACCGAAGTCATTATTATTGCAACTCTCCCGGTATGTATTAAGACTTTGCTTCACTTTTATATTCTGACTTTGTCCTCAAGTTTGACGTTTTACAAAAACGGCCCGTTAAAAGACATATTTGCATTTTCCGGGTTCGAGTGTAAGTACACCCCTTCCCAATGCATATCTTAATCATTTTACATGTTTTCACTCTCCGGGTTCAAGTGTAAGTACACTCCCTCCCAATACGTGTCTAAATTATTTTACATGTTTGCATTTTCCGGGTTCGAGTGTAAGTACACCCCCTCCCAATACATGTCTAAATCATTTTACATCAATCTTTGTCCCTTCACTATGGCTCATTATCCTAATGTAATACGCTTCCGTCACCCGGCTGTGCGTTTACATTATTATCAAATATTTTGCTCATTCGATTCAGTGGGGTACTTTTTAATTTGTCCCACTCACCCCGTCCTTACTACATCGGATGTAAGCATGTCAATCATAAAAAGTTCATGATGCCACGTGCTCACCACTTACTTGGCCAGAGTAAGCGATCAACAGCTGGTATACATGACCTTTTTATAATTTTCACATTACACCCCATGTAAGTAATGCCTCTATTTGTTTCTCTTGGAAACAATATCCCGGATAGGTTTTCTATTCGGGTTTTTCCAAGTTTTCAATCTACGTATGCAACTTTCAATCTCTACTTATTTGTTGCATATTACTATTTATGCAATTAAATTTAAAATGTGCACCTGGTAATGCTTGCCCTAACTGGCTTCTTTTGCCATTAGCCTTGTTTGCGATCGTTACGTGTTTTAGGTCCTTGATGAGCATACTCTTTGGACCGTCCCTCTATCAAATCCGCGATTTGTTAAACTCTCGCTATCTTCATATGCGAGTGTCCTTCAACTAAAACATTTACAACAGTTAGTAATTTCGACATTAATGGATGGCCGTATTATAATACAAGGCTTTTCTACTATATGCATCAATGCGTGTAATTTCGTTGACTATATTTACTCTATATCGTTTTTATTGGTATAACGTGTATTACACGATAACCATATGTGTTGTTCTCAACACTTTAATCATACTAAACCATTGATATACATGTACATACCGGATTTGCGATCAAGCCTCGAACCGAACACTTTATTTTTTTAACCTTGAGCTCTGATTACCAACTTGTAAGACCCGACTTAATATAACAAGATTAGTGATACAAAAACTTGCATTTAGTACAATAATTTACGAGTTTACAAAAGTTTTCATGATTTTAAGACCTTACATGATCATAATAATCAAGTCATTATGCTACTAGTTAATTATTAAAACATAGTTTCAAGTGTTTACATATTACTAAAACGAAATAGACAAAATGCGGAAGCTTCATTTGGTGCGTTCGGTTCTTGATAATAGCTTGATCACCATCCGGGTTTGGTCCATCTTCACCTATGGTCAAAACCATGGAAATAATCAATTTTGACTCTTTAAAATCAAGAATAAACAAGTTCCATACTCAAAAGTATCAAAAAAACAAAAAAAATCTCGGATCTGAGCTGGTGGCGTCGCGCGACGGGTGTAAGGGCCTGCCGTCGCGCAGCGCCACGGGGTATATTTGGCAGAAAGTTGTTGCTGGTGCTGCACATTCCCAGCATAACCCGATTTCACGAAAACGAGCATAACTCTCTCGTTTTTAATCCGTTTTACCCGATTCTTTTTCCTACGTGCTTGTAATTTAATTGTCCATCTTATGGAGTTAAAATCCAACATCCGAATTAATAAAATTTTAGACTTTTAAGTCTTCGACTTATTACCCGTTTTACCACATTTAAGCACTTTAAAGGTTAAAATCGCTTTCATTCATTTCTAGCATCATATTCCTACATTTCTTATCAAGTAATCTTCCACCACAACTATATGTGTGGTGGATTTAATGTGGATATCTATATGTTCCTAGTTTTACCCCTCGGATTATCGTTTTACGTCAAAGACTCATATAAAGTTATTCGACCCAAGAATCTACATCTTTCACTTTCTATACTTATTCCAAGTATTTATTTAATCATGAAACTTGTTTCCGACCCACTTTTAAGGGTCGTTCGCTCGAATTAGCTTACAAGGGCATTTTGGTTAATCTTCATCCTTCTTTTACTACGAAGGACTTTTAAATACTTGTTTGACCAAAAAATTCGACCGTTTAACTATAGCCTTGTCTAGAAACCAATATGTTTCTAAAACACCATAATCATAACTCAATTTCTTCGGTTTACCTAAAAGGTAACCAAATATCTATATTTTAACCTTGCCTACTCTTATAGAACCTCAAGCTCTACATGATGAGTTGAATCATTATACATACCTGACTGAGAAATAGCGATGTACATATCCATCTGATATTTATTCCTATAATCATATAACTCAACAAACCATTAGTCGATATTGTCAAAGGGTGATAATTTCACCTTTTGACCCGTTTGGTCTAAAGAACCATGAAACTCTATGAGATGATATTTATTATCATCTTACTCATACAACTAACTCCGGTTTACACCGTATAGTCGTTTTACTTGTAAATCTTCAATTGATTCCCTTGACCCATTATAACCACGCTTTGACGTATCTTTCCCCCAAACTAACGGTTATTGTCAACAAGTGACTAAAGTACTATTTTACCCTTATTATTTGCATTGGTTTACCATACAAGGTAATTATTAAAAACTCGTTATCTTTTAGTCATTTCATGACTATTTAACCATACTAGCTCCTTTTTATCCATTCACATGTTTATGACCATTGTCTTTTGTTCCGGACCGCACTTGTCGTGTCGGAACATCATAATTTAAATAAGACTTATCCTTCATAACCTATAAAATCATTAGGTATTAAATAACTAGAGTGTAAGCTTTACTTACCTTGCATCCATGCCACACTTTTCTTTCCGTTCTCGCTCCGTTTGACCCGCTTCATCCACAAGCTTCCACCTAGCTTGTTAGGCGTCAAACTATCATCATATTTCATAAGATGGTTAATTTAGTCATTGTCAATCATAACTATTCCATCTTACGTATTTTTTTTCTATCAAAATTATCATTCGATCTTATTAATGGTCGGTTTGACTACTAAAAGTCAAACGCCCATTAGTATATAGAATGCACATTCAAGTTCGACAACTAGTTTAAGCATTCCAATAATTACCCGGTAGGCGTTATTTTTAGGCCCCCGTTTTAACTAAAGTTCTAACTAAGTTCATTGTGTTTTCAACACTTCAACTAGCTCAAGCGATTATCAAAACTAGTTTATTCATTCATTTCGCAAGAACTACGGGTCTCTCATATACGAGCGAAAACCCGTTTCATCCTATCACTAGCATTCATCCAAACATTTAATAAAATCAAGTTATATCTATTAATTAGTAGATAACATGATCTCATACACTTAGTTTCATGAACATAGCTACCAAATTTCATCATAACATTCAAAACCCATTTCAATCATGTATGAACAAGTACCCAAATCGCGTAATTTGTTTGAGTGCCTTGTTTCTATTATCAAATATGATGATTTTAAACATAAACTTATCATCATCTTCACTATTATATCAAAACCCACTTCCTAGTTTACTTATTAATCACATACAAGTAATATTACTTCAAGTTCTTCATAATTTCATCATATCTAACAAAATTAAACATGCATATACATTCAATTTCGACTTTGGATCATAAGCCAACCATCTATTTGCAAGTAACCTACTTGTCTTGAATTTCAACTTTAACCAATCGAGGTTTTGTGACATACCTTTTGATCCCCACGACTTGGTGATCGTTTATACGTATTCATGCATTTGATTTGGGTTAGATTTGACCTTCAATTTAATCCTTTTGTTGAATTTAGGGCTAAAGCTCCATGGAAGCTTTCTCCTGGCCATCCCCACGCACGCACACACTTAAAGTGTGTGTTGTGTTGTTTTTTTAAACCATTTTTCAAGATATCCTAGTTTGGTCCCTCATGTTTGGTTAGTTATTAAGTAGGCCACAACCTAACTATTTCTAACACTATTCCCACTTATTAACTAGGTTAAATATTCCTAGTTAACTTAGTGGGTTCGGGGAAATTATGACTCAGTTTATTTTAAGTCCCGTTAATTCAAGTTTCTTATAAACTTTATTTCCTTAAAACCACTTATTCACGTTTTATTAAATATTAGGTTTATTTATTTTAAATCCTAATATTTACCGGGTTACCTTTACCGCTAACAGTATTTTACCTGTGTATTAGTATTAACGGGGTTTGATTACCAAACCCATTTTCGGGGTGTTACATGTCACTACCACTGCTGCTCCACTTCAAGCCGTGTCGGCTCAGCGGCAATCTCAGCATCGACCAGCTCCAGTTATCTATGCACCACCTGCAAAGCGTGCATACGCTGGTCCCCACCCTGCATGCCTAACATGTACTTATCATCACTCGATGGGTATCGCATGCCGTTTTTGCGTGCACTGCAATATGTACTGCCACTTCATTGCTAACTGCCGTACTGGTCCCCGACAAGCACCAACTCAAGCCACTGCTCATCAAGCTCTACTTCCAGCCCCATAAGGCCAACAAGCGGCTCAGGCACCCGCGGTCAACGCCAGGGTCTGCTTCACGTGTGGTGATCCCAACCACTTCTCGAACATGTGCCCGAACAGGGTTGTGAAACAAGAGCCCCAACAGCAGCAGCCTCAGCAACAGCCTCAACAGCAACAAGCTGCCCGCGCCAGAACCTTCAACATCAATGTGCGTCAAGGCCAGGCTGACAACAATGTGTACAATGGTACGTTCCTTGTGAATGGTATTTATGCTTCGTGTTTGTTTGATACTGGAGCCGATAACTAGTTTGTGTCATTTGAATTCGAGAAGCTCCTTAGTCGTAAGCGCTCCCAACTCCCCTCGACGTTCGATGTCGAAGTCGCCACCGAAAGAACTATCACCGTTAATTATGTTCTTCGTGATTGTACTCTTGAGCTCAACAATCACATCTTCCCAATCGACCTTATTCATATGCAACTCGGAAGTTTTGACGTCATATTAGGCATGGACTTTCTTCATGAAAACCATGCTGAAGTGGTGTGCTTCGATAAGATGATTCGATTCTCGCTCGCGAATGGTGATTTATTGTGTGTTTATGGCGAAACTGCTTCGAAAGGTCTCAAGCTCATGTCGTGGGTCCAAGCTAGCAAGTATCTCCGCAAGGAATACAGAGCTTTCTTGGCTAACATTGTAGTAGCGGAGAAGGAAAAGAAAGGTAGACCAGGAGTAAACGATGTTCCAGTGGTTCGAGAATTTCCTAACGTTTTTCCTGAGGATCTTCCTGGACTGGCCAAGTCGTGATATCGACTTTTGTATCGACCTCATTCCTGGAGCAAACCCTATCGCTAGAGCTCCTTATCGACTCGCTCTGTCAGAAATGCGTGAACTCGCGAGTCAACTCCAGGAATTACTTGATAAAGGCTTCAATCGCCCGAGCACCTCTCCATGGGGCGCGCCAGTCCTTTTCGTCAAAAAGAAGGATGGGTCGTTCAGGATGTGCATCGACTATCGGGAATTGAATAAGTTGACCATCAAGAATCGCTATCCCCTGCCTCGCATCGACGATTTGTTTAATCAACTACAAGGTGCTACATGTTTCTCGAAGATCGATCTATGCTCAGGCTATCACCAGCTACGCATTCAAGAGGAAGATATACCCAAAACTGCTTTTCGCACTCGATACGGCCACTATGAGTTTGTTGTTATGCCTTTTGGTTAAACCAACGCACCCGCGGTTTTCATGGATTTGATGAATCGCGTCTGTAAACCTTATCTCAACCGTTTCGTCATCGTGTTCATCGATGATGTCTTGATCTATTCCAATTTGAAAGCCGAACACGCGCAACATCTACGTTTGGTTCTCGAGCTACTCCAAGGGAATCGACTCTATGCCAAGTTCTCCAAGTGCGAATTTTGGCTGGAGGAGGTGTGACATCTGTGCCTCCACGGCCATCAAACAAATACCAAATCAACTAAATATTGTATTTCATACTTGGGATTTGTATAAATACGAGTTAACGCTACCCGCGCGTTGCGGCGGGAGTTGATTATTAAAGATTTTATTATGAAATTCGAATATTTTTTCTATACACAAAAGAATTTTTTTCTAGCATCAGTTATTGGTGCAAATCAATGTAAACAAAATTTGGCACAACCATTTATACAAAATTATTAATGATTGTCAGTTATAGGTTCCATGGGCAGTGGTTTCGTATTCCAAATTATAAAAAAAAAATTACTGGTTTCAAATACAAAAAAAAATACAAAAAATCCACTGAATTAAAACCATAAACCAAAAACTTATATGTATATAGAATTAGTGATGTTATAAAGTTTTGTATTCTTACCGTCATTGTATGAACATAGGAGTACACTAAATGAATCTATAGATATCCACTGAATTCAAACCATAAACCAAAATGGTGTAAAATATGATTTAATGATTATCTAAATTTCTATTATGTTACTGTGGTTGCGTGAACAGTAAGTAAGAAAACATTTAGAAAAAAGTTGTGTTAAAAAGAAAATTCAAACAAAGACACATAGTTATAAACATGTAAGTACAGATTTTACTTTACCATGATGATGAGAGTTGAAATAATGAAACAATTTGAAATATTAAATAACATACATAAACACTTAATCGAAAACATCTGAGGTTTAGATGCAAATTTTTTAAGCGATTGGAAGTGGAATTAAAGAACGGGAGGGGAGATATGATGAACATATGATCATGAGGAAAATGATAAAACAGTCAAAGGAAATGTACCTTTGGCGTAAGGATTTTTTTTTGATAATACTAATGATATTTAGTAGTAAGATGGAAAATTTTCAATAAGATTGGTGTCACTTTCATTCAAGTGACATTAATACTTGGGTGGAATTATTGCAATAAATTGAAACAGTGGTGAAATCGTGTGTCTGTAACCGTTTAATACATATACCCTATAATTGAAAAGGTGCGATTGTAATTGTTATGTGACTGAGTCAGTGGGATTAGTGCGAATATGTGTGAAACGGTGCGAATATGTGTGAAACGGTGTTGTGTTTAATTGTTATGTGATGTTTTTTTGGGGTGGATGCAATGGTTGCGTAGATGGTAGTTTTTTGGTTGATAATTGTATAAGAGGATAATGTGTATCATTTGCACATATCAATTCTCGTTCGATTTCGAGCTCTAAATCGCTTTCTGGAAAGTTATACGCGAACTGGTGCGTAAACGTAATCACTTTAACGTGACAAACACTCCGTAACAGTGACATAGGCTTAACATACCTTAAATAACCTTTACGTAACTTAGAAATAAGTTTTGGAAGGTTTGGTGTGTCGAAATCAAGTTTATTCGCTTACAGAGACTAATTTCGACAAACTGTGAAAGTATGCCGATTTGTACTGTAACGAACATTCCGGAACATGACCATAAGTTAACAATACCCTAAATATCCTTTATATAGCTTAGAAATAGGCTTTGAGGGGTTCGGTGTGCTAAAATAAACTTTTTGGTCATTCAGGGACTAAAAGCGTCAAAAGTGCATAAGTTTGCATTTTCGCGCATATCTTACGTTCTGAATACATCCGGACATCCAAAACTTTATTTAGTCATTAAAATATTTTATTTTAGTGATTGGCATGATAAAAATCCATTCGTCACGTAATTTGGATCGTTTTTGCTTTCTTTACGACTTCCGTCGTAATTAACCGAACAACGCAACCGTACGACCAAACGAACCGACATCCGAGATATTTTTGAGGATGTTTTGAGTTCCCTATACTTTAACTTCATTTTAGAGCCTTGAAATGAGGTTAACGGGGCTTAAACGTGTCAAAAATGAGCCGAAATGCTTTGTTGAATGAAGTTCAGGGACCAAAATTGTCATTCTGCCATAGTTATCTTAGGAAGGGACCAAAATGAAAAATCTAAATTCCAGCTTGTTCCAGCTGTCCCCCTCATTTGCACATGGTTTTAATGAAACTATGGGCTCCCATGGTTTCACAAAACCATGGGCACATGTGTACGGATGAGATCGAAGCTCGTTTTACGATGAACGATCCTAACGGTTCTAGTTTTCCTATAAATAGCTATCCCCTTTCACTTGCAAAACCCACATTGATCTGATTTTGGCTCTCTAAGTTGAAGTTTATGCTTCATACCTGAGAGTAAATCGGATCAAAGCTTGCGGGGACCTTTTGTAAGTTTTCCTTCGTTCTTTTCTTTCGTTTTTAGCTTAAAAGTCAAACTGCGTTTGACTTTCTGCATTGACCAGTTTATAGTCAATGCGAAGTTCATTTGAACTTCATAACGTGAGCGTAATCACGATGGATATAGTCCCTAGTGACTATACCTACTGATTACCACGTTATCTAGGTGTAGTGACGAGTCGTAGTTTCGGTCAAAATGCGCATTCTTGCGTATTTTGTAACCAAACTACTTATAGGTATCAAAACCGTTTGTTTTGATACCAAATCTATTTTCTAAATTCGTTAAACATCGTCACTTTATAGATTAGTGCTTGTGTAGAGTCGTAAGTCAAGCAGACTAAACACCCGCTTAGACTTTCGAACACGACCCATTTGGTCGATCATTAGGATCCGACCAAACATGTTTAGTGACCATAGTTGCATAGGGAATAACCTTCCGAGGTTATACCATATGGTCACTTAGGTTTAATTAGTTGTATGATAGGTAGTTTATATGCCTTAGGTAAATGACCAAAATGCCCTTTTCATGCGTAATTGGTAATTAAGCATATGTAACATAAACTTTTGTCACTTAATTTATTATGCAACATATTTAATCATGTTTAGGCATATAATACTTGTCATAGGACTAGTTAGACGTCTCGAACGCACTTTTGCGCGAACGACCCGTTAAAGTAGCTTAAGCTACCTTAATGGGTCACAATGGGTCGAAAGCACTTAGGTTAGGTTTCGATTTAGAATGTAGACTTTGTTAAACCATGTCATATGAGTTCCAATACTCATTTGGTTTACAAAACCTCATCCTATCCGATCTTCCGACTTAGGTCTGGGTTATTTATATAGTTATTAGGTTGCCGATTGATTCCGTGCTCCCTCTAGCTTTGCTTGGTTATTGTTCAAGACCTCTAAGCATTCTCAGGTGAGTACATAGTTCCCCTATTTTACTGTTTTCAATTGTTTTGGGGTGATTCATATGTGCTAAATGTTTTCGAGGTTTTAACGATGGTTTTCAAAACGATTTTCGATATTATAACAATGGTTTCAAAAACGATTAAAATGGTTTATAATAAATTAATAACGATTTCGATAAAGTAAACAAACTTGTTGGTTGTATTTACATAACGAATAATATCCATTAGTTTTGGCCGAACCGACCAGTATTAGGTTATGGTACCATAGGATCTGACAAATCCCGTTATCAGACTGCGCCCATGGTTATGTGTGGGTTAGGTGGGTAACGACTGAATCTGTGATTGTTAATTTACCCTTTGGTGGTTTATTAATGCGAGAAGCGATAGGCGAGTTAGTCGAGTCACGAAGGTTTGGATGTTATTAGCGAGACAATCAAAAGTAGTTTTCACGATTTAAAACGAGAATGATTTAAACGACAAAAGCAATTTTTAACGAACAAAACGATTTGGGTAAATGATTGGTTTTTGGTTAGTGTTTAGAAAACGGGACGGGTGTAATGTGATGAAAGCATGGTAGATACGCTGCTGGTACTTCCTATATATATATATATATATATATATATATATATATATGTTTTCATCGTATTACATACCGTGGCGTTATTTAGTTCACTTGGGTAAACGATTTTGAAACGATGTCACACGAACGAGGTTTTCAAAATAATATAAACCATACGAGTTTTATTAACGAGATTTGTATACGACTTTAATTAACGAGATTTATATAAGAGTTTTATTAACGAGATTTATTAACGAGTTTTATTAACGAGAATTATTAACGAGTTTTATTAACGAGAATTATTAATGAGTTTTATTAATGAATTTTATTAAATAAATTTTTTGGGTTAAGAATCATGGCTACGAGATTTTACAAATTATAACCAACTTGATTTGAGTTGGTTAATTATGTCGCAATACTACACTTTTCGAAACAAGGTTTTTAATTAAGTATTGCAACATGTAAACTAGCCATGAATCCGACACTCTCAAAAACCTATGTACTCGCCAGCATTTCTTTGCTGACTTTGTTTTCACATATGTTTCAGGTGTTGTTGAATGATGTTGATTGCTAGGATGCATGCTCACATAGGACTGGACGAGGCCTTAGTGACTTAATAACAATGATAGACTGTGTTTAACTTGTTTATTTAGATTTCCAGACGATGTAAATATTTAAAGTTTAATAAAACGAAACTTCAAATTTCCGTGTGTTTTGAAACAATGATTTTGTTACAACACTCCCCGACGATTCTGCCGCGATTTGTTGTTTTACGCGGTCGGGGTGTGACTGAAAAGTTGGTATCAGAGCTCATGGTTATAGGGAATTAGGTTATTAGTAATGCTTTGACCTAGTCTGTAACCTTCCTAGGACCCTAAAACAAGATTCTTGTATTTAGATCTTAAAACAATACCGTCACTTATCCTTAGGTGACAACCACAACAAGAACACAAATTCCGAATCCGCTTTGAAAACCAATCATCTGTTCTAGGATGATTTATTATAAGGTTTTGAACCCTCTAAGTTTTAAAAATCTCGTCAAAGTTTGGGTCTTATAATGTGAACACGTGCGAACTGGAAGGGTGAATGCCTGTACCCTGAGTTTTCTGTCTAAGGCTAGAGTGTTCGTACAAATCCGCAATATCGGACCAGTCACTCTTACCTGGGAACTCTTGGGGTGAGTGTTCACTTATAGGCGAGCATGTCTTCAGTGATACATTAATATGAGCCGTTTACTTTGATTAATCACCGTCTCATTTGTTTGCCTTAGGTAACAAACAAATGCTCGCAATTTCTATGCGTTGTCGTTCTGTTTTAATTATCCGATAACATTTCATTTGTGTTCTCCTATGTCTTTCATTTCCTCTAGAATGTCTCTTCATCGCAACGACACTCAAATGTTCGAGCAAACTGCCAAATTTGCCCAGCGAATAGGCGAAGTAATCCTGAAGACTATGGATTTAGGTATCACCATGTCTCGTCTCAATAATGAAGCCACCCAAGAATCATCGAAAGAAGCAGAAGCCGAGCCTTTGAAAAAGTCAAAGAAGCGTAAAGCTCCAAAGGGTCCCGTAACCGTTACACCAAATCAAGCAAAACCTAGCCAGGTGGCAGCACCACCAGCCAAGAAGCGTACTTAGGAACTGCTCCTCTGTGCAATCAGTGTAACCTCCACCACTATGCCAGTGTCAATTGTCGGAAATGTTTCAACTGTGGACTCATCGGTCATTTGGCACGAGACTGTCATTCAGTCACTGGGCTAAACCAAGCTTTTCGGAACCCCATTCAATTTCAAGCAGATCCAACACAGGCTCTTTTCCTCCTGGTATTTGCTACACCTATGGCGAGACGGGTTATGTCAGGGACAGATACCCAAAGATTTTCAATGCAAATCCGACCCATGGATGAGCATTTGGCCGATTAGAAGAAGCTGCTGCTTTGAATAATCCGAATCTTATGTTTATGTTTCTAGTGTTTTCCTTTGAACTCGGAAACAATCGATTTTCTTTATACATAAATCTTTATTTGCAATTCCGATGTACAAATATAGTTGCATGTGTGTATGGCATACCCCTACGATACCTACACTAAAGAACCATATTTGTAGTTCTCTCTTTCATATGATCACTCATGATTTCCTCAAAAATTCTAAGTGCTCATTTCATTCAAGAAACGAAGTGGCAATTTGAGTAATCATCTTTTTTCTTTTGACCTCACACCGATGCAACTTGGGAGTATCGAAATTTTCATAAGGATGGATTGGTTAACCAAACATCATGCTGAGGTGGTTTATTTCGATAAGATTGTTCGTATTCCTCTTTCGTCTGGCGATGTTCTAGAAGTTCGTGGCTAAAACCTTCTGGTGGATTGAAGCTCATGTCGTGTACGAAGGCCCAAAGTTATTTACGAAAAGGATATGTTGCTTTTCTGGCACATGTCACCGAGGAGAAAGGCAAGAGCAAGAGCATTCAGGATATTCCGATTGTTCGGGATTATCCAGAGGTATTTCCTGATGAACTGCCTGGTTTGCCTCCAGTTCGTCAAGTCGAGTTTCATTTTGACCTTGTACCCAATGCCAACCCAATTGCGAAAGCACCTTATCGTCTTGCACCATCTGAGATGCAAGAATTATCGAAACAGCTTCAAGAGTTATCTGATAAAGGATTCATCCGATCAAATTATTCACCCTAGGGGAGCTCCTGTCCTCTTTGTGAAGAAGAAAGATGAATCTTTTCGAATGTGTATCGATTATCGTAAGCTTGTAAGCTTACCATCAAGGATAGATATCCCCTACCTCGAATCGATGATCTCTTTGATCAGCTGCAAGGTGCTACCTATTTTTCCAAAAACGATCTGCGTTCTGGGTATCATCAGCTTCGTGTATTCAAAGAAGATATTCCCAAGACTGCTTTCCGCACAAGATAAGGGCTTTACGAGTTCACTGTCATGCCTTTTGGTTTGACGAATGCCCCAGCTATCTTCATGGACTTAATGAATAGGGTCTATAAACCTTATTTAGATAAGTTCATCATTGTGTTCATCGACGATATTCTCATTTATTCAAAGTCTCGAGCCGATCACGAGCAACACCTTCGTTTGACTTTGGAACTCCTGAGGAAGGAACAACTTTTTGTTAAAATCTCCAAATGTGAATTTTGGCTTAAAGAAGTTCAGTTTTTGGGTCATATAGTCAAGGAGCAGAGTATTCATGTTGATCCATCCAAGTTTGCTGCAATTAAGGATTGGAATACACCAACGACACCTACATAAATTCGTTCTTTTCTTGGTCTCGCGGGTTATTATCGTCGTTTTATTTCGAACTCCTTGAAGATCGCGGTGCCACTCACTGCTTTGACTCAGAAGAATAAGCCTTTGGAGTGGGGATCTAAGAAAGAAGAAGCCTTCCAAACGCTGAAACGGAAGCTATGTGATGCTCCTGTTTTGTCTTTGCCCAATGGAAACGATGATTTTGTTGTCTATTGTGACTCATCGAATCTAGGTCTTGGTTATGTTCTTATGCAATGAGGTAAAGTCATAGCATATACGTCATGACAGTTGAAAGTTCACGAAAAGAACTACACGACTCATGATCTTGAGTTAGGTGTTGTGGTATTTGCTCTCAAAATCTGGAGACACTACCTCTATGGAACGAAGTGTGTGGTTTTCACAAGACCACAAAAGTCTCCAGCTCATTCTTAATCAAAAGGATCTGAACATGAGGCAACGACAATGGGTTGAACTCTTGAATCATTACGATTGCGTGATTCGCTATCTTCCTGGTAAGGCGAATATCGTAGCCGATGCGCTTAGTCGAAATGAGTGAGTCAAGCTTCATTATGTTCATACTCTATCTGATATTCAATCTCGTGTCCTTCAAGCACAACGATCTTGTGTAAACGAAGTCTTATTGAAATATGAGCTACCACTTCAACTCGAGCTTAAACTCAAAACGAAAGGTTATGGGTTGCCCTATTTTAAGGATCATTGTGGATGATTATCGCCCAAATCGGAGCCCTGATTGGATTCCTTGTACACCTTAATATGTACATTACAACTCAATAAGGACAAACCGAATTCCTATTAAGATCTTCCTATCTTCATAGTTAGATTCTTGAAAATATTTAAAGTGCCAAATGAAATCCACGGATTGGATTCCTGGTATGCTTTAAATACCCATGTCCAAAGATAACAAATTAATGGTCAAATTAAACAATTATGCGATTATGTGATTATGGGTTTATGTGTTCTCCTCTATGTTTTTGTGTGATCCGATTTTCGTTATCTAAATCCTCATAGAATCTTCCATATCTTCATATGAGGGATTCATAGTAGGATATTCAAAAGGTACTACCTTAAATCCTTAATGGCCTTCTACGTGGTAGTTAAGACCCTTGGGTTATATAGTACCATTCCATGATTCGAAAAGAGACCCTTGAGTGGTCTAGTTAAAGATTGATTCAGAATCTGGTTAAGAGTGGCATGTGATGATACAGCTGAAAGGACCCTATGATGGTCCATTCACACTCATCACAGGTTCATTCATTTAGTTTTCCCCTACACATTATCAAATGCACTGTGTGGACTATGCAAGGAATTACATAATTATGGACGCGTACATAATTATGAAATTCAGTGCACAGGAACCCCAGTAAGATTTATCATGTGTAAGAACCGATAGTGACAACAATAACGAAACGTGAACAATGTAATGGAGGTACGGTGGACGCACCAATGGCGCTTCATATACTTGTATATAAGTGTCCCTCTTACATTACAAGCATAATCTTATTTAAAGTTACTAGAAGTTCAGAACTCTAACCAGTGTTGTTTTATCTTTTCGACTTCATGTTTCAAGCTCTCACAAGTTTCCTCTAAATAAATTTCGGGATGAAATTTCCTGAAGTAGGGGAGACTGTGACATCTGTGCCTCCACGGCCATAAAAAAATTACCAAATCAAAGAAATATTGTATTTCATACTTGAGATTTGTATAAATATGTGTATCATTTGCACATATCAATTCTCGTTCGATTTCGAGCTCTAAATCGCTTTCTGGAAAGTTATACGCGAACTGGTGCGTAAACATAATCAGTTTAACATGAAAAACACTCCGGAACAGTGACATAGGCTTAACATACCTTAAATAACCTTTACATAACTTAGAAATAAGTTTTGGAAGGTTTGGTGTGTCGAAATCAAGTTTATTCGCTTACAGGGACTAATTTCGACAAACTAAGAAAGTATACCGATTTGTACTGTAATGAACATTCCAGAACATGACCATAAGTTAAACATACCCTAAATATCCTTTACATTGCTTAGAAATAGGCTTTGAGGGGTTCGGTGTGCTAAAATAAACTTTTTGGTCATTCAGGGACTAAAAGCGTCAAAAGTGCATAAGTTTGCATTTTCGCGCATATCTTACGTTCTGAATTCATCCGGACATCCAAAACTTTATGTAATCATTAAAATATATTATTTTAGTGATTGGCATGATAAAATTCCATTCGTCGCGTAATTTGGATCGTTTTTGCTTTCGTTACGACTTCCGTCGTAATTAACCGAACAACGCAACCGTACGACCAAAAAAACCGACATCCGAGATATTTTTGAGCATGTTTTGAGTTCCCTATACTTTAACTTCATTTTAGAGCCTTGAAATGAGGTTAACGGGGCTTAAACGTGTCAAAAATGAGCCGAAATGCAAGATTCTGAAGTTCAGGGACCAAAATTGTCATTCTGCCATAGTTATCTTTGGAATGGACCAAACTGAAAAATCTAAATTCCAGCTTGTTCCAGATGTTCCCCTCATTTGCACATGGTTTTAATGAAACTATGGGCTCCCATGGTTTCACAAAACCATGGGCACATGTGTACGGATGAGATCGAAGCTCGTTTTACGATGAACGATCCTAACGGTTCTAGTTTTCCTATAAACAGCTATCCCCTTTCACTTGCAAAACCCACATTGATCTGATTTTGTCTCTCTAAGTTGAAGTTTATGCTTCATACCTGAGAGTAAATCGGATCAAAGCTTGCGGGGACCTTTTGTAAGTATTCTTTCGTTCTTTTCTTTCGTTTTTAGCTTAAAAGTCAAACTGCGTTTGACTTTCTGCATTGACCAGTTTATAGTCAATGCGAAGTTCGTTTGAACTTCATAACGTGAGCGTAATCACGATGGTTATAGTCCCTAGTGACTATACCTACTGATTACCACGTTATCTAGGTGTAGTGACGAGTCGTAGTTTTGGCCAAAATGCGCATTCTTGCGTATTTTGTAACCAAACTACTTATAGGTATCAAAACCGTTTGTTTTGATACCAAGTCTATTTTCTAAATTCATTAAACATGTTTAACTCGTCACTTTTTAGATTAGTGCTTGTGTCGAGTCGTAAGTCAAGCAGACTAAACACCCGCTTAGACTTTCGAGCACGACCCGTTTGGTCGATCATTAGGATCCGACCAAACATGTTTAGTGACCATAGTTGTATAGGGAATAAGCTTCCAAGGTTATACCATATGGTCACTTAGGTTTAATTAGTTGTATGATAGGTAGTTTATATGCCTTAGGTAAATGACCAAAATGCCCTTTTCATGCATAATTGGTAATTAAGCATACGTAACATAAACTTTTGTCACTTAATTGATTATGCAACATATTTAATCATGTTTAGGCATATAATACTTGTCAGAGGACTAGTTAGACGTCTCAAACGCACTTTTGCGCGAACGACACGTTAAAGTAGCTTAAGCTACCTTAATGGGTCACAATGGGTCGAAAGCACTTAGGTTAGGTTTCGATTTAGAATGTAGACTTTGTTAAACCATGTCATATGAGTTCCAATACTCATTTGGTTTACAAAACCTCATCCTATCCGATCTTCCGACTTAGGTCCGGGTTATTTATATAGTCATTAGGTTGCCGATTGATTCCGTGCTCCCTCTAGCTTTGCTTGGTTGTTGTTCAAGACCATTAAGCATTCTCAGGTGGGTACATAGTTCCCCTATTTTACTGTTTTCAATTGTTTTGGGGTGATTCATATGTGCTAAATGTTTTCGAGGTTTTAACGATGGTTTTCAAAACGATTTTCGATATTATAACAATGGTTTCAAAAACGATTAAAATGGTTTATATTAAATTAATAACGATTTCGATAAAGTAAACAAACTTGTTGGTTGTATTTACATAACGAATAATATCCATTAGTTTCGGCCGAACCGACCAGTATTAGGTTATGGTACCATAGGATCTGACAATTCCCGTTATCGGACTGCGCCTATGGTTATGTGTGGGTTAGGTGGGTAACGACTGAATCTGTGATTGTTAATTTACCCTTTGGTGGTTTATTAATGCGAGAAGCGATAGGCGAGTTAGTCGAGTCACGAAGGTTTGGATGTTATTAGCGAGACAATCAAAAGTAGTTTTCACGATTTAAAACGAGAATAATTTAAACGACTAAAGAGATTTTTAACGAATTAAACAATTTGGGTAAACGGTTGGTTTTTGGTTAGTGTTTAGATAACAGGACAGGTGTAGTGTAATGAAAGTATGGTGGATACGCCGCTGGTACTTCCTATATATATATGTTTTCATCGTATTACATACCGCGGCGTTATTTAGTTCACTTGGGTAAACGATTTTGAAACGATGTCACACAAACGAGGTTTTCGAAATAATATAAACCATACGAGTTTTATTAACGAGATTTATATACGAGTTTTATTAACGAGATTTATATACGAGTTTTATTAACGAGATTTATTAACGAGTTTTATTAACGAGAATTATTAACGAGTTTTATTAACGAGAATTATTAACGAGTTTTATTAATGAATTTTATTAAATAAATGTTTTGGGTTAAGAATCATGGCTACGAGATTTTACAAATTATAACCAACTTGATTTGAGTTGGTTAATTATGTTGCAATACTACACTTTTCAAAACAAGGTTTTTAATTAAGTATTGCAACATGTAAACTAGCCATGAATCCGACACTCTCAAAAACCTATGTACTCGCCAGCATTTCTTTGCTGACTTTGTTTTCACATATGTTTCAGGTGTTGTTGAATGATGTTGATTGCTAGGATGCATGCTCACATAGGACTGGACGAGGCATTAGTGACTTAATAACAATGATAGACTATGTTTAACTTGTTTATTTAGATTTCCAGACGATGTAAATATTTAATGTTTAATAAAACGAAACTTCAAATTTCCATGTGTTTTGAAACAATGATTCTGTTACAACACACCCCGACGATTCCGCCGCAATTTGTTGTTTTACGCGGTCGGGGTGTGACAGAAAAGTTGGTATCAGAGCTCATGGTTATAGGGAATTTGGTTATTAGTAATGCTTTGACCTAGTCTATAACCTTCCTAGGACCCTAACACAAGATTCTTGTGTTTAGATCTTAAAACAATACCGTCACTTATCCTTAGGTGACAACCACAACAAGAACACAAATTCTGAATCCGCTTTGAAAACCAATCATCTGTTCTTGGATGATTTATTATAAGGTTTTGAACCCTCTAAGTTTTCAAAATCTCGTCAAAGTTTGGGTCTTTTAATGTGAACACGTGCGAACTGGAAGGGTGAATGCCTGTACCCTGAGTTTTCTGTCTAAGGCTAGAGTGTTCGTACAAATCCGCAGTATCGGACCAGTCACTCTTACCTGGGAACTCTTGCGGTGAGTGTTCACTTATAGGCAAGCATGTCTTCAGTGATACATTAATATGACCCGTTTACTTTGATTAATCACCGTCTCATTTGTTTGCCTTAGGTAACAAACAAGTGATCGCAATTTCTATGCGTTGTCGTTCTGTTTTAATTATCCGATAACATTTCATTTGTGTTCTCCTATGTCTTTCATTTCCTCTAGAATGTCTCTTCATCACAACGACACTCAAATGTCCGAGCAAACTGCCAAATTTGCCCAGCGAATAGGCGAAGTAATCCTGAAGACTGTGGATTTAGGTATCGCCATGTCTCGTCTCAATAATTTAGCAACCCAAGAATCATCGAAAGAAGCAGAAGCCGAGCCTTTGAAAATGTCAAAGAAGCGTAAAGCTCCAAAGGGTCCCGTAGCCGTTACACCAAATCAAGCAAAACCTAGCCAGGTGGCAGCACCACCAGCCAAGAAGCTGTACTTAGGAACTGCTCCTCTGTGCAATCAGTGTAACCTCCACCACTATGCCAGTGTCAATTGTCGGAAATGTTTCAACTGTGGACTCATCGGTCATTTGGCACGAGACTGTCGTTTAGTCATTGGGCTAAACCAAGCTTTTCGGAACCCGTTCAATTTCAAGCAGATCCAGCACAGGCTCATTTTCCTCCTGGTATTTGCTACACATATGGCGAGACGGGTTATGTCAGGGACAGATACCCAAAGATTTTCAATGCAAATCCGACCCACGGATGAGCATTTGGCCGATTAGAAGAAGCTTCTGCTTTGAATTATCCGAATCTTATGTTTATGTTTCTAGTGTTTTCCTTTGAACTCGAAAACAATCGATTTTGTTTATAAATAAATCTTTATTTGCAATTCTGATGTACAAATATAGTTGCATGTGTGTATGGCATACCCCTACGATACCTACACCAAAGAACCATATTTGTAGTTCTCTCGTTCATATGATCACTCATGATTTCCTCGAAAATTATAAGTGCTCATTTCATTCTAAGAAACGAAGTGGCAATTTGAGTAATCATCTTTTTCTTTTGACCTCACACCGATGCAACTTGGGAGTTTCGACATTTTCATAAGGATGGATTGGTTAACCAAACATCATGCTGAGGTGGTTTGTTTCGATTAGATTGTTCGTATTCCTCTTTTGTTTGGAGATGTTCTGGAAGTTCGTGGCGAAAAACCGTCTGGTGGATTGAAGCTCATATCGTGTACGAAGGCCCAAAGTTATTTATGAAAAGGATATGTTGCCTTTCTGGCACATGTCACCGAGGAGAAAGGCAAGAGCAAGAGTATTCAGGATATTCCGATTGTTCAGGATTATCCAGAGGTATTTCCTGATGAACTGCCTGGTTTACCTCCAGTTCGTCAAGTCGAGTTTCATTTTGACCTTGTACCCAATGCCAACCCAATTGCGAAAGCATCTTATCGTCTTGCACCATCTGAGATGCAAGAATTATCGAAACAGCTTCAAGAGTTATCTGATAAAGGATTCATCCGATCAAATTATTCACCCTAGGGGAGCTCCAGTCCTCTTTGTGAAGAAGAAAGATGAATCTTTTCGAATGTGTATCGATTATCGTAAGCTTGATAAGCTTACCATCAAGTATCGATATCCCTTACCTCGAATCGATGATCTCTTCGATCAGCTGCAAGGTGCTACCTGTTTTTCCAAGATCGATCTGCGTTCTGGGTATCATCAGCTTCGTGTATTCAAAGAAGATATTCCCAAGACTGCTTTTCGCACAAGATAAGGGCATTACGAGTTCACTGTCATGCCTTTTGGTTTAACGAATGCCCCAGCTATCTTCATGGACTTAATGAATAGGGTCTATAAACCTTATTTAGATAAGTTCATCATTGTGTTCATCGACGATATTCTCATTTATTCAAAGTCTCGAGCCGATCACGAGCAACACCTTCGTTTGACTTTGGAACTCCTGAGGAAGGAACAACTTTTTGTTAAAATCTCCAAATGTGAATTTTGGCTTAAAGAAGTTCAGTTTTTGGGTCATATAGTCAAGGAGCAGAGTATTCATGTTGATCCATCCAAGTTTGCTGCAATTAAGGATTGGAATACACCAACGACACCTACATAAATTCGTTCTTTTCTTGGTCTCGCGGGTTATTATCGTCGTTTTATTTCGAACTCCTTGAAGATCGCGGTGCCACTCACTGCTTTAACTCAGAAGAATAAGCCTTTGGAGTGGGGATCTAAGCAAGAAGAACCGTTCCAAACGCTGAAACGAAAGCTATGTGATGCTCCTGTTTTGTCTTCGCCCAATCGAAACGATGATTTTGTTGTCTATTGTGATGCATCGAATCTAGGCCTTGGTTATGTTCTTATGCAATGAGGTAAAGTCATAGCATATACGTCAAGACAGTTGAAAGTTCACGAAAAGAACTACACAACTCATGATCTTGAGTTAGGTGTTGTGGTATTTGCTCTCAAAATCTGGAGACATTACCTCTATGGAACGAAGTGTGTGGTTTTCACTAGACCACAAAAGTCTCCAGCTCATTCTTAATCAAAAGGAGCTGAACATGAGGCAACGACAATGGGTTGAACTCTTGAACGATTACGATTACGTGATTCGCTACCTTCCTGGTAAGGCGAACATCGTAGCGGATGCGCTTAGTCGAAAGGAGTGAGTCAAGCTTCATTATGTTCAAACTCTATCTGATATTCAATCCCGTGTCCTTCAAGCACAACGATCTTATGTAAACGAAGGCTTATTGAAATATACCACTTCAACTCGAGCTTAAACTCGAAACTAAAGGTGATGGGTTGCCCTATTTTAAGGATCCTTGTGGATGATTATCGCCCAAATCGGAGCCCTGATTGGATTCCTTGTCCACCTTAATATGTACATTACAACTCAATAAGGACAAACTGAATTCCTATTAAGATCTTCCTATCTTCATAGTTAGATTCTTGAAAATATTTAAAGTGCCAAATGAAATCCACGGATTGGATTCCTAGTATGCTTTAAATACCTGTGTCCAAAGATAACAAATTAAAGGTCAAATTAAACAATTATGCGTTTATGTGATTATGTGTTTATGTGTTCTCCTCTATGTTTTTGTGTGATCCGATTTTCGTTATCCAAATCCTCATAGAATCTTCCATATCTTCATATGAGGGATTCATAGTAGGATATTCAAAAGGTACTACCTTAAATCCTTAATGGGCTTCTACGTGGTAGTTAAGACCCTTGGGTTATATAGTACCATTCCATGATTTGAAAAGAGACCCTTAAGTGGTCTAGTTAAAGATTGATTCAGAATCCGGTTAAGAGTGGCATGTGATGATACAGCTGAAAGGACCCTATGATGGTCCAGTCACACTCCTCACAGGTTCATTCATTTGGTTTTCCACTACACATTATCAAATGCACTGTGTGGACTATGCAAGGAATTACGTAATTATGGACGCGTACATAATTATGAAATTCAGTGCACAGGAACCCCAGTAAGATTTATCATGTGTAAGAACCGATAGTGACAACAATAACGAAACGTGAACAATGTAATGGAGGTACGGTGGACGCACCAATGGCGCTTCATATACTTGTATATAAGTGTCCCTCTTACATTGCAAGCATAATGTTATTTAAAGTTACTAGAAGTTCAGAACTCTAACCAATGTTTTTTTATCTTTTCGACTTCATGTTTCAAGCTCTCACAAGTTTCCTCTAAATAAATTTCGGGACGAAATTTCTTGAAGTAGGGGAGATTGTGACATCTGTGCCTCCACGACCATCAAACAAATACCAAATCAACGAAATATTGTATTTCATACTTGGGATTTGTATAAATATGTGTATCATTTGCACATATCAATTCTCGTTCAATTTCGAGCTCTAAATCGCTTTCTGGAAAGTTATACGCGAACTGGTGCGTAAACGTAATCAGTTTAATGTGAAAAACACTTTGGAACAGTGACATAGTCTTAACATACCTTAAATAACCTTTACATAACTTAGAAATAAGTTTTGGAAGGTTTGGTGTGTCGAAATCAAGTTTATTCGCTTACAGGGACTAATTTCGACAAACTGCGAAAGTATGCTGATTTGTACTGTAACGAACATTCCGAAACATGAACATAAGTTAAGCATACCCTAAATATCCTTTACATAGGTTAGAAATAGGCTTTGAGGGGTTCGGTGTGCTAAAATAAACTTTTTGGTCATTCAGGGACTAAAAGCGTCAAAAGTGCATAAGTTTGCATTTTCGCGCATATCTTATGTTCTGAATACATCCGTACATCCAAAACTTTATGTAATCATTAAAATATTTTATTTTAGTGATTGGCATGATAAAATTCCATTCGTCGCGTAATTTGGATCGTTTTTGCTTTCGTTACGACTTCCGTCGTAATTAACCGAACAATGCAACCGTACGACCAAAAAAACCGACATCCGAGATATTTTTGAGCATGTTTTGAGTTTCCTACACTTTAACTTCATTTTAGAGCATTGAAATGAGGTTAACGGGGCTTAAACGTGTCAAAAATGAGCCGAAATGCAAGATTCTGAAGTTCAGGGACCAAAATTGTCATTCTGCCATAGTTATCTTAGGAAGGGACCAAAATGAAAAATCTAAATTCCAGCTTGTTCCAGCTGTTCCCCTTATTTGCACATGGTTTTAATGAAACTATGGGCTCCCATGGTTTCACAAAACCAAGGGCACATGTGTACGGATGAGATCAAAGCTCGTTTTACGATAACGATCCTAACGGTTCTAGTTTTCCTATAAATAGCTATCCCCTTTCACTTGAAAAACCCACATTGATCTGATTTTGGCTCTCTAAGTTGAAGTTTATGCTTCATACCTGAGAGTAAATCGGATCAAAGCTTGCGGGGACCTTTTGTAAGTATTCCTTCGTTTTTTCTTTCATTTTTAGCTTAAAAGTCAAACTGCGTTTGACTTTCTGCATTGACCAGTTTATAGTCAATGCGAAGTTCATTTGAACTTCATAACGTGAGCGTAATCATGATGATTATAGTCCCTAGTGACTATACCTACTGATTACCACGTTATCTACGTGTAGTGACGAGTCGTAGTTTCGGCCAAAATGCGCATTCTTGCGTATTTTGTAACCAAACTACTTATAGGTATCAAAACCGTTTGTTTTGATACCAAATCTATTTTCTAAATACGTTAAACATGTTTTAACATGTTTAACTCGTCACTTTTTAGATTAGTACTTGTGTAGAGTCGTAAGTCAAGCAGACTAAACACCCGCTTAGACTTTCGAACACGACCCGTTTGGTCGATCATTAGGATCCGACCAAACATGTTTAGTGAACATATTTTCATAGGAAATAAGCTTCCGATGTTATACCATATGGTCACTTAGGTTTAATTAGTTGTATGATAGGTAGTTTATATGCCTTAGGTAAATGACCAAAATGCCCTTTTCATGCATAATTGGTAATTAAGCATATGTAACATAAACTTTTGTCACTTAATTGATTATCCAACATATTTAATCATGTTTACGCATATAATACTTGTCATAGGACTAGTTAGACGTCTCGAACGCACTTTTGCGCGAACGACACGTTAAAGTAGCTTAAGCTACCTTAATGGGTCACAATGGGTCGAAAGCACTTAGGTTAGGTTTCGATTTAGAATGTAGACTTTGTTAAACCATGTCATATGAGTTCCAATACTCATTTGGTTTACAAAACCTCGTCCTATCCGATCTTCTGACTTAGGTCCGGGTTATTTATATAGTCATTAGGTTGCCGATTGATTCCGTGCTCCCTCTAGCTTTGCTTGGTTGTTGTTCAAGACCTCTAAGCATTCTCAGGTGAGTACATAGTTCCCCTATTTTACTGTTTTCAATTGTTTTGGGGTGATTCATATGTGCTAAATGTTTTCGAGGTTTTAACGATGGTTTTCAAAACGATTTTCGATATTATAACAATGGTTTCAAAAACGATTAAAATGTTTTATATTAAATTAATAACGATTTCGATAACGTAAACAAACTTGTTGGTTGTATTTACATAACGAATAATATCCATTAGTTTTGGCCGAACCGACCAGTATTAGGTTATGGTACCATAGGATCTGACAAATCCCGTTATCAGACTGCGCCCATGGTTATGTGTGGGTTAGGTGGGTAATGACTGAATCTGTGATTGTTAATTTACCCTTTGGTGGTTTATTAATGCGAGAAGCGATAGGCGAGTTAGTCGAGTCACGAAGGTTTGGATGTTATTAGCGAGACAATCAAAAGTAGTTTTCACGATTTAAAACGAGAATGATTTAAACGACTAAAGCGATTTTTAACGAATTAAACGATTTGGGTAAATGATTGGTTTTTGGTTAGTGTTTAGATAACGGGACGGGTGTAATGTGATGAAAGCATGGTGGATACGCCGCTGGTACTTCCTATATATATATATATATATATATATATATATATGTTTTCATCGTATTACATACCGTGGCGTTATTTAATTCACTTGGGTAAACGATTATGAAACGATGTCACACAAACGAGGTTTTCAAAATAAAATAAACCATACAAGTTTTATTAACGAGATTTATATACGAGTTTTATTAACGAGATTTATATACGAGTTTTATTAACGAGATTTATTAACGAGTTTTATTAACGAGAATTATTAACGAGTTTTATTAACGAGAATTATTAACGAGTTTTATTAAATAAATGTTTTGGGTTAAGAATCATGGCTACGAGATTTTACAAATTATAACCAACTTGATTTGAGTTGGTTAATTATGTCACAATACTACACTTTTCAAAACATGGTTTTTAATTAAGTATTGCAACATGTAAACTAGTCATGAATCCGACACTCTCAAAAACCTCTGTACTCGCCAACATTTCTTTGCTGACTTTGTTTTCACATATGTTTCAGGTGTTGTTGAATGATATTGATTGCTAGGATGCATGCTCACATAGGACTGGACGAGGCCTTAGTGACTTAATAACAATGATAGACTATGTTTAACTTGTTTATTTAGATTTCCAGAAGATGTAAATATTTAATGTTTAATAAAAGGAAACTTCAAATTTCCGTGTGTTTTGAAACAATGATTCTGTTACAACACTCCCCGACGATTCCGCCACGATTTGTTGTTTTACGTGGTCGGGGTGTGACAGGAGGTTCAATTCCTCGGTCACATTGTCAAATGTTAAGGTATTCACGTCGATCCGGAAAAGATTGAAGCAGTTAAGAGTTGGATTACACCTAAGAACCCGTCTGAAGTCCGTTCTTTTCTCGGACTAGCGGGATATTATCACCGATTTATCGAAAGATTCTCAAAAATCGCTATGCCGCTTACCGCTCTCACCCACAAAGACAAGCCTTTTGTTTGGGGAACAGAACAAGAGTCTGCTTTCCAAACCCTCAAGCACATGCTTTGCAATGCTCCCGTTCTCACTTTACCCGACGAAAACGATGACTTTATTGTCTACTGTGATGCCTCGAACCTTGGTCTAGGTTATGTCCTCATGCAACGGGACAAGGTCATTGCTTACGCATCTCGTCAGCTCAAAATCCATGAGAAGAACTATACAACCCACGATCTCGAGCTAGGCGCAGTTGTTTTTACGTTAAAGATTTGGCGACACTACCTGTATGGTAACAAGTGTACGATCTTCACCGATCATAGGAGCCTACAACATATCTTTGACCAGA
Source organism: Helianthus tuberosus (assembly GCA_030545235.1). Lineage (NCBI taxonomy): Eukaryota > Viridiplantae > Streptophyta > Magnoliopsida > Asterales > Asteraceae > Helianthus > Helianthus tuberosus. Next base: position 106,359,704 of record CM060354.1, on the reverse strand, counting down.
AGGAACTTAATATGCGTCAACGCCGATGGGTAGAACTTCTCAACGATTACGACTGTGAGATTTGTTATCACCCAGGCAAAGCAAATGTCGTTGCCGACGCCCTCAGTAGGCGGAGCTATCTGCTCAGCATTCGTGATGTCCAAGCCCAATACAATCTCGAAACCCTCATCCGCGAAGCCCAACATGCTTGTTTTAATGAGCGCACCTTGAAGAAGGAAAGAATCTACCACGATGAAGCCCAGCTTGTGAATAAGTCGAATGGGATATTCCACTTTCTGGACCGAATTTGGATCCCTAAGTGGACCAACTTACAACAGATATTGATGGACGAAACCCACAAATCCCGGTATTCAATTCATCCCAGTGCCGACAAAATGTACCAGGACCTCCGCTACAAGTACTGGTGGCCGGGCATGAAAAGGGATATCGCTCTCTACGTTGGGAAGTGCCTGACCTGCTCGAAGGTCAAGGCTGAACACCAAAGACCCTCTGGCTTACTCAAACAACCCCCGATCCCTATGTGGATGTGGGAGAGTATAGCTATGGACTTCATAACAAAACTCCCGTGCACGCCATCAGGTCACGACAGCATCTGGGTTGTTGTTGACCGTTTAACCAAATCAGCTCATTTCCTGCCAATACGAGAAGACTACAAGGTAGAACGATTAGCCCGAATCTACACCAATGAGATCATTTGTCGACATGGGACGCCCCGCGACATCATCTCTGACCGTGATGCTCGGTTTACCTCGTGACTATGGGAAACGTTTCAAGCGGCTCTCGGTACTACGCTTAATCTAAGTACCGCATTCCACCCTAAAATCGACAGTCAGACTGAGAGAACGATCCATACCCTTGAAGACTTGCTCCGTTCGTGTGTCATAGATTTCGGTGGTAATTGGGACGCTTACCTGCCGTTAGTCGAATTCTCGTATAATAACAGTTATCATTCCAGCATTCAAATGGCACAATTCGAGGCTTTATACGGAAGAAAATGTCGATCGCCCATTGTGTGGCACGAGATCGGGCACTCACAATTAACCGGTCCTGAGCTACTGCAAGAAACGACTGACAAAGTCCTCCAAATTCAAGATAATCAGCTGAAAGCTCGGAGTCGACAGAAAAGTTACACCGATAGACGACGCAAGCCCCTTGAATTTGACGTTGGCGACTACGTACTCCTAAAGGTATCACCTTTGAAGGGTGTGGTCAGATTCGGCAAGAGAGGGAAACTATGTCACACCCCAATTTTCCACGTGTCACCGGTGGGCCCGGTGGGGAGTATAGTGACGTAGTTGACATCATCATAGTCAAACAACACAATATTTAAATGCACAGCGGAAGCAAAAGATAAATATATTACAAACCGATATAAAGTAATATCAAGTATTACAAACGGAATGTAAAGGATCCACAGGCGGACAAAAAAAAAATGAAACATTTGTTCAACAGACTTTAAGGCATCCAAGCTTGCGAGACTTATTGTGGACGCTAGAAGACAGCCAGCCTATTACATGTAGTACCTGCACTTAACCTTTTGGAAAATACATCAGTTTACACTGGTAAATACAATTTAACTGACTCATTTTGAAAATGGTTGAAAATTGATTTGAATGCACGTGGCACAAAACATTTTATAACTTGGGATAATTATTTAATATTATAATCTTGTGAACGAATTACATATTACTTGTGCGTTCAGTAGCCCGGATCTTGTCCGGGTTAAAGATCAATAGACCCACCACATTATTTGAGTTATACACTGACAGGTGTACGCCTACACCTCGTGCTCAGGTCGTGGCCATCGCGTAAGATGATGCCAAGGATATCCGGGACATGGTCATTAACCCCCCAAAGGCTTTAAGTGAACAAGACTATTTAAACGAGCCGATCAAATTATTCAATTAACCACCCAAAGATGTAAGATTTGATGCTCGATCAAGCGGTATTCTATATACCGTAACCCAAGCCCGTATAGGGAAAATAAGTTAAAAGTATTTACCTGAGCTAAATATAAATTCAATCCCAGCCGTATATCAAATCTGCAAGTACAGATAGCTTTTACTGGGATCCTATATCTGGAACGAAGGTTTTTAATAACCTATTAGATTTCTAACGGGTCTTTAATTAAGCCTAAGCTTAGACCAGTTAACTTTCAAAAGGAAGACACGGTTCAAACGCATGATAAAGCGAAGACTGGTTTAGAATGTGGTTTTGACCCGACAAACTTGTATACTTGTTTAATATGGGTAACTTAAACACATTCTGAATTTTGAGACAAAAACGATATGGTTTGACCCGTCTCGGCTAATATATGCAACCTAGTTACATACGCCGATCCGAACGCGAAAAGTGCGTAACGAGTAACCATAAGAGTCATATGTAAGTTCCCTGGGTTAATATGCCTTAAACATGTTGTGATATCAGTAAGGTATCTTCTACTATGCCCAAAACGGATTTAAACACAAATTATGCCTCATAAGGGCATTTTGGTCATTTAAAAGATTATAAAAGAGTTTTATTTGTAATCTGAGTTACAGGTCTGATTTATACAGTAAATACACTTAATTTAACATGTTATAACAGTAGGTTATGACCCATATGTGAAATTTATCATTTAAAACCAAACTATACACTCTAGGGGTATTTTGGTAAATTCACTTAGGCTAAAAAGGTCAAAACTGGGATTCTGAGTTTGAAAACTTTTACTTAATGTTATTATATAAGAATATACTAAAAATATCAGTAGGTATCAACCTTATATGTTTAATATAGTTTTCGTACACACTATGCGTTAAAAACGCTTAAAATGCGATTTAGAGCCATTTTCGGGTTTTCAAAAGAAAGCTGGTATTTTTATTGTTCCAGAAAGCTCAAAATATTTTACTTAACACATTGGATCAGAATAAAAAAGTTTGGCATCAAAAGGGTTTGTAAAACTCATTTTATAGCCCAAAAGGGAAACACCGACAATAACCGATTTAAGGCTAAAACTCTATGATTCAATCAGTTTAAAAATTATTAAAAATCCTTATAAATCCCAAAATATTATATAATAACAGTAGGTATACACTTTGATGTCAAAAATTAGGTTTTGATAGGCGTTATGCTCATAACGCCGTTTAATTAATAAAAACCGTTTTATTTGCGATATTTAGCATAACTCATAATCCAGACCTCGGATTGATGTCAAATTTTAAGGACATGTATAATTATCAGTAACAAAGTCATTTGTCCATTCATACTTCCAAAAATCTCGTTTTTATATAAAAAGGGCGTTATGGTAAACTTTTAAGCGATTAATGGAAATTTGCAATTGAATTAGGAATTAAGTTGTATAACCTCAGGGGGTTATACTAACTTATAATTTGGTCCAAAAGAGACTCTAAAGCATTTATAAAACAAGGTCACTCGGGTCAGATTTGAAAGTCAAAGGTTTGGTCAAACTGTTAGACTTTTTGAGTCAAACAAGCAATTTCACCAAATTGATCAGTTTATCATGTTCTAGTAACAATTACCAAGTTATTTAGGTGACAAAACATGATCCGTAACCTCTGTTATATCAGATTTGATTAAATTAAGAATCGGTTCAGTTTGACTTTTCTTGTTACTAACTTTGACTTAACAAATGGACCTGAAATTGTAGAAATCAGTATGCATGATTTCGATGGATCATTACAAGCATCAATACCATCAATTAACAAGATTCAATTGGACTTAGAACTGATCAATTCGTGATCAATTCTGGAAGTCAAACAAAAGTCAAATTTTAGTGTTCTAGGCTAAAATAAATCAAGAACAAGGATCAATACATAAAGGAGCACTTACACTCACTGAGTGAATGATCAAAGAACACCAGAAAGATCCAAGATGGTTGTGCAATTCGGATTGGAACATGTTTGGGTGTTTGAAGTTGCAAAAATGTTGCAACTAATAAAAAGGACATGTATCTATAGGATCCTTTGAACGAATTAGATGTTGCCAGGTGTTAAACCATCTTTTAAAACTTGTGGGCAGCCCCTAGAGTCGGTCATGTGAGGTAGGAACAAGTTTTGAGTAGAAACCAGCAACGAATAGGACGTTACCAGCTGTTTTCTGCTTCTGATCAGGCCACGCGGCCCGCGTAAGGATCTGTGTGGTCTTACGCGGCCCGCCTCACATCCCAGATCTACAAACATGTTTCCAAAGTGGCAGTTTCAGTCCCTGAACATGTAAAAAGGCTTTTCTGATGCGTATGAGGCCCGTTAATCTCATTTCAAGGCTCCACCATGATGCCCACACATAGGGGACATGAAACATGTTCAAAAACATGTCGGATGTCGGTTCGTTTGGCCGTACGGTCCCTTTGTTTGTCTATTTACGACGAAACACGAACGGACGCTAAAAACGAACCAAACGACACGACGAAAGGAATTTTATCAAGGCGATCACTGAAATAAAATATTTTAGTGCTTACATAAATTTTTGGGTGTCCGGGGATATTCAGAATGCGAGATATGATCAAAAGTGCAAACTTGTGCACTTTTTGACACTTTTAGTCCCTGAATGACATAAAAGTTTATTTTTGCGCACCAAACACCTCCTAGGCTTATATCTAAGCTATATAAAGAATAATTAGGGCATGCTTAACTCATGGTTATACTCCGAAAGGTTCGAAACCCTACGAATCGGTATACTTTTGCCGTTTGACGCAAATAGTCCATTAATTGCGCAAAGTAGCGCGAAATGCCATTTAATGTTATCCAAGCCTTCCATGGCCCATATTTATCCTTCCCAAGTATATACTTAAATATTAATACGCTCTCGTTCGCTTAGATGGTCACCGAAAGGCATAGATTCAAAAGTTGACGCTTTAGGTCCCTCTATTGCGCAAACTTGCGCATCTCATCATTTAATAGTATTGAAGCCTCATCTAATCCATATTAGAAATTCTTGAAAGTATTATTAAACATCACGATGCTTCAGATTCACTAAAAGGTCATTCAGAGGTATAATTAAACATATTGACACTTTTAGCCCCTCTAACTTGCAAAGTTGCGTGTAACTTTACTTATAGGCATAAAAACTTTAGTCAGCCAATATTTGGAATTCCTGAGAGTATAATTAAATATTATGAAGCTCCTGGTTTGTTAAAAGGTCACTCAGAGGTAAGAATTTACATGTTGACGCTTTTAACCCCTTTGTTGCGCAAACTTTCAATTAATTATGCAAACGGCTACACTTACTCATCAAGTGGCACATTTGTGAAAATAAACATCGTAAGAAACTTATTTTTAGGTATGTTACACTTCCATTCCTTTCATAATCAAAGTTTTCGATTTTTTCGAAAAATTAGTCCCTTAAATTCAAGGTTTGACTTCATTAGGGTTTATTACACGTGTCAATACATCATTGGACGTGATTTTACGAGGTGTTACATCCTCACCCCCTTAAAAGAAATCTCGACCTCGAGATTTGCTAAAATGCTGGAAGTACTTTTTGTCACATAATGGACTCAACTTCTATAGCATATCTGGAGTCTCTCCAAGCTCCTTAAATAGGTTTTAGCATATAAGCTAATTGATCTTGATACATTCGATTTCCTTCGAATGATTTTATATATTCAGAGCTTAACTAGTCTGATAATTAACAAATTGGCACACCCTTCCAGGGTGATATCTTTGTTGAACCTTATTCCTTAACAAGGACTTAGGAGGGTTGCTATTCTCATTAATCTTTGATTTTCTGCCAAAGCTGGCAACTTACAGATGATCATGGATTTGTATGATCCGATTCGTTGTTTCCAAGGCAATTTTCAGATCCTGATGATTGGACGTACCAATCTTCTAATTAACAATAGATATTCAACATTCCATTTAAGCAAGGTCTCCAAAGGAGCAGCCTTGATACTTATACATCACTATTATAGAAAAGCTTATCTCAATGTGAAATGGTTATTCCAACCATTACTTAAAACTAATCTTAAGGGATAGTTAATCCTCACAGTTAGTCGAACAAATCGACGATCCTGGGCAGCTGATGGAAATTCTTAATTGTTGCCTAATTAGGGTCGCGGTAATCAATGCATAGGCATAAATGAACCATCTTTCTTAATTAACAATACCGAATTCTTAGAATATAGGGTTAGGCTATATAAATTCTTTATTTTCAAAACTTATTTAATTGGGGTTTTGATTCTTCCAATAATGGCACTAGCCGTCTTGGAGATTTTATAAGAATACAACCCTAAATGGGATATAAATCTTAATTCTACCTGCCTCTCAGGAGGTAAACAGGGGAATCAAGATACAATGAGGTTACAGAGATTTTCCAAATCTCAGGCTCCAGTTCATCTGTCATATTCTGTGTCAGATAAGTGACACATTTATGTCACAAGTCCATGAATTCCTTAATCGGGAACATTTATTTTTGGCAATTCCATTCTGGATATCTTCCTTGAATACCATTAGTTGACTTTAGTACCATATGACTATTAGAATATCCTTGCGGTTCCATGCATTAAACCTCCATACTGATCAGGCATGGAAGCAATCTATGGAACATATTAAGATACACCAATCCTCATGTGGCGCTTTTATCATACCATCTGGTATTCGCAATCGATAGAGATCAAAGATATATCAACTATACATGCTGACGCACTTCTTCTAGAGAGAGGGTACTTCTAGAATTCCATGATTAGAGATTTCTGACAGGAACAGAAGAAATGGTTCTTATGATTTTGCCTGTAAGTTTTACCTTACACTTACTATCTGGGGTTCTTACGGAAAGATTAAAAGTTTGCTAAGCTTATGGTTTTATGAGAGACTTAGCAGTACCTGCAACCAAACGTAACTCCTAGACATAAAATCACCATAATGGATTTATCTGGTGTCATTATTAATGTGAGCTGCCTCTAATCATACACCAGGAGGGCTAAACGCCTCCATTCTTAAACCTTTTAAACTTAGCTATAAAACCTTTGACGAATTGTAAGGCAATCTCGGCCTCGACTGGTTATTCCTTAATCTATAAAACGTGAGTAGTTGAGGTGGATCCATAATGGATTCATAATAAGCAGGCTTTGAAATCTTAATGTGCCCTCTTATTGCCGATGCTAAATCATAACATATATATAGTGCATTATGCTTAAATTCTAGGTTAACCAAATAAGAGCACTATTTCAACCAATGAACCAAGGTTTGCAACCTACTGCCGATAGTGTATAGCTCTTATGGGGGAGTCGGAAAAATTCTTATTCCATCTTTTCCATTTCGCAAGGCGGATACCAGGTTTTTCTAATAAGGTCCTTAAAATTTGGACCATCCCATACTGTATAAGGGAATCTTTCTTGTGGACTCCATTAGTGTCCTCACTAATCAAGGGTTATTACCACCGAATGATTGTGACATATACATTACCATGTTCTTTCTAGTATAACCACTGATATACTTAATGGTTTCTACTCCATCCTTTCTAGTGTTTAGTCAACATAAGCAAGCCAAGAGTAACCAAAACATAGAGGAAAAATCTTGGATTCTAATACTTAGTCAACATAAGGAGGATAAGTAGGTGACTTATATTAAGAAGTAAGGAAGTTATTGTACATGTGCTTATATTCAATCAAAATAGAAATTTCACAAACTAGGCACCTAGCTCGGTTGGCTAGGCCCAGGTTTGATTCCGGGGATGGCCGGTTCCACCATTTTTTTATGTTGTTTAATATTAATTAAACGTACGGATACATGTAATTATGAGGGTTGTCTCATAAGGAGTTTTGATAACTACTTGTTTCTTATTATACGCAATATGGGCTTGATTTTCAAGACAACCAATCGATTTTTATCACTATATTGAGTCCTTATACTTTAACGGAAACTAGGACATCGGACGAATGATTCCTAATGGATATAAAACATCCATCTAATATTGCTGAAGTAGTCTCTGAGGTACTATCGACCAATTTTACTTTATACTTAACGCTTAGAGTTTTAACAGGCAGATTTAATGATTTACAAAATCTATTGTCTACGAAAGACTTATCTGAACCTGAATCAATAATACTCTAGCATGAGCGTTATTGATAAAGAAAGTACCTGTTGTGACATTGTCATCCTGAATAGCCTCTTGAGCGTCCATTTGAGAGCTCCCAGCTTTGGTCTCCTTAGCCTCCCCAGGCTTCTTGGTTTTATTTGGGAAATTTGTCTTGATGTGCCCTATTTCATTGCAACCATAGCAGGTTGCGTCCTTTATGTCTTGGCACTCCAAGGTCTTGTGCCTTTTATCGTTACAAATCCCACAAGGCCTCGCTTGTGACTCCAGAGTGCATTTCCTTTTAGTCGCCTTCTTTGGTTTGGACTGGTTATAGTTCGAACCGGTCTTACCTTTTTTTTACAACATTTATTTGGGGTATCATCGCACCTTCGCTTATGATCCTTCAACACACGGTCCACAGCGTTGTTTACGGCTGTATCTATCATAGCCTGTAACTCGGTGCTCGTTAAGTTCAGTCTTGCATCATCATTCTGATCAACTAGACGATTGTAAGCTTCAGAGGAGTCAGCCATGGTGAAGCTTTGAAGGTTACAAACCAAGTAGTAATAAATTGGTTTGTTTATATAGTGAATTGTCGAACTTGATAATTAAGTAGCCATGGTGCGAATAAACCATATGGGCCAACAGATAGTATTTAATTTATTTGATTATGTTTTGCCTAAGTTTTTAAATAAACCATCTTTGGCGTTTAAACGGAATATAATCCTTCATATTTACTAGACAGGGGACATAAGTCACGACTGTCAATGTCATACTGACATCTTATATAGCACAACGGCTTGTTCCAAAGGACTTTTCGATGGCACAGGTGCCTTGTCACTAGGGAAATTTTGAAACATAATCAATGATTCCTTTGGATCGGAAAATTTCATAATTCATTGTCTTGACAAGAAGTTATGAAATAAAACTATCGTTTTCATGTATGCATCTTTGCCCGTAGGTATACATCCCAGGTGGATGTTTAGATATGTACATCATGTTCGACGTTTATTAGCCATGATTCCTATTGATTATATAGGCTAAAATAAGGGTTTGGAAGTTCCTAATATAAATATGACAAGCTTGATTTTATCGCATCACTGTTGTCGGGAGTGTTAACACGTTTTCAAGTGTTAATAAGGATCTGAATCTCTTTTAAACAGGTTTTACCATCTTAGCTAGGTCTTCAATGACATTCAAGCTAGGTCAAACCTTTTAAGATTCTCTTTTAATACATATACTTAACAGAAAAGGAATAATATATATTTTATTCAGGATTTTTATCATAAATCCTAATTTATAAGTTAGTAATAGCACAAATGGCCTAGTCGAGTAGACAAGTTTAATTTATAAGCCATGATTTCGGAGAATCGAGGCATTAAGGTTTGAATTAAAGTTCATTACCTTTTCTTGACAGGGAGTTGTAGGCTACCATTGTTTTTATTAAAATTTCTGGCCCGTTGGCCTATCAATTAACATCTCGTAAGATATTAAGACATATAGTCATTGCACTGACGATACGTTCAGCGGTCACAGTAATGACATGACAACATGATCAGTGACATTAATTTAATCAACTGTCGTTCAGTGGTCATAATAATAACATGACGGCAGGATTAGTACTTTAATTAAAATCAACTGTCATTCAGCGGTCATAATAATGACATAACGATAGGATTAGTACTTCAATTTAAATCAACTGTTATTCAGCGGTCATAATGATGACATAACGACAGGATTAGTATTTTAATTTAAATCAACTGTCATTCAGCGGTCATAATAAAGACATAACGACAGGATTAGTACTTCAATTTAATCAATTGTCGTTCAGAGGTCATAATAATGACATGACGACAAGATTATCGTCTAGAGGGCTTTGAGCATAGCTCACCCCCCTTAGGACGGGGGATCTCAAAAGATCACAACGGTCGATGTCGCAAACGGACAGTGTATTATAGCCCGTGGGCACTTCATCCTTAAGGGATGATTATTTTAATAAGGAAAAATTGGAATAATCCATTCTAAGGATGACTTATGTGATTTTTATCGGACCACGTTTTGTCAAGCATGATAATATGCTTTCTGATGTTAACGAGGAATTGAATCTTTTAGTTAGGTTTTACCATCTTGGCCATGTCTGCAATGACATTTGGGCTAGGTCTTACCTTTAAGATTCTTTTTATATTTAACGCAGAGCAATTTCATTTTGAGATGTTAAATTATGGATCTGAACCTAATTATGGACTACCATCTTGGCCCGGTCTTAAAGTGACACGTGGCTAGGTTTTGTCCTTCTTAGATTTTGCCATTTTATAATGGTAGATCTTATAAAAGAGTGTTATTTTTTTTTCATTTATTTCATATTTCATGTTTAAAATGAAAATTTAAATTTAATCATTCCACTATAAAATTTAAAACTCAGGTTTGCCCTAAATGGGACTTTAAAAGGAATAATGTTGTCCTTGCATGGACTAAAAAAAATAAATATGTCCTTAGAAGGACTATTAAGGAAACGATCTTCAGCAAAAAGGAGTTTCTTCTTTATTCTATTCCTGAATGCTTTCTCCTTGGATGCTTGTTTCATTCTAGCCGTGGTACGAAGCTCAGCATTTCAAGGCTCCGGGTGTGGAGAACTCCTATTACGGCTTCTTCGCTTGGCGACATATCCATATATAAAAAATTTGGAAGAAAAATTTCCAGATTAGGATTGAGATTATTCCTATGTTAAGTCTAGACTCAGAAGGTCAAGGAATGTGCTAATGTGTCATTGAGATTAAACACCAAAAAGGCTAGTGTTTAATTTACTCAATGTTGGCTCTGATACCAACCTGTCACACCCCAATTTTCCACGTGTCACCGGTGGGCCCGGTGGGGAGTATAGTGACGTAGTTGACATCATCATAGTCAAACAACACAATATTTAAATGCACAGCGGAAGCAAAAGATAAATATATTACAAACCGATATAAAGTAATATCAAGTATTACAAACGGAATGTAAAGGATCCACAGGCGGACCAAAAAAATAAAATGAAACATTTGTTCAACAGACTTTAAGGCATCCAAGCTTGCGAGACTTATTGTGGACGCTAGAAGACAGCCAGCCTATTACGTGTAGTACCTGCACTTAACCTTTTGGAAAATACGTCAGTTTACACTGGTAAATACAATTTAACTGACTCATTTTGAAAATGGTTGAAAATTGATTTGAATGCACGTGGCACAAAACATTTTATAACTTGAGATAATTATTTAATATTATAATCTTGTGAACGAATTACATGTTACTTGTGCGTTCAGTAGCCCGGATCTTGTCCGGGTTAAAGATCAATAGACCCACCACATTATTTGAGTTATACACTGACAGGTGTACGCCTACACCTCGTGCTCAGGTCGTGGCCATCTCGTAAGATGATGCCAAGGATATCCGGGACATGGTCATTAACCCCCCAAAGGCTTTAAGTGAACAAGACTGTTTAAACGAGCCGATCAAATTATTCAATTAACCACCCAAAGATGTAAGATTTGATGCTCGATCAAGCGGTATTCTATATACCGTAACCCAAGCCCGTATAGGGAAAATAAGTTAAAAGTATTTACCTGAGCTAAATATAAATTCAATCCCAGCCGTATATCAAATCTGCAAGTACAGATAGCTTTTACTGGGCTCCTATATCTGGAACGAAGGTTTTTAATAACCTATTAGATTTCTAACGGGTCTTTAATTAAGCCTAAGCTTAGACCAGTTAACTTTCAAAAGGAAGACACGGTTCAAACGCATGATAAAGCGAAGACTGGTTTAGAATGTGGTTTTGACCCGACAAACTTGTATACTTGTTTAATATGGGTAACTTAAACACATTCTGAATTTTGAGACAAAAACGATATGGTTTGACCCGTCTCGGCTAATATATGCAACCTAGTTACATACGCCGATCCGAACGCGAAAAGTGCGTAACGAGTAACCATAAGAGTCATATGTAAGTTCCTTGGGTTAATATGCCTTAAACATGTTGTGATATCAGTAAGGTATCTTCTACTATGCCCAAAACGGATTTAAACACAAATTATGCCTCATAAGGGCATTTTGGTCATTTAAAAGATTATAAAAGAGTTTTATTTGTAATCTGAGTTACAGGTCTGATTTATACAGTAAATACACTTAATTTAACATGTTATAATAGTAGGTTATGACCCATATGTGAAATTTATCATTTAAAACCAAACTATACACTCTAGGGGTATTTTGGTAAATTCACTTAGGCTAAAAAGGTCAAAACTGGGATTCTGAGTTTGAAAACTTTTACTTACTGTTATTATATAAGAATATACTAAAAATATCAGTAGGTATCAACCTTATATGTTTAATATAGTTTTCGTACATACTATGCGTTAAAAACGCTTAAAATGCGATTTAGAGCCATTTTCGGGTTTTCAAAAGAAAGCTGGTATTTTTATTGTTCCAGAAGGCTCAAAATATTTTACTTAACACATTGGATCAGAATAAAAAGGTTTGGCATCAAAAGGGTTTGTAAAACTCATTTTATAGCCCAAAAGGGCAACACCGACAATAACCGATTTAAGGCTAAAACTCTATGATTCAATCAGTTTAAAAATTATTAAAAATCCTTATAAATCCCAAAATATTATATAATAACAGTAGGTATACACTTTGATGTCAAAAATTAGGTTTTGATAGGCGTTATGCTCATAACGCCGTTTAATTAATAAAAACCGTTTTATTTGCGATATTGAGCATAACTCACAATCCAGACCTCGGATTGATGTCAAATTTTAAGGACATGTATAATTATCAGTAACAAAGTCATTTGTCCATTCATACTTCCAAAAATCTCGTTTTTATATAAAAAGGGCGTTATGGTCAACTTTTAAGCGATTAATGGAAATTTGCAATTGAATTAGGAATTAAGTTGTATAACCTCAGGGGGTTATACTAACTTATAATTTGGTCCAAAAGAGACTCTAAAGCATTTCTAAAACAAGGTCACTCGGGTCAGATTTGAAAGTCAAAGGTTTGGTCAAACTGTTAGACTTTTTGAGTCAAACAAGCAATTTCACCAAATTGATCTGTTTATCATGTTCTTGTAACAATTACCAAGTTATTTAGGTGACAAAACATGATCCGTAACCTCTGTTATATCAGATTCGATTAAATTAAGAATCGGGTCAGTTTAACTTTTCTTGTTACTAACTTTGACTTAACAAATGGACCTGAAATTGTAGAAATCAGTATGCATGATTTCGATGGATCATTACAAGCATCAATACCATCAATTAACAAGATTCAATTGGACTTAGAACTGATCAATTCGTGATCAATTCTGGAAGTCAAACAAAAGTCAAATTTTAGTGTTCTAGGCTAAAATAAATCAAGAACAAGGATCAATACATAAAGGAGCACTTACAGTCACTGAGTGAATGATCAAAGAACACCAGAAAGATCCAAGATGGTTGTGCAATTCGGATTGGAACATGTTTGGGTGTTTGAAGTTGCAAAAATGTTGCAACTAATAAAAAGGACATGTATCTATAGGATCCTTTGAACGAATTAGATGTTGCCAGGTGTTAAACCATCTTTTAAAACTTGTGGGCAGCCCCTAGAGTCGGTCATGTGAGGTAGGAACAAGTTTTGAGTAGAAACCAGCAACGAACAGGCCGTTACCAGCTGTTTTCTGCTTCTGATCAGGTCACGCGGCCCGCGTAAGGATCTGTGTGGTCTTACGCGGCCCGCCTCACATCACAGATCTACAAACATGTTTCCAAAGTGGCAGTTTCAGTCCCTGAACATGTAAAAAGGCTTTTCTGATGCGTATGAGGCCCGTTAATCTCATTTCAAGGCTCCACCATGATGCCCACACATAGGGGACATGAAACATGTTCAAAAACATGTCGGATGTCGGTTCGTTTGGCCGTACGGTCCGTTTGTTTGTCTATTTACGACGAAACACGAACGAACGCTAAAAACGAACCAAACGACGCGACGAAAGGAATTTTATCAAGGCGATCACTAAAATAAAATATTTTAGTTCTTACATAAATTTTTGGGTGTCCGGGGATATTCAGAATGCGAGATATGATCAAAAGTGCAAACTTGTGCACTTTTTGACACTTTTAGTCCCTGAATGACATAAAAGTTTATTTTTGCGCACCAAACACCTCCTAGGCTTATATCTAAGATATATAAAGAATAATTAGGGCATGCTTAACTCATGGTTATACTCTGGAAGGTTCGAAACCCTACGAATCGGTATACTTTTGCCGTTTGACGCAAATAGTCCATTAATTGCGCAAAGTAGCGCGAAATGCCATTTAATGTTATCCAAGCCTTCCATGGCCCATATTTATCCTTCCCAAGTATATACTTAAATATTAATACGCTCTCGTTCGCTTAGATGGTCACCGAAAGGCATAGATTCAAAAGTTGACGCTTTAGGTCCCTCTATTGCGCAAACTTGCGCATCTCATCATTTAATAGTATTGAAGCCTCATCTAATCCATATTAGACATTCTTGAAAGTATTATTAAACATCACGATGCTTCGGATTCGCTAAAAGGTCATTCAGAGGTATAATTAAAAATATTGACACTTTTAGCCCCTCTAACTTGCAAAGTTGCGCGTAACTTTACTTATAGGCATAAAAACTTTAGTCAGCCAATATTTGGCATTCCCGAGAGTATAATTAAATATTATGAAGCTCCTGGTTTGTTAAAAGGTCACTCAGAGGTAAGAATTTACATGTTGACGCTTTTAACCCCTTTGTTGCGCAAACTTTCAATTAATTATGCAAACGGCTACACTTACTCATCAAGTGGCACATTTGTGAAAATAAACATCGTAAGAAACTTATTTTTAGGTATGTTACACTTCCATTCCTTTCATAATCAAAGTTTTCGATTTTTCAAAAAATTAGTCCCTTAAATTCAAGGTTTGACTTCATTAGGGTTTATTACACGTGTCAATACATCATTGGACGTGATTTTACGAGGTGTTACAAACTAGCGCCTCGATATGTTGGACCTTTTAAGATTCTAGAAAGGATCGAAAAATTCGCCTACAGACTCAAACTACCGGAGGAACTTAGTAACGTCCACCCGACTTTCCATGTTTCGAACCTCCGAAAGTGCCTGGCTGAACATGATTTAATTGTACCCCTTGATGATCTCCAAATAAACGAAACACTACACTTCATGGAGAAGCCTGTCGAAATCATGGACCGCCAAACCAAGCAGCTCAGACGCTCGCGCATTCCTATTGTGAAAGTTCGATGGGAAGGAAAACGAGGTGCAAGTTCACTTGTGAACTCGAATGCGACATGAAGGCAAAGTACCCGCAGTTGTTTGTTACGGCTTCGGCCTAATTTCGGGACGAAATTCCCTCAACTAGGGGAGGCTGTAACACCCCGTGTTTTAAAAAGTCAAAGTCAAGATTGAAGTCAAAGGGAGACAAGATTGCTAATTGCGATCTGTCACTCCTTGCTCAATTCCTGTTTTGACTACTTTGACTTGTAGATAGTCTATTTTATGCCTTACGTTAGTTGTATTATGTGGAATACTTATTAATAATCGAGGTTTATTCGATATTTATCGCTTGTTCTATCGATTTATTGCTATCGCAATCGCACTCGAAACTCAAATTTCACGTTCTGGATGTTGTTATACGTGTGTGGGTGCCTTATGTGTTACCTGTGCATGTTATTTATGTTATGTTATGTTGTGGTGATCAATCGAAACGTAATGGAATCTCAATCGCAATCGAATCGCAAACGCTAAACGAAAATGAAATAAGGATGATTGTATGTTGATATAATAGTTGGGATTAAAAGTAATTTGACTAGGAAACTCTATCGCATCGCAACACTCGCAATCGAAACGGCAAAACGCGTCGCACCGAACACTTGAACCAAGTGGCTAATCGACCAAATGACCAGCCGATCGACCAGCCGTTCGATCGAGCTGCCGCTCGATCAGCCAGTCGTTCGATCAGGCTGCCACCCGATCGACCAACCCTTTCTACTTTGGGAAACCCTATAAATACCCCCTGTCACCATCACAACTTACCACTTTTGGCACTCTCCTGTCCGACCAGCGCTCCAACCTAACCTTTTCACCGATCTCTCGCAATTCCGGTAAGATCTAAACCTAAATCTTGTACTTTCTCGATCTACACGCACTCCTACACCTTTCTATCTTTTGAATCTTAACTTTTAACCGTGAAATCACTAGATTTGAGGTGTTCTAGGATGACATCATCATGGTGTCCTAGGAACTTCATGTTTTGACTTCAATCCTTTAAGAACAACTTGGATCTGAATGATTTCCACATAAATAAACGAAGATCTTTCATAGATCTAAACAAATCCGAGGTGAAAAGGATTGAAAGATAGTTTTCCAACTTTCTTTCAACTCTTTTACACACAATGCACTCAAAACCGACAGAATCGGAGCTTGTACCAACTTCCTACTCATTCTTGTGGTTGTGTTGGTTCCAGATCTGGATTCTATCCACGAGACTACCGATTTCGGGTTAAACATGGAACACCGTCTCGAACAGTTAACTGGTCGGATTTGGGTGATTCCTGTCCGATCAGGAGTACCAAGTATTGACGAGGTTTCTGTTGCTTAACAGGTTATCAAAACATCTCGATAAATCGATAAACTATCAAAACAACCAAGTGTAAGACGATCAGAACGACCAGGACGGTATGCCATCCGATCGGACGCCGTCCGATCGGACTGTCAACCGATTGGGTTGTCACCCGATCGACTTGCACCTTGGCCCCATACTTAACTTCCACTTCCAAACTTTGAAGGATGAACATTTAACGAAGTGCTGCCCGATCGGATTACCACTCGACCATGTAATGTTCAGACTTCAACACTTAAACAATTTTCAACATGTTCAATACCAACGGATTGCCATCCGATCGGACTATCATCCAATCGAGTGACAATATGCTGTGAACTTGTTCTCGCTGAAGTGTCCAACCAATCGCCCGATCGAACGGTCGTTCGATTGATCGACCTGAAAGGTAGAGATACTTCTAAGTTTTCAAAATGCTACAACGAAAACTTCAAAAGGCAAGCCATCATACACAAACACATCCTTCCCAAAGGAAGTAACAATCCACTCGAAAGGTTACCCGATCGGATGACCATCCGAGCGGACTGTCACACGAACGACCGGCTGTCCGATTGGACTACCAACCGATCGAACTGCTGTCCAACCCACTGACACTTGTTTCCGTTTTACGCGTCGCTTATCGTTATGATATCGTTCTGATCAGGCTAACCTTACTCTCTAGCACTCCCTTCAATCCACCAATCGCTGTGAGTATACTCGATCCCTTTTTGCTTTACGCACTTTTGGGTGTTACATACGTTACATATTCAAAATCACATCAAACACACTACGCAATACTTTAATCGCTAACCAATTACCGCATGTTATACGTGACTTAATGAATTCTTGTTTGTTATGTTTACACATGGAATGCTGTCTACCTGCCTTAGCAACGATAGTACTATTTGTTTGGACTCAGCACCTGTTCACTCAGGGGTTGTTAAGGACATTTTGTTACATGGCTCACAGTGGTGAGTGTGTATTACGAACTGCCTTGGGCAGTCAACTCGCTGTCATTGGTATCGATAGGTTCATGTCGATAACTAACATGCCTCATTTTACACTGTGTATGTGCTGGTTATGCATAACTACTTCGAACTCTACTATATCTATTAAACTTGTATGCTCACCTTTACACTTTGTGTATTGACTTTTACTTTAACGTATGTGACAGGTGCTTAGGATGCTTATTTGCTTAGCTTGCTGTGAAATCGAGGCTAGGAAAGACCTAGATCAACAATAAACAATTGTCTGTAATAAAATCTGAGTTGTCGAAACAGAACAATTTGACTAGATCTTTTCTGTAATAATTGTATTATCTTTTATGACATGGTATGGGACATGTTGCATTAAATAATTGGTAAATATAGTTGATATGGAAACTTCTGGACAATCTGTTTCGCTCAGTGTCGCGCCCCGATGTTTCCGCCATAGGTTGGGGTGTGACAACAATAGCCTTCTGGTTTAAAATCTTGGGTTCCTAATTAGACAAACATTGCACACGTATTAGTGTATTAACCAAATTTCAACTTTAACGATAATCACGAGATCAAAACCTCAACATGATGACAAAGTATAGCCTGATACAGGCAGTACTTAAACATACATTGATTTGGTTTATCTATCTATCGTACAAGGTATCGTACCAGTTACTCGGGTTAACATGCTGGCTACGGGAAAAGTTTAGGGGTTTAAGGCCTCCGGGTATTTGTACTGAGTTTCGAGAAAGAAATAAGTTCGATTTTGAAATCAAAATGAGCAATTTAAACTCGTCCCACACATGCCCCTTATATAGCTGGAAATAGACCCCATCGCGTTACGCGACAGGTGGAAGGGATTAGCTTCGCATAGCGCGAAGGGCTTAGGCTAGGGCATAGGTGGCCTTAGTCACCACGTAGGCTTGCCACGTGGCTGCCACGTGGTGCTATGTGTCTCCTGGCTGCCATAGGGGCGCCGCGTTACACGACCCCTCCTCCTTGTTACCTTCACGTAGCGCAACAGTGCCAAAAATATGTTTTCTTTGTTTTTTGTTCCGGGTTCCGTTGTGCGCGTTTGGGACTTCGATCAGGTTCGTTCTGGGGTGTTTTTTAGTATTATTACATCATCCCCTCCTTGTTTTGTCACACCCCCAAAATCCACACGCGGAGTATCACCGCTTGGAGGCGTGACTGACCAGGATCAAGCCACCAATCATATTGAACAAGCATGTAAGTAGTATATAAAATCCATCGCAATACAATTGGTGTCTAAACAAAACATAGTTTAAGTTACAAGCGGAAGCATAAAGTTTAAAACCAAGTCATAAGTTTAAATGTTTCAAATGTTTAGCATGGCACACAGTTGTCCATGTCCCACAACGACTCTTCCCACTCCAATTACAAGCTCCATGAGTATCTAACGACCTGCTAGGCATGTAACAACGAGTCAACAACAAAGTTGAGCGAGTTCACAGTTGGTTGTTTAGTTATTGCATTCGTTTTGTAAATCATATGTTCGTTTTGGTAAACCATGTATCGTATTAATTCGTATCGCGGTCTCCCAGACATGTTTGCGAATATTAGAGGGGGCTTCCCATGTGGATAGTATTAATCCGTATCGCGGTTTCCCAAACTTGTTTGCGAAGATTAGTGGGGGCTTCCCATGTGTAGACTAGTCGTGTATGTACGTGCCCTTCTTGATCCAAGGACCGTATCGAGTATGAGTATACGTAGGTTTTACGTACGTGCCCTTCAATCTGAGGACAGTAGTAAGTATGAGTGTACGTAGGTTTTACGTACGTGCCCTTCATTCCGAGGACAGTGAAAAGTAGTTTAATGATAGTACGAGTAGTTAATCAATCCCATTCCCAACCTACCGGGAATCCCATGCCTTAAGAGTGTGAACTCACCTCGGTTGCTCGGTTTGACTCTCAAATATAGCTAACAGTCAAGGTCGGTCAATCCCGTCCTAGTATGATTACCACTTAGTTTATTAGTGACTTCAAATAGAACACAAAGTTTCCTACACGTATCTATCACATAACATGCATCACTTTAACGGTTTATGCCCATATAAGCTTCCCATCTATTCCCGTTCATAAGAAAACATACGACATTGCACAAAACACTTTTATTGACATATAACATGTTAGAATATTCCCAGATAACATACCCGACATTTAGACACGCAAATCACTACTTTTGTCGTTTCAGCTTTATTCTTCAAAACTGGGCTGTTTTCGGGGTTTTTAATAAAATAGTTAACTTGTTCTAAAAATTCCCAACTTTTTAAAGAAGGTCATAAACGATCCAAATATTATTGTGTAAAAATATCGGGATCCAATTCATCACCAATATTTTATAAAAATTCATTTTCTGGACTGAACTCAGATTTATCTTTTTCTGACTGCAGTCCACGGAATAATTTATTTAAAATTCATCGAGAGTCCAATTTACGAAATTCCAGTGGGGTAATTACAAATACATCAGTTTTCATCTACTGTACAAATTTCATGAGTTGATTCATCATAGATTTCCAGTTATGACTGAAAACACAACACATATTTTCAGCAGGAAAAACTCAGCTTCAGCTGCTGTTTTTAAAAGGGTCTTTAAAAATAGTAAACGAAGTCCAAAAATTATTATTCCAGTGCCATTAGAACCGTATTTCATAATACATAAATCTAGTCTTCAGAAAATACATTTTTCGCTTTATTAGGGTCCGGTTACAGCCAACTGAAGTTGGTTGTAATCACCAAACAGCAAACTGTTTTCAGCTTTTAACATATTACATCTTTTTAAATCATGAAACAAGATAAACAAAGGTGACATAAGGAACTTACTACTAGCTTGAAGCTAGGGGTGATTCTTAGTGAAGAAGATGATGAAGAAATGATGATGGAAAGCAAGAACAAAGCTCCTTGAATGCCTTTCAAGATGCAACCTCCATGGATCACCTTCAAGCTTGTATGAAACTTAAATATGATGAAGATGATGGTGGTTATGTGATGGTGAGGGTGGCGGTTTTGGGGTGAACCGAAAGTGAGAGAGAGGAGTGAGTGTTGTGGTGTCTTGAAGATGGAAATGCCTAATGTTCTTATAACCCTTAAATGCCATATCTTCATAAGATCCTACAAGTACCATCATATATTTTCACAAGATCACAAGAGATCTTACAAGATATTATCAAGATTGTATAAGATTATGGAGATCTTATGAGGGGGGTCCTTGTAACCGTTCACATAGAATGGGGGGTCTAAGTGTAAATTTTAATCAATAAGAAATCTAAACAAAATATTTTCAAGATCTTATCATATCCAATCAAGATCTCATGGAAGATCACTAGAGATTTAGGAAGATATTAGGAAAGATTTGTAAATCTTTGGGTGGGGTCCATAGGACCAAAAATCGGTTGGGGGGGGGGGGGTCTTGTTGCAATTTTTCTAACTAAATGGTAATTGATAGTTAGAGTGCAAGTAACTTGATAGTATATGTTTGTGTGATGATTTTTTTTTGTGGGTGTTATGGTATACGGGGATCATGACTAGCCAAAAATAATTAAATAATGTGTTTGACAAATATTTGGTGTCCCGTGTAATGTCCGGTTGTTCGGTCGGATACTGTTTTGTTAAAGTGTTTAATTGTTCCGTAGAGTGTCTTATATGTATATTTTTGGTAACACAATTAATTCCTAACACTCAGGAAAGCATACCGGACTATTTAGTAATTTTTCTGTCTACTACTAGTATGTTAACACGCACATGTAAGTACAACACAGTAATCAGAGAGCAGTTAAATGATTCAGCACAGTCATCAAGCACTTTAATTATCATTAATAAATCGTACGGACACATGGAATTACGAGGGTTGTCACATGTTTTAAATCCCGTCCTTGAGATTCATTGAAATAAATAGGGATACTTTCGCTTCATTTCTGATTCTAACTCCCAAGTATATTTTGGTCCCCTCTTTGAATCCCATTTTACTTTGACCAGAACTAATCTCTTATGTTTGAGATTCTTAACCTTCCTATCTTCAATTTGGAGAGGTTTCTCAACAAATTTCAGTTTCTCATTTACCTCTATGTCTTGAAGAGGTACCGTTAAAGATTTATTAGTTAAGCATTTCCTTAAATTGCATACATGAAATACATCATGTATACTAGCCATTTCTGTTGGTAACTGTAGCTGATAAGCTACTGGAACAATTCGCTTAATAATTTTAAATGGTCCAACATTGTCACACCCCCAAAATACCACCTAGGGAATGTCCCCGCTAGGCGCGTGACGTACCAACAACGAGCCACTAATTACATTGAACCCATACAAGTTTATAAATAAAATCCTCAATTATTAATAAAAGTACCATCAACAAGTTTAAATGAAAACCAACATGTTCAGCAGAAGCAAATAGTAAACCAAAGTTAAACTGTTTCAAACCAATGTATCACATCAATAAATCAATCACATGAATCCCTCCGGTCAACCGATGACCACTCTAGCTACTCCAGACAGTAAGTTCTAAATCCAAGACATCTAAGGACCTGCGAGCAAGCAACAAGTGTATCAGACAACGCTGGTGAGTTCATAGTTTTACGAAAACGTTGGTTACCAAGTGTTTAGTTAATCCATTGAATTTAATGTTGATAATATCCCGAATACAAGACGGCTCCTGATTTACATTGCCCTTTCTACAATGCTCCTATCAAAGCATTGGTCATGACTAGGTCATTAGTTCACACCCGTCCTCTCCGGTACGGGGTGAGGGTGCCAAACCTAAGTAGCGCTACCAACTAATACCTTGTTACCTCTCAGGTAACCAAACAACACGGAGGGACTTTAAAGGTGATAGGACGAGTATATTATCCAACATTCCAGATTTACCACAAGACGTATTCCTCTCAGGAATACCCAATTGATTTACCCAAACCCATCCCTCTCAAGGATGCCCAATAACTGTCCCAACCACCAGGGCGCATGCTCAAGAGGAACTCACCTTAGAGTGCTCGGTAGATTATGTTGTTTAACAGTTGATTAAACACGTCCTATCATGGTTTACCAGTAATAATCAGTTTAGTATTCACGTCTAACCACGTATTTCATCACAAGTTGCATTCATGAAATATATACACATAATGTCATGCAACAAGCAATAGTTGATCATGTAACACACTTAACCATAGCATACATCGTAACTATTACATGTACTAGACACTTGGTTCGCATGGGAATTATATCACACCCTTTTACTGTTTGCATACGGCTTTAAGGTTTGAGACTTTCTCACCCGAATGCTAACTGGGCCGCCACACCAGGCCTTGTGCACCTCCCTTGATTACCCGGCCCATTCACTTGGCTGGCTTTTGTTTTTGCGCAGCCCAGTTACTAACTAGGGTCCCATTCTCATCTACCAGGCCACATATTCGTGTAATTGGGCCACCTATTATGCGTTGGGTTATCACCTATTGCCGTATAACAATTCATCCAATATAGTTACAAAATCATACTATCTCTAATTGTTATACATACCACAACACAGTTTACTATCATAATTATTTCTATTTGTTCACTAATCCAAACATTATCATCAAACAGTCTTGAAGTCATAAGCTAATATTGATTACACATCATTGTTACATTGCACATGCACATTTATTATATGATAACATCCAATATTCAGAATCACATGCCAATACTTTATACGTAGCCGAGAGGGATCATATCATATTAAGTTTATTAATTACATCACACAAACTATGTTTCAGTTTCTCAATAGTATAATATCCCATAACTAAATCATACAATTTTAATATCCCCTCCCAACCCAAACAGATTATAATCATCAATGAATTGCGTATAGATATATAATGTCAAGCCATACCTCTAGCTTAATAACACAACAATATATACATATATTCAGATCTCATGAAATTCACATATAGTTCTTAGGATCATGCTCCAATCTAAACACATCAATACATGCTCACATATAATCAAAACAATCAACAAGTTAAACAGACATGAGATAATACTAACCGGTGATAGTGATCACGACTGGGGGGTTCTATTGCCGTACGTAGAAGATGAAGGAAGGTAGGGTTTGTTTGAGTTTTGTGTTATCTTGTTTACGTAGCTATGTGTATATAATAGTTTAAGTTCAACAACCGGCCCCTAATACAAGTCCTACTTGGGCTCCTCCAGACCTAAACGTAACTACCAAGGTTCTCGGCGTGTATGTGTAAGCCCAACATGTGTAAACTAGTAATCGGCCCAAACATATGTGTTTGTTACTCATAATTGTGGTGTAAGTAACCCAAGTTCGTTCAGCCTAAATAAATGTAAACAGCCCAATTGTATTCGGCCCAAAAACAATGTGAACAAATTTAATATTAGCAAGTTTTAGACTAGCACAAAACGTTCAGCACAAGAAGAGGAATGAATAACGGAAGATTTGGATCACAAGATTAAACGACACTGACCTCGAACGTTTGGGTTGTCACATCATCCCCAACTTGAAAGAAATTTCGTCCCGAAATTTGACAAGTAAGCACAAGGAAGTGAAGTGGTAAATCAAGATTGCTGCGGAGTTTCCCCAGGTGCCACATCATCCCCAACATAAAACGGAATTTCGTCCCGAAATTCGTCAATGACATATAAAGTTGAAACAACCGCTTGATCAATTGAGGATACTAGAGCTTCATCCAATCATTGCATTTCCACGTGAACTCCGGTCCATGTGTTAAGTTCCAACCACACTCTCAACCGGAATCTCGACTATGATAACGAAACCTGACTTCCTGGTTCATGCTTTCAATAGATACCTTGACAACTTCAATTTGTCGTTAGCCTTAGGCACTAGTAGGGGCATCACAAGTGTTTCATCTAACAACACTTCTTAGATTCGAGACAGAATGACACGGTGAACCTTACTCGATTCTTCAGGTAACTCTAGTTTGTAGGCCACGTGACCGATTCTTTCCAGAGTTTTGAATGACTCAACGTAACGTAAATTAAGCTTGCCACGCTTCCCAAACGTACCACACCCTCCCAACGTGAGACTTTCAACATGATGCGATTGGCTACAGCGAACTCCCAGTATTTACTAAGCTTATCAACTTTCCTGACGGCCACGCATTGCCGCCAAACGATTTCCAATCTAAATAATCTTCCCAAGTGTTTCAAGTGCAAGTCCTGGACCCGTGATTAGGTTGTCATCCACCTCCGTCCACGAGGAGATTGGCATTATCATCCATGCAATACCTCAAACAGAGTTGTATGCATACTAATACGATAACGGCTGCAGTAAAGCTCACCCAAAGATAAGTGTCCTTCCCAAATGTTTACTAGAGTCAATCACGCACACGCTCACAGCATGTCTCCGTGTGTCAGGATGGTTCGTTACTCTGCCCGGTTGTCCTACAGTGATAAGTAATGCTTATGCCTAGATGTGAGCCAAGGGTGTTGCGTATTGCCTGCCATAAATCAGGTATAGCTCAAAATCAAAGGTAACAGGAGTTAGCACCACGTGCCTAAAAACCGCCTCTCTCAGAGGAAAATTCACAAGCTGTGTCGACTCGTCAATTTCCTTGATTGTAAAAGGGTGTACTGGTAACGTGAGACAATCAACGATCACCCAGGTGATACTGTTTCCGTTCTGAGTTTTAGGTAGACCAGTGTCAAATTCCATGGCAGTCTGTTCCAATCCTCCAAATGGGTGTTTCAGATTACTGACACAAACCAAAAGGTTTCTGATGTTCCACATTGGCTTTTGCACAAGTCAAATGTCGTTCACATGCTTCGCTGTGTAGGCCTTCAAGCCCAGTCGCCAATACGAGGTCCTTAGATCCTAATATATTCTGTCAAAATCCAGATAACTAGAATGTCGAGGCTGGTGTGCTTCGCTCAACACAAGCTCCCTTGGATTGCTGTACAGTGGGATCCATCTTCGCTCCTTGAAGTAGCGAATATCATCCGACTTGCAAAAAATCACTTATCCATGCCCCGCATGGACACGACTCGAAAATTATCTTCCTTCATTGCTTCGGTTTAAGCAGGGCAAATCTGACCAAGTAGGTTAGAGCCGATGGTATGCTGCGAGGCTCGTACACGTGTAGGTTTCACAGTAGAAATCATCCAAAGGTTCCATCCAGCGATGTAATTACATGTTTTAAGCTCTTTTATTACAACGGCACGCGGGAGGCCCTTGTGATCAGTCTAAGGAGTGCATTTGGTACCGTCCAAGTAATGCCTCCCACTTAAATCCAAAGACCATGGTTTCTACCACAGGTTGTGACTCGTGCAACTCTTCTTATGAATCCACTACGTAAGTCATCACTTCCTCGTGTTACATCAATGTGTAACTAGAACTCTGATTCGTATCATCATGGTATACCACAAGATCACCCGCGCCCTCGGGTAAAGACGATGCTCGGAGCGTTGTAGAGTTGGGTTTTAGAGGCCGAAAGGATGTCCTCCTGTTTGTCTCCCACGAATACACAGCACCCTGCTGTGCTAAAGTGATTAAAGCTGCAAAATCCTTGAAAGTCCTGTGATGAATCTACGATAGTAACTAGCTGGACCAAGGAATTACTGTATCCCCGATGGGCTATTCGGTGCCGATCAATATCTGATGGAAAGGGTCTTTAGCGGGATCTACATGTATTTCCCACTTCGTTGACTTCGCGACCAAGCAAGCGTACCTCCCAAATCCTGAAGTCACACTTAGGTAAACTTCGCATGGAGTTGCTCCTCTCCCAGGGTTCTATAATAAGCTACAAATGTCGTCCATGATGTTTCTTTCTCCTGGAAATGATCCAAAACGTCATCAATAAACCCGGTCGATTCATGTGGTCCATAAAGCTGCTGGTGTGTTGATTAACTCAATGGCCATGGTGTACAAAGTCGCAATGGCCGTATTGCGTTCAATATGCCATTCTAGGACATTCTTCCCTTGGACTTCCATCTGATAATAGCTCATTCGATAATCAATCCTCGAAAGGAAGCTTGTCCCTCGCAACTGGTTAACGGGGTGCTACTACATGGTCGAAGCGAACGGTTCTTGACTGTCACCTTGATGAGTTCTTGATAAGCAGAACATATACGAAAAGGCTTATCTTTACGGATATAAATGGGGCTCCCCAAAGCGAAAAGTTAGGTCCGACAAAACCCTATCCAACGGTTCTTGTAGTTAACTAAGCAGTTCTTGCAACCCTCCTGGTGCAAGACGGTATGAAGTACGAGTAGTCAGAACTGCCCCTGGCGTGAGATCAACTGAGATTCTACCTAACAGTTGTGGAAATAATCCTGAAAGTTCCTCGGGTAGCACACTGAGAGTAATCACGAACATCGGGTGGATCCTCGATCCTCTTTTCCTTAGCCTTATCATTAGTAAAGGTTGCTACCATAGTGGGGTAATCCATCCGTAGACACTTCTGGGCTTTCATAACAGAAATGGTGCTAACCTTTGCACCGCTCTGACATTTTAGAACAGATAACGGTTTCCCACTAGGAAGAAGAATACGCAAAATTTTCTTCTCACAAGGCATGTCTGCGCGATCTCTGGATAACCAATCCACACTAACTACTGCATCGAAGCCATCAAGGATAGCAGAAGAAAGGTCGATGTCGAACACTTGTCCCCCAAGGTCGAGTTTGCATCCCTACAAACTTATGAGGTTTCGATTGTCTTGCCATCAGCCGATTCCACAACAGATTCGGATTCAAGAAGCATCAGGGTTAACGGGACAGAGACGAAGCGATTAGCTACTCATTCTAGCCACCATATTGTTGTCATACCTGGCGTCGCCTACGCCAATCTTAGATGCCCTTCCACGAACATCATTACTAGTGTTGTTGTTACCATTACTAGGATTTTCTAACACTGTCATTGTTCCCTGGGTTGTCGACATTTGACTTAACAACAGTCAATCCTTGTCGAAGTCGCCTTTGATTCCACACTATAAGCTACGATTATGAGTTCCTTGATGTCGCCGTGACTATTGCCTCTAATGTCGTTGCTTAAAACGGAACCCTACGATCTTTCACCGACAAAGTCCGTCTTGTCACATTTCCGTGCCACGTCCTATGGCGCTACTCATTGTGCTGGCCGTTACACAATTCACACTATAATCTGTTGTCATCGCTTATGTCCCGATTGATTCGTAAGGGTTGACTCCCATGAGTCGCTGACTAGGGTTAAGAGTTCGTTTGAAATCAATTTGCTGCTACCCGTTGCTAGAAACCAAGGCCGTCCTAATACTGAAGTCAGTGAGACACTACGATCATCCTCTTGCCCCTCGATCTTACAAGTAGATGGAGTGATACACGGTATGTTGCTAGAGTGTTATAGAAGTGGTCGCACTTCGGGGTCTAAGCGTCAATAGGTTAGGTTCCAGCAAACGAAGAGAAGCGAGAAAGGTATAGACCAACTCAAGGTTGTTCGTGCAAGCATCTTGCATTCTACCCGGTTCGCTAGGCATTCAGATGTGTGTTCAGGTAATACTCGATAGCATCGAGATTCGTAAGGATTCAGAAAGGAGTGAAAAGATCATGTTCGAGTAGGAGACAATCACTGCTATGACTCCTATAGACTGTTGCGTTTCACATCGATCAAATAACGGAATAGAACCGCTTTTTCACTTGTTAAGCCTCACTGGGACTCGCATGCACCCCATATTATTATTATTATGTGTGCACCCACAATAATATTGTGATTTGCATGCTCATCTCAGTTCCTCCTAACTCATGTCAAATGGTTCCTCAAACTCAGATGTCAAACAAAGAATATCACGAAACAGGGGTCGCGAATCTCTAAGGAAACACCACCCTATCAATCATTTAACACATGCAAGTAGTACATGAATTCATATCGTTGTGCTAAACGTGCAATCACATGCAATATCATATGTAAGTGTTCACTAGTTATACTGTGCAATGAGTAATCGAGAGACGAACCTTGCTATCTGGAGCTGAGTGTCATGGTCGTATTCTTGTTTTCAGAACTGTTTGGTTATAGTCTGGTTTTATAAAAACGTTTTAAAACCAAGTTCACTATAACCAGTGGCTCTGATACCAAACTGTCACACCCCCAAAATACCACCTAGGGAATGTCCCTGCTAGGCGTGTGACGTACCAACAACGAGCCACTAATTACATTGAACCCATACAAGTTTATAAATAAAATCCTCAATTATTAATAAAAGTACCATCAACAAGTTTAAATGAAAACCAACATGTTTAGCGGAAGCAAATAGTAAACCAAAGTTAAACTATTTCAAACCAATGTTTCACATCAATAAATCAATCATATGAATCCCTCCAGTCGACCCATGACCACTCCAGCTACTCCAGACAACAAGTTCCAAATCCAAGACATCTAAGGACTTATGAGCATGCAACAAGTGTATCAGACAACACTGGTGAGTTCATAGTTTTACGAAAACGTTGGTTACCAAGTGTTTAGTTAAACCATTGAATTTAATGTTGATAATATCCCAAATACAAGACGGCTCCTGATTTACATTGCCCTTTCTCCAATGCTCCTATCAAAGCATTGGTCATAACTAGGTAATTAGTTCACACCCGTCCTCTCCGGTACGGGGTGAGGGTGCCAAACCTAAGTAGCGCTACCAACTAATACATTGTTACCTCTCAGGTAACCAAACAACACGGAGGGACTTTAAAGGTGATAGGACGAGTATATTATCCAACATTCCAGATTTACCACAAGACGTATTCCTCTCAAGAATACCCAATTGATTTACCCAAACCCATCCCTCTCAGGGATGCCCAATGACTGTCCCAACCACCAGGACGCATGCTCAAGAGGAATGAACTCACCTTAGAGTGCTCGGTAGATTATGTAACTTGTTTAACAGTTGATTAAATACGTCCTATCATGGTTTACCAGTAACAATCAGTTTAGTATTCACGTCTAACCACGTATTTCGTCACAAGTTGCATTCATGAAATATATACACATAATGTCATGCAACTAGCAATAGTTGATCATGTAACACACTTAACCATAGCATACATCGTAACTATTACATGTACTAGACACTTGGTTCACATGGAAATTATATCACACCCTTTTACGTATTGCATACGGCTTTACGGTTTGAGACTTTCTCACCCGAATGCTCACTGGGCCGCCACACCTGGCCTTGTGCACCTCCCTTGATTACCCGGCCCAATAACACTCCCAAACCCAAGAAAACATTTAATCTAGTGGTGGGTTTTAATTAACAAATGCAGCCCAACCTAGCCGACTGTTAATACTGTTTAGTCCATTGATCGGAGGCCCGTCGCTACTGCATCCAGCCACGCAGCCCAGCCCAGGTGTGTAACCGCCCCCTCCCACTAGGTGCGGCCCAACAGGATCCGCACAGCCCATTCACTTGGCTGGCTTTTGTTTTTGCGCAACCCAGTTACCAACTAGGGCCCCATTCTCATCTACCAGCCCACATATTCATGTAATTAGGCCACCTATTTTGCGTTGGGTTATCACCTATTGTCGTATAACAATTCATCCAATATAGTTACAAAATCATACTATCTCTAATTGTTATACATACCACAACACAGTTTACTATCATAATTATTTCTATTTGTTCAATAATCCAAACATTATCATCAAACAGTCTTGAAGTCATAAGCTAATATTGATTACACATCATTGTTACATTGCACATGCACATTTATTATATGATAACATCCAATATTCAGAATCACATGCCAATACTTTATACGTAGCCGAGAGGGATCAGATCATACTAAGTTTGTTAATTACATCACACAAACTATGTTTCAGTTTCTCAATAGTATAATATCCCATAACTAAATCATACAATTTTAATATCCCCTCCCAACTCAAACAGATTATAATCATCAATGGATTGTGTATAGATACATAATGTCAAGCCACACCTCTTGCTTAATAACACAACAATATATACATATATTCAGATCTCATGAAATTCACATATAGTTCCTAGGATCATGCTCCAATCTAAACACATCAATACATGCTCACATATAATCAAAACAATCAACAAGTTAAACAGACATGAGATAATACTAACCGGTGATAGTGATCACGACTGGGGGGTGTTCTATTGTCGTACGTAGAAGATGAAGGAAGGTAGGGTTTGTTTGAGTTTTGTGTTATCTTGTTTACGTAGCTATGTGTATATAATAGTCTAAGTTCAACAACCGGCCCCTAATACAAGTCCTACTTGGGCTCCTCCAGACCCAAACGTAACTACCAAGGTTCCGGGCGTGTATGTGTAAGCCCAACATGTGTAAACTAGTAATCGACCCAAACATATGTGTTTGCTACTCATAATTGTGGTGTAAGTAACCCAAGTTCGTTCGGCCCAAATAAAATGAAAACAGCCCAATTGTATTCGGCCCAAATACAATGTGAACAAATTTAATATTAGCAAGTTTTAGACTAGCACAAAACGTTCAGCACAAGAAGAGGAATGAATAACGGAAGATTTGGATCACAAGATTAAACGACACTAACCTCGAAAGTTCGGGTTGTCACAAACATACCTTAGGCTTAACTTTCCTTTCTTACTGAATCTGACTACTCCTTTCTAAGGAGAAACCTTTAACAATACTTTATCTCCAACTTGAAATTCTAATGGTTTACGTCTATTATCTGCATAGCTCTTTGACGATCTCGTGCCGTTTTTAGTCTTTCCTTGAATTGAATTATCTATTTGTTGTTTCTTGTACAATATCAGGACCTGATAATTGCTTTTCTCCTTTTTCTGCCTAACATACTTGCGTCCGGAACTTGCGTCCATAAAGTGCTTCAAATGGGGCAGCATTAATGCTAGTGTGATAACTATTGTTATAGGAGAATTCCATTAATGGCAAATGATCGTCCCAACGTCCTCCAAAATCATTTACACAAGCCCTTAACATGTATTCCAGTGTCTGGATTGTCCTTTCACTCTGTCCATCAGTTTGAGGATGATAGGTTGTACTTAGATTTTGTCATGTTCCCATAGCTTTTTGGAAACTTGTCCAGAAATGAAAAGTGAAACGACTATCTCTATCAGACACTATGGATAACGGAATTCCATGTAATGAAACTACTTCATCTACATATAGCTTAGCTAATCTTTCCATACTAAAGGTTTCCTTCATTGGTAGAAAACGAGCAGACTTGGTTAGTCGATCCACAATCACCCAGATTATGTCGTTACCTTTCCTTATTTTGGGTAATTTAGTAACAAAGTCTATTGTTATCAATTCTCATTTCCATACTAGCATTTCTAACTGTTGAAGTAAACCTGAAGGTTTCTGGTGTTCAGCTTTAACTTGCAAACAAGTTAAACACTTAGAGACGTAATTAGCTATATCCTTTTTCATTCCTATCCACCAAAAATTCTTCCTCAAATCTTGATACATCTTGTCACTACCAAGATGCAAGGTATATTTAGACTTATGAGCTTCCTCTAAGATTCTATGTCTTAAATTCCCTTGAATAGGTACCCAAATTCTTTTCTTATGGAATCTCCAAATTCCATATGTTCCTTGTTCTAATTCTTTTATCATTCCTTTTAATCCTTTAGCATCGTCCTTGATTGTTGTTTCCTGTGTACTCTTTAATTGTTTCATTAAATCTATTTGCATATTTAATCTGAGAGCACGTACTCGTTTTGGCTTTTCATGATACTTAAAAAGCATCGGCTACTACATTAGCTTTTTCCTTCGTGATATTGGATATCACAGTCGTAGTCACTTAGAATCTCCATCCATCGTCTTTGTCTCATGTTCAATTCTTTTTTCCCAAAAATATACCTTAAGCTCTTATGATCTGTAAAGATAGTAAACTTACTACCATACAAATAATGTCTCCAAATTTTGAGGGCAAAAATTATCGCTCCTAATTCTAAATCACGAGTTGTATAATTCTCTTCGTGCTTCTTGAGTTTCCTAGATGCGTAAGCAATCACCTTCTCATGTTGCATCAGAACACATCCTAATCATAATTTAGAAGCATCACAAAAGACTACAAAGTCCTCAGTTCCTTCTGGTAATGCAACGATTGGTGCATTTGTTAATCTTTGCTTTAAGATTGTGAAAGTTTTTCCTGCTTGGGTCCCCATTCAAACTTAACCGATTTACACGTTAACTTGGTTAACGGAACGACTATTCATGAAAAACCTTGGATAAAGCGTCGATAGTATCCTGCTAGACCTAGGAAACTTCTGACTTCTGTAGGTGACCTAGGGACTTTCCATTTGGTAATCGCCTCGATCTTTGTAGGATCCACATGAATTCCTTCATGGTTAATCAAATTTCCTAAGAATTGCACTTCTTGCAACGAGAATTAACATTTTGAGAATTTAGCATAAAGCTACTCTCTTCTCAACAGTGTTAAAAGTACATGTAGATGCTTAGCATGCTCTTCTTCGTTCTTGGAATAAATAAGTACATCGTCTTAGGGGTGAGCAAAAGGAAAAACCCAACCCTACCCAACCATTACCCGACCTGAGAACCGATCAAACATAAAATACAGAACCGATTCACTACCCTAAATATAGGGTCGGTTCCGGTCCATAGGTCCAAGTCGGGTTTCACCATGAAAAGAACCGAGAACCAACCCGACCCGACCCTATTTTATATGAAAAATTGGAACCGATCTAAATACCTAGGTACTTGGGTTCGGGTCGGGTTGGGTATATTTTCGGTTCGGTTCTCGGTTATTTTCGGTCCAGACCTAAACTTGCTCACCCCTACATCGTCTATGAAGACAATTACAAATTTATCCAGATACGGTTTACAATCCTATTTATCATGTCCATAAATGCAGTTGGAGCATTTGTTAGGCCAAATAGCATGACTGTGAACTTGTAATGACCATATCTAGTTCTCAAATCAGTTTTAGGAATGTCCTCTTCCTGTACTTTTAGTTGATGATAATCGGAGCGTAAATTGATTTTAGAAAAATATCGAGCTCCTTGAAGTTGATCGAATAGATCATGAATCCTCGTAATGGGTACCAATTCTTGATTGTGATCTTATTTAATTCCCTATAATCGATACACATACGCATCAAACTGTCCTTCTTTTTGACAAATAACACAGGTGCTCCCTAAGGGGATGAACTTGGTTGTATAAAACCTTTCTCTAACACTTCATCTAATTGCTTCTTTAATTCTAGCATCTCCGTCGGTGCTAATCGATAAGGCGCTTTAGCTATCGGTGCAGTTCCAGGAATCAAATGAATTCTGAATTCTACTTCTCGGTTCGGCGGCAGTCCAGGTAGGTCTTCTGGGAAAACGTCGGGGTATTCCGATACTACTGGAATTTCCTTCAGCTCCTTGCCTTTAGTGTTAATGATCATAGAGATCATATACACTATACCTTGTTTCCGTGCATAACTTGCAGCTTTCATCACTGAGATGAATTTCATTGGTTTGGTTGGCTTATCTCCTCGAAACATGATCACTTCTCCTGTTAGCGTACGAATCTCAACAAAATTTTGATCACATAGGATTCAAGCATGATTGGCTACTAACCAATCCATTCCAAATACTACATCGAATCCAACTAGATTCATCGGTAGCAGGTTTGCCGCAAACTTATGTTCTACTAATTCTATCTTCCCTCCTTGAAGTACTTTGCTGATATTGGTGGAGTTTCCTTCGGCCGTTTCTACCGTACAAGCTTGACTAAGCTTAGTTAACGGTTGATTAAGCGCTTGACAGAATGGAGTATTTATAAAACTTTGATTTGCACCAGAGTCAAATAATACTTTAGCATATACGTCATGGACAAGAAACGTACCGGATTAAATGAGCTCAAATGGTCAACGCTAAGATTCGCAGAATCCAAGCATAAAACTAACCCTTTTTAGTACTAATGTTGGAAAAAGTGTACTTTTGTCTTCCTTTTGTATTTTCAGGATTAAATGAGCTCAAATGAACAAAAGAAACAAAAATGCAGCCAATTCTAACAATAATACAAGAAAAGGAATAAACGTGGCATGCCCGACCCCTCGACAGCATCTTCCCAAGCAAAAATAAGAGAACAGAAGGCTGAACACGCCCCGTGCTCATTGAACACGGGGGCGTGCCCAAGTGTCTGCAGAAAAGACAAAGTTGTAGAAGCTTCTATTTCCCAACACGGGGGCGTGCCCAGCGGACACGGGGCCGTGGTCAACGCTAAGATTCGCAGAATCCAAGCAAATCTTGATAGTACAGATACGCTTCTGCACACGGGGCCGTGCCCAGCAGACACGGGGTCGTGGTCAACTAATGCAGACAAACTGCATTTAATGAAGAAAGAGAAGATGGATGGACACAGGGCCGTGTCCAATGGACTCGGGGCCGTGTCCGGGATTCTATGCAGGCTATAAATAGAGGTGCTTGGTTCACTTCAAAAGCATCCCTTGGCAAACCACCTCTCTCACACTTCACCCACCCACCACCACCATCACAACCCACATCCACCACAATCATCCATCATCCATCATCCATCATAGAGTGTGTGTAGTAGTCTCGGGATCCAAGATTGATAGTAAGAGTTCTTGACAATCAAAGGCCATGTTTGCCTAATTCTCCTACATCACTTGGTGAAGACAAACATTTAGTATAATACTTTTTATTTTTAATCTTTTCGCACTTTTTATTTGGTTATGTATTAATGACTTTAATAACTAGTTTCTTATGTTGAAGGTGAAACTTCCTTATCATTTGTCCGTGGTGTCTTGGCGTTATTTTACTGTCTATATAAAATAAAAGATTTACACCATTCATATCTCCACGGTCTATATGGAGATATGTTGGCTACCTGGTCGGGGGTTAAGGGAATGGTTTGGTAAGGTTCTTGCCTTGTTCAGTGTATAGATCCTGCAAGGACCTGGGTCAAGCTTAGTAGGACCTCCTTCAATACCCTGTGGTATTGGATGGCGGGGGTCCGAATTTCTTGATCCCCTCATATGTAAACTACTATTAAAACATTACCCGGCTACTTAGGATTGTATCCCTGCTGACTCAAACTACTTAGCCGAGGGTAACGTCACCTTCAAAAGAGGGGCCTACCACATTACGCATTAATAACTTAATTAATTATCTTTCAATAATCCAACCCTTTAGGATTGTATCCTTGCTGACTCAAACTACTGGGTTGAGGGTAACGTCACCTTCAAAAGAGGGGCCTACTACTATAACTAAGATAATCTCTTAAAAAATGCAAAAGTGTGGAAATAATCAAAGGTTACACTAAAGGCGAGTCGGATCCAAGTGATTCATCTTGTCTATCTGTTTTTATTTTTTATTTTTATTTTTCAGCATTTTTAATTTTTATTTTCATGTTAAACCTTTTTCTAAAATTTGATTTGATTAGACGTTGAGGATAAACCGGTACTAAAAGCTCTTGTGTCCTTGGACGACCTCGGTATCTTACCAACGCTATACTACGCTCACGATGGGTTCACTTGCCCATATGTGTGTTTAGTGTTAGTAAAATATCATGTTTTATAAATTTAAAACTTGACTAAAGTGTAAAAAGGGATAAAAATATGCATAAAAACCTATAACACTACACACGCATCAAGTTTTTGGTGTCGTTTCCGGGGACACAAGGATTTTAAGAAAGTTAGGAATCAACGGCCTAATCGTTTTTCTTATTTTTCTGTTTTTTTAGGATTTTTCTTAAATTTTCAGTTTCTACAGAGCTCAGCACGGGTCGTGCCTGGTCGGACACGGGCCGTGCCCAGCATTGTTTCTGGCAGTTTTTATTTTCCGAGTTACAGAGAGTTGAGCACGGGGCTATGTACGTGCAATACGGGGCCGTGTCGAGCTCCCCAATAACAGGGATCCGGAAAACAATTACTATATCTCCGACCACGGGCCGTGTTCATCTGAGCACGGGCCGTGGTGAAACTTCTGACCAACGTTCTTTTTTGTTTTTATTGCAGGACTTGGAACCCAGGCGCCACATCTGAACTTTCTACGCAGTGTAAGAGCTCCAGTTCTAGTAGAGACATAAAAGAACCTCTAGACGAACCCGAACGCTTTCTAAGAAAAAGACTTAAAGCTAAAAACCAAGAGAAAGTTTCGGGGGACCCACTTCCAATGGCGGATCAACGTACCCTCATGGATTACCTACGTCCCACCGTAGGTAATCTCGGCACCGCTATCAATGCACCGAATGTCGAGGCCAACAACTTTGAACTTCGGCCGCATTTGATACAAATGCTCCAAAACTCTGCAACCTTCCATGGGCTTGCGGACGAAGATCCCCATTTACATATTACTAACTTCCTGGAAATATGTAATACTTTTCGAATCAATGGAGCATCAAACGACACCATCCACCTTCGAATGTTTCCATTTTCACTAAAAGACCGAGCTAAGGCTTGGCTCAATACCCTCCCAGTTGGCTCGGTAAACACCTGGGATGAACTAGCCCAAAAGTTTTTATATAAGTATTTCCCTCCTGCTAAAACAGCTAAATTAATGACTGAAATTAACACATATTCACAAGAAGACGGGGAATCCTTATATGAAACTTGGGAAAGGTTCAAGGAGCTACTAAGAAAGTGTCCTCATCATGGTCTTGCGGTATGGCAACAAGTATCCACTTTCTACAATGGGTTGTTGCCACACACAAGACAAACACTTGACTCTAGCTCTGGGGGACTTTTAGGTAATCCTCGCCCAAATGAAATTTATAATCAAATTAAGAAAATTGCTCAAACCAATTTTCAGTGGCACACTCCTCGAGGCACAAAATCTATTGCCCCGGGCAACCATAAGGTTGATGAAAGCACCTCCTTGCAAGCCCAAATCGAGGCCCTTTCTTCAAAAATCAAAAAGTTAGAAATGGCAAAAACGGCCTCGGTTATGGCTTGTGAAGGGTGTGGTGGGCCACATGAAAATTGGAGTTATATGAAAGAAATGGATAATCAAACAGAAACGGTAAACTACATTGATAATAGACCTAGGCCGTCGGGTCCTCCAACGGGTACCTACAACCAAGGATGGCGTAACCACCCTAACCTTGGTTGGAGAGAACCCGGCAATAGTAGTAACCAACAAAATGTAAACCAACGAACAAACTTTCAACAACCAAGAAACGAGTCACAAAATTTCTCTCAACAACAACAAGGGGGACGAGAGAGGCTTGAAGATACCGTATCTCGCCTCATCTCCGACACCGAAAAGAAAAACTCGGATCGACTTCAACAACTGGAATAGAACTTTAGAAATCAACAAGCTAGTATTCAAAACATTGAAACACAAATAAACCAACTTGCTGAAAATTTCTCCGAGAGACCACAAGGTGCGTTACCAAGCAATACCGAAACCAACCCAAAGGCGCAAGTACATCTCATCACATTGAGAAACCGTACCGTGGGTCCTGAGGAGGCTCCATTACCTCCAATTGAAAAGAGCCGATCTAGCCAAACCACAACTCCACGGACACCCCAACAAGAGACGGCTCCTCCACCAAATCAAGAGCCCACCAAGAATCCTCCGGTACCGTACCCCGGTCGGATAATTCGCCAAAAGACCGATGAGCAATTCACAAAGTTCGTAAATTTACTAAAACAATTGCATGTTAATATTCCATTTGTTGAAGTCCTAACCCAAATGCCTAAATATTCAAAAATTATGAGAGACTTCCTAACTCACAAAAGGAAAATTGAATCATTGCAATTAGTTAATTTAAGTGAAGAATGCTCCGCCTTGCTACTCAACAAACTCCCGCAAAAGAAGATCGATCCCGGAAGCTTCACCATCCCTTGTTCGATTGGGGAATCTCTCATTCGCAATGCACTAGCTGACCTCGGGGCTAGCATCAACCTTATGCCCGCATCAATGTTCGACTGACTCGGCCTAGGAAAAACAAGCCCTACAAAAATGAGCATACAACTCGCCGATAGGTCCGTCAAATATCCACAAGGTGTCGCTGAAAATCTATTGGTTAAAGTCGGCGAATTTGTCTTCCCAGCCGACTTTGTCATATTAGATATGGAGGAAGTTACCGAAGTACCACTCATCTTAAGGAGGCCATTCCAAGCTACGACCCACGTCGTGGTAGACATGAATGGTGGAACACTAACATTGAGGGTTGGGGACAAGGAAATGAAGTTCGGAGTTGGTAAGAGAGTAGAAGACGGTGACCCGGTCAATTACATGAAAGTCATAGACTCAAGTTTGGATGATGCTCTCCGACGGTGCTACATGGGATGCAAAACATCCCACTTGGGTAACATATGACTGGCTTTGGGTCTAGCGAAGGACCCTTATAAACGTGGCGCACCACGGAGGCATTCCGCTGAACTATCCTTAGTTTAGTTTAGATTAATTTTACACTTTCTAGTTAGTTTTAATTTTCAGGAATAAAACACACTCGGGATGGTGAAGGATACTAAGGGAAACTTGAACCAACACCCCATGCACAAAAACAGAGCCTCCCAACAATTTTTCTTCATTACAGCAAGTTCAGCACGGGTCGTGCCCAGCCAACATGGCCCCGTGCTGAAAGATCTGCAGGAAACGCCCAGTTCAGGTAACTGGACACGGGGCGTGTTTGTTGAACACGACCCCGTGCCCAGCCTTCTGTTACTTTCTGAAAATTTCAGTTACTGGCAACCTGAACACGGGGTCGTGCCCGAACACCACGGGCCGTGTCCAGACGCCCAGTAACATTAAATTTTGTTTTTAACACACCTTTTACACATTCAATCAACCTAAAAACTTATTTTTGGGACACATTGAGGACAATGTGTAATTTAAGTGTGGGGGGATGCTAAAACCTTGAATTTTGCATGTCCATATTACAAGCCTTACACAAAACTCTATTGGAACCGCTAAACACCCCAAATTTTTTCAAAAACTTTTCATTTTTTTTACTTGTCTTGGTTTAATTTGGGAATTACAAGTTCTAAAAAGGTTATATTTTTACAAATTTACAACCGATAACGTCGTGATAAAAAGAACCAACATAAGAAAATTATAAAACGGCATGACAAATCTAGTTAAAATTTGATTATATGTGCTTGATCATGTAAAAACCCATTCCCATAAAAAAGTGAGTTTCGAGCCTTTATTGAGCATACAAATACACATCTTTAAAACTAAATGCTCATTTTTCGTTTCTTGTGTGAATAGCCGCTTGGTTTCTTATGACTCTAGAACTTGCCATGACGATACATTCCCGGTCCTTACCAACTTAAACCCAAGTAAGTAAATGATGGAGGCATTAGGACTAACCCTTTTTCTTTCAACACCATTATTTTTCTTTTTTTTACCACCTACCCAAAATCCCCCTAGTTAACCCCTTTGAGCCTAAACCTTTTCATTTCTAAACCCACAAAACAAACACCCTTTACCCACCAAAATCCTTTTTCATTTCTAAACTCTTTATTTTAGTAAAAAGCTCGGTTTTCATGTGACATTCCTTATCAAAAAAAATGATCATGAAGTCAAGAAATAAACAAAAAAGTTCATCAAAAAGAACTTTGTTTGAAAAAATTGCTTCATTTAAATAAAAAGTCACAAAAATAAGTCTTACGAAAACCGACGCTTTTTACGCCTTTCGCCCTTTTCTACTAACCACTAACCCAAAACCACCTACCTTTAACCCAAGCCTAACCTTTCCCCAAAGTCCTCTTGATATTTATAAAGGTTTATAGTTAAAAAGGAGGAGGATTGATTGCTTGGCAAGCATATGGTAGAAGTAAGTTCCATGCCGGTCCCAGGTGTTTCACAAAAATACATCTTCGGCCGAGTGTTGAGTGATCTCCCGTTAGGTATGTGAACTTGTATATAAATGAAATTTTAAAGAGGTATGTTATGTCCAAATAAGTAATTTCTCTTATGTAATGTTCTAAATAAATCATAACGAATAGGATTGTAAATAACATAAAAAAAACCTAATAAAAATCTTGGATTCCCGACACTAAAGACAAGCCCAAAACCTTCTCTTCTACCTATTCCATTTGGGAGTGTTAGCCACATTATATAGAGTTTTGCTTGAGGATAAGCAAAGATTCAAGTGTGGGGGTATTTGATGTGTGTAAAATGCAACATATAAATTACATCAAATAAGGCATAAAACTAACCCTTTTTTAGTACTAATGTTGGAAAAAGTGTGCTTTTGTCTTCCTTTTGTATTTTCAGGATTAAATGAGCTCAAATGAACAAAAGAAGCAAAAATGCAGCCAAATCTAACAATAATACAAGAAAAGGAATAAACGTGGCATGCCCGACCCCTCGATAGCATCATCCCAATCAAAAACAAGAGAACAGAAGGCTGAACACGCCCCATGCTCATTGAACACGGGGGCGTGCCCAAGTGTCTGTAGAAAAGACAAAGTTGTAGAAGCTTCTATTTCCCAACACGGGGGCGTGCCCAGCGGACACGGGGTCATGGTCAACGCTAAGATTTGTAGAATCCAAGCAAATCTTGATAGTGCAGATACGCTTCTGCACACGGGGCCGTGCCCAGCAGACACGGGGGCGTGGTCAACTAATGCAGACAAAATGCATTAATGAAGAAAGAGAAGATGGATGGACGCGGGGCTGTGCCCAATGTACACGGGCCCGTGTCCAGGCTTCTATGCAGGCTATAAATAGAGGTGCTTGGTTCACTTCAAAAGCATCCCTTGGCAAACCACCTCTCTCACACTTCACCCACCCACCACCACCATCACAACCCACATCCACCACCATCATCCATCATCCATCATAGAGTGTGTGTAGTAGTCTCGGGATCCAAGATTGATAATAAGTGTTCTTGACAATCAAAGGCCATGTTTGCCTAAGTCTCTTACATCACTTGGTAAAGACAAACATTTAGTGTAATACTTTTTATTTTTAATCTTTTCGCACTTTTTATTTGGTTATGTATTAATTACTTTAATAACTAGTTTCTTATGTTGAAGGTGAAACTTCCTTATCATTTGTCCGTGGTGTCTTCGCGTTATTTTACTGTCTATATAAAATAAAAGATTTACACCATTCATATCTCCACGGTCTATATGGAGATATGTTGGCTACCTGGTCGGGGGTTAAGGGAATGGTTTGGTAAGGTTCTTGCCTTGTTCAGTGTATAGATCCTGCAAGGACCTGGGTCAAGCTTAGTAGGACCTCCTTCAATACCCACTGGTTTTGGATGGTGGGGATTCGAATTTCTTGATCCCCTCATATGTAAACTACTATTAAAACATTACCCGGCTACTTAGGATTGTATCTCTGCTGACTCAAACTACTTAGCCGAGGGTAACGTCACCTTCAAAAGAGGTGCCCTACCACATTACGCATTAATAACTTAATTAATTATCTTTCAATAATCCAACCCTTTAGGATTGTATCCTTGCTGACTCTAACTACTGGGTTGAGGGTAACGCCACCTTCAAAAGAGGGGCCTACTACTATAACTAAAATAATCTATTAAAAAGTGCAAAAGTGCGGAAATAATCAAAGGTTACACTAAAGGCGAGTCGGATCCAAGTGATTCATCTTGTCTATCTGTTTTTTTTCCAGCATTTTTAGTTTTTATTTTCATGTTTAAACCTTTTTCTAAAATTTGATTTGATTAGACGTTGAGGATAAACCGGTACAAAAAGCTCTTGTGTCCTTGGATGACCTTGGTATCTTACCAATGCTATACTACGCTCACGATGGGTGCACTTGCCCATATGTGTGTTTAGTGTTAGTAAAATATCGTGTTTTATAAATTTAAAACTTGACTAAAGTGTAAAAAGGGCTAAAAATATACATAAAAACCTATAACACTACACACGCATCAGAACTTATTAGCCATTTGTTCCTTTTCATGAGGATGACATAATTTCCTTTCTATCATTTCCTTAAATTCCTTCTAATTCATGGCATAGGCCATGCCATTTCCTTTTGCCTGGAGAATCGTGTTCCACCATTCTAATGCCTCATCTATAAAGAGATTAGAAGCATACATTACCTTATCTTCTTCGGCACATTTGCTAATCTTAAGAACAACCTCAGTCTTTTCCAACCATCGCAGAGTAGCCATAGCTCCTTCGCTGCCCACGAATTCAGTTGGCTTACAGGCTAGAAAATCTTTGTAAGTGCATCCAGCAGTCATAGCCTTCATTTTCTTAGGAAATGGAGCTTTGCTAAAGATATCATTATCCTAGGGTTTAGGAGGAAATTCAACGAAACTTGTTAATTGTGTTTGACTTTGATCACACCAAGTTTTGTTAGCCATTTACAAACTACCGGACAAGTGATGTAATCTTTGTGATGTTTTTCTTTTAAACAGAATACACAATGTTCATCACATTTAAATTGTTTAGTTGGTAAATGTAACAATACTCAAAAACACCCTAGAACGAACCCTGATCGAAGTCCCGAATGCGCATGACGGAATCGGAATGAAAAACAAAGAAAACTGATTTTTGGCACCGTCACGCTATGCAAAGGTAACAAGGAGGAGGGGTCGCGTAACTCGTCGCCCCTATGGCCGCCAGGAGACACGTAGCACCATGTGGCAAGCCTACATGGTGACTAAGGCCACCTATGCCCTAGCCTAAGCCCTTCACGCTGCGAGAAGCTAATCCCTTCCACCCATCGTGTAATGTGACGGGGTATATTTCCAGCTATATAAGGGGCATGCATGGGACGAGTTCAAATTGCTCATTTCGATTTCCAAATCGAACTTCTTTCTCTCTCGAAACTCTGTGCAAATACCCGGAGGCCCTAAATCCCTAAACTGTGCCCATAGCCAGCGTGTTAACTCGAGTAACTGGTACGATACCTTGTCCGATTGATACATAAACCAAATCAACGGATGTTTAAGTACTGCCTGTATCAGGCTATACTTTGTCATCACGTTGAGGTGTTGATCTCATGATTATTGTTAAAGTTCAAATTGGGTTAATACACTAATACTTGTGCATTGTTTGTCTAACTAGGAACCCAAGATTTTAAACCAGAAGGCTATTGTTGATAACCTAAATCTGCAAAGTGAGTCATTCTCTTTTTCTCAAATGATTTGCAAAACCCTAAATGTTTTCCAAGTTGTATTTATAGTGATTAAGTTTTTGTATTCTGAAATTACTGCCGGTATGTGGGGTTTTGTATACACTACTTGATAATATTCACTATTGGACAACGGGTTAGCCAATGAGTGATATGACCACAGTCACAGGAACTCCCACCGAGTGACAAATACTAATTGAGTAATTGTCAGATAGGAACAAATGTAAAAACCCTTAATGTTGTAACTACAATACTGTGTCTTTTATAAATCTGAATGGACTCACCAGTATTTTTTGCTGACCAAATGTTTTCAAAACGCATT
Organism: Helianthus tuberosus; assembly: GCA_030545235.1. Classification (NCBI taxonomy): domain Eukaryota; kingdom Viridiplantae; phylum Streptophyta; class Magnoliopsida; order Asterales; family Asteraceae; genus Helianthus; species Helianthus tuberosus. Next base: position 106,315,756 of record CM060354.1, on the reverse strand, counting down.
TCAGGTGATTTACTGTGAAGTGAAGGAAAAGTGATATGAGGCACTCAAGCTTAAATAAGTGGCTATGTAAACCTGAATAAAATGTGTTTTGTAATTTGGGATTTATCCCTATAAAAATCTGTTATGTAAAGACGGGGTTTATCCCATATTTTATGAAATGAAAACTGTGGTGTTTTGAAAACTCTTTATTTTTCCTAACACCTGGTCCTGATGAAAATTCCGCTGCAAAAGTTTTAATAAACACCGGTACCACTGTATCTGCTCACGGCTCCCGCCCAGGGTGGGGTCGGGGGTTGTGATAGAAGGTGGTATCAGAGCCACTAGTTTAAGCTAATTAAGTATTATGAAAATACTTAAAATTAGTAGTCAGGAAATATGTGCAATAGCTTCTGTGATTACTGTGATACTAACTAATTATTATATATTCGATTTTCGGAGTTCGTTGTTTTTATTGTTTTTGGCTAACAATATGAGCGATAGAGGAATAGTCGAAGCTTTTCAGAATATAACAGTTAATAATGCTAATAATGCTGACATGGATATTATCAAGAACCAACCCGGTACCCAATCCGGATACGATGCCGACGCAGATGAACCAATGGTATTTCGTGCTCAACCAGTCAATAGGAAACCCCCGAAAAAGAGAAGGTTGGATTGGCAAGTAAAAAGAAACAAAAAGAAGAAAACCCCAACAGCAACTAAACCAACTGGAAACCCTGCAGAAAACCCAACCACAGGGGAAGTTCTAACCTAGTTTCTTCACCACTAACCTGGGCAGAACTAGACCAGCGCATATCAAACTATGAAATGTTCTGGCCTATACCTAACCAAATTGACCTGATTATACCACCAATACCCAATAACCCTGAACCAATGAACCTAGAACCAAACCTACCACAACAACCACTTCAAAACCCAGCTGAAGAATGGTGGACAAACGACTGGGACTTTGAAGATCTTATGACAAACCCTTTTCAATTCTACCCGAATTACCAACCTGCACCCCCATCATTTCCCCCAATGAACCCTGAAAAGATGGCAGAGTTACGCCACCATGAAGAAGAATTGATGGATGTAGGAAGCAGAATTCGAAATGTGGGAGAAAACCTCATCTGGAAGTATGAGGAGAGGGAGCACCATTTCTGAAACCAGACCTAACTCTATACTATATATATATATATATGTGTGTGTATAATGTAATTTCTATATTTTAATGTACAGGATAAAAAAACTAAACTAAAATATATGTGTAAATATACATATGTGCTAATGTAGTAAAATATATGACGCATATTATATAAAAGAATATAAGTCGCAATGATCGACGTTTTTGGCAACATTTTGATAACCGGTAATTAACGGCCTCTAATTACGCGATTAAAAAATGATTAAAGCGATAATAAATAGTTTTTACGATGCAAATTAACTTAATTAGGCCGTTGGAGTCTCTTGGAACGCCTAATCGACTTTACAGCGCGTGTATGACAATCTGCGAAGAAATCATTGGATATTAAACGAAAACGAACAGAAACCAAACAAAATACATACAACGCCGACAAATATGATATTTTTATGAAATATTTAACCTAATAATTAAATTTTAATAAACACGGTCCAAACCGGATTAAAAACGAAGAGCAACGCCATTTTACGCGATTTATACTGTTATTGACGAACGAACGCACCAACGCGACTACTGACACCATTTCACGTCTTTTGATTTAAAAACAATAATTTGCGACAATCTTTAGTAAAACGGGTGCGAAAACGGGTTCGTAGGAATTAACGGGCCAATTATAACACGCAAAGTGGGCTTGTTGGCCTTAGGCCCAAGCCCAAAGCCCACTTGATCAACCATATGTATAAATAGCATTTTATAAGTAACAAACCCTCATACCCCTTTCAAAGTTCAGCCGACACCTATTTGGCTCTCATCTCCTTCACTACTTCAAAGCCCTAGCTTCCCTTTTTCACCTAAATACAAATACAGAAGGAAACTCCTGATACAATCCTCATTTCCTTCACATACAAACACACAAACATATGATACACCCCTCTGCCTTACCCTCTTCCTCTCGATACTTTGGTAGATAACCAAAGATGGGAGTTCCAACCGGCAACCACACATCTCACCTGCACCCTCTCCCTCAAGTTTCTCCGATAACCCCCCCTCTCTCGGTCTCTCTCCTCGCCGCTCATGGCCGACGGCCGGCGGTGGATTGTTTCTAGCAGACGACACCCACCAGCAGCACACACACCCCTCACCCTTTCGTCTCTCTTGGTTTCGACGAAGAAAACAACCGGCCACCACCACTCTTGGTGGTGGCGGCACACGACGACATACACCAAGGGATGAGCAAGGAGAGGGAAAAAAATATTGAAGAGATCGGAGATGGTGGTGACGGAGCCTGGGATCAGATTCGAGCGACGGCGGCAACTGAAGCATCATCAACGGCTGCTCGGTTCTAATTTCAGTCCGGTGGAGGTGACTAATGACGTCGCAGGTGGTGGCCGACGACGGCAACCATGGTGTCGTTTGGGTTCGGGTTCACAGAATCGAACAGAGGGGTTTTGGTGGCGCCTCGGTTCAGTTTCAGGTATGTGATTCAAGTTTTTGGGTCATGGTTCGAGGTCTGGTTTCGATTTGGTTCTTGGTTCGAGCTCCTCAGTTCAGATTCACGGGTTTGGGTCTCTCGGGTTGCGGGTCAGCAGGTCTAAGTTTTGGTTCGGGCCGTATTTTAGTTTAAGTTATAGATTTGTTCGGTTCCGGGTGTAAGCGAGTCAGTTCAGCAAGTTCGGTTCAGTCACGAAGTGATTTGGGTTATTTTGGTTCGGTCAACAGAAGTCAAACCTGGTCAATGGGTCGGGTCAGCGGCTCAGTCAAACCGGGTCAGGTTTCGGGTCAACATAAGTCAACGGGTTCGGGTCAAGCGGCTGCGGTCAAACTCAGTTACGGGTCATCAGACTCGGTCAAACCGAGTCGACTCGGTCAAACCGGTCAAACAGGTCAATGCCCGGTCAACACGAAGGACCCGGTAAAGTTTTTAGCGTAGCGAATTAGTTACGTTAGATTTTATATAGTTAAACGCGAAACTGAGCTCGACCGATACTTTTAATGTTTATTTACGGTTTATTTTGTCGAAAATTTATTATATATTGTTTGAATCGATGGAATCATTGTTGATTTTTGACAAAATACGACAACTTGAGTCGTCGGGATCGTCCAAAAACAGAGGAAACTCTGTCCGTTTTTCGTTAAAAACCCGAATTATAAAACGTATTTAAATTTTGACAACGACACTTGTTGGATTTCGAATTCTTCGTATAAAATAAATATAAATATATATTTATTTCGGCGGCGTTTACAAATTACAAACGAAGTTATAACATTCGACGAATACTACTCACCTTTATTTCAAACCACTAACACTCGACCCTTATTATAGTATTTCAAAACGTGTTTAAAACTCGATTACTTATACAAAATAAATATGATTATTTATATTTATTTCAAAACACCGATAATTCGAAATACTAGAACATTTTCATAAAATAAAAATGAAGTTTCTATTTATTTTAAACGTCGACTTTTCGAAATACTTGAACACATTTATAAAATAAATATAAGGTTTATATTTATTTTAAAAGTTGATTTTAAACTTTCTTACGAACTAAATATAGTTGTTATATTTAGTTCAATTGACTGAATTCTAAGTTTATATTCCAAACGTCACGACTTAAAATATATGTATATATATATACACTTTTATTTCCATCTTACGACGACACGAACCGATATCCACCTACGTATTTCTATTCACGACAAATAACACGACGCCATTAGTATATTTATATTTAAATATATAAATATATATATTTTAAACCATTCAAAAGCTAAGTCGTTTTCGAGACTTAGTTTTATCCCGGTCATAAAAGGGATCAACTAACAATAGTTTGGTTATTTCAAACCAAAATATTAACACCTTCCTTCGTAGAGTCGTTTTGTCAACGACTCGGTAGAGCTCGGACACGTAGTTTAGCTACGTTTAAATTAGAAACTGATACGTTATTCCCTGTTAGGAATACTATAGACGCACGCTAGCTAATTCACGTTCTTGGAACAGCACTACGGAATCACACTAAGCTAGTTTTGCACAGGAATATCCAGGTGAGTTCATAACCCCCACTTTTTACGGTTTTACATTTTTATAAATGTTTTCGGGGGTGGAAAGACATACAAGTTTTTGCAAAAGAAAAACACTATTTCGATGAACGAAAACACATATTTATAAACCATGTTGCAAATGAATTTCAACGAACTCGAAAGGTTTACGAAAGGTTTATACTAAATATACCAGTTTTACAAAACAAACGAGTATTTTCGCAAACGTGCATGATTTTCATAACTAATGACGGGAAGGTCCTAGTGACAACAACGGGACTAGGTTGGTCTGCGTACGGACAACGAGACAACCCAATAGGTTTATGTCCCCCTTTTCTTTTGAATATACATGATAACTAGGGTATGATTAAGCTATGGAATGAATTCTTGGATCACGTGCGAATAGGCGCTAACTTAGGCACTATTAATCCTTTTAAGGACCACGGAACAGGGGGTAGATCTATCGGGTACAGGCGAGCCCACTCACGGTCCTTGTGCGGCCACTTAGAGTGCTTTTGTGTCCCTGTCGAAGTGAACCGACACTTAAATCGTCTACCGGGTTGAGTGCTTCCTATGTCGGCACACATATTAATGTCTTAGCTACACATTAATGATCATTAGGTTCATAGACGCTTACATACCAGCTTTTGATACTCAAATTTTCAAATGTTTTTAAGATTAATTTGATGGAAACTCACAAATACATGGATTTACAAACTTTGGTAACGTTTTCAACTTATGTGTAAGTAAGAGGATGGGTTGGTCCAGCTTACAAAGACTCTTTTGGGCTCGACCCATTCTCTCTCGTGCAATGCACAAAGACTCTCGTGGCCTAGACTCACCATTTTCATATATCATGCTGAGAAAATGATTTTACTATAATTTCTCAACAACTTTTAAACCGGTTATCGAAAAGATTTATTTTAAATCTTTTTCCAAACAAAACAAACATGAACTCGCTGAACTTTAGGTTGACTTTTTCGCATGTTTCTTTCTTAGGTTACTTTTCAAAGTTATGGCACGGTTGGAATCGGAGAACCATGTGGAGTCGTGTACTTAGTGGGTGTTCATTTTCTAGAAGTCTTGGCTTATTTGCTTCCGTTGTGCAATGAAGATACCAGTCCAGTCACGCCAATGCTCTGATATTTCGGGGTGTGACAAACATGCTCTGACTAATTGTGTTCATGATATTTTGATTATTTTATTAATTATTCTGTGATATTAATATTTGAAATATGTTTATAATACATATGTCAAATGAAGTTAATCAATCTGCTCAGATAGTCATGAAAACCCTTTGGATAAAACTACCATAGAGAATATAATAGCTCAGGGAATAGCTGATGCCATACCTTTAATTATTGAAGTTGTTGAAAACCTTGTGCCTATAGAAAATAAGAAGATTGTGAGTAGCAAACGTAACCGTAGTCATGATTTTAGCCATAGTGTTAATTGGGTTACCAAAAGAAATAAAATAAACAAACATCTATCACTTAAACCCTAGAAACTCCAACAGTTTTCCAACTAACTTCTCGAGCTCCATAATTCTCCAGTGCATCTTATCCATAGCACTGTCGTCAAATTTCTGAATCTCATCGTACCAATCCATCTGGCCTTCAAGATTCCTTCACTTTACTCTTGGTCGTCTCTAGGTCTCCACGTATAGTTGCAACCTGACGATCACAGCGAGAGCATCGGTTTATCCAAACTTCTTCCTGCTTCTCTAAAGAAGACTTATTAACGGCTCTACAAGTCGATGCTATATCTCCAATCGTGGATGTACTTCTATCTAGCTCTTCGACTACAAGCACAATACCGGATGACTGTCCAGTCTCAAAGGCTAAGGGAGGAACAATCAAATCATCATCGTCTATCCGACCGTTACTCGTAGGGGTGTAACGTGGGTCAACCTGACTGGCAAAAGCAATGGGGCCAACATAAAATAACGAGGTAAGACTGACCATGTCAATAAACCATGAGTTAGTGTGTAATAAATCTAGTAAGACTAAGGTCGAAGCGGTCTCGAATTCATGCTCGCTCTCGGAGTCGTGAATATCGATAATCTCGTATAAGTGCGACATTTGTGACACGATGTAACCGTACTAAGTAAGTGCGTGTTCAAAATGAAAAATTAACACATAAAGCCTAGATAAACAGATTAACACGTATACACGTAAGTTCTTAATATCTATATTACATGGTTAAGATTCATTCTCATTTTAAATCTTTGGCTTCATGAATTTTGGAATTTTAAATTCTCAAAACTCTTTGGTGGAAGTCTTGTGTTTTCTACGAAAACATCTAGTTCGCTAACAACCATTGGCTCTGATACCAACTTCTGTCACACCCCAAAAACGTCAGAGCGGAAATACAAACGTGGCGGTGACAGAGGTTGGTACCCATATATATCTTTAATGGATGATGCATTGTTTATTTTGGACATATACTTATTAAAAGTATGACTTTAGAGTTTAAAGTTCGGATACAGTCCGTAATTACAGCTTAATTGTCTTAATCCTTATGGATTCAATTACACATAGTCTGATTTTAGTTTTAAAAGATGTCCAAAATATATTAAACACAATGATCATCACTACCACAAGACATGCCAAAATCCCGAAGCCGAACTCATGTACCTAAAGAACATGTAAAAATCAAGTGTCAACACAAAGGAAGGTGAGTTCACGTATAATTTTCGTAATAATTTGTTTAAGGAAAACTTCCTTATTTGACCCTTAGTGGTCTGTAAACATTTACATTTTTTAAAACATTTTCATATGTTTAAAAATATAACATTCAAAATAATGTCATTGTAATGTTAATGAAATCAGTATGTACCGTATTTCAAAAAAAATGTCATGGAAAAATTCATCCGAACTAGCTCCGAAAGCCTGTCTCTGATTAAAACTTATACTCATGATTTTAATGATATTATTGGAAATCGGCAAGCACCTTATTCCACATGGAAATTATATTCCACAATTTAGTTTTAAATATTAAATTTTCGTTATAATTTCGGTTTCGTAAGTTAGCTAGACGTTACGAGCTATAAATTACGATTGAGGTTCTAATCAATACAAGAAAATTAAAGAATTCAATTCGCCGCTATGTGGACACGGAGCTACCATTCACGACGGGGTTATCAACCCGATAGATCTATCAACAATTCCACATGTGCATTACTTATATGATTAAACATTGTGGCATGGATATTTCCTGTGTGCCTCCCCAAAACACTAAAATATATTACCTACTAAATAACAATTTAATATCGTAGGTTGAACAAGTTGCGGTTATCTCCTAGAGACATGGTCGAACTTGTTCCAACCATTTTTAATTTACTTTACGATCGTTATACCCCTAACGTCGTCTATTCTCCTAGTTTCCTCCCTGAAACCAATATAATACATTTTTAAACTCGTTTTTCTCAAAAACAATTTAAGTTATACATCTTTTTGAGTTCATAAACATATCATGATACTCAAAAAAATGTATTTTCGATGAAAATACATTTTATATAATTTGAAATCATGTTTTATATGAAAACATATATTCATTCTCTTTTTAAAGACGTGTTCTTTACCCCGAAAACAGTTAATAAAATAGTAAAAAGTGGGGTTCTGTGACACTCACCTTTGGGTGCGTTTTTAAATATCGCAATCCCTTGGATCAATCCACATATCCTAATTTAGATAGGAACAATTTATTAACTAATTTTTCTACAAACAATCAAGTTTCTCTGCTACTTAGGATTTTCAAATATCTTTGAGGTTTTTAAGAAAAGTCTTTGTTTTTTTATTACGTTGGCATTTATACATATATATATATATATATATGTGTGTGTGTGTGTGTGTATTCATATACATATTCACATTAAGATTTTCGCGATCTGAACGATTTTATTGGTGACTCTTTGTCATGTCTACTTATTCGCAATATATATCGACGAGTTGCGCTTCGTAACATATATGCATAAGTATGGACATATTCGGTGTATATATATTTATATATAAAAATATATATGTCGTAATTCACATATCTTGTTATTTTACACACATATATATCATGTTTAAACACTTAATATATATCAAATAACTCATCAAGTTACTTTAAACATATTTCTCATTTAAATCACAAATTTTCACACATAATGCGATTTCTGATCTAGTTTATCGTTTCTACCCCACAAACGCTTAAACATAGCATCATTTCATATTATCATGAAATCACTTAGCAAATCACATTACACATATTCATATTCACATATCAATCTATATCACACAAAGTTCACTCTTGAACATCCCGTTTTCGTGTACGTTGAAATATGCGTATTGTACCGTTTTGGTAGCGTTTTTGGGCGTCGGAAGTCACGTATGACCAACCAAACACCAAAAATATTTAATATAATTTAAAATACTTATATTTATCATATGACATCATTTTAAAATCAGATTTAAAACAGTTTTATAAAAATTACTTAAAAAGCCGATTTTTGCCGTTTTTAACGCATAGTTTCATACCGAACTTTACCATAACCATCCCAAATCATCATAACTTGATATTTTAACTTAACACATGCTATCTACTGATCAAAACAATAATTTTAATCATATATATGCAGGTCTCATAAATAGCACAAAAACCATGCAAGTATCACCCGATCTACTACTTTTCAAGCTATAAGTACAACCTGCAAAGCCACCAAGTTATGGCATAATTTTTGTAACTTCAAGATACATCAAATAGCTAAATTTTACATCTTTATTTACTGATATGAATGAATATTTATCATATCATAACAATTCCATTTTATGATGATTTCACTAAATCATCCTACAAGTCTACGCACAAGCATTTTATGCACATTTACTTCATATTCATCACACAAGATTAATCAATCTTATTCTTTTATTTATTATGATATATGACACATTCCTACTTCATTCTTATACATTTATTCAATCATCATACAAAAATCTTTGAACATATGCATCTTAACTATCATTCAAGAACATGCATCAACTTGTAATTTCATAAACATGCCTAACAAATTTTCGGCCATATGATCATACATATAACAATCATAATTTCAAGAACTTTCAAGTTACTTTCATCATATTTATCATTCAAACTTCACATGCATGATACTTATATCATTTATATAATCATTATACAAGAACACTTTTTATCAAAAAATCAAAACATACATCTTAACATACACACATATGCTTTCGGTCAACTATACATACCCACACATGTCTCCACTTTTATTTAATTAAAACCATTTTCTTGTTTAGTATATTCAAGTTTGTGAAGAAATTCAAGTATTTAAGAAACTTTCCTTCATCATCATCATCATCATCAAAATTGAAGAATAAAATTTTTAAAATAAGATTATACCTTTAAGAAATTTAGTGGGTTTTGATAAGATTTTTGATGATATGGAGCTTGTTCTTCTTTCAAATCACTTGGAAACACCTTTGGATTCTCAAACACCTTTAAAAACACCATGGAATGGCTTTGATTCTTCAAGATTGTGTTTAAATTTTGAAAGTGGGGATGTAGTGTGTGTATACGATTTTGAGATGAAAGAAAGAATGAAGATTATGAAATCTTCATGTCTTGGAAGTTGTTATGCATGAGAAGGAGTTTTGTGATTGGATCACTTTTTAGAGATCAACATTTGTCACATGCAGGAGAAAAGTGGCAACAATTTTAACCATTTAGTCGACACATGTAACACACACTCACATGCACATATATATAACACATAGAGTTAAACACATGTATTTAACTGGCTACCGGGTATTTTATTTCGCGTTTAAAATTATTTTTATCACTCTATAAAAATAAACTTGCCATAATATTACCGAATAATATTTTATTTGTTTAGACTGAACTGCGTTGTCTGTATTTTGCAGTATAAGCGCGGTATTGTGCATGTGCGCTTAAACTTGAAAAATAACGTTTTTAAGCATTTTAATTAATTTTTCTTCACGAATATGATTAAAATAGAATTTTAATCATAACGAAATATTTTTAGGATTTCATTATCTGGACGGTCACCGACATTCGTTTCGCTTTTCGTTCGTTACGCGATAAGCGTTTAACTTATTATTGCCAACGTAATTTTTATCAAAGCTTGAGTTTGTCAAACTTTCAAATACCTCAATTTAATGTCCTATTTAATAATTTAGTGCCTACATATACTCATAAGACGTATCACACCAGTACAGTGCCAGCTCAGAATAGCCAGGTGTCACATAAATGACATACATACATATCAAATCTAACATAGTTGATCCTATTACAGACTAGATATGATTCAATGACATAGACGACAGACATATGCATCAACATAATGGTTTAAATTTGTTTAATGTTAAGTTTTCTTAAATGATCTACACAATCTGAAAAATTTGTCGTTGTATAAGGGTGCAAGAATTAGATGGAGATGCTTGGTAGATGATAATTTGACCAATGGCACTCCTAACTTTCACAGTGATGATTATGAGGAAAAGGAAAAAAACTTGTGTGTGAGTGTAAATTATTCAAGTGTCAAGTGAATGTCATAGCTCAAATTGTTGGCCAATGGGTCATGGTTTTAATTTATTAAACTCCAATTTGCCTTTATTTTATTTTATTTATATTAAGGGACTTAATTTGTTTGACTTCTATCCAACTTATAAAAGAAAGCTATGTTTTTGTTTCTACATATGGATTTGTAGGGTTTGACTTATAATTATTGTGTTATTCTTAATTATATGTTTTTGTTTCTACTTATATAACATTTGTAATTAGTTATAGGCGTAGCTCCTTATCTTTTCTTCAAAAAGTTTATTATCTTTTAGCAAGGTTTGATGTCTTTATTGTGTTACGAAGATGGCCATCACAGAAAATGATAGAATATGGATGTGATTTTGAAACCCATGATGACAGAGGCTTATGATGTTGATCTTGACGAGAGTATGCAGTTGATGGAATCAGACAAGAAATTGCAGAAACTATTTTATGCGTTAAATTGATTATCGTAGCTTGAAGTCACATGAAATTGATTGTTTTTTTTTATTTTGTAGGCCACAAAACATGGAAACAACTGCTCTAACTAATGCACTGATTCTAAACGATTGATCATCTTGACACTGAGACAACACCCTAGTTGTTTTTCCAAAAGTGGGAAAATCTTATTATGGGTGTAAGCCAATTCGCTAGTTAAGTTCAGGAAAATACTCAATTGCGCATTTGTGTACAAAAAGAAGGAGAATCAACGGGTAACTGTGAAATGCAAAGCTGAAGGTTGCCCGTGCTTCAAAACTCTCAACCAACCACTCAATTAGTTTGTATTACTACAATGAGACCAGATCATAATTGCCCTCAACCCATGGTCTCGTCACCTAGGACCCCTGGTCAAATCACTTTACGTGAAATATTCGGTGGGGAGTGTTATCATGCTTATTGCTACCTCGGGTTGAAGTAGTAAATCTAGGGTTGAAGCAATACATATTCGGATTGAAGCAATAAATATTTAAAGGGTCATTTCTCACATGATTCTAGACGTCTCATGGTTGAAGGAGCTCCACATGCACTGAAACTCGAGACATTTGAAAAGTGTACCAAAGACATAAAATCCATCTCACCCGAGGCTTACAATTGGGTTATAAGAAGTGACCCTGACCACTGGGTAATGCATATTTTGGCGGGTTGAGGCTCAACCATATGATGTAAATTTCGGGCATTATTTTTACTCATGGGTCTTACAAGCAAACGAGTTGCCTATAACTCAAATAATTGATGAATTGAGGGGGGAAATGATGCAGTTAATATACACATGAAGAATTGAATTGAGCCAGTGGATGACTCGGTTAACACCCATCATGGAAGAAAAACTTAAGAATGAAATCATAATAGTGCGATTAGTTCAAGTGTTGAGGTCCAATAGTAGCAAATTCAAAGTTCGATATGGTGAAATGATTGATACAGTTGACACTGAGAATCAGGATTGTCACTGTAAAGGATGGCTGCTTACAGGTTTGCCTTGCTATTATGCTATTGTTGTTTTGGAGTCGTATGACGATCCAGTTGACTTATGCTGACTCAATTCACCACATACCCAATGTTGAACGGTTATGTCACACCACAAAAACCGCAGCGGAAGACAAGCATGGTGGTGACGGAGGTTGGCAACCAACAATTATAGGGCAAACATAGATAATTATAAAACAGACAAAATCGTTTAAAAGTAATTATAATCATCCCAAATTATATAGTTTAAAGTGTTCATGTTCAAAAATTTCCATCTCATGGACCATGACACAATCTTTATTATTGTCCATTTTTAAAAGTTGCCCTAAGCCCACATCAAACCCCTATTGATGCATATGTATGCCGCCTACGTCATCGTATCATCTCGAGTCTGTAATAGGAACGTACATGTTAAATTTATGTTGTGTAAGGCTAACTTTGCACAAAGGTAAATGCCAATTCCTATAAATAGGCTTGCAATGTCAGTGTTAGGGATCGGTTGTGTAAGACGGACGGCGGAGCTCTGTCCACCTATTTCTAGGATCTGTAACGTTGAAAGTACTAATGAAACAGTGATTAAAAGTTATGTAAGGTTAACTTCGTATTAAGGTAAATGCCAAGTCCTATAAATAGGCGTGCAATGTTAGTGTTAGGGATCGGTTGTGTAAGACGGACGACGGAGCTCTGTCCAACTGTTTCTAGGATCTATAACGTTGAAAGTATTAATGAAACAGTGATTAAAAGTGAATCTTGTTAATAATGTCGTCTAACTATAATATGGATTCCTCATGTATAAAACTAGGCTAATCAGATTAGGACCTGAGCTATTAGATCCAATATCGGACCTACAAGTGGTATAAGAGCAGGAAGGCCTAATTTGAAGACATTGAACAAGATTCAGACACAAAACATCTCTCTTCTACTCATTTCTCTTATTTTTGACAAATTGAACGGATAAAATGGACTGATTTTTATAATGAATACTTAAAAGTCACAAATAGCAAACCCTTGAAAGAATCAGACCTAAAATCAACCGAATTCATTATCAAAATGGCAAAAAACGTTGAAAGTATTAATGAAACAGTTATTAAAAGTGAATCTTTTTAATAATGTCGTCTAACTCTAATATGGATTTTGCACATATAAAACTAGGCTAATCGGATTAGGACATGAGCTATTGGATCCAATATTGGACCTACAAGTGGTATCAGAGCAGGAAGGCCCAATTTGAAGACATTGAACAAGATTCAGACACAAAACATCTCTCTTCTACTCATTTCTCTTATTTTTGACAAACTGAACGGATAAAATGGACTGATTTTTACAATGAATACTTAAAAGTTACTAATTGTGGTTGGTAGGGAGTCGTTATGGGTTGCTTGGATACATGCCTATCGATTGAGGATAGAAATTTCTAGGATTGTCAAATTCTGAATAACTGTTCGTGGAGTTGGCGTAAAATCCTCCAGGTTCGTCCTCTTCTTCAACTGTATGTTTGGGCAAAGGATGGGAATGGAGAAAAAATCTCAACTTGGTTTGATACCTGGAATGAGGTGGGTCCGCTAAAAAGTTTCTTAACATCTCGGGCTATTTTGAATGCAGGATTCAATCTGACAACAAAAGTAAAGGAAATATGGGATAATGGTAGATGGTGTTGGCCTGAAGAATGGCTTCAGTTATATCCGTTGCTAAACGGAATTTCTCAGCAGACATTGGTGGAAGATATTCAAGATAAGTTCTATTGGAAAACTGAAAATAAAATGCTTGAGTTTTCTGCTTCTGTTGCATGGCAATCTCTACGGTCGAGTGATAGTGAAGTAGATCGGGTGAGTATTGTTCGGTTCTCTAAATGTATCCCTAAACATGCTTTCTTGATGTGGCTGATTATGCGGAAAAAACTATTAAGTCAAGACAAGATTTTAGGATGGGATCACTGGACAAACATGAATATGATGTGCTGTCTGCTATGCTACGAAAATATTGACTCCCACGACCATCTTTTTTTTTCATGTAAATATTCTTCGAAGGTGTGGAATCTCATTCGTGATCAGGCTGATATAGGGAAGTGAATCCGGTTTGGGAGGAGATTATAAGCTGGTTATTAGATAGGCGAACTCTAAAGAAACTTAACAATATTGTGGCCCGGTTAACCACTGCAGCTGCTGCTTATTATATATGGAGAGAGCGAAACGCCAGGTTATTCAGGAATACTACACAGCCACCGGATATATTAGCAAAAGCAATTTTATCTACTATTCGGTGCAAACTTATGGGAATAAAGTTCAAGAACACATGTCAAGTCGTGAAAACGCTGGAGAAATGGAGCATACATGGAAACATGATAGTTGATTGTGATAACCAGTCGTGTAATATGGTTACATAGTTATTTGTGTATGTTTGTCTAGTTGTTAGACTAGTGGCTGTTTTGGGTTTTCGTTTGGTTTTTGGTTGTGTTTTTGGTTGCATAGTTGGGGGAGTGTCCCTTCTATGATCAGTGTGTGATTCTCATGCACTACATGTGCTTTTTTGTTTCCATTTATAAAATCACCGGGGTAACCCTTTACCCAAAAAAACAAACCCTTGAAAGAATTAAACCTAAAATCATCCGAATTCATCATCAAAATGGCAAAAAAACATGAAATTTTGAACATTACCTTCGTACGAACTTGACTTTCACTTCGCACGAATGTAAAATTTACTTCGCACGATGATAAATTTACCTTCGCATGAAGATAATATTATTATCTTCGCACGAAGTAAAAACTTGTTATTTTTTTTGAAAGTCAACTTCGCACCAAAAAGTCAACTTCGCACAAAGGCTTTTTATGTTCAAATTTTTTTCGTTAAAATGAATGATTGGGAAGATATGTCTTAGTATTGGTATTCTCATGATCGTAAAAATTTTTGGGTTAAGAGATTTGAAAATTTTATGTGTAAAAAAGATGAATCTGTGAATGATTTAATAGAACGTTTTTATGTTTTAGTTAACAAGTTAAAAGAGTTTGAACCCAAGGTAAGGTTTCAGGATTATGAAAAGATATTGAAATTTACAAATGCTTTACCTTTAGAGTGGGATGTATTTTTGGTTGAGTTAAAAAAAATTCTAGATTTTCAATGTTTACTATACATGAGGTTTTAGAAGAAGTTAAAAATCACATCCTCAAAATTGAAAAAAAGAATAAAAAATGTAAGGCTAAAGATGGAAAGAGAAACTGTGATTAAAATGGAAAACAATATTGAAGAAGTCAATGGCGTTAGTAAGATTTTTCATGATGAAGATCAAGAAGAATCTGATCAATGCTATTATACTGAAAAAGAAATTTTACAAAATTCTTGTCAAGTTTTTAATACTCCTGAAGTTTATCAGTCTTGCAGGTCTCTTCAGTGATCAAGGAAACTGTCAGAAAACACAGAGTAAAGAAGAAATGATTGCTGAGAAATTGATGGATCAATTAAATGAGGATGATGAAACTTTTCAAATTGAACAGAAAGTCATAGTTGAAGAATTAAAGAAAGAAAGTAGAAGTGAGAAATATGAAGAAGAAAAACAGTGCACAAAATGTTTAGAATCGTGCAAGTCAAGTGATGAGAAGGATAAGAGATATAGAGAACTGAAAAGTCACACTGATAATCTTGCAACAAAATGTTTAGAACCACGCAAGTCGTGTGCTGTAAAAGAAGGAAGATATAAGGAGCTAAAACCTCATACGGATAATTTGTCAAGTGATCACAATGATATGAAAAAGCATATGACAAATTATGCAAAACTGTTAACCAGTTCTAACAGGTGAGTAAAGAAGATAATGCAACACTTTCAATG
The DNA here is from genome assembly GCA_030545235.1 of Helianthus tuberosus. Lineage (NCBI taxonomy): Eukaryota > Viridiplantae > Streptophyta > Magnoliopsida > Asterales > Asteraceae > Helianthus > Helianthus tuberosus. The sequence continues at coordinate 106,299,752 of CM060354.1, read as the reverse complement.
CTCAAGGCAACGGTCATGGACAAACAAATGGCTATAAATATTCATCTTGACACGATTGCAAAATTGGAACGTGACGTAGAAACTATGAGGATAAAGATGGAACGGGTTAACAAGTTGCTGATCAGTTACTCAATGTCATCATATGTCATTGATCATATTCTTCCGAAAATCGAAAAAGAAGAAAGTGTGTTTGAAAAACAAAACAAGGATCTAGGTTATCGTGTTCCACCCCCAATGTGGAACAGTTATTCCAAAAAGAAACATGAAGGGGCGGAAAAGGCGCTCAGTTTAAAACTTAAAACCGAACAAAAATTCGAGCTGCTGAAAACATTGATGTAACCTATGATTGTGATTCTGAAGCGGTTAAAAATGTGGTCGAAAATGTTTTGGAAATTAAAAGTGAATCTAACTTGAAGAAAAGAGAGTCAAGTTCACATTCTGAAAATGAATAAAAGTTTTCATAAGAATCATATGCAAAAATCGGAACATGGTTTGAATGATGATCCCAATATTGTCATGTACAAAATGAACGGATCTGACAAGCTATATTCTGATGACGAATTTTCGATTCAGAACGTAAATCTTGATAAGGTTAACAAAGTTTTCAAATTGGTTGAAGTTATTTTGTCTGAGCTTAATAATCTAAATGAATCTTCTTATTCCAAATCTAAACGTTTTCATAATCAAAAAGGAAAGAATTATCCTGAAAATAAAAGAAAAGGTTTATGATATGTTAAGAAAAATAACAAGTTCTGGAAACCAAAAGTTTCAAAAAATGTAAATTTGTTTTCGGAAAAAGCTCAAAAAGAGAAAGAAAGTTTGGCTAAAGAACAATCAAATGTAAAATTTTATGCTGAAAAACAACAACGAGAACAGGTTGAAAAATCCTCTGTTGGAAACGACAGTGGGACGTGCTTTCGATGTAACAAAGTTGGACACATTGCTAGACGATGTCCACAAACAAAATCTATGTGACAACTCGAGTTTCCAAGATTCCATCTTCGCACTATTACACGTTAATTTTTTTTATTGCTTGTTATACGACTTGTTTGTTTCACAACTGTGCACGTTTGTAGTATGTAAATCGTGGTGTGATTTATATGTTGTGTACGGTATGCCTTATAAGTGTGTATCGATGTATGTCTAAATTTTTAAATTATGTGTTGTATAAATTACACAAGATATCTGGCCAAACACCCTCACTCACACATCAATGAAATCACCCTAGTGGTGAAAACACTTTGTGTTTTCATCCACTAGTGGACCAACGAAAACAGAAAATGGAGAATGGGCCTTGGCCCAGTTTTGAGTTAATATATATTTTGATTTTTGGGAGAAAAAGGGTATTCGGAAAAACCCTAGCCACTTATCACAATCTTTCTCTCTCGCTCCCTTGTGAAATCCGACGGCACACAACAGATCGAGGTACCACCTTGCTGCTTGGGTTAGTCTTTGATTTATTTTGATTACTTGATTTGGAATCACTTGATTACTGCACATCATGAATGAACTTGTTGTATGTGATGATATTGGGTGTATTTTGTATTGATCCGTATGATATGAAAGATCTGGGGATTTAATGATAATCTTGATATCACAATGATTCAGATCTGTGAGATGGTGTTTATTGTTTGGGTTAGAAATGTTTGGGGATTTTCTGGGTTTTTGATATGTTACAGTAAGTGTTGTTGATGATGATAAGAACTAACGAAAACACCCCCCCCCACCATTGAAACTGGACGAAATCACTTATGTGATTTCGGCCCAATGTGTAAAGCCCCAAAAAGGGATTTCGGCCCATAGGTGTTTTCGCCACTATAGTGTTTTCGGCACTTAAGGGATTTCGACAATAAGGGTTTTCGGCCCAAGTAAGGGATTTCGGCCCACCTAGTGTTTTCGTCCAAAACTTTGTACAGCAAACTCGTTATACGATCTGTTAACTCTGTTAGTTGTTAACACTGTTAAGTTGATTAACTTAATTAAGTATGTTAACCTTGTTAAGTGTTAACCATGTTGAGTTTGTTAATTATGCTATGTATGTTACGATTATAAACCCAGTTAAGTTTATTAATTTCTGTTAAGTCCATAACTCTGGATAGTCTGTTAACTGAGTTAAGTTATTAACTCTAATAACTTTATTAGCACTGTGGTTTGTCATTCCTGTTTATATATATTACTCCAGTTAAGCGTGCTAGCTCTACTAAGTATGTTGTTAGTTAACTATGTTAGATTAAACTATGAAAGACTGTTATGTGAAACACGAATTGTGCACATGTGATTAACTGTTATGTGATGTATGATTAACTGCCAAACACTCTGTGATATTACTGTGATGATAGTTACATGTGAAATATTATGAACGTGAACTAATTGAGTATACGTGCATACTATAGGACTTGATTGATTATTTGTGAGCACTTAACCTAGCATACCGAGCAAACAAGGTGAGTTCACACTCTTACCAAGGCATGGGATTCCCGGGGTTGGGAATGGGATTGAAGGAATGAATTTGTACTTACAATGTTACTAGACTATCTACCATCGTCCTCGGATGCGCAGGACACATACGTAAAACCTACGTATACTTGTACACATCACTGTCCTCGGTTGTGAAGGACACTTATGTAAAACCTACGTAAACTTATACTCATTACTGCCTCGGGTTGTGTCAGGCACTTACGTAAAACCTACGTAAACCCCCGCGTACCCCTGTCCTCGGTTGTGAAGGACACTTACGTAAAACCTACGTAAACTTTGTACGTACTACTGTTCTCGGTAAGAAGAACACTTATGGTTACAAATAGTCTAGTGTATATGCAAACATGGGAAGCCCCCACTAATAGAACATACTATCGGCCCAGTATAGCCGCACGTTACGAAACGAACTTGCATTTACGAACTTACTTACTGTGAACTCGCTCAACTAGTTGTTGACTCTCTGTTACATGCCTTGCAGGACCATAGGTACTTTTGGAGCTTGCACGGGAGGCACAGTCGTTGTGGACATGGATCGTGAATGTGTTGTTAAACTTTATGACATTTTGTACTTAAACTCATGTTGGGTTTTACATTAATGCTTCCGCTACACACTTGTTTATATTTGGTTTTGTAAACACCTATCGTATTGATGAATGACTTTTGATATACATACTTGTGTTCAATATGATTGGTGGCTTGATCCTGGTCATGTCACGCCTCCAAGCGGTGGTACTCCGCGAGTGGATTTTGGGGGTGTGACAGATTGGTATCAGAGCCATTGGTTATAGAGAACTCGGTTTTAATAAAGGGAAAACGTTTTTATTAAAACCAGACTATAACCAGAACAGTGCTCAACGATCCACAACGACGCCTCGCTCCACGTGCAAGACTCAACATACTAGGTAATATGGTATACGTTTTATTACCTACTTGCTAGATACATAGAACTTTGCTCATGGTATGCTTAGATAAACGTAACAACTGTTGATTGAAACACTTATGTGCTTACTCTCTTCTGTCATCACACTTTCGCGAACCTCTCTCACTCATGTTCTCCTTGATATCAAGATCATGAGCGGACACATTAACCTAACTCAAGCCCAGTTGGCGGCTTCGATCACTGAACAAGTTACTGCAGCACTCGCAGCTGCCCAGGCAGGAGGTGTAACCTGCCATCACCACTTACTCTAGGATCTTTAGATCCTACTCTCGTAAACCAACACTCGTGCTCAAGTATGTTTACTCTTACACACACGACAGGTCAACACGTTCAGCCACCTGTGTGCACGTTCAAAACTTTCATGGACTGTCGTCCTACTACTTTTAGTGGTACGGAAGGAGCAGTTGGACTCCTCCATTGGTTTGAAAAGCTCGTGTCCGTATTTGAAATGTGTGAATGCCCTGAGGCTCGCAGGGTGAAGTACGCCACCGGTGCTCTAGAAGGCATTGCGCTGACTTGGTGGAATGCGCAAGTTCAGATGTTAGGGTTGGCTATTGCTAATGCCACCCCATGGAATGATTTTCCAGGAGCTGATCAAACATGTATACTGTAGTCCTGATGACATCCACAAGCTGGAAGTGGAGTTCTTTAACCTGAAGATGACGGGGTCAGAGATAGAAGCGTACACGAAACGATCCAACGAATTGGCAGTGTTATGTCCAACTAAGGCGGATCCTCCCATCAAGCGCATTGAGCTATACCTCAAAGGCTTAGTACCAGAGATTCAAAGTCATGTGACTTCTGCTAACCTTGCTACTATCCAGGATGTTACTCGTCTTGCTCATCGTCTCACAGACCAGGCAGTGGAACAGAACAGGCTGCCTAAACGTATCAGTACTACTACTACCACTACTATTACTTCTGCTATTCCTAGTGACAACAAGCAAATATGGGATGGACCCTCCAGCAAGGGTTCGACTTCAGTTCAGTCCCAGGCACAGCAGCGAAAGATTGATGATTACCGGAGCCCCGGTCAGCAGTCTTACGGTAGTCAAAGGCAGGGTGGATATCGAGGAAATCACCCAAAATGCAACAGACGCAACAGACACCACAGTGGTCAGTGGAACAAGGTTCGTTGTCAGGGGTGTCTCAAGATTGATCATGAAGTCAAAGATTTCAGGGGTTCACAACCTGCACATCAGAATCGTCAGCAGTAACAGCGAGCACCGTAGAATCAGCAACAACAATACTCAGGGTAACGGGAATATCAACGGGGGTAATAACGACGGCAATGGTGCCAGGGGTCGTGCATTTGTGATTGGTCGGGGTGATGCGAGGAACGATCCTAATGTGGTTACGGGTAAGTTTCTTCTCGACGACTTTTATGTTACCGTATTATTTGATTCGGGTGCGGATACCAGTTATATGTCTCTGAACGTTAGTCAAATGCTTAAACGCGCACCAACACTTTTGAACACTAAGCATGTTGTAGAGTTAGCTAACGGTAAAAGTCTAGAAGCCACACACATAGTTCAGGGTTGTAATCTTATCCTCGCTGGTCAGACTTTCTCTATCGATCTCATTCCTATAACTTTGAGTAGTTTCGACATTGTCATTGGTATGGATTGGTTATCCCAACAGCAAGCAGAGATTCTATGCAAGGAGAAGATCATTCGTATTCATCGTTCTGGCAAAGAACCTCTCGAAGTTCAAGGCGACAAGAGTGGTGTTGTGAGTGGCATCATCTCCTTCTTGAAGGCACAGAAGTGTCTGCGAAAGGGCCACATAGCTATTTTAGCACTCGTTACTGATACATCGACGACTTATTCGACCAGTTGCAAGGGTCGAGCTATTACTCAAAGATTGACCTGAGGTCAGGTTACCATCAACTGAGAGTCCGGGATGAGGACGTCTCCAAAACAGCATTCAGAACTCGCTACGGCCATTACGAGTTTTTGGTCATGCCATTCGGGCTAACGAACGCGCCTGCGGTTTTCATGTATCTTATGAACAGGGTGTGCAAACCTTATCTTGACAAGTTTGTTATTGTTTTTTTTTTATTGATGACATCCTGATCTACTCGAAGAATCGGGAGGAACATGAGCAGCATTTACGACTTATTCTGGAACTCCTTCGAACGGAACAGCTGTACGCTAAGTTTTCAAAAATGCGACTTCTGGCTTCGTGAAGTCCACTTTCTAGGCCACGTGGTAAACAAGGATGGGATTCATGTCGATCTATCCAAGGTAGATTCGATCAAGAACTGGCCTGCACCTCGTACACCAACCGAAATACGCCAATTCTTGGGTTTGGCAGGTTATTACAGACGGTTCATCAAAGACTTCTCAAAGATTGTGCAGCCGCTTACATTACTGACACAGAAAGGTATTGCTTACCGTTGGGGTAATACACAGGAAACAGCGTTTCAACACTTAAAGGATAGACTTTGTAGCGCACCTATCCTCTCATTGCCTGAAGGCACGGACGACTTTGTAGTCTACTGCGATGCATCTATCCAAGGTCTTGGATGTGTGTTGATGCAGCGGGATAAAGTTATTGCTTATGCTTCGCGCCAACTTAAGATTCACGAACGAAATTACACTACGCACGATTTAGAGCTTGGAGCTGTTGTTTTTGCGCTCAAGATATGGCGACATTATCTGTATGGCACCAAGTGCACCATCTACACCGATCACAGGAGTCTTGAGCATATATTCAAGCAGAAAGAATTGAACATGCGACAACGTCGATGGGTCGAGTTACTGAACGATTACGAATGTGCTATAAAGTACCATCCAGGCAAGGCCAATGTGGTGGCCGATGCCCTCAGTCGAAAGGATACTATACCTAGGCGTGTACGAGCGTTGCAACTCACTATTCAGTCTAGTCTTCCTTCACAGATACGAGATGCTCAGGTAGAAGCATTGAAACCAGAAAACGTCAGGGCTGAAGCTCTACGCGGCTCAAGGCAACGGTTAGAACAAAAGGCAGACGGCGCCTACTATGTAACAGGACGTATCTGGGTCCCACTCTATGGCAACCTACGCGAGCTTGTAATGGATGAAGCACATAAGTCTCGCTACTCAGTACATCCTGGTTCAGATAAGATGTACTACGACCTCAGAACTACATATTGGTGGCCTAGTATGAAGGCCCACATAGCAACTTACGTTAGCAAGTGTTTGACTTGTGCGAGAGTCAAAGCAGAATATCAGAAACCATCAGGCCCACTCCAACAACCTGAGATACCACAATGGAAATGGGAGCAAATTTCCATGGATTTTGTTACCGGACTACCTAGATCTCAGCGCGGAAATGATACTATTTGGGTGATCGTGGATCGACTCACAAAGTCTGCTCACTTCTTGGCTATCAAGGAAACGGATAAGTTCTCCACTCTAGCAGACGTATACCTTAAAGAAGTTGTCTCGAGGCACGGGGTGCCCACATCTATTATCTCTGATCGTGACGCACGTTTTACTTCAGAACTGTGGCAAGCAATGCACAAATCTTTTGGCTCTCGTTTAGACATGAGCACAGCCTATCATCCTCAGACAGACGGGCAGTCTGAGCGAACTATTCAAACTCTAGAAGACATGCTTCGGGCGTGCGTAATTGACTTTGGCAAAGGCTGGGAAAAACATCTGCCACTTGTGGAATTTTCGTACAACAACAGTTACCACACCAGCATTAAAGCTGCTCCATTTGAGGCATTGTACGGGCGTAAATGCCGATCACCTCTTTGTTGGGCAGAGGTGGGTGACAGTCAGATCACAGGTCCGGAAATGGTAGTTGATACTACTGAAAAGATTGCTCAAATACGACAACGCATGGCGGCAGCACCTGACCGTCAGAAAGTATACGCCGATAAAGACAGGAAACTACTCGAATTCCAGGTTGGGGATCGAGCACTACTCAAAGTTTCACCCTGGAAGGGTGTTGTTCATTTTGGCAAACGAGGCAAACTCAATCCACGATACGTTGGACCATTTGAAGTCATTGAGAAAATAGGCAAAGTGGCCTACAGACTGAACTTACCAGCTGAACTCAGTGCAGTTCACAACGTCTTTCACGTGTCGAATCTGAAGAAGTGTCTGTCAGATGAGACCCACATAGTTCCTCTGAAGGAGCTCACTATCGACGAACGGTTGCATTTCGTCGAAGAACCAGTTGAAATCACGGACCGGGATGTTAAGGTCCTCAAGAACACCAGAATACCTCTTGTTCGAGTTCGTTGGAACTCCCGTCGTGGCCCAGAGTATACCTGGGAACGCGAAGACCAAATGGAACTCAAATACCCCTAGTTGTTCGAAAACAATGCAACTACTACTGAGGCTAAAGCTACTACAGAATTTTGGGAAGAAATTCCAAATCAACGGGGGGGATGATGTGACACCCCAGGAAAACCAGTAAACGATAACTTACCTAGCTTCCTCAGTAACCGCAAGCTAAATTTCGGGACGAAATTTCTTTCAAGTTGGGGATAATGTGACAACTCGAGTTTCCAAGATTCCATCTTCGCACTATTACACGTTAATTTTTTTTATTGCTTGTTATACGACTTGTTTGTTTCACAACTGTGCACGTTTGTAGTATGTAAATCGTGGTGTGATTTATATGTTGTGTACGGTATGCCTTATAAGTGTGTATCGATGTATGTCTAAATTTTTAAATTATGTGTTGTATAAATTACACAAGACATCTGGCCAAACACCCTCACTCACACATCAATGAAATCACCCTAGTGGTGAAAACACTTTGTGTTTTCATCCACTAGTGGACCAACGAAAACAGAAAATGGAGAATGGGCCTTGGCCCAGTTTTGAGTTAATATATATTTTGATTTTTGGGAGAAAAAGGGTATTCGGAAAAACCCTAGCCACTTATCACAATCTTTCTCTCTCGCTCCCTTGTGAAATCCGACGGCACACAACAGATCGAGGTACCACCTTGCTGCTTGGGTTAGTCTTTGATTTATTTTGATTACTTGATTTGGAATCACTTGATTACTGCACATCATGAATGAACTTGTTGTATGTGATGATATTGGGTGTATTTTGTATTGATCCGTATGATATGAAAGATCTGGGGATTTAATGATAATCTTGATATCACAATGATTCAGATCTGTGAGATGGTGTTTATTGTTTGGGTTAGAAATGTTTGGGGATTTTCTGGGTTTTTGATATGTTACAGTAAGTGTTGTTGATGATGATAAGAACTAACGAAAACACCCCCCCCCCCCCACCATTGAAACTGGACGAAATCACTTATGTGATTTCGGCCCAATGTGTAAAGCCCCAAAAAGGGATTTCGGCCCATAGGTGTTTTCGCCACTATAGTGTTTTCGGCACTTAAGGGATTTCGACAATAAGGGTTTTCGGCCCAAGTAAGGGATTTCGGCCCACCTAGTGTTTTCGTCCAAAACTTTGTACAGCAAACTCGTTATACGATCTGTTAACTCTGTTAGTTAACACTGTTAAGTTGATTAACTTAATTAAGTATGTTAACCTTGTTAAGTGTTAACCATGTTGAGTTTGTTAATTATGCTATGTATGTTACGATTATAAACCCAGTTAAGTTTATTAATTTCTGTTAAGTCCATAACTCTGGATAGTCTGTTAACTGAGTTAAGTTATTAACTCTAATAACTTTATTAGCACTGTCAAGTATACATAACCTTACTAGTTTGTTAACTCTGTTAGTTAACTAGCACTGTGGTTTGTCATTCCTGTTTATATATATTACTCCAGTTAAGCGTGCTAGCTCTACTAAGTATGTTGTTAGTTAACTATGTTAGATTAAACTATGAAAGACTGTTATGTGAAACACGAATTGTGCACATGTGATTAACTGTTATGTGATGTATGATTAACTGCCAAACACTCTGTGATATTACTGTGATGATAGTTACATGTGAAATATTATGAACGTGAACTAATTGAGTATACGTGCATACTATAGGACTTGATTGATTATTTGTGAGCACTTAACCTAGCATACCGAGCAAACAAGGTGAGTTCACACTCTTACCAAGGCATGGGATTCCCGGGGTTGGGAATGGGATTGAAGAAATGAATTTGTACTTACAATGTTACTAGACTATCTACCATCGTCCTCGGATGCGCAGGACACATACGTAAAACCTACGTATACTTGTACACATCACTGTCCTCGGTTGTGAAGGACACTTACGTAAAACCTACGTAAACTTATACTCATTACTGCCTCGGGTTGTGTCAGGCACTTACGTAAAACCTACGTAAACCCCCGCGTACCCCTGTCCTCGGTTGTGAAGGACACTTACGTAAAACCTACGTAAACTTTGTACGTACTACTGTTCTCGGTAAGAAGAACACTTATGGTTACAAATAGTCTAGTGTATATGCAAACATGGGAAGCCCCCACTAATAGAACATACTATCGGCCCAGTATAGCCGCACGTTACGAAACGAACTTGCATTTACGAACTTACTTACTGTGAACTCGCTCAACTAGTTGTTGACTCTCTGTTACATGCCTTGCAGGACCATAGGTACTTTTGGAGCTTGCACGGGAGGCACAGTCGTTGTGGACATGGATCGTGAATGTGTTGTTAAACTTTATGACATTTTGTACTTAAACTCATGTTGGGTTTTACATTAATGCTTCCGCTACACACTTGTTTATATTTGGTTTTGTAAACACCTATCGTATTGATGAATGACTTTTGATATACATACTTATGTTCAATATGATTGGTGGCTTGATCCTGGTCATGTCACGCCTCCAAGCGGTGGTACTCCGCGTGTGGATTTTGGGGGTGTGACAATCTAAACTTGTTTCCGATGTAAGGAAAGATTCCAGAGATTTAAAGCAAAAATCATCACTGATGTTTGTACCAACATAGGTTTGGAAACAAATGAAAGAATCTACTAACAAAGTGAAACTAGTTTATTTCAAAAGTTCAAATTATGAAACCGGTGAATCTTCAAAAAGTAATGTACAAAAACTTCATTGTATTTCAAGAAAGCAATTTTTAAAAACAAAACATGGATGATGAAAGAAAAAAAAATCGTTGGAAAAGTTAAACAATATGTGAAAATTGAAACTTTAGAGAATTTTCCTAAACTTTAAAAAGGTGCAAATAAATCTGTTTGGATAAAGAAAATTAAAGTCGAAGAAAATACACCCAAGACTGGAAAGACTTGGTTATCTCTATTCAACTTATTGTTTGTGTTTATGTGCAGGAACATCTGAGATCAAAGTAAATCATGGTGAATGAGGTTTCTTGACACATGACGATAAAGTAGCAGAGTCATTTAAATGCTAAAATTTTCAGGCTATAATGACTTATGCTACAACGTTTATTTTGGAGAAAATTTTGAAAAAGATAAAAATCACAGAACCCTCAGTGTTGAACATACAAAACTGATTGAAAAGACAGATTTGTAAATGTTTTTAAAATCAAAAGTGTCTAAATTTTGTCATCTTGAGGGGGAGAAACCTTAAAAGAAAAATGTGAAGCAGTAATGGATTGAAGTGATTCTCATCGGTCGGTTAATGTTTCTTTCTTTAAAATCTAAATTTTATTGAGAAAAATACAAAAACATATTAAAAAAACAAAAAGTACAAAAACATGAAAAAACATAAAGAGTTTTTGTGTAAATATAGGAAATGATAGTACATCAATGGACTATCATAGTATGCTAAGGAAATGTAGTGTTTAAAAAGTTTAAACGGATCTCACTGATGATGTGCCAGTAGGCTTCACACATTCAGAAAATTGTATTTGAGATATAAACATAAAGAAAAACATCTTAATTAGTGGCTTAACATCTCTCGGATATATGGTCTTAGTGTGACACCTGTGTCACTCCAACCATCAAACAAATGCCAAACCAATGAAATATTGTATTTCATACTTGGGATTTGTAAAAATATGTGTATTGTTTGCACATATAAACTCTTGTTCGATTTCAAGCTTTAAATCGCTTTCTGGAGGGTTATACGCGCTCTGATGCGTAGATATAACCAGTTTAATGCAACGAACACTCCAGAATAGTGAAATAGGCTTAACATACCTTAAATAACCTTTACATAACTTAGAAATAAGTTTTGAAGGCTTTGGTATGGCAAAATCGAGTTAAATCGCTTACAGGGACTAAAGTTGACAAACTGCGAAAGTATGCCAATTTGAACTGTAACAGACATTCCGGAACATGACCATAAGTTAAACATACCATAAATATCCTTTACATAGCTTAGAAATAGGCTTTGAGGTGTTCGGTGTGCTAAAATAAACTTTTGGGTCATTCAGGGACTAAAAGCGTCAAAAAGTGCATAAGTTTGCACTTTCGCGCATAACTTACGTTCTGAATACATCCGGACTTCCAAAAATTTATGTAAGCACTAAAATATTTTATTTTAGTGTTTGGCGTAAGAAAAATCCATTCGTCGCGTCATTTGGATCGTTTTTCGCGCTTATGCGCATTCCGTCGTAATTAAGCGAACATCGCGATCGTACGGCCAAACGAACAGACATCCGAGATATTTTTTAGCACATTTTAAGTTCCCTATACTTTAACTTCATTTTAGAGCTTTGAAATGGGGTTAACGGGCCTTAAACATGTCGGAAATGGCCTTATTACACAACAGGGACCAAAACTGCCAAAAATCAAACTTTCTGGTCTGCAAGTCCTTGCGCACCTCAACACTCTGAGTGTTACGGTGTGCAAGCAGTCCCCAGAACATCAGAAGCTTCCGAACAGCCTGTTTCCAGCTGTCGTGCACTCCCAAACCCCTTTCCACCTGTTGATTCCTTATGGTGGGTGGCCAATTAACCTACCACAACTTTCCAACAAGTGTACGCCTTAGATTCGATCAAGGTTTCCAAGAAACGATCCTAACGGTTCGGGAAATCCTATAAATACCCACATCCCTCAACTTCAAAACCCACAAGAATCTGATCTTAGAAGCTCTAAGTTGAAACCATTGTTTCATACCTGAGCTACTCGGATCAAGATAAGCTTTCGGGGACCCTGGGTAAGTGTTCCTTCGTTCTTTTATTGTTTTTCGAGTCCGAAAGTCAAACTTTGTTTGACTTTCTGCATTGACCAGTTTATGGTCAATGCGAAGTTCGTTTGAACTTCGCAACGTGAGCGTAATCACGATGGTTATAGTCCCTGGTGACTGTGCCTACTGATTACCACGTTGTCTAGGGTCGTAAGGGTAAGCGATCTAATAAATCGCTTATACCTTCGAACCCGACCCATTTGGTCGATCATTAGGATCCGACCAAACACATTAGGTGACCATAGTGTATAGGGAATAACCTTCCGAGGTTATACCTTATGGTCGCTTCGTTTAAGTAGTTGTATGATAGGTAGTTTATATGCCATAGGTAAATTACCAAAATACCCCTTTGATGCCAAAATTCATTTTAAACATATGTAACATAACCTATGACCTCTAAACTGATTTATCAACAATATTAAACATGTTAAGGCATATTTTACTTGTCATAAGACTAGTTAGGCGGTCCGAACGCGTTTTACGCGAACGACGCGTTAAAGTAGCATAAGCTACCTAAACGGGTCGTAATGGGTCGTAAGCACTTAGGATAGGTTTCATTTAGTATGTAGGCTTTGATAAACCATATGACACGAGTCTCCATACTCGTTTGGTTTACGAACCCTCATTCTATCTAATCCTCCGATTTAGGTCCGGTTTATTAACATAGTTACCTATATTAGGTGCCGTTTGATATCCGTGATCTCTAGCATTGTTTGGTTGTTACTCAAGGACTACTGAGCAATCTCAAGTGAGTACATAGACCCCTCTTTTACTGTTTTCCAAACGTTTTGGGGGTGGAACACATGTGCCTACTTGTTACTTTCATGCTTTCCATGTTTTCACATCATATACCTGCTATGTTCGTTAGTACATTATAGTAAATGATTTCATTGTTTTCATGCTATGTATGCCCATTGTGTGCGTACTTAGTACATTATTTTACATTACATTCTATGCTATGTATGCCCATTGTGTGCGTACTTAGTACATTATTTTACATTACATTCTATGCTATGTATGCCCATTGTGTGCGTACTTAGTACATTATTTTACATTACATTACATTCTATGCTATGTATGCCCATTGTGTGCGTACTTAGTACATTATTTTACATTACATTACATTCTATGCTATGTATGCCCATGGTGTGCATACTTAGTACATGGTTTTACATTACATTTCATGCTATATATGTCCATTGTGTGCATACTTAGTACATTGTTTAACATTACATCTTGATGGTTTGGTTTGAGTAAGTGACTTAAGTAACGAGGCGTGTGTAATATGATACAAGCATGGTGGATACACCGCTGCTACTTCCTATATATAAGTGTTTGTATGGTATTACATATCGTAGCGTTATTTGAATCATTTCAATTTGAGACATATAACTTTTTATACAAATAACATACTTTTCACAAGACATTGTTTTACAAACAACTTATCTTATACAAACTCATTCTCCATGGTTATTCATTTAACCATACATTATTCTCTTATTTATACATATCATCTGAACTTATTGTTTTTCAAACGATTTACAAAACAAAACAATTTACAAGGTTCATGACTAAACTTTATTAAACAACTCTTTCTAAACTTACAAGTCATGAATCCTATTTTCACAAAACCTATGTATCTCACACGCATTTTTATGCTGACGTACCTATTTTCACATGTGTTTTCAGGAGATGATGCATAGGACTTATCAATACATACTTAGGCGGACCTGTACCTTAGTGACTTAAAACGAGACAAGAACTAGTTAATTTATGTTATGTACTCTTTGTTTCTTGTTTAAAACAATGTAAACTCTCATGTTTGATTAATAAAATGAAACTTTAATTGCCATGGATTTGAAACGATTAATTCTGTTACAACACTCCCCGACGTTTCCGCAACGTTACATTGTCTCACGTGGTCGGGGTGTGACAGAAAAGATGGTATCAGAGCCAATGGTTATAGGGAATTAGGTAATTAGTAATACTTTGACCTAGTCTATAACCTTCCTAGGACCCTAACGCGAGTTTTCTTGCGTTTAGTCATAAAACAATACCGTCACCTATCCTTAGGCGACGACCACAACAAGAACATAAATCTCAAAACCGCTTTGGAAACTAATCATCTGTTCTAGGATGATTGATTACTACGTTTTGAACCCTCTGTTATAAGGTTTTGAACCCCTTTAAATTTTCAAAACTCTCGTCAAAGTTTTGGGTCCTAAATAGTGTGAACACGTGCAAACTGGAAGAGTGAATGCCTGTACCCTGAGTTTTCTGTCTAAGGCTAGAGTGTTCGTATAAATCCACATAATCGGACCAGTCACTCTTACCTGGGAACTCTTGGGGTGAGTGTCCACTTATAGGCGAGCATGTCTTCGCGATACATTATGAGGATCTATTTGCTTTGACTCAGCCTTTGTGTTGTTTGTTGCTTCATGGTTCAAACAAATGACCATCACCCATGATTTTGGTCGGTAATTGTAACATCCTATTCTTACCCAATGCCATTTCATTTGTTTTCTCTCTTGTTTCCCCTTTTAGAATGCCTCCACGACGCGAAAATCCGATATCTATTGAAGATCTGGCAGCTGTCATTACACAGCAAATAACTGCTGCAATCCCGAACATCGTTGCCTAATGTAACCAAGCCCTCAACAACAATAATGCCCCCTGCAGTTTCAAGACGTTCAACTCGGCTAAGCCATCAAAGTTTTCTGGGTCTCAAGGAGCGACTGCACTTCTACAATGGTTCGAGAGTCTAGAGAGCACCTTCAGACATGTTCAATGCCCAAACGAGCGAAAGGTAGATTTCGCATCTAGTGTCTTTGAGAAACGAGCTTTGACATGGTGGAACGGTGTGATGAGAGATAGGGGTGCCGAAGTGGCACTGGCTCAAACATGGGAAGAACTTCGAGCACTGATGATGAAGGAATTTTGTCCTCGTCACGAGATCAGGGCCTTGGAAAGGGAATTCGACGATCTTAAGCAAGACAGCGGTGAACATCGAGCATACACTGATCGATATGAGGAACTGAGCCTGTTGTGTCCTACCATGGTTACGCCTTTGGATAAGGCGATCGAAAAATACATTGATGGTCTCCCTGACTCAGTTCAGGACATTGTTACTGGTAGTAAACCCACTACAGTTAGACAGGCCATTGATCTATCTACAACCTTGACTGAATCTCAGATCAGGAAAGGTAAACTTTTTCTGAAAGGCGACAAGAAACAAGCAGCTAATGTTCAGGAGGAAACCAAGGAAAGCAAAACCGAACCTTCTAAGAAGCGTAAGGCTTCGCAGAATTGTGCAATTGCTGCTCAACCCAACCAAAACACCCGCAACCAACCAACTCAACCTCCTGCAAGGAAACCTTATGCCTGTAGTGCACCGATATGCGACAAATGTAATGCACACCACTTAGCTCACCTACAGTGTCGTTTATGTGCATCATGTGGGCGACTCGGTCACCTGGCAAATGCTTGTCGATTTACCCCAAACCAAGGTGGTCCAAACCAACCTCAAGTAAATCCTGCTCAAGCTCGTTGTCCACCAGGTCCTTGCTTCAACTGTGGCGAGATGGGCCATTTCTGAAGAAATTGCCCAAAGATTGCTAATGCGAATCCAGCACAGGGATGAGCATCGGACCAACTAGAAGACAATGTTGTTTAGAAATAATCAAGCTTTATGTATTATTCTCTTTTGTTGTCAAGGTCCATGAAACAGTTGTTATCCTTGTTTACAAATAAATCTTTTATTTACATTGCAATGTATTTATGAGGTTGTATGTATAAACAACGTATCCCCTACAATACCGACAATCAAGGAGCCGTATTCCTTGAAGAACAGATTTCCCCCCAAAATCTTTCCATTTTATAATCTCTTGCGATTTCCCACAAAAATCCTAAGTACCCGTTTCTTCCAAGGAAACGAAGTACAAGGCGCAAGTTACAACTCTGTACGAATACCCAAAGTACCACTATAAATTCTTAATAGGGTACCTAAGGGTATTTTTGTATATCCTAAAATTATTGTACCTTAATTCGAATATTGCGTTTTCTTGAAAACGAAATCGAACTTTTGGTAGATCATTCTATCTTTATAGATAGATTCTTGAAAATGATTAAAGTGCCAAATGAAATCCACGGATTAGATTCCTGGCGTGCTTTAAGTATCTGCGTCCAAAATTAACAAATCAAAGATCTAGATAAACAATTTTGTGGTTATGTGACTATGTGTTTATGCATTTTGCGTTTTCTTTTATGCATTTTTGTGTTTTTGTATACTCTGGATATTCATTATACAAATCCTCATAGAATCTTTCTTATCTTCATATGAAGGATTCGTAGTAGGATATTCAAAAAGGTACTATCTTAAATCCATAATGGACTTCTACGTTGTAGTTAAGTCCCTTGGATTATAAAGTACTATTCCAAAGTCTAAGGACATCATGTGTTGATGTAGTTGAATATTCCTCTTGGGTAGTTAAGTTAAATAGATTGGTTCGACAATCTAGTTAAATATATCATGCGTTGATATAGTTAAATAGGCCCTCTGGTGGTCTAGTTAAAGAGATCCTATGTCGATCTAAGTTAATAGATTGGTTCGACAATCTAGTTAAATATATCATGCATTGATATAGTTAAATAGGCCCTCTGGTGGTCTAGTTAAAGAGATCCTACGTCGATCTAAGTTAAATAGATTGGTTCGACAATCTAGTTAAATATATCATGCGTTGATATAGTTAATAGGCCCTCTGGTGGTCTAGTTAAAGAGATCCTACGTCGATCTAAGTTAAATAGATTGGTTCGACAATCTAGTTAAATATATCATGCGTTGATATAGTTAAATAGGCCCTCTGGTGGTCTAGTTGAAGAGATCCTTCATTGACCTAGTTAAATAGATTGGTTCGGCAATCTAGTTAAAGATATCATGTGTTTATGTAGTTAAATAGGCCCTCGGGTAGTCTAGTTCAAGAGATTGTTCGTTGATCTAATCCTTTGGTGACCTAGTTAAAGAGACTCTATTACAGTCAAGTTAAATCACCACAGGATTATTCGTTTGATTTTTCCCCTTACGCATTATGAAATGAACTGTGCGGACTGTGCAAGGAATTACGTAATTATGGAGGCCTACATAATTATGGAATTCAGTGCACAGAAACCACAGGAAGTTTTGTCATGTGTAAAGACCAATAGTGACAAGAGTAATGATATGGGAGAAGTCTTGGACTTTGACCGATGTCATTTTATCTTACACTTCCCAATCGTGAATTCAAGTTTCCTATGATAAGTCTTCATGGGAAACGTTCTCCTATCCATAGTTTGAAACTCCATGTTTTGCTGCTACAAGGACTTCACTTTGAGGGATTGACAATTTCGCTAAGAACCCTATCATGGCCTAGAGTTCTACTTAGGGTTCAAGGGGTTCATTCAAAGCGAAAACATCACCGTCGTCCTCACAAGTTTCTCCTAAAATTAAATTTCGGGACGAAATTTCCTAAAGTAGGGGAGACTGTGACACCTGTGTCACTTCAACCATCAAAAAAATTCCAAACCAATGAAATATTGTATTTCATACTTGGGATTTGTAAAAATATGTGTATCGTTTGCACATATCAACTCTTGTTCGATTTCAAGCTTTAAATCGCTTTCTGGAGGGTTATACGCGCTCTGATCCGTAGATATAACCAGTTTAATGCAACGAACACTCTGGAATAGTGAAATAGGCTTAACATACCTTAAATAACCTTTACATAACTTAGAAATAAGTTTTGAAGGCTTTGGTATGGCAAAATCGAGTTAAATCGCTTACAGGGACTAAAGTTGACAAACTGCGAAAGTATGCCAATTGGAACTGTAACAGACATTCCGGAACATGACCATAAGTTAAACATACCATAAATATCCTTTACATAGCTTAGAAATAGGCTCTGATGTGTTCGGTGTGCTAAAATAAACTTTTGGGTCATTCAGGGACTAAAAGCGTCAAAAAGTGCATAAGTTTACACTTTCGCGCATAACTTATGTTCTGAATACATCCGGACTTCCAAAAATTTATGTAAGCACTAAAATATTTTATTTTAGTGTTTGGCATAAGAAAAATCCATTCGTCGCGTCATTTGGATCGTTTTTCGCGCTTATGCGCATTCCGTCGTAATTAAGCGAACATCGCGATCGTACGGCCAAACGAACAGACATCCGAGATATTTTTGAGCAAATTTTAAGTTCCCTATACTTTAACTTCATTTTAGAGGTTTGAAATGGGGTTAACGGGCCTTAAACGTGTCAGAAATGGCCTTATTACACAACAGGGACCAAAACTGCCAAAAATCAAACTTTCTGGTCTGCAAGTCCTTGCGCGCCTCAACACTCTGAGTGTTACGGTGTGCAAGCAGTCCCCAGAACATCAGAAGCTTCCGAACAGCTTGTTTCCAGCTGTCGTGCACTCCCAAACCCCTTTCCACCTGTTGATTCCTTATGGTGGGTGGCCAATTAACCTACCACAACTTTCCAACAAGTGTACGCCTAAGATTCGATCACGGTTTCCAAGAAACGATCCGAACGGTTCGGGAAATCCTATAAATACCCACATCCCCCAACTTCAAAACCCACAAGAATCTGATCTTAGAAGCTCTAAGTTGAAACCATTGTTTCATACCTGAGCTACTCGGATCAAGATAAGCTTTCGGGGACCCTGGGTAAGTGTTCCTTCGTTCTTTTATTGCTTTTCGAGTCCAAAAGTCAAACTTTGTTTGACTTTCTGCATTGACCAGTTTATGGTCAATGCGAAGTTCGTTTGAACTTCGCAACGTGAGCGTAATCACGATGGTTATAGTCCCTGGTGACTGTGCCTGCTGATTACCACGTTGTCTAGGGTCGTAAGGGTAAGCGATCTAATAAATCGCTTATACCTTCGAACCCGACCCATTTGGTCGATCATTAGGATCCGACCAAACACATTAGGTGACCATCGTGTATAGGGAATAACCTTCCGAGGTTATACCTTATTGTCGCTTCGTTTAAGTAGTTGTATGATAGGTAGTTTATATGCCTTAGGTAAATTACCAAAATACCCCTTTGATGCCAAAATTCATTTTAAACATATGTAACATAACCTATGACCTCTAAACTGATTTATCAACAATATTAAACATGTTAAGGCATATTTTACTTGTCATAAGACTAGTTAGGCTTCCGAACGCGTTTTACGCGAACAACGCGTTAAAGTAGCATAAGCTACCTAAACGGGTCGTAATGGGTCGTAAGCACTTAGGATAGGTTTCATTTAGTATGTAGGCTTTGATAAACAATATGACACGAGTCTCCATACTCGTTTGGTTTACGAACCCTTATTCTATCTAATCTTCCGATTTAGGTCCGGTTTATTAACATAGTTACCTATATTAGGTGCCGTTTGATATCCGTGATCTCTAACATTGTTTGGTTGTTACTCAAGGACTACTGAGCAATCTCAAGTGAGTACATAGACCCCCTTTTTACTGTTTTCCAAACGTTTTGGGGTGGAACACATGTGCCTACTTGTTACTTTCATGCTTTCCATGTTTTCACATCATATACCTGCTATGTTCGTTAGTACATTATAGTACATGATTTCATTGTTTTCATGCTATGTATGCCCATTGTGTGCGTACTTAGTACATTATTTTACATTACATTCTATGTATGCCCATGGTGTGCATACTTAGTACATGGTTTTACATTACATTTCATGCTATGTATGTCCATTGTGTGCATACTTAGTACATTGTTTAACATTACATCTTGATGGTTTGGTTTGAGTAAGTGATTTAAGTAACGAGGTGTGTATAATATGATACAAGCATGGTGGATACGCCACTGCTACTTCCTATATATAAGTGTTTGTATGGTATTACATATCGTAGCGTTATTTGAATCATTTCAATTTGAGACATAACTTTTTATACAAATAACATACTTTTCACAAGACATTGTTTTACAAACAACTTATCTTATACAAACTCATTCTCCATGGTTATTCATTTAACCATACATTATTCTCTTATTTATACATATCATCTGAACTTATTGTTTTTCAAACGATTTACAAAACAAAACAATTTACAAGGTTCATGACTAAACTTTATTAAACAACTCTTTCTAAACTTACAAGTCATGAATCCTATTTTCACAAAACCTATGTATCTCACAAGCATTTTTATGCTGACGTACCTATTTTCACATGTGTTTTCAGGAGACGATGCATAGGACTTATCAAGACATACTTAGGCGGACCTGTACCTTTGTGACTTAAAACGAGACAAGAACTAGTTAATTTATGTTATGTACTCTTTGTTTCTTGTTTAAAACAATGTAAACTCTCATGTTTGATTAATAAAACGAAACTTTAATTGCCATGGATTTGAAACGATTAATTCAGCTACAACACTCCCTGACGTTTCCACCACGTTACGTTGTCTCACGTGGTCGGGGTGTGACACTTAGTACACTGTAATTTCGTTTGATAGATTGTCAGATTCTAAGATGCTAGGTCTCTAAAGATAATTGATATATGGGGTATTATACAAGTTCTTCTGATTTTGCAGCAGCAATGGCCTAAAACTTGTAGAATGCTTTTGCGTTTAAACCCAAAAACTGCAGCAAATTGAAAGTATCGAAAGATCTAACAATTGCAGTACAAAAGATTCCAAAATTGGAACACCACTTTTAAGTCGAGGCACACAAATCCAAGTACTCTATTCATCCTGGTGCTGACAAGATGTACCACGATTTACGTACATCCTATTGGTGGCCTGGTATGAAGAGAGACATTGCTACGTACGTCTCCAAGTGTCTCACCTGTTCGAAAGTCAAAGTCATGCATCAATGACCTTCTGGCCTACACGAACAACCTGAAATCCCCGTCTGGAAATGGGAAAGCATTGATATGGACTTCATAACCAAACTTCCCCATACGCCTTCTAGTCACGATAGTATTTGGGTAATTATCGATCGTTTGACCAAGTCCGCTCATTTCCTTCCTATTCGTGAAGATTTCAAAGTTGAACGACTTGCTCGACTCTACACTGACGAAATCATATGCCATCATGGCATTTCTCTCGATATCATTTCTGATCGTGATGGTCGTTTCACTTCGCGTCTTTGGCAAACTTTCCAGTCCGCTATGGGTACTCATTTGAATCTCAGTACGGCCTTTCATCCTCAAACGGATGGGCAGACTGAACGTACTATCCAAACCCTAAAGGACATGCTCCGTTATTGTGACATTGCCTTTGGTGGTAGTTGGGATGTGCATTTACCATTGATCGAATTCTCGTACAACAATAGCTACCACTCCAGTAATCAAATGGCTCCATTCGACGCTTTGTATGGTAGCAAATGCCGATCACCTTTAAGCTGGCATGAGGTTGGTGACAAACAATTTACTGGTCCTGATATCATACAAGAAACGACGGATAAGATTTTTCAAATCTGTGATAATCTACTCAAGGCTCGAAGTCGACAAAAGAGCTATGCTGACAGGAGACGCAAACCATTGGAATTTAACGTTGGTGACCATGTTCTACTCAAAGTGTCACCTTGGAAAGGAGTAGTTCGTTTTGGTAAAAAGGGAAAACTTGCCCCTCGCTATGTTGGTCCTTTCAGGATACTCGAAAGGATTGGCAAGGTGGCTTATCGACTCGATTTACCTCAAGAACTCAGCAACGTTCATCCAACATTTCATGTCTCAAATCTAAAGAAGTGTCTCGCTGAAGGACTTCAAGTTCCCCTCGAAGAGCTTCATGTCAACGAAACATTGCATTTTGTGGAAAACCCCGTCGAAATCAAGGATCAAGGAGTCAAGTTGTTGAGGCGAAGTAAAATTCCTATCGTCAAGGTTCGGTGGGAAGGGAAACGTGGTGCCGAATTCACTTGGGAACTCAAGATTGACATGAAGACGAAGTATGCACATCTTTTCCCTGCTTCTTCCTAAATTTTGGGATGAAATTCCCTAAAGGAGGGGAGACTGTAACGCTCCGCATTTCCGCACTTTCTTATTTTAGCAAGTCATGTTGTACTTTCCATATTTAGACACTTGTACTCTCTTTGTAATCTACTTTCGTTCCGTTTGTATTTCGAGACTATTGATCATAATGAAAACGAAACTATTTTATGTATCCATATTATGTACAACTGATAACCAATTACTCGTTTGAACGAAATATTATTTATGGATTCTTGATTCTTTAGTTATCGACACTTGATACTCGTTAAACTAATTGAAACTATTAAAATAATGATATCCGGATCCTAAAACTTGAAACTCGAAAGCTTTGTGAAACGAATAAAAGTTTAAAGATTTTGTTTCGTTATAAATATGGTTGTTTTTAAATTATTTATAATGATTAAATTAATTAATTCTTCTTTTTTTTACTATTTAAAAGTTTATTTTTAAAATAAATTTATTTAGTTCCGTTAGTTTTAAGGTTAGTAAAATAACAAACTAACCTAGTTAGTTAAACTAAAGTTAGTTTTCTTTTTAAACTAACATATCACAAGCTTAATTAAAATTGAGGGTTGTTTGAGTAATTAATTGAAACTTTAAACTACAGGGACTATTTGTGCATTTCCTGAAACTTTAATGTTTTAAATAAAAAAAATGAAACAAAAAAGATGCAGACGCCGGGTTTCGAACCCGGGTCGACACCCTCAAACTCACGCACCTTCACCAATTGAGCTGCGGCTCCTTAATGTTTAAAACCGGCCCCCCAAATCTGTTAAACACTCCCCCGCCAAGGCTGTCCAGTGCGTACAAACCAGATCAGGCCCCTTCAGCTCGTGTTTTTTGCCGCTGTTTTGCTCTTTTTTTTGTTTTAAACTCGAATTTATCCATTAAATTCGCACCTAACATAACCCTAATCCTCCCCTATAAATACCAATCCTAATCCAAGCTATTTTCACTTTTCTAAACACTCCAAACTCTCCTAAATTCATCTCTAATCAGCTGCAAATTGCAAGTTCGAGCAGAAGCACACCGAGTTACAAAAGTGAGCATAACTCACTCGTTTCTTGTCCGTTTTAGCTCATTCTATTTCCTATCTGCTTGGTTTGACCTTAGCTTCGATTCGATGGGTTTTTCACAGTGTTGGATCTGAGTTTGATTTTGATTGTATTTTACGTTTGAAATTAAGATGAAGATGGATGAGTTGTGCAGCGGAATTAAGATGAAAATAAACTTTGCATACAATCAAACGAGAGTATTGCTTTGATCAAGACATTTTCTACAAAGAACCGAAAGATTGAATTTAGTTTCAACACTGATTACAATGTAATGCTTAATACAAACTCCTCCTCAGCCAGAGCTCAGCGTTTGTTCGTGCAGGAAAACAAGTTTGCAAAGAGCTAATAGAACAGTACAAAGCACTGTTCTATTTATAGGCACTAGCAAACCACTGAGCATCTAAGCTAACGTCACCATGAAAGTGACATCTAACCTCCTAACAAACTCTAACCTCTGATCTATACAAACACTGTTATACTATCTACTGCTATCACATTTCATTACATATTTAAACAACTGTTGTTTCCTTCCACTGCTGTGAACCCGACACTGCTTGTCCGGATCAGCAGTACTTGACTCAAGGCAGTAGATTGAGCAGCAGAGCTTTAGTCTTCCATCAGCCTTTACTTGAGCAGCAGATTGACGGTCAGTGGCTTGTACGATCAGTAGATAGGAGGTCAGCAGATGTTGAAATCACTTTCAAGGGGAGAGACTTGTATATAACATCTGCTTATTCTGGATCCACTGCTCTGACCCAGTTTTGGCTTTAATTATCTGTTCCTCTGGTAGGGTTCGATCCCAACACACAGTAAATAAGTTCCTGGAACTCCAGCAAAAAGGCTCCAAAGTCCACTGATTGTTTCTATTTTCATGTAATCTTTGTTAAACTTAACCAAACTTGAGTTTTTTTCATCTCAAACCTATGTCCTAATGCTCATAATCAAATGAATAGTTAGTTGGGCTTAAAAACAAGGCTGAGAAATGTTAAATCAGAGGTTAAAACCTCACAAACATTCTGTTTTAGTTAGGGTTTTATCCACAAGTAGTGTTCAAGCATGAAGCTTGATGAATGTGTGATGGTTGGACTAGCTTGGGCTATCCTTCATAAAAATCCACTCACTACTTGATGTCTTTCCATAGATTAGTTCTTGTTATTGCATTATTACTTGTAAGTTCATGACCCTCCTTGTTGTTTATAACAACAAGTGTAGTGGTGAAAAATAGAGGTACCTAAATGGAAGCGTGTTCTTCCTACCTCATGTATGAATTCCATGACACAAAGAGGTGCCTAAATGGAGACATTGATCTCCTACCTCATGCTTGAACCATAGGACTATGTAATATTTATATTATCTAATTATTCACTATGTATATCTAAGTAACTAAACTTGATAATAACTTAATAGTTACTTGTCAAGAATATGTTACATCATCTATGACCATGCCCATGTTACGACTCTAATGGACCATTGAATCCATGAAATCATACAAACTCTTTTGAGTTTTAATAGTGTCAAGAACAAGAGTTATGTGTACAAGATGATTATTTTCCTATGTTTATGTTCTTGCATTTTAAACTCCCAATCTATAATCTACCGTTATCCCCAACTCACACACCTATGTTCCTTTGTGTAGGAGGACAAGGTGCTCCAATCTAAACAACCAAAAACTCTCACGGAATATCAAGTAGGAAAGCTTGCAAAAACCGTGAGTATACTCGATCCCATTTTCCTTTTTATCACTTTGGGATGCAACATGTATGTCATACAAAATTACACAACACATGAAACTATTTTAAACTCTATCCATGCTTAACATGAAACTATATGATGCTTGTTTAGACTTGTTATGCTAATGTAAACTATTTGTGTCGATATATGCTTCATTAACTTTGCTAGCCTACCTTAACAATTATAGCGTTATAGGAGTAATGCACCGCCCACGATTCTTGGGGTATTGTTAAGTCAAACATGTTAACCTCCCTTTATTCTAATCGGGGATAGGCAACGTTAACGCATTGGATTCTTGGGTTTGAACATATAAGTACACTGTTTTGGCATGCTAGTAAACTTGCTTAATATGATTCATGTTGGATATGAGCACTTTAAACAATTTTTAGTCTATATTATGCTATGTAACAAACTTGTATACTCTCCTTTGCTTTTGCATTGAACTCTATTTTAATACATGTTGCAGGTTGAATTGTTGAGATGATGAATCAAGATGAAACAAGATTTAGATGGACTTAGATACACACCTAGATTAATTTATCAATTTTGATGTTATGTTTGTTGTGAGACGATGTTATTTCTTGTATTTGAATCTTGTATGACAATCTAGTTTTTGAAATGAAATCGAATTTAATTAATTATTGTCACATAGTGTTATGAAGTCTCTTGCAATCTCATTTTCGTCTCATCCCGATGTTTCCGCCATCGGTTGGGGTGTGACAGATTGGTATCAGAGCCATAACTATAGGGAATTAGGAATAAGTAGGAATGCTTTGCCCTAGTCTATAGTTTTAGGAACTTTGCCTCTTATGTGTTGTTTAAAATTTATGCATTCTACCTTACATGCTTCCTAGCAACACTTCTTGTTTGTTAAACTTACATGCCTTTCCTAAGGCTAATATGAATACACTTTTGATTATTTGAATACTCTTGTAACATAAACGAGACGACTTTACCAAAATAGGCGTGAAGCCTATAATTTGGTAAACGACTCTCATTCTACCTTAAACTATTTTTACATGAAATTACACCATTAAGCTAGGAGTGAAATCTACAACTTAATGGTAATTTCCATATCAACTCTAGTGGACCCTCGTCAAAGTGTCGAAATTATGTTTTGACCCGACGAGTACCAACCACATTTAGGGTACAAAATCTTCAAGTTAGGGGTGAAACCCGCACCTTGTCGATTTAGTCCCATTCCTCGATTTTCAATCTCACCAAAGTCCCGATTGTTTCAATCGATTAGAGACGTGTAGGAACTGGAAGGGTAAGATACCGTTAATCGCTCCTCGACGAGAGTATCTTATCTATAGGCCAAAGCACGCTTTCTCTAATTCGAAAGGACTTTCGACTCACTTTGGAATAGTCGACGTTTCTCTACCCGAAACAATCCAATGTTTTATTGAGCCTCTCTTTTATGTATCTCAATTTATATGTGATTTTATACTTGAACGATTCATTCACTTCAAACTTTTAAACTCATTTCGCATGTTATCGCAATCAAAAAACAATAATAATCCCTCGTGAACAAACTAAATTTACGATGCTTTCATTATTCATGTTATGCTATTTGGAATTCATGATTATGCTATGTGATACAATTTGAATCTTATATGCTATGTGAACCAATTTGAACACTTCTATGCTATGTGAAACTTTATGCTATGTGAATCATTTCATGAAAACGATTTTCTTAAAACATTATGATCAAGTCTCATCCTTTCCTTTCTTTCAAACTTCTAGATGGCATCTCCAAGCTTATCAAAGAAGACCAAATCCAAGAAGGGTTCCAACCACGACTCTATCTCCAAAGAAGAATTGGTCGGACTCATCGCTGAACAAATGGCCGATCAAATGGCCCGAGTGATACCTGACATCGTTAGTCATGTCCAACCTAATTCGGACTCGCCCCATGGCTCTGTGGACTCCAAGGTGCAGAAACCAACGCCACCATCCCTCTTCAAGCAGTTTATGGCTTGTAAACCCCTGGAATTTTCAGGAAATGATGGTGCAACCGCACTGCTCACTTGGTTTGATGCCATGGAAATCGCCTTCCGTCAGAGTGGTTGCCCTGATGCTTTACGCACTCAAAACGCTACTGGTGTGTTTCGCTTGAGGCCCCTTGGTGGACCTCCGAGCGAGGCACAAGAGGAGAAGATGCCGCTCACGCTCTGCCATGGGCGGAACTAAAGAAGATCATGAAGGAGGAATTCTGCCCTCCGCATGAGCTCAGAAAGTTGGAGCATGAATTTTGGTTTTTGAAACAAGTCGGCGATGATAACGATGGCTTAACCACCCCTTTCAAGCAGCTTAGCATTCTCTGTCCTAGCCAAGTTGATACGCCTGAGAAGCAAATCAACAAGTATATCCATTATTTCCCTGATTCCTTCATGAACCTGATGGAAGCTGCTCTACCAGCAACCATAGAAGAAACCAATCGTTTGGCCGCTCACCTTAACAGCAACATCGTCCTTCGTAGGAACCCTGAAAAGGCTTGCTTGAAGAACGTGCACCAAGCCACTGTTGAAACCCCCTCGTCCACCAAAAAGAACCAAAACAAGAAGCGGAAGGCTTCTAGTCAAAATTATGTGGTTGTTACTCCGCCAAACCCTCCAGCTTTACAACCTAAACCTGACACACCTGCAAACGAACGAAAGTCATACACTGGGATTCATCCCGAGTGTACTACTTGCCATTACCACCACCCTGCAAATGCCAATTGCCGCCATTGTACCCATTGCAACCGTTACGGCCATACCACCGCCTATTGTAAGAATAACCCCACACCGCAAGCTCAACAAGCTCACCAAGCGCAACCAGCTCAACAAAACACCCAACCAGCATGAACCTGCTTCAAGTGTGGTGACACAACTCACCTCCGTCCTCAGTGCCCTCAACTCAAGCAAGAACAACAACAAGCTCCTCGTGGACGCGCTTTCAACATTAACGCAAATCAGTCACGCAACGACAATGACGTCGTGAATGGTACGTTTCTTGTTAATAACCTTTATGCTTCGTTGTTATTTGATACTGGTGCGGACAAAAGCTTTGTGTCCATTGAATTCAAACCTTTGTTAAATGTCGCACGCTCTAAGCTACCTAAGCCATTCTCTGTCGAAGTTGCCAATGGCAAGTCTGTTGTTGTCGATTCCATTCTTCGTGATTGTCTTCTTACTCTTAACGATCATACCTTCACTATCGACCTTATACCCATGCAATTGGGTAGTTTCGACATCATCGTAGGCATGGATTGGCTTCATGAAAACCATGCTGAAATCGCTTGCCACGAGAAATACGTTCGTTTACCACTCCCATCTGGCGACGTCTTACGAGTTTATGGAGACCGACCTTCAAAGGGACTAAGGTTAATGTCCTGCACACAAGCGAACAAATATTTACGTAAACCGTACTTTGCCTTTTTAGCCCACATTGTGGAAGAAAAGGGCAAGGGAAAGAGCATAAATGATGTTCCAGTGGTGCACGACTTCCCTGACGTCTTCCCTGAAGATCTGCCTGGTCCTCCTCCACCTCGATCTGTCGACTTTCGTATTGACCTCATGCCTGGTTCGACTCCTGTTGTGAAAGCTCCGTACCGTCTTGCACCTTCTGAAATGCAAGAATTATCTAGTCAACTCCAAGAACTCCTCGAGAAGGGATTCATTAGACCAAGTACCTCACCTTGGGGTGCTCATGTGCTTTTCGTCAAGAAGAAGGATGGCTCGTTTCGCATGTGTATCGACTATCGTGAGCTTAATAAACTCACAATCAAGAACCGTTATCCTCTTCCACGTATCGATGATCTTTTTGATCAACTTCAAGGCGCTACTTGCTTCTCCAATATCGCTCTTCGACCTGGTTATCACCAGCTTTGTGTTCTCGAAGAGGACATTCCCAAAACCGCATTTCACACTCGCTATGGACACTACGAGTTTGTGGTTGTGCCTTTTGGCTTGACTAACGCGCCCGCAGTGTTCATGGATCTTATGAATCCTGTTTGTAAACCTTGTTTAGATCGTTTTGTGATCGTCTTCATTGACGACATTCTTATTTATTCTAAATCTCAAGCCGATCACGAGCGTCGTCTACGTCTTATACTTGAGCTCTTACGTGCCGAACGTCTTTACGTGAAGTTTTCCAAATGCGAGTTCTGGATCAAAGAAGTCCAATTCCTTGGGCACGTTGTTAGTGAAAAAGGAATCCATGTTGATCCTTCCAAAATCGAAGCAGTGAAGAATTGGACCGCGCCTAAATCTCCTTCTTAAATCCGTTCTTTCTTAGGATTGGTGGGTTATTACCGCCGATTCATCTCGAATTTTTCAAAAATCGCCGTTCCTCTCACTTCGTTGACTAAAAAAGAGAAACCTTTTGCTTGGGGTCCTGAGCAAGAGGAATCTTTTCAGACTCTCAAAAATTTGCTTTGCAACGCTCCTATTCTCGCTCTCCCTGATGGGAATGATGATTTCATGGTGTATTGTGATGCCTCGAATCGTGGTCTTGGTTGCGTTCTCATGCAACGAGACAAAGTCATCGCCTATGCCTCCTGCCAACTCAAAATACATGAGAAAAACTATACTACCCACGACCTCGAGCTTGGCGCAGTTGTTTTTGCATTAAAGATTTGGCGACACTACCTATATGGTACGAAGTATGTGGTTTTCACCGACCACATGAGCCTACAACACATCTTTGACCAAAAAGAGCTTAATATGCATCAGCGACGTTGGGTGGAGTTACTTAACGACTACGAATGCGAGATTCGCTATCACCCTGGTAAGGCGAATGTCGTAGCCGATGCACTTAGTCGTAAGTCTCATGTTAATAGTATTCGTTGTTTCCATATCTCGAGCGATCTCACACTTGCATTCGTGAAGCGCAATACTCGTCTATCAATGAAGGAACCACGCCCATAGAAATACATGGAGCTATTGTAGACCAACTTGTTTCAAAATCTGATGGTCTGCTATACTATCGTGATCGCATTTGGGTACCAAATCACGATAATTTTCGTGAACTCATAATGAACGAGGCACACAAATCCAAGTACTCTATTCATCCTGGTGCTGACAAGATATACCACGATTTATGTACATCCTATTGGTGGCCTGGTATGAAGAGAGATATTTCTACGTACGTCTCCAAGTGTCTCACCTGTTCGAAAGTCAAAGCCGAGCATCAACGACCTTATGGCCTACTCGAACAACCTGAAATCCCCGTCTAGAAATGGGATAGCATTGCTATGGACTTCATAACCAAACTTCCCCGTACGCCTTCTGGTCACGATAGTATTTGGGTAATTATCGATCGTTTGACCAAGTCCGCTCATTTCCTTCCTATTCGTGAAGATTTCAAGGTTGAACGACTTGCTCGACTCTACACTGACGAAATCATATGCCGTCATGGCATTCCTCTCGATATCATTTCTAATCGTGATGGTCGTTTCACTTCGCGTCTTTGGCAAACTTTCCAGTCCGCTATGGGTACTCATTTGAATCTCAGTACGGCCTTTCATCCTCAAACGGATGGACAGACTGAACGTACTATCCAAACCCTAGAGGACATGCTCCGTTCTTGTGTCATTGACTTTGGTGGTAGTTGGGATGTGCATTTACCATTGATCGAATTCTCGTACAACAATAGCTACCACTCCAGTATTCAAATGGCTCCATTCGAAGCTTTGTATGGTCGCAAATGCCGATCACCTTTAAGCTGGCATGAGGTTGGTGACAAACAATTTACTGGTCTTGAGATCATACAAGAAACGACGGATAAGATTCTTCAAATCCGTGATAATCTACTCAAGGCTCGAAGTCGACAAAAGAGTTATGCTGACAGGAGACGCAAACCATTGGAATTTAACGTTGGTGACCATGTTCTACTCAAAGTGTCTCCTTGGAAAGGAGTAGTTCGTTTTGGTAAAAAGGGAAAACTTGTCCCTCGCTATGTTGGTCCTTTCAGGATACTCGAAAGGATTGGCAAGGTGGCTTATAGACTCGATTTACCTCAAGAACTCAGCAACGTTCATCCAACATTTCATGTCTCAAATCTAAAGAAGTGTCTCGCTGAAGAAGGACTTCAAGTTCCCCTCGAAGAGCTTCAAGTCAACGAAACATTGCATTTTGTGGACAAACCCGTCGAAATCATGGATCAAGGAGTCAAGTTGTTAAGGCGCAGTAAAATTCCTATCGTCAAGGTTCGATGGGAAGGGAAACATGGCGCCGAATTCACTTGGGAACTCAAGAGTGACATGAAGACGAAATATCCACATCTTTTCCCTGCTTCTTCCTAAATTTCGGGACGAAATTCCCTAAAGGAGGGGAGACTGTAACGCTCCGCATTTCCGCACTTTCTTATTTTAGCAAGTCATGTTGTACTTTCCATATTTAGACACTTGTACTCTCTTTGTAATCTACTTTCGTTCCGTTTGTATTTCGAGATTATTGATTATAATGAAAACGGAACTATTTTGTGTATCCATATTATGTGCAACTGATAACCAACTACTCGTTTGAACGAAATATTATTTATGGATTCTTGATTCTTTAGTTATCGACACTTGATACTCGTTAAACTAATTGAAACTGTTAAAATAATGAGATTCGGATCCTAAAACTCGAAACTCGAAAGCTTTGTGAAACGAATAAACGTTTAAATATTTTATTTCGTTATAAATATGGTTGTTTTTAAATTATTTAAAATGATTAAATTAATTAATTCTTCTTTTTTTTACTATTTAAAAGTTTATTTTTAAAATAAATTTATTTAGTTCCGTTAGTTTTAAGGTTAGTAAAATAACAAACTAACCTAGTTAGTTAAACTAAGGTTAGTTTTCTTTTTAAACTAACATATCACAAGCTTGATTAAAATTGAGGGTTGTTTGAGTAATTAATTGAAACTTTAAACTACAGGGACTATTTGTGCATTTCCTGAAACTTTAATGTTTTAAATCAAAAAAAAATGAAACAAAAAAGATGCAGACGCCGGGTTTCGAACCCGGGTCGACACCCTCAAACTCACGCACCTTAACCAATTGAGCTGCGGCTCCTTATTATTTAAACCCGGCCCCTCAAATCTGTTAAACACTCCCCCGCCAAGGCTGTCCAGCGCGCACAAACCAGATCAGGCCCCTTCAGCTCGCATTTTTTGGCGCTGTTTTGCTTTTTTTTTTTAGTTTTAAACTCGAATTTATGCATTAAATTCACACCTAACATAACCCTAATCCTCCGCTATAAATACCAATCCTAATCCAAGCTATTTTCACTTTTCTAAACACTCCAAACTCTCCTAAATTCATCTCTAATTAGCTGCAAATTGCAAGTTCGAGCAGAAGCATACCGAGTTACAAAAGTGAGCATAACTCACTCGTTTCTTGTCCGTTTTAGCTCATTCTTTTTCCTATGTGCTTGGTTTGACCTTAGCTTCGATTCCATGGGTTTTTCACAGTAAATAAGTCCCTGGAACTCCGGCAAAAAGGCTCCAAAGTCCACTAATTGTTTCTGTTTTCATGTAATCTTTGTTAAACTTAACCAAACTTGAGTTTTTTCATCTCAAACCTATGTCCTAATGCTCATAATCAAATGAATGGTTAGTTGGGCTTAAAACAAGGCTAAGAAATGTTAAATCAGAGGCTAAAACCTCACAAACATTTTGTATTAGTTAGGGTTTTACCCATAAGTAGTGTTCAAGCATGAAGCTTGATGAATGTGTGATGGTTGGACTAGCTTGGGCTATCCTTCATAGAAATCCACTCACTACTTGATGTCTTTCCATAGATTAGTTCTTGCTATTTCATTATTACTTGTAAGTTCATGACCCTCCTGGTTGTTTATAACAACAAGTGTAGTGGTGAACAATAGAGGTACCTAAATGGAAGCTTGTTCTTCCTACCTCATGTATGAATTCCATGACACAAAGAGGTGCCTAAATGGAGACATTGATCTCCTACCTCATGCTTGAACCATAGGACTACGTAATCTTTATATTATCTAATTATTCACTATGTATATCTAAGTAACTAAACTTGATAATAACTTAATAGTTACTTGTCAAGAATATGTTACATCATCTATGACCATGCCCTTGTTACGACTCTAATGGACCATTGAATCCATGAAATCATACAAACTCTTTTGAGTTTTAATAGTGTCAAGAACAAGAGTTATGTGTACAAGATGATTATTTTCCTATGTTTATGTTCTTGCATTGTAAACTCCGAATCTATTATCTACCGTTATCCCCAACTCACACACCTATGTTCCTTTGTGTAGGAGGACAAGGTGCTCCAATCTAAACAACCAAAAACTCTCACGGAATATCAAGTAGGAAAGCTTGCAAAAATCTTGAGTTATCTCGATCCCATTTTCCTTTTTATCACTTTGGGATGCAACATGTATGTCATACAAAATTACACAACACATGAAACTATTTTAAACTCTATCCATGCTTAACATGAAACTATATGATGCTTGTTTAGACTTGTTATGCTAATGTAAACTATTTGTGTCGATATATGCTTCATTAACTTTGCTAGCCTACCTTAACAATTATAGCGCTATAGGAGTAATGCACCGCCCACAATTCTTGGGGTATTGCTAAGTCAAACATATTAACCTCCCTTTATTCTAACCGGGGATAGGCAACGTTAACGCATTGGATTCTTGGGTTTGAACATATAAGTACACTGTTTTGGCATGCTAGTAAACTTGCTTAATATGATTCATGTTGGATATGAGCACTTTAAACCATTTTTAGTCTATATTATGCTATGTAACAAACTTGTATACTCGCCTTTGCTTTTGCATTGAACTCTATTTTAATACATGTTGCAGGTTGAATTGTTGAGATGATGAATAAAGATGAAACAAGATTTAGGTGGACTTAGATACACACCTAGATTAATTTATCAATTTTGATGTTATGTTTGTTGTGAGACGATGTTATTTCTTGTATTTGAATCTTGTATGACAATCTAGTTTTTGAAATGAAATTCGAATTTAATTAATTATTGTCACATAGTGTTATGAAGTCTCTTGCAATCTCGTTTTCGTCTCATCCCGATGTTTCCGCCATCGGTTGGGGTGTGACAATCTTGATACGGGAGTATATTCTGAGGTGGGAAACACTATTAAGTCAAGTTCTAATACATCTAACTAACATATCTCGAAGCAGTTGAGAAATGTGTAGAGGTTTAAGTGGATCATATACTGACAATCTAAGTGAATCTGTTTATAACTTAAAGTTTAATCAAGATCAACGGTACTAGTGATATGTCCCAAAAACTGATATGATCCTCTAAACACAAACTGACAAAAATATGTCTGTAAATATGTTTGTACATAGTGGATTTCATTTCATCAAACCAAAAATATTTTATGTTCATGATTAGTTTCGACCACTGATGATTAAAAGCTGATTTTCAAAATCTAAAGCTGCTGAACAAAATTTGAAGATAAAATTGTTCTGAAATGATAAAAGTTCATTAATTTGAAAGTTACATTTGATAAATACATTAGTTTGTTCACAAAATGTTCAACCAAGGTCATTAATTTGAACTTGGTAGATAAATCAGGTAATTAAGGTCATTAATTTGGATTTGATTAACTAAGAAGGTTAAAACTGATAGAATGATTAAAATTTGAAATTTTGAGAATCTGATAAATGTTTGATTTGGAAAATTTAAAATTTTGAATTTGAAATGTTTATTTGAATGTTTAGAAGAATGAACAGGAAGCAGAAAGAAAGGAAGGAGCAGAACAAAAAGTTGAACAAAGAACAGAAAGCTCCAAGAAAGGGGGGTTTGCTTATATTCAATGTTTATTATTCAAGATTAAAGTGAAGAGGAGATTATTGATAATGTGTGAAGATCAAGAATGTTAAAGCTCATGTTATAACACATCTTATTATTCAACACAAGTTCATGTAAATTTTCTGTTTTAATTCAGATTTATATTGTATGCTTTGTTCACACTCAAAATTGCCATTTTTACGCCTATAATGACCACATAAGTAATCCAAATCATCTTGACCATATTCCACACTTATCATCTGACTTTTATAGACAAAGTCATGTTTTTATCAACATACTTTCAATTCCACATAAATCATTCATTTACCATAGTTATATTCACTTTTACCCCATTTTAAGCCTGATTTACAAAACTACAAGCTTCCAAGTCATGAATATCATAAAGTTTAGGTAAG
This sequence comes from Helianthus tuberosus, assembly GCA_030545235.1. Classification (NCBI taxonomy): domain Eukaryota; kingdom Viridiplantae; phylum Streptophyta; class Magnoliopsida; order Asterales; family Asteraceae; genus Helianthus; species Helianthus tuberosus. Next base: position 106,264,306 of record CM060354.1, on the reverse strand, counting down.
ACCTGATTATTATGACCACAATACTAACATAATATCACCATATTTTCAGATCATCAATAATCCTTACATGCATGTCATAATCTTACATTTATCTTGCATTTATCACATTAATCATGCATCATACACCCTCCCAACTTAGAGTTTTTCATCCAAGATCATCATCAAACATTTTTAGACCATAAAACACTTCAACTATACCCTTAAACTCAGATTGCACAAAACCTCAAACATATCACCATGCATGTTACATCCAACATCTTTTAAGCATAGTTTTCAATAAGAAACACATCCACAAACACACTCATTAATTACGACTCACACACCCACACATTCTAACCTTAAAAATTTGTTGTTTAAACCCTAGATTTACTGATTTCATTTGTTTATTAAGAAAACCCCTTTGTTTAGCTTCATTTTTAAACAAATCAAAATCTCATAACTTGAAGATTTAAGAGATGAATTTACCTTAGATGAACAACATAGGATTTCTTAAGATGAAGAGAGCTTCTTGATGATGAATACTCCTTGATATGCCTCTATGAATGCTTGGATCTTCAAGAAATCTCCAAAGGTTCTTATGTGTGTGAAAATAGAGGTGTGTAGAGAGTGTTTTAGATAAGAGATGAAAATGAAATGGAATTGGTTAGGGTGAAGAGGGTGTGGACGGTTTCGAGGGGAGAGAGAGAGGAGAGAGAAAGTCTTGGGATGGTACAAAATGATTAGGAAGATTGAGTGTGGGTTTGGGTATTTAATTTGTATGGATGTGTAAGAGATTTAGGGGATTTACGATGATTTTAATGATTAGAAAGATTTAATTTTTTTAGTTTTCTTTTGGTGTGGTATATATATATATATATATATATATATATATATATATTAATAAAAGACTATAATTAATGCCACATGCCAATGTCTCCTTCAACTTCACAACTATATTTTTATTTAAAAATATTTTGTTATCCTTATTATTATTATTATTATTATTATTATTATTATTAAATCTCTCCATTTTAATTTTAATTTTAATAACATACGGAGGAATATTATATTTTGTCTTTTTGTCTTTTTTTTTTCTTTTTTTGGCATTGTGATTTTTCATTTTGTAATAAAACTTTAGTTTTTATAATTTGTGTCATAAAGGTTAAATAATTTTAGTTTTTTTATTAGTTTTTGTTTTACGTTTTTCTCATATTTATTCGTCGTTCGTTGCTATTTAGCACAGTGTTTGATAGTCATATTTGGCCCCTCAGGGTTTTTTTTCATTCGTATTTCGTGGTCACATTTGGTCTTTTAAGTTTGTTTTACCCCCTCCACTTTCTAATATGCATCGTTATAAATTTGACTCCTTCTACGTTTTATGTCACGTAAATTTCCGAACAGTTTAGACCAAAAACCACCACTTAAGGCGTCTGCGACTTTCTTCTAAATTTCCCCCAATGACTTATAATTCCACCTTATACTAACATGCCAGACACATTCATTGGCTTCTAAACACTAACCAGGTCGTCACCAACATTTACGGGTATGTCATTACTTTTAAACACGGAAATGCTTTAAATTCATCTTTTATAAATTCCATTGCACATTAGGGTTTTATTAACTTTAATTTGACTTTAATCACACATAATGTAAAGTATTATTGCACCATTTCATAATAACACATATATAATTATAGTACGGATAATGATTGGAAAAAACACGGGGTGTCACGGGTTAATGGAAAGTGAAGCCGAAGATGGTGTAGTTCTTGTCACGACACCACCCACTATGTGCACAAAGGGTAGGCCTAAGATTAGGAAAGTTGCACCGGACCATCTAACTTCCTTAAACGGTAGCTCCAATGTGGCAAGTGCAAAGGGCTTGGTCACAATGAGAGATCTTGCAATAGGTGCTTTCTTTTTTTCCTTTTATTAAAAAACTAGAATTATATTTTTACAATCTTTTTGAAGATCCGTTAAAAATATCAACTTTTAAATTTTTACTGCTTATTTAATCTTTTAATGAAATAATTTAGTTGGTTTTATGGGCGGTAAAAGCTAATCTAGTTGTCTAGGGGCTTACAATTTGTTGGTATACGCCTGTATATAGTGCAGGCCACGTGATGGTTTACACGCGTACAAAGATAGGTAAACGACCGTCTAGTCTAGTAATGCTATACGCCCATATAGTGTATGCTTGGTAGTTCGGGGCGTTTATTGAGCATCTTGTGTGAGGGGAGGGTGCTCCTATAACATAGGTTCATGTTTTGCTTTTAGCTATATTTTTATGTTTCACATTTGAAATAACCCAACATGGAAATACTTGTTTGTTTTTGTAAGCTACAAATGGTCAAAGGCTAAGCACATGTCTTCCATGTAATGTAAATGCTGGCGTTTTAACGTTTGACTAACTGACTAATGTTGGTTAGCAAGCCTGTAGGTTTTTAGCAAGTGATTTTGTGAACTTATTTATTTATAAATATTTGATGGCTGATATTACAGTACAGTACACTAAACATCACCATCCCTCTGAACCTCCTTATAAACATAACCCTTGGCCAAAACCACATACAAAACCAAACTCAACCCACTTAAACATGCCAAAACCCAATAAAAGTAATCAAGGTGCGCCCTATTCAAATTATCCCCCTTGAGCCATTCGTCACCTGTAATTCCTTGTATCACAGATATTAATGCGCTGCTCATAAAGCTTCCCACACCCAGAACACTTAAATAAGCAGCAGCCCCCATGCTCCTCATCTCCTCTGGCACTTGATCGTAGAACAACTCCTGCAACCCCACGATTGCAAACACGTCTGAGACACCCATCAATACATATTGTGGTACCAACCACCATACCCTCATTGGAACTACTACTTTTGGATTATCTAGTAATCCATGCTCTGTGGCGACTCTAACCCTTTTTGATTCAACAATGGCCGATACCGTCATGGTCAAGATTGAGAATAGAATCCCAAATCCGATTCGTTGGAGCATTGTGATTCCAGAGGGGTGGCCAGTGAGGCGTCTCGCAGTAGGGATGAGGATGCGCTCATAGAGGGGGACAACTGTTAGGATGGTTAGGCCTGGGAGGACTTGAAGAGATGCGGGTGGGAGTTGGAAGTTGGTGGAACCGATTGTGCGGACTAAGGTGCTGGCTTGTTTTGTGTAGAAGGTGCTAAGTTGCGCTATGACCACCGCAAACATCAAGCAAGATAGCCATATTGGGACCAGCCGCAGGAGGAGCTTCACCTGTTCCACCTGGTTCACAGTGCAAAGTCTCCATTGGTTACTTTTTCCTGACGATACGTCGGTTTCATCTATAATAGTTGCCTTGTCCAAAAACCTGTCCATTGTGTTAATGGCGGGTAGTATAATAAGTACTAGGATAATGAACACACACACACATAAATACATAATACCTGAATTGGTTGGTATGAGCCAAGGGATGAATCACTGTGTCTTCTGCCTTGACACACATGCCCCAACCGTTTTCCGGCAACAAGCGTCGCTTTCTAAACGCTGCCACCATCACCTGAGCCACTTTTGTAAATGGGCTACCAACGGGATCCTGGCAGCGATAAGTATTTTTTCTGAATAGGAAAACTCCCAACGCCAACGCCACCACTATGGCGGGTATGGCAAACCCCCAACCCCATCCAACATTGTCCTGAACGTAAATGACAACCAGTATGGAGGTAGTGGCTCCAAGCACAATGCCCAAGTACCACCAGTTGAAAAACGAACTCTTGGCTGCTTTCTCCTCTGGGAGACAGTCGTCGAATTGGTCGGCAGCGAAGGTCTGGATGCAAGGACGGTGACCACCTTCCCCGATGTTGATCACGTAAAGTGCCACAAAAAAGGCTAGTAGGCGATGCTCCAACGGAATTGATTCTACGGATATCACTAACATTATCAATCCCTGTTATAAATTTATTTTGAATGAGTGTCCCATGAACAAGTACGTTATTATGAATCAACTACGATTGTAAAATTATTTATATGTATGTGTATTACTCAATCACTATAGTTAGTTGGTAATTAGTGGTTTACATAAATAGATCAAAAATATTTTCATTATTAAATTTTTTATTTTGTGAAGGTATCTACCAAATTAAATATGATAATCTTTTATGTTTAATCTAATTTAAAGAGAAAAACATCTAGAAATCATCATGGATGGAGCTTAGTGTGGGTCAGGGGTGCCTCACCTCCTTTTTTCGCTTCATATTGTATATATTTTACTAAAAAGACTCCGAAAATTTTATATGTATTGAATCCGTCCTCCTCACTCCTTTATTTTTTTTTCTTTAAAACTTTGAGCCCCTATTCAATAGGTCAAGCTCCGCTACTCTTACCATATTTATCATTATATTTCTATGAACTTGTGTATAACAATTCATATGAAGTTATGTAGATTCTCATTTATTATCGTTAGTAATCTAATGTTTATTCATACATATTTTATTAGGACTTTATACATTTTATATCTATTATTTGTGATGTTACAATGATAAAGTGATTATCATGATGTTCATTTTAAAATATACTTTGGTCACCCAACTTGGCAAATAAGAAAGGAACAAATAATAATGATAATATCATGGCCATGATGCCCGTAATATAACTTGACTGTCAATATTTTTTTTAATAAAAGATACTTTAAAAACTTATTATATACTTCAGTTAATACCGTTCAAAAAAAATATACTTCAATTGATGCTATTAAGTTCTGTATGTATCATGTTAAATTTTGTTCCTACTCTACTTGGATTTCTCTCTTATTTTTCTAACGACAAACTTCTATATAAAATATTGAAACGGACCGGTCAGAAATTGTAAAACCTGTAATTACAACACAATGTCTGAACATTAAATTCTCTATCTCTCCCAATTCAATACATAGTGTATTATTACATTAGAAGATATGAATTTTATTTTGGAAAATAACAATAACATAAAATTTAGTGTGTTGACGATGAAAAAAAAAAATTGGTGGTTTATGAATCCCATTTACAAATCATTTTTTAAATTATTTGATTACATAACAAAAAATCCAGTAATGAGTCATCATGTGTTACATTTATAAATATAATATCTCTGAAAAAAAAGTATTCACGTAAACAAGGTGAACTTAATATAGTAAATTCTAAATTGGACAAACAAATGACGTATATATCAATAGCTATTTATAGTTGTTAGTTCGTGTATGTATATCTGCATTTGTGCTTCTTTTGGTTTATAACTTTTATTTCCTGTATATAAAGCCACTTAAATTAAAGTTACCAATTAATCAGGAAACACACAAAAGAAGAAAATGATCATGATTTATAGAGGGGAATAGGTGATACTATCTACACCCCCCTATATACTTTCTACCCCCCCCCCCCCCCCCCCTCCTTCTCTCACATACTTACAGGTGGGGCCTGCGTGGGACCGATAGTTTTCCTCTCAAAGGGGGGGTGTAATCAGGAAGGGAGGGTGCGTATAGAATGAGCCTAAATTATAAGATAGGGATATCTTAACCATTTATTGAATTAGACCAAGTGACTACACACACATATATATTGTTCAGGAGAAACTAATTATGAAACCTAGCAAGGAACTAAATAACTGTAATATATTAGAGCATTCACATCCAATCCATCAAATTATACATACATTCCACTAAAAATCAACTTCTATATCAATATATTTCCTCTAAAAACAAATATTTTTTCCCTCTCCTTTCAATTAAATAATATTATCATTACATTTTTCTCTCACTTCCACTCACAACTACTTTCAAAATATATTAAAAAATTATAACGGGTGAACAGTGTCCCCCCAAATATACAGATGAACAGTAACATTTTCTCTCTCTTCTACTCACAACCACTTTTTATACCCTTTATAATATAAAAACCCCTCCTCACTTAGAGCATTCACATCCAAACCATCAAATTATACATACATTCTACTAAAAAACAACTCCTATATCAATATATTTCCACTAAAAACAAATACTTTTTCTCTCTCCTTTTCAATTAAATAATATTATCATCACATTTTTCTCTCTCCTTCACTCACAACCACTTTCAATATATATTAAAAAAATTATACTGGGTGAACAGTGTCCCCCCAAATATACAGATGAACAGTAACATTTTCTCTCTCCTCCACTCACAACCACTTTTTATACCCTTTATAATATAAAAACTCCCCCTCACATATTTTGATGGATAGAATCTGAATGCTCTTATGAATGCTCTTATATAACTTTTTTAAATAGCACACCATTTATGAAAAAAGACAAAACCCAGCAAAGAGCTAGATTACAATATTGGGTTGGGTTGGGTTGGGTTGGGTTGGGTTGGGTTAGTGATTGTGGTGACTATGGACGAGAATGGGACAACAAATTGGAGATATCGAGGATAAAGAAGAAGAAAAAGATTTACATGGAAAGAATTTTGTGAGAATGAGTACACTTTTATTATTCACTCATTAACAGGTTTATACATTTAGACTTTAGTAAACTTGGAAGGGTAACCAACTATTCCTCCATATACACAATAATCTTGAAATCACTTATTATAAATTTTGACTCACCCAAGTGTTTTCTAGTAATTCCTATTCACTCTGCCAATATACGAAAAAAAAAATAACAATAATAATATTAAATCAACTCACCTGAAAAAAAAAGTATGAGAAAATTCAAAATAATAAATGATTGTGCTTAAAGGCCACTTGGGTTGTAGCACAACCCAATAGTAGGAGACAAAACTTCTTTGAAGAAGATCTAGATTCAAATCTGAGTAAGATCTAGATTCAAGTTTGGGCAACGTGTAATTTAAGAGTAGTGTAGATGGAGGTGTATGTCGTTCAAAAAACTTCGTGTTTTAAAGAGGTAGAAAGTCATTTTTACCCTTATTTCAGTGAATCATCGGTAATTAATTTTAAAATATATAGAATAAATCGGGACTGTAAAAGAAATGGTTATTAAATAAAAGACATTGTTACTGAAATTCGTTAATTTCTTATTATGGTTTTGTCCTCTTTGAAACTAAAGACAACATAAAATTAAGTTTTAATGAGCCTGTTATTGGATTTTATAAAGTCTGATTGATTAGATTTGGAAGCATAATAAGAGTGTGGTATACGATATAACATATAATGTGAGATGATAATCATAAATATAAAAAAGAAGATGTATAAAGAAGCAAGCAAATTAGTCGATGAGGTGATGTAAGATAAATAAAAGTGGTTATTAATTACCAAGAGATACGTGAGGGATGAGAAGACGATGGTTTTGAAGCGTCCAAAAAAGGAGTCGGCGAGGAAAGCACCAAGGATGGGGAAGATGGCGGAAACTCCGTGCCACAAGTTCACATTTTTGGCAGCAGTGGCCAAAGGCTGCTTCAGAACCACTGTCAGGTACGTGATCAGATTTCCTGACACCCCATAGTAAGCAAATCGCTCTCCGAATTCCACAACTGCAACTCATTCAAATTATTATTAACTTCTTATTATTACATCTCTCTATGTATCATCAACACAATTTTACTTACAAATGATAAAAATGGCTGATTTCCAACCCCCCTTGATTGCTGCTTTTTTTGAGCAACTGTTGACATCATGCTGCTCACATTTGGTGAAAGTCTCCATATGGGAAAAGCTTTTCAAGATTCAATCTCAAGCCTTAATATATATAGAGAGAGAATATGCGATAGTGTTTATAGCTAGTGTTACTTAATTGGTTCCTCTTGTATATAGCAATCTACAATTTTCATCCTTCAATTTCTAAATATTTCTTTTTTGAAATGCATTTATTTAAAAAATGCTAGGTTTTTTTTTTTAATTTACATATGGTTGTGATACAGTGGTTGTATTAATAATTAATAAACGAGTAATATATAAAAACCTTTTAGCTTTTAGAACTTACAACTTTAGGGTAAGGAATTATTGTAAAAGTAGGTTTTAACACACTAAACGTAATAGGTGAAGAAAGATTTTTTTTAATTTATTAGTTTTTTTCCATCTAGTAAGCATGTATTTTAATCCTAAAATCTAAAAAAATTAAAATTTAATATAATTACACTTATCACGTTTAGTATCTTAAAACTCATTTGTATTATTTATTTTTGCAACTTAAAATCATGTTTATTTTTGCAGGCAGAGGTATCACTTATCTACACGTATCTCATAATGAATTTGTTCCATGTACGTTTTCTATTGAGGTGTGCAAAAAAAATATGATAATAAATTTGTGTCCACACTTTGAAGTGCAAGACACATAATATTCATAAAAGAAAAATAAAATCAAACTGAATCATAAATACCCATAAGGCTTGGTTCGTCTCTAAGATTCTCATAGACCGAGATTGGTCACATACTCTTCGCACACTTAAACTAGTGTTGTTGAATGTATTGTTGGGTAAAGTATATAAATCCCTTTATAAGTATATAAAATTGTATATGTTGCATATCCCACCTACTACAACCGAAGAGGCCAACTTGTTGAAAATAAATAATAAAATAAAAGAAAAAGAATTCTTATATATAATGATTGTTATGATATGATGATCCCCAAAAGGATTTAATTGGTCCATTATATTAGGGGAGACTATTTGCATACTTGCAGTGGCGGATCCAGAAATATTTTTCACTGAGTTCACTTTTTTAGATACTCCAATTTCATGTAACTGAACATAAAGAATTTCGGGTCGGTTCGATAGTTCGGATCGGGTAAAGTTCATCACATAATAAAAGTACGATACAATGATGAAAAGAAAATCATCATTAGAAATTTAAAAACACAATATAAAATACGATAGTCTTTACAAATAAAAAAACTACCTAAAGTTGTTGACGACGAGTTTTCATCTTTTGAAAACGTTGCATTACGCTCTCAACGGAAACTTGTTGTAAGAACTCATTTTCAATGTAACAAATGCAAGAATCGTTCATGTATCCATCACCCATCCTATTACGCAATTATGTCTTCACAAGCTTCATTGAAGAAAAACTCCTTTCAACACTAGCCGTTGCAACCGGTAAAACTAGTGACAACTTTATTAAACGATAGACCAACTGATACTCAATGTGTTTCCTTGTTTCCACCATCCTTTTGGCAAGATCACTAACCCCATTCAGGTTATCAAACCGACTATGTTTTTTCATATTAGAAATGTAGTGGCCGAGTTCATCGATAAGCTTATCTTTTTCATCAAAAGTAAAATCATACGGATACATTTCGGCCAACTTTAGCAAGTTTAGTTTGTTAAAGGAACTAAAATTATCACGCGGACTCAAAGAACTCATACACCGAAGTTTAGTTCGGAAGGATCCCACGGAAGATCATCCAAAACGATTTTCAAGGGTTTACTAGTTGAAGATGACGATTCAATGTTAGGTGGTGGTTGCCTTTGAAAAAAACTTGAAATATTCTTCTGCATAACTGATAATGCCTAAATACCAAATTCAAGTTTAAAACATCAATATTAACTTTCAGCAGCAATATTAACTTAATCGAACTGTTTCGGCAGCAATAAAACATCAAAAGCTGAAACTTTCAGCAACAATATTAACTTAAAAACCCAATTTCAAACCCAATTTTTATGTAATCAACAGATTATAAATTGTAATCAGTTAATCACTGATGTAATCAAAAGCTGTAATCATTGATGTAAAACAAACAGATGTATAACAAACTCTAATCACTGAGATGATGATAATCGATTAATCGTACAAAACTAACCTTAATCGTTAATTCACTGATGATAATCGTATAAGAAAAACAAAGTTTCGGCAGCAATCGTCGGAGGCGGAGCAGCGGCAGCCGGCGCTGGTGACTGAGGAGGTGGAGCTGCTGCCTGCTGATGTTGTTTGAAGTTTGAACTCTGTTCGTTACTTTTTATGTTTATGGGTTCCTTTTATAATATACTTATGAGTTCCTTTTCAGCTTTTTATATATATTTACACTAAAAATTAAAAACCGACTAGGTTCCTGGGAACCCGTACTTTGTACATAAGTCCACCTCTGCATACTTGGTGTGTAGATAGTCTTCCAAAAAGGGCTTTTTTGTCCTATATGCACAACCTGCAGTGTCGAGCTGTGACCAAAGCGCGTCGCTTTGATCCGGTCAACCAGACAAAGACTGACGGGTGTCTGACGGGTCTGTTGACTGGACCAAAACGCCGAGCTTTGGCCGCGTTTTGGTCCTGTCAACCAGACACCCGGTCAGTCTTTTGTCTGGTTGACAGGACCAAAACGCGGCCAAAGCTCGGCTTTTTGGTCCGGCCAACAGACCTGTCAGACACCCGGTCAGTCTTTTGTCTGGTTGACCGGACCAAAACGTCGCGCTTTGGCCACAGCTCGACACTGCAGAGTGTGCATATAGGACAAAAAGCCTTTTCTGGTATGCATATAGGCATTTAGGTGTGCTACACCCTTATATAAACCAATGGCACATGTTATGACCGATATAATTGTCAATGGACTAAGAATACATTAGAAATATAGTTGAGGACTACTTTTGTAATCGACTTTATTCTATACACATACGTAAGCAACGTGGCATACAGTATATATTGGTAATCCGATGCTTTTTTTTTTCTTTTAAGTGAGAAAAATATAAAATAAAGTGCTTTTGACTCATTGGACTAAGAATATGTATATATAATTATTTTGTATATTAGAATATTTTTATAGTTAAAAAATTGGGTTTAATAAAAAAATACACACTCAAGCATTAGGCTGGAGGGTATGGGTGTCATCACCCATCCACCTCAACAACTTTTTAATCAATAGCGCCCCTATACCATACCATGCTAGCAAATGGCGGACAATAGCGGATGAAAAGTGGGACCCACATCAATTTTAAACCTTTAAAACCAAATAAATAAATAAGAGGGCACTATTGGGAGCTTTAACCTATACTATGGGTGTTATTGATAAGATGCAATAGAGCTCTTATCCTACGTGTCGATAATGTGGCACTATGAAGCCCCTAAATACTACTATATGTTGTACATTAATCATCCTTTTATGGAACTTTATAATATAATAAATCATATTTTGAAATTGGATAGATGAGAGACTCCTTTTGCGCTCTCCTTCGGTCTCAAGGTTCACTCTCATCGTGTGTACTTTTGCATACTTTAATTCATCTTTCATGATAACTAGTGAATTGTTCAGCGCGTTGCAGCAGGTTCATGTTACACCCTAAAAATGTCGCAGCGGAAATACAAACGTAGTGGTTGTTGAAGTTGATGCCCATAAGTTTAGAGTTTAAACGCAAACCACAACCACAACATAGTTAAGTTGTTTTGATCCTTATGGATCTTAATACACTTGGTCCCAAATAGTTTTTAAAAGTTGTCCAAAACATTATTAAACATGACATGCATCAACTACTACAAGATATGCTAAAATCCCGAAGCCGAACTCATGTACCTGAAGAACACGTTAAAATCAAGTGTCAACACAAAAGATGGTGAGTTCATATATTCAAATTATCATTAATTCGTTTAAGGAAAACTTTCTTATTATGAGTTTTACAATAAAACATCCATATATATTTAGGAAGTCCATCTTACATCCTTTCTAAAAATCCGAGTGTCAGTCATCGCAAGCATTTTCCGAAAACCTTCGATACAAAACATCTTCCCAAGGTTTATGTATTAAATTGATAGCATCAAATGTTCAGATTCATATGTTTGCAAGACATACGAGTTATATATTAACAATAAGGATATAATCAACGCTAGACAATAACAAAATATAAATTCGTCTCTCGAGTTGACACGGAGCTAAGTTGGTTATTGATTCCGAAAAGTTTATTTTAAGAAAAATGCCATGCGCTTTCAGAAGGATATTCTGAGTACTTTGCGAGACCACCAACCAAAGTCGTTCTTTTAAGACTTAGTAAAATGTTGTATGTATTTAATGCATACATTCATGGGACCCCATTTTGTGGGCGTCATCACATCGCAATCATATTGGAAAGAAGCAGTAGAGCGACCATCCACAAGGTTAAAATCAAACACGCAACTTTGAACAGAAGCAGCAGGGCTACTTTCTATCGTTAGGGTTTAGTATTAAGTAAAACAAGTCATAAGGGATTTATTCCACCAAACACTATGGAACTCTTGGTTTGATCCTATCTTCGCAAGAGTAGGAAGATGAAGTAAATCTAGTCCTTGGCGCAGATTTTGCCACCAAGCCAAGGCAAGACTTTACTAAATACGAAGTCCTGAACGAAAACGTCTAACCGGCTTTCAAGTAATTAACATGTTGTTAGTATGTAGACAAAACTTAACTGTAAGAACTCACTCATCGTAGCTTACTTTTGCATGTATGTTAGTTTGACCTTAGGTCAACATTTGGTCGATACGAAGCTCTTGGCTTATGCCTGAAGGCAACATCTCGTAGATTGTGGCATTGGCATTCGTAGTATTAGTATTTGATTTTACAGTTCCAGATGTTTCTTTAGTTTTACATTAACGAAACGATGTTTTAAATTCAATTTTCTATTGCGTATTTTGAAACTATTACAATCTTTTAAATTATTTTGTGCAATTCAGAAAAAAATAGTTAAAATGTTTCCAAGCCCTAAGTTCACTTAGCAACTCTTACAATGATGAGTCACCTTGTATAATTCCTTACTGACATATTTATATCAATTAGGCAATTAATTTGTTCGTAGGCTATGTTCATGGTATAATTTACAAAATATAAATTAGCAACATTTTGTTATTTTTCATTGTTGTAACTTATGGATTGGGTGTTTTTCAAAAAAGTTTTAGTATTTTTCATTTTTAACCCAAAAGGTCCTTATCTTTTACATTTAACCTCTTTAATTTTTTTTACTTTTAACCCACATCTTTTCATGTTTTGCAAGTTTTTCGTTTTACGTTTGGTTTTAAATTTTGCGAGTCAACACGCCACAACGTGCGTGTGAGGTTCAACCGTTTTTCGTCTGCTTTTTCCTGTTTGACAGATCAGTCACAACGCGTTTATTTTTCTTCATTTAACAAGTTCGTCGTAACGTGCGGGTCCTAGATTGACTTAGTTATTATTTTCAACGTTTAACGTTTATGGCTAATTTCTTCGCATTAACACGTCGTAATGGACGTGCGTGGTTGAACGATTTTACGTCTGTTTTTCGTTCGGTGTTATTTTTTACTTTTGTTATTTTATTTTTACGAGCTCTTCTAACGTTGGTGGTCGTTGTCAGTGGTGTGACATTAGTGCTACTTGTCACAATTTTAAGAACGTATTTAACCTATTAAGTTATTACTAATAATTTGTTTCGAGTTTACCACCGTACCCCCTTTACTTAAGAAAAAACTATTTTTTTACGTGCATATTTTTTTGTATGTGTTGGTGTAACTTTGATTTGCTCTACATTTCGACGTAAACTTTTTTGGAGAACGAGTCAGGTGAATCATAATATGCTTTCGTGATTATTTTATGAATATTTTGTAAATTTTGTTTCGATCGGAGTGGAGTCAAATTGTGGTTTCTTTTTTTCCCTTTTTTTAAACGCTCTAATTAATCTCTTTTGATTATACGTGTCAATATTTCCGTTATACCCATTACATTTTCTATGTATGACTAGCGTCACATGTAATACGTTATGATTGTACGGTATAAATTTGATTTACTTTATATTTTGATCCAATCACATTGTTTATATAGGTTACATTGAGTTCAATCGATTACGTCGAAACATATGTTTTCATAGGGTTAACGCATCACATAACGTTTGGACTAATTTATTTGATGTTTGCGATGTACCCGCGCCGCAACGCGCGCGGGTGTTAATGCTAGTTACAAATCATTTGTATCGTGCACACAAAATAAATTCTAATTTTCACGTATGAGATTCTTATGTCCCAATCAACATCCACTTTCCAAGTCTAGTTTCCATTTTTGAGATTCTTAGAACCAGATTATACAATTTCCATGTCTAACTTTTAAGTTTGTGATTCTTAGACCCAACTTATACAATTTGAAGATCGTAAACAATGTATACTTGAAATGCATCAAGGACTTAGCAAAGGTAGTTTGTCATTTTTTTAAATAAAGCCAAGGTATTACACAATGTTGTTTCAATAGACGATGGTAGATGGGGAATGCTAGTAAGAGGGACGAATTGAAGGGCTTGTTTGAATGCCAGTGAACAGTGGTGGAGCAACATATACTTGTGCGTGTGGGTGTGATTTAGAAAAAGTTTAGTGTAATTTATAAGTAAAAATCCTTATCGTCTCTGTTAAAAATTCAGTTAAACTCTCTGATTGGGAATAAAATAAGTCTGGATCCATCACTCCTAGCGGAGGCGGGGCATGACTTTAATGAAAGTAGCTAAGGAAGTTGAAATGATATTGTGATTTTGTGTATTTTATGGAGTTGTTCGATATTTTTATGTATAATAATAATAATAATAATAATAATAATAATAATAATAATAATAATAATAATAATAAATGAAAATAAATAATCCATGTGAGTAATTTAATCAACCTATTTGTCCTAGTTGAATAACACATCATTTTAGAATGAGAAAATTAAGTTTCACTATAGCCCAAACGTTTAAGATTTTTTTTTTTTTTGAAAATAATATTTCATTCCAATCATCAGAGAAAACTACATAAGAATAGCAGGTAGACAGGCAACAAACTGCGCCGTCATCCCCTTCTGACAACATTACCGACAACATAATAAAAGCCTTCTTATTTTAATTTAACAATACATTTTTATAATATTCTTAACAAGTCTTAACTGGAAAAACAGTTGAGGCCTAACAAACACAAATACTGGGCCATGTCAATGTGTTAAAAAGTTTATAATAACCACTAATCTATAGGTCACTGGTTTGAATAGTGCAAATAAACAAACAAGAATTAACAAATTCAAAAAAACTTAATTAGTAAAATTAACAATGCTATTGTAAAATACAATTTAATATGTTAAATTATTAAATATATATATTAAGTTCAAATTAACATACGATCTATACTAAACTAAAATTTTATATACATGACGGTTATTATTGTTCCTTTTAAAATGCAAAGGACACTACGAATGGTTACAATGAACACAAATCACTAACTTACGTGGCTATAAAGGTTGCCGTAACGAAGATGCAATGTATATCATATATACATTTGGTGGAGTCTCATCACCCTCCCCAAGTCAAATTTGTGTTATATTTTCCTTATGATTTTGATTCATTTCTGTACAAATTATAATTTATTTTTATTGGGAAATTAAAAGTCAATGAATAGTTTTATAAAATAAACTGTTTATCAGAAAATAAAATGGTCGAGATGCATGTATCGTATGGTTCTAGGGTTCTGATGCATGTATATATAGTATGGTTCTAGAGTTCTGTAACGTGAATACAATTGTTTTCCATTATACTTTCCAATATGATCATTGCATACAGAAGTGTCATGGCTAAACTTCTGATATTGTCACCTTTAACTGATTAAAGTTTTCAAAGTTTCTCATAGAATCCATATAAATGTGATTTACATTCACGTGGTTGTTGAATATATGTTGAATCACTAAACGAAGAGCAAATTTCATGAATTTCATCGTCAACTTTTTTACATAACATGCTTTTATTTTGAACGGCAAATTTCTGACTCCTGTTGTCGTCTGTGGGACTTGAACCCAAAACCTCTCCCTCTCAAGGTGTTTATAGATTTTACATTTGCTAATGGACTACCACCCCATTGGTTTTTACATAACATGCTAAAATTAGAAATAATTACATGGTTAATTCCTGTGGTTTACTTATTTTGTCATTTTCATACCTATTTTTTGAAAATTGGTATTAGTACATGTGATTGTAGAATTAATTACATGGTTCGTACCTATGATGTACCAATAATGAAATTATTTTGTAAAATTGATACCAATAATGTAATTTCCAAATTATAGTTAGGAAAATGACAAAATACTTAAACTAGAAGTATTAACCATGTAATTAATACTATCAAGTAAACTTTTCAGCCTACATTTTTAATCAAAGCTAACTTTGATTTTCTTAGTATTTAGATTTTTTTTATAAACTACTAAAGAAGATGGGGTCACATCAGCTGACAAACGTTAAATTTGTCAAATAATAAATCATATTACTAAACTATCATAAGAATTGATAGAGTACAAAGTTTGGTCATATTCAAAAAAGAAATACGAGCAAACCCAAATATAGGTAACCAAAAAGCAGGAATGGAATAAAAATAAGGGAAAATCACGAAAATAGCCAAGTTAACGCCGTTTTTTCAATTTTGGCCAACTGACACCCCTCTCCGAGCCGTTTCAGCATCCTGAAACGGCACAGATTTCCCTTTAACGGCCAGCCAACCCTTGATAGCCACGTGTCCGACAAAGCCTGTAACGGCTTGAGGTTGCTTCATTGGATGCCACGTGTCCGACATTGTTGAAAGATCTTAGCCAAGCCGTTACAGTCGGCTGCTGTTGAAAGATCTTAGCCGAGTTCTTTCAATGAGCCAAGCCGTGTGCTTAGGTTCCAGCCGAGCCGTTACCCGTACACACGTGGACCCCACTTCTGCATGCCAAGCCGTTTCAGCTGGCTCCGAGCCGGTTCGCCCCGTTGTCCAAGCGGTCTCAACTGCTCCGAGCCGGTACACCTGGCTCCGAGCCGGTACAGCTGTCTAATGCCTTTTCAAGCTGTGGTTCGAGCCGGGTCAACGTGTCCGAGCCGTTTCATTGCATTATTTTATTGATTTATATTTGGGGATATATTTGTCTGATTTATATTTAGCTTTTGTACAAAGAACTTACCAACTTAAAATTATGAAGATTCGTTTGGTTGTATACAGCGGCGGAAAGTGGGAAATCGTTAACGGAAAGTTGGAGTATGTTGCTGATGCTGATTCAAGTAGACGTGGTTTAGAAATTGAACCCAACCTTTCATACACTGCTTTTCTAAGTAAAGTGTCAAACATGTGTAGTTCTACAAACATTACGAAGTTATCGTATCGTTTGTCTTCCTTTAGTGATCCAATCGATATAATAAACGATGAAGATGTTGTAATGTTTTATAATTTTGCTATGGAAAATATTTTTGAAATTTATAAATTATATGTCGTTGAAGGGTTTTGTGCTGGGTCGTCTAGTTTTTCACCTCCAAAAAAATTTAAAGTTCCTGATTTGAATTTCTGTACTACTGAAGAAAATTATGATGTTTTAAACGACTACCAGCCAACTCCTGATAATTCATTTGAAAATTGTTTGCCATCTTCATCAATTACTTTTGAACAAGGGCACATATTTAATAACAAAGAAGACATGAAACTTCAGTTGGGAAAAAAATGTTTGTTAGAACGCTTTGAGTTTAAAGTAGATAGATCTTCTAAAACACGGTACGAAGTGTCATGTTTGGTGGACGGATGCGTTTGTCGTTTTCTTGCATACAGATTTGGGGATAGTGGGGTGTTTTTTGTTAAGAGTTTTAACGATAAACACACGTGCTCGAAGATGCTAACGTACCCACATCTTCGTCAGGCAAACCCAAAGGTTGTTGCTCACTATTTAAAAGAACCTTTAAAAGACAGTGGTAGAATATATCGTTGTAATGAAATAGTGAAAGATTTTAGACAAAGATTCCAAGTTGAGATAACCACTAGTCAAGCTTGGCGTGGAAAAAGTCTGGCACTAGAGGTTTTACAAGGAATAAGTAGAAATTCGGTTGCAGAACTACCATTTTATTGTTACAATCTAGAGCGGGTAAATCCAGGTTCGGTCACTCATATCAAGACTGATGACGAACGTCGGTTTGAAATGGTCTTTGTCGCGATTGGTGCTGCGGTAAGTTACAACAGTCTCTGCTTTTGTTCATCAAAATACATCTTGTTGACGTTTTTTAAATAATTTTGTTTCAGATTTGTACCTTGATCTGTAATCTAAGACCGGTGGTGATCATTGATGCTGCACACCTAAAGGGTGAATTTAAAGGGACGTTATTTTTAGCAGTTGGGATGGATGGAAACAACCAAATTTTACCAATTTCCTATGGAATAGGAAAATCAGAGGATGGTGAATCTTGGACATGGTTTATGTCTAAGCTTAAAGAATGTATCGGTGAAATACCTGACATGGCGATAATATCGGATAGAGCGAATTCTATACACCTAGCTGTTAGAAACGTCTTTCCACATGCTTATCACGGGTTATGCTGTCGTCATTTAATGATGAACCTCCGTTTACCATCTGATAAAAAAATGGAAAATGAGAAGCTGTGGTGGAAGACATGCAAATCATACCGATTGTCTGATTTTAACGAGTCATTCGATGCTCTGTGTCTTGCCGTTCCTAGAGTACGTCGCACTCTTACAAGTATTGGGTTCGGTAGATGGGCAAGGGCGCATTGTCCAGGCAATCGATATCATTATATGACATCTAACAGCGCGGAGTCTATTAACGCTTTATCTAGACACTCACGTAAAATGCCGGTAACACAACTCTTAGAGTTCTTCCGGCAATCTGTACAGAAATGGTTTTACGATCACCGTTTGCAAGGTATTCATGAAAAACATTTACTTACACAATGGGCACAGAAGAAAATTTTTTAAAAAATTGAAAGGTCTAGAAGCTGGACGGTTGCTGGGATTGGGTTAAACAGTTATTTTGTCGCAGACAGTGGAAAGGGGGGTTTAGTTGACTTTGTTAATGGAAGCTGTAATTGCCGAGTTTGGCAGGTTTCTGGTTTATCGTGCGGGCATGTTATTGCCGTGTCAAAATTTTTAGGTGAAACCGATTGCAGTAAGTATTGTTTCCCGTGTTACTCAAACGAAGTCTATAAAAAGACTTATGAAGAAGCGATTAATCCTCTTCCACATAGATCTGAATGGGAGACTCCAGAAGACCTTATCAATCTTCAACCCCCGCATATGACAAAACGCCAGGCCGGTCGTCCTCGAGAAAACCACCGGATCTTATCCCGCGGGGAAGAACCTACTCTCTTGTATTGTTCCCGGTGTAACTCCTATGGTCATCATCGGGATGTCTGTCGGCAGCCCATGCCGTCAGAAATTCGTACTCGCAAAGGCGCAGACAAAGGGAAAGGGAAAGAAACCGATGATACTTTAATTTGGGAGACTTTTAATACACAATATCCGTCTAATTATATCTATCCCTCTTTTAACTTGGGAGACTTTTAATACTTTAATTTATTTTGTGTATTTTAATTTCTCAAATATGTTATTATTTTTTTATATTACATGCATACATAGAACCATTAAACATTAACAGGTGTGAAGCGCCCGGCGTAGAGTTCATCTGCCATGTACCGTCTGTATCTGAAATAAGCATCCTGAAGGTTTCCTTCGTTCCATGTTAAAGAAAGATCCCGAACAAGTTTTTCCATTAGCATACATATGATGACTCCTGAATTTCTGCCAATACGATCTGTTTGATCAGGCCACACGAAATCCCCTACTATTTGAATGGCACGCGTCTCATATATTTGTGAGTGTTGCCAATACGATATACGTCCGAGAAACCACAAAAATAGAGACTCAAATTCTAGCACAATTTGATGTACTCTTTTGTGTACGCAAAATGAGTCTCCGCAATTAATCGTGTCACAACTATTGGCAAAAAAAATTCTTAATTCTAGTGACTTTAGATTTATTTTAAAAAGCAACCAATTTTGATCCTTGTCCGGTATAGGAATGTATACCTGCAAAAAGTGAATAATCTTGTTAAAAATAAACATATCTTTTCACTTTTATAGTTATTATTTCTTTTATATCTTATATTTGTTTGTTTTATTTAATAATTAGGAAATGGGCTAAACTAGAAGCATGGACTTGTGGGCTGTTAGTGGGCTGGAAGCATAGAGGCTCGTGGGCTGCTGTGGTCGAACATGAAACATAGGCTCGTGGACTCGTTGGCTGTTAGTGGGCTTGTGTGAGAAAATTGACAAATGTTACATTCTAATAAAAAAACAAAAATTCTTAACAAAAAAAAATTTACATCAAACACGTTTAAGTTCTTATTCCAAAAAAAAAAACACTGACATTTAACTAATAACCGGAATGGTCTTCCGCTTCAGAATCATACTCTACTCCTTCTTCCATTTCCGCACGATAAGCTTCAAAACGCACTCTGTCGTACAGTCTTTCGAAATCCAATTCCTCGTCTGAGTCTTCGTCAGCAGTAGGCGTCAAACATTGTTGTGGAATAATCTGGTCCAAAGGACGTTGTCGTTCATCGGTGTTAGGTAACGGCACAAGTGCCTGACACTGACCTGAACCGCTAATTGGTGCTTCACGTGTTGGCTGTTGCACCGGGTTTGGGGGGTTACGAGTTTGGGAATTGTTTGGTTCGGGGTTATCTGAGGGTGGGTTTGGGTGGTTAACTATTTGGGAAATGTTGACGTTGATATGAATGTGTAGATGAATGTTGTGTTCTTGATTCGTCATGAGGTAGAAAAAAGGGGGATGCCAGTTGAGTAGTGGAGCAACATGTGTTTAAATAGGTGTGGAGTAAGAACGAGACTTGTGCTTTGGTATATACTGTATAAGTATTTACAAGGTAAAAGAACACTAAATATAAAATCTTTATAAAAACGGATATAAAAAAATAAAAAAATTGATTAAGTATACCGTATCAATTTCCCAGAATGGAGGATATGTTGCTGTAGAACCATCTGCGTATCTGGTTGCATCAATATCTTGTTCATTTAACATGTCGAAGAAATTTGGAGGTAGTACTGTCCAACGATAATCGTTTGACGACAGCGTTCTTGAATTTATTTCAATCTCTCGTTCATACATGAGTTTGTTACACCATGCTTTTACGTGCTAAGAAATAACGGTAAATTATTTAATACAAAAATAATGAAACTGATTTTTATTCCAAAAATATTTATTATTAAGGTACCGTTTTTTGAATAAAACCCGCTCCTGTAAATTCAAGCAGTCCCCCCCACCAAGCTTTTCCTAGTGCTGTTATCCCCGTGTATGAAGAAAAGCAAGTAGTATTATCCCCATCGTAGTAAAAGTCAAGAACATTTGGAGACCACTGGCGATTCCGATCATGTTGATTGATCCAAACTGTGTTTTGTACGGAAGGAGGAATGCTTGTCATTGGTAATGTTTTAACACATATGTCTTTGTATAAAGGTGGAACACACATATATATAGACATAGGCAGCAGTACAAATTCATTTAATTTTTAAAAGAAAACAATACAATTAACCTACAATTACGGGATCTTCATCATCATCATCAAAGATGTCACTTGTACTATCGGGTAACACGGAATCATAAAATAGTAAAGCTAGTTGACGTCTCATTCGTTCCGCTGTTTTCTCAGTATCTTCATCATCGTTCAACGGTTTTTTATTTATCAACCTTTCAAGAAATATGCAAACCCAAACTCCACAGTCTCCCAAAGGTCCGGACTGCTGAGGAGCATCGGTCGCGTAAATAACTTCGAAGGGGTAATATAACGGTAGTGGTCTGTGGGCATTATAACCATGAATTCGTAGCCAATGGTCAAACACAAAATTTATATGACACACCACTTCCGTTCTTTCCTTTTCCATAGCATATAAAAGGCTAAAACAGCAACAAATTAACACAGTTAGCAACATGTATTTTGGAGTACTAATCAGTTAAATCGGGCTAATACCTGTCGTATATCGTCAGCTTGTAATGTACAAGGTTGAAAACGCCTAAAAACCAGTGAAGGCCTTCTATATACAACGGTACGTAAACCTATATAATTATTACGCAAAATATTAAATGAATTCAATAAGAAATACATTTATCTAGTAATTAATATGTTCGTTCCACATTACCTCGTCAACAGTATGTATTGATGGAAAAGGTTCAACCTACCCAGTGAAGTAACCTTTACAGTTCTGGTCAACGGCCCGCGATCGAAAATAATTATGAAAATATGGGGGTATAATACTCCAGCGATCACTTTCATTTCTTGAATGATACAAATGGATCATCCACCCAAATATATGCTGTTAAACTTCTTAAGTTAGTTTGAAAACAATATACAAAAAAATATAAATTTATTTATTTTATGGTTGTTATATACAGATGCCATTACTTACATCATCGCTTAACCAGCCTCTACCGTCCTGGCCCAGCAACGACCCCCAAAAATTTGGACCGACATAATTCCCCACTATTAGGGAAAGATGTTTACTGCCGCTATTTGGATACCACGTCTTGATGAACTCAATTTGTCTATCCTCATTCCTTAACCTTTTGGCTTGTTTTTTTTTTCAATCTTCTGTAAGCCACATACGGGGATAGCAAAGCTGATGCGGGCTTTACAAGCCTTTCGGATCGTCTCAATTTGATTAATTCAGGATCCTCATTCTACAAATATTGTATATACGTATTAATTTCACTTTATAAAATATATTTTAATTAACTTTCTTTTACACAATTAAATCATACTGAAATTTTATATATTTATAGTGGTAATATAAAAATATGACCAGTAATTAAAATATATAAAATAAAAAAACTTACAAAATCTACGTTCACCAGCGGGCTCAAAGAGACGTGGTAGGCATTATCGGCATTATCGTAGTTGATAAATGAATCTGCAACAGCCTACAACAAAGCATGTAGTTAAATTAACGGTTATTAGTAGATATTGTTATTATAAAATAAAAAAAATTATTCACAAAGCACATTACATTATCACTCTGAGTGTGTGCATGTTCTTTTGGCGTTCGTACGGGAGTCCTGACAGTTTTTTGTTTTGGGGAACAGCGATATGTTTGTGAAAACTCTGACATGAACATATCGGTCAGTCTCCGGTTGTTCTCTAGCAGCTTCTCGTCCATGAGTGATCTAAATTGTGAAATCAACTCATTCTCGTAATTTGCTCGAAACGGGGTCATAGGGGGAAAAAATTATGTTGTGGAATCTCCTGTCGATCCGCTGCCCGATTATAACCTTCATTCGCCCCATCGTCACCAAACAAATTGTTTATTGAAGACGCTATATGTTCTTGTGTGACGACACCGGGGGCAGCCTGCATTTCTGGTTGAATTGGACCCGTGAACCCTGTGGGCATTTGAATGGGTATTTCCGTGGCCATTTGAACCGGATTCTCGCCCGGCATTGCACTGGCATACATCCGACGTTCTGCGTCTAAATAATCTGAACTAGACAAATACCACGCGCTTTGCAACTCATTTTCAGTGGGCAATATAACCAAAGACGGCCTAAATTCACGTCTCTGCAATGTTATAAATAAAAAAATTAATAAAATATTAATATTTCTCTCTCCAATTTTGGTCCCTGTTCGTTGGTCAATTTTGCAACTTTATCCCAAAACTCAATTTTTTTGCAAAATGGCAGTTTACTTTTATTAATATAAACAATAAAAATGTTTATGTTTATTTTTTAAACTTTATTACTTTGGGTATGAAAAGCTACTAAAAAAATACAAAAAATTAAAAATTTATAAACAGTAAAATAATTAAAAATTATAACTTTAACACCCTAACTTGTTCAATTTTAATTTTATTTGGGTTTCCTGTTAACGGAATATGAACACCCTAAACAGACCACCCATTATACTTTAAAATATAATATACTGAATTATATATATTTAAAGTTAAAATTTTAACCTTTGCAGCTAGTTTAAGCAATCGGTCCACAGTGCCCCTCATAAACTTTTTGCCTTCTTTCCATCCCAAAAATCTTGAAATCGTCTCACCTTCAAACCATTCCCTTGAATTCTTAAATTCAGGAAAAATCTCCAACACCCTCATCTACACAAAAGAATTTATTGAAATTTTATATGGTTTTCGAAATAACAATATTAATTGACATTCACGGGTACCTTGAAGGGCCAGACAAATCCAGCCAAAGAAAAACCTTTAGCGTCTCCTTTTTGTCGGTTGTGCAAATTGTATATGGCAGTATAAGTACTTTCCCAAAAATAATTACCCATGGATACTGTCTGAATTCTTCTAAATTATCCACAAGGTCTAAAAGCAAATTATCAACAAGATTGGTGTTTTGCCAACCCAAAAAACCTTGACCGATTAGCATGAGGAGACATATCCTCGTGGCGTCATTTTCGTTAATCTGCTTAATGTTCTCGAATAAAGTAATTATTCTCCCAAAACTAACATTTGATCCAGGTTCAAAATATCTGTTCTTAAAGGAGTTCATATGGTCTATAGGTGACCAAGAACTGTGCCCAAAACGTAGCCCCGTTATTAAACAAAATTGTTTAGGGGTGAATGCAAATAGCTCCCCTCGTAATCTATACGAAATACCAAGACGGGGAGTAGGAGTCGATATTTGTAGTTGTGCAACGCCATATAAAAGAAGGCTATCACATATGGTGCATCTATTGTCTAAATATGGACCGAAACACGTCTGCCTAATAGCTGTTTCAACCGCCGGAGTCATCACTTCACGCAATTTTTGTAAAAACCAACCACTTTTGTCGTACTTTAATGCTTATTTGCTATATAAGAAGAAAAAATAAAAAAAAGTATACAAATTCAAATAAAAATCTTATCTTTTGTTCAATAATTGATGTGTGTAAAATGCAACATATAAATTACATCAAATGAGGCATAAAACTAACCCTTTTTAGTACTAATGTTGGAAAAAGTGTTATTTTGTCTTCATTTTGTATTTTCAGAATCAAATGAGCTTAATTGAACAAAAGGAACAAATATACAACCAAATCTAACATAAATACAAAGAAAGGGAATAAACGTGGCATGCCTGACCCCTCGACAGCATCTTCCCAAAGCAAAAACAAGAAGAAAGCTGAGCATGGGGCTGTGCCCAGCTGAGCACGGGGCGTGTCCAGCTTAACACGGGGCCGTGCTCAGCGAACACGGGGCCGTGTCCAGGATGGTCAGCCCTGGCACAAAAGACAAACATGTAGAAGCTTCTATTGCCCACCACGGGGCCGTGCCCAGCGGACACGGGGCTGTGGTCAAAGCAAAGATACGCAGAATCTTGCCAAATCTGATAGTACAGATATGCTTCTGCACACGGGGCCGTGCCCAGCGGACACGGGGGCGTGGTCAACTAATGCGGACAAGAGCAATTAATGAAGAAAGAGAAAAGGGTGGACACGGGGCCGTGTCCAGGCTTCTGTTCAGCCTATAAATAGGAGTGCTTGGCTCAAGTTCAAATCATCCCTTGGCACACCACCTCTCTCACACTTCACCCACCACCCACCACCACCATAACACCATCATCCACCACCATCATCCATTGTCCATCATAGAGTGTGTGAGTCATCTCGGGATCCAAGATTGATCGTAAGAGTTCTTGACAATCAAGGCCATGTTTGCCTAAGTCTCTTACATCACTTGGTGAAGACAAGTGTCTAGTGTAATACTTTTTATTTTTATTCTTTTCACACTTTTTAATTGGTTATGTATTAATGACTTTAATAACTAGTTTCTTATGTTGAAGGTGATTCTTCCTTATCGTTTGTCCGTGGTGTCTTGACATTATTTTACTGTCTATATAAAATAAAAGATTTTCACCATTCATATCTCCACGGTCTATATGGAGGTATGTTGGCTACCTGGTCGGGGGTTAAGGGAACGGTTTGGTAAGAGTCTTGCCGTTGTTCAGCGTTTAGAGATCCTACAAGGGACCTGGGTCAAATTTAGTAGGACCTCCTTCAATACTTAACGGTATTGGATGGCGGGGGTCCAAACTCTTTGATCCCCTCATAAGTTAAACTACTATTAATACTATAACCCGGCTACTTAGGACTGTATCCCTGCTGACTCAGACTATTTAGCTGAGGGTAACGTCACCTTCAAAAGAGGGGCCTACCATAATTTACATTAATAACTTAATTAATTATCTTTCAATAATCCGACCCTTTAGGATTGTATCCTTGCTGACTCAAACTACTGGGTTGAGGGTAACGTCACCTTCAAAAGAGGGGCCTACTACAATAACTAAGATAATCCCTTAAAATAGTGCAAAAGTGCGAAAATAATCAAAGGTTACACTATACACGAGTCGGAGCCAAGTGATTCATCTTGTCTATCTTTTCTTTTTCTTTTATTTTTATTTTTCAGCATTTTAGTTAGTTTTTATTTTCTTAGTTTAAAACATTTTTCTAAACTTTTGATTTGATTAGACGTTGAGGATAAACCGGTCCTAAAAGCTCTTGTGTCCTTGGACGACCTCGGTATCTTGCCAACACTATACTACGCTCACGATGGGTGCACTTGCCCATATGTGTGTTTAGTGTTAGTAAATATCGTGTTTTATAAATTTAAAACTTGGCTAAAGAAAGTGTAAAAGGGCTTAAAATATACTTAAACCTACATATACACCTAACGCACATCAAGTTTTTGGCGCCGTTGTCGGGGACACAAGAATTTTAAGAAAGCTTAGAATCGGCGGCCTAATCAGTTTTTCAAAACCTTTTCAAAACGCGCGCACATTTTCTACATTTTAGTTTAGTTTTGCATTTACAGTAACCTGAACACGGGCCGTGCTCGCTGAACACGGGGCCGTGCTGCACATTTTCATAAAACACCCAGTAACAGTAGCTTGAACACGGGCCGTGCTCACTGAACACGCCCCGTGCTCAACAAAATCAGTAAATTTAATTAAAACGCCCAGATACAGATCCTGAACACGGGGCCGTGCTCACTGAACACGGGGCCGTGTCCAGCCTCTGTTTCCGTTTTTATTTTTGTTTTCTGATCTCGAGACTTGGTTGTAGTCTACTGAGTGATTCTCATGGATCAATACTCAGGAGGTTACAACTACACCTATGAGGAGGATGATTATAGGAGCAACTATTGCACTAATTGTAGTAATCCGCACTCGGTTCAATATAATCACTCATATAAACCATCCAATTCATACACCTACTATGAGGAGCCCAGGTACGAGCCATCAACTTCATACACATCCTATGAAGACCAACGGTATGAACCTTCTCCCTCATACTCATATTTTGATGAACCAAGGTATGAGCCTTCTTACTCATACTTTGAGGAACCAAGATATGAGCCACCACCTTCGTATGCTTATTATGAGGAACCATGGCATGAACAACCCACCTCGTATGAGTATCATGAAGAACAAAATTATGCCCCTTATCCATCATATGCTTACAATGAAGAACAATGGTGTGAACCATCTACTTCATATGGGTATTATGAGGAACACAGGATCGAACAACCGGATTCAAGCTCTGAAAATCCAGATCCTTTTTCTATAACTGAAGTGACCGATAGGATATTAGAACACCTTAGAGTTATTGATCGTTATATAAAAGAATCTCGCGCAAGGGAAGAGGAGTCCCGCGCAAGAGAAGAATTAAATAAAGAAGAGATAACCGAAAGTGTAAAAATGGAAGAACAAATAAGTGAGAAACCGACACATGAGTTAAACAACGAAAAAGGTGAGTCCGTTAACGATAAAATTCAAGAAGAGTCTAATTTTGAAGAAATTAATCTCTTGTCACCTTCTTTTGAAAATCATTGTTTAGTACCAACTCATGCTAAGTTTTTAAAAGAGTTAAATACTAACACTAAAATTGACAAAACGGTAAGTGTTAAGTTAACTAATGATCAAACCTCACTAATAAAAGAAGACCCATTTGAAATTAACATTACACTGGTTCCATGTTTCTTTCAAAATTCATTTATTAGTAATGGCACAATCGATAAAGATCTTTGTGTTAACATAATGCCCAACTACATTTTCGAAAAATTAAGTATTAGTGATTTTTCTCCACTTCAAATACCCATTTTTCTATCTAATCGGAAAATAATAAAATCAATCGGTGTAGTTGAGGATGTCTTGGTTCAAACAAATCAAATGGTAATCCCAACCGACTTTTTCATCCTTGATGACGCTCCTCTAGTGTTGGGATGACCTTTTGTAAAAACCCACGAAGCTTTGAAAAACCGGAAGTACAACAATCTATCTATTCAATTAGCGGCATTTAAAAGAAGTGTCGATCTTGAGTGTTCAATGAAATATCCATTCGGCAATAATGACCCCCTAATTGAAGATGAGCCAGAACCACCCGATAAGGTGGGTCTAGCCAAGGACCCTTATAAACGTGGCACACCACGGAGGCATTCCGCGGAACTATCCTTAGTTTAATTTAGATTAACTTTTATATTTTCTAGTTTAGTTTTAATTTCCAGGAATAAAACACACTCGGGATGGTGAAGGATACTAAGGGAAGCTTGAACCAACAACCCATGCACAAAAACAGAGCCTCCCGGCAATTTTTCTTCATTACAGCAAGTTCAGCACGGGGCCGTGCTCACCCCAACACGCCCCATGCCCGAGGTTCTGTAGAAATGCCCAGTTCAGGTACCTGGACACGGGGCCGTGCTCACTGAACACGCCCCCGTGCCCAGCCTTCTGTTTACTTTTGGTACTGGCAGTCTGGACACTGGGCCGTGCTCAGCCAACACCACCCCGTGTTCAGCTACCCAGTACCATAAAATCTTGTTTTTAACCCACTTTTACACATTTTAATCAACCGAAAAACTTATTTTTGGGACACATTGAGGACAATGTGTAATTTAAGTGTGGGGGGGATGCTAAAACCTTGAATCTTGCAAGTCCTAATAACAAGCCTTACACAAAACTCTATTGGAACCGCTAATCACCCCAAATTTTTTTCAAAAATTTTCATATTTTTCTACTTGTCTAGGTTTAATTTGGGAATTTCAAATTCTAAAAAGGTTATATTTTTACAAATTTACAACCGATAGCGTCGTGATAAAAAGAACCAACATAAGAAAATTATGAAAAGGCATGACAAGCTTAGTTAAAATTTAATTATATATACTTGATCACATAAAAACCCATTTCCACAAAAGTGAGTTTTGAGCCTTTATTGAGCATACAAATATATATCTTTAAAATAAATGCTCATTTTTCGTTTCTTGTGTGAATAGCCGCTTGGTTCTTACAACTCTAGAACTTGCCATGACGATACATTCCCGGTCCTTAACAACTTAAACCCGAGTAAGTAAATGATGGAGGCATTAGGACTAACCTTTTTTATTCTACACCATTATTTTTTTTACCACCTACCCAAAATCCCCCTAGTTAACCCCTTTGAGCCTAAACCTTTTCATTTCTTAACCCAAAACAAACACCCTTTCACCCACCAAAACCTTTTTATTTTTAACCCTTTGTTTTAGTAACAAGCTCGGTTTTTCTTATGACTTTCAAAAAAAAAAAAAATGATGATGATGAAGCAAAAAAGAAATAAACAAACAAGTTTATCAAAAATAACTTTGTTTGAATAGTGGTTTCATAAAAAAAAGTCTTACGAAAACCGACGCTTTTTACGCCTTTCGCCCTTTTACTAACCACTAACCCAACCACCTACCTTTAGCCCAAGCCTAACCCTTCACCCCAAAAGTCCTCTTGATATTTACAAAGGTGTATAGTTAAAAAGGAGGAGGATTGATTGCTTGGCAAGCTTATGGTAGGAGTAAGTTCCATTCCGCTCTCGAGTGATTCACTAAAATACATCTTCGGCCGAGTGTTGAGTGATCCCCCGTGAGGTATGTGAACTTGTATATAAATGGAATTTTAAAAAGGCATGTTATGCCCTAATAAGTAATTTATCTTATGAAATGTTTTAAATAAATCATGACGAATAGAATTGTAAATAAATAAAAATAAAACTTAATAAAGAATCTTGGAAATCCCGACACTCTATGACAAGCCCTAAAACCTTCTCTTCCACCCATTCCATTTGGGAGTGTAAGCCATATTATAAAGAGTTTTGCTTGAGGACAAGCAAAGATTCAAGTGTGGGGGTATTTGATGTGTGTAAAATGCAACATATAAATTACATCAAATGAGGCATAAAACTAACCTTTTTAGTACTAATGTTGGAAAAAGTGTTCTTTTGTCTTCCTTTTGTATTTTCAGGATCAAATGAGCTTAATTGAACAAAAGGAACAAATATACAACCAAATCTAACATAAATACAAAGAAAGGGAATAAACGTGGCATGCCTGACCCCTCGACAGCATCTTCCCAAAGCAAAAACAAGAAGAAAGCTGAGCATGGGGCTGTGCCCAGCTGAGCACGGGGCTGTGCCCAGCTCAGCACGGGGCGTGTCCAGCTCAACACGGGGCCGTGCTCAGCGAACACGGGGCCGTGTCCAGGATGGTCAGCCCTGGCACAAAAGACAAACATGTAGAAGCTTCTATTGCCCACCACGGGGCCGTGCCCAGCGGACACGGGGCCGTGGTCAACGCAAAGATACGCAGAATCTTGCCAAATCTGATAGTACAAATATGCTTCTGCACACGGGGCCGTGCCCAGCGGACACGGGGGCGTGGTCAACTAATGCGGACAAGAGCAATTAATGAAGAAAGAGAAAAGGGTAGACACGGGGCCGTGTCCAGGCTTCTGTTCAGCCTATAAATAGGAGTGCTTGGCTCAAGTTCAAATCATCCCTTGGCACACCACCTCTCTCACACTTCACCCACCACCCACCACCACCATAACACCATCATCCACCACCATCATCCATTGTCCATCATAGAGTGTGTGAGTCGTCTCGGGATCCAAGATTGATCGTAAGAGTTCTTGACAATCAAGGCCATGTTTGCCTAAGTCTCTTACATCACTTGGTGAAGAAAAGTGCCTAGTGTAATACTTTTTATTTTTAATCTTTTCGCACTTTTTAATTGGTTATGTATTAATGACTTTAATAACTAGTTTCTTATGTTGAAGGTGATTCTTCCTTATCGTTTGTCCGTGGTGTCTTGGCATTATTTTACTGTCTATATAAAATAAAAGATTTTCACCATTCATATCTCCACGGTCTATATGGAGGTATGTTGGCTACCTGGTCGGGGGTTAAGGGAACGGTTTGGTAAGAGTCTTGCCGTTGTTCAGCGTTTAGAGATCCTGCAAGGGACCTGGGTCAAATTTAGTAGGACCTCCTTCAATACTTAACAGTATTGGATGGCGGGGGTCCAAACTCTTTGATCCCCTCATAAGTTAAACTACTATTAATACTATAACCCGGCTACTTAGGACTGTATCCCTGCTGACTCAGACTACTTAGCCGAGGGTAACGTCACCTTCAAAAGAGGGGCCTACCACAATTTGCATTAATAACTTAATTAATTATCTTTCAATAATCCGACCCTTTAGGATTGTATCCTTGCTGACTCAAACTACTGGGTTGAGGGTAACGTCACCTTCAAAAGAGGGGGCTACTACAATAACTAAGATAATCCCTTAAAATAGTGCAAAAGTGCGGAAATAATCAAAGGTTACACTATACACGAGTCGGAGCCAAGTGATTC
The DNA here is from genome assembly GCA_030545235.1 of Helianthus tuberosus. Classification (NCBI taxonomy): domain Eukaryota; kingdom Viridiplantae; phylum Streptophyta; class Magnoliopsida; order Asterales; family Asteraceae; genus Helianthus; species Helianthus tuberosus. The sequence continues at coordinate 106,233,006 of CM060354.1, read as the reverse complement.
ATCTTGTCTATCTTTTTTTTATTTTTCAGCATTTTAGTTAGTTTTTATTTTCTTAGTTTAAAACATTTTTCTAAACTTTTGATTTGATTAGACGTTGAGGATAAACCGGTACTAAAAGCTCTTGTGTCCTTGGACGACCTCGGTATCTTGCCAACACTATACTACGCTCACGATGGGTGCACTTGCCCATATGTGTGTTTAGTGTTAGTAAATATCGTGTTTTATAAATTTAAAACTTGGCTAAAGAAAGTGTAAAAGGGCTTAAAATATACTTAAACCTACATATACACCTAACGCACATCAATAATCCGCTAACATTTTACCGGGCATGAAGGGGGGTCCATGAAAGCTTCTTCCATCTCTTGGACGTTTGGCATGTTCCCGAAATCATTTGGCATGTTCACGTGTCGGTTGAAGTCCATAGTGGGGGGCCCACAACTAATGTCGAAGAAGTGTGATTAGTGGTCCCAGACGAGTCAACGATATTTCGGATCTTCAACGTTGGGTCTTCAAGTACTTTGCTTTGCTCCAAAGTGGAGAAAAGTTTTAAAGTGAGTTCAAAGTGTTTTGGTGTTTGTCACATGGGGGGAAACGGCTACTCGATCTTGTTGACCCGACTTGAATGTCGTCTGATGGGGAACAGTACCTTATTGGAACACGAGCAGTCAAAGGGCTTGGACATGCATTGGAAACGGCATAAAAAAGGAACTGAAACGGCTTGGACAGTAACATGAAACGACTCGGCAGTTGCTTTTTACTTTATTGTAGAACGTGCGTTGCAGCGGAAACGGCTCGGCATGAGCATGAAACGGCATGAGCATGAAACGGCGCAAGCATGAAACGGCTCGGGCAGTTACATGAAACGGCTCGGGCAGTTGCTTTTTACTTTATTGGAGAACGTGCGTTGAAACGGCACATGCATTGTGTGGTAAAGGCTTGACTTTTTACTTTATTGGAGCACGTGCCTTGAAACGGCTCGGGCAGTATATTGAAACCGCTTAACCATTAATTTTTTCAAAATTTCATTTCATGTTAAATAAGACGCAAAATATTCTTACAGCTCCATTGAGAAGCCTTGAAACCCCCTTGAAACTCACTTGAAACAAATAATGGCTGACAAAAACAAGAGTGATGAATACTGCTCTCAACCAGTTAGTAAATCATCAACGTGGATTCTTAAGAAATGGAGAGCACCCAGACAGTCGGGTGAAACTTCATCGTCTGAAACGGTTGTGCCGCAGGTGCCGGAAGAAAACAACTTTGTAACTAATCGTCAAAGCTTACACCCGAACAGAGGCGGAAGATGGGCAATTCCAGACGACGAATCTGAGAATTGGTCAAAAGATGTTGCAACATTTTACAATAATGGGGACGCCCCATTTTGTTATTTAGCTGTTTTCAGTCGTTATGTGGAGTTGGACCAAAAATTTTGGGGCACTCTGTTAGGCTATCGTTGTAATGGCTACCTAACAGCAACGGTAATTTCATTAGAACTTTTTTTATTAACAAAATTTGTATTTATACTGTTTATTACATGTAACTTGTATTAATATAATATTCATTAAACAACATATTGAGGGATGGACTAGAAGACTAATGGCTTGGAGAAGCAGAAACCTACAAAAGGATCCCACGTTAAATTTGCGGTGGACAATTCTTCCACCGCAATTCTATGACACGTTACTACAATCCGTTCCTAAGAGCGTGGTTGGTTATGGAAATGGTAAAGAAAACCCATTTCCTTCCTTTTTTAACGTGGATTTTGTGTTTATCCCACTGCCGATTGACAATAACGAATGGCTGTTGGTACAATTAGAGTTGGCATCCCAGGAATTAGTTTTGTACCCTTTTGAAGACTTTTGTGGACGACTAGACAAATTTAGAGCAGTTATTATTCCACGGTTGACGAAGCTTAAGGTGTATTTAACTGGTTTGCTGGTGCATTTGCAGTATTGGAAAAAGACAGGCAAACCAGAATGCTGTATAACTCATGAGCTAAACGATAACTACGTGATTTCTAACAGGTCAATCGTAGGCAATGAAGCTGTCTATCTGTGTATGCTTATGGAGCATCTCGTTACGGACAAACCAATTAACATTACTGGAGACGTAAAAAAATATGTTTGTCATATAGACGATTCATGGCTGATAAACTGTATTTTTGGCGGTGTTTGCCACGCCCAAATGTTGTTATATAAAATAACTCTTCTTTTTAATATGTTTTAATATTTAATATTAACTCCATTCTCATTTCAAACCTATAAATACATACATTACTCCTCCCATTTAACCCCATTCTCCTCTCAAAGTTCCCACTAAAAAAATGGATTCTTGGACCGACGAGGAAGATATTGCTGCTGTCGTTTCGTACGCTGCCGCTCGTGATCTGGGCACTTATTCAGTTTCTGATGCTGCTTTCTGGGGGCAGGTTTTCAATACTTTTGCATTCACCTACAAGAGACGTCCCGAAGTGTCGATGCCTTGACGACTCGTCTTGCTTTTCTACGCTTTAAATGTAACCGTTTTTTAGGAAGGTGCAAACTTGTTAAAAAAATAATCCGAACATGGAAGAACAAGAGGTCGTTGAAGAGGCCCTGCTCGACTACGCAATACTTTACGACGAGGACTTTGAACACCTTTCAGTGTTTGAAACTTTAAAAATTTATCTGTAATTCACGAAATGAATTTGTAATATTTAGCTTGTATCGTGCAACTTAATGTATGACTTTTAACCGTTTGTCTATGTGAACCGTGAATTTAGTTTTTTAACTCTTTTTAACCGTTAATTAGTTATTAATAATCAAATTCACTAAGTTAGTTAAAAGACCCTATATAAAGACTATATAGGTTAATAAAATTTAGTTATATCAGTTAGTAAACTTATGAAACTTCAGGGGACTAAACTGAAAATTTTACAAAAAACGGATAAAAGGGGGGTTCTTCTTTAAAGAACCGGCCCCTTCATGGATCGAACGCGCACACTTCATATGAAACCATAACGTCTTAACCAGTTTATCCTCCTAATAGGAGCTGTTAGAACTCTTACCTTAATTACTTTTATACACTCGTTTGGACGGCCCAATATAAACATGTTTGGACGGCCCAAACAGTTTAAAATTATTAAATGTGAACGGCCCAAAAATGTGATATATACAACGTTTTATTTTAATTAATATAATTTATAAATTAATATTATAATTAATTAAACTAATTAATAAAGTTAAATAAAAATAGTTAAATAATAAAAAAGAAGGAATTAATTGATAAAATTAATTTTGTACCCGTTAATAAAGTTAACAAGGTTAGCTAACTTGGTTAATTACTTATTAATAATCAAATTAACTAAGTTAGTTAAATATCCTATATAAAGACTATCTAGGTTAATAAAATTCAGTTAGATCAGTTAGTAAACTTATGAAACTTCAGAGGACTAAACTGAAAATTTTACAAAAACGGATAAAAAGGGGGGTTCTTCTTTAAAGAACCGGCCCCTTCATGGATCGAAGGCGCGCACTTCGTATGAAACCGTAACGTCTTAACCAATTTATCCTCCTAATAGGAGCTGTTAGAATTCTTACCTTAATTATTTTTATACACTCGTTTGGACAGCCTAAACAGTTTAAAACATAACGGCCCAACAGTAGATTATCAAAAGTGGACGGCCCAACAGGAGCTGTTAAATTATTAAAAGTGGACGGCCCAAATCGTTTGTTAACGGACATAAATAAAATAAAATTTATAATACTTGGGCCTGTTTTATTTTGTAATACAGTAGATTTATTTTTTTGTTATGGAGACAAATATATATATATATATATATATATATATATATATATATATATAGCAAACATAAACATTAAACATAACTTAAAAAAAGTAAACAAAACATAATAAAAAAATATATCTAAAACTAAATCCTAATTGCCTCCCACTCGGAGACGTGCTTGAATTCATGACCCTCGTCATGACGGTAATTGATCAGTGCCACCTCCTTTGGGTCATCCTCAACCAGGTCCGGCATTTCTCTCTCGCCCTTCTTGAAATAGCTGTCAAACCGCTCACACTCCAACCGCAGCACACGAAAGCGGGACGATAAGGCGTCCACGGTCCGGTTATGGTCCGGACCACGAAGCTGCCCAAAGATCTGTTGAACCTTAACCCACAGCCCCCCTGTCCACGTCTTGGGGGATCGGTCATCGCTTCTTCCCATGCTTCGCACAATGCGATGTCTTCGACGTCGGTCCAGGTACTTGCCATTCATTGACAGAGTCGGAGAAAAATATTTTGAAAACGGTGAGTTTTTTTGGATTGCAGACGGCGTGGTTGTTGAACGTGTTAAGGGTATTTATAAGGGGGAGTAAACGTGGGAACTTGGAACGGCAACGGTTATATTTTAATAATAAACGCGGTTTAAGTTTTTTGAATATAATTTTTTTTTGTGGGAACTTGGAACGACCCAAACACATAAACAGCCAAAACAAATTTTAAATTATTTAAAATGAACGGCCCAAACACATATACAGCCCAAACAAGATTTAAAATTATTTGCTAGGTAATTTACTGGACTATTATATAATACAAATTACATAAAAGATATAACATGTAAAAATACAAACATAACTTCGCCAAACCGTTGAAACGGCTAGTAGAGAAAAAAGCTCGGTCACCAATCAAACAGTCTTCAGATAACAACATAACTTCGCCAAACCGCTGCTTCTGAATCGGTAGATAACCAAGAGCAAATTGAAAGTTGGGAGTGATTCAAATCTCTTCTTCTGGAATCCGAGTCAAAACGCTTGTAGCAACGATAAAGATGCGTCTTTTGCTCGATAGTTCCATCCACACTCACTGGGTAAGTAGAGGTGGCATTTCTGAAGAGGACACTCCAAAATGAGAAACGATATCAAAAACTAATTTGACAATTAAAGCCCAGGAACACGTCTTTTACACTAACATATACGTGAGGTTTCATAAATATTTCTTGCCTTTGATACATGAAAACATCCATGACAATCAAATTAAGAAACCATGATAACATTTTCTATGACATTTAAGTGTGGTAGAGGGATTCCTTTAACAATCTCAAAAAAATACAAGTGGGTAAATATATAGGAGAACAGATGGTCAAACGACTCGACCAACACGTTGACCCGGCTCGAACCATAGGTTGAAACGGCTCGGAGCAGCTGTACCGGCTCGGAACCAGTTGAGACAGCTTGGACAATGGGGCGAACCGGCTCGGAGCCAGTTGAAACGGCATTAGTCAGCTGTACTGGCTCGGAGCCAGGTGTACCGGCTCGGAGCAGTTGAGATGGCTTGGACAATGGGGTGAAACGGCTTGGCTTGCAGAAGTGGGGTCCACTTGTGTACGGTATCGGCTCGGCTACAACCTTAGAACACGGCTTGGCTCGTTGAAAGAACTCGGCTAAGATCTTTCAACATGAGCCGATTGTAACGGCTTGGCTAAGATCTTTCAACATATGTCGGACACGTGGCGCGAACTGCAGGATTCTCAAGCCGTTACAGGCTTTGTCGGACACGTGGTTATCAAAGGTTGGCTGGCCGTTAAAGGTAAATCTTGTGGCGTTTCAGGATGCTGAAACGGCTCGCAGAGGGGTGTCAGTTGGCCAAAATTGAAAAAACGGCGTTGACTTGGCTATTTTCGTGATTTTCCCTAAAAATAAATGTATTAAACTATGAGTGAATCTAGTGGTACGTTATACAAATGAGGTTGACTTGATTTTATGAATAACTGAGTTGTTTTTTTTTTTTTTTTTTTTTTTTTAACGGCGACTTTCTTTTTGAGTGGCCCAATGTCACACCGACTAAACGGCGGCCTTAACCAAAATCTGGCTAGAATTCGTTGTCTTAACCGGACCCGCGCTGGGTCGGTCAGACTTGGTTACGGCGTTCCCCCGGAAACCGTACTGCCTCCACACGAGATGCCTCGCTGAAGTAACAACCGGATGAAAACCGGGGTGCGGCTCAAGATCGAACACCCCATCGGTGGGTTTTTCACCATCATTGCCCAATATCCACCCAATATGACACAAGTGAGAACTGAACTGGAGTCTCCATTGAAAAACCCAAATCTTCTAACAAAATTTTCATGTTGGATTTTATATTTCATTTTAAAATCATTTTTAAAAAATGGTAGAATTAATGCATGAGCTATTCTAGGTTATCATTAAGAACGTCCATCAAGAATCTAATTAAAAAATGTAAATCACAACAATAGAATACTTTATCTTGGTTAGTTGTAACAGATGACTCGACTATCAGTAACAAAATGTATCATTGACCTCCGGATGTTTGTCTTTGCACGCGGATCACCGAAATCCAAATTATTTCGGTTGATCCTTTGCTTAATCAAACACCACAAAACAAGCATTGGCTTGTTCGTCTTAAATTTGGCCTAGGTGATATATATCGAGGAAGGATGTGACGATCTTAGTGGTGTGGTGGCTCGGGTGGTTAGTTCTTATGACACAATCTCTAACCCCCTATTTAAAACTCTTTTAAAATAACCTAACACGTATATAACTGGCTTTTGCATTTCAAATTAATCGAAAGACTCGCTAGAAAACAATATATATCTCGTATATATTCAAGTTCAAATTAGATTTTCTGGATTAAATCAAATCTTATTGATATATATTTGTATATATTATAAAAATAGGTTTTTACCCGGGATTGCTTCCCTGGCTCGGGAAACTTAGTTATATTAATTACTATTTTTTATTAATACGACCACATTACATCAACCATCTCATTCAATTCAACAACAATGTCATCAAATCACCGGATTAGATCATGAACCCATATTAGAGGTTGTTAGGATCTGAGTTTCTTTTTTATTGTGTTTTTGTTTAATAATTAAGAAGATGAACAAGTAATGCAGCTGAATTAAAATGGAAATAAACTTTGCACACAATCAAACAGGAGAAATGCTTTCAACACACATTTTAACATAGAACCGAATGATTGAATTTATTTCAAGATTCAAGTCTTTCTTCAATCATCCGTTTAACCCCTACTTTCACAAGGTAATCCTCTGCTTCTTTATCTGCAGCTGTTATTTTATCCATCTGCTTTTGATTCCTTCTTTAGTAAAAGATGGCAGCAGGTGGAGCAATGGATCTCCTGAAATGTTGCTTTTGTGGCTCAGCTGAAACCACTGCTTCAGGATAATCAGGCTTTTGTGAAATATTACGATTTTTCTTCCTTAGTTCTTCCAGCCTTTTGTAAGATGCAAACACTTTATCCTCTTTCCATCTTGACACTTGATTCCTTGACCCAAAAGCAGCTGTAATCAGCTCTTCTTTCATCCTCTTCAGCTGCAGAGTCCTTTCTGGTACATTTTTCTTAAACTTTGCCCAGATAGGAGGAGTCTGCTTCACCTTGTTTTTGATCATATCTTGAATTCTGGCTGCTTCACTTTCAAGCTCACTAATGGTCCATTCTTTGTACATGTACCTTTCTCCTTTATACGTTTTGTAAGCCATGATGTTATCAAGATAATCTTTTCTCAAGGTTTCATCTGCTCTTTCTGATAGTTGTTGACAAAGATTTTTTGCAAACTGCTCCAATGTTCTGACCTGAGTTAGCAGGTATTGATAGTATCTTTGTATTTCCTTATCAGATTTACCATGTGAATTCCTTTTAGAGATATCCTCTGCTTGTTGAGCTTTTAACCTCATATATTCTTCAATGTTGTTTGGCCTAGGATATCCTTCAAGAGATGGCAAACTCCTTTTAGCAGGGTCATCTTCAGTGTAGAAGGATTTGATCTCCTCTCTAACTGCTATAAGCTCTAAAGGGTACTGAGCACCTGCAGGAGTGATGGCAGTGTTTGGTTTTTGAACTTGAGCTGAAGAAAGAGGAACAGGGTTTGGAATAGGTACAAGTGGCAGTGATGGTGTGGTTGTTTGTGGTGGTGAAGTGTCATCATCTAGGACAACATTGGTTACCCTTATCCTTTTGAGTTTAGGAGAGGTTGGTGGTGTTTTGATGGATTGAGTGGTAGTGATTTGAGTGGAAGGTTGCTGACTAACAGTTGTTCGAACAACTGGTGTTTCAACCACTGTTGTCATTACAACAGATGATGTGTCATCTGAAGTCTTCTGCTTTTTAGCAGGAGATGATGATGGTGATGAAGTTGTTTTTGGTGGTGAGGTGATTTTTGGTGGTGAGGTGATTTTTGGTGGTGATGATGTTTTTGGTGAGGCAGTGGTTGAAGTGGGAGCAGTAGTTGTTGGAACAACTGGCGTTTCAACCACTGTTGTCATTACAATAGATGATGTGTCATCTGAAGTCTTCTGCTTTTTAGCAGGAGATGATGGTAGAGATGAAGTTGTTTTTGGTGGTGAGGTGATTTTTGGTGGTGATGATGTTTTTGGTGAGGCAGTGGTTGAAGTGGGAGTAGTAGTTGAAGTGGTGGTAGTTGTTTGGGTAACAGCTGTTGAAACCACTGAAGTACCAACAGTTGTTGATACAACAAGAGTTTTAACATATGTTGGTTTGGGAGATTGATGTCTAGTGGGCTGCTTTCTTTTGACCTTAGGATTTTCTTCATCCTTTGGTTCTGAAATACCCTGCTCATTCATTTCCATAAAAACTCTCTTCTCCTGTTCAAACCTTGCTTTATCCTTTGCCTCCATATCCCTTTTTACCCTTGCTTTTGCATCAGCAATGGCATTTGTGGTTACATCAATCTTTTTGGAACCATCTGGCAAAGGGATGTCTGCAAGCATACTTCATTTGTCTGGTGCAATGTACAATCCATCTTCATATCCCTTCTTTGTCAACTGCTTCATTTTCTCCCCCTTTTTGGCATCAACTGGTGGTGGGTTGTCCACAAAGATGATAGAGGGAGGAGCAGTGCCAGTGATGTTTAGTAAATGGGCCTTGATTGCCTTGATATCTGCCTGGGTGTCTTTAAACCTTGCTTCCATGAGATTTCTGATCTTTTGAACTTGTATCTCATGTTGCTGATCAGCTAATTCTCTTTGGTGGTGTAGCAGAGGTTGAAACAAACTCCACAGCTCATTTGGAGTGGGAGCAGATGAAGGAGCAGCTGTTGGAGTTGGTGCAACAGTGGGTGGTACCTTTTGTGCTTTCAACAACTGTTGCAGCATGTCTTTGATTTCTGCAACAGATGTATCAAGCTTGTCAACTCTATCCGTCAATTCTCGGTACATTAAACCATCACCCAACTTAATGGGATCATCTGATTTCCCACTAACAGTGGTTGTATCAGTGGTTGCCTTAGGAAAATTTTCCCAAAAGTCATCCAATGATGCCCCTTGTTCTCGGTACTGGGGACTTCTTTCCTCAGTAATTGATAACCTTTTAAATGTACCAGTGGTTGGAACAAACACACCAGTGGTTATCAGAGTTGCTGGAGAGGAAATTGCCTTCAAGGAAGTCTGATTTATGAAACAACTGGCCAGGTGTAGATCAGTGGATCCAACACCTGTAGTTGCTGCTTCGCTTGAACTACTGACAGGAAGTACTTGTACATCCTGCAGTGTAACCTCCTCTGGTGTTGTTGGTGGGTTAGCAATGATAGGGAGTTCAGACTCAGTCACTTGTGGTGGCATGCACTCAGTGATAGGTGGTTGAGAGGAACTGATTTCTGTCTGAGCTATATCAACTGCATCCAACAAAAGTTTTGTTTGTGCAGGAATTTGAGAGGTGAGTATGGGTGTGGAAAGAGAATTTGCCCCGGGCAGTGGGCTGTGGATGATAGGATCAAGTGATTCTAGAGCATCATAATTTGGTGTCCCGGTTCTTACAACCTGTTCTTTTTGAGAAGAAGCAGGAGGAGTTTGAGGCTCGGGTTGAGATCTTTCTACCATCTGCTGTGAGGAAGTAGCAGCAGTGGTTTCTGGTGACTTTTGTGTTGTCACTGGCAGTTGCTCTGGGATCTCATCTTCCAGAGTTGCCTTTGTTTTAGGTCTGGGGGGCTTTTGTGTTTTCTTTTGTCTTAGTCTTTTGGTGGATTTAGGTGTGGGTTTCACAGCAGTTGTTTTGCTGCTGTGATCACCTTAAGCAGTGGGCTCAGCAGCAGGTGCCTGAGGAGCAATGGTAGGTGCTAAAGTCTGCTCAGGAGCCTCTGCTTATGTTTTCGACATTTTTGATAGCCTTGTAAATGTTTCAGGTGTAAGGCCATTTATTTGAAAAGGTTTACCCTGGATGAGTACATGAGCATCATCCTTTCCAAATTTCTTTTGAAAATAAAAGCTTAGGAACCTTGGAAATAGTAAAAATGATTTGCTAGTAACATTTTTGACCAAGTCATCAAAGATCTCCTGTGAATAGTTAAAGTTTTCCCCATGCAAGATAGCATAACCCAGGTATTGGATCTTTAATGGAATTTCATTGAAAGCAGTGGTCTTATTAGAAACACACATTAAGAGGGTATGAAACAAAAACCTTGTGGCAGGGGGAAAACTGCCTTTTTGCAAAGTGTCTTTTTTCATTTCCTTTCCATACCCTCTTTCTAAAAAATATGTTTGATACTCTAGTTTAGGGAAAGAAGTTTTACCTTGAAGATCATTGAGTTCAAACACTTCAGAGATGGTTTGTGGTGTGATTTTAACTTTAACACCCTTTATCGAGGAATTAATGGCTATGGGTGTTTCATCTTGAGATTCAAGTTTTGCATTTTTCCAAAATTTCCTCTAGGTTGCCAAGTAAATCGGAGCATCAGAAGTCAACAAAGTTTTGTACTTTAGACGAAAGAGCATCTATGACGGAATTGAAGGTTTCAGTGTGACTTGGTTTTGTCAAGAGACCCAAGTAGTTATGGGGAGCTTTGTATCGAATTTCTATGGCCTTTTGAGTGGATTTCTAGATGATGAAGATGGTGATTTTGCCATTTGAGGAAGAAGGATGATGAGGAATTTTGAGAGAAATGGAGGATAACAGCTTTGAGAAAGGAATTTTGAATTTTGATTCGACTGTAAAAACCCTGTTTGGGGGTTTTGATCAGGGTTTTATAGGGGAAAAAGTGAATGCTGACATGGCAGCTGTTACAAAAGATCTGACCGCTATGTACTGTCCACGTGCCAACCCCTGATGAGTAATGGAAGACAGTTGTTTTATGTAGCCACTGATGGAATAATATCAGTGGTTGCAATGGTTACAATGAAAATAGTGGGACACTTTAAGCTATCAGTGGATAGCCTATCAGTCCTGATGGTGCAATGTTGAGATTATTAAAATAAACTATTACAATGGATTTTTGATTTCCTGAAAACATTTTGATGCTTATAATTCATGAAAAATTTTCATTTTAACTATTTTTAAGATGCATGTTGAGATTATTAAAATAAACTATTACATAGAAAAATAGAAATTTAATGAAATATTTATAAACTATTACACGCTAGAGTTAACACTTGTTAGGATTTCGTAGGTAAAATTGTAACGATTAGGTAAAATTGTAATTTCATTGTAATTCTACTTTTTAACTATCAGTGGATAGCCAACAGTGATTGAAACACAAATGTTTGGTCACTCAGTGGTCAACATGAAAAATGAAGGAACAGAGGTTGTCTTTCAACAGTGGATAACATTTAACAATCAGATGTTTGAACCAAAACAGTAGTTGTAACAGACTTTTAAGGATTAATGAAAACTATCATTTTTAACTATTTTGAGGATGTTTGACGCTAAACAGATATTTGACCTTAAAAAGAAGTTGGCCCATAAACAACTGTTTGCAAAAAAAGACCAATTTCAAAAATACTATACCCAAACAATCAAAATGAGGAGCTTAATAATCAGTTAGCATGCTTGGGTGATGTGATAAATACTGTTACATATAAATATCTCAGTGATATGAAATCTAACAATCTAACAGAGTATAAACACTGATGTGATAAATACTGTTACATATAAACACTATTAACATAAACAAAGGTAGAATACCTGTTGTTGATGCTGAACCACTGTTGTTGTTGGGCAGTGGTTCGTCTTTGACTTTGTATAGGGTTTGTCTCAAGAGATAAACAATAGCGAACCACTGCTACACTAAACACTGTTATATAAGATAAACTGATACATAAATACTAAAGTTGAATCCGCTGTAGATGCTGAAGCACTGCTGCTACTGAGCAGTGGTTTTCCTTTCGTTGATCAGGCTTTAGGTACATATAAGTGCTTGTCTTTAACAGGGCTTTGTCTTCAACAGTGGATAGGCCTCATCAGTGTTTATAAGGAGCAGTGGTTAATTATAATAGTCCTTAGCTTGATCAGCTGTTATAACCACACCATAACCCTTTGAGAGGAAGCAAGTGTCCGTCTATTCATTTGAGAGGACTCATTGCATTACATCCCTGTTTAAAAATAGAATCCATAAATTTAGGGAAAATGGATTTGAAAGATGATAACCCAACAGTGAAGGATCTCATTCTACAGCTCCGATAAATTCAGGGGTATTCTCAACTAATGGTTCCACAGTGCTGCTTCTTTGAACATTTGTCGGTCTTCAAACATCTACGAATCTACGAAGCATTATCTCATTGGAATGTAACAATTACGTAAAATTGTAATTTCATTTTAATTCTAGTTTTCATTTGATAATTTCATTCTATAATTAATTAACCACATCAACAATAAAAATGTGAGCAGTGGATTTTTTTTAGGAAAACCAATGATTGTCAATATCAGTGGATGTCAACAATAAAAATTTGAGCCAACAGTGATTGAAATACAGATGTTTGGTCAGTCAGTGGTCAACATCAAGAATGAAGAAACAGAGGTTGACAATCAAACCAATACAGATGTTCAGACACAATTCAACATCAACATAATCTAAATCTTACTCAAACACTAAATATTAAGTAAAAATAAAACACAACATAGACTCATAAAATTAGATTTATTCATTTATTCATGACCTTAAAACTAAAAGTCCAAAAATTACATCACATACTGAACAATATTAAAGTTCAAATCTAAGAATAACAGCAAGAATTAAGAAACTTTAGTTTCAACTCCATCGATTGCTAAACCTCTCGATGTATGTCCTTCAGCATCGCCATGAACTGCACGTCTCTATCACCGCACTCTATATTACTGACAACATAAAGCTCACGAACGGAAGTTGAAGGCATCCGCATAAGATCTCTGGAAACATGCTCTCTAGTGAACAGGCCAACTTGCAATCTATCAAAACATCTCTTCAGCTCTTGAAGAGTAGCCATGTCTTCAACTGTTGTAGCACATCTGACTTTTCACGATATTGCACGAATCTATACTTTCTATAAAAGGAGAAAATCTTCCTGACGCAACAAAACCTGACTTTCGATTTAACGAAAATCGAACAATGCAACTCTCCCATCAAAGAAGATAGCACATGCAACTTTTCACGATAGAAGATAAATATCGTCCGTTCAAGCTCCAACTCTCCCATCCAAGAAGGTAGCACATGCAACTTTTCACGATGTTGCAACATCGATATTGAAAGGTTGATGTGTGATGGGAAGCTTCATTGAAACGACGATGTTGGAACAATGATACTGGAACGATAACATGTAAACACAATCAACAAACATTCGAACAAAGAAGTGTAATCGGAGATTAGCGGCTGAATCACGAGAAAGATGCATTTGAGAGAGAGAGATAAGCTCACATATATGAGCGAGCGAGATTTGAATGTGAAACCAGATAATAATATCTTATTTATAGGATTAGAATATATGGTTATAAAATCTTAATTATAAAATGTTGAGGGTAGATGTTTATTGGGAACTGATGTTTATTGGGAATCGACAGTAGTATATATCCTTATATCCTGCTTTATTAAACTAATTAAATATTAGAAATGATATGCAAAGTAGGAAAAAAAAAAGAGAACATCAATTTTAAATTACCATTTTGCATATTTTGTATTTCAAAATTTATGATATTATCAGTAATTACTGATCTGATTTGAAAGCAATTGTCATGATGGCTTTTCTAATTTTTATTTTAACTTTAATTAAGAGATAATAACCATCAGTTTGAAATTCACATTTTGCATATTTTAAATGTCCAAAGCTCAAGAAATTAGCATTAATTACTGATTTGATTTGCAACAAATAGTCATCAAGAATTTTTTTTATTTTTTAATTTAACTTTAAATTTTATCATGAAAACAATGTTGGAGGAACTCTTATCTCATTGGAATGTAACAATTAGGTAAAATGGTAATTTCATTGTAATTCTAGTTTTTATTTGATAATTTTAATCTATCACTAATTAACACCATCAATAATAAAAAAATGTGAGCAGTGGTTGTTTTTTAGGAAAACCGATGATGGTCAATATCAGTGGATGTCAACAATAAAAAGGTGAGCAGTGGCTATTTTTTCCTATCAGTGGATACCCAACAGTTTTTTAAACACAGATGTTTGGCCAGTCAGTGGTCAACACGAAGATTGAAGAAACAGAGGTTGTATTTGAACAGTGGATAACTTTTAACAATCAAATGTTTGAACCAACACAGTGGTTGTAACAGATGTTTGGTTTAAGGCCAAACATCTGTTTAAGGTCAAACATCTGTTTAAGTCCAAATATCTGATATAGAAGACGAAACATCTGTTTAAGGCAAAACATATGATTAAGGTCAAACATCTATTTATGGCCAAACATCTGTTTAAGGTCAAACAACTGTTTAAGTCCAAACCTCTGATATAAAAGGCCAAACATCTGTTAAAGGCCAAACATCTGTTTAACCCTGAACAAATGTTTAACTTAATAAGATCTACTTTCTTCTCACACTGTTTTCCTCTTAAAAAAACTGTTCAACCTAACATGGGTTTCCATTAACTATTGACCAAAATGAAAACAGATGTTCAAACCACTGTTTGTAATTGTACTTCTTTACAAAATTACAAAGAATTCAAGAAAACGAAACAATGACTTAAAGAACTACAATTTAACACATAATCTAATCGGGCAAAGCAATCTATTATCTGAAAATTCCCTGGTTTTTACAACATGAAACACAACATCATCATCTGCAATAATCAGATGATATTAAATATACATAATAATACTTATTCAGCTTAAAATTGCAATGAAATTTAAAATCTAAGAACAACCAAGAAATTTACGAACCTAACAGCAAAAATTTAGTGCTTTTAGCTTAAAATTTAGTGCTTTTAGCTTTAAACTCCATCAATGTATATCTTCGACAATCGCCATGAACTCCACGGAAGTACTCAATGCATCATCATCAGAATTTATAGAAACCTGATCTCTCGTGAACAGACCAAGATGCAGTACATGAAAACACTTCTTCAGCTGTTGAAGAGTAGCCCTGTCCTCATATACTTAATCCTTAACTTTGTTCATAAAGAGCTGCTTTAAACCAAACTTTATGCTTCTTTTAATACAAAAAGGCAGGAAAGACCATTACTCTATTAAGATAAAATCTTATCTTACAGCAGTAGCAGATCCTTTCTTGCGTTTAGTAGGAACTACTGTGGGTTCTACATCATCATCATCTGCCCAGAGTCATATATAATCATCATTTAGTCACCAGCAAAAATTATTTTAAATGTACATTTAAAAATCTTTGTTTGTGTTTAATTTAACTTTATGCTTCTTTTAATACAAACCTATAATAACCCGCAGCAGATTGTATTAATTTCAAACAACTGTGATTAGACTGATATATAAAGCAAGAATTAGAGTATATCACTTCAAAATTAAAAACTCAAAATTTCAAAATTGGAGTAGCAAAAAACACATACTTTAAATGATGTTGGAACAATGATACTGAAAACAACCGTAGAACCCTTAGCCGTCGACCCATATCTCGATCTATCTCTCGAACGAAACCCTAGCAATGGTTTAGTATAAATAAGACGAAATCATGGAAGTATTTCAATAAAAAAGAAGAACAAACCTTTTGAATGAAGATAATCGATGAACAAAAGAAGATTTTATGGTGGCGTCTGGAAGAAGATTAGGGTTTGGATGGAGAGAATGATCTCAATAATTGAAGCATGTAGGCCAAAATCTAATTTGAAGAGATGATAAAGGAAAAAAAGGGGACGAAGCACTGTTGGGCGGGAAAATCGAACTGAGGATGCCCTAATCAAGTGACACGTGGCCCAAATCTTTTTAATAATAATAATAATATAATAATAATAGATATATGGTTTGAATTTTGAATGTGAAACCAGAATATATGGTTTGAATTATATCTTATTGGGATTGGGAAGTGATGTTTGATTATAAAATGTTGAGGGCAGATGTTTATTGGGAAATGATATTATCAGTAATTACTGATCTGATTTGAAAGCAATTGTCATGATGACTTTTCTAATAGCATTAATTACTGATTTGATTTGCAACAAATATTCATCAAGATTTTTTTTTATTTTTTAATTTAACTTTAAATTTTTTCATGAAAACAATGTTGGAGAAACTCTTATCTCATTGGAATGTAACGATTAGGTAAAATGGTAATTTCATTGTAATTCTAGTTTTTATTTGATAATTTCAATCTATCAGTAGTTAACACCATCAAGAATAAAAATGTGAGCAGTGGATGTTTTTTAGGAAAACCAATGATGGTCAATATCAGTGGATGTTCACAATAAAAATGTGAGCAGTGACTATTATTTAACTATCAGTGGATAGCCAACAGTTATTGAAACACTGATGTTTAGTCAGACAGTGGTCAACATGAAGATTGAAGAAAACAGAGGTTGTCTTTTAGTAGTAGAATTCATTTAACAATCAGATGTTTGAACCAAAATAGTGGTTGTAACAGACTTTTAAGGATTAATGAAAACTATCATTTAACTATTTTGAGGATGTTTGACCTTAAACAGATATTTGACCTTCTATATCAGTTGTTTGGAGTTAAACCAATATTTGACCTTAAACATCTGTTTGGACATAAACAGATGTTTGAACTTAAACAAATGTTTGACCTGAAAAAGTAGTTGGCCCATAAACATCTGTTTGCAAAAAAAGACCAATTTCAAGAATACTATACCTAAACAATCAAAATGAGGAGCTTAATAATCATCCAAGTGTACTTCATTTTTATTTAGTAGTATAAAGATCAAATCACTGTTCAATTTATAGTACAGATCAGTTAGCATGCTGGGGTGATGTGATAAATACTGTTACATATAAACATCTCAGTGATATGACATCTAACAGACTATAAAACATTGATGTGATAAATACTTTTACATATAAACACTGTTAACATAAACAAAGATAGAATATCTGCTGTTGATGCTGAACCACTGTTGTTGTTGGGCAGTGGTTCTTCTTTGAGTTTGTATACGATTTGTCTCGAGAGATAAACTATAGCAAACCACTGCTAAACTAAACACTGTTACATAAGAAACACTGATACATAAATACTAAAGTTGAATCCGCTGTAGATGCTGAACCACTGCTGCTACAGAGCAGTGGTTTTCATTTCGTTGATCAGGCTTAGGTACATAAGTGCTTGTCTTTAATAGGGCTTTGTCTTCAACAGTGGATAGGCCTCATCAGTCTTTAAGTCCGTCAGTCTTTATAAGGAGCAGTGGTTAATTATAACAGTCCTTAGCATGATCAGCTGTTATAACCACTCCATAACCCTTTGAGAGGAAGCAAGTTGTCTCGATCTCTTTGGAGCTGGTTAGGTGGTTTTGGGAGGTCTGAAAAACAGAATCAATAAATTTAGGGAAAATGGATTTGAAAGATGATAACCCAACAGTGGAGGATCTCATTCTACAGCTCTGATAAATTCAGGGGTATTCTCAAATAATGGTTCCTAGATGTTTGAAGAACGACAAAGACAAACAAATGTCAACAGTGTTGCTTCTTTGAACATTTGGCGGTCTTCAAACATCTAGGAAGCATTATTTGAAAATAACCCTGAATTTATAAAAGCTGTAGAATGAGATCTTCAACTATTGGATTATCATCTTTCAACCCCATTTTCCCTAAATTTATCAATTCTGTTTTTCAGACCTCCCAAAGCCACCTAACCAGCTCCAAAGAGATCGAGACAACTTGAAGCCTAACCTGGACTTGCTATAATTCCACTAGTTCAGTATTTAATCCCAATATACCAATTCAATACAAATAATAAATATTTGGTGTGCTACAACTGTAAATAACTCAGGAAACAAATTTGAAACCATAAATATGGATTATAGAGATCTATGAATGAAACATGGGTGAATAAAACAACAAAATAGATTGTGAAAAACAAAAACTACAAACATATAAAAATCAATCTACTGGTAATGACATGGTACACCAATGTAAGCATCTGAATAAAAAATAACAAATCAAATACAATTTACCGGTACTTACCGAAGCAATAACTGGTCACATTTATGTGCGGCTCTTAACTACATTCTATAGAATCTGTACATCTAACAAATAATCAAAGAACAAATAAACAAATAATCAGAGATGAGATACATAAGTGCTTGTCTCTAACAGGGATTTGTCTTCAACAGTGGATAGGCGTCATCAGTCTTTAAGTCCATCAGTCTTTATAAGGAGCAGTGGTTAGTTATAACAGTCCTTAGCATGATCAGCTGTTATAACCACTCCATAACCCTTTGAGAGGAAGTAAGGATCGGTCTATTTAATTGAGAGGAATAATTGCATTACATCCCTGTTGAAAAATAGAATTGATGAATTTAGGAAAAGTGAGGTTGAAAGATGATAACCCAACAATGGAGGATCTCATTCTACAGCTTTGATAAATTAAGGGTATTCTCATATAATGGTTCCTGGATGCTTCCAAAGAATCAGCACTTTGGACATCTGTTGTTCTTCAAACATCTATTATCTATTATCTATTCTATCTATTATATATAATAAATGAAAGTTATTTGGTCCACATGGCCTAAATAACTTTCATTTATTATATATAATAATAGATAGAATAGATAATAAATAATAGATAATAGATGTTTGAAGACAACAGATGTCCAAAGTGCCGCTACATTGGAAGCATCAAGGAACCATTATATGAGAATACCCTTAATTTATCAAAGCTGTAGAATGAGATCTCCACTGTTGGGTTATCATCTTTCAACTTCACTTTCCCTAAATTTATCAATTCTATTTTTCAACAGGGATGTAATGCAATTATTACCTTATTTAAGATACCTTCAACTGCATCTTCTGATAAATCAACATTCATTTCACTCAAATGATAACTTCAACTGCATCTTCAATCATGAATTAGCTAAAGAAATGGATGAAATCGTCCAAAAATACCCAAAACAAAACTAATTAAACCATCCAATATTCTTGAGTACTCACCATTAATGTGATGACCAATATAAATTCAAACCCTAAAAGCATACAAATCATAATGAAATATGAAAGAAACAAACCAAAAAACTTATTGGGCGATTAAAATTAAAAGGATATCATACACAATATTCAGGTAATTAGAATGGCCATTTTTACCTTACTTAACAATAATAGCAAACAACATCAAACAACAATAGCAAGTGACCAATCAATCAACCTCAAAATCATATAGAAGGCTAAAAATAAAATGAAAATTAGATAAGTGAACATCAAAACTGAACAGGAAACCTGACCAAAAATTAACCAAACACCTGATGTTGAATCCACTGTAGAAGTTGAATCCACTGTAGATGCTGAACCACTGCTGTTACAAACAGATTCATGGCGGAAATCTAGCCATAGGTAAGCGGATCTCAACTTTGATTACCATCGATGAAAAAATATTTTAGTGATGAGAATGAAAAAATATCATTCGTTGCGTAATTTCGATCGTTTTCACGTACGTTAAAGCGTTCTTCGTAATTAAGTGAAAAACGCGACCGTACAACCGAACTGTAACCCTTGTGCAAAATTTCGGGCTTTCAAATTTTTTTTTCTTTTGGAAGCGTTTCATTAACCGATACTTAAACGTAATCCATTTAATGCAACGTACACTCCTGAAAGAGGTCATAAGCTACACATATCCTAAATACCCTTTACATAACTTAGAAATAAGTTTGAAGGGTTAGGGATGACGAAAACACACTTATTAGTGCAAGGACTATTTCCGACAAACTACGAAAGTGTGCCAATTCTCGTATTTCTAAATACGGACCCCATATACGAATCCGAATATTTTTGTACTCAATAAAATCTTGTATTTAACTGATAAGAATGCAAAGATATCATTCGTTGCGTAATTTCATCCGTTTTCGTGTTCATTTGGGCGTTTGACGTAATTTAACGACAAAAGCAACCGTACAACCGAACGAACAGACATCCACGACACTTTCAGACAAAAACCAAGCTACATATGCTTTGACATCCTTATATAACCTAAATATTAGGTTAAAGGGGTTAAAAATGGCAAACAAGTGAAAATACAAGTCCAAGGGCCAAAAATGTCAAAAAAAATAATAATAAAGATTTTGCTTCTTCACCAAGTTTTGATTATTTTAATGATCTTGGGGACCAAGTTATGTGTTCTCCAAGCACGAAATCTGATCCTAACACTTGTTGCAATCTTGTTAATCCTTGAAGAACACTCTAGCCACATGTCATGATCCTATGACTTCAAGACTTGTATAAATAACCACCTTCATTCACTTCAAAACTTGCTCATTTCACTTCTTTCTTCTCCCTACTTCTTGGAGCTTGCTTCCATCATTTGGAGGCCTCCCATGTCACACCCCGATGACGTAAAACAACAAATCGTGGCGGAATCATTGGGGAGTGTTGTAACAGAATCATTGTTTCATAACACATGGAAATTTAAATGTTGTTTTATTGATTAAAAGAAATTACAATGTCTTAACAACAAGGAAGCATAACATAATTAACTAGTCTTGCATCTTTTAATGTCACTAAGGCCCGAGTCTGCCTATGTGTGACTTGATCAATCCTATGCATCATTTCCTGAAACACATGTGAAAATAGGTACGTCAGCATAAAAATGCCTGTGAGATACATAGGTTTTATTGATTTAGGATTCATGACTTATAAGTTTAGAAAAAGTTGTTTAACAAAAGCCAGTCATGATCCTTGTAAAATGTTTTTGTTTTATAAATCATATAAAAATTGATAAGGAAACAGATGATATAAAAGAAATATGTATGGTTAATTAAATAACCAAGTAAAATGAATTTGTATAAAATGTGTTGTTTGTAAAACAATGTTTTGTTAAGATATGTTAATTTGTGTAAAATGTAATATGTCAAAATTTAAATGATTTAAATAACGCTATGATACGTAATATCATAAAAGCACTTATATATAGGAAGTACCAGCGGCGTATCCACCATGCTTTTATCATATTACACACGTCTCGTTACTTAAATCACTTACCCAAACAAACCACCAATGTAAAAATGTTCATGTATAACTAAATGTAATGTTTAAACAAATGTTGAAATGTTACTGTGTAAACAAATGTAATGTAGAGTGAATAAAAAGCCTTTATTGATTAAAAGCATTTACTCGACCCTATAAGAAAGAAATGTACAAAACAATGCAATCGATAAATTATAATCAAAATTTATGTTTTGTAAGATAATGCATGCTTTACTGATACAAACATCTATGCGGTATTGTGAAAATGCATACATTCAAGCCTTGAGACTGTGGCGATAAACCCTTAAACGAATTAAAGATTTATCTGAGTTATGTTTATCGAATTCGGTCATTCCTTCCATCCAAACATACCTAGGATGTCAGGAACGGGAGTTGTCAATTCCTATGGTACCACTACCTACTTACGAATGGCGTAGCTAATGTTAATGAATGTATTTTTGAGCCATTTAAACAAACCAAATGTCATACCAAAATGTAAGCATGTTTTATGAAAATAATGTACTAAGTATGCAACAAATGGACATACATAGTATGAAATGAAATGTAAAATAATGTACTAAGTATGCAACAAATGGACATACATAGCATGAAATGAAATGTAAAACGATGTACTAAGTATGCACTAAATGGACATACATAGCAAAAACATAATGAAATCATGTACTAATAGTGTACTAATGAACATAGCAAGTATATGATATGAAAACATGGAAAGCATGAAAGTAACAAGTAGGCACATGTGTTTCACCCCAAAATGTTTGAAAAACAGTAAAAGAGGGGACTATGTACTCACTTGAGGGTGCTTAGAAGTCTTGAACAACAACCAAGCAAAGCTAAAGGGATCACGGAATCAAACGGCACCTAATATAGGTAACTATGTAAATAAACCGGACCTAAATCGGAAGATCGGATAGAATGAGGTTTCGTAAACCAAATGAGTATAGGAACTCATGTAATATGGATTAACAAAGCCTACTTTCTAAAAGGAAACCTATCCTAAGTGCTTATGACCCATTACGACCCGTTTAGGTAGCTTACGCTACTTTAACGCGTCGTTCGCGTAAAACGCGTTCGGACCGCCTAACTAGTCCTATGAAAAGTAATATATGCCTTAACATGTCTAATAATGTTACCTAATCAGTTTAGATGTCAAAATTTAGGTTACATATGCTTAAAATGAATTTATGCGTAAAAAGGGCATTTTGGTCATTTACCTAAGGCATATAAACTACCTATCATATAACTACTCAAACGAAGTGACCATAAGGTATAACCTCGGAAGGTTATTCCCTATGCAATTATGGTCACATAATATGCTTGGTCGGATCCTAATGATCGACCAAACGGGTCGGGTTCGAAAGTCTAAGCGGTTGTTTAGACCGCTTATTCTACGACCCTATATAAGCACTAAACCTAAAGTGACGAGTTAAACATGTTAGAACATGTTTAACGGAGTTTGAAAACAATTTTGATATCAAGACAAAGGGTCTTGATACCCAAAAGTAGTTTGGTTGCAAAATACGCAAGAAAACGTATTTTGACCGAAACTACGACTCGTCACTACACCTAATCAACGTGGTAATCAGTAGGTATAGTCACAAGGGACTATGACCATCGTGATTACGCTCACATTGCGAAGTTCAACGAACTTCGTGTTGACCAACTCATGGTCAAAGCAGAAAGTCAAACACTGTTTGACTTTCGTGCTAAAAACGCATAAAAAGCACGAAAGAGACTTATAAAGGGTCCAAGCTAGGAAGTTTTGATTCAAACAACTCAGGTATGAAGTAATAACTTCAACTTAGAGCTGATTGAACCAAAGTGTGAGTTGAAATGAAGTGAAGGCATGGGTTTATATAGGATTTGGTAAACCGTTATGATCGTTCCTCGCATTTCGTGCTTTGATCTTGGCCCTCCACTTGGGCTCATGGTTTTCAAAACCATGGGAATGTTTAAAACCAACAAATTTGAGCCTATAGCATCCAAAACCAGCCATTACACTTCAAAATTGGACTAGGTTCATTGAATCTGGTCAGAAATTTCAAAAATGGTCCCTGCACTTGCAAAACTTGATTTTTGGCACTTTTAAGCCCCGTTAACTCCATTTCAAAGCTCTAAAATGATGTTAAAGTATAGGGAATATAAAATATGCTCAAAAACATCTCGGATGTCGGTTCGTTTGTGTGACAACCCGCACTAAACCAGGTATCCGTACGACTTAATTAATAATTAATTACTGCTGAATTACTGTGCTTACTTGAACTTGGGATTAAACTGCTACTTGAATACTGATACATGTACTTACTTGCATCATACTTGCTTGCTCTCACTACATTATTTACATGCTGAACCTTAGTGACAAACATGATGCACAAAAAGCACAGTAGCACTATTACGGATAACCTATTGAACATGCTGATAAAGCCAGCATCAGGCAAACACTGCCTCTAAAGGCCTGTAAGAGCCTGAGATATGTTGCTACACTAGTGGTGAGTGTAGGGATACAAGGGTTGTAGAACTGCGTCTCTAGGAATAAGTCACTATGACTGGATGTGCCTAAAACGTACTCTAAGTACAAAACTCAGCACTTTACAAAATAATTCAGCTTTTAGCTAACTAATAAAGTGCCAAAACATGAGAAAAATATTACTAGACACTTTCCAAAGTGTCAGAAATGAGTTGTGTCACTAAAAAGGGTATTAACGACACTTTAAGCTTTGATAAGCACTTTAACGGATTACTATCCAACCAAACAACCGGACTATACCCGGAACATGAAAATATTGTCATTTACACTATTTATCTTTTTCTGAGCCAGTTAGGGTCCCCGTATACCCTAACACCCGTCATAACACACTACACATTAGTAACTGGGTTAAACACTTAACTAACTTGGTTTAACCTAACTAATACTTACCTATCTAGTTGGAATCGGACCAAGACCCCCCTCCTAACCGTCCCCAACTAAGGGGGAACACACTTGTCCTTACAAGATTATTAAAATCTTGTTTGCTTAATATCTTCTAGACACATTAACCATTGGGTAATTAACATTAGAATTGTCTATAAGTAACTAAGCTTAAACCATTTGTCACTTAACACTTCACAACTCACCAAAGCTCTCTCTTTCTCTCTAAATAAGTCACGGCCGAACACCCCCCCTCCCCTACATCCATTTTCGAGTTTAGTTCACTTCATTCCAACATCATACAAGCTTCAAGGATCACGTCTTAGGAGGCTTGGTGCACTCGGAGTTTGAAGGACCTCTTTATCTTGCTTTTATCCACCTCATTTGCGCGTAGATTCTTCCCTAGCCTCGAGCTAGAGGTATAATGCTTAAAACTCGTACTTGAACTAATCTAAGTTGGTTAATAAGGTGTATGATGATTAAAACTCGGAATCTTGCATTTTGAAGCATTAAAGTTTACTAAAAACACTAGAAATAGTGGTTAAAAGCTTATATGTTGTGTAAATGATGTAGTATTCGAAATGTATGATTATTTAGGCCCGATCTATGATGTGGTAGCTCGGATCATCGTTTAACCCGGTTTGGTAAGATCATGGATCTTAACATAAGCTTGTTTTGAATAACACAAGGGTTAAAAGGTGAAACTCTACCACACGCGAATCATGAACTTGTGTAAAAGAGTTTTAGCTTGTACAATAGTGTTTAAAACTAGCAGATCTACGTATCTGCAAGTGGTATTTTCAAAGGACCAAGCGTTAAAGAAATCATACCTTAAAAGACGGATCTTACACTAACAAGAATGGTTTTTAGAACACACAAGTGTGTAAACACTTGTGTAACACAAAGTTTCGACGAAATAACAGTTTTGTAAAAGATGACTGGAAGTTGTAAAGATGGATTTTCCCTAAAAACGAGGTTTTTACAAGATCAAATTACCTTATATGAAGATCTACTAAATTTAAGGGGATTTACACCACAGTTTTGGGAAAACTGCAAGTTCATGTAATTTTTGGCAATTTACACATATGTTGATTAGTTGTTGTGATGAAAGTTGTTTTGATCACATAAAGAAAATTGTTGAGTTGATTTGTTAAAGAAAATGATACGCTTGAAAGCGTGGCCACCTCCAGTTACAGAGGAAACTCTGGCGAAATTTTTCTAAAAACCTAACACTTAGAACTATTTACACTACAAGTGTTAGAATTATTTTTGACATGTTTTTGAAATATGAATTTCGCCATGACTTTATTTACTAAATATTCGGAGGTGGGATTTTCACAAAATTTAACGTGATAAATATATATTTTTCACACACAGTTTATGATTATTTTGTGAAAATACATAAATATTATTTTTAGAGTAAAAATAATATTTACAAACGTTAACGAATCCAAAATAATACGAACGCTTTCACCATGAATATATAAGTTACACCGGTAATTATATGACCACTCGATGGTTAAAACTTAACTTACGCACTTACGGAAATATTTATGAACGCGTATTTTAACAACGTATTATTGGAGAAAAATTATGTGAAATGAAAATATAATATTTTTGAGAAAAATACTTATATTTTGGAATTGGAAATATATATATATATTAAGTGAGACTTAATGATATAATTTGAACGCACATGTATTGAATCCCCCACCCTTGGGAAGGAGAATAACTACCAAGTATACACAGAATGTAAACACGAAATAGTTGTCTAACTATTTCCTAAAAACTTAAACCATAAAGCTAAGGCACGGCCGTCCGTCTAATAGAGTTAGCACGTGTAGGTCGTCATACAGCTGATCGATTTGGAGGCATACTTGGTAGAGACGCACCACTGTGAGTTCATGTCCCCCTTTTCTCTAACTGTTTTCAGTTTTCTTAACTGCGGGGGTGAAATACATGTTACTATGATTACGAGTACTTTATACACGGTATGGTTAGCGTAAGGAGGTTTACTACTTAGATCATGTGAGTGGGTAGGAGCAATATGAGGCCATTAGTCCTCATGTCGGGACCGAGGGACAGGAGCGGTAGATCTATCTGGGTGTAGCGAGCCCAGCCCCAGGCCAAACTAGAAACGGACCTTGGGGTGACTTTGTCCACATACTAATGCCGTGGCGAAATCTGCTAGGTTTGAGTCTCCCTATTTGCACTTCACATATATCAGTGGCCTTGCAAACCATTGGTGATCTCAATTCCCTTATTTGCTACATACCAAGACTATTTTTATACTCACAAAGGTTTACTTACTCACTTACACATGAACTCGCTCAACATTATTGTTGATTTTTCAACTTACATGTATTTCAGGAAATTAAAGATCTGGCGCGGTATGTTATGTTTTCCCGCTGCATAAGGGTTCCGAGGTCATCCGGGTTTAGGAAATGTGACTTTTTCCTGGACGAGTCACAAATCTTAAACTGCGTTTATTTCATGTTGATGTTTATGTTTTTCAAGACAAAGCTTTATGTTATGAGGTTGTAAGTCCCTAAGACAATGTTATGTTACTCTGGTTTTAAAACTTAATCGAATGGATGATCTTGCATGATTTTATTTCATATAGCTTTGTTATGGTTAAGCTATGGTATTAAGAAGTCACACCAAATTAACCACGCTTCCGCAAAGCCAGGGTGTGACAGCTTGGTCGTACGGTTGCGTTGTTTGGTTAATTACGACGAAAGTCGTAACGAACGCAAAAGCAATCCAAATTAAGCGAGGAATGAAATTTTATCATGCCAATCACTAAAATAAAATATTTTAATGATTACATAAATTTTTGGATGTCCAGATATATTCAGAACGTAAGATATGCGCGAAAAAGCAAACTTATGCACTTTTTGACGCATTTAGTCCCTGTTGATCAAATAAGTTTATTTTTGCGCACCAAACACCACAAAGCCTATTTCTAAGCTATGTAAAGGATATTTAAGGCATGTTTAACTTATGATCATGTTCCGTAATGTTTGTTACAGTATGAATCGGCATACTTTCGCAGTTTGTCGAAATTAGTCCCTATAAGCGAGTAAACTTGATTTTGGCATACCAAACCATCCAAAACTTATTTATAAGTTATGTAAAGGTTATTTAAGGTATGTTAAGCTCATGTCACTATTACGGAGTGTTTGTCGTGTTAATTTGATTACGTTTACACATCAGTGCGCGTATAACTTCCCAGAAAGCGATTTAGAGCTCGAAATCGAACGAGAATTGATATGTGCAATTGATACACATATTTATACAAATCCCAAGTATGAAATAAAATATTTCATTGATTTGGTATTTGTTTGATGGCCGTGGAGGCACGAGTGTCACAGTCTCCCCTACTTTAGGAAATTTCGTCCCGAAATTTATTTAGAGGAAACTTGTGAGATCTTGAAACATGAAGTTGAAAAGATAAAACAACACTGGTTAAGGTTCCGAACTTCTAGTAACTTTAATAACATCATGCTTGCAATGTAAGAGGGACACTTATATACAAGTATATAAAGCGTTATTGGTGCGTCCACCGTACCTTCATTACATTGTTCACGTTTTGTTATTGTTGCCACTATAGGTTCTTACACATGATAAATCTTACTGGGGTTTTCTGTGAACTGAATTTCATAATTATGTACGCGTCCATAATTATGTAATTCCTTGCATAGTCCGCACAGTGCATTTTATAATGTGTAGGGGAAAACCAAATGAACAAACCTGTGATGAGTGTGACTAGACCATCTAGGGTCCTTTTAATTAAATCGATAAATGATTTAAATAGACTACGAAGGAGTCTTTTCAGCTTATATCATCGCATGTCATTCTTAACCAGATTCTGAATCAATTTTTTTTACTAGACCACTCAAAGGGTCTCTTTGAATTATGGAATGGTACTATATAATCCAAGGGTCTTAACTATTACGTAGAAGCCCATTAAGGATTTAAGGTAGTACCTTTGGATATCCTACTATGAATCTTTCACATGAAGATATGGAAGATTTTACGAGGATTTGGATAACGAATTATCCAGATTAAAAATACAAAATGCATAAAAGAAAACACATAACACATAATCACATAACCATAAAATTGTTTATCTTGATCTTTTAATTTGTTATCATTTTGTTAATTTGTTTTATTAATTGGGCACATGTATTTAAAGCACACAAGGTATCCAATCCGTGGATTTTGATTGGCACTTTAAATATTTTCCAAGAATCTAACTATAAAGATAGGAAGATCTTAAAAAGAAAATTCGATTTCGATTATAAGGAATCGAAATGTTCGAATTAAGGCATACAAGGAATCCAATGAAGGACTCTGATTTGAACGAAAATCATCCACAAGGATCTAATTGTGAAGGTAAGAAGATCCCATATGGATTTTGGGATTTGAAAAGCGGGAGGCATTTCAAAACCTTGAACTAGACGTGCTTAAGTCAAAACATGAGGTAAAAATGCTCATGAAGTTGAGGTGCTAGATATGCCAAGGCGACATATGAAGCAGAGTTTGAAGGTTAAGTCAATGTATGAGAAAATGTTTTTGAAAACTATGCATTGGGTTCTTTTTAAAATGTGTTTAATGTTTTTGAAACCTTATATATAATAAAGTAGGTGTATTAGGTAAGTATATTTATAAAATGTTTTAAAATCATGCAAGATGAGATTTTGAAATTATGTATAAGGTTTTTGAAAATATGAATAATGCTTTTTGAAATCATACATGTAACATCTGTGCTCGTAATCACTGTGAACAGTTCCATTATCAATAAAACAATGTTATTTGATCCCAATATTTGTTTGGTTGTGTTTTACATTTTTCATGTTTTGACTTTTATTCAATTTCAAACTCTATATCGCTTTCTGGAGAGTTATACGCAAACTGGTGCGTAAACGTAACCAGTTTAATGCGACAAATACTCCGGAACATCAACGTATACTTAACATACCTTAAATAACCTTTACATAACTTAGAAATAAGTTTTAAAGGCTTTGGTATGGCAAAAACAAGTTAATTCGCTTACAGGGACTAAACTTGACAAACTGCGAAAGTATGCCAATTTGAACTGTAACGAATATTCCGGAACATGATCATAAGTTAAACATACCATAAATATCCTTTACATAGCTTAGAAATAGGCTTTGAGGGGTTCGGTATGCTAAAACAAACTTTTGGGTCATTCAGGGACTAAAAGTGTCAAAAAGTGCACAAGTTTGCACTTTCGCGCATAACTTACGTTCTGAATACATCAGGACATCCAAAAATTTATGTAAGAACTAAAATATTTTATTTTAGTGTTTGGCATAAGAAAAATTCATTTGTCACGCCATTTGGATCGTTTTTCGCGCTTATGCGCATTCCGTCGTAATTAACCGAACATCGTGATCGTACGGCCAAACGAACCGACATCCGACATATTTTTGAGCACATTTTAAGTTCCCTATACTTTAACATCATTGTGGAGCTTGAAATTGGGTTTGACGGGTGTTAGAAGTGCCAAAACACGACGATACTCGCACAGGGGCCTGTTCTGCCATTTTTGAAAGATTCAGGTCTGCAAGGTCCTTACGGACCTCAACACTGATAATGTTGAGGTCCGTAAGCTAGGGTCAGATGCAGAAAATCGTTTTTGGCTGCTGTTTTCAGATCTTAAACACTCTCCAAAGGCCAAGTGCCACATGTTAATCTCTTGTGGTGGCCAAAATCAGTTACCACAACATTCCGACAAGTGTACGGGCTAGATCATTCCCTCTTTTCCAAGAAACGATCCTAACGGTGAACTGAAAACTATAAATACCCACCTTATATTCACTCATTTCTCACTAGAATCTGATCAATTGTGCTCTAAGTTGAAACCTTTGTTTCATACCTGAGCTATTTTGATCAGATTAGCATTCGGGGACCCTTTGTAAGTGTTCCTTCGTTCTTTTATGCTTTTCGAGTCCGAAAGTCAAACTTTGTTTGACTTTCTGCATTGACCAGTTTATGGTCAATGCGAAGTTCATTAGAACTTCGCAACGTGATTGTAATCACGATGGTTATAGTCCTTGTGACTATGCCTACTGATTACCACGTTGTCTAGGGTCGTAAGGGTAAGCGACTTGATCAGTCGCTTATACCTTCGAACCCGACCCATTTGGTCGATCATTAGGATCTGACCAAACACATTAGGTGACCATAGCATATAGGGAATAACCTTCCGAGGTTATACCTTATGGTCGCTTCGTTTAAGTAGTTGTATGATAGGTAGTTTATATGCCTTAGGTAAATTACCAAAATACCCCTTTGATGCCAAAATTCATTTTAAACATATGTAACATAACTTTTGACATCTAAACTGATTTGACAACAATATTAGACATGTTAAGGCATATGTTACTTGTCATAGGACTAGTTAGGCGGTCCAAACGCGTTTCACGCGAACGACGCGTTAAAGTAGCATAAGCTACCTAAACGGGTCGTAATGGGTCGTAAGCACTTAGACTAGGTTTCATTTAGTATGTAGGCTTTGTTAAACCATACTACATGAGTTCCCATACTCGTTTGGTTTACGAACCCTCATTCTATCCGATCCTCCGAGTTAGGTCCGGTTTATTAACATAGTTACTTATATTAGGTGTCGTTTGATTCCGAGATCTCTAGCATTGCTTGGTGGTTATCTTAGGACTTCTGAGCAATCTCAAGTGAGTACACAGAACCCCTCTTTTACTGTTTTCCAAACTGTTTTGGGGTGAAACACATGTGCCTACTTGTTACTTTCATGCTTTCCTGTTTTCACATCATATACCTGCTATGTTTGTTAGTACATTATAGTACATGATTTCATTACATTTCATGCTATGTATGTCCATTGTGTGCATACTTAGTACATTGTTTTACATTACATTCTGCTATGTATGTTGACTGATAGCATGCTAGCACATTGATTTACATGACTTTTCTGCTTTGTATGTTAACTTAGCATACTTAGTACATTGTTTTCATATGACATGTACACAATTGCTATAACATTTGGTTTGCACAAACGAGACTTATATACGTTCATTAACATTAGCTACGCCGCTCGGTAGTAAGTACTGGTACCATAGGACTTGACAAATCCCATTCCTGACATCTCGGGTTTGTTTGGGTGTAAGGAATGACTGAATCCGAAAACATTTCTTTTGATAACCTTGACTGAAAGGGTTATCCGACTGTCTCAAGGCTTGAATGTATGCGTTAACTTAGCACATAAATGTTTGTATCAATGTAACATGCATTACTTTGCAAAACATAACTTTTTGATATATTCAAAATACTTTGTTTTGTACATTTCTACATTTGGATTACGTGACAATACTTTACTTACAATACATAACATTTAATACACATTACTTGACTACTTTTGGACTTATAAACATTTGACATGGCTTATACAAGGACTTTTTGACTATTGGTTTAAACATAGACTTTATACATTGGTGGTTTGTTTAAGTGACTTAAGTAACGAGATGTGAGTAATATGATACAAGCATGGTGGATACGTCGCTGGTACTTCCTATATATAAGTGTTTGTATTATATTACATATCATAACGTTATTTAAATCATTCAATTTGGACTTATACATTTTACACAAGTAACACAATTTTCACAAGACTTTGGTGTACAAACAATTTTCTTTATACAACTCATTTTCCTTGGTTATACATTTAAACCATACATTATTCTCTAATTTATACATATCATCTGATCTTATCGTTTTTCAAATGATTTATAAAACAAACCATCTTACAAGGATCATGACTGACTTTTGTTAAACAACTTTATTTTCTAAACTCATAAGTCATGAATCCTATTTTCACAAAACCTATGTATCTCACAGGCATTTTTATGCTGACGTACCTATTTTCACATGTGTTTTCAGGAGCTTTTGCGTAGGACGATGATCGTGACACTAGGGCAGACCTGTGCCTTAGAGACATAAAACGAAGATAGACTTAGTTTAATTATGTTATAAACTCTTTGATTCCTGTTTAAAACAATGTAACTCTTATGTTGATAAATAAAATACAACTTTGTATGCCATGGTTATGAAACAATTAATTCTGTTACAACACTCCCCGACGTTTTCCGCCACGTTTTGTATGTTATACGTGGTCGGGGTGTGACAATACACTTGATATATTAAGAAAATATACTGTGTTAATATTGTTTTTAGACTATATGAAACATTTTGAAATCATGATGGTTGTTTTGAAAACTTATGCTATGCATGTTGTTATGAAAACCAGAATGTAATGGGTATGAGATTAAAAATTACCCTCAGTTATCTAACCAAGGATTCAAAGGCACAGATGTGCGAAAAGCACGTTTACTCATAATGTCACTTTATTTCTTGTACTTTGTTTCTTTGAATGAAACGAGTACTTTAAAATTTCCGAGGAAATTATGAGCGATCACTTGAAAGGGGAAATCACAAGAGTAGTTTGTTTAAAGAACATAGTTCCTTGATGTAGGTATCATAGGGAAATGCCATACACATATGTAACTACACTTGTACATCAGTATTGTGAACAACAATTTATTTATAAACAAAGCAGATTGTTTCAGGATTCAAAAAAAGAAACAAAAGCAACAGATACAAACTATTCAAAATAGCAACATCTTAAAATCAGCCAAATGCTCATCCATGGGTCAGATTTGCATTAGCAAGCTTTGGGCATTTATTCACGAAATGACCCATCTCGCCACAGTTGTAGCACGATCAAGGTGGAAAGAGAGCTTGAGCAGGGTTGGCTTGGAGTTGAGTAGCAGCAAGATTTGCAACAGCTTTGTTTTGGATAGCAAAGCGGCACACGTCAACCAAATGTCCCCATCGTCCACAGTGGGTACATTTGAAACATGGTGTTTGATCTGGATGATGACGGTTGCATCGATTGCACAAGGAAGCAGTCCCCAAGTACGGCTTCTTGGCTGGTGGTGCTGCCACCTGGCTAGGTTCTGCTTGATTTGGTGCAACTGCTGCAGGTTTCTTTGAAGCTTTACGCTTCCTTGACCTTTTCGAAGGCTTGGCTTCTGCTTCTTTCGATACTTCTTGAGTGGCTCCATTATTGAGACGAGACATGGCGATATCTAAATCCACAGACTTCAGGATTACTTCGCCTATTCGCTGGGCAAATTTGGCAGTTTGCTCGGACATTTGAGTGTCGCTGCGATGAAGAGACATTCTGGAGGAAGTGAAAGACATAGGAGGAAACAAGTGAAATGTTATCGGATAATCAAAACAGAATGGCAATGCATAAAAATTGTGATCATTTGTTTGTTACCTAAGGCAAACAAATGAGACGGTGACTAATCAAAGTAAACGGGTCATATTAATGTATCACTGAAGACATGCTTTCCTATAAGTGAACACTCACCCCAAGAGTTCCCAGGTAAGAGTGACTGGTCCGATTATGTGGATTTGTACGAACACTCTAGCCTTAGACAGAAAACTCAGAGTACATGCATTCACCCTTCCAGTTTGCACGTGTTCACATTATAAGACCCAAACTTTGACGAGATTTTGAAAATTTAGAGGGTTCAAAACCTAGTAATCAATCATCCTAGAACAGATGATTGCTTTTTAACGCGGTTTTGAAATTTGTGTTCTTGTTGTGGTTGTCGCCTAAGGATAGGTGACGGTATTGTTTTATGACTAAACGCAAGTAAACTCGCGTTAGGGTCCTAGGAAGGTTATAGACTAGGTCAAAGCATTACTAATAACCTAATTCCCTATAACCATGGGCTCTGATACCAACTTTTCTGCCACACCCCGACCACATAAAACAACAAATCGTGGCGGAATCATCGGGGAGTGTTGTAACAGAATCATTGTTTCATAACACATGGAAATTTAAATGTTGTTTTATTGATTAAAAGAAATTACAATGTCTTAACAACAAGGAAGCATAACATAATTAGGAAATTTAAATGTTGTTTTATTGATTAAAAGAAATTACAATGTCTTAACAACAAGGAAGCATAACATAATTAACTAGTCTTGCATCTTTTAATGTCACTAAGGCCTGAGTCTGCCTATGTGTAACTTGATTAATCCTATGCATCATTTCCAGAAACACATGTGAAAATAGGTATGTCAGCATAAAAATGCCTGTGAGATACATAGGTTTTTATTGATTTAGGATTCATGACTTATAAGTTTAGAAAAAGTTGTTTAACAAAAGTCAGTCACGATCGTTGTAAAATGTTTTTGTTTTATAAATCATATAAAAATTGATAAGGAAACAGATGATATAAAAGAAATATGTATGGTTAATTAAATAACCAAGTAAAATGAATTTGTATAAAATGTGTTGTTTGTAAAACAATGTTTTGTTAAGATATGTTAATTTGTGTAAAATGTAATATGTCAAAATTTAAATGATTTAAATAACGCTACGATATGTAATATCATAAAAGCACTTATATATAGGAAGTACCAGCGGCGTATCCACCATGCTTTTATCATATTACACACGTCTCGTTACTTAAATCACTTACCCAAACAAACCACCAATGTAAAAATGTTCATGTATAACTAAATGTAATGTTTAAACAAATGTTGAAATGTTACTGTGTAAACAAATGTAATGTAGAGTGAATAAAAAGCCTTTATTGATTAAAAGAATTTACTCGACCCTATAAGAAAGAAATGTACAAAACAATGCATTCGATAAATTATAATTAAAATTTATCTTTTGTAAGATAATGCATACTTTACCGATATAAACATCTATGCGGTATTGTGAAAATGCATACATTCAAGCCTTGAGACTGTGGCGATAAACCCTTAAACGAATTAAAGATTTATCTGAGTTATGTTTATCGAATTCGGTCATTCCTTCCATCCAAACATACCTAGGATGTCAGGAACGGGAGTTGTCAATTCCTATGGTACCACTACCTACTTACGAATGGCGTAGCTAATGTTAATGAATGTATTTTTGAGCCATTTAAACAAACCAAATGTCATACCAAAATGTAAGCATGTTTTATGAAAATAATGTACTAAGTATGCAACAAATGGACATACATAGTATGAAATGAAATGTAAAATAATGTACTAAGTATGCAACAAATGGACATACATAGCATGAAATGAAATGTAAAACGATGTACTAAGTATGCACTAAATGGACATACATAGCAAAAACATAATGAAATCATGTACTAATAGCTTACTAATGAACATAGCAAGTATATGATATGAAAACATGGAAAGCATGAAAGTAACAAGTAGGCACATGTGTTTCACCCCAAAATGTTTGAAAAACAGTAAAAGAGGGGACTATGTACTCACTTAAGGGTGCTTAGAAGTCTTGAACAACAACCAAGCAAAGCTAGAGGGATCACGGAATCAAACGGCACCTAATATAGGTAACTATGTAAATAAACCGAACCTAAATCAGAAGATTGGATAGAATGAGGTTTTGTAAACCAAATGAGTATAGGAACTCATGTAATATGGTTTAACAAAGCCTACTTTCTAAAAGGAAACCTATCCTAAGTGCTTTTGACCCATTACGACCCGTTTAGGTAGCTTACGCTACTTTAACGCGTCGTTCACGTAAAACGCGTTCGGACCGCCTAACTAGTCCTATGAAAAGTAATATATGTCATAACATGTCTAATAATGTTACCTAATTAGCTTAGATGTCAAAATTTAGGTTATATATGCTTAAAATGAATTTATGCGTAAAAAGGGCATTTTGGTCATTTACCTAAGGCATATAAACTACCTATCATATAACTACTCAAACGAAGTGACCATAAGGTATAACCTCTGAAGGTTATTCCCTATGCAACTATGGTCACATAATATGCTTGGTTGGATCCTAATGATCGACCAAACGGGTCGGGTGCGAAAGTCTAAGCGGTTGTTTAGACCGCTTATTCTACGACCCTATATAAGCACTAAACCTAAAGTGACGAGTTAAACATGTTAGAACATGTTTAAAGAAGTTTGAAAAAAAGTTTGATATCAAGACAAAGGGTCTTGATACCCAAAAGTAGTTTGGTTGCAAAATACGCAAGAATACGTATTTTGACCGAAACTACGACTCGTCACTACACCTAATCAACGTGGTAATCAGTAGGTGTAGTCACAAGGGACTATGACCATCGTGATTACCCTCATGTTGTGAAGTTCAACGAACTTCGTGTTGACCAACTCATGGTCAAAGCAGAAAGTCAAACACTGTTTGACTTTCGTGCTAAAAACGCATAAAAAGCACGAAAGAGACTTACAAATGGTTCAAGCTAGGAAGTTTTGATTCAAACAACTCAGGTATGAAGTAATAACTTCAACTTAGAGCTGATTGAACCAAAGTGTGAGTTGAAATGAAGTGAAGGCATGGGTTTATATAGGATTCGGTAAACCGTTAGGATCGTTCCTCGCATTTCGTGCTTTGATCTTGGCCCTTCACTTGGGCTCATGGTTTTCAAAACCATGGGAATGTTTAAAACCAACAAATTTGAGCCCATAGCATCCAAAACCAGCCATTAAAACCATCAACACTTCAAAATTGGACTAGGTTCATTGAATCTGGTCAGAAATTTCAAAAATGGTCCCTGCACTTGTAAAACTTGATTTTTGGCACTTTTAAGCCCCGTTAACCCCATTTCAAAGCTCTAAAATAATTTTAATGTATAGGGAATTTAAAATATGCTCAAAAACATCTCGGATGTCGGTTCGTTTGGTCGTACGATTGCGTTGTTCGGTTAATTACGACGGAAGTCGTAACGAACACAAAAACGATCCAAATTAAGCGACGAATGGAATTTTATCATGCCAATAACTAAAATAAAATATTTTAATGATTACATTAATTTTTGGATGTCCGGATATATTCAGAACGTAAGATATGCGCGAAAATGCAAACTTATGCACTTTTTGACGCTTTTAGTCCCTGTTGATCAAATAAGTTTATTTTTGCGCACCAAACACCTCAAAGCTTATTTCTAAGCTATGAAAAGGATATTTAAGGCATGTTTAACTTATGATCATGTTCCGTAATGTTTGTTACAGTATGAATCGGCATACTTTCGCAGTTTGTCGAAATTAGTCCCTGTAAGCGAATAAACTTGATTTCGGCATACCAAACCCTCCAAAACTTATTTCTAAGTTATGTACAGGTTATTTAAGGTATGTTAAGCCCATGTCACTATTCTGGAGTGTTTTTCACTTTAATTTGATTACGTTTACGCATCAGTGCGCGTATAACTTCCCAGATAGCGATTTAGAGCTCGAAATCGAACGAGAATTGATATGTGCAATTGATACACATATTTATACAAATCCCAAGTATGAAATACAATATTTCATTGATTTGGTATTTGGTTGATGGCCGTGGTGGCACGGGTGTCACATCCCACTTGAGATCTTAAGTGTTTTCAAACACATGTAAGTTCTCATCCTAGTCTATTCATTTATTTTAGCTATTTTAAGCTAAAAGTCAAACAGCTTGACTTACTGTTTGACTTTCAGTTTTGACCATAATTGGTCAAGTTAAAGTTCAATTGAACTTTGCAACGTGATCGTAATCACGAATGTTATAATCTCTTGCAATTATACCTACTGATTACCACGTTTACTAGTCGAAGTGACGAGCCAAAGTTTCGGTCAAAATGCACAATTATGTGCATTTTACGACGAAACCATTTTTAGGTATCAAACACTAAGTTTTGATAACAAATCAATTTTGCAACTTAGTTAAACATGTTTTGATATGTTTAACTCATCACTTCTAGTTTAGTGCTTATTTAGGGTCGTAAGTCGAGTGGTCTTGATCACACCTTTGACTTTCGAATCCGACCCGTTTGATCTATCTTAGGATCCGACCAAACACATATTTGTGACCATAGTTGTATAGGGAATAACCTACTGAGTTTATACCTTATGGTCACTTTGTTTGGTTAGTTATATGATAAGTCGTTACTATGCCCTCGAAAATGACCAAAATGCCCTTTTTGCGCATAAATCCATTTTAAACATATGTAACCAAACTTTTGACATATAAACTGATGTAATAACATTTTCAAACATGTTTGGGCATATAAGACTTATCATAGTTCATATCTAACCATCCGAATGCGTATTTATGCAAATGACACGTTAAAGTAGCGTAAACTACCTTAACGGGTCAAAAGCACTTAGGACTCATTCCAAATCAGAATGTAGACTTTGTTTATAGCAACCCTCCAAAATTTATTTCCGACACCCTAATATATTTAGAATGCCCCTATACGTCTTAAAATGCACCCCGTATACGAAAACCGAGCCTAAAATACCTCAAAAAATAAAAAATTAAATAAAAATCAAATTATACAGTCTCTCGCGGGCCGCGAAGACTTGCTCTTCGGCTTACGCGGGCCGCGAGCGATAGGACAAGAGGCGCAACCCGGAGCTGCCACATGTCGCAAGCGTGTCAAGTCTAGTCCCATAACCGGGCCAAGCTAGGGCCTACTACCCCTACGTCACGGGGCACGTAAGCCCTCTGTGTGGCCTTCGTGGGGCCCGACAAACCCGAAATCAGGCCCTATATAAGGAGGCCATCGGCCTTCAGTCCCAACTCGTTCATTCTCTCTTTCTCTCTCGAATTTCTACATTGCAATTATAATTTCCGGGCATAATACCCCCTAATTAACGAAGTTCTGCCTCGTTGTAAGAATTTTAACCCCGGTTACGTATTAGATACACTACCTGATTGATCTAGGGTTCCGTAACGGCTGTCGTGGTTCTGCCCGACGTAGTCGTTGGAATTCTGTCTCAGGGAGGGTATAACTAATGTAAATATTGGGTTATTATACTAACGCGTGTGCATTGTGTAATTAATAGATAATCACCAGGAAATCACAAAGGAAAACCCTAAGTTAGCAATGTGAGTAATCTCCCTTTTGTAAACCTTTTGTCAACTGTTTTTTACAAAACCTTAAATTATTTTAAAATATAAATAGCAGTGATTGATTCTTTGTAATTCTTCAATTACTGCCGGTATGTTGGGGTTTTGTATACAAAATGTGGAACATGTTACCATTGGACAAAGAGTTAGCCAATGTGTAATATGACCCACCAGTCAGGATTGACAATACTGAATGAGTAATTGTGTAGATATAAACAATGTAATCGCTCTCAATACTGTGAAATGAGAAAACTCTTCTTGATTAAACTGGGATTCACTAACCAGTGTTTCCCACTTTCAAAATATTTTTAAATGCGTTTCAAGTAACAAAATGTGAAAACCAAATAGAAGCCAGCTGGACAGCACTGAAGGCTTGGAAAAGTGGCTATAAAAGTTACCTAAATAAAGAGATGTTTTTATTTAAAAA
Source organism: Helianthus tuberosus (assembly GCA_030545235.1). NCBI lineage: Eukaryota > Viridiplantae > Streptophyta > Magnoliopsida > Asterales > Asteraceae > Helianthus > Helianthus tuberosus. The sequence continues at coordinate 106,193,373 of CM060354.1, read as the reverse complement.
AATAGGGTTTATCCCTATGAAAATGTATGTACTGGAAACTTGGGAATTTCCCACGTGTTTAATATTATAAAAGTGTGGTATTTTACTCTGATAAAATATTTCCTAACTACGGTCCTGATGTAATTTCCGCTACCAAACTGATAAACACCGATACCACTGAAACTGTCCGCGGCCGCCCATTCCCGGGTAAATAGGGGACTGGGGTTGCGACATTGTTAAACTATTTCATATGAGTTCCAACACTCATTTGGTTTATAAGGTCTCATTCTACCTGATTCTCCGATTAGGTCCCGACTTATTAATATAGTTATCCGATACTAGGTGACACTTGATTCCTTGATCCTTCAAGCTTTGTTTGATCTTTTATACAAGACTTTTACGCAATCCCAAGTGAGTACATAGCTTCCCTCTTTTATGTTTTTCAAATGTTTTGGGGTGATTCATATGTGTAACCGATTTATTTTCAAATGTATGGTATATATATGTTTACTAAGTGCTTTTTGTGTATTATTCCGATTATGCAAACACGACGATTGAGAACACGAATCAAATCCTTAAAAGATCTATCTATCTTCATAGTTAGATTCTTGTAGGATATTTGAAGTACAATCTTAGATCTTTCTATCTTCATAGTGAGATTTTTAAGAAGTGCTTTACACGATGATGGTTATTTGTTTATGTGTATAGATTGTTGGTGATTCAGATAACGAAACTAGAGTAATATAATAAGAACATGGTGGATACGCCGATGGTACTTCCTATATATAATTGCGCTTATTGTATTACCCTTCGTAGTGTTATCCCGAATCACCATTAGGATTTAGGATGTTATGATTCAATGATTTAATGTGAGCAAAACCAAAGTATAGTTTGATATACTACCAAATCACAAACCAAAGTATATTTTGATATACTACCAAAGCATAGTTTGATATGCTACAAATGTGATATTGTTTACCAAAGCATAGTTTGATATGCTATCAATATGATATTGTTTACCAAAGTATAGTTTGATATACTACCGATTGTTAACCAAACTAGGTCCTTATAGTATCTATCTATCTTCATAGATTGATTCTTGTAGGATGTTTAAAGTGCTAATTTGAAATCCTTGACTGGATTTAATTGTGTACTTTAATGCGTATATGACAAGACGATGTGACAAAACTGGATCCTTGTAGCAGCTATCTATCTTCATAGTTAGATACTCGTGGGATGTTTAAAGTACAATTGAAGCCATTGATTGGATTATTTGTGTACTTTAATTCGTGTCTACAAGTTGATAACAAGTTGATGATTATGTGTTTATGTGGTTTGTATTGATTTAGATAATGAAACGAGTGTAATACCATAAGAACATGGTGGATACACCGCTGTACTTCCTATATATAAGTGTTCTTATTGTATTACTCTTGTTGCGTTATCCAAATCACTTTAGGATTTATGTGTTAGTTGACTCAATGTACGATTATCCAAATCCTTGTAGAATCCTCCATATTTTCATATGTTAGATTCTTAGAAGGATACCTAAAGTATTATTACAAATCATTGACTTGATTTCTAATAATACTCACTCGAGTTATGACTGATTTTAATATTGTTATTGTTAACCCTTGATTGGATTTCTAATAACACACTCACAAGTTTATGACCAATTTCATTGTTATTACAAAGATCAAAATACAATTTTCAATGGCATAAAAATTACCTAGTAAACTCTTTGTCACAAGTTTTCACAATCAAACTAATGTAGTGCAATACTAAACTTTTTTGCCATTACATTTGGCGATAAGCTTGCGCTTGTTTAGAGAGATCATCATAAATGATTAAAGTGTGTCGTTCACGGTAGATAAAGTATTCAGCCAGAGCTTTCCATGCCTTCAAAGATTCCACTTTAAAATAATAACTCTCGTAGTTGTAAAAGTATTGCAATACCAAACGTTTTGCCATTTATTTGGCTATCAAAACCTATGTACTCGCCATCTTTTATGCTGACTCTTATTTTCACATATGTTTCAGGATTTCGATTATTCAAGCAAGCAATGCATAGGATTGCATCCGGGCCTTAGACTTCTTTAATCAAAAGACAAATACATGTATTCTTTTTTTGTAAAACAATGTTAACAGTAATGAAACAATTTAGTACCATTTGTTGTGAGCAATTTGTAACGTGACTCCCCGATATTTCTGCCGCGTGTTACGCGATTGAAGTGTTACACGAACGAACCAACATCCACGATAATTCGGAGCATATTTCAAGTCCCCTATTCTTTAACGTCCTTATAAAACCTGAATATTGGGTTAACGGGGGTTAAATGCGTCGAAAACGCATTAAATCACGTGCAGGGACCATTTCTGTCACACCCCGACCACGTATAACATACAAAATGTGACGGAAAATGTCGGGGAGTGTTTTAACAGAATTAATTGTTTCATAACCATGGCATTCAAAGTTGTATTTTATTTATTAAACAAGAGTGTTATATTGTCTTAAACAGGAAACAAAGAGTTCATAACAAAATTAAACTATTCTATCTTCATTTTTAGTCTCTAAGGCACAGGTCCGCCCTAGTGTCACGATCATCATCCTACGCAAAAGCTCCTGAAAACACATGTGAAAATAGGTACGTCAGCATAAAAATGCCTGTGAGATACATAGGATTTGTGAAAAGAGGATTCATGACTTATAAGTTTAGAAAAAGTTGTTTAACAAAAGTCAGTCATGAACCTTGTAAATTGTTTTGTTTTGTAAATCATTCGAAAAGCGATGATATGTATAAATAAGAGAATAATGTAAGGTTAAATGAATAACCAAGTAAAATGAGTTTGTATAAGATAAGTTGTTTTGTAAATCAATGTCTTGTGAAAATAAGTTGTTTATGTAAAACGTAATATGTCAAATATTGAAATGATTTAAGTAACGCTACGACATGTAATGTCATACAAACACTTATATATATAGGAAGTACCAGCGGCGTATCCACCATGCTTGTATCATATTACACACGCCTCGTTACTCAAATCAGTTACTCAAACCAACCACCAATGTAAATTGTTTATGTATAATTGAATTGTCATGTGTTAATGTGTAAACCATATCAAAATGTCTATGTCCAATGTAAACCACTAAATGTGTATATCAATGTCAAAATGTTTATGTTTAATGTAGATCATGTAATGTGTACCCAAAAATATCATGCATGGTAAGTGAAATATATAACTAAACCATATGTAAAATGAACAAAAACAAGGTATTGAAGTAAAACATGGTTTAAATCAAAGTTATGTTTTGTGGAACAAATGCATGCTATACTGATACAAACATTTATGCGGTATTGTGAAAATGCATACATCCAAGCCTTGAGACTGTGGCGATAAACCCTTAAACAAATTAAAGGTTTATCTGTGTTATGTTTATCGAATTCGGTCATTCCTTCCACCCAAACAAACCTAGGGTTCAGGAACGGGAGTTGTCAATTCCTAGGGTAATGTGAAACAATGTACTAAGTATGCACACAGTGGACATACATAGCATGAAATGTAATGTGAAACAATGTACTAAGTATGCACACAATGGACATACATAGCATGAAATGTAATGTAAAACAATGTACTAAGTATGCACACAATGGACATATATAGCATGAACACAATGAAATCATGCACTATAAATGTACCAATGAACATAGCAAGTATATGATGTGAAAGCAGGAAAGCACGAAAGTAACAAGTAGGCACATGTGTTTCACCCCAAAACAGTTTGGAAAACAGTAAAAGAGGGGTCTATGTACTCACTTGAGATTGCTCAGAAGTCCTAAGATAACCACCATGCAATGCTAGAGATCTCGGAATCAAACGGCACCTAATATAGGTAACTATGTTAATAAACCGGACCTAAATCGGAGGATCGGATAGAATGAGGGTTCATAAACCAAACGAGTATGGAGACTCGTGTAATATGGTTTAACAAAGCCTACATACTAAATGAAACCTAACATAAGTGCTTATGACCCATTACGACCCGTTTAGGTAGCTTATGCTACTTTAACGCGTCGTTCGCGTGAAACGCGTTCGGACCGCCTAATTAGTCCTATGACAAGTAGAATATGCCTTAACATGCCTAATATTGTCCCCAAATCAGTTTAGATGTCAAAAGTTATGTCACATATGTTTATAATGAATTTTGGCATCAAAGGGGTATTTTGGTAATTTACCTAAGGCATATAAACTACCTATCATACAACTACTTAAACGTCGTGACCATAAGGTATAACCTCGGAAGGTTATTCCCTACCTACTATGGTCACCTAATGTATTTGGTCGGAACCTAATGATCGACCAAATGAGTCGGGTTCGAAGGTATAAGCGATTTATTAGATCGCTTACCCTTGCGACCCTAGACAACGTGGTAATCAGTAGGCGTAGTCACAAGGGACTATAACCATCGTGATTACAATCACGTTGCGAAGTTCAAAGGAACTTCGCATTGACCATAAACTGGTGAACGCAGAAAGTCAAACAAAGTTTGACTTTCGGACTCGAAAAGCAATAAAAGAACGAAGGAATACTTACAAAGGGCCCCCGAATGCTAATCTTGATCCAAGTAGCTCAGGTATGAAACAAAGGTTTCAACTTAGAGCTTCTCAAATCAGATTCTAGTGGGTTTTTTCAAGACATGGGGTTGGGTATTTATAGTGTTCGGTGAGCCGTTAAGATCGTTTCTTGGAAACCGTGCTTTGATCTTGGCCATACACCTCAAGAACATGGTTTTACAAAACCATTTGAGCCCCTAGTATTGAGAAATACCATGTGCATGTGGGTTTTGTGGGTAATGCAGCTGTTAACAGCCTGTTTAAACATTGAATCTGGTCTGGGAGCCTGACACGGGCCGCGTAAAGATACACATAGGACTTACGCGGGCCGCCTGGCCTGGACAGATCAGAAACATGTTTACCAAATGACAGTTTCAGTCCCTGTTATGTGTTTAAGCCATTTCTGACACGTTTAAGGCCCGTTAAGCCAACGTTAAGGCCCTAAAATGATTCCTAAACATTGTGGACATGAAACATGCTCAAAAATATGTCGGATGTTGGTTCGTTTGGTCGTACGATCGCGATGTTCGCTTAATTACGACGGAATGCGCACAAGCGCGAAAAACGATCCAAAATGCGTGACGAATGGATTTTTCTTATGCCAAACATTAAAATAAAATATTTTAGTGCTTACATAAATTTTTGGATGTCCGGATGTATTCAGAACGTAAGTTATGCGCGAAAATGCAAACTTATGCACTTTTTGACACTTTTAGTCCCTGAATGACCCAAAAGTTTATTTTAGCACACCGAACCCCTCAAAGCCTATTTCTAAGCTATGTGAAGGATATTTAAGGTGTTTTTAACTTATGGCCATGTTCCAGAATGTTTGTAACAGTTCAAATTGGCATACTTTCGCAGTTTGTCAAGTTTAGTCCCTATAAGCGAATTAACTTGTTTTTGCCATACCAAAGCCTTCAAAACTTATTTCTAAGTTATGTAAAGGTTATTTAAGGTATGTTAAGTATATGTTGATGTTCCGGAGTATTTGTCACATTAAACTGATTACGTTTACGCACCAGTTTGCCTATAACTCTCCAGAAAGTGATATAGAGTTTGAAATTGGACAAAAGTCAAAACATGAAAAATGTAAAACACAACCCAACTAACATTGGGATAAAATAACATTGTTTTATTGATAATTGTACTGTTTACAATGATTACAAGCACAGATGTTACAGTCTCCCCTACTTGTGGAAATTTCATCCCGAAATTTATTTAGAGGAAACTCGTGGAAAAAGATGCGGATATTTCGCCTTCATTTGATCTTCACGTTCCCAAGTAAACTCGGGTCCACATTTAGCTTCCCAGCGAACCTTGACCAAAGGAATGCGCTTGCGTTTAAGCCACTTGACTTCACGTTCCTTGATTTCCACTGGCTTCTCAACAAATTTCAGTGTTTTATCAACACGAATTTCGTCAAGTGGTATGTGGAGGTTCTCATCAGCTAAACACCTCTTGAGATTGGATACGTGAAAGGTTGGATGAACATTTCCAAGTTCAGGAGGTAACTCAAGTCTGTAGGCTACCTTACCGATTCTTTCGACGATCTTGAATGGTCCAACGTATCTAGGTGCAAGTTTTCCTTTCTTTCCAAATCTGATCACACCTTTCCAAGGTGAGACCTTAAGTAATACTCGATCACCGACTTGAAATTCCAAGGGCTTGCGTTTTGGGTCCGCGTAACTCTTTTGACGGCTTCTAGCTGTCTGAAGGTTATCACAAACTTTCTTATTCTTGTCAGTTGTCTCTAAAATGAGGGCAGGTCCAGTAAGTTGAGCCTCGCCGATCTCATTCCAGCAGACTGGTGAACAACATTTTCGACCATAGAGAGCCTCGAAAGGAGCCATTTTGATGCTGGTGTGATAACTGTTGTTGTAGGAGAATTCAATCAATGGAAGATGTGAATCCCAACTACCACCAAAGTCGATCACACAAGCTCTAAGCATATCCTCCAGAGTCTGGATTGTTCTTTCAGATTGACCATCCGTTTGCGGATGATAAGCTGTACTCAGGTTAAGTTGGGTCCCCATAGCAGATTGCATGGTTCTCCAAAAATGAGAAGTGAAACGAGCATCTCTGTCAGAAATGATGTTCAAAGGAACACCATGTCGAGCTACAATTTCATCCATGTAGATTTTAGGAAGCTTGTCAGCAGAAAAATCCTCACGGATTGGCAAGAAATACGCTGACTTAGTAAGACGGTCAACAACTACCCAGATGGCATCATGACCTTTCTTTGTGCGCGGAAGTTTGGTAATGAGATCCATAGTAATGTTTTCCCATTTCCAAACTGGGATCTCTGGTTGCACCAATAAACCAGAAGGACGCTGATGTTCAGCCTTAACCTTAAGACAAGTAAGGCATTTTGATACATATAAGGCAATGTCTTTCTTCATACCAGGCCACTAATACTGAATACGAAGATCCTTATACATCTTATCTGAGCCAGGATGAACAGAATAACGAGACTTATGGGCTTCATCCATAAGCAAGGTGCGAAGGTTATCTTGGCTTGGGACCCACAAACGGTCCATGAAGTAATACGATCCATTGTCCTTCAGTTCCAGATCAGGGGTTATGTGATAGGGAAATTCCTTATCCATCAAACCTTGTGAAACACAAGATTGTTGAGCCTGAGAAATGCGTGCTTGGATATCGGATCGAGCTTGAATAACAGATTGAACACGAACACAATGAAGCTTAGTACGTTCCTTACGACTCAATGCATCGGCTACGACATTCGCCTTACCAGGATGGTAGCGAATTTCGCAGTCATAGTCGTTTAGAAGCTCAACCCAACGTCGTTGCCTCATGTTGAGTTCTTTCTGATTGAAGATATGCTGAAGACTTTTGTTGTCCGTGAAAACCACACATTTTGTAACGTACAAATAGTGTCTCCAGATCTTTAGAGCGAAAACAACTGCACCCAACTCAAGATCATGAGTGGTGTAGTTCTTCTCATGTATCTTCAACTGCCTCGATGCATATGCTATGACTTTGTTCCTTTGCATCAGAACACAGCCAAGACCCAATTTAGATGCATCACAATAAACGACGAAATCATCATTGCCCTCAGGCAAAGTCAGAACAGGCGCGTCGCAAAGTTTTTGTTTCAAAGTCAGAAACGCTTCCTCTTGCTTGAATCCCCAATCAAAGGGTTTGTTCTTCTAAGTTAGAGCGGTTAGAGGAACTGCAATCTTTGAAAAGTTCTCAATGAAGCGGCGGTAATAACCCGCTAGACCAAGAAAAGAACGAACTTCAGTAGGGGTAGTAGGCGTATCCCAATCCTTAATCGCACTGATCTTGGAGGGATCTACATGAATACCTTGTTCGTTGACAATATGTCCCAAAAATTGAACTTCTTTAAGCCAAAATTCGCACTTGGAGAATTTGGCGAAAAGTTGCTCTTTCTTTAGGAGTTCCAGAGTAAGACGAAGATGTTGCTCGTGATCAGCTCGCGTCTTAGAATATATCAAGATGTCATCAATAAAAACAATGACAAACTGATCCAAATAAGGCTTGCAGACCCTATTCATTAAGTCCATGAAAACAGTAGGAGCATTAGTCAAACCAAATGGCATGACTGTGAACTCATAATGCCCATAACGAGTGCGGAACGCTGTCTTGGGAATGTCTTCTTCATGCACACGAAGTTGGTGATACCCAGATCGCAGATCAATATTTGAAAAATAAGAAGCGCCTTGTAACTGATCAAAGAGATCATCGATGCGAGGTAGGGGATATCGATTTTTGATGGTAAGCTTGTTAAGCTCACGATAATCGATACACATCCTAAAAGATCCATCCTTCTTCTTGACAAAAAGAACAGTAGCACCCCAAGGTGAAAAGCTAGGACGGATAAAACCTTTGTCAGAGAGCTCCTAAAGCTGCTTAGACAACTCTTGCATCTCAGACGGTGCAAGACGATATGGAGATCAGGCAATGGGATTTGCACCAGGCACGAGATCAATACGGAACTCGACTTGGCGTGCTGGGGGTAGACCAGGTAAATCTTCAGGGAATACTTCAGAATAATCCCGAACAACAGGAATATCTTGAATAGATTTACCTTTGCCTTTATCTGCCGTGACATGTGCCAAGAAGGCCACATAATTCTTTCGCAGATACTTCCGAGCTTTAAAACAAGACATGAGTTTGATACCACCAGTAGGTTTCTCACCATGAACCTGTAGGATCTCACCTGTCGGAAGCGGCACACGAACGATCTTCTCGAAACAAACTACCTCTGCGTGATGCTTGGATAACCAATCCATACCCACTATAACGTCGAAGCTTCCAAGTTGCATTGGCGTGAGGTCGATAGGAAAAAGATGATCGTTAAGGTTCAACTGGCAGTTGTGAAGAATAGAATCAAGAATAATGGGTTCACCACTAGCAACCTCTACTGTCAAAGATTTACCTAGTTTCGTTCTAGACACGCGAAGCATTGGCTCAAAAGACAATGACACAAAACTCTTGTCGGCACCCGAATAAAAAAGGACAGATGCAGGCTGATTATTAATAAAGAACGTACCGTTCACCACTTCATTGTCTGCCTGTGCCTCTTGTGCATTCATGTTGAAGACTCGCCCTCGAGCCTGAGCCTGATTCTGATTCGCATTCACCAATCTTGGGCACTGGTTACGGTAGTGGGTCAGATCCCCACAGTTGTAACAAGAACCTGGCGGGTAGTGTGGTCGTGCAGCTTGACCTTGTTGCTGAGCAGGAGGCTGAGCAACTCGTTGAGCCGGGTTCTGAACTGCCCGATTATGAGCAAACTGACAAACATCGACAAGATGACCTGACTTCCCACAGTTAGTACAGAAACGGCACGGATGATGAGGCTGATGGTGACTGTTGCATCTATTGCACAAAGGTGCATTTCCTGTATAGGGCTTCTTCGCTGGAGGCTGTGCAGGTTGGTTGGGAGCTGCCTGGTTAGCTTGGGCAGTGACAGCAAAATTTTGGGAAGCCTTACGCTTCCTTGACCCTCTCGAAGAACCAGAATTCTTTCCATTCTTGTTTTGACCTTTCTTGCTATCTTCCTTGTCAGACGACTGTTTCTTGCCCTTGTCACCCTTCCTGTGTAACTTATTCTTCCGAATCTGTGACTCAGTCAATGTCACTGCTAACTCGATAGCCTGACGGAGTGTGGCAGGGTTACTACCAGTAATGATGTCTTGTACTGAGTCAGGTAGACCATCGATGTATCTTTCGATAGCCTTGTCGAGTGGGGTGACCATCGTTGGGCATAGCAAACTCAGCTCCTCAAACCTGTCCGTATACGCCCTGTGCTCGCCACTGTCTTGTTTCAAGTCATCAAACTCTTTCTCCAAAGCTCGCTGTTCATGATGAGGACAGAACTCCCTCATCATAAGGGCCCTAAGTTCAGCCCAAGTTTGTGCGAGAGCAACTTCTGCACCACGGTCTCTCATAACCCCGTTCCATCATGTGAGAGCCCTCTTCTGAAACACACTCGAAGAAAACTCGACCTTGCGATTGTCAGTACACTGCACGTGGTGGAAAGTATTCTTAATGCTCTCGAACCATTGAAGAAGCCCAGTCGCTCCCTCAGAACCACTAAACTTGAGTGGTTTAGCCGAGTTAAAACTCTTGAAATTGCATGGACCATTGTTGTTGTTGTTGGCTTGGTTCCATTGAGCAAAGAGGTTTGGGAATTGAGCAGCCATTTGCTGCGCAATGATTTCTGCTAGTTCGACAGTTGCTATCTGGTTTTCGCATCGAGGAGGCATTCTAAAAGAGGAAACATGAAAGGAAACGAGTGAGATGATTGGATGAAGAGAATGAGATGAAACAAAATCAACAAAAGCAAAGATGGTGGTCGTTCGTCCGCATTACCAAGCAAACAAATGACACACAGTGACTAATCAAAGTAAATGGGTGAAAAATAATGTATCGCGAAGACATGCTCGCCTATAAGTGAACACTCACCCCAAGAGTTCCCAGGTAAGAGTGACTGGTCCGATTATGTGGATTTGTACGAACACTCTAGCCTTAGACAGAAAACCCAGGGTACAGGCATTCACCCTTCCAGTTTGCACGTGTTCACATTATTTAAAACCCAAAACCTTGACGAGATTTTGAAAACTCAAAGGGGTTCAAAACCTTGTAACAGAGGGTTCAAAACCTTACAATAGAGGGTTCAAAACCTTGTAATAAATCATTCAAAAACAGAAGATTGTTTTTCAAAAATCGCTTTGATAATCACCTAAGGATAGGTGATGTGCATGTTTTAAGATCTAAACACAAGATAACTTATGTTAGGGTCCTAGATAGGTTATAGTCTAGGTCAAAGAATTACTAATAACCTAATTCCCTATAACCATTGGCTCTGATACCAACTCTTCTGTCACACCCCGACCACGTATAACATACAAAACGTGGCGGAAAACGTCGGGGAGTGTTGTAACAGAATTAATTGTTTCATAACCATGGCATTCAAAGTTGTATTTTATTTATTAAACAAGAGTGTTATATTGTCTTAAACAGGAAACAAAGAGTTCATAACATAATTAAACTAGTCTATCTTCATTTTTAGTCTCTAAGGCACAGGTCCGCCCTAGTGTCACGATCATCATCCTACGCAAAAGCTCCTGAAAACACATGTGAAAATAGGTACGTCAGCATAAAAATGCCTGTGAGATACATAGGATTTGTGAAAAGAGGATTCATGACTTATAAGTTTAGAAAAAAGTTGTTTAACAAAAGTCAGTCATGAACCTTGTAAATTGTTTTGTTTTGTAAATCATTCGAAAAGCGATGATATGTATAAATAAGAGAATAATGTAAGGTTAAATGAATAACCAAGTAAAATGAGTTTGTATAAGATAAGTTGTTTTGTAAATCAATGTCTTGTGAAAATAAGTTGTTTATGTAAAACGTAATATGTCAAATATTGAAATGATTTAAGTAACGCTACGACATGTAATGTCATACAAACACTTATATATATAGGAAGTACCAGCGGCGTATCCACCATGCTTGTATCATATTACACACGCCTCGTTACTCAAATCACTTACTCAAACCAACCACCAATGTAAATTGTTTATGTATAATTGAATTGTCATGTGTTAATGTGTAAACCATATCGAAATGTCTATGTCCAATGTAAACCACTAAATGTGTATATCAATGTCAAAATGTTTATGTTTAATGTAGATCATGTAATGTGTACCCAAAAATATCATGTATGGTAAGTAAAATATATCAACTAAACCATATGTAAAATGCACAAAAACAAGGTATTGAAGTAAAACATGGTTTAAATCAAAGTTATGTTTTGTGGAACAAATGCATGCTATACTGATACAAACATTTATGCGGTATTGTGAAAATGTATACATCCAAGCCTTGAGACTGTGGCGATAAACCCTTAAACAAATTAAAGGTTTATCTGTGTTATGTTTATCGAATTCGGTCATTCCTTCCACCCAAACAAACCTAGGGTTCAGGAACGGGAGTTGTCAATTCCTATGGTACCACTACCTACTAACGAATGGCGTAGCTAATGTTAATGAATGTATTGTTCCATTTTAAACAACCCAAATGTCATACCAAAATGTAAGCATGTGATGAAAACAACTGTACTAAGTATGTAGGAAGTGGACATACATAGTATATGACGTGAAACAAATGTACTAAGTATGCACACAATGGGCATACATAGCATGAAATGTAATGTGAAACAATGTACTAAGTATGCACACAGTGGACATACATAGCATGAAATGTAATGTGAAACAATGTACTAAGTATGCACACAATGGACATACATAGCATGAAATGTAATGTAAAACAATGTACTAAGTATGCACACAATGGACATACATAGCATGAACACAATGAAATCATGCACTATAAATGTACTAATGAACATAGCAAGTATATGATGTGAAAGCAGGAAAGCACGAAAGTAACAAGTAGGCACATGTGTTTCACCCCAAAATAGTTTGGAAAACAGTAAAAGAGGGATCTATGTACTCACTTGAGATTGCTCAGAAGTCCTAAGATAACCACCAAGCAATGCTAGAGATCTCGGAATCAAACGACACCTAATATAGGTAACTATGTTAATAAACCGGACCTAAATCGGAGGATCGGATAGAATGAGGGTTCGTAAACCAAACGAGTATGGAGACTCGTGTAATATGGTTTAACAAAGCCTACATACTAAATGAAACCTAACATAAGTGCTTATGACCCATTACGACCCGTTTAGGTAGCTTATGCTACTTTAACGCGTCGTTCGCGTGAAACGCGTTCGGACCGCCTAACTAGTCCTATGACAAGTAGAATATGCCTTAACATGCCTAATATTGTCGCCAAATCAGTTTAGATGTCAAAAGTTATGTCACATATGTTTATAATGAATTTTGGCATCAAAGGGGTATTTTGGTAATTTACCTAAGGCATATAAACTACCTATCATACAACTACTTAAACGTCGTGACCATAAGGTATAACCTCAGAAGGTTATTCCCTACCTACTATGGTCACCTAATGTATTTGGTCGGATCCTAATGATCAACCAAATGACTCGGGTTCGAAGGTATAAGCGATTTATTAGATCGCTTACCCTTGCGACCCTAGACAACGTGGTAATCAGTAGGCGTAGTCACAAGGGACTATAACCATCGTGATTACAATCACGTTGCGAAGTTCAAACGAACTTCGCATTGACCATAAACTGGTCAACGCAGAAAGTCAAACAATGTTTGACTTTCGGACTCGAAAAGCAATAAAAGAACGAAGGAATACTTAGAAAGGGTCCCCGAATGCTAATCTTGATCCAAGTAGCTCAGGTATGAAACAAAGGTTTCAACTTAGAGCTTCTCAAATCAGATTCTAGTGGGTTTTTTCAAGACATGGGGTTGGGTATTTATAGTGTTCGGTGAGCCGTTAAGATCGTTTCTTGGAAACCGTGCTTTGATCTTGGCCATACACCTCAAGAACATGGTTTTACAAAACCATTTGAGCCCCTAGTATTGAGAAATACCATGTGCATGTGGGTTTTGTGGGTAATGCAGCTGTTAACAGCCAGTTTAAACATTGAATCTGGTCTAGGAGTCTGACGCGGGCCGCCTAAAGATACACACAGGACTTACGCGGGCCGCCTGGCCTGCACAGATCAGAAACATTTTACCAAATGACAGTTTCAGCCCCTGTTATGTGTTTAAGCCATTTCCGACACGTTTAAGGCCCGTTAAGCCAATGTTAAGGCCCTAAAATGATGCCTAAACATTGTGGACATGAAACATGCTAAAAAATATGTCGGATGTTGGTTCGTTTGGTCGTACGATCGCGATGTTCGCTTAATTACGACGGAATGCGCACAAGCGCGAAAAACAATCCAAAATGCGTGACGAATGGATTTTTCTTATGCCAAACATTAAAATAAAATATTTTAGTGCTTACATAAATTTTTGGATGACCGGATGTATTCAGAACGTAAGTTATGCGCGAAAATGCAAACTTGTGCACTTTTTGACACTTTTAGTCCCTGAATGACCCAAAAGTTTATTTTAGCACACCGAACCCCTCAAAGCCTATTTCTAAACTATGTGAAGGATATTTAAGGTGTGTTTAACTTATGGTCATGTTCTGGAATGTTCGTTACAGTTCAAATTGGCATACTTTCGCAGTTTGTCAAGTTTAGTCCCTGTAAGCGAATTAACTTGATTTTGCCATACCAAAGCCTTCAAAACTTATTTCTAAGTTATGTAAAGGTTATTTAAGGTATGTTAAGTATATGTTGATGTTCCGGAGTATTTTTTGCATTAAACTGATTACGTTTACGCACCATTTTGCGTATAACTCTCCAGAAAGTGATATAGAGTTTGAAATTGGACAAAAGTCAAAACATGAAAAATGTAAAACACAACCAAACTAACATTGGGATCAAATAACATTGTTTTATTGATAATTGTACTGTTTACAATGATTACAAGCACAGATGTTACAATTTCTGCAACTTCTGAAACTCATAAGGGGTCGCGTCACGCGACAGCCATTGGCTGTTCTGGTCGCGCCACGCGAGCAGGGTATATGGACAGAAAGTTGTTTTTGAAACACAACATGTTGCACCTTGTTTTCCTTTGATTGTTTTCATGCTTGGTGATCATGTTTATGTGATGAACAAGTCTTCTAATCTGGTCCAAACACTTGTGATGATCATGTTAAACCTTGGAGAACACTTACACATGGCATGATCCTACACAATCAAGAATACTATAAATAGCCTTCAACTCTTCCTCATTTCCTTGCTCATTCCATCTTTTCTCATCTGATTGCTCTATTGGAGTTGCTACCATTTTTGGAGGCCTCCTAACTTAGTTATTTTTCATCCTAGAACACAGGTAAGTGTTCTATCCAGTCTTGTTTATTTAATTCAGCCTAACTACCGTTTGACTTTCGGTTTGACCATGAATTGGTCAAGACAAATTTCAATCGAACTTTGCAACGTGATCGTAATCACGATGGTTATAATCCTTTGTGATTATACTTATTGATTACCACGTTTACTAGTCGAATTGACGAGTCAAAGTTTCGGTCAAAATGCATAATTATGTGCATTTTACGACGAAACTATTTCCGGGTATCAAAACACCAAGTTTTGATACCAAATCAGTTTTGCAACTTAGTTAAACATGTTTTGACACGTTTAACTCGTCATTTATAGTTTAGTGCTTATTTAGAGTCGTAAGTCAAGCGGTTTGACCACCGCTTTGACTTTCGAATCCGACCCGTTTGCATATGTTAATGTCATAGCTAAACATTAGCGATCTCGTATTCCTTACATTTGTTGAACACAGTTATAGATACGTTTTACAAATTACATACCATGTTTTCATACAAGTAAATTCAAACATTCTGTACAAAAACTGCATGAATTCAAGCCAACTTCTGTTGACGATTTTCCAAAACTTACATGTATTTCTGGTAACTAAGTGGATGGATGCGCGGTCTCCTTACTCAAGATGGTCGTTTTGTTTTCAAGAGTTTATGTGTCGATGCTCTGTTGCCACTTTTGTGGGATTTGTTTGTTATATCCCGCCTTCTGCGAAGGTATAATGAACAAAACCTTGATATTTGTTTTTGAAATACTGTTGTAGACTTTTCAAACAATTATCTTATGTGTGATGTAGACTTTAAACTTGATGTGTGCAGTGCGTTATATGTTTTTAGTTATATTTTAAGCCGTTTTTTAACACTTTAGTCAAGTTTTAAATTTATAAAACACGAAATTCTACTAACACTAAACACACATATGGGGAAGTGCACCCATTGTGAGCGTAGTATAGCGTTGGTAAGATACCGAGGTCGTCCAAGGACACAAGAGCTTTTAATACCGGTTTATCCTCAACGTCTAATCAAATTAAAAATTTAGAAAAAGTTTTAAACATTAAAATAAAAACTAAAAAAGCTAAAAAAACAAAAATAAAAATAAAAACAAAAACAGATAGACAAGATGAATCACTTGGATCCGACTCGCCTTTAGTGTAACCTTTGATGATTTCCGCACTTTTGCACTTTTTAAGAGATTATTTTAGTTATAGTAGTAGGCCCCTCTTTTGAAGGTGACGTTACCCTCAACCCAGTAGTTTGAGTCCGCAAGGATACAATCCTAAAGGGTCAGAATATTGAAAGATAATTAATTAAGTTATTAATGCGTAATGTGGTAGGCCCCTCTTTTGAAGGTGACGTTACCCTCGGCTAAGTGGTTTGAGTCAGCAGGGATACAATCCCAAGTAGCCGGGTTAATGTAATAATAGTTGTTTACATATGAGGGGATCAAGCCATTCGCACCCCCGCCATCCAATACCATTGGGTATTGAAGGAGGTCCTAGTATGCTTGACCCAGGTCTTTGCAGGATCTATACACTGAACAAGGCAAGAACCTTACCAAACCATTCCCTTAACCCCCGACCAGGTAGCCAACATATCTCTATATAGACCGTAGAGATATGAATGTTGAAAATATTTTATTTTATATAGACAGTAAAAAAACGCCAAGACCCCACGGACAAATGATAAGGAAGTTTCACCTTCAACATAAGAAACTAGTTATTAAAGTCATTAATACAAAACCAAATAAAAAGTGCGAAAAGATTAAAAATCAAAAGTATTACACTAAATGCTTGTCTTCACCAAGTGATGTAAGAGACTTAGGCAAACATTGTGACAACCCTCAAAATTCCATGTATTCCGTACAATCTATTATTGTTAATTAAAGTTCTTAGTGACTGTGCTGGATCATTTAACTGCTTTCTGATATCTGTGTTATACTTACATGTATTTGTTAAACATACTAGTAATGTACAGAAAAGTCACCAAATAGTCCGTTATAATTTCCTAAGTATTGAAAAGTAAAAGCGTTACAAAAATATATATGTAGGACACGTTACGAATTAATTAAGCACTTTAACGGGACAATATCGAACCGAACAACCAGACTTTACCCGGAACACAAAAATATTGTCAAACACATTGTCCTTATTTTTCTGAGCCAGTTATGATCCCCGAACATCATAACACACTATATAATTAATAATACACCATAAACCACTAACTTAGTACTTGAAAGTTAACTAGAATCATGTAACTAGAGTAAGTAATTAAATCAAAATCCAACTAGAACCCCACCACCCATCTAATGGCCGGTTACATAAGGGCCTCAATTGGTAGATTTTCTTGCAATATTTTATTAGAGTATGTTGGCTAAAATGGTGACATAAAGTCCAAGGGATAATATGGGAGTTGGTTAATAAATAAGCACATGGAGTTCATAACCTACAACCACACTCCAACAACATCTTTTTCTCCTCCCCATACCTACGGTTCCACCCATCACCACACCATCACCACTTTTCAAACATCATTCATCCATTCCAAGTTCATCTAGAGGTGTTAGAAGGTGGTTGACGAAGCTTGGTGCTCTCGGAAGTGGAAGGACCTTCTCCATTCGCTATTAACCATCACTTTTCTGCACTCGAACTTCCCTAGCCTTGAGCTAGTGGTAAGAACTTAGATCCGTTCATTCTTGATGTTATTTAAGTGGTTAATAGATGTTAGAATGATAAAAAGTTAAGAAACCTTAAAGCTCATGAACAAGTCTTGAACATAATGTGTTAAAGTGTGGATAAAGAGAAGATATGTGTGTAAATCATGTAGATCTTGTGTGGTTATGATTATTGGTTGAGTATCTGATGTTTTGCTGGGTAATATTGATGTTTGATGTTGTTATAATCACTAAACATGATTAACGGAATCAATCGAACACAAGTTAGTAAGTTAAAGGATGAAAACAGAATCTGTCCAAGTTTTACAGCCAACTTCAGTTGGCTGTAAACAGGTCATAAACTCAACGAAAAACTGATATTTTGAGTCTAAAACGTGTTATTATGAAATACGGTTCTAATCGCCCCGGAATCGTAATTTTTGGACTTCGTATACTATTTTTAAAGCGTCATTTCGTAACAGCAGCTAGAGCTGCATTTTTCTGCTGAAAATATGTGTATTGTTTTCTGTCATAACTTGGGTTTTGTGAAGAGTTGGATAATGAAACTTGTACTGTAGATGACCACCGATGTATTTGTAATTACCCCACTGGAATTTCATAAATCGGACGCTCGATGAATTTTAAATAAATTATTCCGTGGACTGTGGTCAGAAAAATATAAATCTGAGTTCAGTCCGGACAATGAATTTTTATAAAATAATAATAATGAACTGGACCCTGATATTTTTACACAATAAAATTTGGAACGGTTAAGACATTCTGTAAAAATTTGGGAATTTTTTGAATAAGTTAACTATTTTATTAAAATGTCCGAAAACAGCCCGGTTTTGAATATTTATGCTGAAATGACATAAGCTGTAATTTGCGTGTCTAAATGTCGAGTGTGCTATCTGTAAATGATCTAAGATGTTATATGTGTTATGTGCATTATCGTATGTTTGTTTATGAGTGGGGAATGGATGGGAAACTTATATGGGCATAAACCGTCAAAGTGACGCATGTTGTGTGATAGATACGTATAGGAACTTTGTGCTTTATTTGAAAGCCACTAAATGACTAACTGGTAAATCATACTAGGACGTGATTGACCGACCTTGACTTTTAGCTATATTTGAGAATCTAACCGAACAAACCGAGGTGAGTTCACACACTTTCTAAGGCATGGGATTCCCGGTGGTTTGGGAATGGGTTAAAGAAATTAAAACTAAATCTACATATCCTCCTTGGGTAGGATATGTACGGCCATCCTCCATAGATTGGATGCCATTATTAATCCTACGAATTCTCCTGGTGCAGAATACGTACGTTCGTCCTCCTTGGGTAGGACAACAACCTTAAAACTAAGCTAGACAAAACTCTATCATGAAGTCCCTCAATTTATATCGACTTAATCGCCGAGGCCAATGGCGAGCGGGTCATTAGTTAATAGCGCTATTAGGTTTAACAAACCTCACACCGTGCCAGTCAGACGGGCGTGTACTAATGGACTATGGCAAACTGTCAGTGATGATAGACACTGATGTAGGGCACAACTATTGTTCGTCAGTTGTCGATATGTATGGTCTAGTAGTTCACACGGGGAAAGCCCCCACTGATTATTGTTATGGTTTGGGTAATGACAAAGGAACTGGTTAAACATACTTTCAACTACAGGGTAACCCCCACGGCAATTAAGCCAACGAAAGTCGAACCACGTTTTTCAGAAACAACTTAAAACTAAACAACCAAACGTGAACTCACTCAACTTTGTTGTTGACTCGTTGTTACATGCCTTACAGGTCGCTAAACGCTTGGAGCTTGCACGAGGAAGGAGTCGTTGTGGTGTACGGACTGTTATGTTCCGTGCTTATTATTTAAATCCTTATGAACTTATTAAACCTGCGTTTTGAACTTTAACTTATAAACAATGGACTTATGCTTTTGGATTTACTTTTATGCTTCCGCTGTTTAAACTAAACATGGTTAACTAGCTTTGGTCACCAATCATATTGTGGTTGGTTTTATTTACTTAATTACGATGTTCAATATGATTGGTGGCTCGATCCTGGTCACGTCACGCCTCCAAGCGGTGGTACTCAGCATGGTGGATTTTGGGGGTGTGACAGATTGGTATCAGAGCCATTGGTTATAGTGAACTTGGTTTTAAAAAGGGACATGTTTTTGATAAAACCAGACTATAACCGGTACAATGCTCAACGATCCACAATAACGCTTCGCTCCACGTGCAAGACTCGACACCATAAGTGGTATGATTTATGTTATAATGTTGGTTAGATAGTTCTCATTGTGCATTAGATAATGTGATAATTGCTATTTGAACCTTGTATGCTTACTCTCTACTATCGTCCCACATTTACGCACTTTCGCGACACTTTTCTCACTTACGTTGCTTCGTTATGAAGATCATGAGCGGACGCGGAGGACGTATCAACCTCACTCAAGCCCAGTTGACGGCTTTGATCAACGAACGAGTTGCGGAGGCACTCGCAGCAAATCCAGCAGGAGGTATAACCTGCTATATCAACCCACCTTAGGACGTTTAGATCCTACCTTCACAAACCAACCCTCGTGCTTAACCTTGTCTGTTATTCTCACACAATAGGTCAACATGCTCAACCTCCTGTGTGCACATTCAAAACGTTCATGGACTGCCGACCTACTACTTTCAGTGGCACCGAAGGAGCAGTGGGCCTTCTTCACTGGTTTGAAAAGCTTGAGTCAGTTTTCGAGATGTGCGAATGCCCCGAAGACCGTAGGGTGAAATATGCTACCAGAACACTTGAAGGAGCTGCGTTAACCTGGTGGAAGGCGCAGGTTCAACTACTAGGACTGACAGTTGCTAATGCCACCCCCTAGAATGGTTTCAAAGAGCTGATCAAGGAGGAGTACTGTAGTCGGGATGACATCCACAAGCTAGAGGTGGAATTTTTCAATCTGAAGATGACGGGGTCTGAGATTGAGGCGTATACTAAGAGGTCAAACGAGTTGGCCATCCTGTGTCCAACTATGGTGGACCCTCCCATCAAACGAATTGAGCTGTATCTCAAGGGCCTTGTACCCGAGATTCAAAGTCACGTGACTTCAGCCAACCTGGGTACCATACAGCAAATCATCAAGTTGGCCCATCGACTCACTGACCAGACGGTGGAGCAAAATAGACTGCCCAAACGAATCAGTGCTACAGCTACTTCTGATGCACCTACCGACAACAAGCGAAAATGGGATGGGAACTCCGGAAAGGGTTCTACTTCAGTTCAGTCTCAGCAGCGAAAGACTGATGACTACCAGAGTCCTGGTCAGCAATCTTCTGGTAACCAAGGACAGGGTGGATACCGAGGGAACCACCCCAAGTGCAACCGGTGCAACAAACATCACAGCGGGCAGTGCAACAAAGGTCGTTGCCTGAGGTGTAACAAGTTTGGTCATGAAGCAAAGGATTGCAGGAGCACCCGACCAGCAAATCAAAATCGTCAACAACAACAACAAGCTCCACAGAACCACCAGCAGCAACAACAACAGGGCAATAAAGGATGCTTTCAGTGTGGCGCTGAAGGCCATTTTAAGAGAAACTGCCCCCAACTGAACCAGAATCAGAACAACAACAACCAAGGAAATGGGAACCACAATGGGAACAACAATGGAGGCAACAACGGGGGTAACAAAAATGGTAATGGGGTAAGGGGTCGTGTTTTCGTGCTAGGTCAGGGTGATGCAAGGAACGATCCCAACGTTGTGATGGGTAAGTTTCTTCTGGACGACTTCTTTGTTACTGTTTTATTCGATTCGGGTGCCGATACTAGTTATGTGTCCTTAAAAGTTAGCCAAATGCTTAAGCGCACTCCAACACTTTTGAACACCAAACACATGGTAGAACTAGCAAACGGTAAAAGTCTTGAGGCCACACACGTAGTTAAAGGTTGTAACCTCATCTTAGCTGGTCAGACTTTCTCTATCGATCTTATTCCTATCACACTGGGTAGTTTCGACGTCGTTTTTGGGATGGATTGGCTATCTCATCATCAAGCGGAGATTGTTTGCAAGGAGAAAATCGTCCGCATTCCTCGTCCTGATGAAGAACCTCTGGCGATTCAGGGCAATAAGAGTGGTGCTGTTGTAGGCATTATCTCTTTCCTTAAGGCCCAGAAGTGTTTGCGAAAGGGCCACACTGCCATTTTAGCACTCGTTACTGACACATCAACGGAAGAAAAGAGAATTGAAGACATCCTTATTGTGCGCGATTTTCCTGAGGAATTGCCTGGTCTTCCGCCTCATCGCCAAGTTGAGTTTCAAATCGAGCTAGCTCCTGGAGCATCGCCCATAGCCCGAGCGCCATATCGTCTAGCTCCATCAGAACTCGAAGAACTGTCCTCACAACTACAAGAACTCTTGGAAAAGGGTTTCATACGTCCTAGCTCTTCGCCCTGGGGAGCTCCAGTCTTGTTTGTGAAGAAGAAAGATGGTACTTTCAGAATGTGTATCGACTACCGCGAACTCAACAAGGTGATTGTGAAGAATCGTTATCCTCTTCCACGTATTGACGACTTGTTCGACCAGTTGCAAGGATCGAGCTATTACTCCAAGATTGATTTGAGATCGGGATACCATCAGCTGAGGGTCCGAGATGAGGACGTCTCCAAAACAGCATTCAGAACTCGTTACGGCCATTACGAGTTTCTGGTTATGCCTTTCGGGCTGACAAATGCACCAGCGGTCTTCATGGATCTCATGAACCGAGTGTGCAAGCCTTACCTGGATAAGTTCGTTATTGTATTCATCGACGACATCCTGGTCTATTCTAAAAGTCAGGAGGAACACGAGCAGCATCTACGACTTATGCTGGAACTTCTTCGAGCAGAGCAACTGTATGCCAAATTTTCAAAATGTAACTTCTGGCTTCGCGAAGTCCACTTTCTAGGCCATGTGGTAAAAAAGGATGGAATTCATGTGGATCCATCTAAGGTTGAATCAATCAAGAACTGGCCTGCACCCCGAACACCAACAGAGATCCGCCAATTCTTGGGTTTGGCAGGATACTACAGAAGGTTTATCAAAGATTTCTCCAAGATTGCGCAACCTCTCACTTCACTGACTCAGAAGGGTGTCACCTATCGTTGGGGTGATGCACAGGAGTCCACATTTCAGCACTTGAAGGATAGACTTTGTAGCGCGCCTATCCTCTCATTGCCTGAAGGCACATATGATTTTGTGGTTTACTGCAACGCTTCCATCCAAGGACTTGGTTGCGTGCTGATGCAACGAGACAAGGTCATTGCCTACGCATCACGCCAACTCAAAGTTCACGAAAGGAATTACACTACTCACGATCTGGAGCTGGGAGCAGTTGTTTTCGCACTTAAGATATGGAGACATTATCCGTACGGTACCAAGTGCACCATTTACACCGATCACAGGAGTCTCGAGCATATCTTCAAGCAAAAGGAATTAAATATGCGACAATGCCGATGGGTCGAACTCTTGAACGATTATGAATGCGCGATCAAATACCATCCGGACAAGGCTAATGTTGTGGCCGACGCCCTCAGTCGAAAGGATACTATACCTAAGCGTGTACGTGCGTTACAGCTTACCATTCACTCTCGCCTTCCCGCTCAGATTCGCGATGCTCAGGTTGAAGCGTTGAAAGCAGAAAACATCAGGGCTGAGTCCCTACGAGGATCGAGGCAACGACTGGAACAAAAGGAAGACGGCGCCTACTATGTTAATGAACGCATCTGGGTTCCACTGTATGGAGACCTACGCGAGCTTGTGATGGATGAAGCACATAAGTCTCGTTATTCAGTACATCCTGGTTCGGATAAAATGTACCACGACCTCAAGACTACGTATTGGTGGCCTAGCATGAAAGCCCACATAGCAACCTACGTCAGTAAGTGCTTGACTTGTGCGAGAGTCAAGACTGAATATCAGAAACCATCAGGCCTACTTCAATAACCGGAGATCCCGAAATGGAAATGGGAGCAAATTTCCATGGATTTCGTTACTGGTCTGCCTAGATCTCAACGCGGAAACGGTACCATTTGGGTGATTGTAGATCGACTGACCAAGTCTGCACATTTTCTGGCTATCAAAGAAACGGATAAGTTTTCTACTCTTGCAGACATTTACCTAAAGGAAGCGGTATCAAGGCACGGAGTGCCAACCTCCATCATTTCTGATCGTGACGCACGTTTTACTTCTGAACTGTGGCTAGCAATGCACAAGTCCTTTGGCTCACGTTTAGATATGAGCCCCGCTTATCACCCGCAGACGGATGGGCAATCTGAACGCACCATCCAAACCCTTGAAGACATGCTTAGGGCATGTGTAATCGATTTTGGTAATGGCTGGGAAAAGCACCTCCCGCTAGTGGAGTTTTCGTACAACAACAGCTACCACACCATCATCCAAGCCGCTCCGTTTGAGGCATTGTACGGACACAAATGCCGATCACCTCTCTGTTGGGTAGAAGTTGGTGACAGCCAAATCACTGGCCCAGAACTTGTGGTAGATACCACAGAGAGAATTGCTCAGATACGACAGCGAATGGCGGCAACTCGTGACCGTCAGAAAAGCTATGCTGATAAGGGAAGAAAACCACTCGAGCTCCAGGTTGGGGATCGAGTGCTACTCAAAGTCTCACCTTGGAAAGGTGTAGTCCGCTTTGGCAAACGAGGCAAACTCAATCCGCATTATGTCAGACCATTCGAAGTCACTGAGAAATTTGGCAAAGTCGCCTACAGGTTGAATTTACCTGAAGAACTCAGCGGAGTTCACAATGTTTTCCATGTGTCGAATCTGAAGAAGTGTCTGTCAGATGAGACCCTCATAGTTCCCTTAAAGGTGCTCACAATCGATGACCAGCTGCGATTCGTCGAGGAACCAGTAGAGATTACGGATCGAGATGTTAAGATCCTCAAGCGTACCAGGATACCTCTAGTCCGAGTTCGTTGGAATGCTCGTCGTAGCCCAGAGTATAACTGGGAACGAGAAGACCAAATGAAACTCAAGTATCCCCAGCTGTTTAAGAAAAACGCAACCACTACTGAGGCTGAAGCTACTGCAGAATTTCGGGACGAAATTCCAAACCAACGGGGGGATGATGTGACACCCCAGGAAAATCAGGAAAAGAACGCAACTTAGCTAGCTTCCTCAGTAACCACGCGCTAAATTTCGGGACGAAATTCTCTTAACAGGGGGAGAATGTGACAACCCTCAAAATTCCATGTATTCCGTACAATCTATTATTGTTAATTAAAGTGCTTAGTGACTGTGCTGGATCATTTAACTGCTTTCTGATATCTGTGTTATACTTACATGTATTTGTTAAACATACTAGTAATGTACAGAAAAGTCACCAAATAGTCCGTTATAATTTCCTAAGTATTGAAAAGTAAAAGCGTTACAAAAATATATATGTAGGACACGTTACGGATTAATTAAGCACTTTAACGGGACAGTATCGAATCGAACAACCAGACTTTACCCGGAACACAAAAATATTGTCAAACACATTGTCCTTATTTTTCTGAGCCAGTTATGATCCCCGAACATCATAACACACTATATAATTAATAATACACCATAAACCACTAACTTAGTACTTGAAAGTTAACTAGAATCATGTAACTAGAGTAAGTAATTAAATCAAAATCCAACTAGAACCCCAACACCCATCTAATAGCCGGTTACATAAGGGCCTCAATTGGTAGATTTTCTTGCAATATTTTGTTAGAGTATGTTGGCTAAAATGGTGACATAAAGTCCAAGGGATAATATGGGAGTTGGTTAATAAATAAGCACATGGAGTTCATAACCTACAACCACACTCCAACAACATCTTCTTCTCATCCCCATACCTACGGTTCCACCCATCACCACACCATCACCACTTTTCACACATCATTCATCCATTCCAAGTTCATCTAGAGGTGTTAGAAGGTGGTTGACGAAGCTTGGTGCTCTCGGAAGTGGAAGGACCTTCTCCATTCGCTATTAACCATCACTTTTCTGCACTCGAACTTCCCTAGCCTTGAGCTAGTGGTAAGAAATTAGATCCGTTCATTCTTTATGTTATTTAAGTGGTTAATAGATGTTAGAATGATAAAAAGTTAAGAAACCTTAAAGCTCATGAACAAGTCTTGAACATAATGTGTTAAAGTGTGGATAAAGAGAAGATATGTGTGTAAATCATGTAGATCTTGTGTGGTTATGATTATTGGTTGAGTATCTGATGTTTTGCTGGGTAATATTGATGTTTGATGTTGTTATAATCACTAAACATGATTAACGGAATCAATCGAACACAAGTTAGTAAGTTAAAGGATGAAAACAGAATCTGTCCAAGTTTTACAGCCAACTTCAGTTGGCTGTAAACAGGTCATAAACTCAACGAAAAACTGATATTTTGAGTCTAAAACGTGTTATTATGAAATATGGTTCTAATCGCACCGGAATCGTAATTTTTAGACTTCGTTTACTATTTTTAAAGCGTCATTTCGTAACAGCAGCTAGAGCTGCATTTTTCTGCTGAAAATATGTGTATTGTTTTCTGTCATAACTTGGGTTATGTGAAGAGTTGGATCATGAAACTTGTACTGTAGATGACCACCGATGTATTTGTAATTAACCCATTGGAATTTCATAAATCGGATGCTCGATGAATTTTAAATAAATTATTCCGTGGACTGTGGTCAGAAAAATAAAAATATGAGTTCAGTCCGGAAAATGAATTTTTATAAAATAATAATAATGAACTGGACCCCGATATTTTTACACAATAAAATTTGAAACGTTTAAGATATTCTATAAAAATTTGGGAATTTTTGGAATAAGTTAACTATTTTATTAAAATGTCCGAAAACAGCCCGGTTTTGAATATTTATGCTGAAATGACATAAGCTGTAATTTGCGTGTCTAAATGTCGAGTGTGCTATCTGTAAATGATCTAACATGTTATATGTGTTATGTGCATTATCGTATGTTTTTTTATGAGTGGGGAATAGATGGGAAACTTATATGGGCATAAACCGTCAAAGTGACGCATGTTGTGTGATAGATACGTGTAGGAACTTTGTGCTCTATTTGAAAGCCACTAAATGACTAACTGGTAAATCATACTAGGACGTGATTGACCGACCTTGACTGTTAGCTATATTTGAGAATCTAACCGAGCAAACCGAGGTGAGTTCACACACTTTCTAAGGCATGGGATTACCGGTGGTTTGGGAATGGGTTAAAGAAATTAAAACTAAATCTACATATCCTCCTTGGGTAGGATATGTACGGCCATCCTCCATAGATTGGATGCCATTATTATTCCTACGAATTCTCCTGGTGCAGAATACGTACGTTCGTCCTCCTTGGGTAGGACAACAACCTTAAAACTAAGCTAGACAAAACTCTATCATGAAGTCCCTCAATTTATATCGACTTAATCGCCGAGGCCAATGGCGAGCGGGTCATTAGTTAATAGCGCTATTAGGTTTAACAAACCTCACACCGTGCCAGTCGGATGGGCGTGTACTAATGGACTATGGCAAACTGTCAGTGATGATAGACACTGATGTAGGGCACAACTATTGTTCGTCAGTTGTCGATATGTATGGTCTAGTAGTTCACACGGGGAAAGCCCCCACTGATTATGGTTATGGTTTGGGTAATGACAAAGGAACTGGTTAAACATACTTTCAACTACGGGGTAACCCCCACGGCAATTAAGCCAACGAAAGTCAAACCACGTTTTTCAGAAACAACTTAAAACTAAACAACCAAACGTGAACTCACTCAACTTTGTTGTTGACTCGTTGTTACATGCCTTACAGGTTGCTAAACGCTTGGAGCTTGCACGAGGAAGGAGTCGTTGTGGTGTACGGACTGTTATGTTCCGTGCTTATTATTTAAATCCTTATGAACTTATTAAACCTGCGTTTTGAACTTTAACTTATAAACAATGGACTTATGCTTTTGGATTTACTTTTATGCTTCCGCTGTTTAAACTAAACATGGTTAACTAGCTTTGGTCACCAATCGTATTGTGGTTGGTTTTATTTACTTAATTACGATGTTCAATATGATTGGTGGCTCGATCTTGGTCACGTCACGCCTCCAAGCGATGGTACTCAGCATGGTGGATTTTGGGGGTGTGACAAACACGGCCTTTGATTGTCAAGAACTCTTACTATCAATCTTAGATCCCGAGACTACTACACACACTTTATGATGGATGATGGTGGTGGATGTGGGTGTTGTAGTGGTGGTGGAGTGTGGGTGAAGTGGGAGTGTGGCCAAGGGATGCCTTTGAAGTGAACCAAACACCTCTATTTATAGCCTGCACAGAAGCCCAGACACGGCCCCGTGTCCATTGGGCACGACCCCTTGTCCAACCACTTTCTCTTTCTTCATTAATTGCAATTTATCTGCATTATCTCCACACGCCCCTGTGTTCGCTGGACACGGCCCCGTGTGCAGAAATGTATCTGTACTATCAAGATTTGCTTGGATTCTGCGAATCTTAGCGTTGACCACGGCCCGTGTTGAGCTGGGCACGCCCCCGTGTCGGGAATAGAAGCTTCTATAGCTTTGTCCTTTCTATAGACACTTGGCCACGCCCCCGTGTCCGCTAGGCACGGGGCCGTGGTCAGCCTTCTGTTTTCTTGTTTTTGCTTGGGAAGATGCCGTCGAGGGGTCGGGCATGCCACGTTTGTTCCTTTTCTTGTATTTATGTTAGATTTTGCTGCATATTTGTTCCTTTTGTTCATTTACGCTCATTTATTCATGAAAATACAAAAGGAAGAAAAAAACACACTTTTTCCAACATTAGTACTAAAAAGGGTTAGTTTTATGCCTCATTTGATGTAATTTATATGTTGCATTTTACACACATCAAATACCCCCACACTTGAATCTTTGCTTGTCCTCAAGCAAAACTCTTTATAATGTGGCTTACACGCCCAAATGGAATGGTAGAAGAGAAGTTTTGGGCTTGTCTTGAGTGTCGGGAATCCAAGAACTTTATTAGGCTTTATTTTTATGTTATTTACAATCCTATTTGTTATGATTTATTTAGAACGTTTCATAAGAGAAATTACTTATTTGGGCATAACATGCCTCTTAAAAATTCAATTTATAAACAAGTTCACATACCTCACGGGAGATCACTCAACACTCGGCCGAAGATGTATTTTTGTGAAACACTCCAGACCGGCATGGAACTTACTTCTACCATATGCTTGCCAAGCAATCAATCCTCCTCCTTTTTAACTATACACCTTTGTAAATATCAAGAGGACTTAGGGAAGGGTTAGGCTTGGGTTAAAGGTAGGTGGTTTTGGGTTAGTGGTTAGTAAAAAGGGCGAAAGGCGTAAAAAAACATCGGTCGTCGTAAAACTTTTTGTTTTTGTGACTTTTATTCAAACAAAGCCTTTTCAAACAAAGTTTCTTTGAGGAACTTGTTTGTTTATTGCTATACTTCATATATATATATATATATATATATATATATATATTGATAAGGGATGTCACATGAAGACCGAGCTTTTTACTAAAATAAAGGGTTAAAAATAAAAAGGGTTTTGGTGGGTAAAGGGTGTTTGTTTTGTGGGTTTAGAAACGAAAAGGTTTAGGCTCAAAGGGGTTAACTAGGGGGATTTTAGGTAGGTGATAAAAAAAATTGAAAAATAATGGTGTTGAAAAGAAAAAGGGGTTAGTCCTAATGCTTCCATCATTTACTTACTTGGGTTTAAGTTGGTAAGGACCGGGAATGTATCGTCTTGGCAAGTTCTAGAGTTGTAAGAAACCAAGCGGATGTTCACACAAGAAACGAAAAATGAGCATTTAATTTAAAGATGTATGTTTTTATGCTCAATAAAGGCTCAAAACTCGCTTTTTGTGGGAATGGGTTTTTAATGAGATCAAGTTTATATAATCAAATTTTAACTAGATTTGTCATGCAGTTTCATAATTTTCTTATGTTGGTTCTTTTTATCACAACGCTATCGGTTGTAAATTTGTAAAAATATTACCTTTTTAGAACTTGTTATTCCTAAATTAAACCAAGACAAGTAAAAAAAATGAAAAGTTTTTGAAAAAAAAATTGGGGTGATTAGCGGTTCCAACACTCATGTCTACGAAAAACATACAAATCATTTTCTCGGGGAGCGCGCCTCAGAATCCACTTCTCCAGAATATGGAATCCAGGCTTCAGAATGATACATTCTCGATCAGTTAAGTGTGTTGTGAACTTTTTATCACAGATCTGAAAAAACACTCAACAAGTTGTTCTCTAACTCAACTATGTAGTTGACCTTGTCGAACGACACCACACCATTTGTTAGAATACCTTCACCAACTATTCTCCCACCTTGATTACCCGCAAACCCGACGTAGTCCCCACGGATAGATTTGACATCGTATAATATGGCCAACATCCTCGTCATATGCTGGGACGCTCCACTATCCATTATCCACTTGGAAATTATTGATCTCGGGAGCCCCTGTACCTACAATTAAGCGATTATTTGAATAGCGAGACCCAAGACTTGACGATCTTGGGTGGGTTTGGTATATCATATTTTGGTTCACAAACACTAACACTTTCCACTTTTGTTTCAACAACATGTTCAACCTTTAATTCATTCTTTTCTTCAACTTTGGTTGGAACAGTTGTTTTGATCTCTTCAGAAGATGGTTTTGTTTTAGTCACCTAAGTTTGTTGTTTTGAAATTGCGCTTTTGGGATAAAATTTTGAATCTTTTTGATCCTTTTCAATCGATGATTCACCAGTTTCTTTGTTTGAAATGTTAACATTTGCTGGTTTCTTATTGTTGTTAGATACGGTGTTTCTTTTCAAAATTTGTGTTGGAACAAAATTTGGGGATTTCTGATTCACATCTTCTGGAGATTTCTTAACGTTGTAAATAGGTTTAGAGTTGTTCTGGGGACATCGCCTTGCGATATACCCGACTTGGTTGCATTTAAAGCATGTCCTACTAATGTTTCCAACAGAGGATCTCATAACCTGTTCACGACGTTTTTTCTCAGCATCAAATTCATCATTTCACTGCTCTTTATCCAAACTTTCCTTCTCACGCTCTGAGCTTGTTCCGAAAAAAAAGTTTATATTCTTTGAAAAATTTGGTTTTCGAAATCTGTTGTTATTTTTCTTAACATATCCCAACCCTTTTCTTTTATTCTTAGGATAATTCTTTCCTTTTTATTGTTATAATAAGAACGTTTGGGTTTGGAATAGTAAGATGCATTAAGATTTTCAAGCTCAATCATACTCACTTCAACCAATTTAAACACTTGTTCAACTTTTTCAAGATTCACATTCTGAATCGGAAATTCTTGGTCAGAATATAGTTTGTCAGATCCTTTCATTTTGTATGAAACTATATTAGGATCATCATTCGAACTAGATTCTGATTTTTGAAGATAATTCCTATGAAAGCTTTCATCATTTTCAGAATGTGAACTTGAGCTCGTTTTCTCCAAGTTAGACTCAGCACACTCGAATTCAGTGCTATCACTTTCACTTCCCAAAACGTTTTCAACCACGTTTTTAACCACGACAGATTCACAGTCATTATCATACTTGGTGTAGGTTACGTTGATGTTTTCAGGCATCTCGTTATTTGTTTCAGTTTTAAGTTTTATATTGAGTGCCTTTTCCACCCCGGAAGGTTTTTTCCTGGAATAGCTTTCCCACATGGGAGGTGGATCTCGATTTTAACCTATACCTTTGTTCTTACAACCATTGTCATTTTCTTCCTTTTCAGTTTTTTCTAGTTGTTTAGGAAGAATATGATCAATCACATATGAAGTGGTTGAATAACTGATCAACAACTTATTAACCCGTTCCGTTTCAATTCTCATTTTTTCTAGTTCACTTTTTAGCTCAGCAATCGTGTTAATATGAATATTTATGGCCATTTGTTTATCCATAACCGTTTCTTTAAGCATTGAACGTATGAAATTGTCTTCCCTAATCACTTGTTGGAACTGGTTAATAGTTTTGCTCAGTTTATCATATGCTTCTTTGGTTTCTTTATAGTCACTAGATAGATTATTGGTGAGTTTTTTTAGTTCTTTATATTTTTTTTATCATTTTTAGAACATTCCTTGCAAGGCTCCAAGCACTTCACGCAAGGTTTTTCGATTTCGATGATCTGAACCTTACTCTTTTCTTTGACTGACTCGTTTACCGACTCAACGTTGAGCTTCTGGACTTCTTCAGAAACTACCTCTTTCAAGTTTGCCATCATTGCTTTGTTTGCAATCTCAGTGAGTTTCTCAGCGAAACCTGCAAAAGAATTTATACACGTCAGGCGGTATAATTTTTTTAATGCACTGTTAAAAATTTCTTCCTTAGAAGAAGGATCATAGTAATATTCTTCATTTGGAGTGTTATCAAACGTTGCCTCAGCATATTCTTCTTCAACTGGTTCAGATTCTTCTATAATCTCGGCCAAAAGTACAAGACTCTCGGACTTTGAAATATACTTGTTCCAGTTGAATCCTTCGTCCTCCTGAGAAACAACAAGAGTTTTATCTTTGGAGTTCGATGAACCGTCCTCAATCTGAACCATTCTTGATGTAGTCTGAGCTTATGAAGGTCGATGATAAATCGCCTTTTTTATAATAGTCATCTCCAAATGGAATCTGGTTTCCATTTACTTCGCGGTTAGGACATTCTCTCTTGAAGTGTCCTTTCTCTCGACATTTAAAACAAGTAACTTTGGACTTCTCAAATCTAAGCTTTCCGTCTGGACCTCCTAAACTATTCCTTCCCGTAATCTCCATGAACCATTGAGCTCTTCGAACAATCGACGCTATGCACCATTTGATTTCAATGAGTTCCAACTCTTCTGGATCGATTTGGTCATAATCTTCTTTCGTCATGTTCGGATTGCCAATCTTTCCAGCTACCAAACTCTCATATGATTCTAAAATAGATGCAAGTAAAGCCATGTGTTGTTTTGCAGTGTTCTCTGTAAAATCTTGAGCATTCTCTAAATTCACAGCAAAATTGCACTGTAAGAGTCTTTGGTTAGAGTTGGTTTGGTTGCTCTGGCTGCTTTGATAATTATTCGAATTTTGTGAAGATTGGGGTGCTTGTGATGAGTTAGGTTCATAAGTTGAAATGACTGAAAACCACTGCCAGTATTTGAACCGGTACTCGAAGAACTATCTTCGCTGAAAGCAGTATGTATTTTTGGACTTTGAGTATTGACTGTTGAACCAACTTTGTAGTATAGATTCACGTCTTGTTGAATTTGTGAACCTTTGATTTTATCCATCTTTTGCATCTCGAGCTCGTGACCTTCAAGTTTCTATATGAATCTTGACAAACTGAGAGTACCATATTATGAGCTGATTTTCAAGATTGTCATATAGGTTAACCATTCTCCTTCAGGCTGTCACACCCTGACTTTTGCGGAAGCGTATTATGTGTGACTTGCTTAATATCATTGCATTCAATTGTACCAAACAACTAAATGATTAAAACCACGATGTTCATCCATAAATATGATTCGAAATATTACAAACTACATTGTGCAACACCAACCAAGACTTCGAGTTTAAAATACAAGCCACCTAAATGTTTAAAGTTCGTTAAAGGACTTGACAAAATACATTGATGAAACAAGGCTTTAACTTGTGTGTCTTATCTAAGATAAAACATCCAAGTCAAACCCCATAAAAGAGCGGATGACATCGTTTATTGTAGACACAACTTGAAAACCTTGAACGCCCGCCAGATCCATTTTCAATTTCCTGAAATACATGTAGTTCGAAAACATCAACAAAAGTTGAGCGAGTTCATGTGTTTTGTATGTGAGCTCGTAATAAACTTGTAATCACTATAAGTATGTATTTGTAAACCCGGTATGAAAGCGTCTATGAACAGATCAATTAATGATTTGAAAGGTCATTAATATGTGTGCAACGGCGTAGGAAGGCTCAAACCTAGCAGATTTTGTACCGGGCTTCTGGCTGGAAGACATAGTCACCACCTTCGGCCACTTCCGGCCCAGGGGTGGGGCTCGCAACACCCAAATAGATCTATCACTCATGTCCCTCGGTCCTTATACGAGGATTAAAGGTCTTAATTATGCGCCTACCCATTCACATGATCTAACAGTTCATTCCTTAGCTAACCATACCATTTGTAACATTTATAAACAATTGTAACACGTATTTCACCCCCGAAGTTATAAAACTGAAAACAGTTAAAAGAAAAGGGGGACATGAACTCACAATCTTGCGTCCTGCAAACTGGTGTAACTCAAAGATCCGGTGCTGAAGTGGTGCAACTACCTACACACGTGCTACGTTCTATTAGACGGATAGGCCGTGACACGACTTTTACTCTCAATTGTTATGACTTAGTATCCTTGAGTTACGTTTTGAAGTAATAAATATTATCCCGAAGTATATAATTATTTATTAAAGTAATAATTTTTTAATCTTAAATTATATTTATTATTTATTGGAATATTTGTTAAAATAATATATTTTAACTTAATTGACTTGTGATCATTCCATGAATATTTCCCCAAGGATGGGTATTCTTATACTTGTACTTTTAGATTTGTGTATTTTGCCAAGTACTGGTGGCGAATTCCGGCGTGTATTTATACGTACAAGAATACGTATTTTTATTGTATTTATTAAGTATTCTTATACTTAATTTTTGTATTTAAATTTCTGGAATATTATTTTTAACCAAATAAAAATCACTAATTTGTATTATTAAAATATATATAT
Organism: Helianthus tuberosus; assembly: GCA_030545235.1. NCBI lineage: Eukaryota > Viridiplantae > Streptophyta > Magnoliopsida > Asterales > Asteraceae > Helianthus > Helianthus tuberosus. Next base: position 106,158,969 of record CM060354.1, on the reverse strand, counting down.
TTTAAGAAATCTTTTATAGAAAAAAATATCCATGAATCCTTCTTGGCAAAAATAATTATATTTTCATATAAACCTCAAAAATAATATATTTTCAAGATTAACTTAGAAAATATTTGTAAATCCATTTTCCACCAAAAACAATATATTTTTGGTTTGTTTAAGAAAATATTTATTTTCTTTAAAAATAATATATCTTCTTAATAGTTCAAGAAAACCTATATATTTTTCTTTACTCAAAAATAATATATTTTCTTCTTGATAAAAATATGATATACTTTTGTAACACTTGTAAAAATTATAATTTCCGTTTCTTTGGTTTCCAAAATACCGTTTAACTTATTTGCCAAAATATATATGAACTTAATTTCGGAATATATATATGTAACCCATATTCCTTGTTTGGTTTGCCCAATTTTTGGGTATAAATTATATATTTATTTTCTTGGAAGTTTGGTAATATTTTGTATTATAATTCTTGGTATTTTGGTAACTTATATTATTTCAAGTCCTAAAATAATATAACTAATGCACATAATATACAAGTAATCACACAAATTGTGACATCTAAATATATATTTTCCTAAATATATACTTAGTCACTTTTATTTATCAAAAACAACCTCCAACATTTGTAATTTTTGTAACAAGATTTATGGCAAATTTTATGTGAAAAACTATGGTTAAGATTTACTTAAAATACTTGTTTAAAAATATTTTTCTAAGTGTTTAAATTCTACAAAAATTTTGCCATAGTTTCCCCTTAAAATGGAGGTTTCTATGCTTTTAAAGCATATCATTTTCTTTTAAAATCATCACAAATCAACACCAATTCAATTAACACTTACCATGAGCCAATATCATGCAATTTACACTACATCATGAACTTGAAATTTTTGTAAAAACTTGTAGTAACTTAGTATGTTGCTAAGTAAGCTTAGTTACCCTTAAAAGTGTGGTTATTTGTTTGTAAATCCCTTCCTTGAAAGATTTAGTCTTTTACAACTTACAAGTTTATTTTTCAAAAAATCATTCTTTGGAATTTTCTTGTTAACAACATATTTCTATACTTGATTTAATACTAAAAACATGGTTAGTTCCTTTAAAAATCATAACTATGTAAATCTTATATATAAACTTGGTTTCTTGAGAAACTCATCTTTGAAATCATCCATGTACAAGACTAATAACATGTATTCATCACCATCATGAAAGAAATCATCTTCATTTTCAAGTTCATGAAAAACATAAAGGATGATCATCTTGATTTACACAAGATTCATCCTTTCACTTGCTAGATCATGTGTTTAATCACAATCTAGCAAGTCTCTTATGATGTTTAACATCATAAACACAAGTAATCAACAATCAAGATGCACACATACACTTAAACAACATAGATTCTTATGTTAGTGAGCTTTATGTGAAGAGTTATCTTCTTGTTCTTTCATGATCTTCATGTTTAGTTACTTATATAATCTTTTAATCAACATAATGAGAAGTAAAATAGAGTTATGAGAGTCTTACTACTAGCACAAGGCTAGGGAAGAGATCAAAGATAAAGAAGATGATAAACTAGGTGGTTAAAAGCTCTTGAGAAAGGTCCTTCAACTTCCAATGGCACCAAGCTCCTTAATCTTGCTTCTAGCACCTTTGTAACACCTTAGATTGGATGAACAAGACATGAAAATGGTGGGTTTGTGGGTGTTGGTTCACGGCCGTAGCCAAGGAGAAGAGAGGGAGATATGAAGTGAGTTTGAACTTGTGAAATGAGTTTAAGTGTTGATACTTGTGGTTTTTAACAATAACTTTCCAACATGTTATAATATTATGTGTAATATGTTCCTAATGCTAGCAACAAGATCAAATAAAATATTGAAACAAATCAAGGGTGGGTCCACCCTTGTGACCGTCGCCAATGGGGGGGGGGGGGGGGGGGGTAGATGGTTAGCATGTAATGGTAAGTTAGGTTGTTTAGTTAGAATCTAAGTGTAAAGGTTAGAGTTTTTAGATATTATGTAATTATAAGATGTGTTATGATGTTCGGTGACCGTAACTAGCTCGGAAATGATAAAACAATGCTTCTAGTGAAAATTTGGTGTTTCGGGTAGTGTCCGGTTGTTCGGTTGGTTACCGGTTCGTTAAGGTGCCAAATTACGTAGTTTATTGTGCTTTAGGTTCCCTTTTGTGACAGTTTTGATTCCCGACACCTAGGAAGGTGTTCTGGACCATTAAACCATAATTCTGCATATTATTTTAGTGTTAAAGTACTGATTTTTGCTGAAAATTACGGAATTCTGCAGTTTGTGTGAGTTTTAGGCACTTTCCAGCACTTAAACTATCACTAGGAAGGCAGTTTTATGATCCTTACTTTCCTACACACTTTACTAGTGTAACTCTTGGTTTCTGGCTCATTCTGTGTCTTAACCTCAGGTCTGTCTGAGTACTGAACTCCCGTCAGTACTTCTAGTTCGTCTGATAACTGTGCTAACTTTATTTCGTGAATCATTTGAATCATAATGTGTTGCATGCAATAATGATATGTAACCATGCAATATGTGATGCACTTGTATGTATATGATAATAATCAGAAAGCATTCATGTCATTAATCCAGATCAAGCACAGTCATTAATTTACAAATTACTGTTTAATTATTGTACGGATACATGGAAATTTGGCAGTTTTCACATTCTCCCCCCGTTAATAAAATTTCGTCCCGAAATTTTAAGTTGCGCTATCGTTTGCAGGGGAGTTAGGGAACAAGTGTGGATACTTTGATTTCATTCGATCTCCATGCTCCCAAGTAAACTTTGATTTCATCCGAGTCTTGTTGACTTTCCAGTCTGTAACCTCAACGGGTTCTTCAGTAAAGTGGAGAGTGTCGTCGATATGCTCTTCATCCGCAGGGATGATAACTGTCTCCTGGATTTGACTTTTCTTCAGGTTTGATACATGGAATGTATCGTGAACTCCGTTTAGTTCCTCTGGTAATTCCAACTTGTACGCAACGGTACCAACCCTTTTCAATATCTTGAATGGCCCAATGTAACGTGGGTTTAACTTGCCACGTTTCCCATATCGTGCTACACCTTTCCAAGGTGAGACTTTCAATAAAACCATGTCTCCTACTTTGAATTTCAAAGGTTTCCGTCATTGATCTGCGTAGCTCTTTTGTCGATCACGAGCCGCCTTGATGTGCTCTCGGATCTGCATGATCTTGTCAGTTGTTTCTTTAATTAGCTCGGGTCCAACGATCTGTCTATCTCCAGCGTCTGCCCAACACAACGGTGAGCGGCATTTACGGCCATAGAGAGCCTCGAACGGTGCGGCTTGAATACTCGTATGGTAGCTGTTATTGAAGGAAAACTCAACTAGAGGTAGATGAGTATCCCAACTACCACCTAAATCCATTACACAAGCGCGAAGCATATCCTCTAGTGTTTGAATAGTTCGTTCGCTCTGATCGTCTGTCTGCGGGTAAAAAGCCGTACTCAGATTCAACTGAGATCCAAAGGCTTCTTGAAAGGATTGCCAAATCCTTGACATAAACCGTCCATCTCTGTCTGAAATTATCGAGATAGGCACTCCATGACATGCTACTATTTCCTTGAGGTAAAGCTCAACTAGCTTTCCCGTGCACAGACTTTGTCAATCGATCCACTATTACCCATATCATATCATGTCCTCTAGGTGTCCTGGGTAATTTTTTTATGAAGTCCATCGAAATCTGTTCCCACTTCCACATGGGTATTTCAGGCTGTTGCAAAAGTCCTGAAGGTTTCTGATACTTGGCCTTAACCTTAGCACAGGTTAGGCACTTCCCAACATATATGGCAACGTCACTCTTGAGTCTTGGCCACCAATAATAATCCTTCAAATCTTGGTACATCTTATCCGATCCTGGGTGGATCGAGTACCTCGACTTATGAGCTTTCTCTCATACCACCATGAAGCGGAACCCAAATGCGTCCCATGAAATACAAGGTTCCTTCCATGTTAGGTACTAACTTCTTCTCCATTCCTCGAAGATATTCAGCCTTAAGATTCTCTTTCTTAAGAGCTTCTTGTTGTACGGCATGTATACGTGAAGCGAGATCCGTCTGAATAGTCATTTCTAAAGCCCGAACCCTTATGGGCTTGATTCTTTCCTTTCGACTTAAGGTGTCCGCTACCACATTTGCCTTTCCAGAATGATACTTGATCTCGCAGTCATAGTCATTCCGCAACTCAACCCATTGTCGATCTCGCATATTAAGCTCTTTTTGATCAAATATGTGCCGCAGACTCTTGTGATCCCTGAAGATAGTACATCGAGTACCATACAGATAATGTCGCCAGATCTTCAAGGCAAATATCACTGCACCTAGCTCCAAATCATGAGTGGTATAGTTCTTCTCATGGACTTTCAGTTGGCGAGAAGCATAAGCGAAAACCTTTTGGCGTTGCATGAGCACGCAACCCAATCCCTGACGCAAAGCGTCGCAATATACCACGAAGTCTTCCGTGCCTTCGGGTAGGGATAGTATCGGTGCATCGCATAGCTTGTTCTTGAGCAGTTGAAAGGCTTCTTCTTGCTTATCTCCCCATTCATACTTCTTGTCATTTTGAGTGAGGGAGGTCAGCGGTTGAGCTATCTTGGAGAAATTCTCGATGAACCTGCGGTAATAGCCCGCTAAACCCAAAAACTGTCGAATCTCAATCGGCGTCTTCGGAGTTTCCCAATTCTTGATTGCCTCAATCTTTGTGGGATCCACATGAATACCACTCTCGTTTACCATATGACCGAGGAACAGTACTTCGCGTATCCAAAACTAACACTTCGAGAACTTAGCATAGAGCTTTTCCTTCCTTAGAAGCTCTAGAATGGCTCTGAGATGTTGCTCATGCTCTTCCTTCATCCACGAATAAATTAGAATATTGTCGATAAATACGATCACAAATTTATCGAGATATGGCTTGCACACTCGATTCATCAAATCCATAAACACTGTCGGCGCGTTAGTTAACCCAAACGACATCACGAGGAACTCATAGTGTCCATAACGAGTTCTGAATGCGGTCTTCATTATGCTCTCCTCTTGGATCCTCAACTGATGATAACCCGATCGTAGATCAATCTTGGAGTAGTAGCTTGATCCTTGCAGCTGGTCGAATAAATCATCAATCCTCGGTAATGGATACCGATTCTTGAGAGTTAGCTTGTTTAGCTCCCGATAGTTGATACACATTCGAAATCTACCATCCTTCTTCTTAATGAAAAGCACAGGAGCTCCCCAAGGCGAGAAGCTCGGCCTTATGAATCCCTTGTCCAATAACTCCTGAAGCTGCGTGGATAACTCTTGCATCTCTGAAGGCGCAAGTCGATAAGGTGCCTTAGCTACAGGCGCGGCACCTGGAACCAAGTCAATGCGGAACTCGACTTGTCGTTGTGGAGGTTATCCTTGCAAGTCTTCGGGGAAGACCTCAGGATATTCCTTTACCACAGGGATATCTTCAACCTTCGGCTCTTCGTCTTCCTTATCCACTACATGAGCTAAAAAGGCAACACATCCCTTCCGTAGAAACTTTTGCGCTTTCATACAATTGATGATTTGTAAAGGCGTATCATGCTTTTCTCCATGAATCACGATCGTCTCCTCATTCGTCATCGGAATGCGAATGATCTTCTCATGGCAAACTATCTCCGCACGATTGGTAGACAACCAATCCATCCCGAACACGACATCGAAGTTTCCCAAATCAACTGGCAGAAGATCTATCAAAAGCTCACGCTCACCAAGCTCCAAAATACACCCTCTAATAACCTCATTAGCTTCTACTAGCTTTCCATTAGCCAACTCTATCGAATACCGGACGTCTAACTTATTCGCAACTAACCCAAGTATATTCTTAAAGTCTAGGGATACGAAGCTAAAATCGGCACCAATATCAAACAGCACAGATGCATAACGTTGATTAATAGGGAACGTACTAGTAACCACGTTTGGATCCTAGTGTGCTTCCCTAGCTCCAATGGTGAACACTCTTCCACGAGCTTGATTGTTCTTGGGGAAGTCCCGCTTAAAGTGTCCCATATCACAGCAACCATAACATCCTTGGCCGCGTCCATTTCCATTACCACCCTGATTGTTGTTGTTATTTCCTCCACGGTTTCCATTTCCCGCTTGATTTCCATTTCCATTTCTGTTTCCATTACCTCCTTGATTGTTGTTTCCTCCCTGGTTTCTGTTTCCATAACAATTCCCACCACGGTTGCCATTACCGTTACCACCCTGATTTCCATTTCCGCGTCCTGCCCCATACAACACGTCTCCTCAGAATGACGAATTTTCCCACAAGTTTCACATTTTCCAAATGTGCACCGACCAGCATGATGAAGTTGGCAGATGTCGCACTTCAGTAGGGTACCCATGTACCCTTTTCCCTTATTTTCAGCATTGGCAGCGCCAGTCTGTACCTCAGCTGGCTGATTAGTGTCTCTTCGCTTGTTGGCATTGTTATTGTTCGTTGGGTACCCTTCTTGAAGTTAGTGAACTTTATTTTGTTATCACTTGATGACTCCACATGAGTCTCCTTCTTCTTTGTTTCAGAAATCGAAAACTTTCCTGACCGAATTGCTTCTTCCGTGAGCGCCACACTTAAGTCAATAGCCTCTGAAATTGTTGGAGGCTTGGAAGCTGTCACCATGCTCAGAATCTAAGGTGCCAATCCCCAGATGAAACGTTCAATCCTCTTCAATTCCGGCTCCACCAAATAAGGAACAACTCTCGACAATTCATGAAATCTCTGGATATACTCAGCCACCTTCGGACCGTCCATTTTCAAGTTCCAAAACTCCGTTTCCAACTTCTGGATCTCCGCTTGAGAATAATACTTTTTACGCATCAATTCCTTCAGTTTTTCCCACGTCGCATATGCAGCAGCTTCACCTAAAGTCTGCACCTGAAGGTTCCACCACGACAGCGCCCCATCTAGAAATAGTCCAGAAATGTATGTGACTCTTTGTTCTGGTGCGCATTTGCTCATTCTCAATACAGAGTCCGTCTTCTCCACCCAGCGCACGAAGGCGACAACACCCCCAGTGCCATCGAAATTCAGGGGCTTGTAGTCCAAGAACTGTTTGTAGGTGCAGCCTGTAACACAAGCATCATCATTCAGAGAAAGCATTAGCAAAGCACAATTGGAAATATCCAAACGAATTGTAATGTGTCTTAGGTGACTTAACATTACCATTTGGGGGATTATTCCCAGAGGTACCTCCGCTGTGTTCGGAGCGGAGTGCCTCGTGCTGTGCGATGGCTTGTGAGATGCACTCTTGTAGCTCTGCCTCTGTCGTGGGCAATGGATTGTTGGTATTGGTGTTCCTTCGAAGCGGCAACTTTGTTAGTACATATGTCTGTAGCTTCCGTCTGCATCGAGTCTTGTATATTTTGTGCTGTGTATGTATTTTTGTATATATGTATGAACATGTATGTACGTTTGTGTAAAGACAACTCAAGGAACGGTGCTGAAATGCAAAAGTGAAATCCGTCGGACGACGAATGTCATTCGATCGGATGGCCATCTGATCGGATGACCATTCGATCGAGTGACACTTAACTCCTTCCCTGGTTGCCAATAAATAGCAGGTTAGTGCTAGAACTTAGGGACTTTTGGCTGTTCATTGTAACGAAGCTCTGCTAGTCTAGAGTTCTACCGGATCCTCTGTATTTTCACCATCTTTGAATAGAATTCAGACGCGTTAAACGTTGAACTTGTCGTTGTTGATTCTGTGACATTATCAAGGGATTCCGCACCGTGATTCTGATCGATCCAGCCACGTTCTACACGAACAGATCCTGAGATAAACGGCCTAACAAGTGGTATCAGAGCCACAGGAGGTTGAATCGGAGACGACAACAGCAAATTCACTGAATTTTCAGTGATTCTTTGCTGATTTCTGTTAAATTTCACCGGAAATTTTGACAAATCTCTCATCTTCTACCTCATTTCTTACTGTTCTTACATTTTTACATCTTAAAACAGAGAAAACTCAAAATTGAACAAGAATTCATTGACAAAATTGAGTAATTTTCATATCAAACGAATCGGAATTGAACATAGATCAATCCTGTAAAGTTTCCTTGAAAAATTCGAACTAAAACTGAATCAAATCTAGCAAAAACCATGTCGAGTTCTTCGTTCATGCTGACGTCATCCACCCGATCGAATCACCATCCGATCGGATTGGCTTAGATATTTCTTGATTCATCAGCTGACATCATCATCTCACTCGATCGGATCACCATCCGATCGGTGAAATATTGAAGGTTAAAAGTTTTTAAGGTTCTTGTGTCACTCGATCGAACGACCATCCGATCGGATCGCCATTCGACACTTGCTAATCCGACACTTGGTAATCCGACGATTGTTACTTGGCTGTGTAATCCGATCGGATCACCACTCGATCGGATCACCATCCGACCCATGTGCATCAGTTTGAAATTTTTGAAAATTGTGAAAATTTTTCTAAATGTTTGAAATCTTTCAGGTGTTCTCAAAATGGGAGACAAATTCATGAATCCGTTCAGTGATGTGTTTGCATACAACATCGAAGATGCATCAACAAATACAACCACCAACACCAATCCAAATCCGAAGAAGGCGATAGCAGATTTGCTTAGTGTCAATAACGCCTATGGTATGTATAACAAGCCACCGAAGCTTATGGCGATTGAAGACTACAACAGATGGGCAGGCAGATTTGAGGATTGGCTGAAAGCGTTTGCTTGTCTAAGCTGGAAGTCTATGAGAAATGGTTACGATATTGGAAGAAAAGATTACGAAAACTTGAATGAATCTGAACAAGAGACATTTGTTGCTGAACAAAAATGTATAGCCCAGTTACATCAATCTATTAGAGATGATATTATCTCTTTGATTAGTTACGAAAATTCAAAAGATTTGTGGGCTAAGTTAGAGAAGAAGTGTATTGGATGGGCAGAGATAGTGAAAAACAAGAAACGTCTACTGAAGAAGGAGTTTGATATGTTTGCGTGTATGAGGAATGAAACAGTGTTAAAGATGATTGAGTGTTTCTGTCATCTGAAGATAGAGCTTGTCAGACATGGGATAACGATCATAGAAGAAAAGATGGTTGAAAAGTTATTGGAATCGTTGCCAGATGAAAAGGATTGGCAATATTATGGTCTTGTTTTGAAAAACACCATGAAAATGTCCGAAATGACGGTGGACTGGTTGATAGAAAGGTTTGAGAGTCATGAGTTGGAAATAAAAAAGATGAATAAAGTCAACAACACCCCGTACCAACAAAATGTCGATCTCTACTACAGGAGTAGTATGATTCCGAAAACAACTTCACCAAAAACTGCATTTTCTGCTGAAAGCTCAAACCAAATCACTCAAGAAAACAAAAGCAGCAGTTCTGTACCCAACAGTGGTTATCATGGAGGTTCATCTTCATCAGTTTTAGGGAATCAGCAACAGAAGAATGTTCCCAAAAACGTCTTTCAATGCAATATAGTTGTGAACCTCAACAATGCTCAAAACTTTAATGAAGAAACAGCTAAACAACAAATGGTGTTTCTTGCTTTGATTTTGGAATCATATGAAAGCTTGGTCGCTGGGAAAATCAGGAATACAAACCTGACGAAAGAAGATTATGATTAGATTGATTCCGAAGAGATGGAATTAATCGACATACGCTGGTGCATGGCTAGCGTAATTCGAAGAGCGCAAAGGTTTATGGAGATAACAGGAAGAAATTCCATCGGTGGGCCTTTGACGAACCTGGGTTTTGATAAATCGAAAGTGACGTGCTTTAAGTGCAAACAAAAGGGGCACTTCAAGAGAGAATGTAGGAACTCAGCAGCGGATGAAACAGCTAATCCGTTTCATGACGACTACTACAAAAAGGTTGTATATCACCGAAATCGAGAAGAGCCGCCATGAATGAAACAAATCGAGGAGACTCCGAAGGAGAAATCAAGAGCCTTAGCTATGATTCAAGATGATGAGGCTTTCGATTGGAGCGATTTTTTACCTGAAGATGATGTTGTAGGTTTTGCATTCATGGCAAAAGTTGAACCATATAAAGATACATGAACTGAAGAGCAAAAATACACTTATCGAAAGATGGTAGCTCAAACCATGAAAGATAGAAACTATCGAGCTTAGAAAGAAGCCAAAATGGCAAACAGATGGGATCTAGATCGTGAGTGCTATTTGGATCCGAAAGGCAAGATAATTGCGGAACCATCATCACTCATACTTGAAACTCTCATAGAATCTTTGAAACAAGAAGATGAACAGAGAGAGAGATGCAGCAAAGAAAGCTGAAGAGGAAGAGCTAAAGTCAAGGAAAGTCGACGATGGGATAATCGACACCACAAAAGAAATGACAACTGAAAACCTGACAAAGATGGCAGACAAAGTGCTTATGGCAAAGGAATTAGAGGTGGATTCCAAAACTGCGTCTGAGTCAACAAGCAAGGTCAATTGTAGTGGTTCAACAAATGAATCAGGTAAGACTGATAAGGCTAAAACAAAGAGTGATTGCAAAAATTGCATGAAAGATTGCAAAGTTTGCAGCACAAATGCATATCTCACAATAAAAAAGACCCAAGAACTGGTTGAAAAAGTCAAAATGGTTAAAGATCAAGTCTTAATTCGAGATAAACTAATAAGAGCTTCAAATGAAAGAATAAAAGAATTAACAGAGAGGATTGAAAAAGATAAAACTGATGTAGAACGATTTAAGAAAGAAAATGAAAAGTTAATTCATGAAAACCGATAAATTTCTGAAAATCATGAGAAGCCGAAAAGAACAATAAAAGATTCCGATGAGAGAAATGGTAAAACATACAAAGAAAATCTTCAATTGTCTGGTGTTCTTCAGGCAAAAGAAAGACAAATCAACCAGCAATTGGATGAGATTGCAAATCTTAAGCTTCAATTCCAGGAAACTAAGATTGAAAATGAAAGAATCAATTTGAAACTGAACAGTTATAGCCCCGTGAGCTTTGTTCTTCAACAGATAGTTCTAAAACCCATTAGAAAGAACAAAGCTGGTGAAGATGTATACTCAGATGGAACAGGGGTGGGTTATCATCAAATTCCACCGCCTGTGTTAAACAATTTTTCAAAGAAAAAGTCTGGGTTGGATAATGAAGATTAAACAAATGAGAAATCAAATGATGTAAAACTTCCAGAAACAATCGATGTCACATTCACTTCATCGTCGTGTTCAGTCTGAAGTCGTAAAAAATGTGGTTGAAAATGTTTTAAAATCAGACAGTGAATCAATTGAAGATGAAGAGTGTTTTTTGAATAACTACATTCCGAAACCAAAATCCAAGAACAACTCAAATGACGAACCTACTCTTGTCATGTACAAGATGTGTGGTTCAGATAAGTTATATTCGGAAGATGAGTTTCCAATCGAAAATGTGAATGTTGACAAGTTGAAACAAGTTTTCAAACTTGTGGAGATTGAAATTTCTGAGATTGAGGGTTTGAAAAGTTCGAAAAGAATGTTGAACTTTGAAAGAGACAAATCTTACTATAAGAAACCTGCTGTACCGCCACGTTTTAACAATAACTATCAAAACAAATGGTCGGGAGGTTATCAGGGTGGTAAGGACAATCAAAGAAGGAATTTTCAAAACAAAAGGTTTGTTGAAAAGAAAGTATTTGTCAAAATCTCAAGTTCAATTTCTGAGCAAGAGTCAGAAATCTTTTCGAAATCAAACGAATAATTGTTTTTGCAAAGAAGGCCTCACAGCCTCAGACCAAAGGCAAAAGTCGGGAAGTTGACATCCGCACATGCTTTAAATGCAACAAAGTTGGATACATTGCACGAAAGTGCACCAACTCGAAGCCTAAGTTTGTGGTTGTCGAGAATCCAAAGAAGAAAAACGATGTCAAAGGCAAAGCGCCAATGTTTGTTGAGAAAAAAAGTTTTGAAGAATGAAAACATCAAAATTAAAACTGAACCCGTAAAACAGTCGGTAACTAAAACTGGTAAATTTTACAAGCGGGTTGCTTCTTCACAACAAACGTGGAAGCCAAAATCTGAGGCTAAGACATCAAATGTTCAAAAACCAAAGGTTTCTGAGTCTGAAAAACAATCATCTTCAACCAAATCGGATAAGATGAATGTACCTTTGGATTTCTACGAGAAAGTTAAGAAACAAACTTGTACCCCACCAGGGAAGAAGTATGTTTCAAAGAAAGACCAACCATCTGGTCAACCTCCAGAAAAAGAATTCTTTTTGTATAAAGAGGTTGAGGTTGGATCTGAAGAAAGTCTCAAAATGAATGACAAGAATTTCCCACTATTGTACACCACAACAACCCACATCAAGCTACCTGAGTCGAAAGAGGCTTGGGTTGCTTCAAAATCTAACTAAGTGATTATGAAATGTGCAGGAGCTCCCGAGATCTATCTCACATTGGATTATGGATAGCGGAGCATCCCGGCACATGACAGGGAGAAAAACCCTGCTTTACGATGTTAGAGGGTTTAATGGTGGATACGTCGGTTTTGCTGGTAATCAAGGAGGACGTATTATTGGTGAAGGAACATTATCAAATGGTGTTATCACATTTGAAAGAGTCAATTAAATAGCCGAGCAAGAGAACAATCTTCTTAGCATTTCTCAAATTTGTGATAGAATGTATTCGACACATTTCACTAATAAAGAATGTCTGATTCTGAAGCCAGGGTTTGTCATTCCCGAGGAGTGGATCATCATGAGAGCACCGAGAGTTAATGATCTATACGTCAAACTCACTACTTCATGTCAAGAGCCACTGAAAAGGAGTCTGTATTGTGGCACCGAAAGATGGGCCACATTCACCTGCGCAAGATGAACCACCTGGTACATAATGATTTGGTGAAAGGTGTTCACTTGAAGAGTTTCCATCTTGAGGGGGAGTGTATAAGTTGTATAAAGGGTAAACAGCGAAAGAAATCTCATCCTGGTAAAAAGATGAACTCTGTCTCGAAGCCGTTGGAAAGACTTCACATGGATCTCTTTGGTCCTGTGAATGTCAAGAGCATAACGGGTGATCTTTACTGCCTAGTAGTCACAGATGACTATTCGAGATTCTCGTGGGTGACGTTCTTGAAGTCAAAAGATGAAACATTTGAGAGTTTGCTGAGACTATTCAAGAAGATAGAGAATTTGTACCGAACCCGAATTAGAAGACTAAGAATCGACAACGGTACGGAATTCAAAAACAACAGAATGGAGGAGTTCTGTGATAGAAGAGGTATACTGCAAGAGTTCAGCGTGCCTTATACTCTGCAACAGAATAGAGTCGCAGAAAGAAAGAATAGAACGCTGATCGAATGGGACGATGCTTGCTGATTCCAAGTTACCTGTTAATTTCTGGGCAGAAGCAGTATCAGCCGCTTGCTATACTCTCAACAGGGTACTTACTGTGAAAAAGCACAACAAGACATGTTTCGAGTTGATCAACAATCGCAAGCCTAATCTCGAGTATTTAGAACCGTTCGGGTCTCCCTGTACAGTTCTAGATCCCGATGGCAAATTTGGTTCAAAGAGCATTGAAGGTGTCTTTGTAGGGTATGCTAGTCCACTAAGAAGAGTCTTTGTTCCAAGTCTGAAGCGAATCATAGAAGCACAGCATGTTGAATGTCAAGGCTATACTATGCCTCCACAGAAGCCCGCAGACTCATGGCGATTCAACTATGATACATCATGGGATTCATTCGAGTTAGAAGAAGAGCCAGAGTTCTTTGATGATTTGGATATTTTAAGAGAATATAAAGCATCTCAGGAAAGATTTCCAGCAGGATCTTCTAAACGTCAACAACAAACTTCCAACGATGATGAAGCTGGTCCTAGTCACAATGGAGAGAATGATGAAGTTCAGCAAACTCCAACTACTTTGGAACGCGAACCTACTCCTGAAAATCAGACGGCGGTAAATGATAATTCAGAATCTGATGATATTCCTACTTTTGATCGTGGTGATTCAGAGTCTGAGGGGGAGCAAATCCAATCTTCAGATCAGATAATTCTTAACAATGAGCAAGTTGCGGATCAGAACATTACTAATTTGGAAGGCGAGGTGGATGTTCCTGGCGAGGTTATGCCGAGGACTCCTTCATACCATCCAGAAGAGTTGATTATAGGAGAGCTGCAGTCAGGCGTTCGCACCAGAAGACAGACTGACCATGGCCTTACTTGTTTTTATACTAAAGTTGCTCCTTTACAAACTGAATTTTCACTCAGTTGTTTCATTTCGCAGATAGAGCCGAGAACTTATAAGGAAGCACTGACAGAAGATTCATGGGTCATTGCTATGTAAGAGAAGTTGTGTCAATTCGAGAAACTTGGTGTATGAAAGCTTGTGGATCTACCTGATGGACCTAGGAAGATAAACACGAAGTGGGTGTTTAAGTGTAAAAGAGGCAACCGAGGAGTTATTGTCCGAAACAAAGCTCGACTCGTGGTCTAGGGTTTCAGTCAACAAGAGGGGATAGACGTCACAGAGGTTTAGGCTCCAGTTGCTTGACTAGAAGCTATCAGAATCTTCCTAGCGTTTGCTTCATGGAAAGGATTCAAAGTGTATCAGCTAGATGTCAAATCGGCATTTCTTTACGGAAACGTGAAGGAAGAGGTATATGTCGGACAGCCACTGGGCTTTACGGATCCGATACACAAAGACAAGGTCTACCTCCTGGACAAAGCGCTGTATGGTTTGCATCAGGCCCCGAGAGCCTGGTACGAGACGTTCTCTCAACATTTGCTTGCCAACAGCTTTATCCGAGGAAAGGTGGGTGCAACTCTCTTCACGAAGGAAGTCGATGGTCATCTTCTGATAGTCCAGATTTATGTTGATGACATTATTTTCGGGTCAACAAATGAAGAACTCTGCATAGATTTTGAAAAAGTTATGAAGCAGAAGTTTGAGATGTCTTCAGTGGGTGAGATGAAGTTCTTCTTAGGACTCCAGGTCGACCAAATGCCTGAGGGAACCTTCATACATCAGACGAAGTACATTCACGATGTTCTAGAGAAATTTGGGATGTCCGGAACGGCACCAATGTCCACCCCATTAGCAACGAATCATGGTATCAACCGTGATCTCACCGGAGAGAAGGCCGATGAAACATTATATCGCTCCATGATCGGCTCGCTAATGTATTTGACAACATCAAGGCCTGATATAATGTACCCAGCCTGCCTCGCGGCCCGATATCAATCATGTCCTAGAGCCTCGCACATGTCAATCGTCAAGAGCTTGGGGTTGTGGTATCCAAAAGACGGTGACTTCACGCTCAAAGGGTACTTTGATTCTCACTTCGGTTGCTGCAAAGTCAATGCTAAATCAACAACTGCAGGATGCTAATTTTTCGGACCCCGACTGGTCACGTGGCAATGTAAGAAGCAAACTTCTGTTGCTCTCTCGACGTGTGATGCAGAGTATGTATCAGCAAGCAGTTGCTGTTCGCAGATTCTGTAGATCCAGCAACAGATGCGCGGCTACGGTTTGCAATTTCTTACTTCACCTATTTTTGTTGATAATGAAGCATCAATCAAGATAACAAAAAATCTGGTACATCTCGCTAAAACCAAACATATTGAAATTCGTCATCACTTCATCTGAGATTGTTTCGAGAACAAGTTGATACGAATTGACAAAATCCACACCGACGAACAAAAAGCAGACTTACATACCAAAGCTTTTGATAGATCACGTTTTCAATATCTTTTAAAATTGAATGGTATGAAGCTGTTGTCGGATGCGGAGGGGATACTTAGCGTTGATGAGAATACCACTGCAGATGATGTTGAGAAGCAGACTGTACTGGTTTGTCGTATTTTTAGTTGTTTTGGTATTTAGGGGGAGATAGATAATATTTTCAGAAAATACAAAAACAATAAAAAATGCAAAAATAAAAAAACATGAGATATTTCCAAAATCCAAAAACAATAGAAAACCCAAAAAGAGTTTGTGTAAAAAGGGGAAATGATAGTACATCAGCTAGACAGTTACAGTATGCAAAAGATTTGTTATGTTTTAAAGTGTTAAGCAGTCTCGCTGATGATATGTCGGTAGGTTTTTATACATTTAGAAGATTTGTTCGGGATATAAACCTAAAATCATTTCTTGCTTATTTTGTGGGGAATATCTCTCGGATATATAGGTAACCCCTGAAATCTTGTTTGAAAGATTTTCTATTTCTGACATACTAGGTCTATGTGTGTAATGATATCTGGGGTATTATACCAGGACTTCTGATGTTGCGGAAGCAATAGCCTAGTCCTCGTATAATACTCTACACTACTTTAATCTTAAAGCCTACCCTCAGCATAAAAAATGATGAAACATTGCAAAATGCTAATCATGTGCTGTTGAAGACAAGATCCCCAAACAGGACACACCGAAAGTCGAGCCATCATCTCTCTGTCTAAACGGAAGTTCTAACCTGAGCTCTCATGGCCTCGCACTACCCATTACAGATATCATTATTGTATTTTCACCTGTAAGACTGAATATAGAAAGTCTGGATATGAGAGTATATTCTGAGGTGGGACACGCGTATAAGTTAAGCTATTAAAACACTAATTCGTATCCTGAATAAGTTGAAATTTGTGTGAAAACTTAAAAAGGATCAGTATTTCGGCAATCAAAGTGAATTGTTTAATGCTTAGTGTCATAGTGTGTAAACAAGCTCAACGGTACTTGTAGCTTGTCGGTAGCTGATATGATCCCCTAACACGCTCACCAAAAATATGTTTGTAAATAGTTTACTTTTACTGCATTTCATTTCATTTATGTTTTTAGCTTTAAAACCCAAAAAAGATTTCATAGTGTTCTAGTTTAAACTTTCTTAAAATCCCAAAAAGATTTCATATTTCTGCTTTAGTTTTGTTGACAAATCAAGGTAGAAAGCTAATCCTCAGACTCGCAGTCATGAAGCAGAGCAGGAAGTTTCTGAGCTGGACGACAGGGCTGGGAGCTAATCTTGAAAAATTTGGTAAATCTCAAAGTCAAAGCAAGTTCATTAAGTTGACACTTGTAAATTTTTCATGAAAAAGTGTATGAAAATTTGAACAAAATGTCATTTTGTTTTGTTTCTAGATACTTAAGTGGATTTCTAAAACTGACCAAATCTGATAAACCGGCAAAAAGTGTTTAAGGTCATTAACTTGGATCTAGATACTTAAGTGGATTTCTAAAACTGACCAAATCTGATAAAATGGCAAAAAGTCAAAAGGTCAAAAATCGAAACTCAAAGAGAGGTGTTTGGATCGGATGACAATCCGATCGGATGTCCATCCAACACTTGGTCACCCCTATATATAGAAGTCAATATTGTTCAGTCAAACCTTTACTCGATCGGGCGACCATCCGACACTCTCTCATACACTCTCACTTTCTCTGATCTTGATTCTTCACTCTTGCTTTCCATACTTCATTGGATTGTTGGAACACTCAACCTTCACAATGGGAAATGTAAGATTTCAAGCTTTTAACTGTTAATTTGATGTTTTTGATAGAGTTTTTGAATGTCGGAGACTGTTCGGTCCTTAAACCTTAGATCTAGGCATTTTTGGTGATGCTTGATAGATTTTGAACATAGGGTTTTGTTCATGGGCCTTAGATCTATAGGTTTACCATCTCAATTTGTGCAAAATCATGTTAAAATCTATAGATTTGATGTTTAGAGGTGTTCGGTCATCGGTGCACAACAAGTGAAATTAAACCCAAATTAGGACGAGTTAGAGAAAAATAAACATAAGGTTTTGATCATCGGCGAATTCTCTATGTGGATCTATGTTCAATTTTGAAAAATCTTAAATTTTTTTTTTGATGTTAATAGATTCATAACTGTTCTTCAATGATTCAAGGATCGAGTGGCAACTCGATCGGATGGCAATCCGATCGGATGGCCATCCGATCCAATGCATGTTAGATGTTTAAAATATGTCTAAGTGCTTGTCTTGGAAATTGTGCTTTATCTGTTAAAACTGTTCGTCTTGGGTAGAGTGGCATCTTGATCGGATGGCAATCCGATCGGATGGCCATCCGATCCAAAACACACAATTACATGAGCTGTTGATCTCATGTCATTGATCGAGTGGCAATCCGATCGGATGGCCATCCAATCCACATCACATAATGACAAATTTTTCTTCAACTGTGCTATCTTGTCACGATGATCGAGTGGCAATCCGAGCGGATGGCCATCTCATCCATACCATTCACTCAAAGAGTTGACTTGTCAAAGGTACTATCTGTCTTGTCACATGGATCGAGTGACAATCCAATCGGATGGCAGTCCGATCGGATGGCCATCCGATACAAATGCACATGACAGTTGGTTTTATATGTTAATATTGATGGTTCATCGGATCAGATGGCTGTGACAACCGGTAATTTACGGCTCCTAATTACGCGCAAAATAAACATTAGGACGATAATAAATAGTGTTTAAGGCGTAGATTAACCTAATTAGGCCTTAAGTATGCTTAGGAACGTCTATCCAACTTTACAGTGCAGGTATTTCGATCCGCAGAAAAACCGTTGAATAATAAATGATAACAAATTAAAACCGAACAAAATGCTAACAACGCCGACAAATATTAGATTTTTACGATGTTTTTAGCTTCGTAATTAATTTTTAATATCCGTAGTCGAAACAGGATCGAAAAACGGATTAAAACGATCAACGCCATATTTTACACGATTTTTAATTAAACAAATGAATGAAGGCGTCAAACGCCAACTACCGACCATATCTTACGCGACATGATACTAGAATTTTATTTTACGACGATACATGATGTTCGGGTTGGAATAACGGGCCTCGTAAGAATTTACGGGCCACTTAAACACGAGATTGAGCTTGTGGGCTTGTGGGCCTTGGGCCCAAGCCCAAAGCCCACTAACTAACCCTAGTATATATTTGTAGTGATGAAACTTATTCAAAAGACCATTTTTCTGAAGTGTATGCATGTGATTCTTGCTTATATGTCTAAGGCGACAATGCCAAAGGTAGGAATCACTCAAATCCATTTTGAGTTTCTTCTTGGTTACTTGGTACATTGAGCTATCATATGATGTGTTATCATGATCTAATTCATAAATACCATTTAAAAACATAACTTTAAAATAAAACACATCATTCTTAGAAACATAAATGTCATAGTTAACAAATTCGAAATTGAAACCAGATTGTTTTAAAAGGGATACAGAAATTATGTTCCTAGTCAAACTAGGAGCATATAAAACATTCTTCAAAAAAACTTCCAAACCACTTGGAAGCTTTATAATGTAGTCTCCTTGAGCTTCGACATCAACCTTTGCTCCGTTGCCCATGAAGAGACTAGCGTCTCCCTTCTTATAATGTTTATTTCTTTTGAACCCCTGCAACAAATTGCAAATATGAGTTCCACATTCGGTATCTAGTACCCATGTGTTAGAAGATACAACATTAAGCTCAACATGTATCATAAAGATAGTCCCTGAGGTTTGCCCTGCATCCCTCTTGTTTTTCAACTCTTTGAGATAGGTTGGACAATTTCTCTTCCAGTATCCTATTTCACCACATCCAAAACATGGGTCATTCGTAGCAACCTTTTGCTTCTTCTCTTTCGGTTTGGTGGGTTCTGCTTTAGCGTTTCCCTTTCCCTTGACGTGACCCTTTCTTTTTGCAGAGTTTGCTTTAGAATCGGGGTGGGGCCTCTACTTGTTGCCTCCTTCATTGATCGCAAGGACGGGTAAAGCCTTTTTGCCCATTCCTGCTTCGGCCGTTTTGAGCATTGCATGAAGTTCACCAATGCTTTTGTCCCATCCATTCATGTTGTAATTCATTACAAAGCTTTCGCATTTCTTTGTTAAAGAGTTGAGGATCAAATCCGTAGCCAACTCTTTAGAGACGGGACAATTTAGCCTTTCGAGGCAATCAATGTGGCTTTTCATCTGAAGGATATAAGATGATACCGATTGGGTTTCCTCCATTCGACATGCATGAAGTGCCCGAACAGTTTCGAAGTGTTCTACCCTTGCTTGTTGTAGGAACATTTCCTTTAACTGGGTAATCATGTCGTATGCCCCGTGATGTTTAAAATCCTTTTGAATTTCGGGAATCATAGTTCCCAACATGAGGCATGAGGCTTGCATGGAGTCCTCGGTATACTTAACCCAATCATGTAGGCTTCCACATCTTCCACATTAGGTTCATCGGGAATAGGATCGTCCAACACATAGAATATCTTCTCTTGCTTGAGAACGATTCTCAAGTTTCGAAACCAATCCATGAAGTTGTTATGGTTGAGACGATCCTTTTCAAGGATGGTTCTTAGTGATAGGTTTCGAACGGTTTGGTTAATCGGGTTTGCATTGTTAGCGGCCATCTACAAAATATAACAATTTCAATTTAGTATTTTCGATATTATTATATTTTAATCATTAATACCCTTTTGTGTCTTAAAGACAATTAATAATTAAAATCTAGAATCCAACGTTACATTTAAATATTGGTTAGGTAACCTTTATCCCTCTATTTAAATTAACAAGGTAGTCAACGTTTGACAATTGCAACTCTTTGCAATTTCTAGCCATATGGGATCGGTTAAACATCTTTATGTTTAGTTGGCATGTTTAATCCCATCAACACCTTTGTTCCCCATGCTTCGGTGACCCTAAGTTCATGGTTTCCAAATCAAGTCGTCCAACTTACACACACGTGTGAGTTTATACACATAAGTGGTTAGGTGACCTTTATCCCACAAACATGGTAAACCCACCTCGAATATACAAGTTTCCTCAAATGTAGTTAGGTGACCTTTATCCCACCATAAGAGTTCCCAAGTGTTTCGAGTGTTGTATAAAAGGATGGTGTTTGACTTGTTTTATAAAAGGGTTTTTAATATTTCAAAATTCTAGTTTAGAAAATATTATGTACCATATATTTGCATGCATTCAAATCAATGGTACTTTAGCGAAAACAAATTTTCAAGGTTCTTTTTAATAAAACCCATTTTATTATCAAATCATTAATTTTTAATAAAACCTTTATTAACCATTTTAATGATTTTGTTAAGAACCAGTTTTACGCTTGTTGTTGATTATTAGTTTGTTAAGTCATGCATATCGACATATCATTTAAACAACAAAATAAGCAACCAAACAAGCACATCATACATAACAATAGGTGCATAACCATAGCCAACTATTTTTTGACAACACTTGTTAGCCGAAACAAGTGTGCCAAAAGGTCCTTCCTAAGGGGTGAAAAATGACACAAGCGATGTGTCATTGAACTCCCACTTGATCCCGCATCCAAATGCTTCAAGTCTCCTTCTTGTGTAGTGATTTCTCCACTTTCTTTGAGCTTCCAAATGTCTTTTAAATTCAGCTCTAAACTCCTTTGGACTTCAAAAAAAGTGTTTTGGTTATCGGGTTAAAATCCTGTTGAGAACGATGATGTTCTTTAGACCAAATGTTATGGTCCAAACCAAAACCGCATTTTTGTGTGCATCTTCTTTTACAAAATATATCCTATTACATTTTTTTCTAGTAAAATAAATGCACCTAATTTATTTATTTTTGTTAGGATCGGAGGCTCTCATGATTGTGTTTGTTTGTGTAAATTGAATGATCAATGAATATGAAAACATGTTAAGTGCAGCGGAAATGAATAACACACTTTGTAAACACAATCAAAGGAGAAAATAGTTTTGATAAACAATTGCTTTTCATAGAGTCGAAAGATTACAGAAAAAGCAAAAGATTACAGTGAAAACTTACAAACTAAACTCCCCCTCAGCCTGATACTTCAGAGTTGGTTGCACAAGATGAAAGGATTGAAAAGAGGAGAAGAACTCTCTCAAAACGAATCAAATATAACAGTACAGAGTACTGTTATATTTATAGGCAAACCAAACCACTGATGTGTCTCAGCTGACGTCACCATGAAAGTGACATCTAACAACCTAACAACCTGTAAACACTGTCCTTATACAAACTACTGATGTCTATCAACTGATTGTAAATAAAATACAAAACATGAGGAAACAACTGCTTCACGTTCCACTGTTGTATCCTAAGTACTGATGCTCAACAACAACATCAGTGCTTTCTTCAAAGGTGATCAGTTCTTGAATGAGCAGTGTTTGTGTCTTCAGCAGCACTTAAGAGACAGCGGTAGATAGAGCGACCAGTGTTTGTCTTCAGCAATCTTTAGAATTTCATCAGCGTTTGGTTCATCAGTTGTTCTTCTGAGCAGTACTTAAGGTTTATCAGCTGTTAGATAACCACTGTCAAGGGGAAAGCTTAAAGTAAACTACTGCTTATTGTGAATCCACTGTTGTGACCTGGTTTTGGCTTTACATTATCTGTTCCTTTGGTAGGGTTCAATCCCAACAATCTCCCCCTGGAACAGATAATGCCAAAACCTGTCATTATTCTGGATCTTTATTCCTCATCAAATGTTCCTTTGCTTCTCTTTTAAAATCTGCTTCAAAGTCTCTGGAACTTATATCATCTTCATCCCGACACAGTGTAAGTTCAAGGAGATCCTGCAAATCTTGAACACTAAGGCCTAGTGCTTCTTTCCTTGATATGTACTTCACATCTCCATTGGATCTGACAATAGTCAATACATGGGTCTTTTGGTCAGACATCCACTTTAGTACTTTTAAACCCAATGGATTTTTTGGGAGAGATTTATTTGTAGATGAGGTTGATGATGGCCTTGTGAACACTTGCAGACTTTCAGACATTCTTTTGAAGGCTTGTTCAATGGCTTTGTTTGCTGCAGCTATGTCTTCTGCAGTTTCTTTTTCAATTTGCTCTTGCCTTTCAATCTCTGACATGTCTGTTGAAGTGTTTGGTGCTGCAGGTTTGTTTAATGTCTTAAAAAGGTTTTGAAGCTTTGTTGAAGTATCTTCTTTTAGACCCATTTTTGTGATGGTATCTTTGAAGTACTCTGCTTCTTTTTCTATAACCTCTTCTTCAGTCAGCTGTTCTCCTTCTTCTTGATTTGTCACAAAAGTAGACCGGAACAGTGTTTTGATGTTTCCTATCTTCTGTTCAAGCTTCATCATTTGTTCTTGCTTCTTAGAAGTGCCTGAAACAGTTATCTTTCTTTTCTTCAGCCTTTCATAGGCTTCATCAGTCTGCTGTTTTGACCATTTTGATATGGCTTCAGCAGTATCCATTTTTGCATCCACCAGCTCCTTTTTCTTTCTTTTATACTCAGCAGTGAAGTCAGCAATGAGCTTTTTGAATTTGTTCCAGTTTGGAGCATTTTTCTTCTTTGTAGGATCATTCTTAATTCTGTCAATCCTCTCAGCCTCATGCTTTAGAGCGATTATTGGCCATTCTTCAAACTGTTTTTCTTCAGCAGGATAAAATTTTTCTTTCATAATGTAGGCTAGATATTGTTTTCTCAACTCTTTGCGTTGTTCAGCCTTTTCTTTGATTAGTTCCTGTGCGAACTCTTCCATCTGCTTTACCTTTTTAAGGAAGAAATCCAGTCTTTTAGCAATGCCTTCTTCGCTTAGACGTTCACGTTCACTTTCAAATTTAGCTCTTGCTTTAGCCTGCCTTGCCTTGAGTTTGAGGTAATCTTCCATATCCTCTGGTGGCATGTAGCCTATGAGTGAGGAGAATCTCCTTTTTGAAGGATCTTCTTCTGTATAGAATTGCCTCATCTCATTTTTGATAGCTTCAAGTTCCAGTGGATGTTGTGCAGCATTAGGATCATGTATACCCTCATCGGCAGTGACTGGATTTCTTTTTCTGTTAAAGAGCTTTGGTTGTGATGTAGGAGAGGTGAGAACAGTGGTGGATGGTTGACTAACAGCTGTTGAAACAACTGGTGTCTCAACATCTGTTGTCATTACAACTGCTGATATGTCAGCAGCTGTCTTCTGCTTTTGAGCAGGGGATGGAAGTGGTGAGGTAGTTTTTGATAGTGGTGATGGTGGTGGTGAATCATAAGGAATGAAAACCCTTCTCCTTTTTGGTTGAGGAGGGGCTATTGGTGAAATAGTGGTTTGAATGGTGGAGAGTGTCTGACAAACAACTGGTGTTTCAACCGCTGCTGTCATTACAAAAGATGTTACAACATCTGCTGTCTTCTGCTGTATGTCAGCAGGTGTTGTCTTTGGTGGTGGAACAGTGGTTGTGGTTTGTGATTGAGTGGTGTGTGTTGAAAGTGTGTGTGTTGATGACATGGCAGCTGTTTGGTCACTGTCAACAGTTTTTGTAACTACTGGTGTATCAGCTGATGGGATGACAGCTGTTTGGCTACTGACAGCAGTTTTTGTAACTACTGCTGTATCGGCTGTTTGAGATTTTGTGGGAGGAGTTTAGATGTTTTCTTTGTTTGCTCAGGTTCAACATACAGGCCATGTTCTATTCCCTTCTTTTTCGCTTGTTTCATTATCTCCCCCTTTTTGGCATTATCTGCAGGGAGATCATCAACGAATAGTAAAGTAGAGGGTGCCTTGCCAGTGGTGCTTTGGATGCTGGCTTTTATAGCCTTGATATCTGCTTGAGTATCTTTGAACCTTGATTCTACCATATTGGTCAACTTTTGTACACGCATTTCATGCTGCTGATCAGCCACTTGTTTTTGTCTCTCAAGCATGGATTGAAACAGATTCCAGTGCTCATTTGTAGCAAGTGCCTGTGGTGGAGCAGGTGCTTGAGGTGGAACTGTAGTGGATTGTGCTTTCTGAGCTTTGAGAATCTCTTGCACCATCTCCTTTATTTCAGAAACTGATTCTTCGAGTTTTTCCACTCTGCCCGTCAATTCCTGATATTTTGAATCATCACCTACTTTAGTAGGATCATCTGAATCCCCACCAGCAGTGGTTATATCAATGTGTGACTTAGGAACTGTGTCCCAAAAATCATCCATTGATGCCCCTTGTTCTTGGTACTGGGGACTTCTTTCTTCAGCACTCGATAAACCTTTGATGGTACCAGTGGTTAGATCCAACTCACTGGTGGTTATCGAAGCTGCCATGGAAGAAATTGCCTTCAAGGGAGTCTGATTTATGAAACAACTGGCCAACTGGAGACCTGTTGATCCACCAGTTGTAGTTGCTGCTCCACTTGAACTACCACCGAGAGTTACTTGTAACTCAGGGGGTGTAACCTCCTCAATTGTTGCTGGGATAGCAGGAGTAGTAGCATCAGACCCAGTCACCTGTGGGGGTATACTCTCAGTGACAGGTGATAGAGAGGAACTGGTTTGTGTCTGAGCTATAGCAGCTGCATGCAACAAAGGTAGCATGGATTGTGGCATTATTATTGGTGAGGGTATGGGGGTTGAAAGAGACATGTCCTTGGGATCAGGACTGAGGAAGATGGATCCGAGTGGATTCAGAGCTTCATATTGTGGTGTCCCTGTGCTTACAACCTGATCCTTTTGTGAGCATGCAGGAGGAGTTTTTGGCATGGGTTGAGATCTTTCTTCCAACTGCTGTGAGGAAGTAGCAGCAGTGGTTTGTGGTGACTTTTGTGTTGTCACAGGCATTTCCTCTGGGATCTCATCTTCCAGAGTTGCCTTTGTTTTGGGTTTGGTGGGTTTTCTGGATGTTTTTCTTTTGGTCTTTTTGGTTATGTCAGGTGTGGGTTTCAAAGCAGTGGTTGTGCTGCTATGATCACCTGGAGCAGTGGGCTCAGCAGCTGATACCTGAGGAGCAGTTGTAACCGCTAAAATCTGCTCAGGTACCCCTGCTTTTGTTTTTATTGGTGCCATCATTCTGGAAAATGTTTCTTTTGTTAAGCCTTTTATTTGACAATGAACACCTTGTTTGTATGGTATTTCAATGGAATCTTCGGCCGTTTGAGCGACCTCTTTTGAAGATGGTGGTGGTGATTTAGGTTTTGATTTTGATTTCGACTTTGATTTTGTCATTTTTCCGGAGAAGAATGAAGAACGTTTTTGAAGATTTTGAGAAGAAGGGTTGGAAACTGCTTTGAGAAGAGAATTTGGGAATTCAATTCGACAGTGTAAAACCCTGTTTGGGGTTTAGGGCAGGGTTTTATTTAGGAAAAAAAATGATCGCTGATGTGGCAGCGGTTATTACGATCTGAGGGCTAAAGACTGACCACGTGTCAACACCTGATGAGACGATGAATAATGGAGGACAGTTGTTTTAAGAAACCACTGATGAAACAAGTATCAGTGGTTGCAATGGTCAAAATGAGGACAGTGGGTGATTTTTACTATCAGTGGATAGCATATCAGTGGTTGTAACACAGATTTTGAATATCAGTGCTTACAATGAAAGTGGAAGAACAGTAGTTGACTTTCAGCAGTGGACAATAGTTAGAGAATAGATGTTTGAACAAAGACAGTGGTTAGGGTAAATGGTTCAGATCTGAAGAACAAGTATTCCAGCAACAGTTGTTAGAATTTTCATTCAAGGTTTTGCCACATGTCAATTTTGAAGGAAAGTGGTTTAGTACCCCAGATGATGAGAACTTTTTGCTAAGGCAACTCATTTTCGTTTAATATTCAAATAAAACATGAGTACCCTAGTAATTCAAGGACAGTTTGCAATCAACCTTTGATAAATGTTTAGGAACAAACCTGAGTATGACATGATCTTAACATATGAACCATTTCCTTTTGACCCATTTATGAGGACAATAATACCAACAAAATAAGGTACTATACCCTGACAGGAACTGAAACTTATTGCCAACAAAAAAACAAGCAAAAGTTTCAGATATATTATTCCAAAAAAAATGAACAATATATCCTGGTTATTCAAGAAAATCCTCTATATAAAAAATAATTAAAGGATTTTCTGAAAACAGCATCAAAAGAAACTGGTATAAATTTAATAAACATATGATCATCTCATTCTCAGGATCATGAAGATGGTCAGTGGTTTTGATTAGACCACTGTTTGGTATCAATTTTTTTTCCAGTTGATTGCAAACATGAGAACACAAGATCACAAAAGTTTTTGAAGGCCCTGTTATAGACCTTGTTACTTTGTGCTGATTTTTTTTTTTAAAATTGTCTAGTTCTTTTGTAAGTTTAATTACTGGAAATACCATTATCACCTGAACTATTGAACACAAACAGTTGCTTAATGACCATTATTACCCCAAGCTTTGACTCTCAAGTGTTTTCTTTTGACTTCAAAAGTTTTTGAGATAATCACACTTTCGAGTTTTTTCTTTTTTTTTTTTTTTTTTTTTTGTGAATTTTAGTCCAAAATCATTTTGCAGTAATGTTTTGAGAGAATCAGTCATGTTTGCACATGTTTTCAACCAATCTCACACTACTTATGATACGGACTATGATGACCCCTTATTTTCTGAAATGTATTTTAACATAATTGATTTTGTCCTTTTGAGGAACTTCAATCTATTTTTCAATACACCGGATCTATTAACTAAAGTTTTAATTCCCTCTTTATAGAAAATCAAAACACTAATGTTTTATGAAACATAGGTTTTGTTAATTCTGAGGTTCATACTTTAGTATTTAATGAAAACATCACAAATATCAAAACAATAGTTGAAATCAATTTTTTTAAAGTATAGAACAATCCCATAATTTATCAGATATGTTTGCAGATCTGAAAACTATGAGTGACTTATGTATGATATCACTTGTTGTGTGAAATTTGTGTGTCATATGACATCTTGGTTGATATACAGAGTTTTTGAATAACCATTTTGAACATGAATTACTTGATACTCTGTTTTTCAACTAAATACAACCAACCTTAGTATCAATAAATTTTGAGCTGAACTGTTACGTCAAATTGATTGTTAGATCGAATTTGACTGTCCAGGCTCTGATACCAATTGTTAGGATCGGAGGCTCTCATGATTGTGTTTGTTTGTGTAAATTGAATGATCAATGAATATGAAAACATGTTAAGTGCAGCGGAAATGAATAACACACTTTGTAAACATAATCAAAGGAGAAAATAGTTTTGATAAACAATTGCTTTTCATAGAGTCGAAAGATTACAGAAAAAGCAAAAGATTACAGTGAAAACTTACAAACTAAACTCCCCCTCAGCCTGATACTTCAGAGTTGGTTGCACAAGATGAAAGGATTGAAATGAGGAGAAGAACTCTCTCAAAACGAATCAAATATAACAGTACAGAGTACTGTTATATTTATAGGCAAACCAAACCACTGATGTGTCTCAGCTGACGTCACTATGAAAGTGACATCTAACAACCTAACAACCTGTAAACACTGTCCTTATACAAACTACTGATGTCTATCAACTGATTGTAAATAAAATACAAAACATGAGGAAACAACTGCTTCACGTTCCACTGTTGTATCCTAAGTACTGATGCTCAACAACAACATCAGTGCTTTCTTCAAAGGTGATCAGTTCTTGAATGAGCAGTGTTTGTGTCTTCAGCAGCACTTAAGAGACAGCAGTAGATAGAGCGACCAGTGTTTGTCTTCAGCAATCTTTAGAATTTCATCAGCGTTTGGTTCATCAGTTGTTCTTCTGAGCAGTACTTAAGGTTTATCAGCTGTTAGATAACCACTGTCAAGGGGAAAGCTTAAAGTAAACTACTGCTTATTGTGAATCCACTGTTGTGACCTGGTTTTGGCTTTACATTATCTGTTCCTCTGGTAGGGTTCAATCCCAACAATTTTACATACCAAATGAAAATAAATAAATTACATATCTTAAAAATGGAAGAACAAAATAATAATTATTACAACCCATTGAATAAATAATAAAATGAATCACAACACAATCATTCAACACAAGGTCATGGCTAGGTTATTTCCACCAAAATATATATCCAAATATATACATTAAAATCAAGAAGCAAAAATGGTTCCCTTTTATGACCATTTTCGGTTATGAACAAAAAACCGAAAAGGTGAGTTTTGTCCAAACAAACAAATCATCCATATGAAATAATTTTCAAGATTCCCTTATGCATGTAAAAAAAATAATCTTGAAAAACAAAGGGACAACCATATTAAAATTTTCGGCCATAGGGTTTTATTCAAACCCGAAACCCAAAATTTTTAATCTATTGAAGCATGCACTCATATAAGCGGCTCTAGATGCCATTGATGGGATTTTAACATGTTTATCAAAGTAATTTCATCCATATGAAATAAAAATGCAGCGGAAATAATATTTAAAACATGTCACTTTTAAGATATAAATTTCATTTATATGCAAAATCCAAAAACCCGGATCCATATATGAACAGGCATACTATCAAACACAACCATAGGATGTTTAGAATACTACTTTCTTGGAGTAATAGGATGATGAAAAGGATGATACTTCTTGAACAGTTGCCTTCAAGAGTAGAAGACCTCAAGCTTGTATACCCCAAGCTTCCAACAAACACCTTGATTGTAGCTAGGATTTAACACACTTATGATCAAAAATTAAACACTTGAAAAACCCTATGATGGCCGAAAAATTGAGAGCAATTCTCTAATCCTTCTTGATTATTTTTGGTCATGCATATGGTTTTAAAAGTTTGAGAGAACATCACCACCCTTGTGCCCAATCATGAGTTAACTAACACATGCAAATGCATGCTAGTTCATTGGACCATCCTTGGTCTTGGGAATCCCTATGTTGGCGGCCCTAAGGGGTTTTTAAAAAAAAATCATTTTTCCTTTGTATATATCAAGTCTTAGTTTATATTTACAACTTTTATAAATATAACATTATGTATTTACAAGACTTTATATAACCTTTTAAAATGTTATTTAACCCATTAAATAACAAAATAAAATATTCTCTCAAAAAATAAATTATCCATATAATTTATTGGTTTCTCAAGTGAAATTATTTAGAAAACCAATTTCTAAATATTGTAAGTGTTAATATTTAATTGTTTGATCATATCATAAATAAATAAATATTATAAGTGTTTGTCTAGCTTGTATTTGGGTATGACTCAACTTGGATCATAACGTACTAGCCACATCAGTTTAATATGTACCTTGGGCATACAGAATCCAACACTAGTCACAATAACGGGACTGGGTTGGTCTGCGTACGAACAACGAGACAACCCAATGGGTTGATGTCCCCCTTTTCTTTTGAAATACATATTTACTATGGTATGATTAAGCTATGGAATGAATTCTTGGATCACGTGCGAATAGGCGCTAACTTAGGCACCATTAATCCTTTTAAGGACCACGGAACATGGGGTTATTGGTTTCTCAAGTGTAATTATTTAGAAAACCAATTTCTAAATATTGTAAGTGTTTTTATTTATTTGTTTGATCATATCATAAATAAATATTATAAGTGTTTGCCTAGCTTGTATTTGGGTATGACTCGACTTGGATCATAATGTACTAGCCACATCAGTTTAATATGTGTCTTGGGCATACAGAATCCAACACTAGTCACAATAACAGGACTGGGTTAGTCTGCGTACGAACAACGAGACAACCCAATGGGTTGATGTCCCCCTTTTCTTTTGAAATACATATTAACTATGGTATGATTAAGCTATGGAATGAATTCTTGGATCACGTACGAATAGGCACTAACTTAGGCACCATTAATCCTTTTAAGGACCACGGAACAGGGGGTAGATCTATCGGGTACGGGCGAGCCCCACTCACGGTCGTTGTGCGGCCACTTAGAGTGCTTTTGTGTCCCAGTCGAAGTGAATCGACACTTAAATCGTCTACCGGGTTGAGTGTCTCCTATGTCGGCACACATATTAATGTATTAGCTACACATTAATGATCATTAGGTTCATAGACGCTTACATACCAGCTTTTGATACTCAAATTTTCAAATGTTTTTAAGATTCATTCGATGGAAACTCACAAATACATGGATTTACAAACTTTGGTAACGTTTTCAACTTATGTACAAGTAAGAGGACGAGTTGGTCCTGTTTATAAAGATTCTTTTGGGCTCGGCCCATTCTCTCTTGTGGGCTAGGCTCACATTTTTCATATATCATGCCGAGAAAATGATTTTTCTCTATTTTCTCAACAACTTTTAAACCGGTTATCAAAAAGATTTATTTTAAATCTTTTCAAAACAAACTATGAAATCGCTCAACTTTATGTTGATTTTTCGCATGTTCTTTCTCAGGTTGCATTTTTCGAAACTATGGAACGGTTGGAATAGGAGAACCCATGGGAATTAGAGTACTTAACAGACGTTCAATTTCTAGAAGTCTTAGATAAAACACTTACGCTGTGCAATGAAGATACCAGTCAGTCACGCCAGCTCTGATATTTCGGGGTGTGACAATGGCAATCCGATCGGATGACCATCCGATCCTCAGTACTACATAGAGTGTAGATCCCAGTGTTAGAAAAATTTTGAGTTTTTCAAAATTTTCATCACTTGTCTCTTTATGTCTTGAAACTTGTGCAAATGCTAACATTGTGTATTTTTGCAGCCAAGAGCATCAGATTAGGATAAATCTCACAATATTTACTGTCTGTTGGACGCACATTATACAGACGGAACTCCGTTTAAAGTCATGGCAAAAATTTTTGGGAGAGTAAGATTAATAAGGCCTTCACCGATAGAACAATAGTATATGAATCACATGTCAGAAGGTTTTGGAGTTCAGTGAGGTATGTTGAGGATGAAAAGACGATTTATTCAGCTGTTAGAAAGAAGGACGAGAATGGTAAAGATATAGATGTTGAAATTAAGTTTGATGTTAAAGATTTAAGACGAGTTTTGGAATTAGGAGATTCTGATAATGATCCTATCATTATTCCTGAAGGATTGTGCAAGGGTTTGTGGTGAAGAATGGGTTTTACAGGACATTTGAATGGGAAATATCTTAAGACTATGTTTAGTCCACCATATAAGTTCCTAATTCACTGTATAGTGCATGCTTTGTCACATAGAAAGGGAGCTTATGATGAGACATCAGATTATATCATGAATATCATTACATGCTTGGTGCTGAACAGGCCATACAATGTATCTCAAGTGATATTTGACCATTTGGTAGACAATATAGGAAGTGGAAGTGGCAAGTACATTATGTACCCCAGGTTTATCCAGATGATGATAGATGATCAATTTAAAGACCTTCCAAAGGATCCTGCTGATATATTAGGTCTACGAAACATGACAGCTGATACTTTAAGCAGATTAGCTTCATATAAAAATCCAAAGAAAGATGATCCTAAACCAAGGGCAAGGAGAATGATTTGCAGGATTGATAATCCAGGATATGTTGCTCCTGAAAACGATGCATGGAGACATGAAAACAACAATTCAGAGAATGAAGATGACAAGATGAGGGAGATGCATGAGAAAAAGCTCAGATATTGGTTTGTGAAAGATGGCAAAAGAAAGAGAACTCCAAAGACATCTCCAGCTGTACCTGTTCCTAAAGTGTCAATACCTAAGATTGTTGTTAAGGGTATAGTTGAAAGGGGGAGTCATAAGAGAAATTAGATCTTTAAATGTTATGTTATACTAATGAACGTTCAATGCTTATCTTGCAGGGCCTTCAAGGGAATCACAAACAGGGTTGGTTGATGAGCCAGTGCTGGAGCCATTAGAAGTTCTTCAACAAGGAGTTGATCTATTGAAAGATTCACTTGAAAATTTTCTAAAGAAGAATGAGGAAGTAACTGCTCAGAAAGATCAAAGTGCTATTGTTCAAGCTAAAGGTGTTAAAGAAAAGGAGCCTGAAGGTGTTGTTCATGATGATTCAAGTGATGCTGACGATGAATCAACTGAGACAGAGACAAAGATTGATATGGCAAAGGTTGGTTATGGAAAGGTTCAGTTAAAGAAGAAACCTCAGAAAAAGAAGAAGAAAGGATCAGATGACGAGGATTCTACTTACATGCCAACAGCTGAAGAGAAAAAGAAGCTAGGGATAAAACGCAAAGTTGTTTAAACAGGCGTCATTCCGAGTAATGTAAGGGCAAGGAAAGGAGGCGCTTCTATGCCTGAAAGTCAAAGCGGCAAGAGTGAAAAGCACATTGAAACTTCAAAGGTTTCTGAAGCTGAAAAAGATCAAAATGTTGAAGTTCCTAAAGCTCCAGAAGTTCAAACACAAAGCATTCCTGAAGTTTAGGTCCAGCAGAAAGTATGTGCTGATGATGAAGTTGAGATTACTGAAGTAAGGGTATCTACACCACCACCACCACCACCACAGAAAATCCTGATGCTGCAGAGTCTTAATAGCCAAATAATACTGTTCTTCCAGGTTTATTTGAAGGCTTCCCAAATGTTCGAGGAGAATATAAAGATGACATTCTTTCTGGCGATGAGTTTGATATGTTTCATGATGCATCTGTCAAAGCTCTGGAAAAGAAAGTTAGTATTCTTGAGAAAGAAAAAGCCAAGGTAGAGGCTGAGCGTGATGAGTTAAAGAAGCAGCTTGAAGAATTGACGAAAGTGAATGAAGAGATAAAGTCTGTCTTGATCAAACATGCGAAGAAGATAAAGAAAATGGAAGGAGATGTTGATGATAATGCAAAGCTGTTTGAGCTACTATCAACATAAATTTCTGATCTGCATGTGAAGAACATGAAGTTGAATGAGATAAATAAGATGTTGAATCAATTGCTAAGTGAACTTCATGAAGCGTCAGCAAATGAATTCAAAGCAATGAAGCTAGAAATGGAAGCTCTAAGGGCTGATAAAGTTGTGAAAGATGAGCAGCTCAACATGTTGTACACAGTAATG
Organism: Helianthus tuberosus; assembly: GCA_030545235.1. Classification (NCBI taxonomy): domain Eukaryota; kingdom Viridiplantae; phylum Streptophyta; class Magnoliopsida; order Asterales; family Asteraceae; genus Helianthus; species Helianthus tuberosus. The sequence goes on along the minus strand of CM060354.1, from coordinate 106,125,288 downwards.
GAACATCATCTGGGAATCGATGTTCAATCCATCTACAACAACATAGAAATCAAAAGAGTTGAGGAGCGAAGGATTGAAAGAGAAAAGAAGTTAGCTGAGGAAGCAACTCAAAGAAAGAAAGATGTTATCATTGAGACTCAAGATGCTGGAGGTTCTTCGAGTCAAGCTGATATAGAGATGGTAGATGTTGAAGCTGATCAAGCTCAAGGCTTCATACTTGTTGGTGAATCTACTTCTCTCTCTTATAACTTTGATGATATAGTTCGTCGTGTGCAAGCTGATCAAAGAAAACGAAAGACGAAAGAACCTAAAGTGTTATTTCTAAGATGGAAATAAGAGGAGAAAGTAGAAGAGGAAGAAGAGAAAGAAGATGAAGAGTTGGAAGATGTCCTTGATGCGGTTGACAATTATGATCGTTCATGGGATGATTTGATAGACAAAGATGATGATGAAGATCAAGGCTCGACTGGGTTATTAATTGTGAATCCTTCTGTTCAATAGAAGATAGAAGACTTTATGAATGACGAAATCAACGAACATGAGGAGGATCAACATCAGGAGTCTTTATGACACCCGGCTTTTCAGGCCGTACCGTACAATTGTAATACGTGCTGTGAATAGATAAAGGGCCATATTTGACTGATTATGATGTTTATATATGAAATTTAATGAGTTGGTAAATTTAAACCTCGGTAAAAATTAAGTTGGCAACGGTAAGATAAACGCTTATCGCTTAGCGGTTAAAATGCCAAACGAACGTCGGTAACCACCTGATTAGTTTTAAAATCCTAAAAATAGTCTGTTATGATTAGAATAATAATTTTAATCATATTCGTGAGGAAAAATAAATTAAAACGCTAAGAAATTCTATTTTTAGAGTTTAAGCGTGTACCGCGCGATGCAGCGCGTGTACCGACAAAATACTGTCAACACAGCCTGTCAAGGCAACTGATAATCATTTTAGTAATAATTTTATGAGATTATCACTTTAGAATGATAAAAATAAATAAAAACGCATAAATCCCTATTTTTGGTGAGTTTATTTTTATAGAGCGTAGCCAGTCCAGGCATCGCGCATACTACCAAATACCGACAACGTAGCCAGTCCAGGCAAACAAAATATTGTTCAATAATATTTTGGTGAGTTTATTTTTATAGAGCGTTAAAAATAATTTAAAATGCGTTAAAACGGGTTAAAACGCTAGATAAAATACCCGGTATCCAGTAAAATACCAGTTTTTGGCCAATAAATCATATATATATATATGTATATATTCGTGTATATGGGTGTGTGTAAGAGAGAGAAGATCATGTTGGCAGCCATGCACTACACTCTCTCTCCTCTCTCATAATTTTAGTGGCCAATGTGGGAGGTGGAAGATGATTATGCCTTGGTATTATCTTTTATGTCTTACAAAACCAAGAAAGATGTCTCAAACAATAATCATTCTCTGTCTCTTCACAATTCAGCCGAATACCCCTTTACCATCTCCATATTTTCGAAATTCTTGATGTTCTTGCAAGAACTAACTTAAATCCAAGGTGTTTCCAAGTTATTTTGAAGATCCAAAGGTGTTTTCATGGTAAAACAAGCTCCATAACATCAAAATCTTGTCAAAAACCCACTTGAATCTTGAAGGTATAAAATTTATTTTAAAACACATTCTTGATTCTTGGTGATATTCATAATGTTAAAAGGTTTCTCTTAAATCTTGGAATTTTCACAAACTTGAATTCTTAAACAAATGGGTTTTGTACAAAATTTAAAAATGGAACTTGTGTGAGTACTAATTTGGCCGAAAATTATAGTGTGTATGGATTACAGATTGAATATTTATGTTATTTGATTTTGATTATGTGATTTATGTGAAACTTGATGCATGCATGATCAAGGAATGAGTTTTATAAAAGTTCTATGATAAAAGATGGTCATGAAAAAAATGAAATATTTGAATGTTTATGTACACATGTATGTGGTGTCGTGTATGTATATGTTTATACACATGCATGTGGGTTTTTGGTTATATGTTCATAAATAGAGTGAATCTTACATTTATGTTAAATGATTAGATGATAATATATGAAGAAGATGATGTCCTTGAGTGTTTGAACATGAGTTAAATGCATGATGAATATGATTTAGTTCATACATGTTGATGATGAAATGATATGGATGCATTTACTTGAACATGCATGATGATATGTGATCTTAAAAGGATGATTTGAGTATGATTAATAAAAATCAGTTTTAATCAGATTATAAACATTGAAATAAAGTTATTTTAAAGTGTTTAGTGACTTATAACTTTGTCATAATGTATACTAGCTTTGCATGTTGTACTTGGTGCATTAAAAGTTATAAAAATACGTGAAATCGCATGATTTATGAGACATACACAAAAACTGCACTAATATTATTATAACCACTATTTTAATCAGTAAATAATATGTATTGTGTTAAAATATCAAATCGTTTCGAGTTGGGATGGTTATAGTAACGTTTAACGCAAAACTATGCGTTAAAACGGTCAAAAATCGGCTTTTCGAGTGATTTTTATAAAATTAATTTAGATCAGTAAGTAAACTAATATTTTTAGTTTAAAAATAAGTATTTTAACTAATTTTAAGTTTACTTGGTGTTGGTTGGTCATAGGTGACTTCCGACACCCGAAAACGTTACCGAATCGCTAAAATATGCATCTTTCAAAATACACTAGTATGGGTAAAAATTTTTGGGTGAACCTTATGTGTTAAAATGTGTTATGTGATTTAAACATGAGAATGTGAAAATATGTTAAGTTTTAACATGATTTTAAATATTCGGATTATGCATGTATATTTGTGCGTTTTGTGTGGTAGAAACGGTAAAAAATCGCGTTAAATGTATAACTTGTTTGTCGAGCATGAAATTTGATACTTATGAGATGTTTTATGTATATTTGCTTTAAAAATGACAAAATAGATACGTTAACAAGATTTCACGTGTTTTGGTGTTAAATTATGTGAACGTTTATGTATATATATTACGACGCGCAAATCATAGATATATTGCGTATAAACGGGAGAGTTAACGGATTTACACAATAATGGTCACAAATAAAATCGTTCAAGTCGCAAAATCATATATATATATATATATATATATTAACGTGCCAACATAATAAAAAATGATAACTTTTCGAGAAAATCTCAAAGTTATGTGACAATTCTAAGAAAACAGAGAAACTTAGGATTTTGTGATGAATATTGATTTAAAAATCGTTCCGATATATTTATTAGGACGTGTAGAAATCAAACTCTGGTATTGCGCTATTTAAAATACGCACTCAAAGATGAGTGTCACTAAACCCCTCTTTTTACTGCTTTATATATATATTTTGGGGGGTAGAACACGCCAATAAAGGGTTTAATAATGTTTTTGAAATAAAACATACCTTTTGATATTAATTATATATTTTCATTGAAAATATATGGATTTTTGGGAAATTATATATATATATTTCGGGATGAAATGGTTTTGGAGAATAAATATGTTTCGGGTAGAAACGGGACTATGCACGGTGTTTGGGGGAAAAACGGCCGTGTAGTTGGTACGAATATTGCTTGGTCTCAAGAGAGTAAGTATCAGCATAGGCTTACATTTCGTCGGGGATTTCAGGGGATTCGTACAACTTCGTGTATTAAATTGTTATATTAGTAGGATATATATATTGTACGTGAGGCAGACATCATATTGTTCTTTAAGAGAACCCTGCGCCCATGATGTCGTTTAATCATTTAAGTAATGTACGCGAGGAATTGTAGGTAGATCTATCGGGTTGACAACCCCGTCGTGATCGGTCGCCCCGTGTCAAGTCAAACGACGAATTGATATTCTGTTTATAGTCTAGCATTGATTATCCCTGCATGGTTAATATATAGTTCGTATCGTTAAGCTAACATACGAGTCTGAAAATTGACGCAATAATTTAATATGCAAAACATGGGTAGTAACAATATTTTCAGGTTCATGAAACTGCGATGGAAGGCCCATGGATTTTATTAAGGAAATAAAACGGACTTTCAAAATTATATGGATGTTTTCAAATAAACACCTAAACAGAAAGTTTTCCTTGGAATAAAAATTGTTTGTAAGTGAATATGTGAACTCACATTCCTTTGTGTTGACACTTGATTTTAACGTGTTCTATAGGTACTTGAGTTTGGCTTCGGGAATTATGGCGTATTTTGTGGTTGTTGATGCATGTTTGGTTTGAAAATGTTTTGGACAAACTTTTAAAATTTATTTGGGACCAATGTAATAAGAACCATAAGGATCAAAACAATTTAACTATGGTGTGATCGTAACAACTTTAAGACTTCATGTTTTAAAATCTATGTTTTAACTAAGTTGAAACGTCCAACATTATGATACATCATTTAGCAAGATACAAATGGGCACCAGCTTCCATCACCACTACGTTCTATATTCCGCTGCGACGTTTTTGAGGTGTGACAGAAGTTGGTATCAGAGCCAATGGTTGTTAGCGAACTAGATGTTTTCAGAGGAAAACACTAGACTTCAACCGAAGAATTTTGAGATTTAAAGTCCAAAATTCTCGAAGCCAAGATTTTTAAATAAATATGGAAAATTTTATCATGTATGAAACCCCTTATGTGTTTATGTGCATACGTGATTTTCTGTTTATTTGGGCCTTATGTGTTACTATCCATATTGATCACACACTTACTTTGTACGGTTACGATATGTCACGTCTCGGCCTATAGAGCCATTAGTAGTCTTGCTCACTGATATTGTCGAGCCTACACTTGAGATTCCTTCGCCCGTCATTATAGAATCGTCTATTTCTCTATTCGAGTCGCGTGTTTTGCTACACCTCTTTTAGTCTACACTCGTCGTAGGAAGAGGACTCGACCCAATGGAGAGATCGCATTCGACTTCGAGAGCTGAGACAGCGTCCGCTTTGAAGAAGTAGAAGGAGATTTGGGCAATCGCTCTCACTGTGATCGTCAGTTAGCCACGTTACGTAGAGGCATGGAGACGATGAAGGACTTAGAGGGACAGATGGACGGGTATGATGAGCTAGAAGAGCTTGTTAGGAAGACGTTGGACTTCAAGGGATTGAAGCGTTAGTTGTTGGTTGTTTCTGTTGTTTGTTTTGTATGTCTCATTTGATGAACCCTATTTATGGCTTCCATGCCAAATTTTCTGATATTTAGGAGGAAATTTCATATAGACTTGTTGCGGGTGTTGATGTAGACACGCCGAATTCTGATTAGTCTTTGTACTAAAAACAAGTTTTGTAAATTTCTGATATAAATCAAATGAGTTCCTTTTGGTTTAAAAATATTCTCATTAATATGTGGATATTATACATGCACAATGTTTGGTCCACTAACACATAATGGTTGAATTATTTTTGGTTATCGTCTTATGTTGATATTATGTTGTAATAATAGAAACGACGAAATGCCGCCAAAAGCGAGACAGGGTTCTGGACTACCTATAACCCAAAAGAGTTGGCACAACTGATAGCCCAACACGTTAATACTGCCATGGAACAGCGCAATGCTAACCAAAATAATGGTCAGGAACGTGGACGCGATGCTCATGGGCATGGTCTTGGTGGGACAGAGATCGGAAACCCTTCAGGTGATATAATGATCGGAAAGTTTTAGTAGTTCCTGTGTTATGATATAATCGGAGCGTATTCCTGATTTTCATTAACCTTGTGAACAGTACCCAGATGTACACATAAAACACTCCAGGGTTGTGACTCAAGATCATTTACTGGTACCCTACGCAATAACATGGCAACGGTATGCGTGATGTCGGGCCATCACAGCAGACCAACCATTCGAATAATTCCGCATTCCGAGCCTAGATCTGGGGATTCGCGAAAGCAAAAGTCTGAGAGTTCGAGGAAGGAAGCCGATGAGAAGTGAGATGAGAAACGCAGTTCGGGGAAAGTGTATGTGATTAACTCTAGTGGTTTGTGGAAGGATGATGGCAGTGATGGCAGGGGTGGTTCTGAGAGGAAGACTCATGAGGATGAGCGGAGAAAGTACACCAGATGTGGTCGGACTAGACATATGACTCGTGAGTGCTATGCTAAGAGTATATCAGAGGAAGGTACACTCGAGGGATGCTACGAGTGTGGTGAGCAAGGACATTTCGAGAGAGATTGTCTGAAAATGAAGGGTCTGGATGCCAGGGGTAGAGCGTTCGAGCTAAACGCTGGGAAGGCACGAGACGATCTTCCTGTTGTTACCAGTATGTTTAGAATCAAAAACCAATCTATGTTCATACTTTTAATACCAAAGCTGACTTGAGTTTTGTTCGAGAAACTTTGAACCATTTTTGTGTATAAAGTTGGGTATAAAGTGCCCGATAGAACTAGTAATTGGTAAGTTGATAGAAACTAGTAAGGTCGTTTGCAGTTGTAGAATTTAGTTAGGTGATCATAGTTCTAGTGTTGGTTTATTTCCAGTGGAGTTGGGGAGCTTTGACGTAGATATGAGAATGGACTGAATATCCAAGAACGAAGCGGGGATTATTGCTCGGAGAAGCAAGCTAGGACACCTCGTTCTGATGGTGGAGAGGTGGTAGTTGTTCACGGAGACCGACCGTATCGAGTGTTGATAGTTGAGAGTCGTCGGTGTTTTGAGGATGCTCAAGTTGTTACGAAAAGGCTATCCTGGGTTCTTTGTTAACGTGGTGGATACGAAGGCTAAATGTAGGAATATCGGATAGATTCCTATTGTTTGCAATTATCCAGAAGTTTTCCTAAAAAGACTTATCTGGATTGCCCCCTGCGAGACAGATCGAATTCCGAAGGGATCTGGTACCCAGTGCTGCACCAATTGCAAAATCTCCTTATAGATTAAGCACCCTCTGAGATGATAGAAATGTCAAATCAGCCTTAAGAGCTATTAGACAAGGGTTTCATTCGATCAAGCTTTTCGTTTGAGGTGCATCTGTTTTGTTGAAGAGGAAGAAGGATGGATCCTTCAGGATGTGTGATGATTTCAGAGAGCCGAACAAATTGACTATCAAGAATCGGTACCCTTTACCGAGAATTGACGATTTGTTCAATCAAGCTACCGGGATCCAGCTGCTACACGAAGATCGACCTACGATCGGGATATTATCAGTTGAAGGTTGCTGACGAAGATATGCTGAGGACTGCTTTTCGAACACGATATGACCATTGCAAGTTATTAGTCATGCCTTTTGACTAAATTAATGCGCCATTTATAATCATGAATCTCATGAACAGGGTATGGAAACCCTAATCGGATGAATTCGCGATAATATTCGTTGACGACATACTTTCCTATGTGAGAACTAAGGAGAATCATGAATAACGTTTGAAGTTAACTATGAAGTTGGTGAATGATGAGGAGCGCCAAAGACCCCGTCGGGAGTGCGATGATCCCTATGACTAGCTAGGTGCTACCGGAGATTTATTAAGAATTTCTCTAAATTAGTGCAACCTTCGACACTAATAACCCCAAAAGGAAAAGGGAAATTGATTGGACAACAAAATAGTAGGAAGCTTTTCGGACCCTTGAAAGAAAAGTTGGGAGCGTGTATGATGGACTCCGAAGGAAGTTAAGATACCCACACGCCCTTGGTAGAGTTATCTTACAATAATAGTTAACACGCTAGTATTCAGGTTACTCCGTTTGAAGTCTTGCATGGATGGAAGTGTTGATCGCCACTTTGTTGAGCTAACATGACAAAGGACGATTAACCAGACCTTAGTTTATCTAGGAAACCAGCGACAGGATTTGCCTGGATCGAGGGAAGGTTAAAAGTCACCAATTGATCAACAGAAGGATTACATGGACAATTGAAGGAACTATTGCGATTCCAAATTGAAGATTTAGTTCTGTTAAATGAGTTATCTTGCAGAGATTCTATTAGGTTTAGCAGAGAAAAGAAGAGCTGAGCCACAATGATTAGGTCCATTTAAGAGCCCATCTTGAGTTGGATCAGTCGCTTATAGGCTCAAGCTACCATAAGGACGGAGTAGTGTACATGATGTATTGTTTGGGTTCAGTTGAGAAAGTGTATAATGGATAATACACTGATTTTGTTCTTTATTGAGATTTGTTTGGAAGATAAACGGAAGTTTATCGAAGCACCGTAGAAGCAGTACGTATAGCTAGAAGAGTTATACCAATAACCGGACAGGCGAATTACAACATTCAAGTCGTGTATGCGATTTATTGATTTGGCGATTAGTGGATATTTGAAATGAATGCAAGAAGGAAGGAAGACGAGTTTATGAGATTTGATTCTTTCGAGAGCCCATCTCGAGTTGGATCAATCGGGTGTAAACTCAGACTATCTTAGATACGGGGTAATGTAAATGTAAATATACGTATGTAGAACCCGAATTGGTGGAATTTTGACTTAATCTTCTTTATTAAGTGCTTGTAAATGTTGAACCTTGGAAAGGGTAGAGAGCGTTGAGATGTGAGATTAGGAATTGAGAGTGTATGTAATATAGGTCTACAAAGATTCTTTGTAAGAATCAAAGTTTCTCACAGAAACTACAAGACCATATTCATAAAACCTGTTTTTACTGTTTCCACCTAGTACGAAAACAAAACCTGTAGAGTAAAAATTACGGGGACGAAATTTCCTAAACAGGGGGAGACTGTGACACCCGGCTTTTCAGGCCGTACCGTACCGTATAATTGTAATACGTGCTGTGAATAGATAAAAGGCCATATTTGACTGATTATGATGTTTATATATGAAATTTAATGAGTTGGTAAATTTAAACCTCGGTAAAAATTAAGTTGGCAACGGTAAGATAAACATTTATCGTGTAACGGTTAAAATGCGAAACGAACGTCGGTGACCACCCGATCAGTTTTAAAATCATAAAAATAGTCTGTTAGGATTAGAATAATAATTTTAATCATATTCGTGGGGAAAAATAAATTAAAACGCTAAGAAATTCTATTTTTCGAGTTTAAGCGTGTACCGCGCGATAAAGCGCGTGTACCGATAAAATACTGTCAACACAGCCTGTCAAGGCAACTGATAATCATTTTAGTAATAATTTGATGAGATTATCACTTTAGAATGATAAAAATAAATAAAAACGCATAAATCCCTATTTTTGCGATTTTAAGCGCGTACCGCGCAGCACAGTACGCATACTGCCAAATACCGACAACGTAGCCAGTCCAGGAAAACAAAATACTGTTCAATAATATTTTGGTGAGTTTATTTTTATAGAGCGTTAAAAATAATTTAAAACGCGTTAAAACGGGTTAAAACGCTAGATAAAATACCCGGTATCCAGTAAAATACCAGTTTTTGGCCAATAAATCATATATATATATATGTATATATTCGTGTATATAGGTGTGTGTAAGAGAGAGAAGATCATGTTGGCAGCCATGCACTACACTCTCTCTCCTCTCTCATAATTTTAGGGGCCAATGTGGGAGGTGGAAGATGATTATGCCTTGGTACAATCTTTTATGTCTTACAAAACAAAGAAAGATGTCTCAAACAATAATCATTCTCTCTCTCTTCACAATTCAACCGAATACCCCTTTACCATCTCCATATTTTCGAAATTCTTTATTTTTTTGCAAGAACTAACTTAAATCCAAGGTGTTTCCAAGTTATTTTGAAGATCCAAAGGTGTTTTCATGGTAAAACAAGCTCCATAACATCAAAATCTTGTCAAAAACCCACTTGAATCTTGAAGGTATAAAATTTATTTTAAAGCACATTCTTGATTCTTGGTGATATTCATAATGTTAAAAGGTTTCTCTTAAATCTTGGAATATTTCACAAACTTGAATTCTTAAACAAATGGGTTTTGTACAAAATTTAAAAATGGAACTTGTGTGAGTACTAATTTGGCCGAAAATTATAGTGTGTATGGATTAAAGATTGAATATTTATGTTATTTGATTTTGATTATGTGATTTATGTGAAACTTGATGCATGCATGATCAAGGAATGATTTTTATTAAAGTTCTATGATAAAAGATGGTCATGAAAAAAAATGATATATTTGAATGTTTATGTACACATGTATGTGGTGTCGTGTATGTATATGTGTATACACATGCATGTGGGTTTTTGGTTATATGTTCATAAATAGAGTGAATCTTACATTTATGTTAAATGATTATATGATAATATATGAAGAAGATGATGTTCTTGAGTGTTTGAACATGAGTTAAATGCATGATGAATATGATTTAGTTCATATAAGTTGATGATGATATGATATGGATGCATTAGATGCATTTACTTGAACATGCATGATGATATGTGATCATAAAAGGATGATTTGAGTATGATTAATAAAAATCAGTTTTAATCTGATTATAAACATTAAAATAAAGATTTTTTAAAGTGTTTAGTGACTTATAACTTTGTCATAATGTATACTAGCTTTGCATGTTGTACTTGGTGCATTAAAAGTTGTAAAAATACGTGAAATCGCATGATTTATGAGACTTACACAAAAACTGCACTAATATGATTATAACCACTATTTTAATAATTAAATAACATGTATTGTGTTAAAATATCAAATCGTTTCGAGTTGGGATGGTTATTGTAACGTTTAACGCAAAATTATGCGTTAAAACGGTCAAAAATCGGCTTTTCGAGTGAATTTTATAAAATTGATTTAGATCAGTAAGTAAACTAATATTTTTCATTTAAAAATAAGTATTTTAACTAATTTTAAGTTTACTTGGTGTTGGTTGGTTATACGTGACTTTCGACGCCCGAAAACGTTACCGAAAACAGTGCCACCTGGCGCGACACGCGACAGAGTACCACATTCAGCAGTCCAGTTTCAGTAATCAACTTGATTTCCAGGGACTTTTGTTAAATTTTCTCAATACCTGGAGCTGGTTTTGGATCCCCATTGTATTTTAAACCATGTTCCACATGTGTATGGCTAGGATTGAACCTTGATTCTTGCAAAAACACATGGAATGATCTCCTTAATCCTAACTTCCTATAAATAGAAGTGGGTTCTACACTTTATTCCTCACACATTTGATTCAATTCTGCTCTAAGTTGAAGTTTAACACATCATACCTGACTATTTTGAATCAAATCTTCCTTTCTTGGACCTTTTGTAAGTCTCCTTCATGCTTGTTTATGCATTTCAAGCATGAAAGTCAAACAGTGTTTGACTTTCTGCTTTGACCAGTTTATGGTCAACACAAAGTTCCTTTGAACTTTGCAACGTGAGCGTAATCATGATGGTTGTAGTCCCTTGTGACTATCCCTACTGATTACCACGTTGATTAGGCGTAGTGACGAGTCAAAGTTTCGGTCAAAATACGTGTTTATATCAAACTTGTTTTCTAACTTACCTAAACATGTTTTGATATCAAACTTGTTTTCTAACTTACTTAAACATGTTTTAACATGTTTAACTCGTCCCTTTTAGTCTAGTGCTTGTATAGGGTCGTAAGATAAGCGGTCTTAACAACCGCTTAGACTTTCAAACCCGACCCGTTTGGTCGATCGTTAGGATCCGACCAAGCATATTTTGTGACCATAGTTGTATAGGGAATAACCTTCCGAGGTTATACCTTATGGCCACTTAGTTTAATTAGTTGTATGTTGGTAGTTTATATGCCTTAGGTAAATGGCCAAAATGCCCTTTTCATGCATAATTGGTATTTAAGCATATGTAACTTAACTTTTGTCACTTAAACTGATTATGCAACATATTTAAACATGTTAGGGCATATAATACTTGTCATAGGACTAGTTAGGCATCTCGAACGCGCATTCGCGCGAACGACGCGTTAAAGTAGCGTAAGCTACCTTAATGGGTCGTAACGGGTCGTAAGCACTTAGGATAAGTTCTGATTTAGAATGTAGGCTTTATTAAACCATATCACATGAGTTCCAATACTCATTTGGTTTACGAGACCTCATTCTACCAGATCTCCCGATTTAGGTACCGATTGTTTAACTAGCGATCCGATTACTAGGTACCACTTGAATCCTTGATTTCCGAGCTTTGTTAGGACACTTAATCGAGGACACTTACAATCTCAAGTGAGTACATAGTCCCCTCTTTTACGTTTTCAAATGTTTTGGGGTGATACATATGTGCCGATACGCTATTTTCATGATTTCGACTATATGATTACACATGCATAGAACGATCTTTTGACGAAATGAACTATTATCCATGGTTTAAACACCGATTTCCAAATTTGTTACGACTATTTGTTTGTTCATATGTTTACTTATACATTCATTAACAATGATCAAGCGGATTGGTAGTATGATATAGCGCTATAGTACTAGACACCTCATTCCTGTTGTATGGAATGTCAGAAACCAAATTTTAACCAAATAGAATTTTCCTTTGTGGTATTTCTATAGTCTCTAAAGTGTAGTTTGATGCACTAAGGTTTGAATGTATTGCTAAATCGCGATTTATGGTATATTACGATATACTACCAATGTGATACTGTTTGCTAAAGCATAATTTGATATGCTATTGTTTACCAAAATATAGTTTGATATATTACCAAACCACGATTTTAGGTATGTTCCGACATACTACCAACGTGATATTATTTACTAAAGTATAGTTGATATACTACCGACATTGTTATTTCATAAACCAAAGTATGTGTAAATATACTACCAAAGCATAGTGGATATGCTATTTTCGAACCAAAACATAATTGATATGTTATTTACAAGAACCAAAGTATGATTTGATATACTATCGATGCTTGCATTCTTAAACCAAAGTATACTTGTGATGTACTACCAAATCTATTATTTCTGAAACTAAAGTATATTCTAATATACTATCTGTTTAACTATTTCAAAGCTAAAGTATATTTAATATACTACTCATCCGCTTATCTCAAAACCAAAGTATGTTTTCGTATATACTATAAACATTTTACCAAAACGACGAATTTTAGAAACAAAACCTTTACAAGGATTCATGGCTATTTTTTAAAACATAAAACCTTTTTCTTGTGTTATCCGAAGCCATGAATCTAATTCACAAATCCTATGTTACTCACAGGCATTTTTATGCTGACGTGCCTATTTTCACATATGTTTCAGGTACTGCTATGTGATGATTATTGATGTATGCTACACATAGGATGGACTCGTGCCTTAGCGACTTTAAAACTTGAGAGACAATTATTTGAAATTGTATATATCTGATTTGTAATAAAACAACGAGTTCAATAATTCAATAAATCAAAACTATTTAATCCATGGTTGTGAAACAATGATTCTGTTACGACACTCCCCGATGTTTTCGCCACGATTTGTTGTTTTACGTGGTCGGGGTGTGACGAAAAGTTGGTATCAGAGCCAATGGTTATAGGGAATTAGGTTAATAGTAATGCTTTGACCTAGACTAAAACCTTCCTAGGACCCTAACACAAGTTATCTTGTGTTTAGTCTTAATACAATACCGTCGCCTATCTTTAGGTGACAACCAAAACAAGAACACAAATAACGAATCCGTTTTTGAAAATCAATCATCTCTTCTTAGATGATCTATTATAACTTATAAGGTTTTAAACCTTCAAAGTTTTCAAAATCTCTTCAAAGATTGGGTCTAAATAATGTGAACACGTGCAATCTAGAAGGGTGGATGCCTGTGCCTTGAGTTTTCTGTCTAAGGCTAGAGTGTTCGTACAAATCCACATAATCGGACCAGTCACTCTTACCTAGGAACTCTTGGGGTGAGTGTCCACTTATAGGCAAAAGCATGTCTTCGCGATACATTAGTATGACCCATTTACTTTGATTAGTCACAGTGTCATTTGTTTGTTTTAAGTAACGAACAAATGATCACAATCTTCTTGCTTGTTCGACATTCTTTTAAGCATTCAATTCTTACTATCCGATATCATCTCACTCGTTTCCTTTTCATGTTTCTTTGCTCTTTTTAGAATATGCCTCCTTGATGAGATGCACAACCTCAAAATAACGCCGAACTCGCTGTTGGGTTTTTCACATGTTTATCAAAGTGATTTCATCCATATGAAATAAAAACGCAGCGGAAATTTATTTATTTAAAACGTGTTACTTACTAGATATAAAACTCATTTTATATGTAAAACCCAATCCTGGATCCATATACGGACATGCATGCTATCAAAATAAAACACAACCATGGAGTGTTTAGAATACTACCTTCCAAGGAGTAATGGATATGAAGAAGGTGATGCTTCTTGAACGGTTGCCTTCAAGTGTAGAAGACCTCAAGCTTGTATACCCCAAGCCTTCCAACAAACACCTTATGTTTAGCTAGGATTTCTACACTTATGAACTCACTAAAAACCTCTCTTGAAACCAACTCTTGGAAACCTTCTTATGGCCGATTTTTAGAGAGAGAACAAAGGTGATTTTACACTTGAAATAACTTGTAAAATCAAAACCCTTGAAGCCCTACCCTTGGCCGAAATTATGAGAGTGTTTCTTGGAGTTTTGCACTTGATATTTGATCTTTAAAGTCCCGACTAAAATCAGCCACACATGACCGATTTTGAGAGCTTCTTCAAGTGTGTCTCACTAATTTTTTTGCGACAAAAATAGTTATAATACTTGAGAGAATCTTGCCACCATTTTCACCCAATCACCAGACCTCTAGCACATGCAAATGCATGTATTCTCATTGGACTAAAAGGCTTGGGAAGACCACCCAATCAAATGGTCTCTTACACATGCAAAAATGCATGAAACCACATTGGACCAAAGATTTTGGGAAGACCCCATGGGGGGGGGGTGGCGGCCTAGCTTTATTTTTTTAAAAAAATTCAATTTTTTTTATAAAATTTAAGTCTTGTTTATTTTATACCTTTTATAAAATATAACATCATATGTTCACAAGACTTTATACTACTTTTATTAAGTTATTTAACTCATTAAATAACAAAATAAAATACTCTCTCAAAATAAATTATCCATATAATTTATTGGTTTGTCAAGTGCAATTATTTAGAAAACCAATTTCTAAATATTGTAAGTGTTAATATTTATTTGTTTGATCATATCACAAATAAATAATATAAGTGTTTGTCTAGCTTGTATTTGGGTATGACTCGACTTGGATCATAACGTACTAGCCACATAAATTTAATATGTGTCTTGGGCATATAGAGTCCAACAATCTCCCACTTGCACAAGATACATAGAAGATTGATGCAAGTAGTAAATAACGCCTAACTACGGTTTACTACCCCTAATACGTATGACTATATGTCCCATTCAATAACATCATCCCCTTCAAGTCCCTTACTTGAACATGATTTAGGTGAATCTATCATTTATCCTTTCGTTACAGATGCATGTCAAATCCAGAGATATAGAGTGATCACTCTCTGTTGATTTAACTTTAACAGGCCTTAGACATCTTACTCTCAATGAATAAGAGGAACAAATCCCATCTTGACTACATACGTCTCTCACAATCACCTTGTACCACACCTGAGCTTAGCCTTATGTACTGTCATATTACTGACAACAAAGAAATAAGTCAAGGTACAATATTTGGTGAATATCAAGACCGAATATGTATCTCAGGTCTGAGGATACTATGATATTCTCCTTTACTCAAATTTACTTATGATCAATCACAGATGATTCCGTGCAGTAATATTTGAGAGCGAGTCAGTCCAATATTTGTCTCCTTCAAATATCTATGAACTTTGGCAGCAACACTTTGCTCTATATTCATATCTAATGAATATCCACCAATCCAAATTCATAATAGTCTTACATTCATATTTGTTCCCACAAGTATGATCGACTACAGACATTTAGAATAATTAACTTATTCACGGATTTAAACATGCTAAAATGGAACATAACTCAACATACCATAAAGAGTTATAACAGTTGTTCCAATATCCAAATACAAAATAGATCAAATCCAATCACTAGAATATCGAAGTCCTAAGGCACAAGTATGACCCTTTCATGCTTTGCCCATTCAAGGAGCTTCGTGAGTGGATCCGCAATATTTTGATCAATTTGAACTTTGCAAATACATATCTTTTGCTTTTTCAACTTCATCCCTTATGTAGTTGAAATTCCACTCAATGTGCCTAGTCTTTCGATATACACGAGGTTCCTTGATTTAAGCAATCGCACCTTCGTTATCACAAAGATCTCTAGGGTCCTGAATGGTAGGAACTACCCTTAGATCGGTAATAATTCAAGTGGCATATCCATATGAATTATCTCAATCAATGAAGCGGCGATGTATTCTGATTATGTAGTGGACAATGCTACCCTGATTGTGATCGAGAACCATCTCGATTAGTTTGGAAACTCGTATCCATGTAACCCTTTACAACGAATTCCGAAACTCGCATCCCTGTAACCCCTTACAACGAGTTCTTCTTCACCAGATCTATATATTAGAAATATATCCTTAGTCCTTCTGAGGTATTTCAATATATTTATAACAGTCACCCAATGACCGTTACTTGGATTTCACTGGTATCTTTTCGTCATGCTTAATGCGCACGACATGTCCGGTCTAGTGCATATCATTATATACATAATGAATCCTATAGCTGACGCATATGGGATTCCTTTCATTCTTTCCTGCTCATCCTTTGAGCTTGGACATTGAAACGCTTTCAATATTGTCCTCTATTTGAATAGGTACCAAACCTTTCATAGAGTTCTCTATCTTGAACCTTTTCAAGACTTTGTCAATGTATGCACTTTGGTTTAAACCTATCAAGAGCCTTGATCTATCCCTGTAGATCTTTATTCCCAAAATATAGGCGTCTTCACCATGATCCTTAATGGAAAAACAACTTCCAAGCTAGGTTTTTACACCTTCCTTGTTTGGAATGTCATTTCCAAATAGTAGAATGTCATCGACATATAATACTAATAAAGTGATGATGCTCCCACTAGTCTTCTTATACACACAAGCTTCATTGACGTTCTTGATGAATCCATATTCCCTAATCTCTTCATCAAAACGGTGATTCCAGCTTCTAGATGCTAGTTTCAATCCATAGATTGATTTCTATAACTTACATACTTTGTTAGGATGTTTTGGATCGACAAAACCTTTAGGCTGAACCATATAGACATCTTCCTCAAGATATCTATTAAGGAAAGTCGTTTTGACTTCCATTTGCCAAATCTCATAATCATATTATGTAGGTATGGCAAATAATATCCTTATTGACTTTAGCATCGCCACAGGCGAAAAGGTCTCATCATAATCAACCTTTGAGTTTGAGTGAAACCTTTTGCTACAAGTCTCGCTTTTATAAGTATCCAAGTAATCATGCATATCAGTTTTCTTCTTGAAAATCCACTTACTTCCAACTACTTTGGAGTTAAGAGGTGCTACAACCAATTCCCATACTTGGTTGTTATACATGGACTGCATCTTTACGTTCATGGATTCAAGCCATTTGTCATAATCGAATTTTGACATTGCATCATGGTATGTGGAAGGTTCACCCGAATCTACCACGTAGCATCCATCCATGAAAAATCCATATCTTTCAGGTTGACTACTAATTCTACCAGATCTGCGAACGCTTTGTGTCACACCCCGACCACGTAGAACAACAAGACGTGGCGGAAACGTCGGGGAGTGTTGTAACAGAATTAATCATTTCAAATCCATGGCAATTAAAGTTTCGTTTTATTAATCAAACAAGAGAGTTTACATTGTCTTTAACAAGAAATAAAGAGTACATAAGAAAAATTAACTAGTTCTTGTCTCGTTTTAAGTCACTAAGGCACAGGTCCGCCTAAGTATGTCTTGATAAGTCCTATGCATCATCTCCTGAAAACACATGTGAAAATAGGTACGTCAGCATAAAAATGCCTGTGAGATACATAGGTTTTGTGAAAACGGAATTCATGACTTATGTTTGAGAAAGATGTTTAGTCATGAACCTTGTAATTTGCTTTGTCTTGTAAATCATTTGAAAAACAATAAGATCAGATGATATGTATACATAAAAGAATAATACATGGTTAAATGAATAACCAAGTAAAATGGGTTTGTATAAGATAAGTTGTTTGTAAAACAATGTATTGTGAAAAGTATGTTATTTGTATAAAATGTTATATGTCTAAATTGAAATGATTCAAATAACGCTACAATATGTGATACCATACAAACACTTATATATAGGAAGTACCAGCGGCGTATCCACCATGCTTGTATCATATTACACACGCCTCGTTACTTAAATCACTTACTCCAACCAAACCACCAAGATGTAATGTTTAACGATTGTAGAAATGTTTATGTATGGTCAATTATGGTTCTCACGGTTCAACAGTTACAAACGGTTCATATAATCAAATGGTTACAACGGTTCACATAGTCAAATAGTTACAATGGTTTAAAATGTAATATAATGTGTTCATATGCTGGATGAGCATATGCAACAAAATGTAATGTAAATCAATGTACTAAGTATGCACACAATGGGCGTACCTAGCATGAAATGTAATGTAAAACGATGTACTAAGTATGCACACAATGGACATACATAGCATGAAATGTAATGTAAAACAATGTACTAAGTATGCACACAATGGGCATACATAGTATGAAATGTAATGTAAAACGATGTACTAAGTATGCACACAATGGACATACATAGCATGAAATGTATTGAAATCATGTACTATAAACGTACTAATCAACATAGCAGGTATATGATGTGAAAACAGGAAAGCATGAAAGTAACAAGTAGGCACATGTGTTTCACCCCAAAACGTTTGGAAAACAGTAAAAGAGGGGTCTATGTACTCACCTGAGATTGCTTAGAAGTCCTAAGATAACCACCAAGCAATGCTAGAGATCACGGAATCAAACGACACCTAATATAGGTAACTATGTTAATAAACCGGACCTATATCGGAGGATCGGATAGGATGAGGGCTCGTAAACCAAATGAGTATGGGAACTCATGTAGTATGGTTTAATAAAGCCTACATACTAAATGAAACCTAACCTAAGTGCTTACGACCCATTACGACCCGTTTAGGTAGCTTATGCTACTTTAACGCATCTTTCGCGTAAAATGCGTTCGGAAGGCCTAACTAGCCCTATGATAAGTAAAATATGCCTTAACATGTCTAATATGGTTGTCAAATCAGTTTAGATGTCAAAAGTTATGTTACATATGATTAAAATGAATTTTGGCATCAAAGGGGTATTTTGGTAATTTACCTAAGGCATATAAACTACCTATCATACAACTACTTAACGATGTGACCGTAGGGTATAACCTCGGAAGGTTATTCCCTACCTACTATGGTCACCTATTGTATTTGGTCAGATCCTAATGATCGACCAAATGGGTCGGGTTCGAAGGTATAAGCGATTTATTAGATCGCTTACCCTTACGACCCTAGACAACGTGGTAATCAGTAGGCATAGTCCCAAGGGACTATAACCATCGTGATTACAATCAAGTTGCGAAGTTCAAACAAACTTCGCATTGACCATAAACTGGTCAACGCAGAAAGTCAAACAAAGTTTGACTTTCGGACTTGAAAAGCAATAAAAGAACGAAGGAATACTTACGAAGGTTCCCCGAATGCTAATCGTGATTCAAGTAGCTCAGGTATGAAACAAAGGTTTCAACTTAGAGCTTCTCAAATCAGATTCTAGTGAGTTTGAACCAAATGGGGGGTGGGGTATTTATAGTATTTCCCGAACCGTTAAGATCGTTTTTTGGAAACCGTGCTTTGATCTTGGCCATACACCTCAAGACAATGGTTTTACAAAACCATGTGAGCCCCTAGTATTGCCCAATACCATGGGCACATCAAAACCAGCCCATAGATTCCCCAAAACCATGTGCAACAAGTGGAACGGACCAGATTCGATGTATCAGCAAACATCCTTCAGAAATGACAGTTTTGGTCCCTGTTGTGTGTTTAAGCCATTTCCGGCATGTTTAAGGCCCGTTAAGCCAACTTTAAGGCCCTAAAATGATGACTAAACATTGTGGACATGAAAAATGCTCAAAAATATGTCGGATGTTGGTTCGTTTGGTCGTACGAACGCGATGTTCGCTTAATTACGACGGAATGCGCACAAGCGCGAAAAACGATCAAAATGACGCAACGAATGGATTTTTCTTATGCCTAACACTAAAATAAAATATTTTAGTACTTACATAAATTTTTGGATGTCCGGATGTATTCAGAACGTGAGTTATGCGCGAAAATGCAAACTTGTGCACTTTTTGACGCTTTTAGTCCCTGAATGACCCAAAAGTTTATTTTAGCACACCGAACCCCTCAAAGCCTATTTATATGCTATGTAAAGGATATTTATGGTATGTTTAACTTATGGTCATGTTCTGGAATGTTCATTACAGTTCAGATTGGCATACTTTCGTAGTTTGTCAACTTTAGTCCCTGTAAGCGATTTAACTTGTTTTTGCCATACCAAAGCCTTTAAAACTTATTTCTAAGTTATGTAAAGGTTATTTAAGGTATGTTAAGTCTATTTCACTATTCCAGAGCATTCGTTGCATTAAAATGGTTATATTTACGCATCAGTGCGCGTATAACCTTCCAGAAAGCGATTTAGAGCTTGAAATCGAACAAGAGTTGATATGTGCAAAAGATACACATATTTATACCAGTCCAAAGTATGAAATACAATATTTCATTGGTTTGGTATTTGTTTGATGGTCGCAGTGACACAGGTGTCACAGTCTCCCCTACTTTAGGAAATTTCGTCCCGAAATTTATTCGTAAGAGTCTGTCTGTGACTTTGTGTTAAATAGCCATCAAAGATATGTAAAGCATAATCTTGTTATTTTCCTCAACAGATATTTTTCATAAGAGAAAATGAATGAACGGAGTCATTTTCTTCAACGGGTTCTTCGGAAATGGAAAATAATGGATTTTTTTTAACTAAACGGATATACATTTCCCTCAACGGATATTCTTCAGAACGAAAATGAACAAACAGGGTCATTTTCCTCAACGGTTATTCTTCAAAATTTGAAATGAAGGAATAATCAACGGATATTCATTTCCTCAATGGATAATCTTCAGAAATAAAAATGAACTAACGGAGTCATTTTCAACGGTTGCTTCCTCAGAGTTGGAAATGAAGGATTTAACAACGGATATTCATTTCCTCAACGGATAATCTTCAGAAACGAAAATGAACTAACGGAGTCATTTTCAATGGTTGCTTCCTCAGAGTTGGAAATGAAGGATAAACGGATATTCATTTCCTCAACGGATAATCTTCAGAAACGAAAATGAACTAACGGAGTCATTTTCAACGGTTGCTTCCTCAGAGTTGGAAATGAAGGAATAATCAACGGATATTCATTTCCTCAACGGATAATCTTCAGAAACGAAAATGAACTAACGGAGTCATTTTCAACGGTTGCTTCCTCAGAGTTGGAAATGAAGGATTTAACAACGGATATTCATTTCATCAACGGAAAATCTTCAGAAACGAAAATGAACTAACGGAGTCATTTTCAACGGTTGCTTCCTCAGAGTTGGAAATGAAGGATAAACGGATATTTATTTCCTCAACGGATAATCTTCAGAAACGAAAATGAACTAACGGAGTCATTTTCAACGGTTGCTTCCTCAGAGTTGGAAATGAAGGATAAACGGATATTCATTTCCTCAACGGATATTCCTCAGAAGTGAAAAATGAATAGCTAGTTCATTTTTCCTCAACGGATGCTTCATCAGAATTGGAAATGAATAGGGTTAACTCTAGATGCATGATAGAACTCGCTGTGATTTCTGTGCACTAAATTCCATAATTATGTATGCATCCATAATTACGTAATTCCTTGCACAGTCCGCACAGTTCGTTTTGTAATGTTGTGGGGAAGGAGATCAAACTTGTGATGAGGGTGACTAGACTACCATAGGGTCCTTTTTAATTAGATCGACAGAGGATCTTCTTAATTAGGCCACCAAGGAGTCCTTTCATCTATATCATCACATAATGTTCCTAACCAGATTTTTGGATCGATCAGTTTAACTAGACCACTAAAGGGGTCTAATTATGAAGTAGTACTTTATAATCCAAGGGACTTAACTACAGCGTAGAAGTCCATTAAGGATTTTAGGTAGTACCTTTAGGTATCCTACTACGAATCTCTTGTACAAGGATATGTAAGATTCTACGAGGATTTGGATAACATAATTTGGATCACATGACACATAAAAGGAAACACATAAGCACTTAATCACATAATTGTTTAATTGTTACGATCTTTTTATTGATTGTTATTAACTTGGCACCTCGTACTTCGTTTCTCTTGGAAGAAACGGGTACTTAGGATTTTCGTGGAAAACGCAAAAGATCATACAATGGAAGAAATTTGGGGGTAGTCTGTTCTTCAAGGAACATGGTTCCTTGATTGTTGGTATTGTAGAGGATATGTTTATACATGCAACCACATAAACATATTAAAATGTAAATGAAAGATTTATTCATAACAACAATAACAACAACTGTTTCATAGATCGTGATAACAAAAGAAAATAATACACAAGGCTCGATTATTTTCTAAACAACGTTGTCTCCTGTCGGTCTGATACTCATCTCTGCGCTGGTTTTGCATTAGCAAGCCTTGGGCAATTCCTACGAAAATGGCCCATCTCGCCACAGTTGTAGCAAGACCCCGGTGGGAAACGAGCTTGAGCAGGATTGTTGCCAGCTTGATTTGGTGCCGCTGCGGTTGGGCAAACCCTCGCTGTATGACCTATAAGTCCGCAAACTTGGCATGTGCGGCACTTCACACCGGCATGATGATGTAGGCCACATTGGTTGCACAAGGGTGCAGTTCCGTTGTAGCGTTTCCTGGCAGGGGGTTGAGCTGGTTAGTTGGGGACGGCTTGATCATTGTGAGTAACCATGGAGAAGTTCTGAGAAGCCTTTCGCTTCTTTGACTTCTTAGGGGATCCAGTCTATTCATCCATGGTCTTTGATTCCTCGATTGGGTTCGATTCCTCGACCGGTTTCTTGTCACCCTTTCGGAAAAGCTTACGTTTCTTGATCTAAGATTCAGTCAAGGTTGCAGCTAGCTCAATGGTCTGCCTAACTGTAGTAGGGTTGCTACCAGTCACAATGTCTTGTATTGAGTCAGGGAGGCCATCAATGTACTTTTCGATTGCCTTATCCAACGGCGTGACCATGTTTGGGCATAACAGACTTAACTCCTCATAACGGTCCGTGTAGGCTCGATGGTCACCGCTATCTTGCTTCAAACCATCAAACTCTCTTTCCAATGCTTGCAGTTCATGACGAGGACAAAACTCCCTCATCATAAGAGCTCTAAGTTCAGCCCATGTCTATGCTAGAGCAACTTCTGCACCACGGTCACTCATAACCCCGTTCCACCATGTAAGGGCCCTCTTCTGAAACACACTCGAAGAAAACTCGACCTTGCGATTGTCAGGACACTGCACGTGGCGGAAAGTATTCTCAATGCTCTCGAACCATTGAAGAAGCCCAGTCGCTCCCTCAGAACCACTAAACTTGAGTGGTTTAGCCGAGTTAAAACTCTTGAAATTGCATGGACCATTGTTGTTGTTGTTGGCTTGGTTCCATTGAGCAAAGAGGTTTGGCAATTGAGCAGCCATTTGCTGCGCAATAATTTCTGCCAGTTCGGCAGTCGCTATCTGGTTTTCGCGTCGAGGAAGCATTATAAAAGAGGAAACATGAAAGGAAACGAGTGAGAGTATTAGACGAAAAGAATGAGATGAAACAAATCTGATGAAAGCAAGGATAGTGGTCATTTATTTGTTACTACAGAGCAACAAACGACCCCGGTGACTAATCAAAGTAAATGGATCAAAAATAATGTATCGCGAAGACATGCTCGCCTATAAGTGAACACTCAATCCAAGAATTCCCAGGTAAGCACAACTGGTCTCGTGTCTGATGAGATATATACGAAGTGCTTGCCTAGACAGAAAACCCAGAATACAGGCATTCACCCTTCCAGTTTGCACGTGTTCACATTATTTAAAACCCAAAACCTTGACGAGATTTTGAAAACTCAAAGGGGTTCAAAACCTTATAACAGAGGGTTCAAAACCTTACAATAGAGGGTTCAAAACCTAGTAATCAATCATCCTAGAACAGATGATTAGTTTTCAAAGCGGTTTTGAAATGTATGTTCTTGTTGTGGTCGTCGCCTAAGGATAGGTGACGGTAATGTTTTATGACTAAACGCAAGTAAACTCGCGTTAGGGACCTAGAAAGGTTATAGACTAGGTCAAAGCATTACTAATAACCTAATTCCCTATAACCATTGGCTCTGATACCATCTTTTCTGTCACACCCCGACCACGTAGAACAACAAGACGTGGCGGAAACGTCGGGGAGTGTTGTAACAGAATTAATCATTTCAAATCCATGGCAATTAAAGTTTCGTTTTATTAATCAAACAAGAGAGTTTACATTGTCTTTAACAAGAAATAAAGAGTACATAACAAAAATTAACTAGTTCTTGTCTCGTTTTAAGTCACTAAGGCACAGGTCCGCCTAAGTATGTCTTGATAAGTCCTATGCATCATCTCCTGAAAACACATGTGAAAATAGGTACGTCAGCATAAAAATGCCTGTGAGATACATAGGTTTTGTGAAAACGGAATTCATGACTTATGTTTGAGAAAGATGTTTAGTCATGAACCTTGTAATTTGTTTTGTCTTGTAAATCATTTGAAAAACAATAAGATATGATGATATGTATACATAAAAGAATAATACTTGGTTAAATGAATAACCAAGTAAAATGGGTTTGTATAAGATAAGTTGTTTGTAAAACAATGTATTGTGAAAAGTATGTTATTTGTATAAAATGTTATATGTCTAAATTGAAATGATTCAAATAACGCTACAATATGTGATACCATACAAACACTTATATATAGGAAGTACCAGCGGCGTATCCACCATGCTTGTATCATATTACACACGCCTCGTTACTTAAATCACTTACTCCAACCAAACCACCAAGATGTAATGTTTAACGATTGTAGAAATGTTTATGTATGGTCAATTATGGTTCTCACGGTTCAACAGTTACAAACGGTTCATATAATCAAATGGTTACAACGGTTCACATAGTCAAATAGTTACAATGGTTTAAAATGTAATATAATGTGTTCATATGCTGGATGAGCATATGCAACAAAATGTAATGTAAAGCAATGTACTAAGTATGCACACAATGGGCGTACCTAGCATGAAATGTAATGTAAAACGATGTACTAAGTATGCACACAATGGACATACATAGCATGAAATGTAATGTAAAACAATGTACTAAGTATGCACACAATGGGCATACATAGTATGAAATGTAATGTAAAACGATGTACTAAGTATGCACACAATGGACATACATAGCATGAAATGTATTGAAATCATGTACTATAAACGTACCAATCAACATAGCAGGTATATGATGTGAAAACAGGAAAGCATGAAAGTAACAAGTAGGCACATGTGTTTCACCCCAAAACGTTTGGAAAATAGTAAAAGAGGGGTCTATGTACTCACCTGAGATTTCTTAGAAGTTCTAAGATAACCACCAAGCAATGCTAGAGATCACGGAATCAAACGACAGCTAATATAGGTAACTATGTTAATAAACCGGACCTATATCGGAGGATCGGATAGGATGAGGGCTCGTAAACCAAATGAGTATGGGAACTCATGTAGTATGGTTTAATAAAGCCTACATACTAAATGAAACCTAACCTAAGTGCTTACAACCCATTACGACCCGTTTAGGTAGCTTATGCTACTTTAACGCGTCTTTCGCGTAAAACGCGTTCGGAAGGCCTAACTAGCCCTATGATAAGTAAAATATGCCTTAACATGTCTAATATGGTTTTCAAATCAGTTTAGATGTCAAAAGTTATGTTACATATGATTAAAATGAATTTTGGCATCAAAGGGGTATTTTGGTAATTTACCGAAGGCATATAAACTACCTATCATACAACTACTTAACGATGTGACCGTAGGGTATAACCTCGGAAGGTTATTCCCTACCTACTATGGTCACCTATTGTATTTGGTCAGATCTTAATGATCGACCAAATGGGTCGGGTTCGAAGGTATAAGCGATTTATTAGATCGCTTACCCTTACGACCCTAGACAACGTGGTAATCAGTAGGCATAGTCCCAAGGGACTATAACCATCGTGATTACAATCACGTTGCGAAGTTCAAACGAACTTCGCATTGACCATAAACTGGTCAACGCAGAAAGTCAAACAAAGTTTGACTTTCGGACTCGAAAAGCAATAAAAAAACGAAGGAATACTTACGAAGGGTCCCCGAATGCTAATCGTGATTCAAGTAGCTCAGGTATGAAACAAAGGTTTCAACTTAGAGCTTCTCAAATCAGATTCTAGTGAGTTTGAACCAAATGGGGGGTGGGGTATTTATAGTATTTCCCAAACCGTTAAGATCGTTTCTTGGAAACCGTGCTTTGATCTTGGCCATACACCTCAAGACAATGGTTTTACAAAACCATGTGAGCCCCTAGTATTGCCCAATACCATGGGCACATCAAAACCAGCCCATAGATTCCCCAAAACCATGTGCAACAAGTGGAATGGACCAGATTCGATGTATCAACAAACATCCTTCAGAAATGACAGTTTTGGTCCCTGTTGTGTGTTTAAGCCATTTCCGGCATGTCTAAGGCCCGTTAAGCCAAATTTAAGGCCCTAAATGATGAATAAACATTGTGGACATGAAACATGCTCAAAAATATGTCGGATGTTGGTTCGTTTGGTCGTACGAACGCGATGTTCGCTTAATTACGACGGAATGCGCACAAGCGCGAAAAACGATCCAATGACGCAACGAATGGATTTTTCTTATGCCTAACACTAAAATAAAATATTTTAGTGCTTACATAAATTTTTGGATGTCCGGATGTATTCAGAACGTGAGTTATGCGCGAAAATGCAAACTTGTGCACTTTTTGACGCTTTTAGTCCCTGAATGACCCAAAAGTTTATTTTAGCACACCGAACCCCTCAAATCCTATTTCTAAGCTATGTAAAGGATATTTATGGTATGTTTAACTTATGGTCATATTCCGGAATGTTCGTTACAGTTCAGATTGGCATACTTTCGTAGTTTGTCAACTTTAGTCCCTATAAGCGATTTAACTTGTTTTTGCCATACCAAAGCCTTTAAAACTTATTTCTAAGTTATGTAAAGGTTATTTAAGGTATGTTAAGTCTATTTCACTATTCCGGAGCATTCGTTGCATTAAACTGGTTATATTTACGCATCAGTGCGCGTATAACCTTCCAGAAAGCGATTTAGAGCTTGAAATCGAACAAGAGTTGATATGTGCAAAAGATACACATATTTATACCAGTCCAAAGTATGAAATAAAATATTTCATTGGTTTGGTATTTGTTTGATGGTCGCAGTGACACAGGTGTCACACTTTGTGTGTAATGATCAACCACTTGATCGTTTTCAACAACCTCTTGTTGAGTGCTAGTTTTAACCAAACGTGTATCGGCTTGTGGTTCTTGATCCCATCAAGTTCCACTTTTCTACTAATTCCTTCCACAAGGAACTTATCTTCCAAGAACTCAGCCTTTCGAGCAACAAATACCTTTTGCTCTGTTGGATCGTAGAAATAATATCCTATACCATCTTTAGGATATCCTACAAAGATACACTTAGTGGATCGTACTTTTAATTTGTTTGGGGTGTATTACTTAACATAAGCTTCACAACCCCATACCTTCAAATATGATAATGATGGAACCCTTCCATGCCATATTTCAAAAGGTGTCGTATCCACTTTCTTGGTTGGGGCCATACGGGCCGTGGAGAGCAAAGCGTAACCCCAAAATGATAGAGATAATGTGCTCCTACCCATTATAGATCGAACCATATCCAAATAGAGTTCGATTCCTCCTCTATCGGAACGAAGAACTTTAATTGAGTTGATTTAGTAGTTCATCTTTTGAAGATTTTGAACGTTTCAAAACTTCATCTTTGTGTCAATTACACATAACCATAACTACTATAGTTGTCGGTAAAAGGTAATGAAGTATCTTTCACCATTCCTAGTCATTGGCTTAAAAGGATCATATACATTCGAATGTATGATACCTAATAAATCTTTTTCCCTTTCCCACTAAGGGATTACTTGGTCATTTTACCTTGTAAATAAGATTCGCATGTATCAAATGAACCAATTTCATTTGTTTCCAAAAGACAATTCTTTCGAAGTGTTTACATGCGACATCTGTTTATATGACCAAGGCGATAATGCCAAGGATAGGTCTTATTCAAATCCATTTTGAGTTTCTTGGTGATTGATTGGTACATTAAACTATCAAATGATGTATTATTATGAACCAATTCATAAATACCATTTGAAGGCATAGGTTTAAAGTAAAACATGTCATTCATCGATATAAATGTCAATGTTTGCAAACTTTAAGTCAAAACCATATTGTCTTATAAGGAAAACTTGAATAATGTTCCTAGTCAAACTAGGAGCATTCAAGACATTTTAAAACAATTTCCAAACCATTTGGAAGTTTCAAAACATAGTCTCCTTTCTTGTAATGTTTATTTCTTTTGAACCTTTTTTAACGAATTGCAAACATGAGTTCCACATCCGGTATCTAATACCCATGTGTTAGGAGAAATAACATTAAGGTCAATATGTATCATTAAGATTGTACCTGAGGTTTGCCTAGCATCCCTCTTGTTTTTCAACTCTTTGAGATAGGATGGACAATTCCTATTTAAATGCCCTATTTCACCACACTCAAAGCATGGATCGTTCATGGAAACCTTTGCCTTATTCTCTTTTGGTTTCGGTGGTTTCGCTTTAGTCTTTCTAATCATTTCCCTTTGAATTACCCGTTTCCATGTTCAACATTTGCTTTGGTGTCGGGGTGATGCCCTTTCTAGTTGCCACCCTCATTGATCGTTAGAATGGATAAAACCTTTTTATCCATATTGAGCCTTTCGAGGTGATCAATGTGGCTTTTCATCTTAAAGACATAAGATGAATCTGATTGGGTTTTCTCCATTCGACATGCTTGAAGCACTCGAACCGTTTCGAAGCGTTCTACCCTTAGGAACATTTCCTACAATTGGGTAATCATGTCGTATGCTCATGATGTTCAAAACCTTTTGAATCTCGGGAATCATAATTCCTAACATGAGGCATGAGGCTTGCGTAGTATCCTAGATATACTTAATCCTATCGTTTTAGGCATCCTTATCTTCCATAAGATGTTTATTGGGATTAGGATCGTTCAACACATAGGATATCTTTTCTTACTTGAGAATGATTCTTAAGTTTCGATATTAATCCATAAAGTGTTTTGATTGAAACGATCCTTTTAAGGATTGTTTTTAGTGATAGGTTACGGACGGTTTGGGTAATATTGTTAGCGGCCATCTATAAAATTTAACAATGTTCAATTTTAGTATTTTCGATATTATTATATTTTAATCATTAATACCCTTTTGTGTCTCATAGACAATTAATAATTAAAATCTAGAATCCAACGTTACATTTAAATATTGGTTAGGTGACCTTTATCCCTTTATTTAAATTAACAAGGTAGTCAACGTTTGACAATTGCAACTCTTTGCAACTTCTAGCCATATGGGATCGGTTAAACATCTTTATGTTTAGTTGGCATGTTTAATCCCATCAACACCTTTTGTTCGCCATGCTTTGGTGACCCTAAGTTCATGGTTTCCAAATCAAGTCGTCCAACTTACACACACGTGTGAGTTTATTCACATAAGTGGTTAGGTGACCTTTATCCCACAAACATGGTAAACCCACCTCGAATATACAAGTTCCTTCAAATGTGGTTAGGTGACCTTTATCCCACAAAAGAGTTCCCAAGTGATTCGAGTGTTGTATAAAAGGATGGTGTTTGACTTGTTTTATAAAAGGGATTTTTGAGTTTTCAAAAATTCTAGTTTAGAAAACTTTATGTACCATACATTTGCATGCATTCAAATCCTTGGTACTTTTGTGAAAACAAATTTTCAAGGTTCTTTTTAATAAAACCCATTTTATTATAAAAATCATTAATTTTTAATAACCTTTTATTAACCAATTGTAATGATCTTTAAAGAACCAATTTTAAGCTTGTTGTTGATTATTAGTTTGTTAAGCATGCATATCCAAATATCATCAAACAACAAAATAAACAACCGCACAATCATAACACACATATCATTAGGTGCATAACCATAGCCAACTATTTTGACCACACTTGTTAGCCGAAACAAGTGTGCCAAAAGGTCCTTCCTAAGGGGTGAATAATGACACAAATAATGTGTTGTTGAACTCCCACTTGATCCCGCATCCAAATGCTTCAAGTCTCCCTTTTGTGTTGTGATTTCTCCACTTTCTTTGAGCTTCCAAAATGTACTTTAATTCAGCTCCAAACTCCTTTGGGCTCCGTAAATGTGTTTTGGTTATTGGGCTAAAATCCCGTTAAGAACTATGAAGTCCTTTAGGCCCGAAATTGACCAAAACCAAAACCGCATTTTCGTGTGCATCTTCTTTTACAAAAAAAATATCCTAATACATTTTTCTAGTAAAATAAAATGCACCTAATCTATTTATTTTACATACCAAATGAAAATAAATAAATTACATATTTTTACATATGGAAGAACAAAAATTATTATTATAACCCTTTGAAATAATTAAATACAAATCACAAACACAATCATTCAACATATTCACACAAGGTCATGGCTAGGTTATGAACACCAAAAATATATATATCCAAATATATAAAATTCAAGAAGTAAAACGGTTCCCTTTTACAACCTACAATTTTCGGTCAAGAATGAAAAACCGAAAAATGTGGGTTTTTGTCCAAACAAAATAATCATCCAAATGAAATAATTTTTCAAGATTCATTTATGCATGTAATAATATGATCTTGAAAAACAAAGGGATAACCATGGTGAAAATTTCGGCCATAGTGTTTTAACCAAACCCGAAACCCGAAAATTTCATATCCTATGACGCATGCACTCATATAAGCGGCTCTGATGTTTATCAAAGTGATTTCATCCATATGAAATAAAAACGCAGCAGAAATTTATTTATTTAAAACATGTTACTTACTAGATATAAAACTCATTTTATATGTAAAACCCAATCCCGGATCCATATACGGACATGCATGCTATCAAAATAAAACACAACCATAGAGTGTTTAGAATACCACCTTCCAAGGAGTAATGGATATGAAGAAGGTGATGCTTCTTGAACGGTTGCCTTCAAGTGTAGAAGACCTCAAGCTTGTATACCCCAAGCCTTCCAACAAACACCTTATGTTTAGCTAGGATTTCTACACTTATGAACTCACTAAAAACCTCTATTGAAACCAACTCTTGGAAACCTTCTTATGGCCGATTTTTAGAGAGAGAACAAAGGTGATTTTACACTTGAAATAACTTGTAAAATCAAAACCCTTGAAGCCCTACCCTTGGCCGAAATTATGAGAGTGTTTCTTGGAGTTTTGCACTTGATATTTGATCTTTAAAGTCCCCACTAAAATCAGCCACACATGACCGATTTTGAGAGCTTCTTCAAGTGTGTCTCACTAATTTTTTTGCAAAAAAAATAGTTATAATACTTGAGAGAATCTTGCCACCATTTTCACCCAATCACCAAACCTCTAGCACATGCAAATGCATGTATTCTCATTGGACTAAAAGGCTTGGGAAGACCACCCAATCAAATGGTCTCTTACACATGCAAAAATGCATGAAACCACATTGGACCAAAGATTTTGGGAAGACCCCATGGGGGGGGGGGGGCGGGGCGGCCTAGCTTTATTTTTTTTTTAAATTCAAAATTTTTTTTTATAAAATTTAAGTCTTGTTTATTTTATACCTTTTATAAAATATAACATCATATGTTCACAAGACTTTATACTACTTTTATTAAGTTATTTAACTCATTAAATAACAAAATAAAATACTCTCTCAAAATAAATTATCCATATAATTTATTGGTTTGTCAAGTGCAATTATTTAGAAAACCAATTTCTAAATATTGTAAGTGTTAATATTTATTTGTTTGATCATATCACAAATAAATAATATAAGTGTTTGTCTAGCTTGTATTTGGGTATGACTCGACTTGGATCATAACGTACTAGCCACATCAATTTAATATGTGTCTTGGGCATACAGAGTCCAACACTCGCAGCTATTATCACTCAGCAAATCGCTGCTGTACTCCCAAACCTAAAAACCCAAGTAAACCAAGCAAACAACAATAACAACAATGCTCCGTGCAATTATAAGACATTCAATTCAGCTAAGCCGCTCACATTTACTAGGTCTGAAGGGGCCACTGGGCTCCTACAATGGTTTGAGAGTCTCGAAAGCACGTTTCGTCATGTACAATGCCCAAACGAGCGAAAGGTTGAGTTTGCATCGAGCGTATTCTAGAAAAGAGCACTTACATGGTGGAACAGTATAATCAGGGATAGGGGTGCCGATGTGGCATTGGCACAAACTTGGGAAGAGCTTCGAGCTCTAATGGTGAAGGAGTTCTGTCCTCATCATGAACTCAAGGCATTGGAAAGGGAATTCGATGATCTAAAGCAAGACACCGGTGAGCATCGAGCTTACACTGACCGTTATGAGGAACTGAGCCTGTTATGTTCTACCATGGTTACGCCTTTGGATAAGGCGATCGAAAAGTACATTGATGGTCTCCCTGACCTAGTTCAGGATATCGTTACAGGTAGCAACCCTACTACCGTCAGACATGCCATTGAACTATCTGCAACCCTGACTGAATCTCAGATCAGGAAAGGTAAGCTTTTCTGAAAGGGCGACCTGAAACCATCTGTGACAAATGGCAAATAACCGGAAATTCCGTACAGTCTAATCACTATTCTTAGTATATAATCTCATGCAATTAGCGTAATTTAATTACGTAACGGTGTCGTATATTAGACGACAATGTTAGGACAAGAAAACACTAATACGAAAACATATCTTACAAAGATATAAGACTTTCCGGTACAACGCCCTAATCGCTAAATCGTCCGTTTCATTAAAAAATAAGACAATTTTAACTTGTCCAAAATAACAATTTAGCATTTCCGGGACTCCGAAAATATGACAAATGATGACAAACATATGGAAACAATATGAGGATATTAATGGGGTATTCGAAACATAAGCTCTCGACACTGCGTTGCAACCCCCACAACTTGTCCGTTTCTGCACCGACAAGCTAATAAACGACATTACCAACATCGAAAACAACCAAATGAAAGCTTTAGTGAACTAGTTAAGCTTATTTTGGGATTCTAAATAACTTCATACATCTTTTAAATGCGGAATGTCAACTTACGGCAAACTTCCGTCGGTACGCCACAAAAGTGCCGTAAACTAGCCAACGACGAAACGAAAAGCATTCAAAGTATCAAAACATGATTTCTACTAGTTTAGTGAACTAGTTAATGTTAATTTATGTTCCGAATCACTAATTACCCTCTAATGGTGAAAGATTACCCTAATCACCATACTTAGCCTAATTACCAAAATATCTACATGTTTAAGACATTTTTATAAAAAAATGTTACACTTTACCCCCCCCCATATGTGGGCCGTAAATAAGGGGTCCCACATGGCCTTCATACTTTCCTAAATATCTAGATATTTTACTTATGTGCAAGTGGAACAATTTGGTGAATGATTATAACACTTAGCCTTATTATTTACTAACCACATTATCATCACTTTTCACCTTATTTTTCCCACACATAAGAACTCTTTCAATCTTCATCATTTCACCAAGAACACCATCCAAAAACCCATTTCATTTTATCATTTCTTTGATGATCAACATGGAGTTTCATGGCACATAAGGTGATCTAAAGCATTTACAAGTTAAAGGAAGCTTTTTCATCCATTCAAGAACCTTAAATCATCAAGATCATCATCTTATTAGTTCTTAATAATCTTCTAAGATCATCCCTAGCCTAGTGCTAGAAGTAAGCTTCTATATTTATTTTTTTTATGCAAATATATTAAGTTTATGATTGTTATTATTACTAATAATAACCAAGTAATCATACATAATAAGCATGAAAAATACAAAGAAGCAAAGATAAAAATCATGATATATTTATGTTTGGTTATATTGTGATCTAAGACTTGTTATATGCATATTTAGTCTCGTTATGATGATTATGATGCAAATAAATTGTTAGAAGATGTTTTAAGATATGATCTAAAAATTATGCATGTTTATGTTAAAGGGTTTTTAACATAAAGGATTAAATGGATGATCATAACTATTGATCTTGTGAAAGTATATAAGGTTTTTATTTTAAAAACAAGACTTTTACAAGATTATAAAAAAGTAACATACAACTAGAGATTTTTATAAAAGTTGTTAAAACTAGATTTAAACTTGGTTTTTGAACTTGTTAGCATATGAAATGATCATGGTTAAAACCCTACATGATTTGGATATCATCTTGATAATTTCATGTTATAAAAGTCTCATATGTTTAGTTAAGATGTTGAGTAAATTGGTGGTGATTTGATGAAGAAAATGATATGTTTATGAAACATGGTTAAGATAAAAATACAAAGGTTATATGGCAAATTTTCATAAAAACTTTATTTTATAAAGTAACAACATTTTTGGTTAAATCTCTACAAGATTAAAAAGGTTATTAAAGAAAAGTTTATAAAATAAAAGACAAGAAAAATATATATATATTTTTTTTTAGAAAATATATATTTGGTTACTTTAACAATTTTTGTGTGATATATTACTTGATGTATTAGTTACATATATCAATGTAGGAACTTGTATCTAATGTCACATTTAAACTCAAAACACCTTATAGCAAAAGTCCTACAAGACTTCACATATTTACGCCTAAAAACGAGTTACGGACGATTCGAATAATCGGACACCATTTATGGTCAAAATGAACGACGGACGACTACATAAGTGAATTGCCAATCCGAAGAGTTACTACGATGTTTAGACGATTTTACGACACAAAATATAAGTATGCTATCGATAACAAATTTCGGATGTTTATAAACTTATAAAAACTAGTATGTTTTTATTTACCAAAAAGTATACTTAGTAAATTTTTATAAAAAGGTTTTTATAAAAATGAAAGGCTTACTTTTACTAGTGGGCTATATTATAACAAATGGGCTTATTATACTTAATGGACTATTTTTGTAAATGGGCTTATTTTACTTAATGGGTTATTTATTTAATGGGCTATTTTTCTACAAATGGGCTTAGTTTTCTTAATGGGCTTATCTTCACCATGGGCTTAACATAAATTCATGGGCTAAGCCCAACCACCAAACATATGGGCCAAAGCCCAACACTATTCAAGCCCAACACTATTCAAGCCCAACACTATTCAAGCCCAATACTATTCAAGCCCAATACTATTCAAGCCCAACACTATTCAAGCCCAACACTATTTGAGGCCCAACACTATTGAGGCCCAACACTATTTGAGGCCCAACACTATTTGAGGCCCAACACTATTGAGGCCCAACACTATTTGAGGCCCAACACTATTTAGGCCCAACATTATTTGGGGCCCAATAACATGAAAACATGGGCTCGGCCCAATGATACTATTATTGGAAACACAACTATACAAGTGATACATATAAGACACGAAATTCAGCGGACTAGATCCGACTATACAACTCACAAGATACAAGAGGACATATATATATATATTTGGTGAAATATATATATAACAGTTGAACAACTCATTCATCTAAGACACAGTTAACGAACAGTAAAGACATACAAGTCTTACACATACTCAAGACAAAAGACTTATACTCAAGTAATTACAAAGACCGTAGTGTCTAACAATTCTAGGACCTTTGTAGGTTGTGATACAATTCAAGGACAATGCAAATGAGGTTACAGTTACATACAGTTTACGGAATGCAATTCTGTGAGTTCATGTCCCCTTTTCATCTTAAATGCTTTTCAAGCTTTACAACTATCGGGGAAAATACATGTACAATAGTATGATAAGTCAAGGAATGAAACACCTTAGATCATGTGAGAAATTAGGGCCATAACTAAAGCACCATTAATCCAGTATGGACCAAGGAACAAAGGGTTAGATCTAATGGGTGTTGGCGAGCCCCACTCATGGCCATTTTGCCTAGGAGTGCATTTGTTGCCCTACGACATGGTGTCGATACAATTAAAATCGTCTAGGGTTGGTTTGCTTCCTATTTCGTCACACATATTAATGTCCTCGCGAAACATTAATGATCAACGATTTCATTGACGCTTTTCATACTACATTTGATACAAATACATCTTACATGCGGGTTTGATACAAATACATTTCATACAGATAAAGCGCACGGTTTTGATACAAATACATTTCACAATTGACAGATACATCTTATACAACTAAACTGCATGAACTCGCTCAACTTTTGTTGATGTTTTCAAACTTACATGTATTTCAGGGAATTAGTGGACCAATGCAACGATTTCAGTTCAAGGAAAACAAGTATCAATACTCCATGCCAACTATTGAAGGGTTTGCCTGTTATATACCGCCTCTTTGCGGTGATATAGTGGTCAAAGTCTTGACATTTTAAGACTTACATTTTGATGTATAAAACGATGACAACTTATTTTCATTTGATGGTTTGTAACCAATACATTCAACTTATGTTGCATTCTTTTGAAACAATTATGACAATGGCATTGGAGCTTGTATTTATTCATATAGTTTGTTCATGTACATCGATATTTATGCAATGAAAACCATACAGATCACACCTTGCGTTTCCGCTACGAGCGGGTGTGACAGATTGGTATCAGAGCATCGATTGTAGTGAACCAGGATTCTTTCTCGAGTCTAAGTCTACAATCACTAGGGATCTCTCACGAAAACCTCTTGTTCATGTTGAACAGATTATAAATAAAATTGGACAAGTCAAAAGGTTTTCATTGCATAAACATTTTTCAAGGTCCACTACAACAAAAATTCATTTCACATAAATCAAGCGAGGACATTTCCATGGGTGAAGTCTATGAGAAACAGACACAATACATTAATAGACTATGTGCCTACAATACATTACATTATCAGTTTATGCATTATAAACAGTTTACCAGTTCAGCTTATACAAGATAGAAATCCTTGATTGATAGGATTTTACATGATTATATATATAGGTTGTTCATATATATGTTGCATGAAATATTTGCCAAGAACAAAATACATTCGACTTCAAACTTTATTATTATTCTTTACTCGCACGATGAAAATATCGACCTCATGTCTATTGCGGAGCTTATGGCGAACATGATTCCTAAGTGAAATCTTAAACTTAATTCCGTAAAATATGGTTGCTTTCTCGCGAATGCTGAGATGCCTGACCATGATAATGACGACGAGGCGAAGGTGGTAACCTTGGACAACAACTCCATTCGTGGGACGAGATCCATGTGACTCATACTAACCAAGGTGGATATACTCTTGTCCTTACAAGGAAGATGAAGTACTCATCTTTAAGGTGCCTCTTCAGTTGTTATTGTTACAGATTCTTTTCATTTCTATTTCACCTAACGTCGTACCGTTCTGCGAGTAAAGACAACGAACGTTGACTCGTGAGCTATCACGAAGGTCCCTCCTATTTTGAAGGTATATTGACAATAATGTTTCCTTTCTTATTGATCGGCTGCTTCGTACGAGAGAATGCTAGGGTGACCATGCAAGGCAATTTATTATTACGGTGGCCAACGTAATAACAACTTGTAGTGCATGGGAATTCTGGTGGACTCTGCGGGCCAAGCTAATGATCACTATTCGTTCGAAATTCTTAAGTTATTATTTGAGATTCTACTAGAACACGAACTGTGGTGGTTAGTATAACACCCTACAATACAATACAATACAATACAATACAATACAATACAATACAATACAATACAATACAATACAATACAATACAATACAATACAATACAATACAATACAATACAATACAATACAATACAATACAATACAATACAATACAATACAGGAAGACGACACATATTTGTTCGCACCTAACATTCGATCTATATCACAATTCAGATGAGACTAGTCATTTAAACAAACAAAACTCGTTAGCTACTCATGGAGGATTTTCCTCAACACTCTCGAAATTCTTGAACATGGGTTGGTTCCATGGTGTCTATGACACTTTACCCTACTTTACCTTACCTTACTTTATCATATTCCACCTTATCATATTTATTGGAAGTGATACAATAAATTCCGTCGTTTGACATTTGTCTTTTTCCAAGGGATGGTATGGCATGAGCCATGCTGCAACTCCCTCATTACATTCTATTCTACATTTTTGGAGATTCTAATAATCTTGCTAGAGCTTATGAAACTCAAGCACTATTACCATAATTGTCACATGGACAAGTAAGACAAAGGATTTTCTCTACTTAGGACAAACGAGGTCCATAGAGTAGGGAATACATATTATATGGACGAAGACCACTGGTTGGTTTCCCATCCTCAACGCATTATTTCTCTTTCCATTTAGACGTATGACCAATACATGCAAGAGGCATTACACCTTTTGGTTTTGGTTATCCACATTATCATTCATTTTCGGTTATTCGTATTATCATTTATTCAAACATATATGAACCATGCGGTCTTAAGGTTTCGATGACTGATTGCATTCTTCATTCTTGGGCACATGATAGACTTTATTTATCCAAATACATGTCTAGATTCTTTTAATAGTGTGTATTAAAAAGAACATGGCGCCAAAAGAATAAATTGTTTAAGTTAAAAGTTATGTGTTGAAAATCATTGCTTTTACACAAGACGTGGTTTATACATGACACTGTTACGCATGACATTGTTATACATGACATTTGACGTTGGTATACACAAGACATTTTTGTAAATAACGAGACGTGTGTAATATGATAAAAGCATGGTGGATACGCCGCTGGTACTTCCTATATATAAGTGCTTATATTATATTGCATATCGTGGTGTTATTCAAATCTCTTCGACAAAGACAAGACATGACATTTTTGCACAAGACACGACATCCTCTACACAAGACATAATATTCTATTTCATGACATGATATATTTATACACTACATTTTCATTGGTTATTTATTTAACCATACATCATTCTTTTATATCATCTGATTTTCATATCTATTTTCATATGATTTTATAAAAGAACTCGATCATAACTAGAGCCAATGTTGATGGTTACATTTGATGCTTGCATGGTCTCTCAAGAGTTGTTCCATACTGGGAAACACCCGAATTCAAACACACTGAGTGTTACATTTTGGGTTTAGCTTCAGAGATCCAAAGCATGACCACATCATCCCTCCCTAACTCGATCACTCAAACAATAACTCTCGCCATGAGAGAAATGAAGGCAATTGCTGCCATAAACGATTTTGGCAACAGGATGTATGCTGGTAACTTGCCGAAATACTGAATGCGACAAGTGAGACGTTCATCATGAGGACACTTGCAAAAGTGTCAAGAGTAGCTAGTGTCTTTAAATGTTAAGCATGTACTCGAATTAGAGTCATGTTGGACACACATTACTATATCAAGTTAGCTAATGGAAAATTAGCTGAGATATGTCAAATCATTAAGGGTCACCGGTACGTATCCTATCAATCAACATTTCACATCCATATTATTTGATACCATTGCCAATTTTAGATTCATCTCAACATTTCACATACATGAGTTTCATGGCTAGGGACGGGATTGTCCTAGCTACAAATAGGGATTGGGTTATCCTACATCTAAACACAGGGATTGGGTTATTCTCTACATTTGTACAGTGAAGTCCTTACTACATAGAATTCAAAATGTACTTGGCCTAGAGTCAAGTAAGCTAGACGTCTCCTCATTCTATAGAATTGGCAAACGGTAAACTAGTCGATTCTGGAGCAGAAATTTCATATCAATCTCTTACCCATTGAGTTGGGTATTTTCGATGTAGTGGTTGGCATGGATTGGCTATCCAATAATCGAGCCGAAGTCTTCTGTCATGAGAAGATCATTCGCTTACCACTACAGAATGAAGATACACTTGTTATCCATGGAGAGAAGCGCAATACATCATTGCGGACCATAAATTGCATGAAGCCACAAAAGTGTTTACGGAAAGGTTGTATTGCCTTTCTAGCACTTGATGTCGACAAGAAGGCCGATGGGCCTTAGCTGACAGATGTTCCTGTGGTAAAAGAATTTCCTGAAGTCTTGCCAGGACTACTACCATATCAACAAGTCGAGTTTCACATCGACTTGGTACCAGGGAACCGCACCCGTATCCAAATCTCCATATCGATTAGCACCTTCTGAACCTTGTAGTTGACCGAATAAGGATGTTGTGAGTTCATAACCCCCACTCTTTACCGCTATACATCTTTATAAAGGTTTTTAGGGTGGAAAGACATGCAAGCTTTGCAAAAGTGCACAACATTTCGATAAAAAAAAATTCATATTTCTAAACCATGTTACAAATGAATTTCCAACTAATTCAAATGGTTTATGAAAGGTCCAAGCTTCTACCCTGAGATAGACTTACGATCGGAGTATTATCAGTTACGAATTCAAGAGGAAAGCATACCGAAAACGGCTTTTAAGACTCGTTACGGTCATTACGAGTTTCTCGTTATGCCTTTTGGTTTAATAAATGCACCAGCGGTCTTCATGGATTTAATGAATCGTGTGTGCAAGCCGTATCTCTACAAATTCGTCATAGTGTTTATTGACGACATTTTGATATACTCTCGATCGACTGATGAACATGAGCAACATTTGAGAACCATTTTAGAGTTGTTAAAGACAATAAATTCGCCCCAATCGAAAAACAAGATATAGCATTACAACTTATTCTCAAGATTGGTGCATAGCATTTTACAATCTTATCATTATCCGACGATACAGATGACTTTGTTGTAAACTGTGATGCTTCGCATCAAGGATTGGGTTGTGTACCCATACAACGTGAAAAAGTTATCGTGTACACGGCACGCCAACTAAAAGTTCACGAGAAGAACTATACCACTCACGACCTTGAGTTAGGCGTGGTGGTATTCGCTTAAAAAAAAATTATGGCGACATTATTTATATGGTACTCAATGCATTATTTTCACGGATCATAAAAGTCTTCGACACATATTCAACCAAAAAGAATTAAATATAAGTCAACGAAGTTTGTTGAATTGTTGAACGACTATGATTGTGAAATAAAGTACCATCCGGGCAGGGCAAACGTTGTAGCAGATGCCTTGAGCCGCAAGGAGCGAGTTAGAACACTAAGAGTTCAAGCATTAGAGAAGATGATTCACAAGCGCTCAAGGAAGAGCATATTCAAGCAGAAACACTTCGAGGCATGAAGGAACAATTAGTGCCGAAAGAAGATGGAACTTTAGACCTTATGGGTCGAAATCGGGTTCCATTCTTTGGCGGCCTTTGATATGATATTTTGAGGAAGCACATAGGCCTAAGTAGTGAAAGAATACTACTGGTGGCCTAACCTCAAAAGTAATATCGCGACTTATATCGGAGAATGCTTGACTTGCGTGAAAGTCAAAGTCGAGTAGCAAAATCCCTCAGGATTGGTACAACAACCCGAGATTCCCTTTTGAAAATTTGAACAAATATCGATGTACTTCATTACGAAGTTACCCAGGACCTCAAGAGGTCACGACATGATATGGGTAATCATCGATAGACTAACAAAGTCTGCACACTTCTTACCGATTCGGGAGAAGGATAGTACAGAGAAACTAGCAGAACCCTATCTCAATGAAATAGTGGCTCGTCATAGAGTGCTTCAATCATCTCAGACCGAGACGATCGCTTTGTGTCAAGAATTTGGAAGTCATTCCAACAGGCCTTTGGATCTCATTTGAATCTAAGTACGGCCTTTCATTCACAAACTGACGGCCAGAGCGAACGGACAATCCAAACACTCGAATATATGTTTCGCGCATGTGTTATGGATTTAGGCGGCAATTGGAATACTCATCCACCTTTAGTTGAGTTTTCCTACAATAACAGCTACAATACTACTATACAAAGCTGCACCGTTTGAAGCTCTTTATGGTCGAAAGTGTCGCTCTCCGCTATGTTGGGCGGAAACAGGCGATAGTTAATTAATTGATCCGAAACTAGTCCAAGAGACTACGGATAATAATTTTCAGATCCGAGACCGTATCGAGGCGGCTCGCGATCGACAAAATAGCTACGCAGATAAAAGACAAAAACCATTATCTTTCGAGGATGGAGACAAAGTCTTGTTGAAAGTCTCGCCTTGGAAAGGCGTAGCGAGGTTCGGTAAACGTGGAAAGCTTAACCCACGTTACATTGGACCATTTGAAATCTTAGAAAAGATTGGCACTGTTGCCTACAAGTTGAAGTTACCAGATGAACTTAGCAGTGTGCACGACACGTTTCATGTGTCGAATCTTAAAAAAAAGTCCAACGCAAGAAACAGTTTTCATCCCAGAGGATGAGGTTCATATTGATAACAAACTCCAATTCACCAAAGCACCTATTGAGGTCAAGGACTGGAAGGTCCAGAAAACGAAGGGGTCGTAACGTATTAGTAAAAAAAAATCGTTGGAACTTTCGATACGGACCCCAATATACTTGGGAACGTGAAGATCAAATCAAAGTCAAATATCCTCACCTGTTTGAGAACAATCCTGCAAAGGATTACTCAGTTTGAATTTCGGGACGAAATTCTCAATAACAGGGGGAGAATGTGACAAATGGCAAATAACCGGAAATTCCGTACAGTCTAATCACTATTCTTAGTATATAATCTCATGCAATTAGCGTAATTTAATTACGTAACGGTGTCGTATATTAGACACAATGTTAGGACAAGAAAACACTAATACGAAAACATATCTTACAAAGATATAAGACTTTCCGGTACAACGCCCTAATCGCTAAATCGTCCGTTTCATTAAAAAATAAGACAATTTTAACTTGTCCAAAATAATAATTTAGCATTTCCGGGACTCCGAAAATATGACAAATGATGACAAACATATGGAAACAATATGAGGATATTAATGGGGTATTCGAAACATAAGCTCTCGACACTGCGTTGCAACCCCCACAACTTGTCCGTTTCTGCACCGACAAGCTAATAAATGACATTACCAACATCAAAAACAACCAAATGAAAGCTTTAGTGAACTAGTTAAGCTTATTTTGGGATTCAAAATAACTTCATACATCTTTTAAATGCGGAATGTCAACTTACGGCAAACTTCCGTCGGTACGCCACAAAAGTGTCGTAAACTAGCCAACGACGAAACGAAAAGCATTCAAAGTATCAAAACATGATTTCTACTAGTTTAGTGAACTAGTTAATGTTAATTTATGTTCCGAATCACTAATTACCCTCTAATGGTGAAAGATTACCCTAATCACCATACTTAGCCTAATTACCAAAATATCTACATGTTTAAGACATTTTTATAAAAAAATGTTACACTTTACCCCCCCCCCCCCATATGTGGGCCGTAAATAAGGGGTCCCACATGGCCTTAATACTTTCCTAAATATCTAGATATTTTACTTATGTGCAAGTGGAACAATTTGGTGAATGATTATAACACTTAGCCTTATTATTTACTAACCACATTATCATCACTTTTCACCTTATTTTTCCCACACATAAGAACTCTTTCAATCTTCATCATTTCACCAAGAACACCATCCAAAAACCCATTTCATTTTATCATTTCTTTGATGATCAACATGGAGTTTCATGGCACATAAGGTGATCTAAAGCATTTACAAGTTAAAGGAAGCTTTTTCATCCATTCAAGAACCTTAAATCATCAAGATCATCATCTTATTAGTTCTTAATAATCTTCTAAGATCATCCCTAGCCTAGTGCTAGAAGTAAGCTTCTATATTTATTTTTTTTTATGCAAATATACTAAGTTTATGATTGTTATTATTACTAATAATAACCAAGTAATCATACATAATAAGCATGAAAAATACAAAGAAGCAAAGATAAAAATCATGATATATTTATGTTTGGTTATATTGTGATCTAAGACTTGTTATATGCATATTTAGTCTCGTTATGATGATTATGATGCAAATAAATTGTTAGAAGATGTTTTAAGATATGATCTAAAAATTATGCATGTTTATGTTAAAGGGTTTTTAACATAAAGGATTA
Source organism: Helianthus tuberosus (assembly GCA_030545235.1). Taxonomy (NCBI): domain Eukaryota; kingdom Viridiplantae; phylum Streptophyta; class Magnoliopsida; order Asterales; family Asteraceae; genus Helianthus; species Helianthus tuberosus. Next base: position 106,080,948 of record CM060354.1, on the reverse strand, counting down.
AATGGATGATCATAACTATTGATCTTGTGAAAGTATATAAGGTTTTTATTTTAAAAACAAGACTTTTACAAGATTATAAAAAAGTAACATACAACTAGAGATTTTTATAAAAGTTGTTAAAACTAGATTTAAACTTGGTTTTTGAACTTGTTAGCATATGAAATGATCATGGTTAAAACCCTACATGATTTGGATATCATCTTGATAATTTCATGTTATAAAAGTCTCATATGTTTAGTTAAGATGTTGAGTAAATTGGTGGTGATTTGATGAAGAAAATGATATGTTTATGAAACATGGTTAAGATAAAAATACAAAGGTTATATGGCAAATTTTCATAAAAACTTTATTTTATAAAGTAACAACATTTTTGGTTAAATCTCTACAAGATTAAAAAGGTTATTAAAGAAAAGTTTATAAAATAAAAGACAAGAAAAATATATATATATTTTTTTTAGAAAATATATATTTGGTTACTTTAACAATTTTTGTGTGATATATTACTTGATGTATTAGTTACATATATCAATGTAGGAACTTGTATCTAATGTCACATTTAAACTCAAAACACCTTATAGCAAAAGTCCTACAAGACTTCACATATTTACGCCTTAAAACGAGTTACGGACGATTCGAATAATCGGACACCATTTATGGTCAAAATGAACGACGGACGACTACATAAGTGAATTGCCAATCCGAAGAGTTACTACGATGTTTAGACGATTTTACGACACAAAATATAAGTATGCTATCGATAACAAATTTCGGATGTTTATAAACTTATAAAAACTAGTATGTTTTTATTTACCAAAAAGTATACTTAGTAAATTTTTATAAAAAGGTTTTTATAAAAATGAAAGGCTTACTTTTACTAGTGGGCTATATTATAACAAATGGGCTTATTATACTTAATGGACTATTTTTGTAAATGGGCTTATTTTACTTAATGGGTTATTTATTTAATGGGCTATTTTTCTACAAATGGGCTTAGTTTTCTTAATGGGCTTATCTTCACCATGGGCTTAACATAAATTCATGGGCTAAGCCCAACCACCAAACATATGGGCCAAAGCCCAACACTATTCAAGCCCAACACTATTCAAGCCCAACACTATTCAAGCCCAATACTATTCAAGCCCAATACTATTCAAGCCCAACACTATTCAAGCCCAACACTATTTGAGGCCCAACACTATTGAGGCCCAACACTATTTGAGGCCCAACACTATTTGAGGCCCAACACTATTGAGGCCCAACACTATTTGAGGCCCAACACTATTTAGGCCCAACATTATTTGGGGCCCAATAACATGAAAACATGGGCTCGGCCCAATGATACTATTATTGGAAACACAACTATACAAGTGATACATATAAGACACGAAATTCAGCGGACTAGATCCGACTATACAACTCACAAGATACAAGAGGACATATATATATATATATTTGGTGAAATATATATATATAACAGTTGAACAACTCATTCATCTAAGACACAGTTAACGAACAGTAAAGACATACAAGTCTTACACATACTCAAGACAAAAGACTTATACTCAAGTAATTACAAAGACCGTAGTGTCTAACAATTCTAGGACCTTTGTAGGTTGTGATACAATTCAAGGACAATGCAAATGAGGTTACAGTTACATACATTTTACGGAATGCAATTCTGTGAGTTCATGTCCCCTTTTCATCTTAAATGCTTTTCAAGCTTTACAACTATCGGGGAAAATACATGTACAATAGTATGATAAGTCAAGGAATGAAACACCTTAGATCATGTGAGAAATTAGGGCCATAACTAAAGCACCATTAATCCAGTATGGACCAAGGAACAAAGGGTTAGATCTAATGGGTGTTGGCGAGCCCCACTCATGGCCATTTTGCCTAGGAGTGCATTTGTTGCCCTACGACATGGTGTCGATACAATTAAAATCGTCTAGGGTTGGTTTGCTTCCTATTTCGTCACACATATTAATGTCCTCGCGAAACATTAATGATCAACGATTTCATTGACGCTTTTCATACTACATTTGATACAAATACATCTTACATGCGGGTTTGATACAAATACATTTCATACAGATAAAGCGCACGGTTTTGATACAAATACATTTCACAATTGACAGATACATCTTATACAACTAAACTGCATGAACTCGCTCAACTTTTGTTGATGTTTTCAAACTTACATGTATTTCAGGGAATTAGTGGACCAATGCAACGATTTCAGTTCAAGGAAAACAAGTATCAATACTCCATGCCAACTATTGAAGGGTTTGCCTGTTATATACCGCCTCTTTGCGGTGATATAGTGGTCAAAGTCTTGACATTTTAAGACTTACATTTTGATGTATAAAACGATGACAACTTATTTTCATTTGATGGTTTGTAACCAATACATTCAACTTATGTTGCATTCTTTTGAAACAATTATGACAATGGCATTGGAGCTTGTATTTATTCATATAGTTTGTTCATGTACATCGATATTTATGCAATGAAAACCATACAGATCACACCTTGCGTTTCCGCTACGAGCGGGTGTGACACCATCTGATGAGTCTGCACAAGAAAAACCAAAGGATAAACAAACTGAGTCCTCTAAAAAGTCGAAGAAGCGTAAGGCTTCACAAAACTTCACTGTAGTTACTCAGAACAATCAGGTTGCACCAAACCAGCCAGCACAACCTCGTACAAAGAAAAACTATGTTGGTACATCACCTTTGTGCATCAAATGCAACCGTCATCATCTGGAACAAACAAAGTGTCACAAATGTACCCACTGTGGGCGATTGGGACATTTGGTCAATACCTTCCGTTATGTGAATCAAAACCAAGCTGCTGCAAATCCTGCTGCTGTTCAAGCACCATTTCCACCTGGATCGTGCTATAACTGTGGTGATCTTACTCACTACCGAAACAATTGCCCAAGACTTGTTAACGCGAATCCAGCGCGTGGACGAGTGTTTAACATAAACGAGGCAAACGCAAACGACAATGCAGCAGTGAATAATTAGACTTTTGTATTTTTCCTTGTTATCTTTTGACGTTTGAGACAATTCAGTCGGTATATAAATAAAATTGTTGTTTCACTTTTATTTACAAAACTGATACGATTGTGTGTATGTCTGACATACCCCTACGATGCTGACACCAAGGAACTGTGTTCCTTACAAAACAAGCTACTCGTGTGATTCTTTCATTTCATGATCACTCGTGATCTCCCCGAAAGTCCTAAGTACTCGTTTCTTTTAAGAAGCAAAGTACAAGGTACAAGTTACATATTCTTAAATAGATACTTGAAATACCATTTCAAATCCTTGATTTGATATCTAAAGGTACTTTCATAAATCCTTAATTGGATTCCTTGCGTGCTCTAATACGAATGATACGATATGACAAAGACGAAACCAAATCCTTATAAGATCTTCCTATCTTCATAGTTAGATTCTTTGAGATATTTAAAAGTATCAATTGAAATCCTTGATCGGATTTGTGGTGTACTTTAAATGCATTGATTCAAATTAATGAGCGAGCTAATAACTAAATTAACGAATACATGATTGTGTGATTATGTGTTTATGTGTAATTCTAAAGCTCGCTTTCTAAGTCCTGGTAGAATCTTCCGTATTTTTCATATGTTAGATTCTCAGAAGGATACTCAAAGTACTATCTTAAAATTCCTTGAGGGGCTTTTCTATGCAAATAGTAAGAACCTTGGATTCCAAAGTGCTATTTCACAACGATTAATTGGTTGAAAGTTAAAAAGATCCTTTAGTGGTCTATTTAAAGAGATCATACGACGGTCTAGTTAAGGAGATCATGTGTTGATCTAGTTAAAAAGATCCTTTGATGGTCTAGTCAAATCATTACATGTTTGCTCGATTGATTTTCCCCTACGCATTATGAAATGAACTGTACGGACTGTGCAAGGAATTACATAACTATGGATGCATACATAATTATGGAATTCAGCGCATAGAAACCACATAAAGTTTTGTCATGTGTTAAGACCTTTAGTGATAAGAATAACGAAACGGGAACAATGTAAAAAGGGCATGGTGGATACGCCGCTGGTACTTTCTATATATAAGTGTTCCTTATTACATTGCGAACTTAGTGTTATTTAAGTTACTAGAAGTCCTGGACCTTGACCAATGTTATTTTATCTTACGCTCTCCAACTCCGATTTCGAGCACACACAAGTTTCCTATAATAGTCTTCATAGGAAACATTCTTCAATCCGTTGTTCGAAACTCCAAGTTTTGTTACTACAAGGACATCACTTGGAAAAATAAAAAATTCGCTAAAAAAATCCAAACGTGGCCCATAATTTTACTTAGGGTATGAAGGATTCATTCGAAAGCGAAACAATCACAGTTGTCTTCACAGGTTTCCTCTAAAATTAAATTTCGTGACGAAATTTCCTAAAGTAGGGGAGACTGTGACACCTGTGTCTCTACGACCATCATACAAATACAAAACTAATGAAATATTGTGTTTCATACTTGGGATTTTTATAAATATGTGTATCATTTGCACATATCAATTCTTGTTCGATTTCGAGCTTTAAATCGCTTTCTGGAAGGTTATACGCGAACCGATGCATAAATGTAATCAGTTTAATGCGACAAACACTCCAGAATAGTGACATAGGCTTAACATACCTTAAATAACCTTTACATAACTTAGAACTAAGTTTTGGAGGGTTTGGTGTGTCGAAAACAAGTTTATTCGATCGAAGGGACTATTTGCGTCAAACTATAAAAGTATGTCGATTCGTATATTAACGAACATTCCGAAACTTGATCATAAGTTAAACATACCCTAAATATCCTTTACATAGCTTAGAAATAGGCTTTGAGGGGTTCGGTATGCGAAAATAAACTTATTTGATCAACTGGAACTAAAAGCGTTAAAAAGTGCACAAGTTTGCATTTACGCGCATATCTTATGTTCTGAACATATCCGGACATCCAAAATTTTTTGTAATGATTAAAATATTTTATTTTAGTGATTGGATTGCAAAAATACCATTCGTCGCGCAATTTGGATCGTTTTCGCGTCCGTCCGGGTTTTCGTCGTATTTAACCGAATAATGCAACCGTACGACCAAACGAAACGAAATCGGAGATGTTTTCAAGCATATTTTAAGTTCCCTATACTTTAAGTTCATTGTGGAGCCTTGAAATGGGGTTAACGAGTCTTAAACGTGTCAAAAATCAAGTTTTAAGCATGCAGGGACCTGTTTCGCCAAAGTGTGAAACTTTCTGCCTAACCTTCCCCCGAGCCACGCGCCAGAGCAAATGCCACCTGGCACGACACACGACAGAGTACCAAGTTTAGCAGTCCAGTTTTAGCAATCAGCTTGATTTCTAGGGACTTTTGTGCAATTTTCTCAATACCTGGAGTTGGTTTTGGATCCCTATTGTATTCTAAACCATGTTCCACATGTGTATGGCTAGGATTGAACCTTGATTCTTGGAAAAACCACATGGAGTGATCTCCTTAATCTTAACTTCCTATAAATAGAAGTGGGTTCTTCACTTCATTCCTCACACATTTGACTCAATTATGCTCTAAGTTGAAGTTTAACACTTCATACCTGAGTATTTTGAATCAAATCTTCCTTGCTTGGACCTTTTTTAAGTCTCCTTCATGCTTGTTTATGCATTTCAAACATGAAAGTCAAACAGTGTTTGACTTTTTGCTTTGACCAGTTTATGGTCAACACAAAGTTCGTTTGAACTTTGCAACGTGAGCGTAATCACGATGGTTATAGTCCCTTATGACTATCCCTGCTGATTACCACATTGATTAGGCGTAGTGACGAGTCAAAGTTTCGGTCAAAATACGTGTTTATGCGTATTTTGCAACAAAACTAATTTTGGGTATCAAAACACTTTGTTTTGATATCAAACTTGTTTTCTAACTTAGTTAAACATGTTTTAACATGTTTAACTCGTCACTTTTAGTCTAGTGCTTGTATAGGGTCGTAAGATAAGCGGTCTTAACAACCGCTTAGACTTTCGAACCCGACCCGTTTGGTTGATTGTTAGGATCCGAACAAGCACATTTTGTGACCATAGTTGTATAGGGAATAACCTTCCAAGGTTATACCTTATGGTCACTTAGTTTAATTAGTTGTATGATAGGTAGTTTATATGCCTTAGGTAAATGACCAAAATGCCCTTTTCATGCATAATTGGTATTTAAGCATATGTAACTTAACTTTTGTCACTTAAACTGATTATGCAACATATTTAAACATGTTAGGGCATATAATACTTGTCATAGGACTAGTTAGGCGTCTTGAACGCGCATTCGCGCGAACGACGCGTTAAAGTAGCGTAAGCTACCTTAATGGGTCGTAACGGGTCGTAAGCACTTAGGATAAGTTCCGATTTAGAATGTAGGCTTTATTAAACCATATCACATGAGTTCCAATACTCATTTGGTTTACAAGACCTCATTCTACCCGATCTCCCGATTTAGGTACCGATTGTTTAACTAGCGATCCGATTACTAGGTACCACTTGAATCCTTGATTTCCGAGCTTTGTTAGGATACTTAATCGAGGACACTTACAATCTCAAGTGAGTACATAGTCCCCTCTTTTACGTTTTCAAATGTTTTCGGGTGATACATATGTGCCGATACGCTATTTTCATGATTTCGACTATATGATTACACATCCATAGAACTATCTTTTGACGAATTCAACTATTATCCATGGTTTAAACAGCAATTTCCAAGTTTGTTACGACTATTTGTTTGTTCATAAGTTTACTTATACATTCATTAACAATGATCAAGCCGATTGGTAGTACGATATAGCGCTATAGGACTAGACACCCCATTCCTGTTGTATGGAATGTCAGAAACCAAATTTTAACCAAATAGAATTTGCCTTTGTGGTATTTCTATAGTCTCTAAAGTGTAGTTTGATGCACTAAGGTTTGAATGTATTGCTAAATTGCGATTTATGGTATATTACGATATACTACCAAGGTGATACTATTTGCTAAAGCATAATTTGATATGCTATTGTTTACTAAAATATAGTTTAATATATTACCAAACCACGATTTTAGGTATGTTCCGACATACTACCAACGTGATATTATTTACTAAAGTATAGTTGATATACTACCGACATTGTTATTTCATAAACCAAAGTATTTGTAAATATACTACCAAAGCATAGTGGATATGCTATTTTCGAACCAAAACATAATTAATACGTTATTTACAAGAGCCAAAGTATGATTTGATATACTATCGATGCTTGCATTCTTAAACCAAAGTATACTTGTGATGTACTACCAAATCTATTATTTCTGAAACTAAAGTATATTCTAATATACTGTATGTTTAACTATTTCAAAGCTAAAGTATATTTAATATACTACTCATCCGCTTATCTCAAAACCAAAGTATATTTTCGTATATACTATAAACATTTTACCAAAACGATGTATTTTAGAAACAAAACCTTTACAAGGATTCATGGCAATTTTTGAAAACATAAAACCTTTTCTTGTGTTATCCGAAGCCATGAATCCAATTCACAAATCCTATGTTACTCACTGGCATTTTTATGTTGATGTACCTATTTTCACATATGTTTCAGGTACTGCTATGTGATGATTATTGATGCATGCTACACATAGGATGGACTCATGCCTTAGCGACTTTAAAACTTGGGAGACAATTATTTGAATTTGTATTTATCTGATTTGTAATAAAACAATGAGTTCAATAATTCAATAAAACGAAACTATTTAATCCATGGTTGTGAAACAATGATTCTGTTACGACACTCCCCGACGTTTCCGCCACGATTTGTTGTTTTACATGGTCGGGGTGTGACAGTTTGGGTCATCGTCCGGGCCAAAAAACGCTTATTTCTATTAGTTATTTACGTTTTTATGTTTTTTTGGAGTGTTTTGGGCATTTTGTTTTTGGGATTGTGTTTGGCCCATTGTCTTTTTGAGGCCCATTTTGAATTTCTGTTCCTATTTATATGTTTCTCTAGTAATTTGAAAGATCAGACTTGAATTTTGAATTAACTCATTTTCACTTCAAATTCTGTGCCATTTGGGTTGAATTTTGGGGGTTGGGGAAGAACTACACGGGTATTCGCAGAATCAACGTGTTTGATCTTCGTTTTCATAACACTCGCTACATTACACTTTCCGGCACTTAAACTATCACTAGGAAGGCAGTTTTATGATCCTTACTCTCCTACACACTTCACTAGTGTAACTCTTGGTTTCTGGCTCATTCTGTGTCTTAACCTCAGGTCTGTCTGAGTACTGAACTCCCTTCAGTACTTCTAGTTCGTCTGATTGCTGTGCTAACTTTATTTCGTGAATCATTTGAATCATAATGTGTTGCATGCAATAATGATATGTAACCATGCAATTTGTGATGCACTTGTATGTATATGACAATAATCAGAAAGCATTCATGTCATTAATCCAAATCAAGCACAGTCATTAATTTACAAATTACTGTTTAATTATTGTACGGATACATGGAAATTTGGCAGTTGTCACACAGGCAATGCATTAGCCAATTTGTCAACTAACTCTTCGTTCTCCTTTTAAATACCCAATCTTTTCATCTCAACTACCAGGTAACAATACCTTTCGATTAACTGCTTCATTGTTTCAGATTTGAGAAGATTAAAGATATCAAAATCCTTTTTCAACAAAGCTTTCTTTCTTTTGATCATCTGGGTGCTTCCCTGAAATTTCACCCTCAAAGCATTCCAAACAGATTGAGCGTCACCATCATGTTGTAAAAGAGTAAATATATTTTCTTTAATGGCTTTCTGTAGAATGTTCATCATTTTCTTTTCCCTCACGAACTTATCTTTCTCTGGTGTAGTAAACTGAGTCAATGTCTTTTCAAGCCCATTTTCACCGGTAGGTGCAACATACTTCTCTTCAATGGCGTACAAGCAATTGAAATAATTTGCGTGTACCCAAGTAACGAATGTCTCGTTCCATCCGTAATAATCTTCCAAACACATCAGCTTTGGGGGTTTAGTCATAGTCCCCATTTCGTTGTCGAGATTTAGACTTTGAGCTGCTGCGGTTGAAACTGCTGACGTTGCAAATGCGTTGAAAAATTAAGTATCCATTTTGTTGTCAAAAACACTTGGTGCAAAGTTAGATCCTTTTCTAAGTAACCTGGTGCGAAATGACCACAAGAACAATTAAAATCCCAGTTCGTACGAAGTTAAAAATACCAAATTTTAGATCTATCTTCGTGCGAAGATAAAATCTAAAATATTCTAGAGTTTACTTCGTACGGAATGAGTTTTTACTTCGTACGAGGTTGATTTTTTAAACTTGACATTTTTTTCTCTTCGTGCGAAGATAAAATTATCTTCGTGCGAAGTGAATTTTAAGCTCATGCGAAGTGATGTTTCACAATTTCACGTTTTTTCGATGTTTTTTTCATGGTTCCAGTTGATTTTAGATCTGATTCTTTCAAGGGTTTGTTATTAGTGAATTTTAAGTAGTTCCGGAAAAAAAGAATTGATAAAAAAGAATGAAAAATGAGTAAAAGAGAAGTAGAATCTTGATGAAATATCTTAAAATCAGGCCTTGTAGCTCTGATACCACTTGTGAGGATATGCTAAGGTCCTAATTTGTTTATCTAATTCGTTATGTTCGGAATTCTTGTTAAACTAGTGACAAGTTCAAGATTTACTGTTTAATCTCAATATTTGATTAATTTGATCAACGTTTACAACCTCATATAAATTTTAAAGGGCTTCGCCTTATCAGTCAACAAAACGATTACAGGCTCAAGACCCTAGCACACCTATATATAGACATTCCACTTCATGCGAGGATAGAGTCTATCTTCGTACGAAGAGAACCTGGCTACTTTCGTTCGAAGTGAACATCAACTTTGTACAAAGTGAACAATACATATTCAAATCTAACAGTTAAAGCCCTATTACAGACACGGACATGACCCAAAGACGTAGGCGATAGACATTCTATATCAACTGTTTAAAATCTTGATTTAGTGACTAATTACCAACAAACATTATTTTCGTTGGAATAGGTCAAAATTTGACCTAAAAACGATCCAATTTCTAGTAGTTTATGGGTTGGATTTTTATTCAAATTTTAAAACCCAGGAAATATTTATATTGGAAACATCTGTCAAAATAGACTAAATTGAATAACAAAATATGTTAGCTTACCCAACAAGTAATTTTATATTTTTCTATCCACTTATAAGGGCTCATTTATAAATCATATTTATGTGGTGTTTTTATATGTCCAACAAAAATAACAAGTTAGTTACTTGTCGCATCAGCTAAGCAAATAAGAGTTTTGTAGCTTTTATATTGTACTTCGTAATTTAATAGCGACTCAAAGCTTTGGTGGCTTTTATTTTCGTTACTTTTGACTTTAAATCCTTGAGGCCCAATAATAGTTTTTTAGTGACATTTAGCCTAAATCTAGTACATTGTAGGATTATGTTGCATGTGTGATTGTAACAAAAATATACATGTATAATTTTACTCTCTAGCTACAAAAATTATCTACTGGTTCAAAGTATGTGTTAAAGAATAAGATTATTATAAATGATATAATTAAAAAAGATAAAGAAAATGACTAAAACCATATCAAATACTGTATCCGTTAAAATGTGTAACAACCGTCTAATTTCTATTCGAATTTAATAATAATATGCAGAATTTTATATAAAAGTACTTTACTTCAAACACAAGTACAAAATTTGAAGTTAAGAGTAACTACATACTAGTTAACTACTAAACTAGTTTGAACCTTCAAAATATGTTTAGTAAATTGTTTACATCAAGAACATTGTCTAAACATGATTAAATTAATGCGGAAGCTTCAAAAGTGCATGTTTGGTTCTTCAAAACATGCATGATCGCCATCCGGAAAATCCCCATCATCACCTAAAGTCAAAACCACTTAAAATGTTAGTTTTGACATTAATATAGTGCGTATAAACAAGTTCCAGCATCAAATCATTAAAATAAAATAAAAATTCTGAATTTGGTTCTATCGCGTGTCGCGCCAGACATCGTTTACTCTGTTGCGTGTCGCGACGTCTCTTGCGTGTCGCGCCGGATCTAGATGATCCCGTCGCGTGGAGCGGGGGATACAATTTTCAAGCAGGTGTGTTAGTGCATACGTCTGTCGACTTCGTCTTGTATCGAGTCGTGTAATAGAATAGATGAAACAAGTCACACAGTTCGAGATTAACAAGATACAGAGGTGAACAAGCCAGTTCAAACGAAGTGGCCAGTTCAAACGAACTGGACCAGTTCGTACGAACTAGAGATGCTTGTTCAAACGAACTGGATTTAGTATAAATAGTGGACTTGTTGTTTTCATTTGTAACTTTTGGATTCCGGTAGCGAAGCTCTGCCGAAGTGTCTCCAGCCTTGTAAACGTTGTGAAATCAATACAAGAGACAATTAATAGTGAATATCAAGCTGAAACAAGATCTAATCTCTGAATTCCGCCTTTGATTCGATCGAGAACTCTTCTGATCGACTCGTATTGGTCGTTTCTCGATCCTACAAGAGCTCTGATACCACTTGTAGGATCGAGAAACGACCAATACGAGTCGATCAGAAGAGTTCTCGATCTAATCAAAGGCGGAATTCAGAGATTAGATCTTCTTTCAGCTTGATATTCACTATTAATTGTCTCTTGTATTGATTTCACAACGTTTACAAGGCTGGAGACACTTCGGCAGAGCTTCGCTACCGGAATCCAAAAGTTACAAATGAAAACAACAAGTCCACTATTTATACTAAATCCAGTTCGTTTGAACAAGCATCTCTAGTTCGTACGAACTGGTCCAGTTCGTTTGAACTGGCCACTTCGTTTGAACTGGCTTGTTCACCTCTGTATCCTGTTAATCTCGAACTGTGTGACTTGTTTCATCTATTCTATTACATGACTCGATACAAGACGAAGTCGACAGACGTATGCACTAACAGACTCCCACTCGAATGTTGACGAGTCTGAAGTATCGAGTCTTCTCATTCTTCAGTCTTTATCGGTCTTCGGGCTCTTTCAATAATATACTAATCTAAGACTCGAACAAAGATGAAGTCGACAGACAACTGCACCAACAAGGTGCAGGTTATTGACCTGCATTTCCTGCCAGCTCTGAATTTCACCAAAATTAACTTCAAATGGTCATAACTTTTGATCCGAAGGTCCGTTTTAGGTGATTCTTTTTCCTATACGTCTGTAATTTAATTACCGACGTGTCTATTGCAATTATCATACCAAAAATTTGGTTTACGGACCGAATGACTTAAAATCACTATACGATTGATCGACCCATTATATTTACACCCATTTTACTACCATTTCAATAGTAACCATACAGCGCTTTTACCCAACATCCGGGTTTAGTATCACCAGCGTTTCATTACCAAAACTATGGCTTTGCACTCTTGTGATCCGTCTTCGCCAAATTACTATTCAAAACACCATTTTACTACTACTAAGCAATTGTTTGACTCGTTTGGCTCATTTACGGAATCCTCCGCTTCTAATGACTACCAAACGCTTCCTAAACTATTTTCAACTTATTCAATCAATTGTGAACAACAATATTTCAACTAATACACATCTTTATACTAAAACACAACCATGATAATTGAAATATCCAAAATTCGCATATTGTAACGAACAAGTTACATACCTTCAAAGCACACACTTCAAACGCAAGTCGCCACCGGCTTGTCCACTTGACGCTCTGGTATCCTTTCCTATAGAGTTCAACCATGACCCGTTTAGAACTCTTTTCTTAACATATAACGCATAACTTGTTGAAATTTACAAATACACGTTTTAACCCAAATTTCCAGTTTTAAGCCTTCTTTGAGGCATTTTTACAAACACTTTAAAGGCAGAATTTTATATAATTTATTATCAAGTTCATAACTTGTTACATAGCCGAATTTAACATCAATCGGACAATTTCATATCAATCTTTAACATCAATAACCAGAGATTACTTCATAAAATCAAATAACACTAGCATATCAACCAAAAATCCTAGTGTTTATTAAGCTCTCACAAACCCACTAATCACCTTCAATGGTGTTCATGAGGTTCTCTACAATTAGGCATAAATTTCATCATATACTTGTCTAGGGTTTATCCCTAGACACTATATTGTTCCTATATCATCTACATAACAAACATGCATCCTTAATTTCGAATTCTCTAAGTTTACTCAGAATTTCAACTAGAGATTTCTCACGAAATTTACATACCTTGTGACTCCTTTTTCAGTGGAGATCACTAATTCGTGCTCGGATTTTGATTTAGAATTGATTTGGGCCTTCAATTTGAGAGTTTAGACAAGAACTAGGGTTTGTGGGGTTTCTCCTGCTCGCCCCTGTGCTTCTATCGACCCAGACACACAAACACACTTGTGTGTGTGGGTTTTTATTTTTTTGTTTATATAATTCATATTTCAATTTTAACAAGTTTGGCCCCTCTACTATCATTAGTTTGCATTTTTTAGTGTTTTTAACCCACTTATAAGTCACTACTAGATTTTTGTTTAACTAGGTTATTTTTAATCCTAGTTAATTCACTTATTTATTTGCCGACCTGTTATTTTAAATAAAAGATTTATATTTTCGGGGTGTTACAAAATGATTTTTGGAAGGTACTTTATCACTAACTTGGTATGTATTCTCGAGTTTTTTAAAAGGACCCACTTCAAATTATCAAAGCGAAAACAATAAGACTAGCATATTTGGCTCGCGCCCATGTTCACCTAAGCCGAGAGGAGCGGTGTTCGTTATTAGGGTGTTGTGTTGGCAGGGCAATGGACGTGAGAGAAAGGTGAAGGCTTGTGGAGCCACATAGTACCAAATTTCAACTAATCACAAATAAGCATGTAAATCTTATTTTCTCTTATCTTTATTTATTTGTTTAAATTGGCTAGTATAACCATCACACAAAGTTGGAAGAAAAGGTGAGTGAAAGCGCCCTGTCTACGTCGTAGTGACACGATAACAGCGATAAGTAGATACCGAATATCAAAACATAGATAAAAATGATGTAGTAACAGTGTCATTCGTAAAAAAAATAAACGGTTTAAATAAATTTTGAATTGTGATAAACTGAAAAAAAAATCTAAACGTTAATAAAAGCAAAGTCCATAAAGTAAAATGTAAAGGAATAAAAAAGTCAAAATTTAAAGGACTTATGGTGTTGAAATAAAACATGCGACTATTTCCGTTATCCAACGGTTTACGTGAAAAAAAAGGAACCTTAAAGTAAAAGTGTAATCATTTAATTTTTTTTTAAAGTAAACATTCAGTAAAAATAATTAGATAATAATAATAATATATGTTTTTAGATAAAAAAACGTTTTGGGAAATAAAAATGAGTTAAAAGTTTCCTAACTAGATACTCATATATTAGGAAAACAAAAAAACGAGCGATTCTAAATAAACATTTAATCATGATAGAATAAAAAAAACGTAAACGTTAGGTTGTGTAAACTAAACATGAGGTGTCACACCCCGACCACGTAAAACAACAAACCGTGGCGGAAACGTCGGGGAGTGTCGTAACAGAATCATTGTTTCACAACCATGGATTAAATAGTTTCGTTTTATTGAATCATTGAACTCATTGTTTTATTACAAATCAGATAAATACAAATATTATCTTTCAAGCTTTAAAGTCGCTAAGGCACGAGTACATCCTATGTATAGCATGCATCAATAATCATCACATAACAGCATCTGAAACATGTGTAAAAATAGGTACGTCAGCATCAAAATGCCTGTGAGATACACATGTTTTATTATAATAGGATTCATGACTTGTAAGTTTAGAGAAAAATATTTAATCAAAAATAGTCATGATCCTTAAAATATTTTCTTTTTATAAATCATTTTAAAATTTATAAGAAATCAGATAATATAACAGAATAATGCATAGATAAATAATTAAGTAAAAAGAGTTTGTATAAAATATGTTTTGATAAAAAGATTTGTAGGATACATAAAAATATACTTTGGTTTTAAGAAAGTCGAATAAGTAATATATTAAAATATATTTCAGTTCCAAAATAAATAATCAGATAGTATATTAAATATACTTTAGTCGTCAAAATAATAATTTTCAGTAGTATATCAAAAGTATACTTTGGTTTTATTAATAACATATTAAACTATGCTTTGGTTTTAATGATAACATATTAAACTATGCTTTGGTTTTAATAATAACATATTAAACTATGCTTTGGTTTTATAAATAACATATTAAACTATGTTTTTGTTTTATAAATAACATATTAAACTATGTTTTGGTCGTATAAATAACATATCAAACTATGTTTTAATAATTAAAAAAATATATGTTGGTTTTGTACAATATCACACATGAGAGCATATCAAACTATACTTTTGGGAGTATAACTAAATATACAATAATAATGTGATTTGGAATTCATTCAGACCTGAGTGTATCAAAATACACCTTTGAGACTATAGAAATACCACAAAGGCAATCCTTATTTGGATAAAATATCGGTTTCTGACATTCCATGACAACAGGAATAGGGTGTCAAATCCTATAGCGCTATATCATACTACCAACCGGTCTGGTGAACATAAAATAAGTACTATCCAACAATTAATTTTTATAATCTTTGAGAAATTAGAGTTTAAACCAAAAATAATCATTTAGTTTGTCAAAAGATAGGTACTAATATGTATAATCAATTATACTTTTGAAATCATGAATATAACAAATAGGTACACATGCTTCACCCCAAAACATTTGAAAACAGTAAAAGAGGGGACTATGTACTCACTTGAGAGTGCTTAGAAGTCTTGAACAACTACCAAGCAAGCTAGAGGGAGCACGGAATCAAACGGCACCTAATATAGGTAACTACATAAATAAACCGGACCTAAATCGGAAGATCAGATAGGATGAGGTCTCGTAAACCAAATGAGTGTGGGAACTCATATGATATGGTTTAACAAAGCCTACATACTAAAACGAAACCTAACCTAAGTGCTTACGACCCATTATGACCCGTTTAGGTAGCTTACACTACTTTAACGCGTTGTTCGCGTAAAACGCGTTCGGAACGCCTAACTAGTCCTATGACAAGTATTATATGCCTTAACATGTTTAATTATGTTGCATAATCAGTTAAGTGACAAAAGTCTGGGTTACATATGCTTAAATATCAATTATGCATAAAAATGGCATTTTTGTCATTTACCTAAGGCATATAATGTCACACCCCCAAAATCCACATGCGGAGTATCACCGCTTGGAGGTGTGACTGACCAGGATCAAGCCACCAATCATATTGAACAAGTATATAGGTAAACATAATTCAACAAACCAATATGAAAGGTGTTCAAAACCAAAGCATAGTTAGGTGTTTAGCGGAAACATAATTTGTAAAAACCCATAGCAAGTATTAAATATGAAATAAGGTAAAGTCAAAAGCATGGCACACATCGCCATGTCCCACAACGACCGTTCCTCCCTGTGCAAGCTCCATGGGTACCTAATGACCTGCAAGGCATGTAGCAACGAATCAACAACAAAGTTGAGCGAGTTCACAGATAGTTGTTTGGTTAATGTATTCATTTCATAAATCGTATGTATTCGTTTTGTAAACCATGTATCGCGTTAATCCTTGCTGCCAGTCCAGGCATGCGTGCGATGATTAGTGGGGGCTTCCCATGTGTTACAAGACCACGCGTATCGACTGCTATGAAATATAATATGTGCCCTAAGTCAATGTCTATCATCATTGACCCTTTGCCCATAGTCCATTAGTACACGCCCGTCCGACTGGCACGGTGTGAGGTTTGTTAAACCTAATAGCGCTATTAACTAATGACCCGCTCGCCCTAGGCCTCGGCGATTAAGTCGATAATTGAGGGACTTCCTTTGATAGAGGTGATGGTCTTAAGATCGTGTACGTAGGCTTTACGTATGTGCCCTTCAATCCGAGGACAGTAGTAAGTATAACTGTACGTAGGTTTTACGTACGTGCCCTTCAACCGAGGACAGTAATAATTTGTTTAACAGTAATAGTTGTACGAGTAGTTATCCAATCCCATTCCCAACCCCTGGGAATCCCATGCCTTGGCTAGTGTGAACTCACCTTGGTTTGCTCGACAGATACACAGAAGGTCAAGTCTAGCTGCTAGTGGTCAACCACGTCCTAGCATGGTTACCATACAAGTCAGGTTTGGATCAAATAGTGCACGTATGATTACACATAGTTTAACAGGTTAGGAACACGTATTGGTCATGGCAAACACATAACACATGTTAACACATTAACAGTAGCATTCAATTACCAACACGTCCAACCTGTGCGACCCGAGAGATAAAGCCCAACAAATAAGCGGCCCATCCCATTGTGCGATCAACATAACTTGTGCGATCCACAATGGGTTGTGCGATCAGCTTTAAACCCGGCCCGAATAATATAAACAGTTCAATAACTAAACGGCCCAAAATAAATGAACGTGGATCTCTTGTGCGATCCCATAATCTTGTGCGATTGACTTGTATGTGTGGGACTTGTGCGATTTGTTACCAACTCCCTAAACTCATGCAATTTAGTTACACCCTTTAACAGTTTCCATATGTGTGGTTACAACAATCAAATATTTTCCATCTAAACAATTAATCGATCAAATCAATCAATCATTATTAATTCATATGAACCCTAGTGCATAACAACTCATCATCATCTTCATCGAATTAACAGTAAAGTAATCACCAAAATTCTTTAGTCAACATGCAATACACTTAATCACTTCACATGTCTTGATTTTAATTCGACCAACACCAACTTACTACAAATCTATTGGACCGAAAATAATGGATCTGACATTATGTTGTCACAGTTAACTTTACTATACAACAATTAACTTTCAATTCATGAAGCCTTTCATGTGATGATATGACAAAAAATATTGAATGTAATAAAATGAGTGGGCCATTAAAAATCTGATCACATGCATCATCTTATCATCATCGATAACAGTTACATGCCCAATCCACAAAAAGAAAATCATTTAATCGAGAGCACTTGCATTCAATCTAATTATACATGTTTGACTTTAACAATTTACATATTCCTATGAGAAATCACATGACTACTGTCACTATCTTATTAGATTATTTAATTTACATAACATCACCTCCCATGACAAATCTGATAACACCATCATTTAGATCCTCACAATTACACATGGCCGCCACTTTTCTGATTCATGATTATTCACTTCTATCAATCCATAAATCTACAATTCTATTGGACCCTTAACTCAAGTAGCATGTTTGCAATCATATACACAATTTTGATTAATAACATTCACATGCTCACAAACAACTAACATATTTAACAAGAATAATATTAACACTAACCGAGTGTGGGGTCAGGATGCAATACGGACTCGAGAGATGAAGTTTCGCGAAAGAACTATTGCCGTCGAGTTTCAAGGGATAGAGAGAGAATGTGAGAGGTGATTAGGGTTTGTGTGTGTGTGTTCTTGTTTTGCAAGTTATGAGAAACAAACCCCAATGATGGGTGTTTGTTTGCGTCTAAGAGTAGTGGGCCGAACCCTTTCCTTGGGTTGCCCTTGGTTCGGGTTTCGAGTACCCCAAAAGGGTGGAGCCCAAAAGGGACTTGTGCGATCGAGTTGAGTGTTGTGTGATTGGTTCAAATACATACTAACACATAACATAACATAACAATATTGCATTCAGTAAATTAACACAGTTCATGAAACCACATAACGTTACACAAAGATAGGTTCGAAATACGAGTTGTCACATTATCCCCAAGTTGAAAGAAATTTCGTCCTGAAATTTGGTACGTACTCACTGAGGAAGCTAGTTAAGTTGCATGGTTTTTCCTGGTTTTCCTGGGGTGTCACATCCTCCCCCCGTTAATCTGGAATTTCGTCCCGAAATTCCGTAGCTTTAGCCTCAGTAGTGGTTGTACAGTTTGCGAATAGTTGGGGATACTTTTGTTTCATTTGATCTTCGCGTTCCCAGGTGAACTCTGGGCCACGACGGGAGTTCCAACGAACTCGAACGAGAGGTATTCTAGTGTGCTTGAGGACCTTAACATCCCGGTCCGTGATTCCAACTGGTTCCTCGACGAATCGTAACCGCTCGTCGATAGTGAGCTCCTTCAAAGGAACTATGTGCGTCTCATCTGACAGACACTTCTTCAGATTTGACACATGGAAAACGTTGTGAACTGCACTGAGTTCTGCTGGTAAGTTCAGTTTGTAGGCCACTTTGCCTATTTTCTTGATGACTTCGAAAGGTCCAACGTATCGTGGGTTAAGTTTGCCTCGTTTACCAAAACTAACCACACCCCTCCAGGGTGAAACTTTTAGTAGCACTCGCTCCCCAACCTGGAGCTCAAGTGGTTTTCTGCCCTTATCGGCGTAGATTTTCTGACGGTCACGAGCTGCCGCCATTCGTTGTCGTATTTGAGCAATTCGTTCTGTTGTGCCTACCACAAGTTCTGGACTAGTGATCTTACTATCCCCCACCTCTGTCCAACAAAGAGGCGGCCGGCATTTACGCCCGTACAATGCCTCAAACGGAGCAGCTTTAATGCTGGTGTGGTAGTTGTTATTGTATGAAAATTCCACAAGTGGCAGATGCTTTTCCCAGCCGTTGCCAAAGTCAATTACACATGCCCTAAGCATGTCTTCGAGGGTCTGGATGGTGTGTTCAGACTGCCCATCCGTTTGTGGGTGACAAGCTGTGCTCATATCTAAACGTGAGCCAAAAGGCTTGTGCATTGCTTGTTGTAGTTCTGACGTAAAACGTGCATCTCGATCTGAGATAATAGAGGTGGGCACTCCGTGCCTCGAGAAAACTTCCTTAAGATATACGTCTGCTAGTGTGGAGAACTTATCCGTTTCCTTGATAGCCAAGAAGTGAGCAGACTTGGTGAGTCGATCCACAATCACCCAAATAGTATCGTTACCACGTTGAGATCTAGGCAGGCCAGTAACGAAATCCATGGAAATTTGTTCCCATTTCCATTGTGGTATCTCTGGTTGTTGAAGTGGGCCTGAAGGTTTCTGGTGTTCCGCCTTGACTCTCGCTGTCACACCCCGACCACGTAGAACATACAAAACGTGGCGGAAATGTCGGGGAGTGTTGTAACAGAATTAATTGTTTCAAATCCATGACAATTGAAGTTTCGTTTTATTGATTAAAAGTGTTACAATGTCTTAACAAACAAAGAAATACAACATAATTAACTAGTCTTGCATCTTTTATTGTCACTAAAGCCCAAGTCTGCCTATGTGTATCTTGATCATCTTATGCAACAGCTCCTGAAAAACACATGTGAAAATAGGTACGTCAGCATAAAAATGCCTGTGAGATACATAGGTTTTGTGAAAATAGGTTTCATGACTTATGTTTGAGAAAATGTTTAGTCATGAACCTTGTAATTTGCTTTGTTTTGTAAATCATTTGAAAATCAATAAGTCCAGATGATATGTATAGGTAAGAGAATAATGTATGGTTAAATGAATAACCATTGTAAAATGAGTTTGTATAAGATAAGTTGCTTGTAAAACAATGTATTGTGAAAAGTATGTTATTTGTATAAAATGTTATATGTATCAA
Organism: Helianthus tuberosus; assembly: GCA_030545235.1. Classification (NCBI taxonomy): domain Eukaryota; kingdom Viridiplantae; phylum Streptophyta; class Magnoliopsida; order Asterales; family Asteraceae; genus Helianthus; species Helianthus tuberosus. The sequence continues at coordinate 106,060,225 of CM060354.1, read as the reverse complement.
ACTGAAATGATTCAAATAACGCTACGATATGTAATACCATACAAACACTTATATATAGGAAGTACCAGCGGCGTATCCACCATGTTTGTATCATATTACACACGCATCGTTACTTAATCACTTAATCAAACCAAACCACCAAAGTAATGTTCATGTCTAATGTAAATCATGTAATGGATACAAACGGTTCAACAGTTACAAACGGTTCACATGGTTCAACGGTTACAAACGGTTCACATGGTTCAACGGTTACAAATACAAACGGTTCACAAATCCAAACGGTTCACAGATACTAACGGTTCACAGATATCAACGGATCACATAGTCAAATGATTACAACGGTTCAAAATGTAGTATAAAGTGTTCATACGCTGGATAAGCATATGCAACAGAAAGGCAATGTAAAACAATATACTAAGTAATGCACACAATGGGCACACCTAGCATGAAATGTAATGTAAAACGATGTACTAAGTAATGCACACAATGGGCACACCTAGCATGAAATGTCATGAAATCATGTACTATAGTGTACTAACGAACATATCAGGTATATGATGTGAAAACATGAAAGCATGAAAGTAACAAGTAGGCACATGTGTTCCACCCCAAAACAGTTTGGAAAACAGTAAAAGAGGGGTCTATGTACTCACTTGAGATTGCTCAGAAGTCCTAGGATAACCACCAAGCAATGCTAGAGATCACGGAATCAAACGGCACCTAATATAGGTATCTATGTTAATAAACCGGACCTATATCGGAAGACTGGGTAGCATTAGGGTTTGTAAACCAAATGAGTGTAGGAACTCATGTGATATGGTTTAACAAGGCCTACATGCTAAATGAAACTTAACCTAAGTCTTATCGACCCATTACGATCCGTTTAGGTAGCTTATGCTATTTTAACGCATCGTGCGCGTGAAACGCGTTCGGACCGTCTAACTAGTCCTATGACAAGTGTTATATGCCTAAACATGTTACATTATCAGTTATGTGACAAGAGTTTAGGTTACATATGCTTAATTACCAATTATACATGAAAAGGGTATTCTGGAAATTTACCTAAGGCATATAAACTACCTATCATACAACTACTTAAACGATGTGACCATAGGGTATAACCTCGGAAGATTATTCCCTACCTACTATGGTCACCTAAGGTATTTGGTCGGATCCTAATGATCGACCAAACTGGGTCGGGTTCGAGGGTATAGGCGATTTATTAGATCGCCTACCCTACGACCCTAGACAACGTGGTAATCAGTGGGCATAGTCCCAAGGGACTATGACCAACGTGATTACACTCACGTTGCGAAGTTCAAACGAACTTCGCATTGACCATTACTGGTCAACGCTAAAAGTCAAACAAATTTTGACTTTCTGACTCTAAAAGCAATAAAATAAGGAAAAGAACGAAAGAATACTTACCCAGGGTCCCCGAATGCTAATCCCGATTCAAGAATCTCAGGTATGAAACAATGGTTTCAACTTAGAGGTTCTCAAATCAGAATTCTTGTAAGTTATGCAATGGGGGGCATGGGGTATTTATAGTATTCGGTGCACCGTTGAGATCGTTTCATGGAAACCGTGATTCGATCCCATCCGTACACTTGTTGGAAGGTTATGGAAGCTAAAATTGAAGCTTATCATCTGACTAAGCAAGTGTGGGTTTGTGGTTGAGGGTTAAACAGCTGTGATCTGCTGTTAAAAACACTGAATCTAGTCTACAGACTACCTTACGGACCGTAAGGTCATTAAGGTTGAGGTCCGTAAGCTAGAACTTTGGCAGAATGTCAGTTTTGGTCCCTGCAGCCCTAAAACTTGCTTTTCGATGCATTTTTGCCACGTTTAAGGCCCGTTAACCCCATTTCAAAGCTCTAAAATGAAGTTAAACTATAGGGAACTTAAAATGTGCTCAAAAATATCTTGGATGTCGGTTCGTTTAGCCGTACGAACGCGATGTTCGCTTAATTACGACGGAATGCGCATAAGCGCGAAAAACGAACCAAACGACGAAACGAATGGATTTTTCTTATGCCGAACACTAAAATAAAATGTTTTAGTGCTTACATAAATTTTTGGATGTCCGGATGAATTTAGAACGTAAGTTATGCGTAAAAATGCAAACTTGTGCACTTTTTGACACTTTTAGTCCCTGAATGACACAAAAGTTTATTTTAGCATACCGAACACCTCAAAGCCTATTTCTAAGCTATGTGAAGGATATTTATGGTATGTTTAACTTATGGTCATGTTCCGGAATGTCTATTACAGTTCAAATTGGCATACTTTCGCAGTTTGTCAACTTTAGTCCCTGTAAGCGATTAAACTTTGATTTCACCACACCAAACCTTCCAAAACTTGTATCTAAGTTATGTAAAGGTTATTTAAGGTATGTTAAGCCTATTTCACTATTCCGAAGTGTTCGTTGGATTAAACTGGTTATATCTACACATCAGAGCGCGTATAACCCTCCAGAAAGCGATTTAAAGCTTGAAATCAAACAAGAGTCGATATGTGCAAAAGATACACATATTTATACAAGTCCAAAGTATGAAATACAATATTTCATTGGTTTGGAATTTGTCTGATGGTCGCAGTGACACAGGTGTTACAGTCTCCCCTACTTTAGGAAATTTCGTCCCGAAATTAATTCGTAGGAGTCTATTTGTGACTTTGTGTCAGATAATCACCAGAGATATGTAAGACATAATCTGGTTATTTTCCTCAACGGATATTTTTCAGAAGCGAAAATGAACGAACAGAGTCATTTTCTTCAACGGGTTCTTCGGAAATGGAAAATAAAGGAATTAACTAAACGGATATACATTACCCTCAACGGACATTCTTCAGAAATGAAAATGAATGGGTGATTCATTCTTCCTCAGCGGGTTCTTTGTCAGAAATGGGAATGAAGGAATAATCCACGGATATTCATTTCTCTCAACGGATATTCTTCAGAACGAAAATGAACAAACGGGGTCATTTTCCTCAACGGTTATTCTTCAGAATTTGAACTGAATGAATAATCAACGGATATTCATTTCTCTCTACGGATAAATCTTCAGAAACGAAAATGAACAAACGGGGTCATTTTCCTCAACGGTTATTCTTCAGAATTTGAACTAAATGAATAATCAACGGATATTCATTTCTCTCTACGGATAAATCTTCAGAAACGAAAATGAACTAACGGAGTCATTTTCGACGGTTGCTTCCTCAGAGTTGGAAATGAATGATTACACAACGGATATTCATTTCCTCAACGGATAAATCTTCAGAAACGAAAATGAACTAACGGGGTCATTTTCAACGGTTGCTTCCTCTGAGTTGGAAATGAATGATTACACAACGGATATTCATTTCCTCAACGGATAAATCTTCAGAAACGAAAATGAACTAACGGGGTCATTTTCAACGGTTGCTTCCTCAGAAACGGAAATGAAAAAGGTAGACAAACGGATATTCATTTCCTCAACGGATAATCTTCAGAAACGAAAATGAACTAACAGAGTCATTTTCAACGGTTGCTTCCTCAGAAACGGAAATGAAAATGGTAGACAAATGGATATTCATTTCCTCAACGGATAAATCTTCAGAAACGAAAATGAACTAACGGGGTCATTTTCAACGGTTGCTTCGTCAGAGTTGGAAATGAAGGATTACACAACGGATATTCATTCCCTCAACGGATATTCTTCAGAAGTGAAAAATGAATAGCTAGTTCATTTTTCCTCAACGGAATCTTCATCAGAATTGGAAATGAATAGGGTTAACTCTAGATACATGATAGAACTTGCTGTGATTTCCGTGCACTAAATTCCATAATTATGTATGCATCCATAATTACGTAATTCCTTGCATAGTCCGCACAGTTTGTTTTATAATGTTGTGGGGAAGGATGTCGAACTTGTGATGACGGTGCCTAGACTACCATAGGATCCTTTTAATTAGAAAAGATGGTATCAGAGCTAATGGTTATAGGGAATTAGGTTATTAGTAATGCTTTGACCTAGTCTATAACCTTTCTAGGACCCTAACGCGAGTTTACTTGCGTTTAGTCATAAAACAATTACAGTCACCTATCCTTAGGCGACGACCACAACAAGAACATAAATTTCAAAACCGCTTCGAAAACTAATCATCTGTTCTAGGATGATTTATTACAAGGTTTTGAACCCTCTATTGTAAGGTTTTGAACCCTCTGTTATATGGTTTTGAACCCCTTTGAATTTTCAAAACTCTCGTCAAGGTTTTGGGTTTCTAATAATGTGAACACGTGCAAACTGGAAGGGTGAATGCCTGTATTCTGGGTTTTCTGTCTAGGCAAGCACTTCGTATACATCTCATCAGACGCGAGACCAGTTGTGCTTACCTGGGAATTCTTGGGATGAGTGTTCACTTATAGGCGAGCATGTCTTCATGATACATTATTTTTGACCCATTTACTTTGATTAGTCATTGTGTGTCGTTTGTTTACCTTGTGGTAACAAACAAATGACCACTATCCTTGCTTTCATCAGATTTGTTTCATCTCATTCTTTTCGTCTAAATCTCTCACTCGTTTCTTTTCATGTTTCCTCTTTTAGAATGCCTCCTCGACGCGAGAACCAGATAGCAACTGCCGAACTGGCAGAAATCATTGCGCAACAAATGGCTGCTCAATTCCCAAACCTCTTTGCTCAATGGAATCAAGCCAACAACAACAACAATGGTGTATGCAATTTCAAGAGTTTTAACTCGGCGAAACCACTCAAGTTTAGTGGTTCTGAGGGAGCGACTGGGCTTCTTCAATGGTTCGAGAGCATTGAGAATACTTTCCGCCATGTGCAGTGTCCTGACAATCGCAAGGTCGAGTTTGCTTCGAGTGTGTTCCAGAAGAGAGCCCTTACGTGGTGGAACGGGGTCATTTTCCTCAACGGTTATTCTTCAGAATTTGAACTGAATGAATAATCAACGGATATTCATTTCTCTCTACGGATAAATCTTCAGAAACGAAAATGAACTAACGGAGTCATTTTCGACGGTTGCTTCCTCAGAGTTGGAAATGAATAATTACACAACGGATATTCATTTCCTCAACGGATAAATCTTCAGAAACGAAAATGAACTAACGGGGTCATTTTCAACGGTTGCTTCCTCAGAGTTGGAAATGAATGATTACACAACGGATATTCATTTCCTCAACGGATAAATCTTCAGAAACGAAAATGAACTAACGGGGTCATTTTCAACGGTTGCTTCCTCAGAAACGGAAATGAAAAAGGTAGACAAACGGATATTCATTTCCTCAACGGATAATCTTCAGAAACGAAAATGAACTAACAGAGTCATTTTCAACGGTTGCTTCCTCAGAAACGGAAATGAAAATGGTAGACAAACGGATATTCATTTCCTCAACGGATAAATCTTCAGAAACGAAAATGAACTAACGGGGTCATTTTCAACGGTTGCTTCGTCAGAGTTGGAAATGAAGGATTACACAACGGATATTCATTCCCTCAACGGATATTCTTCAGAAGTGAAAAATGAATAGCTAGTTCATTTTTCCTCAACGGATGCTTCATCAGAATTGGAAATGAATAGGGTTAACTCTAGATACATGATAGAACTTGCTGTGATTTCCGTGCACTAAATTCCATAATTATGTATGCATCCATAATTACGTAATTCCTTGCATAGTCCGCACAGTTTGTTTTATAATGTTGTGGGGAAGGATGTCGAACTTGTGATGACGGTGCCTAGACTACCATAGGATCCTTTTAATTAGATCCACAGAGGATCTTCTTAATTAGGCCTCCCAGGAGTCCTTTCAGCTATATCACATGATATCCCTAATCAGATTTTTGGATCAATCTGTTTAACTAGACCACTAAAGGGGTCTAATTATTAAGTAGTACTTTATAATCCATGGGACTTATCTACAACGTAGAAGTCCATTAAGGATTTTAGGTAGTACCTTTGGGTATCCTACTATGAATATCTTGCACAAGGATATGTAAGATTTTACGAGAATTTGAATAACATAATTTGGATCACATGACACATAAAGGATAACACATAAGCACATAAGCACATAACCACATAATTGTTTAATTGTTATTATCTTGTTATTGATTACTATTAACTTGGCACCTCGTACTTTGTTTCTCTTGGAAGAAACGGGTACTTAGGATTTTCGTGGAAACGCAAGAGATCATACAATGGAAGAAATTTGGAAGTAGTCTGTTCTTCAAGGAATATGGTTCCTTGATTATCGGTATTGTAGGGGATATGTTTATACATGCAACCACATAAACATATTGAAATGTAAATGAAAGATTTATTTATAAACAACAATAACAACAACTGTTTCATAGATTTTGATAACAAAAGAAAATAATACACAAGGCTCGATTATTTTCTAAATAGCGCTATCTTCTGTCGGTCAGATACTCATCCCCGCGCTGGATTTGCATTAGCAAGTCTTGGGCAATTCCTACTAAAATGGCCCATCTCGCCACAGTTGTAGCAAGACCCCGGTGGAAAACGAGCTTGAGCAGGATTGTTGTTAATCTGATTTGGTGCTGCTGCTGTTGGGCAAACCCTCGCTGTATGACCTATAAGTCCGCAAACTTGGCATGTGCGGCACTTCACACCAGCATGATGATGTAGGCCACATTGGTTGCACAAGGGTGCAGTTCCGTTGTAGGGTTTCCTGGCAGGGGGTTGAGCTAGTTGGTTGGGGACGGCTTGATCATTGTGAGCGACCACGGCGAAGTTCTGAGAAGCCTTTCGCTTCTTTGACTTCTTAGAGGATCCAGTCTGTTCATCCATGGTCTTTGATTCCTCGATTGATTTCGATTCCTCGACCAGTTTCTTGTCACCCTTTCGGAAAAGCTTACGTTTCCTGATCTGCGATTCAGTCAAGGTTGCAGATAGCTCAATGGCCTGCCTAACAGTAGTAGGGTTGCTACCAGTCAAAATGTCTTGTATTGAGTCAGGAAGGCCATCAATGTACTTTTCGATTGCCTTATCCAAAGGCGTGACCATGTTTGGGCATAACAGACTTAACTCCTCATAACGGTCCGTGTAGGCTCGATGCTCACCGCTATCTTGCTTAAGATCATCAAATTCCCTTTCCAAGGCCCTGATCTCGTGACGAGGACAGAATTCCTTCATCATAAGGGCTCTAAGTTCAGCCCATGTCTGTGCTAGAGCAACTTCTGCACCACGATCTCTCATAACCCCGTTCCACCACGTAAGGGCTCTCTTCTGGAACACACTCGAAGCAAACTCGACCTTGCGATTGTCAGGACACTGCACATGGCGGAAAGTATTCTCAATGCTCTCGAACCATTGAAGAAGCCCAGTCGCTCCCTCAGAACCACTAAACTTTAGTGGTTTCGCCGAGTTAAAACTCTTGAAATTGCATACACCATTGTTGTTGTTGTTGGCTTGATTCCATTGAGCAAAGAGGTTTGGGAATTGAGCAGCCATTTGTTGCGCAATGATTTCTGCCAGTTCGGCAGTTGCTATCTGGTTCTCGCGTCGAGGAGGCATTCTAAAAGAGGAAACATGAAAAGAAACGAGTGAGAGATTTAGACGAAAAGAATGAGATGAAACAAATCTGATGAAAGCAAGGATAGTGGTCATTTGTTTGTTACCACAAGGTAAACAAACGACACACAGTGACTAATCAAAGTAAATGGGTCAAAAATAATGTATCATGAAGACATGCTCGCCTATAAGTGAACACTCATCCCAAGAATTCCCAGGTAAGCACAACTGGTCTCGCGTCTGATGAGATGTATACGAAGTGCTTGCCTAGACAGAAAACCCAGAATACAGGCATTCACCCTTCCAGTTTGCACGTGTTCACATTATTAGAAACCCAAAACCTTGACGAGAGTTTTGAAAATTCAAAGGGGTTCAAAACCATATAACAGAGGGTTCAAAACCTTACAATAGAGGGTTCAAAACCTTGTAATAAATCATCCTAGAACAGATGATTAGTTTTCGAAGCGGTTTTGAAATTTATGTTCTTGTTGTGGTCGTCGCCTAAGGATAGGTGACTGTAATTGTTTTATGACTAAACGCAAGTAAACTCGCGTTAGGGTCCTAGAAAGGTTATAGACTAGGTCAAAGCATTACTAATAACCTAATTCCCTATAACCATTATCTCTGATACCATCTTTTCTGTCACACCCCGACCACGTAGAACATACAAAGCGTGGCGGAAATGTCGGGGAGTGTTGTAACAGAATTAATTGTTTCAAATCCATGGCAATTGAAGTTTCGTTTTATTGATTAAAAGTGTTACAATGTCTTAACAAACAAAGAAATACAACATAATTAACTAGTCTTGCATCTTTTATTGTCACTAAAGCCCAAGTCTGCCTATGTGTATCTTGATCATCTTATGCAACAGCTCCTGAAAAACACATGTGAAAATAGGTACGTCAGCATAAAAATGCCTGTGAGATACATAGGTTTTGTGAAAATAGGTTTCATGACTTATGTTTGAGAAAATGTTTAGTCATGAACCTTGTAATTTGCTTTGTTTTGTAAATCATTTGAAAATCAATAAGTCCAGATGATATGTATAGGTAAGAGAATAATGTATGGTTAAATGAATAACCATTGTAAAATGAGTTTGTATAAGATAAGTTGCTTGTAAAACAATGTATTGTGAAAAGTATGTTATTTGTATAAAATGTTATATGTATCAAACTGAAATGATTCAAATAACGCTACGATATGTAATACCATACAAACACTTATATATAGGAAGTACCAGCGGCGTATCCACCATGTTTGTATCATATTACACACGCATCGTTACTTAATCACTTAATCAAACCAAACCACCAAAGTAATGTTCATGTCTAATGTAAATCATGTAATGGATACAAACGGTTCAACAGTTACAAACGGTTCACATGGTTCAACGGTTACAAACGGTTCACATGGTTCAACGGTTACAAACGGTTCACATGGTTCAACGGTTACAAATACAAACGGTTCACAAATCCAAACGGTTCACAGATACTAACGGTTCACAGATATCAACGGATCACATAGTCAAATGATTACAACGGTTCAAAATGTAGTATAATGTGTTCATACGCTGGATAAGCATATGCAACAGAAAGGCAATGTAAAACAATATACTAAGTAATGCACACAATGGGCACACCTAGCATGAAATGTAATGTAAAACGATGTACTAAGTAATGCACACAATGGGCACACCTAGCATGAAATGTCATGAAATCATGTACTATAGTGTACTAACGAACATATCAGGTATATGATGTGAAAACATGAAAGCATGAAAGTAACAAGTAGGCACATGTGTTCCACCCCAAAACAGTTTGGAAAACAGTAAAAGAGGGGTCTATGTACTCACTTGAGATTGCTCAGAAGTCCTAGGATAACCACCAAGCAATGCTAGAGATCACGGAATCAAACGGCACCTAATATAGGTATCTATGTTAATAAACCGGACCTATATCGGAAGACTGGGTAGTATTAGGGTTTGTAAACCAAATGAGTGTAGGAACTCATGTGATATGGTTTAACAAGGCCTACATGCTAAATGAAACTTAACCTAAGTCTTATCGACCCATTACGATCCGTTTAGGTAGCTTATGCTATTTTAACGCATCGTGCGCGTGAAACGCGTTCGGACCGTCTAACTAGTCCTATGACAAGTGTTATATGCCTAAACATGTTACATTATCAGTTATGTGACAAGAGTTTAGGTTACATATGCTTAATTACCAATTATACATGAAAAGGGTATTCTGGTAATTTACCTAAGGCATATAAACTACCTATCATACAACTACTTAAACGATGTGACCATAGGGTATAACCTCGGAAGATTATTCCCTACCTACTATGGTCACCTAAGGTATTTGGTCGGATCCTAATGATCGACCAAACTGGGTCGGGTTCGAGGGTATAGGCGATTTATTAGATCGCCTACCCTACGACCCTAGACAACGTGGTAATCAGTGGGCATAGTCCCAAGGGACTATGATCAACGTGATTACACTCACGTTGCGAAGTTCAAACGAACTTCGCATTGACCATTACTGGTCAACGCTGAAAGTCAAACAAAGTTTGACTTTCTGACTCTAAAAGCAATAAAATAAGGAAAAGAACGAAAGAATACTTACCCAGGGTCCCCGAATGCTAATCCCGATTCAAGAATCTCAGGTATGAAACAATGGTTTCAACTTAGAGGTTCTCAAATCAGAATTCTTGTAAGTTATGCAATGGGGGGCATGGGGTATTTATAGTATTCGGTGCACCGTTGAGATCGTTTCATGGAAACCGTGATTCGATCCCATCCGTACACTTGTTGGAAGGTTATGGAAGCTAAAATTGAAGCTTATCATCTGACTAAGCAAGTGTGGGTTTGTGGTTGAGGGTTAAACAGCTGTGATCTGCTGTTAAAAACACTGAATCTAGTCTACAGACTACCTTACGGACCGTAAGGTCATTAAGGTTGAGGTCCGTAAGCTAGAACTTTGGCAGAATGTCAGTTTTGGTCCCTGCAGCCCTAAAACTTGCTTTTCGATGCATTTTTGCCACGTTTAAGGCCCGTTAACCCCATTTCAAAGCTCTAAAATGAAGTTAAACTATAGGGAACTTAAAATGTGCTCAAAAATATCTTGGATGTCGGTTCGTTTAGCCGTACGAACGCGATGTTCGCTTAATTACGACGGAATGCGCATAAGCGCGAAAAACGAACCAAACGACGAAACGAATGGATTTTTCTTATGCCGAACACTAAAATAAAATGTTTTAGTGCTTACATAAATTTTTGGATGTCCGGATGAATTGAGAACGTAAGTTATGCGTAAAAATGCAAACTTGTGCACTTTTTGACACTTTTAGTCCCTGAATGACACAAAAGTTTATTTTAGCATACCGAACACCTCAAAGCCTATTTCTAAGCTATGTGAAGGATATTTATGGTATGTTTAACTTATGGTCATTTTCCGGAATGTCTGTTACAGTTCAAATTGGCATACTTTCGCAGTTTGTCAACTTTAGTCCCTGTAAGCGATTAAACTTTGATTTCACCACACCAAACCTTCCAAAACTTGTATCTAAGTTATGTAAAGGTTATTTAAGGTATGTTAAGCCTATTTCACTATTCCGAAGTGTTCGTTGGATTAAACTGGTTATATCTACACATCAGAGCGCGTATAACCCTCCAGAAAGCGATTTAAAGCTTGAAATCGAACAAGAGTCGATATGTGCAAAAGATACACATATTTATACAAGTCCAAAGTATGAAATACAATATTTCATTGGTTTGGCATTTGTCTGATGGTCGCAGTGACACAGGTGTTACAGTCTCCCTTACTTTAGGAAATTTCGTTCCGAAATTAATTCGTAGGAGTCTATTTGTGACTTTGTGTCAGATAATCACCAGAGATATGTAAGACATAATCTGGTTATTTTCCTCAACGGATATTTTTCAGAAGCGAAAATGAACGAACAGAGTCATTTTCTTCAACGGGTTCTTCGGAAATGGAAAATAAAGGAATTAACTAAACGGATATACATTACCCTCAACGGACATTCTTCAGAAATGAAAATGAATGGGTGATTCATTCTTCCTCAGCGGGTTCTTTGTCAGAAATGGGAATGAAGGAATAATCCACGGATATTCATTTCTCTCAACGGATATTCTTCAGAACGAAAATGAACAAACGGGGTCATTTTCCTCAACGGTTATTCTTCAGAATTTGAACTGAATGAATAATCAACGGATATTCATTTCTCTCTACGGATAAATCTTCAGAAACGAAAATGAACCAACGGGGTCATTTTCCTCAACGGTTATTCTTTAGAATTTGAACTGAATGAATAATCAACGGATATTCATTTCTCTCTACGGATAAATCTTCAGAAACGAAAATGAACTAACGGAGTCATTTTCGACGGTTGCTTCCTCAGAGTTGGAAATGAATGATTACACAACGGATATTCATTTCCTCAATGGATAAATCTTCAGAAACGAAAATGAACTAACGGGGTCATTTTCAACGGTTGCTTCCTCAGAGTTGGAAATGAATGATTACACAACGGATATTCATTTCCTCAACGGATAAATCTTCAGAAACGAAAATGAACTAACGGGGTCATTTTCAACGGTTGCTTCCTCAGAAACGGAAATGAAAAAGGTAGACAAACGGATATTCATTTCCTCAACGGATAATCTTCAGAAACGAAAATGAATTAACAGAGTCATTTTCAACGGTTGCTTCCTCAGAAACGGAAATGAAAATGGTAGACAAACGGATATTCATTTCCTCAACGGATAAATCTTCAGAAACGAAAATGAACTAACGGGGTCATTTTCAACGGTTGCTTCGTCAGAGTTGGAAATGAAGGATTACACAACGGATATTCATTCCCTCAACGGATATTCTTCAGAAGTGAAAAATGAATAGCTAGTTCATTTTTCCTCAACGGATGCTTCATCAGAATTGGAAATGAATAGGGTTAACTCTAGATACATGATAGAACTTGCTGTGATTTCCGTGCACTAAATTCCATAATTATGTATGCATCCATAATTACGTAATTCCTTGCATAGTCCGCACAGTTTGTTTTATAATGTTGTGGGGAAGGATGTCGAACTTGTGATGACGGTGCCTAGACTACCATAGGATCCTTTTAATTAGAAAAGATGGTATCAGAGCTAATGGTTATAGGGAATTAGGTTATTAGTAATGCTTTGACCTAGTCTATAACCTTTCTAGGACCCTAACGAGAGTTTACTTGCGTTTAGTCATAAAACAATTACAGTCACCTATCCTTAGGCGACGACCACAACAAGAACATAAATTTCAAAACCGCTTCGAAAACTAATCATCTGTTCTAGGATGATTTATTACAAGGTTTTGAACCCTCTATTGTATGGTTTTGAACCCTCCGTTATATGGTTTTGAACCCCTTTGAATTTTCAAAACTCTCGTCAAGGTTTTGGGTTTCTAATAATGTGAACACGTGCAAACTGGAAGGGTGAATGCCTGTATTCTGGGTTTTCTGTCTAGGCAAGCACTTCGTATACATCTCATCAGACGCGAGACCAGTTGTGCTTACCTGGGAATTCTTGGGATGAGTGTTCACTTATAGGCGAGCATGTCTTCATGATACATTATTTTTGACCCATTTACTTTGATTAGTCACTGTGTGTCGTTTGTTTACCTTGTGGTAACAAACAAATGACCACTATCCTTGCTTTCATCAGATTTGTTTCATCTCATTCTTTTCGTCTAAATCTCTCACTCGTTTCTTTTCATGTTTCCTCTTTTAGAATGCCTCCTCGACGCGAGAACCAGATAGCAACTGCCGAACTGGCAGAAATCATTGCGCAACAAATGGCTGCTCAATTCCCAAACCTCTTTGCTCAATGGAATCAAGCCAACAACAACAACAATGGTGTATGCAATTTCAAGAGTTTTAACTCGGCGAAACCACTCAAGTTTAGTGGTTCTGAGGGAGCGACTGGGCTTCTTCAATGGTTCGAGAGCATTGAGAATACTTTCCGCCATGTGCAGTGTCCTGACAATCGCAAGGTCGAGTTTGCTTCGAGTGTGTTCCAGAAGAGAGCCCTTACGTGGTGGAACGGGGTCATTTTCCTCAACGGTTATTCTTCAGAATTTGAACTGAATGAATAATCAACGGATATTCATTTCTCTCTACGGATAAATCTTCAGAAACGAAAATGAACTAACGGAGTCATTTTCGACGGTTGCTTCCTCAGAGTTGGAAATGAATGATTACACAACGGATATTCATTTCCTCAACGGATAAATCTTCAGAAACGAAAATGAACTAACGGGGTCATTTTCAACGGTTGCTTCCTCAGAGTTGGAAATGAATGATTACACAACGGATATTCATTTCCTCAACGGATAAATCTTCAGAAACGAAAATGAACTAACGGGGTCATTTTCAACGGTTGCTTCCTCAGAAACGGAAATGAAAAAGGTAGACAAACGGATATTCATTTCCTCAACGGATAATCTTCAGAAACGAAAATGAACTAACAGAGTCATTTTCAACGGTTGCTTCCTCAGAAACGGAAATGAAAATGGTAGACAAACGGATATTCATTTCCTCAACGGATAAATCTTCAGAAACGAAAATGAACTAACGGGGTCATTTTCAACGGTTGCTTCGTCAGAGTTGGAAATGAAGGATTACACAACGGATATTCATTCCCTCAACGGATATTCTTCAGAAGTGAAAAATGAATAGCTAGTTCATTTTTCCTCAACGGATGCTTCATCAGAATTGGAAATGAATAGGGTTAACTCTAGATACATGATAGAACTTGCTGTGATTTCCGTGCACTAAATTCCATAATTATGTATGCATCCATAATTACGTAATTCCTTGCATAGTCCGCACAGTTTGTTTTATAATGTTGTGGGGAAGGATGTCGAACTTGTGATGACGGTGCCTAGACTACCATAGGATCCTTTTAATTAGATCCACAGAGGATCTTCTTAATTAGGCCTCCCAGGAGTCCTTTCAGCTATATCACATGATATCCCTAATCAGATTTTTGGATCAATCTGTTTAACTAGACCACTAAAGGGGTCTAATTATGAAGTAGTACTTTATAATCCAAGGGACTTATCTACAACGTAGAAGTCCATTAAGGATTTTAGGTAGTACCTTTGGGTATCCTACTATGAATATCTTGCACAAGGATATGTAAGATTTTACGAGAATTTGAATAACATAATTTGGATCACATGACACATAAAGGATAACACATAAGCACATAACCACATAATTGTTTAATTGTTATTATCTTGTTATTGATTACTATTAACTTGGCACCTCGTACTTTGTTTCTCTTGGAAGAAACGGGTACTTAGGATTTTCGTGGAAACGCAAGAGATCATACAATGGAAGAAATTTGGAAGTAGTCTGTTCTTCAAGGAATATGGTTCCTTGATTATCGGTATTGTAGGGGATATGTTTATACATGCAACCACATAAACATATTGAAATGTAAATGAAAGATTTATTTATAAACAACAATAACAACAACTGTTTCATAGATTTTGATAACAAAAGAAAATAATACACAAGGCTCGATTATTTTCTAAATAGCGCTATCTTCTGTCGGTCAGATACTCATCCCCGCGCTGGATTTGCATTAGCAAGTCTTGGGCAATTCCTACTAAAATGGCCCATCTCGCCACAGTTGTAGCAAGACCCCGGTGGAAAACGAGCTTGAGCAGGATTGTTGTTAATCTGATTTGGTGCTGCTGCTGTTGGGCAAACCCTCGCTGTATGACCTATAAGTCCGCAAACTTGGCATGTGCGGCACTTCACACCAGCATGATGATGTAGGCCACATTGGTTGCACAAGGGTGCAGTTCCGTTGTAGGGTTTCCTGGCAGGGGGTTGAGCTAGTTGGTTGGGGACGGCTTGATCATTGTGAGCGACCACGGCGAAGTTCTGAGAAGCCTTTCGCTTCTTTGACTTCTTAGAGGATCCAGTCTGTTCATCCATGGTCTTTGATTCCTCGATTGATTTCGATTCCTCGACCAGTTTCTTGTCACCCTTTCGGAAAAGCTTACGTTTCCTGATCTGCGATTCAGTCAAGGTTGCAGATAGCTCAATGGCCTGCCTAACAGTAGTAGGGTTGCTACCAGTCAAAATGTCTTGTATTGAGTCAGGAAGGCCATCAATGTACTTTTCGATTGCCTTATCCAAAGGCGTGACCATGTTTGGGCATAACAGACTTAACTCCTCATAACGGTCCGTGTAGGCTCGATGCTCACCGCTATCTTGCTTAAGATCATCAAATTCCCTTTCCAAGGCCCTGATCTCGTGACGAGGACAGAATTCCTTCATCATAAGGGCTCTAAGTTCAGCCCATGTCTGTGCTAGAGCAACTTCTGCACCACGATCTCTCATAACCCCGTTCCACCACGTAAGGGCTCTCTTCTGGAACACACTCGAAGCAAACTCGACCTTGCGATTGTCAGGACACTGCACATGGCGGAAAGTATTCTCAATGCTCTCGAACCATTGAAGAAGCCCAGTCGCTCCCTCAGAACCACTAAACTTTAGTGGTTTCGCCGAGTTAAAACTCTTGAAATTGCATACACCATTGTTGTTGTTGTTGGC
This sequence comes from Helianthus tuberosus, assembly GCA_030545235.1. Lineage (NCBI taxonomy): Eukaryota > Viridiplantae > Streptophyta > Magnoliopsida > Asterales > Asteraceae > Helianthus > Helianthus tuberosus. The sequence continues at coordinate 106,044,058 of CM060354.1, read as the reverse complement.
TTGATTCCATTGAGCAAAGAGGTTTGGGAATTGAGCAGCCATTTGTTGCGCAATGATTTCTGCCAGTTCGGCAGTTGCTATCTGGTTCTCGCGTCGAGGAGGCATTCTAAAAGAGGAAACATGAAAAGAAACGAGTGAGAGATTTAGACGAAAAGAATGAGATGAAACAAATCTGATGAAAGCAAGGATAGTGGTCATTTGTTTGTTACCACAAGGTAAACAAACGACACACAGTGACTAATCAAAGTAAATGGGTCAAAAATAATGTATCATGAAGACATGCTCGCCTATAAGTGAACACTCATCCCAAGAATTCCCAGGTAAGCACAACTGGTCTCGCGTCTGATGAGATGTATACGAAGTGCTTGCCTAGACAGAAAACCCAGAATACAGGCATTCACCCTTCCAGTTTGCACGTGTTCACATTATTAGAAACCCAAAACCTTGACGAGAGTTTTGAAAATTCAAAGGGGTTCAAAACCATATAACAGAGGGTTCAAAACCTTACAATAGAGGGTTCAAAACCTTGTAATAAATCATCCTAGAACAGATGATTAGTTTTCGAAGCGGTTTTGAAATTTATGTTCTTGTTGTGGTCGTCGCCTAAGGATAGGTGACTGTAATTGTTTTATGACTAAACGCAAGTAAACTCGCGTTAGGGTCCTAGAAAGGTTATAGACTAGGTCAAAGCATTACTAATAACCTAATTCCCTATAACCATTAGCTCTGATACCTTCTTTTCTGTCACACCCCGACCACGTAGAACATACAAAACGTGGCGGAAATGTCGGGGAGTGTTGTAACAGAATTAATTGTTTCAAATCCATGGCAATTGAAGTTTCGTTTTATTGATTAAAAGTGTTACAATGTCTTAACAAACAAAGAAATACAACATAATTAACTAGTCTTGCATCTTTTATTGTCACTAAAGCCCAAGTCTGCCTATGTGTATCTTGATCATCTTATGCAACAGCTCCTGAAAAACACATGTGAAAATAGGTACGTCAGCATAAAAATGCCTGTGAGATACATAGGTTTTGTGAAAATAGGTTTCATGACTTATGTTTGAGAAAATGTTTAGTCATGAACCTTGTAATTTGCTTTGTTTTGTAAATCATTTGAAAATCAATAAGTCCAGATGATATGTATATGTAAGAGAATAATGTATGGTTAAATGAATAACCATTGTAAAATGAGTTTGTATAAGATAAGTTGCTTGTAAAACAATGTATTGTGAAAAGTATGTTATTTGTATAAAATGTTATATGTATCAAACTGAAATGATTCAAATAACGCTACGATATGTAATACCATACAAACACTTATATATAGGAAGTACCAGCGGCGTATCCACCATGTTTGTATCATATTACACACGCATCGTTACTTAATCACTTAATCAAACCAAACCACCAAAGTAATGTTCATGTCTAATGTAAATCATGTAATGGATACAAACGGTTCAACAGTTACAAACGGTTCACATGGTTCAACGGTTACAAACGGTTCACATGGTTCAACGGTTACAAACGGTTCACATGGTTCAACGGTTACAAATACAAACGGTTCACAAATCCAAACGGTTCACAGATACTAACGGTTCACAGATATCAACGGATCACATAGTCAAATGATTACAACGGTTCAAAATGTAGTATAATGTGTTCATACGCTGGATAAGCATATGCAACAGAAAGGCAATGTAAAACAATATACTAAGTAATGCACACAATGGGCACACCTAGCATGAAATGTAATGTAAAACGATGTACTAAGTAATGCACACAATGGGCACACCTAGCATGAAATGTCATGAAATCATGTACTATAGTGTACTAACGAACATATCAGGTATATGATGTGAAAACATGAAAGCATGAAAGTAACAAGTAGGCACATGTGTTCCACCCCAAAACAGTTTGGAAAACAGTAAAAGAGGGGTCTATGTACTCACTTGAGATTGCTCAGAAGTCCTAGGATAACCACCAAGCAATGCTAGAGATCACGGAATCAAACGGCACCTAATATAGGTATCTATGTTAATAAACCGGACCTATATCGGAAGACTGGGTAGCATTAGGGTTTGTAAACCAAATGAGTGTAGGAACTCATGTGATATGGTTTAACAAGGCCTACATGCTAAATGAAACTTAACCTAAGTCTTATCGACCCATTACGATCCGTTTAGGTAGCTTATGCTATTTTAACGCATCGTGCGCGTGAAACGCGTTCGGACCGTCTAACTAGTCCTATGACAAGTGTTATATGCCTAAACATGTTACATTATCAGTTATGTGACAAGAGTTTAGGTTACATATGCTTAATTACCAATTATACATGAAAAGGGTATTCTGGTAATTTACCTAAGGCATATAAACTACCTATCATACAACTACTTAAACGATGTGACCATAGGGTATAACCTCGGAAGATTATTCCCTACCTACTATGGTCACCTAAGGTATTTGGTCGGATCCTAATGATCGACCAAACTGGGTCGGGTTCGAGGGTATAGGCGATTTATTAGATCGCCTACCCTACGACCCTAGACAACGTGGTAATCAGTGGGCATAGTCCCAAGGGACTATGACCAACGTGATTACACTCACGTTGCGAAGTTCAAACGAACTTCGCATTGACCATTACTGGTCAACGCTGAAAGTCAAACAAAGTTTGACTTTCTGACTCTAAAAGCAATAAAATAAGGAAAAGAACGAAAGAATACTTACCCAGGGTCCCCGAATGCTAATCCCGATTCAAGAATCTCAGGTATGAAACAATGGTTTCAACTTAGAGGTTCTCAAATCAGAATTCTTGTAAGTTATGCAATGGGGGGCATGGGGTATTTATAGTATTCGGTGCACCGTTGAGATCGTTTCATGGAAACCGTGATTCGATCCCATCCGTACACTTGTTGGAAGGTTATGGAAGCTAAAATTGAAGCTTATCATTTGACTAAGCAAGTGTGGGTTTGTGGTTGAGGGTTAAACAGCTGTGATCTGCTGTTAAAAACACTGAATCTGGTCTGCAGACTACCTTACGGACCGTAAGGTCATTAAGGTTGAGGTCCGTAAGCTAGAACTTTGGCTGAATGTCAGTTTTGGTCCCTGCAGCCCTAAAACTTGCTTTTCGATGCATTTTTGCCACGTTTAAGGCCCGTTAACCCCATTTCAAAGCTCTAAAATGAAGTTAAACTATAGGGAACTTAAAATGTGCTCAAAAATATCTTGGATGTCGGTTCGTTTAGCCGTACGAACGCGATGTTCGCTTAATTACGACGGAATGCGCATAAGCGCGAAAAACGAACCAAACGACGAAACGAATGGATTTTTCTTATGCCGAACACTAAAATAAAATGTTTTAGTGCTTACATAAATTTTTGGATGTCTGGATGAATTTAGAACGTAAGTTATGCGTAAAAATGCAAACTTGTGCACTTTTTGACACTTTTAGTCCCTGAATGACACAAAAGTTTATTTTAGCATACCGAACACCTCAAAGCCTATTTCTAAGCTATGTGAAGGATATTTATGGTATGTTTAACTTATAGTCATGTTCCGGAATGTCTGTTACAGTTCAAATTGGCATACTTTCGCAGTTTGTCAACTTTAGTCCCTGTAAGCGATTAAACTTTGATTTCACCACACCAAACCTTCCAAAACTTGTATCTAAGTTATGTAAAGGTTATTTAAGGTATGTTAAGCCTATTTCACTATTCCGAAGTGTTCGTTGGATTAAACTGGTTATATCTACACATCAGAGCGCGTATAACCCTCCAGAAAGCGATTTAAAGCTTGAAATCGAACAAGAGTCGATATGTGCAAAAGATACACATATTTATACAAGTCCAAAGTATGAAATACAATATTTCATTGGTTTGGCATTTGTCTGATGGTCGTAGTGACACAGGTGTTACACTCGCCCAAGTCAAGCACTTGCTAACGTAAGTTGCTATGTGGGCCTTCATGCTAGGCCACCAATATGTGGTTTTGATATCGTGGTACATTTTATCCGAACCAGGGTGCACTGAGTAGCGAGACTTGTGTGCCTCCTCCATCACAAGCTCTCGTAAGTTGCCATAAAGTGGGACCCAAATGCGTCCTGTGACGTAGTAAGCACCGTCTTCCTTCTGTTCTAAGCGTTGCCTTGAGCCGCGTAGGGCTTCAGCCCTGACGTTTTCTGGTTTCAATGCTTCTACCTGAGCATCTCATATTTGAGAAGGAAGACTAGACTGTATAGTGAGTTGTAAAGCTCGTACGCGCTTGGGCGCAGTGTCCTTTCGACTGAGGGTGTCAGTCACAACATTGGCTTTGCCTGGGCGATACCTGATCGAGCATTCGTAGTCATTCAGTAGTTCGACCCATCGTCGTTGTCGTATATTGAGTTCTGTCTATTTGAAGATATGCTCGAGGCTCCTGTGATCAGTATAGATAACACATTTGGTACCATACAGGTAGTGTCTCCATATCTTAAGTGCAAAAACAACAGCTCCCAGCTCTTAATCATGTGTAGTGTAGTTCTTTTCATGAACTTTGAGTTGGCGTGAGGCGTAGGCTATAACTTTATCCCGCTGCATCAATACGCAACCAAGACCCTGAATGGATGCATCGCAATAAACCACGAAGTCGTCTGGGCCCTCTGGCAATGAAAGGATAGGAGCACTGCAAAGTCTATTCTTTAAGTGCTGAAACGCTAACTCCTGTGCGTTTCCCCAACGATAAACAACGCCCCTCTGCGTTAGTGAAGTAAGAGGCTGAGCAATCTTAGAAAAATCCTTGATAAATCTCCTGTAGTAACCTGCCAATCCCAAGAATTGGCGAATTTCCGTTGGCGTACGAGGTGCAGGCCAGCTCTTGATTGACTCTACCTTGGATGGATCAACGTGAATCCCATCCTTGTTCACTACATGGCCTAAGAAATGGACTTCACGAAGCCAGAAGTCACATTTTGAGAACTTGGCGTACAGCTGTTCTTTTCTAAGGAGTTCCAAAATAAGTCGTAAGTGTTGCTCACGTTCCTCTCGACTCTTCGAATAGATCAGGATGTCATCGATGAAGACAATAACGAACTTGTCTAAGTAAGGCTTGCACACTCGATTCATCAAGTCCATGAAGACCGCAGGTGCGTTTGTTAGCCCAAAAGGCATAATCAAAAACTCGTAGTGACCATATCGAGTTCTAAAGGCTGTTTTGGAGACGTCCTCCTCTCGGACTCTCATCTGATGATATTCTGGTCTCAATTCGATTGGTCGAATAGGTCGTCGATGCGTGGAAGAGGATAGCGATCCTTCATAGTGACCTTGTTGAATTCACGGTAGTCGATGCACATTCTGAAAGTACCGTCTTTCTTCTTCACAAACAGGACTGGAGCTCCCCAGGGCGAAGAGCTAGGACGAATAAAGTCCTTATCCAAGAGTTCTTGTAGTTGCGTAGAAAGTTCTTTCAACTCTGATGGAGCTAGGCGATAAGGTGCATGAGCTACAGGTGCCGTTCCATGGGCTAGCTCGATCTGAAATTCGATCTGGCGATGATGCGGAAGACCAGGTAGTTCCTCAGGAAATACTTCAGGGAAGTCACATACGATTGGAAAATCTTCTATATTCTTCTCTTTCTTCGAGGTGTCAGTAACGAAATCCAGAAAAGCAGTGTGGCCCTTACGCAAACACTTTTGGGCCTTAAGGGAAGAGATGATGCTCACAACAGCACCACTCTTGTCACCACGAATCATGAGGGGTTCATCACCTGGGCGAGGAATACGGACAATCTTTTCATTACAAAGAATCTCTGTTCGTTGTTGAGGTAGCCAATTCATACCAATAACGATGTCGAAACCATCACAACGTTGGGGTCATTCCTAATATCACCCTGACCAATCACGAACACTCGACCCCTGGTACCATTGCCGTCGTTATTACCCCCATTGTTGCCTCCATTATTGTTCCCGTTTCCTTAGTTGTGGTTCTGATTCTGGTTCTGGTTCAACTGTGGGCAGTGTCTCTTGAAGTGACCTTAAGCATCACACTGATAACATCCCTGGTTACCCTGCTGTCGCTGCTGATTCTGTGGAGCTTGTGGCTGCTGTTGTCAGTTCTTGTTTGCAGGACGTGGGCTTCTACAATATTTGGCTTCATGACCAAGCCTGTTGCATCTCTGACAACGATCTTTGTTGCACGGCCCGCTGTGGTGCAAATTACATTGATTGCACTTAGGGTGGTTTCCCTCGTATTCACCCTGACTTCGATTACTAAAAGATTGTTGACTGGGGCTCCAGTACTCATCCGTTTTTCGCTGCTGCGACTGAGACTGAACCGAAGTAGAACCCTTGCTCGAGTTCCATCCCACTTTCGCTTGTTGTCACTGGGGGTAGCAGAAGTAGGAATAGTAGTAGCACCACTATGCTTAGGCAGCTTGTTCTGTTCCACTGCCTGGTCTGTGAGACGATGAGCAAGACGGGTAACATCCTGGATGGTAGCAAGGTTAGCAGAAGTCACATGACTTTGAATCTCGGGTACTAAGCCTTTGAGGTACAGCTCAATGCGCTTGATGGGAGGATCCACCCTAGTTGGACATAATACTGTCAGTTCGTTGGATCGTTTCGTGTACGCTTCTATCTCTGACCTTGTCATCCCCAAGTTTAAGAACTCCACTTCCAGCTGATGGATGTCATCTCGACTACGGTATTCACGTTTGGATCAGTTCCTTAAGAATCATTCCATGGGGTGGCATTAGCAGCCGCCGGCCCCAGTATATGAACTTGCGCGTTGCACTAAGTTAGCGTAGTGCCTTCGAGAGTACCAGTGGCTTACTTCACCCTACGAGCCTCAGGGTATTCACACATCTCTAAAACAGACTCGAGCTTTTTAAACCAATGGAGGAGTCCAACAGCTCCTTTAGTGCCACTGAAAGTATTAGGACGACAGTCCATGATCGTCTTGAATATGCATGCAGGTGGCTGAGCGTTCTGACCTTGTTGCGCGAGGAAGAAGTGACAAGGTTAAGCGCGAGAGTTGGGTCATGAGGGTAGGATCTAACATCCTAGGGTAGGTTCGTAACAGCAGATTATACCCCCTGCCTGAGCGGCTGCGAGTGCTGCCGTAACTTGTTCGTTGATAAGAGCCGTCAGCTGGCTTGAGTTAGGTTCACACATTCCCTCAAGATCTCACATCGAAGGAAACACAAATAGGAAAAGTGTCGCGAATGTGTGTAAGTGTGAAGTGACAAAAGGAAGTAAGCACACATGTGTTTTCAAACTATAGTTGCTACGTTTATCTGAGCATACCATGAGCAAAGTTCTATGCAATCTAGCAAGTAGGCAATATAAAACGTAAACCATATCACCTAGAATGTCGAGCCTTGCACGTGGAGTGAGGCGTCGTTGTGGATCGTAGAGCACTGTACAGTACAGGTTATAGTCTGGTTTTAACAAAAACGTTTTCCCTTATTAAAACCAAGTTCTCTATAACCAATGGCTCTGATACCAATCTGTCACACCCCCAAAATCCACATGCGGAGTATCACCGCTTGGAGGCGTGACTGACCAGGATCAAGCCAACAATCATATTGAACAAGTAGATAGGTAAACATAATTCAACAAACCAATATGAAAGGTGTTCAAAACCAAAGCATAGTTAGGTGTTTAGCGGAAGCATAATTTGTAAAAACCCATAGCAAGTATTAAATATGAAATAAGGTAAAGTCAAAAGCATGGCACACATCGCCATGTCCCACAACGGCCGTTCCTCCCTGTGCAAGCTCCATGGGTACCTAATGACCTGCAAGGCATGTAGCAACGAATCAACAACAAAGTTGAGCGAGTTCACAGATAGTTGTTTGGTTAATGTATTCATTTCATAAATCGTATGTATTCGTTTTGTAAACCATGTATCGCGTTAATCCTTGCTGCCAGTCCAGGCATGCGTGCGATGATTAGTGGGGGCTTCCCATGTGTTACAAGACCACGCGTATCGACTGCTACGAAATATAATATGTGCCCTAAGTCAATGTCTATCATCATTGACCCTTTGCCCATAGTCCATTAGTACACGCCCGTCCGACTGGCACGGTGTGAGGTTTGTTAAACCTAATAGCGCTATTAACTAATGACCCGCTCGCCCTAGGCCTCGGCGATTAAGTCGATAATTGAGGGACTTCCTTTGATAGAGGTGATGGTCTTAAGATCGTGTACGTAGGCTTTACGTACGTGCCCTTCAATCCGAGGATAGTAGTAAGTATAACTGTATGTAGGTTTTACGTACGTGCCCTTCAACCGAGGACAGTAATAATTTGTTTAACAGTAATAGTTGTACGAGTAGTTATCCAATCCCATTCCCAACCCCTGGGAATCCCATGCCTTGGCTAGTGTGAACTCACCTTGGTTTGCTCGGCAGATACACAGAAGGTCAAGTCTAGCTGCTAGTGGTCAACCACGTCCTAGCATGGTTACCATACAAGTCAGGTTTGGATCAAATAGTGCACGTATGATTACACATAGTTTAACAGGTTAGGAACACGTATTGGTCATGGCAAACACATAACACATGTTAACACATTAACAGTAGCATTCAATTACCAACACGTCCAACCTGTGCGACCCGAGAGATAAAGCCCAACAAATAAGCGGCCCATCCCATTGTGCGATCAGCATAACTTGTGCGATCCACAATGGGTTGTGCGATCAGCTTTAAACCCAGCCCGAATAATATAAACAGTTCAATAACTAAACGGCCCAAAATAAATGAACGTGGATCTCTTGTGCGATCCCATAATCTTGTGCGGTTGACTTGTATGTGTGGGACTTGTGCGATTTGTTACCAACTCCCTAAACTCATGCAATTTAGTTACACCCTTTAACAGTTTCCATATGTGTGGTTACAACAATCAAATATTTTCCATCTAAACAATTAATCGATCAAATCAATCAATCATTATTAATTCATATGAACCCTAGTGCATAACAACTCATCATCATCTCCATCGAATTAACAGTAAAGTAATCACCAAAATTATTTAGTCAACATGCAATACACTTAATCACTTCACATGTCTTGATTTTAATTCGACCAACACCAACTTACTACAAATCTATTGGACCGAAAATAATGGATCTGACATTATGTTGTCACAGTTAACTTTACTATACAACAATTAACTTTCAATTCATGAAGCCTTTCATGTGATGATATGACAAAAAATATTGAATGTAATAAAATGAGTGGGCCATTAAAAATCTGATCACATGCATCATCTTATCATCATCGATAACAGTTACATGCCCGATCCACAAAAAGAAAATCATTTAATCGAGAGCACTTGCATTCAATCTAATTATACATGTTTGACTTTAACAATTTACACATTCCTATGAGAAATCACATGACTACTGTCACTATCTTATTAGATTATTTAATTTACATAACATCACCTCCCATGACAAGTCTGATAACACCATCATTTAGATCCTCACAATTACACATGGCCGCCACATTTCTGATTCATGATTATTCACTTCTATCAATCCATAAATCTACAATTCTATTGGACCCTTAACTCAAGTAGCATGTTTGCAATCATATACACAATTTTGATTAATAACATTCACATGCTCACAAACAACTAACATATTTAACAAGAATAATATTAACACTAACCGAGTGTGGGGTCAGGATGCAATACGGACTCGAGAGATGAAGTTTCGCGAAAGAACTATTGCCGTCGAGTTTCAAGGGATAGAGAGAGAATGTGAGAGGTGATTAGGGTTTGTGTGTGTGTGTTCTTGTTTTGCAAGTTATGAGAAACAAACCCCAATGATGGGTGTTTGTTTGCGTCTAAGAGTAGTGGGCCGAACCCTTTCCTTGGGTTGCCCTTGGTTCGGGTTTCGAGTACCCCAAAAGGGTGGAGCCCAAAAGGGACTTGTGCGATCGAGTTGAGTGTTGTGTGATTGGTTCAAATACATACTAACACATAACATAACATAACAATATTGCATTCAGTAAATTAACACAGTTCATGAAACCACATAACGTTACACAAAGTTAGGTTCGAAATACGAGTTGTCACATATAAACTACCTATCATACAACTAATTAAACCTAAGTGACCATAAGGTATAACCTCGGAAGGTTATTCCCTATATAACTATGGTCACTAAACATGCTTGGTCGTATCCTAATGATCGACCAAACGGGTCTTGTTCGAAAGTCTAAGCAGTTGTTTAGACCGCTTGACTTACGACTCTACACAATCACTAAAACTAAAAGTGACGAGCTAAACATGCTAAAACATGTTTTGTTAAGTTAGAAAACAGGTTTTGGTATCAAAACAAATGGTTTTGATACCAAGAATAGTTTGGTTATAAAATACACATAAATACGCATTTTGGCCGAAACTATGACTCGTCACTACACCTAATCAACGTGGTAATCAATAGGTATAGTCACAAGGGGCTATAACCATCGTGATTACGCTCACGTTGCGAAGTTCAAACAAACTTTGTGTTGACCAAAGACTGGTCAAAGTAGAAAGTCAAACACTGTTTGACTTTCACGCTTGAAAAGCGATAAAAGAACGAAAGAAGCTTACAAAGGGTCCATGCTAGGGAAATCTTGTTCCAAATCACTCAGGTATGAAGCAAAGGCTCTAACTTAGAGTGTAATTCAGATCAAGTGTGCAGAAAATGAATGAAGGGCATGGGTATTTATACTTTTTGCAAAACCATTAGGAACATTTCTTGCTAAGGAGGGAATGATCTAGGCCATACACTTGGGCACAAGGTTTTGCAATACATGGGGTACTCAAAACCAGTCCATAGAATGCAAATACAAAGGTTAAAAACCATTGGAATAGGTGGGATTGGCCAGATTCAATGTTTCTGCAAAACTGTTGTACTGGAGATTTCTTACGGACCGTAAGCATGGGTCCATATGGTCCGTAAGGACCTTGCAGGTCAGCAACTTTCAAAAATGGCAGTTTTAGTCCCTGAAGCCCCAAACTTGGTTTTCAATGCATTTTTGACACGTTTAAGCACCGTTAACCCCATTTCAAAGTTCTAAAATGAAGTTAAAGTATAGGGAACTTAAAATGTGCTCAAAAATATCTCGGATGTCGGCTCGTTTGGTCGTACGGTTTCGTTGTTCTGTTAATTACGACGGAAGTCGTAACGGACGCAAAAACGATCCAAATTAAGCGATGAATGGAATTTTATCATGCCAATCACTAAAATAAAATATTTTAATGATTACATAAACTTTTGGGTGTCCGGATATATTCAGAACGTAAGATATGCACGAAAATGCAAACTTATGCACTTTTTGACTCTTTTAGTCCCTATTGATCAATAAAGTTTATTTTAGCATACCGAACCCCTCAAAGCCTATTTCTAAGCTATGTAAAGGATATTTATGGTATGTTTAACTTATGATCAAGTTCCAGAATGTTTGTTACCACACGAATCGGCATACTTTCGCAGTTTGACACAAATAGTCCCTGCGATCAAATAAACTTGATTTCAAAACACCAAACCATCCAGAACTTATTTCTAAGTTATGTGAAGGTCATTTAAGGTATGTTAAGCCTATCTCACTATTCCGGAGTGTTTGTTGCATTAAACTGGTTATATTTACGCATCAGTTCGCGTATAACCTTCTAGAAAGCGATTTAAAGCTCGAAATCGAACAATAATTGATATGTGCGAATGATACACATATTTATACAAATACCAAGTATGAAATATAATATTTCATTAGTTTGGTATTTTTTTGACGGTTGAAGTGACATAGGTGTCACAGTCTCCCCTACTTTAGGAAATTTCATCCCGAAATTTAATTTTTGAGGAAACTTGTGAAGACAACTGTGATGGTTTCGCTTTCGAATGAATCCCTCAAGCCCTAAGTAAAACTCTGGGCCATGTTTGGATTCTTAAAGAAATTTTCAACTATCAAAGTGAAGTCCTTGTAGTAACAAAACATGGAGTTTCGAACTACGGACAGAAGAACGTTTCTTATGAAGACTTATCCTAGGAAACTTGTGTGTGCTTGAAATCAGAATTGGAGAGTGTAAGATAAAATGACATTGGTCAAGGTCCAGGACTTCTAGTAAGTTAAATAACGCTACGTTCGCAATGTAATAAGGAACACTTATATATAGGAAGTACCAGCGGCGTATCCACCATGCCCTTTCTACATTGTTCCCGTTTCGTTATTCTCATTACTATAGGTCTTAACACATGACAAAACTTGTTGTGGTTTCTGTGCACTGAATTCCATATTTATGTATGCATCCATAATTACGTAATTCCTTGCACAGTCCACACAGTTCATTTCATAATGCGTAGGGGAAAAAATCAATTGAATAAACACGAAGTGACTTGACTAGACCACCAAAGGATCTTTTTAACTAGATCAACGAACGATCTTTTTAACTAGATCAACACATGATCTTCTTAACTAGATTGTCGTACGATTTCCTTAAATAGACCGCTTAAGGGATCTTTTCAATTATATCATCACATGTGTCACACCCCGACCACGTGTAACATACAAAACGTGGCGGAAAACATCGGGGAGTGTTGTAACAGAATTAATTGTTTCATAACCATGGCATACAAAGTTGTATTTTATTTATCAACATAAAAGTTTCATTGTCTTAAACGGAAATACAGAGTTTATAACATAATTAAACAAGTCTATCTCCATTTTTAGTCTCTAAAGCACAGGTCCGCCCTAGAATCATGATCAACATCCTACGGAAAAGCTCCTGAAAACACATGTGAAAATAGGTACGTCAGCATAAAAATGCCTGTGAGATACATAGGTTTTGTGAAAATAGGATTCATGACTTATGTTTAAGAAAAATGTTTAGTCATGAACCTTGTAATTTGCTTTGTCTTGTAAATCATTTGAAAACGATAAGATCAGATGATATGTATAAGTAAATGTAAGGTTAAATGATTAACCATGTAAAATGAGTTTGTATAAGATATGTTGTTTGTAAAATAATGTCTTGTGAAAAGCATGTTACTTGTATAAAATGTTATATGTCTCAAATTGAAATGATTCAAATAACGTTACGACATGTAATACCATACAAACACTTATATATAGGAAGTACCAGCGGCGTATCCACCATGCTTGTATCATATTACACACGCCTCGTTACTTAATCACTTACTCAAACCAAACCAACAGTGTAAGATGTCTTTGTCTAAACCAATTGTCAAATGTATTGGATAATATGTCAAGTGTTTATGTCAAGATGTAAATCATGTAGTGTAAAACAGATGTCAAACATGTTTATGTGTCAAATGTAAATCCTGTCAAAATGTCTATGTCAAATGTCCATGTCAAATGTCTTTGTCAAATGTCTTTGTGTAAAATGTCTATGTCAAAATGTCATGTATGGCAAGTGGAATGTATCAACTAAACCATATGCACAAAAACAAAGTATTGAAGTAAAACATGGTTTAAATCAATATTATGTCTTGTGGAAAATGCATGCTAATACTGAATATGAACATTTATGCGGTGTTGTGAAAATGCATACATCCAAGCCTTGTGACTGTGGTGATAAACCCTTAAACAAATTAAAGGTCTATCTGTATTATATCATCGAATTCGGTCATTCCTTTCATCCCCACCTAAGCGGGATGTCCGGAACGGGAGTTGTCAATTCCTATGGTACCACTACCTACTAACGAACGGCGTAGCTAATGTTAATGAATGTATTGTCCCATGTAAACAAACCAAATGTCATACCAAAATGTAAGCATGTGAAAACAATGCACTAAGTATGTAATCAAAAGAACATACATAGCGTGAAATGTCATGTAAAACGATGTACTAAGTAATGCACACAATGGGCACACCTAGCATAAAATGTAATGTAAAACGATGTACTAAGTAATGCACACAATGGGCACACCTAGCATAAAATGTAATGAAATCATGTACTATATGTACTAACGAACATAGCAGGTATATGATGTCAAAGCAGGAAAGCATGAAAGTAACAAGTAGGCACATGTGTTTCACCCCAAAACAGTTTGGAAAACAGTAAAAGAGGGGTTCTATGTACTCACTTGAGATTGTTCAGTAGTCCTGGAGTGATAACCAAACAATGATAGAGATCACGGAATCAAACGGCACCTAATATAGGTAGCTATGTTAATAAACCGGACCTAAATCGGAAGACTGGGTAGCATTAGGGTTTGTAAACCAAATGAGTGTAGGAACTCATGTGATATGGTTTAACAAAGCCTACATACTAAACGAAACTTAACCTAAGTGTTTATGACCCATTACGACCCGTTTAGGAAGCTTATGCTACTTTAACGCGTCGTTCACGTAAAACGCGTTCGGAACGCCTAACTAGCCCTATGACAAGTGTTATATGCCTAAACATGTTACATAATCAGTTATGTGACAAAGGTTTAGGTTACATATGCTTAATTACCAATTATACATGAAAAGGGTATTCTGGTAATTTACCTAAGGCATATAAACTACCTATCATACAACTACTCAAACGATGTGACCATAGGGTATAACCTCGGAAGGTTATTCCCTACCTACTATGGTCACCTAATGTGTTTGGTCGGATCCTAATGATCGACCAAATGGGTCGAGTTTGAAAGCATAAGCGACTGATCAAGTCGCTTACCCTTACAACCCTAGACAACGTGGTAATCAGTAGGCATAGTCCCAAGGGACTATAACCAACGTGATTACACTCACGTTGCGAAGTTCTAACAAACTTCGCATTGACCATAAACTGGTCAATGCAGAAAGTCAAACAAAGTTTGACTTTCAGACTCGAAAGACTCGAAAAGCAATAAAAGAACGAAAGAATACTTACGAAGGGTCCCCGAATGCTAATTTCGATCCGAGAATCTCAGGTATGAAACAATGGTTTCAACTTAGAGTTTCTAAGATCAAAATTCTAGTGATTTTGCAATGGGGGTGATGGGGTATTTATAGTTTTTGAAGAACCGTTAAGATCGTTTGTCGAATATCGTGCCTTAATCGCAACCGTACAAGTTTCGGAACCTTATGGTGCCTAAAAATGGTCCTTATCATCTGACTAAGCAATTGAGAACATGTGGATGTGAATGGAACAGCTGCAATCTGTGGTTAAATGCAGTTAATCTAGTCAGGAAGTCGGACTCGGCCCGCTTCAGGATGTTCAGAAGCTCAGGCGGGCCGCCTGGGAGTTGCAGATCAGAAACAAGTTTCAGAAGTTACAGTTTTGGTCCCTACACGTGTTTTAAGGCATTTCCGAAACTTCTAAGGCCCGTAAAGCTAACTTTAAGGCCCTAATATGATGCCTAAACATTGTGGACTTGAAACATGTTCAAAAATATGCCGGATGATGGTTCGTTTGGTCGTACGAACGCGATCTTCGCTTAATTACGACGGAATGCGCAAAAGCGCGAAAAACGATCCAAATGACGCGACGAATGGATTTTTCTTATGGCGAACACTAAAATATAATATAGTCATGATTACATAAATTTTTGGATGTCCGGATGTATTCAGAACGTAAGTTATGCGCGAAAGTGCAAACTTGTGCACTTTTTGACACTTTTAGTCCCTGAATGACCCAAAAGTTTGTTTTAGCATACCGAACCCCTCAAAGCCTATTTCTAAGCTATGAAAAGGATATTTATGGTATGTTTAACTTATGGTCATGTTCCGGAATGTCTGTTACAGTTCAAATTGGCATACTTTCGCAGTTTGTCAAGTTTAGTCCCTGTAGGCGAATTAACTTGTTTTTGTCATACCAAAGCCTTCAAAACTTATTTCTAAGTTATGTAAAGGTTATTTAAGGTATGTTAAGTATATGTTAATGTTCCGGAGTATTTCTCGCATTAAACTGAGTACGTTTACGCACCAGTTTGCGTATAACTCTCCAGAAAGTGATATAGAGTTTGAAATTGGATAAAAGTCAAAACATGAAAAATGTAAAACATAACAAAACAAACATTGGGATCAAATAACATTGTTTTATTGATAATTGTACTGTTCACAATGATTACAAGCACAGATGTTACAACATGATATTCCTAACCAGATTTTTGAATCAATCTGTTTAACTAGACCACTCAAGGGGTCCAATTATAGAATAGTACTTCATAACCCAAGGGACTTAACTACAACGTAGAAGTCCATTAAGGATTTAAGATAGTACCTTTGGATATCCCACTATGAATCCCTCATATGAGATATGGAAAATTCTATGAGGATTTAGATAATGAATATTCGGATCACACAAAAACACAAGACATATAAGAAAACATATAAGCACATAATCACATAATTGTTTAACTTGATCTTTAAATTTGTTATCTTTGGACACGGGTATTTAAAGCACACCAGAAATCCAATCCGTGGATTTCATTTGGCACTTTAAACATAAGAATATAACTATGAAGATAGGAAGATCTTAATAAGAATCCGGCTTTGTCCTTATTGAATCGTAATGTACGTATTAAGGCATACGAATAATTCAATTAAGGGCTCCGATTTGAGTGATAATCATCCACAAAGATCTAATTGTGAAGATAAGAATATCCTATATGGATTTTGGAATTTGTGTAATGAAAGGTGTTTCGAAACCTTGCACGAGACGTGCTTAAGTCGATATACAAGGCAGAAAGTTCATGAGGCTGAGGTGTGACAACTGCCACTTTCTGGTAATTTACGTACATTTAAAGCAATGATTTACATTATACAAGTATGTGTTTTGAGTATTCGAAATGCATGATTACATAATATACATCTTAGAACACTCATGGAATATTCATTTATGATGCACATTATTCATTTTTATTTGTTACATTTGAAATAGTGTAAACAATGCATCGAAACAACTAGAGTAGTACCTAGTAAACTAGTGTGCTGACGAAAACTCAGAACCCGCTGAAATCATCTAAATGACATCTTTAGGACTCAGACGAAAGTCCAACATCAAATATACATTAAACCCTATATATATTACCAATGTCCAGTAGCACTAAAACTGTCCGAAAAGTGCTAAAAGTGACCATTTCATTATTTTTCCGCAAAAATTCAGCATTTGTATTTTAATTACAAGATGCAAAAGTGTTGTTTAAGCACAAATTTCACATAAAAATACATATGGAATACCAATTGCACACATAACTGAAATTTTCCCTACAACTTCCATAAGCGAACCTTTCGACTATCTTCTTGCGGAACGAGCGCCAAACGACTATCCAAACTAAAATTTGACATATGTAGCGAGCTAGTGAACATTATTTTTGGTCTTGTAAAGCTAGATTATGATCATTTCAAGTCATGAATCATCTAGAAAAATTGCAAACCTTAAACACCTAAAACACTTTAATATTTTAATCTCTTTTTCTACATTTTACAAAGCATGAAATTACTAACACATGAAACCACATATAGCACCCCTAATTAAAATTTGGGCGGTAATATTGGGGTCCGACACCTTAATTTTTGTGGTAAAAATATCTAGATATTTATGGTTAGTTACTAGTGGATTATGTTGGTTATTTGTTATAACACTTCATCACTAAGTAAACTAGCATTTTACCCATCATTTTCCATCTTTTATTACCTATTCAAACTCTATCATCATCTTCATATTTCACCAAGAACACCAAAAACCCACTTCACTTTAATCTTTTACTTATTGATCAAGATGGATTTCCAAGTAACATAAGAAGGTCTAAAGCACTTACAAGTTAAAGCAAGGGTTTTCATCCATTCAAAAGCATTCTACCATCAAGATCTTCATCTTCTTAACTCTTAATCATTCTCTAAGATCATCCCTAGCCTAGTGCTAGAACTAAGCTTCTAGATCTATTTTTTTCATACTTATATTATGTTTATGATTGTTATTATAACTAATAATAACTAAGTAATCATACATAATAAACATGAAAAATACAAAGAAGCAAAGATAATAATCATGATATATTTATGTTTGTTTATATTGTGATCTAAGACTTGTTATATGCATATTTGATATGATGATTATGATATAAATAAATTGTTAGATGATGTTTTAAAAATATGATCTAACAATTATACATGTTTATGTTAAAGGGTTTTTGTTAAACTTAAAGGATGAACGGATGATCATAATTTTTGGTGTTGTTAATTTACTTAATGTTTTTATTTAAAAACAAGACTTTTACAAGATTATAAAAAGTAACATACAACATGAGATTTTTATAAAAGTTGTTAAAACTAGAAGTAAACTTGGTTTTTGAACTAGTTAACATATATTATGATCATGTTTAAAACCCTACATGATTTGGAGATCATTTTGATAAGCTTATGTTATAAAAATCTCATATGTTTTAGTTAAGATGTTATGAGTAAATTGATAGTGATATTGAAAAGAAAATGATATGTTTGATTAAACATGGCCAAATGATTAATACAAAGGTTATATGGCCAATTTTTCTTAAAAACTTTATGTTATAAGAACCAACATTTTTGGTTAAATCTTTATTAGATTAAAAAGTTTTTAAAGAAAGGCTTTTATAAAAGAAAAGACAAGATAAATATATATATTTTTTAGAAAATATATATTTGATCATTTTAACAACTTAAGTGATGTGTGGTATTTGATGTATTAGTTATATATATCAAAGATAGGAACTTTATTACAATGGTAATAATGAACACATGATACATAATAATCAAAGTCTTACAAGACTTCACATAAATACGCCTAAAAACGAGTTACGGACGATCCGAATAATAGGATACAAATTATGGTCAAATTGGACGACGGACGAACCTATGAACATATCGCCAATCCGAGGACTTACTACGACGTTTAGACGATCTTTCGACGCGGACACTAGAATTTCGTTACCATTAACAAAATTCGGACATAAAGACATGGCTACATAATGGGCTACGACGTTTAGACGATCTTTCGACGAGGAGTTACTACGACGTTTAATGGGCTTACACTTCATAATGGGCTTAACATAAAGACATGGGCTAAGCCCAATATCAAAAACACATGGGCTAAGCCCAATACCAAACACATGGGCCAAGGCCAAACACTATTTAGGCCCAACACTATTTAGGCCCAACACTATTGAGGCCCAACACTATTTAGGCCCAACACTATTTTGGGCCCAATAACATGAATTTTTGGGCTAAGCCCAATGACATATAATTGGTAAAAATTACCATTATACAATTTACTTACACAACGACACGAAATCAAGAAGACAAGACCCGATGATACAACTCACAAGATACAAGATGACATATATATATATATATATATATATAACAGTTTAACAAATCATTCATCTAAATACACAGTTCAACGAACAGTAAAGACATACAAGTCTTACACATAGTTAAGACACAAGACTTGTACTCAAGTTATTACAAAGACCGAAGTGTCTAACAAATATAAGAACATTTGTAGGTCGCAACACTATTCAGGACGACCGCACGTGAGATCATAGTTACTTCTATTCACAGGATGCGATACTGTGAGTTCATGTCCCCTATTCATTTAAATGTTTTACAACTTTACAACTATCGGGGAAAATACATGTTCAACGTATGTTAAAGTTAGGGAATGAAACACCTTAGATCATGTGCGAATTAGGGTTATACATCTAAGCACCATTAATCCAGTTTGGACCTAGGTATAAGTGGTTAGATCTAATGGGTTTTGGCGAGCCCCACTCTTGGTCGTGGACCCATACAGAAGAGTGCTTTTGTGTCCCAGTCGTTAGGAGTCGACATAAAATCGTCTAGGGTTGGATTGCTTCCTTTTTCGTCACACATATTAATGTCCTTGCAAAACATTAATGATCAACGATTTCATTGACGCTTCACATACTACAACTTACATTTTAAATACATCTTTTACAACTAAACTGCATGAATTCGCCTACTTTTGTTGATGTTTTCCAAACTTAACATGTATTTCAGGGAATTAAAGGACCATGTCGGGATTCTCAGTCATGATAAAAAGTACCAGAACTCCATGCCATATTTTGGAGGGTTTAACTATTATATTCCGCCTCTTTGCGGAAATTTGATGGTTTAAACCTTAGTAGTTTATTTCATGTTAATGTATGAAACAATAACACTTTACTTTTATGTTAATGGTTTGTAACCGATACACTAAACTTATGTTGTAATCTTTTGAAACACTTATGTAATGGCAATGGAGTATGTTTTATTCATATAATTTGTTCATGTACATCGATATTTATGCAATGAAAACCAGACAGATCACACCTCGCGCTTCCGCTACGAGCGGGTGTGACAGTTTGGTATCAGAGCATCGATTGTAGTGAACCAGGATTCTTTCTCGAGTCTAAGTCTACAATCACTAGGGATCTCCCACGAAAACCATTTAAACATAAACAAATGTTTTCATTTGCATAAACATTTTTCATGGTCCATTTTCAACAAGAATTCATCTTATACAAATCAAGCAAGGACATTAGTGTCTTAGTCATCTAAATGGTAGACATGCAACTTTAAGTTAATCCACACAACTCAATTAGGATAACTTAAAATGAACATTATGTGAAAAATACATTTCGTGTATATATGTAAAGTAACAAATACTCATACGTGTCGAACAACTTATTTCTCAGGATATCATGTCTTCCTCCGAAGGAAGCAACATTTATGACGATGTGGATCCTATGACACCCTCTTCGGATGATGATTATGTACCTGAGGTTCAGGTTATTACTTCGGATAGTGAGATGGGATCAGAGGGCGATATGGATGACTTTCAGCCATTCGCATTGCTAGGTGATATTGTTGATGATGACATATTAGATATGCCTCCGCAGCTCAATGACGTAGTTATCATGGGT
The DNA here is from genome assembly GCA_030545235.1 of Helianthus tuberosus. Lineage (NCBI taxonomy): Eukaryota > Viridiplantae > Streptophyta > Magnoliopsida > Asterales > Asteraceae > Helianthus > Helianthus tuberosus. The sequence goes on along the minus strand of CM060354.1, from coordinate 106,023,199 downwards.
CACCCGGAGGGTGAACATGTGGTCGAGGTTATACCCTGGGATATCCTTCCTCTTGCTATTATGCCTTTTATTGACGATCTCGATGAGGATGACGACGCCGTTGTTCCTGTGTTTCTCGTGGAGCATATAGATGATGATTTAGGAGACGGGGATGTTTACGATGTAGTTATCCTAGACATTGCATCACCAGTGGTCTCGGTGATCGATATTTCTTCTGATGCAGATACCGACTCAGATGCTTCCTCTTATGCATCCGTTACTTTGTCTGCACTGCAGGCCATTGGTCTACAGCGCAACGCGGACTTTGGGGATGACATCATGCCAGTAGAGCCAGCCACCCCTGCTCCGGTTCAGGTCCCTGTTGCAGATACATCTCCTGAGCACTGATCATACTGATGAGGCCGGACCATCTGGACATGCCCACATCCCACCCAGTGATATGGATCTATACTATCAGCAGTTTCACTCTGTCCCACAGATCCCTGTCGAGCCTCTTATTGCACCACACTCTCCACCTCATGTTATGCCCATGACAGATCCATACCACCCATTGCATTACCCAGCTGCTACTACCGAGTTGCGTGCTCGTGTGCTGACACTCGAGCATCAGATAGACTTTATTATCCGTTGAGTTCATGAACTCGAGGAGGAGCTTACTCACCTTCATGGTTTGGTACTTCTGACCCCACCACTACCAGCTCATTCACCACCCCATGCTCCACCACCACCACCACCACCAGAGTCACCACCATTACCCCCGCTACCACCTCAGATGCCACCAGTTGATATACCACCAATTGATTTACCTGCTCGTGTTTTGACACTCGAGCAGCAGATTGTTTTCCTTCACCATTTGGTTCATGATTTGGAGGATAAGGTTTCTCATGTTCACAGGTTATTGTTCCCGATTCCACCACCAGTCTTCCCTCCACCATAGACGTTCACTTGCAGGTTATCTTTTGTAACGGGATGTAGTTACTCGTTTTTGTGTACATATTGACACTCCACCAAGTTTTGAAGACAACCGACAAACAACGGATCACACAATTGGAAGGAAGATTTTGTTATCTCTTTTGTTGTACTAGACTAGTATGACCGGGTTATGTAGCCCGAGTCTATTTTGTTTCCTTTCAAACGATTATGTAACCGGTTGATTAATATATATATATAAACTTGGTGTTATCTATTATATGCATCTGAATGGTCTGGTTGGACATATCTTATTGTTTATGTTAACTTATTTACTCGCATTATATGTTTCTTGGTGATATTGCTATTAATGTTAAAAATGTATTTTTTATGCTTAGTAAAATTATTTAACAAACCAAATCAACGTCTAATCTTTATCCTATTTCTCATTTGGAAGAATCATGCCACCAAGGAGAGTCTTACGGACACGGACAGTTAATCCACCCCCACCCCCACCTCCACCAATGCCTACGACCGAGGCAGAACTGAATGCACTAATAGAACAGAGAATCGCCCAAGCTATCGCACTGTATGAGGCATCCCGTGTCGAACAAAGTGGTGGCACCGGCGGATCGGGAGGCCAGGGTCCAGGCGGTACTTCAGGTGGAACAAATAATACGGGTAATATTTAGCTGTTTTGTTACAACTTATCAAATTCCCTTCGTTATCTATTCGTGCGATTCACTGTTTGCTCATTCATAATCCGTTTGTCCAATTGCAGGGTGCACATTCAAGCAGTTTCTGGACTGCAAGCCACTTAACTACGATGGCACAGGCGGTGCTGTGGCTTTCGTGCGATGGACTGAGAAAACGGATTCCACTATCAGAATGAGCAGATGTGCCGCTAATCAGCAAGTCACTTTCGTTACTGGCCTATTTCTCAACGAGGCCCTTACATGGTGGAACTTACAAGTGCAAACTTTGGGTGATAACGTTGCTTATGCATTGACTTGGGATGAACTGAAGGAACGTATGAGGGATAAGTACTATTCTCGTGCTGAACTCCAGAAGTTGGAGAACGAGTTTTGGCACCTTACCATGGTCGGAGCTGATATCACGGGATATACGCAAAGGTTTCACGATCTGTCCCGCGTGATTCCTTATCTTGTATCACCGGAATACAAGCGTATCGAACGCTCCATCTGGGGACTTTCTCCCAATATTCGAAGTCTGGTTACTGCAGCTAAACCCACGACTATTACTCAGGCTGTGACTATAGCCGTGAGTCTTACTAAAGACGGGGTCAGGATGAATATATTCACTGAGAAAGGTGATGATAAGAAGGAAACACATGCCGAGTCTTCAAACAGTGGGAATAGGAAGTACTCGAATTTCAAGAAGGGAACCCGTGGTAATAACAACAACAGTAACAACAACCACAACAACAGTAACCCCAACAACAACAACAACAACAGGCGACAGAATAACTCACAAAAGGATGCAAGGGCGTTTGTAGCCACAAACGACACTGGTCCTAAGAAGTACGCTGGTACTTTACCCAAGTGTGAGCGATGCAAATATCATCACTTGGGCGATTGTCGGGTTGTCAAGTGTGGCAAGAATGGCCACCGTGCTGAATCGTGTTGGGGAACGGGAAATAATACTGGATCTGGAAGTGGATTTGGTAACAAGAATGGGAACGAAAATGGGCGTGGTCAAGGATGCTTTAGATGCGGAAGCAAAGATCACTTCAAGAAAGATTGTCCTAAAGAAAACCAAGCTCATGGTCGATCTTTTGTGATTGGAGCCAAGGATGCGCGCCAAGACCCTAATGTGGTCACTGGTACGTTTCTCCTCAATGATCATTTCGCATCCATATTATTTGATACCGGAGCCGATTTTAGTTTTATTTCTATAGAATTTAAAAATGTTCTGGGCTTGGAACCTAGTAAGCTAGATGTTCCTTATTCTATAGAATTGGCTAACAGTAAACTAGTAGAGACGGGAGAAATTGTTAAGGGGTGTACCTTAGAACTTGGCGAACAAAAATTCAATATCGATCTCTTACCCGTTGAATTGGGTAGTTTCGACGTAGTGGTTGGCATGGATTGGCTATCCAATAATCGAGCCCAATTCGTTTGCCACGAGAAGATCATTCGCCTACCACTACCGAATGAAGAGACACTTGTGATACATGGAGAGAAGCGCGACACCCCATTGCGGATCATCAATTGCATTAAAGCATAGAAGTGCTTACGGAAAGGTTGTATTGCCTTTCTAGCACATGTTGTGGACAAGAAGGCCGATGGGCCGAAGTTGACTGATATTCCGGTAGTAAAAGAATTTCCTGAAGTCTTTCCTGAAGACTTGCCAGGACTACCACCTTATCGACAAGTCGAATTTCACATCGACTTGGTACCAGGAGCCGCACCCGTAGCTAAATCTCCATATCGATTGGCACCTTCTGAAATGCAAGAGTTATCCACACAACTTCAAGAGTTATTGGATTAAGGATTCATTAGACCGAGCTACTCACCTTGGGGAGCTCCGGTCTTGTTTGTAAAGAAGAAGGACAGAACTTTCAGGATGTGCATAGATTATCGCGAGTTAAATAAACTTACCATCAAGAATCAGTATCCATTACCGAGGATTAATGACCTATTCGATCAACTGCAAGGGTCGAGCTTCTACTCAAAGATAGACTTACGATCGGGGTATCATCAGTTACGGATTCAAGAAGAAAGCATACCGAAAACGGCTTTTCGGACTCGTTACTGTCATTACGAGTTTCTCGTTATGCCTTTTGGTTTAACGAATGCACCAGCGGTCTTCATGGACTTAATGAATCGTGTGTGCAAGCCGTATCTCGACAAATTCGTCATAGTGTTTATTGACGACATTTTGATATACTCTCGATCGACTGATGAACATGAGCAACATTTGAGAATCATCTTGGAGTTGTTAAAGACGGAGAAACTATACGCGAAGTTTTCCAAGTGCGAATTTTGGATTCACGAAGTGCAATTTCTCGGGCATGTAGTGAACGAGAAGGGCATTCAAGTAGACCCGTCGAAGATTGAATCGATTAAGAATTGGGAAGCGCCCAAGACTTCTACTGAAGTACGGCAATTTTTGGGCTTAACGGGATATTATCGGAGATTTATTGAGAATTTTTCAAAAATTGCTCAACCGCTAACTTCCCTTACACAGGAAGACAGGAAATTCGATTGGGGTGAGAAACAAGAAGCATCATTTCAACTTCTTAAAGACAAGTTGTGCATTGCACCAATCTTATCATTACCCGACGGTACCGATGACTTTGTTGTATACTGTGATGCTTCGCATCAAGGTTTGGGTTGCGTACTCATGCAACGTGAAAAGGTTATCGCGTACGCGTCTCGCCAACTGAAAGTTCACGAGAAGAACTATACCACTCACGACCTAGAGTTAGGCGCGGTGGTATTTGCTTTAAAATTTTGGCGGCATTACTTATATGGTACACAGTGCACTATTTTCACAGATCATAAAAGTCTACAACACATATTCAACCAAAAAGAATTAAATATGCGTCAGCGACGTTGGGTTGAGTTATTGAACGATTATGATTGTGAAATCAAGTACCATCCGGGCAAGGCGAACATTGTAGCAGACGCCTTAAGCCGTAAAGAACGAGTTAAAACACTAAGAGTGCGAGCACTAGAAATGACGATTCACACAGATCTTACTACACGAATTCATAATGCACAACAAGAAGCGCTCAAGAAAGAGTATATTCTAGCAGAATCACTTCGAGGCATGGAAAAACGATTAGTGCCAAAGGAGGATGGAACTTTGTACGTTGCAGGTAGAATTTGGGTTCCATTTTTTGGAGGTCTCCGAGATCTTATTTTTGAGGAAGCACATAGGTCAAAGTACTCGATCCATCCTGGATCAGATAAAATGTACCAAGACTTAAAGGAGTACTATTGGTGGCCTAACCTCAAAAAGGATACTGCTATCTATGTCGGAAAATGCTTGACCTGCTCAAAGGTCAAGGCAGAGTATCAGAAACCATCGGGTTTACTACAACAACCCGAGATTCCCTCTTGGAAATGGGAACAAATATCGATGGACTTCATTACGAAGTTACCCAGGACCTCAAAAGGCCATGACATGATATGGGTAATCGTCGATAGATTGACAAAGTCCGCACACTTCTTACCGATTCGGGAGAAGGATAGTACCGAGAAACTAGCGGAAATCTATCTCAGAGAAATAGTGGCTCGTCATGGAGTGCCTATTTCAATCATTTCGGACCGAGACAGTCGTTTGGTTTCAAGGATTTGGTAATCATTTCAACAGGCCTTTGGATCTCAATTGAATCTAAGTACAGCCTTTCATCCACAAACTGACGGCCAGAGCGAACGGACGATCCAAACACTCGAAGATATGCTTCGTGCATGTGTTATGGATTTAGGTGGCAATTGGGATACTCATCTACCTTTAGTTGAGTTTTCCTACAATAACAGCTACCATACTTGTATACAAGTTGCACCGTTTGAAGCTCTTTATGGTCGAAAGTGTCGCTCTCCGCTATGTTGGGCGGAAACAGGCGATAGTCAGTTAATTGGTCCGGAGCTAGTCCAAGAGACTACGGATAAAATTTTCCAGATCCGAGACCGTATCAAGGCGGCTCGCGATCGACAAAAGAGCTACGCAAACAAAAAGCGAAAACAATTATCTTTCGAGGTCGGAGACAAAGTCTTGTTAAAAGTCTCACCTTGGAAAGGCGTAGCGAGGTTCGGTAAACGTGGAAAGCTTAACCCGCGTTACATTGGACCATTTGAAATCTTAGAAAAGATTGGCACTGTTGCCTACAAGTTGAAGTTACCAGATGAACTTAGCAGTGTGCACCACACGTTTCATGTGTCGAATCTTAGAAAGAGTCCAACACAAGATACCGTTATCATCCCTGCGGATGAAATTCACATTGACGACAAACTCCAATTCACTGAAGAACCTGTTGAGGTCACGGACTGGAAGGTCCAGAAAACACGGAGAAGTCGTATCAAGTTAGTAAAAGTTCGTTGGAACTCTCGTCACGGACCCGAATATACTTGGGAACGTGAAGACTAAATTAAAGCCAAATATCCTCACCTGTTCCCGAAGACTCCTACAACAAATAACAAAGCAAGAATTTCAGGACGAAATTCTCAAAAACAAGGGGAGAATGTGACAACTACCACTTTCTGGTAATTTACGTACATTTAAAGCAATGATTTACATTATACAAGTATGTGTTTTGAGTATTCGAACTGCATGATTACATAATATACATCTTAGAACACTCATGGAATATTCATTTATGATGCACATTATTCATTTTTATTTGTTACATTTGAAATACTGTAAACAATGCATCGAAACAACTAGAGTAGTACCTAGTAAACTAGTGTGCTGACGAAAACTCAGAACCCGCTGAAATCGTCTAAATGACATCTTTAGGACTCAGACGAAAGTGCAACATCAAATATACATTAAACCCTATATGGGAATACAAGGGTTTGGCTTAATATATTACCAATGTCCAGTAGCACTAAAAACTGTCCGAAAAGTGCTAAAAGTGACCATTTCATTATTTTTCCGCAAAAATTCAGCATTTGTATTTTAATTACAAGATGCAAAAGTGTTGTTTAAGCACAAATTTCACATAAAAATACATAGGGAATACCAATTGCACACATAACCGAAATTTTCCCTACAACTTCCATAAGCGAACCTTTCGACTATCTCTTGCGGAACGAGCGCCAAACGACTATCCGAACTAAAATTTGACATATGTAGCGAGCTAGTGAACATTATTTTTGGTCTTGTAAAGCTAGATTATGATCATTTCAAGTCATGAATCATCTCGAAAAATTGCAAACCTTAAACACCTAAAACACTTTAATATTTTAATCTCTTTATCTACATTTTACAAAGCATGAAATTACTAACACATGAAACCACATATAGCACCCCTAATTAAAATTTGGGGTGTAATATTGGGGTCCCACACCTTAATTTTTGTGGTAAAAATATCTAGATATTTATGGTTAGTTACTAGTGGATTATGTTGGTTATTTGTTATAACACTTCATCACTAAGTAAACTAGCATTTTACCCATCATTTTCCATCTTTTATTACCTATTCAAACTCTATCATCATCTTCATATTTCACCAAGAACACCAAAAACCCACTTCACTTTAATCTTTTACTTATTGATCAAGATGGATTTCCAAGTAACATAAGAAGGTCTAAAGCACTTACAAGTTAAAGCAAGGGTTTTCATCCATTCAAAAGCATTCTACCATCAAGATCTTCATCTTCTTAACTCTTAATCATTCTCTAAGATCATCCCTAGCCTAGTGCTAGAAGTAAGCTTCTAGATCTTTTTTTTCATACTTATATTATGTTTATGATTGTTATTATAACTAATAAAAACAAAGTAATCATACATAATAAACATGAAAAATACAAAGAAGCAAAGATAATAATCATGATATATTTATGTTTGTTTATATTGTGATCTAAGACTTGTTATATGTATATTTGATCTTGTTATGATGATTATGATATAAATAAATTGTTAGATGATGTTTTAAAAATATGATCTAACAATTATACATGTTTATGTTAAAGGGTTTTTGTTAAACTTAAAGGATGAATGGATGATCATAATTTTTGGTGTTGTTAATTTACTTAATGTTTTTATTTAAAAAGAAGACTTTTACAAGATTATAAAAAGTAACATACAACATGAGATTTTGATAAGAGTTGTTAAAACTAGAAGTAAACTTGGTTTTTGAACTAGTTAACATATATTATGATCATGTTTAAAACCCTACATGATTTGGAGATCATTTTGATAAGCTTATGTTATAAAAATCTCACATGTTTTAGTTAAGATGTTATGAGTAAATTGATGGTGATATTGAAAAGAAAATGATATGTTTGATTAAACATGGCCAAATGATTAATACAAAGGTTATATGGCCAATTTTTCTTACAAACTTTATGTTATAAGAACCAACATTTTTGGTTAAATCTTTATTAGATTAAAAAGTTTTTAAAGAAAGGCTTTTATAAAAGAAAAGACAAGATAAATATATTTATATTTTTAAGAAAATATATATTTGATCATTTTAACAACTTAAGTGATGTGTGGTATTTGATGTATTAGTTATATATATCAAAGATAGGAACTTTATTACAATGGTAATAATGAACACATGATACATAATAATCAAAGTCTTACAAGACTTCACATAAATACGCCTAAAAACGAGTTACGGACGATCCGAATAATCGGATACAAATTATGGTCAAATCGGACGACGGACGAACCTATGAACATATCGCCAATCCGAGGACTTACTACGACGTTTAGACGATCTTTCGACGCGGACACCAGAATTTCGTTACCATTAACAAAATTCGGACATTTTGAAATTTATAAAAACTATTATGTTTTTATTAACTAAAAGGTATACTTAGTGTATTTTTATAAAAATGAAAGACTTATACTTATTATAAATGGGCTTACACTTTTAATAGGCTATTTTATTATAAATGGGCTTACACTTTTAATGGGCTATTTTTTTTATAAATGGGCTTACACTCTTAATGGGCTTACACTTCATAATGGGCTTAACATAAAGACATGGGCTAAGCCCAATATAAAAAACACATGGGCTAAGCCCAATACCAAACACATGGGCCAAGGCCCAACACTATTTAGGCCCAACACTATTTAGGCCCAACACTATTGAGGCCCAACACTATTTGGCCCAACACTATTTTGGGCCCAATAACATGAATTTTTGGGCTAAGCCCAGTGACATATAATTGGTAAAAATTACCATTATACAATTTACTTACACAACGACACGAAATCAAGAAGACAAGACCCAATGATACAACTCACAAGATACAAGATGACATATATATATATATATATCTGTTGAAATATATATATATAACAGTTTAACAAATCATTCATCTAAATACACAGTTCAACGAACAGTAAAGACATACAAGTCTTACACATAGTTAAGACACAAGACTTGTACTCAAGTTATTACAAAGACCGAAGTGTCTAACAAATATAAGAACATTTGTAGGTCGCAACACTATTCAGGACTGTCACACCCCGACCACGTGGAATAACCAAACGTGGCGGAAACGTCGGGGAGTGTTGTAACAGAATTAATTGTTTCAAATCCATGGAAATTGAAGTTTCGTTTTATTAATCAAACATGAAAGTTTACATTGTTTTAAACAAGAACCAAAGAGTACATAACATAAATTAACTAGTTCTTGTCTCGTTTTAAGTCACTAAGGCACAGGTCCACCTAAGTATGTCTCGATAAGTCCTATGCATCAACTCCTGAAAACACATGTGAAAATAGGTACGTCAGCATAAAAATGCCTGTGAGATACATAGGTTTTGTGAAATTAGAATTCATGACTTATGTTTGAGAAAATGTTTAGTCATGAACCTTGTAATTTGCTTTGTCTTGTAAATCATTTGAAAAACGATAAGATCAGATGATATGTATAAATAAGAGAATGATGTAAGGTTAAATGAATAACCATGTAAAAATGAGTTTGTATAAGATAAGTTGTTTGTAAAACAATGTCTTGTGAAAAATATGTTATTTGTATAAAATGTTATATGTCTCAAATTGAAATGATTCAAATAACGCTACAATATGTGATACCATACAAACACTTATATATAGGAAGTACCAGCAGCGTATCCACCGTGCTTGTATCATATTACATACGCCTCGTTACTTAAATCACTTACTCAAACCAAACCATCAAGATGAAATGTTTAACAATTGTAGAAATGTTTATGTATAGTAAAATGTCTATCGTCAAATGTAAATCATGTCAACAGATACAAATGGTTCACACGGTTCAATAGTTACAAACGGTTCATATAATCAAAGGGTTACGACGGTTCACATAGTCAAATGGTTACAATGGTTCAAAATGTAGTATAATGTGTTCATATGCTGGATGAGCATATGCAACAGAAATGAAATGTAAAACAATGTACTAAGTATGCACATAATGGACATACATAGCATAAGTGTAATGTAAAACAATGTACTAAGTATGCACACAATGGGCGTACATAGCATGAAATGTATTGTAAAGTGATGTACTAAGTATGCACACAATGGGCATACATAGCATAAAATGTATTGTAAGTGATGTACTAAGTATGCACACAATGGGCATACATAGCATAAAATGTATTGAAATCATGTACTATAAATGTACTAATAAACATTGCAAGTATATGATGTGAAAACGGGAAAGCATGAAAGTAACAAGTAGGCACCTGTGTTTCACCCCAAAACAGTTTGGAAAACAGTAAAAGAGGGGTTTATGTACTCACCTGAGATTGCTTAGTAGTCCTTGAGTAACAACCAAACAATGCTAGAGATCACGGATATCAAACGGCACCTAATATAGGTAACTACATTAATAAACCGGACCTATAATCGGAAGATCGGATAGAATGAGGGCTCGTAAACCAAATGAGTATGGGAACTCATGTAGTATGGTTTAACAAAGCCTACATACTAAATGAAACCTAACCTAAGTGCTTACGACCCATTACGACCCGTTTAGGTAGCTTATGCTACTTTAACGCGTCGTTCGTGTGAAACGCGTTCGCCTAACTAGTCCTATGACAAGTATTATATGCCTAACATGTTTAATTATGTTACATAATTAGTTAAGTGACGAAAGTTTAGGTTACATATGCTTAATTACCAATTACACATGAAAAGGGTATTTTGGTAATTTACCTAAGGCATATAAACTACCTATCATACAACTACTTAACGAAGCGACCATAAGGTATAACCTCGGAAGGTTATTCCCTATATACTATGGTCACCTAATGTGTTTGGTCGGATCCTAATGATCGACCAAATGGGTCAGGTTCGAAGGTATAAGCGATTTATTAGATCGCTTACCCTTACGACCCTAGACAACGTGGTAATCAGTAGGCATAGTCACAAGGGACTATAACCATCGTGATTACAATCACGTTGAGAAGTTCAAACGAACTTCGCATTGACCATAAACTGGTCAACGCAGAAAGTCAAACAAAGTTTGACTTTCGGACTCGAAAAAAAATAAAAGAACGAAGGAACACTTACAAAGGGTCCCCGAATGCTAATCTTGATCCAAGTAGCTCAGGTATGAAACAATGGTTTCAACTTAGAGCTTCTCAAATCAGATTCTTGTGGGTTTTTGGAAGGAATGGGGTTGGGTATTTATAGTTTTCAGAGAGCCGTTAAGATCGTTCCTCGTTAACCGTGCGTTGATCTTGTCCATACATGTGCACACATGGTTTTGTAATACCATGTGCACTCAATACCAGCCCATAGATTCCCCAAAACCATGTGCAACAAGTGGAACGGACCAGATTCGATGTTTCTGCCATTCTGCTGTCTGGGGACTGCTTACGCACCGTAAGGAGATTGCTTGCGGTGCGCAAGCCTACAACTTTAGCAGAATTACAACTTTAGTCCCCGTCATGCGTTTAAGTCATTTCCGACACGTTTAAGGCCCGTTAACCCCATTTCAAAGCTCTAAAATGAAGTTAAAGTATAGTGAAATTAAAATGTGCTCAAAAATATCTTGGATGTCGGTTCGGTTGGCCGTACAATCGCGATGTTCGCTTAATTACGACGGAATGAGCATAAGCGCGAAAAACGATCCAAATGACACGACGAATGGATTTTTCTTATGCCAAACACTAAAATTAAATGTTTTAGTACTTACATAAATTTTTGGATGTCCGGATGTATTCAGAACATAAGTTATGCGCGAAAGTGCAAACTTGTGCACTTTTTGACGCTTTTAGTCCCTGAAAGACCCATAAGTTTATTTTAGCACACCGAACCCCTCAAAGCCTATTTATAAGCTATGTAAAGGATATTTATGGTATTTTTAACTTATGGTCATGTTCCGGAATGTCTGTTACAGTTCAAATTGGCATACTTTCGCAGTTTGTCAAGTTTAGTCCCTGTAAGCGAATTAACTTGTTTTTGCCATACCAAAGCCTTTAAAACTTATTTCTAAGTTATGTAAAGGTTATTTAAGGTATGTTAAGCCTATTTCACTATTCTGGAGTGTTCGTTGGATTAAACTGGTTATATTTACGCATCAGAGCGCGTATAACCTTCCAGAAAGTGATTTAAAGCTTGAAATCGAACAAAATTTGATATGTGCAAATGATACACATATTTTTTACAAATCCCAAGTATGAAACACAATATCTCATTGATTTGGTATTTGTTTGATGGTTGAAGTGACACAGGTGTCACAGTCTCCCCTACTTTAGGAAATTTCGTCCCGAAATTTATTTGTAGGAGCATGTCTGTGACTTTGTGTTAAATAACCATCAAGGATAAGGCATATCCTGATATTCCTCTTTAATGGACATTTTTAGAAATGGAAATGAAGGAAGAATCAGGGATATTCATTTCCCTTCGATGGACAATTTTTAGAAACGACAATGAATGGAATGAGTCATTTTCCACAATTCCTTCAGAAACGAAAATGAACGGAATGAGTCATTTTCCACAATTTCGTTAGAAACGAAAATGAACGGAATGAGTCGTTTTCCACAATTTCTTCAGAAATAAAAATGAACGGAATGAGTCATTTTCCACAATTTCTTCAGGAACGAAAATGAACGGAATGAGTCGTTTTCCACAATTTCTTCAGAAACGAAAATGAACGGAATGAGTCGTTTTCCACAATGTCTTCAGGAACAAAAATGAACGGAATGAGTCGTTTTCCACAATTTCTTCGGAAACGAAAATGAACGGAATGAGTCATTTTCCACAATTTCTTCAGAGATGAAAATGAACGGAATGAGTCATTTTCCACAATTTCTTCAGGAACGAAAATGAACGAAATGAGTCATTTTCCACAATTTCTTCAGAGACGAAAATGAACGGAATGAGTCATTTTCCACAATTTTTTCAGGAACGAAAATGAACGGAATGAGTCATTTTCCACAATTTCTTCAGAAACACGAATGAACCGAGTCAACTCTAGACACATGACAAAAACTCGCTGTGGTTTCTGTGCACTGAATTCCATAATTATGTATGCATCCATAATTACGTAATTCCTTGCATTGTCCGCACAGTTTGTCTTGTAATGTTTAGGGGAGGAAAATCAAACCTGTGATGAGTGTGACTAGACTACCATAGGGTCCTTTTAATTAGATCGACAGATGATCTTTTTAATTAGGCCACCAAGGAGTCCTTTCAGCTATTTCATCACATGATGTTCCTAAAAAGATTTTTGGATCAATCTGTTTAACTAGACCACTCAAGGGGTCTAATTATGGAGTAGTACTATATAATCCGAGGGACTTAACTACAACGTAGAAGTCCATTAAGGATTTTAGATAGTACCTTTGGGTATCCTACCATGAATCCATTATACGAATGATATGGAAGATTCTACGAGGATTTGGATAACAAAAACTTGGATTACACCAAAAACATAAAAGGGAACACATAAGCACATAATCACATAGTTGTTTAACTTGATTATTAACTTGTTATTAACTTGTTATTGATTGAAAATGGATATGGAAACCAGTCGATGGACTTCAATGTCATCTGGGATCTATCTGAAAAGATAGGAAGATCTCCCAAAAATTCGATTTTTGTTTTCAAAGAAACGTAATATTCGAATTAAGGAACACAACATTTTTAGGATTTACGGAAATACCCTTAGGTACCCTATTAATGATTTATAGAGGTACTTTGGGTATTCGTCCAGTGTTGTAACTTGCGCCTTGTACTTCGTTTCCTTGGGAGAAACGGGTACTTAGGAATTTCGTGGACAACGCAAGAGATCATAAAATAGAAAAATCTTGGGGGTAGTTTGCTTTTCAAGGAATACGATTCCTTGATTGTCGGTATTGTAAGGGATATGTTGTTTATACATACAACCACATAAATACATTGCAATGTAAATAAAAGACTTATTTATAAACAATGATAACAACTGTTTCATGGACCTTGACAACAAAGAAAATAATACATAAGACGTGATTATTTCTAAAGGGTGTTGTCTTCTAGTCGGTCAGATGCTCATCCTTGTGCTAGATTTGCATTAGCAAGCTTTGGGCAATTTCTTCGGAAATGACCCATCTCGCCAGAATTGTAGCAAGAACCTGGTGGAAAGCGAGCTTGAGCAGGATTGTTGCCAGCTTGATTTGGTGCAACTGCTGCTCGGCAAACTTTTGCTGTATGACCTTTACGTCCACAAATTTGGCATTCGCGGCACTTCACACTAGCATGATGATGAAGGTTACATTTGTTGCACAAGGGTGAAGTTCCATTGTATGGCTTCCTAGCAGGGGGTTGAGCTGGTTGGTTGGGGACGGCTTGACCATTGTGAGTAACCATGGCGAAGTTCTAAGAAGCCTTTCGCTTCTTTGACCTCTTAGGGGATTCAGTCTGTTCATCCATGGTCTTTGATTCCTCAATTGGTTTCTTGTCACTTTTTCGAAAAAGTTTACCTTTCCTGATTTGCGATTCAGTCAAGGTTGCAGATAGCTCAATGGCCTGCCTAACCGTAGTGGGGTTACTACCATTAACAATGTCCTGAACTGAGTCAGGGAGACCATCAATGTATTTTTCGATCGCCTTATCCAAAGGCGTAACCATGGTAGGACACAACAGGCTCAGTTCCTCATATCGATCAGTGTATGCTCGATGTTCACCGCTGTCTTGCTTAAGATCGTCGAATTCCCTTTCCAAGGCTCTGATCTCATGACGAGGACAGAATTCCTTCATCATCAGTGCTCGAAGTTCTTCCCACGTTTGAGCCAGTGCCACTTCGGCACCCCTATCTCTCATCACACCGTTCCACCAGGTCAAAGCTTGTTTCTCAAAGACACTAGATGCGAAATCTACCTTTCGCTCATTTGGACATTGAACATGTCTGAAGGTACTCTCTAAACTCTCGAACCATTGCAGAAGTGCAGTCGCTCCTTGAGACCCAGAAAACTTTGATGGCTTAGCCGAGTTGAACGTCTTGAAATTGCAGGGGGCATTATTGTTGTTGAGAGCTTGGTGACATTGAGCAACGATGTTCGGGATTGCAGCAGTCATTTGCTGTGTAATGACAGCTGCCAGCTCTTTAATAGATACCGGATTTTCACGTCGAGGAGGCATTCTAAAAAAAAGGGAAAACAAGAGAGGAAACAAATGAAATGGCATTGGGTAAGAATATGATGTTAAAATTTCTGACCAAAACCATGGGTGATGGTCATTTGTTTGAACCACGAAGCAAACAAACGACACACAAAGGCTGAATCAAAGCAATTAGATCCTCATAATGTATCGCGAAGACATGCTCGCCTATAAGTGGACACTCACCCCAAGAGTTCCCAGGTAAGAGTGACTGGTCCGATTATGTGGATTTATACGAACACTCTAGCCTTAGACAGAAAACTCAGGGTACAGGCATTCACTCTTCCAGTTTGCACGTGTTCACACTATTTAGGACCCAAAACTTTAACGAGATTCTGAAAACTCAAAGGGGTTCAAAACCTTACAATAGAGGGTTCAAAACCTAGTAATCAATCATCCTAGAACAGATGATTAGTTTTCAAAGCGGTTTTGAGATTTATGTTCTTGTTGTGGTCGTCGCCTAAGGATAGGTGACGGTATTGTTTTATAACTAAACGCAAGTAAACTCGCGTTAGGGTCCTAGGAAGGTTATAGACTAGGTCAAAGCATTACTAATAACCTAATTCCCTATAACCATTGGCTCTGATACCATCTTTTCTGTCGCACCCCGACCACGTGGAACAACCAAACGTGGCGGAAACGTCGGGGAGTGTTGTAACAGAATTAATTGTTTCAAATCCATGGCAATTGAAGTTTCGTTTTATTAATCAAACATGAAAGTTTACATTGTTTTAAACAAGAACCAAAGAGTACATAACATAAATTAACTAGTTCTTGTCTCGTTTTAAGTCACTAAGGCACAGGTCCGCCTAAGTATGTCTCGATAAGTCCTATGCATCAACTCCTGAAAACACATGTGAAAATAGGTACGTCAGCATAAAAATGCCTGTGAGATACATAGGTTTTGTGAAATTAGAATTCATGACTTATGTTTGAGAAAATGTTTAGTCATGAACCTTGTAATTTGCTTTGTCTTGTAAATCATTTGAAAAACGATAAGATCAGATGATATGTATAAATAAGAGAATGATGTAAGGTTAAATAAATAACCATGTAAAAATGAGTTTGTATAAGATAAGTTGTTTGTAAAACAATGTCTTGTGAAAAATATGTTATTTGTATAAAATGTTATATGTCTCAAATTGAAATGATTCAAATAACGCTACAATATGTGATACCATACAAACACTTATATATAGGAAGTACCAGCAGCGTATCCACCGTGCTTGTATCATATTACATACGCCTCGTTACTTAAATCACTTACTCAAACCAAACCATCAAGATGAAATGTTTAACAATTGTAGAAATGTTTATGTATAGTCAAATGTCTATCGTCAAATGTAAATCATGTCAACAGATACAAATGGTTCACACGGTTCAATAGTTATAAACGGTTCATATAATCAAAGGGTTACGACGGTTCACATAGTCAAATGGTTACAATGGTTCAAAATGTAGTATAATGTGTTCATATGCTGGATGAGCATATGCAACAGAAATGAAATGTAAACCAATGTACTAAGTATGCACGTAATGGACATACATAGCATAAGTGTAATGTAAAACAATGTCTAAGTATGCACACAATGGGCGTACATAGCATGAAATGTATTGTAAAGTGATGTACTAAGTATGCACACAATGGGCATACATAGCATAAAATGTATTGTAAAGTGATGTACTAAGTATGCACACAATGGGCATACATAGCATAAAATGTATTGAAATCATGTACTATAAATGTACTAATAAACATAGCAAGTATATAGAAAGTAACAAGTAGTCACATGTGTTTCACCCCAAAACAGTTTGGAAAACAGTAAAAGAGGGGTCTATGTACTCACCTGAGATTGCTTAGTAGTCCTTGAGTAACAACCAAACAATGCTAGAGATCACGGATATCAAACGACACCTAATATAGGTAACTACATTAATAAACCGGACCTATAATCGGAAGATGGGATAGAATGAGGGCTCGTAAACCAAATGAGTATGGGAACTCATGTAGTATGGTTTAACAAAGCCTACATACTAAATGAAACCTAACCTAAGTGCTTACGACCCATTACGACCCGTTTAGGTAGCTTATGCTACTTTAACGCGTCGTTCGCGTGAAACGCGTTCGCCTAACTAGTCCTATGACAAGTATTATATGCCTAACATGTTTAATTATGTTACATAATTAGTTAAGTGACGAAAGTTTAGGTTACATATGCTTAATTACCAATTACACATGAAAAGGGTATTTTGGTAATTTACCTAAGGCATATAAACTACCTATCATACAACTACTTAACGAAGCGACCATAAGGTATAACCTCGGAAGGTTATTCCCTATATACTGTGGTCACCTAATGTGTTTGGTCGGATCCTAATGATCGACCAAATGGGTCGGGTTCGAAGGTATAAGCGATTTATTAGATCGCTTACCCTTACGACCCTAGACAACGTGGTAATCAGTAGGCATAGTCACAAGGGACTATAACCATCGTGATTACAATCACGTTGCGAAGTTCAAACGAACTTCGCATTGACCATAAACTGGTCAACACAGAAAGTCAAACAAAGTTTGACTTTCGGACTCGAAAAGCAATAAAAGAACGAAGGAACACTTACAAAGGGTCCCCGAATGCTAATCTTGATCCAAGTAGCTCAGGTATGAAACAATGGTTTCAACTTAGAGCTTCTCAAATCAGATTCTTGTGGGTTTTTGGAAGGAATGGGGTTGGGTATTTATAATTTTCGGAGAGCCGTTAAGATCGCTCCTCGTTAACCGTGCTTTGATCTTGTCCATACATGTGCACACATGGTTTTGTAATACCATGTGCACTCAATACCAACCCATAGATTCCCCAAAACCATGTGCAACAAGTGGAATGGACCAGATTCGATGTTTCTGCCATTCTACTGTCTGGGGACTGCTTATGCACCGTAAGGAGATTGCTTGCGGTGCGCAAGCCTACAACTTTGGTAGAATTACAACTTTAGTCCCTGTCATGCATTTAAGTCATTTCCTACACGTTTAAGGCCCGTTAACCCCATTACAAAGCTCTAAAATGAAGTTAAAGTATAGGGAACATAAAATGTGCTCAAAAATATCTCGGATGTCGGTTCGTTTGTCCGTACAATCACGATGTTCGCTTAATTACGATGGAATGCGCATAAGCGCGAAAAACGATCCAAATGACGCGACGAATGGATTTTTCTAATGCAAAAAACTAAAATTAAATGTTTTAGTGCTTACATAAATTTTTGGATGTCCGGATGTATTCAGAACGTAAGTTATGCGCGAAAGTGCAAACTTGTGCACTTTTTGACGCTTTTAGTCCCTGAAAGACCCATAAGTTTATTTTAGCACACCGAACCCCTCAAAGCCTATTTCTAAGCTATGTAAAGGATATTTATGGTATGTTTAACTTATGGTCATGTTCCGGAATGTCCGTTACAGTTCAAATTGGCATACTTTCGCAGTTTGTCAAGTTTAGTCCCTGTAAGCGAATTAACTTGTTTTTGCCATACCAGATATTTTAAAACTTATTTCTAAGTTATGTAAAGGTTATTTAAGGTATGTTAAGCCTATTTCACTATTCTGGAGTGTTCGTTGGATTAAACTGGTTATATTTACGCATCAGAGCGCGTATAACCTTCCAGAAAGTGATTTAAAGCTTGAAATCGAACAAAATTTGATATGTGCAAATGATACACATATTTTTTACAATTCCCAAGTATGAAACACAATATATCATTGATTTGGTATTTGTTTGATGGTTGAAGTGACACAGGTGTCATAGTCTCCCTTACTTTAGGAAATTTCGTCCCGAAATTTATTTGTAGGAGCATGTCTGTGACTTTGTGTTAAATAACCATCAAGGATAAGGCATATCCTGATATTCCTCTTTAATGGACATTTTCAGAAATCGAAATGAAGGAAGAATCAGGGATATTCATTTCCCATCGATTGTGTGACATGAGGTACTAGATATACTAAGGCGACATATGAAGCAGAGTTTGGAGGTTAAGCAGAGGCAGGATTTGCAACAGCTTTGCTTTGGACAGTAAAGCAGCACATGTTAACCAAATGTCCTCATCGTCCACCGTGGGTACATTTGAAACAGGGTATTTGATTTGGATAATGTCGGTTGCATTGATTTCACCAAAAAGTAGTTCCCTTGTACGGCTTCATCCCTGAGGCGAGTCATGGTGATAGCTAAATCAACGGTCTTCTGGAATACGGCGCCTAATTGTTAGGAAATGGTAGCACCTAGTTCGGACATTGTTGTTGCGATGAAGAGGCATCATGAAGAAAAATGGAAGACATGGGAGGAAACAAGGGAAATGAAAACAGAATGACAATGCATAAAATTGTGATCATTTGTTTGTTACCTAAGGCAAACAAATGAGACGGTGACTAATCAAAGTAAATGGGTCAATATAATGTATCGCGAAGACATGCTCGCCTATAAGTGGACACTCACCCCAAGAGTTCCCAGGTAAGAGTGACTGGTCCGATACTGCGGATTTGTACGAACACTCTAGCCTTAGACAGAAGACCCAGGGTACAGGCACCCACCCATCCAGTTTGCACGTGTTCACATTATTTAGACCAAACATTGACGAGATTTTGAAAACATTGAAGGTTCAAAACCATATAATAAATCATCCTAGAACAGACGATTAGTTTTCAAAGCGGATTCGAAATTTGTGTTCTAATTGTGGTTGTCACCTAAGGATAAGTGACGGTATTTTTTAAAACTAAACACAAGATAACTTGTGTTAGGGTCCTAGGAAGGTTATAGTCTAGGTTAAAGCATTACTAATAACCTAATTCCCTATAACCATTGGCTCTGATACCAACTTTTCTGTCACACCCCGACCACGTAAAACAACAAACCGTGGCGGAAACGTCGGGGAGTGTCGTAACAGAATCATTGTTTCACAACCATGGATTAAATAATTTCGTTTTATTGAATCATTGAACTCATTGTTTTATTACAAATCAGATAAATACAAATATTATCTTTCAAGTTTTAAAGTCGCTAAGGCACGAGTGCATCCTATGTATAGCATGCATCAATAATCATCACATAACAACACCTGAAACATGTGTAAAAATTGGTACGTCAGCATCAAAATGCCTGTGAGATACATAGGTTTTATTATAATAGGATTCATGACTTGTAAGTTTAGAGAAAAATATTTAATCAAAAATAGTCATGATCCTTAAAATATTTTCTTTTTATAAATCATTTTAAAATTTATAAGAAATCAGATAATATAACAGAATAATGCATAAATAAATAACCAAGTAAAAAGAGTTTGTATAAAATATGTTTTGATAAAAAGATTTGTAGTATACATAAAAATATACTTTGGTTTTAAGAAAGTCGAATAAGTAATATATTAAAATATATTTCAGTTCCAAAATAAATAATCAGATAGTATATTAAATATACTTTAGTCGTCAAAATAATAATTTTCAGTAGTATATCAAAAGTATACTTTGGTTTTATTAATAACATATTAAACTATGCTTTGGTTTTAATGATAACATATTAAACTATGCTTTGGTTTTAATAATAACATATTAAACTATGCTTTGGTTTTATAAATAACATATTAAACTATGCTTTGGTTTTATAAATAACATATTAAACTATGTTTTGGTTTTATAAATAACATATAACATATTAAACTATGTTTTGGTCGTATAAATAACATATCAAACTATGTTTTAATAATTAACAAAATATATGTTGGTTTTGTACAATATCACATATGAGAGCATATCAAACTATACTTTTGGGAGTATAACTAAATATACAATAATAATGTGATTTGGAATTCATTCAGACCTGAGTGTATCAAAATTCACCTTTGAGACTATAGAAATACCACAAAGGCAATCCCTATTTGGATAAAATATCGGTTTCTGACATTCCATGACAACAGGAATGGGGTGTCAAATCCTATAGCGCTATATCATACTACCAACCGGTCTGGTGAACATAAAATAAGTACTATCCAACAATTAATTTTTATAATCTTTGAGAAATTAGAGTTTAAACCTTAAATAATCATTTAGTTTGTCAAAAGATAGGTACTAATATGTATAATCAATTATACTTTTGAAATCATGAATATAACAAATAGGTACACATGCTTCACCCCAAAACATTTGAAAACAGTAAAAGAGGGGACTATGTACTCACTTTAGAGTGCTTAGAAGTCTTGAACAACTACCAAGCAAGCTAGAGGGAGCACGGAATCAAACGACACCTAATATAGGTAACTACATAAATAAACCCGGACCTAAATTGGAAGATCGGATAGGATGAGGTCTCGTAAACTAAATTAGTGTGGGAACTCATATGATATGGTTTAACAAAGCCTACATACTAAAACGAAACCTAACCTAAGTGCTTACGACCCATTACGACTCGTTTAGGTAGCTTACACTACTTTAACGCGTCGTTCGTGTAAAACGCGTTCGGAACGCCTAACTAGTCCTATGACAAGTATTATATGCCTAAACATGTTTAATTATGTTGCATAATCAGTTAAGTGACAAAATTTTGTGTTACATATGCTTAAATATAAATTATGCATAAAAAGGGCATTTTGGTCTTTTACCTAAGGCATATAAACTACCTATCATACAACTAATTAAACCTAAGTGACCATAAGGTATAACATCGGAAGGTTATTCCCTATACAACTATGGTCACTAAACATGCTTGGTCGTATCCTAATGATCGACCAAACGGGTCGTGTTTGAAAGTCTAAGCGGTTGTTTAGACCGCTTGACTTACGACTCTACACAAGCACTAAAACTAAAAGTGACGAGCTAAACATGCTAAAACATGTTTAGTTAAGTTAGAAAACAGGTTTTGGTATCAAAACAAACGGTTTCGATACCCAAGAATAGTTTGGTTACAAAATACGCATAAATACGCATTTTGGCCGATTCTATGACTCGTCACTACACCTAATCAACGTGGTAATCAGTAGGTATAATCACAAGGGGCTATAACCATCGTGATTACGCTCACGTTGCGAATTTCAAACGAACTTCGTGTTGACCAAAGACTGGTCAAAGCAGAAAGTCAAACACTGTTTGACTTTCACGCTTGAAAAGCGATAAAAGAACGAAAGAAGTTTACAAAGGGTCCATGCTAGGGAGATCATGATCAAAATCACTCAGGTATGAAGCAAAGGCTTCAACTTAGAGTGTAATTCAAATCAAGTGTGCAGAAAATGAATGAAGGGCTTGGGTATTTATAGTTTTTTCAAAACCATTAGGATCGTTTCTTCCTAAGGAGGGAATGATCTAGGCCATACACTTGGGCACAAGGTTTTGCAATACATGGGGTACTCAAAACCAGTCCATAGAATGCAAATACAATGGTTAAAACCCATTGGAATAGGTGGGATTGGCCAGATTCAATGTTTCTGCAAAACTGCTGTGCTGGAGACTGCTTACGGACCGTAAGCATGGGTCCATATGGTCCGTAAGGACCTTGCAGGTAAGCAACTTTCAAAAATGGCAGTTTTAGTCCCTGAAGCCCCAAACTTGGTTTTCGATGCATTTTTGACACGTTTAAGCCCCGTTAACCCCATTTCAAAGCTCTAAAATGAAGTTAAAGTATAGGGAACTTAAAATGTGCTAAAAAATATCTCGGATGTCGGCTCGTTTGGTCGTACGGTTGCGTTGTTTGGTTAATTACGACAGAAGTCGTAACGAACGCAAAAACGATCCAAATTAAGCGACGAATGGAATTTTATCATGCCAATCACTAAAATAAAATATTTTAATGATTACATAAACTTTTGGGTGTCCGGGTATATTCAGAACGTAAGATATGCACGAAAATGCAAACTTATGCACTTTTTGTCGCTTTTAGTCCCTATTTATCAATAAAGTTTATTTTAGCATACCGAACCCCTCAAAGCCTATTTCAAATCTATTTAAAGGATATTTATGGTATGTTTAACTTATGATCAAGTTCTGGAATGTTCGTTACCACACGAATCGGCATACTTTCGTAGTTTGACACAAATAGTCTGTGCGATCAAATAAACTTGAATTCAACACACCAAACCATCCAGAACTTATTTCTAAGTTATGTGAAGGTCATTTAAGGTATGTTAAGCCTATGTCACTATTCTGGAGTGTTTGTTGCGTTAAATTGGTTATATTTACGCATCAGTTCGCGTATAACCTTCGAGAAAGCGATTTTAAGCTCGAAATCGAACAAGAATTGATATGTGCAAATGATACACATATTTATACAAATCCCAAGTATGAAATACAATATTTCATTTGTTTGGTATTTGTTTGACGGTTGAAGTGACACAGGTGTCACATGAGGGACCATTTTCGTCATCTACATAAGTTAGACAGTGATATGCATATAAATATACATGTTTTTCGTGTCTAGATAAACTCAGTTTTATTGGTTTTTGAAAATATATTTGAAATACGCTTAGTTTAGTTTATTTTTTATTTTCAAGAAAAATGGAACCCAAACTAAACAAATGAAGCAATTATGGATGAAAATCAGAAGTTCTGCTGAAAAGCACGCCCCATTTAGATTCTAGGATCCAGCGGTTCTAGACGGAAGTTTGGGTAAAATAGAACTAATTCAGTAGAATGTTATTAAGAACGGAGTAGAAGCAGAATAATAGTCAAAAGTCATAAGCTTCCATTCATACCGAAAGAGTATACATCTTGAGAAGCTGGCGAAATTCTGGAGAAATTTTACCAGCGTTTCTCCTCTGGGAACTCCAAAACATACAAAACCATGAACACATGACACTATTTATAGACTTTTACCCTCGTACGAAGTGAGCTTTTACCTTTGTACAAAGTGACTACTTCGTACGAAGTTACATTTAAACACCTCTCACGTTCACACTTAAGTCGTGTGTTCGTATCTAATCTATACAATATTCAACACGCTCTATCTAGCATATTCGCACACTGACGAGCATAATATGCACCAACAATTTCCCCCTTGGATTCCATTGTTGAAGCTTGATCTTGATCTTGAAATATGAGAGTCGTGTTTGAATATTCTGCAACTTCAGTCAAGTATCTTTTGATGTCGTAGAATGCGTCAACAAATTCCCCCTTGATTGATGATTCCGGTTTGCAAATTCTTCAATAAATTCCCCCTGGGACAAATCTTCAGGTCTTTGTTTGCAAGGTTCCCGACCTCCTCTAATTTGCTTAACTGCAATCTTCACAAATAATCACCAACTCGAAACTAATCAATGTAACATCTCTGTTTCTACGTTAACCACATCTGCGTTTGGTTTTAGTGCACTCCTCTGCTCGATCCTCTGATCTTCAAAAACCCAACCGACAATTGAAAGAAACTTCGAACATCACACTGATAAGCTTCAAGTCTGTAAATACCCACGAAAATTTAAAATCCCATTTTTCGTAATCACGTTTAAGCACACTCTTGAATGATTGATCAGCAAAATGGTAATCTCTTTAATCAATAAATTATCTGTTAACACATTCAGATCTGAAAAACATTCTTCCATAATCAGATTCACATTCTTCCTCTTCCATAATTAGTCTTCTCAGCTAGTTTCGACAACAACTTAACCAACAAACATCATCATTTCCCGGTGGTTAGTCCGAAAAATAATTCCTCTGCTCGAAGACTAAACATTCTGACACTTTAGACTATCAGAAAGATGTGATATCTTTTAAGTATTGACGATACAGTTGCATCTCCTGACGCTAATCCTGTTAACCGGCTTAACAAAGACCCGGGACTCAAACCAAAGACATCAATCTGTATCATGATCCGAAGACTATGAACTTCCTATGATCACAAACTAACGAATCCAGATCTTATGTATCCCCGGATAATCTGAAGTCGGAACCACCCGAATACTGTTGCAAGTCACGAATTTCAAAAATGCCGGAATTTCAATATATTCTCTGAAATTTTTGTTCCCACTCATTTTTGAAAATTCTTACCCCTCTAAAACATACCACTGAATTTCCCCCTCAAATTTGGAAAATACGGTCCTCTCTGTTCACTGAAAAACTCTACTATTACGGAAAATATGTCACTTTGGACCTCAAAAGTCAGTTTTTCATCAATGCGGATTTTACATTTTGGCCCATCAATAGTCACTATACCAAATGATCATCATTCTACACAGGTATCCGTGACTACCCCGTTATCTTCAACCCTCTGTGATCGTATCATCAAAATCTATTCTCTAAAGCTCTCGACGGTGTTTCGAACAGCCCATATTTGTCGTTAAAATCTCGAAAAAATTTCTATCACCAATTTTTTTCTGGACACTTGTCTTATCAATACAATCACCAAATTTGTTTTTGAGCATTTTGATTATCGTACGGGTTAAGTTAGCTTCGTGCGAAGATAATCTATCTTCGTGCGAAGTGAATCTGATTACATTTTTTATCCAAAATCTTTATTTCTTCTAGTTTCATGATGATTCTTTCACAGACATGGTCAAAATTCATTTCTAAACAATCCTATGGTTTCAATTTTAATTTATGTCAGCGGATTGTCCGTTTATTTGATGATTTACGTCTAAAACCCCAAAATGTCCATAATTCATGAGTGTAGGTGATTCAGTCAACTGTTAGATCAATTGAATTGGTACCGTAGCTTTGATACCAATTGAGATTCTAGGATCCAGTAGTTCTAGACGGAAGTTTGGGTAAAATAGAACCAATTCGGTAGAATGTTACTAAGAACAGAATAGAAGTAGAATAATAGTCATAAGCTTCCTTTTCGTACGGAGTGACTACTTTGTGCGAAGTTACATTAAAACACCTCTCATATTCGCACTTAAGTCATGTGTTCGTATCTAATCTATACAATATACAACACATGCTCTATCTAACCTATTCGCATAGTGACGGGCATAATATGCACCAACACCCATGCGCCTTGGCACGCCCCGTGCCCCAGCCTAAACAAAAGCAGCATCTTTTGAAGATCATTTTAGAAGACCACCCAAGAAGGAAACGACACACACCCTATGCCCTAAATACACGAGGCATGCCTCAGCCACAAGACGATAAAACCTTATCCTAGAAAATTTCGAAGATCTAATGGGTCCCACAAAGTTGACCATCGGCCGTGTCTGGGAGCCAGGCACCGTGCCTAGGAGCCAACCACCATGCATGGATTCCAGTTTTTGATCCAGTCATTATGGCCAGACACATGCCATGCCTGGTCTCCGAAAGCTATATAGAGAGACTTTTTCTTCCTTAATCATTTGCTCAATTCTTTTCTTTTTTCTCCCACAACACACTCTTCCTCTACAAACTTTCTAATCATTGTAATAATTAAGAATAGCAAGAACAATCATTAAGAGTAACCAACCTAATGATGATTAATACAATCTTTACAAATTTTGTTAAAACTTACTTTGAAGCCATGCTTGGCTAAGGTTCTTGTGGGTGTTTGATGGAAGCAAACCCCTTGATGGGGAATTAACAAAAAAAAAAAAAGTTATGGCTTAACATGAGATATGTGTGTGTGTGTTAATGACTTAGTACTTAGTATGATATTGAAAATGAGTTTTCCAAAACCTTAAAAACATACTAATAATCTTGTGTTGCGGCTAGCACAGAACATTCATGTTTTCTATATCTATGTAGAGTCAAACATGTTAATTGCTTGAAAGAGGGTTAGATTTTACTTTGAGACTTTGAGTTTGGGAGAGTCCTGCCAAAGCGTGGAGATAAGATCAAGACGCCGAGGACTTGGTTTATATTATCATCACTACTTTTAGGGAGATAACACCAAACATCTACAACTTACCATGAGCCATAAACATGCACTTTACAAGATGGTATGAATTTGAAGATTTATAAAATCTTGTAGTAATTTAACATGATGTTTAACATGGTTTAATAACACTAAAAACATGATTCTTATTTCATAAAAATCATTCTTACAAGATTTCATTCTTTACAACTTATGACACACTTTTACAAAAATTCATCTTCTTGAATTTTCATGTTTTCCATACATCAAGTGTTCCATTTTAACACATAAAACATGTTTACTTTCTTTTAAAACCAAATCATATTAAATCTTGATGTAAACTTTATTTTCTTGAAACTTTTATTTTTGAAATCTTATATTTTTAAGACTTACAACTTGTAGGAATCATCATCCTACATAAAATCAAGTTCATCTTCAAGTTCACACTTAACATAAAGGATGATCAACATAGATCTTTCAAGATTCATCCTCATTCTGGCTAGATCATGTTTTAAATCATCATATAGCAAGCTTTTATGTGGTGATCTACACCATATATTCAAGAAATCAACAAACAAGTTCATCACACACATTAAACAACTTAGATCTTCAAGATTTCAAGCTTTATGTTTATGTTCATGTTCTTGTTTTGGTGTGATTCTTAGATTTTTTTGTTACTACGTACTTTAACCACTAAAATCAAGTGTAAAAACAAGATCAAGAGAGCTTACTACTAGCACAAGGCTAGGGAAGAACAAGATGCAAGATGAAGAAGAAAATATGTGGTTAATGGCTCCTCAAGATGGTCCTTCAAGTCTACTTGCTTGCAACCTTCCTAAGTATGCTTGATACACCTTGGAGAATGCTTAGATTATGTTGGAAATGTGAAGGAATGAGGGGGTGTTGGCCATAGGTTATGGAGAGGAAGGAGAAGTGTTTTGTTGTTTGAATTGTGAAGATGGTAATGATATGTGTAGTATAAATCTAATGGTCTCTTTATCCACTAACAAAAGATTGCACAAGGGTCCTAATGTTGAATATCTTTGCAACAACTTTAAATAAAATATTCAAGAAAATGATGAGGTGGTGGGGCCCTCTTGACCGTCCACATGGGGTGGGGTGGGGGTCATGATTTGATTTCAATGGTAAGTTAGTTGTTTAGTTATAATCTAAGTGTCTTAGTTAGGGGTTTAATGTGTTTAGCTGTTTTAAGATGTAATATGGTGTTTATTTGTAATAATTAGTCTTGTGATGTTAAAACAATGCTTCTAGTTCAATTTTGGTGTTTCGGATAATGTCCGGTTATTCGTTTGGTTATCGGTTCATTAAGGTGCTAAATTGCGCAGTTTAGTGAGTTATGAGATACCTTTTATGACAGTTTTCATTCCCGACACTTTACAAGTTATTCTGGACAATTAAACCTTGTTTCTGCACAATATTTTGGTGTTAAATTGCTGAATTTTGCTGAATTTTGCAGAATTCTGCATTTAGAGTGTGTTTCAGGTACTTTTTAGTGCTTAAATCGTCACTCGGAAGGCGATTTTATAACCCTTACTTTCCTACCTAGAATTCTAGTGTAAACTTTGGTTCTGGGACTCATTCTGTGTCCTAACATGATGTCTGTCTGAGTACTGAACTCCCGTCAGTACTACTAGTTTAACTGATTATTGTGCTAGTTTCGTTATGTTCACTAATTTAACTATTTCAAGTTGCATTTACCAATAATAAGTAACATGCAACATGTAATCTATTTGTAAGTCTTTGAAAATAAATTATTAAATCATTCACATCATAAATTCAGCATACACAACCATATGTTACAAGTTACTGTTCACATTGTACGGATATTACATGGAAAAGTGCCAGTTGTCACATGGTTCTTGAAAGTCTGATTTCTAGTTCCACACATTATTTTCTCATTTATTGAAATCACTTGCTATAACACCTGTGCCTCCACGGCAATCAAACAAATACCGAACTAATGAAATATTATATTTCATACTTGGGATTTGTAAAAATATGTGTATCATTTGCACATATCAATTCTTGTTCAATTTCAAACTCTAAATTCGCTTTCTGGAAGGTTATACGCGCACCGATGCGTAGATATAACCAGTTTAATGCAACGAACACTCCGGAATAGTGAAATAGGCTTAACATACCTTAAATAACCTTTACATAACTTAGAAATAAGTTTTGGAAGGTTTGGTATGCCGAAAACAAGCTAATTCGCTTACAGGGACTAAACTTGACAAACTGCGAAAATATGCCAATTTGAACTGTAACAGACATTCCGGAGCATGACCATAAATTAAACATACCATAAATATCCTTCACATAGCTTAGAAATAGGCTTTGAGGTGTTCGGTATGCTAAACTAAACTTTTGTGTCATTCAGGGACTAAAAGTGTCAAAAAGTGCACAAGTTTGCATTTTCGCGCATAACTTACGTTCTGAATACATCCGGACATCCAAAAATTTATGTAAGCATGAATATATTATACTTTAGTGTTTGGCTTGCCAAAAATCCATTCGTCGCGTCATTTGGATCGTTTTTCGCGCTTATGCGCATTCCGTCGTAATTAAGCGAACATCGCGTTCGTACGACCAAACGAACCAACACCCGGCATATTTTTGAGCATGTTTCATGTCCTCAATGTTTAGGCAACATTTTAGGGCCTTAAAGTTGGCTTTACGGGCCTTAGAAGTGTCGGAAATGGCCTTAAACACGTGCAGGGACTGAAACTGACATTTCTGAAACTTTGTTCTGATCTGTGACTCCTAGGCGGCCCGCCTCAGGATCTTAACATCCTTAGGCGGCCTGCGTCAGGCCTTCTGACCAGGTTAAATGTTTCTAACAGCAGATTGCAGCTGTTTGATCCACCACCACACATTCTCATTTGTCTAGTCATCTGATAAGGATCACATTTTAGTCACCATAAGGTCCCGACACTTGTACGGGTGGGATTAAGGCACGTTTTCCATGAAACGATCTTAACGGTGGACCTTTTACTATAAATACCCCACCCCCCATGCTTCAAAATTACAAGAATTCTGATTTGAGAACCTCTAAGTTGAAACCATTGTTTCATACCTGAGATTCTTGAATCGGGATTAGCATTCGGGGACCCTTCGTAAGTATTCTTTCGTTCTTTTCTTTATTTTATTGCTTTTAGAGTCAGAAAGTCAAACTTTGTTTGACTTTCAGCGTTGACCAGCTTATGGTCAATGCGAAGTTCGTTTGAACTTCGCAACGTGATTGTAATCACGTTGGTCATAGTCCCTTGGGACTATGCCCACTGATTACCACGTTGTCTAGGGTCGTAGGGTAGGCGATCTGATAAATCGCCTATACCTTCGAACTCGACCCATTTGGTCGATCATTAGGATCCGACCAAATACATTAGGTGACCATAGTAGGTAGGGAATAACCTTCCGAGGTTATACCCTATGGTCACATCGTTTGAGTAGTTGTATGATAGGTAGTTTATATGCCTTAGGTAAATTACCAGAATACCCCTTTTCATGTATAATTGGTAATTAAGCATATGTAACCTAAAACTTTGTCACATAACTGATTATGTAATATGTTTAGGCATATAACACTTGTCATAGGGCTAGTTAGGCGGTCCGAACGCGTTTCACGCGAACGACGCGTTAAAGTAGCATAAACTACCTAAACGGGTCGTAATGGGTCGTAAACAATTATGTTAGGTTTCAATTAGTATGTAGGCTTTGTTGAACCATACTACACGAGTCTCTACACTCGTTTGGTTTACAAACCCTAATGCTACCCGATCTTCCGATCTAGGTCCGGTTAATTAACATAGTTACCTATATTAGGTGCCGTTTGATATCCGCCATCTCTAGCATTGTTTGGTTGTTACTCAAGGACTTCTGAGCAATCTCAAGTGAGTACATAGACCCCTTTTTTACTGTTTTCCAAACTGTTTTGGGGTGAAACACATGTGCCTACTTGTTACTTTCGTGCTTTCCTGTTTTCACATCATATACTTGCTATGTTCATTAGTACATTTATAGTACATGATTTCATGGTGTTCTATGCTTTGTATGATGACTTTGCATACTTAGTACATTGTTTTACATGACTTTTCTACTTTGTATGATGACTTTGCATACTTAGTACATTGTTTTATACTGCATCTCTGTTGCATATGTTCCAGTAACATATGGACACATTGTTTTACAGCTCTACCCTGTATGTTTACTCTAGCATACTAGGTACATTATCTTCATAAAACATGCTTACATTTTGGTATGACATTTGGTTTGTTTAAACTATACTATACATTCATTAACACCGATCATGCCGCTTGGTAGTAGGTAGTGGTACCATAGGACTTGACAAATCCCGTTCCGGACATCCCAGGGAAAGGGGATGAAAGGAATGACCGAATCCGAATACATATTCTCTTGATAACTCACTTTTACATAGTTATCCGTCTGTCTCAAGGCTTAGATGTATGAATTTTCACAATACCGCATAAATGTTCATATTCAGTATAGCATGCATATATCTTACAAAACATAACTTTGATTTAAACCAAGTTTTACTTCAATACTTTGTTTTGTACATTTTTACTTATGGTTTAAGTAGTCTAAATTTTACTTACCATACATATCATTTTGGTTATACATTGCTTGACTACTTTTGGACTATAAACATTTGACATGGTTTATACAAGGACTTTTGACTATCGGTTTAAACATAGACTTATTACATTGGTGGTTTGAGTAAGTGATTAAGTAACGATGCGTGTGTAATATGATACAAGCATGGTGGATACGCCGCTGGTACTTCCTATATATAAGTGTTTGTATGGTATTACATATATCATAGCGTTATTTGAATCATTTCAGTTTGATACATATAACATTTTATACAAATAACATACCTTTCACAATACATTGTTTTACAAACAACTTAGCTTTTACAAACTCATTTTACATGGTTACTCATTTAACCATGCATTATTTTCTTATTTATACATATCATCTGAACTTATTGTTTTTCAAATGATTTACAAAGACAAAGCAAATTACAAGGTTCATGACTAAACATTTTCTCAAACATAAGTCATGAAACCTATTTTCACAAAACCTATGTATCTCACAGGCATTTTTATGCTGACGTACCTATTTTCACATGTGTTTTTCAGGAGCTGTTGCATAAGATGATCAGGATATACATAGGCAGACTTGGGCTTTAGTGACAATAAAAGATGCAAGACTAGTTAATTATGTTGTATTTCCTTGTTTGTTAAGATATTGTAACACTTTTAATCAATAAAACGAAACTTAAATTGCCATGGATTTGAAACAATTAATTCTGTTACAACACTCCCCGATGTTTCCGCCACGTTTTGTATGTTCTACGTGGTCGGGGTGTGATAGAAAAGATGGTATCAGAGCCAATGGTTATAGGGAATTAGGTTATTAGTAATTCTTTGACCTAGTCTATAACCTTCTTAGGACCCTAACGCGAGTTTACTTGCGTTTAGTCATAAAACAATACCGTCACCTATCCTTAGGCGACGACCACAACAAGAACATAAATTTCCGAACCGCTTTGGAAACTAATCATCTGTTCTAGGATGATTGATTACTAGGTTTTGAACCCTCTATTGTAAGGTTTTGAACTCTCTGTTATATGGTTTTGAACCCCTTTAAGTTTTCAAAATCTCGTCAAGGTTTTGGGTTTTAAATAATGTGAACACGTGCAAACTGGAAGGGTGAATGCCTGTATTCTGGGTTTTCTGTCTAGGCAAGCACTTCGTATAGATCTCATCAGACGCGAGACCAGTTGTGCTTACCTGGGAATTCTTGGGATGAGTGTTCACTTATAGGCGAGCATGTCTTCGCGATACATTATTTTTGACCCATTTACTTTGATTAGTCACCGTCTCATTTGTTTGCCTTAGGTAACAAACAAATGATCGCAATTTTCATGCGTTATCTTTCTGTTTTGATTGTCCAATAATCTTTCACCTGTTTCTCCCTATGCCTTTCTTTTTCTTCAAGAATGTCTCTTCATCACGATGACGCCCAGATATCTGAGCAAGCAGCCAAAATACGCTCAGCGAATAGGCGAAGTAGTCCTGAAGACTGTTGAATTAGCTACTGCCATGTATCATCTCCAGGATGAAGCCACTCAAGAGTCACCAAGACAGGCAGGACCTAGTCAGGCGACAACACCATCAGCCAATAAACCAATCGAGGAATCAAAGACCATGGATGAACGATCCCCTAAGAAGTCAAAGAAGCGAAAGGCTTCTCAGAACTTCGCCATGGTCGCTCACAATGGAAAAGCAGTCCCCAACCAACCAGCTCACCCCCCTGCTAGGTGTGTATGGCTTTTCCTATGATACCTACATCAAGGAACTATGTACCTTACAAACTACTCTTGTGATTTCTCTCTTTCAAATGATTGCTCATGATTCCCTCGAAAATTTTAAGTACTCGTTTCACTCTAAGAAACAAAGTACAGAAAATTAAGTGACATTATGAGTAATCGTGCTTTTCGCACATCTGTGCCTTTAAATCCTTGGTTAGATAACTAAGGGTATTTTCAAATCTCATACCCATTACGTTTTGATTTTTCAACATACACAGTACCAGTATTTCAAAAACAATCTTCATGATCTCAAAACATTTCATATAGTTTGAAAACAATTTTTCTAGATGCATTGTCTATGTTATTTCAAAAACATTGGCCATGTTATCAAAACCAGCCTTTCTAATTTCAAAATATTTCATATAGTCTGAAGACAATATTAACACAATACATTTTCTGATCAAGTGCATGATTTCGAAAAGCATCATTCATGTCTTTCAAAAACCTTATACATAATTTCAAAATTCATCTCGCATGATTTTAAAACATTTTTGTAAATATATCTACCTAATACACCTACTTTATTTCAAAAGTATTATATATAAGGTTTCAAAAACGGTAAACACATTTTTTCTTAAAAGAACCCCATGCACAGTTTTCAAAAATATTTTCCTCGTACATTGACTTAACCTTCAAATTCTGCTTCATATGTCTCCTTGACATATCTAGCATCTCAACTTCATAAGCATTTTACTTCATGTTTTGACTTAAGCACATCCCGTGCAAGATTTCAAAACATCTTCAACTTCTAAAATCCATATGGGATCTTTTTATCTCCACAATTAGACCCTTGTGGATAATCATCATTCAAATCAGAGTCCTTAATTGGATTCTTTATGTACCTTAATTCGAACATTTCGGGTTCTAGTAATCGAAATCGAATTTTCTTTTTGAATCTTTCTATCTTTATAGTTAGATTCTTGACAATGTTTAAAGTGCCAAATGAAATCCACGAGATGGATTCCTAGTGTGCTTTAAATACATGTACTCTGTTAGCAGAACAAACTTCTAGTTAAACAATTTTGTGGTTATGTGACTATGTGTTTATTCATCTTATGTTTTCTTTTATGCATTTTTGTGTTTTTAATACTCTGGATATTCGTTATCCAAATCCTCGCAGAATCTTTCATATCTTCATATGAGGGATTCGTAGCAGGATATTCAAAAGGTACTACCTTCAATCCTTAATGGGCTTCTATGTAATAGTTAAGACCCTTGGATTATATAAGTACCGCTCCATGTTTCATAAGAGATCCTTTTAGTGGTCTAGTCTAAAAGATTGATTCACAATTTGGTTAAAGGACGACATCTAGTGATGTAGCTGGACAGACTCCTTGATAAGTCTATTTAGATCATTTATTGATTTAGTCAAAAGGACCCTATAGTGGTCTAGTCACGCTCATCACCGGTTTGTTCATTTGGTTTTCCCCTACACACTATAAAATAGACTGTGTGAACTGTGCAAGGAATTGTCTGATTATGGACGCGTACATAATTATGAAATTTAGTGCACAGAAACCCAGTAAGATTTATTATGTGTAAGAGCCGATAGTGACAACAATAACAAAATGAGAACGATGTAATGGAGGTACGGTGGACGCACCAATGACGCTTCATATACTTGTATATAAGTATCCCTCTTACATTGCAATCATGATATTATTAAAGGTTACTAGAAGTTCAGAACCCTAATCAATATTGTTCGATCTTTTCAACTTCATATTTTCAAGCTCTCACAAGTTTCCTCTAAATAAATTTCGGGACGAAATTTCCTAAAGTAGGGGAGACTGTAACACCTGTGCCTCCACGGCCATCAAACAAATACCGAACCAATGAAATATTATATTTCATACTTGGGATTTGTAAAAATATGTGTATCATTTGCACATATCAATTCTTGTTCAATTTCAAACTCTAAATTCGCTTTCTGGAAGGTTATACGCGCACCGATGCGTAGATATAACCAGTTTAATGCAACGAACACTCTGGAATAGTGAAATAGGCTTAACATACCTTAAATAACCTTTACATAACTTAGAAATAAGTTTTGGAAGGTTTGGTACGCCGAAAACAAGCTAATTCGCTTACAGGGACTAAACTTGACAAACTGCGAAAGTATGCCAATTTGAACTGTAACAGACATTCCGGAGCATGACCATAAATTAAACATACCATAAATATCCTTCACATAGCTTAGAAATAGGCTTTGAGGTGTTCGGTATGCTAAAATAAACTTTTGTGTCATTCAGGGACTAAAAGTGTCAAAAAGTGCACAAGTTTGCATTTTCGCGCATAACTTACGTTCTGAATACATCCGGACATCCAAAAATTTATGTAAGCATGACTATATTATACTTTTGTTTTTGGCTTGCCAAAAATCCATTCGTCGCGTCATTTGGATCGTTTTTCGCGCTTATGCGCATTCCGTCGTAATTAAGCGGACATCGCGTTTGTACGACCAAACGAACCAACACCCGGCATATTTTTGAGCATGTTTCATGTCCTCAATGTTTAGGCAACATTTTAGGGCCTTAAAGTTGGCTTTACGGGCCTTAGAAGTGTCGGAAATGGCCTTAAACACGTGCAGGGACTGTAACTGACATTTCTGAAACTTTGTTCTGATCTGTGACTCCTAGGCGGCCCGCCTCAGGATCTTAACAACCTTAGGCGGCCCGCGTCAGGCCTTCTGACCAGGTTAAATGTTTCTAACAGCAGATTGCAGCTGTTTGATCCACCACCACACATTCTCATTTGTCTAGTCATCTGATAAGGATCACATTTTAGTCACCATAAGGTCCCGACACTTGTACGGGTGGGATTAAGGCACGTTTTCCATGAAACGATCTTAACGGTGGACCTATTACTATAAATACCCCACCCCCCATGCTTCAAAATTACAAGAATTCTGATTTGAGAACCTCTAAGTTGAAACCATTGTTTCATACCTGAGATTCTTGAATCGGGATTAGCATTCGGGGACCCTTCGTAAGTATTCTTTCGTTCTTTTCTTTATTTTATTGCTTTTAGAGTCAGAAAGTCAAACTTTGTTTGACTTTCAGCGTTGACCAGCTTATGGTCAATGCGAAGTTCGTTTGAACTTCGCAACGTGATTGTAATCACGTTGGTCATAGTCCCTTGGGACTATGCCCACTGATTACCACGTTGTCTAGGGTCGTAGGGTAGGCGATCTGATAAATCGCCTATACCTTCGAACTCGACCCATTTGGTCGATCATTAGGATCCGACCAAATACATTAGGTGACCATAGTAGGTAGGGAATAACCTTCCGAGGTTATACCCTATGGTCACATCGTTTGAGTAGTTGTATGATAGGTAGTTTATATGCCTTAGGTAAATTACCAGAATACCCCTTTTCATGTATAATTGGTAATTAAGCATATGTAACCTAAACCTTTGTCACATAACTGATTATGTAATATGTTTAGGCATATAACACTTGTCATAGGGCTAGTTAGGCGGTCCGAACGCGTTTCACGCGAACGACGCGTTAAAGTA
The DNA here is from genome assembly GCA_030545235.1 of Helianthus tuberosus. Lineage (NCBI taxonomy): Eukaryota > Viridiplantae > Streptophyta > Magnoliopsida > Asterales > Asteraceae > Helianthus > Helianthus tuberosus. The sequence goes on along the minus strand of CM060354.1, from coordinate 105,986,310 downwards.
GCATAAACTACCTAAACGGGTCGTAATGGGTCGTAAACAATTATGTTAGGTTTCAATTAGTATGTAGGCTTTGTTGAACCATACTACACGAGTCTCTACACTCGTTTGGTTTACAAACCCTAATGCTACCCGATCTTCCGATCTAGGTCCGGTTAATTAACATAGTTACCTATATTAGGTGCCGTTTGATATCCGCCATCTCTAGCATTGTTTGGTTGTTACTCAAGGACTTCTGAGCAATCTCAAGTGAGTACATAGACCCCTCTTTTACTGTTTTCCAAACTGTTTTGGGGTGAAACACATGTGCCTACTTGTTACTTTCGTGCTTTCCTGTTTTCACATCATATACTTGCTATGTTCATTAGTACATTTATAGTACATGATTTCATGGTGTTCTATGCTTTGTATGATGACTTTGCATACTTAGTACATTGTTTTACATGACTTTTCTACTTTGTATGATGACTTTGCATACTTAGTACATTGTTTTATACTGCATCTCTGTTGCATATGTTCCAGTAACATATGGACACATTGTTTTACAGCTCTACCCCGTATGTTTACTCTAGCATACTAGGTACATTATCTTCATAAAACATGCTTACATTTTGGTATGACATTTGGTTTGTTTAAACTATACTATACATTCATTAACACCGATCATGCCGCTTGGTAGTAGGTAGTGGTACCATAGGACTTGACAAATCCCGTTCCGGACATCCCAGGGAAAGGGGATGAAAGGAATGACCGAATCCGAATACATATTCTCTTGATAACTCACTTTTACATAGTTATCCGTCTGTCTCAAGGCTTGGATGTATGAATTTTCACAATACCGCATAAATGTTCATATTCAGTATAGCATGCATATATCTTACAAAACATAACTTTGATTTAAACCAAGTTTTACTTCAATACTTTGTTTTGTACATTTTTACTTATGGTTTAAGTAGTCTAAATTTTACTTACCATACATATCATTTTGGTTATACATTACTTGACTACTTTTGGACTATAAACATTTGACATGGTTTATACAAGGACTTTTGACTATTGGTTTAAACATAGACTTATTACATTGGTGGTTTGAGTAAGTGATTAAGTAACGATGCGTGTGTAATATGATACAAGCATGGTGGATACGCCGCTGGTACTTCCTATATATAAGTGTTTGTATGGTATTACATATATCGTAGCGTTCTTTGAATCATTTCAGTTTGATACATATAACATTTTATACAAATAACATACCTTTCACAATACATTGTTTTACAAACAACTTAACTTTTACAAACTCATTTTACATGGTTACTCATTTAACCATGCATTATTTTCTTATTTATACATATCATCTGAACTTATTGTTTTTCAAATGATTTACAAAGACAAAGCAAATTACAAGGTTCATGACTAAACATTTTCTCAAACATAAGTCATGAAACCTATTTTCACAAAACCTATGTATCTCACAGGCATTTTTATGCTGACGTACCTATTTTCACATGTGTTTTTCAGGAGCTGTTGCATAAGATGATCAGGATACACATAGGCAGACTTGGGCTTTAGTGACAATAAAAGATGCAAGACTAGTTAATTATGTTGTATTTCCTTGTTTGTTAAGACATTGTAACACTTTTAATCAATAAAACGAAACTTAAATTGCCATGGATTTGAAACAATTAATTCTGTTACAACACTCCCCGATGTTTCCGCCACGTTTTGTATGTTCTACGTGGTCGGGGTGTGACACTTGCCATATTAAGTTTGGGTATCTTTATCTGGGATCAACAATATAGCTTTGCATGTGGTACATGAAGCATGAAAAGTGGTAAAATGGGTGAAACTTGTATGATTTATGTGGTTTGCATGAAATCTGAGTTGTCATGTGTATGAGCACCATTTTATTCAGTAAATAACATGGATTATGTTAAAATAGCGAGTCGTTACGATTTGGGATGGTTATAGTAACGTTTGATGCAAAACTATGCGGTAAAACGGTTAAAAAATCGGCTTTTCGGAGGATTTTTATAAAACTATTTTAGATCAGCAAGTAAACTGATATTTTTGATATAAATATAAGTATTTTAACTTGTATTAAGTTTACTTGGTGTTTGGTTGGTCATACGTGTCACATCCCTTTCAAAGGCGGAAGCACAAGGTGTGATCTGAGTGGTTTTCATTGCATACGATAAGTAAACATGCTGCATGATTTAAAAGAAACTCCATCTTGCCATTCAAAGTTAAATTATCCCAAAATACATAATTTAGTTTAAAGTTTACATCATAAATAAAAGATAAATGTTTGAAAGTTCACAAAACCATTTCAAAACAATGATCAAGGTTTTGTTTCCTATATCACCACAGAAGATGGGATATAGTAAACAAATCCACAAAAGATGGCAACGGAGGTTAGACACTAAACATATTGAAAACATGACACTACATCTTGACAAGGAGCCCGCGAGCATTATCCACTAATTCCCTAAAATACATGTAAGTTTAAAAAACGTTAACAAAAGTTGGTGTGAATTCATGCAGTTTGTGTAAAATGTAACATTTGTAATTGTGTAAAAGCATGGTATCTAATTGTAAAATGTAAGTTTGTAAGTTGTAATGAAATGGAATTGAGATCGCTAATAGTTTGCAAGGCCACTAACATATGTGACGACAAAGGAAGCATCCAAACCTAGGTGACTTTTAACATCATTTACCCTACGACTGTGACCCAAGACACTCCATGACTATGTGTTGTCAAGAGAGTGAGGCTGCCCGGACCTGTTAGATCTAACCCTTGTTCTTTCGGTCTAAACTAGATTGATGGTGCTTACGTATACCCTATTCAAGACATGATCAATGTATGATTCCTTTGTTTTAAACATACCAATTTGTACATGTATTTTCCCCATTGTTTGAAAACAGTAAAAACGTTTAAAAGTGGGGACATGAACTCACTGTTTGGTTTCTTGAGCGTCTAGCTTCACCGGCTTCTGCTACTTGAATTTCGTGACCTATAGACTTTCTAAGTATGTTAATCACCTAACTTGTAAACCTCTAAGTACAAGTTACTATTTGGATTTAACGTGTCTTACATATATTGTTTCGTGTATCATTTGGGTATGTACGTCCCACTATATTTAATATTGTATTTGTTATATATATTTTTATCCAGAAAATATATATTTGTGTAAGTGGGATTTGAAAATGTTATATGTTAAAATTAATATATTTTTTACTTTTTCAAATATATGTCACTTTTATTATTTTTCAAAAATAATTATAAGTAATTTGTTAAATAATATTTCCAATATCATTTTTGGTGTAAGCACACTGTGGAAAGTATACTTGTATTTTAAGTATACATACTTGTATATTTGTATTAATTACCCAAAAATCAATTCCTTGATTTTGATTACTTTCCAGAATTTTTTTTCTTAAAAATAAAAATATTTTTAAGGTTTCCTTGTTATATATATATTTTGTCACACTTGTAATATATATATATATATATATATATATATTTATTTTTGTCACTTGTCAAATTTTTATAATTATTCCATCACTTATAGTAATTTTTGTATTAGTCCATAAATATATAAAATTGTCTAATAAGTCCAATAATTGTTCAAGTCCTTAATTTTGTAGGAAATATATGTATATTGATATATATTTTTGTATTTGTCCGTGTATCCTTTTATAAGTAATTTTTGTATACTTGTTTCATTGAATATTTCTTAAGTATTTGTATGTGTATTTTTGTAGTATACTCCTTTGGAGTGTTTAATGTATTTTTCAAGTTCCTAACATACTAATACATATAATGCACATAATATACACTTAGCACATAATCTTGTGACCACTATATATATATATATATATATTTCACGAAAAATATACATACTTAATATTGTTTTTATACTTGAAGAAATCCTTGTTTATTACTTGTAATTTTTGTATAAAAATTCGGAAACCTTTGTAAGTATTTTTAGGTGAATTTTTGGGGAATAAGTTTCACCAAAACTTATATTTTTCTAAATGTCAAAATTTTATAAAAATTTTGACATTATAAAATTTTGACATAGTTTCCCCTAAAAATGGGGGTTTCCCATGTTTTTAAAACATGTGTTTGTTTTCTTTTCATCATCAAAATCAATTTCCAACAAATTTCACAAGTAACATACACTAAAATCACCATGAAAAACCTTATGATGAACTTGATTTTTGTTAAAAATGTTGTCTTTTAGATCTACACTTTACATATCTTAGAAAAACAAATGCTCTTGTTAAATTTAAACAAACTTGTTATGAAACTTTAACTTACTAAGTAAACCATCCATGAGTTTTAGGGTTTCAAAACCATGAAAAACATATTCTCAAACCATTTTTATGTTCATTTTAAAGATCTTTATGTTCATCATCAAGTTTCGTCATGGATCCTTCAAGATCCATGCTTAAACTTGTTAGATCTAAACTTCTAACAAGCTTACACATGATGGATCTAACCAAAAACACAAGATTCAACATTCACAACTTCATCACATACATCAAACAACTTCAAAACAACTTATTTTCACTTAGATTATGTTAGATCTTTAAGTTACCATCTTTAAAAGTTTATGTTCTTTGAAAGTGTAACTTGTACATAAGCTTATCATGAAGTAAAATAGAGATTTTGAAGCTTACTACTAGCTCTAGTGGCTAGGGAAGTGGCAAGAACAATAACAATAACAAGATGAAGAATGAAGAAAATGAGTGGATAAAAGCTCTCCAAAAAGGTCCTTGAACTTCCTTCACTTGTAGCTTCCTTAGATCATCTTCATACACCTTGGATTCACCTTAGATTGCCTTGAATGATGAAGAAAATGGAGATGTATGGGTGGTGTGTGGAGGTGGTCCTAGGTAGAGAGGAGAGAAAGGAAGGAGATGTGAAAATTTTGAATGTGGAAGTTATGAAGAAAGTGATCTTTGGTCAAGACTTATAATCATCCAACATTTCTTTAACCATTAGTTCATGTGTCTAATATCTAGACATCATTAGTAATATTTTAATGAGAAAAGGGTGTGGGTCCCTATGGGGCCGGTTGGCATAAGGGGGGGGGGGGGTAATGTAGTTTTTGGAAGTTGAAGGTAAAAGATGTAAATTAGAAGGTTAATTGGAAGGTTAAGTGTGTTTATGTGTTTTTATGATTTTTAAGGTGTTCTAGCATTATAACTTGCTTTATATCACTAAAACAATGCTTCTAATCTATTTTTGGTGTTTTGGGTAGTGTCCGGTTATTTGTTCGGTTATTGGTTCGTTAAAGTGCTAAATAATGCAGTCTTGCAAAGTATGAAGTACCTTTTGTGACAGTTTCATTCCCGACACTTTACAAGTTATTCTGGACATTTAAACCTTAATTTTGCATGTTATTTTAATGTTAAATTGTTGTTTTTGCTGATTTTCTGCAGAATTCTGCATTTAGAGTGTGTTTCGTGTACTTTTTAGTGTCGGTTTTAGCTTTCAGAAAGTGATTATATTAACCTTTGTTCACCTACTGAGTTTCAATGTATTTTTGATGTTGGACCTACTTCTAAGTCCTAAATCTATTATCTGATTGTTTTCTACAGACATGCCGACATAGCTTGTCTAACCAGTGAGCTTACTATCAATTCGACGCAACGCTTAAAGTATAGTAAAATGTGACAGTTAATATATAAACATGCATGAATTTAACTGCATATCAAATAAGCACATAATGTTGACGTGTAAACACATAAATGCAGGTAATAATTACTAACTAAAATAGTACGGAAATTACCTGTTTTGGGCCACTTGTAACACCTGTGCCTCCACGGCCATCAAACAAATACCGAACCAATGAAATATTATATTTCATACTTTGGATTTGTAAAAATATGTGTATCATTTGCACATATCAATTTTTGTTCAATTCCAAACTCTAAATCGCTTTCTAGAAGGTTATACGCGCACCGATGCGTAAATATAACCAGTTTAATGCAACGAACACTCCAGAATAGTGAAATAGGCTTAACATACCATAAATAACCTTTACATAACTTAGAAATAAGTTTCGAAGGCTTTGGTATGGCAAAATCAAGTTAAATCGCTTACAGGGACTAAAGTTGACAAACTGCGAAAGTATGCCAATTTGAACTGTAACAAACATTCCGGAACATGGCCATAAGTTAAACATACCATAAATATCCTTTAAATAGCTTAGAAATAGGCTTTGAGGGGTTCGGTGTGCTAAAATAAACTTTTGGGTCATTCAGGGACTAAAAGTGTCAAAAAGTGCACAAGTTTGCATTTTCGCGCATAACTCACGTTCTGAATACATCCGGACATCCAAAAATTTATGTAAGAACTAAAATATTTTAGTTTAGTGTTTGGCATGAGAAAAATCCATTCGTCACGCAATTTGGATCGTTTTTCACGCTTATGCGCATTCCGTCGTAATTAACCGAACAACGCGATTGTACAGCTAAACGAACCGACATCCGGCATATTTTTGAGCATGTTTCATGTTGCCTATACTTTAACATCCTTGTGAAGCTTAAAAATGGGCTTGACGGGTGTTAGAAGTGCCAAAACACGACGATACGCGCTCAGGAACCAAAACTGCAAAACTGCAAAAAAAAATATATAAAAAATAAATAAATAAATAAAAAATGCAGCAAAAAGCCATTTTAAACATAAGTTAGCAGCCCCTAACACTTCCCAAAGGTCAAGTGCCACATGTTAATCTCCTATGGTGGCCAAAATTTGTTACCACAACATTTTGACAAGTGTACGGCCTAGATCGTGCCCCCTTTTCCAAGAAACGATCCTAACGGTTGTGGGTTTACTATAAATACCCAACCCATTTTCACTCATTCCTCACTAGAATCTGATCTAAAAGACTCTAAGTTGAAACCATTGTTTCATACCTGAGTTATTTGGATCTAGATTAGCATTCGGGGACCTTTCGCAAGTATTCTTTCGTTCTTTTATCGCTTTCGAGTCCTAAAGTCAAACTTTGTTTGACTTTCTGCATTGACCAGTTTATGGTCGATGCGAAGTTCGTTTGAACTTCATAACGTGAGCGTGATCACGATGGTTATAGTCCCTAGTGACTATACCTACTGATTACCACGTTATCAAGGCTCAGTGACGAGCCGTAGTTTCGGTCAGAATACGCATTTTTGCGTATTTTGTAACCAAACTACTCTTAGGTATCACAACCGTTTGTTGTGATACCAAACCTGTTTTCTAAAACTTAGTTAAGCATGTTTTAACATGCTTAGGTCGTCACTTTTAGTTTAGTGCTTATATAGGGTCGTCAGGTAAGCGATCTAAACAATCGCTTATACTTTCGAACCCGACCCGTTTGGTCGATCATTAGGATCCGACCAAGAACATTAGGTGACCATAGTATATAGGGAATAACCTTACGAGGTTATACCTTATGGTCGCTTCGTTTAAGTAGTTGTATGATAGGTAGTTTATATGCCTTAGGTAAATTACCAAAATACCCTTTGATGCCAAAATCCGTTTTAATCATATGTAACAAAACTTTTGACATCTAAACTGATTTGACAACCATATTAGACTTGTTAAGGCATATATTACTTGTCATAGGACTAGTTAGGCGGTCCGAACGCGTTTCACGCGAACGACGCGTTAAAGTAGCATAAGCTACCTAAACGGGTCGTAATGGGTCACAAGCACTTAGGTTAGGTTTCATTTAGTATGTAGGCTTTGTTAAACCATACTACATGAGTTCCCATACTCATTTGGTTTACGAACCCTCATTCTATCCGATCTTCCGATTTAGGTCCGGTTTATTAATGTAGTTACCTATATTAGGTGCCGTTTGATATTCCGAGATCTCTAGCATTGCTTGGTGGTTATCTTAGGACTTCTGAGCAATCTCAAGTGAGTACATAGACCCCTCTTTTACTGTTTTCCAAATGTTTTGGGGTGAAACACATGTGCCTACCTGTTACTTTCATGCTTTTCCATGTTTTCATATCATATGCTTGCTATGTTCATTAGTACACTATTAGTACATCGTTTTACATTACATTTTATGCTATGTATGTCCATTTAGTTCATACTTAGTACATCGTTTCACATCACATCACATGCTATGTATGTTCATTTATTTGCATACTTAGTACATTTGTTTTCACCACATGCTTACATTTTGTTATGACATTTGGTTTGTTTAAATGAGACAATGTACATTCATTAACACCGATCATGCCGCTCGGTAGTAGGTAGTGGTACCATAGAACTTGACAAATCCCATTCCTGAAATCTCGAGTTTGTTTGGACGTAAGGAATGATCGAATCCGAATACATATTCTTTAGATAACTCATTATTACATAGTTATCCGACTGTCGCAAGGCTTGGATGTATGAATTTTCACAATACCGCATAAATGTTTATATCAATATAGTATGCATTTTCACAGAACATAACTTTGATTTAAACCAAGTTTTACTTCAATACTATGTTCTTGTGCATATGGTTTAGTTGATGCATTTCACTAGCCATACATATCATTTTTGGTTACACATTACATGGTTTACATTTGACACATAAACACTTTTGACATTGGTTATACATTACATGATTTACATATGGACATAAACATTTTAACATATTATTTCAATACATTTGGAAGTTGGTTTAAACATAGACATCTTACATTGTTGGTTTGGTTTGAGTAAGTGATTTAATTAACGAGGCGTGTGTAATACGATACAAGCATGGTGGATACGCCGCTGGTACTTCCTATATATAAATGATTGTATGGTATTACATATCGTTGCGTTATTTGAAAACATTTCAATTTAGACATATAACATTTTATACAAATAACATACTTTTCACAATACATTGTTTTATAAACAACTTAACTTATACAAACTCATTTTACATGGTTATTCATTTAACCATGCATTATTCTCTTATTTATACGTATCATCTGAACTTATTGTTTTTCAAATGATTTACAAAGACAAAGCAAATTACAAGGTTCATGACTAAACATTTTCTTAAACAGAAGTCATGAATCTTATTTTCACAAAACCTATGTACTCGCCGGCATTTTTATGCTGACGTACCTATTTTCACATGTGTTTCAGGAAATGAAGCATAGGATTGATCAAGATACACTTAGGCGGACATGGGCCTTAGTGACAATAAAAGATGCAAGACTAGTTATTTATGTTATGTTTCTTTGATGTCAAGACATTGTAACTCGTGTACTTAATAAAACAATATTTAAATTTCCATGTGTTATGAAACAATGATTCTGTTACAACACTCCCCGATGTTTCCGCCACGTTTTGTTGTTTTACGTGGTCGGGGTGTGACAGAAAAGTTGGTATCAGAGCTCATGGTTATAGGGAATTAGGTTATTAGTAATACTTTGACCTAGTCTATAACCTTTCTAGTACCCTAACGCGAGTTTACTTGCGTTTAGTCATAAAACAATACTGTCACCTATCCTTAGGCGACAACCACAACAAGAACATAAAATTCAAAACCGCTTTGAAAACTAATCATCTGTTCTAGGATGATTGATTACTAGGTTTTGAACCCTCTATTGTAAGGTTTTGAACTCTCTATTATATGGTTTTGAACCCCTTTGAATTTTCAAAACCTCGTCAAGGTTTTGGGTTTTAAATAATGTGAACACGTGCAAACTGGAAGGGTGAATGCCTGTATTCTGGGTTTTCTGTCTAGGCAAGCACTTCGTATACATCTCATCAGACGCGAGACCAGTTGTGCTTACCTGGGAATTCTTGGGATGAGTGTTCACTTATAGGCGAGCATGTCTTCGCGATACATTATTTTTGACCCATTTACTTTGATTTGTCACCATCTCATTTGTCTGCCTTAGGTAACAAACAAATGATCACAATTTTCATTCGATACCATTCTGTATTGATTATCCAATAAACCTTTCACTTGTTTCTTCCTTTGTCTTTCATTTTCTTCTAGAATGTCTATTCCTCTCAGCACTGGTCAAATGTCCGAGCGAACAGCCAAATTTGCCCAGCAAATAGGCGAAGTGATTCAGAAGACTGTGGATTTAGGCATTGCCATGGCTCGTCTCAACAATGAAGCCTCTCGTCTCGACAATGAAGTCACTCAAGAGCCACTGAAGGAAGCAGAAGTCAAGCCTGCACCAAGATCAAGGAAGCGTAAGGCTTCAAGGAAGCCCGCAGCAGTTATACCAAATTAAGCAGGACCTAGCCAGAAGGCAACACCACCTGCTAAGAAGCAATAAAAGGGAACGGCACCATTATGCAACAAATGTAAGGGGCATCACCTAGCTCACTTACAGTGCCGTCGGTGTGTATCATGTGGACGAGTTGGTCACCTGGCAAGTACTTGTTGATGTAACCCAAACCAAGGTGGTCTAAATCAACCCCAAGTCAACCCTACTCAAGCTCGTTTTCCGCGTGGTACTTGCTACAACTGTGGCGAGACGAACCATTACAGGAACAACTGCCCGAAGATTGTCAGTGCAAATCCAACCCGTGGATGAGCAATTGGCTGAACAAAGGATGTTGCTGTCTTATGCCTTTGTTTCTTTTATTTTCTTGTAATGTGAAACAATCTGTTTTGTTCATAAATAAATTATTGTTCACAAATTCTGATATACAAGTGTAGTTACATGTGTGTATGACTTTTCCTATGATACCTACATTAAGGAACTATGTTCCTTACAAACTACTTTTGTAATTTCTCTCTTTCAAATGATCACTCATGATTCCCTCGAAAATTTTAAGTACTCGTTTCACTCTAAGAAACAAAGTACAGAAAATAAAGTGACATTATGAGTAATCATGCTTCTGCACATCTATGCCTTTGAATCCTTGGTTAAATAACTAAGGGTATTTCCAAATCTCATACCCATTACGTTTTGATTTTTCAACATATACAGTACAAGTATTTCAAAAACAATCTTCATGATCTCAAAACATTTCATATAGTTTGAAAACAATTTTTCTAAATGCATTGTCTATGTTATTTCAAAAACATTGGCCACGTTATCAAAACCAACCTTCCTAATTTCAAAATGTTTCATATAGTCTGAAAACAATATTAACACAGTACATTTTCTTATCAAGTGCACGATTTCGAAAAGCATCATTCATGTCTTTCAAAAACCTTATACATAATTTCAAAATTCATCTCGCATGATTCTAAAACATTTTTATAAATATACTTACCTAGTACACCTACTTTATAATTTCAAATGTATTATATATAAGGTTTCAGAAACATTGAACACATTTTTTTTAGAACCTCATGCATAGTTTTCAAAAATATTTTCTTCATACATTGACTTAACCTTCAAATTCTGCTTCATATGTCGCCTTGACATATCAAGCATCTCAACTTCATAAGCATTCTTACTTCATGTTTTGACATAAGCACGTCCAGTGCAAGGTTTCAAAACATCTTCAACTTCTAAAATCCATATGGGATCTTTTTATCTTCACAATTAGATCCTTGTTGATAATCGTCATACTAATCAGAGTCCTTAATTGGATTCCCTATGTACCTAAATTCGAACATTTCGGTTCCTTATAATCGAAATTGAATTTTTCTTTAAAAAAAAAAAAAAATCTTTCTATCTTTATAGTTAGATTCTTGATAATGTTTAAAGTACCAAATGAAATCCACGAGATGGATTCCTAGTGTGCTTTAAATACTTGCGCTCTGTAGCAAAACAAATTAAAGATCTAGATAAACAATCTTTGTGGTTATATGACTATGTGTTCATGCATCTTGTGTTTTCTTTTATGCATTTTGTGTTTTCGTATACTCTGGATATTCGTTATCCAAATCCTCGTAGAATCTTTCATATCTTCATATGAGGGATTCGTAGTAGGATATTAAAAAAAAAGGTACTACCTTAAATCCTTAATGGGCTTCTATGTAAGAATTAAGACCCTTGGATTATATAGTACCACTCCTTGATTCATAAGAGACCCTTTTAGTGGTCTAGTCAAAAAGATTGATTCAAAAATCTGGTTAAGAATGACATGTGATGATATAAGCTGAAAAGACTCCTTGGTTGTCTATTAAAATCATTTATTGATTTAATAAAAGGGACCCTATGGTGGTCTAGTCACACTCATCACAGGTTTGTTCATTTGGTTTTCCCTACACATTATAAAATAGACTGTGTGAACTATGTAAGGAATTGTCTAATTATGGACGCGTACATAATTATGAGATTCAGTGCACGGTAACCACAGTAAGATTTATTATGTGTAAGAACCGATAGTGACAACAATAACAAAACGAGAACGATGCAATGGAGGTACGGTGGACGCACCAATGACGCTTTATATACTTGTATATAAGTATCCCTCTTACATTGCGATCATGATGTTATTAAAGTTACTAGAAGTTCAGAGCCCTAACCAATGTTGTTCGATCTTTTCAACTTCATGTTTTAAACTCTCACAAGTTTCCTCTAAATAAATTTCGGGACGAAATTTCCTAAAGTAGGGGAGACTGTAACACCTGTGCCTCCACGGCCATCAAACAAATACCGAACCAATGAAATATTATATTTCATACTTTGGATTTGTAAAAATATGTGTATCATTTGCACATATCAATTTTTGTTCAATTCCAAACTCTAAATCGCTTTCTGGAAGGTTATACGCGCACCGATGCGTAAATATAACCAGTTTAATGCAACGAACACTCCGGAATAGTGAAATAAGCTTAACATACCTTAAATAACCTATACATAACTTAGAAATAAGTTTCGAAGGCTTTGGTATGGCAAAATCAAGTTAAATCGCTTACAGGGACTAAAGTTGACAAACTGCGAAAGTATGCCAATTTGAACTGTAACAAACATTCCGGAACATGGCCATAAGTTAAACATACCATAAATATCCTTTAAATAGCTTAGAAATAGGCTTTGAGGGGTTCGGTGTGCTAAAATAAACTTTTGGGTCATTCAGGGACTAAAAGTGTCAAAAAGTGCACAAGTTTGCATTTTCGCGCATAACTCACGTTCTGAATACATCCGGACATCCAAAAATTTATGTAAGCACTAAAATATTTTAGTTTAGTGTTTGGCAGGAGAAAAATCCATTCGTCACGCAATTTGGATCGTTTTTCACGCTTATGCGCATTCCGTCGTAATTAACCGAACAACGCGATTGTACGGCTAAACGAACCGACATCCGGCATATTTTTGAGCATGTTTCATGTTCCCTATACTTTGACATCCTTGTGAAGCTTAAAATGGGCTTGACGGGTGTTAAAAGTGCCAAAACACGACGATACGCGCTCAGGAACCAAAACTGCAAAACTGCAAAAAAAATATATAAAAAAAAATAAATAAATAAAAAATGCAGCAAAAAGCCATTTTAAACATAAGTTAGCAGCCCCTAACACTTCCCAAAGGTCAAGTGCCACATGTTAATCTCCTATGGTGGCCAAAATTTGTTACCACAACATTTTGACAAGTGTACGGCCTAGATCGTGCCCCCTTTTCCAAGAAACGATCCTAACGGTTGTGGGTTTACTATAAATACCCAACCCATTTTCAATCATTCCTCACTAGAATCTGATCTAAAAGACTCTAAGTTGAAACCATTGTTTCATACCTGAGTTATTTGGATCTAGATTAGCATTCGGGGACCTTTCGCAAGTATTCTTTCGTTCTTTTATCGCTTTCGAGTCCTAAAGTCAAACTTTGTTTGACTTTCTGCATTGACCAGTTTATGGTCGATGCGAAGTTCGTTTGAACTTCATAACGTGAGCGTGATCACGATGGTTATAGTCCCTAGTGACTATACCTACTGATTACCACGTTATCAAGGCTCAGTGACGAGCCGTAGTTTCGGTCAGAATACGCATTTTTGCGTATTTTGTAACCAAACTACTCTTAGGTATCACAACCGTTTGTTGTGATACCAAACCTGTTTTCTAAAACTTAGTTAAGCATGTTTTAACATGCTTAGGTCGTCACTTTTAGTTTAGTGCTTATATAGGGTCGTCAGGTAAGCGATCTAAACAATCGCTTATACTTTCGAACCCGACCCGTTTGGTCGATCATTAGGATCCGACTAAGAACATTAGGTGACCATAGTATATAGGGAATAACCTTACGAGGTTATACCTTATGGTCGCTTCGTTTAGGTAGTTGTATGATAGGTAGTTTATATGCCTTAGGTAAATTACCAAAATACCCTTTGATGCCAAAATCCGTTTTAATCATATGTAACAAAACTTTTGACATCTAAACTGATTTAACAACCATATTAGACATGTTAAGGCATATATTACTTGTCATAGGACTAGTTAGGCGGTCCGAACGCGTTTCACGCGAACGACGCGTTAAAGTAGCATAAGCTACCTAAACGGGTCGTAATGGGTCACAAGCACTTAGGTTAGGTTTCATTTAGTATGTAGGCTTTGTTAAACCATACTACATGAGTTCCCATACTCATTTGGTTTACGAACCCTCATTCTATCCGATCTTCCGATTTAGGTCCGGTTTATTAATGTAGTTACCTATATTAGGTGCCGTTTGATATTCCGAGATCTCTAGCATTGCTTGGTGGTTATCTTAGGACTTCTGAGCAATCTCAAGTGAGTACATAGACCCCTCTTTTACTGTTTTCCAAACGTTTTGGGGTGAAACACATGTGCCTACCTGTTACTTTCATGCTTTTCCATGTTTTCATATCATATGCTTGCTATGTTCATTAGTACACTATTAGTACATCGTTTTACATTACATTTTATGCTATGTATGTCCATTTAGTTCATACTTAGTACATCATTTCACATCACATCACATGCTATGTATGTTCATTTATTTGCATACTTAGTACATTTGTTTTCACCACATGCTTACATTTTGTTATGACATTTGGTTTGTTTAAATGAGACAATGTACATTCATTAACACCGATCATGCCGCTCGATAGTAGGTAGTGGTACCATAGGACTTGACAAATCCCATTCCTGAAATCTCGGGTTTGTTTGGACGTAAGGAATGACCGAATCCGAATACATATTCTTTAGATAACTCATTATTACATTGTTATCCGACTGTCGCAAGGCTTGGATGTATGAATTTTCACAATACCGCATAAATGTTTATATCAGTATAGTATGCATTTTCACAGAACATAACTTTGATTTAAACCAAGTTTTACTTCAATACTATGTTCTTGTGCATATGGTTTAGTTGATGCATTTCACTAGCCATACATATCATTTTTGGTTACACATTACATGGTTTACATTTGACACATAAACACTTTTGACATTGGTTATACATTACATGATTTACATATGGACATAAACATTTTAACATATTATTTCAATACATTTGGAAGTTGGTTTAAACATAGACATCTTACATTGTTGGTTTGGTTTGAGTAAGTGATTTAATTAACGAGGCGTGTGTAATACGATACAAGCATGGTGGATACGCCGCTGGTACTTCCTATATATAAATGATTGTATGGTATTACATATCGTTGCGTTATTTGAAAACATTTCAATTTAGACATATAACATTTTATACAAATAACATACTTTTCACAATACATTGTTTTATAAACAACTTAACTTATACAAACTCATTTTACATGGTTATTCATTTAACCATGCATTATTCTCTTATTTATACGTATCATCTGAACTTATTGTTTTTCAAATGATTTACAAAGACAAAGCAAATTACAAGGTTCATGACTAAACATTTTCTTAAACAGAAGTCATGAATCTTATTTTCACAAAACCTATGTACTCGCCGGCATTTTTATGCTGACATACCTATTTTCACATGTGTTTTAGGAAATGAAGCATAGGATTGATCAAGATACACTTAGGCGGACATGGGCCTTAGTGACAATAAAAGATGCAAGACTAGTTATTTATGTTATGTTTCTTTGATGTCAAGACATTGTAACTCGTGTACTTAATAAAACAATATTTAAATTTCCATGTGTTATGAAATAATGATTCTGTTACAACACTCCCCTATGTTTCCGCCACGTTTTGTTGTTTTACGTGGTCGGGGTGTGACACCACTTGTCACAGCGGATACCGATTCTTAACGGTGAGCTTGTTCAACTCTCTATAATCAATGCACATCCGCAAGGTTCCATCCTTCTTCTTTACGAACAACACTAGAGCTCCCTAAGGCGAGAAGCTCAACCTTATGAATCCTTTATCCAAGAACTCCAGAAGTTGAGTAGATAATTCCTGCATTTCGGATGGCGCAAGTCGATACGGTGCCTTGGCTACAGGAGCGGCACCTGGAACCAAGTCAATATGGAATTCGACATGTCTCTATGGAGGTAATCCCAGCAAGTATTCGGGGAAGACTTCGGTGAAATCCATCACTACTGGGATATCTTCAAGCTTAGCCTTAACTAAAATTGTTTAGACTTTCAAATATTACTTATTGGGCTTAGTGGGCTTAGGTAATGAATTCCGGGTTTAAAACATTTTTTTTGTAAGTTCACCTTTTGATGATACATGCTGGTTTCTTCAAAGTGGAGATTCTTTAAGGTCTATTTTGTAATTGATGAACAGACTGTCTTATTATAAGTACTGTCCGAATTTGTAAAGGTTGTATGAATCCGAATTTAATGTTAAATTTGGATAAGTTGTTTTAGTTCTTGTCTTGTCGGAATTTGTAAGTTAGGGTTTAATGGTGTATGTCCGAATTTGTTATGTAAATTCAGACTAGGTTGGCCATGATATGTTTGTCCGTGTTTGTTTATGTTAAATCTTGAACTGATGTGTTCTAGATTTGGCCTTTTGTATTTAAACAATGTTACCACTTTTGAGAATTATCTTATGTGCAAGCAACTTTCTAGAGAGAGAAACAAAACCCTAATTACTGTGTGTTCACTTTTTGTTCAGGGCTGGATAATATGTGAATACTTAGTCTATGCACAGATTGATTCTCATCTTTGTTCTTCTACACCTTCTGTCTCGTCACCTACGTAGCGGTACGCTTTGCGTGGTGGATTCTGCACACCACGTGAGTCGGTTGTTGGAGTGAGAGATCCTATTCTAGTGTCCGAGGTACAAAGCTGGCCTTATAGAACATATTAGATGAAAGAAGTATTGAATAAAGTTACTTAGTAGACATGTTAGAAATTGACTCATGAGAGTTAGGGTGAATGACGGGCTAAAAGCTGGACGAATGGCTTAAGTATGGACAAGAATAGAAAGATTTTGCAAGAAACATGAAAATGATAAAATGGTGTTTAGCAAGTATATGGAACTGAAAGTAAGTATAATGTGTACTCCAATATGATACAATAAGTAATAAGTGACAATTTGACCTTGAAAAGTCAAAACTGGAGAAGTTGGCAAGTAATTAACAAACTGTGAGAAAAATACATAAGTATAGTACGCTGAATAGAATGAATAATTGTAGTATAGTACGTAACTTAAGTAAGAAACATAAGAAAGAAATATAGATGAATAATCGCTGAATAGAATGAATAATTGAATGAAATGTGCTAATCGTCGATTTATAAATGAAAATGGTAGAATGCTTGAAGGGATAAAACTACTAGAGTTGGTGAAAGGATGCTCATGAGCGGAAGCTCATCACGTGGAAGGAAGAGATCAATCCAGTTTTGTTATGGACTCATGAAGAAGCGAGCCAATTTGGTATGCAGATTTTTGGTCTACACAATAAAAGCGAGGTCAGTAACATGTTTAAATATGGTTGTTAAAAAGAAGTTTAGGTTGACAAATACCTTCCATACAAAAAGGATGGTAGTGTGAGTATGGCAAAGTATAGGATGTTTGACCTTGAAAACTGTGACAACCCGTGCTTACGAGGTTAACGTCGTTACTTACCTTCTTTATAAAAATGCATGAACTTGTGTGACGAATAAATTATACTTATCTATTTTTTTTATACAAACGTGTATTCGAAGCAAAATCCATATCATGGTTGAACCGAACCGAACAGTTTGAACCATGGCATAACTCGCTTAACTCGAAACTTATGAGGCCCGAACCGTAACTTGTTTAATATATATATTAATTAGTTGAGATTTAATTATAATCTTATTTTTAGTTGGTTTTAATAAAAAACTAAAAAAAAGAATCTATATATTTGATTAATTAAATACAACAGCAAATTGACGTTGCCATGAGTTACGAATTTGTTCCAAGAATTCGGGCCACTTGCAACCCACTTTCAAGTAATATTAAGTGCAACCATTTTTTTAGTATGCCATCTTGGGCCATAGCGGTGTTCGGTCCATACAATAATCCCAAACCGCCCTACATCTAGTTGTTTTATATGATACGTATATCATGCAACTTCCCAAATACTATCACAAAAACCCTAACCTACAACTGCGATACCTGCTCCCCCTCTTCTCCTCTCTGCAGATGCCAAACCAGACCAAGAGCCCCTCCACAAGTCGGTTCAAGACTTGATCGCACTCTCACTTCGTCTCTAGGTACCATGTCTTGACTTGTAGGTTTAATTTTATAGGTTCATGCATGCTTTCTGTTATGAAATTCCTTCTATCTTGGCTGTGTTCTTGGTATTCTTAGCATGTTCCTGTTGTTTTTATTGATATTTGTAGTTTTAAATGGATGGGAATCATGTATACATAATGCTTGGGTCGACTAAGGGTTCGGTTAGTCGGGTATTGTTTGTGGGCTTAATCTTGTGATTTCTTGATAAACTATTTGATAAATAATTCGAGTTAGGATGAAAATCTGTTGTAAATAAGGTATAAGTGTCGTATTGTTTCGCTAGGTATGTGATTAAAGTTATAAAACTTGTTTTACGTCGCTTAGAGCTGAAAACAGAAAGCTGATGAATGTTTACAGCCGATTTCAGTTGGCTGTACCCTGGTCATAACTTAACAAAAACGTGAAATTTCTGAACCTATGATGTGCTTCCAGGAAATATCTTTCAAGCCCCATTGGAATTGCATATTTTCCACTAAAATTAATTTTTTTATGAATTTTTCCGTATTGAAGGTTCACGCTGCGTTTCTGGCAGAATTTACAGCCCATTATGAATGTCATAACTCAATTTAGGTATTGAGTTATGATCTCAAATTTTTACTGTAGGTAGCTTCAGGAGGTCATGAAAATCTGCAACTATAATTACATCAATCAGATAACCGAGGATTTTTAAATGAATATTTCCGTGGGCTGCAGTCAGAAAGTGACGAATCTGATTACTACTTAGTAAATGATTTTTTATAAATTTTTGGTAAAGAGTTAGACTCTAAAAATTTAACACAATGATAAACCTTCTAAGGGGCACGTTGCATAAAAAGATGGTAATTTTTTCAAGCCCGTAAGTATGGTAAACGGATGTCTTAAAACAGCCTATTTCAGTGAATTGAGTTATGCATGTTTATGAGTTTGTAAAGTGTCAAATGTGCTACTTTTAGTGTCCGCATGTGCTTAATGGTTATATAGCTGATGAATGGCATGTCGTAGTGTATATTATGAACATGTGCTTAAAAACAACTCGGTAATATATTTGTGATACTTGTACCCATGTTACTTGTTGAATACGTGTAGATGAATACATGCATTATTTGTATACGAACCTAATAAATATTGATAACCATAATAGGGTATGGTTGACCAACATAACACATGTAAATTATCTGCCGAGCAAAGCAAAGGTGAGTTTACACACTTTAATAAAAGCACGTATTCCGGTGGTTGGGAACGGAGCAGAAAAACGGTTAAATGCTATTTATATTTCATGAACAAGCGGACTAAACGAAACTCTGTCATGAAGTCCCCACTTTACTGTACCGATTAATCGCCTGGCTTGGCAAACGGGATATTAGTTAGTAGTGATATTTAGGTTTTAAAAAACTAACACCGTGCCTTTTGAGGATGGGATGAAGTAATAGGCCTCGGCAACCCGTCGATGATGATTGACAATGACAAACGGGGCACCAACAACACGTATGTGCGATAGTTTCGGTATTATTACGGAGTTTAGTAGCTTACATATGGGGTACCTCCCCATGGCATGATATAAATGAGTAATTTAACAACAGAAGTTTTTGGAAAAAAAACTGGAAAACTGTGAACTCGTGAACTCGCCAACTTTTTGTTGACACCCTACTGCATGCTTTGCAGGTTGTTAGGTACAGCTATGGACAGGAGTTGCAATCGGCTCGAGTGTGTGTGGTTTGTAAGCTTCATGTTACGTATATATAATGAACTTGTGGTTTTATGTTATAATGGGTTTACTTTATGTTTTCGCTGCTAAAATTAAACTATAATTTTTGGACATATAAACATAGATGACTAATCGTGTTGATTTTGATAATTTATAACTTTCCACATAATGGTTCAACATGATTAGTGGCTAGATCCTAGTCAGTCACACGCCTCGCGGTAATACTCCGCATGTACATTTTAAGGGTGTGACAGATTGGTATCAGAGCCATTGGTTATAGTGAATTAGGTTTAAAATATAAAATATTTTCTTATGAAAACCAGACTATAACCGTTCTTTAATGGAAACCACAAAGACACCACACTCCAAATTGTAAGGTCCGTCATACTTAGATGCATACATGGTATTTGCATTACTTGGCATGTACTCGTACATTATTTTTACTGCACTATGACTTATGTGCGAACTAAATATGAAAACATGATATACCTTAGGTGATAATGAATTCCCCTAACCTCTAATTTGAAACCACAACACGCTAGTGGCGAGGAACCGGTCGTTCCTGAACCACCACCTCAATCACAATACCCAACCCATTTACTACAAATCAGAAGGTTGCAAGCTCATCTTAAAAACGTCCCAAACCATACAACCAACATGTCCATTCGCATACGATACCCATGATTTAATGTTACCGAAAACGTTCCCAAAAGTCGTCCTTGACATTTTTCTCACATCCCAAAATAACCCCTGACAATGAATATAGGTTCCTACAGAATCATACCCTTGCGTACGTGACGTCCTTGGCGCAATTATTTTACTCTAAACTTCTAACAACAAAATGCGAGTAGAATCTTGGTTCACCCATAAATTGACCATACGACATCCGTTTCATGTGTTCTACCTAACCACGTGATCGTCTCGACATGCCCAACATTTAAAAATTATCGACGTCATCCGCTGACGCCGCCGCTGCTGCCAGAACACTAATCAGACACTCCGTTCGTTCGGTTTTGTGTGTCAATATTCGAGTAGACCAAAATCGACCCAAAACGAACTTGGATTTAGGCGAATAATATGTCCAATCGTTCGTGTCGACGAACCCAACATCTCCACCTGTGTTCGTTGCTGGAAACCACCACTACAGTCACCAGAAAATGAAACAGTGGCTGGAAGTCACAGTTTTGCGCGTTTGTCATCGTGCAACATAAAACCTTTTCATCCGAACTCCGTTTTGGACAAACGATATATCCACGTGACCGTGACGCAATGATTGGATGGTCTTAGGGACATTGGAAGACAGAGATACAGATTAGTCAACACGCAGATGCACGCGATGATTTAGACCTTTATCTTACCCCCTTATATTTCAAGAGTTATTATTCTGTAAGGGTTTCTCTTTTTATGCGGATCTTTTTTCTAGCCTTTGCACAGTCCGATGTATATTGTTTAATGTGATATCCAATTACTATTATTGACCTAGACAAATCTATCATCCCATTATCACGGTGACACTACATCTTCGTTTCTCCATGCATAAACTCTAATAAGATTGCTCTAGCTTAGAGGATTTGATAAACTCAACTTTCGATCCTTGGTGATCACTTCTTGAACCCTGAAGATGGTGATGTGTTGTTGATACGACCATACCATTTTGAACATGTTTTCGCATCCTCACATTAAAACCTCTAGACGAAATATGTGTTATTTCAAATTCATCTGCACGACTTAGTTCAAACCTTTAGAATTTGGTTGCTTACCGGCTTGATAAATCGCAAACTCATTTAAGTTCATGGGTCATAGTGAATATATCCTTATTCGCGCACGGGCAAACTCGAAAACTTTTGACAGATGTTTTAGTTAAACCTTGACACTACAACCTCGTACGACAACCATTTTTCCTTGGTTAATTCTTGTTGTGCCAACACCATTGACATAACATTTTTATCGGCGAATAACATTCTTTATTTCTATTTTTATACCACTTGCGTACGACCAACTACACTCTTGACATCGGATAAACCCTTACTACCGATCCTGAAACCTTTATGTATTGCATCAAGTTGAACGCATTGTTTTCGACTACACTCTGGTATGTTTTCACGCCTTATCCTGTTGTGCTTCATGAACACTATAATTCTTGTCTAACTCTAATCGGCGCAAATCCTTTCTTGGTAAAATCACACTCTACGAATGTTACTCGAGGAGCAACGAGCCATGGATATAAAAAACATGAAGATATCTCAAAGACTGCTTTCAGAACTCGATACGACCATTTTTAGTTCCTTGTCATACCATTCAAATTAACCAATGCACCTTCGGTCTTCAGGGATCTCATGAACTGAGTGTGCAAACCCTACCTTCATAAGTTCGTCAGTGTTTTCCTTGACGACATCCTAATCTACTCTAAGAGCCAGGAAGAACACGAGCAACAGTTACACCTTACTTTAGAACTCTTACGAAACGAACAACTTTATGCTAAATTCTCGAAATGCAACTTTTGGCTTCATGAAACCCATTTTCTCGATCACGTGGATCACCTACAAGTGGAGTGATGCTCAAGAGTCCGTGTTTCAGCATTTGAAGGAAAAGCTCTGTAGTGCACTGTTAGACCCTAAATCGCATTTGACCATAAGTCGCAGCGGAAATACGTACCATAAAATTTCTTTCATTACAAACGTCTGAACTTACTTAAAAGTTTATTTCAAACATATATTTTTACCAAAAAAACAGCATAACTTCCATTTTATTAAAGTACATAGTCGATTATTGTCACACCCCCAAAATCCACCATGCGGGGTATCACCGCTTGGAGGCGTGACGTGACCAGGATCGAGCCACCAATCATATTGAACAACACAATTAAGTAAATAAAACCAAACATAATACGATTGGTGACCAAAGCTAGTTAACCTTGTTTGGTTTAAACAGCGGAAGCATAAACGTGAGTTCAAAAGCATAAGTCCATAGTTCATAAGTTAAAGTTTCAAAACGCTAGTTTAGTAAGTTCATAAGGATTTAAACATTAAGCACGGAACATAACAGTCCGTACACCACAACGACTCCTTCAAGTGCAAGCTCCAAGCATTTAGCGACCTGTAAGGCATGTAACAACGAGTCAACAACAAAGTTGAGTGAGTTCACGTTTGGTTGTTTAGTTTTAAGTTGTTTCTGAAAACGTGGTTTGACTTTCGTTGGCTTATTTGCCATGGGGGTTACCCCGTAGTTGAAAGTATGTTTAACCATTTCTCTTTTTCTTTACCCAATCCATAACCATGATCAGTGGGGGTTTTCCCCGTTTGAACTACTAGACGGAATGATATCGACTGCTACGCAAATAAGTTGTGCCCTATATCAGTGTCTATCATCACTGACAGTCTGCCATAGTCCATTAGTACACGCCCGTCCGACTGGCACGGTGTGAGGTTTGTTAAACCTAATAGCGCTATTAACTAATGACCCGCTCGCCATTGGCCTCGGCGATTAAGTCGATATAAATTGAGGGACTTCATGATAGAGTTTTGTCTAGCTAGTTTTAAGGTTGTTGTCCTGCACCAGGAGGACGAACGTACGTATTCTGCACCAGGAGAATTCGTAGGTTTAATAATGGCATCCACTCTATGGAGGATGGCCGTACATATCCTACCCAAGGAGGATATGTAGGTTTAGTTTTTAATTCTTTAACCCATTCCCAAACCACCGGGAATCCCATGCCTTAGAAAGTGTGTGAACTCACCTCGGTTTGCTCGGTTAGATTCTCAATATAGCTAACAGTCAAGGTCGGTCAATCACGTCCTAGTATGATTTACCAGTTAGTCATTTAGTGGCTTTCAAATAGAACACAAAGTTCCAACACGTATCTATCACACAACATGCATCACTGTAACGGTTTATGCCCATCTAAGTTTCCCGTCCATTCCCCACTCAAAATCAAACATACGATAATTCACATAACATATATAACATGTTAAATCATTCACAGATAGCATACTCGACATTTAGACACGCAAGTCACAACTTATGTCAATTCAGCATTAATACTCAAAACGTGGGGGTTACCCCGTAGTTGAAAGTATGTTTAACCATTTCTCTTTTTCTTTACCCAATCCATAACCATGATCAGTGGGGGTTTTCCCCGTTTGAACTACTAGACGGAATGATATCGACTGCTACGCAAATAAGTTGTGCCCTATATCAGTGTCTATCATCACTGACAGTCTGCCATAGTCCATTAGTACACGCCCGTCCGACTGGCACGGTGTGAGGTTTGTTAAACCTAATAGCGCTATTAACTAATGACCCGCTCGCCATTGGCCTCGGCGATTAAGTCGATATAAATTGAGGGACTTCATGATAGAGTTTTGTCTAGCTAGTTTTAAGGTTGTTGTCCTGCACCAGGAGGACGAACGTACGTATTCTGCACCAGGAGAATTCGTAGGTTTAATAATGGCATCCACTCTATGGAGGATGGCCGTACATATCCTACCCAAGGAGGATATGTAGGTTTAGTTTTTAATTCTTTAACCCATTCCCAAACCACCGGGAATCCCATGCCTTAGAAAGTGTGTGAACTCACCTCGGTTTGCTCGGTTAGATTCTCAATATAGCTAACAGTCAAGGTCGGTCAATCACGTCCTAGTATGATTTACCAGTTAGTCATTTAGTGGCTTTCAAATAGAACACAAAGTTCCAACACGTATCTATCACACAACATGCATCACTGTAACGGTTTATGCCCATCTAAGTTTCCCGTCCATTCCCCACTCAAAATCAAACATACGATAATTCACATAACATATATAACATGTTAAATCATTCACAGATAGCATACTCGACATTTAGACACGCAAGTCACAACTTATGTCAATTCAGCATTAATACTCAAAACGTGGGGGTTACCCCGTAGTTGAAAGTATGTTTAACCATTTCTCTTTTTCTTTACCCAATCCATAACCATGATCAGTGGGGGTTTTCCCCGTTTGAACTACTAGACGGAATGATATCGACTGCTACGCAAATAAGTTGTGCCCTATATCAGTGTCTATCATCACTGACAGTCTGCCATAGTCCATTAGTACACGCCCGTCCGACTGGCACGGTGTGAGGTTTGTTAAACCTAATAGCGCTATTAACTATTGACCCGCTCGCCATTGGCCTCGGCGATTAAGTCGATATAAATTGAGGGACTTCATGATAGAGTTTTGTCTAGCTAGTTTTAAGGTTGTTGTCCTGCACCAGGAGGACGAACGTACGTATTCTGCACCAGGAGAATTCGTAGGTTTAATAATGGCATCCACTCTATGGAGGATGGCCGTACATATCCTACCCAAGGAGGATATGTAGGTTTAGTTTTTAATTCTTTAACCCATTCCCAAACCACCGGGAATCCCATGCCTTAGAAAGTGTGTGAACTCACCTCGGTTTGCTCGGTTAGATTCTCAATATAGCTAACAGTCAAGGTCGGTCAATCACGTCCTAGTATGATTTACCAGTTAGTCATTTAGTGGCTTTCAAATAGAACACAAAGTTCCAACACGTATCTATCACACAACATGCATCACTGTAACGGTTTATGCCCATCTAAGTTTCCCGTCCATTCCCCACTCAAAATCAAACATACGATAATTCACATAACATATATAACATGTTAAATCATTCACAGATAGCATACTCGACATTTAGACACGCAAGTCACAACTTATGTCAATTCAGCATTAATACTCAAAACCGGCTGTTTTCGGACATTTAAATAAAATAGTTAGATTATTCCAAAAATTCCCAAATTTTTATAGGATGTCATAAACATTCCATATTTTATTGTGTAAAAATATCGGGGTCCGGTTTATTACCAATATTTTATAAAAATTTCATATTCGGGACTGAACTCAGATTTATGTATTTCTGACCACAGCCCACGAAACAATTTATTAAAAATTCATCGTAAGTCCGATTTGCGAAATTCCAGTGGGGTAATTACAAATACTTCAGTTGTCATCTACAGTAAAATTTTCATGGTCCGATTCATCACAAAACTCAGGTTATGACTGAAAGTACGAAACCCATTTATTGCTGTCAAAATTCAGCTTAAGTTGCTGTTACAATTTAACACTTTAAAAATAGTAAACGAAGTCCAAAAATTACGATTCCGGTGCCATTAGAACCGTATTTCATAATAACATATTTTAGATTCAAAATATCGGTTTTTCGTTGAGTTTAAGACCTGTTTACAGCCAACTGAAGTTGGCTGTAAAAGTTGGACAGATTCTGATTTTCAGTGTTTAACCTTCTAAATCGTGTTCGATCGATTCCGTTAACAAGTTTAGTGACCACAACAACATGACACATTAATATTAATCAGCAAATCATCAAATAATCAACCAATAATCATAATCACACAAGATCTACATGATTTACACTAATATTCATCCATTAACCACCTTGTACATCACTTTAGCTAACTTTTAGACTTTGATCTTATATGTTCGTAATTTTTAACCGACGAAACTCTTATTAACCACTCTAGACAAGATCAAGAAGAGGTTTAGAGTCACTTACTACTAGCTCGAGGCTAGGGAAGATTCTAGTCGAAAAACGAGTGGTTAATAGCAACGTAGTGAGGTCCTTGGCAATCCGTAAGCACCGGGCTTCGTTAGAGACCTTCTTACACCTTGGAGAGTATGTGAAATGGTTGAACAAGGTTGAAAGATGATGGTGGTGGGGTGGATGTGGTTCAGCCGAGAACCATGGGAGGAGGGAGAGAGTTAGGGTGTTGGTGGGTTTGTGAATGAGAGATGATGATGCTTGGGACCTTTGGTGCATTCTTATAACCATCCTACATCCTTAACTCTTGTGTAACATGTCTAACTCTTGTGTAACATGTCCCTCATGCCCCAACATAATCAAATTAAATATTGCAACAAATCAACAAGGTGGGTCCTTGTTGGATCCGTGAGCATGGGGGGGGGGGGGGTAGTAGATTAGGTGCTAACCAATTGGTTACAATCTAGTTATAATTCTAGTGTTAGTTTCATACTTTAGTTAGTGGATATTTTTAGGGGGGGTGTTATGATGTTCGGGGATCCTAACTGGCTCAGAAAATAAGAATAATGTGTTTGACAATATTTTTGTGTTCCGGGTAGAGTCCGGTTGTTCGGTTCGATTCTGTTCCGTTAAAGTGCTTAATTAATTCGTAAGGCGTCCTATTTATATATTTTGTAACGTTTTTACTTTCTAACACTTAGGAAAATATAACGGACTATTTAGTGACCTTTCTGTACACTATTAGTATATTAACAAATACGTGTAAGCATAACACAGATATCAGAAA
Organism: Helianthus tuberosus; assembly: GCA_030545235.1. Taxonomy (NCBI): domain Eukaryota; kingdom Viridiplantae; phylum Streptophyta; class Magnoliopsida; order Asterales; family Asteraceae; genus Helianthus; species Helianthus tuberosus. The sequence goes on along the minus strand of CM060354.1, from coordinate 105,958,787 downwards.
GCAGTTAAGTGATTCCACACAGTCGTCAAGCACATTAATTATTATTAATAAACTGTACGGTTACATGTAAATTTGAGGGTTGTCACATTCTCCCCCTGTTAAGAGAATTTCGTCCCGAAATTTAGCGCGTGGTTACTGAGGAAGCTAGTTAAGTTGCGTTGTCTTCCAGATTTTCCTGGGGTGTCACATCATCCCCCCGTTGATTTGGAATTTCGTCCCGAAATTCTGCGGTAGCTTCAGCCTCAGTAGTGGTTGCGTTTTTCTTAAACAGTTGGGGATACTTGAGTTTCATTTGGTCTTCTCGTTCCCAGGTATACTCTGGGCCACGACGAGCATTCCAACGAACTCGAACGAGAGGTATTCTTGTGTGCTTGAGAAGCTTAACATCTCGATCAGTAATCTCTACTGGTTCCTCGACGAACCGCAGCTGGTCGTCGATTGTGAGTTCCTTGAGAGGAACTATGAAGGTCTCATCTGACAGACACTTCTTCAGATTTGATACGTGGAATACGTTGTGAACTCCGCTGAGTTCTTCAGGTAGATCCAACCTGTAGGCGACTTGGCCAATTTTCTCAATGACCTTGAACGGTCCGATATAACGCGGATTGAGTTTGCCTCGTTTGCCAAAGCGGACTACACCTTTCCAAGGTGAGACTTTGAGTAGCGCTCGATCCCCAACCTGGAGCTCGAGTGGTTTTCTTCCCTTATCAGCATAGCTTTTCTGACGGTCACGAGCTGCCGCCATTCGCTGTCGTATCTGAGCAATTTTCTCGGTGGTATCTACCACATGTTCTGGGCCAGTGATTTGGCTGTCACCAACTTCTGCCCAACAGAGAGGCGATCGGCATTTGCGTCCGTACAATGCCTCAAACGGAGCGGCTTGGATGCTAGTGTGGCAGCTGTTGTTATATGAGAACTCCACTAGCGGGAGGTGCTTTTCCCAGCCGTTACCAAAATCGATTACACATGCCCTAAGCATGTCTTCAAGGGTTTGAATGGTGCGTTCAGATTGCCCATCCGTCTGCGGGTGATAAGCGGTGCTCATATCTAAACGTGAGCCAAAGGACTTGTGCATTGCTTGCCACAGTTCAGAAGTAAAACGTGCGTCATGATCAGATATAATAGAGATTGGCACTCCGTGCCTTGATACCACTTCCTTTAGGTAAATGTCTGCAAGAGTAGAAAACTTATCCGTTTCTTTGATGGCCAGAAAATGTGCAGACTTGGTCAGTCGATCTACGATCACCCAAATGGTATCATTTCCACGTTGAGATCTAGGCAGGCCGGTAACGAAATCCATGGAAATTTGCTCCCATTTCCATTTCGGGATCTCCGATTGTTGAAGTAGGCCTGATGGTTTCTGATATTCAGACTTGACTCTCGCACAAGTCAAGCACTTACTGACGTAGGTTGCTATGTGGGCTTTCATGCCAGGCCACCAATACGTAGTCTTGAGGTCGTGGTACATCTTGTCTGAACCAGGGTGTACAGAATAACGAGACTTATGTGCTTCATCCATCACAAGCTCGCGTAAGTTGCCATAAAATGGAACCCAGATGCGTCCGTTAACATAGTAGGCACCGTCTTCCTTTTGTTCTAGCCGCTGCCTCGATCCTCGTAGGGACTCAGCCCTGATGTTCTCTGCTTTCAATGCTTCGGCCTGGGCATCTCGAATCTGAGCGGGAAGGTTGGATTGGATGGTAAGCTGTAATGCTCGTACACGCTTAGGTAAAGTATCCTTTCGACTGAGGGCGTCAGCCACAACATTGGCTTTGCCCGGATGATACTTGATAGCGCATTCGTAATCATTCAAGAGTTCGACCCATCGGCGTTGTCGCATGTTTAACTCTTTTTGCTTGAAGATATGCTCGAGACTCCTGTGGTCGGTGTAAATGGGGCACTTTGTACCGTACAGGTAATGTCTCCATATCTTTAGCGCAAAAACAACTGCTCCCAGCTCCAGATCGTGAGTAGTGTAATTCCTTTCGTGAACTTTAAGTTGGCGTGATGCGTAGGCAATGACCTTGTCACGTTGCATCAATACGCAACCAAGTCCTTGGATGGAAGCGTCGCAATAAACTACAAAATCATATGTGCCTTCAGGCAATGAGAGGATAGGTGCGCTACAAAGTCTATCCTTTAGGTGTTGAAAAGCGGATTCTTGTGTATCACCCCAATGGTAGATGACACCCTTCTGAGTCAGTGAAGTGAGAGGTTGCGCAATCTTGGAGAAGTCTCTGATAAACCTTCTGTAATATCCTGCCAAACCCAAGAATTGGCGGATTTCTTTTGGTGTGCGGGGTGCAGGCCAGTTCTTGATTGAGTCAACCTTGGATGGGTCAACATGAATCCCATCCTTGTTTACTACATGGCCTATAAAGTGGACTTCGCGAAGCCAGAAGTCACATTTCGAAAACTTGGCATACAACTGTTCTTTTCGAAGAAGTTCCAACATAAGACGTAGATGCTGCTCGTGTTCCTCCTGACTCTTGGAATAGATCAGGATATTGTCGATGAACACAATAACGAACTTATCCAGGTAAGGCTTGCACACTCGGTTCATGAGATCCATGAAGACCGCTGGTGCATTTGTCAGCCCGAATGGCATAACCAGAAACTCGTAATGGCCGTAACGAGTTCTGAATGCTGTTTTGGAGACGTCGTCAATCTTGGAGTAATAGCTCGACCCTTGCAGTTGGTCGAATAGGTCGTCAATACGTGGAAGAGGATAACGATTCTTCACCGTTACCTTGTTAAGTTCGCGATAGTCAATACACATCCTGAAGGTACCGTCTTTCTTCTTCACGAACAAGACTGGAGCTCCCCAGGGCAAAGAGCTAGGACGTATAAAACCCTTTTCCAAGAGTTCTTGTAGTTGTGTGGACAGTTCTTCGAGTTCTGATGGAGTTAGACGATATGGTGCTCGAGCTACTGGCGCTGCTCAAGGAGCTAGCTCGATTTGAAATTCAACTTGGCAGTGAGGCGGAAGAGCAGGTAATTCCTCAGGAAATACCTCGGGAAAATCGCGCACTATAGGAATGTCTTCAATTCTCTTCTCTTCCGTGGATGTGTCAGTAACGAGTGCCAGAATGGCAGTGTGGCCCTTTCGCAAACACTTCTGGGCCTTAAGGAAAGAGATGATGCCCACAATAGCACCACTCTTGTCGCCATGAATCACGAGGGGCTCATCACCAGAACGAGGAATGCGGATGATTTTCTACTTGCAAATAATCTCCGCTTGATGATGAGATAGCCAATCCATCCCAATAACAACGTTGTTCACCGATAGGAGTGTTACAACGATATGGTTGGCACAACCAGAACTAGCTAAAGGAGGATGACCGTCGTACAGGTTTGTAGTGTTAAGGTTCACTGAAATTTCCATCGAAGTTGTTGGGCTCCCTCATGCGAAGGGGGAATAATTCACCTTGATCGATGAACTTAGATGAGTTTTGCAGTTTATCGAGTCGGTAAGCAACCAAATTTAGAAGAGTTTCCTTAGGTCGTGCGAATGAATCCAAAATACGTCTGCGTAGTCGTGAGGTTCTGAAGAAAAGACTTGAAAACGTGTTCAAGAGATTATGATCGTATCAATAATACATCACCATTCTCAAGGTTTCGAGGAGGGGTCACCAATGATCGAGAGTCGAGCCTTCCAACTTTTCTAAACTAGAGGGTGTTCGTTTTGGTGCCTCAGCAATGGAGAAACGAGAACGTAATGTCACCATGGTAAGAGAGTGATGGTTTGGTCTAAGCCAATGGTAGAAACTGGACATATCATTAATCAACAATCATGTGTCGGTGCAAAAGCTAGCGCAAGGATTCTGCCTATTAAAGAAGACTATCATGGGGTTTAAAATACGATGCTTGTAGTGTAGGAAGGGTAAGGTAGACGTATAGATCATCGTGTTCGCCTGTAGGTTGTGTGATCCATAACTCCGTCCTCGAATGTCCTGAAGATAATCCCATCAGTAAAGGCATCCATTCGTTAAGTGGGGTATACGAGAGAACTAATCAAGTAGAATAAGAATAAACCATTCAACAGGGTAATATGGTAGTCTTGTGATTGGTGAAAATCGTGGTATGGTTGTTGGTGTTTCATTAAATCGGTTGTCAATCGAAGCGATAGGGAATTAATGAGGTTCATGCGAAGAATCGAGTGAAAACAAGGGTCCAACAATAATCGAAGGATTTGACCAGCTAATCTGTTGTCTAGAAGTACTCTCCAGTAGTGGCGCGAGGCGGCATGGCACAAAAGGGAAGTTCGTTGCATCGCTGTCGCGCGAGTATATCACTTGTCCGGAACAGAGTAAGGTTTTGTGTTTGCATAACGACAAACGCGCGTAACTATGACTGCTTCACTTCTGGCGACGATGACAGGTGAAGGTGATAAAGTTTGTCAACCGGGTTGCGTGGGTTTTGTTCTCCTAAGCCCGAGTTCGTGCAAGCCAGGTCTTCGTGGATGTCAACGTACGAACTGACTGTACGGAGGGTCAGATGGCAACGTCGTGTCGAGGTAAACGTGCAAGTAGATAGAACGCATAAACAGTCGTTGTAGCGGGGTGACAAGAAATCAGGAAAGAATTTGACCACTATTTGTCAAATTTCAAGTAAACAATTGTGTGTCATAAAGAACACAATAGGGTTAATAGATAACATGCTGCTTTCCTAATTAAACATACCATAACATCACACCATGCAAAAGTAATCTAGCAAGTAGATAATATAAACTCAAATCATACTACCTAAAGTGTTGAGTCTTGCACGTGGAGCGAAGCGTCGTTGTGGATCGTTGAGCACTGTACAGGTTATAGTCTGGTTTTATCAAAAACTTTTCCCTTTTAAAACCAAGTTCACTATAACCAATGGCTCTGATACCAATCTGTCACACCCCCAAAATCCACCATGCGGGGTATCACCGCTTGGAGGCGTGACGTGACCAGGATCGAGCCACCAATCATATTGAACAACACAATTAAGTAAATAAAACCAAACATAATACGATTGGTGACCAAAGCTAGTTAACCTTGTTTGGTTTAAACAGCGGAAGCATAAACGTGAGTTCAAAAGCATAAGTCCATAGTTCATAAGTTAAAGTTTCAAAACGCTAGTTTAGTAAGTTCATAAGGATTTAAACATTAAGCACGGAACATAACAGTCCGTACACCACAACGACTCCTTCAAGTGCAAGCTCCAAGCATTTAGCGACCTGTAAGGCATGTAACAACGAGTCAACAACAAAGTTGAGTGAGTTCACGTTTGGTTGTTTAGTTTTAAGTTGTTTCTGAAAACGTGGTTTGACTTTCGTTGGCTTATTTGCCGTGGGGGTTACCCCGTAGTTGAAAGTATGTTTAACCATTTCTCTTTTTCTTTACCCAATCCATAACCATGATCAGTGGGGGTTTTCCCCGTTTGAACTACTAGACGGAATGATATCGACTGCTACGCAAATAAGTTGTGCCCTATATCAGTGTCTATCATCACTGACAGTCTGCCATAGTCCATTAGTACACGCCCGTCCGACTGGCACGGTGTGAGGTTTGTTAAACCTAATAGCGCTATTAACTAATGACCCGCTCGCCATTGGCCTCGGCGATTAAGTCGATATAAATTGAGGGACTTCATGATAGAGTTTTGTCTAGCTAGTTTTAAGGTTGTTGTCCTGCACCAGGAGGACGAACGTACGTATTCTGCACCAGGAGAATTCGTAGGTTTAATAATGGCATCCACTCTATGGAGGATGGCCGTACATATCCTACCCAAGGAGGATATGTAGGTTTAGTTTTTAATTCTTTAACCCATTCCCAAACCACCGGGAATCCCATGCCTTAGAAAGTGTGTGAACTCACCTCGGTTTGCTCGGTTAGATTCTCAATATAGCTAACAGTCAAGGTCGGTCAATCACGTCCTAGTATGATTTACCAGTTAGTCATTTAGTGGCTTTCAAATAGAACACAAAGTTCCAACACGTATCTATCACACAACATGCATCACTGTAACGGTTTATGCCCATCTAAGTTTCCCGTCCATTCCCCACTCAAAATCAAACATACGATAATTCACATAACATATATAACATGTTAAATCATTCACAGATAGCATACTCGACATTTAGACACGCAAGTCACAACTTATGTCAATTCAGCATTAATACTCAAAACCGGCTGTTTTCGGACATTTAAATAAAATAGTTAGATTATTCCAAAAATTCCCAAATTTTTATAGGATGTCATAAACATTCCATATTTTATTGTGTAAAAATATCGGGGTCCGGTTTATTACCAATATTTTATAAAAATTTCATATTCGGGACTGAACTCAGATTTATGTATTTCTGACCACAGCCCACGAAACAATTTATTAAAAATTCGTCGTAAGTCCGATTTGCGAAATTCCAGTGGGGTAATTACAAATACTTCAGTTGTCATCTACAGTAAAATTTTCATGGTCCGATTCATCACAAAACTCAGGTTATGACTGAAAGTACGACACCCATTTATTGCTGTCAAAATTCAGCTTAAGTTGCTGTTACAATTTAACACTTTAAAAATAGTAAACGAAGTCCAAAAATTACGATTCCGGTGCCATTAGAACCGTATTTCATAATAACATATTTTAGATTCAAAATATCGGTTTTTTGTTGAGTTTAAGACCTGTTTACAGCCAACTGAAGTTGGCTGTAAAAGTTGGACAGATTCTGATTTTCAGTGTTTAACCTTCTAAATCGTGTTCGATCGATTCCGTTAACAAGTTTAGTGACCACAACAACATGACACATTAATATTAATCAGCAAATCATCAAATAATCAACCAATAATCATAATCACACAAGATCTACATGATTTACACTAATATTCATCCATTAACCACCTTGTACATCACTTTAGCTAACTTTTAGACTTTGATCTTATATGTTCGTAATTTTTAACCGACGAAACTCTTATTAACCACTCTAGACAAGATCAAGAAGAGGTTTAGAGTCACTTACTACTAGCTCGAGGCTAGGGAAGATTCTAGTCGAAAAACGAGTGGTTAATAGCAACGTAGTGAGGTCCTTGGCAATCCGTAAGCACCGGGCTTCGTTAGAGACCTTCTTACACCTTGGAGAGTATGTGAAATGGTTGAGCAAGGTTGAAAGATGATGGTGGTGGGGTGGATGTGGTTCAGCCGAGAACCATGGGAGGAGGGAGAGAGTTAGGGTGTTGGTGGGTTTGTGAATGAGAGATGATGATGCTTGGGACCTTTGGTGCATTCTTATAACCATCCTACATCCTTAACTCTTGTGTAACATGTCTAACTCTTGTGTAACATGTCCCTCATGCCCCAACATAATCAAATTAAATATTGCAACAAATCAACAAGGTGGGTCCTTGTTGGATCCGTGAGCATGGGGGGGGGTAGTAGATTAGGTGCTAACCAATTGGTTACAATCTAGTTATAATTCTAGTGTTAGTTTCATACTTTAGTTAGTGGATATTTTTAGGGGGGGTGTTATGATGTTCGGGGATCCTAACTGGCTCAGAAAATAAGAATAATGTGTTTGACAATATTTTTGTGTTCCGGGTAGAGTCCGGTTGTTCGGTTCGATTCTGTTCCGTTAAAGTGCTTAATTAATTCGTAAGGCGTCCTATTTATATATTTTTGTAACGTTTTTACTTTCTAACACTTAGGAAAATATAACGGACTATTTAGTGACCTTTCTGTACACTATTAGTATATTAACAAATACGTGTAAGCATAACACAGATATCAGAAAGCAGTTAAGTGATTCCACACAGTCGTCAAGCACATTAATTATTATTAATAAACTGTACGGTTACATGTAAATTTGAGGGTTGTCACAATTATTCCCGTACAATCTATCTTGTGACTCGATCTTCGACCTCTATTCCTTGTGATAATCGCCTGCGATCCGTACAACCTGCACTCACCACATACATTCAAAACATTAGCACACATTATATAAACCAGATCATTCGCGTACACTTCACATTTCGTTCTTTAACAAACTTTAAGCATTTCATCTGCGTATCCATTTCCTGGTGAGGCTTCATGAATGTACCTGCATTACCTTTCACTCTTACAATACACCATTAATAACGTTAACACTCAATGTGTCTAAATCATGCACGCATATGTACTGACATACATACATCCACATCTTTACACGTGCATATCTTTCCTACAACTATACATACGTACATACACTCATACATATCTTTATACATACCTACATACACAACTACATACGTACACACCTTTCCTACATCTTTACATACATGCATACACTCATACATAACCTTATACATACCTACATACACAACTACATACACGTGTCTGAATCATGCTTACATACGTACTTACATACAAACATACATTCACACCTACATACATACCTTTCCTACAACTTTACATACGTGCATACCCTCACACATATCTTTATACATACGTACTTACACTCATACACAAAAAGTCCTTTATAAAAAATGCATCAGAAACTTGATTTCGGTCCATTCGGAAGCTTAACGGAGCACCGGGACATGAACTGGATCAACCGGGATCACAAATGGAAGAAAACAGAAAACATAAACTCTTAGCACCGTCGCCGACGCCCATATGGGCCGTCGGCGACGCACCTCCGTCGTCCAATATCCCCGTAGACAGAAAATTAGGCCGTCGGCCAAAATCCAAATCCCACATGCCGTCGGCGACGGCCCTTCTGGGCGTCGGCGACGGCTCCTCGTTTATTCATTTTCCTGCTGTGTTGTTTCGTCGTTCGCATACACTAAAACTCGCATAACTTTCAACCCGTTTACCCGTTTAACCTCCCGTTTCTTCCTACATGCTTGTAAATTCACATTCTATCATATGAACTTAAAATCCCACATCCGTATTAAGGAAATTCTTAACTTACATGCATTCGGCTTATTAAGATCTTCTAATTATTTGACCCGTTCGTGCATACATCAACATAACTTGTTCATTTTTACCATAACCCCTTATAAACATAATGATATCAGTGTCGTCTATCCTAAATTACTAAATTCTTGGATGTCTTGCATCCTCTTAATACATTATCGTTCATATGCTTATTTTGACCCGTTAAGGGTATTCGCGCATTAATTGGTCTGTAACTAACTAAACCATACTTCCCATTCCATACTTGTCCAAAACATTACACTAGTCGAATAACTTGTTTCTAAATTACTTTTAAGATCGTTTACCCCAAAATACCCATCAAGGGCGTTTTGGTCAACTTTAATCCTGTCATTTACGACGAAAGACTTCTACACATATTTGACCTCAAACATCATGTTCAATTAATTAAAACACTTCATTACTTAATCGAACTAAGAAGTGATTACGGAAATCGCTTACCTTATGCGTCCGTGCTCGTATCCGATTCCTCGCCTTTTCCTTGACCCGTTAGCACCTCATGCTTGAGCCCGTCTCGGCGTGATTCCTATACTTTCATTTCATCCAAATCACGCTATTATTAGCATACTCATTTGTACATGATAACAATCGTATCAATCACATATTTCACACTTAACTTTCATTAATCAGTTCTAACAAACATAACTCATATAATCATGTCTGTATACGTTTAACTCATGTAACTCATCATGTCATTACATTTAACACGGATTGCTATTACATGTACCATACGACTTCTCATCAACCTACATTTACGACAACGAGTCAACTCATGTTTCTTATACTTAGTTGACTTTCAAAAGTCAACTATTAACCATATATAACTATCGACTTATCAACATATACCCGTGACATCATAATCGACTATACGGACGACACTATATACATTTTATCATTCACTTGATGTACGGACTACCTTTTAAGCATAACGTACAACTTATTCATGCATAAATCTTCTAAACTCTTACATAACCCATCAAAACCAACTACTAACCATCATGGATCATTCCCAAATAAACATCAATCATATCATCATCATTTTTCTCCTAATTCATCTAAAAAGAATTCATCATACCCACATAATACATCAATCTTTCAACAAGAATTGGACATAGGTGATGAGTCTAGTCATCTTCATCACCATAACTAATGGGTTTATCATCTAAACATCAAATTAGCACAAACCATTCATAATCCATGTTCTATATGATGATTCTAACACTTATACATGATCAATTTCACCTTAACTTACGGATTAGAACATAACCCACTTCACCCATGATCACCAATCTTAGATTTAAAACATACCTTATGATCCTCTCGTGTTGGTGATCATTAATCCATACTCGGTTGTGAATTTGGGCCTCGATTTATCCTTCAATTTGATCATTTAAGGTTGAGCTAGGGTTTGGCTCAAATGGGAGCTCCTGATCGATCTAGAACACACACGAATGTGTGTTTGTGTGTGTTGTTATTTTCTTTTAATAACTCATCTTTCATTCTATACCATCTAGCCCCTCATGTTTACCATTTAACATACTTGGCCCAACTTTCATGATTTAATAGTTTTGGCCATACACTTTAACTAGGTAAAATAGCCTAATTATTTATTTCATGACGTGTCACATAAGAACATACGACAAATATTAACATTCAAATTTTGGGGCGTTACATGCACATATTCTATCGTTACCTGAAGGCACGATGATTTCATTGTCTACTGTGATGCGTCCATACATGGACTCGATTGCGTGTGGATGCAACGCGAGAAGGTCATTGCCTATGCATCCCGATAACTCAAGGTTCATGAAAAGAACTACACTACCCACGACCTGGAGCTGGGAGCTGTAGTTTTCGCACTCAATACATGGAGACACTACTTGTACGGTACCAAGTGCATGATTTACACTGATCACAAGAGCCTCCAACACATACTCGGCCATAAAGAGTTGAACATGCAATAACATCGGTGAGTCGAACTTCTAAATGACTACGAGTGCACAATCAAATACCATCCGGGAAAGGCAAACGATGTAGTCGATGCCCTTAATCGAACAAAAACCAAACATAGACGTGTTAGCGTGCTACAGCTCACCATCCATTGGACCTTCCTAAGCAAATTCGCAACACTCAAGTTGAAGAACTAAAGGAGGAAAACATTCTTGCTGAATACATGCGGGGTATTGAGAAACAACTTGAAGTTAAAGCTGATGGCATTCATTACTCCATGAAACGTATATGGATTCGATTCTACAGAAATCTATGAGAGCTTGTGATGGGTGAAGCACACAAGTCTCGATACTCAATACATCCTTATAAGGTATGTTAGCAAATGCTTGACCTGTGCTAGGGCTAAGATTGAATACCAAAAGCCAGCAGGGTTACTGCAACGACTGGGACTACTAATCTGGAAATGGGATCAAATTTCCAAGGATTTCATTACCGGTTTACCTAAAACTCAGAGCGGAAACGACACCATTTGGGTGATCGTAAGATACTGACAAGTTTACCCAACTTGCCAACATATACTTGTATGAAGTAGTTTCTAGGCACGAAGTGCTGATCCTCATCATCTGCAATCGTGACCCACGTTTTGCGTCTTATTTGTGGCAAGCTATGCACAAACCCTACGACTCACGTCTAGACATGAGCACAACCTATCTCCCGCAAACAAATGGTCAAACCGAGCGCACAATTCAAACTCTAGAAGACATGATGCGAGCATGTATCATTGATTTCGGTAACGGTTGGGAAAGACATTTACCTCTGGTGCAATTCTCTTATAACAATAGTTACCACACCATTATTCAGGCTGCACCATTCGAAGCATTTGTACAGACAGAAATGCCAATCACCTCTTTGTTGGGCTGAAGTTGGAAACAACCAAATCACTGGCCGTGACTTGTACTAGAAACATCGGAGAAGATTGCTCAAATAAAAAACCGAATGGTAGTAGCTCGTAACCGTCAGAAAAGCTACACTAATAAGCGTAGAAAACCGTTGGAATTCCAAGTTGGAGACATGATCTTGTTAAAAATCTCACCTTGGAAAGGTGTTGTCCGTTTTAAGACACGGGGCAAACTAAATCCGGGTTATGTCAGACCATTCGAAATCACGGAAAGAATTGGCACAGTGGCTTACTGACTGAACTTACCTTAAGAACTCGGTGGTGTGCACAATGTGTTAGGATCTGAGTTACTTTTTTATTGTGTTTTTGTTTAGAAATTAATGAAGATGAACAAGTAATTGCAGCGGAAATAAAATGGAAATAAACTTTGCACACAATCAAACAGGAGAAAAGCTTTTAACATACATGTTTGAACATTGGACCAAATGATTAAATTTATTCCAGTCACTTATTACAACTTTGCATGCATGTAACAAACTCCCCCTCAGCCTGAGCTCACAGTATTTGCTCATACAGGAAGACAAGTGGTGAAAGAGCTGATAGAACAGTACAGGGTACTGTTCTATTTATAGGCACGAGCAAACCACTGAAGCATCTTGGCTGACGTCACCATGAAAGTTACATCTAACCTCTTAACAACCTGAAACTACTGATCGATTACGAGCACTGTTTAGCTATCTACTGATTACAATATGTTACAAAGGAAAGACTAAACCACTGCTTTTTCCTTCCACTATTGTGACTCTAGCAATACTTGGTTCTTGTGACACCTGGGTCACTGCGACCATCAAACAAATTCCAAGCCAACAAAATATTGTATTTCATACTTGGGATCTGTATAAATATGTGTATCTTTTGAACATATCAATTCTTGTTCAATTTCAAGCTCTAAATCGCTTTCTAGAAGGTTATACGCGCACTGATGCGTAAATATAACCAGTTTAATGCAACGAACACTCTGGAAGAGTGAAATAGGCTTAACGTACCTTAAATAACCTTTACATAACTTAGAAATGAGTTTTTAAGGCTTTGGTATGGCAAAATCAAGTTAAATCGCTTACAGGGACTAAACTTGACAAACTGCGAAAGTATGCCAATTTGAACTGTAACGAACATTCTGGAACATGATCATAAGTTAAACATACCATAAATATCCTTTACATAGCTTAGAAATAGGCTTTGAGGGGTTCGGTATGCTAAAATAAACTTCTGGGTCTTTCAGGGACTAAAAGCGTCAAAAAGTGCATAAGTTTGCTCTTTCGCGCATAACTTACGTTCTGAATACATCCAGACATCCAAAAATTTATGTAAGAACTAAAATATTTTATTTTAGTGTTTGGCATAAGAAAAATCTATTCGTCGCGTCATTTGGATCGTTTTTCGCGCTTATGCGCATTCCGTCGTAATTAACCGAACAACGCAATCGTACGGCCAAACGAACCAACATCCGAGATATTTTTGAGCACATTTTAAGTTCCCTATACTTTAACTTCATTTTAGAGCTATGAAATGGTGTTAACGGGGCTTAAACGTGTCAAAAATGCATCAAATGGCTAGTTTGGAGCTTCAGGGGCCTGTTCTGCCATTTTTCAAACTTTCTGGTCTGCAGGTCCTTGCGCACCTCAACACTCTGAGTGTTACGGTGCGCAAGCAGGGGTCATATGCAGAAAATTGTTTTTGCTGCTGATTAATGGCTTTCAAACACCCTAAAGGCCAATGCCATGTGTCAAACTCTTGTGGTGGGGGCAAAATGAGTTACCACAACGTTCCAACAAGTGTACGGGCGAGATCAAGGCACGTTATCCAAGAAACGATCCTAACGGTGAACCAAAATCTATAAATACCTATCCATCCCCATTGCAAAACCCACAAGAATCTGATTTGAGAAGCTCTAAGTTGAAACCATTGTTTCATACCTGAGCTACTTGGATCAAGATTAGCATTCGGGGACCCTTTGTAAGTGTTCCTTCGTTCTTTTATTGCTTTTCGAGTCCGAAAGTCAAAATTTGTTTGACTTTCTGCATTGACCAGTTTATGGTTAATGCGAAGTTCGTTTGAACTTCGCAACGTGATTGTAATCACGATGGTTATAGTCCCTTGTGACTATGCCTACTGATTACCACGTTGTCTAGGGTCGTAAGGGTAAGCGATCTAATAAATCGCTTATACCTTCGAACCCGACCCATTTGGTCGATCATTAGGATCTGACCAAACACATTAGGTGACCATAGTATATAGGGAATAACCTTCCGAGGTTATACCTTATGGTCGCTTCGTTTAAGTAGTTGTATGATAGGTAGTTTATATGCCTTAGGTAAATTACCAAAATGCCCTTTTTACGCCAAAATTCATTTTAAGCATATGTAACATAACTTTTGGTATCTAAACTGATTTGGTAACAATATTAGATATGTTAAGGCATATTTTACTTGTCATAGGATTAGTTAGGCGGTCTGAACGCGTTTCACGCGAACGACGCGTTAAAGTAGCATAAGCTACCTAAACGGGCCGTAATGGGTCGTAAGCACTTAGGTTAGGTTTCATTTAGTATGTAGGCTTTGTTAAACCATATGAGACAAGTCTCCATACTCGTTTGGTTTACGAACCCTCATTCTATCTAATCCTCCGACTTAGGTCCGGTTTATTAACATAGTTACCTATATTAGGTGCCGTTTGATATCCGTGATCTCTAGCATTGTTTGGTTGTTACTCAAGGACTACTAAGCAATCTCAAGTGAGTACATAGACCCCTCTTTTACTGTTTTCCAAACTGTTTTGGGGTGAAACACATGTGCCTACTTGTTACTTTCATGCTTTCCTGTTTTCACATCATAAACTTGCTATGTTCATTAGTACACTTATAGTACATGATTACAATACATTTTATGCTATGTATGCCCATTGTGTGCATACTTAGTAGATCACTTTACAATACATTTCATGCTATGTACGCCCATTGTGTGCATACTTAGTGCATTGTTTTACATTACACTTATGCTATGTATGTCCATTACGTGCATACTTAGTACATTGTTTTACATTGCATTTCTGTTGCATATGCTCATCCAGCATATGAACACATTATACTACATTTTGAACCGTTGTAACCATTTGACTATGTGAACCGTTGTAACTCTTTGATTATATGAACCGTTTGTAACTATTGAACCGTGTGAACCATTTGTATCTGTTGACATGATTTACATTTGACGATAGACATTTGACTATACATAAACATTTCTACAATTGTTAAACATTACATCTTGGTGGTTTGGTTTGAGTAAGTGATTTAAGTAACGAGGCGTATGTAATATGATACAAGCACGGTGGATACGCCGCTGGTACTTCCTATATATAAGTGTTTGTATGGTATCACATATTGTAGCGTTATTTGAATCATTTCAATTTGAGACCTATAACATTTTATACAAATAACATACTTTTCACAAGACATTGATTTACAAACAACTTATCTTATACAAACTCATTTTACATGGTTATTCATTTAACCATACATTATTCTCCTATTTATACATATCATCCGATCTTATCGTTTTTCAAATGATTTACAAGACAAAGCAAATTACAAGGTTCATGACTAAACATTTTCTCAAACATAAGTCATGAATTCTGTTTTCACAAAACCTATGTATCTCGCAGGCATTTTTATGCTGACGTACCTATTTTCACATGTGTTTTCAGGAGATGATGCATAGGACTTATCAAGACATACTTAGGCGGACCTGTGCCTTAGTGACTTAAAACGAGACAAGAACTAGTTAATTTATGTTATGTACTCTTTGGTTCTTGTTTAAAACAATGTAAACTTTCATGTTTGATTAATAAAATGAAACTTCAATTGCCACGGATTTGAAACAATTAATTCTGTTACAACACTCCCCGACATTTCCGCCACATTTTGTTGTCTCACGTGGTCGGGGTGTGACAGTTCTTCAGCAGTGCTTGACCCATAACAGCAGATTGAGCATCAGGGCTTTTGTCTTCGTCAGTCTTTATACTTGATCAGCAGTTGTAAGGCATCAGTTGTTGTAAATGATCAATGGATGAAGGTCATCAGATGTTAGAACCACTTTCAAGGGGAGAGAATGTAAACATAACATCTGCTTATTTTGGATCCACTGATCTGATCTGGTTTTTGCTTTAATCAACTGTTCCTCTGGTAGGGTTCAATCCCAACAATCTCCCCTGGAACAGATGATGCCAAAACCCTTCATTATTGTAGATCTTTATTGTCTCATCAGCAGTTCCCTAATTTGGTGTTTAAGTTGTAACTCAAAGTCCAGGGCATCTGTGTCATCCTCATCCCTGCACAGTGGAAGATCAAGGAGATCCTGCAGATCTTCAACACCTAGGCCCAATGCATGTTCCCTTGATATTTTCTTCACTTCACCACTGGATTTGATCAGAGTCAATACGTGGGACTGTTTTTCAGTTTTCCAATTTAGTATTTTTGAATCCAGTGGGTTTCTTGGGAGAGGCTTTATTGCAGATGAGTTAGGAGATGGTGGCCTGGTGATAAATGGTTCAGTAGTAGTTGGAGTTTGTGTAGATTCAAGTCTTTCTATGATCATTCTTTTAACTCCTTCTTTCATAAGGTAATCCTCTGATTCTTTATCAGCTGCTGTTAATTGATCCATCTGCTTTTGTTTCCTTCTTTGGTAAAGGATTGCAATGGGTGGAGCAGTGGACCTCTTGAACTATTGCTTTTGTGGCACAGTTGAAACCACTGTTTCAGGGTAATCAGGCTTTTGTGGAATGTCAGGATTTTTCTTCCTTAGTTCTTCCAGCCTTTGGTAACTTGCCCTTACATTGTCTTCCTTCCACATTGTTACTTGATTTCTTGACCCAAAATCAGCAGTAATAAGTTCCTCTTTCATTCTCTTCAGCTCTAGCACTTTGTCTGGTACATTCTTCAAATACTTTAACCAAACAGGAGGAGTGTGTCTGACTTTGTCCTTGTTCATTTTTTCAATTCTTTCTAACTCCTCTTTGAGTTCACCCACTGTCCATTCTTTATATTAATCTTTGTCACCTTTGTACCTTTTGAAGGCCATAATGTGCTCAACATAATGTTTTCTCAAGGTTTCATCATCTCTTTCTGACAACCGCTGACAGGGATTCTTTGCAAACCTTTCCAAGGCACTGACTTGAGAAAGCAGGAATTGATAATGTCTTTGAATTTCCTTATCAGATTTTCCTTGGGTGTTTCTTTTAGAAATATCCTCAGCCTGTTGAGCCTTTATCTTCAAATACTCGTCAATATTATTTGGCCTTGGATAACCTTGGATAGATGGTAGGTTCCTTTTAGCAGGGTCATCTTCAGAATAAAAAGATTTGATCTCTTCTCTGACTGCTATAAGTTCCAAAGGAAATTGGACACCTGTAGGAGTGATGGCAGTGTTTGGTTGTTGAACTTGGGCTGAAGAGAGATGAATAGGGTTAGGAATAGGTACAAGAGGCAGTGGTTGTGTGGTTGTTTGTGGTGGTGAGGAATCATCATCTTTCAAAATCATCCTTCTCCTTTTTGGTTTAGGAGAGGCTGGTGGTGTTTTGGTTGGTTCAGTGGTGGTGATTTGAGTGGTGGTTATTGTAGTGGAAGGTGGCTGACTAACAGTTGTTGAAACAACTGGTGTTTCAACCACGGTTGTCATTACAACTGATGATGTGTCATCAGCTGTCTTCTGCTTTTTAGCAGGAGGTGATGGTGGTGATGAAGTTTTTTTTGGTAGAGAAGTGGTTTTTGGTGGTGATGGTATTTTTGGTGGGGCAGTGGTTGAAGTAGGAGCAGTTGTTGTAGTTGAAGTGGTGGTTGTTGGGTTAACAACTACTGAAACCACTGAAGTACCAAAAGTTGTTGATACAGCAGGTGTTACAACAGCTGTTGGTTTGGGAGATTGATGTATGGAGCTTTTAGGAGGTTTGGGAGTCTGTTTTGTGGATCTGGATGGTGTGTGTTTGGGTTCCCTCACTTTTCTAGTGGGATTCTTTCTTTTTGGCTCAGGATTTTTGTCATCCTTTGGCTCAGAAGTACCCTGCTCATTCAGTTCCATGAAAACTCTCTTCTCCTGTTCAAACCTGGCTTTATCCTTTGCCTCCAAATCCCTTTTTACCCTTGCTTGTGCATCAGCAATGGCATTAGTGGTTAAATCAATCTTTTTGGTACCATCTGGCAAAGGAATGTCTACAAGCATGCTTGACTTGTCTGGTTCAATATACAGCCCATCTTCATATCCCTTCTTTTTGAACTGCTTTAATTTCTCCCCCTTTTTGGCATTATCTGTTGGGGGGTTATCTACAAAGATAACAGAGGGAGGAGCAGTGCCAGTGGTGTTAAGAAAATGTGCCTTGATAGCCTTGATATCTGCCTGGGTGTCTTTAAACCTTGCCTCCATGAGATTTCTGATCTTTTGAACCTGTATCTCATGTTGTTGATCAGCTAACTCTCTTTGATGATGGAGCAGAGGTTAAAACAAACTCCACAGCTCATCTGTAGTAGGAGCAGATGATAGAGCAGCTGTTGGAGTTGGTGCAGTAGTGGGTGGTACCTTTTGAACTTTCAACAACTGTTGCAGCATGTCTTTGATTTCTGCAACAGATGTATCCAGTTTGTCAACTCTAGCCATCAATTCTTGGTACATTAAACCATCACCCAACTTAATGGGATCATCTGATTTCCCAGATTCAGTGGTTGTAACAGTGGTTGACTCAGGAAATGTATTCCAAAAATCATCCACTGATGCCCCTTTTTCTTAGAACTAGGGACTTCTTCCTTTAGCAGGGGAGACAACTTTTAGTGAACCAGTAAAAACTGGATGAACCATGGTTCCCAAAGAAGGAATTGCCTTCAAGGAAGTCTGATTGATGAAACTACTGTCCAAATGCAAACCAGTGGGTTCAGCACTTGTAGTAGCTGCTTCACTTGAACTACTACCATGAGTTACTTGTAACTCAAGGGGTGTAACCTCCTCAGGTGTTGTTGGTGGGTTAGAAATGATTGAAATACTAGACCTAGTCACTTGTTGAGGTATGTTCTCATTTAAAGGTGAGTGAGAAGGACTGGTTTGTGTCTGGTTCAAATCAAGAGCATCCAACAAGAGTTTTGTTTGTGGGGGAATTGTGGCAGTGAGTATGGGTGTAGAAAGCGAATTTGCCCCGGGCAGTGGGCTGTGGATGATGGAAGCAAGTGATTCCAGAGCATCATATTGTGGTGTCCCTATTCTTACAACCTGTTATTTTTTAGAAGAAGAAGGAGGAGTTTGAGGCATGGGTTGAGATCTTTCAACCATCTGCTGTGAGGAAATAGCAGCAATGGTTTCTTGTGACTTTTGTGTTGTCACTGGCAGTTGCTTTGGGATCTCATCTTCCAGAGTTGCGTTTATTGTTTTAGGTTTGGGGGCTTTTGTGTTTTCTTTTGTCTTGGCTTTTTGGTGGTTTTAGGTGTGGGTTTCACAGCAGTTGTTTTGCTGCTGTGATCACCTAGAGCAGTGGGCTCAGCAGTAGGTGCCTGAGGAGCAGTGGTAGCTGCTAAATTCTGCTCAGGAGCCTCTGCTTTTGTTTTGGAAGGTTTTGATAATCTTGTAAAAGTTTCAGCTGTTAAGCTGTTTATTTGAAAAGGTTCACCCTAGATAAGGACATTAGCATCTTCCTTTCCAAATTTCTGTTGAAAATAAAAGCTCAAGAACCTTGGAAACAGTAAAAATGATTTTTTATCAACATTTTTTACCAAATCATCAAAGACCTCCTGGGAGTAGTTAAAATTTTCTTTATGTAAAAAAGCATAACCCAGGTATTGGATCTTCAATGGTATTTCATTAAAAACAGTTGTTTTATTTGAAACACACATCAAGAGGGTATGAAATAAAAATCTTGGTGCAGGAGGAAAACTACCTTTTTGTAAGGTGTCCCTCTTCATTTCTTCGGCATACTCCCTCTCAATAAAATCAGTTTGATACTCGATTCTGGGAAAAGAAGTTTTACCTTGCAGATCATCGAGTTCAAATACTTCTGAAATGGATTGTGGTGTGATTTTGACTGGTTTACCCTTTATTGAGGAATTGATGGCTATGACTGTCTCACCTTGAGATGCAAGTGTGGTATTTTTCCAAAATTCTCTCTGGGTTTTCAGGTAAATCGGAGCATCAGCAGTCAACAAAGTTTTGTACTTTTAAGACGAAAGAGCATCAATGACTGAATTGAAAGTTTTGGTGTTAGTGGGTTTTGTGAGTAGACCCAAGTAATTGTGAGGAGCTTTGTATTGAATTTCTATGGCTTTTTCAGTGGGTTTTTAGGATGATGAAGACGGTGATTTAGCCATTTTGAGGAAGAAGATTGACGAACGATTTGGGAGAAATGGATGATAACTGCTTTGAGAATGGAATTTTGAATTCGATTAGACAGTAAAAACCCTGTTTGGGGGTTTTGATCAGGGTTTTATAAGGGGAAAAATGAATGCTGACATGGCAGCGATTACAAAAGATCTGACCGCTATGTACTGTCCACGTGCCAACCCCTGATGAATAATGGAGGAGAGGTGTTTTATGAAAACCATTGATGGAACAAGATCAGTGGTTACAACGGTTAGAATGAAAGCAGTGGGTGACTTTAACTATCAGTGGATAAAACACTGATTTTGAACAACAGTGATTATCAAGAAAATGAGAGAACAGGGGTTGACTTTCAGCAGTGGACAGCTTTCAGTAGAACAGATGTTTGAACAAAATAGTGGTTATGGCAGACTTTTAAGGATTTAATGAAAAATTCATTTTTAGCTATTTTAAGGATGGATTTTTGATTTTCTGAAAACATTTTAATGCTTTTACTCATAGAAAAACAAGATTTTGCTTGTTATTCCATGTTCAGCATGCCAATCCTAGAGATCAAGCTTTCAAAGGTGGATATGTCTAATCCTTTTGTTAGCACATCTGCCAGCTGATGTCTAGTTGGAACATGGTGCAGAGAAATCAAACCTTTTTCATAGCAATCCCTCACAAAGTGATGTCTGATATCAATGTGCTTGGTGGTTGAATGGGAAACTGGATTTTTGATGATATTTTCTGCTGCCTAACTGTCCAACATGAGAGGTCTTTTTAGGGCAGTGATACCAAAATCCAGCAACTGATTTTGAAGCCAAAGCAGTTGGGCTGTACAGCTTGTAGCAGCTATATACTCTGCCTCAGCAGTGGATGTGGAAACAGCTGCTTGCTTTTTGCTTTGCCAAGACACTAAGCAATTGCCTAGGAATTGGCACCCTCCTGAAGTAGACTTCCTTGTCTTGTCACATCCAGCAAAGTCACTATCTGAGAAACCTGAAGCTTGATATTTCCATCAGCTGGATACCAGATACTGTGACAGCTCGAGTTTCCAAGATTCCATCTTCACGCTAATTGTACGTTAATTGTTAGTTGGTTGTTTTCATGATTTGTTTACCTTGTAACCATACGTGGTTGATATATGTTAAGACGTTATGTGATTATTGCATCTATATGTTTGGTGATATAACATGTAACCTGTTTGAAAAACTTAAACTATTTAAACCTTGAATGAGTTCGACGAAAAGCCCAAGGGTTTCGCCATAAGCCACTTCGACGAAACAGAGGAGAGTTTCTTCATCTGCATCTCGACGAAACTCAGGGTTTCGCCGGCCCAAATCTACGCTGAAGCCTACTAAGGGCCCAGTACACTGTTTTGAGATATAACTTAACGAAACGATTTTATTTTCTGACACTGTTAGCAAATTAGAAACCCTAGAGCTCTCTCCCTACTGACGGCGATCTTGTGTTCTCGAAGCCACTTTAGGCTGATCAAGTTAGTATTTCTATTTATCACGGTTAGTGTTTAACCCTTGCATGATTAATTGATTGTTATCATTGCTAACTGTTAGTTGAAAACAGGATTCATCGATGTTATGTAATGCTTGATCTTATGTTTGGATCCCCTTTGGTTGTTGATGATGATTATTATGATATGTATGAACTAGAATGATACTTGTAAACTCTATTCGGATTATGTGATGGTAAAATGTTGAATCAGTTAACGATTAGGGTTCTTGGTGTTATTGAGTTGAATGGGATGTTGAACGATGGGATAAGTTGATTGATATTGTTAAATCTGTGAATTTGTGTTCATGTAATGGCCATTGTATGCGATAGATCGTTTAAGATTAATGCATGGTTCTGTTGTGATTGAATGATTACTGTATGTTTTTCGTATAATGATGATCGGCGGATTAGTGTTTCTGGGTAATCATCAGTTACACGACGTAACTGACCTAATGGACGAAACGCCGATGTCGACGAAACGGGTGAGTTTCGCCGAGGGTAATCACGATGAAACGGGTGGGTTTCGCCGAAGGGATGCACGACGAAACAGGGGGTTTCGTCAAGTGAGAGTCATGACGAAACAGGGGGTTTCGTCAAGGGTTAGACATGCACAGTAACTCGGTTAGGTCTGTTAATGATAAGCATGACTTGCATGAGCTTGTATAACTGTTAAATGCTATGTGTTAGTTATTGCTCGAATACATGTGATGATCATGACTGTTACTTGAACTATGCGCTTATCAACTGATTACGCATGTGTAAATACTATAGGCTTGGATTGAATTATTTGTGAGCAAGTAATAATCTTACCGAGCAAACCGAGGTGAGTTCAAACTTTCTACAAGGCATGGGATTCCCAAGGGTTGGGAATGGGTTAAAGAACTAAAACGGAAACTACATATTCTCCTTGGGTAGGATATGTACGGCCATCCTCCATGGGTAGGATGCCAAGATTAAACCTCGCGTATTCTCCTTGGGTAGGATACGTACGTTCGTCCTCCTTTTGTAGGACAACAAGATTAAACATACTGGACCAAAACTCTATCATGAAGTCCCTCATTTTATATCAACTTAATCGCCGAGGCCGATGGCGAGCGGGTCATTAGTTAATAGCGCTATTAGGTTTAACAAACCTCACACCGTGTCGTTCGAACGGGCGTGTACTAATGGACTAAGGCAAAGGGTCAATGATGATAGACATTGACTTAGGGCACAACTTACTTTCGTTAGTAGTCGATGTTGTATGGTCTGGTAATTTACATGGGAAGCCCCCACTAATCATTGAGAAGGTTTGGGAAACAGGGTTACTGATTAAAACGTGGTGTACAAAACGAACTTACGATTATTGAAACGAAATCAATACCTAAACAACCAACTGTGAACTCGCTCAACTTTTTTGTTGACTCGTTGTTACATGCCTTGCAGGTCGTAGGGATTAGCTTGGAGCTTGCACGCGATGGAGGAGTCGTTGTGGGGACATGGACTATTGAGTTCCATGTTAAACATTTACACTTCATAAACTTATTACTTATGTTTGGGTTTTTATGTTATGCTTCCGCTGAACGCTTACAATGAGTTTGTTTTGAACACCTTTCATACTGTGTGGTTGAACTTTAATTACTATTTATAATGTTCAATATGATTGGTGGCTTGATCCTGGTCTGTCACGCCTCCAAGCGGTGGTACTCCGCATGTGGATTTTGGGGGTGTGACAGATTGGTACCAGAGCCATTGGTTATATTGAACTTGGTTTTAAAAAGGGAAAAAGCTTTTTGATAAAACCAGACTATAACCTGTACAATGCTCAATGATCCACAACGATGCTTCACTCCACGTGCAAGACTCAACACTATAGGTGATATGATTTGTGTTTATATTGCCTACTTGCTAGTTACATAGAACTTTGCTAATGATATGCTTAGATAAACGTAGCAACTATTGATTGAAAACACATGTGTGCTTACTCTCTTCTGTCATCGCACTTTTGCAAACCCCTCTCACTCATGTTTCCTTTGATATGAAGATCATGAGTGGATGTATCAACATGACTCAAGCCCAGCTGGCGGCTTTAATCAATGAACAAGTTGTTGCAGCACTCGCATCCGCTCAGGCAGGAGGTATAACCTGCCATAGCAACTTACTCTAGGATCTTTAGATCCTACTCACGTAAACCAACACTTGTGCTTAACATTGTTTCTTCTTACACACACGACAGGTCAACATGCTTAGCCTCCTGCATGTACCTTCAAAACTTTTATGGACTGTCGACCTACTACTTTCAGTGGCACTGAAGGAGGGGTAGGCCTCCTCCACTGGTTTGAGAAGCTTGAATCGGTCTTCGAGATGTGTGAATGCCCTGAAGATCGTAGGGTGAAGTATGCTACTGGAACACTTGAGAGCATTGCGTTAACTTGGTGGAAAGCGCAAGTTCAAATGTTAGGGCTGGCAGTTGCTAATGCCACCCCCTGGAACGATTTCAAGGAACTGATCAAGGAAGAATACTTCAATCGTGATGACATCCACAAGTTGGAGGTCGAGTTCTTCAACCTAAAGATGACAGGTTCAGAAATCAAAGCGTATACGAAAGGTCAAATGAGCTGGCAATATTGTGTCCTACTATGGTAGATCCTCCTACCAAGCGCATCGAGCTGTACCTTAAAGGTTTGGTGCCAGAAATTCAAAGTCACGTGACCTCAGCTAATCTTGGCACCATTCAGCAAGTCATCAAGTTGGCTCATCGCCTCACTGATCAGGCGGTGGAGCAGAACAGGTTACCAAAGCGTATTAGTGCTACTACCACTACATCTGATGCCCCCAATGACAACAAGCGTAAATGGGATGGGATCTCAAGCAAGGGTTCAACCTCTGTTCAGTCACAGGCTCAACAACGGAAGACAGACGACTTCAAGAGTCCCGGTCAACAATCTTCAGGGGGTCAAGATCAGGGTCAGGGTGGATACAGGGGAAATCACCCAAAGTGCAATAGATGCAACAAACACCACAGTGGTCAGTGCAACAAGGGTCATTGTCAGAGGTGTCTTAAGATGGGCCATGAAGCTAAGAATTGCAGGAGCGCGCGACCTACGAATCAGGATCGTCAACAGCAACAGCAAGTTCCACAGAATCAGCCGCAGCAACAACAGGGTAACAGGGGATGCTTTCAGTGTGGTGCTGAAGGTCACTTCAAGAGAAACTGCCCCTAGTTGAACCAGAATCAGAATAACAACAACAATCAGGGAAACAGAAACAACAATGGGGGTAACAACGGGGGAAACAATGGAAACAATGGCGCCTGGGGTCGTGCGTTCGTGATTGGTCAGGGTGATGCAAGGAATGATCCCAATGCCGTGATGGGTAAGTTTCTACTGGATGACTTTTATGTTAATGTTTTATTTGATTCGGGTGCCGATACCAGTTATGTGTCTCTAAAAGTTAGTCAAATACTTAAACGTACCCCAACACTTTTGAAAACCAAGCACATGGTAGAGCTAGCAAACGGTAAAAGTCTCGATGCCACACACATAGTTAGGGGTTGTAATCTCATCTTAGCTGGTCAAACCTTTTCTATCGACCTCATTCCTATCGTTTTGGGTAGTTTCGACATTGTTATTGGTATGGATTGGTTATCGCAACATCGAGCAGAGATCTTGTGCAAGGAGAAGGTCGTCCGCATTCCTCGTCCAGATGGGGAACCTTTAGTGATTCATGGCGACAAGAGTGGTGACGTGGTGGGCATCATTTCTTTTCTTAAGGCCCATAAGTGTTTGCGAAAGGGCCACACTGCTATCCTAGCCCTCGTTTCTGATGCATCCTCAGAAGAAAAGAAGATTGAAGATATTCCGATCGTACGTGACTTTCTTGAGGTATTCCCTGAGGAATTACCTGGTCTTCCGCCTCATCGACAAGTCGAGTTTCAAATCAAGCTAGCTCCTGGAGCAGCGACCATAGCTCGTGCACCTTATCGTCTAGCTCCATCTGAACTGGAAGAACTATCTGCACAGTTGCAAGAACTCTTGGAAAAGGGTTTCATACTTCCTAGCTCTTCACCTTGGGGAGCTCCAGTATTATTTGTGAAGAAGAAAGACGGTACCTTCCGAATGTCTATTGACTACCGCGAACTCAACAAGGTGACCGTAAAGAATCGCTATCCACTTCCACGCATTGATGACTTGTTCGATCAGCTACAAGGGTCGAGCTACTATTCGAAGATTGACCTGAGGTCAGGCTATCATCAACTGAGAGTCCGAGACGAGGATATCTCTAAAACAGCATTCAGAACTCGTTACGGCCATTACGAGTTTCTGGTTATGCCTTTCGGATTGACGAATGCACCAGCGGTCTTCATGGATCTTATGAACAGAGTATGCAAGCCCTACCTGGATAAGTTTGTTATTGTATTCATCGACGACATCCTGGTCTATTCTAAGAGTCAGGAGGAACATGAGCATCATCTACCACTTATTTTAGAACTCCTTCGAACAGAACAGCTGTATGCCAAGTTTTCGAAATGCGACTTTTGGCTTCGTGAAGTCCACTTTCTAGGCCAGGTGGTAAACAAGGATGGGATTCATGTTGATCAATCCAAGGTAGACTCGATCAAGAACTGGCCTGCACCCCGCACACCAACAGAAATTCGCCAATTCTTGTTTTGGCGGGCTACTACCGAAGGTTCATCAAGGATTTCTCCAAGATTGCGCAACCTCTCACTGCACTAACTCAGAAAGGTGTCACCTATCATTGGGGTAATGCACAGGAATCAGCATTTCAACACTTAAAGGATAGACTTTGTAGCGCACCTATTCTTTCATTGCCAGAGGGCACAGACGATTTTGTGGTTTATTGCGACGCATCAATTCAGGGTCTGGGTTGCGTGTTGATGCAACGGGATAGAGTCATTGCTTACGCATCGTGCCAACTTAAAGTTCACGAAAGGAATTACACTACACACGATCTAGAGCTGGGAGCTGTTGTTTTCGCACTCAAGATATGGAGACATTACCTGTATGGTACCAAGTGCACCATTTACACCGATCACAGGTGTCTCGAGCATATCTTCAAGAAAAAGGAGTTAAACATGCGACAACGTCGACGGGTCGAGCTCTTGAATGATTACGAATGCGCGATCAAGTACCATCCGGGTAAAGCCAATGTGGTGGCTGACGCCCTCAGTAGAAAGGATACTACACCTAAGCGCGTGCGATCATTACAACTTACCATCCAATCTAGTCTTCCTACTCAGATACGGGATGCTCAGGTCGAAGCATTGAAAGCAGAGAACGTCAAGGCGGAGTCCCTACGTGGGTCAAGGAAACGATTAGAACAAAAGGAAGACGACACTTATTACGTTACAGGGCGCATTTGGGTCCCACACTATGGAAATTTATGCGAGCTTGTGATGGATGAAGCACATAAGTCTCGTTACTCAGTACATCCTGGTTAGGATAAGATGTACCACGACTTGAAGACTACGTACTGGTGGCCTAGCATGAAAGCCCACATAGCAACTTACGTCAGCAAATGTTTGACTTGTGCGAGAGTCAAGACCGAATATCAGAAACCATCAGGCCTACTCCAATAACCAGAGATACCACAATGGAAATGGGAGCAAATTTCCATGGATTTCGTTACTGGCCTACCTAGATCTCAACGTGGAAATGATACCATTTGGGTGATCGTGGATCGACTCACAAAGTCTGCACACTTTTTGGCCATCAAAGAAACAGACAAGTTCTCTACTCTAGCAGACATTTACTTAAAGGAAGTGGTTTCTAGGCACGGGGTGCCAACCTCCATTATTTTTTATCGTGATGCGTGTTTTACTTCTGAACTGTGGCAAGCAATGCACAAGTCCTTTGGCTCACATTTAGACATGAGCACAGCATATCATCCACAAATGGATGGGCAGTCTGAACGCACCATCCAAACCCTTAAAGACATGCTTAGGGCATGTGTGATCGATTTTGGAAACGGCTGGGAAAAACATCTGCCGTTAGTGGAATTTTCGTATAATAACAATTACCACACAAGCATTCAAGCTGCTCCGTTTGAGGCATTGTACGGACGTAAATGCCGATCACCTCTTTGCTGGGCAGAAGTTGGTGACAGCCAAATCACAGGTCCATAACTTGTAGTAGACACAACGGAAAGGATTGCTCAGATACGACAACGAATGGCGGCAGCTTGTGACCATCAGAAAAGCTACGCCGATAAGCGTAGGAAACCACTCGAGTTCCAGGTTGGGGATCGAGTGCTACTCAAAGTCTCACCATGGAAAGGTGTAGTTCGTTTTAGCAAACGAGGCAAACTCAATCCGCGTTATGTCAGACCGTTTGAAATCATCGAGAAAATAGGCAAAGTGGCCTACAAACTAAACCTACCCACAGAACTCAGTGGAGTTCACAACGTATTTCACATGTCAAATATGAAGAAATGTCCTTCAGATGAGACCCTCATAGTTCCTTTTAAGGAGCTCACTATAGACGACCAGTTGCGATTCGTCAAAGAACCGGTAGAGATTACAGACCGAGACATGAAGGTTCTCAAGCACACCAGAATACCTCTTGTTTGAGTTCGTTGGAACTCCCGTCGTGGCCCAGATTTCACCTGGGAACGAGAAGATCAAATGAAACTCAAGTATCCCTAGTTGTTCGGGAACAATGCAACTACTACTGAGACTGAAGCTACTGCAGAATTTCGGGACGAAATTCCAAATCAACGGGGGGATGATGTGACACCCCAGGAAAACCAGTAAACCACGCAACTTAACTAGCTTCCTCAGTAACCACATGCTAAATTTCGGGACGAAATTTCTTTCAAGTTGGGGATAATGTGACAACTCGAGTTTCCAAGATTCCATCTTCACGCTAATTGTACGTTAATTGTTAGTTGGTTGTTTTCATGATTTGTTTGCCTTGTAACCATACGTGGTTGATATATGTTGAGACGTTATGTGATTGTTGCATCTATATGTTTGGTGATATAACATGTAACCTGTTTGAAAAACTTAAACTATTTAAACCTTGATTGAGTTCGACGAAAAGCCCAAGGGTTTTGCCATAAGCCACTTCGACGAAACAGAGGAGAGTTTCGTCATCTGCATCTCGACGAAACTCAGGGTTTCGCCGGCCCAGATCTGCGCTGAAGCCCACTAAGGGCCCAGTAGCCTGTTTTGAGATATAACTTAACGAAACGATTTTATTTTCTGACACTGTTAGCAAATTAGAAACCCTAGAGCTCTCTCTCCCTACTGACGGTGATCTTGTGTTCTCGAAGCCCCTTTAGGCCGATCAAGTTAGTATTTCTATTTATCACGGTTAGTGTTTAACCCTAGCATGATTAATTGATTGTTATCATTGCTAACTGTTAGTTGAAAACATGATTCATCGATGTTATGTAATGCCTGATCTTATGTTTAGATCCCCTTTGGTTGTTGATGATGATTATTATGATATGTATAAACTAGAATGATACTTGTAAACTCTATTTGGATTATGTGATGGTAAAATGTTGAATCTGTTAACGATTAGGGTTCTTGGTGTTATTGAGTTGAATGGGATGTTGAACGATGGGATAAGTTGATTGATATTGTTGAATTTGTGAATTTGTGTTCATGTAATGGCCATTGTATGCGATAGATCGTTTAAGATTAATGCATGGATCTGTTGTGATTGAATGATTACTGTATGTTTTCCGTATGATGATGATCGGCGGATTAGGGTTTCTGGGTAATCATCAGTTACATGACGTAACTGACCTAAAGGACGAAACGCCGATGTCGACGAAACAGGTGGGTTTCGCCGAGGGTAATCATGATGAAACAGGTGGGTTTCGCCGAAGGGATGCACGACGAAACAGGGGGTTTCGTCAAGTGGGAGTCATGACGAAACAGGGGGTTTCGTCAAGGGTTAGACATGCACAGTAACTCAGTTAGGTCTGTTAAAGGTTAACTGGGTTAGTTAGTTGTTGTTAATGATAAGCATGATTTGCATGAGCTTGTATAACTGTTAAATGCTATGTGTTAGTTATTGCTCGAATACATGTGATGATCATGACTGTTACTTGAACTATGTGCTTATCAACTGATTACACATGTGTAAATACTATAGGATTGGATTGAATTATTTGTGAGCAAGTAATAATCTTACCGAGCAAACCGAGGTGAGTTCACACTTTCTACAAGGCATGGGATTCCCAAGGGTTGGGAATGGGTTAAAGAACTAAAACGGAAACTACATATTCTCCTTGGGTAGGATATGTACGACCATCCTCCATCGGTAGGATGCCAAGATTAAACCTCGCGTATTCACCTTGGGTAGGATACGTACGTTCGTCCTCCTTGGGTAGGACAACAAGATTAAACATACTGGACCAAAACTCTATCATGAAGTCCCTCATTTTATATCGACTTAATCACCGAGGCCGATGGCGAGCGGGTCATTAGTTAATAGCGCTATTAGGTTTAACAAACCTCACACTGTGTCGTTCCAACGGGCGTGTACTAATGGACTAAGGCAAAGGGTCAATGATGATAGACATTGACTTAGGGCACAACTTACTTTCGTTAGTAGTCGACATGGTACGGTCGGGTAATTCACATGGAAAACCCCCACTAATCATTGAGAAGGTTTGGGAAACAGGGTTACTGATTAAAACATGGTGTACAAAACGAACTTACGATTATTGAAACGAAGTCAATACCTAAACAACCAACTGTGAACTCGCTCATCTTTGTTGTTGACTCGTTGTTACATGCCTTGCAGGTCGTAGGGATTAGCTTGGAGCTTGCACGCGATGGAGGAGTCATTGTGGGGACATGGACTATTGAGTTCCATGTTAAACATTTACACTTCATAAATTTATTACTTATGTTTGGGTTTTTACGTTATGCTTCCGCTGAACACTTACAATGAGTTTGTTTTGAACACCTTTCATACTGTGTGGTTGAACTTTAATTACTATTTATAATGTTGAATATGATTGGTGGCTTGATCCTGGTCAGTCACGCCTCCAAGCGGTGGTACTCCGCATGTGGATTTTGGGGGGTGACAGATACCAAGTGTGGGAGCACCTTTTAGGTATCTGAATATCCTTTTTACAGCAATAAGGTTTGACTTTCTAGGGGCTGATTGGGATCTTGCACAGACACATGTTGCAAACATGATGTCTGGCCTAGATGCAGTTAGGTACAATAAAGACCCAATCATGCTTCTATATAGTGTTTGATCAACCAAATCATCCTTTTCATCAGACATGACTATTTTATTTGTTGCAATGGGTGTACTGCATGGTTTACAATCATCCATCTCAAATTTCTTTAAAAGTTCTTTGGCATATTTGCCTTGATGGATGAAAGTGCCATTTTGCAGTTGCCTTACTTGGAGACCAAGAAAGCACTAGAGTTCACCCATTGCACTCATTTTAAACTTAGCTGTCATGAGTTGCCTAAACTCTTCACACATTTTATTACGTGTGCTTCCAAAAATGATGACATCCACATAAATCTGGACAATCATCAAGTCTTTCCCTCTCCATTTCAAAAACAATGTTTTATCTATTTTACCTCTTGTGAAAGAGTTTCATACTAGGCTTTTGGTGCTTGTTTCAGGCCATACAAATCTTTATTTAGCTTGTAGACATGATTTGGATTAAATGGATCCTCAAAGCCTGGAGGTTGACAAACATAAACCTCTTCTTGAATCTTACCATAGAGGAATGCACATTTGATATCCATCTGATACACCTTGATGTTGTGGTTGACAGTAAAGGCCAGGAATAATCTGATAGCTTCTAATCTTGCTACAGGGGCAAAAGTTTCATCATAGTCAATACCCTCTTCCTGTCTGAATCCTTGAACCACAAGTCTGGCTTTATTCTTGACAACAATACCCCTTTCATCAGTTTTATTTTTGAAGACCCTCTTTGTGCCAATAGGACTCACACCCTCTGGCAGTGGTACAAGCTCCCATACTTGTTGTCTTCTAAACTGTTGGAGCTCCTCTTGCGTGGCTTCTACCCAGCTGTTGTCTTTTTGTGCCTCTTGGTACTTGACTGGCTGATGGAGAGATAGGAAACCAGCAAAAAGACAGATGTTTTGGGATTGACTTCTTGTGAGCACCCCTTCATTGATGTTGCCAATGATTTGATCAGGTGGATGAGATTTCAAGAAGATAAGATCTCCTTGGTATGGAACAATGGCATTAAGTGGTGAGGGCTGCAGATGCGAATCATCTGAGCTAACCACTGCTGGTGACTTTGATGATCCAGCAGTGGCTTAAAATGGAGGTGGAATAGGGGGTAATGGTGTGGACACATGCTGACTTTTATCCACTATTTGAGGACTTTTATCAACAGTGTTTGATGATGTGGAAGCAGGGGTTGATAGGCTACTTTGGTCAATAACTGTTGAGGTAGTAGTGGTTGAGCTTTGACAACTGTTTTGAACATCTGCTGCTCTACCATTTGATGCAGACTTTTGTTGTGGAATGATGACTTCATATCCATAGTCTGATGATGAATTTTGTGATGGACCTGCACTGTTAGTCTTGACAGCAGTATTTTCAAAAGTAAATTTATCAAGATCAAACAATTCTGCAGGATTTGCTGGGATTTTCATGGATGAAAGTTCATTGAACTTTACATTCAAAGTCTCTTCCACTGTCTTAGTCCTTGTGTTAAACACTTTATAGGCCTTAGTAGTGGTTGAGTATCCCAGATGATAACCACAATCAATTTTGGCTGTAAACTTTGAGATAGAATCTTTTAAGTTTAAAATGAAACATGGGCATCCAAAAACTTTGAAATATGAAATCAATGGCTTTATTTTATACAGCAGTTCATAAGCAGTCTTTTGATGTCTGAGGTTGATTAAAACTCTGTTCTGAACATAACAAGCAGTGATTACTGCCTCTGCCCAGAAAGTTAATGGCAAACCTGAATCAGCAAGCATGGTTCTGGCAGCCTCAATCAAAGTCTTGTTCTTTCTCTCAACAACCCCATTTTGCTCTGGTGTTCTTGGAATGTTGTACTGCCTTACAATTCCTTTTGACACACATAAATCAACTAACTCCTTATTTCTGAACTCTGTGCCATTATCACTCCTAAAGATTTTTACTGGAAGGTCAAACTGCTTTTCAACCTATGTAACAAAGTCTTGCAGAATGCCTGCAGTCTCATCTTTGGAGTGTAAAAAGCAAGTCCATGTAAACCTAGAAAAGTCATCAACAATAACTAAATATCTTTTCTTCCTAAGACTCATGACTTTAACTGGGCCAAACAAATCCATGTGGAGCATTTACAAACACTTGGTTATTTTGGACTCTTCAATTGATTTGTATGAGCTTTTATGTTGTTTTCCTTTTAGGCACGAAACATAATGCTCAAGACAGGTTAACAGTTTTTGAGGTAAGCCTCTTACTAACCCATGTTTGGATATAGCAGTGATTGTCTTGAGATTTGTGTGCCCCAATATCCTGTGCCATAATTCTGTCTCTTTGTTAGAGGCAGCTGAGAACAGACAGGCATCAGTCCTGGGGCTCTCTTTTGACATATCAACTACATAAACATTGCCACTTCTTTGAGCAACAAGTTGAGTTTTTCCATTTTTTATTATTTCTTCAATCTTTTTAACCATTTCTGGTCCAACAATCCTACAACAATCCTTTGTGAAGAATGAGCCATAGCCCTTATCACTCATTTGTGAGACACTCAGGAGGTTGAATTTTAGATTGTCTATTAGATTGACATTTTTAAATTTGACATTACCATACTATACTGTACCAGACCTCAGAACCTTCCCTTTACTATTATTACCAAAGGATATATCACCCCCTCCATGGATTTTGAAATCTTTGAGTAGGGCTCTACATCCTATCATGTGCTTGGAGCCTCCACTATCTACATACCAAAGGCTATCTAAGCATGCAGAAGCTCCCTGCACATGAAGTAAAAGGATTAGTTCATTAGGGTCTCCAAAGCCAATAAGGCTTTGGATGGGGTCTCAACAGTGTCTGTGTTTTGTTTAGGTGGATGGACAGTGGTTAGCTCAGGGGTTTGAACATTTTTGGGAATGTTTTTCTCTAACCACTGCTGGGGTCTTGCCCAATGATCTGCTGATACCCAAAAGGATGCCTATTCACTCTTGGTTTAGAAGGCTTTTTGTAAACCTCATAAACATGTAGGATCCTTTGGTATGGTGGTTGACCTTTACCTCTTCGGTATTGGTTGGCAGGGGGTGCATCAGTCACCTGAACATCTCTTTTAACAGAGGTTTGGTTCAGCTGTTTTGTAACAACTGTTTGAACTGGCACAAATAGTGGTTGATTCTTGGTGAATTTGACAGATGATGTTGATGAACTCAAGGATGTTTTTGCAATGTACTCATTCTTTTTTACATCAAAGGATTTGAGATACACACATTCCTGAGTTTTGTGGTTTGATTTACCACAGATGGCGCAGCTTTCAGCAGGAACAATGACACTTGTTTTGTTGATATCATATGCTTTTAGATGAAAACAGTCTTTTGTTAGATGATTCTTCTTTTCACAAAAATCACAAAACAGGTTTTTACCTTTTTCTCTTCTTTTCTTCATCTCAGACTCCTTAGCAACAGAGTTTTGAACCACTGTTGGGATATCTTTGAGACAAATGACCTTTGCTTTAGGAGCCTTTACACCATCAGTGGTTGTGAAGTCCATGGGTTTAAAATTCTCAAGGATGTCACACTCATCAGACCATGTGGGTTTAAATTGGTATTTCTCAATTTCCTCAAAAGTTGAGGACCCCACAGATCTTTCCAGAGTGATCTTGTTACCAAGTTTGTCAGTTATTTTAACCACTTAGCCATCCTTGTTGGTGGGAATGATTTCAACAGTGGATTGAACAGAATCATTTAAAGCATTGTTTTCAATTTCATCATGTTTTCTAAAACCAATTCCAAATTTTACATTGCTTTTGATCTGTTTTTCAAGCATGACCTCATAACCTTTGCAAGATTCCACTCATTTTTCACAAGTGATTTGGGTGGATTCCAATTCCTTTTTGCAAACTTGATATTTTTCTATCATTGTTTGGAGTTGGTTCTTGGTTATGCTCTGCTCATCTTTGAGACTGCAGATTTCTTTATCTTTTTCAGCCAATTTGTTTTTAAGTTCTTTTAAAGACTTCTCAAATTTGACCTCATCATTCAACACTCTATCCCTAAGGTTTTCATTCACCTCTTTAATGTTAGCAAATGCTATGATGCATTTGTCTGAACACAGATTTTCAAGAACCTGAGATGATACCTTAGCTGCAGCCATCATGGCACAATCACAAGTATGCCCCTTCTCATCAGTCACCTTCTCTTCCTTCTCACCATGTTTCTTCTTCTCTTCTTCTTCTTCTTCTTCTTCTTCAGACCAGGGGTCAGACAGTGGTTCTATCAGGGGTTCTGAATTTTCTCTCAGCAGTATTTCACCAGCAACAGTAGTAACCACTGCTTCAGCAACTTCATCCACTATTTCAGCACTTGTCTGCCCTTTTTCAGCATCCAGCTCTTCTGTTATTGACTCTAATACCATAAGACAAAATTCATCATTAGAAGCATCATTAGTAGCATAGAGTGCAAAATTTTCATCACCTAGCTCATCAGGTAAGCTGCTCCAGTCAACAAAGCCTTGGGTGAAAAAGCTTTGTTGATCTGGTTGAACCACTGCTGGTGGTGCAGCTTGTTGTGGTGCAACTGGTTGCACTTGAACCTGAGGTACAGGAGCTTGGACATACTGAATTAGAGGGACAGTGGTTTGAACATAATGCACAGGAACAGGGTTTGCATAATGAGCAGTGTTTACATGGGCAGCAGGGGTATAATGGGAATAGTGCATAGTGCTTTGGTTTTGTGGTCTAGGGTTTGAGCTGGGATGAGTAACAATTGGACCAGTGGTTTGACTCCTACATTCCCTAGCAAAATGACCTAGCCTATTGAACTTATAGCACTTGATCTTTGACTTATCCAACCCCACTTTTAAATTCCCATGTAACCTTGGGAATTTTCTCCCTGTACTTTTATAGAATTTGCTTGTTCTTACACTAAACAAAGCCAATTGATGCAAAATGTCCATTTCTTCAAGATCAGTTGGATCAAAGTGCTGTAAGTCATTGAGTTCAAATCACAGATTATCAGAGTTCTGGCTTTCTCCTTTGCTGTGAAAGCAAAGTTGGATGAGTGAGGATCAGAGTTGAAATTACCACCAGCAGTTATGTCAATAAAATGATCATAACTCTGATCCTTATTGCTGCCAGACTCTTCTTGACCTAATAGAGTTGTGTTGCCAAATGAATAGTCATCTGCAACTTTACCAGACTCTTGCAACTTCTTTTTCTGGTT
Organism: Helianthus tuberosus; assembly: GCA_030545235.1. Classification (NCBI taxonomy): domain Eukaryota; kingdom Viridiplantae; phylum Streptophyta; class Magnoliopsida; order Asterales; family Asteraceae; genus Helianthus; species Helianthus tuberosus. The sequence continues at coordinate 105,922,741 of CM060354.1, read as the reverse complement.
CAACTCCCTTTCATAGGTCAGGAGTCTACCATGAAGCTGGGTCAGGGTCAGATCTTTGAACTCAACAGAGTTTCTGGTCACAAAAGCAACTGTATCCCACTTTTCAGGCAGTGATCTAAGAAACATGCTATTTTGTGTAGATTTAGCAAATTCAACTTTAACAAGCCTTAGCTCACTAATGAGACAACTGAATCGCTCAAACTGTTGAGTTAATGATTCACCCTTAATGTGACAAAAGGTTTCATACTGCTGATTCAGAATTTCTCTGTTATTTTCAGTTACTTCTTCAGTCCCTCCAAATTGTTCCTTAAGTGCATCCCATAATTCCTTGGCACTGTTATAGTGTAACAGCCCAGCATAAATTTCATTTGGAAGAGCAGATGCAATGATACTAAATGCTTTGGCATCCAATTTGAACTTTTGAAAATAAGTTTCAATATAGTTTTCAGATTTTTTAGGTTCGTACTTCTTTGAATCCTCAGCACTCGGCACCATTGGAACATGTGGTCCAAAGAAAACCGATCTCCAACATCCGGTATTCTGTTGAGCAAGGATATGACCCATCCTTCTCTCCCAGATGTTGTATTCATTTGGTTTCAACATGGGTGGTTTGAAAAGTGAACCGATGTTATTTTTATCATCTTGTGATTATCCTGGTTGTTTTATAGGCACTGATTAATCAACTTTGATCGTGATTAAACCTTACCCTGGTTTTCAACAAAACGAAAAACTATCAGTATCAACGATTGTGAGCTGGACTATTTATGTCAAAATGATTATTAGATCAAATTTGACTGTCCGAGCTCTGATACCAATTGTTAGGATCTGAGTTTCTTTTTTATTGTGTTTTTGTTTAGAAATTAATGAAGATGAACACGTAATTGCAGCGGAAATAAAATGGAAATAAGCTTTGCAAACAAACAAACAGGAGAAATGCTTTTAACATACATGTTTGAACAATGAACCAAATGATTAAATTTATTCCAATCACTGATTACAACTTTGCATGCATGTAACAAACTCCCCCTTAGCCTGAGCTCACGGTATTTGCTCCTACAGGAAGACAAGTGGTGAAAGAGTTGATAGGACAGTACAGGGTACTGTTCTATTTATAGGCACGAGCAAACCACTTAAGCATCTTGGCTGACGTCACCATGAAAGTGACATCTAACCTCCTAACAACCTGAAACTACTGATCTATTACAAGCATTGTTTAGCTATCTACTGAAACTACTGATCTATTACAAGCATTGTTTAGCTAAACTACTGCTTTATCCTTCCACTGTTGTGACTCCAGAAGTACTTGGTTCTTCAACAGTGCTTAACCCATAACAGTAGATTGAGCATCAAGGCTTTAGTCTTCATCAGTCTTTTTACTTGATCAGCAGTTTTAAGGCATCAATTGTTGTAAAGGATCAGTGAATGAAGGTCATCAGATGTTAGAACCACTTTCAAGGGGAGAGAATGTAAACATAACATCTGCTTATTTTGGATCCACTGATCTGATCCGGTTTTGGCTTTAATCAACTGTTCCTCTGGTAGGGTTCAATCCCAACACAATGTCTTTCATGTATCTAATCTGAAGAGATGCTTATTCGATGAAACATTTGTGGTTCCATTCAAAGAACTCAAAATTAATGATCAGCTCCGTTTTATCGGGTGACCAGTTGAAATCATGGACCGAAAGATCAAAACAATCAAGCGCAACAAGATTCCAATTGTTCGAATTTGTTGGAACTCAAAGCGTGGCCCATAGTTCATTTGGGAAAGGGAAGGTCAGATGATACGCAAGTATCCTCAGTTGTTTAAGAATAATGCATTCAGTGCTAAAGCTACTACTGAATTTCGGGAAGAAATTCCAAATCAACTTGGGGATGATGTGACACCCCGCGAAAACACTCAACCACACTAACTACTTCAGTGACTGCATGCTAAATTTCTGGATGGAATTTCCTTCAACTTGGGGATAATGTGACAACCCGTGCTTACGAGGTTAACGTCGTTATACTAACCTTGTTTATAAAAATTCTGAACTTGTGTGACGAATAAATTATACTTACCAAATTTATTTTATACAAACGAGTATTCGAAGCAAAATCCATATCGTGGTTGAACCGACCCGAACGGTTTGAACCATGGCATAACTCGCGTAACTCGAAACTTATGAGGCCAAAACAATAACTTGTTTAATATATATATATTATATTAGTTGAGGTTTAATTATACTCTAATTATTAGTTGGTTTTAATAAAAAAACTAAAAAGAAAAGAATATATATTTGAATAATTGAATGCAACAGCAAATTGATCTTGCTATGAGTTAGGAATTTGTTCCAAGAATTTAGGCCACGTGAGCCCACTTTCAATTAATATTAAGTGCAGCCATTTTTTAGTATGCCATCTTGGGCCATAGTTGCGTTCAGTCCATACAACTATCCCAAACCGCCCTACATCTAGTTGTTTTATATGATACAATATCATGCAACTTCCCAAAAACTATCACAAAAACCCTAACCTACAACTTCGTTACCAAACCAGGCCAAGAGCCCCACCACAAGTCGGTTCAAGACTTGATCGCACACTCACTTCGTCTCTAGGTACCATGTCTTGACTTGTAGGTTTAACTTTATAGGTTCATGCATGCTTTCTGTTATGAAATTCCTACTATCATGGCTGTGTTCTTGGTATTCTTGCCATGTTCCTGTTGTTTGTATTGATACTTGTAGTTTAATGGGATAGGGATCATGTATACATAATGCTTGGGTCGAGTAAGGGTTCGGTTAGTCGCTAGGGTATTGTTTTTGTGTTTAATCTTGTGATTTCTTGATAAACTATTTGATAAATAATTCGAGTTAGGATGACAATCAGCTGTAAGTGAGGTATAAGTGCCGTATTGTTTCGCTAGGTATGTGATTAAAGTCATAAAACTTGTTTTGCGTTGCTTAGAGCTGAAAACAGAAAGCTGATGGATGTTTATAGCCAATTTTAGTTGGCTGTAACCAGGTCATAACTTAACAAAAATGTGCAATTTCTGAACCTATGATGTGCTTCTAGGGAATATCTTTCAAACTCCACTGGAATTGCATTTTTTCAACTAAAACTGAATGTTTTATGACTTTTTCCGTATTGAAGGTTCAGGCTGCATTTTCTGGCAGAATTTGCAGCCCATTACGAATGTCATAACTCAATTTATGTTTTGAGTTATGATCTCAATTTTTTACTGTAGGTAACTTCAGGAGGTCGTGAAAATCTCCAATCGGAATTACATCAATTGGATAAACGATAATTTTTAATGAATTTTCCATGGGCTGCAGTCAGAAAGTGACGAATCTGATTATTGCTTAGTAAATGATTTTTTATAAATTCTTGTTAAAGAACTAGACTCTAAAACTTTATCAAAAGGATAAACCCTCCGAGGGGCACGTCTTATAAAAAGATCGTAATTTTTTGCAAGCTCGTAGGTATGGTAAACTGACGTCCCAAAATAGCCAATTTTCAGGGAATTGAGTTATGCATGTTTATGAGTTTGTAAAGTGTCGAATGTGCTACTTTTAGTGTCCGCATGTGCTTAATGGTTGTATAGCTGATTAATGGCATGTCGCAGTGTATATTACGAACATGTGCTTAAAAAGTACTCGGTAATATATTTGTGATACTCGCACGCATGTTACTTGTTGAATACGTGTAGATGAATACGTGAATTACTTGTATACGAACCTAATAAATATTGCTAACCATAATAGGTGTGGTTGACTAACATAACACAAGTAAATTATCTGCTGAGCTAAGCAAAGGTGATTTCACACACTTTAATAAAAGCATGTATTCCCGGTGGTTCGGAATGGAATGGAAAAACGGTTAAATGCTATTTATATTTAATGAACGTCGCTGCGGAAATACAAACTTAGTGGTGATGGAAGTTGGTACCCATAAATATCTTGGTGAACGATGCATTTTTAATGTTGGACATTCAACTTAATTAAAACATATTTTAAAGCTTAACGTTTAAAAGCACACTACAACCATAACATAGTTAAGTTGTCCAAAACATTTATTTAAACAAGACGTGCATCAACAACCATAGATACGCCAAAATTCCCGAAGCCGAACTCAAGTACCTGAAGAACACGTTAAAATCAAGTGTCAACACAAAGGAGGGTGAGTTCACATATCCAAATTACAATAATTTGATCCAAAGAAAACTTTCTAATTATGTGTTTATTATCAAAACATCTATATAATTTTTAAGAAAGTCATTTTATTTCCTTAACAAAAATCCAAGGGTTAGCCATCGCAAGCGTTTCTCAAGAACCTTCGAACAAAGCATCTTCCCAGGTTTACGAATTAAATTGATAGCATCATATTTTCATATTTTCATATTCATAAGTTTGCAAGACATTACGAGATATGTATTAACAATGAAGGTATAATCAAAGCTAGACAATAACAGAATATCAGTTCGTCGCTTGACTTGACACGGAGCTGCCAGTCACAACAGGGTGGTTAACCTGATAGATCTATCAATAATTCTAGGCGTGTAATACTTGAAAAATTAAACGGCAATACTTGCACATACGCCCATAACGGGCCATCTATAATGCCTCCCTCATGAACAATATATATATATATATATCCTACTAATACTGATAAATTTAATATATCATGTTGTACGAATTCCCCGAAGTCCACACCGAGACATAAGCCTATATCCGATACTTATTCTCCAGAGATCAAGCAAATTCGTCCCAACTTTAGATTTAATAAATTTTAAATCTACACGGTCGTTTTCTCCCAAACACCGTAATAATCCCCGTTTCTCCCCGAAATATATTTATTCATCAAAACCGTTTCTACCCGAAACATATTTATATCATCAAAACCATATATTTTCCACGAAAATATACATTTAATACAATATAATCAAAAGGTATGTTTTATACAAAAACATCTTTAATCCTTTTAAGGCGTGTTCTTCCCCCAAAACATATACAAAACATTAAAAAGAGGGGACTTTCAGTGACACTCACCTTTGGGTGCGTATTATAATAGCACAATCCCGCAAATTGATTCTACACGTCCTAATATACGTAGGAACGATATATCAATCAATATTTCACAAAATTCCTAAGTTTCTCCAAATCTTAGAATTTTCACATAACGTTGGGATTTTCTCGAAAACTCTTATTTTTTAATTATGTTGGCATATTTATACATATATGTGGTCATATATATATATATATATATATATATATATATATATATATATATTTTAAAATTTTGCGACTTGAACGATTTTATTAGTGACCCTCATTAATGTAAATCCGTTTTCACACCCGTTTAAAAGTAATATATCTACAATTTTCGCGTCGTAATATATATACATAAACGTAAACATATATTTAAAATCGTAATATGCGTATCATCAACTTATATGCATTATCATTTTTAAAGCATTTATACATGAAATAACTTATCAAGTTAACATATATATCAATTTTCATGCTCGACAAATAAGTTACCCATTTAACACAACTTTATCGATATTACTGTTTTAAACACACAAGTGTACATGCATAGTCTAAATCCCCGCTATCATGTCAACACTTAACATATCATCATACACATATTCTAAATCACATAACACATTATAACACATAAGGTTCACCCATGAACAACCCATTCTAGTGCACATTGAAGAACGCGTATTTTAGTGATTCGGTAACCTTTTCAGGCGTCGAAAGTTACGTATGACTAACCAAACACCTAGTAAACTTAATATAAGTTAAAATACTTATTTTTATATCAAAAATATTAGTTTACTTACTGATCTAAAACAGTTTTATAAAAATCCTTTGAAAAGCCAATTTTTAACCGTTTTACCGCATAGTTTTGCATAAAACGTTACTATAACCATCCCAAATCGTAACGATTTGATATTTTTACATAATCCATGTTATTTACTGAATAAAATGGTGGTTATACTCATGATAGTGCTGGTTGTGACAACTGTGTTCGGTAATCGATGTACGATGTAAAACAATGATGATTATTAATAAAATAATGTGCTTTGGTGTTATTATATGTGTTTTGTTGTTTCTATTTGTGTATTTGTGTTTGGTGATTTTTCAATTCGATTCGATTCCGATTGCAAGCTTTAAATCGCGTTCTGGAAGGTTATACGCAAACTGGTGCGTAAACGTAGTCACTATAACGCGAAAAACACTCCGGAATAGTGACATAGGCTTAACATACCTTAAATAACATCCACATAACTTAGAAATAAGTTTTGAATGGTTTGGTGTGTCGAAATCAACTTTGTTCGATCGTAGGGACTATATGTGTCAAACTACAAAACTATGCCAATTTGTATAGTAACAAACATTCCAGAACTTGATCATAAGTTAAACATACCCTAAATAACCTTTACATAGCTTAGAAATAGGCTTTGAGGGGTTCGGTGTGCTAAAATAAACTTTATGCTCATTCAGGGACTAAAAGCGTCAAAAAGTGCATAAGTTTGCATTTTCGCGCATAACTTACGTTCTGAATACATCCGGACCTCCAAAAATTTATCTAAGCATTAAAATATTTTATTTTAGTGTTTGGCATAAGAAAATTCCATTCGTCGCTTAATTTGGATCGTTTTTGCATTCGTTACGACTTCCGTCGTAATTAACCGAACAACGCAACCGTACGGCCAAACGAACCGACATCCGAGATAATTTTGAGCATGTTTTATGTTCCCTATGCTTTAACATCCTTGTGAAGCTTAAAAATGAGCTTGACGGGTGTTAGAAGTGCCAAAACACGACGACACACGCACAGGGACCAAAACTGCCAAAACTGAAACTTTGCTGGTCTGCAAGGTCCTTACGGACCGTATGGTTCTGGGTCTTACGGTCTGTAAGCATGTCCCAGTTCATCAGAAACTTCTTTCCAGCCTGTTTCCAGCTGTTATGCACCCAAAACCCAATTCCACATGTTATTTCCTGATGAGGGGGGGGGGGCATTTTGATGCACATGGGGTTGTAAACAAGTGTAGGGATGAGATTGAAGCACGATTTTCGATAAACGATCTTAAAGGCTCTCCGAACACTATATATACCCCATCCATTTCACTTCAAAACCCACAATTTGAAATCTGATTTATGCTCTCTAAGTGGAGGTATATGCTTCCTACCTGAGAGAAAATCGGAATCAAATCTTGTGGGGACCTTCTGTAAGTGTTCTTTCGTTCTTTTCATTCGTTTTAGCGTTAAAGTCAAACTGCGTTTGACTTTCTGCATTGACCAGTTTATGGTCAATGTGAAGTTCGTTTGAACTTCATAACGTGAGCGTAATCACGATGGTTATAGTCCCTAGTGACTATACCTACTGATTACCACGTTATCTAGGCTCCGTGACGAGTCGTAGTTTCGGCCAAAATGCGTATTCTTGCGTATTTTGTAACCAAACTACTTTTGGGTATCAAGACCCTTTGTCTTGATACCAAACCTGTTTTCAAACTTAGGTAAGCATGTTTTAACATGCTTAGCTCGTCACTTTTAGTTTAGTGCTTATATAGGGTCATAAGGTAAGCGATCTAAACAATCGCTTATACTTTCAAACCCGACCCGTTGGTCGATCATTAGGATCCGACCAAACACATTAGGTGACCATATTTGTATAGGGAATAACCTTCTGAGGTTATACCTTATGGTCACGACGTTTAAGTAGTTGTATGATAGGTAGTTTATATGCCTTAGGTAAATTACCAAAATGCCCTTTTTACGCCAAAATTCATTTTAAGCTTATGTAACATAACTTTTGACATCTAAACTGATTTGGCAACAATATTAGACATGTTAAGGCATATTTTACTTGTCATAGGACTAGTTAGGCGTTCTGAACGCGTTTCACATGAACGACGCATTAAAGTAGCATAAGCTACCTTAATGGGTCGCGATGGGTCGAAAGCACTTAGGTTAGGTTGCATTTAGGATGTAGGCCTTGTTAAACCATATCACATGAGTTCCAACACTCATTTGGTTTACAAGACCTCATTCTGTCCGATCTTCCGATTTAGGCGTCTATTATTTACTAGTGATTCAATTACTAGGTGCTGCTTGATTTCTCTGGTTTACTCGAGTTTGTTGAGGTACTACTGATTGAGGACACCTTGCACTACATGTGAGTACATAGTTCCCCTATTTTACTATTTTCAAATGTTTTTGGGGTGATTCATATGTACATAATGTTTTCAAGGTGTTAACGATGATTTCAAAAACGATTAAAACGATTTATACTAAACTAATAACGATTTCGATAATGTGAACGAACTTGTTGGTTGTAGTTACATAACGAATGACATTCATTAATTTTGGCCGAACCGACCAGTATTAGGTTATGGTACCATAGGATCTGACAAATCCTGTTATTGCACTATACCCATGGTTATGTGTGGGTGTTGTGGGTAACGACTGAATCTGTAATTATTAACTTACCCTTTGGGGGTTTGTTAATACGAGAAGCGAGGAACGAGGTAATCGAGTCATGAAGGTTTGAATGTTATTAACGAGACGACCGTATATAAGTTTTCACAATTAAAACGAGGATGATTTAAACGATTTAAACGAGTAAACGATTTGGAAACGATTTGGAAACGATTTGGGTAAACGATTGGTTTTTGGCTAGTGTTTAGATAACGGGACGGGTGTAATGTGATAAAAACATGGTAGATACGCCGCTGGTACTTCTTATATATAAGTGTTTTCAACATATTACATTTCGTGGCGTTATTTAGTTCACTTGGGTAAACGATACTGAAACGATGTCACACAACGATGTTTTCGAAATAATATACGAGTTTTATTAACGAGTTTATATGAGATGTTTTACAAGATGGTTTTCTAAAACAAAAGCTTTTCGGTTAAGAATCATGGCTACGAAATTTTATAAACTATAATCATCTTGATTTGAGTTGGTTAATCGTGTTGCAATATTATACATTCTTTTAAAAACAAGGTTTCTGAGGTATTGCAATATATGTAAACAAGCCATGATTCCGATACTCTTATAAAACCTATGTACTCGCCAGCATTTCTTGCTGACTTTGTTTTTACATATGTTTCAGGTGTTGTTGCTTGATTGACGATCTAGGATGCATACGTCACATAGGATCCGGACGAGGCCTTAGTGACATAATAACTATGATAGACGATATAAAACTTGTTTATTCTGTGTTAAAACAATGTTAATGCTTAATATTATCAATAAAACGAAACACTTTTTGTATCCATGGTTATGAAACGATAATTCTGTTACAACACTCCCCGACATTTCCACCACGCTTTGTTGTTTTACGTGATCGGGGTGTGACACTGGTCTCACATATGACACACAAATCACATCATTTCACCCATTTTACAACTTTCTAAGCCCCATGTACAACATGTAAAGCTAGTAAACTTAAGACAAAGTTTCATGCCATTTTAACACACCAAATAACATTATTTCTAGTGTTTATAATCTGATCTGAACAACCTTGTCGGTGGTTTCCTGGATAAGCTCGGGTTTGATCAATTGCTTTTCACCGACTTCAGCCCAACAAAGAGGTGATCGACACTTCCTTCCATACAAGACTTCAAACGGAGCGGCCTTGATACTCGCGTGATAACTATTGTTGTAAGAAAACTCAGCCAACGGCAAATGAGTATCCCAACTTCCACCAAAATCAATCGCACACGCTCTTAACATGTCCTCTAATGTCTGAATGGTTCTCTCACTCTGACCATCCGTTTGAGGGTGATACGCAGTACTCATGTCCAAACGAGAACCCAGAGACTCCTGAAGAGATCGCCAAATCGGGAGTCAAACCGTCCATCTCTATCCGAGATAATTGACACTGGTACTCCATGACGGTTTACAATCTTGTTGAAGTACAACTGTGATATATTTGTTGTGTTGTATGTTTCCTTGAGAGCTAAGAAATGAGCAGACTTTGTCAATCAATCCACAATTACCCATATGGTGTCATGTCCACGTGACGTACGGGGTAATTTGGTGATGAAGTCCATCGTAAGATGCTCCCATTTCCATTTAGGAATCTCTGGTTGCGTCAGAAGCCCAGACGGCTTCTGATGGTCGGCCTTAACCTTAGAGCATGTCAGACATTTACTCACGTACACCGTAATATCTTTCTTCATATTCGGCCACCAATATAACTCTTAATATCCTGATACATTTTGGTAGAACCCGGGTGAATCGAATATTTGGACTTATGAGCCTCGTTCATAACCAGTTCACGTAGGTTACCCCTAAGCAGAACCTAAATCTGGTTCATGAAGTACATCACTTCATCCGCTTTTGGTATCAGTTCACATTCTAAACCTCTCAAACCTTCTCTTCTCAGGTTCTCATCCCTTAGAGCTTCTCGCTGTGCATCACGAATTCGAACAGCCAAACTCGTCTGTATGGTCAAAGCTAAAGCACGTACGCGCAGAGGCTTCTCCCGCTCTTTCCTACTGAGCACATCAACAACGACATTTGCTTTTCCTGGGTGATAGCGAATATCACACTGGTAATCATTGAGTAACTCTACCCAACGCCGCTGTCACGTGTTGAGTTCCTTCTGATCAAAGATATGCTGGAGGCTCTTATGGTCTGTGTAAATCGTATACTTCGTGCCATACAGATAATGTCTTCAAATCTTTAAGGCAAACACAACAACTCCCAATTCCAAATCATGACTCATGTAGTTCTTCTCATGCACTTTCAGTTGTCTGGATACATAGGCTATCACTTTGTCCTTCTACATAAGCACGCATCCGAGGCCCAAACGTGACTCATCACAGTGTAACACCCCAAAATGGGTCTGGTGATTAAACCACGTTATTAGTGACGACGGGTAAAATACCGTTAGTGGTAAAAATTAACCCGGTTAATATTAGGATTTAAATAAATAAATTGATGACTAATTAAAAGGAGATAAATACTTTGGGGAAAACAAGGTATATAGAAGGCCCGAGATAACGGGACTTAAAATAAAACGGGTTATGACTACCCCGAACTCACTAAGTTAAACTAGCAAAGTTTAACCTAGTTAACAAAACAAAGTATTGTTGAAAATAAATAGGTTGTAGACTACTTATGAGTTAACAAAACTTGAGGGGCCAAAGGTGTAATAATCTAAAAGATTATTTACTAAAATAAAAAACAAAACACACACACAATTAGTGTGTTCGTGAATGACCAGGAGAAAGCTCCAAGGAGAGCCAAAACCCTAACTCTAACAAATCAACAAATTGAAGCTCAAATCAAGACCCAAATCGATGCATGAACGCATAGAAATGATCACCTAGTCGTGGGGATCACATGGTATGTCGAATTTTCAGATTTAGTGATACTTTGAGATTTTGATGAACAATCATAATCGAGATTTTGGAATGAATGTTGAATCTATGAGTGTTATTGTGATTATATCTTGGTTTAGAAACAAACCCTAGTAGAAATCTTGATGAATTGTTGCCAAACTAGGGATTTGATAATTACCCTATTATGAGTTAAGTGGGTTTTGGTTGAATTGATGAAATTGATGTTCTAATGGTGTTTATAAACATCATATTAACTCATATGAATGAACTACTTGAACAAATTAGGGATTTTGTTAAGAGTTCATAAGTAACTAGAAGTGGGTTTTGTTAGATATGATGAAATCATGAAGAACTTGAAGTAATATCACTTGTATGTGATTAACAAGTAAACTAGGAAGTGGGTTTTTATGTAATAGTAAAGATGATGATAAGTTCATGTTTAAAATCATCATAATGGAAAATAGAAACAAGGCACTCAAACAAATTAAGTGATTTGGGAACTTGTTCATACATGATTGAAATGGGTTTGAATGTTATGATGAAATTTGGTAGCCATGTTCATGTAACTAGGTGTATAAGATCATGTTAGCTACCAATTGATAGATAGAACTTGAATGTGCATTTATATGCTAAGGGGCGTTTGACTTTTAGTAGTCAAACCGACCATTAATAAGATCGAATGGTAATTGTGATAGAAAATATGTAAGATGGAATAGTCATAATTAATGATGACTAATATAACCGTCTTACGAATTATGATGATAGTTTGACGCTTGACAAGCTAGGTGGAGGCTTGGAAAGGAAGCGGGTCAAACGAAGCAAGAATGGCGGAAAAGCATAATTCGGATGTAAGGTAAGTATAGCTTACACTAGTCTTATATGTTAGAATACTCCCTTATCGTATTAGTTACGAAAAAGACAAATACATAATTGAGGTATGATGTTCCGACGTGTAAACGTACGGAACAAGGTAGTCAAGCACGACAAGAAACCATGTTGATGGTTTAAAAGGAATTAAATCGGTAATTCAATCATTTTATGACAAATGGAAAATGAACCTTTGAATGGTTACCTTATAGGGTAAACCAAAACAAACAACAAGGGTAAAAAGGTAAATTGGTCACGCGTTGACCATAACTATTGGTTTTGAAAGACACTGTAAGGCGTAAGCCATAACAGGCTAAAAAGCGTTAAGAAAATCAATTAATAAGTGAAATGGTCACACGGTGTAAACCGAAGCGAGTCGTATAGATGAGATGGTAATAAATATCATCTCGCCAACATAATCGGTCACTTAGACCAAATGGGTCAAAAGGTGAAGATATCACCCTTCGACAATAGCGACTAATGATTATTGTCGAGCTATATTATTTCAGGTGTAAATGTCAAATTGGTGTTAGCAATGCTATGAATTAGCGGTTATAAAAGCAAGGTATTAAAAACGGGTCAATATATTGATCTGCGCCAGGTATGTGAAATAGGTTAACACTCATTTAGAACATATGGTTCAAGAGTGTTAAAAGAGGTCAACACGGACATTTGGTTACTTGCTAGGTAAACCAAATGTTTTATGTAATGAACATGGCGTTTGGAAAGCTTAATGACTTTTCAAACATAATCATAGGTTAAAAGAGGGATTAAGGGTCCAATATACTTTCAAAAGTCCTTCATAGTTAATAAAGGACTAAAATGGACCAAAATGCCCTTGGTGGCTAAATTGACCAAACAACCTTTAAAAGTTGTTTGGAAATGAGTTTTATGATTAAATGAATACTTAGAATAATTATAGAAGCAATTGAAAGCGATTTTAGGCTCGAAAGTGCTTAAGAGCCCTCAACGGGTCAAAATAAGCATACGAGTGAAAACGGGTTTAAATTGTGTAATAAACCTATGATTGGAACCTAAAATGGTAGGTAATATTAAATTAATGAGATGTATGTGATATAGGAATCAAACAAATACGTTTGTTTGATAAAATGCGTAAACGGGTCAAATTTTGGTAAAAGAGTAATAAGCCGAAGACTTAAAAGTCTTGAATTTTATCAAGCCGGATGCCGGATTTTAACTCCATATGATGGAGAATCAAATTACAAACATGTAGTAAGAAACGGTAGGTCAAACGGATAAGCGGTTTGAAAGATACGAAAGATTTCGTGTCAAATTACGACGAAATAGAGAAGCTGAATGCAGAGACCACCGTAATTTATGGTCCCACCGTAAATTACGGTGGAGTCAATATACTTACGAGAAGTTTCTTCTGATTTACGGTAGAAACTTAAATACCCAGAAGCCACCGTAAATTACGGTTCCACCGTAATTTACGGTGGAGGCCAGATTGAAAACTTTGTTTTGGTGATCAATTGTTTCTTGCACTCGTTTAGACTCGTTTTAAACACCCGTAAGACTTAAGCATTTCATGTTTATGAAATGTAGGTACACCTTGGATGCCGGAAGACGATCAAGCTCAACGAAGAATCGAACACGATAAAGACACACGCTTCCGCACTTTGTTACGTTGTAAAAATTTAAACAACGAATTCGATCATGTGATGTAGAATGACTTATGAATTGTAAAAGTTTTAATAAACCCGTATTTTTTTATAGTATGAGTAGACTTAACTACACATTTAATTGTTGGTATTTACACGATAAACGTTAAATAGAAACTAGGGTGTTACAAGTTGGTATCAGAGCGTTGGTTTAAGAGATTCGAGTATGGTTGGGAGGAACCATGCTTGGACTTAAACCTTATGCTCTTGACAAAGAATAGTGTTTGGTTCGAAGCTTGATCGCAAATCCGGTAAGTACAAGTACGTTATTAGTTAGTATGCTAAAGTGTTGTAAACAACACATAGAGCTATCGTGTGGTATACGTTACCCCAATTTAAATGATTGTTAGGGTTGACGAAAATACGCGCGTTGACGTGTATAGTAGAAAATGCCTTGTATTATAATACGGGCGATTATTGAAGTTGACTTTACTTACTTTTGTGAATGTTTTAAATGAAGGACACTCGCGTTTGAAGACGACGAGAGTCAAACGAATTATGGATATGATGATGGAACGGTCTGAGGTATGACAGGAAGAGCATACTCATTTAGGACCAAAATCGCGTAACGGTCGCGATCAAGACTAGTGACAAGAGAAGCCCGTTAGGGCAAGCATCACCAGGTGCACACTTTTAAAATTTATCGCACGAGTCGTTATATGCAACAAACACGTAGGTAATAACGGTTGCATACACATATGATAGAACTTGGAAAACCTGATTTCCAAGAGAAATTTAATAGGAAATGTGTTATTCACAGTGATGAATAACAAATGAATAACAAGACTTGTTTATATAGAAACTTGGACGAGAGTGATCATCCAAGTAAGTATTCTCAATACAAATCCTATTGAGAAAAAGTAATGATCACATCAATGAATGTGAATAAATGTTTATAAAAAGGGACATTGTACATGTTCAAGGATAAACGATTAAAACTAATAATTGTTAACTAACAATTAAATAAAGTTTTACCAAATGAAACCATAAACATGGAGATAATTTGAGGAGTTACTTACATGGGACGTGATGTGGTAATTATAATAAGGTCACGCGTACCACGTGTTGATCGCTTACTCTGGCCAAGTAAGTAGTGAACACATGATAGCATGAGCTTCTTATAATGAGCACAGTTATGTCCGATGTGGTAATGGCGGGGTGAATGGGACTAAGTAAAAAGTACCCAAATGAATCAGACAAGCAAAATATTTGATAATAATGTAAACGCACAACCGAGTGACGGAAGCGTATTACATTAGGATAATGAGCCCGAGTGAAGGGACAAAGAAGCATGATTAGACAAGTATTGGGAGGGAGTGTACTTACACTCGAACCCAGAAAACGCAAGCATGTTAAACAAGTATTGGGAGGGAGTGTACTTACACTCGAACCCAGAAAACGCAAGCATGATTAGACAAGTATTGGGAGGGAGTGTACTTACACTCGAACCCAGAAAACGCAAGCATGATTAGACAAGTATTGGGAGGGAGTGTACTTACGCTCGAACCCGGAAATTGCAAATGAGTCCCTTAACGGGTCGTTTTTGTAAAACGTCCAACTTAAAGACAAAGTCGGAATATAAAAATGAAGCGAGGTCTTAATGCATACCGGGAGGGTTGCAATAATAACGACTTCGGTAAAACACCCGGTTGATGGGTAAGAATTAAACACCTGCGTAAACCGAGAAACGAGAACACGAATTTAAAGTCAAAAGACTCAGATTATGAGTTATGACTAAAAGACCATAAAAAATTTCGTAAACAGAAATTCTGATAATTATATTCAACTATTTTGAGATTGAACGGGTTGAATAAAGTATAATGCTTGAAAGCGTAAGTAAGCGCAAGCCGGATAACGGTAAGCTTGAGACAAATGATTTTCAAACATAAAAAGAGAGCTTTGACACCATATATATATTTCAATATAGACATGCGTAAAGAATGATCTACGGGATCAATATAACCCTTGGGGTTATAAACAATGGAAAAGTCTACGAGACTGATATGACCTACGGGTCACGACTAGAAAGAAATAGATTCTAAGGACCTAACCTTAAAGAGGTGAAAGTCTAATAAAATAGCCCATAAGGCTAAGTGATAAAACCTACGGGTTAAATGGAATAAAGCGAGGAAATCAGTTAAGAATCCCCGCATAAAAACTAGGACTGTAAAGGATTAAATTACGGACTGTCAATATCCCGGTATGGATGATTGACACAAGTTAAAGAAAGGATCCAAAAAACTAAAACTTCGGTTTTAGTAAGAAATAATGTTTTTTTTACAAACATAAATTCTGATAGGAATTTAAATAGTAAGTATGAAAGATACAAGTCTTGACACTGATAGGCGCAAGACAATATATTCGAAAAGAGAGATATTTTCGAAAATGAAAGGTTGATATAAATTAAACATGATGTAATACAATCACGGTCAAGAAATGTAATGTGAAATAGAATCACATTATAACCAAGCAAGCGGTAAAAAGGGACTGGACAAATAAGTCTAGTTAGTGAAACCGGTTAAAGTCAGCAATTCAAGTTAAGAAATTTGGTTCGCTTGTAAACGGTAAATTCGGTATAACCAAACCGAATAAATAAACTTGAAAATAAAAAGGAATTGTTGCTAGAAGTGAAAGATTTCACTAGATACCTTTAAACGGGTCAAAGTAATGGATTCATAAAGAATCCGATAGTATATGAAAGCGAGGAATATCGCTAAGTTAATTAAACTAGTGGTAATAACGAGATTACGTTATTTCAAGTCGCATTATGTCAGGTAAGATACGTAGATGATTAATAACCAAAAGAATATTACCATATTTTTCTGGTAATACTAACAATCGGTTAAGATATGAGAAATGCTTAATTGATTATTGAGAACAAATGCATTGAGTTTAAATTCAATGAATTAAGTAAGAAAAGGTTTCGAGGACGAAACCTCTTTAAGGAGGGTAGACTTGTAACACCCCAAAATGGGTCTGGTGATTAAACCACGTTATTAGTGACGACGGGTAAAATACCGTTAGTGGTAAAAATTAACCCGGTTAATATTAGGATTTAAATAAATAAATTGATGACTAATTAAAAGGAGATAAATACTTTGGGGAAAACAAGGTATATAGAAGGCCCGAGATAACGGGACTTAAAATAAAACGGGTTATGACTACCCCGAACTCACTAAGTTAAACTAGCAAAGTTTAACCTAGTTAACAAAACAAAGTATTGTTGAAAATAAATAGGTTGTAGACTACTTATGAGTTAACAAAACTTGAGGGGCCAAAGGTGTAATAATCTAAAAGATTATTTACTAAAATCAAAAACAAAACACACACACAATTAGTGTGTTCGTGAATGACCAGGAGAAAGCTCCAAGGAGAGCCAAAACCCTAACTCCAACAAATCAACAAATTGAAGCTCAAATCAAGACCCAAATCGATGCATGAACGCATAGAAATGATCACCTAGTCGTGGGGATCACATGGTATGTCGAATTTTCAGATTTAGTGATACTTTGAGATTTTGATGAACAATCATAATCGAGATTTTGGAATGAATGTTGAATCTATGAGTGTTATTGTGATTATATCTTGGTTTAGAAACAAACCCTAGTAGAAATCTTGATGAATTGTTGCCAAACTAGGGATTTGATAATTACCCTATTATGAGCTAAGTGGGTTTTGGTTGAATTGATGAAATTGATGTTCTAATGGTGTTTATAAACATCATATTAACTCATATGAATGAACTACTTGAACAAATTAGGGATTTTGTTAAGAGTTCATAAGTAACTAGAAGTGGGTTTTGTTAGATATGATGAAATCATGAAGAACTTGAAGTAATATCACTTGTATGTGATTAACAAGTAAACTAGGAAGTGGGTTTTTATGTAATAGTAAAGATGATGATAAGTTCATGTTTAAAATCATCATAATGGAAAATAGAAACAAGGCACTCAAACAAATTAAGTGATTTGGGAACTTGTTCATACATGATTGAAATGGGTTTGAATGTTATGATGAAATTTGGTAGCCATGTTCATGTAACTAGGTGTATAAGATCATGTTAGCTACCAATTGATAGATAGAACTTGAATGTGCATTTATATGCTAAGGGGCGTTTGACTTTTAGTAGTCAAACCGACCATTAATAAGATCGAATGGTAATTGTGATAGAAAATATGTAAGATGGAATAGTCATAATTAATGATGACTAATATAACCGTCTTACGAATTATGATGATAGTTTGACGCTTGACAAGCTAGGTGGAGGCTTGGAAAGGAAGCGGGTCAAACGAAGCAAGAATGGCGGAAAAGCATAATTCGGATGTAAGGTAAGTATAGCTTACACTAGTCTTATATGTTAGAATACTCCCTTATCGTATTAGTTACGAAAAAGACAAATACATAATTGAGGTATGATGTTCCGACGTGTAAACGTACGGAACAAGGTAGTCAAGCACGACAAGAAACCATGTTGATGGTTTAAAAGGAATTAAATCGGTAATTCAATCATTTTATGACAAATGGAAAATGAACCTTTGAATGGTTACCTTATAGGGTAAACCAAAACAAACAACAAGGGTAAAAAGGTAAATTGGTCACGCGTTGACCATAACTATTGGTTTTGAAAGACACTGTAAGGCATAAGCCATAACAGGCTAAAAAGCGTTAAGAAAATCAATTAATAAGTGAAATGGTCACACGGTGTAAACCGAAGCGAGTCGTATAGATGAGATGGTAATAAATATCATCTCGCCAACATAATCGGTCACTTAGACCAAATGGGTCAAAAGGTGAAGATATCACCCTTCGACAATAGCGACTAATGATTATTGTCGAGCTATATTATTTCAGGTGTAAATGTCAAATTGGTGTTAGCAATGCTATGAATTAGCGGTTATAAAAGCAAGGTATTAAAAACGGGTCAATATATTGATCTGCGCCAGGTATGTGAAATAGGTTAACACTCATTTAGAACATATGGTTCAAGAGTGTTAAAAGAGGTCAACACGGACATTTGGTTACTTGCTAGGTAAACCAAATGTTTTATGTAATGAACATGGCGTTTGGAAAGCTTAATGACTTTTCAAACATAATCATAGGTTAAAAGAGGGATTAAGGGTCCAATATACTTTCAAAAGTCCTTCATAGTTAATAAAGGACTAAAATGGACCAAAATGCCCTTGGTGGCTAAATTGACCAAACAACCTTTAAAAGTTGTTTGGAAATGAGTTTTATGATTAAATGAATACTTAGAATAATTATAGAAGCAATTGAAAGCGATTTTAGGCTCGAAAGTGCTTAAGAGCCCTCAACGGGTCAAAATAAGCATACGAGTGAAAACGGGTTTAAATTGTGTAATAAACCTATGATTGGAACCTAAAATGGTTGGTAATATTAAATTAATGAGATGTATGTGATATAGGAATCAAACAAATACGTTTGTTTGATAAAATGCGTAAACGGGTCAAATTTTGGTAAAAGAGTAATAAGCCGAAGACTTAAAAGTCTTGAATTTTATCAAGCCGGATGCCGGATTTTAACTCCATATGATGGAGAATCAAATTACAAACATGTAGTAAGAAACGGTAGGTCAAACGGATAAGCGGTTTGAAAGATACGAAAGATTTCGTGTCAAATTACGACGAAATAGAGAAGCTGAATGCAGAGACCACCGTAATTTACGGTCCCACCGTAAATTACGGTGGAGTCAATATACTTACGGGAAGTTTCTTCTGATTTACGGTAGAAACTTAAATACCCAGAAGCCACCGTAAATTACG
This sequence comes from Helianthus tuberosus, assembly GCA_030545235.1. Lineage (NCBI taxonomy): Eukaryota > Viridiplantae > Streptophyta > Magnoliopsida > Asterales > Asteraceae > Helianthus > Helianthus tuberosus. The sequence continues at coordinate 105,903,062 of CM060354.1, read as the reverse complement.
GTTCCACCATAATTTACGGTGGAGGCCAGATTGAAAACTTTGTTTTGGTGATCAATTGTTTCTTGCACTCGTTTAGACTCGTTTTAAACACCCGTAAGACTTAAGCATTTCATGTTTATGAAATGTAGGTACACCTTGGATGCCGGAAGACGATCAAGCTCAACGAAGAATCGAACACGATAAAGACACACGCTTCCGCACTTTGTTACGTTGTAAAAATTTAAACAACGAATTCGATCATGTGATGTAGAATGACTTATGAATTGTAAAAGTTTTAATAAACCCGTATTTTTTTATAGTATGAGTAGACTTAACTACACATTTAATTGTTGGTATTTACACGATAAACGTTAAATAGAAACTAGGGTGTTACACACAGTGTACAACGAAATCATCATTTCCCTCAGGAAGGGAAAGAATAGGGGCACTACACAGCCTTTCCTTCAACAGCCGAAAAGCTTTCTCCTGCTTTTCCGTCCAATCAAACTTCTTATCCTTCTGGGTCAATAGCGTCAATGGTTGCGCTAACCTGGAGAAATTTTCTATGAATCTCCGATAATACCCATTAAGTCCTAAGAATTGTCGCACCTCTAACGGAGTCCTTGGTGCTTCCCAATTCTTAATTACCTCTATCTTCGACGGATCCACATGTATATCTTTCTCATTTATGACATGTCTGAGAAAATGAACCTCTTGTAGTTCACACTTAGAGAACTTGGCATACAACTTCTCTTTCTTCAGCAACTCCAGAATCATCTTTAGATGTTGCTCATGATCTTCTTTGGTTTGCGAATAAATAAGTATATCATCAATTAATACTACCACGAATTTATCCAAATAGGGTTTACACACCCTGTTCATGAGATCCATGAACACTACTGGCGCATTAGTTAAGCCAAAAGGCATGACCAAGAATTCATAACGGCCATAACGTGTTTGAAAAGCAGTCTTGGAATATCTTCGTCAGCAACCTTCAACTGGTGATAACTTGAACGTAATTCAATCTTCGAATAGTAGTTGGATCCTAATAACTAATCAAACAGATCGTCGACTCTCGGTAGAGGGTACCGATTCTTGATAGTTAACTTGTTCAGCTCTCTATAATCAATACACATCCTGAAGGAACCATCCTTCTTCTTCACAAATAAAATAGGTGCTCCCCAAGGCGAAAAGCTTGGTCGAATGAAACCTTTGTCTAGTAGCTCTTGAAGCTGATTTGACAACTCTTTCATTTCTGACGGTGCTAATCTGTAAGGAGATTTTGCAATCGGTGTGGCACCAGGTACAAGATCAATTTTAAATTTGATCTGTCTTGCAGGGGGCAATCCAGGTAAGTCTTCAGGAAAAACTTCCGGATATTCACGAACTATAGGAATTTCTTCGATCTTCCTACCTTCAACTTTCGTATCAACTATGTTAACCAAGAACGCAGGATAGCCCTTACGCAACATCTTGTGCATCTTCATAACGCTAACAATTCTCGATACTCGACTCGATCCGTCACCGTGAACAACTATAGCTTCACCACCAGGACGAGGTATCCGCACTTGTTTCTCCGAACAAATAATCTCAGTATATTCTTGGATAGCCAATCCATCCCAACGACTACATCGAAACTACCCAGCTCCACTAGTAACAAATCGATACTAAAACTATGATCGCATAACCGAATACTACAACCACAAATGACTTCGCTAATTTCTATCAATTTACCATTTGCTAATTCTATCGTGTACTTTTTACTTAGCTTACTTGTTTGAGAACACAGAAACAGTTCAAAGTTTTTCGAAACAAAACTCAAGTCAGCCCCAGTATCAAACAGTACAAACGCAAATTGGTTATTGATCAAGAACGTACCGGTAACAACTGTAGGGTCATCATGTGCTTTCCCAGCATTCAGCTCAAAAGCTCTGCCCTTGGCATTCTGACCTTTCACATTCGGACAGTTTCTCTTAAGTGTCGCTGCTCTCCGCATTCGTAGCATCCCTTGAGCTTAACTCCCTCTGACGTGCTCTTAGCATAGCACTCGTGAGTCACATGCCCAGATCGACCACATCTGACGCACTTCCCTTGCTCATCACCCTGAGCTTTTTTCACTAAACCACTCTTGCCATCCCTGGCCATATCCTTTCCTGAACCACTAGATGTTGGGTTTTAACCATGTTTATCAAAGTATTTTATCCATATAAAATAAAAACGCAGCGGAAATAATTATTTAAAACATGTTTACTTTCAAGATATAAAACCCATTTTATATGTAAAACCCAATCCTGGATCCATATACGAATATGCATGCTATCAAAATTAAACACAACCATAGGGTGTTTAGAATACTACCTTCCAAGGAGTAAAGAATATGAAGATTATGATGCTTCTTGAATGGTTTCCTTCAAGTGTAGAAGACCTCACGCTTGTATACCCCAAGCCTTCCAACAAACACCTTATGTTTAGCTAGGATTTCTACACTTATGAACTCACTAAAAACAAACCCTCTTGACAACCACCTCATGGCCGAAATTTTGAGAGTATTTGCTATAGTTCTTGCACTTGATTTATGAACTTGAAAAAGCCTCTTGATCAACCATACGTGACCCGAATCTTAGAGAGCAAATTCAAGTCTTACACTTGAAGAATGATCTTCTAAAATTGCACTATGTTTGGCCGATTTTAGAGAGTCTTCTCTCTAGCTTTTCATCTTCATCTCTTAAGTCTTTTGTCATACAAAAGTTATTAAAGCAAGAGAGAGAATACACCACCCAAATTGCCCAATCATGTTTCAACTAACACATGCAAAATGCATGAAAATATATTGGACCAACATCACCTTGGTAAGACCATCCAATCAAGATGCATGCAACTATGACAACATGCATGGAACCTCATTGGACAAGAATCTTTGGGAAGACTACATGGGGGGGGGTGGCGGCCTAGCTTTATTATTTAAAAAAAATCAATTTTCATTTATAAAATAATATAAGTCTTACATATGTATTTTATAACTTTTATAAAATATAACATCATATGTTATAAGACTTATGCTATTTTTATTATGTTATTTAACCCATTAAATAACAAAATAAAATATTCTCTCAAAATAAATTATCCATATAATTTATTAGTTTGTCAAGTGCAATTATTTAGAAAACCAATTTCTAAATACTCTAAGTGTTAATATTTATTTGTTTGATCATATCACAAATAAATAATATAAGTGTTTGTCTAGCTTGTTATTGGGTATGACTCGACTTGGATCATAACGTACTAGCCACATCAATTTAATATGTATCTTGGGCATACAGAGTCCAACAATCTCCCACTTGCACAAGATACATAGAAGATTGATGCAAGTAGTAAATAACGCCTAACTACGGTTTACTACCCCTAATACGTATGACTATATGTCCCATTCAATAACATCATCCCCTTCAAGTCCCTTACTTGAAAATGATTTAGGTGAATCCATCATTTATCCTTTCGTTACAGATGTCATGTCAAATCCAGAGACATAGAGTGATCACTCTCTGTTGATTTAACTTTAGCAGGCCTTAGACATCTTACTCTCAACGAATAAGAGGAACAAATCCCATCTTGACTACATACATCTCTCACAATCACCTTGTACCACACCTGAGCTTAGCCTTATGTACTGTCATATTACTAACAGCGAAGAAAAAGTCAAGGTACAATATTTGGTGAATATCAAGACCCAATATGTATCTCAGGTCTGAGGATACTATGATATTCTCCTTTACTCAAATTTACTTATGATCAATCACAAATGATTCCATGCAGTAATATTTGAGAGCGAGTCAGTCCAATATTTGTATCCCACAAATATCTATGAACTTTGGCAGCAACACTTTGCTCTATATTCATACATAATGAATATCCACCAATCCAAGTTCATAATAGTCTTACATTCATATTTGTTCCCACAAGTATGATCGACTATGGACATTTAGAATAAGTAACTTATTCACGGATTTAAACATGCTAAAAGGAACATAACTCAAAATACCATAAAGAGGTATATTAACAATTGTTCCAATATCCAAATACAAAATAGATCAAATCCAATCACTAGAATATCGAAGTCCTAAGGCACAAGTATGAGCCTTTCATGCTTTGCCCATTCAAGGAGCTTCGTGAGTGGATCCGCAATATTTTGATCAGTGTGAACTTTGCGAATACATATCTTTCTCTTTTTCAAATTCATCCCTTATGTAGTTGAAACTCCGCTCAATGTGCCCAGTCTTTTGATGTGCACGAGGTTCCTTGATTTGAGCAATCGCACCATCGTTATCACAAAGATCTCTAGGGGTCCTGAATGGTATGGACTACCCCTAGATCGGCAATAATTCAAGTGGTAGATCCATATGAATTATCTTGATCAATGAAGCGGCGATGTATTCTGATTCTGTAGTGGAAAACGCTACCCTAATTGTGATCGAGAACCATCTCGATCCGTTTGGAAACTCGTATCCATGTAACCCTTTACAACGAATTCCGAAACTCGCATCCCTGTAACCCTTTACAACGAGTTCTTCTTCACCAGATCCATATATTAGAAATATATCCTTAGTCCTTCTAAGGTATTTCAATATATATTTTTAACAGTTACCCAATGACCGTTACTCGTTGGTATCTTCTCGTCATGCTTAAAGCGCATGACTTGTCCGGTCAAGTGCATATCATTGCATACATAATGGATCCTATAGCAGACGCATATTGGATTCCTTTCATTCTTTCTTGCTCATCCTTTGAGCTTGGACATTGAAACGCATTCAATTATTGTCCCCTCTTTGAATAAGTACCAAACCTTTCTTAGAGTTCTCTATCTTGAACCTTTTCAAGACTTTGTCAATGTATGCACTTTAGTTTAAACCTATCAAGTGCCTTGATCTATCCCTATAGATCTTTATTCCCAAAATATAGGCGATTTCTCCAATATCCTTAATGGAAAAACTACTTCCAAGCCAGGTTTTACACCTTCCATGGTTGGGAGGTTATTTCCAAATAGTAGAATGTCATCGACATACAATATTAAGAAAGTGATGATGTTCCCACTAGCCTTCTTAAAACACAAGCTTTATCAACGTTCTTGATGAATCCATATACCCTAATCTCTTCATCAAAACGGTGATTGCAACTTCTTGATGCTTGTTTCAATCCATAGATTGAATTCTTTAACTTGTATACTTTGTCAGGATGTTTTGGATCGGCAAAACCTTCAGGCTGAACCATATAGACATCTTCCTCAAGATATCCATTTAGGAAAGTCGTTTTGACATCCATTTGCCAAATCTCATATTCATAATATGCAGGTATGGTAAATAATATCCTTATTGACTTTAGCATCGCTATAGGCGAGAAGGTCTCATTATAATCAACCCCTTGAGTTTGATTGAAACCTTTTTCTATAAGTCTCGTTTTACAAGTATCCAAGTTACCATGCATTACGGTTTTCTTCCTGAAAACCCACTTACTTCCAACTACTTTGGAGTTAAGAGATGACACAACCAATTTCCATACTTGGTTGTCATACATGGATTGCATCTCTACGTTCATGGCTTCAAGCCATTTGTTACAATCGAATTTTGACATTGCATCATGGTATGTGGTTGATTCACCTGAATCTACCACGTAGCATCCATCTATGAAAAATCCATATCTTTCAGGTGGACTACTAATTCTACCAGATCTGCGAATGCTTTGTGTGTGTTGATCAACCACTTGATCGTTTTTTAACAACCTTTTGTTGAGTGCTAGTTTTAACCAAACGTGTATCGGCTTGTGGTTCTTGATCCTTATCAAGTTCCACTTATTCTAATAATTCCTTCCACAAGGAACTTAGCTTCCAAGAACTCAGCCTTTCGAGCAACAAATACCTTTTGCTCTGTTGAATCGTAGAAATAATATCCTATACTATCTTTAGGATATCCTACAAAGATACACTTAGTGGATTGTACTTTTATTTGGGGTGTATTGCTTCACAGAAGCTTCACAACCCATACCTTTAAATAGGATAATGATGGAACCCTTCCACGCCATATTTCAAAAGGTGTCTTATCCACTTTCTTGGTTGGACCATACGGGCCAAAGCGTAACCCCAAAATGATAGAGATAATGCGCTCCTAGCCATCATAGATCGAACCATATCCAAATAGAGTTCGATTCTTCCTCTATCGGAATGAAGAACTTTAATTGAGTTGATATTGTACTTCACGTTTTGAAGGCTTTGAACGTTTCAAAACTTCATCTTTGTGTCAAGTACACATAACTATAACTATTATAGTCGTTGATTAAAGGTAATGAAGTATCTTTCACCATTCCTAGTCATTAGCTTTAAAAGGATCACATACATCTGAATGTATGATACCTAAGAAATCTATTGCCCTTTTCCACTAAAGGATTACTTGGTCATTTTTCCTTGTAAATAAGATTCGCATGTATCAAATGAACCAACTTCATTTGTGTCCAAAAGACCATTCTTTTGAAGTGTTTGCATGTGACTTCTGTTCATATGACTTAGGCGACAGTGCCAAAGATTAGTCTCACTCAAAACCATTTTGAGTTTCTTGGTGATAGCTTGGTACATTGAACTATCAAATGATTTATTATGAACCAATTCATAAATACCATTTGAAAGCATAGAATTAAAGTAAAACATGTCATTCATCGATATAAATGTCAATGTTTGCAAACTTTAAGTCAAAACCATATTGTATTATAAGGGAAACTTGAATAATGTTCCTAGTCAAACTAGGAGCATTCAAGACATTTTAAAACAATTTCCAAACCATTTGGAAGTTTCAAAACTTAGTCTCCTTTCTTGTAATGTTTATTTCTTTTGAACCTTTTGCAACGAATTGCAAACATGAGTTCCACATCCGGTATCTAATACCCATGTGTTAGAAGAAATAACATTAAGGTCAATATGTATCATTAAGATTGTACCTGAGGTTTGCCTAGCATCCCTCTTGTTTTTCAACTCTTTGAGATAGGTTGGACAATTCCTATTTAAATGCCCTATCTCTCCACACTTAAAGCATGGATCGTTCATGGCAACCTTTGCCTTTCTTCTCTTTTGGTTTCGGTGGTTTCGCTTTAGTCTTTCTAATTATTTCCTTTTGAATTACCCGTTTCCATTTTCAACATTTGCTTTGGTGTCGGGGTGATGCCCTTTCTAGTTCCCTCCCTCATTGATCGTTAGAATGGATAAAACCCTTTTATCCATATCGAGCCTTTCGAAGTGATCAATGTGGGTTTTCATCTTAAAACATAAGATGAGTCCGATTGGGTTTCCTCCATTCGACATGCATGAAGTGCTCGAACCGTTTTGAAGCGTTCTACCCTTAGGAACATTTCCTACAATTGGGTAATCATGTCATATGCTCATGATGTTCAAAACCTTTTGAATTTTGGGAATCATAATTCCTAACATGAGGCAAGGGGCTTGCATAGTATTCTCGATATACTTAATACAATCGTTATAGGCATCCTTATCTTCCATAAGATGTTCATCGGGATTAGAATCGTTCAACACATAGGATATCTTTTCTTACTTGAGAACGATTCTTAAGTTTGATATTAATCCATAAAGTGTCTTGATTGATACGATCCTTTTTAAGGATTGTTTTTAGTGATAGGTTACGGACGGTTTGGGTAATATTGTTAGCGGCCATCTACAAAATTTTAACAAGGTTCAATTTTAGTATTTTCGATATTATTGTATTTTAATTATTAATACCCTTTTATGTCTCATAGACAATTAATAATTAAAATCTAGAATCCAACGTTACATTTAAATATTGGTTAGGTGACCTTTATCCCTCTATTTAAATTAACAAGGTAGTCAACGTTTGACAATTGCAACCCTTTGCAACTTCTAGCCTTATGGGATCGGTTAAACATCTTTATGTTTAGTTGGCATGTTTAATCCCATCAACACCTTTGTTCCCCATGCTTCGGTGACCCTAAGTTCATGGTTTCCAAATCAAGTCGTCCAACTTACACACACGTGCGAGTTTATACACATAAGTGGTTAGGTGACCTTTATCCCACAAACATGGTAAACCCACCTCGAATATACAAGTTCCCTCAAATGTGGTTAGGTGACCTTTATCCCACAAAAGAGTTCCCAAGTGCTTCGAGTGTTGTATAAAAGGATGGTGTTTGACTTGTTTTATAAAAGGGATTTTGAGTTTTCAAAATTCTAGTTTAGAAAACTTTATGTACCATACATTTGCATGCATTCAAATCAATGGTACTTTAGTGAAAACCAATTTTCAAGGTTCTTTTTAATAAAACCCATTTTATTATAAAATCATCAATTTTTAATAAAACCTTTATTAACCATTTTAATGATTTTGTAAAGAACCAATTTTACGCTTGTTATTGATTATTAGTTTGTTAAGCATGCATATCCAAAATCATCAAAACAATATAAATAAGCAACCACACAAGCACAACATACATAACAATAGGTGCATAACCACAGCCAACTAATTTTGACCACACTTGTTAGCCGAAACGAGTGTGCCAAAAGGTCCTTCCGAAAGGGTGAAAAATGACACAAGCGATGTGTCGTTGAACTCCCACTTGATCTCGCATCCATATGCTTCAAGTATCCATCTTGTGTTGTGATTTCTTCACATTCTTTGGGCTTCCAAATGTCTTTTATATTCAGGTCCAAACTCCTTTGGACTTCAAAATGTGTTTTGGTTATCGGGCTAAAATCCCGTTAAGAACTATGAAGTCATTTTGGCCCGAAATTAGCCAAAACCAAAATCACATTTTTGTGTGCATCTTCTTTTACAAAAAATATCCTAATACATTTTTCTAGTAAAATAAAATGCACCAAATCTATTTACTTACATACCAAATGAAAATAAATAAATTACATATTTCACAAATGGAAGAACAAAGATAATTATTTATTACAACCCATTGAATAATTAATATAAATCATAACACAATCATTCAACATATTCACTCAAGGTCATGGCTAGGTTATGATCACCAAAAATATATATCCACATATATAAAATATTAATTTCAAGAAGCATAATGGTTTCCTTTTTACAACCTACTTTTCGGTCAAGAAACCGAAAAAGTGGGTTTTTGTCCAAACAAATAAATCATCCAAATGACATAATTTTTCAAGATACTTTTATGCATGTATTAAAATAATCTTGAAAAACAAAAGGATAACCATATATAAAATTTCGGCCATAGGGTTTTAACCAAACCCGAAACCCGAAAATTTCATATCCTATGAAGCATGCACTCATATAAGCGGCTCTGATACCACTGTTGGGTTTTAACCATGTTTATCAAAGTATTTTATCCATATAAAATAAAAACGCAGCAGAAATAATTATTTAAAACATGTTTACTTTCAAGATATAAAACCCATTTTATATGTAAAACCCAATCCTGGATCCATATACGAATATGCATGCTATCAAAATTAAACACAACCATAGGGTGTTTAGAATACTACCTTCCAAGGAGTAAAGAATATGAAGATTATGATGCTTCTTGAATGGTTGCCTTCAAGTGTAGAAGACCTCAAGCTTGTATACCCCAAGCCTTCCCACAAACACCTTATGTTTAGCTAGGATTTCTACACTTATGAACTCACTAAAAAAAACCCTCTTGACAACCACCTCATGGCCGAAATTTTGAGAGTATTTGCTAGAGTTCTTGCACTTGATTTATGAACTTGAAAAAGCCTCTTGATCAACCATACGTGACCCGAATCTTAGAGAGCAAATTCAAGTCTTACACTTGAAAATGATCTTCTAAAATTGCACTATGTTTGGCCGATTTTAGAGAGTCTTCTCTCTAGTTTTTCATCTTCATCTCTTAAGTCTTTTGTCATACAAAAGTTATTAAAGCAAGAGAGAGAATACACCACCCAAATTGCCCAATCATGTTTCAACTAACACATGCAAAATGCATGAAAATCTATTGGACCAACATCACCTTGGTAAGACCATTTAATCAAGATGCATGCAACTATGACAACATGCATGGAACCTCATTGGACAAGAATCTTTGGGAAGACCACATGGGGAGGGGGTGGCGGCATAGCTTTATTATTTAAAAAAAAATCAATTTTCTTTTATAAAATAATATAAGTCTTACATATGTATTTTATAACTTTTATAAAATATAACATCATATGTTATAAGACTTATGCTATTTTTGTTATGTTATTTAACCCATTAAATAACAAAATAAAATATTCTCTCAAAATAAATTATCCATATAATTTATTAGTTTGTCAAGTGCAATTATTTAGAAAACCAATTTCTAAATACTCTAAGTGTTAATATTTATTTGTTTGATCATATCACAAATAAATAATATAAGTGTTTGTCTAGCTTGTTATTGGGTATGACTTGACTTGGATCATAACGTACTAGCCACATCAATTTAATATGTGTCTTGGGCATACAGAGTCCAACACTAGAATTAGCCACATATGCTTTCCCCGAACCGCGTTTCTTCTCACGCTTCTCATCGGAATCCGTTTTCGAGCTATCAGACTTTCCCTTCCGCGAATCCCTAAATCTAGGCTCAGAACGCTCCGATCGATCAGATTTCCTATCTACCTTGGCTTTTCCCGATGACTTCCCAGTCTCATCCTTTTTGTTAAGGCTACTTCTACGAGCAGTATCATCAGCTAAAGATTTCGCCAGAGTAGTAGCTTCTAGATAGGTAGTGGGTTTCGCAGATGTGACCATACTGCGAATTTGTGGCGCTAACCCCCAAATATACATTTCCATCTTAACGTATTCAGGAGTGACCATCCGAGAAACCAACCTAGCAAGATCATTAAACCGAGACGTATAAGCTCTGACATTCAAGCCTTCCATGGTCAGATTCCAGAAGTCAGTCTCAATCTTTTGTATCTCACTATGCGGGCAATATTCCTTCAGTAGCATCTCTTTCAGTTCGTTCCAGGTAAGACCGTAAGCAGTGTCTTCACCCAAAATCTGAACTTGTGCATTCCACTAGGATAAAGCTTCGTCAAGAAATGAACAAGAAGCATATCTAACCCTTTGATCAGCAGCACAACCGCTGATTGCCATAACAGACTCCATCTTCTCGATCCATCTAGTGATATCAAGAGGTCCTTCAGCACCAGTAAATGATCATGGGTTACAACCCTGGAATGTTTTGTACATACATCCATGCACTGTTCACAAGGTTAATGAAAAATCAAGATTACTCTCTGATTATATCATAACACAGGAACTACTAAAACTTTCCTATCATTATATTACCTTGAGGCTGTCCTATTGGTGCTCCACCAAAACTATGTCCATGAGTACCACACCCACATCCTTGCCCAGTATTCTGGTTAGCATCGCGCTGTTCCATGGCAGTATTAACGTGTTGGGCTATGAGTTGTGCCAACTCCTCTTGGGTGGTAGGTAATCCAGTACCATCAGTGGAAGGACCCTGTCTCGCTTTTGGTGACATCTTGTCATTTATATTATTATAACAATAATAACAACATAAGACAATATCAAAAATAATTCAATCATTAAATGCTAGTAGACCAAACATTGCGCATGTAATCACATCCACATAATAATGAGAATAAATGTTAATCCAAAAACCCATTGATATTTATCATAGAAATTACAAAGCATGTTCATAGTACAACGACTAATCAAAAATTTGGTGTGACAAAATCAAACACCAATAACAAGTCTAGATGAAATTTCCTCCTAAATATCCAAAAAGACATACAAGCCATATAGGGTTCACCAAAAGAGACAAAAAAAAAAAAACAAAAAAACAAAACAAAACAAAACAAACAACAATCACTAAAAACCCAGGAAGTCCAAAAGCTTCCTAACCAGCTCTTCAAGCTCCGCTATCCTCCAGTGGATCTGATCCATAGCACTGTCGTCCAAGTCCTTAAGCTCATCATACCAGTCCATCTGACCCTCTAAGTTCTTCATCTTGTCCTTCGTTGACTCCAAGTATCCATGTAATGTTGCAAACTTTCGAACGCAGTGAGAGCATCGATCGACCCAAATCCCCTTTTGCTTCTTCAGAGCAGATGCTGTCTCAACTCTCGAAGTTGATGCGATCTCCCCAATGTAACAACCCGACTTTTCGGATTGTTACCCTTTTTCTACTTGCTTCGATTTGTAACTGTTTTGTACTCTGAGATTCGATATAAATAAAGGGTTTTGTTATACTAAATACATTTTCATCACACAGCACCGCTGCACGCTTAAACGCTTTGTATTCGCAAACACTAACGCAACACGAATTACAGAGAATTATGCTACTTTACTTCCGAGTGTGTTTATTCGGTAACCACTCTCTCCTTCGCACTCGCTTATCGCAATGCAAACTCGAAACGCGTATTTTTTTATGTCGTTATGTTATTGTGTGTTTAATTGTTTAATTATGTTATATGTGCTTGTTATACGCTTAAACGCAAACTCTCGCAACTCGATTTATCGCATCACAACGTAACACAACGCTGCACTGAACCTCTTGCTAAAATACTTAAAGTACTTACACTAACTAACGCAACAAAACGCATTAAACGGGCATCCTACACGTGAAACGAGGAAAAGGTTGCATAAAACAGCACCTCTGAACGAAGCCAGCTGGCCTCGTACGAAGGCAGCTACTTTGAACGAATGCTTCTTGTTCGAACCCAACTCCTCTATAAATACCCAAGCCCTCCCTTCTCAGTCTCACTTGCTGATTTCATACCGAAACGTTGCCGAATTGCTGTCCGATTGTTTTCAAGTAAGAGTTATCATTTTTATATCATTACACAACGTTTTCCACTTTGATTTTCCACAAGATTCACTTCGATTTCATCCAAACTTCAAGGTTTTCATCTAAAACTTCATCTTTTTCATATAAACTACAACTTTTTCATCTAAACTTCTTTATTTCAACACAAATCTTCATCTTTTTCATCAAAATTTCTTGCTTTATCACGGATCTACACTTAATCAAGTGTATTGAGCCTAGCTTCAGCTTCCCAACTTAGAAATCTACTGATTTCACACTCACCAAGTGTTAGATCTAAGTGAAACTCTTTAAAAACTCTGTTAAACTTGATTTTCACACTAAAACGGACCTAAAACGACATGTATTTCGTTCATTGAAGAGTGGAACGAGGTAGTGTCAAAACTGTCTTGAATTGGACTCGTAAATACATCCGATTCAGGTGAAAACACAGCTCCGAATGAGAAGAACAACCACGGTTGAGAACATGACTGTTATGTGCGAAGACTGTGTGACAACTGTGCCTCCACGGCCATCAAACAAATACTGTATCAATGAAATATTGTATTTCATACTTGGGAGTTGTATAAATATGTGTATTGTTTGCACATATCAATTCTAGTTCGATTTCAGGCTCTAAATCGCTTTCTGGAAGGTTATACGCGCACCGATGCGTAAATATAACCAGTTTAATGCAACAAACACTCCAGAATAGTGAAATAGGGTTAACATACCTTAAATAACCTTTACATAACTTAGAAATAAGTTTTGGAGGCTTTGGTATGGCAAAATCAAGTTAATTCGCTTACAGGGACTAAATTTGACAAACTGCGAAAGTATGCCAATTTGAACTGTAACAGGCACTCCTGAACATGACCATAAGTTAAACATACCATAAATATCCTTTATATAGCTTAGAAATAGGCTTTGAAGGGTTCGGTGTGCTAAAATAAACTTTTGGGTCATTTAGGGACTAAAAGCGTCAAAAAGTGCAAAAGTTTGCATCTTCGCGCATAACTTACATTCTGAATACATCCGGACATCCAAAAATTTATGTAGGCACTAAAATATTTTATTTTAATGTTTGGCATAAGAAAAATCCATTCGTCGTGTAATTTGGATCATTTTTGCGTCCGTTACGACTTCCGTCGTAATTAACCGATCAACGCAATCGTACGGCCAAACAAACCGACATCCAAGATATTTTTGAGCACATTTTAAGTTCCCTATACTTTAACTTCATTTTAGAGCTTTGAAATGGGGTTAACGGGGCTTAAACGTGTCGAAAATGCATCAAAAACCAAGTTTGGAGCAGCAGGGGCCAAAACTATCATTTCAGCAAAGTTACTGGCTTACGGACCGTAAGCCCTCACCCTTACGGTCCGTAAGGACCTCCCAGAACCTCAGAATGTGGTTAACAGCTGGTTACAGTTGTTAAGCCCTCATAAACCCAATGCCACATGTTAATCCCTGATGTTGGGGGGCCAATTTGGGTACCAAGGTGTTGCAACAAATGTAGGGATGAGATTGAAGCACGTTATTCGATAAACGATCTTAACGGTTCTAACATTCTTATAAATACCCAACCCATTCACTTACAAAACCCAAAAATCTGATCTAAGAATGCTCTAAGTTGAAGCCATTGCTTCATACCTGAGCTACTTGGATCAAGATTAGCTTGCGGGGACCCTTTGTAAGTGTTCCTTCGTTCTTTTATCGCTTTTCGAGTCTGAAAGTCAAACTATGTTTGACTTTCTGACATTGACCAGTTTATGGTCAACGCGAAGTTCATTTGAACTTCCTAACGTGAGCGTAATCACGATGGTTATAGTCCCTAGTGGCTATACCTACTGATTACCACGTTATCTAGGCTCAGTGACGAGTCGTAGTTTCGGCCAAAATGCGTATTCTTGCGTATTTTGTAACCAAACTACTCTTAGGTATCAAAACCGTTTGTTTTGATACCAAACCTGTTTTCTAAATCTTAGTTAAGCATGTTTTAACATGCTTAGCTCGTCACCTTTAGTTTAGTGCTTATATAGGGTCGTAAGGTAAGCGATCTAAACAATCGCTTATACTTTCGAACCCGACCCGTTTGGTCGATCATTAGGATCTGACCAAACACATTAGGTGACCATAGTATATAGGGAATAACCTTCTGAGGTTATACCTTATGGTCGCTTCGTTAAGTAGTTGTATGATAGGTAGTTTATATGCCTTAGGTAAATTACCAAAATGCCCTTTTTAAGCCAAAATTCATTTTAAGCATATGTAACATAACTTTTAACATCTAAACTGATTTGGCAACAATATTAGACATGTTAAGGCATATTTTACTTGTCATAGGACTAGTTAGGCGTTCCGAACGTGTTTTACACGAACGACGCGTTAAAGTAGCATAAGCTACCTAAACGGGTCGTAATGGGTCGTAAGCACTTAGGTTTGGTTTCATTTTAGTATGTGGGCTTTGTTAAACAATATTACATGAGTTCCCATACTCATTTGGTTTACAAGCCCTCATTCTATCCGATCCTCCGATTTAGGTCCGGTTTATTAATGTAGTTACCTATATTAGGTACCGTTTGATTCCGTGATCTTCTAGCATTGCTTGGTGGTTATCCTAGGACTATTGAGCAATCTCAAGTGAGTACATAGACCCCTCTTTTACTGTTTTCCAAACATTTTGGGGTGAAACTCATGTGCCCACTCGTTACTTTCGTGCTTTTCATGTTCTCATAACATATGCTTGTTATGTTCAATAGTACACTTATAGTACATGATTTCATTGTGTTTTTGCTATGTATGTCCTTTGTTGCATACTTAGTACATCATTTTACACTACATTTTATGCTATGTATGTCCATTGTGTGCATACTTAGTACATTTGTTATTCATCACATGCTTACATTTTGGTATGAAATTTGGTTTGTTCAAATGGGACAATATACATTCATTAACATTGATCACGCCATTCGTTAGTAGGTAGTTGTACCATAGGAATTGACAACTCCCGTTCCTGACATCCTAGGTATGTTTGGATGAAAAGAATGACCGAATTCGATAAACATAACACAGATAGACCTTTAAATTCGTTTAGGGGTTTATCGCCATAGTCAC
The DNA here is from genome assembly GCA_030545235.1 of Helianthus tuberosus. Classification (NCBI taxonomy): domain Eukaryota; kingdom Viridiplantae; phylum Streptophyta; class Magnoliopsida; order Asterales; family Asteraceae; genus Helianthus; species Helianthus tuberosus. The sequence goes on along the minus strand of CM060354.1, from coordinate 105,887,165 downwards.
AAGGCTTGGATGTATGCATTTTCACAAATACCGCATAGATGTTTATATCAGTATAGCATGCATTTGTTCCACAAAACATAACTTTGATTTAAACCATGTTTTACTTCAATACCTTGTTTTGTGCATTTTACATATGGTTTAGTTGATATATTTCACTTACCATACATGATATTTTGGATAGACATTACATGATTTGTATTATACATAAACATTTTGACATTGACATACACAATTCATGATTTACATTAGACATAAACATTTTGACATTGATATATACAATTCATGATTTACATTAGACATAGACATTTTGACATTGATATACACAATTCATGATTTACATTAGACATAGACATTAGACATGGTTTTCACACAAACATTTTGATATTTGATTATACATAAACATTTTACTTTGGTGGTTTGGTTTGAGTAAGTGATTTAAGTAACGAGGCGTGTGAAAGATGATACAAGCATGGTGGATACGCCGCTGGTACTTCCTAATATAAGTGCTTGTAAGGTATTACATATCGTAGCGTTATTTAAACCATTTCAATTTAGACATATAACATTTTATACAAATAACATACTTTTCACAATACATTGTTTTACAAACAACTTATCTGATACAAACTCATTTTACTTGGTTATTCGTTTAACCATGTATTATTCTTTTATACATATATATCATTTGGTTTATTTATCACTTTTCAAATGATTTACAAGACAAAGCAAATAACAAGGTTCATGACTAAACATTTTCAAAAACATAAGTCATGAATTCTATTTTCACAAAACCTATGTATCTCACAGGCATTTTTATGCTTACGTACCTATTTTCACATGTGTTTCAGGACATGATGCATAGGATTTATCAAGATACACTTAGGCGGACTTGGGCCTTAGCGACAATAAAAGATGCAAGACTAGTTATTTATGTTATGTTTCTTTGATTGTCAAGACATTGTAACACTTTTAATCAATAAAACAATATTCAAATTTCCATGTGTTATGAAACAATGATTCTGTTACAACACTCCCCGACGTTTCCGCCACGTTTTGTTGTTTTACATGGTCGGGATGTGACAGAAAAGTTGGTATCAGAGCCCATGGTTATAGGGAATTAGGTTATTAGTAATGCTTTGACCAAGTCTATAACATTCCTAGGACCCTAACGCGAGTTTACTTGCGTTTAGTCGTAAAACAATACCGTCACATATCCTTAAGTGACAACCACAACAAGAACACAAATTTCAAAACCACCTTGAAAACCAATCATCTGTTCTAGGATGATTGACTACTAGGTTTTGAACCCTTTAAGTTTTCAAAATCTCGTCAAAGTTTGGGTCTTATAATGTGAACACGTGCAAACTGGAAGATTGAATGCCTGTACCCTGAGTTTTCTGTCAAACGCTAGAGTGTTCGTACAAATCCGCAATATCGGACCAGTCACTCTTACCTGGGAACTCTTGGGGTGAGTGTTCACTTATAGACAAGCATGTCTTCAGTGATACATTAATATGATCCGCTTACTTTGATTTGTCACCGTCTCATTTGTTTGCCTTAGGTAACAAACAAATGATCGCAAATTCTTATGCATTGCCATTCTGTTTTGTTTTATTTTCCGATAACATTTCATTGTTTCCTCCTATATCCTTAATTTCCTCTAGAATGTCTCTTCATCGCAACGATGCGCAGATATTCGAGCAGACTACCAAATTTGCCCAGCGAATAGGCGAAGTAATCCTGAAGACTGTTGAATTAGGCATTGCCATGTCTCGTCTCAACAATGAAGCCACTCAAGAGCCACCAAAGGAAGCAGAAGTCAAGCCAGCACCACCAGCCAAGAAACCAATCGAGGAATCAAAGACCATGGATGAGCAGACTGGATCCCATAAGAAGTCAAAGAAGCGAAAGGCTTCTCAGAACTTCGCCGTGGTCATTCACAATGGTCAAGCCATCCCCAACCAACCAACTCAACCCCCTGCTAGGAAGCCATACAATGGAACCGCACCCTTGTGCAACCAATGTAACCTTCATCATCATGCTAGTGTGAAGTGCCACAAATGTCAGATTTGTGGACTTATAGGTCATACAGCTAGGGTTTGCTCAACTGCAGCTGCACCAAATCAAGTAGGACCCATCCGGGTGGCAACACCACCTGCTAAGAAGCAATACAAGGGAACGGCACCAATATGCGACAAATGTAATGGGCATCACCAAGCTCACTTATAGTGTCGTCTGTATGTATCATGTGGGCGAGTTGGTCACCTGGCAAGTGCTTGTCGATGTAACCCGAACCAAGGTGGTCCAAATCAACCACAAGCCAATCCTGCTCAAGCTCGCTTCCCGCCTGGATCGTGCTACAACTGTGGCAAGATGGGTCAATTCGTGAATAAATGCCTGAAGCTTGCTAAGGCAAATCCAACCCACGGATGAGCAGTCGGCTAATTAGAAGATGTTGTTGTCTTATGCTTTTGTTTCTTCTATTTTCCTGTAATGTGAAACAATCTGTTTTGTTTATAAATAAATTGTTGTTCACAATTCTGATATACAAGTGTAGTTACATGAGTGTATGGCATTTCCCTATGATACCTACGACGAGGAACTACATTCTTACAAACTACTCTTGCGAATTTCCCATTCTTGTGTTTGCTTATGATTCCCTTGGAAAATTCTAAGTACTCGTTTCACTCTAAGAAACAAAGTACAGAAAATAAAGTGACATTACGAGTGATCGTGCTTTTGCACATCTGTGCCTTTGAAATCCTTGGTTAGATAACTAACGATATTTTCAAATCTCATACCCATTACGTTCTGATTTTTCAACATGCATAACATAAGTTTTCAAAACAACCTTCATGATTTCAGAATGTTATTAATACCGTATAATTACTTATATCAAGTGCGTAACTTCCAAAGCATCATTCATGTTTTCCAAAAACCTTATACATACTTTCAAAATTCAACTCATGATTTTAAAACATTTTATAAATATACCTACCTAGTACACCTACTTTATGATTTCAAAAGTATTATACATAAGGTTTCAGAAACATTGAAGACATTTTTTAAGAACCCCATGCATAGTTTTCAAAAATATTTTTCCTCATACATTGACTTAACTTTCAAATTCCGCTTCATATGTCGCCTTGGCATATCTAGCATCTCAACCTCATAAGCATTTTACTTCATGTTTTGACTTAAACACGTCTAGTGCAAGGTTTCAAAACATCTTCAACTTCTAAAATCCTTATGGGATCTTTTTATCTCCAAAATTAGACCTTTGTGGATGATTATCATACAAATCAGAATCCTTAGTTGGATTCCTTGTGAACCTTAATTCGAACATCTCGGTTCCTTACAATCAAAATTGAATTTTCTCTTTAAAAATCTTTCTATCTTTATAGTTAGATTCTTGATAATGTTTAAAGTACCAAATGAAATCCACTGAATGGATTCCTAGTGTGCTTTAAATGCATGTGCACAATTAACAAAATGATAACAAATTATAGATCAAGATAAACAATTTTATGGTTTTGTGTTTTTGTGTTATGTATTTCCTTTTGTGGTTTTATTTTCGTTATCCAAATCCTCGTAGAACCTTCCATATCTTCATATGAAGGATTCATAGTAGGATATCCAAAGGTACTACCTTAAATCCTTAATGGGCTTCTATGTAATAGTTAAGACCCTTGGATTATATAGTACCATTCCATGATTCATAAGAGACCCTTTTAGTGGTCTAGTAAAAAAGATTGATTCAGAAAATATGGTTAAGAATGACATGTGATGATATAAGCTGAAAAGACTCCTTGGTTGTCTATTAAAATCATTTATTAATTTAATAAAAGGGACCCTATGGTGGTCTAGTCACAATCATCACAGGCTCGTTCATTTGTTTTCTTCCCCTACACATTTTTAAGATGCACTACGTGACTATGCAAGGAATTACGTAATTATGGATGCATACACAATTACGAAGTTCAGTGCATGGAAACCGCAGTAAGATTTATTATGTGTAAAAAACCGATAGTGGCAACAATAACGAAATGTGAACAATGTACAGGAGGTACGGTGGATGCACCAATAACGCTTAATAGACTTGTATATAGGTGTCCCTCCTACATGGTAAGCATGATGTTATTTAAAGTTACTAGAGGTACAAGAACTCTAACCAGTGTTGTTCGATCTTTTCAACTTCATGTTTTAAACTCTCACAAGTTTCCTCTAAATAAAATTTCGGGAAGAAATTTCCTAAAGTAGGGGAGACTGTGACACCTGTGCCTCCACGGCCATCAAACAAATACTGTATCAATGAAATATTGTATTTCATACTTGGGAGTTGTATAAATATGTGTATTGTTTGCACATATCAACTCTAGTTCGATTTCGGGCTCTAAATCTCTTTCTGGAAGGTTATACGCGTACCGATGCGTAAATATAACCAGTTTAATGCAACAAACACTCCAGAACAGTGAAATAGGGTTAACATACCTTAAATAACCTTTACATAACTTAGAAATAAGTTTTGGAGGCTTTGGTATGGCAAAATCAAGTTAATTCGCTTACAGTGACTAAATTTGACAAACTGCGAAAGTATGCCAATTTGAACTGTAACAGACACTCCTGAACATGATCATAAGTTAAACATACCATAAATATCCTTTATATAGCTTAGAAATAGGCTATGAAGGGTTCGGTGTGCTAAAATAAACTTTTGGGTCATTTAGGGACTAAAAGCGTCAAAAAGTGTATAAGTTTGCATCTTCACGCATAACTTACATTCTGAATACATCCGGACATCCAAAAATTTATGTACGCACTAAAATATTTTATTTTAATGTTTGGCATAAGAAAAATCCATTCGTCGTGTAATTTGGATCATTTTTGCGTCCGTTACGACTTCCGTCGTAATTAACCGAACAACGCAATCGTACGGCCAAACGAACCGACATCCAAGATATTTTTGAGCACATTTTAAGTTCCCTATACATTAACTTCATTTTATAGCTTTGAAATGGGGTTAACGGGGCTTAAACGTTTCAAAAATACATCGAAAACCAAGTTTGGAGCTGCAGGGGCTAAAACTGTCATTTCAGCAAAGTTACTGGCTTACGGACCGTAAGCCCTCACCCTTACGGTCCGTAAGGACCTCCCAGAACCTCATAATGTGGTTAACAGCTGGTTACAGCTGTTAAGCACTCATAAACCCAATGCCATATGTTAATCCCTGATGTTGGGGGGCTAATTTGGGTACCAAGGTGTTGCAACAAATGTAGGGATGAGATTGAAGCACGTTATTCGATAAACAATCTTAACGGTTCTAACATTCCTATAAATACCCAACCCATTCACTTACAAAACCCACAAATCTGATCTAAGAATGCTCTAAGTTGAAGCCATTGCTTCATACCTGAGCTACTTGGATCAAGATTAGCTTGCGGGGACCCTTTGTAAGTGTTCCTTCGTTCTTTTATCGCTTTTCGAGTCCGAAAGTCAAACTATGTTTGACTTTCTGACATTGAACAGTTTATGGTCACGCGAAGTTCGTTTGAACTTCCTAACGTGAGCGTAATCACGATGGTTATAGTCCCTAGTGGCTATACCTACTGATTACGATGTTATCTAGGCTCAGTGACGAGTCGTAGTTTCGGCCAAAATGCATATTCTTGCGTATTTTGTAACCAAACTACTCTTAGGTATCAAAACCGTTTGTTTTGATACCAAACCTGTTTTCTAAAACTTAGTTAAGCATGTTTTAACATGCTTAGCTCGTCACTTTTAGTTTAGTGCTTATATAGGGTCGTAAGGTAAGCGATCTAAACAATCGCTTATACTTTCGAACCCGACCCGTTTGGTCGATCATTAGGATCCGACCAAACACATTAGGTGACCATAGTATATAGGGAATAACCTTCCGCGGTTATACCTTATGGTCGCTTCGTTAAGTAGTTGTATGATAGGTAGTTTATATGCCTTAGGTAAATTACCAAAATGCCCTTTTTATGCCAAAATTCATTTTAAGCATATGTAACATAACTTGTCATAGGACTAGTTAGGCGTTCCGAACGTGTTTTACACGAACGACGCGTTAAAGTAGCATAAGCTACCTAAACGGGTCGTAATGGGTCGTAAGCACTTAGGTTAGGTTTCATTTTAGTATGTGGGCTTTGTTAAACTATATTACATGAGTTCCCATACTCATTTTGTTTACGAACCCACATTCTATCCGATCCTCTGATTTAGGTCCGGTTTATTAATGTAGTTACCTATATTAGGTACCGTTTGATTACGTGATCTTCTAGCATTGCTTGGTGGTTATCCTAGGACTATTGAGCAATCTTAAGTGAGTACATAGACCCCTCTTTTACTATTTTCCAAACATTTTGGGGTGAAACACATGTGCCTACTCGTTACTTTCGTGCTTTTCATGTTCTCATAACATATGCTTGTTATGTTCAATAGTACACTTATAGTACATGATTTCATTGTGTTTTTGCTATGTATGTCCTTTGTTGCATACTTAGTACATCGTTTTACACTACATTTTATGCTATGTATGTCCATTGTGTGCATACTTAGTACATTTGTTATTCATCACATGCTTACATTTTGGTATGACATTTGGTTTGTTCAAATGGGACAATATACATTCATTAACATTGATCATGCCATTCGTTAGTAGGTAGGGGTACCAAAGGAATTGACAACTCCCGTTCCTGACATCCTAGGTCTGTTTGGATGGAAGGAACGACCGAATTCGATAAACATAACACAGATAGACCTTTAAATTCATTTAGGGGTTTATCACCACAGTCACAAGACTTGGATGTATGCATTTTCACAAATACCGCATATATGTTTATATCAGTATAGCATGCATTTGTTCCACAAAACATAACTTTGATTTAAACCATGTTTTACTTCAATACCTTGTTTTGTGCATTTTACATATGGTTTAGTTGATATATTTCACTTACCATACATGATATTTTGGATACACATTACATGATTTGTATTATACATAAACATTTTGACATTGACATACACAATTCATGATTTACATTAGACATAAACATTTTGACATTGATATACACAATTCATGATTTACATTAGACATAAACATTTTGACATTGATATACACAATTCATGATTTACATTAGACATAGACATTAGACATGGTTTTCACACAAACATTTTGACATTTGATTATACATAAACATTTTACTTTGGTGGTTTGGTTTGAGTAAGTGATTTAAGTAACGAGGCGTGTGAAATATGATACAAGCATGGTGGATACGCCGCTGGTACTTCCTATATATAAGTGCTTGTATGGTATTACATATCGTAGCGTTATTTAAACCATTTCAATTTAGACATATAACATTTTATACAAATAACATACTTTTCACAATACATTGTTTTACAAACAACTTATCTGATACAAACTCATTTTACTTGGTTATTTATTTAACCATGTATTATTCTTTTATACATATATATCATTTGGTTTATTTATCACTTTTCAAATGATTTACAAGACAAAGCAAATAACAAGGTTCATGACTAAACATTTTCATAAACATAAGTCATGAATTCTATTTTCACAAAACCTATGTATCTCACAAGCATTTTTATGCTGGCGTACCTATTTTCACATGTATTTCAGGACATGATGCATAGGATTTATCAAGATACACTTAGGCGGACTTGGGCCTTAGCGACAATAAAAGATGCAAGACTAGTTATTTATGTTATGTTTCTTTGATTGTCAAGACATTGTAACACTTTTAATCAATAAAACAATATTCAAATTTCCATGTGTTATGAAACAATGATTCTGTTACAACACTCCCCGACGTTTCCGCCACGTTTTGTTGTTTTACGTGGTCGGGATGTGACAGCCTGGCTTCGTACGAAGGCACACATGGCCTCGTACGAAGGCACTACCTTCGTACGAAGGCACCGGTGTTACACATCACAGCCCGATTATCATCCGTGGCTCAGACAAAGACCTCTCTGTCTCTAAGTTAATCAGTAGCTTAAGGTTGGAGGGATGAACACTCGATTTTCTGAAGACAGACGCGAAGACACTCGATTTTGGACAACGGAAGCTGCACAAGTGCATAGATCCACCTTCGTATGAAGGAACGCCTTCGTATGAATCCTCTCTTTTCCCATCGACACTCTGATTTCGGCCTTTTCAACACTTTGGAGGACTTACACTTCTATTCCCATACGCAGACTGATCCGACGCTCCCTTCAATCCATTCTCAGACTGTGTTTTTTCGTTAGACACGCACTGTGAGTATACTCGAACCTTTTTCTCTTAACTCACTTTTGGGTGTTACATACGTTCTCTGTCAAAACACAACACACAAAGCAAACAGTTTATAAACGTTAACTGCTCCCGCATGCTATACGTGATTAGTTGAATGCTTGTTGCTATGTTAGATAGTGATGACTTGCCTTCCGCCTTTAGCAACGATAGTACTATAATTTGGACTCAGCACCTGTTTAGTCAAGGGTTGCTAAGGATCACATACTTTACTTCACTTGTTCGCTTTGGTGAACATGTGTTGCGCATACTCTACTCGCAGTCACGTGGATAGCTAGTATCATTGTGATAGTTACTTGTTTTCACCTATTACGTGTTACATGTTGGTTATGCGTAAACGCTTTTTATACTATATGTATGCTAAACTTGTGTACTCACCTTTACTTTATGTATTTACTTTTATTTTAACGAATGTGACATGTTGATGGATTGTTATGCTGCAAACATGATAGGAGGTCTAGAAACCCACAAGTAAATCTAGGTTTTCGGATCAAGTTTTGTTTATGAGAACTCGTTTTCTGTAATGACTGTTTGTTGAATATTTGTTCGTTAGTATAGGATGATGAACCTTTAAAAATATTGTCATATAATAGTTTTTATGAACTCTCTTGAGCAATCTGATTCACCTAGTGTCGCGCCCCGATGATTCCGCCCACAGATTGGTATCAGAGCCATAACTATAGGGAATTAGGTCGAGTTGTGTAGAAAAGACCTAGTCTATAGCCTATGTACCCAAAACAGACCCTTCATACGAACCCACGTGGGGCTTCGTACGAACCCACATGATGTGATACTCTTGTTCGAACCTGCATAATCTACCTTCGAACGAACGCACCAAATTGCACCTTCGTACGAACGTAGCTTCGTATGAAGGCAACCTTTCCTAAGGTTGAAAAAAACTACTTTGCCTTTCCTAAGGCTAATACAACATACACGATTGACGATACTCGTATAACACAAAAGAGTGATTTTGTCGAGATTAGGTGTGAAAACCAAGAACTTTCGATAAAATCATTCACCCCGCGTATTACTCTCGGTACGAGAACTTTCATTGAGTTAGGAGTGAAATCCATATCTCGATAAAAATCTCCATCTCTACTTCGTGGTTTTCCCACACCTTTAGGAGCGAAGTTGTTAAGTCAGGGGTGAAACCCGCATCTTAATGACTTGTTCCACTCCCTACCTTGATTTTCAAAGATCTCACCAAAGTCTCAGCCGTTCTAATGATGTCGAGTCACGTAGTAACTGGAAGGATGAATGTCGTTCACCGTATTGCGGTGAGAGCATAGTCTATTAGGCCAAAGCATGTGCTCGAACTTGTTGCAAATGATTGAATCACTTTGGGCAGTTGATGTCTAACACCCATGGCACTCTATTTTACTTTAAGCCTGCAATCTCCGATTTTTACGCGTCATCGATTTTATTATGCATATGTGTTTTGAATTTACAAATTATGGTTTCGATTTATCGCTTTCCGCTATACAAAACGCGCACAACTCGCAAAGCCCCCGTAATCTAAAATGCTAACTAATCGTAAACAAACTATGGAATCTCGTACTCCTCGCTTACGATACGCTATATCTCGCTACGCTATCTCTCGCAACTCTTGCTCACGCTACGCATCCTTGAAATGTAGGTGAATACGTGCAAAATATGTGTTTATGTTAAATATGTGCTAATACGTGCTTATGTGCTTATGTGTATACGTGCAAATACGTGATTATGTGCCGACGTGTTCCTGTGCTTTACTTGGAAGATAATAATAATAAATGGGTTACAAAATGCTAAACTTTTAAACAAAACCCGTTATAATAGAATCTCATCTAACTCTATGAAGCCACCTGCTGCAGAACTCACACTCGACAATGGCTTCATTTGGTTCGCACACTTGCCGAAATGCTCAGAGGAACAATGCTGACAAACGAATCGCCTCTCTTGTGGCCAAGGTGATACCCGAGATCGTCAATGAAATCAATGCTGCCAGCAACACATCCTCTGTTGATTCAAAAAATGAAGCACCTAAAGCCCCGTTTAGCTTTAAACAGTTCAAAGCATGTGGTCATGCGAACTTTACAGGAAAAGATGGAGCCAGTGCAATGTTTTGTGGTTCGATGCGATCGAAGTTACCTTCAGAAAAGCGGATGTCTCGAGAATCTCCGCACTGTGAACGCCACTGGAGTCTTTCAGTCAAGGGCACTTGACTGGTGGACTATCGAGCGCAACAGGCGCGGAAATGATGCAGCTTATGGCCTCACATGGGAGGAGCTCAGGGAGCTCTTGATGAAGGAATTTTGTCCTCCCCACGAAGTCCAAAAGCTGGTAAATGAATTCTAGAACATCAAGTAAGACGGAGGTGACAACGCTGGTCTCACCGCTCGTTTCAAGCAGCTGAGTATTATCTATCCAAGTCAGGTGGACACACCTGATAAGACTATCAAGAAGTATATTCAAGCTCTTCCTGATTGTGTAGCTGATTTTGTTCAAGCCGCGAGACCTACAACAATTGAGGAAACTTATCAGCTTGCAGCCGAGATCAACGACAAACGAGTCTTGGCTGGCGCTTTCAAAAAACCTCAACCAAGAGTCTCAACCAAGCTACCGCAACTCCTAGCACCGACCCTGCAGCATCCCAAGTTTCAAAGTCTAGTCGCCATAATCGCAAGCGAAGGAACTCCAGCAAAAACAATGCGGTAGACACAACACCGCCCAACACACAAACTCGATAGGTTGCTACTACCAACGCACCGCCTGCTAAGTGTGAGTATACTTGTACTCACCCTCTGTGCCTGACTTGTACTTATCATCATCCGACAGGGGTCAACTTCCGTTTCTATGTAAACTGCAATCTCTATGGGCACTTTACCGCTCACTGCCGCTCAGGCCCCGACAACAAGCTCTTCCAGCACCGTCAGCTCAACCTCTCGCTCCTCAGGTCAACCCAGCAACTCCTGCATAATTTGCTAATGCACGTGTCTGCTACACGTGCAGTGACCTGAATCATTTTGCTAATGTCTGCCCTTACCGTGTTGTGAAACAAGAACCACCACAGCAGCAGCCACAGCAGCCACAACACGCAGCCCGCGGAAGAACCTTCAATATCAACGTCTGCCAGGCTCAGACTGATAACAATGTTGTCAATGGTACGTTTCTTGTTAACGGTATTTATGCATCTTGCTTATTTGATACGGGAGCTGATAATTGTTTTGTGTCGTTTGAATTCGAAAAGCTTCTAAAACGTAAACGCGCTAACCTCCCAACGACCTTCGATGTAGAAGTTGCCACCGGAAGAACCGTTACCGTTAGTTCCGTTGTACGTGATTGTACCCTCGAACTCAACAATCACGTTTTCCCGATCGATCTCATCCGATGCAACTTGGTAGTTTCGATGTCATAGTAGGCATGGTTTTTTTCGAGAGAATCATGCCAAAGTTGTTTGTTTCTAAAAGATGATTCATTTATTTCTTTCAAACGGTGATCAACTATGTGTTTACGGTGAAGTACTCTCGAAAGATTTGAAGCTTATGTCGTGTATCCAAGCGTATAAGTACTTACGCAAGGAGTACACAGATTTCTTAGCCCATATTGTAGTAGCAGAGGAAGAAAAGAAAACAATGAAAGACATTCCTATTGTCCGTGACTTTCCTTACGTTTTTGCCGACGATTTACCTGGCTTACCCCCGACACGCGATATTGATTTTCGTATTGACCTTATCCCTGGTGCTAACCCTGTTGCTAAAGCACCATATCGTCTTGTGCCATCCGAAATGCGTGAACTTTCTAGCCAACTCCAAGAGTTACTTGATAAAGGCTTCATACGCCCTAGCACATCGCCTCGGGGCGTACCTGTCCTTTTCGTGAAAAAGAAGGATGGATCGTTCCGAATGTGCATCGATTACATGGAACTCAACAAGCCTACTATCAAGAACCACTACCCGCTACCCCGAATCGATGATTTATTCGATGAAATCCAAGGTGCTACGTGTTTTTCGAAGATCGATTTACGTTTTGGTTATCATCAGTTGCATATTCAAGAGCAGGACATCTCGAAAACCGCTTTCCGTACCCGTTATGGCCATTACGAATTCGTGGTCATGCCTTTTGGTCTTTCAAACGCACCCGCGGTCTTCATGGATTTGATGAACCGTGTGTGTAAACCCTGCTTGGATCGTTTTGTTATTGTGTTTATCGATGATATCCTTATCTACTCAAAGTCGAGAGCCGAACACACGCAGCATTTCTGTTTGGTTCTCGAACTTCTCCAAGGGAATCGCCTCTACGCCAAATTCTCCAAGTGCGAATTTTGGCTCGAGGAGATTCAATTCCTCGGTCACATCGTTAATAGTCAAGGAATTCACGTTGATCCCGCGAAAATTGAAGCTGTAAAGAGTTGCATTACGCCAAAAACTTCGTCCAAAGTCCGTTCTTTTATCGGATTAGCAGGTTATTACCGTCGATTCATCGCTGACTTTTCGAAAATCGCCGTACCTCTCACTGCCTTAACCAATAAGGATAAACCTTTTGTTTGGGGTTCCAAACAGGAGGATGCCTTTCAAACTCTCAAGCGTATGCTTTGCAATGCTCCTGTTCTCACACTCCCCGACGGAAACGACGATTTTGTTGTTTATTGCGATGCCTCTAACCTAGGTCTAGGTTGTGTGCTTATGCAACGAGACAAGGTTATCGGGTAGACGTCTCGACAACTCAAGGTCCACGAGAAGAACTACACTACCCACGATCTCGAACTCAGTGTAGTTGTTTTTGTGTTAAAGATATGGCGACACTACCTTTATGGTACCAAGTGCACGGTCTTCACCGACCATAGGAGCCTACAACATATCTTGAACCAGAAAGAACTGAACATGCGCCAACGCAGATGGGTAGAACTTCTCAACGACTATGATTGTGAGATACGCTACTACCCAGGCAAGGTAAACGTCGTAGCCATTGCTCTCAGCCGGCGAAGCTATTTCATAGTGTTCGTAACATTCAAGCCCAGAATAATCTCGAAACTCTCATTCACGACGCTCAGCATCATGCTTCATTAAGGTGTGGTGCGGTGCTGAAACCTAGTTGCTGACCAAGTCAAATGGTATATTTCATTACCTTGACCACATTTGGATTCCTAGTTGTCATAATCTCCAAGAGATATTGATGACTGAAGCCCACAAATCTCGATATTCCATTCACCCCGGTGCCGACAAGATGTACCAGGACCTTTGTTCCAGGTACTGGTGGCCGGGCATGAAAAAGGATATCAGTCTCTATGTTTCAAAGTGCCTAACTTGCTCAAAAGTTAAGGCCGAACATCAACGACCCTCTGGCTTACTCGAGCAACCCAAAATTCTGATGTGGAAATGTGAGAGTATAGCTATGGATTTTATTACGAAACTCCCTTGTACGCCCTCTGGTCACGATAGCATTTGGGTTATCATTGATCATCTTATGAAATCTGCCCACTTTATTCCAATACGAGAAGACTTCAAGGTTGAACGATTAGCACAAATCTATACCGACGAAGTCATTTGTCGACACGGGATGCCTCGTGACATCATCTCTGACCCTGATGGTCATTTTACATCACATCTCAGGGAGACTTTTCAATCTGCTCTCGGTACTACTCTCAATCTCAGTACCGCATTCCATCCCCAGATCGACAGTCAGACTGAGCGCACGATCCGCACCCTTGAAGACATGCTTCGTTCTTGCGTTATAGATTTTGGTGGTAATTGGGATTCGCATTTACCTTTAGTAGAATTTTCGTACAATAACAGTTATCATGCTAATATTCAAATGGCACCCTTTGAGGCATTATATGGGAGAAAATGTCGATCGCCTATTGTATGGCACAAGATTGGAGACGCACAAGAAACAACAGACAAGATTCTCCAAATACGAGACAATCTCTTGAAATCTCGGAGTCGTCAAAAGAGCTATGCCGATAAATGCCGCAAGCCCCTAGAATTCGAAGTTGGTGATCACGTACTCCTAAAGGTTTCACCTTGGAAGGGGGTGATCCGATTCGGAAAGAAAGGGAAACTATCACCACGATACGTGGGTCCTTTTAAGGTTCTGGAAAGAATTGGTAAAGTGACCTACTGACTCGAATTACTGGTTGAACTCAGCAACGTACACCCGACTTTCAACGTCTCAAACCTCAAGAAGTGCTTAGCTGAAGAAAATCTTCATGTACCTCTCGAAGATTTGCAAATAAACGAAACTCTGCACTTTGTGGAAAAGCCAGTAGAAATCATGGATCGAGAAACCAAGAAACTTCGACGCTCTCGCATTCCTATAGTGAAGGTTCGCTGGGAAGGCAAACGCGGCGCCAAGTTCACTTGTGAACTCGAAAGTGATATGAAAGTTAAATATCCGTAACTCTTTGTTACGTCTACCACCTAATTTCAGGATGAAATTCCCAATAGCAGGGCTGACTGTAACAACCTGACTTTTCGGATTGTTACCCTTTTCTACTTGCTTCGATTTGTAACCATTTTGTACTCTGAGATTCGATATAAATAAAGGGTTATGTTATACTAAATACGTTTTCATCACACAACACCGCTACACGCTTAAACGCTTTGTATTCGCAAACGCTAACGCAACACGAATTACAGAGAATTATGCTACTTTACTTACCGAGTGTGATTATTTGTTCGGTAACCACTCTCGCCTTCGCACTCGCTTATCGCAATGAAAACTCGAAACGCGGATTTATTTATGTTGTTATGTTATTTGTGTGTTTACTTGTTTAATTATGTTATATGTGCTTGTTATACGCTTAAACGCAAACTCTCGCAACACGATTTATCGAATCACAACGTAACACAACGCTACACTCAACCTCTCGCTAAAATACTTAAAGTACTTACACTAACTAACTCAACACAATGCATTAAACGAGCATACTACACGTGAAACGAGGAAAAGGTTGCACAAAACAACACCTCCAAACGAAGCCAGCTGGCCTCGTACGAAGGCACTGCCTTCATACGAAGGTAGCTGCTTCGAACGAATGCTTCTTGTTCGAACCCAGCTCCTCTATAAATACCCAAGCCCTCCCTTCTCATTCTCACTTGCTGATTTCATACCAAAACGCTGCCAAATTGTTGTCCGATTGTTTTCAAGAAAGAGTTATCATTTTTACATCATTTCACAACGTTTTCCACTTTGATTTTCCACAAGATTCACTTTGATTTCATCCAAACTTCAAGTTTTTCATCTAAAACTTCATCTTTTTCATATAAACTACCACTTTTCATCTAAACTTCTTTATTTCTACACAAATCTTCATCTTTTTCATCAAACTTTCTTGTTTTATCACGGATCTACACTTAATCGAGTGTATTGGGCTAGCTTCGGTTTCCCAAGTTAGAAATCAACTGATTTCACACTCACCACGTGTTAGATCTAAGTGAAACTCTTTAAAAACTCTTTTAAATTTGATTTTCATACTAAAACGGACCTAAAACGGCATGTATTTCGTTCACGGAATAATGGAACGAGGTAGTTTCAAAACCGTCTTGAATTGGACTCGAAAATACATCCGATTCAGGCGAAAACATAGCTCTGAATGCCAAGAACAGCCATGGTTGTGAACTGGACTGTTTTGTGCGAAGCCTGGCTTCGTACGAAGGCACTGCCTTCGTATGAAAGCACACATGGCCTCGTACGAAGGCACTGTACGAAGGCACCAGTTTTACACATCACAACCCGATTCTCATCTGTAACTTAGACAAAGACCTCTCCGAATCTAAGTTTAATAAGTAGTTTTGGTTGGAGGGATGAACACTCAATTTTCTAAAGACATATGCGAAGACACTCGATTTTGGACAACGGAAGCGGCACAAGTGCGAAGACCCACCTTCGTACGAAGCCTCTGTTTTCCTACCTGTGACATCTGTGCTTGTTTTATCATTTTGCAGACTCTGAACAATACAATATTAATAAAACAGTGTGTTTTGATCCCAATGTTTGTATTTATGTTTGATTTTATGCACATGTTGATTTCTGATCGATTTTGAACTCTATATCACTTTCTAGGAAGTTATACGCAAACTGATGCGTAAACGCGATCAGTTTAACACGACAAACACTCTAGAACAGCAACATAAACTTAACATACCTTAAATAACCTTTACATAACTTAGAAATAAGTTTTAAAGGGTTTGGTATGGCAAAAACAAGTTTATTCGCTCACAGGGACTATTTGCGTCAAACTGCAAAAGTCTGCCGTTCCGTAAGGCAACGTACAGTTCGGAACTTGATCATAAGCTAAACATACCATAAATAACCTAAACATGGCTTATAAATAAGATTTGATAGGTTCGGTATGCGAAAACATGCTTATACGATCTTTCAGGGACTAATAGTGTCAAAAACGGCGTAAGTTTGCATTTTCGCGCATATCTTACGATCTGGCCACATCTGGACATCCAAAATTTTTGTACACAATAAAATATTTTTATTTTAGTGATTGGGACGCGAAACGCCATTCGTCGCTCATTTTGGATCGTACACACATTCGGTTGAGTTTCGTCGTAATTTAACGAACAACGTGACGGTACGACCAAACGAGCCGACATCCGAGAGTTTTCCGAGCACATTTTGAGTCCTCTAAACTTTATTGACCTTGTAGAGCTTTGAAAATTGCTTAACGGGGGTCAAAAGGGCCTGAAATGAGCTTAAACCAAGTGCAGGGACCAAAACTGACATTTGCTGAAAGTTGTTAGCTTGCGCACCGCAAGTCATATCTTTACGGTGCGCAAGGGAGGCCCAGCATCAGAAAACGTGTTTTTGAGCAGATTAACTATTTCCTTGTGTGGTAACCAAGTTTAAGTGTTCCCCAAGTCCCTCAATCATATCCTAACATGTGTAGGGCTGGGATCATTGCTTGATCACCACACAAAATGATCTTGATGGCTCTTGATTCCTATAAATAGCCAAGCCAGTTCACTCATTCCTTGCTCATTCCTCATTCTCTTCTCTACAATCTGAATTGAGAGCTCTCCCAAGTGTTTGGAGCTTTCTAATCTGATTGTCTTCTTTGTAGAAAAGATAGCAAGGACTTTTGTGAGCATTCTTTCATTCTTTTATTGCTTACTAGTTTAAAAAGTTAAACAGTGTTTGACTTTCAGTTTGACCAGTCAATTGGTCAAGTCAAAGTTCAATTGAACTTTGCAATGTGATTGTAATCACAATGGTTATAATCCTTAGTGATTATACCTACTGATTACCACATTAACTAGGCATAGTGACGAGTCAAAGTTTCGGTCAAAATGCGTTGTAGCACGCATTTTGCAACGAAACTATTTTCGGGTATCAAAACCCATTGTTTTGATACCAAATCAGTAGGTTAAACATGTTTTGACATGTTTAACTCGTCACTAATAGTTTGGTGCTTGTTTAGGGTCGTTAGTTAAGCTGTCTAGATAACCGCTTAGACTTTCGAACCCGACCAGATTGGTCGATCTTTAGGATCCGACCAAGCTTACTTAGTGATCATAGTTACATTGGGAATAACCCCTGAGGTTATACTTTATGATCACCTAGGATTGGTTAGTCTTTTGCTAGTTAGCTTGTATGCCCATAGTAAATGACCAAAACGCCCTTTTGAAGCATAAATCCATATTTTGACTATGTGAACATATTTTTGACATATAATCTAATTTAGTAACATGTTTAGGCACAATTGGGCATGTAAGACTTGGCATAGCACATAGTTAACCATCTGAACATAGTCTTACGCTAACGACGCATTATAGTAGCTTATACTACCATAATGGGTCGAAACGGGTCAAAAGCACTTAGTTAGGCTTTCAAATCAGAATGTAAGGTCTATTAAATCATACCATATGATTTTAGATACTCATTTGATTTATAGAACCTCATTCTATCCTATCTCCCGATTTAGGAGCCGATTATTAACATAGTCATCTATACTAGGTGCCGGTTGATTCCGTGACACTTGGAGCTTAAATTGGTCTTATTCTCAAGACTAATTAGCAATCCCAAGTGAGTACATAGTTCCCCTCTTTTACCGTTTTCAAATACTTTGGGGTGATTCACATGTACATATTTGTTACTTTCTTGTTTTACATGCTTTCATGACATAAACATGTTAGTTTCATTTAGTACATATCTAGTACATGCTTTCACTATGTTTTGCTATGTATGTTAAGCATGCTAGCACATTGATTTATTACACATTTGTTACATATGTTTACTTAGCATATGTACGCATTGTTTTACATGACATTTCTACTAGGCATGTTTACTTAGCATACCTAGTACATGGTTTTCATAGCATGCTTACATTGGTTATGACATTTGGTGTGTTTAATCGGGACAATAATACATTCATTAACATTAGCTACGCCGGTCGGACTTATGTAATGGTACCATAGGAATTGACAACTCCCGTTTCCGACTTCCTAGGTTTGTTTGGAAGTTGGAAATGACAGAATCCGACTACATAACTTAGATAAACCTTTAATTTGTTTAAAGTTTTGTCGCCACAGTCGCAAGGCTTGAATGTATGCGATTAACATTACTGCATAAATGTTTGTAATCATAAAGCATTGTTTTTTCTGCACAACATAACATTTGATTTAAACTTAGGTTTACTCAAAACATTGTTTTGTACATTTTTCCTACGGGGTTGAGTAGATTCTTCTATTCACCGTACATGACATATGTTTCACATTGGCATTTTTACATAGTTTAAGTAGATGTTTTCCTACTTACTATGCATACCATTGGTTATACATAATACATTTACACATGACATTAAACATGGTTTATGTGTAAACATTTTGACATTAAACATGACATTTTGTTGGGTAATGATAAGTGACTTATGTAACGGGGCTATGTGCCATACGATAAAAGCATGGTGGATACGCCGATGGTACTTCCTATATATAAGTGCTTTTATTGTATTTCACATTGTTGCGTTATATAAATCACTTGGACAAGACATGAAACATTTTTACAAGGACATGACATTTTATTACAAAATACATATTTCACACAAAATTACTTTTACTTGGTTATTTATTTAACCATGCATATTTCTTTTATATCATTTGATTTTCATATCGATTTTCACATGATTTTATAAAAGAAAACATTTTACAAGGTTCATGACTATTTTTGTTAAACACTTCTTTTAAAATACAAG
The DNA here is from genome assembly GCA_030545235.1 of Helianthus tuberosus. Taxonomy (NCBI): domain Eukaryota; kingdom Viridiplantae; phylum Streptophyta; class Magnoliopsida; order Asterales; family Asteraceae; genus Helianthus; species Helianthus tuberosus. The sequence continues at coordinate 105,867,651 of CM060354.1, read as the reverse complement.
TCATGAATCCTGCATAAACAAAACCTATGTATCTCACAGGCATTTTTATGCTGACGTACCTATTTTTACATGTGTTTCAGGTGCTGATGCATGATGATGTTTGTGCTACACTTAGGCGGACTCGGGCCTTAGTGACTTAAAAGACAGTTATTTATGTTATATTTTGTTTGAACTCAAAAACAATGTAAACTTTAATTCAATAATACATAATTTTTATTACCATGGTTGTTGAAACAATGATTCTGTCACCTCACTCCCCGGCGTTTCCGCCGCGGTTTGTTGTTTTGACGCGGCCGGTGTGTGACAGAAGAGTTGGTATCAGAGCCAATGGTTATAGGGAATTAGGTTATTAGTAATACCTTGACCTAGACTATAACTTCTTAGGACCCTAACACAAGTTTACTTGTGTTTAGATCTTAAAACAATACCTGTCACCTATCCTTAGGTGATTACCAAAACTTGAACACAATTTTCCAAAATGATTTTGAAATCAATCATCTATCCTTAGATGATTTCTCTTGGTCTTGTACCTTTCAAATTTTCAAAATCTCGTCAAAGTTTGGGTCTAAATAATGTGAACACGTGCAAACTGGAAGAGTGAATGCCTGTACCCTGAGTTTTCTGTCTAAGGCTAGAGTGTTCGTACAAATCCGCAATATCGGACCAGTCACTCTTACCTGGGAACTCTTGGGGTGAGTGTTCACTTATAGGCGAGCATGTCTTCAGTGATACATTATTATGACCTATTTACTTTGATTTGTCACTGTGTGTCATTTGTTTGCATTGTGGTAACAAACAAATGACCACCCTCCTTGCATTTTTGTCGATTTTATTGATATCTCATTTCCTTCATCACGTCATCTCACTCGTCTTCTCTCATGTTTCCTCTTTTAGAATGCCTCCTCGACGCGAAAATCTGCTATCAAATGCTGAACTGGCAGAAATCATTGCGCAGCAAATGGTTGTTGCGTTCCCCAGTCTCATTGCTCAATGGAACCAAGCCAACAAAAACAATAATGCTCCGTGCAATTTCAAAAGTTTTAACTCGGCTAAACCACTCAAGTTTAATGGTTCTGAGGGAGCAACTGGGCTCCTACAGTGGTTTGAGAGTCTTGAGAGCACTTTTCGCCATGTTCAGTGTCCGAACAACCGTAAGGTCGAATTTGCGTCGAGTGTATTTCAAAAGAGGGCTCTTACCTGGTGGAATGGGGTAATGAGAGACCGAGGTGCTGAGGTTGCTTTGGATCAGACATGGGAGGAACTTAGGGCTCTCATGATGAGAGAATTTTGTCCTCGTCACGAGCAGAGGGCACTTGAAAATGAGTTCCTGGACTTAAAGCAGGACAGTGGTGAACACCGGGCATATACTGATAGATACGAGGAGTTAAGCTTGCTCTGTCCTACAATGGTCACGCCTTTGGATAAGGCTATTGAGAAATACATAGACGGTTTGCCAGATCCTGTTCAGGATATTGTCACTGGTAGCAACCCTACTACCGTCCGACAGGCCATTGAGCTAGCTGCAACCCTTACTGAATCACAAATCAAGAAGGGTAAACTCCACAGAAAGGGTGACAAGAAGCAGAAACAGTCTGATAGCGCCACTGAGAACAAGGGCAAGAAGGCTGCTGAGTCTTCAAAGATATCTAGGAAGCGTAAGGCTTCCAAGAATTTCGCTGTCACTGCTCAGACTAATCAGGCTGCTCCTAATCAGGCAGCACATAAGCAGGTTGCACAACCTGCTGCCAAGAAGCAGTATGCGGGAAATGCACCTCTGTGCAACAGATGTAACAGCCACCACCAGCCACAGTTGCAATGCCGCATCTGCACGAATTGTGGTAAATCTGTTCATTTTGCAAATACCTGCCGTTTTGCTCCTAACCAAAACCAGGCAGCTCAAAACCAAGCTTTGCAAAACCCTGCCCAGAATCCTGCACGACCTCACTTTCCACCTGGTTCGTGTTACAATTGTGGGGATCTGACCCACTACAGAAACAATTGCCTGAGGTTGGCAAACGCAAATCAGGCACCAGCTCGTGGTAGAGCTTTCAATCTTAATGCTAATGAGGCACGTGCAGATAACGAACTGGTGAACGGTACGTTCCTTGTTAACAACCATCCTGCTTCTGTTCTTTTTGATTCGGGTGCTGATAAGAGTTTTGTGTCCTTAGCTTTTGAGCCTTTGCTTTCGATGACTAGAACAAAACTAGGAAAGCCCTTGACAGTAGAGGTAGCTAGTGGTGAACCCGTTGTACTTGATTCCGTTCTTCGAAACTGCCAATTGAACCTTAAAAACCATCTTTTCCCTATCGACCTCACACCGATGCGACTTGGGAGCTTTGATGTTATAGTGGGAATGGTTTGCTTTGAGAAGATTGTCCATATTCCGCTTTCGACTGGTGAGATCTTAGAAGTTCATGGGGAGAAACCTGTTAAACTCATGTCTTGTACCCAAGCCCAAAAATACCTACGAAAGAAATATGTCGCTTTCTTGGCACATGTTGTAGAGGATAAAGGAAAGGGTAAGACTACCCAATACATCCCTGTTGTTCGGGTTATCCTGAGGTATTTCCTGAAGACTTACCTGGTTTACCCCCTGTACGCCAAGTTGAGTTTCGCATTGATCTTGTGCCTGGTGCAAATCCCATTGCTAAGTCACCTTACCGTCTTGCACCGTCTAAGATGCAAGAGTTATCTAAGCAGCTTCAGGAGCTATCAGACAAAGGATTCATCCATCCAAGCTTTTCCCCTTGGGGCGCTCCTGTCCTATTTGTGAAAAAGAAAGATGGATCTTTCAGGATGTGTATCGATTATCGTGAGCTTAATAAGCTTACCATCAAAAATCGATATCCACTACCTCGCATTGATGATCTCTTTGATCAGCTACAGGGCGCTACTTGCTTTTCAAAGATTGATCTGCGTTCTGGGTATCATCAACTTCGAGTTCTCGAAGAAGATATTCCCAAGACTGCTTTCCGTACCCGATATGGTCATTATGAGTTCACTGTTATGCCCTTCGGTTTAACAAATGCTCCTGCTGTTTTCATGGACTTAATGAATAGGGTTTGTAAGCCTTATTTGGACAAGTTCATCATTGTATTCATTGATGATATCTTGATCTATTCTAAGACGCGAGCTGATCAGGAACAACATCTTCGTCTTACAATGGAGCTCCTAAAGAAAGAACAGTTTTTCGCCAAATTCTCCAAGTGCGAATTTTGGCTTAAGGAAGTTCAATTTTTGGGGCACATCGTTAACGAACAAGGTATACATGTAGATCCCGCCAAAATCAGTGCAATTAAGGATTGGGATACACCTACTACTCCTACCGAGGTTCGTTCACTTCTTGGTCTAGCGGGTTATTACCGCCGTTTCATTGAAAACTTCTCCAAGATTGCGGTTCCTCTCACTGCTCTAACTCAGAATAGCAAACCTTTTGAGTGGGGATCCCAACAGGAAGAAGCTTTCCAGACCTTGAAGCAGAAACTCTGTGATGCACCTATCCTATCTTTGCCCGAGGGTAACGATGATTTTGTCGTGTACTGTGATGCATCCAACTTAGGCCTTGGCTGCGTTCTTATGCAAAGAAACAAATTCATAGCTTATGCATCAAGACAGCTGAAGGTGCACGAGAAGAACTACACGACTCATGATCTTGAGTTAGGTGCGGTAGTCTTTGCTCTTAAAATCTGGAGACACTACCTTTACGGTACAAAGTGTGTAGTGTTTACCGACCACAAAAGTCTCCAGCATATTTTTAATCAGAAAGAACTAAACATGAGGCAACGACATTGGGTTGAACTCCTAAACGACTACGATTGCGAGATTCGCTACCATCCTGGTAAGGCGAATGTCGTGGCTGACGCATTGAGTCGTAAGGAACGTGTCAAGCTTCATTGTGTCCAGGTTCGATCTGACATTCAATCCCGCATAATTCAGGCTCAACATACTTGTGTTACACAAGATTTGATGGGTAAAGAATTACCGTGTCATACAAATCCTGAGCTTGAACTGAGAGACTTTGGGATATTCTATTACATGGGCCGTTTGTGGGTCCCAAGTATAGATGATCTTCGCACCTTGCTAATGGATGAAGCTCATAAGTCTCGTTATTCTATTCATCCTGGTGTGGATAAAATGTATAAGGATCTTCGAACCCAGTACTGGTGGCCGGGTATGAAGAAAGACATTGCCTTATATGTTTCCAAATGCCTTACTTGTCTTAGGGTTAAGGCAGAACATCAACATCCCTCTGGATTATTGGAGCAACCAGAGATTCCGGTTTGGAAATGGGAAAACATTTCTATGGATCTCATTACCAAGTTACCACGCACTAAAAGAGGTCATGACGCCATTTGGGTTGTTGTTGATCGTCTTACAAAGTCAACACATTTCTTGCCAATCCGCGAGGATTTATCTGCTGACAAGCTTGCCAAGTTATATGTTGATGAGATTGTATCTCGACATGGTGTTCCTTTGAACATTATATCTGACAGAGATGCTCGATTCTCGTCACGCTTTTGGAGAACCATGCAATCTGCCATGGGAACCCAACTTAATTTGAGCACAGCATACCATCCGCAGACAGATGGTCAATCTGAGAGAACAATCCAGACACTGGAGGATATGCTTAGAGCATGTGTGATCGATTTTGGTGGTAGTTGGGATTCGCATCTACCGTTGATCGAATTCTCCTACAATAATAGTTATCACACGAGCATCAAAATGGCTCCTTTCGAAGCTTTATACGGTCGAAAATGTCGTTCACCGGTCTGCTGGAATGAGATAGGTGAAGCTCAACTTACTGGACCTGAACTCATTCTAGAGACTACAGATAAGGTCAAGAAGATTCGTGATAACCTTCAGGCAGCTAGAAGACGTCAAAAGAGTTATGCAGATCTAGGACGCAAGCCTATAGAATTTCAAGTCGGTGATCACGTCCTACTCAAGGTATCCCCTTGGAAAGGTGTGATTAGATTTGGAAAGAAAGGAAAACTTGCACCACGTTATGTTGGACCATTCAAATTCGTTGAAAGAGTCAGAAAAGTAGCCTATAGACTTGCGCTACCTCCTGAACTTGGAAATGTTCATCCGACATTCCACGTGTCCAATCTCAAAAAGTGTTTAGCTGATGAGAACCTCCACATACCACTTGATGAAATTCGTGTTGATAACACGATGCACTTCGTTGAGATACCTGTGGAGATAGTGGACAATACTTTTAGAAAGTTGAAGAACAAACGGATTCATTTGGTCAAGGTTCACTGGGAATCCAAACGTGGCCCAGAATTTACTTGGGAATGTGAGGACCAGATGAAGACAAAATATCCGCATTTGTTCTCACAAGTTTCCTCTAAATAAATTTTGGGACGAAATTTCCTAAAGTAGGGGAGACTGTGATATATGTGCTTGTTTTATCATTTTGCAGACTCCGAACAATACAATATTAATAAAACAATGTGTTTTGATCCCAATTTTTGTATTTATGTTTGATTTTATGCACATGTTGATTTCTGATCGATTTTGAACTCTATATCACTTTCTGGGAAGTTATACGCAAACTGATGCGTAAACGCGATCAGTTTAACACGACAAACACTCTGGAACAGCAACATAAACTTAACATGCCTTAAATAACCTTTACATAACTTATAAATAAGTTTTAAAGGGTTTGGTATGGCAAAAACAAGTTTATTCGCTCACAGGGACTATTTGCGTCAAACTTCAAAAGTCTGCCGTTCCGTAAGGCAACGTACAGTTCGGAACTTGATCATAAGCTAAACATACCATAAATAACCTAAACATGGCTTAGAAATAAGCTTTGATAGGTTCGGTATGCGAAAACATGCTTATACGATCTTTCAGGGACTAATAGTGTCAAAAACAGCGTAAGTTTGCATTTTCGCGCATATCTTACGATCTGGCCACATCTGAACATCCAAAATTTTTATACACACTAAAATATTTTTATTTTAGTGGTTGGGACGTGAAAACGCCATTCGTCGCGCATTTTGGATCGTACACACGTCCGGTTGAGTTTCGTCGTAATTTAACGAACAACGTGACCGTACGACCAAACGAGCCGACATCCGAGAGTTTTCCGAGCACATTTTGAGTCCTCTAAACTTTATTGACCTTGTAGAGCTTTGAAAATGGCTTAACGGGGGTCAAAAGGGCCTGAAATGAGTTTAACCAAGTGTAGGGACCAAAACTGACATTTGCTGAAAGTTGTTAGCTTGCGCACCGCAAGTCATATCTTTATGGTGCGCAAGGGAGGCCCAACATCAGAAAACGTGTTTTTGAGTAGATTAGCTGTTTCCTTGTGTTTTCTTGCAACTTCCTTGTGTGGTAACCAAGTTTAAGTGTTCCCCAAGTCCCTCAATCATATCCTAACATGTGTAGGGCTGGGATCATTGCTTGATCACCACACAAAATGATCTTGATGGCTCTTGATTCCTATAAATAGCCAAGCCAATTCACTCATTCCTTGCTCATTCCTCATTCTCTTCTCTACAATCTGAATTGAGAGCTCTCCCAAGTGTTTGGAGCTTTCTAATCTGATTGTCTTCTTTGTAGAAAAGATAGCAAGGACTTTCGTGAGCATTCTTTCATTCTTTTATTGCTTACTAGTTTAAAAAGTCAAACATTGTTTGACTTTCAGTTTGACCAGTCAATTGGTCAAGTCAAAGTTCAATTGAACTTTGCAATGTGATTGTAATCACAATGGTTATAATCCTTAGTGATTATACCTACTGATTACCACATTAACTAGGCATAGTGACGAGTCAAAGTTTCGGTCAAAATGCGTTGTAGCACGCATTTTGCAACGGAACTATTTTCAGGTATCAAAACCCATTGTTTTGATACCAAATCAGTAGGTTAAACATGTTTTGACATGTTTAACTCGTCACTAATAGTTTGGTGCTTGTTTAGGGTCGTTAGTTAAGCGGTCTAGATAACCGCTTAGACTTTCGAACCCGACCAGATTGGTCGATCTTTAGGATCCGACCAAGCTTACTTAGTGATCATAGTTACATAGGGAATAACCCCTGAGGTTATACTTTATGATCACCTAGGATTGGTTAGTCTTTTGCTAGTTAGCTTGTATGCCCATAGTAAATGACCAAAACGCCCTTTTGAAGCATAAATCCATATTTTGACTATGTGAACATATTTTTGACATATAATCTAATTTAGTAACATGTTTAGGCACAATTGGGCATGTAAGACTTGGCATAGCACATAGTTAACCATCTGAACATAGTCTTACGCTAACGACGCATTATAGTAGCTTATACTACCATAATGGGTCGAAACGGGTCAAAAGCACTTAGTTAGGCTTTCAAATCAGAATGTAAGGTCTATTAAATCATACAATATATTTTAGATACTCATTTGATTTATAGAACCTCATTCTATCCTATCTCCCGATTTAGGAGCCGATTATTAACATAGTCATCTATACTAGGTGCCGGTTGATTCCGTGACACTTGGAGCTTAAATTGGTCTTATTCTCAAAACTAATTAGCAATCCCAAGTGAGTACATAGTTTCCCTCTTTTACCGTTTTCAAATACTTTGGGGTGATTCACATGTACATATTTGTTACTTTCTTGTTTTACATGCTTTCATGACATAAACATGTTAGTTTCATTTAGTACATATCTAGTACATGCTTTCACTATGTTTTGCTATGTATGTTAAGCATGCTAGCACATTGATTTATTACACATTTGTTACATATGTTTACTTAGCATATGTACGCATTGTTTTACATGACATTTCTACTAGGCATGTTTACTTAGCATACCTAGTACATGGTTTTCATAGCATGCTTACATTGGTTATGACATTTGGTGTGTTTAATCGGGACAATAATACATTCATTAACATTAGCTACGCCGCTCGGACTTATGTAATGGTACCATAGGAATTAACAACTCCCGTTTCCGACTTCCTAGGTTTGTTTGGAAGTTGGAAATGACAGAATCCGACTACATAACTTAGATAAACCTTTAATTTTTTTAAAGGTTTGTCGCCATAGTCGCAAGGCTTGAATGTATGCGATTAACATTACTGCATAAATGTTTGTAATCATAAAGCATTGTTTTTTCTGCACAACATAACATTTGATTTAAACTCAGGTTTACTCAAAAACATTGTTTTGTACATTTTTCCTACGGGGTTGAGTAGATTCTTCTATTCACCGTACATGACATATGTTTCACATTGGCATTTTTACATAGTTTAAGTAGATGTTTTCCTACTTACTATGCATACCATTGGTTATACATAATACATTTACACATGACATTAAACATGACATTTTGTTGGGTAATGATAAGTGACTTATGTAACGGGGCTATGTGCCATACGATAAAAGCATGGCGGATACGCCGATGGTACTTCCTATATATAAGTGCTTTTATTGTATTTCACATTGTTGCGTTATATAAATCACTTGGACAAGACCTGAAACATTTTTACAAGGATATGACATTTTATTACAAAATACATATTTCACACAAAATTACTTTTACTTGGTTATTTATTTAACCATGCATATTTCTTTTATATCATTTGATTTTCATATCGATTTTCACATGATTTTATAAAAGAAAACATTTTACAAGGTTCATGACTATTTTTGTTAAACACTTCTTTTAAACTACAAGTCATGAATCCTGCATAAACAAAACCTATGTATCTCACAGGCATTTTTATGCTGACGTACCTATTTTTACATGTGTTTCAGGTGCTGATGCATGATGATGTTTATGCTACACTTAGGCGGACTCGGGCCTTAGTGACTTAAAAGACAGTTATTTATGTTATATTTTGTTTGAACTCAAAAACAATGTAAACTTTAATTCAATAATACATAATTTTTATTAGCATGGTTGTTGAAACAATGATTCTGTCACCTCACTCCCCGGCGTTTCCGCCGAGGTTTGTTGTTTTGACGCGGCCGGGGTGTGACACTACCGACACTCCGATTTCGACTGTTTCAGCACTTTGGAGGAGTTACACTTCTGTTCCCGTACGCAGGCTGATCCGGCGCTCCCTTCAATCCATTCTCAGACTGTGTTTATTCGTTAGACACGCACTGTGAGTATACTCAAACTCTTTTTTGCTTAACGCACTTTTGGGTGTTACATAGGTTCTCTATCAAAACACAACACACAACGCAAACACTTTATAAACACTAACCACTCCGGCATGCTATACGTGATTAGTTGAATACTTGTTGCTATGTTAGACAGTGATGACTTGCCTTCCGTCTTTAGCAACGATAGTACTATAGTTTGGACTCAGCACCTGTTTAGTCAGGGGTTGCTAAGGATCACATACTTTACTTCACTTGTTCGCTTCGGTGAACCTGTGTCGCGCATACTCTACTCGGAGACACATGGATAGCTAGTATCATTGTGATAGTTACTTGTTTTCACTCATTACGTGTTACATGCTGGTTATGCATAGACGCTTTTTATACTATATCTATGCTAAACTTGTGTACTCACCTTTACTTTATGTATTGACATTTATTTTAACGTATGTAACAGGTTGACGGATTGTTATGCTATAAACAAGATAGGAAGTCTAGAAACCCACAATAAAATCTAGGTTGTCGGATCATGTTTTGTTTATGAGAACTTGTTATCTATAATGACTGTTTGTTGAAAATTTGTTCGTTAGTCTGGGATGATGAACCTTTAAAAATATTGTCATATAATAGTTGTTATGGATTCTCTTGAGCAATCTGATTCGCCTAGTGCCGCACCCCGATGATTCCGCCATCGGTTGGGTGTGACACCCAACGGGTCGAATCCTCTTCCTACGACGAAAGTAGACTAGTAGAGGTGTAGTAGAAACGCGCGACTCGATCGATGGAAAAGACGACTCTGTAACAACGGGCGGAGTGATCTTAGAAGTACGCTCGACAGTGACAGTAGGCGGGACGACCAATGGCTCTAAAGGTTAAGTCGTAACAGTAGTAGCATCCACCACTGGTGCGATACCAAAAGATCCTCCAATCAATGGAATACCTCTATCGACATCATCAATAACAGGCACAGTACCTGATGATTGTCCTGTCTCGAAAATCGAGTAAGGAACAGAATCATCGTCATCGATCCAACCGTTGTTAGTAAAAGCATAACGGGTGTCAACCTGACTAGCGAACACAGCAGAGCCGACATAAAAGGACGAGGTAAATCAGGCCATATCTACAATTTGTGGGTGTGAGGGGTATCTCCTGTAGGACTGATGTAGGTGAAGTCTCAAATTCAGGCTCGCTATCTGAGTCGTGAATCTCGACGACCTTGTGCTCGTGCGACATCTGTGACATATATAACCGCACAAAGTAAGTGCGTGTTCATATGAAAAAATATCACATAAGGCCCAAATAAATAGATTAACACGTATGCACATAAACACGCAATGGTTTTCATACATGATCAAAATCCATGTTTATATAAAATTATTGGCTTCGCGAATTTTGAAATTTTACCTAAAAATTCTTTGGTTGAAGTCTAGAGTTTCTCCCATAAAACATCTAGTTTGCTAACAACCATTGGCTCTGATACCAACTTATGTCACACCCCAAAAAAGTCGCAGCGGAAATACAAACGTAATGGAGACGGAAGTTGGTGCCCATAAATGTCTTGGTGAATGATGCATTGTTAATGTTGGACATTCAACTTAATTAAAACATATTTTAAAGCTTAACGTTTAAAAGCACACCACAACCATAACATAGTTAAGTTGACTTGATCCTTATGGATCTTAATACATAGGTCCCAAAAGTTTTAAAAGTTGTCCAAAACATTTATTTAAACAAGACATGCATCAACAACCACAGATACGCCAAAATTCCCGAAGCCGAACTCAAGTACCTTAAGAACACATTAAAATCACGTGTCAACACAAAGGAAGGTGAGTTCACATATCCAAATTATAATAATTTGATCCAAGGAAAACTTTCTAATTATGTGTTTATTATCAAAACATCCATATAATTTTTAAGAAAGACATTTTATTTCCATAACAAAAATCCAAGGGTCAGCCGTCGCAAGCGTTTCTCAAGAACCTTCGAACAAAGCATCTTCCCAAGTTTACATATTAAATTAATAGCATCATACTTAAATAATTAAACGGCAATACTTACGCATGCGCCCATAAAGGGCCATCTATAATGCCTGCCTCATGAACAATATATATATCCTACTATTACTGATAAATTTAATATATCGTGTTGTACGAATTCCCTGAAGTCCCCACAAAGACATAAGCCTACATTCGATACTTATTCTCTTGAGATCAAGCAAATTCATCCCAACTTTAGATTTAAGAAATTTTAAATCTACACGGTCGTTTTCTCCCAAACACCGTAATAATCCTCGTTTCTCCCCGAAACATATTTATTCATCAAAACCGTTTCTACCTGAAACATATTTATATCATCAAAACCATATATTTTCCACAAAAATATACATTTAATATAATCAAAAGGTGTGTTTTATACAAAAATATCTTTAATCATTTTAAGGCGTGTTTTTCCCCAAAACCATATACAAAACAGTAAAAAGATGGGGTTTCAGTGACGCTCGCCTTTGGGTGCGTATTATAATAGCGCAATCCCACAAATTGATTTTACACGTCCTAATATACGTAGGAACGATTTATCAATCAATATTTCACAAAATTCCTAAGTTTTTTCATATCTTAGAATTTTCACATAACTTTGAGATTTTCTCGAAGAGTCTTATTTTTTGATTATTTCGGCATATATATATATATATATGGAGCCGCTAAAATAAAAACCACCTCTAGTTGTAAGAACCGCGAGAACCATTATTAATCAATCAAAAGTGGACACCTGTTTAGACATGTTTGGATATTTGAGGGGTATTTTTGTAAATCACCCATCCTGTCATATATGTCATATATATCACATCTACTTTCTCTCTGTACCACATAATTGCTGATATTCTTTTCTCTCTCTCTCTCTCGTATATTGAAATCAGATCTAAAAAGTTTGAAGATCTTCAACCACAAAACTCAAAACTCAAAACCAAACCACAATCATCTTCATAGCCAAAATCTCCATCCCCCATCTTCGGCCTCCCTTCCTCTCCGCCACCCACAACCAACCCTCAGCCGCCGCATCCACGACAAGACCCCATCCCGTCGATCCGCCACAAGACCCCATCTCTCTTTGCTCACTCTGTTCTTTAAAGGGTTGTTGATTTTCAGTGAAACTGGGGATAAAGTCATCGGCTTAACATCATCAGATCGGATGGGATGGTGACCGGTCACGGCCAGAGATACCGGCCACAGTGGCGACAGAGGTGGTGGGTGCTCGAGATAATGGTATTGATGATGATGGCAGGTGGTGGGTGCTCGATGACGGTGGTGGAGTGCCGATGACGGAGGTGGTGGGTGCTCGAGATGATGGTTTGAGTCGGGTCAGTGAAGGTGGGGTTTCAATTTTGTTTTGGTTGGGTTTCTTTGATATTTGTCTGATGAACTATGTGGGTTTGTTCTTGTTGATTTTTTGATCAGTGAACCATGTTTTTGATTTTCTGGTGATTTTTGGCCTGTGTTCTTGTTTATCTGGTGATTTTTTATCAGTGGACTATGTGGGTTTGATATGTTGGATGGGGGTGGCGATGATGCAAAAAAAAAACCCCGTAGATTTTGATGACGATGGCGCGGCAAGGACGGCGGAGGGTAGGTTTTTTGAACCTGCAACCCCACCTTTGCAGCCTTTTGATTATCGGATAATCTGAGCCAAACCCCGTTTTTTTTCGAGATACACTTTGTTTTGATGTTGTTGGTTTTTTATGTTTCTCCCCCTAGTCGATGATGATAACAATATATCTGAGACACCTCCTGAGTTTGCGATTTATGGGTGCGTTCGTTTTTGCGTAAAAAGGTTTTTGTAAAAAAAAACTTAAACCGTAAACTTTTTAACGTAAACCGTAAACTTTTAACGTAAACCGTAAACTTTTTAACGTAAAACGTAAAAAGTTTTACGTAAAACGTTAATCGTAAAAAGTTTTACGTAAAACGTAAAACTTTTTACGTAAAACTTTTTACATAAAACGTAAAAAGTTTTACGTAAAACGTAAAAAGTTTTACGTAAAACATAAAACGCAAAACGTAAAAATTTTAACGTAAAACGTAAATTTTTTTAGGTAAAACGTAAAAAGTTTAACGTAAAAATTAAAACGTAAAAAGTTTAAAAAGTTAAACATAAAACGTAAAAAAGTGTAAAAAACGGCGCGTTAAAATAACGTTAAAAACGGCGTGCTAAAACGACGTGTAAAAAAACGGCGTGTAAAAAAACGTGTAAAAAACGGCCCGTTAAAAAAACGTGTAAAAACGACGCTTGAGAAACGGCGCTTAAAAAACGGCGCGTTAAAAAAAGGACGATTGAAAAAGCCCGGCGTAAAAACGGCGCGTTAAAAAAACGACGCTTGAAAAAGCCCGGCGTAAAAACGGCGCGTTAAAAAAAACGACGCTTCAAAAGGCCTGGCGTGCAAAAACCGGCGCGCAAAAATAAATTGTTTTGTTAAAAATCTGAATTTAAAAATGGTTTTTTAATAAAAAAATTCTGATTAAAAAAATAAAAAGTAATATAATAAAACATAAAAGTAATAAAAAAATAATAAAGAGTAAAAGACAAAAAAAAGTAATTTTACTAAATTACCCTTTTGGATTAAAATATTAAAGACATAATAAGCAAAAACTATTTAATATTAATATTAACTACTTTTAATCTCATCCATCCATCTTGTTGATCTAATGGTTAGGAACTGGTTCTCGCGGTTCATTACAACTGGAGGTGGTTTTTATTTTAGCGGTCCCCTATATATATATATATGTATATATATATATATATATATATATTTATAGGGTCTGGATTTAGAGAGAACGGTGAGAACGATTTTGGTGTTGACATGTGGCATTGATGTTAAATTACACTAAGGGGTAAAGTTGTCAAAAAAACACACTCACATGAACTGCGTGTTCAAATAAAACGCCATAAAAACATCTAATTCAGAAAAACGCCATAAAATACCCAGTTAAAAGCCATAAAACACTCAAAAGCTAATTTTTTTAGCTATAATTTACAACAGCTAAAAAAACCATTTTTTTAACGCCATAAAACACTCAAAAGCTATTTTTTGAGCTATAATTTACAATAGCTCAAAAAATCATTTTTTTGAACACCATAAATCACTCAAAAGCTATTTTTTTGAGCTATAATTTATAACAACTCAAAAAAACCATTTTTTGAACGCCATAAAACACTCAAAAGCTATTTCTTGAGCTATAATTTACAACAGCTCAAAAAACCATTTTTTAACGCCATAAAACACTCAAAAGCTATTTTTTGAGCTATAATTTACAACAGGTCAAAAAAACCATTATTTGAACGCCATAAAACCCTCAAAAGCTATTTTTTGAGCTATAATTTACAACAGCTCAAAAAAACCATTTTTTTAGCCATATAGTTTTTTTGAGCTCAGAAAAATCATAATTTGTACTAGTCTAAAAACGCCAGAAAACACCCAGTTCAGAAAAATGCCATGAAAAAACTCAGTTGAAAACGCCATAAAACACTTAGTTCAGAAAAAAAACGTCATGAAAATACCTAGTTAAAACGCCATAAAAAACACCTAGTTCAGAAAAACGCCATGAAAATACCTAGTCTAAAACGCCATAAAACACCCAATTCAGAAAAACGCCATAAAACCCAGTTAATTTTATTCGAAAAGTATATCAATAGTATACTCGTTGGAAAGATTAAAAAACGCTGAGTTTTATGGTGTAAGTTTTTTCGAAAAATAATCACTTATAAAAAAGTTATTGTCGTTTAAATATGATGGGGGAAAATGGCATGTGATTAGCATGTGCATCTTTGTTTGGATCTTCCTATTTTACCCCACCTGGTAGTTCCAAGGCCCCTATTATTTACAAAAATGCCACCGCATCAATCTCAGCCACAAACCACTAAGATCTTGTGACTGAGAATCGTTCTCACCGTTCTCACACTTTGAGGCGTTCTCTCCTGATCCTGTTCCTATATATATATATATGTGTGTGTGTGTGTTCATATATATATATATTTTAAGATTTTGCGACTTGAACGATTTTATTAGTGACCCCCATTATGTAAATCCGTTTTCACACCCGTTTATAAGTAATATATCTAAGATTTGCACGTCGTGATATATATACCTAAACGTAAACATATATTTAATATCGTAATATGCGTAATCTCGTCAACTTATACACTTTATCATTTTTAAAGCATTTATACATGAAATAACTTATCAAGTTAACCTATGTATCAATTTTCATGCTCGACAAATAAGTTACCCATTTAACACAACTTTACCGATATTACCGTTTTAAACACACAGGTGTACATGCATAGTCTAAATCCCCACTATCATGACAAAACTTAACATATCATCATACAAATATTCTAAATCACATAACACATTGCAACCCACATACTGTTCACCCATGAACAACCCATTCTAGTGTACATTGAAGAACGCGTATTTTAGTGATTCGGTAACGTTTTCGGGCGTCGAAAGTCACGTATGACTAACCAAACACCAAGTAAAATTAATATAAGTTAAAATACTTATATTTATATTAAAAATATTAGTTTAGTTACTGATCTAAAACAGTTTTATAAAAATCCTTCGAAAAGTCGATTTTCAACCGTTTTACCGCATAGTTTTGCATCAAACGTTACTATAACCATCCCAAATCGTAATGATTTTATATTTTAACATAATCCATGTTATTTACTGAATAAAATGGTGTTTATACTCATGATAGTGCAGGTCTCACATATGACACACAAATCACATCATTTCACCCGTTTTACAACTTTCTAAGCCCCATGTACAACATGTAAAGCTAGTAAACCTAAGATAAAGTTTCATGCCATTTTAAAACACCAAATAACATTATTTCTAGTGTTTATAATCTGATTAAAATCACCTTTATCATGCCATAACATTTTCATCATTTCATGACCATTTAATCAACATACATGCTTATGTACAAGCATCTAATGCACCCATATCATATCATCATCATCATCATCTTACATGAACTTAAATGCATCGAAAGATATACTTAACTCATGTTCATATAATGCAAAACATGTTAAAAACCCACATGCATGTGTACATATACATATATATACGACACATATATACATATACATAAACTCCTAAAGTTTCAACTTTTCACATGTCCATCTCAAATCATAAAACCTTTTTGGAACATTCTTTTGATCACACATGCATTTCACTTTACAAGAATCATGTCAAACAAGAATCCATCAAAAGTCTAAACTCAATCTCTAATACATACACATACATATATACAGCTATATACACACACATACTCTTCCTTTTTTGTTTTGTTAAAAATCTTATTTGTTATTAGTTTCAAGTTAGTGAATCATCCAAGAACCTTGAGAAACTTCCATCATCATCAATATCATCAAAGATCAAGAACAGGGATTTCAAACTAAATTTAATACCTTCAAGATTTTGATAGGTTTTTGACAAAGTGTGATGATATGGAGCTTGGTTCTTGCTTGAAACACCTTGTAATCGCCTTTGGATCTTCAAAAGTGCTTGAAACAAACTTGAAATGGCCTTGAATCTTCAAGAACAAGCTTGAATTTTTAAAAATGGTGAAGCAAGAGGGGTGTTTGGCCGTAGCATTTTAGAGAGAGAGTGAATTTTGTGGGTGTTGGAATTAGCATAATATGGAAGATTTTGTAGGTTTTAATCATCACTTGAATCTTCCATGGCCAACATGTGGCAATCCAAAGAAAAAGATGGGCTCTAGGGCCGCCACCTAGTCCCTCACACATACACATTTCATATTTACATACATATATATCATATGTAGGCTAAAAACTGGTATTTTACTGATCATCGGGCATTTTATCTAGCATTTTAATCTTGTTTTATGGCGTTTTAATTTTTTTTATCCCTCTATAAAAATAAACTCGCCAAATTATTACTGAAATAATTATCAGTTGCCTTGACTGGCTGCGTTGACAGTATTTTGTCAGATATGCGCTGTATCGCGCGGTACGCGCTTAAACTCGAAAAATAGAGTTTCTTAGCGTTTTACTTTATTTTTCCTCCTGAACATGATTAAAAATACCATTTTAATCATAACGAAATATTTTTAGGATTTTAACATTAATCGGGCAGTCACCGACCTTCGTTTCGCATTTTGTTCATTACGCGATAAGCGTTTATCTTATTATTGCCAACATAATTTTTAGCCATGTTTGGATTTACCAACATATCAAATACCACATATAAACACCAATATCAATAAAATATAGCCTTTTATTTATTCATGACACGTGTTACATTTGTACGGTACAGCTCAAAATTGTCGGGTCTCACAAGTGTGACAAAAACCAATATAGGGAAGGTTTTCACTCAAACTAGGGTCATGGATAGGGATCTAAAACCATTGAATGAAGATTTTGGATTATGATTTAATAACCCGAAAGTTACCTAAAAAAAGAATAAAAAATAAATATAATTATAATAATTATAAATTGGTGGACATAGTAGTTGTAATGGTAGTGGCAATATAACTTTACTTAACCTTCTAGTAATTATGAATAAGCGAGAATGAAATAATAGCTATATAGTAATAGGGATAACCCTGAATATATGTTGGCAATACGCGTATGTACATGGTCCAAACTACCACGTGTCAATAAAAGTATTTAGAAGGATTGTTAACGGTAGAATGATGTAGTAAGCTCAGAAGGAGCGCCTTGGCAACTAATACAGGATAGATGAATTAAGTATGTTGATCCCAGATAGAGATACCCAAATACTTAATATGGCAAGTGATATCAACATATAGGAAAATATTGTGCTGAACTAGAAATCAAACTTTCAAGAAACCACTTATAGAATTTTTCAAGTGTATTAATGACTTTGTAAAACAAAGCTATTGGATATTACAAAATGAATACTCAAAGAATTCTAAGTGAAGGGTAATGGAGTTTGTACCGTGTTTGTTGAATGCTAAGCACAACCCATTTAACCTCATAGGTTGACATCTCTATTTATAGAGAGTCTAGATCTAAATAAACATTTGTTTATTCACTACTTGCTCTGCATAAGGGGACTTTTTGGCATATTCATTGAATCGGTTATTACCAACTTGTTCCTTTTTGGGATTGTACCGGGGCTTATCTCGAAGGCAAGTAGGTCCACCAGAATTTCTGGTGACCAGCTTACCAGAATTCTGATGAACTTGATCATCAGATTTCTGGTGATCAGACTTACCAGATTTCGATGATAAATACCAGATTTATCATTAGACTTCATCAGAAAGGTCTTGTCTGATTGTCTTCTTTGTCTTGATCTTTTCCTGATGCTTAGTTGAAGATGTATCATTCGTTTCTTCTTGTCAAGATATCATGTAGGCACCTTTTTAGTAATACTCCTTGACTATATCTTCAGCTATGATTAGGCTGATCATCTTTTTCTTCAATACTTACATTTAAAGTTTTCTAACAATTTCCCCCTAAGTATTTTAAGAAAAATGAACTACCTTATGACAGATGAATGTACTAAAGAAAATTTCCCAAACAGTGGAAACAGAATTTGCAAGTCACAAACAAAATACTTCTGTTTTGAAACAGATTACATGAAGTAAAATTTAAAGAAAATCAAACATGTTTTCAATACAATTTCAGACGTTTGTGCACATCTCTTGTCTTTAACTTTTTCTTGTAGGAGATGTATTTCTTGCAATTTTCATACATGCCCTTGTACCAGATTCTTGCTTGTATCCACTCATCAATCATCTGCTCAATCTCCTGTCTTTCTTCTTCTTTGTTCTTCCCTTTTCTTTTCAAGCTGCTCCTGCCTTTTGTTCATCCACTCCTTAATATATCTCAGTGTTTGGTTGGAGTACTTGCAGATGTCAACACTTCTGAACAGAGCCTTGTTGTTTTTAAAGTCTCTGTATACAACACAGTGATTGTGTATGTCTTTAATCTTGGGCAGTACAATGATGTCTCCAGATCTTGCATCATCTTTCAGCTTTGAGGGGATTGAAGTGTCAGGTGCAGAAAGATAGACCTTATTCTTATGCACATACTCATAAGTTGATACACAAATCAAAGTCAGCAAAAGCTATTCTTTCAAATAGCTTTATTCTTGATTTTGATATGCTTTTCAATGCTCTTCTGATAAACTGAGTGTTGCCGTTTTTTCCTTTTCATAAAAGTTTTTTATAAACAGAATATCCAAAGGATCCAGCTTATTAGCAAGGTCTCCATATGTTACTTTCTGTTCTGAGCCATTTTCTCTGAGAAGAGTGTATCTATTTTGTACATAGTGTCCTCCAGCACCATCAGACCTAATCTTCTCTTGATCTACTTTCATGATTCTTTTTATTGGATTTGGATTGGTGTAGTGGATACTCATTTCACCTCTTTCTAGCCTTTCCTCCCATATACCCCTACTATAAGGACTTGGTGGTTTCTCCAGCACATCTTCTTCAGTCTAGTAATATTCCTTCAGGTTGTGTTTAGGGAATATCATGACATCCCTGTCAATCTCTTAAACCATGACTGTTTGAGTTTCAGAAATTTTTCTTTTTACAATTTGTGGCTGTCTTGAAGACTGAGCTTCCTCTTCCCAATTCTTCATGGCTTGTTGGGTTATGTCTGGTGAGGATGCTAACCTTTTTACCCTTTCTTCTTTTGAGATTGCAGGAGGTGGACCCATTACTGTGGTTCCAGCTTCAGTGATTGGTGTGACTATTGGTTGTTGTCTGATGGGCTTGGGAACTTCTAGATGAGATGCTTCAACAGGAATGGGCTTCATGAGAGTCAATGTTAGCCAATCTAGAAATTTTGAAATGCATTCTCTTCACACTACGTCAAAAAAGGCTTACCGCCACATAAAAAAAGTGTGACCATACGCCTTTCGCCACACTTTTTTTCCATCTCAAGTGTGGCCAAAGGTCAAGTCATCGTAGGTATCATACGGCCACACTCACTTATGTGTGGCCATAGCAACTTAAACTGTGGCTAAAAGGTCTTATTGAAAATCAATCATTTTGTCTGGTAAGTGTGGCTAAAAGGGTAGCAACAACCACATGAATTTACTATGAGTGTGGCCAATTCTATTATATAGTCATTAATAAGTTCGTTTCAGCCACATCAATTTTTAAAAAAATGTGGCAAAAAGATTTTGTAAACAAGCAAATGGTCCATTAGATGTGGCTAAACGATATCAACGGCCACATGAGTTTAGTGTAAATGTGAGCGTTTCTATTATATAGCCACATGATTTTACTGTATATGTGGTTGTTTTTATTATATAGTCACTAAAAATATTGATTTAGTCACATCAATCTAAAAAAATGTGGCAAAATGGTTGTTGTAATCAAGTAAATTGTCCATTAAGTGTGACTAAATGCTATCATCGGCCACATAATTTACTATAAGTGTGGTCGTTTCTATTATATAGTCATATGAATTTACTATAAGTGTGTTCGTTTATATGATATAGTCACTAAAAAGTTTGTTTTAGCCACATTAATTTAAAAAAACTATGGCGAAAAGTTGTTGAAGTCAAGTAAATGGTCCATTACGTGTGGCTAAATAGTATCAACAACTACATGAATTCACTGTAAGTGTGGCTAAATGGTATCAACGGTTACATAAATTCACTTTAAGTGTGACCCTAACTATTATATAGTCACAAGAATTTATTATAAACGTAGCTAAAAATTATATATAGAGACATAGAAAATTATAAATTTAAGTGTGACTATTGTCTAACATTTGGTCACACATATTTGTTATAGTTTTATGTGGCCATTTTTGTGTAATTATCAATTTTATTTTTAAATTTTTGTAAAATTAAAATTATAGTAAACATGAACAAATCTAAATTATTGATATTAACAATAATAAACCAAAATCCATACATAAGTTTTCAATTTTAATATTAAATACATAAACTACTAATCCAAAGTTATCTGCTAATACTAAATACATAAACTACTAATAAAAAATTATCTACAAATGATGCAGCAACTGCAACATAACATGCAGGCTGCAGCAACACTTGCAACAAGAGCACGTTGGTCTCAGCCTGCATCACTCCTAGCAACACTTGCAACAACATAATCTACTTTCATTCTCTAAAAGAGTCACCCCACTTTCATTTTGGCCCTTAGTTGGTCTTTTTTGTCTCAGCCAATCAAAACTCCTTTACGAAACAACTTCATGCAGTTCATCATGTTTTGTCTGCATGCTATGTTCGGTTGCAGTTAAAGGAAAGTATAAAATATACCAACAAGTACATGCAAACTGAATTGATTATACTACACTTACATCTTGTTCACATGAGTTCAATCATTGTTCAAAAGATTCTCCTTGGTATATATAGCTATGGTTGCCCCATTATGTCCACTAAGTACCTACAAATTGAAACTCATTGATAACATTTACAAATTCGGACCGTAGAAAAAATTCAAAGTTACAATAGGCCAACTTGTACCGATCACAACACTTTAGAAGAAGAGGACCTGCGTAAACATTCATCACTTAGATCGAGAGACCTGCCATATGTGTAAAGTCTCCATGCCTATATGAATCCAGTTAAAATAAATAAACTCATAAGTTAGTTCATATCAGAAGGTACACCTAAAATCATACAGATTAGTCGAACATATATGCACATATAGGCTCATTGTCACATACATACATGGACTGATGTTAAAATAAGAACTGTTGAATAACAGGAACCAAGGAAACCACTTTTTAGCCTTTGATCATGGAGTGGACAAAAAGCAGGGGTCAATTGCCAACCATGGAGCGAAACAGACATAATAGAGTGAGACCTAAGTTAATGATAAAGGGTAAAAAAGTAGTTTTTTTTTGTTCCTCGTTATCTAATTGTAGATGTTTGAACTCACACTAAAATACATAAATGCATCGATCAATGGAAAGTTATATTCGACAGACTTACGTGTCTGTAAATGATGAAGATTGAAGATGAGGGGAAACTTAACGCCATTTTCTGTTTAGTTTGTTAATTCGTTATTACCAAAATTCAAGGAAAAAGGAACAGAAATGTTAAGGGGCCAACCCAACTTAATCTGATCAATTTCAACCCATATTAAAAGAAGTACTGACAAAAATAAAAAAGTTCAAGGAGAAAAAAGTAATAAATAAATAGGCAAAATCTACAAGGGTTAGAGAAGTCTAGATCTCATAAGTACAAGATTACATACGTGTAAAAATCTAACATGAGCTATTTGGTTTCTCGTTTTCCAGATATTTCACTACTCCATAGACAACTGTTCCAGCAATGAACAAGAACACGGTAGGGGTAAATGAAGGATACAGGTACTTCACAAATAAAGTATCCCATTCTTCAGGAAGGAAACCTATACACACAATATATTTTAGTCAAATGACAAAACAAAATTATGAAAAAGAAAATCTTGAAATATAATGATTATAGTTAGATGTACAACGGAAACAGGTAATGGAAGGCAATTGGGTTTCATTTGTTGGAAAAGGTCTGACTTCTAAAAAGAAAGCATTTGAAAATGAATTCTTCACCTGGGATGAGTTAAAGTCATAAAATTGCATTAATTGTACATATGATCTCAACCAGTACCTTACAGACGAGAGTTATTGAGTTTTATCAAGGTGATAAAATGGACGGTTTGGGTTACTGGTTGAAAAAGATTCGAGTTGTGACGAGTAAGTTTTAGGGATAAGTGCACCAAAATATAATGAACTTAATATGTATTGTAATTGTGTGTACTGAACTGAAATTCTTATCTTTAAATGTACCAAACCTAGAAATCGTTATGGTTTTGTATAACACTTCGACCACAACCAGGAAAATGGTCCCACGTAATGCTTGTGTGGAACTGGTCACCTTTTTTAATCCTTGTCAGATGCCACATACTTAGCTTATGTGTACATTTTATTAGAGAAACTAAAATCGCAAACTACTCACACCACATCCAAAACTCAAAATTAAACCTCACCCTACACTTTTTATTTTTTTGAACGACAAAGCTTGCTCCTACTCTATTACACCAATAATCCTAAATTATTCTCCATGCCCAGGTTTGAACCTGAGACCTCCCCTCTAAGAGGCATATGCCTCTACCAAGTAGGCTAGCCCCACATTTTGGCTGTAAATCTAATCTACCCCCTACACACACCACGCACACAACCACCACCATTAAAACACATCGACACACCGCTGTTCATGCCCTTCATTAGCACACCACTGTCCACACCCTAATTGACAGAACAATCACATATTTAAAAAAAGGAACATGAAAACCTAACCATCATCATAGATAAACAATAAATTTCTTCTGCACATCTAATTATTTCTCGATCATTCAAAAATTAATCTTTATGTGAACCAATTAAACAAAGGCCCTTTTTCTTTAGCTTCTAAAGTATTCATTGTTTCTGAACACTGAAACCACCATTTGAGATCAAAATAAATATAAAGGAAAAACCTTTTTATATATGAACCATTACCTGATTGAACTAGAAATCTAGAATCAAACACAACTTTAGCTTCCATAGTTGTACCCCATCTAGAATCAAACCTGAAGTTCTCTTCTATCTCTATTGTTGGTGTTCTTGGTATTCTCTCTGTCTAGCAAACGATGTTAATCATCAAAGTTCAAAAACATGCTAAGTGAAGAGACTGTTTGGTATTTTCCCTGAATTGTGATTTATTTGTTTTTTCGAGTTTCAAGTCCTAACAGGATTGAAGCAATTGCTTGAAACTGAACCTATAGTCGGTTATATTTCTGTTAGGGGTATATGTTAATGTTATAAGATTATCTGATCATAAACTTATAACATAAGTCGCTAAACAGGCTATTTGACTTTCCATGAAACAGACATTGACTAAATGTACCGTTTTTAAGTGAACTTAGCACACTACAGCTCTCAGTCCACCTAAGGTTACACTGAATTGCAATTTTCTTGCCAGTAATATGTGCTGCAATCATTGACCAAGAGATAAGGAAGATGGCAATTTCACATTTTGAGTTAGAACCAGAGGGCTCTGAGTTCAACACATTTCCTAATTTTGTTAGGAATTTTACCACGTAATCTGTTCTGATAATTAATAAGAACACAAAAGCACTGATGCGTGTGAAGTGTGTATATAAGTTTAAGTATATTTTAAGCCCTTTTACACTTTCTTTAGCCAAGTTTTAAATTTATAAAACACGATATTTACTAACACTAAACACACATATGGGCAAGTGCACCCATCGTGAGCGTAGTATAGTGTTGGTAAGATACCGAGGTCGTCCAAGGACACAAGAGCTTTTAGTACCGGTTTATCCTCAACGTCTAATCAAATCAAAAAGTTTAGAAAAATGTTTTACGCTAAGAAAAATAAAAACTAATTAAAATGCTGAAAAATAAAAATAAAAATAAAAACAGATAGACAAGATGAATCACTTGTTCCGACTTGTGTATAGTGTAACCTTTGATTATTTCCGCACTTTTGCACTTATTTAAGAGATTATCTTAGTTATTGTAGTAGGCCGCTCTTTTGAAGGTGACGTTACCCTCAACCCAGTAGTTTGAGTCAGCAAGGATACAATCCTAAAGGGTCGGATTATTGAAAGATAATGAATTAAGTTATTAATGCAAATTATGGTAGGCCCCTCTTTTGGAGGTGACGTTACCCTCGACTAAGTAGTCTGAGTCAGCAGGGATACAGTCTTAATAGCCGGGTTATAGTATTAATAGTAGTTTAACTTATGAGGGGATCAAAGAGTTTGGACCCCCGCCATCCAATACCGTTAAGTATTGAAGGAGGTCCTACTAAATTTGACCCAGGTCCATTGCAGGACCTCTAAACGCAGAACAATGGCAAGACTCTTACCAAACCGTTCCCTTAACCCCCGACCAGGTAGCCAACATACCTCCATATAGACCGTGGAGATATGAATGGTGAAAATCTTTTATTTTATATAGACAGTAAAATAATGTCAAGACACCACGGATAAACGATAAGGAAGAATCACCTTCAACATAAGAAACTAGTTATTAAAGTCATTAATACAAAACCAAGTAAAAAGTGCGAAAAGATTAGAAATAAAAAGTATTACACTAGACACTTGTCTTCACCAAGTGATGTAAGAGACTTAGGCAAACATGGCCTTGATTGTCAAGAACTCTTACGATCAATCGTGGATCCCGAGACGATTCACACACTCTATGATGGACAATGGAT
The DNA here is from genome assembly GCA_030545235.1 of Helianthus tuberosus. Taxonomy (NCBI): domain Eukaryota; kingdom Viridiplantae; phylum Streptophyta; class Magnoliopsida; order Asterales; family Asteraceae; genus Helianthus; species Helianthus tuberosus. The sequence continues at coordinate 105,842,303 of CM060354.1, read as the reverse complement.
GATGGTGGTGGATGATGGTGTTATGGTGGTGGTGGGCGGTGGGTGAAGTGTGAGAGAGGTAGTGTGCCAAGGGATGGTTTGAGCTTGAGCCAAGCACTCCTATTTATAGGCTGAACAGAAGCTCGGGCACGGCCCCGTGTCCACATCCTTCTCTTTCTTCATTTAATGCAGCTTGTCTTATTAGTTGACCACGCCCCCATGTCCGCTGAGCACGACCCCGTGTGTAGAAGAATCTTTGTACTATGAAGATTTGCCTGGATTGTGCGAATCTTATAGTTGACCACGACCCCGTGTCCGCTGAGCACGGCCCCGTGGTGGGCAATAGAAGCTTCTACCACTTTGTCTTTTCTGCTGACACTTGGGCACGCCCCCGTGCTGGCTGAGCACGGGGCGTGTTCAGTCTTCTGTCTTCTTGTTTTGCTTGGGAAGATGCTGTCGTGGGGTCGGGCATGTCACGTTTGCTCCTTTTCTTTTATTTATGTTAGATTTTGCTATCTTTTTGCTTCTTTTGTTAATTTGATCTCATTTAATCCTGAAAACACAAAAGGAAGACAAAAGAACACTTTTTCCAACATTAGTACTAAAAAAGGGTTAGTTTTATGCCACAATTGATGTAATTTATATGTTGCATTTTGCACACATCAAATACCCCCACACTTGAATCTTTGTTTGTCCTCAAGCAAAACTCTTTAATATGTGGCTTTACACTCCCAAATGGAATGGGTAGAAGAGAAAGTTTTTAGGCTTGTCATAGAGTGTCGGGATTTCCAAGATTCTTTATTTAGTTTTATTTTTATTTATTTACAATCCTATTCGTCATGATTTATTTAAAACTTTTCATAAGATAAATTACTTATTAGGGCATAACATGCCTCTTTAAAATTCTATTTATATACAAGTTCACATACCTCACGGGGATCACTCAACACTCCGCCGGAAATGTATTTTTGTGGATCACTCGAGAGCGGCATGGAACTTACTCCTACCATATGCTTGCCAAGCAATCATTCCTCCTCCTTTTTAACTATATACCTTTGTAAATATCAAGAGGACTTTTTGGGTGAAGGGTTAGGCTTGGGTTAAAGGTAGGTGGTTGGGTTTAGTGGTTAGTAGAAAAGGGCGAAAAGCGTAAAAAGTATCGGTTTTCGTAAGACTTTCTATTTTTCAACTTTTAATTTTGATGAAGCCATTATTTCAAACAAAGTTATTTTTGATGAACTTGTTTGTTTATTTCTTTTGCTTCATCACACATTTTTTTTTTGAAAGTCATATGAGAAACTGAACTTGTTACTAAAACAAAGGGTAAAAAAATGAAGAAGGTTTTGGTGGGTAAAAGGGTGTTTGTTTGGGTTATGAAATGAAAAGGTTTAGGCTTAAATGGGCTAACTAGGGGGATTTTGGCTAGGTGGTAAAAAAAAATAATGGTGTAGAAATAAAAAGGGTTAGTCCTAATGCCTCCATCATTTACTTACTCGGGTTTAAGTTGGTAAGGACCAGGAATGTATCGTCATGGCAAGTTCTAGAGTCGTAAGAACCAAGCGGCTATTCACACGAGAAACGAAAAATGAGCATTTAATTTAAATATATGTATTTGTATGCTCAAAAAAGGCTCAAAACTCACTTTTGTGGGAATGGGTTTTTATGTGATCAAATATATATAATTAAATTTTAACTAAGCTTGTCATGCCTTTTCATAATTTTCTTATGTTGGTTCTTTTTATCACGACTCTATCGGTTGTAAATTCGTAAAAATATAACCTTGTTAGAACTTGAAATTCCCAAATTAAACCTAGACAAGTAAAAAAATGAATTTTTTTTTGAAAAAATTTGGGGTGATTAGCGGTTCCAATAGAGTTTTGTGTAAGGCTTGTATTTAGGACTTGCAAGATTCAAGGTTTTAGCATCCCCCCACACTTAAATTACACATTGTCCTCAATGTGTGTCACACCCCGACCACGTATAACATACAAAACGTGGCGGAAAACGTCGGGGAGTGTTGTAACGGAATTAATTGTTTCATAACCATGGCATACAAAGTTGTATTTTAATTATCAACATAAGAGTTACATTGTTTTAAACAGGAAATAAAGAGTTTATAACGTAATTAAACTAAGTCTATCTTCATTTTGTGTCTCTAAGGCACAGGTCCGCCCTAGTGTCACGATCATCATCCTACGCAAAAGCTCCTGAAAACACATGTGAAAATAGGTACGTCAGCATAAAAATGCCTGTGAGATACATAGGTTTGTGAAAATAGGACTCATGACTTGTAAGTTTAGAAAAAAGTTGTTTATCAAAAGTCAGTCATGAACCTTGTAAATTGTTTTGTTTTGTAAATCGTTTAAAAAGCGATAAGATCAAATGATATGTGTAAATAAAAGAATAGTGTGTGGTTAAATGTATAACCAAGTAAAATGTGTTGTATAAAGTAAGTTGTTTGTAAAGCAATGTCTTGTGAAAGATATGTTATTTGTATAAAATGGTATATGTCTAAATTGAAATGATTCAAATAACGCTACGATATGTAATATCATACAAACACTTATATATAGGAAGTACTAGCGGCGTATCCACCGTGCTTGTATCATATTACACACGCCTCGTTACTTAAATCACTTAAACAAAACCACCATTGTATAAAGTCTATGTTTAAACCAATAGTCAAAAGTCCTTGTATATGTCAAATGTTTATAAGTCCAAAAGTAGTCAAGTAATGTGTATTATAAGTAAAGTATTGTCACATAATCTAAACGTAGAAATGTACAAAACAAAGTATTTTGAATATATCAAAAAGTTATGTTTTGCAAAGTAATGCATGTTACATTGATACAAACATTTATGTGGTAAGTTAACGCATACATTCAAGCCTTGAGACAGTCGGATAACCCTTTCAGTCAAGGTTATCAAAAGAAATGTTTTCGGATTCAGTCATTCCTTACATCCAAACAAACCCGAGATGTCAGGAATGGGATTTGTCAAGTCCTATGGTACCACTACTTACTCCCGAGCGGCGTAGCAAATGTTAATGAACGTATAAAAGTCTCGTTTGTGCAAACCAAATGTTATAGCAGTTGTATACATGTCATATGAAAACAATGTATTAAGTATGCTAAGTTAACATACAAAGCAGAAAAGTCATGTAAATCAATGTACTAGCATGCTATCAGTCAACATACATAGCAGAAATGTAATGTAAAATGATGTACTAAGTACGCACACAATGGGCATACATAGCATGAAATGTAATGAAATCATGTACTATAGTGTACTAACAAACATAGCAGGTATATGATGTGAAACAGGAAAGCATGAAAGTAACAAGTAGGCACATGTGTTTCACCCCAAAACAGTTTGGAAAACAGTAAAAGAGGGGTCTATGTACTCACCTGAGATTGCTTAGAAGTCCTAAGATAACCACCAAGCAATGCTAGAGATCACGGAATCAAACGGCACCTAATATAGGTAACTATGTTAATAAACCGGACCTATATCGGAGGATCGGATAGGATGAGGGCTCGTAAACCAAATGAGTAAGGGAACTCATGTAGTATGGTTTAATAAATCCTACATACTAAATGAAACCTAACCTAAGTGCTTACGACCCATTACGACCCGTTTAGGTAGCTTATGCTACTTTAACGCGTCGTTCGCGTGAAACGCGTTCGGACCGCCTAACTAGTCCTATGACAATTAAAATATGCCTTAACATGTCTAATATTGTTGCCGAATCAGTTTAGATACCAAAAGTTATGTTACATATGCTTAAAATGAATTTTGGCGTAAAAAGGGCGTTTTGGTAATTTACCTAAGGCATATAAACTACCTATCATACAACTACTTAAACGAAGCGAACATAAGGTATAACCTCAGAGGGTTATTCCCTATATACTATGGTTACCTAATGTGTTTGGTCGGATCCTAATGATCGACCAAATGGGTCGGGTTCGAAGGTATAAGCCATTTATCAGATCGCTTACCCTTACGACCCTAGACAACGTGGTAATCAGTAGGCATAGTCCCAAGGGACTATAACCATCGTGATTACAATCATGTTGCGAACTTCGCATTGACCGTAACTGGTCAATGCAGAAAGTCAAACAAAGTTTGACTTTCAGACTCGAAAAGCAATAAAAGAACGAAAGAATACTTACGAAGGGTCCCCGAATGCTAATCGTGATTCAAGTAGCTCTGGTATGAAACAAAGGTTTCAACTTAGAGCTTCTCAAATCAGATTCTAGTGAGTTTGAACCAAATGGGGGGTGGGGTATTTATAGTATTTCCCGAACCGTTAAGATCGTTTCTTGGAAACCGTGCTTTGATCTTTGCCATACACCTCAAGACAATGGTTTTACAAAACCATGTGAGCCCCTAGTATTGCCCAATACCATGGGCACATCAAAACCAGCCCATAGATTCCCCAAAACCATGTGCAACAAGTGAAACGGACCAGATTCGATGTATCAGCAAACATCCTTCAGAAATGACAGTTTTGGTCCCTGTTGTGTGTTTAAGCCATTTCCGGCATGTTTAAGGCCCGTTAAGCCAACTTTAAGGCCCTAAAATTATGAATAAACATTTTGGACATGAAACATGCTCAAAAAATATGTCGGATGTTGGTTCGTTTGGTCGTACGAACGCGATGTTCGCTTAATTACGACGGAATGCGCACAAGCGCGAAAAACGATCCAAATGACGCAACGAATGGATTTTTCTTATGCCAAACACTAAAATAAAATGTTTTAGTGCTTACACAAATTTTTGGATGTCCGGATGTATTCAGAACGTGAGTTATGCGCAAAAGTGCAAACTTGTGCACTTTTTGACACTTTTAGTCCCTGAATGACCCAAAAGTTTATTTTAGCACACCGAACCCCTCAAAGCCTATTTCTAAGCTATGTAAAGGATATTTATGGTATGTTTAACTTATGGTCATGTTCCGGAATGTCTGTTACAGTTCAAATTGGCATACTTTCGCAGTTTGTCAAATTTAGTCCCTATAGCCGAATTAACTTGTTTTTTACATACCAAAGCCTTCAAAACTTATTTCTAAGTTATGTAAAGGTTATTTAAGGTATGTTAAGTATATGTTGATGTTATGGAGTATTTTTCGCATTAAACTGGTTACGTTTACGCACCAGTTTGCGTATAACTCTCCAGAAAGCGATATAGAGTTTGGAATTGAATAAAAGTCAAAACATGAAAAATGTCAAACATAAATAAACAAACATTGGGATCAAATAACATTGTTTTATTGATAAATGAACTGTTCACAATGATTACAAGCACAGATGTTACAGTCTCCCCTACTAGTGGAAATTTCGTCCTGAAATTTATTTAGAGGAAACTTGTGGAAAAAGATGCGGATATTTCGCCTTCATTTGATCTTCGCGTTCCCAAGTAAACTCGGGTCCACGTTTAGCTTCCCAGCGAACCTTGACCAATGGAATGCGCTTGCGTTTAAGCCACTTGACTTCACGTTCCATGATTTCCATAGTTTTCTCAACAAATTTCAGTGTTTTATCAACGCGAATTTCATCAAGCGGTATATGGAGGTTCTCATCAGCTAAACACCTCTTGAGATTGGACACGTGAAAGGTTGGATGAACATTTCCAAGTTCAGGAGGTAACTCAAGTCTGTAGGCTACCTTACCGATTCTTTCGACGATCTTGAATGGTCCAACGTATCTAGGTGCAAGTTTTCCTTTCTTTCCAAATCTGATCATGCCTTTCCAAGGCGAGACCTTAAGTAATACTCGATCACCGACATGAAATTCCAAGGGTTTGCATTTTGGGTCCGCGTAACTCTTTTGACGGCTTCTAGCTGTCTGAAGGTTATCACGAACTTTCTTGACCTTAGCAGTTGTCTCTAAAATGAGGGCAGGTCCAGTAAGCTGAGCCTCGCCAATCTCATTCCAGCAGACTGGTGAACGACATTTTCGACCATAGAGAGCTTCGAAAGGAGCCATTTTGATGCTGGTGTGATAACTGTTGTTGTAGGAGAATTCAATTAACAGAAGATGTGAATCCCAACTACCACCAAAATCGATCACACAAGCTCTAAGCATATCCTCCAGAGTCTGGATTGTTCTTTCAGATTGACCATCCGTTTGCGGATGATAAGCTGTGCTCAGGTTAAGTTGGGTCCCCATAGCAGATTGCATGGTTCTCCAAAAATGAGAAGTGAAACGAGCATCTCTGTCAGAAATGATGTTCAAAGGAACACCATGTCGAGCTACAATTTCATCCACATAGATTTTAGCAAGTCTGTCAGCAGAAAAATCCTCACGGATTGGCAAGAAATGCGCTGACTTAGTAAGACGATCAACGACTACCCAAATGGCATCATGACCTTTCTTTGTGCGTGGAAGTTTGGTAACAAGATCCATAGTAATGTTTTCCCATTTCCAAACTGGGATCTCTGGTTGCACCAATAAGCCCGAAGGACGTTGATGTTCAGCCTTAACCTTAAGACAAGTAAGGCATTTTGATACATATAAGGCAATGTCTTTCTTCATACCAGGCCACCAATACTGAATACGAAGATCCTTATACATCTTATCTGAGCCCAGATGAATAGAATAACGAGACTTATGGGCTTCATCCATAAGCAAGGTACGAAGATCATCCTAGCTTGGGACCCACAAACGGTCCATGAAGTAATACGATCCATTGTCCTTCAGTTCTAGATAAGGTGTTATGTGATAGGGAAATTCCTTATCCATCAAACCTTGTGAAACACAAGATTGTTGAGCCTGGGAAATTCGGGCTTGGATATCGGATCGAGCTTGAATAACAAATTGAACACGTACACAATGAAGCTTAGTACGTTCCTTACGACTCAATGCATCAGCTACGACATTCGCCTTACCAGGATAGTAGCGAATTTCGCAGTCATAGTCGTTTAGAAGCTCGACCCAACGTCGTTGCCTCATGTTGAGTTCTTTCTGGTTGAAGATATGCTGAAGACTTTTGTGGTCAGTGAAAACCACACATTTTGTTCTGTACAAATAGTGTCTCCAGATCTTTAGAGCGAAAACAACTGCACCCAACTCAAGATCGTGAGTGGTGTAGTTTTTCTCATGTATCTTCAACTGTCTTGATGCATATGCTATGACTTTGTTCCTTTGCATCAGAACACAACCAAGACCTAATTTAGATGCATCGCAATAAACGACGAAATCATCATTGCCCTCAGGCAAAGTCAGAACAGGCGCGTCGCAAAGCTTCTGCTTCAATTTTTGAAACGCTTCTTCTTGTTTGAATCCCCAATCAAAGGGTTTGTTCTTCTGAGTTAGAGCAGTTAGAGGAACTGCAATCTTCGAGAAATTTTCAATGAAGCGGCGGTAATAACCCGCTAGACCAAGAAAAGAACAAACTTCAGTAGGAGTAGTAGGCGTATCCCAATCCTTGATCGCACTGATCTTGGAGGGATCTACATGAATACCTTGTTCGTTGATAATATGTCCTAAGAATTGAACCTCTTTAAGCCAGAATTCACACTTGGAGAATTTGGCGAAAAGTTGCTCTTTCTTTAGGAGTTCCAGAGTAAGACGAAGATGTTGCTCGTGATCAGCTCGCGTCTTAGAATATATCAAGATGTCGTCAATAAAAACAATGACGAACTGATTGTCTGCTTGTGCCTCTTGAGCATTCATGTTGAAGACCCGACCTCGACCCGGAGCCTGATTCTGATTCTGATTCTGATTGGCTAGTCTTGGGCACCGGTTCCTGTAGTGGGTCAGATCCCCACAATTGTAGCACGAACCAGGAGGGAAATGAGGTCGTGCAGCTTGACCTTGTTGCTGAGCAAGAGGCTGAGCAACTTGTTGGGCTTGGTTATGAACGACCTGATTCTGGTTAGCAGGAATGCGACAAGTAGCGGCAAGATGACCAATTCTCCCACAGTTAGTGCAATGACGACATTGGAGATGTGGTAGGTGATGGCCGTTACACCTGTTGCACAAAGGTGCAGTGCCAAGATATGGCTTCTTGGCTAGTGGTTGCGCAGGCTGATTTGGTGCAGCTTGGGCCTGTGCAGTAACGGCATAGTTTTGGGAAGCCTTCCACTTCCTAGACCCCTCAGAATTCTTTCCCTTCTTGTTTTGACCTTTCTTGCTATCCTCTTTCTCAGCCGACTGTTTCTTGCCCTTGTCACCCTTCGTGTGTAACTTATTCTTCCGAATCTGCGACTCAGTCAATGTCGCTGCTAACTCGATAGCCTGACGGAGTGTGGCAGGGTTACTACCAGTAATGATGTCTTGCACTAAGTCAGGTACGCCGTCGATGTATCTTTCGATAGCCTTGTCGAGTGGGGTAACCATAGTCGGGCAAAGCAGACTCAACTCCTCAAACCTGTCTGTATATGCCCTATGCTCACCACTGTCTTGTTTCAAGTCATCAAACTCTTTCTCCAACGCTCGCTGTTCATGACGAGGACAGAACACCCTCATCATAAGGGCCCTAAGTTCAGCCCAAGTTTGTGCTAGAGCAACTTCTGCACCACGGTCTCTCATAACCCCGTTCCACCATGTGAGAGCCCTCTTCTGAAACACACTAGAAGAAAACTCGACCTTGCGATTGTCAGGACACTGCACGTGGCGGAAAGTATTCTCAATGCTCTCAAACCATTGAAGAAGCCCAGTTGCTCCTTCAATACCACAAAACTTGAGTGGTTTAGCCGAGCTGAAACTCTTGAAATTGCATATAGCATGGTTGTTGTTGTTGGCTTGGTTCATTTGAGCAATGAAATTTGGGAAGGCAGCAGCCATCTGTTGTGCAATGATTTCTGCCAGTTCGGCAGTCGCTATCTGATGCTCGCGTCGAGGAGGCATTCTAAAAAGAGGGAAACATGAAAGGAAACGAGTGAGATGGTTGGATGAAAAGAATGAGATGAAACAAAAATCAACAAAAAGCAAAGATGGTGGTCATTTGTCCGCATCACAAAGCAAACAAACGACACACATTGACTAATCAAAGTAAATGGGTCAAGAATAATGTATCGCGAAGACATGCTCGCCTATAAGTGAACACTCATCCCAAGAATTCCCAGGTAAGCACAACTGGTCTCGCGTCTGATGAGATATATACGAAGTGCTTGCCTAGACAGAAAACCCAGAATACAGGCATTCACTCTTCCAGTTTGCACGTGTTCACATTATTTAAAACCCAAAACCTTGACGAGATTTTGAAAACTCAAAGGGGTTCAAAACCTTATAACAGAGGGTTCAAAACCTTACAATAGAGGGTTCAAAACCTTGTAATAAATCATTCAAAAACAGATGATTGTTTTTCGAAAATCGTTTCGTAAAAATTTAGTTTTTGTTTTGATAATCACCTAAGGATAGGTGATGTGCATGTTTTAAGATCTAAACACAAGATAACTTGGGTTAGGGTCCTAGAAAGGTTATAGTCTAGGTCAAAGCATTACTAATAACCTAATTCTCTATAACCATTGGCTCTGATACCAACTCTTCTGTCACATCCCGACCACGTATAACATACAAAACGTGGCGGAAAACGTCGGGGAGTGTTGTAACAGAATTAATTGTTTCATAACCATGGCATACAAAGTTGTATTTTAATTATCAACATAAGAGTTACATTGTTTTAAACAGGAAATAAAGAGTTTATAACGTAATTAAACTAAGTCTATCTTCATTTTATGTATCTAAGGCACATGTCCGCCCTAGTGTCACGATCATCATCCTACGCAAAAGCTCCTAAAAACACATGTGAAAATAGGTACGTTAGCATAAAAATGCCTATGAGATACATAGGTTTGTGAAAATAGGACTCATGACTTGTAAGTTTAGAAAAAGTTGTTTATCAAAAGTCAGTCATGAACCTTGTAAATTGTTTTGTTTTGTAAATCATTTAAAAAGAGATAAGATCAAATGATATGTATAAATAAAAGAATAGTGTGTGGTTAAATGTATAACCAAGTAAAATGTGTTGTATAAAGTAAGTTGTTTGTAAAGCAATTTCTTGTGAAAGATATGTTATTTGTATAAAATGTTATATGTCTAAATTGAAATGATTCAAATAACACTATGATATGTAATATCATACAAACACTTATATATAGGAAGTACTAGCGGCGTATCCACCGTGCTTGTATCATATTACACACGCCTCGTTACTTAAATCACTTAAACAAAACCACCATTGTATAAAGTCTATGTTTAAACCAATAGTCAAAAGTCCTTGTATATGTCAAATGTTTATAAGTCCAAAAGTAGTCAAGTAATGTGTATTATAAGTAAAGTATTGTCACATAATCCAAACGTAGAAATGTACAAAACAAAGTATTTTGAATATATCAAAAAGTTATGTTTTGCAAAGTAATGCATGTTACATTGATACAAACATTTATGTGGTAAGTTAACGCATACATTCAAGCCTTGAGACAGTCGGATAACCCTTTCAGTCAAGGTTATCAAAAGAAATGTTTTCGGATTCAGTCATTCCTTACATCCAAACAAACCCGAGATGTCAGGAATGGGATTTGTCAAGTCCTATGGTACCACTACTTACTCCCGAGCGGCGTAGCAAATGTTAATGAACGTATAAAAGTCTCGTTTGTGCAAACCAAATGTTATAGCAATTGTATACATGTCATATGAAAACAATGTACTAAGTATGCTAAGTTAACATACAACGCAGCAAAGTCATGTAAATCAATGTACTAGCATGCTATCAGTCAACATACATAGCAGAAATGTAATGTAAAACGATGTACTAAGTACGCACACAATGGGCATACATAGCATGAAATGTAATGAAATCATGTACTATAGTGTACTAACAAACATAGCAGGTATATGATGTGAAACAGGAAAGCATGAAAGTAACAAGTAGGCACATGTGTTTCACCCCAAAACAGTTTGGAAAATAGTAAAAGAGGGGTCTATGTACTCACCTAAGATTTCTTAGAAGTCCTAAGATAACCACCAAGCAATGCTAGAGATCACGGAATCAAACGGCACCTAATATAGGTAACTATGTTAATAAACCGGACCGATATCGGAGGATCGGATAGGATGAGGGCTCGTAAACCAAATGAGTATGGGAACTCATGTAGTATGGTTTAATAAAGCCTACATACTAAATGAAACCTAACCTAAGTGCTTACGACCCATTACGAGCCGTTTAGGTAGCTTATCCTACTTTAACGCGTCGTTCGCGTGAAACGCGTTCGGACCGCCTAACTAGTCCTATGACAAGTAAAATATGCCTTAACATGTCTAATATTGTTGCCGAATCAGTTTAGATACCAAAAGTTATGTTACATATGCTTAAAATGAATTTTGGCGTAAAAAGGGCGTTTTGGTAATTTACCTAAGGCATATAAACTACCTATCATACAACTACTTAAACGAAGCGACCATAAGGTATAACCTCGGAGGGTTATTCCCTATATACTATGGTCACCTAATGTGTTTGGTCGGATCCTAATGATCGACCAAATGGGTCGGGTTCGAAGGTATAAGCGATTTATCAGATCGCTTACCCTTACGACCCTAGACAACGTGGTAATCAGTAGGCATAGTCCCAAGGGACTATAACCATCGTGATTACAATCACGTTGTGAAGTTCAAACGAACTTCGCATTGACCATAACTGGTCAATGCAGAAAGTCAAACAAAGTTTGACTTTCAGACTCGAAAAGCAATAAAAGAACGAAAGAATACTTACGAAGGGTCCCCGAATGCTAATCGTGATTCAAGTAGCTCAGGTATGAAACAAAGGTTTTGACTTAGAGCTTCTCAAATCAGATTCTAGTGAGTTTGAACCAAATGGAGGGTGGGGTATTTATAGTATTTCCCGAACCGTTAAGATCGTTTCTTGGAAACCGTGCTTTGATATTTGCCATACACCTCAAGACAATGGTTTTACAAAACCATGTGAGCCCCTAGTATTGCCCAATACCATGGGCACATCAAAACCAGCCCATAGATTCCCCAAAACCATGTGCAACAAGTGAAACGGACCAGATTCGATGTATCAGCAAACATCCTTCAGAAATGACAGTTTTGGTCCCTGTTGTGTGTTTAAGCCATTTCCGGCATGTTTAAGGCTCGTTAAGCCAACTTTAAGGCCCTAAAATGATGACTAAACATTGTGGACATGAAACATGCTCAAAAAATATGTCGGATGTTGGTTCGTTTGGTCGTACGAACGCGATGTTCGCTTAATTACGACGGAATGCGCACAAGCGTGAAAAACGATCCAAATGACGCAACGAATGGATTTTTCTTATGCCAAACACTAAAATAAAATGTTTTAGTGCTTACATAAATTTTTGGATGTCCGGATGTATTCAAAACGTGAGTTACGCGCAAAAGTGCAAACTTGTGCACTTTTTGACACTTTTAGTCCCTGAATGACCCAAAAGTTTATTTTAGCAAACCGAACCCCTCAAAGCCTATTTCTAAGCTATGTAAAGGATATTTATGGTATTTTTAAATTATGGTCATGTTCCGGAATGTCTGTTACAGTTCAAATTGGCATACTTTCGCAGTTTGTCAAATTTAGTCCCTATAGCCGAATTAACTTGTTTTTGACATACCAAAGCCTTCAAAACTTATTTCTAAGTTATGTAAAGGTTATTTAAGGTATGTTAAGTATATGTTGATGTTCCGGAGTATTTGTCACATTAAACTGGTTACGTTTACGCACCAGTTTGCGTATAACTCTCCAGAAAGCGATATAGAGTTTGGAATTGAATAAAAGTCAAAACATGAAAAATGTCAAACATAAATAAACAAACATTGGGATCAAATAACATTGTTTTGTTGATAACTGAACTGTTCACAATGATTACAAGCACAGATGTTACAGTCTCCCCTACTAGTGGAAATTTCGTCCCGAAATTTATTTAGAGGAAACTTGTGGAAAAAGATGCGGATATTTCGCCTTCATTTGATCTTCGCGTTCCCAAGTAAACTCGGGTCCACGTTTAGCTTCCCAGCAAACCTTGACCAAAGGAATGCGCTTGCGTTTAAGCCACTTAACTTCACGTTCCATGATTTCCACAGGTTTCTCAACAAATTTCAGTGTTTTATCAACACGAATTTCATCAAGCGGTATGTGGAGGTTCTCATCAGCTAAACACCTCTTGAGATTGGACACGTGAAAGGTTGGATGAACATTTCCAAGTTCAGGAGGTAACTCAAGTCTGTAGGCTACCTTACCGATTCTTTCGACAATCTTGAATGGTCCAACGTATCTAGGTGCAAGTTTTCCTTTCTTTCCAAATCTGATCACGCCTTTCCAAGGCGAGACCTTAAGTAATACTCGATCACCGACTTGAAATTCCAAGGGTTTGCGTAACTCTTTTAACGGCTTCTAGCTGTCTGAAGGTTATCACGAACTTTCTTGACCTTATCAGTTGTCTCTAAAATGAGGGCAGGTCCAGTAAGCTGAGCCTCGCCAATCTCATTCCAGCAGACTGGTGAACGACATTTTCGACCATAGAGAGCTTCGAAAGGAGCCATTTTGATGCTGGTGCGATAACTGTTGTTGTAGGAGAATTCAATTAACGAAAGATGTGAATCCCAACTACCACCAAAATCGATCACACAAGCTCTAAGCATATCCTCCAGAGTCTGGATTGTTCTTTCAGATTGACCATCCGTTTGCGGATGATAAGCTATGCTCAGGTTAAGTTGGGTCCCCATAGCAGATTGCATGGTTCTCCAAAAATGAGAAGTGAAACGAGCATCTCTGTCAGAAATGATGTTCAAAGGAACACCATGTCGAGCTACAATTTCATCCACATAGATTTTAGCAAGTCTGTCAGCAGAAAAATCCTCACGGATTGGCAAGAAATGCGCTGACTTAGTAAGACGATCAACGACTACCCAAATGGCATCATGACCTTTCTTTGTGCGTGGAAGTTTGGTAACAAGATCCATAGTAATGTTTTCCCATTTCCAAACTGGGATCTCTGGTTGCACCAATAAGCCCGAAGGACGTTGATGTTCAGCCTTAACCTTAAGACAAGTAAGGCATTTTGATACATATAAGGCAATGTCTTTCTTCATACCAGGCCACCAATACTGAATACGAAGATCCTTATACATCTTATCTGAGCCCAGATGAATAGAATAACGAGACTTATGGGCTTCATCCATAAGCAAGGTACGAAGATCATCCTGGCTTGGGACCCATAAACAGTCCATGAAGTAATACGATCCATTGTCCTTCAGTTATAGATCAGGTGTTATGTGATAGGGAAATTCCTTATCCATCAAACCTTGTGAAACACAAGATTGTTGAGCCTGAGAAATGCGGGCTTGGATATCGGATCGAGCTTGAATAACAGATTGAACACGTACACAATGAAGCTTAGTACGTTCCTTACGACTCAATGCATCAGCTACGACATTCGCCTTACCAGGATGGTAGCGAATTTCGCAGTCATAGTCGTTTAGAAGCTCGACCCAACGTCGTTGCCTCATGTTGAGTTCTTTCTGATTGAAGATATGCTGAAGACTTTTGTGGTCAGTGAAAACCACACATTTTGTTCCGTACAAATAGTGTCTCCAGATCTTTAGAGCGAAAACAACTGCACCCAACTCAAGATCGTGAGTGGTGTAGTTTTTCTCATGTATCTTCAACTGTCTTGATGCATATGCTATGACTTTGTTCCTTTGCATCAGAACACAACCAAGACCTAATTTAGATGCATCGCAATAAACGACGAAATCATCATTGCCCTCAGGCAAAGTCAGAACAGGCGCGTCGCAAAGCTTCTGCTTCAATTTTTGAAAAGCTTCTTCTTGTTTGAATCCCCAATCAAAGGGGTTGTTCTTCTGAGTTAGAGCAGTTAGAGGAACTGCAATCTTCGATAAATTTTCAATGAAGCGGCGGTAATAACCCGCTAGACCAAGAAAAGAACGAACTTCAGTAGGAGTAGTAGGCGTATCCCAATCCTTGATCGCACTGATCTTGGAGGGATCTACATGAATACCTTGTTCGTTGATAATATGTCCTAAGAATTGAACCTCTTTAAGCCAGAATTCACACTTAGAGAATTTGGCGAAAATTTGCTCTTTCTTTAGGAGTTCCAGAGTAAGACGAAGATGTTTCTCGTGATCAGCTCGCGTCTTAGAATATATCAAGATGTCGTCAATAAAAACAATGACGAACTGATCCAAATAAGGTTTGCAGACCCTATTCATTAAGTCCATGAAAACAGCAGGAGCATTAGTCAAACCGAATGGCATGACTGTGAACTCATAATGCCCATAGCGAGTGCGGAACGCTGTCTTGGGAATATCTTCTTCATGCACCCGAAGTTGATGATACCCGGAACGTAGATCAATCTTCAAAAAATAAGAAGCACCCTGTAACTGATCAAAGAGATCATCGATGCGAGGTAGGGGATATCGATTCTTGATGGTAAGCTTGTTAAGCTCACGATAATCGATACACATCCTAAAGGATCCATCCTTCTTCTTGGCAAAAAGAACGGGAGCACCCCAAGGTGAAAAGCTAGCACGGATAAAACCTTTGTCAGAGAGTTCCTGAAGCTGATTAGACAACTCTTGCATCTCTAGCAATGGGATTTGCACCAGGTACGAGGTCAATACGGAACTCGACTTGGCGTGCTGGAGGTAGACCAGGTAAATCTTCAGGGAATACTTCTGAATAATCCCGAACGACAGGAATATCTGAAATAGACTTACCCTTGCCTTTATCTGCTGTAACATGTGCTAAGAAGGCTACATAGTTCTTTCGCAGATATTTCCGAGCTTTAAAACAAGACACGAGCTTGAGACCACCAGACGGTTTCTCACCTTGAACCTGTAGGATCTCGCCTGTAGGAAGCGGCACACGAACAATTTTCTCAAAACAAACTACCTCTGCGCGATGCTTGGCTAACCAATCCATACCCACAATAACGTCGAAGCTTCCAAGTTGCATAGGCGTGAGGTCAATAGGAAAAAAGATGGTTGTTAAGGTTCAACTGGCAGTTGCGAAGAACAGAATCATGAACAATGGGTTCCCCGCTAGCAACTTCTACTGTCAAACGTTTACCTAGTTTCGTTCTAGACACGCGAAGCAATGGCTCAAAAGACAATGACACAAAACTCTTATCGGCACCCGAATCAAAAAGAACAGATGCAGGCTGATTATTAATAAAGAACGTACCGTTCACCACTTCATTGTCTGCTTGTGCCTCTTGAGCATTCATGTTGAAGACCCGACCTCGAGCCGGAGCCTGATTCTGATTCTGATTGGCTAGTCTTGGGCACCGGTTCTTGTAGTGGGTCAGATCCCCACAATTGTAGCACGAACCAGGAGGGAAATGAGGTCGTGCAGCTTGACCTTGTTGTTGAGCAAGAGGCTGAGCAACTTGTTGGGCTTGGTTATGAACGGCCTGATTCTGGTTAGCAGGAATGTGACAAGTAGCGGCAAGATGACCAATTCTCCCACAGTTAGTGCAATGACGACATTGGAGATGTGGTAGGTGATGGCCGTTACACCTGTTGCACAAAGGTGCAGTGCCAAGATATGGCTTCTTGGCTAGTGGTTGCGCAGGCTGATTTGGTGCAGCTTGGGCCTGTGCAGTAACGGCATAGTTTTGGGAAGCCTTCCGCTTCCTAGACCCCCCAGAATTCTTTCCCTTCTTGTTTTGACCTTTCTTGCTATCCTCTTTCTCAGCCGACTGTTTCTTGCCCTTGTCACCCTTCGTGTGTAACTTATTCTTCTGAATCTGCGACTCAGTCAATGTCGCTGCTAACTCGATAGCCTGACGGAGTGTGGCAGGGTTACTACCAGTAATGATGTCTTGCACTGAGTCAGGTAGGCCGTCGATGTATCTTTCGATAGCCTTGTCGAGTGGGGTAACCATAGTCGGGCAAAGCAGACTCAACTCCTCAAACCTGTCTGTATATGCCCTACGCTCACCACTGTCTTGTTTCAAGTAATCAAACTCTTTCTCCAACGCTCGCTGTTTATGACGAGGACAGAACACCCTCATCATAAGGGCCCTAAGTTCAGCCCAAGTTTGTGCTAGAGCAACTTCTGCACCACGGTCTCTCATAACCCCATTCCACCATGTGAGAGCCCTCTTCTGAAACACACTAGAAGAAAACTCGACCTTGCGATTGTCAGGACACTGCACGTGGCGGAAAGTATTCTCAATGCTCTCGAACCATTGAAGAAGCCCAGTTGCTCCTTCAATACCACTAAACTTGAGTGGTTTAGCCGTGCTGAAACTCTTGAAATTGCATATAGCATGGTTGTTGTTGTTGGCTTGGTTCATTTGAGCAATGAAATTTGGGAAGGCAGCAGCCATCTGCTATGCAATGATTTCTGACAGTTCGGCAGTCGCTATCTGATGCTCGCGTCGAGGAGGCATTCTAAAAAGAGGGAAACATGAAAGGAAACGAGTGAGATGGTTGGATGAAAAGAATGAGATGAAACAAAAATCAACAAAAAGCAAAGATGGTGGTCATTTGTCCGCATCACAAAGCAAACAAACGACACACAGCGACTAATCAAAGTAAATGGGTCAAGAATAATGTATCGCGAAGACATGATCGCCTATAAGTGAACACTCATCCCAAGAATTCCTAGGTAAGCACAACTGGTCTCGCGTCTGATGAGATATATACGAAGTGCTTGCCTAGACAGAAAACCCAGAATACAGGCATTCACTCTTCCAGTTTGCACGTGTTCACATTATTTAAAACCCAAAACCTTGACGAGATTTTGAAAACTCAAAGGGGTTCAAAACCTTATAACAGAGGGTTCAAAACCTTACAATAGAGGGTTCAAAACCTTGTAATAAATCATTCAAAAACAGATGATTGTTTTTCGAAAATCGTTTCGGAAAAATTTAGTTTTTGTTTTGATAATCACCTAAGGATAGGTGATGTGCATGTTTTAAGATCTAAACACAAGATAACTTGGGTTAGGGTCCTAGAAAGGTTATAGTCTAGGTCAAAGCATTACTAATAACCTAATTCTCTATAACCATTGGCTCTGATAACAACTCTTCTGTCACACCCCGACCACGTATAACATACAAAACGTGGCGGAAAACGTCGGGGAGTGTTGTAACAGAATTAATTGTTTCATAACCATGGCGTACAAAGTTGTATTTTAATTATCAACATAAGAGTTACATTGTTTTAAACAGGAAATAAAGAGTTTATAACGTAATTAAACTAAGTCTATCTTCATTTTAAGTCTCTAAGGCACAGGTCCGCCCTAGTGTCACGATCACCATCCTACGCAAAAGCTCCTGAAAACACATGTGAAAATAGGTACGTCAGCATAAAAATTCCTGTGAGATACATAGGTTTGTGAAAATAGGACTCATGACTTGTAAGTTTAGAAAAAGTTGTTTATCAAAAGTCAGTCATGAACCTTGTAAATTGTTTTGTTTTGTAAATCGTTTAAAAAGCGATAAGATCAAATGATATGTATAAATAAAAGAATAGTGTGTGGTTAAATGTATAACCAAGTAAAATGTGTTGTATAAAGTAAGTTGTTTGTAAAGCAATGTCTTGTGAAAGATATGTTATTTGTATAAAATGTTATATGTCTAAATTGAAATGATTCAAATAACGCTACGATATGTAATATCATACAAACACTTATATATAGGAAGTACTAGCGGCGTATCCACCGTGCTTGTATCATATTACACACGCCTCGTTACTTAAATCACTTAAACAAAACCACCATTGTATAAAGTCTATGTTTAAACCAATAGTCAAAAGTCCTTGTATATGTCAAATGTTTATAAGTCCAAAAGTAGTCAAGTAATGTGTATTATAAGTAAAGTATTGTCACATAATCCAAACGTAGAAATGTACAAAACAAAGTATTTTGAATATATCAAAAAGTTTTGTTTTGCAAAGTAATGCATGTTACATTGATACAAACATTTATGTGGTAAGTTAACGCATACATTCAAGCCTTGAGACAGTCGGATAACCCTTTCAGTCAAGGTTATCAAAAGAATTTTTTTCGGATTCAGTCATTCCTTACATCCAAACAAACCCGAGATGTCAGAAATGGGATTTGTCAAGTCCTATGGTACCACTACTTACTCCCGAGCAGCGTAGCAAATGTTAATGAATGTATAAAAGTCTCGTTTGTGCAAACCAAATGTTATAGCAGTTGTATACATGTCATATGAAAACAATGTACTAAGTATGCTAAGTTAACATACAAAGCAGAAAAGTCATGTAAATCAATGTACTAGCATGCTATCAGTCAACATACATAGCAGAAATGTAATGTAAAACGATGTACTAAGTACGCACACAATGGGCATACATAGCATGAAATGTAATGAAATCATGTACTATAGTGTACTAACAAACATAGCAGGTATATGATGTGAAACAGGAAAGCATGAAACTAACAAGTATGCACATGTGTTTCACCCCAAAACAGTTTGGAAAACAGTAAAAGAGGGGTCTATGTACTCACCTGAGATTGCTTAGAAGTCCTAAGATAACCACCAAGCAATGCTAGAGATCACGGAATCAAACGGCACCTAATATAGGTAACTATGTTAATAAACCGGACCTATATCGGAGGATCGGATAGGATGAGGGCTCGTAAACCAAATGAGTATGGGAACTCATGTAGTATGGTTTAATAAAGCCTACATACTAAATGAAACCTAACCTAAGTACTTACGACCCATTACGACCCGTTTAGGTAGCTTATGCTACTTTAACGCGTCGTTCGCGTGAAACGCGTTCGGACCGCCTAACTAGTCCTATGACAAGTAAAATATGCCTTAACATGTCTAATATTGTTTCCGAATCAGTTTAGATACCAAAAGTTATGTTACATATGCTTAAAATGAATTTTGGCGTAAAAAGGGCGTTTTGGTAATTTACCTAAGGCATATAAACTACCTATCATACAACTACTTAAACGAAGCAACCATAAGGTATAACCTCGGAGGGTTATTCCCTATATACTATGGTCACCTAATGTGTTTGGTCGGATCCTAATGATCGACCAAATGGGTCGGGTTCGAAGGTATAAGCGATTTATCAGATCGCTTACCCTTACGACCCTAGACAACGTGGTAATCAGTAGGCATAGTCCCAAGGGACTATAACCATCGTGATTACAATCACGTTGTGAAGTTCAAATGAACTTCGCATTGACCATAACTGGTCAATGCAGAAAGTCAAACAAAGTTTGACTTTCAGACTCGAAAAACAATAAAAGAACGAAAGAATACTTACGAAGGGTCCCCGAATGCTAATCGTGATTCAAGTAGCTCAGGTATGAAACAAAGGTTTCAACTTAGAGCTTCTCAAATCAGATTCTAGTGAGTTTGAACCAAATGGGGGGTGGGGTATTTATAGTATTTCCCGAACCGTTAAGATCGTTTCTTGGAAACCGTGCTTTGATCTTGGCCATACACCTCAAGCCAATGGTTTTACAAAACCACGTGAGCCCCTAGTATTGCCCAATACCATGGGCACATCAAAACCAGCCCATAGATTCCCCAAAACCATGTGCAACAAGTGAAACGGACCAGATTTGATGTATCAACAAACATCCTTCAGAAATGACAGTTTTGGTCCCTGTTGTGTGTTTAAGCCATTTCCGGCATGTTTAAGGCCCGTTAAGCCAACTTTAAGGCCCTAAAATGATGACTAAACATTGTGGACATGAAACATGCTCAAAAAATATGTCGGATGTTGGTTCGTTTGGTCGTACGAACGTGATGTTCGCTTAATTGCGACGGAATGCGCACAAGCGCGAAAAACGATCCAAATTACGCAACGAATGGATTTTTCTTATGCCAAACACTAAAATAAAATGTTTTAGTGCTTACATAAATTTTTGGATGTCCGGATGTATTCAGAACGTGAGTTATGCGCAAAAGTGCAAACTTGTGCACTTTTTGACACTTTTAGTCCCTGAATGACCCAAAAGTTTATTTTAGCACACCGAACCCCTCAAAGCCTATTTCTAAGCTATGTAAAGGATATTTATGGTATGTTTAACTTATGGTCATGTTCCGGAATGTCTGTTACAGTTCAAATTGACATACTTTCGCAGTTTGTCAAATTTAGTCCCTGTAGCCGAATTAACTTGTTTTTGACATACCAAAGCCTTCAAAACTTATTTCTAAGTTATGTAAAGGTTATTTAAGGTAATTTAAGTATATGTTGATGTTCCGGAGTATTTTTCGCATTAAACTGGTTACGTTTACGCACCAGTTTGCGTATAACTCTCCAGAAAGCGATATAGAGTTTGGAATTGAATAAAAGTCAAAACATGAAAAATGTCAAATATAAATAAACGAACATTGGGATCAAATAACATTGTTTTATTGATAACTGAACTGTTCACAATGATTACAAGCACAGATGTTACAATGTGTCCCAAAAATAAGTTTTTAGGTTGATTGAATGTGTAAAAAGGTGTGAAAAAGCAAAAATTTTGTGTTACAGGGCGCTGAACACGGCCCCATGCCTGGTGGGCACGACCCCGTGTTCAGGTGCCAGTAACGAAAACTTACAGAAGGTGGGCACGGGGGCGTGTCGGCTGGACACGACCCCGTGTCTGTCAAGGTCTGCAGAATTTAAAACAAACAGCAGGTTCAGGGGAGTGGGCACGGGGGCGTGTCGGCTGGACACGGCCCCATGTAGACAGTCTGCAAGGTTGAAAAACAGGTTTCTTTCTTCGGTTTTCCTATCCCAGCTTTAGTAGTACTAATGCTTAGTACTCTAAGCCTCTTATGTACCTGCTTAGTCAATAAACACTATACCACACCATAGCAAATACCCAAATTTTACCAAGTTCAACATCCATGTCAACAAAGTTAAAAGAAAAATAAATGCAGAAAATAAAAGAAGTTAGGGAAAGTAAATTGTTCAACACTTGGCACGCAGGCCTTAAATTGTTCAAGATTAAAGGTTAACCTGGGTAATCACCAACTAACCGCTTCTTCCTTTGCTCCTCCTAATCCATGTCCTCATCCTCATCATCATCATCTCCCCCATGACCCGCAATGTACTCTCGGATATTTCCAATATCATCTTGGATATCGGATATGTTTCTCTCGATTGCCCCAACCCGGTTGTACATGTTGCTTGCCATATTGTAGGTGTTCCTGGTGCACATGAGGTTTTCCTGCAACAAATCATGTAAACTTTGGAAGTTAGGAAAACCGCCTCCTGAGGAGGAGGATTGGCCCGGATCACCATGGGGCTGGTATTAGTATTGATGATGTTGTGGAGCGTGGAGGACAAGTGCCTCTTGCGGGTTCCATGCATGCCCTTGCATCCTTTGGAAGCTCACCGTCTCGTCTTCAGCCTCATAGATTAGGTTCATTAAGCGGCAGATGTGTATATCCACCCTACCCGACCATGGGCTCCTTCCGAATGACCTAGATATGTTGGTGAAGTGGTTGAAGAGACGGTACACCCATCCTCCAAAGAAGATGGGGGTTGGTGCAGAAGCAAGGCGGTTCAGATGCATGTTTCGGAGCATGAGGAAAGGAACATCGAGGTGCCTACGGTTATGGATACAGTGGAGGACAACAAGATCTCTTAACCCAACGACGCCGCCGCTATCAAGCCTTTGACTAAGAGAGTAGCCGAGGAGCCTATGGATGTATCGGTAGAGCGGATCCCTCAACTTCGTGCTCTTCGTGCTGCTCGGATTGTAGTACCCTTCACCAATCTGAGCCTACGCGGCTTGGCGATCGTTTTCGTCTATCTCTCGCATCCCTCCAGTATTTTCCTTGTTTCCCGCATCTTCCTCCGCGTACAACCCGACAATCGACCCAAATTGTGTCATAGAGACCGAATACCTAGTTCCTCCACATCGGAACGCTACCCCATCGTTTTCGAATGGGTCGCACCTTGAGTTGAATGTGAAGGTGCTATAGAATTCCAAAGTGCATTCGTGGACGGAACGGAGTCGAGTTGTTAAGGCGACTCTTAGAGGTCCTGTGACAAGGTTGTTGAAGCGGTCGAGTTGGTTCACCAATGTTAACAAGTTCGTGCATGCTTGCCTCGGGTATTCCTCCGGCCTTGTTTGAAGTATTTCGTATCTAGCCCTAGCATCGAGCTCATTGGCGTTAAACCTCGTGAACTTCCTAGCCATCTGAAAGAATACACCAAAAGTTAGCACGAAACATTAAGATTTTCAGGTAAAACATGCAAACAGTGGGCCGGACACGACCCCGTGTTCAGCGGACACGGCCCCGTGTCCAGGCTTCTGTTACACAAAAATTCCATTTTTCGACCCGGTT
Source organism: Helianthus tuberosus (assembly GCA_030545235.1). NCBI lineage: Eukaryota > Viridiplantae > Streptophyta > Magnoliopsida > Asterales > Asteraceae > Helianthus > Helianthus tuberosus. The sequence continues at coordinate 105,819,040 of CM060354.1, read as the reverse complement.
TCGAAAACTTGAAAATTTTTGGTTCAATGGGTGCGGTTTCCCCCGAAAATGAAACCCCAAGTGCCGTTTTTCCCAAAACAACCCGTTTACCCTATCAATTTTATCTTTTTCGGTTCAAAAACAAGGGCTTGTGGTTTTTGTGAGAAATCGGGCGAATCTATGAACAATACAAGTGGATTTACTTCCCATAACACTAATCTAACTAAATGCTAATAGATCTAAACAAAAATTTGAGGTTCGATCCGGATGAACTTCAAGAACCCTAGATTTTCCCCAAATTTTTGGTGTTTTAACTACATGCAAGTAACTAATCTAACTAAAAATAGTGATAGAATCATACCTTGATGTTGTTAGAATGATAGGAGACTTTGAAAATCTGCGGAAAATCGCCAGGAACCAGAGTGTTTTCGGGGAAACGGGGCGTGTGGAATGAAGTATATGTTTTGAAAAAGGGGGTTTTATCCCGACTGCAGCGCGGACACGGCCCCGTGTCCAACGGACACGGCCCCGTGTCCAGCGGACACGGCCTCGTGCCGAGCAAAGTTTTGAAATTTTTTTTAGTGCTCGTGTGAGTGCCCGTTCTTTCCCAAAAAGTTTGGTTAGAAGACTTACCAATTTAGATGTCGTCCTTATCGTTCATAACTTACCAGGTATGATGATGATGTTTTCATTCTTCAATCGTTTGAAGCGAGATCTCCTCCTCTTCATCCTCAATGAATCCTTGATAGAGTTTCAGCCGTTGGCCATTGACTTTGAATGGAGGCCCATTCCGAGATTTAATTTCTACTGCACCGTGTGGGAAAATATAGGTGATGGAAAAAGGTCCTGACCACCTAGACTTTAATTTACCAGGAAACAATCGAAGTCGTGAATTAAACAAAAGAACTAGATCTCCTACTCGAAATTCATTAGGTTTAATATGTTTGTCATGCAAATTTTTCATTCTTTCTTTATAAATTTCGGAGTTTGAGTATGCATAATTTCTAAGTTCGTCTAATTCATTTAATTGACAAAATCGATTTTTTCCAGCAAATTCTAAATCTAAGTTTACATTTTTAATTGCCCAGTAGGCTTTGTGTGCAATTTCTACTGGTAAGTGACAACTTTTTCCATAGACTAGCTTATATGGGGTTGTACCTATTGTTGTTTTATAAGCACTTCGAAAAGCCCATAAAACATCATCTAATTTATCTGTCCATTACTTTTTATTTATCCCTACGGTTTTTTCAAGTATTCGTTTTAAACCTCTATTAGTCACTTCGGCTTGTCCGTTTGTTTGAGGGTGATATGCTGTCAAGACCCGGTGATAGACCCCATATCTTGTTAAAAAAATTTCAAGTTGATGGTTGCAGAAATGGGTACCTCTATCACTTATTAATGCTTTAGGTGTGCCAAAACGAGAGAATAGTTTTTTCAGAAATCTTACCACGACTCTTCCATCATTTGTTGGAAGTGCTTCGGCCTTGGCCCATTTAGATAAGTAGTCTACTGCCACAAGTATATATTTGTTTCCTTTCGATGGTGGGAAAGGTCCCATAAAGTCGAGTCCCCACACATCAAAAATTTCACAAACAAGAATGCCATTTTGTGGCATTTCGTTTTTGGAAGAAATATTACCTGTTCTTTGGCAAGCATCACATGTTTTGACAAGACTTTGGGCGTCTTTGTAAATGGTTGGCCAATAAAATCCTGAATCAAATACCTTTTGTGCGGTACTAGTGGCACCATGATGCCCTCCGTATGGACCTTCATGACAATGGCGGAGAATTCTTCGTGCTTCGCCACCATGGACGCATCGTCGGATGAGTTGGTCGGCACACATTTTGAAAAGATATGGATCTTCCCATAAATAGTGTTTCACATTAGCAAAGAATTTTTTTCTTTGATGATGTGGCCAACCCTTAGCGACTATACCGCTAGCTAGGTAGTTAGCATAGTCGGCGTACCATGGTTCTTCTTTATATTCCACCATTTCTAGGGACTCAGTTGGAAATTTTTCGTTGATTTACTCGTCCCTGGTTGCCTCCAAAGCTGGGTCTTCTAAGCGCGAAATATGATCTGCTGCGGTATTTTCTGCTCCTCTTTTATCTTTGATTTCAATATCAAATTCTTGGAGGAGTAGAATCCGCCGAATAAAACGTGGTTTTGCATCCTGCTTTTTGAAGAGACATCGAATGGCTGCATGATCTGTATAGACTATAGTTTTAGAAAGAACAAGATAAGAACGAAATTTATCAAAAGCAAATACCACAGCTAGTAATTCTTTTTCAGTTGTTGTGTAATTTTCTTGTGCATCATTTAGTGTTTTACTAGCATAATAAATGGGGTGGAAATGCTTTTCTTTTCTTTGTCCCAAGACAGCTCCAACTGCAAAGTCACTAGCATCACACATGATTTCGAAAGGAAATTTCCAATCAGGCGCTATCATGATAGGTGCATTGACTAGCATTTCCTTTAAGGTTAGAAATGCTTGATTGCAATCCTCGTCAAAGATGAAAGGAGCATCTTTTTCAAGTAATTTTGTTAGAGGCCTTGAGATTTTAGAAAAGTCTTTGATAAACCGCCTATAAAATCCGGCATGCCCTAGGAAACTTCTGATAGCTCTAACGGAGGATGGGGGTGGTAGTTTAGAAATGGTATCTATTTTGGCTCGATCCACCTCCATTCCTTCGCTTGAGATTTTGTGACCGAGTACTATTCCCTCTTTTACCATGAAATGGCACTTTTCCTAGTTAAGGGCGAGGTTAGTTTCCTCACATCGGGATAGCATTCGTTCAAGGTTATCGAGACATTGGTCATATGAATCCCCAAAGATAGAAAAGTCGTCCATGAAGACTTCCATTGTCTTTTCTATCATGTCGTGGAAAATGGCTACCATGCAACGTTGGAATGTTGCGGGGGCATTACATAGACCAAACGGCATGCGTCGATAAGCAAAAGTTCCATAGGGACATGTGAAAGTTGTCTTTTCTTGGTCTCCGGGTGCTATCGGGATTTGAAAGTAACCTGAAAAACCATCCAAGAAACAGTAAAATTTATGACCGGATAATCTTTCTAACATTTGATCAATGAAGGGTAAAGGAAAGTGATATTTTCTTGTTGCTTCATTTAATCGTCTATAATCTATACATACTCTCCATCCTGTGACGGTTCTCGTTGGTATTAGTTCATTCTTTTCATTAGTTATTACCGTCATACCTCCTTTCTTTGGAACTACTTGGACGGGACTTACCCAAGGACTATCGGAGATAGGATAAATAAGTCTGGCGTCAAGTAATTTGATGACTTCATTTTTAACATCTTCTTGAACATTGGGATTTACTCGACGTTGTGGTTGTATTACCATTTTGTAGTCATCATTCATTAAAATTTTGTGCGTACACATGGAAGGACTTATTCCTTTTATGTCTACAAGTTTCCAAGCGATCGCGTTTTTATGTTTTTTCAAAAGACTAATTAATTTTTCTTTTTCTAAGCTATCTAATTTAGATGAAATAATTACAGGTAAATTACCATCTTTGTCTAGAAAAGCATATTCCAAACCTTTTGGAAGTTCTTTGAGCTCAAGTGGTGGGTCTTTAGGAGACTCCTTATTTGGTTGCTCATTTCGATCAAGAACCTTAAAAGTTTGTTCTATGGCGACCTCTTATTCAACAAAGTGGTCAAACTTTTCACTTGTATCGGGTGGTTCATCTTCATCTTCAATTAGGGGGTCATTATTGCCGAATGGATATTTCATTGACTGTTCGATATCGAAACTTTTTTTAAATGCCCCTAATTGTAGAGGTAGATTGTTGAACTTCCGGTTTCTCAAAGCTTCGTGAGTTTTTACAAATGGTCGTCCCAACACTAGAGGAGCGTCATCGAGGATGACAAAGTCGGTCGGGATTACCATTTGATTTGTTTGAACCAAGACATCTTCAACTATACCGATTGATTTTATTACTTTCCGATTGGATAGAAAAATGGGTATTTGAAGTGGAGAAAAATCACTAATGCTTAATTTTTCGAAAATGTAGTTAGCCATTATGTTAACACAAAGATCTTTATCAATTGATACATTACTGATAAACGAATTTTGAAAGAAACATGGAACCGGTGTAATGTTAATTTCAAATGGGTCTTCTTTTATTAGCGAGGTTTGATCATTAGTTAACTTAACACTTACCGTTTCGTCAATTTTAGTGTTAGTGTTTAACTCTTTTAAAAACTTAGCATGAGTGGGTACTAAACAATGATTTTCGAAAGAAGGTGACAAGAGATTAATTTCTTCAAAATTAGGCTCTTCTTGAATTTTAACGTTGTTGGACTCACCTTTTTCGTTGTTTAACTCATGTGTCGGCTATTCACTTATTTGTTCTTCCATTTTTACACTTTTAGTTATCTCATCCTTTTTTAATTCTTCTCTTGCGCGGGACTCCTCTTCCCTTGCGCGAGATTCTTCTATATAGCGATCGATAACTCTAAGGTGTTCTAATATCCTATCGGTCACTTCAGTTATAGAAAAAGAATCGGGATTTTCAAAGCTTGAATCCGGTTGTTCGATTCTTTGTTCCTCATAATACCCATGTGAAGTAGATAGTTCACACCATTGTTCTTCATTGTAAGTATATGATGGATAAGGGTCGTAATTTTGTTCTTCATAATACTCATATAAGGTGGGTTGTTCATGCCATGGTTCCTCATAGTAAGCATACGAAGGTGGTGGCTCATATCTTGGTTCCTCAAAGTATGAGTAAGAAGGCTCATACCTTGGTTCATCAAAATTTGAGTATGAGGGAGGAGGTTCATACCTTTGGTCTTCATAGGATGTGTATGAAACTGATGGCTCGTACCTGGGTTCCTCATAGTAGGTGTATGAATTGGATGGTTGATATAAGTGACGATATTGAACCGAGTGTGTGTTACTACAATTAGTGCAATAATTACTCCTATAATCATCCTCCTCATAGGTGTAGTTGTAATCTCCTGAGTATTGATCCATAAGAATCACTCAGCAGACCACAACCAAGTCTCGTGATCAGAAAACAAAAATAAAAACAGAAACAGAGGCTGGACACGGCCCCGTGTTCGGTGGACACGGCCCCGTGTACAGAATTTGTATCTGGGCGTTTTAATTAAATTTACTGATTTTGTTGAGCACGGGGCGTGTTCAGTGAGCACGGCCCGTGTTCAAGCTACTGTTACTGGGTGTTTTATGAAAAATGTGCAGCACGGCCCCGTGTTCAGTGAGCACGGCCCGTGTTCAGGTTACTGTAAATGCAAAACTAAACTAAAATGCAGAAAAATGTGCGTGCGTTTTAAAAAGGTTTTGAAAAACTGATTAGGCTGTCGATTTTAAGTTTTCTTAAAATCCTTGTGTCCCCGGCAACGGCGCCATAAACTTGATGCGTGTGAAGTGTGTATATAAGTTTAAGTATATTTTAAGCCCTTTTACACTTTCTTTAGCCAAGTTTTAAATTTACAAAACACGATATTTACTAACACTAAACACACATATGGGCAAGTGCACCCATCGTGAGCGTAGTATAGTGTTGGTAAGATACCGAGGTCGTCCAAGGACATAAGAGCTTTTAGTACCGGTTTATCCTCAACGTCTAATCAAATCAAAAAGTTTAGAAAAATGTTTTACGCTAAGAAAAATAAAAACTAATTAAAATGCTGAAAAATAAAAATAAAAATAAAAACAGATAGACAAGATGAATCACTTGGTTCTGACTCGTGTATAGTGTAACCTTTGATTATTTCCGCACTTTTGCACTTATTTAAGAGATTATCTTAGTTATTGTAGTAGGCCCCTCTTTTGAAGGTGACGTTACCCTCAACCTAGTAGTTTGAGTCAGCAAGGATACAATCCTAAAGGGTCGGATTATTGAAAGATAATGAATTAAGTTATTAATGCAAATTATGGTAGGCCCCTCTTTTGGAGGTGACGTTACCCTTGACTAAGTAGTCTGAGTCAGCAGGGATACAGTCCTAAATAGCCGGGTTATAGTATTAATAGTAGTTTAACTTATGAGGGGATCAAAGAGTTTGGACCCCCGCCATCCAATACCGTTAAGTATTGAAGGAGGTCCTACTAAATTTGACTCAGGTCCATTGCAGGACCTCTAAACGCTGAACAATGGCAAGACTCTTACCAAACCGTTCCCTTAACCCCCGACCAGGTAGCCAACATACCTCCATATAGACAGTGGAGATATGAATGGTGAAAATCTTTTATTTTATATAGATAGTAAAATAATGTCAAGACACCACGGACAAACGATAAGGAAGAATCACCTTCAACATAAGAAACTAGTTATTAAAGTCATTAATACAAAACCAAGTAAAAAGTGCGAAAAGATTAGAAATAAAAAGTATTACACTAGACACTTGTCTTCACCAAGTGATGTAAGAGACTTAGGCAAACATGGCCTTGATTGTCAAGAACTCTTACGATCAATCTTGGATCCCGAGACGACTCACACACTCTATGATGGACAATGGATGCTGGTGGTGGATGATGGTGTTATGGTGGTGGTGGTGGGTGGTGGGTGAAGTGTGAGAGAGGTGGTGTGCCAAGAGATGGTTTGAGCTTGAGCCAAGCACTCCTATTTATAGGCTGAACAAAAGCTCGGGCACGGCCCCGTGTCGAGTGGGCACGACCCCGTGTCTACATCCTTCTATTTCTTCATTTAATGCAACTTGTCTTATTAGTTGACCACACCCCTGTGTCCACTGAGCACGATCCCGTGTGCAGAAGAATCTTTGTAATATGAAGATTTGCCTGGATTGTGCGAATCTTATAGTTGACCACGGCCCCGTGTCCGCTGAGCACGGCCCCGTGGTGGGCAATAGAAGGTTCTACCACTTTGTCTTTTCTGCTGACACTTGGGCACGCCCCCGTGCTGGCTGAGCACGGGGCGTGTTCAGTCTTCTGTCTTCTTGTTTTGCTTAGGAAGATGCTGTCGTGGGGTCGGGCATGTCACGTTTGCTCCTTTTCTTGTATTTATGTTAGATTTTGCTATCTTTTTTGCTTCTTTTGTTAATTTGAGCTCATTTAATCATGAAAATACAAAAGGAAGACAAAAGAACACTTTTTCCAACATTAGTACTAAAAAAAGGTTAGTTTTATGCCACAATTGATGTAATTTATATGTTGCATTTTGCACACATCAAGCACACTAAGTCATCTTCTATTTTTAGACTTATATTCCACAAACATGGTCAAATTGCAGCATAAGAAGGTGTGGCTACTTACTTATACATAAAGACCACCAGAGTGCTTCAAACTTCAAAGTATAGATATAATCATGCAAGCTTCTGTTCAAAATGGACCTAATTAAACTTATATATTAAAAAAACGTAATATTTCAACAGAAAAGCTAGTGAGATGCTAAGAAACTGTTTGAACGAAAAACTTACTAGTTTCTCAAGAGTCTTCCTTAGCGAACTTTCTTTTAACCAAACGGGGTTTCATCATTATTAACCCAATTGCTCAGAGCATTTCCAAACTTTTTTACAACTATGGCAAAGCTAACCCTAACAGAAACATGAAAACAACAATTAAATTAAAAGATCAAAGATCCGAGCTTAAAAATTTACATAATCTTTTAACCAGGTGCCACTCAACTGATTTGGAGGCTAAAGTAGAGCAAAAACCCGGACCCATTTCCAAAAAAAAAAAAAAAAACCTCTATACACAACTGTATCCAAAGTCACATAAATATAAACAAACAAATCACATTTTCACTCTGCAAAATCTTGCTCACAAACAGAAGCAGAGCAAATTGAAGAAAATGCCAATTTCACATTCTGACTTAGATGACTTTGAGTTCAACACATTTACTAATTTCTTTAGCAATTAAACATCCAAAATATATATTTTTTTATTTATTTATTTACAATCCTAAAAAGCGAAAACATGATGCACATCCGGCCAGTGTTTTTAGACGCTCCACTATTTATGAATTATGTACATAGTTCTGTAAAAATAACTTAATAGCAATCTATCAGGATTAAAACTTTCTATGTTAATGCTTTTATTTTCTAAGTTCATTCATGTTAGTGGAGTTATCCAACCAAAACTAAAAAACGCACATTAATACCGCTACACTACAAGGCCTATCGCCAATACAATCTCTTAAAATATACTTTCAACCTCTCAACAGACCTATATCTACCTCTTAACATAACCTCCAACTGAATTAATTTCTCAATCCAAATAACCCTAGTTTGCTATTCACAACCATCAAATTCAAACCAAAACCGCACCTCATCAATCAAAAACAGTAATCAACCAAACAAGAAACAACTGTACCTGAAGCAGCCAGAGCAATCCCCTCAACAATAATCAAGGACCTAACCCTAACCACGTAAGAAGAAAAGCATGCTCGTTGCTCCCCTATCGCTCATCCGACGCCCCTTGTTCCTTCTGTTGAGTAACAAACTTAGGTGCTTCAACCAGTTCTCGTCGAATAATTCTAGATCTTTCCTTTTTTTTCCTTTCTGTTTCTTCGCCGGAGATGACGTCGACACGGACCCGAACCCTACCGGAGTTGTGGCGGTTTCATTCGTTGATTCTGTATGTTGTTGTTCTGGTGGTGTTGATGAGGAGTTTTCTGCTTTAATGGCGGTTAGATGATGCTGAGATTTGTGGCTGTAAGTGATGAAGATTGAAGATGAGGGGAACGTTAACAACATGTGGTTGGTTTTGATGGTTTAGGGTTTGGATTTGATTCTGGTAGTGAGCATGAAGACATAACTGGTCCAGTGTGTAGATTTTCGCCTCTAATTTGTTTTTCTTTTTTGGAGGTGGCAGTATCTCTATGAATCGCCATTACAGAAGCCATTGTTGTTGTGGGTGTTTTGAGTTTTAGCCTAGGGTTAATGGATTTGGGGAGAGGGAATGTGAAATTCTAAATTACTTTGGGGAGGGAAATAGTTTTGGTGTGAAATCCTAATTTTTAGAATAAACGTTAAATTTTAGTTTAATTATAAACTTTAAAAATAATATTAAAATAGGAAATATTTTTTAAAAAAAGTATGTAAATTGAAAAGTATATCTTAGAGTGTATAGCATCCTAAGAAAAGTATAAAAATTGAAAAGTATATCGTATAATATATAGCTTCGTAAACACTATTCTAGTATAAGACATTGTATGATATAGCATAATATAATATAACATATATTATATTGTAGTAGATTATAGTACAGTAAAATATAGTATAATGTAGTCTAGTCTAGTATACTACATGGTTTAGTCTATTGCCTACTGTGATCCATTAATGCCCAATGTGGTTGAATAAGACATATATGATTTATACTATTACTTGTTGTGATCCATTAAGATCTAATACGATCCATTAAGACATTTATAATCTATTGTTGGCCATGATGATCTATTAAAGCTCAATATGGTCTACTAATGCATATATGATCTACTTGTGTCCACTGTGATCCATTAATGCCCAATGTGGTTCAATAAGACATATATGATTTATACTATTTGTTGTTGTGATCCATTAAGACCTAATACGGTCCATTAAGACATTTATAATCTATTGTTGGCCATGATGATCTATTAAAGCTCAATATGGTCTACTAATACATATATGATCTACTTGTGTCCACCGTGATCCATTTAGGCCCAATATGGTTCATTAAGACATATATAATCTACTTTTGTCCATTGTTATCCATTCAGGCCCAATATGGTCTATTAAAACATATATGATCTACTATCATCTATTGTGATCCATTAAGACCCAATATAGTGCACTAATACTTGTATAATATACTATTATCCATTGTGATTCATTAAGACCCAATCGGGTCCATTATGACATCTATGATCTACTATTGCCTATTGTAATCCATAAAAGCCCCAATGATGTCTATTAAGACACGTAAGAGCATTCACATTGGAGTCTTTATCTATATAATTAAATAAAAAAACACATTTTTTCTATAAATTAAGTTTACTTTTCAAAAACCTCTCACATCCAATGTGACAACCGTCACTTTTCCGTACATTCCGTACACGAAATGAACATTAATTTGTGCTTAAATGATTGTGCATGATCTGGTTTACCAGACAAATAAATTTCTGAATCCCATGCAAGTGAATTCATGCATGATATATGCTACAAGAATTACGTTATGATAGCGTTGCGTCAAAAATATTAGTAAACTCACCGGTAAGACACATCGTGTCAACAGAACTGCAGAAATTAGTCAGACATTAGAATTGGAGCCTAGGTGTAGGTCCAACGTCAAGAATGCATTAAAACCCAAGAGTACATACAAGGGTTTTAATATAGGCATTCCGGAAGCTAAATTACGCACTAAATAGCACCCGAAACGCACTTTAAGCACATAATTTTTATAATTCAGCTCTAATCAGCATTTAAACATATGAATATTATGCAGAAATTACGTTTTATTATCCAGAATACTTCCCCAAGTGTTGGGAATTGAGAAGGATACAAAAAGGTACTTAAAAGACACTAAAAAGTGTAATTTAGCACTTTAACGAACCGGTGTCTAACCGAACAACCGGAACATAAAAATATTATCAGTGACACTGTTTTTCCTTTTCTGAGCCAGTTAGGGTCCCCGAATACCCTAACACCCGTTATATTTTATAACACACTAGTAATTTGTTTAAAGTTCATAACTAAACAAACTAACACCTAACTATAACATCAAAATCCAACCATATAACCCCCCCCCCCCCTAACCAATCGGTTTCCCCAAGGGGACATACCCCACCTATTTTTGATTATTATAATAAGGCTTGTCTAATATCTTGATGACACCTTACCTATTGGTTAAACATATAACATGGGTTATAAGAAACACTAAGGGTTAATCACATTCATTCTCACAAATCACAACTCAAAACTCACTCTTCCTTCTCTCTTGGCTTGGTCACGGCTGAAACCATAGTCCACCATCCAACCATCATTCAACTTTGATCTTGTAATTTCACATACATACAAGTGTGCTAGAGTTCACACAAGGAGGCTCGGTGCTTACGGAATCACAAGGACCTCTCTACCTCGCTTTTATCCACCACATTTACGTCTTGATTCTTCCCTAGCCTTGAGCTAGTTGTAAGTGCTTCTAAACACTCTCTTGTTCATATTTGAAGTGGTTAATAAGAGATTTATCGGATAAAAATCAAGAACATACAAGATCAAATCTAAAAGTCTTGAAGAAAGATGAATATGTTGGTTAAAGAGTATCAAATGGTAAAACATGATAAACCTGAGTTATATGAGCTATAACCTGCTGTAAATAACTTATGACCTGTTACTAATCGTTATTAGAAAGTGCGGTGATCGTATATGTGTGTTTTAGTAACATATGAACTATAAACAGCATGCTGAGTTGTATTTTCAGCCAACTTTAACAGGCTGTAACAGGTCCTTAACTAAACGAAAAATGTATTTTTTGAAGTCTAGGTTTATGTACTATGAAATATGGTTCTAATGGCACCGGAATCATAATTTTTGGACTCCGTTTACTATTTTTAAAGTGTCTTTTCGTAACAGCAGCTAGAGCTGCATTTTTGCTGCTGAAAATGTGCGTCCTATTTCCTGTCATAACTTGTATTCTGTGTGGAGTCTGATCACGAAATTTATACCATTGTTGACCACTGATGCATTTGTAATTCTCCCACTGGAATTTTGTAAATCGGACTCACGATCAATTTTTAATGAATTATTTCGTAAACTGCAATCAGAAAGCGACAAATCTGATTGCAGCCCGGAAAATAAATTCTTATAAAATATTGGTAATGAACTAGACCCCGATATTTTTACACAATAATTTTTGGAACATATAAGACATTCTGTAAAAATTTAGGAATTTTTGGAACGAGTTAACTATTTTATTAAAATATTCGAAAACATCCCAGTTTTGTATATTAAAACTGAAAGGATATAAGTATGTTATCCAAGGAATAATATATATTAGTTGATCACCAAAATTTTGTGCTAAGTGTGTGTAGTATGTATTATGCATAATAGTGTATTAGGACTTGAAAATACACTAAGTACTTATAAGAAGTGAAAATACAAAAATACACATACAACGTACTTAGACAAAATACATGATTCGGGTGCAAAGTGCATAATACAAGAAACTTATAATTATTTTCGAGAAAATAATATAAGTAAGACACTTAGTTAAAAATATAAATTATTTTTAACACAAGAATACATACATAAAAGATGGTGACTTGTACTTGTGCGTTACAAGTCTAGCGACTAACGATAATAAAACACGTTTAGGTCACGACGCTCTATAAGAAAAATCCGGTGAAGATTACGACGCAAGGAACGCAAAGTTGTGAGTTCATGCTCCCCCTTTTCTTTAACTGTTTTTTGGTTTTATAACTCTTGGGGGTGAAATACATGTTACAAATATTACAATTTTTACAAGTGGTAAAAATGCGAGAAGCACACTTGGTGAGAACGAGAACCGAGTATGATGTGCTTTAAGAAATGCCTAGAAAATACTAGATCAAGTGAGCATAGACTAGATATTGAGATGCCATTAAAACTTAATTAGGGACGAGGGTTAGATCTAACGGGTACGGCTGAGCCCCACTCATGGTCCTTATGTGACCTCTTCAGTGCTTCGGTGTCCCAATCGAGGGAAATCGACACAGTCGAGGTTAATCGACACAGTCAAGGTAAATTGACAAAGTCGAGGTTAATCGACACAGTCAAGGGCAATCGACACAATCAAGGGAAATTGACACAGTCGAGGTTAATCGACACAGTCGAGGGTAATCGACATAGTGAAAGGAGAAAATACTAATGCTCCCTATGTCCTCACATGCCTTAATGTCCTTGCACAAACACTCATGTAGTATGTGGTGTACACAAGAAAACTTGATTTATACAATGAATACTTGATTTGTAAAAGTTACAAACTATGTTTTCATACAAGATATACAAAACGCATGAACTCGCTCAACTTTATGTTGATGTTTTTCCAAAATTACATGTATTTCAGGTGACAGGATGGATCTTGGGCGCAAGTGTCGTAACTAGAAGTAGACAACAAGTTTAGATGTCATCCACTTTTGTTAAATTGTAACCTTGTCAAAGGTCGTGTGTTGAAAACTTAAATAACAAGTGTTTGTAATACTCAAATTTTCATGAATGGATGAACATCGTTTTGATCGTGTAGTTGTTTATTACGATTGAATGCAATGATATTAAACCAGTCACACATCATACGCTTCCGCAAAAGACAGGGTGTGACAGTTTGGTATCAGAGCTTCGATTGTAGTGAACTAGGATTCTTTCTCGAGTCTAGACTACAATCATTAGAGTTCTCTCACGAAAACATTTTACAAAAAGGTTTTCATTGCATTCACGAAAGCGCCAAGATCCACAAGTCAGACACTTTTCAAAAAGTGACAAGGCAAGGACATTAGTGAGGAATACCTTTAAAATAAGGTGCCAACCAAAGCATAGTCTACACAAGTTAGACTTGCCAAAAACAAAATGACCCCCCCAAAAAAAACGAGAGTTATACGTGATATGATACATTAAATTTCTTGATTATGCTAAGTAGCATATATGTTATTGATATACATACATACTTATAAGTGTACGGAATGATTATTGACGTGAATAAGATGCTTTCGACTCCGAATCCTATTACTGCACGTGACTTGCACGATGAAGCTACCGACCTCGCGTCCTTTGCAAAGCTCATGGCTGGGAGTGATTACCAAACAAGATTCTGAGCTTGCTTCCGTAGGAAATGGCTGCTCTTCTCTCTCGATCGCGAAGGTGCCTGACTACGATAGTGACGACGAGGCAGAGGCGGCAACCTTGAACAAATTCTCAATCAACGGGACGAGATCCCTGCGGCTTATGGGAAGCAAGATTGATGACATACTTGACCAGAAAGGGAAGATGAAGTATTCATCACGAAGGTGGCCCTCCAACTACTAGGAATGCTCTTTATTCCTATTCCATCTAATCATCGTTCCTATACGTGCGTAACGATAACGAATGTTAGCGCGTGGACCACCACAATGGTCCTTTCCATGACAAGAGGTATAAGGACAGTAGTGTCCCCTCCGTGATTGATCATCTGCTTGGACGAGGGAAAATTGCGGTAACTGTGCAAGACAATTTATTATTACGGGGGCCCACGTAATAACGACTTGTAGTGCATAGAAATCCTGGTGGACTCTGCGGGTCAAGCTAATGAAAACCTCACAAAATTTATCTATAGGTGTCCTCACCTTCCTCTGGTAGAACAACAGATAGATCAGTGCTTTAGCACTTTATAAAGTAGGAAACTTGTCTTGCCTACTCCGTGTCTACCTGTATATGAGACGTTGAGAAAACAACATTAAAGCAAGTGAAGATGAGTAACATTCAGAAAGAAATCAGTGACGATACACTCTCTATCACCTCTACACGAACAACCCCATCTAAGGGAAAATATACGCACCAGTAAAGCTAAAGACCTAAGAAAACTAATGTAGCAGGAAATAACTAAAACTTGAATGACCAATGTGATGTAGCCTCGAGTTCATTCTATTACAAACAATAAGCCAAGATTGGCAAGCCTATGTGAAGGCTCAGAAGTTATTTCTTCGCTCATACATTGAGTATATATACGTGTGAAATTGGGTGATTACATGATGGCTTATGGTGCTATGAGTCTCATAGACAATTGGAATGTTGTCTAACCTACTTCATACCTTGTGACAGAGGAGAATGCCGCCCAGACGTGACACAAACACCAGTGCGTTGCCAAGAACAGAAGCTGAGCTTCAGGAGCGAATCTCACAGGCAATTGCACGACATGAAGCCCTCCGCTCTCAACACAGCGATGGCACTACTGAAAATAACCCTCCAACTGGCTGCACCTATAAACAATTCCTGGACTGCAAGCCATTGAATTTTGATGGCACAGGAGGTGTCGTTGCATTTGTTCGTTGGTCAGAAAAGACTGACTCCATTCTGAGAATGAGTAACTGTTCACCTCAACAAAGTGTTACCTATATCTCAGGATTGTTTTTGGATGGCGCACTCTCCTGGTGGAACCTTCAGGTTCAAACCCTTGGTGCAGATGCTGCTTACGCACTAAGCTGGGACGAGCTCAAGGAGATAATGGAAAAGAAATACTGTTCTAGGGCTGAAATCCAGAAGCTTGAGGTGGAGTTCTGGAACTTGAAAATGGACGGACCGAAGATTACTGAATACGTCCAATGATTTCACGACTTGTCTAGGGTCGTCCCCTACTTAGTCAAACAGGAATTCAAAAGGGTTGAACGATTCATTTGGGGACTTGCACCTCAGATCAGGAGCATGGTTAATACCTTAAAGCCCTCAACCATTGCAGAGGCTATCGATATGAGTGTCACTCTTACTGAAGAAGCTCTACGTGCGGGAAAATTTTCGGAATCTGAGGATAATAAGAAAGAGACTCAAGTAGAGTCGTCAAGCAACAAGAAGAGGAAGTCCTCAAACCTAAAGATGAGCACCCAAGTCAACTATGGAAGCTCTAAAATAAACAAAAGCAAGAAAGTGAAACCGCCGCATGGCAGGAAAACTGATGGAGCCACTGTTGAAACCATTGGTAAAGTTTACTCAAGGACTAAGCCGAGGTGCGGAGAATGCAACTTTCACCATGAAGGTCGATGTCTGAGGCCTAAGTGTGGAAAATGTGGAAAAGAAGGGCACCTCAAGGATGCCTGTTGGGCGAAGGACCCAGATGGAAGAAATAAGAAAGTACCAGGTTGCTACAGGTGTGGTAAAGCAGGGCACGTTAGGAAAGATTTCCCTAGGAAGAAGCAAGCAAGGAAGGATTTTCACGATCGAAGCTCGTGAAGCACGCCAGGATTCAGATGCGGTTACCGGTACGTTCCCTACTAACCAACCTAATGCATCTGCTTTTAATTAATACTGGCATCAACTTTTACCTTGCATGCTTAGAACTTAAGAAACTGCCTGGCCTAGTTTCAAATAAATAGACGTCCCATATTCTCTCGAAATAGGCATATAGAAGGCTAGTTGAATCCGATGAAGCAAGTAAGGAATTATATTTTAGGGACTCAGAAAGCATGAACCTTCTGTTACCCTTGACTCGCGAAGTCATAATATGATAGTCAGCATGGATCGGAAATCCAAGTATACAGCTGACGTCGTTTGATATGAGAAAATCAGTCGCATCCCTCTTGCGAATGATGAAACCCAAACTCCCTGCGATAGGTGCAAGGATGCTAGACCCCACAAGGTGGCAGATCTACGACATCCCTCAGTGGTCGAAGAGGCATAGAAATGCCTCCGAGTGGACTACAGAGCCTGAGAACATCCCCGTGACGGAAGAGGTTCCAGGAGCCTTTTCTGAAGACCTTCCAGGAATACCTCCACAACGACAAGAGAAGTTTGTGATGAACCTCGTGCCAGAAGCGGCATCGACGCCGAATGACGCCTTACCGACTGGCTTCGTCCGTGAAGCATAAACCTCTGATATAACCGCAAGAGTGGCTGGACAGAGGAAATTAAGGACATAACATCCTTAGATAAGGACTTGAGGAGAAAGTTGACAGTTCCATTTTTGCATAAATTCCAGAGAATTGAAAATCAGAATCCTTTGCCAAGGACTGATGACATAAAACAGACAAATCGTAAGATCCTAGTAACCACTCAAGGATCGATTTGAGGACAAGATATCCTCCACGGTGAATACAAGAAGGAAATATCCTTAAAATGACCTTTAGGACTCGCTTCAAGCATCACGAGTTCCTTGTCGTATCATTTGGCTTAACACATGCATCGACAATATTCATGGACCTCATGAATCGAATGTGTAAGCCATACCTGGATAAGTCGTATACTTATTGACTACATTCTTATATAGCCAACGACCAAGGAAGGTCGTGAGCAACAGCTGCAATTACCTTGCAACTCTTTGAGAAGAGAACAGTTATATGCTGTAATAACGAAAAGCGGATTTCGAATTCACGAAGTGGAAACTTTAAGGTACATGATGAATAAGAACGAGATTCACGCCAACCCTGCAACCAAGAGCTAAAGAGCTAGAGTTGCAATGATGTGACGCCTCTCGACAAAATCTCGATTGTACGTCGATGCAACGAGACCACGACCTTGCATACGCGACACATTGATTAAGGAATCATGAGAAGAGACCTTGAGATAGATACAGCGATTGCGCGCCGCAACTGGACGTCATTACCAGAAAGAAAACGTTGCACGATCTTTATTGATCACAAGGGTTGCAACACACCGATGATCGTAAGAACTCGAATATGAACTGAGCTGCTGAACGATGGAGACTGTATGAACACAATACGTGCTTGTGTGATAAACTTTAATGAAAAGTCGGAACACTCACTTGCCCTTAGTGGAGTCTTCCTACAACAGTATTTATCACACCGTCGTCTAAACCGCTTCTTA
This sequence comes from Helianthus tuberosus, assembly GCA_030545235.1. Taxonomy (NCBI): domain Eukaryota; kingdom Viridiplantae; phylum Streptophyta; class Magnoliopsida; order Asterales; family Asteraceae; genus Helianthus; species Helianthus tuberosus. The sequence goes on along the minus strand of CM060354.1, from coordinate 105,801,592 downwards.
TAAAGCTTTAGATGGAACATAATGAGTCAATTCCCGTCATGTTGAACGGATACCAGAAATAAACAATCAACTAGCCCGAGATGGCCCAGGAAAACTAGAGGCAAGATCATTCAGATATGTGATCATATCAGGACAGCCCGCAGAATACAGAAAGATTAAGCCGATGAGCGGCATAAATCGTAAGAATTTGAGACAAGAAGTATGACTAAAATGAGAGCCTTGCCTAGAGAAGGCGTAGTGTGTTTTGGAAAACGAAAAGGTTGAATCCCCGGTGTAGGGATCAGAACCATTGCTCACAAGATGAAGCTCCCAGAAAAAGATCAGTAGTGATCGCGACACATTCATGTGTCTAGTCTGTAGAGGAGTCTGACTTAAGGAACAGTCGTTGTTCCCACAAATAAGATTCACGTCAATAACAAACGACAAGAATTACTATAGAAACCTGTTGAGGTTTTGGACCAAGAGTCCGCAATACTATAGAAACCTGTTGTGGTTTTGGACCAAGAGTCCGCAATACTATAGAAACCTGTTGTGGTTTTGGACCAAAAGTCCGCAATACTATAGAAACCTGTTGAGGTTTTGGACCAAGAGTCCGCAATACTATAGAAACCTGTTGAGGTTTTGGACCAAGAGTCCGTGATACTATAGAAACCTGTTAAGGTTTTGGACCAAGAGTCCGCAATACTATAGAAACCTGTTGAGGTTTTGGACCAAGAGTCCGCAATACTATAGAAACCTGTTGAGGTTATGGACCAAGAGTCCACAAGACACAGAAAAGTCATGATCGACTTACTTGAGTATGATAGAATTCATGACATGACCCAGAGATTTCATGGGAACATAAAGACAAATCGTGAATCTAAGTGACCATATTGGTTTCACAACTCCCCTGCGACCGATGGCATCGCTTGAATTTCGGGACGAAATTCTTTTAACGGGGGGAGACTGTGACAAGCTTCACTTTTCCGTACATTCCGTACACGAAATGAACAGTAATTTGTGCTTAAATGACTGTGCATGATCTGGTTTACCAGGCAAATAAATTTCTGAATCCCATGCAAGTGAATTCATGCATGATATATGCTACAAGAATTATGTTATGATAGCGTTGCGTCAAAAATATTAGTAAACTCACTGGTAAGACACATCGTGTCAACAGAACTGCAGAAAGCAGTCAGACATTAGAATTGGAGCCTAGGTCTAGGTCCAACGTCAAGAATGCATTAAAACCCAAGAGTACATACAAGGGTTTTAATATAGGCATTCCGGAAGCTAAATTACGCACTAAATAGCACCCGAAACGCACTTTAAGCACATAATTTTTATAATTCAGCTCTAATCAGCATTTAAACATATGAATATTATGCAGAAATTACGTTTTATTATCCAGAATACTTCCCCAAGTGTTGGGAATTGAGAAGGATACAAAAAGGTACTTAAAAGACACTAAAAAGTGTAATTTAGCACTTTAACGAACCAGTGTCTAACCGAACAACCGGAACATAAAAATATTGTCAGTGACACTGTTTTTCCTTTTCTGAGCCAGTTAGGGTCCCCGAATACCCTAACACCCGTTATATTTTATAAAACACTAGTAACTTGTTTAAAGTTCATAACTAAACAAACTAACACCTAACTATAACATCAAAATCCAACCATATAACCCCCCCCCCAACCAATCGGTTTCCCCAAGGGGACATACCCCACCTATTTTTTTATTATTATAATAAGGCTTGTCTAATATCTTGATGACACCTTACCTATTGGTTAAACATATAACATGGGTTATAAGAAACACTAAGGGTTAATCACATTCATTCTCACAAATCACAACTCAAAACTCACTATTCCTTCTCTCTTGGCTTGGTCACGGCTGAAACCATAGTCCACCATCCAACCATCATTCAACTTTGATCTTGTAATTTCACATACATACAAGTGTGCTAGAGTTCACACAAGGAGGCTCGGTGCTTACGGAATCACAAGGACCTCTCTACATCGCTTTTATCCACCACATTTACGTCTTGATTCTTCCCTAGCCTTGAGCTAGTTGTAAGTGCTTCTAAACACTCTCTTGTTCATATTTGAAGTGGTTAATAAGAGATTTATCGGATAAAAATCAAGAACATACAAGATCAAATCTAAAAGTCTTGAAGAAAGATGAATATGTTGGTTAAAGAGTATCAAATGGTAAAACATGATAAACCTGAGTTATATGATCTATAACCTGCTGTAAATAACTTATGACCTGTTACTAATCGTTATTAGAAAGTGCGGTGATCGTATATGTGTGTTTTAGTAACATATGAACTATAAACAGCATGCTGAGTTGTATTTTCAGCCAACTTTAACAGGCTGTAGCAGGTCCTTAACTAAATGAAAAATATATTTTCTGAAGTCTAGGTTTATGTACTATGAAATACGGTTCTAATGGCACCGGAATCATAATTTTTGGACTCCGTTTACTATTTTTAAAGTGTATTTTCGTAACAGCAGCTAGAGCTGCATTTTTGCTGCTGAAAATGTGCGTCCTGTTTCCTGTCATAACCTGTATTCTGTGTGGAGTCTGATCACGAAATTTATACCATAGTTGACCACTGATGTATTTGTAATTCTCCCACTGGAATTTTGTAAATCGGACTCACGATGAATTTTTAAAGAATTATTTCGTAAACTGCAATCAGAAAGTGACAAATCTGATTGCAGTCCGGAAAATAAAATCTTATAAAATATTGGTAATGAACTAGACCCCGATATTTTTACACAATAATTTTTGGAACATATAAGACATTCTGTAAAAATTTGGGAATTTTTGGAATGAGTTAACTATTTTATTAAAATATCCAAAGATAGCCCAGTTTTGTATATTAAAACTGAAAGGATATAAGTATGTTATCCAAGGAAAAATATATATTAGTTGATCACCAAAATTTTGTGCTAAGTGTGTGTAGTATGTATTATGCATAATAGTGTATTAGGACTTGAAAATACACTAAGTACTCTTAAGAAGTGAAAATACAAAAATACACATACAACGTACTTTGACAAAATACATGATTCGGGTGCAAAGTGCATAATACAAGAAACATATAATTATTTTCAAGAAAATAATATAAGTAAGACACTTAGTTAAAAATATAAAAAAATTTTAACACAAGAATACATACATAAAAGATGGTGACTTGTACTTGTGCGTTACAAGTCTAGTGACTAACGATAATAAAACACGTTTAGGTCACGACGCTCTATAAGCAAAATTCGGTGAAGTTTACGACACAAGGAACGCAAAGTTGTGAGTTCATGCTCCCCCTTTTCTTTAACTGTTTTTGGTTTTATAACTCTCGGGGGTGAAATACATGTTACAGATATAACAATTTTTACAAGTGGTAAAAATGCGAGAAGCACACTTGGTGAGAACGAGAACCGAGTATGATGTGCATTAAGAAATGCCTAGAAAATACTAGATCATGTGAGCATAGACTAGATATTGAGATGCCATTAAAACTTAATTAGGGACGAGGGTTAGATCTAACGGGTACGGCCGAGCCCCACTCATGGTCCTTATGTTACCTCTTGAGTGCTTCGGTGTCCCATTCGAGGGAAATCGACACAGTCGAGGTTAATCGACACAGTCAAGGTAAATTGACACAGTCGAGATTAATCGACACAGTCAAGGGCAATCGACACAGTCAAGGGAAATTGACACAGTCGAGGTTAATCGACACAGTCGAGGGTAATCGACATAGTGAAAGGAGAAAATACTAATGCTCCCTATGTCCTCACATGCCTTAATGTCCTTGCACAAACACTCATTTAGTACGTGGTGTGCACAAGAAAACTTGATTTATACAATGAATACTTGATTTGTAAAGGTTACAAACTATGTTTTCATACAAGATATACAAAACGCATGAACTCGCTCAACTTTATGTTGATGTTTTTCCAAAATTACATGTATTTCAGGTGACAGGATGGATCTTGGGCGCAAGTGTCGTAACTAGAAGTAGACTACAAGTTTAGATGTCATCAACTTTTGTTAAATTGTAACCTTGTCAAAGGTCGTGTTTTGAAAACTTAAATAACAAGTGTTTGTAATACTCAAATTTTCATGAATGGATGAACATCGTTTTGATCATGTAGTTGTTTATTACGATTGAATGCAATGATATTAAACCAGTCACACATCAAACGCTTCCGCAAAAGACAGGGTGTGACATCCAACTCTCTATCTATTTCTCTATCCAACTCACAATCACTTATTTTTTACTTCTTTCTCTTTCATACACACTCACAATAAAAATATAGAGACATGGATATGAGCCTCTGAATATAGAGGTTTACTTTAATATCTGTAAAACTTTCTCTATTATAAAAATTCCAATGTAGTGGTGTTTTTGTTGTTTCCTGTATTTCCTCTTTTATATTGTATAGAATATTAGAATGTACTAATATAGAGGTTTCAATGTGAATGCTCTGAGATATACTATAGTTCATTGTGATACATTAAGGCCAATGGGGTCCATTAACACATTTATGATCTACTATTGGCCATTGTGATCCATTATGGCCCAATATGGTCCATTAAGTCTACTATCGTCCATTGTGATTCATTAAGGCCCAATATGATCCATTATGACATCAACGTGGTCTATTAAGACATGTACAGTCTACTATTGTCCATCGTGATCCATTAAGGCCTAACATGGTCCATTAACACATGTATGATATAATATTGTCCATTGTGATCCATTAAGCCCTAACATGGCCCATTAAGACAAATATAACTTACTATTATCTGTATTGATCCACTAAAGCCCAATATGGCCCATTAAGTCATATATGACCTACTAATTGGTCGTTTTGACACATTAAGGACCAGTATGGTCTATTAAACCAAAAATATAAGTTTGAAAGGAAATTACTCAAATAATGAAATGAAAATTTATAACTTTATATACTTTATAATATATGATTTCTAAAAATGTTGTTTAAAAGATAGAAAATATATTATAAAAATGTATATAAACATAACTAATATGCACACATTAACATATTATTTACAAGAAAATGGATAATAACAAATATGATTTGAAAATATAATATTTAGTATTAGTTAGAATTTTTAAATATGTAGTAAAAATAATACTTTTTTTAAATGAAATTATTATTTGAGGAGAAGGTTTTAGAGCATTCACATCCATTCCACCAAATGTTATGAGTGGAGTTTTTATAATATAAAGAGTATAAAAAGAGTTTGTGAGCGGAGGAGAGAGAAAATGTTACTGTTCATCTTTATATTTGAGGGGACACTGTTCACCCCTATAATTTTTTAATATATTTTGAAAGTGGTTGTGAGTAGAGGAGAGAGAAAAGGTAATGATAAAGGTATAAAAAATATTATTTAATTGAAAAAAAGAGAGAAAATGTAGTGTTTTGGGTGAAAATATATGGATGTTAATGCTCTTAAAATGAAATAATTTGGGGGAATATTAGGATAACATATTTTGGAAGAGAGTTTTAGAATGAATATTTTTGGGAGGAAATTTAAAATTTAGGATAAATTATTTTGGAGGAAAGTTTTAGAATGAAATATTTTTGGGAGAAATTTAAAATTTAGGGTGAAATATTTGAGGGGAAATTTTTAAAAATGTAGCAATTTTTAACTTTTGTCACACATTTTTTCAATGACATTTGATATAATTTCGTCACACAAAATAAATAAAGTGATGATGGTGTGACGAGTGTTTATGTAAAGCCATGTGGTTTTTTTTATTTTATTTTATGTGTGCCTATTGGCTAACCTTTGGTCACGCAATATATTATATGTGGCCATATGTATTAGCTTTTAGCCACATTATCAAACATATAATGTGGCCCTAGATCATATTCGGCCACATTTTTCTTATATGACTGTTTTTTCTTAACGTGTGGCTAAAGGTTTTGAATACATATGTTTTTGTCATAGGAAACAAATACTATGGTCGTAGATCACATTTGGTCACACTTTTATAGTGTGACTAAAAATGTCACACTTTTTTTTCTTAAAGCGTGACTAAAGGTTTTGAATACATGTGTAATTAGTCATATGAAAATAAATATTGTGGTTGTAGTTCACATTTGGCCACACTTTTCTAGTGTGGCTAATAAATGTCACAGTTTTGTCTTAAAGTGTGACTAAAGGTTTCACATACATGTATTTTTGGTCACTTGGAACAAAAATATGTGGTCGTAGATCACATTTGGCCACACTTTCGGGATGTGACTAGTAAATATCACATTATTTTCTAAAAGCGTGGCTAAAAGTTTTGAACTGGCGTACAATGGTCACATTAATAATAAAGTGTGTGGCTAAATGTGTTTCAAAATGCTATGAATGACCTTTAGCCACACATTTTTTCAAATGTGTGGCAGTGCTGTTTTGCCAAAAGTGTGGCCATAACCCATTTTTGACGTAGTGTCATGAGTGATTGCACTTCACCTACAAGTTTTGTATTGTTGGCTACATTCTCCTATCCTTTAGCAAATTCTGCTTGATTCTTTTCCTGCAGAGCAGCCCATTCTTTTATCAGATTCTTAAGGGAATCAGTGATGCTGTTGTTGCTTGCCCTTAGAATTGTAATCTCTTCCAGAACTTTGTTGGAGCTGCTTCATTGTCTTGACTCCACAGCATTTGTGACTTGTATCTTAATCTTCTCCATTTCTGTGAAGATTTTCTGAATTTCTGATGCAGAAATGCTGGTTTTTGGTGTCTTCTCTTTCTGTTTATACAGAGCTTTCAGTGCTTCAGTGTTTTTCTCTGTTTGTACCTTGATAAGTTCCACTGATTCTGATAAGGTCTTCATTTCAGCTCTTTGACCTTGTACTTCTGACAGCAGCAGATCAAGCTTCTCTTCTACTGGGTTTTTTCTTGCAAACATTGAATACATTATCCAGTACTCTCTGAATATTTTCTTTTGTCATTTGAGGTGGTTCAGGGATATTTCGAACAACAAATGTTCCTTCTAACATACCAGTTGCAAACACATCTGCAGCTATTTTGGAAATGATTGGTGTACCCTTGGATTTACCAGAATCTGGTGCATCCTTAGGTATGCAAGTGTCATCTCCACCAGATGTGAATAACACATTTTCACCTTGGGTTTCCTTATATCCTTGAATCATTCCAGTGAATGATTCTCCATAAGTTGTTGAGATAAACACATTATCTCTTTCTAGATTTCCTTGATCAGTTTCCTGATCTCCATCTGTTGGGATCTCATCCTCCACCTCATCATCTGATTCATAGTTGAGATGAAATGAACTAGAAACATCCTCATCAACAACAGTTTTTCCAGGTTCAACTTTGTAAGATGCAATAATTGAATCTTCAAAATTTGACCAATTTATTGAAGTGTCAACTAAAACTGTGTTTAAGAGAGAACATGTACCAGCAACATGAGACTCTTCATATTGTAGAACTTCTGTGTCTTGATGGGTTGTACCAGCAACATGTGATTCCTCATAATGTTGGACTTCAGTTTCTTGATGGGTTGTACCAGCAACATGTGATTTCTCATAACATTGGACTTCAGTTTCTTGATGGGTTTCATATTCAAAGTGGAATCCAGCATCAGGATTCAGATGGCTTTCTTCAAATTCTGGTGTTTCCCTGTTTTCTGGTGAATTTCTGATCATCAGAATTGGGTTTTCTTCAGCAGGTCCTGATTCTGATGTCCAAGATTTTTGAACTTCTTCTTCTAGTTAAGAAGAGCAGTCATACATTTCATTGGTGGGAGCATCTGTTGGTGTGTCTGGTTTGTTGAGGATCTCCTCATACTTCAATCTGTATGGTGAATCTGATGGAATTAGATTCAACATATTTTCTGGTAACACAGGGACATCCCTATCTGATGCCCACCCTTGATTTGCACTCCAAGGCTTCATTACTGTTGAACTCCATATATCTTCTAAGATGGGAATTTCTACATTCATTGCAGTAATTGTTTCAGTAATGAAGATGGAGATGAACCTTGGATATGGTAAATGGGAAGAGATTTTCCCATTTCTTGTAAGGATTGATCTTTTTATCAAGTTGTAGATTTCTGTCCCATAATCAATTTTGAACCCTGTTATGAGTCCATACATGATTGACATAATTGATTGGTTCACTTGATCAGCTCCTCCTATCTTTGAAGTGAGGCACTTTGTTCAAAGTTTCCATCATGACTTGCCAGAATCCTGGTAGTTCATTTCTTCTAATTTCTCCAATTTTGGTGACCTTCTTATTCTTGTATCCTAGCTCAATGAAAAACTTATCAGCTCCTCTTTTCTTGGGGTTTCAATGTAGTTACCAAAAACATGAAGCTCAAGCCATTGTCTTACTCTTACAGGGGTTAATGTCACAGAGACATTTCCCCAAACATGAGCAGAGACTTGATTTTCCCCATCTTCACTGAAAGTGTGGATGAATTGCTGCAACAATCTCTCCGGTACTTCTCTTCCTTTACTCAGTGCTCTTGAGATTGGACATCTCAAGAGGAATTCCACCAAAAGTTGACATCATTCGTCATATTCAACATGCTCTGTATTCATCATTAAGTTGTTCTCCTTTATTGGCAAAAATTGATGATCTTCAATAAATGGAACATCGTGTTGAATGATCGGAATGTTGAGATTAACTTCTGCCATTGCTGAATTTTGAGAGTTAGGGTTTGAAGTTTTGGAATTTTGGCTTTTGAAAAACAGAGGGTTTTAGGGTTTAAGGTTTTTGTGAGGAAGGAGGTGAGTGATTGAAAATTTCTGCTAAGGTTGGGTTTTATAGTGAGGGTTTTAGCAGAGATTTAGTTGTTATAGGAGTTGATGGGACATGGAACGTGGGATGTAATAGCGGTTAATAGATCATTAATTACCTTTATTACCATTAGATCGTGTGATGTGAAGTTGGTTCAAAAAGTAACCGCTGGATCATGGGTATCAAGGTAAAATTAATGGGTTTTAATCCGTGCAAACGTGGGTTTGATTATATCTTCTCAACTTGCATTTTCTTCAATCATTCCGTTTTTTTTGGAAATAACTGAATCTGATTGGAAAAAACTAACGGCCACATGACACCTTTCCTTTTGTGGGACCCATTTTTGAGAAATGGTCCAATCATTTGCCTTTGTATTCTTCCCCCTTTTTCAAAGTCAAAATTTAAATCTGGTGACGTCATCAGAAAGAAATCCCAGTTTCTGATAAATTTGAATAAGTCAGGTTTATGATGTTTTCTGTTGACTTGTTAACAGAAGTCAACAGTGAAAGTTCCCCCTTGACTAGTAATCAGAAGTCAACATAAGCCAACAGAGAAAGTAATAAGATCGTTTGTTGATCTAGTTAAAAAGATCCTTTGATGGTCTGGTCAAGTCATTACATGTTTGTTCGATTGATTTTTTCGCCTACGCATTATGAAATGAACCGTGCGGATTGTGCAAGGAATTACGTAACTATGGATGCATACATAATTATGGAATTCAGTGCACAGAAACCACAGCAAGTTTTGCCATGTGTTAAGACCTATAGTGATAAGAATAACGAAACGAGAACAATGTAAAAAGGGCATGGTGGATACGCCGCTAGTACTTCCTATATATAAGTGTTCCTTATTACATTGCGAACGTAGCGTTATTTAAGTTACTAGAAGTCCTAGACCATGACCAATGTTATTTTATCTTACACTCTCCAACTCCAATTTCGAGCACACACAAGTTTCCTATAATAGTCTTCATAGGAAACATAATCCGTTGTTCGAAACTCCATGTTTTTCTACTACAAGGACATCACTTGGACAAATAACAAATTCGCTAAAAATCCAAACGTGGCCCAAAGTTGTACTTAGGGTATGAAGGATTCATTCGAAAGCGAAACAATCACAATTGTCTTCACAGGTTTCCTCTAAAATTAAATTTCGGGACGAAATTTCCTAAAGTAGGGGAGACTGTGACACCTGTGTCTCTACGACCATCAAACAAATACAAAACTAATGAAATATTGTGTTTCATACTTGGGATTTGTATAAATATGTGTATCATTTGCACATATCAATTCTTGTTCGATTTCGAGCTTTAAATCGCTTTCTGGAAGGTTTTACGCGAACTGATGCGTATATGTAATCAGTTTAATGCAAAAAACACTCCAAAATAGTGACATAGGCTTAACATACCTTAAATAACCTTTACATAACTTAGAAATAAGTTTTGGAGGGTTTGGTGTGTCGAAAACAAGTTTATTCGATCACAGGGACTAATTGTGACAAACTGCGAAACTATGGTGATTCGTATAGTAACGAACATTACGGAACTTTATCACAAGTTAAACATACCCTAAATATCCTTCACATAGCTTAGAAATAGGCTTTGAGGGGTTCGGTATGCGAAAATAATTTTTTGATCAAACAGGGACTAAAAGCGTCAAAAAGTGCATAAGTTTGCATTTACGCGCATATCTTACGTTATGAACATATCCGGACATCCAAAAATTTATGTAATCATTAAAATATTTTATTTTAGTGATTGGAATGCAAAAATACCATTCGTCGTGTAATTTGGATCGTTTTCGCGTCCGTTCGAGTTTCCGTCGTAATTAATCGAATAACGCAACCATACGACCAAACGAACCGACATCCGAGATGTTTTCAAGCATATTTTAAGTTCCCTATACTTTAACTTCATTTTAGAGCCTTGAAATGGGGTTAACGGGGCTTAAACATGCCGAAAATCAAGTTTTAAGCATGCAGGGACCTGTTCTGCCAATTCTGAAAACTTGAAACTGAGCTCCCCCGCGCCACGCGCCAAGCACAGGGTCACCTGGCGCGCCACGTGACAGGGACCAAAATTCAGCAACAGGCTTGATTTACAGGGTTAATTATGCAAAATTCTCCATACCTGGAGCTGGTTTTGGATCCCCATTGTATTCAATACCATGTTCCACAAGTGTAGGGCCAAGATTGATCCTTCTAAACACTTGGAATGATCTTGATGATCCAATCTTCCTATTAATAGAAGTGGGTTCTTCACTTCATTCCTCACACATTTGATTCAATTCTGCTCTAAGTTGAATTTTAACACTTCATACCTGAGTATTTTGAATCAAATCTTCCTTGCTTGGACCTTTTGTAAGTCTCCTTCATGCTTGTTTATGCATTTCAAGCATGAAAGTCAAACAGTGTTTGACTTTCTGCTTTGACCAGTTTATGGTCAACACAAAGTTCGTTTGAACTTTGCAACGTGAGCGTAATCACAATGGTTATAGTCCCTTGAGACTATCCCTACTGATTACCACGTTGATTAGGCGTAGTGACGAGTCAAAGTTTCGGCCAAAATACGTGTTTATGCGTATTTTGCAGTGAAACTAATGTTGGGTATCAAAACACTTTGTTTTGATATCAAACTTGTTTTCTAACTTAGTTAAACATGTTTTAACATGTTTAACTCGTCACTTTTAGTCTAGTGCTTGTATAGGGTCGTAAGATAAGCGGTCTTAACAACCGCTTAGACTTTCGAACCCGACCCATTTGGTCGATCGTTAGGATCCGACCAAGCATATTTTGTGACCATATTTGTATAGGGAATAACCTTCCGAGGTTATACGTTATGGTCACTTAGTTTAATTAGTTGTATGATAGGTAGTTTATAAGCCTTAGGGTAAATGACCAAAATGCCCTTTTCATGCATAATTGGTATTTAAGCATATGTAACTTAACTTTTGTCACTTAAACTGATTATGCAACATATTTAAACATGTTAGGGCATATAATACTTGTAATAGGACTAGTTAGGCGTCTCAAACGCGCATTCGCGCGAACGACGCGTTAAAATAGCGTAAGCTACCTTAATGGGTCGTAACAGGTCGTAAGCACTTAGGATAGGTTCCGATTTAGAATGTAGGCTTTATTAAACCATATCACATGAGTTCTAATACTCATTTGGTTTATGAGACCTCATTCTACCTGTTCTCCCGATTAGGTAAGCTATTTTCATGATTTCGACTATATGATTACACATGCATAGAACTATCTTTTGACGAATTGAACTATTATCCATGGTGTAAACATTGATTTCCAAGTTTGTTACGACTATTTGTTTGTTCATATGTTTACTTATACATTCATTAACAATGATCAAGCCGATTGGTAGTACGATATAGCGCTATAGGACTAGACACCCCATTCCTGTTGTATGGAATGTCAGAAACCAAATGTTAACCAAATAGAATTTGCCTTTATGGTATTTCTATAGTCTCTAAAGTGTAGTTTGATGCACTAATGTTTGAATGTATTTCTAAATCACGATTTATGGTATATTTCGATATACTACCAACGTGATAGTGTTTGCTAAAGCATAATTTGATATGCTATTGTTTTCTAAAGTATAATTTGATATACTACCAAACCACGATTTTAGGTATGTTCCAACATACTACCAACGTGATATTATTTACTAAAGTATAGTTGATATACTACCGACATTGTTATTTCATAAACCAAAGTATGTGTAAATATACTACCAAAGCATAGTTGATATGCTATTTTCAAACCAAAACATAATTGATATGTTATTTACAAGAACCGAAGTATGATTTGATATACTATCAATGCTTGCATTCTTAAACCAAAGTATTCTTGTGATGCACTACCAAATCTATTAGTTCTGAAACAAAAGTATATTCTAATATACTATCTATTTAACTAATTCAAAACTAAAGTATATTTAGATATACTACTCATCCGCTTATCTCGAAACCAAAGTATATTTTGTATATGCTATAAACATTTTACCAAAACGATGCATTTTAGAAACAAAACTTTTACAAGGATTCATGGCTATTTTTGAAAACATAAAACCTTTTCTTGTGATATCCAAAGCCATGAATCTAATACAAGAATCCTATGTTACTCACAGGCATTTTTATGCTGACGTACCTATTTTCACATATATTTCAGGTACTGCTATGTGATGATTGTTGATGCATGCTACACATAGGATGGACTCGTGCCTTAGCGACTTTAAAACTTGAGAGACAATTATTTGTATTTATCTGATTTGTAATAAAACAATGAGTTCAATAATTCAATAAAATGAAACTATTTAATCCATGATTGTGAAACAATGATTCTGTTACGACACTCCCCAACGTTTCCGCCACGATTTGTTGTTTTACGTGGTCGGGGTGTGACAGAAAAGTTGGTATCAGAGACAGTTCATATAGGGAATTAGGTTATTAGTAATGCTTTGACCTAGACTATAACCTTCCTAGGACCCTAACACAAGTTATCTTGTGTTTAGTCTTAAAACAATACCGTCGCTTATCTTTAGGTGACAACCGAAACAAGAACACAAATCACAAATCCGTTTTTAAAAACCAATCATCTTTTCTTGGATGATTTATTATAAGGTTTTGAACCTTCAAAGTTTTCAAAAACTTGTCAAAGTTTGGGTCTAAATAATGTGAACGAAATCTGGAAGGGTGGATGCCTGTACCTCGAGTTTTCTGTCTAAGGCTAGAGTTTTCGTACAAATCCACATAATCGGACCAGTCACTCTTACCTGGGAACTCTTGGGGTGAGTGTCCACTTATAGGCTAAAGCATGTCTTCGCGATATATTAGTATGACCCATTTACTTTGATTAGTCACAGTGTCATTTGTTTGTTTTAGGTAACGAACAAATGATCACAATCTTCATGCTTTGTCGATATTCTTTTAAGCATTCAATTCTTACTATTCGATATCATCTCACTAGTTTCTTTTCATGTTTCTTTTCTCTTTTAGAATATGCCTCCTCGACGTGATGCACAACCTCAAACTAACGCCGAACTCGCAGCTATTATCACTCAGCAAATCGATGCTGTACTCCCAAACCTGATAACCCAAGTAAACCAAGCAAATAACAATAACAACAATGCCTCGTGCAACTATAAGACATTCAATTCAGCTAAGCCACTCACATTTACTAGGTCTGAAGGGGCCACTGGGCTCCTGCAATGGTTTGAGAGTCTCGAAAGCACGTTTCGTCATGTACAATGCCCAAACGAGCGAAAGATTGAGTTTGCATCGAGCGTATTCCAGAAAAGACCACTTACATGGTGGAACGGTGTAATGAGGGATAGGGGTGCCGATGTGGCAATGGCACAAACTTGGGAAGAGCTTCGAGCTCTAATGATGAAGGAGTTTTGTCCTCGTCATGAACTCAGGGCGTTGGAAAGGGAATTTGATGATCTTAAGCAAGACAGCGGTGAACATCGAGCCTACACTGACCGTTATGAGGAACTAAGCCTGTTATGTCCTACCATGGTTACGCCTTTGGATAAGGCGATCGAAAAGTACATTGATGGTCTCCCTGACCTAGTTCAGGATATCGATACAGGTAGCAACCCTACTACCGTCAGACAGGCCATTGAACTATCTGCTACCCTGACTGAATCTCAGATCAGGAAAGGTAAGCTTTTCCGAAAAGGCGACCCGAAACCATCTGATGAGTCTGCACAAGAAAAACCAATGGATAAATAGACTGAGTCCTCCAAAAAGTCAAAGAAGCGTAAGGCTTCACAAAACTTCCCTGTAGTTGCTCAGAACAATCAGGTTGCACCAAACCAGCCAGCACAACCTCGTACAAAGAAAAAACTATGTTGGTACTGCACCTTTGTGCAACAAATGCAACCGTCATCATCTGGAACAAACACAGTGTCACAAATGTACCCACTGTGGGCGATTGGGACATTTGGTCAATACCTGTCGTTATGCGAATCAAAACCAAGCTGCTGCAAAATCCTACTGCTGTTCAAGCACCATTTCCCCCTAGATCGTGCTATAACTGTGGTGATCTTACTCACTACCGAAACAATTGCCCAAGACTTGTTAACGCGAATACAGCGCTTGAACGAGTGTTTAACATAAACGAGGCAAACGCAAACGATAATGCAGCAGTGAACAATTAGACTTTTGTATTTTTCCTTGTTATCTTTTGACGTTTGAGACAATTCAGTCGGTATATAATTAAAATTGTTGTTTCACTTTTATTTACAAAACTGACATGATTGTTTGTATGTCTGACATACCCCTACGATGCCGACACCAAGGAACTGTGTTCCTTATAAAACAAACTACTCGTGTGGTTCTTTCATTTTTATGATCACTTGTGATCTCCTCGAAAATCCTAAGTACTCGTTTCTTTTAAGAAACAAAGTACAAGGTACAAGTTACAAATCCTTAAACAAATACTTGAAATACCATTTCAAATCTTTGATTTGATATCTAAAGGCATTTTCATGATTCCTTAATTTGATTCCCTGCGTGCTTTAAAACGAAAGTTACGATACGACAAAGACGAAACCAAATCCTTATAAGATCTTCCTATCTTCATAGTTAGATTCTTTGGGATATTTAAAAGTATCAATTGAAATCTGTAGGATCGTTCTGTGACCCAAACGAGTCTATCAGAAGAGTTCTCTGTCTAATCAGAGGCGGAATTCATTGATTAGACTTTGTAACAGCTTGATTCACTTCTAATTGTCTTGTATTATTGATTTAACACGTTTACAGATCAGTAGACACGTCGGCAGCACTTCGGTACCGGAAACATGAATCTTTTAAATGATATCGCATCTAGGGTATTTATAGGAGAACTAATTTCACATGAACCTGCCCAAGCGGAATTAGTTTCAAGCGAAATCTGATTTCGTGCTAAATCACTATGTGATTTCGTACGAAATTACCTATGAGACATTTCATGCGAAATACCTATAAACCTATTATTCTCTTACTACGTGCCCTGATCTAACAATTCTAGAACAAGACTCGATACAAGACGAAGTCGACAGACGTATGCACCAACAGACTCCCCCTCGGATGTTGACGAGTCTTCAGCGTCGAGTCTTCACAAATCTTCAGCCTTGATCAGCCTTTGGGCTCTTTCAAAGTATCTGACAGAGAAACGCATCCTCAATCTTCCTTCTTCTTTTCATCTCTAGGATCTCCACCTGGCTCTTATCTCACTCTAATTCTCTTCATATTCTCTTGATCAGTTTCAGGATCAACCTCTGGCTCTTGCGACTTCTTTCTTCTAACCAACTCCCCCTTAAATTGTGCTGGGATTGCAATCTGGCTTTTATGTTCAAAGATCGTGACCTGGCTCACACTCTGCTCAGGTATAAACACAACTATCCTGCACAAATTTCTAATCACACAATAAATTTTACAAATTTAAAATTTGATAAATTTATACTCTGTTTACCACTTAATGAAACCAGCTCAAACCGTCAAATATTGAAATAACAATTTTAATTTCTGAAGACCACATGTAGGCAAAACATTTTTCTAATCACACTCTCCCAAACCTGTTCATCATGTCTAGCACTTGGAATTTTGAAAATCAGCTTTTCAACATCAGTTGTCTAAAATCTTTTTGAATTTTTCAAAATATTTATGCTAAAACACTCCGAAAATCTTTTTGGATTTTTGAAATTAAAGAAATACAGTAAAGAGATATATACAGACAATATTTTTGTGAGCTTGTGTAAGAGGATCATATTAAATTTTGAGACCAATCACTAGCACCGTTATGCTTTAAACATTTTAAGTTTTAAACGATTCACTTCTATTGTCAGTATACTGGTCCACTTAAATTCTCACACAAAGTTCAACTGTTTCGAGATACGAGATTAATGTTTTAAGCACTTAAACTTATTCGCGTGTCCGACCTCTGAATATACTCCCGTATCCAGATCCCAATATTCAGTCTTACAGGTGAGTATACCACAGATGATATCTGTAAAGGGTTAAATGCGAGGGCCATGAGAGCTCAGGCTATTGCTTCCGCAAAATCAGAGAGATGATGGCTTGGACTTTTGGTGTGTTCCCTTTAGAGAATCTTTTCTTCAATAGTACATGATTAGCATTTTGCAATGTTTCATCATTTTTTGTACTGAGGGGGTGCTATATTTCAAGCAAGCGAAAAGTATTATACAGGGACTAGGCCATTGCTTCCGCAAAATCAGAAGTCCCGGGATAATACCCCAGATATCACTGAGTATAAAGACCTAGTATCTCAGAAAGAGGGACCTTTCAAACAAGATTTCGGGGGTTACCCATATATCCGAGAGATTTTCCCCACGATATAAGCAAGTTTGAAATTTAGGTTTATATCTCGACATAATCTACTAAATGTGCAAAAACCTACTGGCACATCATCAGTGAGACCGTTTATCACATTTTAACTTTCCAATTCTTTAGCATGCTGTGATAGTCCACTGATGTACTATCATTTCCTATTTTTCTCAACAAAAACTCATTTTTGATTTTATCATGTTTTTGCCTTTTTCAAATTTCTAATGTTTTTGGATTTTCTAAAATTCTTACACCCCCTAAAATGCAAAATCATTAAAAGAAATTTGAAAACAAACTGTTCAAGATAAAGTGACAACTGATATCAAATCGCTTCAATTCGCCATCCACTTGGCATAAACAATCAGAACTCCCCCTGACAACAAACTATTTTCCCATTAAGATTTCAAAACACTTAAGTTTGTTTTAATCAAATGGTTTTTCCGGAAAATAAGTTTTGTTGATTTTACCACTTGTAAATTCGGGGATTCATTCATCACTTTGATTTCCAACCCTTAATATGATAGTTAATTCAAGTTCAATTTAATGACCTTGATCAACCACATGTAAGATCACTAATCAATCAAAACCTCTTGACTCATAAATTGAAATACCACTTGTAGGAAAATGTCTTATCCTACTCCACACTTACCAACCTGGGAGTTCCAGCAAGTCCACTACCTGTAGAATTTTAACAATTTTAAATGTTTCACAAAAACAATTTTTCAAGAATGATGTCGATTCATGCTCCACGATTACCAACTTGGGAGCTCCGGCAAGTCAGAATTTTAGTTAGAAAAGCAGTCACCCAAGCCTGACCAGCCTTGGGTGATTTTGATTCAACTTCATCCCAACCTCCTTTTGATCTGTAAAATTCTTTTGCACTTTTAACCTTTCCATCTACCATTTTCCGAAAATATGTTTGACTTTCTCATTGAAAGCCTTTTCAGCGTCAAATTCTTCTTTACCAGAGAAGAATTGACTTGAAATCTCAAACCTACCTTTTGATTTCAAATTTTCTGCCCGTAAAGGTGGAAAATTTTCATCGTTCAACTCAAGAACGAAAATCTCATTCTTTTTCTCAACAGATGACTCCTCTGATTTTATGGAATCAGATTCATTGTCAGAACTACTCTCAGATTTAACAACCCATCTCTGTTTGTTCAAATCAACTTTTCTTTTGTAAAAATGCTTTGAAACATCACCAGTTTCGAAAATCGAATTTTCAAACACTTTAGATTTATCAGTTGATTGTTTCTTTCCATTAACATGTATTTCTTCCAATCTTGAGTTAAAAGAAACTCCCTGTTTTGTGTTGTTGAACTGTTGGCATTTCCAAGCAATATGTCCAACTTTTTGACATTTGAAACATGTTCTTCTTTCAACTCTTTGCTCATTTCTCATCATCATATTCTTTTTCTTCTCAGCTAGGAACTCTTGATTTGACTGTCTCCATAATTGTTTCTTCTCTTCTTCTACTGAACTTTCACCTGAAATAAATTTAGTTTTTGTTTTATAAGTTTTCTCATTTTTATGATTTTCCGGGGGAATGAAACCAAGACCTCTCTTTTTGAAATTACCGTTATGGTTTGGTTTCTTTCGAAAACCTGAACCAGAACCAGAACTGTAACCCTTTTTCTTGTTCAATCTCTGTTGAACTCTTGAAGTGTACTTTTTAAGTTTTTCAGAAAGATTTAAATCTTTTATTTCAGAAATATTAATTTCTGTTAATTTGAAAACCTGTTTGATCATTTCAGATTTGACACTTCTTATTGGAAATTCCTCATCAGAATATAATCATGTCAGAATCATTCAAAGTATATGCCACTTTGATGGATCCATCATTCAAATTAGATTTTGATAACAAGAATTCTTTATTGTAAACCGGTTTAACCGGTGAACTCAGACTCTTTTCTGACAAACTCGAACTTTCAGACTTAGACTCCGACTTTGACTCTTCATCCATATCCAACACCTGATCGACCACTTTCTTTAACAACTCAGACTCATGATCAGTGTCAGACGCTGTGAATGTGACATCAATATTGTCTGGTAACTCATCAATGATTTCAGACTTTAACTTTATGTTGAGCGCATTTTTTAATTGTTTCTCATTTGGCTTTCTGGGAGAATAACTTTCAAAGATCGGGGGCGGACACTTGTTATACTTAGCACTTTGTTTCTTACCATCATCCGTTTCTTCTTTCTTTTGTTCTTGAAAAGCTTCAAGACCTGCAACAGTAGGATAAACTCGATCAATCAAATAATCACAAGTTGTATAATTCAACAACAAATGTTTGATTCTTTCACTTTCTATCTTTTCGAGTTCCAAATCCTGCTTCAATTTTGCGCAGTCTTCAATATACTCATTGATGATCTTCTGTTTTGACATTAATGTTGAACTCATTTTTGTCATAGCAATCTCAACTTTTGAATTTGTCTTTTTCAAACCATTTACTGTTCTGTTCAGCACATCATATGATTCTTTTACATAGTTCACATCAGACAACAAATTCTCTTTCATCTCTTCCAGTTCATGAATCTTTTTATCTTTTTCTTCACAATCTTTGCAAATTTCTGAACATTTCTGACAAGGTTTAAAAATCTCAACAATCTTTTCAACTTCGACGATTTTCTCTACTTCGACACTTTTCTCAATTATCTTTTCCACTTCAACAATCTTTTCAACTACCTTTTCTTCAACAACTTCTATTTTTATCTCACACTCTTCATTTTCAACTTTCTTTGTTGAAATTTCTGCAACTTCAGCTTTCTCGGCTTCTAGTTTTTCTTTTTCTTCAACAATTCTTTTTGCTTCCAACTCTCTCTTCAATCTAGCAGCCTTCTTCTCATTCAGCATCTCTACCTTATCTGCAAAGAACAAATAAAAACTATCAGTATCCAGACCTTTTCTAGCTTTATTAATATACTCTTCTTCATCATCTATATCTGCATTACTTCCTAATTCTGGAAAAATCGGTATTCTTTTTTACTGAGATTTGACTAATTCTGCTTCCAATATTTGAGCAATAAGACCTGAACCAGGTGGGATATATTTGTCCCAACTAAAACCCTCTGCAACCTTTTCATCATCTTGATTAACAAGATATGCTTTCTTCTTCTCAACTTCAATGGCACGAGATGATGATGGTTGTTGTTGATCTAGTTGATGAAAGATTGATTTTTGATAATAATTGTTGTTTCCAGATGAACTTTGTCTTTCAGTTGCTTCTTTATTTTTGCATTCTCTTTTAAAATGTCCCTTTTCTTTGCAACGAAAACAAGTAACCTTTGACTTATCAAACCCTATTGGAGATGCACCCATTTCTCGAAAATCATCTCTACCGGTAATTTGTTGAAATTTTTCTGCTCTTCTAACTGCACTAGCCAAACACCATTTGATATCCATTAATTCAAGTTCTTCAGCATCAATCTGATCATAATCCCCTTTTGTAAGCATCGGATTTCCAATTCTACCAGCAATCAAACTTTCATATGATTCTAGCATAGCAACGAGTGATGCCATATGTTGCTTAGCTATTTCCGGAGAGAGATGTTGACCATTTTGAATGTTAAAGGTGACATTACATTGCAAATTCGTTGAATTCTGTCGTTGAGGACTTGATGTTGTATAATTTGGATTAAAACTTGAATACGAAGATGAATGTCCACCACTTTGAGTCACACTACTTCCCTTCGTTCCAGAAGAACTATCAGCACTAAAACCAGTCTGAATCTTTTGACTCGGAGTAGTTTCAAATTTATTTCCTCTGTAATACAGACTGACATCTTGTTGTGCATTTGGATTAGAAATGATTGCAGTTTTCTGAATGTCCAATTCATGCTCTTCAATCTTCTGAATGAATTTTGCCAAATTCATATTTTCAGACTTTCTCATGTGTTTTAATATCAACAAATACATTCCCCATTTCTGCTGTGGTAATGCATCGGCTAACTTATCAACCCATTCATCATCGTCTTTCTTTATTTCCAATCTTCCCATTTCTAAAACAAGATGACAATATCTATCGATTGTTGTTTTTGTTGATTCTCCTTCGAAAGCTACAAACATATCAAATGATTTCTTTAATAAGGCCTTTTTTGTTTTTGATTATATCTGCACTTCCTTTAAACTTTTGAATCAATGCCGTCCAAATAGACCTAGCAGTACCCTCATGTTGAAGCAAAACAAAGATATCTTCTTTAACTGCTTGTTGTAAAATGCTGATCATCATTTTTTCACTTATGTATTTCAAATTTTCATCATCTGAATAGTTACTGAAAGTTTTTTCAATCCCACGTTCATTTTTCGGTTTTTCGTAATCTTTCTCTAATGAACACCATGCGTCAAACTTATAAGCTTGCACCCAGTTCTCAAATCGATTTTGCCATCCTCTAAAATCTTCAATGTACATAAGCTTCAGCGGTTTTTGATAAGTTCCCGTTTCATTCTCACTGTAAAGAGTTTCAGCAGCTGTAACAGGAGCAACTGGTGTAGCAAACGCATTGTAGAATTCCTCGTCCATGATTCAGTAATCTGTATCACAAATTCAACATGTTCACAAGAAATATGAATTCAAACGAAAAAATACACTGATGCGAAATCAGTTTGGTGCGGAATAACGATTTGGTGCGAAATAGCCTTTCAAACGAAAATACCACTTTCAAATGAAATTTGTTTTGGTGCGAAATATCAGTTTCAAACGAAATCAGCTTTCACACGAAATACAAGATTCAAACGAAATATCACCAACTCAAACGAAATACCCTAATTTCGTGAGGAATAACAAATCTGAGGTAATTTCTTATGAAATTAAGTGTATCTTTCAAGCGAAATAGCAATTTCAAGCGAAATCAATTGCCTATTTCGTGCGAAATACTGCTGACATCATCATGACTGATATGTTTTTCAAGCGAAATTACTAATTTTACCAGTTTTAGATCGAATTAAGGTCCAATTCTTTCAAGGATTTGTTAAAACACTGTTTCGCTTATTATATGTGAAATTCAAGTCATTTTGACCGTAAAATTCTGTTAAATTTGAAAAAGAAGGTGTAGAAATCAGATTTTCAAGCTGAATTGGTAAGAACTCTTCCTCCCGAGCTCTGATACCACATGTAGGATCGTTCTGTGACCCAAACGAGTCTATAAGAAGAGTTCTCGGTCTAATCAGAGGCGGAATTCATTGATTAGACTTTGTAACAGCTTGATTCACTTCTAATTGTCTTGTATTATTGATTTAACACGTTTACAGATCAGTAGACACGTCGGAAACACTTCGGTACCGGAAACATGAATCTTTTAAATGATTTCGTATCTAGGGTATTTATAGGAGAACTAATTTCGCATGAACCTGCCCAAGCGGAATTAGTTTCAAGCGAAATCTGATTTCGTAAGAAATAACCTATGAGACATTTCATGCGAAATACCTATAAACCTACTATTCTCATACTACGTGCCCTGATCTAACAATTCTAGAACAAGACTCGATACAAGACGAAGTCGACAGACGTATGCACCAACAAAATCCTTGATTGGATTTGTGTGACAACTGTGTTCTGTAATCATCGTTATGTAAAACAATGTTGATTATCAATAAAACAATGTGCTTTGGTGTTATTATATGTGTTATTGTGTGTGATGATTTTACAATTTGATTTGATTCCGATTTCAAGCTTTAAATCACTTTCTGGAAGGTAATACGCAAACTGGTGCATAAAGTACACTCCGGAACTGTGACGTAAGCCAAACATACCCTAAATATCCTTTACATAACTTAGAAATAAGTTTCGAAGGATTCGGTATGGCAAAAACATGTTTGTTCGAACTTTAGAACTAATTGCGACAAAACTGCGAAACGAACGTTGGTGACCGCCCGGATAATATCTAACTCCCAAAAATATTCTGTTATGATTAAAATTTTATTTTTAATCAGGTCCGTGTTGAAAAATAAATTAAAACGCTTAAAAAACGTTATTTTTCAAGTTTAAGCGCGTACCGCGTGTTTCTGCGCGACACAGTGCTTCTACTGCAAAACGCATACATCACAGCCAGTCTCGGCAACTGAAATTTATTTCAGTATTATTTTGGCGAGTTTATTTTTATATATTAATAAAAATAATTTAGAACGCCATAAACCGGGATTTAAACGCTAGATAAAATACCCGGTATCCTGTTAAACACCTGTTTTTATCTATTTTAGCAACCAAAATTACATTTAACCCCCCCCCCTTTGAGATTTACGGTCACCTTATTGTGGCCCCCACCAATATTTTCCTAGATCTTGCATGATTTTTGTTTGCCAAGTGTTGTTGCATGCTCCTCCCTAAATCTTTCATATCTTCCAAATCCTTTTTATATGCTCCAAGATCTAAACAAATCACAACATCTTCACTCAACACTCAACCTCCTCCTCTCCCTCTCTCCCAACCGTCCACACCCCTCCATCACCATCTCCTTCAAGCTTTGATCTTCAAGATTCAACCCCATTTCAAGCTAAATTCAAGTTGGTGTGAAGATACTAAGGTGTTTCCAAGGTGCTTTCAAGTGATTACAAGCTCCATATCGTCAAAACCTCATCCAACAACCTACTTGAATCTTGAAGGTATAACATTTATGTTTAAATCATACTTTTGATTCTTGGTTGTTCTTGATGATTTGAAGTTTCTCTTGAATCTTGGGATTTTCACAAACTTGAAATCTAAAATGAAATGGGTCATGATACAAATAAAAAATGGTGATGTTTATGTATGTATATAACCATACATATATATATATATGTGTGTGTATGAGTTTTGAAGTTCGATTTTGATAATACATTTTTAGGTTGTTGCTTGTTCTTGAATAATAGTTAAAATGCAAGTGGTTGATGATCAATGTATGATATGATAATTGTTCAAATACATCAGCAAATAAACATAAATAAGTGGCATATTTGATGCATCTAAACTCATATGAAATGTTGGTGATATGATAGTATACTTTAGACACTTGTACATGAGAATACATGTTGATTTAAAGCTCAAGAAATGGTAAAAAAGGGTTGTATGACAAAAATGTTTTTGAACAGGTTATAAACACTAAAAATAATATCATTTGATGTATTATAATGGCATGAAACTTTGACATAGGTTTGATAGCTTTGCATGTTGTACATATAGCTTAAAAAGTGGTAAATTATGTGAAATTTGCATGATTTATGTGCTTTATGTAAGACCTGCACTATCATGAGTATAACCACTATTTTATTCAGTAAATAACATGGGTTATGTTAAAATTTCAAGTCGTTTCGATTTGGGATGGTTCGGGTAACGTTTGATGCAAAACTATGCGGTAAAACGGTTAAAAATCGGCTTTTCCGAGGATTTTTATAAAACTGTTTTAGATCAGTAAACAAACAGATATTTTTTCTATAAAAATAAGTATTTTAACTTATATTAAGTTTACTTGGTGTTTGGTTAGTCATACGTGACTTCCGGCGCCCAAAAATGTTACCGAATCGCTAAAATAAGTGTTTTTCGACATACACTATAATGGGTTGTTCATGGGTAAATTTTAGGTGTTACAATGTGATATATGTTTTACAACATGTGTATGATGATGTGTTAGTGTTGACAATATTATGCGTATTACGATATTTATTTTATGTACGTTTGAGTATATATATACAAATACACCAATATAATAAAAAATAATAACTTTTTGAGAAAAATCTCAATGTTATGTGAAAATTTTTAGTATCGGAGAAACTTATGTATTTTGTGGGTTTTTGATTATTAAATCATTCTTATTTAATTTAGGATGAATAAACGATTTGAGGGATTGTGTTAACATATAAAAACGCACCCAAAGGTGAGTACATAGATCCCCTCTTTTACTGTTCTCGATTGTTTTGGGGTGATTCATATGTATCAAAACGATTTCGATATTTTAACGATGGTTTCAAAACGATTAAGATGGTTTATACTAAACTAATAACGATTTCGACGATGTGAACGAACTTTTTGGTTGTAGTTACATAACGAATGACATTCATTAATTTTGGCCGAACCGACCAGTATTAGGTTATGGTACCATAGGATCCGAAAAATCCCGTTATCAGACTTCACCCATGGTTATGTGTGGGTTATGTGGGTAACGACTGAACCTGATGATTGTTAACTTACCCTTTGGTGGTTTGTTAATACGAGTTGAACGATGAATGAGTCACGAAGGTTTGAATGTTATTAGCGAGACGACCAAAAGTAGTTTTCACAATTAAAACGAGAACGATATTAAACGATTGTACGATTTTGAACGATTGAATGATTATGAACGATTTCAACAAATGAACGATGATCTATAACGAGAACGAGTTAACGATGTCACACAACGATGTTTACGAAACTATATAAACCATACGAGTTTTATTACGAGAACGATTTATGATTTGGTTACTTAAACAAATGTTTTGAGTTAAGATTCATGGCATCGAGGTTTTATAAACTATAACCAATCTGTTTTGACTTGGTTATTCATTTTACAATACAAATGATTTACAAAAACAAGGTTTTCTAATATCGATTAACGAGGTTGTACGAGTTATTTCAACGAATAAACGAGCCATGAATCTGACACTCACACAAAAACTATGTGCTCGCCATCATTTCTTTGCTGACTTTGTTTTTACATATGTTTCAGGTGATGTTGCTTAATGTTGATTGCGAATAGGATGCATGCTCACTTAGGACTGGACGAGGCCTTAGTGATTTAATAACGATGATAGACTATGTTTGACTTGCTTGTTTAACTTTAAGACAATGTTTAATATTTAATAAAACGAAACTCTTTGTATCCATGATTTGAAACAATAATTCTGTTACAACACTCCCCGACGTTTATAGGGAATGGTTATAGGGAATTAGGTTATTAGTAATGTTTTGACCTAGACTATAGCTTTCTAGGACCCCAACGCAAGTTGATTTGCGTTTAGATTTTTTAAAAACAAAACCGTCACCTTAGGTGATAACCACAACGAGGACACAAAATCCGAATCTGCTTCGAAAATTAATCATCCGTTCTAGGATGATTGATTACTAGGTTTTGAACCCTCTGTTGTAAGGTTTTGAACCCTTCTAGTTTAACTCATTTTTGGCTTAGTGTCTTCTGAGTTTTCAAAATCTCGTCAAAGTTTGGGTCTAAATAATGTGAACACGTGCAAACTGGAAGAGTGAATGCCTGTACCTTGAGTTTTCTGTCTAAGGCTAGAGTGTTCGTACAAATCCACATAATCGGACCAGTCACTCTTACCTGGGAACTCTTGGGGTGAGTGGTCACTTATAGGCTAGAGTGTCGTTTGTTTGTTCGAGGTAACAAACAAATGATCGCCTTCCTTATGTTTCGTCGATATTTTCAATACCTCTTTTGTTTTTCCTAATTGTCTACCTCACTCGTTTCTCATATTTCCTTGTTAGACAATGCCTCCTCGACGTGATGCACAATCTTTTACTGCTGAAGAAGTCGCAGCCCTTGTCTCTCAGCAAATGGATGTTGTGCTTCCAGGCGTTGTAACCCAAATCCACGAGCTGTACAACAACAATAACAATAACAATGCACAATGTAATTTCAAGAGTTTCAATTCTGCTAAGCCGCTAAAGTTTTCTGGGTCACAAGGAGCAACTGCACTCCTTCAATGGTTCAAAAGTATCGAGAGCACATTCAGACATGTGCAATGTCCGAATGGGCGTAAGGTTGAATTTGCATCAAGTGTGTTTGAGAAGCGTGCTCTTACACGGTGGAACGGAGTGATGCACGATAGGGGTGCCGAAGTGGCATTGGCACAAACATGGGAAGAGCTTCGAGCTCTCATGATGAGAGAGTTCTGTCCCCGTCACGAAATTCGAGCTTTGGAACAAGAGTTTGACGATCTAAAACAAGATGAGGGAGAACACCGTGCGTATACGGATCGATTTGAGGAACCCAGTCTTTTGTGTCCTACTATGGTTACCCCGTTGGAGAAAGCGATAGAGAGGTATATCGATGGTTTACCCGATTCCATACAGGATATTGTGACTGGCGTTAATCCTACTACTGTTCGTCAAGCGATCGATTTATCTGCTACCCTGACTGAGTCGCAAGTCAGGAAGGGTAAACTTACCTGCAAGGGTGATAAGAAGAAGTCGAATGAATCTGTCAAGGAAAAGGGTAAGGGTAAGAAAGGTGAGTCATCGAAGAAGTCGAGAAAGCGAAAGGGTGCTCATAACTTTGAAGTTACTACTCAGAACCCACCAGCTCAAACGCATGCGAAGAAAGCATATAATGGAACCGCACCTCATTGTGCTGCTGCAACGGTCATCATGTTGCACAACAAGCTTGTAGGCAATGCACAATGTGTGGTAAGCTTGGGCATCTGGCCAACATCTGTCGTTTGGGTCAGAATCAGATTGTTCAGAATCAAGCTCCAGTTCAGGGGAATGCTGCTAGATTCCCACCGGGTTCATGTTTCAATTGTGGAGAGTTTGGTCACTTCCGCAACAACTGTCCGAGGCTGGTGAATGCGAATGTCAACGCAAATGTGAATCCCGCTCATGGGCGAGTGTACAATTTAAATGCTAACGAAGCGAGGGCTGACAACGAGGTGGTCAATGGTACGCTTCTTGTTAACAATCAACCTGCATCTATTCTTTTTGATTCTGGTGCTGATAGAAGTTTTGTTTCATTATCTTTTGAAGCTTTGCTTGCGATACCTAGAACTAAACTGAGGAAACCCTTATCTGTCGAAGTTGCTACTGGTAGACCTCTTGTTCTCGATTCTGTTGTTCGTGATTGTCAGTTAAACCTTGATAACCATCTTTTTCCCATTGACCTCATGCCGATGCAACTTGGGAGTTTCGATATTATCGTGGGGATGGATTGGTTAACCAAACATCATGCTGAGGTGGTTTGTTTCGATAAGATTGTTCGTATTCCTCTTTCATCTGGTGAAGTTCTAGAAGTTCGTGGTGAAAAACCACCAGATGGTTTGAAGCTTATGTCGTGTACAAAGGCCCAAAGTTATTTGCAAAAAAGATATGTTGCTTTCCTGGCACATGTCACCGAGGAGAAAGGCAAGAGCAAGAGTATTCAGGATATTCCGATTGTTCGGGATTATCCAGAGGTGTTTCCCGATGAACTGCCTGGTTTGCCTCTAGTTCGTCAAGTCGAGTTTCATATTGACCTTGTACCCAATGCCAACCCGATTGCGAAAGCACCTTATCGTCTTGCACCATCGGAGATGCAAGAGTTATCGGAACAGCTTCAAGAATTGTCTGATAAAGGATTCATCCGTCCGAGCTTTTCGCCTTGAGAAGCTCCTGTCCTCTTTGTGAAAAAGAAAGATGGATCTTTTCGAATGTGTATCGATTATTGTGAGCTTAATAAGCTTACCATCAAGAATCGATATCCCCTACCTAGAATTGATGATCTCTTCGACCAGCTGCAAGGTGCTTCATACTTTTCCAAGATCGATCTGCGTTCTGGGTATCATCAACTTTTTGTTCTCGAAGAAGATATTCCCAAAACTGCATTCTGTACGAGATATGGGCACTACGAGTTCACTTTCATGCCTTTTGGTTTGACAAATGCCCCAGCTATCTTCATGGACTTAATGAATAGGGTCTGTAAACCTTATTTAGACAAGTTCATCATTGTGTTCATCGATGATATTCTCATTTATTCAAAGTCTCGAGCCGACCACGAGCAACACCTTCGTTTGACCTTGGAACTTCTGAAGAAGGAACAACTTTTTACTAAATTCTCAAAGTGTGAATTTTGGCTTAAAGAAGTTCAGTTTTTGGGTCATATAGTCAACAAGCAGGGTATTCATGTAGATCCATCTAAGATAGCTGCTATTAAGGATTGGAATACACCGACGACACCTACAGAGATTCGATCATTTCTTGGTCTTGCTGGTTATTATCGTCGATTCATTTCTAATTTCTCAAAGATCGCGGTTCCACTCACTGCTTTGACTCAGAAGAATAAGCCTTTTGAGTGGGGACCTAAGCAAGAAGAAGCGTTCCAAACGCTGAAACGGAAACTCTGTGATGCTCCTGTTTTATCTCTACCTGAGGGAAACGGTGATTTTGTTGTCTCTTGTGACGCGTCGAATCTAGGACTTGGTTGTATTCTTATGCAACGAGGTAAAGTCATAGCTTATGCGTCTAGACAGCTGAAAATTCATGAGAAGAACTATACGACTCATAATCTTGAATTAGGAGCTGTGGTTTTCGCACTTCAAATCTGGAGACACTACCTATATGGAACGAAGTGTGTGGTTTTCACAGACCACAAAAGTCTCCAGCATATTCTCAATCAGAAGGAGCTGAACATGAGGCAACGACGTTGGGTTTAACTCTTAAACGATTATGATTACGAGATCCGCTACCATCCTGGTAAGGTGAATGTCGTAGCCAATGCGCTTAGCCGAAAGGAACGAGTCAAGCTTCATTCTGTTCGAACTCTATCTGATATTCAATCTCGTGTCCATCAAGCTCAACGATCTCGTGTGATCAAAGACTTATTGAAATATGAGCTACCGCTTCAACTTGAACTTAAACTCGAAACGAAGGACGATGGGTTGCTATACTTCAAGGATCGTTTGTGGATCCCGAAACAAGACGATCTTCGCACCTTGGTAACGGACGAATCTCACAAGTCTCGATATTCTATCCATCCTGGTGCTGATAAAATGTACAAGGATCTTCGTACTCAGTTCTGGTGGCCTGGTATGAAGAAGGATATTGCCTTGTATGTATCGAAATGCCTAACTTGTCTCAAAGTCAAGGCTGAACATCAACGACCTTCTGGTTTGCTTGTACAACCAGAGATACCGGTTTGGAAGTGGGAGAACATTGCAATGGATCTCATCACTAAGTTACCGTGTACATCTAAAGGTCACGATGCTATTTGGGTTGTTATCGATCGATTAACGAAATCAGCTCATTTTATTCCGATTCGCGAGGATCTATCTGCTGATAAACTTGCAAAGATTTATGTTGATAAGATTGTATCACGGCATGGTGTTCCTTTGGAAATCATTTCCGATCGTGATGCTCGGTTTTCATCTCATTTTTGGGAAGCCATGCAATCTGCGTTGGGAACCCAACTGAATCTAAGCACTGCTTATCATCCCCAAACAGATGGTCAATCTGAGAGAACGATTCAAACTTTGGAGGATATGCTTAGAGCATGCGTGATAGACTTTGGTGGTAATTGGGATTCTCATCTTCCACTGATCGAGTTCTCTTACAACAACAGTTATCATGCTAGTATTAATATGGCACCATTCGAAGCTCTCTACGGTCGAAAATGTCATTCACTTATCTATTGGAATGAGATCGGTGAAACTCAGCTTACTGGACCTGAGCTCATTCTAGAAACAACAGACAAAATCAAGAAAATCCGCGATAATCTTGTGACAGCTCGAAGCCGTCAAAAGAGTTATGCAGATATACGACGCAAGCCCTTAGAATTTCAAATCAGAGACCGTGTCCTACTCAAGGTGTCACCTTGGAAGGGAGTGGTGAGATTTGGAAAGAAAGGAAAACTTGCACCACGATATGTTGGACCATTTAAGATTGTTGAAAGAATTGGAAAGGTTGCTTATCGACTAGAGCTACCTCCAGAGCTTGGAAATATTCATCCGAATTTTGACGTGTCTAATTTTCGAAAGTCTTTAGCTGATGCAGATCTTCACATTCCTCTCGACGAGATTCAAATCGATGAAACGATGCACTTTGTCGAGAAACCTGTGGAGATAGTGGACCGTACATTCAAACAGTTGAAGAACAAACGGATTCGATTAGTCAAAGTTCGCTGGGAATCCAAACGTGGCCCCAAATTTACTTGGGAACGTGAGGACCAGATGAGGACGAAATATCCGCATTTGTTTTCACAAGTTTCCTCTAAATAAAATTTTGGGACGGAATTTCCTAAAGTAGGGGAGACTGTGACAACTGTGTTCTGTAATCATCGTAATGTAAAACAATGTTGATTATCAATAAAACAATGTGCTTTGGTTTTATTATATGTGTTATTGTGTGTGATGATTTTACAATTTGATTTGATTCCGATTTCAAGCTTTAAATCACTTTCTGGAAGGTTATACGCAAACTGGTGCATAAACGCAATCAGTTTAACGCGACGTACACTTCGGAACTGTGACGTAAGCCAAACATACCCTAAATATCCTTTACATAACTTAGAAATAAGTTTCGAAGGATTCGGTATGGCAAAAACATGTTTGTTTGAACTTTAGAACTAATTACGACAAAACTGCGAAACGAACGTTGGTGACCGCCCGGATAATATCTAAATCCCAAAAATATTCTGTTATGATTAAAATTTTATTTTTAATCAGTTCCGTGTTGAAAAATAAATTAAAACGCTTAAAAAACGTTATTTTTCAAGTTTAAGCGTGTACCGCGTGTTTCTGCGTGACACAGTGCTTCTACTGCAAAACGCATACAACACAGTCAGTCTCGGCAACTGAAATTTATTTCAGTAATATTTTGGCGAGTTTATTTTTATAGATTAATAAAAATAATTTAGAACGCTATAAACCGGGATTTAAACGCTAGATAAAATACCCGGTATCCAGTTAAACACCTGTTTTTATCTATTTTACCAACCAAAATTACATTTAACCCCCCCCCCCCCTTTGAGATTTACGGTCAACTTATTGTGGCCCCCACCAATATTTTCCTAGATCTTGCATGATTTTTGTTTGCCAAGTGTTGTTGCATGCTCCTCCCTAAATCTTTCATATCTTCCAAATCCTTTTTATATCTTCCAAGATCTAAACAAATCACAACATCTTCACTCCACACTCAACCTCCTCCTATCCCTCTCTCCAAACCATTCACACCCCTCCATCACCATCTTCATCTCCTTCAAGCTTTGTTCTTCAAGATTCAACCCCATTTCAAGCTAAATTCAAGTTGGTGTGAAGATCCAAAGGTGTTTACAAGGTGCTTTCAAGTGATTACAAGCTCCGTATCATCAAAACCTCATCCAAAAACCTACTTGAATCTTGAAGCTATAACATTTATTTTTAAATCATACTTTTGATTCTTGGTTGTTCTTGATGATTTGAAGTTTCTCTTGAATCTTGGGATTTTCACAAACTTGAAATCTAAAATGAAATGGGTCATGATACAAATAAAAAAATGGCGATGTTTATGTATGTATATAACCGTACATATATATGTGTGTGTATGAGTTTTGAAGTTCGATTTTGATAAGTACATGTTTAGGTTGTTGCTTGTTCTTGAATAATAGTTAAAATGCAAGTGGTTGATGATCTATGTATGATATGATAATTGTTCAAATACATCAGCAAATGAACATAAATAAGTTGCATATTTGATGCATCTAAACTCATATGAAATGTTGGTGATATGATAGTATGCTTTAGACACTTGTACATGAGAATACATGTTGATTTAAAGCTCAAGAAATGGTAAAAAAAAGGGTTGTATGACAAAAATGTTTTTGAACAGGTTATAAACACTAAAAATAATATTATTTGATGTATTATAATGGCATGAAACTTTGACATAGGTTTGATAGCATTGCATGTTGTACATATAGCTTAAAAAGTGGTAAATTATGTGAAATTTGCATGATTTATGTGCTTTATGTAAGACCTGCACTATCATTAGTATAACCACTATTTTATTCACTAAATAAAATGGGTTATGTTAAAATTTAAATTCGTTTCGATTTGGGATGGTTCGGGTAACGTTTGATGCAAAACTATGCGGTAAAACGGTTAAAAATCGGCTTTTCGGAGGATTTTTATAAAACTGTTTTAGATCAGTAACCAAACTGATAGTTTTGCTATAAAAATAAGTATTTTAACTTATATTAAGTTTACTTGGTGTTTAGTTAGTCATACGTGACTTCCGGTGCCCAAAAATGTTACCGAATCGCTAAAATAAGTGTTTTTCGACATACACTATAATGGGTTGTTCATGGGTAAATTTTAGGTGTTACAATGTGCTATATGTTTTACAATATGTGTATGATGATGTGTTAGTGTTGACAAGATTATGTGTATTACGATATTTATTTTATGTACGTTTGAGTATATATATACAAATACACCAATATAATAAAAAATAATAACTTTTTGAGAAAAATCTCAATGTTATGTGAAAATTTTCAGTATCGGAGAAACTTATGTATTTTGTGGGTTTTTGATTATTAAATCATTCTTATTTAATTTAGGATGAATAAACAATTTGAGGGATTGTGTTAACATATAAAAACGCACCCAAAGGTGAGTACATAGATCTCCTCTTTTACTGTTTTCGATTGTTTTGGGGTGATTCATATGTATCAAAAAGATTTCGATATTTTAACGATGGTTTCAAAACGATTAAGACGGTTTATACTAAACTAATAACGATTTCGACGATGTGAACGAACTTGTTGGTTGTAGTTACATAACGAATGACATTCATTAATTTTTGCCGAACCGACCAGTATTAGGTTATGGTACCATAGGACCGACAAATCCCGTTATCAGACTTCACCCATGGTTAAGTGTGGGTTATGTGGGTAATGACTGAACCTAATGATTGTTAACTTACCCTTTGGTGGTTTGTTAATACGATTTGAACGATGAACGAGTCACGAAGGTTTGAATGTTATTAGCGAGACGACCAAAAGTAGTTTTCACAATTAAAACGAGAACGATTGGAACGAGAACGATATTAAACGATTGTACAATTTTGAACGATTGAACGATTATGAACAATTTCAAAAAATGAATGATGATCTATAACGATAACGAGTTGACGATGTCGCACAACGATGTTTACGAAACTATATAAACCATACGAGTTTTATTACGAGAACGATTTACGATTTGGTTACTTAAAAAAATGTTTTGAGTTAAGATTCATGGCATCGAGGTTTTAGAAACTATAACCAATCTATTTTGATTTGGTATTCATTTTACAATACAAATGGTTTACAAAAACAAGGTTTTCTAATATCGATTAACGAGGTTGTACGAGTTATTTCAACGAATAAACGAGCCATGAATCTGACATTCACACAAAAACTATGTACTCGCCAGCATTTCTTTGCTGACTTTGTTTTTAGATATGTTTCAGGTGATGTTGCTTAATGTTGATTGCGAATAGGATGCATGCTCACTTAGGACTGGACGAGGCCTTAGTGATTTAATAACGATGATAGACTATGCTTGACTTGATTGTTTAACTTTAAGACAATGTTTAATATTTAATAAAACGAAACTCTTTGTATCCATGGTTTGAAACAATAATTCTGTTACAACACTCCCCGATGTTTCCGCCACGATTTGTTGTGTTACGTGGTTGGGGTGTGACAATTTGTGGTGTACTTTAAATGCATTGATTCAAATTAATGAATGAGCTAATAACTATATTAACAAATACGCGATTATGTGATTATGTGTAATTCTAAAGCTCGCTATCTAAGTTCTGGTAGAATCTTCCGTATTTTCATATGTTAGATTCTCAGAAGGATACTCAAATTACTATCTTAAATTCCTTAAGGGGCTTTACTATGCAAATAGTAAGAACCTCGGATTCCAAAGTACTATTTCAAAATGATTAATTGGTTCAAAGTTAAAACGATCCTTTAGTGGTCTATTTAAAGAGATCATACAACGGTCTAGTTAAGGAGATTAGGTGTTGATCTAGTTAAAAAGATCGTTCGTTGATCTAGTTAAAAAGATCCTTTGATGGTCTAGTCAAGTCATTACATGTTTGTTCGATTGATTTTTTCCCCTACACATTATGAAATGAACCGTGCGGACTGTGCAAGGAATTACGTAACTATGGATGCATACATAATTATGGAATTCAGTGCACAGAAACCACAACAAGTTTTGTCATGTGTTAAGACCTACAGTGATAAGAATAACGAAACGGGACCAATGTAAAAAGGGCATGGTGGATACACTGCTGGTACTTCCTATATATAAGTGTTCCTTATTACATTGCGAACATAGCGTTATTTAAGTTACTAGAAGTCCTGGACCTTGACCAATGTTATTTTATCTTACACTCTCCAACTCCGATTTCGAGCACACACAAGTTTCCTATAGTAGTCTTCATAGGAAACATACTTCTATCCGTTGTTCGAAACTCCATGTTTTGCTACTACAAGGATATCACTTGGACAAATAACAAATTCGCTAAAAATCCTAATGTCACACCCCGACCGCGTATAACAATCAACCGAGGCGGAAACGTCGGGGAGTGTTGTAACAGAATTATTGTTTCACAACCATGGCATTTAAAGTTATGTTTTATTTATCAACAAAAGGGGTTACATTGTCTTAAAACAACTGAAACAAAGAGTACATCACATAATTTAACTAGTTCTAGCTTCATTTTATTTCACTAAGGCACAGGTCCGCCTAAGTGTGTCTCGATCATCCTACGCAACAGCTCCTGAAACACATGTGAAAATAGGTACGTCAGCATAAAAATGCCTGTGAGATACATAGGATTTATGAAAATAGGATTCATGACTTAGGTTTAAAGAAATGTTTAATAAAAATTACTCATGAATCTTGTTAAGTGTTTTCTTTTATAAATCATATGAAAACTTGAAAAGAAATCAGATTAGATAAAAGAAAGATGTATGGTTAATTAAATAACCAAGTAAAATGAGTTGTATAAAACAAACTGTTTTGTAAAACAATATCTTGTGAAGATGGGTTATTCATGAAAAATGTAAAATGTCTAAACTGAAATGGTTTAAATAACGCTACGATATGTAATATCCTAAAAGCACTTATATATAGGAAGTACCAGCGGCGTATCCACCATGCTTTTATCATATTACACGTCGCCTCGTTATGTAAATCACTTACCCAAGCAAACCACCAAGATGTCATGTTTAAACCAATTGCCAAATGTTTATGAGTAAACCAAGTCTATTGTCAAATGTAAACCATGTAATGTATAAACAAATGTCATGTATGGTAAGTAAAAAGTACTGTTTAAACCATATGTAAAAAGTGCACAAAACAAGGTTTTTGAATAAATCAAAGTTATGTTTTGTAAAATAAATGCATGCTTTACTGACACAAACACTTATGTGGTATGTTAAACGTATACATTCAAGCCTTGAGACTGTAGGATAACCTTAGAGTAAAGGTTATCAAAAATGTTTTCGGATTCAGTCATTCCATACATCCAAACAAACCTAGGATATTAGGAATGAGAGTTGTCAAGTCCTATGGTACCACTACTTACTACCGAGCAGCGTAGCCAATGTTAATGAACGTATTTTAGTTCGTTGAACAACCAAATGTCATATCAAATGTAAGCATGTTTTATGAAAACAATGTACCTAGTATGCTAAGTGAACATACAAGGTAGAAATGTAAAACAATGTGTCCATATGCTGAGTAAACATATGCAACAGAAATGTAATGTAAAACAACATGTCCATATGCTGAGTGAACATATGCAACAAAATATAATATACAAAAATCAATGTGCTAGCATGTTAAGTGAACATACATAGCAAAACATAATGAAATCATGTACTATATTTGTACTAATGAACATAACAAGCATATGATATAAAATCATGAAAAACACGAAAGTAACAAGTAGGCACATGTGTATCACCCCAAAACAGTTTGAAAAACAGTAAAAGAGGGGACTATGTACTCACTTGAGATTGCTCAATAGTCTTTAGATAACCACCAAGCAATGTTAGAAAGATCACAGAATCAAACGGCACCTAATATAGGTAACTATGTTAATAAACGGACCTAAGTCGGAGGATCGGATAAAATGTGGTTTTGTAAACACAATGAGTATAAGAACTCATGTAATATGGTTTATCAAAGCCTACATTCTAAAACGGAACCAATCCTAAGTGCTTACGACCCATTACGACCCGTTTAGGTAGCTTACGCTACTTTAACGCGTCGTTCGCGTAAAACGCGTTCGGACCGCCTAACTAGTCCTATGACAAGTAAAATATGCCTTAACATGTCTAATATTGTTGCCAAATCAGTTTAGATGTCGAAAATTATGTTACATATGCTTAAAATGAATTGTGGCATAAAAAGGGCATTTTGGTCATTTTCCTAAGGCATATAAACTACCTATCATACAACTAACTAAACGAAGTGACCATAAGGTATAACCTTGGAAGGTTATTCCCTATACAACTATGGTCACGTAATGTGTTTGGTCAGATCCTAATGATCAACCAAACGGGTCGGGTTCGAAAGTATAAGCGGTTGTTTAGACCGCTTACCTTACGACACTACAAAAGCACTAAACCTAAAGTGACAAGCTAAACATGTTAAAACATGTTTAACGGAGTTTGAAAACAGGTTTGATATCAAAAGAAATGGTTTTGATACCCAAGAGTAGTTTGGTTGAAAAATACGCAAGAATACGCATTTTGACCGAAACTACGACTCGCCACTAAGGCTAAATAATGTGGTAATCAGTAGGTATAGTCACAAGTGACTATAACCATCGTGATTACGCTCACGTTACGAAGTTCAAACGAACTTCGTGTTGACCATAAACTGGTCAAAGCTGAAAGTTAAACACAGTTTGACTTTCATGCTTAAAACACGTAAAAGAACGAAAGAATACTTACAACGGGTCCAAGAATGGAAGTTTTGATCTAATTTTTCTCAAGTATGAAGTGCAACACTCCAACTTAGAGAAAGAAATCAGATCAAAGGTATGAGTTTGAAGGCAAATGGGTGGGGGTATTTATAGATTTCGGGTGACCGTTAGGATCGTTCCTCGTAAAACGAGCTTTGATCTTAGCCTTACACTTGCACCCACAGAGTTATGAAACCATGGGAACCCAAAACCAGCCCCTAGAATCAAAGAAACCATTTGCAAATCATGGGAACAGCTAGATCAAGCTGGAAAACACATTTTGCTGATCTAGGACATTGATGCGGACCGTATCCATATGTCCATACGGTCCGCATGGACCTTGCAGACCAGCAACTTCCATAAATTGACTGAACAGGCCCCTGTATCTCCAAACTTGATTTTTGATGCATTTTGGCACGTTTAAGCCCCGTTAAACCCATTTTCAAGCTCCATAAGGATGATAAAACATAGGGAACTTGAAATATTCTCCGAAACATCTCGGATGTCGGTTCGTTTGGCCGTACGATTGCGTTGTTCGGTTAATTACGACGAAACACGAATGGACGCGAAAAACTATCCAAATTACACGACGAATGGGATTTTATCATGCCAATCACTAAAATAAAATATTCTAATAATTACATAAATTTTTGGATGTCCGGATGTATTCAGAACGTAAGATATGTTCGAAAATGCAAACTTATACACTTTTTGACGCTTTTAGTCCCTAAATGACCAAAAAGTTTATTTTAGCACACCGAACCCCTCAAAGCCTATTTCTAAGCTATGTAAATGATATTTAGGGTATGTTTAACTTGTGATCATGTTCTGAAATGTTCGTTACAGTACGAATCGGCATACTTTCGCAGTTTGTCGAAATTAGTCCCTGTAAGTGAATAAACTTGATTTTGCCATACCAAAGCCTTCAAAAACTTATTTCAAAGTTATGTAAAGGTTATTTAAGGTATTTTAAGCATATATTGATGTTACGGAGTGTTTGTCGCGTTAAACTGATTATGTTTGCGCATCGGTTTGCGTATAACTCTCCGGAAAGCGATACAGAGTTTGAAATTGAACAAAAATCAGAACATGAAAAATGTCAAACATAATTAAGCAAACATTGGGGTCAAATAACATTGTTTTATTGATAACTAAACTGTTTACAATGATTACAAATCACAGATGTAACAGTCTCCCCTACTTGAGGAAATTTCGTCCCGAAATTTGTTTAGAGGAAACTCGTGAGAAAAGATGCGGATACTTCGCCTTCATTTTATCTTCACGTTCCCAAGTAAACTTTGGTCCACGTTTAGATTCCCATCAAACTTTGACAAGTGGAATGCGCTTGCGTTTGAGCCACTTGACTATACGGTCCATGATTTCCACAGGTTTCTCAACAAAATGCATCGTGTTATCAACACGAATCTCATCAAGTGGTATGTGGAGGTTCTCATCAGCTAAACACTTCTTGAGTGGGGTAACCATTGTAGGGCAAAGTAAGCTCAACTCTTCGTACCTATCAGTGTAAGCCCGGTGCTCACCACTATCCTGCTTCAAGTCATCGAACTCCCTTTCTAAAGCTCTTAGTTCATGACGAGGACAGAATTCCCTCATCATAAGAGCCCTAAGCTCAGCCTAAGTTTGTGCTAAAGCAACCTCAGCACCACGGTCTCTCATAACCCCGTTCCACCAAGTAAGAGCCCTCTTCTGAAATACACTTGAAGAAAAATCGACTTTGCGATTTTCAGGACACTGAACATGACGAAACGTACTCTCAATGCTCTCGAACCACTGTAGGAGCCCAGTTGCCC
This sequence comes from Helianthus tuberosus, assembly GCA_030545235.1. NCBI lineage: Eukaryota > Viridiplantae > Streptophyta > Magnoliopsida > Asterales > Asteraceae > Helianthus > Helianthus tuberosus. The sequence goes on along the minus strand of CM060354.1, from coordinate 105,762,003 downwards.
CTTCAGAACCACTAAACTTGAGTGGTTTAGCCGAATTAAAACTCTTGAAATTGCATGGAGCATTTTGGTTATTGTTGGCTTGGTTCACTTAAGCAATAATGTCTGGGAGTACAGCAGCCATATGTTGCCCCATAATAGCTGTCATTTCGGCATTATGTAGCGGATTTTCGCGTCGAGGAGGCATTCTAAAAGAGGAAACATGAGAGAAAACGGGTGAGATGATTAGATGAAAAGAATGAGATGATGCAAAAATCGACAAAGCAAAGATGGTGGTCATTCGTTTGTGTCACAAAGCAAACAAACGACACACAATGACTAATCAAAGTAAATGGGTCAAAAATAATATATCGCGAAGACATGCTCGCCTATAAGTGAACACTCACCCCAAGAGTTCCCAGGTAAGAGTGACTGGTCCGATTATGTGGATTTGTACGAACACTCTATCCTTAGACAGAAAACCCAGGGTACAGGCATTCACCCTTCCAGTTTGCACGTGTTCACACTATTTAAAACCCAAAACTTTGACGAGATTTTGAAAACTTGGAAGGCACAAGGCCAAAAGAATCATTCAAAAATGGATGATTAAATTTTCAAAATCATTTTGAAAAATTGGAGGATTCAAAACCTTATAACAAATCATTTAAAAACAGATGATTGATTTTCAAAAATCGTTTTGAAAAAATTGGGTTCTTGTTTTGGTAATCACCTAAGGATAGGTGAAGTGCATGTTTTAAGATCTAAACACAAAATAACTTGTGTTGGGGTCCTAGAAAGGTTATAGTCTAGGTCAAAGCATTACTAATAACCTAATTCCGTATAACCATTGGCTCTGATACCAACTATTCTGTCACACCCCGACCGCGTATAACATGCAAACGCGGTGGAAACGTCGGGGAGTGTTGTAACAGAATTATTGTTTCACAACCATGGCATTTAAAGTTATGTTTTATTTATCAACAAAAGGGGTTACATTGTCTTAAAACAACTGAAACAAAGAGTACATCACATAATTTAACTAGTTCTAGTTTCATTTTATGTCACTAAGGCACAGGTCCGCCTAAGTGTGTCTCGATCATCCTACGCAACAGCTCCTGAAACACATGTGAAAATAGGTACGTCAGCATAAAAATGCCTGTGAGATACATAGGATTTATGAAAATAGGATTCATGACTTAGGTTTAAAGAAAGGTTTAATAAAAATTACTCATGAATCTTGTTAAGGGTTTTCTTTTATAAATCATATGAAAACTTGAAAAGAAATCAGATTAGATAAAAGAAAGATGCATGGTTAATTAAATAACCAAGTAAAATGAGTTGTATAAAACAAACTGTTTTGTAAAACAATATCTTGTGAAGATGGGTTATTCATGAAAAATGTAAAATGTCTAAACTGAAATGGTTTAAATAACGCTACGATATGTAATATCCTAAAAGCACTTATATATAGGAAGTACCAGCGGCGTATCCACCATGCTTTTATCATATTACACGTCGCCTCGTTATGTAAATCACTTACCCAAGCAAACCACCAAGATGTAATGTTTAAACCAATTGCCAAATGTTTATGAGTAAACCAAGTCTATTGTCAAATGTAAACCATGTAATGTATAAACAAATGTCATGTATGGTAAGTAAAAAGTACTGTTTAAACCATATGTAAAAAGTGCATAAAACAAGGTTTTTGAATAAATCAAAGTTATGTTTTGTAAAATAAATGCATGCTTTACTGACACAAACACTTATGCGGTATGTTAAACGTATACATTCAAGCCTTGAGACTGTAGGATAACCTTAGAGTAAAGGTTATCAAAAATATTTTCGGATTCAGTCATTCCATACATCCAAACAAACCTAGGATATTAGGAATGAGAGTTGTCAAGTCCTATGGTACCACTACTTACTACCGAGCGGCGTAGCTAATGTTAATGAACGTATTTTAGTTCGTTGAACAACCAAATGTCATATCAAATGTAAGCATGTTTTATGAAAACAATGTACCTAGTATGCTAAGTGAACATACAAGGTAGAAATGTAAAACAATGTGTCCATATGCTGAGTAAACATATGCAACAGAAATGTAATGTAAAACAACATGTCCATATGCTGAGTGAACATATGCAACAAAATATAATATACAAAAATCAATGTGCTAGCATGTTAAGTGAACATACATAGCAAAACATAATGAAATCATGTACTATATATGTACTAATGAACATAACAAGCATATGATATAAAATCATGAAAAACACGAAAGTAACAAGTAGGCACATGTGTATCACCCCAAAACAGTTTGAAAAACAGTAAAAGAGGGAACTATGTACTCACTTGAGATTGCTCAATAGTCTTTAGAAAACCACCAAGCAATGTTAGAAAGATCACGGAATCAAACGACACCTAATATAGGTAACTATGTTAATAAACGGACCTAAGTCGGAGGATTGGATAAAATGTGGTTTTGTAAACCAAATGAGTATAAGAACTCATGTAATATGGTTTAACAAAGCCTACATTCTAAAACGGAACCTATCCTAAGTGCTTACGACGTAGCTTACGCTACTTTAACGCGTCGGTCGTGTAAAACGCGTTCGGACCGCCTAACTAGTCCTATGACAAGTAAAATATGACTTAACATGTCTAATATTGTTTCCAAATCAGTTTAGATGTCGAAAATTATGTTACATATGCTTAAAATGAATTTTGGCGTAAAAAGGGCATTTTGGTCATTTTCCTAAGGCATATAAACTACCTATCATACAACTAACTAAACGAAGTGACCATAAGGTATAACCTCGGAAGGTTATTCCCTATACAACTATGGTCACCTAATGTGTTTGGTCGGATCCTAATGATCGACCAAACGGGTCGGGTTCGAAAGTATAAGCGGTTGTTTAGACCGCTTACCATATGACCCTACATAAGCACTAAACCTAAAGTGACGAGCTAAACATGTTAAAACATGTTTAACGAAGTTTGAAAACAGGTTTGATATAAAAACAATCGGTTTTGATACCCAAGAGTAGTTTGGTTGCAAAATACGCAAGAATACGCATTTTGACCGAAACTACGACTCGCCACTAAGCCTAAATAACGTGGTAATCAGTAGGTATAGTCACAAGGGACTATAACCATCGTGATTACGCTCACGTTACTAAGTTCAAACGAACTTCATGTTGACCATAAACTGGTCAGAGCTGAAAGTCAAACACAGTTTGATTTTTGTGCTTAAAACGAGTAAAAGAACGAAAGAATACTTACAACGGGTCCAAGAATGGAAGTTTTGATCTAATTTTTCTCAGGTATGAAGTGCAACACTACAACTTAGAGAAAGAAATCAGAGCAAGGGTGTGAGTTTGAAGGCAAATAGGTGGGGGTATTTATAGATTTCGGGTGACCGTTAGGATCGTTCCTCGTAAAATGAGCTTTGATCTTGGCCTTACACTTGCACCCACAGATTTATGAAACCATGGGAACCCAAAACCAGCCCATAGAATCAAAAAACCATTTGCAAATCATGGCAACAGCTGGATCAAGCTGGAAAACACATTTTGCTGATCTGGGACACGGATGTGCACCATATCCATATTTCCATATGGTCCGCATGGACCTTGCAAACCAGCAACTTTCATAAATTGGCAGAACAGGCCCCTGTATCTCCAAACTTGATTTTTGATGCGTTTTGGCACGTTTAAGCCCCGTTAAACCCATTTTCAAGCTCCATAAGGATGATAAAACATAGGGAACTTGAAATATGCTCAGAAACATCTTGGATGTCGGTTCGTTTGGCCGTACGATTGTGTTGTTCGGTTAATTAAGACGAAACATGAACGGACGCGAAAAACGATCCAAATTACACGACGAATGGGATTTTATCATGCCAATCACTAAAATAAAATATATTAATGATTACATAAATTTTTGGATGCCCGGATGTATTCAGAACGTAAGATATGTGCGGAAATGCAAACTTATGCACTTTTTGACGGTTTTAGTCCCTAAATGACCAAAAAGTTTATTTTAGCACCCCGAACCCCTCAAAGCCTATTTCTAAGCTATGTAAAGGATATTTAGGCTATGTTTAACTTATGATCATGTTCCGGAATGTTTGTTACAGTACGAATCGGCATACTTTCGCAGTTTGTCGAAATTAGTCCCTATAAGCGAATAAACTTGATTTTGCCATACCAAAGCCTTCAAAAACTTATTTCTAAGTTATGTAAAGGTTATTTAAGGTATGTTAAGCATTGAATGATGTTCTGGAGTGTTTGTCGCATTAAACTGATTATGTTTGCGCATCGGTTGGCGTATAACTCTCCGGAAAGCGATACAGAGTTTGAAATTGAACAAAAATCAGAACATGAAAAATGTCAAACATAATTAAACAAACATTGGGGTCAAATAACATTGTTTTATTGATAACTGAATTGTTTACAATGATTACAAATCACAGATGTCACACCAAACATGGCCCAAAGTTTTACTTAGGGTACAAAGGATTCATTCGAAAGTGAAACAATCACAGTTGTCTTCACATGTTTCCTCTAAAATTAAATTTCGGGACGAAATTTCCTAAAGTAGGGGAGACCATGACACCTGTGTCTCTACGACCATCATACAAATACAAAACTAATGAAATATTGTGTGTCATACTTGGGATTTGTATAAATATGTGTATCATTTGCACATATCAATTCTTGTTCGATTTCGAGCTTTAAATCGCTTTCTGGAAGGTTATACGCGAACAGATGTGTAAATGTAATCAGTTTAACACGAAAAACACTCCGGAATAGTGACATAGGCTTAACATACCTTAAATAACCTTTACCTAACATAGAAATAAGTTTTGGAGGGTTTGGTGTGTCGAAAACAAGTTTATTCGATCACAGGGACTAATTGTGACAAACTGCGAAACTATGCCGATTCGTATAGTAATGAACATTCTGGAACTTGATCACAAGTTAAAAATACCCTAAATATCCTTCACATAGCTTAGAAATAGGCTTTGAGGGGTTCGGTATGCGAAAATAAACTTTTTGATCAAATAGGGACTAAAAGCGTCAAAAAGTGCATAAGTTTGCATTTACGCGCATATCTTACGTTCTGAACATATCCGGACATCCAAAAATTTTTATAATCATTAAAATATTTTATTTTAGTGATTGGAATGCAAAAATACCATTCGTCGTGTAATTTGGATCGTTTTCGCGTCCGTTTGAGTTTCCGTCGTAATTAACCGAATAACTCAACCGTACGACCAAACGAACCGACATCCGAGGTGTTTTCAAGCATATTTTAAGTTCCCTATACTTTAACTTCATTTTAGAGCCTTGAAATGGGGTTAACAGGGCTTAAACGTGCCGAAAATTAAGTTTTAAGCATGCAGGGACCTGTTCTGCCAATTCTAAAAACTTGGAACTGAGCTCCCCCGCGCCACGTGCCAAGCACAGGGTCACGTGGCGCGCCACGTGACAGGGACCGAAATTCAACAACCCAGTTTCAGCAACAGGCTTGATTTACAAGGTTAATTATGCAAAATTCTCAATACCTGGAGCTGGTTTTGGATCCCCATTGTATTCAATACCATGTTCCACAAGTGTAGGGCCAAGATTGATCCTTCTAAACACTTGGAATGATCTTGATGATCCAATCTTCCTATAAATAGAAGTGGGTTCTTCACTTCATTCCTCACACATTTGATTCAATTCTGCTCTAAATTGAAGTTTAACACTTCATACCTGAGTATTTTGAATCAAATCTTCCTTGCTTGGACCTTTTATAAGTCTCCTTCATGCTTGTTTATGCATTTCAAGCATGAAAGTCAAACAGTGTTTAACTTTCTGCTTTGACCAGTTTATGGTCAACACAAAGTTCGTTTGAACTTTGCAACGTGAGCGTAATCACGATGGTTATAGTCCCTTGTGACTATCCCTACTGATTACCACGTTGATTAGGCGTAGTGACGAGTCAAAGTTTCGGACAAAATACGTGTTTATGCGTATTTTGCAACGAAACTAATTTTGGGTATCAAAACACTTTGTTTTGATATCAAACTTGTTTTCTAACTTAGTTAAACATGTTTTAACATGTTTAACTCGTCACTTTTAGTCTAGTGCTTGTATAGGGTCGTAAGATAAGCGGTCTTAACAACCGCTTAGACTTTCGAACCCGACCCGTTTGGTCGATCGTTAGGATCCGACCAAGCGTATTTTGTGACCATAGTTGTATAGGAAATAACCTTACGAGGTTATACCTTATGGTCACTTAGTTTAATTAGTTGTATGATTGGTAGTTTATATGCCTTAGGTAAATGACCAAAATGCCCTTTTCATGCATAATTGGTATTTAAGCATATGTAACTTAACTTTTGTCACTTAAACTGATTATGCAACATATTTAAACATGTTAGGGCATATAATACTTGTCATAGGACTAGTTAGACGTCTCGAACGCGCATTCGCATGAACGACGCGTTAAAATAGCGTAAGCTAACTTAATGGGTCGTAACGGGTCGTAAGCACTTAGGATAGGTTCCGATTTAGAATGTAGGCTTTATTAAACCATATCACATGAGTTCCAATACTCATTTGGTTTACGAGACCTCATTCTACCCGATCTCTCGATTTAGGTACCGATTGTTTAACTAGCGATCCGATTACTAGGTACCACTTGAATCCTTGATTTCCGAGCTTTGTTAGGACACTAAATCGAGGACACTTACAATCTCAAGTGAGTATATAGTCCCCTCTTTTACATTTTCAAATGTTTTGGGGTGATACATATGTGTCGATACGCTATTTTCATGATTTCGACTATATGATTACACATGCATAGAACTATCTTTTGATGAATTGAACTATTATCCATGGTTTAAACACTAAATTCCAAGTTTGTTACGACTATTTGTTTGTTCATATGTTTACTTATACATTCATTAACAATGATCAAGCCGATTGGTAGTACGATATAGCGCTATAGGACTGGACACCCCATTCCTGTTGTATGGAATGTCAGAAACCAAATTTTAACCAAATAGAATTTGCCTTTGTCGCATTTCTATAGTCTCTAAAGTGTAGTTTGATGCACTAAGGTTTGAATGTATTGTTAAATCGCGATTTATGGTATATTTCGATATACTACCAACGTGACACTGTTTGCTAAAGCATTATTTGATATGCTATTGTTTTCTAAAGTATAATTTGATATACTACCAAACCACGATTTTAGGTATGTTCCAACATACTACCAACGTGATATTATTTACTAAAGTATAGTTGATATGCTACCGACATTGTTATTTCATAAACCAAAGTATGTGTAAATATACTACCAAAGCATAGTTGATATGCTATTTTCAAACCAAAACATAATTGATATGTTATTTACAAGAACCGAAGTATGATTTGATATACTATCAATGCTTGCATTCTTAAACCGAAGTATTCTTGTGATGTACTACCAAATCTATTATTTCTGAAACCAAAGTATATTCTAATATACTATCTATTTAACTAATTCAAAACTAAAGTATATTTAGATATACTACTCATCTGCTTATCTCAAAACCAAAGTATATTTTGTATATGCTATAAACATTTTACCAAAACGACGCATTTTAGAAACAAAACTTTTACAAGGATTCATGGCTATTTTTGAAAACATAAAACCTTTTCTTGTGATATCCAAAGCCATGAATCTAATACACAAATCCTATGTTACTCACAGGCATTTTTATGCTGACGTACCTATTTTCACATATGTTTCAGGTACTGTTATGTGATGATTATTGATGCATGCTACACATAGGATGGACTCGTGCCTTAGCGACTTTAAAACTTGAGAGACAATTATTTGTATTTATCTGATGTGTAATAAAACAATGAGTTCAATAATTCAATAAAACGAAACTATTTAATCCATGGTTGTGAAACAATGATTCTGTTACGACACTCCCCGACGTTTCCGCCATGATTTGTTGTTTTACGTGATCGGGGTGTGACATTTCTGGTAGAATCCAAGTCTCTTGTTCTTTCTTCAAGGAACTTTTTGTGAAAAAAGTTTAAAAATGATAATTGACTGTGTTATTGTTTTTCCAAAATTTTCACAAGATTTCTGTGACATTTTATTGTTATTATTCCTTTTTGAAGTTCAACAGTCTAGAAATTTCTGATTTGTAATATCTTTTGAAAAAAATTTGTCAGATTTTGATTTATGTTACCAGATTTCAACTTTATGTTGTCAGAAACTTAAGGTTTTGTGAAAAATGTTTTGTTTCTGATGAACAGAAATTGTTTTTATGTTATTTAACTTCTTTACTTTACCATATGCCTTTTACCCATTTTGTTTCTCCTTCCCCCTATCAATGAACCAGAAAACGAAAATTGTAAAAGCATGATATATTAATATTAAAAAAAACAAACAAAGAAAACTAAACTAAAAATAACCTAATCAAGGTCTATCCCTTCTTCTCCATAGATGATCTCGTGGAATAACCAAAGAGTTGTCTCCAAACCAGTGTTGTGGTCAGTTGGTATGAGCATGTTGAGTCTCATATTTTGTTGGAGTATCATCTCAGCTCTAGGGAACCACACAGGAACACCTCCAAAATCCAGCTGGTTAGTGATTATCCTCATCAGAAAATGAGGATACACTAAGAAAGGCCTGCTAGACCATAGGTTGCTTGCAAAATCTTTCATTAAATAATGAGAAAAATTGTAAGGGACGTCCTGTATAAGTGCATGTATATGCTCCATCAACCTGTAGGAGACTTTGTGATGGTTAATGATTTTATTTGAAAAGCATGCCCCCATTTGAGTCACCAAGTACTGCCATGGCTTGATAAGCCAATTTTGGAGATCGGCCCTAGTGGGTTTTCAAGATTATCCCCCATTTGCTCCAGGGTTTCATCTATCTGGTCTTTTGTAAAGAGGAGAACATCGCTGTCATCATCAAGGTTTAAAACCCTTCTGATGATGTCCTCAGTCACCACGATAGGTCTGTTGAGCACAACACTTCCAATGGAAGTCAAACCCCTTCCTTCATGCAGCAGTAATGCTGCATTTCTCCAGAACATTTGTAAAAGTTCTGGGTAAACCATGATGTGAGCTAAAAGGGCATATGCCAAACGGCTTGACATAAGCAGTTTTAGGATGACTTGGCATCCTACCCATTGAGGACCCTCAAAGTTGGTCCTAATCCTGAGGTTGTGATAAGGGAGGTATGGGAGTGGAAAACGATCAACACTTATGGTTGCCATTTTTGGTTGAGAGAAGTGGAGAAGATGAAAAAATTTTCTCTAGGGTTTTTCTTGGTTGAAAGTGACTGACTAAGCCTAAAGTGGTAGCCATTTATAGTGTCACACCCCGACCACGTAGAATATCAAATCGTGGCGGAAACGTCGGGGAGTGTTGTAACATAATTAATTGTTTCACAACCATGGCATACAAAGTTATATTTTATTTATCAAACAAGAGTGTTACATTGTCTCAAAACAGGAAATAAAGAGTTCAGAACATAATTAAACTAGTTCTATCTTTATTTTAAGTCTCTAAGGCACAGGTCCGCCCTAGTGTCACGATCATCATCCTAAGCAACAGCTCCTGAAAACACATGTGAAAATAGGTATGTCAGCATAAAAATGCCTGTGAGATACATAGGTTTTGTGAAAATAGGATTCATGACTTATAAGTTTAGAAAAGGTTGTTTAGCAAAAGTTAGTAATGAACCCTGTAAATTGTTTTGTTTTGTAAATCATTTAAAAAGCGATAAGATCAAATGATATGTATAAATAAAAGAATAATGTATGGTTAAATGTATAACCGAGTAAAATGAGTTGTATAATGTCACACCCCGACCACGTAGAACATACAAAACGAGGCAGAAATGTCGGGGAGTGTTGTAACAAAATTAATTGTTTCAAATCCATGGCAATTGAAGTTTCGTTTTATTGATTAAAAGTGTTACAATGTCTTAACAAACAAAGAAATACAACATAATTAACTAGTCTTGCATATTTTATTGTCACTAAAGCCCAAGTCTGCCTATGTGTATCTTGATCATCTTATGCAACAGTTCCTGAAAAACACATGTGAAAATAGGTACGTCAGCATAAAAATGCCTGTGAGATACATAGGTTTCGTGAAAATAGATTTCATGACTTATGTTTGAGAAAATGTTTAGTCATGAACCTTGTAATTTGCTTTGTCTTGTAAATCGTTTGAAAATCAATAAGTCCAGATGATGTGTATAGATAAAAGAATAATGTATGGTTAAATGAATAACCATGTAACTGAGTTTGTATAAGATAAGTTGTTTGTAAAACAATGTCTTGTGAAAAGTATGTTATTTGTATAAAATGTTATATGTCTCATACTGAAATGATTCAAATAACGCTACGATATGTAATACCATACAAACACTTATATATAGGAAGTACCAGCGGCGTATCCACCATGCTTGTATCATATTACACACGCCTCGTTACTTAATCACTTACTCAAACCAAACTATCAAGATGAAATGTTTAACAAGTGTAGAAATGTTCATGTATAGTCAAATACGGTTCACATGGTTCACAGATACAAACGGTTCACAGATACAAACGGTTCACAGATACAAACGGTTCACAGATATCAACGGATCACATAGTCAAATGATTACAACGGTTCACATAGTCAAATGTTTACAACGGTTCAATATGTAGTATAATGTGTTCATATGCTGGATAAGCATATGCAACAGAAAAGCAATGTAAAACAATGTACTAAGTATGCACACAATGGACATACGTAGTATGAAATGTAATGTAGAACGATGTACTAAGTAATGCACACAATGGGCACACCTAGCATGAAATGTAATGAAATCATGTACTATAATGTACTAACGAACATAGCAGGTATATGATGTGAAAACAGGAAAGCATGAAAGTAACAAGTAGGCACATGTGTTTCACCCCAAAACAGTTTGGAAAACAGTAAAAGAGGGGTCTATGTACTCACTTGAGATTGCTCAGAAGTCCTAGGATAACCACCAAGCAATGCTAGAGATCACGGAATTAAACGGCACCTAATATAGGTAACTATGTTAATTAACCGGACCTAAATCGGAAGATCTGATAGAATGAGGGTTCGTAAACCAAACGAGTATAGAGACTCGTGTCATATGGTTTAACAAAGCCTACATACTAAATGAAACCTAACCTAAGTGCTTTCGACCCATCGCGACCCATTAAGGTAGCTTATGCTACTTTAACGCGTCGTGCGCGTGAAACGCGTTCGGACCGTCTAACTAGTCCTATGACAAGTGTTATATGCCTAAACATGTTACATAATCAGTTATGTGACAAAAGTTTAGGTTACATATGCTTAATTACCAATTATACATGAAAAGGGTATTCTGGTAATTTACCTAAGGCATATAAACTACCTATCATACAACTACTTAAACGAAGCGACCATAGGGTATAACCTCGGAAGGTTATTCCCTACCTACTATGGTCACCTAATGTATTTGGTCAGATCCTAATGATCGACCAAATGGGTCGGGTTCGAGGTATAAGCGATTTATCAGATCGCTTACCTTACGACCCTAGACAACGTGGTAATCAGTAGGCATAGTCCCAAGGGACTATAACCAACGTGATTACACTCACGTTGCAAAGTTTAAACGAACTTCGCATTGACCATTACTGGTCAACGCTGAAAGTCAAACAAAGTTTGACTTTCGGACTCGAAAAGCAATAAAATAAGGAAAAGAACGAAAGAATACTTACGAAGGGTCCCCGAATGCTAACTTCGATTCAAAAATCTCAGGTATGAAACAATAGTTTCAACTTAGAGTTTCTCAAATCAAAGTTCTTGTGATTTTGAAGCATGGGGGGTGGGGTATTTATAGTATTCGGTCCACCGTTAAGATCGTTTCATGGAAAACGTGCCTTAATCCCACCCGTACAAGTGTCGGGACCTTATGGTAGCTCAAATTGGTTCTTATCAGCTGACTAGGCAAGTATGAGTATGTGGTTGTGGTTAAATCTGCTGCAAACAGGCTGTTAAAAACACTGCATCTGGTCTGCAGACCCCATACGCACCGTAGGGCAAAAATGGCTACGATGCGCAAGGCCAAGTTTGGCAGAATTACCATTTTAGTCCCTGTCATGCATTCAGCCCATTTTCGACACGTTTAAGGCCCGCTAACCCCATTTCAAAGCTCTAAAATGAAGTTAAAGTATAGGTAACTTAAAATATGCTCAAAAATATCTTGGATGTCGGTTCGTTTAGCCGTACGGTTGCGATGTTCGGTTAATTACGACGGAATGCGCATAATCGCGAAAAACGATCCAAATGACACGAAGAATGGATTTTTCTTATGCCGAACACTAAAATAAATTATTTTAGTGCTTACATAAATTTTTGGAAGTCCGGATGTATTCAGAACGTAAGTTATGCGCGAAAATGCAAACTTGTGCACTTTTTGACGCTTTTAGTCCCAGAATGACCCAAAAGTTTATTTTAGCACACCGAACCCCTTAAAGCCTATTTCTAAGCTATGTAAAGGATATTTAAGGTGTGTTTAACTTATGGTCATGTTACGAAATGTCTGTTACAGTTCAAATTGGCATACTTTCGCAGTTTGTCAACTTTAGTCCCTGTAAGCGATTTAACTTGTTTTTGCAATACCAAAGCCTTCAAAACTTATTTCTAAGTTATTTATAGGTTATTTAAGGTATGTTAAGTATATGTCACTATTCCGGAGCATTCATTGCATTAAACTGGTTATATTTACGCATCAGTGCGTGTATAACCTTCCAGAAAGCGATTTAGAGGTTGAAATCGAAACAAGAGTTGATATGTGCAATCGATACACATATTTTTACAAATCCCAAGTATGAAATACAATATTTCATTGGTTTAGCATTTGTTTGATGGTTGAAGTGACACAGGTGTCACAGTCTCCCCTACTTTAGGAAATTTCGTCCCGAAATTAATTCGTAGGAGTCTATTTGTGACTTTGTGTCAGATAACCACCAGAGATATGTAAAGCATAATCCTGTCATTTCCTTAACGTACATTCTTCAGAATGAAAATGAACAAACGGAGTCATTTTCCTCAACGAGTATTCTTCAGAAGCGGAAATGAAGGAATAAACAAACGGGGATTCATTTCCTTAACGGACAATTCTGAGAAACGAAAATGAACAAACGGAGTCATTTTCAACGGTTGCTTCCTCAGAAACGGAAATGAAAATGATAGCCAAACGGATATTCATTTCCTCAACGGACAAATCTTCAGAAACGAAAATGAACAAACAGAGTCATTTTCAACGGTTGCTTCCTCAGAAACGGAAATGAAAATGATAGACAAACGGATATTCATTTCCTCAACGGACAAATCTTCAGAAACGAAAATGAACAAACAGAGTCATTTTCAACGGTTGCTTCCTCAGAAACGAAAATGAAAATGATAGACAAACGGATATTCATTTCCTCAACGGACAAATCTTCAGAAACGAAAATGAACAAACAGAGTTATTTTCAACGGTTGCTTCCTCAGAAACAGAAACAGAAATGAAAATGATAGACAAACGGATATTCATTTCCTCAACGGACAAATCTTTAGAAACGAAAATGAACAAACAGAGTCAGTTTCAACGGTTGCTTCCTCAGAAACGGAAATGAAAATGATAGACAAACGGATATTCATTTCCTCAACGGACAAATCTTCAGAAACGAAAATGAACAAACAGAGTCATTTTCAACGGTTGCTTCCTCAGAAACGGAAATGAAAATGATAGACAAACGGATATTCATTTCCTCAACGGATAATCTTCAGAAACGAAAATGAACTAACGGAGTCATTTTCAACGGTTGTTTCCTCAGGTTCGGAAATGAAGGATTAAACAACGGATATTCATTTCCTCAACGGATAATCTTCAGAACGAAAATGCACAAACGGAGTCATTTTCCTCAATGGTTATTCTTCAGAATTGGAAATGAAGGATAAACGGATATTCATTTCCTCAACGGATATTCTTTAGAAGTGAAAAATGAATAGCTAGTTCATTTTTCCTCAACGGATACTTCATCAGAATTGGAAATGAATAGGGTTAACTTCTAGGTACATGACAAAGCTCGCTGTGGTTTCTGTGCACTAAATTCCATAATTATGTATGCATCCATAATTACGTAATTCCTTGCATAGTCCGCACAGTTTGTCTTGTAATGTTCATAAGCACATAATCACATAGTTGTTTAATTGTTATTATCTTGTTATTGATTGCAATTAACTTGGCACCTCGTACTTCGTTTCTCTTGGAAGAAACGGGTACTTAGGATTTTCGTGAAAAACGCAAGAGATCATACAATGGAAGAAATTTGGGAGTAGTCTGTTCTTCAAGGAATGCGGTTCCTTGATTGTCGGTATTGTAGGGGATATGTTGTTTATACATACAATCACATAAATACATTGCAATGTAAAAGATTTATTTATAAACAACGATAACAACTGTTTCTTGGATCTTGACAACAAAAGAAAATAATACCTAAGACGTGATTATTTCTAAACGATGTTGTCTTCTGGTTGATCATATGCTCATCCCTGCGCTGGATTTGCATTAGCAAGCCTTGGGCAATTCCTACGAAAATGGCCCATCTCGCCACAGTTGTAGCAAGATCCCGGTGGAAAACGAGCTTGAGCAGGATTGTTGCCAGCTTGATTTGGTGCAGCTGCGGTTGGGCAAACCCTAGCTGTATGACTTATAAGTCCGCAAACTTGGCATGTGCGGCACTTCACCCCAGCATGATGATGTAGGCCACATTGGTTGCACAAAGGTGCAGTTCCATTGTAGGGTTTCCTGGCAGGGGGTTGAGCTAGTTGGTTGAGGACGGCTTGATCATTGTGAGCGACCACAGCGTAGTTCTGAGAAGCCTTTCGCTTCTTTGACCTCTTAGGGGATCCAGTCTGTTCATCCATGATCTTTGATTCCTCGATTGGTTTCGATTCTTCGACCGGCTTCTTGTCATCTTTTCGGAAAAGTTTACCTTTCCTGATCTTTGATTCAGTCAAGGTTGCAGATAGCTCAATGGCCTGTCTAACTGTAGTAGGGTTGCTGCCAGTCACAATGTCTTGTATTGAGTCAGGGAGGCCATCAATGTACTTTTCGATTGCCTTATCCAAAGGCGTGACCATGTTTGGGCATAACAGACTTAACTCCTCATAACGGTCCGTGTAGGCTCGATGCTCACCGCTGTCTTGCTCCAGATTGTCGAATTCCCTTTCCAAAGCCCTGATCTCGTGTCGAGGACAGAATTCCTTCATCATAAGGGCCCTAAGTTCAGCCCATGTCTGTGCTAGAGCAACTTCTGCACCACGATCTCTCATAACCCCGTTCCACCACGTAAGGGCTCTCTTCTGGAACACACTCGAAGCAAACTCGACCTTGCGATTGTCAGGACACTGCACGTGGCGGAAAGTATTCTCAATGCTCTCGAACCATTGAAGAAGCCCAGTCGCTCCCTCAGAACCACTAAACTTGAGTGGTTTTGCCGAGTTAAAACTCTTGAAATTGCATGGACCATTGTTGTTGTTGTTGGCTTGATTCCATTGAGCAAAGAGGTTTGGGAATTGAGCAGCCATTTGCTGTGCAATAATTTCTGCCAGTTCGGCAGTTGCTATCTGGTTCTCGCGTCGAGGAGGCATTCTAAAAGAGGAAACATGAAAAGAAACGAGTGAGAGATTTAGACAAAAAGAATG
This sequence comes from Helianthus tuberosus, assembly GCA_030545235.1. Classification (NCBI taxonomy): domain Eukaryota; kingdom Viridiplantae; phylum Streptophyta; class Magnoliopsida; order Asterales; family Asteraceae; genus Helianthus; species Helianthus tuberosus. Next base: position 105,746,257 of record CM060354.1, on the reverse strand, counting down.
AGATGAAACAAATCTGATGAAAGCAAGGATAGTGGTCATTTGTTTGTTACTACAAAGCAACAAACGACCTCGGTGATTAATCAAAGTAGATAGGTCAAAAATAATGTATCGCGAAGACATGCTCGCCTATAAGTGAACACTCATCCCAAGAATTCCCAGGTAAGCACAACTGGTCTCGCGTCTGATGAGATGTATACGAAGTGCTTGCCTAGACAGAAAACCCAGAATACAGGCATTCACCCTTCCAGTTTGCACGTGTTCACATTATTTAAAACCCAAAACCTTGACGAGATTTTGAAAATTCAAAGGGGTTCAAAACCATATAACAGAGGGTTCAAAACCTTACAATAGAGGGTTCAAAACCTTGTAATAAATCATCCTAGAACAGATGATTAGTTTTCAAAGCGGTTTTGAAATTTATGTTCTTGTTGTGGTAGTCGCCTAAGGATAGGTGACGGTATTGTTTTATGACTAAACGCAAGTAAACTAGCGTTAGGGTCCTAAGAAGGTTATAGACTAGGTCAAAGCATTACTAATAACCTAATTCCCTATAACCATTGGCTCTGATACCATCTTTTCTGTCACACCCCGACCACGTAGAACATACAAAACGTGGCGGAAACGTCGGGGAGTGTTGTAACAGAATTAATTGTTTCAAATCCATGGCAATTGAAGTTTCGTTTTATTGATTAAAGGTGTTACAATGTCTTAACAAACAAAGAAATACAACATAATTAACTAGTCTTGCATCTTTTATTGTCACTAAAGCCCAAGTCTGCCTATGTGTATCTTGATCATCTTATGCAACAGTTCCTGAAAAACACATGTGAAAATAGGTACGTCAGCATAAAAATGCCTGTGAGATATATAGGTTTCGTGAAAATAGATTTCATGACTTATGTTTGAGAAAATGTTTAGTCATGAACCTTGTAATTTGCTTTGTCTTGTAAATCGTTTGAAAATCAATAAGTCCAGATGATATGTATAGATAAAAGAATAATGTATGGTTAAATGAATAACCATGTAACTGAGTTTGTATAAGATAAGTTGTTTGTAAAACAATGTCTTGTGAAAAGTATGTTATTTGTATAAAATGTTATATGTCTCATACTGAAATGATTCAAATAACGCTACGATATGTAATACCATACAAACACTTATATATAGGAAGTACCAGCGGCGTATCCACCATGCTTGTATCATATTACACACGCCTCGTTACTTAATCACTTACTCAAACCAAACTATCAAGATGAAATGTTTAACAAGTGTAGAAATGTTCATGTATAGTCAAATACGGTTCACACGGTTCACAGATACAAACGGTTCACAGATACAAACGGTTCACAGATACAAACGGTTCACAGATACAAACGGTTCACAGATACAAACGGTTCACAGATATCAACGGATCACATAGTCAAATGATTACAACGGTTCACATAGTCAAATGTTTACAACGGTTCAATATGTAGTATAATGTGTTCATATGCTGGATAAGCATATGTAACAGAAAAGCAATGTAAAACAATGTACTAAGTATGCACACAATGGACATACGTAGTATGAAATGTAATGTAGAACGATGTACTAAGTAATGCACACAATGGGCACACCTAGCATGAAATGTAATGAAATCATGTACTATAATGTACTAACGAACATAGCAGGTATATGATGTGAAAACAGGAAAGCATGAAAGTAACAAGTAGGCACATGTGTTTCACCCCAAAACAGTTTGGAAAACAGTAAAAGAGGGGTCTATGTACTCACTTGAGATTGCTCAGAAGTCCTAGGATAACCAACAAGCAATGCTAGAGATCACGGAATCAAACGGCACCTAATATAGGTAACTATGTTAATTAACCGGACCTAAATCAGAAGATCTGATAGAATGAGGGTTCGTAAACCAAACGAGTATAGAGACTCGTGTCATATGGTTTAACAAAGCCTACATACTAAATGAAACCTAACCTAAGTGCTTTCGACCCATCGCGACCCATTAAGGTAGCTTATGCTACTTTAACGCGTCGTGCGCGTGAAACGCGTTCGGACCGTCTAACTAGTCCTATGACAAGTGTTATATGCCTAAACATGTTACATAATCAGTTATGTGACAAAAGTTTAGGTTACATATGCTTAATTACCAATTATACATGAAAAGGGTATTCTGGTAATTTACCTAAGGCATATAAACTACCTATCATACAACTACTTAAACGAAGCGACCATAGGGTATAACCTCGGAAGGTTATTCCCTACCTACTATGGTCACCTAATGTATTTGGTCGGATCCTAATGATCGACCAAATGGGTCGGGTTCGAGGTATAAGCGATTTATCAGATCGCTTACCTTACGACCCTAGACAACGTGGTAATCAGTAGGCATAGTCCCAAGGGACTATAACCAACGTGATTACACTCACGTTGTGAAGTTCAAACGAACTTCGCATTGACCATTACTGGTCAACGCTGAAAGTCAAACAAAGTTTGACTTTCGGACTCGAAAAGCAATAAAATAAGGAAAAGAACGAAAGATTACTTACGAAGGGTCCCCGAATGCTAACTTCGATTCAAAAATCTCAGGTATGAAACAATAGTTTCAACTTAGAGTTTCTCAAATAAAAGTTCTTGTGATTTTGAAGCATGGGGGGTGGGGTATTTATAGTATTCGGTCCACCGTTAAGATCGTTTCATGGAAAACGTGCCTTAATCCCACCCGTACAAGTGTCGGGACCTTATGGTAGCTCAAATTGGTTCTTATCAGCTGACTAGGCAAGTATGAGTATGTGGTTGTGGTTAAATCTGCTGCAAACAGGCTGTTAAAAACACTGCATCTGGTCTGCAGACCCCATACGCACCGTAGGGCAAAAATGGCTACGATGCGCAAGGCCAAGTTTGGCAGAATTACCATTTTAGTCCCTGTCATGCATTCAGCCCATTTTCGACACGTTTAAGGCCCGTTAACCCCATTTCAAAGCTCTAAAATGAAGTTAAAGTATAGGGAACTTAAAATATGCTCAAAAATATCTTGGATGTCGGTTCGTTTAGCCGTACGGTTGCGATGTTCGGTTAATTACGACGGAATGCGCATAATCGCGAAAAACGATCCAAATTACACGACGAATGGATTTTTCTTATGCTGAACACTAAAATAAAATATTTTAGTGCTTACATAAATTTTTGGAAGTCCGGATGTATTCAGAACGTAAGTTATGCGCGAAAATGCAAACTTGTGCACTTTTTGACGCTTTTAGTCCCTGAATGACCCAAAAGTTTATTTTAGCACACCGAACCCCTTAAAGCCTATTTCTAAGCTATGTAAAGGATATTTAAGGTGTGTTTAACTTATGGTCATGTTCCGGAATGTCTGTTACAGTTCAAATTGGCATACTTTCGCAGTTTGTCAACTTTAGTCCCTGTAAGCGATTTAACTTGTTTTTGCAACACCAAAGCCTTCAAAACTTATTTCTAAGTTATTTATAGGTTATTTAAGGTATGTTAAGTATATGTCACTATTCCGGAGCGTTCGTTGCATTAAACTGGTTATATTTACGCATCAGTGCGTGTATAACCTTCCAGAAAGCGATTTAGAGCTTGAAATCGAAACAAGAGTTGATATGTGCAATCGATACACATATTTTTACAAATCCCAAGTATTAAATACAATATTTCATTGGTTTGGCATTTGTTTGATGGTTGAAGTGACACAGGTGTCACATATAAAGTAAATTGTTTGTAAACCAAAGTCTTGTGAGAATCGTGTTACTTGTGTAAAATGTATAATTCCAAATTGAATGATTTAAATAACGCTATGATAGGCAATATAATACAAACACTCATATATAGGGAGTACCAGCGGCGTATCCACCATGCTTGTATCATATTACTCACATCTCGTTACTTAAGTCACTTAAACAAACCACCAATGTATAAAGTCTATGTTTAAACCAATTGTCAAAAGTCCTTGTATAAATCATATCAAATTTTGATAGTCTAAATGTAGTCAAGTAATGTGTTGTTACATAAACCAATTGTAAAAATGTACAAAAAAAAGCATTTTGAATATATCAAAATGTTATGTTTTGCAAAGTAATGCATGTTACATTGATACAAACACTTATGTGGTAAGTTAACGCATACATTCAAGCCTTGAGACAGTCGGATAACCCTAAGTCAAGGTTATCAAAAGAAATGTTTTCGGATTCAGTCATTCCTTACATCCAAACAAACCCGGGATGTCAGGAATGGGATTTGTCAAGTCCTATGGTACCAGTACTTACTACCGAGCGGCGTAGCTAATGTTAATGAACGTATATAAGTCCCGTTTGTGCAAACCAAATGTCATAGAAAATGTGAACATGTTATATGAAAACAATGTACTAAGTATGCTAAGTTAACATACGAAGCAGAAAAGTCATGTAAATCAATGTGCTAGCATGCTATCAGTCAACATACATAGCGTAAAACAATGTACTAAGTATGCTCACAATGGACATACATAGCATGAAATGTAATGTAAAACGATGTACTAAGTATGCACACAATGGACATACATAGCATAAAATGTAATGAAATCGTGTACTATAATGTACTAATGAACATAACAAGCATATGATATGAAAGCATGAAAGGCACGAAAGTAACAACTAGGCACATGTGTTTCACCCCAAAATGTTTGGAAAACAGTAAAAGAGGGGTCTATGTACTCACTTGAGGTTGCTTAGTAGTACTTGAGTAATAACCAAACAATGCTAGAGATCACGGATATCAAACGGCACCTAATATAGGTAACTATGCATCAGAGGATTGGATAGAATGAGGCTCGTAAACCAAATGAGTAGGGGAACTCATGTAATATGTTTTAACAAGTCCTACATACTACAATGAAACCTAACCTAAGTGCTTACGACCCATTACGACCCGTTTAGGTAGCTTAAGCTACTTTAACGCGTCGTTCGCGTGAAACGCGTTCGGACCGCTTAACTAGTCCTATGACAAGTAATATATGCCTTAACATGTCTAATATTGTTACCAAATCAGTTTAGATACAAAAGGTTATGTTACATATGCTTAAAAAGAATTTTAGCGTAAAAAGGGCATTTTGGTAATTTACCTAAGGCATATAAACTACCTATCATACAACTAACTAAACATCGTGACCATAAGGTATAACCTCGGAAGGTTATTCCCTACATACTATGGTTACCTAATGTGTTTGGTCGGATCCTAATGATCAACCAAACGGGTCAGGTTCGAAAGTATAAGCGATTGTTTAGATCGCTTACCTTACGACCCTATATACGCACTAAACAAAAAGTGACGAGCTAAGCATGTTAAAACATGCTTAACTAAGTTTAGAAAACAGGTTTGGTATCAAAACAAATGGTTTTGATACCTAAGAGTAGTTTGGTTACAAAATACGCGTAAATGCGCATTTTGGCCGAAACTACGACTCGTCACTGAGCCTAGATAACGTGGTAATCAGTAGATATAGTCACTAAGGACTACAACCATCGTGATTACGCTCACGTTATGAAGTTCAAACGAACTTCGCATTGACCATAACCTGGTCAACGCAGAAAGTCAAACAAAGTTTGACTTTTAACGCTAAACAAATAAAGAGAACGAAGGAACACTTACAAAGGGTCCCCGCTAGTAAAGCTTGATCGAATAGCTCAGGTATGAAGCAATGACTTCAACTTAGAGCTTTGAGATCAGATTTGTGGGTTTTGAGTTGTGAAAAGGTTGGGTATTTATAGTAAATGGACAACCGTTAGGATCGTTTATCGAATAACGTGCTTCAATCTCAGCCTTACACTTGTTGCAACCTTATGGTAGCTAAAAATGGCCCCTCATGAGCAGGAAAGGGCAAGTGTGGGTGAGTTTGGGTGCTTAACAGCTGTAATCTACTGTTAAAACTGATCTTATCTGATCTGGGAAGCTGACCCGGGCTGCGTAAGGGGACTCATTAAACCCACGCGGGCCGCCTGGCCTTTCTGATCAGAAGAAACTTTCAACAAATGTCAGTTTTGGTCCCTGTTGTGTTTTAAAGCCATTTCCAACACGTTTAAGGCCTGTTAAGCCAACGTTAAGGCCCCAAAATGATGCCTAAACATTGTGGACATGAAACATGCTCAAAAATATGCCGGATGTTGGTTCGTTTGGTCGTACGATCGCGATGTTCGCTTAATTACGACGGAATGCGCATAAGCGCGAAAAAACGATCCAAGTTGCGTGACGAACGGATTTTTCTTATGCCAAACACTAAAATAAAATATTTTAATGCTTAAATAAATTTTTGGATGTCCGGATGCATTCAGAACGTGAGTTATGCGCGAAAGGGCAAACTTGTGCACTTTTTGACGCTTTTAGTCCCTGAATGACCCAAAAGTTTATATTAGTACACCGAACCCTTCAAAGCCTATTTCTAAGCTATGAAAAGGATATTTATGGTATGTTTAACTTATGGTCATGTTCCGGTATGTCTGTTATAGTACGAATCATCATACTTTCGCAGTTTGTCAAATTTAGTCCATGCAGGCGAATTAACTTGTTTTTGCCATACCAAAGCCTTCAAAACTTATTTCTAAGTTATGTAAAGGTTATTTAAGGTATGTTAAGTATATGTTGATGTTCCGGAGTATTTTTCACATTAAACTGATTACGTTTATGCACCAGTTTGCGTATAACTCTCCAGAAAGTGATATAGAGTTTGAAATTGAGCGAAAGTCAAAACATGAAAAATGTCAAACATAAACAAACAAAAATTGGGATCAAATAACATTGTTTTATTGATAAATGAACTTTTCGCAATGATTACAAGCACAGATGTTACAGTCTCCCTTACTTGTGGAAATTTCGTCCCGAAATTTATTTAGAGGAAACTCGTGGAAAAAGATGCGGATACTTCGCCTTCATTTGATCTTCGCGTTCCCAAGTAAACTCAGGTCCACGCTTAGATTCCCAGCGAACTTTGACCAATGGAATGCGCTTACGTTTGAGCCACTTGACTTCACGTTCCATGATTTCCACTGGCTTCTCAACAAATTTCAGTGTTTTATCAACACGAATTTCGTCAAGTGGTATGTGGAGGTTCTCATCAGCTAAACATTTCTTGAGATTGGACACGTGAAAGGTTGGATGAACATTTCCATGTTCAGGAGGTAACTCAAGTCTGTAGGCTACCTTACCGATTATTTTGACGATCTTGAATGGTCCAACGTATCTAGGTGCAAGTTTTCCTTTCTTTCCAAATCTGATCACACCTTTCCTAGGTGAGACCTTAAGTAATACACGATCACCGACTTGAAAATCCGAGGGCTTGCGTTTTGGGTCCGCGTAACTCTTTTGACGGCTTCTAGCTGTCTGAAGGTTATCACGAACTTTCTTAATCTTATCAGTTGTCTCTAAAATGAGGGCAGGTCCTGTAAGCTGAGCCTCACCGATCTCATTCCAGCAGACTGGTGAACGACATTTTCGACCATAGAGAGCCTCGAAAGGAGCCATGTTGATGCTGGAGTGATAACTGTTGTTGTAGGAGAATTCAATCAATGGAAGATGTGAATCCCAACTACCACCAAAATCGATCACACAAGCTCTAAGCATTTCCTCCAGAGTCTGGATTGTTCTTTCAGATTGACCATCCGTTTGCGTATGATAAGCTGTGCTCAGATTAAGTTTGGTCCCCATAGCAGATTGCATGGTTCTCCAAAAATGAGAAGTGAAACGAGCATCTCTGTCAGAAATGATGTTCAAAGGAACACCATGTCGAACTACGATTTCATCCACATAGATTTTAGCAAGTTTGTCAGCAGAAAAATCCTCACGGATTGGCAAGAAATGCGCTGACTTAGTAAGACGATCAACAACTACCCAGATGGCATCATGACCTTTCTTTGTGCGCGGAAGTTTAGTAATGAGATCCATAGTAATGTTTTCCCATTTCCAAACTGGGATCTCTGGTTGCACTAATAAACCAGAAGGACGCTGATGTTCAGCCTTAACCTTTAGACAAGTAAGGCATTTTGATACATATAAGGCAATGTCTTTCTTCATACCAGGCCACCAATACTGAATACGAAGTTCCTTATACAACTTATCTGAGCCAGGATGAACAGAATAACGAGACTTATGGGCTTCATCCATAAGCAAGGTGCGAAGGTTATCTTAGCTTGGGACCCACAAACGGTCCATGAAGTAATACGATCCATTGCCCTTCAGTTCAAGATCAGGTGTTATGTGATAGGGAAATTCCTTATCCATCAAACCTTGTGAAACACAAGATTGTTGAGCCTGAGAAATGCATGCTTAGATATCAGATTGAGCTTGAATAACAGATTGAACACGAACACAATGAAGCTTAGTACGTTCCTTGCGACTCAAAGCATCGGCCACGACATTCGCCTTCCCATGGTGGTAGCGAATTTCGCAGTCATAGTCGTTTAGAAGCTCCACCCAACGTCGTTGCCTCATGTTGTGTCACACCCTGGCTTTGCGGAAGCGTGGTTAATTTTGGTGTGACTTCTTAATACCATAGCTTAATCATACCAAAGCTATATGAGTTAAAAACATGCAAGATCATCCATTAAGTTTTGAAAACCAAATACAGTACCATTGTTTTAACCAATGACCATAACCTTGTCCAACAGACATTACAACTTTAAACATAACATAAACATGGTTTAAGGATTGTGTCTTGTCCAGGAAAGAGACACATCCCCTAAACCCCGGATGACCTCGGAAACTAGTGCAGCGGAAAACATGCCATACCGTGCCAGATCTCGTTAATTTCCTGAAATACATGTAAGTTGAAAAATCAACAATAATGTTGAGCGAGTTCATGCGTAAGTGAGTATGTAAAACACTTGTGAGTATAAAAATAGTTGTGGTATGTAGCAGTGTAAGAGGACTTGTAATCGCCAATGGTTTGCAAGGCCACTGACATATGTGAAGTGCAAATAGGGAGACTCAAACCTAGCAGATTTCGCCACGGCAAAGTATGTGGACAAAGTCACCCCACGGTCCGTTTCTAGTTTGGCCGGGGGCTGGGCTCGCTACACCCAGATAGATCTACCGCTCCTGTCCCTCGGTCCCTCCATGAGGACTAATGGCCCCATGTTGTTCCTATCCACTCACATGATCGTATAACACCTCCTTACGTTAAACATACCGTTGTAAAGTACTCGTAAATCATAGTAACATGTATTTCACCCCCGCAGTTAAGTAAACTGAAAACAGTTAGAGAAAAGGGGGACATGAACTCACAGTGAATGCGCGTCTCTACCAAGTGTCTTCAATACAGTAAGCTGTGCAACGACCTACAAGTGCTAATTCTATTAGACGGACGGCCGTGCTTTAGCTTTATAGTTTAAGTCTTTGGGGAAATAGTTAGACAACTATTTCGTGTTCATGTTCCGTATACACTTGGTAGTTATTCATCTTCCCAAGGATGGGGGGATACAATACATGTGCGTAAGTTACGTTTTATCAATCTTGTGGTAATGTAATTACCAGTGTAACTTATATAGTTATGGTGAAAGCGTTCGCAAAGTTTTGGGATCATTAACGCTTGTAAATATTATTTTCACTCTAAAATAATATTTATGTATTTCACAAAGTAATCATAAACAGTGTTGTGACAAATATATTTATCACGTTAATCTTTGTGAAAATCCCACCTCCGAATATTTAGTAAAATAAAGTCATGGCGAAATTTTATGTTTCGAAAATATGGCCAAAGATAGTTCTAACACTTGTTGTGTAAATAATTCTAAGTGTTAGGTTTTTAGAAAATTTCGCCAGAGTTTCCTCTGTAACTGGAGGTGGCCACGCTTTCAAGCGTATCATTTTCTTTTTGAAAGCAACCCATGATTATCAACAATCAACCCTTACGTTTTAACACGCGAAACGCTACCCTTGTCGTTTCAGTTTCAATTTGTGGAAACTGGACTGTTTTCGGACGACTAAATAAAATACTTAACCCTTTCCATAAATTCCCAAATTTTTACGGGTCGTCCTAATCGTCCCAAAAATGATTGTATAAAAATATCGGGGTCCAGTTTCTTATCAATAATTTATAGAAAATCGTTTACCGAACTGTGGTCAGATTTGTCACATTCTGATCACAGTTTACGGAAAAATTTGTCAAAAATTCCTCGTAAGTCCGTTTATCGAAAATCCAGTTTGAGGGTCACAAATACATCTGTGTTCATCTTTGATAAAAGTTTCAGGGGCTGGTTCGGTTCAGGTTTTAGGTTGTGATTGAAAACACACAGCCCAATTTTCTGCAGTAACAAACAGCCCTAGCTGCTGTCACGGAAACAGATTTTTAAAATAGTAACCGACATCAGAAAAATATGATTCCAGCGCCATTTTCTTCGTTTTTCGAAATGACACGATTTAGGCTTTTGAAATTCTGTTTTTCGAGTTTTTAAGGTACGTTTACAGCCTGTTAAAGGCGGCTGAAACAGTGACTCAGCATGCTGTTTTGTGATTTCGATGTTATTAAATCGCGTCATAAGTGTCCGATTAGCGGGTTAAACAAGAAAACGACTTTTAAATATCAAGTATGTGTTAACCAACCCTTAAACCGACAAGATTCCACTTTATAAATCATACACAAGTAAACTTTTATGTAGATTTAATGTTCATAACTCATGGTTCATATTTTTCTAATATTCTTGTGATTTAGTGATTTAAACAACAATACTACATGTTAAATGCCATAATTTTCGAACAAGATGAGACCAATCATGAAGAAACTTACTACTAGCCTCTAGCTAGGGAAGAATCTTGTGTAAAAATGATGAGAAAAAGATGTAGAATCAAGCAAGAACAATGCTCCCTTGCAATGCCTTCAAGTTGCACCTTCCATGGATGACTTCTAGGCTTTGAATGGACAATGAAAGGAAGAAGATGATGTTGTTTAGGGTGGTGATGGGGTGCTCGGTTGTGGGCAGCCGATCAAGAGAGAGGAGAGAGTGAAAGTGGGGTGTAATCTTGTGAAATGATTCTTGTAAGACATGGCCTTACTTATAACATCACCTCCACATATCTTAGCAACTTCAACAAGCAAGATATCCAATAAACAATCCATTTAAAATCTATCAAGATATTTGAGGTATGGCAAGAAGATGTGAGGGGTCCCACTTGGGAACTAATGTCGTTGGGGGGGGGGGGGGTTAATTGCAAAAATGGTAACTAGGATGTTAGATTGTAAGTATGTAGGAAAATGGTGGTGTAAGTTAGTAGGTTTTTATTTTTAGCGGGCGTTATGGCATACGGGGATCATTAGTAGCCATAAATAGTAAAACAAAGTGTCTGCCAAAAATTTAGTGTCCCGGGTAATGTCCGGTTATACGATTAAATACCGTTCCGTTAAAATGTTTAATTATGTCGATAAAGGTCCTTTATGTATATTTTTGTAACATAAATTATTCCCGGTACTTAGGAAAATATACGGGACCGTTCTGAAGTGTTTTTGCACTGTATTAGCAATTTAAAATGCTGAGTTCTATAATAAAGCGCAGAATTTTGTATTTAAAGTACGTTTTAGGCACCTCCAATCAGTGTATCTTATTCCTAGAGACGCGGTACCACAACCCTTATATCCCTACACTCACTACCAGTGTAGCAAAAATATATGAGGCTCTTAACAGGCCTTAGAGGCAGTGTCTGCCTGATGCTGGTTATTTCAGCATGTTCACTGTGTATCCGTTTAGTGCTACTGTGCTTTTTGTGCATCATGTTTGTCACTAAGGTGCCGTATGTAAATAATGTAGTGACAGCATATAAAGTATGATGCAAGTAAGTGCATGTATCAGTATGCAGGTAGCAGTTTATCAGCTAGTTTCAAACAAGCACAGTAATTAAGCAGTAATTTATCATTTATTAAGTTGTACGGATACCTGGTTTAGTGCGGGTTGTCACATTCTCCCCCCGTTAAATAAATTTCGTCCCGAAATTTAAGTTCTGCTTGTAGAAGCAGGGTTCCTAGGAAATAAGTGGGGGTATTTCTCTTTCATCTGGTCCTCACGTTCCCATGTGAATTCAGGACCATGTCTGGCATTCCAACGAACTTTGACGAGTTTGACACTGCTCCGGCGGGTCTTGTTAACTTCCCAATCTGTGACCTCGACAGGTTCTTCTACGAAGTGGAGCGTGTCGTCAATATGAATCTCGTCGGTAGGAATGGCAACGTCAACTTGAGTTGGACTTTTCTTTAAATTGGATACATGAAATGTATCGTGAACACCATTCAGTTCAGTAGGTAGGTCCAACTTGTATGCTACTGTCCCAATTCTTTCCAGAATTCTGAAGGGACCAATGTAGCGCGGATTTAACTTTCCATGCTTACCAAAGCGTGCCACCCCCTTCCAGGGTGAAACCTTCAATAACACCATTTCTCCAACTTGAAAATCCACAGGTTTTCGGTTTGGATCCGCATAGGCCTTTTGTCTGTGGCGAGCTGCTTCGATGCGTTTAAGAATTTGCGCGATCTTGTCTGTCGTCTCTTGGACGATTTCGGGACCAGCAAGCTGCCTATCACCTGCGTCAGCCCAACATAAGGGTGATCGGCACTTGCGTCCGTAAAGGGCTTCGAATGGCGCGACACCAATACTGGTGTGGTAGCTATTGTTGTATGAAAATTCGACCATAGGTAAATGTTTATCCCAGCTACCGCCCAAATCCATAGCACATGCTCTCAGCATGTCTTCCAAAGTCTGTATCGTTCGCTCGCTCTGGCCGTCAGTTTGCGGATGAAACGCAGTGCTCAGATTCAACTGTGAGCCAAAGGCTTCTCGGAAGGATTGCCATATCCTTGACACAAACCTTCCGTCTCTATCAGAGATGATCGAGAGAGGTACTCCGTGACGTGCGACGATCTCTCTCATGTAAATTTCCGCAAGTTTGCTCATGCTATCTTTCTCTTTGATTGGCAGAAAGTGTGCGGATTTTGTTAGGCGGTCAACTATCACCCAAATCATATCATGGCCTCTTGGCGTTCTTGGCAATTTCGTAACAAAATCCATTGAGATTTGTTCCCATTTCCACTTGGGAATCTCAGGTTGTTGCAGCAGCCCCGAGGGCTTCTGGTATTCCGCCTTAACCTTCGCGCAAGTTAAACATTTGCTCACGTAGACAGCAACGTCGCCTTTCATCCTAGGCCACCAATAGTAATCCTTGAGATCTTGATACATCTTATCCGATCCAGGGTGGATAGAGTACCGTGACTTGTGCGCTTCGTCGAAAATAACTTCCCTTAATCCACCAAACAGAGGAACCCAAATCCTTTTCTCAAAACATAACGTTCCTTCCTCGTTTGGTACCAAAAGCTTCTCCATTCCACGGAGATATTCTTCCTCAAGGTTTCCCTCCTTGAGAGCTTCCTTTTGTGCAGCACGAATGCGCAAGGAAAGGTCGGTTCGTATAATCATTTCCAAAGCTCTAACCCTTATAGGCTTGATTCTTTCTTTACGACTTAGGGCATCGGCGACTACATTCGCCTTCCCTGGGTGATACTTTATCTCGCAGCCGTAATCGTTCAATAATTCAACCCATCGTCTTTGCCTCATATTCAACTCCTTCTGGTTGAATATGTGCTGTAGGCTTTCGTGATCCGTGAAGATTGTGCACTTCGTACCATACAGGCAGTGTCTCCAGATCTTTAAAGCAAAAACCACTGCGCCAAGCTCTAAATCATGTGTGGTATAATTCTTTTCGTGCACTTTCAGTTGGCGTGATGCGTAAGCAATGACCTTTTGGCGTTGTATCAACACACAACCCAATCCTTGACGCGATGCGTCGCAGTATACCACAAAATCGTCGGTACCTTCTGGTAGAGCTAGGATTGGCGCGTTACAAAGCTTACCCTTTAATATCTGAAACGCTTCATCCTGTTTGATTCCCCAATCAAACGTCTTGTCCTTCTGCGTGAGGAGCGTCAAAGGTTGAGCGATTTTCGAGAAATCCTCGATGAACCTTCGATAGTAGCCAGCCAAACCCAAGAATTGTCGAATCTCGGTTGGCGTTGTAGGCGTTTCCCAATTCTTGATTGCCTCGATCTTTGTGGGATCAACATGAATTCCATCCCCATTAACCACATGTCCGAGAAACTGGACTTCGCGTAGCCAAAACTCGCACTTGGAGAATTTGGCGTACAGCTGTTCCTTCTTTAGCAGCTCCAGTATGGTGCTAAGATGTTGTTCGTGTTCAGCCTTCGTCTTTGAGTAAATCAGGATGTCGTCGATGAATACAATCACGAACTTGTCCAGGTATGGCTTGCAAACCCTATTCATTAGATCCATGAATACCGCAGGCGCGTTCGTCAAACCAAATGGTATAACGAGGAACTCGTAGTGTCCATAACGAGTTCGGAAGGCTGTTTTCGGGATACTTTCCTCCTGTATCCTTAGTTGATGGTATCCAGATCGAAGATCGATCTTAGAGTAAAAGCTAGAGCCTTGCAGTTGATCAAACAGATCATCAATTCTCGGCAGAGGATACCTGTTCTTGATTGTCAGCTTGTTCAATTCTCTGTAGTCAATACACATGCGGAAACTTCCGTCCTTTTTCTTGACAAACAGGACCGGAGCTCCCCAAGGCGAGAAGCTTGGTCGGATAAAACCCTTAACAACTCTTGAAGTTGTGTCGACAATTCCTGCATCTCAGACGGAGCAAGTCTATAAGGTGCCTTAGCCACAGGCGCTGCGCCTGGAACTAAGTCAATGTGAAACTCCACTTGCCTCTGAGGTGGCAGTCCGGGTAAGTCTTCCGGGAAGACTTCTGGATACTCCCTTACGACAGGGATGTCTTCGATCCTTGGCTCGGCAATCTTTTTATCCACGATGTGTGCCAGAAAAGCAACACATCCTTTCTGTAAACACTTCTTTGCTTTCAAGCAGCTGATAAATCTTAGCGGCGTGTCACGCTTCTCTCCGTGAACAACGATTGTCTCACCATCATTGGTTGGGATACGAACAACTTTCTCGTGACATACTATCTCAGCCTTGTTGCCTGATAACCAATCCATTCCTACTACCACGTCGAAGCTTCCCAACTGGACTGGTAGTAGATCTAGAACGAACTCACGTTCTCCTAATTCTATCACACAGCCTCTGATTACTTCGTCGGCTCTGACTAACTTTCCGCTAACCAATTTGATTGAGTAGGGGATATCTAACTTACTAGCGGTTAAACCAAGTATATTCTTAAATTCTAATGACACGAAGCCATAATCGGTACCAGCATCAAACAAAATAGGTGCAAAAGTTTTGGTTGTTAGGGAACGTACCAGAAATCACACCTGGATCCTGGCATGCCTCACAAGCTCTGATGTTGGATTTTCTCTCACGGTCTTGTTTCAACTTCAGGCATTCCCTCTTAAAATGTCCAACTTCCCTACAATGGAAGCATCCTAGCATTCGGTCATTTCCTTTCCCATTTCCACCTAGAGCGTTGTTACTGCTTTCTCCTTGCATGGAACTCTTCATCCCACAACCTTCCTTGTTGTGTCCTTTCCTCCCGTACCAAGGCTTCTGACATCCACCATCACGGTGACACTTGCACTCAGCACACCTTGGTTTGGTTTCTAAGTAAATCTTATCACTGGCCTGTTTGTTAGGGCAATCTTTCTTGAAATGCCCTTTGTCCCCGCAGTCAAAGCAACCTCGAATAGATCTTTGTTCATCGTTGTTCATTTGGGTATCTTCGGTAAGCTTCCTTTTGTTCTTTCCAGACGACTCTACCTGAGTTTTCTTGTCAGGGTTTGCAAGTTTTTCTAGTCTATTTGCTTCCGTAACGAGTGCCAAACCCATCTTCCTTGCAACAATGGTTGTTGGTGGCGTAGATGCTGTCATCAAGCTCAAGACTTGAGGCGCCAGTTCCCAAATGAATTGTTCCAATTTCTTCAGTTCTGGTTTTACCAGGTACAGAATAATTCGTGACAGATCATGAAGTCGTTGCACGTACTCCAACACCTTCGGACCTTCCATCATTAGGCTCCGAAATTCATCTTCCCACTTCTGGGTTTCCGTTTGGGGGAAAAACTTTTTATGCATCCTTCCTTTCAACTCATCCCAAGTTAACGCGTATGCTGTAGTTAGGCCCATTATTCGAACCTGAAGATTCCACCATAAACGAGCTCCATCTTGAAACAACTCAGAAACGTATGGGACTTGTTGTTCTGGCGTACAGCCACTCATTCGAAAGATGGATTCCATACTTTCAATCCATTTTACAAAAGTTATGGCACCCCCAGTGCCGTCGAACTTCGGAGGCTTGTAGTTGAGGAAGTGCCAGTAGGAACAACCGTTATTTTCTGAGGTACCTTGGATTGGTTCGGAGCGTAGGGCCTCGTGCTGTGCTATAGCTGCAGCAATTATCTCTTTAAGTTCTGCCTCAGAGGTGGGCATGCGCACTTCGCGTCTTGGCGGCATCTTCTAAAAGATGTTTCACATAGGTTAGGTCATAGCAAGTGAAGTGCGCGTATGCATTTAACAATACCAACACATAACATCTCATGTTATCAACAAGTCAATCACATAACCTCTTATGTTATAGGACATAAACAATTGATTGAACATCGCATGTGGTGAGAATACTGCGATTGTATTGCCACAATTCGAGACCACAATGTAAAGCTTACAAGTACACCACTATATCATACTACATCAATGACTTAGTAGGGGACGACCCTAGACAAGTCGTGCGATCACTGGACATGTTCAGGAGTCTCTGGTTCGTCCATTCTCAAATTCCAGGACTCCACGTCAAGTTCCTGAGTTTCAGTCCTAAAACAACATTTCTTCTCAATCGTTTCCTTGAGCTCGTCCCAGCTCAGTGTATAAGCAGCGTCTGTGCCAAGGGTCTGAACCTGGAGGTTCCATTAAGAGAGTGTGCCATCTAGAAATATCCCCGAGATGTAGGTAACACTCTGTTGGGGCGAACAGTTACTCGTTCTTAGAATGGGGTCGGTCTTTTCAGACCAACGAACAAACGCAACGGTGCCTCCTGTTCCGTCAAGGTTCAAAGTCTTGCAGTTCAGGAACTGTTTATAGGTGCAGCCAGTTAGAGGGTTATTTCCAGTAATGTCATTGTTGTACTTAGAGCGGAGGGCTTCATGTCGTGCATTTATTTGTGAGATGCGTTCTTGCAACTCGGCTTCTGTCCTTGGCGACGTACTGGTGTTTGTGTCACGCCTGGGTGACATTCCCTTTTTGTCGAAATAGCGTGAAGCGGGTTGGACAATGTTTCAATTGTCTATGGGGTATATATATAGCAACGTAAGCCATCATGTAATCACCCCATTTCACACGCAAATATACTCACTGTATAAGTGGGGAAATAAATTCCTGAGCCTTCACATAGGCTTGTCAATTTGGCTTGTTGCTTGTAATAGAATGAACTCGAGGCTACATCGCCTAGGTCATTTGTGTTTAGGTTATTTCCTGCTGCATTGGTTATCATTAGCTTGGCCTGCAGAGTCCACCAGGATTCCTGTGCACTACAAATCGTTATTACGTGGGCCCCCGTAATAATAAATTGTCTTGCACAGTTACCCCAAATTTTCTCTCATCCAAGCAGATGATCAATCAAGGAGCAACAGCCGGTGCATTGGCATGAACAGGGTCATACTCCAATGCGGGGTCAGGAGCAACGCCTGGCTCAGGGGCCACGGCTAGCTTCGAATCAAAAACTCCATCTCAAAATCAGCTGGATCAACAATCACAGGGGTTACAGGATCCCCCAAGGGCTGGTCTAAGTGCATGAACTCAATGTCATGGTCTGGATCAACACCAGGCGGAAAAACAGAATTGTCCTCAATATCGCGATCAGACTCAAAACTGTGTGCGGGATCCGGTGCAGCTAATGATGCCCTATCAGGGTCGGCGTCGTGTAAGTAGTGCTGCATTCCCTGTGTGTGCGGAGATGCGGATGTTAGAATCTTTAAATGAGTCTGGGACAGGGGAATGGACATGAGTTTCCCCTGCAGGAGCGTCCGCATGCAGTAGTCTAATACTAGCAGCAATAGGGCCTCGCCCTCAAGTGGGTCCTCCTCTTGGTAGTTCGACATCATCTTCAGAGACGACGTCGGGGGCATATCAACAACGAGATAAGCGGCAGGGGACAAATTCCCAACAAGGTAGCCATTAGTAGGCTCTGCTACGACTTTAGGCAGTGCACAAAGGGCTGAAAGTCGTCATTGTCTGTGCCGGTAGTATCAGAAATGTACACCTCGTGCTTCGATGAACTATGTCGTCTGATACTGTGGTCTTGGGATTTGTAGTGTCCATCTTTCTGGTATATGATGAAAGCATGATGTTTGTAACACAAACGCATATACGTATAATATTCAATCACATAATCATATAATCTCCAAGTAAGATATCACATAATTCTCCTAGTCCCACTAGCCAACACTCCTAGTCCCACTAGCCAACACTTCTAGTCCCACTAGCCAACACTTCTAGTCCCACTAGCCAACACTTCTAGTCCCACTAGCCAACACTTCTAGTCCCACTAGTCAACACTTCTAGTCCCACTAGCCAACACTTCTAGTCCCACTAGCCTCCTAACTCAGCCTCCCAGACTGAGCCTAGAATAACGAATAAAATGTGCTCAATATTTGTTTGTAAAAAGTTGTGGATCTGGACTTAAGTGGTATGTAGTAAAATGTTTTCGTGAGAGCCCTAGTGATCATAGTCTAGACTCGAGAAAGAATCCTAGTTCGCTATGATCAGAGCTCTGATACCAAGCTGTCACACCCTGGCTTTGCGGAAGCGTGGTTAATTTTGGTGTGACTTCTTAATACCATAGCTTAATCATACCAAAGCTATATGAGTTAAAAACATGCAAGATCATCCATTAAGTTTTGAAAACCAAATACAGTACCATTGTTTTAACCAATGACCATAACCTTGCCCAACAGACATTACAACTTTAAACATAACATAAACATGGTTTAAGGATTGTGTCTTGTCCAGGAAAGAGACACATCCCCTAAACCCCGGATGACCTCGGAAACTAGTGCAGCGGAAAACATGCCATACCGTGCCAGATCTCGTTAATTTCCTGAAATACATGTAAGTTGAAAAATCAACAATAATGTTGAGCGAGTTCATGCGTAAGTGAGTATGTAAAACACTTGTGAGTATAAAAATAGTTGTGGTATGTAGCAGTGTAAGAGGACTTGTAATCGCCAATGGTTTGCAAGGCCACTGACATATGTGAAGTGCAAATAGGGAGACTCAAACCTAGCAGATTTCGCCACGGCAAAGTATGTGGACAAAGTCACCCCACGGTCCGTTTCTAGTTTGGCCGGGGGCTGGGCTCGCTACACCCAGATAGATCTACCGCTCCTGTCCCTCGGTCCCTCCATGAGGACTAATGGCCCCATGTTGTTCCTATCCACTCACATGATCGTATAACACCTCCTTACGTTAAACATACCGTTGTAAAGTACTCGTAAATCATAGTAACATGTATTTCACCCCCGCAGTTAAGTAAACTGAAAACAGTTAGAGAAAAGGGGGACATGAACTCACAGTGAATGCGCGTCTCTACCAAGTGTCTTCAATACAGTAAGCTGTGCAACGACCTACAAGTGCTAATTCTATTAGACGGACGGCCGTGCTTTAGCTTTATAGTTTAAGTCTTTGGGGAAATAGTTAGACAACTATTTCGTGTTCATGTTCCGTATACACTTGGTAGTTATTCATCTTCCCAAGGATGGGGGGATACAATACATGTGCGTAAGTTACGTTTTATCAATCTTGTGGTAATGTAATTACCAGTGTAACTTATATAGTTATGGTGAAAGCGTTCGCAAAGTTTTGGGATCATTAACGCTTGTAAATATTATTTTCACTCTAAAATAATATTTATGTATTTCACAAAGTAATCATAAACAGTGTTGTGACAAATATATTTATCACGTTAATCTTTGTGAAAATCCCACCTCCGAATATTTAGTAAAATAAAGTCATGGCGAAATTTTATGTTTCGAAAATATGGCCAAAGATAGTTCTAACACTTGTTGTGTAAATAATTCTAAGTGTTAGGTTTTTAGAAAATTTCGCCAGAGTTTCCTCTGTAACTGGAGGTGGCCACGCTTTCAAGCGTATCATTTTCTTTTTGAAAGCAACCCATGATTATCAACAATCAACCCTTACGTTTTAACACGCGAAACGCTACCCTTGTCGTTTCAGTTTCAATTTGTGGAAACTGGACTGTTTTCGGACGACTAAATAAAATACTTAACCCTTTCCATAAATTCCCAAATTTTTACGGGTCGTCCTAATCGTCCCAAAAATGATTGTATAAAAATATCGGGGTCCAGTTTCTTATCAATAATTTATAGAAAATCGTTTACCGAACTGTGGTCAGATTTGTCACATTCTGATCACAGTTTACGGAAAAATTTGTCAAAAATTCCTCGTAAGTCCGTTTATCGAAAATCCAGTTTGAGGGTCACAAATACATCTGTGTTCATCTTTGATAAAAGTTTCAGGGGCTGGTTCGGTTCAGGTTTTAGGTTGTGATTGAAAACACACAGCCCAATTTTCTGCAGTAACAAACAGCCCTAGCTGCTGTCACGGAAACAGATTTTTAAAATAGTAACCGACATCAGAAAAATATGATTCCAGCGCCATTTTCTTCGTTTTTCGAAATGACACGATTTAGGCTTTTGAAATTCTGTTTTTCGAGTTTTTAAGGTACGTTTACAGCCTGTTAAAGGCGGCTGAAACAGTGACTCAGCATGCTGTTTTGTGATTTCGATGTTATTAAATCGCGTCATAAGTGTCCGATTAGCGGGTTAAACAAGAAAACGACTTTTAAATATCAAGTATGTGTTAACCAACCCTTAAACCGACAAGATTCCACTTTATAAATCATACACAAGTAAACTTTTATGTAGATTTAATGTTCATAACTCATGGTTCATATTTTTCTAATATTCTTGTGATTTAGTGATTTAAACAACAATACTACATGTTAAATGCCATAATTTTCGAACAAGATGAGACCAATCATGAAGAAACTTACTACTAGCCTCTAGCTAGGGAAGAATCTTGTGTAAAAATGATGAGAAAAAGATGTAGAATCAAGCAAGAACAATGCTCCCTTGCAATGCCTTCAAGTTGCACCTTCCATGGATGACTTCTAGGCTTTGAATGGACAATGAAAGGAAGAAGATGATGTTGTTTAGGGTGGTGATGGGGTGCTCGGTTGTGGGCAGCCGATCAAGAGAGAGGAGAGAGTGAAAGTGGGGTGTAATCTTGTGAAATGATTCTTGTAAGACATGGCCTTACTTATAACATCACCTCCACATATCTTAGCAACTTCAACAAGCAAGATATCCAATAAACAATCCATTTAAAATCTATCAAGATATTTGAGGTATGGCAAGAAGATGTGAGGGGTCCCACTTGGGAACTAATGTCGTTGGGGGGGGGGGGGGGGGGGGGGTTTAATTGCAAAAATGGTAACTAGGATGTTAGATTGTAAGTATGTAGGAAAATGGTGGTGTAAGTTAGTAGGTTTTTATTTTTAGCGGGCGTTATGGCATACGGGGATCATTAGTAGCCATAAATAGTAAAACAAAGTGTCTGCCAAAAATTTAGTGTCCCGGGTAATGTCCGGTTATACGATTAAATACCGTTCCGTTAAAATGTTTAATTATGTCGATAAAGGTCCTTTATGTATATTTTTGTAACATAAATTATTCCCGGTACTTAGGAAAATATACGGGACCGTTCTGAAGTGTTTTTGCACTGTATTAGCAATTTAAAATGCTGAGTTCTATAATAAAGCGCATAATTTTGTATTTAAAGTACGTTTTAGGCACCTCCAATCAGTGTATCTTATTCCTAGAGACGCGGTACCACAACCCTTATATCCCTACACTCACTACCAGTGTAGCAAAAATATATGAGGCTCTTAACAGGCCTTAGAGGCAGTGTCTGCCTGATGCTGGTTATTTCAGCATGTTCACTGTGTATCCGTTTAGTGCTACTGTGCTTTTTGTGCATCATGTTTGTCACTAAGGTGCCGTATGTAAATAATGTAGTGACAGCATATAAAGTATGATGCAAGTAAGTGCATGTATCAGTATGCAGGTAGCAGTTTATCAGCTAGTTTCAAACAAGCACAGTAATTAAGCAGTAATTTATCATTTATTAAGTTGTACGGATACCTGGTTTAGTGCGGGTTGTCACATGTTGAGTTCTTTCTGACTGAAGATATGCTGAAGAATTTTGTGGTCCGTGAAAACCACACATTTTGTACCGTACAAATAGTGTCTCCAGATCTTGAGAGCGAAGACAACTGCACCCAACTCAAGATCATGAGTGGTGTAGTTCTTTTCATGCACCTTCAACTGCCTCGATGCATATGCTATGACTTTGTTCCTTTGCATCAGAACACAGCCAAGACCCCATTTAGATGCATCACAATAAACGACGAAATCATCATTGCCCTCAGACAAAGTCAGAACAGGCGCGTCACAAAGCTTTTGTTTCAAAGTCAGAAATGCTTCCTCTTGCTTGAATCCCCAATCAAAGGGTTTGTTCTTCTAAGTTAGAGCAGTTAGAGGAACTGCAATCTTCGAGAAATTCTCAATGAAGCGGCGATAATAACCCGCAAGACCAAGAAATGAACGAACTTCAGTAGGAGTAGTAGGCGTATCCTAATCCTTGATCGCACTGATCTTGGAGGGATCTACATGAATACCTTGTTCGTTGACAATATGTCCTAAGAATTGAACCTCTTTAAGCCAGAATTCACACTTGGAGAATTTGGCGAAAAGTTGCTCTTTCTTTAGGAGTTCCAGAGTAAGACGAAGATGTTGCTCGTGATCAGCTCGTGTCTTAGAGTATATCAAGATGTCATCAATAAAAACAATGACGAACTGATCTAAATAAGGCTTGCAGACCCTATTCATTAAGTCCATGAAAACAGCAGGAGCATTAGTCAAACCGAATGGCATGACTGTGAACTCATAATGCCCATAACGAGTGCGGAACGCTGTCTTGGGAATGTCTTCTTCATGCACCCGAAGTTGATGATATCCAGATCGCAGATCAATCTTCAAAAAATAAGAAGCACCTTGTAACTGATCAAAGAGATCATCGATGCGAGGTAGGGGATATCGATTCTTGATGGTAAGCTTGTTAAGCTCACGATAATTGATACACATCCTAAAAGATCCATCCTTCTTCTTGACAAAAAGAACGGGAGCACCCCAAGGTGAAAAACTAGGACGGATAAAACCTTTGTCAGAGAGCTCCTGAAGCTGCTTAGACAACTCTTGCATCTCAGACGGTGCAAGACGATATGGAGCTCTGGCAATGGGGTTTGCACCAGGTACGAGATCAATACGGAACTCGACTTGGCGTGCTGGAGGTAGACCAGGTAACTCTTCAGGGAATACTTCAGAATAATCCCGAACAACAGGAATATCTTGAATAGATTTACCTTTGCCCTTATCCGCTACAACATGTGCCAAAAAGGCCACATAGTTCTTTCGCAGATACTTCCGAGCTTTAAAACAAGACATGAGTTTGAGACCACCGGCAGGTTTCTCACCACGAACCTGTAGGATCTCGCCTGTCGAAAGCGGCACACGAACAATCTTCTCAAAACAAACTACCTCTGCGCAATGCTTGGCTAACCAATCCATACCCACAATAACGTCGAAGCTTCTAAGTTGCATAGGCGTGAGGTCAATAGGAAAAAGATGGTCGTTAAGGTTCAACTGGAAGTTGCGAAGAACAGAATCAAGAACAATGGGTTCACCACTAGCAACTTCTACTGTCAAAGGTTTACTTAGTTTCATTCTAGACACGCGAAGCAATGGCTCAAATGATAATGACACAAAACTCTTATCGGCACCTGAATCAAAAAGAACAGATGCAGGCTGATTATTAATAAAGAACGTACCGTTCACCACTTCATTGTCCGCTTGTGCCTCTTGTGCATTCATGTTGAAGACTCGACCTCGAGCCTGAGCCTGAGCCTGATTCTGATTCTGATTTGGATTTGCGTTAGCTAGTCTTGGGCCCCGGTTTCTGTAGTGGGTCAGATCCCCACAATTGTAGCACGAACCAGGAGGAAAATGAGGTCGTGTAGCTTGACCTTGTTGCTGAGCAAGAGGCTGAGCAACTTGTTGAGCTTGGTTCTGAACTGCCTGATTCTGGTTAACAGGAATGCGACAAGTAGCGGCAAGATGACCAATTCTCCCACAGTTAGTGTAATGACGACATTGGAGATGTGGTAGGTGATGGTCGTTACACCTGTTGCACAAAGGTGCATTGCCAAGATAAGGCTTCTTGGCAAGTGGTTGCGCAGGCTGATTTGGTGCAGCTTGGGCCTGTGCAGTAACGGCATAGTTTTGGGAAGCCTTTCGCTTCCTAGACCCCCTTGAGGAACCAGAATCTTTTCCCTTCTTGTTTTGACCTTTCTTGCTATCTTCTTTGTCAGACGCCTGCTTCTTACCCTTGTCACCCTTTTTGTGCAGTTTTCCCTTTCGAACCTACGACTCAGTCAATGTCGCTGCTAACTCGATCGCCTGACGGAGTGTGGTAGGGTTACTACCAGTAATGATGTCTTGTACTGAGTTAGGTAGGCCATCGATGTACCTTTCGATAGCCTTGTCGAGTGGGGTAACCATTGTTGGGCAAAGCAGACTCAACTCCTCAAACCTATCAGTATACACCCTGTGCTCGCCACTGTCTTGTTTCAAGTCATCAAACTCTCTCTCTAAAGCTCGCTGTTCATGACGAGGACAGAACTCCCTCATCATAAGGGCCCTAAGTTCAGCCCATGTCTATGCTAGAGCAACTTCTGGACCACGATCTCTCATAACCCCATTCCACCACATAAGAGCTCTCTTCTGAAGCACACTCGAAGAAAACTCAACCTTGCGATTGTCAGGACACTGCACATGACGGAAAGTATTCTCAATGCTCTCGAACCATTGAAGAAGCCTAGTCGCTCCCTCAGAACCACTAAACTTGAGTGGTTTAGCCGAGTTAAAATTCTTGAAATTGCATGGAGCATAGTTGTTATTGTTGGCTTGGTTCCATTGAGCAAAGAGGTTTGGGAATTGAGCAGCCATTTGCTGCGCAATAATTTCTGCCAGTTCGGCAGTCGCTATCTGATTCTCGCGTCGAGGAGGCATTCTAAAAGAGGAAAACATGAAAGGAAACGAGTGAGATGATTGGATGAAGAGAATGAGATGAAACAAAATCAACAAAAGCAAAGATGGTGGTCATTCGTCCGCATCGCAAAGCAAACAGGCGACACGCAGTGACTAATCAAAGTAAATGGGTCAAAAATAATGTACCGCGAAGACATGCTCGCCTATAAGTGAACACTCACCCCAAGAGTTCCCAGGTAAGAGTGACTGGTCCGATTATGTGGATTTGTACGAACACTCTAGCCTTAGACAGAAAACCCAGGGTACAGGCATTCACTCTTCCAGTTTGCACGTGTTCACACTATTTAGAACCCAAAACTTTGACGAGATTTTGAAAATTCAAAGGGGTTCAAAACCTTACAACAGAGGGTTCAAAACATTGTAATAATTCGTTCAAAAACAGAAGATTGTTTTCCAAAAATTGCTTTGAAAAATTGGGTTCTTGTTTTGATAACCACCTAAGGATAGGTGATGTGCATGTTTTAAGATCTAAACACAAGATAACTTGTTTTAGGGTCCTAGAAAGGTTATAGTCTAGGTTAAAGTATTACTAATAACCTAATTCCCTATAACCATTGGCTCTGATACCAACTCTTCTGTCACACCCCGACCACGTAGAATATCAAATCGTGGAGGAAACGTCGGGGAGTGTTGTAACAGAATTAATTGTTTCACAACCATGGCATACAAAGTTATATTTTATTTATCAAACAAGAGTGTTACATTGTCTCAAACCAGGAAATAAAGAGTTCAGAACATAATTAAACTAGTTCTATCTTTGTTTTAAGTCTCTAAGGCACAGGTCGCCCTAGTGTCACGATCATCATCCTAAGCAACAGCTCCTGAAAACACATGTGAAAATAGGTACGTCAGCATAAAAATGCCTGTGAGATACATAGGTTTTGTGAAAATAGGATTCATGACTTATAAGTTTAGAAAAAGTTGTTTAGCAAAAGTCAGTCATGAACCTTGTAAATTGTTTTGTTTTGTAAATCATTTAAAAAGCGATAAGATCAAATGATATGTATAAATAAAAGAATAATATATGGTTAAATGTATAACCGAGTAAAATGAGTTGTATAAAGTAAATTGTTTGTAAACCAAAGTCTTGTGAGAATCGTGTTACTTGTGTAAAATGTATAAGTCCAAATTGAATGATTTAAATAACGCTATGATAGGCAATATAATACAAACACTCATATATAGGGAGTATCAGCGGCGTATCCACCATGCTTGTATCATATTACTCACATCTCGTTACTTAAGTCACTTAAACAAACCACCAATGTATAAAGTCTATGTTTAAACCAATTGTGAAAAGTCCTTGTATAAATCATATCAAATGTTGATAGTCCAAATGTAGTCAAGTAATGTGTTGTTACATAAACCAATTGTAAAAATGTACAAAACAAAGTATTTTGAATATATCAAAATGTTATGTTTTGCAAAGTAATGCATGTTACATTGATACAAACACTTATGTGGTAAGTCAACGCATACATTCAAGCCTTGAGACAGTCGGATAACCCTAAGTCAAGGTTATCAAAAGAAATGTTTTCGGATTCAGTCATTCCTTACATCCAAACAAACCCGGGATGTCAGGAATGGGATTTGTCAAGTCCTATGGTACCAGTACTTACTACCGAGCAGCGTAGCTAATGTTAATGAACGTATATAAGTCCCGTTTGTGCAAACCAAATGTCATAGCAAATGTGAACATGTTATATGAAAACAATGTTCTAAGTATGCTAAGTTAACATACGAAGCAGAAAAGTCATGTAAATCAATGTGCTAGCATGCTATCAGTCAACATACATAGCAGAAATGTAAAGTAAAACAATATACTAAGTATGCTCACAATGGACATACATAGCATGAAATGTAATGTAAAACGATGTACTAAGTATGCACACAATGGACATACATAGCATAAAATGTAATGAAATCGTGTACTATAATGTACTAATGAACATAACAAGCATATGATATGAAAGCATGAAAGGCACGAAAGTAACAAGTAGGCACATGTGTTTCACCCCAAAATGTTTGGAAAACAATAAAAGAGGGGTCTATGTACTCACTTGAGGTTGCTTAGTAGTCCTTGAGTAATAACCAAACAATGCTAGAGATCACGGATATCAAACGACACCTAATATAGGTAACTATGTTAATATACCGGACCTAAATCGGAGGATTGGATAGAATCAGGCTCATAAACCAAATGAGTAGGGGAACTCATGTAATATGGTTTAACAAGTCCTACATACTACAATGAAAGTATAAGCGTGACCATAAGGTATAACCTCGGAAGGTTATTCCCTACATACTATGGTCACCTAATGTGTTTGGTCGGATCTTAGTGATCGACCAAACGGGTCGGGTTCGAAAGTATAAGCGATTGTTTAGATCGCTTGCCTTACGACCCTATATAAGCACTAAACTAAAAGTGACGAGCTAAGCATGTTAAAACATGCTTAACTAAGTTTAGAAAACAGGTTTGGTATCAAAACAAACGGTTTTGATACCTAAGAGTAGTTTGGTTACAAAATACGTGTAAATGCGCATTTTGGCCGAAACTACGACTCGTCTCTGAGCCTAGATAACGTGGTAATCAGTAGGTATAGTCACTAAGGACTACAACCATCGTGATTACGCTCACGTTATGAAGTTCAAACGAACTTCGCATTGACCATAACCTGGTCAACGCTGAAAGTCAAACAAAGTTTGACTTTTAACGCTAAACGAATAAAGAGAACGAAGGAACACTTACAAAGGGTCCCCGCTAGTAAAACTTGACCGAAAAGCTCAGGTATGAAGCAATGACTTCAACTTAGAGCTTTGAGATCAGATTTGTTGGTTTTGAGTTGTGAAAGGGTTGGGTATTTATAGTAAATGGACAACCGTTAAGATCGTTTATCGAATAACGTGCTTCAATCTCAGCCTTACACTTGTTGCAACCTTATGGTAGCTCAAAATGGCCCCTCATGAGCAGGAAAGGGCAAGTGTGGGTGAGTTTGGGTGCTTAACAGCTGTAATCTGCTGTTAAAACTGATCTTATCTGATCTGGGAAGCTGACATGGGCCGCGTAAGGGGACTCATTAAACCCACGCGGGCCGCCTGGCCTTTCTGATCAGAAGAAACTTTCAACAAATGTCAGTTTTGGTCCCTGTTGTGTTTTAAAGCCATTTCCGACACGTTTAAGGCCTGTTATGCCAACGTTAAGGCCCTAAAATGATGCCTAAACATTGTGGACATGAAACATGCTCAAAAATATGCCGTATGTTGGTTCGTTTGGTGGTACGATCACGATGTTCGCTTAATTACGACGGAATGCGCATAAGCGCGAAAAACGATCCAAGTTGCGTGACGAATGGATTTTTCTTATACCAAACACTAAAATAAAATATTTTAATGCTTAAATAAATTTTTGGATGTCCAGATGCATTCAGAACGTGAGTTATGCGTGAAAGGGCAAACTTGTGCACTTTTTGACGCTTTTAGTCCCTGAATGACCCAAAAGTTTATTTTAGCACACCGAACCCTTCAAAGCCTATTTCTAAGCTATGAAAATGATATTTATGGTATGTTTAACTTATGGTCATGTTCCGGAATGTCTGTTACAGTACGAATCATCATACTTTCGCAGTTTGTCAAATTTAGTCCCTACAGGCGAATTAACTTGTTTTTGCCATACCAAAGCCTTCAAAATCTATTTCTAAGTTATGTAAAGGTTATTTAAGGTATGTTAAGTATATGTTGATGTTCCGGAGTATTTTGTCGCATTAAACTGATTACGTTTACGCACCAGTTTGCGTATAACTCTCCAGAAAGTGATATAGAGTTTTAATTTGAGCGAAAGTCAAAACATGAAAAATGTCAAACATAAACAAACAAACATTGGGATCAAATAATATTGTTTTATTGATAAACGAACTGTTCACAATGATTACAAGCACAGATGTTACATATAGTAAAATTTAAGTTTGCCATAAATGACATCTACCTACTTTAGATTTTGTATCTCCATTTTCTTTGTAATTAAATTTTCTGTCAGGTTGCAAAAAAATAAATGAGATAAAATCTCCTGCATTAATGGTTTAGGCAGCCATTTTTGATAATTTATCATGATTATCTGCCTATATGTCACTTTTATCTCCTTAATATTGATGAAATGTAATTAATAAAGGAGAGAGAATTAACTACCATAACAAGTTCCCAGAAGCTTTCTGTCCATGACTTTATCAACCCTATTCTAAAGAGATAAAAAAATTTATTACCCTACTCTAAAGAGATAAAACTTTGTAATTTAAAAGAATAAAAAATGAAAGAAAATACTGAAAAACAGATGATGAACGAATAAAATATACAAAATCAATGAGAAATGATGATTACAAAGGGACTTTGTTCATGTATGTGAAAAGATAAAGAAAAATATGATATCTTATGTTTCATCAGAAATTCTGTTGACTTGGTTAACTTCCGGTGATTTACCAGATTTTCTGGTGAATTGTGATTTTTCTGATAGATTATCAGAGTTTTCACCAGAAATCTGGTCAAATATTTGTATATCAGATTTTTCTTTATTTTGTGACTCAGTTCCTTTTTGTTCAGTTTCCATGTTGACCATTCCCAATTTGCTGATCAGAAAATTATGTCTATTTTCATCTTTGGGTTTAGTGAAAAAATCAGCAAATTGATTTTCTATTGGAACAATATACATTTCTATGTTACCTTTTTCAACATGATCTTTTATAAAGTGATATATGACATCTATGTGTTTGGTTCTAGAGTGATGCACAGGATTTGAGGTTATTGCAATGGCACTCACGGAATCACACAAAATTGGAATTTTTGTCAGATTTACTCCATAATCTTTTAGTTGAGTTTGCATCCACAGAACTTGTGAAAACCAGCTTGCTGCTACTACATATTCTGATTCTGTTGTGGATGTGGCAACACAGTTTTGCTTTTTTGCTTGCCCAACATACTAATTTTTCTCCCAACATTTGAAAGGCACCAGATGTGCTTTTTCTATCAAGTTTGCATCCTGCATGGTCTGCATTTGTGTATGCAATTAGTTCTAAATTTGTGTTCTTGGGATACCATAGGCCAAGATTTGAAGTTCCTTTTAGATATTTGAAAACTCTTTTTGACAGCTTTCATGTGGGATTCTTTAGGATTACATTGATACATTGCCAATTAAACAGGTAGAAAACATTAAATCTGGTCTACTGGCTGTTAGGTAAAGTAGTGATCCTATCATTCCCCTATAAGTTTCTATATCTACGGGCTTTCCTTTAATATCATAATCTAATTTGCTTCCTGTGGCCATGGGAGTCTTTAAAGATGAGCAGTTTTCTAATTAATACTTTTTCAAAATTGTTCTGACATACTTTGATTGACTCAAAAATATGCCATTACTTTGTTGTTTAACTTGTAAACCAAGGAAAAAGGTTAATTCACCCATCATGCTCATTTTAAAGTGATTGGTCTTAAGTTTCTCAAACTTTTTGCAGAATTTGTAATTTGTGGATCCAAATATTATGTTGTCACACCCCCAAAATACCACCTTGCGGAAACACCGCAGGGCATGTGACGTACCAGGATCTAGCCACCAATCACATTGAACTCATAACTATATTTAAATAAAAACTTTCATTGTATAACATAAAGTGTTTACAAAACGTTAAACGTAATTCATTGTATACAACGGAAGCATAAATAACTAGTTAAGCGTTTCATAAACCACATGTACAAAACCATTAGACTTGTATTGAGATTCCATGTATCGCGACCCATGACCACTCCAGCCTCCCAGACAGCAAGTTCCAATGACATAACCCTACAGACCTGCAAGCATGCAGACAAGTGTGTCAGACGACGCTGGTGAGTTCAAAGTTTGTTAACACGTTTTAGTTACCGGATACAAGTATAAAACATTTCCATGATTTGATGTCGTTAATAACTCGATTACCGCAAATAGCCCCAGATTATTTGCCCTATTCCCCAAAGCCTCTATCGAAGCAATGGTCAAGACTGGGATAATTAGTTCACTCCTGACATCCCCGGTGCGGTGTGAGGTTGCCAAACCTAAATAGCGCTATTAACTAATACCCCGTTGCCTCCCTGGCAACAATCAGTAGAAGGGACTTGAGTGATACATATGAGTGTATTAGCCAACATCCCAATAACCCGGCATTCCTCCCCGGAACGTTTACCAGATATCCCTCCCCGGGACGCATGCTTGGAAAAAGAGCAGTGAACTCACCTCTGGTTTGCTCGGTATGATTAGATACTTTGTTACCGTTGATCAACCAAACCCTAATATGGTTATCGATGACAGTCAGTTTCATAACACGTAATGCAAATTGTAACACATAACACACGGGTGACGTACACATATGTTCAAGTTGTAATAGTGACCATAAAATCCAACAATCCAAACCATACAAACATTACGTGATAGATGTCTAGGCTTCATACCAGTTCGTTTACATGATCACATCTTATTACTCACAATTCATATAAGTGCACGAGTGTAATTCAAGTGTGCAATTGGTGACATTTGGGTTGAAGCGTACGACCCATCACATGTCCGGCCCAAATACTATGGCCCAGCATCTAACTCGTGCAATTCATGTTACCAATTCATGTTCCACATATTGTAATTTATAACATTATCACTTAACATGCAATAACCACATGGGTCACAAGAAACTTGTCTCACAAACATGCTAGACTAACAATAACATAACAGTCCATTATGGTAATCATCGTGGTACGCGGCCCAGTACCAATTCAGAAAGTGTGAACGTGTGTGTATGTGGCCCATCGAAGCCCAATCTAAATCCCTCCGACGAAGAACCAAACTCCTCGACGAAACTCCCTCCGACGAAGAATCCTTATTCTTCGTCGGGTTACATATGACGAAATACCATTTTTCGTCGTGAGTGTGTGTGTGTGAAGAAATACCATTTTTCGTCGTGGGTGTGTGATTCGCCAACCAGTTACATTCCCAGATTGCATCAACAGTTACCCTTTTCATGCTAATCAATTAATTAGATTCAAGCAACAATCATTACCATCCTAATCTTAATTCAGATCAAGCAACACATCTGTTTCATCAATCATTCATCAATATCATATCTTCAATCATCAACCATCTGTGCTAGATTTTAAACATGATTCCTCTTTTAACATGGACCCTAATCATTAATATAATACTAATGAATCATCATTCAATAGCTTCATCTCATTAGTTTGTACAATATTCTGAATCATGAACAATTGCTTTCAGGTTCTTATCATTACACGTTCAACACTCATCTTGATCAAGATATTAGTAATACATGTTTTCTAGAATAACCCTAAATCATACAAAATTCATGATCACGTTGCACATAGATAATCACAATAAATCAAGAACTAGACAAATATGTTTGTACTAACTAGGCGATCAAAGAAGGTGTGCTAGTACTTGAAATATTCTTGCAAGCAAGGAGAGAGCTTCGGCCAAAGGGGTTGCCGTCGACTCAAGGGAGGAGAAAAGAGGTGGTTAGGGTTTGCAAATGATTTCTAAATATACACACAGAAGGAGATGGGCCTGAGACAATTCAGGCTCGAGGATCTGTTTGGGCCGAAGCCCTTATGTGGTGAAGAACCGTCTTCGGCGAAACACCATATTTCGCCAAGTGAGGTGTTAATGGCGAAAGACCTTTTTCGTCGAGGGTTGTTGCTGATGAAAGACCTTAGGATTTCGGGTTGTCACATCATCCCCAACTTGAAAGAAATTTCGTCCCGAAATTTGATAAGAGATCCAAAACAACCAGATGTTATCTCAGGATGACTGTGGATTTTCCCAAGTGCCACATCATCCCCAACTTGAAAGGGAATTTCGTCCCGAAATTCACTAGTGACAACAAATGTTGATTCAACCGTCTGAACAATTGAGGATACCAGGGCTTTATCAGATCTTTGCGTTCCCACGTGGACTCCGATCCATGTCTCGAACTCTCGCGATCAGGATTTGACTATGCTAACGAATCATGATGTCCTGGTCCATGATTTCAGTAGATTCCTCGACAACTGCAACTTGTCATTAACCTCAGACTCTAGTAAGGGTATCACAAGTGTTTCGAGACAAACACTGCCTTATATTCGAGACATGAATGGCATCGTGTACGTTACCCAATTCGTCGGGTAACTCAAGCTTATGAGCTATGTCACCGATTCATTCCAGAAATCCGAATGTACCAATGTATCGTAAACTAAGCTTGCCACGTTTCCAAAGGCGTACCGCACTCTCCCAGGGTGAGACTTCCAATATGACACGTTCGCCTGCAGCGAACTCCCAGTGTTTCCTAAGTTATTAGGTTTCCTGGCGATCACGCGTTTTCTTCACACGATTTCTGATCTAAATAATCCTTCCAAGGCTTCAAATGCAAGTCCTTGACCCGTGATTAGGTTGTCATCCACCTCAGTCCAACAAAGAGGTTGGCATTATCACTCATGCAATGCCTCAAACAGAGCGATTTGCATACTAAGACGGTAACGGCTGCAGAAGAACTCACTCAAGGATAAGTGTCTTTCCAAATCCTCACTAGAGTCAGTCACGCACATGCTCGCAGCATGTCTTCGTGTGTCGGGATGGTTCGTTACTCTGTCCGGTCGTCCTATAGTGATAAGTAATGCTCATGTCGAGACGTGAACCGAGGGTGTTGTGTATTGCCCGTCATAAATTAGGTATGGATCAAACTCAAAGATAATAGGAGTTGGCACCTCGTGCCTAAACCGCCTCTCTCAGAGGAACATTCACAGCTTGTGAAGACTCGTCAGTTTCCTTGATCGCAAGAAAGTGTGCTGGTTACGTGAGACAATCAACGATCACCCAGGTGATATTGTTTCCGTTTCGAGTTGCAAGTAGACTAGCTACAAAATCCATGGCAGTTTGTTCTCATCTCCATAAAGGTGTTTCTGGTTGCTGATACTCCACCTTGATTTTCCCTTAAGTCGAACATCATTCACATACATTGCCAAGTGGGCCTTCATGCCCGACCACCAGTACAAGATTTATAGATCCTAATATCTCTCATCAAAATCCAGACTACTAGAATATCAAAGCCGGTGTGCTTGCTCAACACAAGTTCCTTAAAGTTGCCGTATAATGAGATCCACACTCGTTCCTTGAGGTAGCGAATATCGTCCGTCCTGCCAAGTGTTGCTTCTCCATGCCCCGCATGTGTTCAACTTGAAAATCCTCTTCCTTCAGTTCTCCAGTTTGAACAGAAAGAGTCTGATCAGGTAAGTTAGAGTTGATAGTGAGCTGCAACGCTCGTGCACGTTCAAGGTTCATAGTCGTTATCATCCAAAAGTTCCATCCAGCGATGCAATTAACTGATTTAGCTCTTTCGAAACCGGGGTACATGGGAGGCTCTTGTGATCGGTCTAGGTAGTACATTGGTACCGTCCAAGTAATGCCTCCAATTTACATCCAAAGACCACGGTTTCCACCGCAGGTTGTGTGTCGTGCAGTTCCTCTTTGTAACTCCATTACGTAAGTTATCGCTCTCTCGTGTTGCATCGGTGTGTAACTGGGACTCTGATTCGGAGCATCATGGTATACCAGTAGATCACCCGTACCCTTAGGTAAAGACGATGCTCAGTGCATTGCAGAGTTAGGATTCGAAAGCTGAAAAGATGTCCTCCTGTTTTTTCTTCCACGAACACAGCACCCTGCTATGCTAAAGAAATTTAAGATGCGCGATCTTCGAAAATCCTGTGATGAATCTGTGATAGTATCTAGTGAGACCAAGAAATTGCTGTATCCTCGAAGGGATCTTTGGTGTTGATCAATTTCTAACAAAATGGATCCTAGCGAGATCCACGTGTATTCCCACTTCGTTGTTTATATGACCAAAAATGTACCACTCGAAACCAGAAGTTACCTTTTACAAGACTTCGCGCGGAGTGACTCCTACCTCAGGAGCTCTAAAATAGGATACATATGCCGCCCATGTTATTCCTTTCTCCTGGTAATGATTCAAAACGTCATCAACAAACACGGTCGATTCTTGTGGTCCATTGATATTCGCTAATTTACACATATTTTAGTCCCCCGTTTTACCCCTATTTTATGCGTTTTCGGCCGTAAAACCATCATTCGGATGGTTAATCATCTACACTTTTGTTTACAGGCCTAAAACAGCATACCAGACAAGATGATAGCGAAAACGAGGACTTTCCGGACAAAACGACGAAGCTGTGAACATTCTGTTAAGAAAACTGACCTGGGCATACGGAACGGTCGTGCGACCTAATGCACGACCGTGCATCTCCGACAAACGATGATCAGCCCGACAATGAACGAGGGTGCGACTAGGCGTGCAAGGCACACAAGGCCAGCCCGGTGACGCACGGTCGTGCCATAATTTGCACCCCGTGCGGATCCGATGATCAGCCAAAACCTCGGTGATGAACGATCAGTGCAGCAACTCGTGCAACAAGATCCCGGAATGGAACGGTCATGCTATACGAAGAACGACCGTGCGTGACCTACGACTGGTCAAGATCTGTGACGTCATGCGCTATGGTGCACCATACCTCCAATAATGCATTAAAGTGAATGGTCGTGCAACTGGACGCACGACCGTGCGAAACCGAAAAAATATAAAAACTTGCAGAAACATTCTGCTCATAACGCTGGACATTTTGGAAGCGATTCTGGCGATTTTCAGGCTCCGAAGGCTTCTGCTTTCACCCGGATTCAAGCCACATTGTGCCGATTAGCTTCGTTATCTTCCAGATTCTTAATCTTATGCTTGTTTATGGTTTGGTTTTCTAATCTTTCCATGATTTTGTTAATCTTTCAAGCATTTAGATTAATGTTTTTGTAATATTGTAGCCTTTGGGCAAAAACACAACAATCCCTTGTTTGATTACAATCATTAGTATGTTAATCTTTGTTTGTAATGACATTCGGAAGTATTTTCTATGTTAATCTTTGATGATTAGTTTGCAACCTTGTTATTGATATTGATTTCTTGATTATAAGTAATTATGTTGGATGATTGGTATTTGGTTAGTTAAGATAGTTGAAAAATGAAGCTTAATTAATCTTGTATTAGTAAACTTTGAACTTGGTTAACTAGTTTAGCTTGGTTTAAATGTGTGCATCATGATACTAGAAATGGTTAGTGATTTAATAAAATGTAATTATTGTTAATCAAGAAAGCTTGCCGTCACGTAAGGACCTAAATGGGTTAAATGGTGTCGTTATGAATTCTTGCCATGATTTGTTAACTTAGTTAGTAGTTTAGGCCAAAATTGCTATCTTGGTGAATTTATGTATAAGATTTGTAAAATGAACTCGGTTGTGATTTAATCTAGTTTATGCTTGTCTCGGTGGTTGCATTGTGTTTAACGGTGTCGCTTTCCTTGATTAAGTGCGGTTAGAAAACTCCTAACGGATGACTAACTTATTTTTAAGAGATTTTCATAGACATTTATCAATTGCACGTTAAAGAACAGTTTTAGGTGGTTAAAGTGTGTTTATCGTTTTAACTTTCCGAATGATTGTCATGTTAGGATTCCCGAAAGGGATACTAATTGTCTTGAAATTGGAGAATTGATCAAATGCTTCTAGTGCCAAAACCAACTTAGTTGACATACTTGGGTTGTGTATTAAGCAAGGCTATTTATATATTTTCTACTATGTTTTATAAGTATTTGTTTACGCTTACTTTAGTTTAATTAAAATCAAACAACTTATGTTTTTACCGATAGTTTAGTGACAAAGGTCTAGTATTATTTATCCGCCCATTTCCTTGGATCGATACTTGGTTCTTACCGATACTTTACTACATATATGACGGGGTACACTTGCCTCTTTCGTGTGTGTTCTGATGTAAAAGTAATAATCACTTTTATAAATTTAAAACCAAATCGTGTGTAATTTCATTGCAAAATTATGTATATATACGCACACGTCAAGTTTTTGGCGCCGTTGCCGGGGAAATGGCGAGTTTTAGGAACGACCCGAGTCATTGTGTTATCGGCGTATATACTTGTTAATATTTGTGAATATTTTCTTGATTATTTATTTGTTTATTTATTTATTAGTATTTCTTGCTTTTAATTCGATTTATTCATTTTCGAGATTATTTTTGTACACTTGTAAATTTTTATTCCTTTTATTTGTTCGTATCCGGATTTATTTATTTATTTATTCATTGATTTTTCGGCTTTGATAAATCATTTTTGTATTAGCCTATTCGATTATTTTTATTGTGTTGATTTTTATAAAATTTCGGGCCCATTTTCGGATTTTTATAAAATTTTCAGCCCATTTTAAATAATTTTCTGTTTCTTTTCAGCTAAAAAAAATAAAAATAAATAAAATAAAAAAGAGACACAGCATTATTATATTAATAAAATATTCATTGTGTCAATTTTTTTTTTGTTTGCAGGTTAATGTTCTCGACCCCCGCTCCAGAAGTTGTTGAACCGTCAGACGAACCCGAGCATGATCTGAGGAGACGTCTTCGTGCAAGATCTCGTGCGGTTGGGCTAATACTCGCAGCCGGTGAGCAGGAGCAGGTAGTACCCGCTGAAGCCGAGGGCTCAGAGGCAGCAGGAAACGCAACCATGGCAGACGACGACAGACCTTTGAATGAAACAAACCAACCCGGAGGAGAAGGCTTGCTACTGAGCATCACCCGACCGACGGTAGCAGTACCGAGTTTCGAGATAAAATCCAGCATCATCAATATGATACAAAACTCGGTGCAGTTTGATGGGAAGGATCACGATGATCCGGGTCCGCACATCGCAAAGTTTCTCGGGGTGTGCTCGACTTTCAAGATACGATATGTTTCTGAGGACGCGGTCCGTTTGCGGCTCTTTCCGTTTTCATTGCGAGACAAAGCCAGTGCTTGGCTTTTGTGACTTCCGGCAGGATCCATCACCACTTGGGCCGAGATGGCAGAACTATTTGTGCAAAAATATTTTCCTCCGGAAAAGACGACTAAATTGAGGAACCGTATCAT
Organism: Helianthus tuberosus; assembly: GCA_030545235.1. NCBI lineage: Eukaryota > Viridiplantae > Streptophyta > Magnoliopsida > Asterales > Asteraceae > Helianthus > Helianthus tuberosus. Next base: position 105,708,013 of record CM060354.1, on the reverse strand, counting down.
GACGTTCAAGCAAGATGACGGAGAATCTCTACACGCAGCTTGGGAGAGGTTTAAAGATCTATTAATTGATGTCCCACATCACGGGTTGTCCAAAAGGCAACTGGTACTGACCTTTTATTAGGGACTCAATTATGACTCGCAGGAGCGTTTAGACGTGTATGCAGGAGGCGATCTTGGATCGAAGACACCAACTGAAGCTTACGCGATCATAGAGAAAGTTGTGTTGAAGTCAAGTTCTCGCCACGGTGGAGCGAGGAATAAGACATCATCCGCTTCCGGAGTTCATGCTGTGGATATATATACGGCTCTTACTGCACAAATTGGAGCCTTGGCAGCAAGAATTGATAAGTCTCAGAATGTCTCGCGATTTCAAACACCATCTTGTGATCAGTGCGGGGCTGCACACGTGCCAGGTACGTGTGAACAGGGTGTTATGTTTACAGGACACGAGGAGGTGAACTACATGGGCAATCAAATCAGGCCCCAAAATAACCCCTATAGCAACACGTACAATACAGGGTGGTGGTTCTGGGAACCAGAACGCACACGGATATGCTCAACATGCTCCCGCGCCACAACAATCTCAAGGTCAGTCCTTCCAGCCACAGTATCATAATCAAGGCTCAGGAAGCAGTTCCCAGCCACACGCCTCTCAAAGCAACGCAAAGCTAGAGGAAATGATGGCACAACTGCTGAACAACTCAAACAGTGCTAATCAAATTTCTGAGAAACGATATCAGCAGCATGAGGAGCGGTTCTTGGTCAACGAAGGAGAAATGCGGAGTCAAAAGGCTTCCATTCAGACCATCGAGAATCAAGTGGGCCAGTTGGCAAAAATGATGTCGGAGAGACCCCCAGGTGGTCTTCCGGGCAATACCGAGCAGAATCCGAAGGGGCGTGGTAATGGCCCGCACATGTAACAAGTGTGGGGACATGAGTCTTGCTATCGACTCGCCGACAAAAATTTAGCATAAGTCTTGCTATCGACTCGCCCACAAAAATTTAGCATGAGTCTACACTACTGACTCACCGACAAAAATGTAGCAAGAGCGTATTTTGCGCTTTAGGGGTAATATCGTCTTTTTAGGTGTTTTTCTAGTTTTAGCATAATTTAGGTAAGTTAGGTAGTTTCCGTTAGTTTGTTTAATTTTCTTACGTGTCGGGCGAAGGTTCTATGTTGAAATATTGTTTAAACAGTTTGTGTTTTGAAAAAATGGCGAAAAACGGCCAAAACAGTTGCTGGAAATAGCTTCTGCGGAAAATTCTGATCTGCAGCTGTTGCACGGTCGTTCCACGAGTCGCACGACCATGCGTTTCCGAGCTGGCTGGCAAGGTGAGTCGCACCCCCGGTGCATCTCCGAGAACATGCTGCAGGTTTGAAAAATGTAGGTGACGCACAACCGTGCGAGCTGTCGCACAACCCTGCGAGCTGTCGCACGACCGTGCGAGAGACAGGGGCAGTTTGGTCTTTTGCACATTATAAAAACCCCCATCTGCTTCCAAACCCTTCATTCGCGAACCCTAGCCATCTGCAGCCGTTCCAGAGCGATACCTCTTCAAATCACACGGTTCTTCGCACGATTTCACACCCTACTTCGAACGGTACGTTCCTTCATGTAGATTATCTGTTTTTTTCGCTTTCTAGGGTAGATTCATCCGTTTCTTCAAGGCCTTTTAGGGTTCTCTTCATAAACAAATCGAAACCCTAACCCTTGTAAGAACCATTCGTATCGTGAACATCCGGTTAAGTTTCTGACCCCTGTTTGAACAAAAACGTGTTGATTTTGAGAAAATCAGGCTATTCGAAGTTCAGGGGTTTGAAATCTGCAGAACAGGTGTCGCACAGACGTTCCTCGTATGGAACGGTCGTGTGATTCCGGACATTCACGATATCTGCTATTGGTCGGTGTTGCACGGTGGTGCCATTAGTCGCACGCCGTGCAGTTCCGACGGATTTGGGCAACTGTTGTTTGTTATCGGCGACGCACGACCGTGCCACATGCCCAGATCAGATTCACAGTTTCTTCATAATTGGCTGCTCGGCTGTTTTCGATTAAAAATTTTCCTGATTCCATATTTCTAACGTTATTTCTCATACAGATGGACCATCCTTTTCTGCAATTTGATCCCGAAGATGAACGAGAGGCTCTTTGCATCCCGAGACGAGACACCTTATGGGCAAGGCGGGGGCAATTCGGAGTCCCCCGGTGGCTGGATTGGGAAGTTATGGGGGAGCTAAACCAGAGTGACAGAATTGACAGCATGCTCACTTACCCACTTGCCCTCTTAATATCCATCAACCGACCCGTCTACCTTGAGCTGACAATAGAGTTCTTTTCAACTTATGCCTATGAGAAGCCGGTTGCTCATAGAAGGCCCAAATTCCGCTACAAGGAGCGGATAGCTTTCCGGTTGGGTAGAAAATGGCATAGTTGGACGGTGGGTCGATTGGGGAGGAAGCTCGGGATCTACACAAGAGAAGACATGGACTCCGATGTCTTCACAGATCAGTTCACTTTTTCGACTGATGAGGCACGGAACCAGTTTTGGGCTGAAAATGCTATCGGTGACCCTTATGACCCAAGAATGTCGAAGGCTTCACGACTGAGAGATCCTTTGGTGCGAGTGATGCACCATGTGTTCAGCCACACAATTTACGGGCGCATGGACAGTCTTGGGAACTGTCCAACACCAGATTTGATTTTCCTCGATGCGCTGGTTGAGAGAGTCCATATCAACCTAGCTGCAAGGATGGCGGAATACTTCGTGAAGTGCTCGGGGCGGAAGCCCAACAGTCAAATCCACGGCGGTCAGTACGTGACCGAAATTGCTTATAATCTGGAGTTGATGACCGACGAGGTACTTCAGGGTCTCACTATGATAACCGAGGGTGTTTATGTTGACATTAGGTCACTGAAGGCGATGGGAGTGATTATTGAGTTGCCTCACGAGGATAGATTGAAAGGGTTGAACAACGAGGTATGGGACCCGTTGCCTCCAGCTGTGGAGGAACCTGAGGATGAGGAGATGCACGATCAGGAGCATCCGGAGTAGCAGCACCAGCACCAACCACAGACACCACCACATTCACCGCTGCACCATGCATTCCACCAGCATCAGGACTGGCCCGAGTTCTATCAGCAGTTCCAGCAGATGCAAGTTAACCAGGATCAGATCAGGGTTAACCAGGAACAGCATGGGGTTTATATTGACCATATCCGGTCTAGACAGGACGAGATTAGGGCCGCTCAGGATCAGCTTCGGGCAAACCAGGATAGTTTATATCAGGGAGTAAGTGCTGGGTTTTCATATCTGTTTGGGGAGATGCATCATGCATATCCCGACTACTTTCAGCATCCTCCACAGTTCCCACCGTGGAACCCACCTGGTTACGGAGATGCGGGTCCGTCCTTTACTAGAGACGATGATGGTGATGACGCGTAGGAGTCGGTGGTATTGATTGTTGGTGGTTGTTTTTATTTCAGTACTTTATATTTTGGGTGTTCATTTTGTTTGTTATTTCAACACCCTCGGATTATATTTTGTTTTCAGACAATTTACTTTATGTCTTGTATTTGTTTGGATGTTAGTCTTATATTTATGTACATTATGGTTTATTTATGTTTATTCTGTTTCTGTTCTGTTTTGGTGTACATGTGACATACTTGCAGATCCGACATATCTTGGACCGGAGCACGTGACAGATACAGCTTCGGAAGTCTCGTTGCATCAACATTATCTTGAGGGGAGTACTATTATCCTTTTCTCTATATTTCGGGTCTCGCATTGGGGACAATGCGAAGTTCAAGTGTGGGGAGGGGGTTAACTTTGTTAACTTTGTTTGTCCTTTATATATATAAAAAAAATCAGAAAATCAGAAAAATCATTCAAAAATACTTGTATTGTGTATTTATTTTAGTAAATAAACCGGTTGGTTGTGTTTTAGAAAGCGTCAGACTTGATAAAAACTCGACAAGCAAATTTTTTTTGAAAAAGGAAACCGGAAAGCGTGACAAACAAAGAAAGACTTACATGATAGTTTTCACACTTTTACCCATTCCTTCCGTTATGTGAGCATATTTGAGCCTTGATATTGTTATATATTTGTTCATTTCGGATATAGGAGTGAGCCGGATGTTATGTGTAATTTAGAACTTGTCACTAGTATGCTTGTTAAGACCATGAACTTGCGGAATTGTGTAGAAGTGATAGAGGCACTTAGATTACCCCTTTGTTGTAAACCTTGTTCTTTGTGTTGTGCTTCCCATAAACCTTATATTACCCTTTAGGATTAACCATGTCAAGCCTTCCCGTTTACCTTTGTTTACCCACATTATCACCCACTTAGCCAAATTTAGCCTTTTTATGTTTTAAACCTTTTTAGTGTTAAAACTCGGTCAAAATAATCGTTTAACTAGCGTTTGTTGTAGTTTATTGTTTATTTATATAGTTTCTTGTTAAAAAAAAAAGAAAATAAAACACCCTAAAATAGGGTGAAGTCAACGAAAATCGAGCAATTTTGAATGCTTAAATGTTAAAATATCGTTGATTAGCTCGATTGCGCAATAGTCGCCTTTTTAAGGCATTTGTATGTATAGTTGTTTTGTTTGTTGCTAGTTAAACGCTACTACCGAGTCTTAACCATTTTCGCCACTTTAAATATCCATTTCCATACCCTTCGCCCAAGCCTAACGTTATAACCCGTAAAGACCTCTTGATTTACACTTTTTTGCATGTTAGTTGGTGGAGACGAGATCTTATGACAAGCTTATGATATTACATATTTCATTGACGAGGCGTTGAGTGTTTGCACGTACACATTTTATGTATGTTTCATAAATAAAACCGAGTGTGTGTGAACATTGTGAGTTGTGTGAAGATTAACATGTTGGGTCAATTAAATGTGAAGTCACGGCTTTTTGGTTGTCGATATATATTTGCATATGCTTGTTGGGTTTGAGTCTTTTGATGTCGTCTTTCGAAAAACCGGCAAACCGTTTATAGTTGTTTTCAATAAAATATTGTGTAAATTATCATTCTTGTTTGATTCTATCTTTTATTACATTTTAGTTTAGCTTGCTTGAGGACAAGCAAGGTTCAAGTGTGGGGAGATTTGATATTCGCTAATTTACACATATTTTAGTCCCCCGTTTTACCCCTATTTTATGCGTTTTCGGCCGTAAAACCGTCATTCGGATGCTTAATCATCTACACTTTTGTTTACAGGCCTAAAACAGCATACCAGACAAGATGATAGCGAAAACGAGGACTTTCCGGACAAAACGACGAAGCTGTGAACATTCTGTTAAGAAAACTGACCTGGGCATATGGAACGGTCGTGCGACCTAATGCACGACCGTGGATCTCCGACAAACGATGATCAGCCCGACAATGAACGAGGGTGCGACTAGGCGTGCAAGGCACACAAGGCCAGCCCGGTGACGCACGGTCATGCCATAATTTGCACCCCGTGTGGATCCGATGATCAGCCAAAACCTCGGTGATGAACGATCAGTGCAGCAGCTCGTGCAACAAGATCCCGGAATGGAACGGTCGTGCGATACGAAGAACGACCGTGCGTGACCTACGACTGGTCAAGATCTGTGACGTCATGCGGTATGGTGCACCATACCTCCAATAATGCATTAAAGTGAACGGTCGTGCAACTAGACGCACGACCGTGCGAAACCAAAAAAATATAAAACTTGCAGAAACATTCTGCTCGTAATGCTGGACATTTTGGAAGCGATTCTGGCGATTTTCAGGCTCCGGAGGCTTCTGCTTTCACCCGGATTCAAGCAACATTGTGCCAATTAGCTTCGTTATCTTCCAGATTCTTAACCTTATGCTTGTTTATGGTTTGGTTTTCTAATCTTTCCATGATTTTGTTAATCTTTCAGCATTTAGATTAATGTTTATGTATTATTGTAGCCTTTGGGCAAAAACACAACAATCCCTTGTTTGATTACAATCATTAGTATGTTAATCTTTGTTTGTAATGACATTCGGAAGTATTTTCTATGTTAATCTTTGATGATTAGTTTGCAACCTTGTAATTGAAGATTTCTTGATTATAAGTAATTGTGTTGGATGATTGGTATTTGGTTAGTTAAGATAGTTGAAAAATGAAGCTTAATTAATCTTGTATTAGTAAACTTTGAACTTGGTTAACTAGTTTAGCTTGGTTTAAATGTGTGCATCATGATACTAGAAATGGTTAATGATTTAATAAAATGTAATTATTGTTAATCAAGAAAGCTTGCCGTCACGTAAGGACCTAAACGGGTTAAATGGTGTCGTTATGAATTCTTGCCATGATTTGTTAACTTAGTTAGTAGTTTAGGCCAAAATTGCTATCTTGGTGAATTTATGTATAAGATTTGTAAAATGAACTCGGTTGTGATTTAATCTAGTTTATGCTTGTCTCGGTGGTTGCATTGTGTTTATCGGTGTCGCTTTCCTTGATTAAGTGCGGTTAGAAAACTCCTAACGGATGACTAACTTATTTTTAAGAGATTTTCATAGACATTTATCAATTGCACGTTAAAGAACAGTTTTAGGTGGTTAAAGTGTGTTTATCGTTTTAACTTTCCGAATGATTGTCATGTTAGGATTCCCGAAAGGGATACTAATTGTCTTGAAATTGGAGAATTGATCAAATGCTTCTAGTGCCAAAACCAACTTAGTTGACATACTTGGGTTGTGTATTAAGCAAGGCTATTTATATATTTTCTACTATGTTTTATAAGTATTTGTTTACGCTTACTTTAGTTTAATTACAATCAAACAACTTATGTTTTTACCGATAGTTTAGTGACAAAGGTCTATAATTATTTCTCCGCCCATTTCCTTGGATCGATACTTGGTTCTTACCGATACTTTACTACATATATGACGGGGTACACTTGCCTCTTTCGTGTGTGTTTTGATGTAAAAGTAATAATCACTTTTATAAATTTAAAACCAAATCGTGTGTAATTTCATTGCAAAATTATGTATATATACGCACACGTCATCCATAAAGCTGCTGGTGTGTTGATTAACTCAATGATCATGGTGTACAAAGTCGCAATGGCCGCATTGCATTCGATATGCTGTTCTAAGTGCATTCTCCCCTTGGACTTCCATCTGATGATTGTTCGTTCGTTAGTCAATCCTCGAATGGAAGCTTGTCCCTCGTGACGGGTCGACAGGTTATCAATACATGGTCGAGGCAAGCGGTTCTTAACTGTCACCTTGTTAAGTTCTCGATAATCAATACACATACGAAAAGGCTTATCTTCACGGGTATAACTGGGCTCCCCCAAAGTGAAAAACGAAGTTCGATAAAACTCCTGTCCAACAGTTCCTGGAGTTGATTAAGCAGTTCATGCATCCTTCCTGATGTGAGACAATAAGAAATACTAGTAATAAGGGCTGCTTCTGACATGATACCGATCTGATATTCCACCTGACGATGTGAAGGTAAACCTGGTAGTTCTTCTGGTAGCATATAGGGAGAAATCACGAATAATTGGTGGATCCTCGATCCACTTTTCCTTAGCCTTAACATCAGTAATGAGTTCTAACATAGCGGGGTAATCCTTCCGTGGACCCTTCTGGCCTTCATTGCTGAATTGATGCTAACCTCTGCACCACTCGGATACTTTATGACAAACGACAACTTTCTCCTCACAGGGTATATCTGCGTGATATCTGGATAACCAATCCATACTGACAACTGCATCAAAACTATCAAGGGTAGTAGAAAGAAGGTCGATGTCGAACACTTGTCCCACAAGGTCGAGTTTGCATCGCAACGAACATATGAAGTTTCAATTGACTTGCCATCAGCCGATTCCACAACAAGTTCGGTTAAGCAAAATAGAGACGAAGCGATTAGCTACCCATACAAGCCACCACGTTGCTATAATCCTGGCGTCGCCCACGCCAATCCTAAATTCCCTTCCACGAGCATCATTTCCAGTGTTGTTATTGTCGTCGTTCCCTTGGTTGTTGTCGTCTTGATTCTAACAACGGCCAATCCATGTCATAGGCACCTTCATTTCCATACTGTAGGCCATGGTTACAAATACCTTGATGTCGTTGTGGCTGTTGTCTCTAATGTCATTGCTTGAAACGAAGCCCTATGATCTTTCACCATTCAAGTCCATCTTGTCACATTCTGTGCCACGTCCTATCGCGCTACTCACTATGCTGGTAGTCACACATTCCACACTATAATCTGTTATCATCGCTTATATCCCGATTGATTCGTAAGAGTTGCCTCCCATAAGTTGCTGACTAGGGTTAGGGATTTGGTTAAAGTCAATCTGTTAGTGTTCGTTGCTGGTAATCAGGGTCGTTCTAATATTAAGGTTGGTAAGGCACTACGCTCATTCTCTTGTCCATCGTTCTTGCAAGTTGACTGTGTAACAAACAGTATGTTTCTAGAGCGTTGCAGAAGTGATCGCACTTCGGGGTCTAAGACGTCAGTACATTGAGTTCCCATAACCAAAGAGGAATGAGAGAGGTATGGACCAATCCTTGACGCTGCAACGTCCAACCCTGGGACGTTCGTACAAGCACCTAACATTCTACACAGTTCGCTAGGCATTCTGATGGGTGTTCAGGTAATACTCTATAGCATCGAGATTCGCAAGGAGTCAATGAGAAGTGAAAAGATCATGCTCGAGTAGGAGACAGCCACTGCTATGACTCCTATAGACTGTTGTGTTTCACATCGATCAAATAACAGAACAGAACCCCTTTTTCACTTGTTAAGCCTCACTAGGACTCGCATGCACCCCGCATCATTATTATGTGTGCACCCACAATAATATTTCGATTTTCATGCTCATCTTAGTTCCTCCTAACTCATGTCAAATGGTTCCTCAAACTCGAGGGCCAAACAGAGGTTATCAAAATGATAAGATCACAAGAATCTAAGGACTACAACACACCAACTACGCATCATCAAGTAATCAAGCAATTCATGAAATTATGCTATAGTGACGAGTGTGTGTTCGTATGCCACATCATAAACAAGTGTACACTAGCCATGCAATGTATACAACAGATGAAAGAGACGAACCTTGCAATCTGGAGCTGAGTGTCATGGTCGCATTCTCGTTTTCAGAACTGTTCGGTTATAGTCTGGTTTTATAAAAATGTTTTTAAAACCAAGTTCACTTTAACCAGTGGCTCTGATACCAAACTATCACACCCACAAAATACCACCTTGCGGAAACACCGCAGGGCATGTGACGTACCAGGATCTAGCCACCAATCACATTAAACTCATAACTATATTTAAATAAAAACTTTCATTGTATAACATAAAGTGTTTACAAAACGTTAAACGTAATTCATTGTATACAGCGGAAGCATAAATCACTAGTTAAGCGTTTCATAAACCACATGTACAAAACCATTAGACTTGTATTGAGATTCCATGTATCGCGACCCATGACCACTCCAGCCTCCCAGACAGCAAGTTCCAATGACATAACCCTACAGACCTGCAAGAATGCAGACAAGTGTGACAGACGACGCTGGTGAGTTCAAAGTTTGTTAACACGTTTTAGTTACCGGATACAAGTATAAAACATTTCCATGATTTGATGTCGTTAAATACTCGATTACCGCAGATGGCTCCAGATTATTTGCCCTATTCCCCAAAGCCTCTATCAAAGCAATGGTCAAGACTGGGATCATTAGTTCACTCCCGACCTCCCCGGTGCGGTGTGAGGTTGCCAAACCTAAATAGCGATATTAACTAATACCCCGTTGCCTCCCCGGCAACAATCGGTAGAAGGGACTTGAGTGATAGATATGAGAGTACAACATCCCAATAACCCGACATTCCTCCCCGGAAAGTTTACCAGATGTCCCTCCTTGGGACGCATGCTTGGAAAAAGAGTAGTGAACTCACCTTTGGTTTGCTCGGTAAGATTAGATACTTTGTTACCGTTGATCATCCAAACCCTAATATGGTTATCGATGACAGTCAGTTTCATAACACGTAATGCAAATTGTAACACATAACACATGGGTGACGTACACATATGTACAAGTTGTAATAGTGACCATAAAATCCAACAATCCAAACCATACAAACATTACGTGATAGATGTCTAGGCTTCATACCAGTTTGTTTACATGATCACATCTTATTACTCACAATTCATATAAGTGCACGAGTGTAATTCAAGTGTGCAATTGGTGACATTTGGGTTGAAGCGTACGACCCATCACATGTCCGGCCCAAATACTATGGCCCAGCATCTAACTCGTGCAATTCATGTTACCAATTCATGTTCCACATATTGTAATTTATAACATTATCACTTAACATGCAATAACCACATGGGTCACAAGTTACCCTCGACGAAACTCCCTCCGACGAAGAATCCCTATTCTTCGTCGGTTACATATGACGAATTACCATTTTTCGTCGTGAGTGTGTGTGTGACGAAATACCATTTTTCGTCATGGGTGTGTGATTTTCCAACCAGTTACATTCCCATATTGCATCAAAAGTTACCCTTTTCATGCTAATCAATTAATTAGATTCAACCAACAATCATTACCATCCTAATCTTAATTCAGATCAAGCAACACATCCGTTTCATCAATTGTAACACCTGTGCCTCCACGGCCATCAAACAAATACCAAACCAATGAATTATTATATTTCATGCTTGGGATTTGTAAAAATATGTGTATCATTTGCACATATCAATTTTTGTTCAATTCCAAACTCTAAATCGCTTTCTGGAAGGTTATACGCGCACCGATGCGTAAATATAATCAGTTTAATGCAACAAACACTCCGGAATAGTGACATAGGCTTAACATACCTTAAATAACCTTTACATAACTTAGAAATAAGTTTTGAAGGCTTTGGTATGGCAAAAACAAGCTAATTCGCTTAAAGGGACTAAACTTGACAAACTGCGAAAGTATGCCAATTTGAACTGTAACAGACATTCCGGAGCATGACCATAAGTTAAACATACCATAAATATCCTTCACATAGCTTAGAAATAGGCTTTGAGGTGTTCGGTATGCTAAAATAAACTTTTGTGTCATTCAGGGACTAAAAGTGTCAAAAAGTGCACAAGTTTGCATTTTCGCGCATAACTCACGTCCTGAATACATCCGGACATCCAAAAATTTATGTAAGCACTAAAATATTTTATTTTAGTGTTTGGCATGAGAAAAATCCATTCGTCACGCAATTTGGATCGTTTTTCACGCTTATGCGCATTCCGTCGTAATTAACCGAACAACGCGATTGTACGGCTAAATGAACTGACATCCGGCATATTTTTGAGCATGTTTCATGTTCCCTATACTTTAACATCCTTTTGAAGCTTAAAAATGGACTTGACGGGTGTTAGAAGTGCCAAAACACGACGATACGCGCTCAGGAACCAAAACTGCAAAACTGCAAAAAAAAATATAAAAAATAAATAAATAAAAAAATGCAGCAAAAAGCCATTTTAAACATAAGTTAGCTGCCCCTAACACTTCCCAAAGGTCAAGTGCCACATGTTAATCTCCTATGGTGACCAAAATTAGTTACCACAACATTTTGACAAGTGTACGGCCTAGATCATGCCCCCTTTTCCAAGAAACGATCCTAACGGTTGTCGGTTTACTATAAATACCCAACCCATCTTCACTCATTCCTCACTAGAATCTGATCTAAAAGACTCTAAGTTGAAACCATTGTTTCATACCTGAGTTATTTGGATCTAGATTAGCATTCGGGGACCTTTCGTAAGTATTCTTTCGTTCTTTTATCGCTTTCTAGTCCGAAAGTCAAACTTTGTTTGACTTTCTGCATTTGACCAGTTTATGGTCGATGTGAAGTTCGTTTGAACTTCATAACGTGAGCGTGATCACGATGGTTATAGTCCCTAGTGACTATACCTACTGATTACCACGTTATCAAGGCTCAGTGACGAGCCGTAGTTTCGGTCAGAATACGCATTCTTGCGTATTTTGTAACCAAACTACTCTTAGGTATCACAACCGTTTGTTGTGATACCAAACCTGTTTTCTAAAACTTAGTTAAGCATGTTTTAACATGCTTAGCTCGTCACTTTTAGTTTAGTGCTTATATAGGGTCGTCAGGTAAGCGATCTAAACAATCGCTTATACTTTCGAACCCGACCCGTTTGGTCGATCATTAGTATCCGACCAAGCACATTAGGTGACCATAGTATATAGGGAATAACCTTACGAGGTTATACCTTATGGTCGCTTCGTTTAAGTAGTTGTATGATAGGTAGTTTATATGCCTTAGGTAAATTACCAAAATACCCCTTTGATGCCAAAATCCGTTTTAATCATATGTAACATAACTTTTGACATCTAAACTGATTTGACAACCATATTAGACATGTTAAGGCATATATTACTTGTCATAGGACTAGTTAGGCGGTCCGAACGCGTTTCACGCGAACGACGCGTTAAAGTAGCATAAGCTACCTAAACGGGTCGTAATGGGTCACAAGCACTTAGGTTAGGTTTCATTTAGTATGTAGGCTTTGTTAAACCATACTACATGAGTTCCCATACTCATTTGGTTTACGAACCCTCATTCTATCCGATCTTCCGATTTAGGTCTGGTTTATTAATGTAGTTACCTATATTAGGTGCCGTTTGATATTCTGAGATCTCTAGCATTGCTTGGTGGTTATCTTTGGACTTCTGAGCAATCTCAAGTGAGTACATAGACCCCTCTTTTACTGTTTTCCAAACATTTTGGGGTGAAACACATGTCCCTACCTGTTACTTTCATGCTTTTCCATGTTTTCATATCATATGCTTGTTATGTTCATTAGTACACTATTAGTACATCGTTTTACATTACATTTTATGCTATGTATGTCCATTTAGTTCATACTTAGTACATCGTTTCACATCACATCACATGCTATGTATGTTCATTTATTTGCATACTTAGTACATTTGTTTTCACCACATGCTTACATTTTGTTATGACATTTGGTTTGTTTAAATGAGACAATGTACATTCATTAACACCGATCATGCCGCTCGGTAGTAGGTAGTGGTACCATAGGACTTGACAAATCCCATTCCTGAAATCTCGGGTTTGTTTGGACGTAAGGAATGACCGAATCCGAATACATATTCTTTAGATAACTCATTATTACATAGTTATCCGACTGTCGCAAGGCTTGGATGTATGAATTTTCACAATACCGCATAAATGTTTATATCAGTATAGCATGCATTTTCACAGAACATAACTTTGATTTAAACCAAGTTTTACTTCAATACTATGTTCTTGTGCATATGGTTTAGTTGATGCATTTCACTAGCCATACATATCATTTTTGGTTACACATTACATGGTTTACATTTGACAAATAAACACTTTTGACATTGGTTATACATTACATGATTTACATATGGACGTAAACATTTTAACATATTATTTCAATACATTTGGAAGTTGGTTTAAACATAGACATCTTACATTGTTGGTTTGGTTTGAGTAAGTGATTTGAGTAACGAGGCGTGTGTAATACGATACAAGCATGGTGGATACGCCGCTGGTACTTCCTATATATAAATGATTGTATGGTATTACATATCGTTGCGTTATTTGAAATCATTTTAATTTAGACATATAACATTTTATACAAATAACATACTTTTCACAATACATTGTTTTACAAACAACTTAACTTATACAAACTCATTTTACATGGTTATTCATTTAACCATGCATTACTTCTCTTATTTATACGTATCATCTGAACTTATTGTTTTTTTTAAATGATTTACAAAGACAAAGCAAATTACAAGGTTCATGACTAAACATTTTCTTAAACAGAAGTCATGAATCTTATTTTCACAAAACCTATGTACTCGCCGGCATTTTTATGCTGACGTACCTATTTTCACATGTGTTTCAGGAAATGAAGCATAGGATTGATCAAGATACACTTAGGCGGACATGGGCCTTAGTGACAATAAAAGATGCAAGACTAGTTATTTATGTTATGTTTCTTTGATTGTCAAGACATTGTAACTCGTGTACTTAATAAAACAATATTTAAATTTCCATGTGTTATGAAACAATGATTCTGTTACAACACTCCCCGATGTTTCCGCCACGTTTTGTTGTTTTACGTGGTCGGGGTGTGACAGAAAAGTTGGTATCAGAGCTCATGGTTATAGGGAATTAGGTTATTAGTAATACTTTGACCTAGTCTATAACCTTTCTAGGACCCTAACGCGAGTTTACTTGCGTTTAGTCATAAAACAATACTGTCACCTATACTTAGGCGACAACCACAACAAGAACATAAAATTCAAAACCGCTTTGAAAACTAATCATCTGTTCTAGGATGATTGATTACTAGGTTTTGAACCCTCTATTGTAAGGTTTTGAACTCTCTATTATATGGTTTTGAACCCCTTTGAATTTTCAAAACCTCGTCAAGGTTTTGGGTTTTAAATAATGTGAACACGTGCAAACTGGAAGGGTGAATGCCTGTATTCTGGGTTTTCTGTCTAGGCAAGCACTTCGTATACATCTCATCAGACGCGAGACCAGTTGTGCTTACCTGGGAATTCTTGGGATGAGTGTTCACTTATAGGCGAGCATGTCTTCGCGATACATTATTTTTGACCCATTTACTTTGATTTGTCACCATCTCATTTGTTTGCCTTAGGTAACAAACAAATGATCACAATTTTCATTCGATACCATTCTGTATTGATTATCCAATAAACCTTTCACTTGTTTCTTCCTTTGTCTTTCATTTTCTTCTAGAATGTCTATTCCTCTCAGCACTGGTCAAATGTCCGAGCGAACAGCCAAATTTGCCCAGCAAATAGGCGAAGTGATTCAGAAGACTGTGGATTTAGGCATTGCCATGGCTCGTCTCAACAATGAAGTCTCTCGTCTCGACAATGAAGTCACTCAAGAGCCACTGAAGGAAGCAGAAGTCAAGCCTGCACCAAGATCAAGGAAGCGTAAGGCTTCAAGGAAGCCCGCAACAGTTATACCAAATCAAGCAGGACCTAGCCAGAAGGCAACACCACCTGCTAAGAAGCAATACAAGGGAACGGCACCATTATGCAACAAATGTAAGGGGCATCACCTAGCTCACTTACAGTGCCGTCGGTGTATATCATGTGGACGAGTTGGTCACCTGGCAAGTACTTGTCCATGTAACCCAAACCAAGGTGGTCTAAATCAACCCCAAGTCAACCCTACTCAAGCTCGTTTTCCGCGTGGTACTTGCTACAACTGTGGCGAGACGAGCCATTACAGGAACAACTGCCCGAAGATTGTCAGTGCAAATCCAACCCGTGGATGAGCAATTGGCTGAACAAAGGATGTTGCTGTCTTATGCCTTTGTTTCTTTTATTTTCTTGTAATGTGAAACAATCTGTTTTGTTCATAAATAAATTATTGTTCACAAAATTCTGATATACAAGTGTAGTTGCATGTGTGTATGACTTTTCCTATGATACCTACATTAAGGAACTATGTTCCTTACAAACTACTTTTGTGATTTCCCTCTTTCAAATGATCACTCATGATTCCCTCGAAAATTTTAAGTACTCGTTTCACTCTAAGAAACAAAGTACAGAAAATAAAGTGACATTATGAGTAATCATGCTTCTGCACATCAGTGCCTTTGAATCCTTGGTTAAATAACTAAGGGTATTTCCAAGTCTCATACCCATTACGTTTTGATTTTTCAACATATACAGTACAAGTATTTCAAAAACAATCTTCATGATCTCAAAACATTTCATATAGTTTGAAAACATTTTTTTCTAAATGCATTGTCTATGTTATTTCAAAAACATTGGCCATGTTATCAAAACCAACCTTCCTAATTTCAAAATGTTTCATATAGTCTGAAAACAATATTAACACAGTACATTTTCTTATCAAGTGCACGATTTCGAAAAGCATCATTCATGTCTTTCAAAAACCTTATACATAATTTCAAAATTCATCTCGCATGATTCTAAAACATTTTTTATAAATATACTTACCTAGTACACCTACTTTATAATTTCAAATGTATTATATATAAGGTTTCAGAAACATTGAACACATTTTTTTTTAGAACCTCATGCATAGTTTTCAAAAATATTTTCTTCATACATTGACTTAACCTTCAAATTCTGCTTCATATGTCGCCTTGACATATCAAGCATCTCAACTTCATAAGCATTCTTACTTCATGTTTTAACATAAGCACGTCCAGTGCAAGGTTTCAAAACATCTTCAACTTCTAAAATCCATATGGGATCTTTTTATCTTCACAATTAGATCCTTGTGGATAATCGTCATACTAGTCAGAGTCCTTAATTGGATTCCCTATGTACCTAAATTCGAACATTTCGGTTCCTTATAATCGAAATCGAATTTTTCTTTTAAAAAAAAATCTTTCTATCTTTATAGTTAGATTCTTGATAATGTTTAAAGTACCAAATGAAATCCACGAGATGGATTCCTAGTGTGCTTTAAATACTTGCGCTCTGTAGCAAAACAAATTAACAAATTAAAGATCTAGATAAACAATCTTTGTGGTTATATGACTATGTGTTCATGCATCTTGTGTTTTCTTTTATGCATTTTGTGTTTTCGTATACTCTGGATATTCGTTATCCAAATCCTCGTAGAATCTTTCATATCTTCATATGAGGGATTCGTAGTAGGATATTCAAAAAAAGGTACTACCTTAAATCCTTACTGGGCTTCTATGTAAGAATTAAGACCCTTGGATTATATAGTACCACTCCTTGATTCATAAGAGACCCTTTTAGTGGTCTAGTCAAAAAGATTGATTCAAAAATCTGGTTAAGAATGACATGTGATGATATAAGCTGAAAAGACTCCTTGGTTGTCTATTAAAATCATTTATTGATTTAATAAAAGGGACCCTATGGTGGTCTAGTCACACTCATCACAGGTTTGTTCATTTGGTTTTCCCTACACATTATAAAATAGACTGTGTGAACTATGCAAGGAATTGTCTAATTATGGACGCGTACATAATTATAAGATTCAGTGCACGGTAACCACAGTAAGATTTATTATGTGTAAGAACCGATAGTGACAACAATAACAAAACGAGAACGATGCAATGGAGGTACGGTGGACGCACCAATGACGCTTTATATACTTGTATATAAGTATCCCTCTTACATTGCGATCATGATGTTATTAAAGTTACTAGAAGTTCAGAGCCCTAACCAATGTTGTTCGATCTTTTCAACTTCATGTTTTCAAGCTCTCACGAGTTTCCTCTAAATAAATTTCGGGACGAAATTTCCTAAAGTAGGGGAGACTGTAACACCTGTGCCTCCACGGCCATCAAACAAATACCAAACCAATGAATTATTATATTTCATGCTTGGGATTTGTAAAAATATGTGTATCATTTGCACATATCAATTTTTGTTCAATTCCAAACTCTAAATCGCTTTCTGGAAGGTTATACGCGCACCGATGCGTAAATATAACCAGTTTAATGCAACAAACACTCCGGAATAGTGACATAGGCTTAACATACCTTAAATAACCTTTACATAACTTAGAAATAAGTTTTGAAGGCCTTGGTATGGCAAAAACAAACTAATTCGCTTACAGGGACTAAACTTGACAAACTGCGAAAGTATGCCAATTTGAACTGTAACAGACATTCCGGAGCATGACCATAAGTTAAACATACCATAAATATCCTTCACATAGCTTATAAATAGGCTTTGAGGTGTTCGGTATGCTAAAATAAACTTTTGTGTCATTCAGGGACTAAAAGTGTCAAAAAGTGCACAAGTTTGCATTTTCGCGCATAACTCACGTCCTGAATACATCCGGACATCCAAAAATTTATGTAAGCACTAAAATATTTTATTTTGGTGTTTGGCATGAGAAAAATCCATTCGTCACGCAATTTGGATCGTTTTTCACGCTTATGCGCATTCCGTCGTAATTAACCGAACAACGCGATTGTACGGCTAAACGAACCGACATCCGGCATATTTTTGAGCATGTTTCATGTTCCCTATACTTTAACATCCTTTTGAAGCTTAAAAATGGGCTTGACGGGTGTTAGAAGTGCCAAAACACGACGATACGCGCTCAGGAACCAAAACTGCAAAACTGCAAAAAAAAATATAAAAAAAATTAAATAAATAAAAAAATGCAGCAAAAAGCCATTTTAAACATAAGTTAGCAGCCCCTAACATTTCCCAAAGGTCAAGTGCCACATGTTAATCTCCTATGGTGGCCAAAATTAGTTACCACAACATTTTGACAAGTGTACGGCCTAGATCATGCCCCCTTTTCCAAGAAATGATCATAACGGTTATGGGTTTACTATAAATACCCAACCCATCTTAACTCATTCCTCACTAGAATCTGATCTAAAAGACTCTAAGTTGAAACCATTGTTTCATACCTGAGTTATTTGGATCTAGATTAGCATTCGGGGACCTTTCGTAAGTATTCTTTCGTTCTTTTATCGCTTTCTAGTCCGAAAGTCAAACTTTGTTTGACTTTCTGCATTTGACCAGTTTATGGTCGATGCGAAGTTCGTTTGAACTTCATAACGTGAGCGTGATCATGATGGTTATAGTCCCTAGTGACTATACCTACTGATTACCACGTTATCAAGGCTCAGTGACGAGTCGTAGTTTCGGTCAGAATACGCATTCTTGCGTATTTTGTAACCAAACTACTCTTAGGTATCACAACCGTTTGTTGTGATACCAAACCTGTTTTCTAAAACTTAGTTAAGCATGTTTTAACATGCTTAGCTCGTCACTTTTAGTTTAGTGCTTATATAGGGTCGTCAGGTAAGCGATCTAAACAATCGCTTATACTTTCGAACACGACCCGTTTGGTCGATCATTAGGATCCGACCAAGCACATTAGGTGACCATAGTATATAGGGAATAACCTTACGAGGTTATACCTTATGGTCGCTTCGTTTAAGTAGTTGTATGATAGGTAGTTTATATGCCTTAGGTAAATTACCAAAATACCCCTTTGATGCCAAAATCCGTTTTAATCATATGTAACATAACTTTTGCATCTAAACTGATTTGACAACCATATTAGACATGTTAAGGCATATATTACTTGTCATAGGACTAGTTAGGCGGTCCGAACGCGTTTCACGCGAACGACGCGTTAAAGTAGCATAAGCTACCTAAACGGGTCGTAATGGGTCACAAGCACTTAGGTTAGGTTTCATTTAGTATGTAGGCTTTGTTAAACCATACTACATGAGTTCCCATACTCATTTGGTTTACGAACCCTCATTCTATCCGATCTTCCGATTTAGGTCCGGTTTGTTAATGTAGTTACCTATATTAGGTGCCGTTTGATATTCCGAGATCTCTAGCATTGCTTGGTGGTTATCTTAGGACTTCTGAGCAATCTCAAGTGAGTACATAGACCCCTCTTTTACTGTTTTCCAAACATTTTGGGGTGAAACACATGTGCCTACCTGTTACTTTCATGCTTTTCCATGTTTTCATATCATATGCTTGCTATGTTCATTAGTACACTATTAGTACATCGTTTTACATTACATT
Source organism: Helianthus tuberosus (assembly GCA_030545235.1). Lineage (NCBI taxonomy): Eukaryota > Viridiplantae > Streptophyta > Magnoliopsida > Asterales > Asteraceae > Helianthus > Helianthus tuberosus. The sequence continues at coordinate 105,688,417 of CM060354.1, read as the reverse complement.
TTATGCTATGTATGTCCATTTAGTTCATACTTAGTACATCGTTTCACATCACATCACATGCTATGTATGTTCATTTATTTGCATACTTAGTACATTTGTTTTCACCACATGCTTACATTTTGTTATGACATTTGGTTTGTTTAAATGAGACAATGTACATTCATTAACACCGATCATGCCGCTCGGTAGTAGGTAGTGGTACCATAGGACTTGACAAATCCCATTCCTGAAATCTCGGGTTTGTTTGGACGTAAGGAATGACCGAATCCGAATACATATTCTTTAGATAACTCATTATTACATAGTTATCCGACTGTCGCAAGGCTTGGATGTATGAATTTTCACAATACCGCATAAATGTTTATATCAGTATAGCATGCATTTTCACAGAACATAACTTTGATTTAAACCAAGTTTTACTTAAACTAGTGTCCGCGCGCCTATAGGGGACACAGACTTCTTTCCAGTGGAGGTAGGACTTCACCAGGGGTCTGCGTTGAGCCCTTTTCTTTTTGCGGTTGTCTTGGATGAGTTGTCCAAGTTGATTCAGGAGACAGTTCCGTGGTGCATGCTTTTTGCAGACGATATTGTGTTGATTGCCGAGACTAAACAGTGCCTGAACGCGAGGGTAGAGGAGTGGCGAGTAGCTTTAGAGGGCAAGGGCCTAAGGATTAGTCGATCTAAGACTGAGTATCTACATTGTGATTTTAGTGGTGTAGTCGATGACGATGATACCCAAATCACCATTGAGGATCAATTGGTCCCGCAGGCAACAAAATTTAAGTATTTGGGGTCGTTTGTACAAAGAGATGGTGACATAGATAGTGATGTTACCCATCGCATTCAGGCTGGCTGGTGTAGATGGAGGGCAGCCAGTGGGATTTTGTGCGATAGGAGGTTCCCATCTAAACTAAAGGGGAAATTTTACAGGGTAGCAGTTAGGCCCGCTATGCTATATGGAACAGACTGTTGGGCTATCAAGAAGACACAAACGCGCAAGATGGAGGTAGCAGAGATGAGGATGCTGAGGTGGATGTGTGGACACACGAGGTTAGATCGGATAAGAAATGAGGTTTTTAGGGAAATATTAGGAGTGGCTAGTATATCAGATAAGATTAGGGAGGGGAGATTGAGATGGTTTGGGCATGTGAAGCGGAGACAGACGACGACACCAGTTAGAGTAGTGGAAACTCTTACTGTGGATGGGAGGAGAGGAAGAGGCAGACCCAAACTGACATGGGATGAGCAGATTAGGCATGATTTACTAGAGTTACATCTTTCTGAGGACATGGTCCAAGATAGGACTTCATGGAGGCGTATGATTAGGGTTAAGGACTTCTAGAGGATATTACAGTAAGGTCTTAGAGGTATTTTACGGACGTAGTTTTTTCTTATTCTTTAAGCGACTTTACCGGTGACTGCCTAATTGTGTTTATGCCCAGTTGATGTTGTACGCTATTATACATGATTTACATTATATTGTGTCACTCTGATCACTTTCTTGGTATTGGTATTGGTAACCTATTTTTTCTATATTCTTTGACTTAGTATGTTGGTATGCTATTCGTTTTGGAGTCGAGGGTCTCCCTAGAAGCAGCCTCTCTATCCCTAGGGATAGAGGCAAGGTCTGTCTACATTCCACCCTCCCCAGACCCTATAAGTAGCTTTGCTATTTGTGGGATTCACTGGGTATGGTTGTTGTTGTCGTACTTTTTGTATGTTTTGTATGCTTATTTGACTCTTATATCTGGATTTGGTTTAGGAGCTGGGGGTCTCACTGGAAGCGGTCTCTCTATCCCCTGGGATAGAGGTAAGGCTTGCCTACATCCCACCCTCCCCAGACCCTACCAATAGCTTGGCTATAGGTGGGATTATACTGGGTACGGTTGTTGTTGTTGTTGTATTTCACTAGCCATACATATCATTTTTGGTTACACATTACATGGTTTACATTTGACACATAAACACTTTTGACATTGGTTATACATTACATGATTTACATATGGACGTAAACATTTTAACATATTATTTCAATACATTTGGAAGTTGGTTTAAACATAGACATCTTACATTGTTGGTTTGGTTTGAGTAAGTGATTTGAGTAACGAGGCGTGTGTAATACGATACAAGCATGGTGGATACGACGCTGGTACTTCCTATATATAAATGATTGTATGGTATTACATATCGTTGCGTTATTTGAAATCATTTCAATTTAGACATATAACATTTTATACAAATAACATACTTTTCACAATACATTGTTTTACAAACAACTTAACTTATACAAACTCATTTTACATGGTTATTCATTTAACCATGCATTACTTCTCTTATTTATACGTATCATCTGAACTTATTGTTTTTTTTAAATGATTTACAAAGACAAAGCAAATTACAAGGTTCATGACTAAACATTTTCTTAAACAGAAGTCATGAATCTTATTTTCACAAAACCTATGTACTCGCCGGCATTTTTATGCTGACGTACCTATTTCACATGTGTTTCAGGAAATGAAGCATAGGATTGATCAAGATACACTTAGGCGGACATGGGCCTTAGTGATAATAAAAGATGCAAGACTAGTTATTTATGTTATGTTTCTTTGATTGTCAAGACATTGTAACTCGTGTACTTAATAAAACAATATTTAAATTTCCATGTGTTATGAAACAATGATTCTGTTACAACACTCCCCGATGTTTCCGCCACGTTTTGTTGTTTTACGTGGTCGGGGTGTGACATCAATCATTCATCAATATCATATCTTCAATCATCAATCATCTGTGCTAGATTTTAAACATGATTCCTCATTTAACATGGACCCTAATCATTCACATAATACTAATGAATCATCATTCAATAGCTTCATCTCATTAGTTTGTACAATATTCTGAATCACGAACAATTGCTTTCAGGTTCTTATCATTACACGTTCAATACTCATCTTGATCAAGATATTAGTAATACATGTTTTCTAGCATAACCCTAAATCATACAAAATTCATGATTAAGTTGCACATAGATAATCACAATAAATCAAGAAATAGACAAATATGTTTGTACTAACCAGGCGATCAAAGAAGGTGTGCTAGTACTTGAATTATTCTTGCAAGCAAGGAGAGAGCTTCGGCCAAAGGGGTTGCCGTCGACTCAAGGGAGGAGAAAAGAGGTGGTTAGGCTTTGCAAATTATTTCTAAATATACACACAGAAGGAGCTGGGCCTGAGACAATTCAGGCTCGAGGATCTGTTTGGGCCGAAATCCTTATGCGGCGAAGAACCGTCTTCGGCGAAACACCATATTTCGCTAAGTGAGGTGTTAATGGCGAAAGACCTTTTTCGTCGAGGGTTGTTGCTAACGAAAGACCTTAGGATGTTGGGTTGTCACATATGTCATCAACATAAATTTGGACAAAAAGTGTGTGCCCCTTGTGTGTTTTTAGAAAGAGGGTTGTATCAATTGTACCTTTGGTGAAGCCAGAATTGATTAAGAAGTTTGATAGTGTTTCATACCAGGCTCTTGGAGTGCTTCAATCCATATAAGGCTTTATTCACTTTGTAGACATGATTTAGACATTGAGGATCATAAAAAATCCTTCTGGTTGATGCACATACACTTCTTCTTCAGTTTCACCATTTAAGAAAGCAGACTTTACATCCATGTGATAAACTTTAATGTTGTTTGAGGCAGCATAAGCCAGGAATATTCTTACAGCCTCATGCCTAGCTACTAGTGCAAAGGTTTCATCATAGTCTATGCCTTCTTGTTGACAATAAACTTTGACCACCAGCCTTGCTTTGTTCCTTGTTATGATGCATTGTTCATCAGACTTGTTTCTGAATACCCATTTGGAACCAATGATAGACTTGTTGTTTGGTTGGGTACCAGATCCCACACATGAATCTTTTCAAATTGGTCAAGCTCTTCTTGCATTGCTTGGACCCAATCTGAGTCATTTAGTGCTTCTTTGACAGATTTTGGCTCAGCTATGCTTAAAAACCCAACATAGAGACATTCATGAGTTGTGCTAGATCTTGTCTTAACACCTACTTTAGGGTCACCAATGATGTCAGCTAGTGAGTGTCCCTGATCCATCTCAAGTTGTTATGTGAACTTGTACTTGCTGTTGGATTTGAAGCTTCCCCCTAATCCGTTACCTCAGTGTTGTCAAGAGGATCAGAATTCTGTTGTTCAATAACAATCTCTGGTGAGATTTCAGAATTCTGATCATTTTGTACAATTTCTGGTGGAGGTTGCAGATCATCTGCAGGGTTAGTACATGACATATTTTTGTTTGAAATGTTTAGCATATGGTCATGTTCTAAACATTCTTCGGTTAATTTTTTAAGTGGATTTTCATAATTTTCTGGTTATTTTGACAAGCTTATATCTTGTAAAATTGCATCAGAAATCTTGGTTTCTGATGAGTCATCAAAATATACATATAATCTTTCTCTTATTGTCCTTGTGTTTAATAGAAATGTTCTATAAGCTTTTGAGGACAATGAGTAACCAAGAAATATTTGTTTTTATGCTTTTCTGTCAAACTTTTCCGGACTATCAAAATCATTAAAGACAAAACAATTACAACTAAAGGTGTGTAAAAATTTGATACTTGGGACACTATGGTTGATAATGTGATAAGGTGTTTTCTGATGTCTTTTGTTAATGATAGATCTGTTTTGTGTAAAGCATGCATTTGATATAGCTTCAGCCCAAAAATAAGTGGGCAATCTGGCATAAGCAAGCATAGTTCTTGTTGCTTCTACCAGAGTCCTGTTCCGTCTTTCTACAACTCCATTTTGTTGTGGAGTTCTTGGAGCAGAAAAATCATGAGATATTCCTTTGCTTACAAAGAAAAGTCTCAAGTTTTGCAATTTTGAATTCTGTTGCATTATCAATCTGATTCTTCTTACAGGTAATTTCAATAGATTTTCAGTTTTTCTAATGAAATTAATGATCAGATATGGGGTTTCACTTTTCTTTCTTAAAAATTCAACCCATGTGTACCTTGAATAGTCATCTACAATGACCAAAATGTATTTCTTACCAGAAAAGCTGGCAGTTTGTACAGGTCCACAAAGGTCCATGTGCAAAAGTTCCAAGTTTTCAGAAATTGATGATTCCGAACCTGTTTTATATGAGCCTATCCTTGATTTGCCAAGCTCACATGCTTCACATATCTTATCCTTTTTGGATGATATGTATGGTAGGCCTTTTACCAGATTTTTGTTTGCCAGTTGGTTTATGGTTTTGAAATTCAAGTGAGCATGCCTTTTATGCCATAACCAACTATTACCTTTGTTTTCAGTAGAGAATAAGCACAATTGAGGATGCTCAATTTCTTCTCTAAAATCAAAGTAGTAGATGGAGTTTCTAATCATTTTCCCACTTAAATATATTTTGTTATCATCTAAAGCAACCAACAGACATTTTTCAGGTAAAAAGGTTACCTGGAAGCCTTTATCACAAAATTGCCCACAACTAAGTAGATTGTATTTTAATCCTTCTACATAGGCAACCTTTTCAATGGTTAATGCTCCATATTGTATGGTACCATATCCCATTGTTCTTCCCTTCACCCCATTTCCAAAATGTACAAATTTACCCAGTTTTTATTGATAATTACTGAGTAAGCTCCTATCCCCAGTCATGTTCTTGGATCTTCCTGAATCGCAGTACCAGATCTACTACACATGATGGTCCTGAAATTATGAGGTCAGAGAGTTTTTGGTACCCAAACTTGTTTGGGTACTTTTTCTGATGAAAATGTGCTTGAGATTTCTTCATCAGAGGAGAAATTCTCATCAGATTCTCTGCTTAATACTGAGCCATTAGCAAGATGATTTTCTTTGGAGAGATGTTGTTGAATTAGCTTAAGTATTTCAACACACATACAATTTGATTTGTCTAAAGTTTTAGAGAAAGATGCGTGTGATGGAATGTTCTTGCCTTTATGATATTTAGGATGAATTTTTGGTTTTCAATCATTTTGAAGGTTTCGTCCCTTTTCGAACAGATTTTGGGTGGAAAAAATAGTTTATCAGAGTTGCCAGATCTGCATGAATCAGCATCAGAATCTTATATTATTTTACCAGAAATGCTTTCAGATGCTTTTACAAAGGTGATGGGAGTTTTAATATTTGTTTTAACATATCCCAGCCCCTCACCTTTGTTCTTTGGTGTTGCTTCAATAAATTGTATAAACTCTTTTGCTTGTTGAAAACCTTTCACATTGATTTCATTGTCTTGAATTCTCTTGTAAAGATTCTTTCTTTCTTTTTCATAAAATTCAATTTTTGAATACTTTATTAAAATTTGATCAATAAGTGATTGGTTTTCAGCTTTGGTTTTGTTGAGCAACTTTTGCAGATCATCAGATTTTGTGATTTCTGATGAGGTTTTATTTTGTAAGAGCACAAAATCTTGCATAAGTTTGTTCTGTTGTTGTTCCAAATCAAGGTTATCTGAACTAACTTTTTGTTCTGATGAATTGGAGCATTCATCAGAAGTTGTGGCCATCAAATAGAAATTAGCCATTTCCTCCTCTTCTTCATCAGAAGAATCATCAGTTAGTCAGGTATCAGTACCTGCTATCAGGCTGACTTTCTGTTGTTGTTTCTTAGCTTCTTCAAGCTTCTTTTCATAGTAAGCCACATTCTTCAGCTTCTTATTCTTGCACTCTAAAGCATAGTGCCCCTTTGTCTGCACTTGTAGCAAACAACTTCTGCTTTGCCTTTTTCTCTTGTCTTTCCTTCCATCCTCCCCCTATCACTTTTCTGAAATTTACCACTTCCACCTCTCAATCTTTTCTCAAACGTCTTTGTGAGTAAAGCAATAGCCTCAGCAAAGGCTGAAAATCTGATGAAGCATCAGAAATTTCTATATTCTTGCAATGAGAGGGTTGTGGATCTGAAACTGGTAATCTATGTGTGTGTTGTGTGTGTGAAACAAGAGCTATAGATCCCCTTTTATGGTTGGAATCCTCATAAATTTCTTCCTCTCTAGGGACTAAGATGTTCTAAAGATCATGCAATTTCATGTTCCATAGCTCAAGGGTTGATGCCAAGGTCATTGTGAGACAACGCCACTGTGACACTTGTGCTCCGTAAACACAGTTGTCACACCCCGACCACGTAAAACAACAAAACGTGGCGGAAACATCGGGGAGTGTTGTAACAGAATCATTGTTTCATAACACATGGAAATTGAAATATTGTTTTATTGATTAAAAGAGTTACAATGTCTTGACAATCAAAGAAACATAACATAAATAACTAGTCTTGCATCTTTTATTGTCACTAAGGCCCAAGTCCGCCTATGTGTATCTTGATAAGTCCTATGCATCATCTCCTGAAAACACATGTGAAAATAGGTACGTTAGCATAAAAATGCCTGTGAGATACATAGGTTTTGTGAAAACAGAATTCATGACTTATATTTGAGAAAATGTTTAGTCATGAACCTTGTAATTTGCTTTGTCTTGTAAATCATTTGAAAAACGATAAGATCAGATGATATGTATAAATAAGAGAATAATGTATGGTTAAATGAATAACCATGTAAAATGAGTTTGTATAAAATAAGTTGTTTGCAAATTAATGTCTTGTGAAAAGTATGTTATTTGTATAAAATGTTATATGTCCAAATTGAAATGATTCAAATAACGCTACGATATGTAATACCATACAATCACTTATATATAGGAAGTACCAGCGGCGTATCCACCATGCTTGTATCATATTACACACGCCTCGTTACTTAAATCACTTACTCAAACCAAACCAACAACGTAAGATGTTTATGTTTAAACCAATTGCCAAATGTATTGAATAATATGTCAAAATGTTTATGTCAAGGTGTAAGTCATGTAATGTATAACCAATGTCAATAATGTTTATGTGTCAAATGTAAATCATGTAATGTGTAACCAATGTCAATAATGTTTATGTGTCAAATGTAAATCATGTAATGTGTAACCCAAAATGATATGTATGGCTAGTGAAATATATCAACTAAACCATATGCACAAAAACAAAGTATTGAAGTAAAACATGGTTTAAATCAAAGCTATGTTTTGTGGAACAAATGCATGCTATACTAATATAAACATCTATGCGGTATTGTGAGAATGCATACATCCAAGCCTTGAGACTGTGGCGATAAACCCTTAAACAAATTAAAGGTTTATCTAAGTTATGTATATCGAATTCGGTCATTCCTTTCATCCAAACCTACCCAGGATGTCCGGAACGGGAGTTGTCAATTCCTATGGTACCACTACCTACTAACGAACGGCGTGATCGGTGTTAATGAATGTATATTGATCCATCAAAACAAACCAAATATCATATCAAAATGTAAGCATGTGAATGAATAATAAATGTACTAAGTATGATGAACATACATAGCATGTAATGTAATGTAAAACAAATGTACTAAGTATGCACACAATGGGCATACATAGCATAAAATGTAATGTGAAATAATGTACTAAGTACGCACACAATGGGCATACATAGCATAAAATGTACTGTAAAATAATGTACTAAGTACGCACACAATGGGCATACATAGCATAAAATGTATTGTAAAGTGATGTACTAAGTATGCACACAATGGGCATACATAGCATAAAATGTAATGAAATAATGTACTATAAATGTACTAATGAACATAGGAAGTATATGATGTGAAAACAGGAAAGCATGAAAGTAACAAGTAGGCACATGTGTTTCACCCCAAAACAGTTTGGAAAACAGTAAAAGAGGGGTCTATGTACTCACTTGAGATTGCTCAGAAGTCCTAAGATAACCACCAAGCAATGTTAGAGATCACGAAATCAACCGGCACAAAGGGTCCCCGCAAGGTTGATAATCCAAGTATTCTCAGGTATGAGGTGATGAAACACCCCAACTTAGAGAAATCTCATATTTCAAGTGGGTTTTGCAATGATAGGGGTGTGGGTATTTATAGATTTCGGTTCACCGTTAGGATCTTTTCTTGGAGAAGAGGGAATGATCACATCCCTACACTTGTCGGAATGTTGTGGTAGCTCATTTTACCCCCACCACAAGAGTTTGACACATGGCATTGGCCTTTGGAGTGGTTAAGGGTTATTAACAGCTGAAAAAATGACTTTTGCTGATCAGAAGGGGCCTCGCGTGACGCCTAGGGGGCTAGGTGTCACGCTAAGGTCCACCTTATCAGCAAACACTTTCCAATGTTCCCCTTTCAGTCCCCGTTGCGTATTAAGGCCATTTCCGACATGTTTAAGGCTCGTTAAATCATTTTCAAGGCTCCACAAGGATACCTGAACATTGTGGACATGAAACATGCTCAAAAATATGCCGGATGTCAGTTCGTTTGGTCGTACGTTCGCGATGTTCGCTTAATTACGACGGAATGCGCATAAGCGCGAAAAACGATCCAAATTGCGCGACGAATGGATTTTTCTCATGCCAAACACTAAAATAAAATATTTTAGTGCTTACATAAATTTTTGGATGTCCGGATGTATTCAGAACGTAAGTTATGCGCGAAAATGCAAACTTGTGCACTTTTTGACGCTTTTAGTCCCCGAATGACTCAAAAGTTTATTTTAGCACACCGAACCTCTCCAAGCCTATTTCTAAGCTATATAAAGGATATTTAAGGTGTGTTTAACTTATGTTCATGTTCCGGAATGTCTGTTACAGTTCAAATTGGCATACTTTCGTACTTTGTCAAATTTAGTCCCTGTAGGCGAATTAACTCGATTTTGCCATACCAAAGCCTTCAAAACTAAATTCTAAGTTATGTAAAGGTTATTTAAGGTATGTTAAGCCTATTTCACTTTTTTCAGAGTGTTCGTTGCATTAAACGGGTTATATTTACGCATCAGTGCGCGTATAACCTTCCAGAAAGCGATTTAAAGCTTGAAATCGAACAAGAATTGATATGTGCAAAGGATACACATATTTATACAAATCCCAAGTATGAAATACAATATTTCATTGATACAGTATCTGTTTGATGGCCGTGGAGGCACAGGTGTCACAACAGTACGATGTAGAACAATATCATTTATCAAAGAAACAATATGTTTTTGGTCTCAATGTTTGCTTTTTATGTTTGACAATTTCACATATAGATTTTTAGTTAAATTTCAAGCTTTAAATCGCTTTCTGGAAAGTTATACGCAAACTGATGCGTAAACGTAATCAGTTTCATGCGGAAAACACTCCGGAACAGTGACATAGTCTTAAATACCTTAAATAACTTTAATATAACTTAGAAATAAGTTTTGAAGGCTTTGGTGGGTCAAAATTAAGTTTATTCGATCACAGGGACTATTTTTGTCAAACTGCGAAACTATGCTGATTCGTATGGTAACGAACATTCTGGAACTTGATCATAATCTAAACATACCCTAATTATCCTTTACATAGCTTAGAAATAGGCTTTGAGGGGTTCGTTATGCGAAAATACGCTTATTTGATCAATAGGGACTAAAAGAGTCAAAAAGTGCATAAGTTTGCATATTCGCGCATATCTTACATTCTGAACATATCCGGACATCCAAAAATTTTTGTAATCATTAAATTATTTTATTTTAGTGATTGGAATGCAAAAATACCACTCGTCGCGTAATTTGGATCGATTTGGCGTCCGTTACGACTTCCGTCGTAATTAACCGGACAACGCAACCGTATGACCAAACAAACCGACATCTGAGATGTTTTCAAGCATATTTTAAGTTCCCTATACTTTAACTTCATTTTAGAGCCTTGAAATGGGGTTAGCCGAGCTTAAACGTGTGAAAAATCAATTTTATAGAATGCATGGACCTGTTATGCCAAAACATGAAACTTTTCCAAAAACAGGCTCCCTCATGCCACGCGCCAGACCCAGGTGCTCCTGGCGTATGGCGTGACAGTGCCGTTTTTCAGCATTTCAGTTTTCAGCAACCAGCTTGATTTCCAGGGACTTTTATGCAATTTTCTCAATACCTTAGGCTGGTTTTTGGATTCCCATTGTATTCTAAAACATGTTCCACAAGTGTATATTTAAGACTGAGCTTTGATTCTTGCAAAAACACTTGTCAAGATCTTGTTAACTCAAGACTTTCTATAAATACCCACTTGCTTCATTCTCATTTCTCACACAAATTGATCAAATCTGCTCTAAGTTGAAGCTAAGGCTTCATACCTGAGTATTTTAGATCAATTCTTCCTTTCTTGGACCTTTTGTAAGCTTCTTTCATGCTTGTTTATGCTTTTCAAGCGTGAAAGTCAAACAGTGTTTGACTTTCTGCTTTGACCATGAATTGGTCAACACAAAGTTCGTTCGAACTTTGCAACGTGAGCGTAATCACGATGGTTATAGTCCCTTGTGACTATACCTACTAATTACCACGTCGATTAGTCGAAGTGACGAGTCAAAGTTTCGGTCAAAATACGTGTTTATGCGTATTTTGCGATGAAGCTATTTTTGGGTATCAAAACACTTTGGTTCGATATTAAACCTATTTTCTAACTTAGGTAAACATGTTTTAACATGTTTAGCTAGTCACTATTAGTCTTGTGCTTGTTTAGGGTCGTAAGTCAAGCGGTCTTGACAACCGCTTAGACTTTCGAACTAGACCCGTATGGTCGATTGTTAGGATCCAACCAAGCATGTTTTGTGACCATAGTTGAATAGGGAATAACCTTCTGAGGTTATACCTTATGGTCACTTAGTTTAATTAGTTGTATGATAGGTAGTTTATATGCCTTAGGAAAATGACCAAAATAGACTTTTCATGCATAATTTGATTTTAAGCATAAGTAACTTAAGTTTTGTCACCTAAACTGATTATGCAACATATTTAAACATGTTAGGGAATATAATACTTGTCATAGGACTAGTTAGGCGTCTCGAATGCGCATTTGCGCGAACGACGCGTTAAAGTAGCGTAAGCTACCTTAATGGGTCGTAACGGGTCGTAAGCACTTAGGATAGGTTCCGATTTAGAATGTAGGCTTTGTTAAACCATATCACATGAGTTCCAATACTCATTTGGTTTACGAGACCTCATTCTACCCAATCTTCAGATTTAGGTGTCGATTTATTAACTAGCGATCCGATTACTAGGTACCACTTGATTTTCCTTGGTTTGCCTGAGCTTTGTTAAGGTCATTTAATCAAGGATACTTTGCAATCTCAGGCGAGTACATAGTTTCCCCTCTTTTACCATTTTCAAATGTTTTGGGGTGATTAATATGTGTAACCGATTTGTTTTCCAAATGTATGGCATATGTGTGGTTACTAAGTGCTTTTATGTGTATTATTCCGATTATGCAAATACGGTGTTTATCCAAATCTTAAAAGATCTACCTATCTTCATAGTTAGATTCTTATAGGATATTTGAAGTACAGTCTTAGATCTTCCTATCTTCATAGTGAGATTTTTAAGAAGTACTTTTGTGACAACTGCCAAATTTGCATGCATCCGTACAATTAATTAGACAGTAATTAATGATTAATGACTGTGCTGATTTACAAATTATGACTTGAATTGTTTTCTGATTACTTCCATATACATACATGTGCATCACATAATGCTTAATGTTATATCATTACTGCATAAGGACTTTATTGACTTAGACGATGCATGGAACACAGTTAGCACAGTTATCAGACAAATCAGAAAAATGCTGACGGAGTTCAGCAGATAGACATACCTTGTATTGAGGCACAGAATGAGCCACAAACCAAGTCTTACACTAGTATAGAGTGTAGGAAAGTAAGGATCATAAAGCTGCCTTCCTAATGATAGTTTAAGTGTCGGAAAGTGCCTAAAAACTCTCATACACTGCAGAATTCAGCAAAAATTCAGCAATTTAACAACTTAATATCATGCAGAATTATGGTTAAATGGTCCAGAATACTTTCCTAAGTATCGGGAATCGAAACTGTCACAAAAAGTAACATAAAGCACACTACACTGCAAAGTTTGGCACCTTAACGAACCGGTAACCAACCGAACAACCGGACACTACCCGAAATAACAAATTTGCACTAGAAGCACTATTTTAACATTACCAAGCTAGTTATGGTTCCCGAACAACATAACACATCATATAAATATCTAATAAATAATCACCTAACTAGATACTTGAATTTCAACTATTAACAAACTATAGGGTTACAACCCTAGCCTAAACCCCCCCCCCCACCTATTGGCGGATCACATGTAGCCCCCATACATTTTGTATTTATCTAATTTGAACACCAAAAGAGTGAAAATGGGATTTTCATGAGTACTACAAGACATATCACAGTTTTGACAAGAAGGACATGTATTATTTTTGAGCAAGTAAAAATATATTTTCTTGGAATTATTAGACAATGTATTATTGGAAGAAATATATATTTTTTCTCAAAAAAATATGAAGTATATTATTTTGGAAAAAATGAGTTTATATATATATATTTTCTAAGTTGGACTTGAAAATATATTGTTTTTTTTTTTTTAAACTTATGAGAAAATACAAATGTTTTTGCCAAAAGAATAACTATAAATAATTTTTCTAAATAATATTTATTACAATATATATTTTATATATTGAATGACTTTTATTAAAGATAATATTCCGGAATAATTAATATGAAATTAAGTATAAAGAATACTTAATGAATACAATAAAAATACGTATCTTCGTACGTATAAACACACACCGGAATACGACCCTAATACATGGCAAGACTATACAAGTGAAAGATACCCCATCATTGGGAAGAATATACAAGTATAAATACTTGGGAAGTATTAAGTTGATATATATTGTTTTAACAATTATTCGAAAATTTAATAAATATAATTTAAGTTAAAATTCAGGCTGAGCTAACTGTGATATTTATTGATCACAAATAATTATATAACTTGGAATAATGATGACGACACTTGGAAAGGTAACTCAAACGCACTAATTAATACTAAGTCAAGGCACGACCCGCTCGTCTAGTAAGACCATAGTACATTGTAGGTAGTCATGTACACCAAAGGAAACTTTGAGTTACAGGCGGATTCGAAGAACGCAAAACTGTGAGTTCATGTCCCCCTTCTCTTTTAACTGCTTTCAGATTTATAACTTCGGGGATGAAATACATGTTACAACTGTTTACAAACGTTTTATACATGGTATGGTTAGCTAAGGAAGGGTACTACTTGATCATGTGAGTGGTGGGTACAACACTTAAGGCCATTAATCCTCGTTGTAGGATCGAGAAACATGAGTAATAGATCTATTCGGGTGTAGCGAGCCCCACCCATACGCCCGCTGAATGAGCCATTTGGTGACTATGTCTTATTGACGAAATCTGCTAGGTTTGAGTTTTCCTGCATCACGTCACACATATCAATGGCCTTGCAAACCATTGGTGATCTGTTTTTCCTTGTTGCTTTCATACTGGGATTTATAAACTTACATACATACTTACAACGATTTCAAAGGTTTATACATACACACAAACAAACACATGAACTCGCTCAACTTTTGTTGATGTTTTCAAACTACATGTATTTCAGGGAATTAGTAAGTGGATCTGGCGGGCGTTGGAAGTTTTATGCTGCGTTAGGAATAAAGATGTTATCCATGGTCTTTGGGTCTGGTCAGTGTGTCTTATTCCTGGACGAGACACGTCTTCCAAACCTTGGTTTTATTTAATATCTTTTGATGAGTCCTTAGTTAACTAATAAACAATTTGTATGGTTTGTAAAACTTGAATTTGAAGTCTTTGTTTTTTTAAAACAATGTTGTTATGTTTTAAACTTATTTAATGGATGACAAATCTATGGTTTTATCATATAGTTTTTGTTATGATTGAATGCAATGGTATTAAGAAAGTCACACCATAATCACGCTTCCGCAAAAGTCAGGGTGTGACAACTTTACGACACGATGGTTATGGTTTATGTGTAGATTGTTGGTGATTTAGATAACGAAACTAGATAATACAATAAGCACATGGTGGAAACGCCGCTGGTACTTCCTATATATAAGTGTGCTTATTGTATTACCCTTCGTGGCGTTATCCCGAATCACCATTAGGATTTAGAATGTTGTGATACAATGATTCAATGTGATCGAGATCGAATCCTTTTAGCATCAATTTATCCGTATAGATTGATACTTGTAGGATGTTTAAAGTGCTAATATTGGAGTCCTTGTTTGGATTCATTGTGTACTTTAATGCGTGTTTGACTAGACGATGTGACAAGAACTGTATCCCTGTAATATTTATCTATCTTCATAGCTAAACATATATGGGATGTTTAAAGTGCTAATATTGGAGTCCTTATTTGGATTCATTGTGTACTTAAATGCGTGTTTACAAATTGTTGACAAGTTGATGATTTTGTGTTTATGTGGTAGTTGTGATTTAGATAGCAAAACGGGTGTAATAATATAAGAACATGGTGGATACGCCGCTGGTACTTCCTATATATAAGTGTTCTTATATTATTACTCTTGTAGCATTATCCAAATCACTTTAGGATTTTGTGTACGATTGGTTTAATGTTCGATTATCCAAATCCTTGTAGAATCTCCCATATCTTTATATGTTAGATTCTTAGAAGGATATCTAAAGTATTATTATGAATCATTGACTTGATTTATAATACTCACACAAGTTTTGATTTATTTCGAAACAGTTATTATTAATCCCTGATTGAATTTCTAATAACTCATTAACGAGTTTTACGATGATTTAAACGAAATTATGATGTACAATTTCAAATGGCATAAAATGACTTAGTAATAATCATATTGCCATAGACCAAACTATTTGCCACGAGTTTTCACAATCAAGATTATGTATTGCAATACTAAACTTTTGCCATTCTTTGGCTTCAAGATTCATTTTCAATGGTCAACTCTTGTAGTTGTCAAAATATTGCAATATCAAAACTTTTGCCATTTATTTGGCTAACAAAACCTATGTATTCGCCGACATTTTTATGCTGACTATTTTTCACATATGTTTCAGGTTTACAATTATTCAAGCATGCAACGCATAGGACAGCATCCGGCCTTAGACTTCTTAAATCAAAAGACAATAACATGTATTCTTTGTTTGTAAAATGATATTAACATTAATGAAACAATTGTAGTACCAGTAGTTGTGAGCAATTTGTAACGTGACTCCCCAATATTTCCGCTGCGTGTTGTTGTATTACGCGATTGGGGTGTTCAGATCGGTATCAGAGAACTGGTTGTAGGGAATTAGGTTATTAGCATGCCTTAAACCTAGTCTATAACCTTCCTAGGACCCAATCATGAGTAGACTTAGGAACTCCTTCCTAAATCCTCATCCTTATTCGTGCCACAGCTACTCTATGATTTACAAATCATCTAGCCCTAGATGATTTATCCTAAACCTTAGGCCTTATGCCTTAGGGTATTTCTCAAAATGTTTTCTCAAACATTTTCATCAAAATATTTCGCAAACATGTTTATCTTAAACAATTTTTATCAAAAGATTTCTCAAATGTTTTCTCAAACGTTTTTCATCGAAATCTTGGGTTTTAATAATGTGAACACATGCAATCTGGAAGGGTGGATGTCTGTACCCTGAGTTTTCTGTCTAAGGCTAGAGTGTTCGTACAAATCCGCATTATCGGACCAGTCACTCTTACCTGGGAACTCTTAGGGTGAGTGTCACACCCCGATCGCGTAAAACAACAAATCGCGGCGGAAACGCCGGGGAGTGTCGTAACAGAATCATTGTTTCACAACCATGGATCTAAAAGTTTTATTCTATTGAATCATTGAACTCATTGTTTTAGTACAAATTATATAAATACAAATAATTGTCTCTCAAGTTTTAAAGTCGCTAAGGCACAAGTCCATCCTATGTGTAGCATGCATCAACAATCATCACATAGCCGCACCTGAAACATATGTGAAAATAGGTACGTCAGCATAAAAATGCCTGTGAGTAATATAGGATTTGTGTATTAGATTCATGGCTTTGGATAACACAAGAAAAGGTTTTATGTTTTCAAAATTAGCCATGAATCCTTGTAAAAGTTTTGTTTCTGAAATGCGTCATTTTGGTAAAATGTTTATGGTATATACAAAAATATACTTTGGTTTTGAGATAAGCGGATGAGTAGTATATCTAAATATACTTTAGTTTTGAAATAGACAAATAGATAGTATATTAGAATATACTCCAGTTTCGGAAATAATAGATTCGGTAGTATATCACAAGTACACTTTGGTTTAAGAATGAAAAACATCGGTAGTATAATACATTATATTTTGGTTTTGTAAATAACATATCAACTTATGCTTTGGATTTGAAAATAGCACATCAACTATGCTTTGGTAGTATATTAAATTATACTTTAGTTTATGCAATAACAGTGTCGGTAGTATATCAACTATACTTTACTAAATATTATCACGTTGGTAGTATGTCGGAACATACCTAAATCGTGGTTTCGTAATATATCAAACTATATTTTAGAAAACAATAACATATCAAATTATGCTTTAGCAAACAGTATCACGTTGGTAGTATATCGAAATATACCATAAATCATGATTTAGCAATACATTCAAACATTAGTGCATCAAACTACACTTTAGAAACTATAGAAATACCACAAAGGTAAATTCTAGTTGGATAAAATTTGGTTTCTGACATTCCATACAACAGGAATGGGGTGTCTAGTCCTATAGCGCTATATCATACTACCAATCGGCTTGATCATTGTAAATGAATGTATAAGTAAACATATGAACAAACAAATAGTCGTAACAAACTTTGGAAATCAGTGTTTAAACCATGGATAATAGTTCAATTCGTCAAAAGATAGTACTATGCATGTGAAATTATATACTCGAAAACATGAAAATAGTGTATCGGCACATATGTATCACCCCAAAACATTTGAAAACGTAAAAGAGGGGACTATGTACTCACTTGATATTGTAAGTATCCTTGATTAAGTGTCCTAACAAAGCTTGGAAATCAAGGAATCAAGTGGTACCTAGTAATCGGATCGCTAGTTAAACAATCGGTACCTAAATCGGGAGATCGGGTAGAATGAGGTCTCGTAAACCAAATGAGTATTGCAATTCATGTGATATGGTTTAACAAAGCCTACATTTTAAATCGGAACCTATCCTAAGTGCTTTTGACCCGTTACGACCCATTAAGGTAGCTTACGCTACTTTAACGCGTCGTTCACGCGAATGCGCGTTCGAGACGCCTAACTAGTCCTATGATAAGTATTATATGCCTAAACATGTTTAAATATGTTGCATAATCAGTTTAAGTGACTAAAGTTAAGTTACATATGCTTAAATACCAATTATGCATGAAAAGGGCATTTTGGTCATTTTCCTAAGGCATATAAACTACCTATCATAACAACTAATTAAACTAAGTGACCATAAGGTATAACCTCGGAAGGTTATTCCCTATACAACTATGGTCACATAATATGCTTGGTTGGATCCTAACGATTGACCAAACGGGTCGGGTTCGAAAGTCTAAGCGTTGGTTTATACCGCTTGACTTTACGACCCTATACAAGCACTAGACTAAAAGTGACGAGTTAAACATGTTAAACTAAGTTAGAAAACAAGTTTGATATCAAAACAAAGTGTTTTGATACCCAAAAATAGCTTCGTTGCAAAATACGAAATAACACGTATTTTGACCGAAACTTTGACTCGTCACTTCGACTAATTGACGTGGTAATCAGTAGGTATAGTCACGTGGGACTATAACCATCGTGATTACGCTCACGTTGCAAAGTTCAAACGAACTTTGTGTTGACCATAACCTGGTCAAAGCAGAAAGTCAAACACTGTTTGACTTTCATGCCTGAAAAGCAATAAAAAGCATGAAAGAAACTTACAAAAGGTCCAAGCAATGAAGAATTTGATCTAAAATACTCAGGTATGAAGCTAAGGCTTCAACTTAGAGCAAATTCAGATCAAATGTGTGAGAAATGAGTGAAGATCAAGTGGGTATTTATAGGAAGTCATGAGTTTACAAGATCTTGACATGTTTTTTTGCAAGAATCAAAGCTCAATCTCAACCCTCCACTTGTAGGACATGGTTTAGAATACAATGGGGGCTAAAACCAGCTCAAGGTATTGAGAAAATTGCACAAAAGACCCTGGAAATCAAGCTGTTTGCTGAAAACTGAGTTGCTGAAAATGGTCTCTGACGTGTGGCGCATCAGGATGTCCTGGTTCTGGCGCGTGGCGCGGGGGAGGTCAGTTCCAAGTTTCAGTTTTTGGCAAAATAGGTCCCTACATGCTTAAAACTTGATTTTCAACACGTTTAAGCCCCGTTAACCCCATTTCAAGGCTCCACAATGAAGTTAAAGTATAGGGAGCTTAAAATATGCTTGAAAACATCTCGGATGTTGGTTCGTTTGGTCGTACGATTGCGATATTCGGTGAATTACGACGAAAACCCGAACGGACGCGAAATCGATCCAAATTACACGATGAATGGTATTTTTGTATTTCAACCACTAAAATAAAATAGCTTATTGATTACAAAATTTTTGGATGTCCGGAGATGTTCAGAACGTAAGATATGCGGGTAAATGCAAACTTGTGCACTTTTTGACGCTTTTAGTCCCTGTTTGATCAAAAAGTTTATTTTCGCATACCGGACCCCTCAAAGCCTATTTCTAAGCTATGTGAAGGATATTTAGGGTATTTTTAACTTTTGAACAAATTCCAGAATGTTCGTTACTATACGAATCGGCATAGTTTCGCAGTTTGTCACAATTAGTCCCTGCGATCGAATAAACTTGTTTTCGACACATCAAACCCTCCAAAACTTATTTCTAAGTTATGTAAAGGTTATTTAAGGTATGTTAAGCCTATTTCACTATTCTAGAGTGTTTGTTGCATTAAACTGGTTATATTTACGCATCAGTTCGCGTATAACCTTCCAGCAAGCGATTTAAAGCTCGAAATCGAACAAGAATTGACATTTGCAAATGATACACATATTTATACAAATCCCAAGTATGAAACACAATATTTCATTGTTTTTGTATTTTTATGATGGTCGTAGAGACACAGGTGTCACAGTCTCCCCTACTTTAGGAAATTTCATCCCGAAATTTAATTTTAGAGGAAACCTATGAAGACAACTGTGATTGTTTCACTTTCAAATGAATCCTTCATACCCTAAGTAAAACTCTGGGCCACGTTTGGATTTTTAGCGAATTTTTTATTTGTCCAAGTGATGTCCTTGTAGTAGCAAAACATGGAGTTTCGAACAACGAATAGAAGTATGTTTCCTACGAAGACTATTATAGGAAACTTGTGTGTCGAAATCAGAGTTGGAGAGTGTAAGAAAAAATAACATTGGTCAAGGTCCAGGACTTCTAGTAACTTAAATAACGCTATGTTCGCAATGTAATAAGGAACACTTATATATAGGAAGTACCAGCGGCGTATCCACCATGCCCTTTTTACATTGTTCCCGTCTCGTTATTCTTATCACTATAGGTCTTAACACATGACAAAACTTGCTGTGGTTTTTGTGCACTGAGTTCCATATTTATGTATGCATCCACAGTTACGTAATTCCTTGCATAGTCCGCACAGTTCATTTCATAATGCCTAGGGGAAAAATCAATCGAACAAACATGTAATGACTTGACTAGACCATCAAAGGATCTTTTTAACTAGATCAACGAACGATCTTTTTAACTAGATCAACACATGATCTCCTTAACTAGACCATCGTATGATCTCTTTAAATAGTCCACTAAAGGATCTCTTTTAACTTTGAACCAATTAATCGTTTTGAAATAGCACTTTAGAATCCAAGGTTCTTACTATTTGCATAGTAAAGCCCCTTAAGGAATTTAAGATAGTACTTTGAGTATCCTTCGGAGAATCTATCATATGAAAATAGGGAAGATTCTACCAGAACTTAGATAACGAGATTTAGAATTACACATAATCACATAATCGCGTATTTGTTAATTTAGTTGTTAGCTCGTTCATTAATTTGAATCAATGCATTTAAAGTACACCACAAATCCAATCAAGGATTTCAATCGATACTTTTAAATATCCCAAAGAATCTAACTATGAAGATAGGAAGATCTTATAAGGATTTGGTTTCGTATCGCAACATTCGTATTAGAACACACAAGGAATCCAATTAAGGATTCATGAAAGTACCTTTAGATATCAAATCAAAGATTTGAAATGGTATTTCAAGTATTTGTTTAAGAATTTGTAACTTGTACCTTGTACTTTGTTTCTTAAAAGAAACAAGTACTTAGGATTTTCGGGGAGATCACGAGTGATCATGAAATGAAAGAATCACACGAGTAGTTTGTTTTGTAGGGAACATGGTTCCTTGGTATCGGTATTGATGTGTTCAAATATTAACATATAAATTTCATCAAATGAGGCATAAAACTAACCCTTTTTTAGTACTAATGTTGGAAAAAGTGTGCTTTTGTCTTCCTTTTGTATTTTCAGGATTAAATGAGCTCAAATTAACAAAAGAAGCAAAAAGACATCAAAATCTAACATAAATACAAGAAAAGGAGCAAAACGTGGCATGCCCGACCCCACGACAGCATCTTCCCAAGCAAAACAAGAAATCAGTAGCCTGAACACGCCCCGTGCTCAGCCAGCACGGGGGCGTGCCCAAGTGTCAGCAGAAAAGACAAAGTGGTAGAAGCTTCTATTGCCCACCACGGGGCCGTGCTCAGCGGACACGGGGCCGTGGTCAACTATAAGATTCGCACAATCCAGCAAATCTGCGTAGTACAAAGATTCTTCTGCACCACGGGGTCGTGCTCAGTGGACACGGGGGCGTGGTCAACTAATAAGACAAAGCTGCATTTAATGAAGAAAGAGAGGATGTGGACACGGGGCCGTGCCCACTGGACACGGGGCCGTGCCCGCTGGACACGGGGCCGTGCCCGAGCTTCTGTTCAGCCTATAAATAGAAGTGCTTGGCTCAAACTCAAACCATCCCTTGGCACACCACCTCTCTCACACTTCACCCACCACCATAACACCATCATCCACCACCATCATACATTGTCCATCGTTGAGTGTGTGAGTCGTCTCGGGATCCAAGATTGATCGTAAGAGTTCTTGACAATCAAGGCCATGTTTGCCTAAGTCTCTTACATCACTTGGTGAAGACAAAGTGTCTAGTGTAATACTTTTTTATTTCTAATCTTTTGCACTTTTTATTTGGTTTTGTATTAATGACTTTAATAACTAGTTGCTTATGTTGAAGGTGATCTTTCCTTATCGTTTGTCTGTGGTGTCTTGGCATTATTTTACTGTCTATATAAAATAAAAGATTTTCACCATTCATATCTCCACGGTCTATATGGAGGTATGTTGGCTACCAGGTCGTGGGTTAAGGGAACGGTTTGGTAAAGGTCTTGCCATTGTTCAGCGTTTAGAGGTCCTGCAATGGACCTGGGTCAAATTTAGTAGGACCTCCTTCAATACTTCACGGTATTGGATGGCGGGGGTCCAAACTCTTTGACCCCCTCATAAGTTAACTACTATTAATACTATAACCCGGCTATTTAGGACTGTATCCCTGCTGACTCAGACTACTTAGCCGAGGGTAACGTCACCTCCAAAAGAGGGGCCTACCATAATACTGCATTAATAACTTAATTCATTATCTTCCAATAATCCACCCTTTTAGGATTGTATCCTTGCTGACTCAAACTACTGCGGTGAGGGTAACGTCACCTTCAAAAGAGGGGCCTACTACAATAACTAAGATAATATCTTAATTATGTGCAAAAGTGCGGAAATAATCAAAGGTTACACTAGATACGAGTCGGAACCAAGTGATTCATCTTGTCTATCTGTTTTTTCTTTTATTTTTATTTTCAGCATTTTAGTTAGTTTTTATTTTTCTTAGTTTAAAAACATTTTTCTAAACTTTTTATTTTGATTAGACGTTGAGGATAAACCGGTACTAAAAGCTCTTGTGTCCTTGGACGACCTCGGTATCTTGCCAACACTATACTACGCTCACGATGGGTGCACTTGCCCATATGTGTGTTTAGTGTTAGTAAAATATCCAGTTTTATAAATTTAAAACTTGGCTAAAAATAAGTGTTAAAGGGGCTTAAAATATACACCTAATATATATAACACTTCACACGCATCAAGTTTTTGGCGCCGTTGCCGGGGACACAAGGATTTTAAGAAAGTTAGGAATCAACGGCCTAATCGTTTTTCTTATTTTTCATTTTTTTTAGGATTTTTTTTAATTTTTTCAGCTTCTGCAGAACTCAGCACGGGCCGTGCCCGCTGAACACGCCCCGTGCCCAATCATTGGAACTGGCAATCTTGTTTTAAGTCAGACAGTAAGCTGAACACGGGGCCGTGCCCACTCAACACGCCCCCATGCCCAAGTTTTAATTACTGAAAACAGAACCGTAAGATCCCGACGGTTGGTAATTTCTGACACAAACATGAGTGATACTGATACTTTTTACTTTCGGCACTCTTATGGTACTATGTGGTGTCAATTATGTGGTGGTAACCATAAAGAATTAGAATGCTTTTTTTCTAAATTATAAACCCCACTATATAGACCCATCATTTCCTAGTATCCTTAAGAGGGGCGAAAGTAAAAATAATCCATATCGCTCCCTCGAATGCGCCCAACCGGATATTCTAGGAGAAATGCTTCTCGATGAATTATTTCAACTAGAAGATCTAATTTTTAATTGGTTAAACGAACTTAGGGAAGACCTCAATAATCTTTTCCAAGGCGATAACCAAGAAGAAAGGTTGGAACCGCATTCAAACAACTTCATTGTTTCCAATGATACTTCTAACTCTAGTGAGGACTTGAGCGATAGTCGTCCCTGTGTCGATTGTGCCGTGAAGGACTCCCCATCAACTTCGTTTGATGCATACATAGACCTGAGCGATTCGACATACACCTTCTTTAACGAGAGCCAGGGAAAGGGTTGGACTTGTCCACCTACATATAGCATAGGAATCACCCTCACCGACAACCTCTTGCGTTCTCGTCTTAATCTAGAGCAATTAAGGTATCTTAGGCACTTTGGGGTTGTTCCATCCAGTAAGGAACCGCCCGATCCGGAAAAGTTCCTTAAAAATAGACGCACTTCATAAAACAGTTTTCCGACACGGGGCCGTGCCCAGGTCAACACGCCCCCGTGTCCACCAAAAGATTCCCTTCTGACTTTTTTCAGAATACGGACAAAACGTGTCAGGATCTTGCCTGCACACGGGGCCGTGTCCAGCACGCTGTCGTTTTCTATAAATGCAGCCAAGAACCCTGCACATTTGGACCATCCAGGGACAGAGATTTGGAGGGATTTTCTGACTTACCATCCTAGGTATGTTCTAAAAGAAGGTTCCTACAAGCATCTTGTCCTTTCCTCTTTTATCTATTGCCTTCTTCTTCATCTTTCTTGCACCAAGAACTCCATTAAGGCTTGATTTCAAGCTTTGATGTGATGTCTAGTGAATTTTTGTTCAAGGAATCTTGTTAAAAATAAGTTACACAACATTGTTTTAAGTTATTTCTGCTCAAAAAGCTTCATAAGTTAAGAAAAATAATTTGAAACCCCAAGATTCCTTGTTCTAAAAATCTGCAGAAAGTTGAACACGGGGCCGTGCTAATTGAGCACGGGGCCGTGCCCGTGACACTGTTTCATTAAAACGAACTGTTTTTGGTTTGTTTTCGTAGAATGTCTAGCCAAAACAGCGGAACCTCTTCTGCACACTCAAGGAACAGTCGACGGGAAAGGAGGCCATCGATTGAAGCAACTCTCGTAAGGTACGTAATGGCGCTACGTGAAGCACTTGACGAGATGACTTCAGTGGAGGAGGTCCTCATTGACCGTATAAACTATCTCTCGGTGGGGTTGGAAAACAGTTTCCGGGAAATAAACCTCTTGCACCAGAGGTTGAACATCCTGGTAACACCTCCTGTGGAACCAATCCTCCCTCAAGAGGATTGGAACCTCGCACTTGGAATTCAAAATCCTACCGGTTGGGACGACATTCCGGTAGAACCTCCTCTTGAAGAGCTCCAAGAAATTCCGGTGGAAGTTACACCTCCTCAACCCGATGCTCATGAGCCCGCTTTTCTCCTCCCTAGGGAGATCGAAGAGTGGCTCGCCGATGTATGAGGAGCCCATACCCGTAGGAAGAAGTTGTCAAGCCACTTTTAACCGAGAGATCTATCTTTTCGGAAATTTTTCTAGTAGAATAAATAGTAGGCTAGAAACTTCTTGGATTTCTTGTGTTTCTTTGACCTAACTAGCTTATATTTTAATTTTTAGGACTATTATGTAATTCTCTCTATGATTAATGAATGATGGTTAATTTGGTGTTTTGGATGGTGTTGAAATGAATAAAACACACTTGAGATGGCAAAGGATGCAAGGGAAACTTGAACCAGCACTTCATACAGGAAAACAGAACCGTCCGGCAAATTTCTTCGTTTACAGTAAGCTCGGCACGGGCCGTGTCCACCCAACACGGCCCCGTGCTGCACAGTCTGCAGAAAAAGACCCAGTTCAGGTAACTGGAAACGGGCCGTGTCCACCCAACACGCCCCCGTGTCCAGACTTTTGTTTCTCTTGTTTTAATTTTGTTACTGGCACTTGAACACGGGGCCATGCCCGGATCACACGGGGCCGTGTTCAGCGCCCAGTAACGAAAATTTTTTGCTTTTTCGCACCTTTTTACACATTCAATCAACCTAAAAACTTATTTTTGGGACACATTGAGGACAATGTGTAATTTAAGTGTGGGGGGATGCTAAAACCTTGAATCTTGCAAGTCCTAAATACAAGCCTTACACAAAACTCTATTGGAATCGCTAATCACCCCAAATTTTTTTCAAAAATTTTCATTTTTTTCTTGTCTAGGTTTAACTCGGGAAATTCAAGTTCTAAAAAGGTTATATTTTTACGAATTTACAACCGATAGCGTCGTGATAAAAAGAACCAACATAAGAAAATTATGAAAAAGGCATGACAAGCTTAGTTAAAATTTGATTATATATACTTGATCACATAAAAACCCATTCCCACAAAAGTGAGTTTTGAGCCTTTATTGAGCAAACACTTACATATCATTTGACTAAATGCTCATTTTCGTTTCTTGTGTGAATAGCCGCTTGGTTCTTACGACTCTAGAACTTGCCATGACGATACATTCCCGGTCCTTACCAACTTAAACCCGAGTAAGTAAATGATGGAGGCATTAGGACTAACCCTTTTTATTTCTACACCATTATTTTTCTTTTTTTTTTACCACCTACCCAAAATCCCCCTAGTTAGCCCCTTTGAGCCTAAACCTTTTCATTTCATAACCCAAACCAAACACCCTTTTTACCCACCAAAACCTTTTTTCATTTTTTACCCTTTTGTTTTAGTAACAAGTTCGATCTTTCGTATGACTTCTCAAAAAATATATATATATATATATTTGTGTTGATGATGAAGCAAAAAGAAAATAAACAAACAAGTTCATCAAAAATAACTTTGTTTGAATAATAGCTTCATCAAAATAAAAAAAAATTAGAAAGTCATACGAAAACCGACACTTGTTACGCTTTTCGCCATTTTTTACTAACCACCAACCCAACCACCTACCTTTAACCCAAGCCTAACCCTTAACCCACAAAGTCCTCTTGATATTTACAAAGGTATATAAGTTAAAAAGGAGAAGGATTGATTGCTTGGCAAGCCTATGGTAGGAGTAAGTTCCATGCCGCTCTCGAGTGATCCACAAAAATACATTTTCGGCCGAGTGTTGAGTGATCCCCGTGAGGTATGTGAACTTGTATATAAATAGAATTTTACAAAAGCATGTTATGCCCTAATAAGTAATTTATCTTATGAAAAGTTTTAAATAAATCATGATGAATAGGATTGTAAATAAATAAAAATAAAATTAAATAAAGAATCTTGGAAATCCCGACACTCTACGACAAGCCCAAAACCTTCTTTTCTACCCATTCCATTTGGGAGTGTAAATAGCCACATATTAAAGAGTTTTGCTTGAGGACAAGCAAAGATTCAAGTGTGGGGGTATTTGATGTGTTCAAATATTAACATATAAATTTCATCAAATGAGGCATAAAACTAACCCTTTTTTAGTACTAATGTTGGAAAAAGTGTGCTTTTGTCTTCCTTTTGTATTTTCAGGATTACATGAGCTCAAATTAACAAAAGAAGCAAAAAGACATCAAAATCTAACATAAATACAAGAAAAGGAGCAAAACGTGGCATGCCCGACCCCACGACAGCATCTTCCCAAGCAAAACAAGAAATCAGTAGCCTGAACATGCCCCGTGCTCAGCCAGCACGGGGGCGTGCCCAAGTGTCAGCAGAAAAGACAAAGTGGTAGAAGCTTCTATTGCCCACCACGGGGCCGTGCTCAGCGGACACGGGGCCATGGTCAACTATAAGATTCGCACAATCCAGCAAATCTGCATAGTACAAAGATTCTTCTGCACCACGGGGTCGGGCTCAGCGGACACGGGGGCGTGGTCAACTAATAAGACAAAGCTGCATTTAGTGAAGAAAGAGAGGATGTGGACACGGGGCCGTGCCCGCTGGACACGGGGCCGTGCCCGAGCTTCTGTTCAGCCTATAAATAGAAGTGCTTGGCTCAAACTCAAACCATCCCTTGGCACACCACCTCTCTCACACTTCACCCACCACCCACCACCACCATAACACCAACATCCACCACCATCATCCATTGTCCATCGTAGAGTGTGTGAGTCGTCTCGGGATCCAAGATTGATCGTAAGAGTTCTTGACAATCAAGGCCATGTTTGCCTAAGTCTCTTACATCACTTGGTGAAGACAAAGTGTCTAGTGTAATACTTTTTATTTCTAATCTTTTACACTTTTTATTTGGTTTTGTATTAATGACTTTAATAACTAGTTGCTTATGTTGAAGGTGATCTTTCCTTATCGTTTGTCTGTGGTGTCTTGGCATTATTTTACTGTCTATATAAAATAAAAGATTTTCACCATTCATATCTCCACGGTCTATATGGAGGTATGTTGGCTACCTGGTCGGGGGTTAAGGGAACGGTTTGGTAAAGGTCTTGCCATTTTTCAGCGTTTAGAGGTCCTGCAATGGACCTGGGTCAAATTTAGTAGGACCTCCTTCAATACTTCACGGTATTGGATGGCGGGGGTCCAAACTCTTTGACCCCCTCATAAGTTAACTACTATTAATACTATAACCCGGCTATTTAGGACTGTATCCCTGCTGACTCAGACTACTTAGCCGAGGGTAACGTCACCTCCAAAAGAGGGGCCTACCATAATACTGCATTAATAACTTAATTCATTATCTTCCAATAATCCACCCTTTTAGGATTGTATCCTTGCTGACTCAAACTACTGGGGTGAGGGTAACGTCACCTTCAAAAGAGGGGCCTACTACAATAACTAAGATAATCTCTTAATTATGTGCAAAAGTGCGGAAATAATCAAAGGTTACACTAGATACGAGTCGGAACCAAGTGATTCATCTTGTCTATCTGTTTTTTCTTTTATTTTTATTTTCAGCATTTTAGTTAGTTTTTATTTTTCTTAGTTTAAAAACATTTTCTAAACTTTTTATTTTGATTAGACGTTGAGGATAAACCGGTACTAAAAGCTCTTGTGTCCTTGGACGACCTCGGTATCTTGCCAACACTATACTACGCTCACGATGGGTGCACTTGCCCATATGTGTGTTTCGTGTTAGTAAAATATCGTGTTTTATAAATTTAAAACTTGGCTAAAAATAAGTGTTAAAGGGGCTTAAAATATACACCTAATATATATAACACTTCACACGCATCAGTATCGTATGGGTATGTCAGACATAAACACAATTGTATCAGTTTTGTAAAATAAAATTGGAACAATAAATTTTATTTATATAACAGCTGAATTGTTTCAAACGTCAAAAGATAACAAACAAAGGAAATACAAAGTCTAATTGTTCACTGCTGCATTGTCGTTCGCATTTGCCTCGTTTATGTTAAACACTCGTCCACGCACTGGATTTGCATTAACAAGTCTTGGGCAATTGTTCCGGTAGCGAGTAAGATCACCACAGTTATAGCACGATCCAGGTGGAAACTGTGCTTGAGCAGTAGCAGGATTTGCAGCAGCTTGGTTTTGGTTAGCATAACGGCAGGTATTGACCAAATGTCCCAATCACCCACAGTGGGTACATTTGTGGCACTGTGTTTGTTCCAGATGATGACGGTTGCATTTGTTGCACAAAGGTGCAGTACCAACATAGTTTTTCCTTGTACGAAGTTGTGCTGGTTGGTTTGGTGTAACCTGATTGTTCTGAGCAACTACAACAAAGTTTTATGAAGCCTTACGTGTCACACCCTGACTTTTGCGGAAGCGTGATTTTGTGTGACTTGCTTAATATCATTGCATTCAATCATAACATCAACTATATGATAAAACTAACGATGATCATCCATTAAGTAAGTTTAAAAACATAATAACATTGTCTTAAACATAGACTTCAAATTCGAGTACAAACCATGCAACTTGTTTTAAGAGTTCACAAGGACTCGACAAAAGACATTAGATAAAACCAGGCTTTGGGAGATATGTCTTGTCCAGGATATACTTTTGTTACTAAAATAATAGATTTGGTAGTATATCACAAATATACTTTGGTTTTGAAAGATAGCATATCAACTATGCTTTGATCTTGAGAATAACATATCAACTATGTTTTGGTTTTGAAAATAACATATCAACTATGTTTTGGTTTTGAAAATAGCATATCAACTATGTTTTGGTTTTGAAAATAGCATATCAACTATGTTTTGGTTTTGAAAATAGCATATCAACTATGCTTTGGTATTGATAATAGCATATCAACTATGCTTTGGTAAATAACAAAGTAGTATGTTAAAACATATGTTGGATTTTGTACTGTTAGGAAACTTCATTTGTAAGTATTGAAGAAAATCATATTCAACTGGATCTATGAAGAAGATAACAGTCCTGAAGATCACAACAAGAAGAAGAAGATCATATAGGACAACTGAAATGAACAACATCTACTTCAAAGAATCACAAGTTGATCAAGAGCTGAATTGGATTATCAGAGAAGGTCATTTCTGATGGATCTGATGATATTTCTGATGAAATATCATCAGTTTCTATCGATTCTGATCATCAGATTTTCTGATGATTTGTTCACCAGAATTTCTGATGAAGTGGTTTATCAGAAATTCTGATGAATACCCCACTTGTCTGAAATCAGCTCTATCCTGCCACAATAACCGAAGCAACTTGACATTATTGGATATCATGATTATAAAGGCAACTTGACTGTTGGATTCAATGAATTTGTCAAATGGCTACTTTTTGCAGGACTTATTGCATGAATAAACAATTGTTTATTCATGTACCCAGCCTTCTATAAATAGAAGGCTCACCAAGCAGAAGACAATTGAGTTTGAAGCTTAGCATTCATACATACTACAAAAACTCCATTGCCCTCTCACCCACAGAATTCAAGATTCATTTGTATTAGATAATAATCTTACAATCACCTTGTAAACTATTTTGTTTCAAAGTGATATAAACTTGATAATTCTGTAAGTCTTGTTTCTGAAAGTCTGATTTCCATTTCCGCACATCTTTTTCACATCTACTGAAATCACTTGCCATATTACGTGAAAAGAAGTTGTTAAGGCCAAACAGGGTCCAACAATTGGTATCAGAGCAGATTGAATAAACTATTTTCAAACGATCAATCACTCATCTTCTTTTCTCTAAATATGGCCAGCTTTCAATCCTGGAATAATGCTTTTAATATTGGTTCTATGTCTAAACCTCTGAATCTGGTCAGAGAGGAATACCCCCAATGGAAAATCAGGATGGTCAATTTCCTCAATGGTCATGACCGAGCTCTGTTTCAATCCATTGAAAGGGGTCCATATATACCAATGACTGAAATACCAGCTATTCCAGCAACTGACCAATCACCAGGAATCCCTGCCTCCCGTGCTCCCAAAAGTGAAATAAACTGGAGTGCGGAAGACAAGGATCTGGTGGCTGGGGATGAAAGGGCAAAGTCACTTTTAATAATGGCCATCCCTAATGACATATTTTCTCAAGTTGATGCATGTGCATCAGCTAAGGAAATATGGGATCAGTTGGAAAATCTTTGTGAAGGAGGAGAAAGGATGAGAAGAAATAAGATAACAAACAATGTTTCCTCATATGAGAAGTTTAAAAGTTTACCCAATGAAAGATTAAATGATACATATCAAAGATTTACAAAACTTTTAAACGAGCTAAAGAAATTTGGTATAACAAAGTCAAATGATGAAAGAAACATAAAATTTCTTGATGCTTTACCTAGAGAATGGAGAAATCTAACCATGACTTATACAACATCTTGATCCCCAGAGAGGAAGAAATATTTGAAGAAACCATTCAAAGAGGGGGATCTTTAGCTCTTATCTCAAACTCACAAAGAACAACACCTACCAATGATCCACAACCATCAAACAGCCAAAATTTTGAAATTTCTGATACATCATCAAATTTTTCAGCTTTTGCTAAAGCAATAGCACTGCTCACCAAAACATTTGAGCAAAGGTTGATGGGAGGTGGCCAGAGATACCAGAGAAGTGACAGGGGGGAGGATGGATGGAAGATCTAAGGAAGAAGGTAGATCTAAAGATAAAGGGAAGGCTAAAGTTGTGCGCTACAAGTGCAAGCAAAGAGGTCACTATGCATCAGAATGCAAGACCAAAAAGCTGAAGGATGTTACTTATTATGAGAAGAAGCTAGAAGAAGCTAAGAAGCAGCAGCAAGTTAGTTTAATTGCAGGGACAGACACATGGCTTTCTGATGAATCTTCTGATGAAGAAGAAGAAGAAATGGCCAACTTCTGCCTCATGGCACTTTCTGATGACATACCAGAAACTTCAGGACAACTGGTAAATTTAGACAATCTTGATCTTGAACACAAGCTAAATGAGCTCATGTCAGATTTTCTAAATCTGCAAGATAAACATCAATCAGATAGCAAAAAATCTGATGAGTTGCAAAGGACATTGAACAAAATCATTCTTGAAAACCAATTACTAATAGAAGAAAGTTTAGATCAAAGAGCTAAAATTGAGTTCTATGAAAATGAAAGAAAAGATCTTTACAAGAAAATCAATGATAAAGAAATTAATGTAAGAGGTTTTCAACAAGCCAAAGAATTCATAAACTTCATTGAGTCCACACCAAAGAACAAAGGAGAGGGTTTAGGATATGTAAAAACAAGAGAAAGTAAACCCACTGTCTTTGTAAAAGCAACTCACCAGATTTCTGATAAATTTTCATCAGAATCTGATTCTGAATCTTGCAAGTCAACCTGTTCTGAATACTCTTTTGAAAAACCCAACTTCAAACCAAAAAGAAGTGAATGCAAACATGAATCTTTAAAGACTCCAGAAGCAGTTCACTCATCTTTTCATAATTATCCACTTATTCAATCACAAGAAAGAATATCAGAAAATTCTGATAAATCTTGTATGTGTGTTGACATACTGAAGCTTATTCAACACCATCTGATTAAAATCTCATCAGAAAGAGTACCCAAGCAAGCCTGGGTACCAAAAACCCTCTAATCATTCCATTTCAGGACCATCATGTGCAGCAGATCTGGTACTGCGATTCAGGAAGCTCCAAGCACATGACTGGGGATAGGAGCTTACTCAGCAACTTTGTTTCAAAGTTGGGTAAATTGGTAAATTTTGGAAATGGAGTGAAAGGAAGGATCATGGGATATGGATGCATAAGGTATGGATGTTTGACCATAGAGAAAGTAGCCTATGTTGAAGGCTTAAGGTACAATCTGCTAAATCTTGGTCAATTCTGTAATAAAGGTGTTTCAAATAACCTTATTACCAGAAAAATGCTGAGCAATTTGTCTCAATGATAATCAAAAGAAAAGAATTGTATATCTAATAAAACACTAGAAAATCTGATAAACTATCAGAAAATCTGATGTATCATCTGAATATCTGATAAATCATCAGAAATTCTGGTAAATCATCATAAAACATTTTGAAAAATCAGGATCATTGATTGATTATTAGAACAAATTCATGCATGTCGTCATCCTTATCTATATCTCATATATGCAAATTCATAATTTGTAGTGTTTTCGTTTAATTTTGTTTCTTTTATTTCTTTTTATATATTGAAAACGTCATATGACAGAAGATTTTATGGGAACTCGTTAGTGGGTGTAAAGCTTTTTCTCTCCTTCTTTAAATACACTGAAGTGACACTGGTAGGTAATCATGATAGATAATCTGAAAATGGCCGCCTAAATCATTTAATGCAGGAGAGTTTTATCTGAGTTATTCTTTATGCCACCTGATAGAAATTTAATAACAAAGATTGTGGTGAACAAAATCTATAAGTAGGTAGATGCCATTTACGGCAAACTTTAAGTTTACTTTATATGTTCACCACATTAAGCAAAGTCTGTCACCATCACATAAGGAATCACTAGAAAACTTCTTCATCTTCTTCTACAAACACTCACATCTTCGCTCACTCACAAAAATGCTTACCATAAAAGCTGATCGTTTCCCACTTCCTCACCATCCATACCACAACCTCAAACTTAGAACCAACCTTGAGGGGCCTCACTGGGAAGGATGCCAAACAGTGGTGAAAGTAACTTGAAATATGCTCTCACAGCCAATATAATAGTCTTCCTAGAAATTCTTCAAATGTTCTGGCAAAATGCAACTTTGTCAGAATGTGAGGATAGGGGACATATATTTATTGAAAGTGTGGTGCTCAACCAAAGAGTTCGAGTAACTAAAGGTATCATCAGAACGGTTCTACAACTCAATGATAATAATAATGTTCTGATGTTCACAAGGACTGAGATTGAAGAAACCTTGCAGCAGATGGGGTACAATCCTATAAACACACCCTGAGCAGTCAACAAAAATGGTTTCATCAAGCCATGGCAATTTCTGATCACACAAATGGGTGCATGCTTCTCAAAGAAGGTCATTAATCATCATGAAGCATCCCATAGGTTGTTGGAGACTGTTCGAGCACTCATATTAAACATTCCTTACAACTTCTCTTATTATTTAATGAAAGATTTTGCAAGTAACATGTGGTCTGGCAGGCCATTTTTTATGTATCCTCATTTTCTGATGAGGATAATCACAAGCCAGCTAGGCTTTGGAGGAGTTCCTGCAGGTTATCTCAGAGCTGAGACGAGTCTCCAATAAAACATGAATATCAGTCTGCTCAGATCTACTGATCAGAATTCTGGTTTGATGACTGATTTTTGGGTACTCCTTGAGATGGAGCATGGAGAAGGGGTAGATATTGATTAGGTTTTTCTTTGTTTAAATCCAGTTTATGTAGATATTTTGCATGATTAGGTTTTTCTTTGTTTAAATCCAATTTTTGTAGATATTTTGCATGATAATATGTTAATATAGTGTGTTTCCTATATTACTTTGTTGTCTGTCTTATGGTTTGGGAAAAAGAAAAATGGGTAAAGAAAAATGAGAAACATGATCATCAGAAAACAAAAAATTTGACACAAAATTCTGAGTTTCTGATGACAGGAGATAAAATCTGGTAATACAAACTCAAAATGCATATCAAAATTTTTTGTCTTCTGATTTTTTATCTCATTCCCTCTCATCTCAAAAAAAAAAAAAAAAAAAAAAAAAAAAAACCTCTTATATCAGTCAAAAGAGAAACTTCGAAATCTGTTGAAAAGGGTCACAAGTTTAGGGGGAATCACAACCAAGAAATTCTATTGAATATTGTTGACTTCTGTTGACCACTTCTAAAAAGGTCAACAGAAGTCAGAACAAAAAGCAATGCATATTATTTAACAGAATTTATGTTGAATTTGTGATGACATCATCAGAATGGAACTTTGACTTACAACAAAGAGAGGATGCAGATGAAGAAAGATGATTGGACCTCTTTACAAAATGGGGTCCACAAAGATGAAAAGGTGTCATATAACCGATAGCTTTCTCCAATCAAAGTTCAGTATAACCCTTTCGTGAAGGAATAATTGAATAAACTACAAATTGGAAGGACAAGTTGAAAGGGCATAACCACGATTACACGATCAACCATCATTAATGTCTTGAAACCCACGATCCAACGGTTACATTCTGAACCAAAACTCACGTCACACGATCTAACGGTAATAAAGACATTTAATGACCTTTTAACCGCCATTACATGGCACGTTCTATATCCCCCAACTCCATAAATCCACAACTCTCTGCTGAAACCCTCACTATATAACTCTCACTTAGCAGAAATACAAAAATCACTCACCTTCATCACAAAAACTTCAAACCAAAATATCCCCTGTTTCTCACTCAAAATCCAAAAATCCCTAAATTTCAAACCCTAATTCACAAGGTTCAAATGGCAAAAGTGAATCTCAACATCCCAATTGTTCAACATGAAGTACCTTTTGTTGAAGACGCAGAATTTCTACCAATGAAGGAAAACAATCTGCTGATGAATACAGAGCATTCGGAATATGATGTAAGATGTCAACTTCTGGTAGAATTTCTAATGAAATGTCCAATCTCAGGAGCACTAACAAAAGGAAGAGAAATACCAGAAACTTACAACAGCAATTTGTTCACACCTTTAAAGAAGATGAAGAGAATCAGGTCTCTGCTCATGTATGGGGAAATGTTCTTGTAACATTAACTCCTGCAAGAGTAAAAGAATGGCTTGAACTTCCAGAACTTGAAAATTTCATTGAAGCACCAAGCAGAGAAGAGTTGATAAGCTTTATCATTAAGATTGGTTACAAGAAAAAGGATATCAACAAAATTGGAGAAATAAGAAGAAATGAATTGCCAGCTATCTGGCAAGTGATGATGAAAGTATTAAACAAGTGTCTCACATCAAAGATAGGAGGAACTGATCAAATCAGTCAAGCTATTCTGACAATCATGTATGGACTCATAACTGGGTTCAAAATTGATTAAGGGTTAGAAATTTTTAACCTACTCAAAAGATCAATCCTTACCAGAAATGGAAGAGTAAACTCACATCTACTATATCCAAGATTAATCTCAATTTTCATTTCTGAAACATTTGCTGAAAGGGACATGGATATTCCAATTTTGGAAGATATCTGGAGTTCAAATACCATGAAGGCCTGGAGTTCCAATCATGGATGGGAATCTGACAAAGATATCCCTGAGTTACCAGAAATCATGCTATGCCTCATTGCACCAGACTCACAGTACAGAATACAACATGAAGAACTTCTGACCAAATCAGATTCTCCAACAGAAGAACCTAGAAAAGAAGTTGTTAACTGTTCTTCATCACTAGAAGAAGAAGAAGTTGAGAAGTCCTGGTCATCAGAACGGAGGCTGCAGGAGGAGAAAAAGTTCTGGAGATACCTAACTCACCAGAAAACAAGACAGATCATGCTGAGAGTTAACAGATTCATGAAGGAGGAATTCATCATGAATTTGATATTCATCACGAGAAAGAACATGAACACTATGCAGAATCACACATTGCTGGAGGAACTCAAAAAGATACTGAAGGATAACATGATGAAGAAACTCACTTTAATGGTGCTGATGAAGCCACTGAAGTCATTCATCATGATGAATCTAAGGTTGCTGGTACATCTCTTTAAAATACTGTTTTAGTTGATACTCACTCAAAAGAAACAAAATCAGAAAATTCAGTTAATGTTTCTTACAAGTTAGAATATAGAACAACTAATGTCGTTGAAAAGGTTACTAGTTCCATTAATCTCAACTCTGAATCAGAAAGTGAGGAAGAGGATGAGATCCCAATAGATTGAGATCAGGGAACTGATCAAGGAAATCTGGCAAAAGGTAATCTGTTTACCTCAAAAACTTATGGAGAATCATATACTGATATGGTTCAAGGAAATAAGGAAATCCAGGATGAAAATGTGTTTTTCATCACTGGTGGAGATGATTCTGGTACACTTAAAGCTGCACCAAAATCTGGTAAAGCCAAAAGTGATCCTATCATTTCCAAAACAACAGCAAATGTTTTTGTAGCTGGAATGTTACAAGGAACATCTGTTGTTCCAAATGTCCCAGAAACACCCATGAACCAAGAAAATTTAGAAACTGTGCTGGAGAATGTTTACAAAGCCTGCAAATGAAATCCAGTAGAAGAAAAGCTTGATATGTTGCTGTCAGAAATACAAGGTCAAAGGGCAGACTTAAAGACTTGTCACACCCCGACCACGTATAGCAAACAAAATGTGGCGGAAAACGTCGGGGAGTGTTGTAACAGAATTAATTGTTTCATAACCATGGCATACAAAGTTGTATTTTATTTATCAACATAAGAGTTACATTGTTTTAAACAGGAATCAAAGAGTTTATAACATAATTAAACAAAGTCTATCTTCATTTTAAGTCTCTAAGGCACAGGTTCGCCCTAGTGTCATGATCATCATCCTACGCAATAGCTCCTGAAAACACATGTGAAAATAGGTACGTCAGCATAAAAATGCCTGTGAGATACATAGGTTTTGTGAAAATAAGATTCATGACTTGTGTTTAAGAAAATGTTTAGTCATGAACCTTGTAATTTTCTTTGTCTTGTAAATCATTTGAAAAACGATAAGATCTGATGATATGTATAAGTAAATGTAAGGTTAAACGAATAGGCATGTAAAAATGAGTTTATATAAGTTAAGTTGTTTGTAAAACAATTTTTTGTGAAAAGTATGTTATTTGTATAAAATGTCATATGTCTTAAATTGAAATGATTAAAATAACGCTACGATATGTAATACCATACAAGCACTTATATACAGGAAGTACCAGCGGCGTATCCACCATGTTTGTATCATATTACACACGCCTCGTTACTTCAATCACTTACTCAAACCAAATCACCAATGTAAATTGTTTATGTATAATCAAATGTCAAAATGTTATTGTGTAAATCATATCAAATGTCTGTGATTAATGTAAATCATGAATTGTGTATATCAATGTCAAAAATGTTTATGTCTAATGTAAATCATGTAATGTGTATCCAAAACTGTCATGTATGGTAAGTGAAATGTATCAACTAAACCATATGTAAAATGCACAAAAACAAGGTATTGAAGTAAAGCATTGTTTAAATCAAAGTTATGTTTTGTGGAACAAATGCATGCTATACTGATACAAACATCTATGCGGTATTGTAAAAATGCATACACTCAAGCCTTGAGACTGTGGCGATAAACCCTTAAACAAATTAAAGGTTTATCTAAGTTATGTGTATCGAATTCGGTCATTCCTTCCAATCCAAACAAACCCAGGATTTCAGGAACGGGAGTTGTCAATTCCTATGGTACCACTACCTACTAACGAACGGCGTGATCAATGTTAATGAATGTATTGTCCCATTTAAAACAACCCAAATGTCATACCAAAAATGTAAGCATGTGAAAACAATGCACTAAGTATGTAATCAAATGAACATACATAGCGTGAAATGTAATGTAAATCAATGTACTAAGTATGCACACAATGGGCATATATAGCATGAAATGTAATGTAAAACAATGTACTAAGTATGCACACAATGGACATACATAGCATGAAATGTAATGTATAACAATGTACTAAGTACGCACACAATGGGCATACATAGCATGAACACAATGAAATCATGTACTATAAGTGTACTAATGAACATAACAAGCATATGATATGAAAACATGACAGGCACGAAAGTAACAAATAGGCACATGTGTTCCACCCCAAAACAGTTTGAAAACAGTAAAAGAGGGGTTCTATGTACTCACTTGAGATTGCTCAGAAGTCCTAAGATAACCACCAAGCAATGCTAGAGATCACGGAATCAAACGGCACCTAATATAGGTAACTATGTTAATAAACCGGACCTATATCGGAGGATCGGGTAGCATGAGGGTTTGTAAACCAAATGAGTGTAGGAACTCATGTGATATGGTTTAACAAAGCCTACATACTAAATGAAACTTAACCTAAGTGCTTACGACCCATTACGACCCGTTTAGGTAGCTTATGCTACTTTAACGCGTCGTTCGCGTAAAACGCGTTCGGACCGCCTAACTAGTCCTATGACAAGTAACATATGCCTTAACATGTCTAATATTGTCGCCAAATCAGTTTAGATGTCACAAGTTATGTCGCATATGTTTAAAATGAATTTTGGCATCAAAGGGGTATTTTGGTAATTTACCTAAGGCATATAAACTACCTATCATACAACTACTTAAACGTTGTGACCATAAGGTATAACCTCAGAAGGTTATTCCCTATATACTATGGTCACCTAATGTGCTTGGTTGGATCCTAATGATCGACCAAATGGGTCGGGTTCGAAAGTATAAGCGATTTATCAGATCGCTTACCCTTACGACCCAAGACAACGTGGTAATCAGTAGGCATAGTCACAAGGGACTATAACCATCGTGATTACAATCATGTTGTGAAGTTCTAATGAACTTCGCATTGACCATAAACTGGTCAATGCAGAAAGTCAAACAAAGTTTGACTTTCGGACTCGAAAAGCATAAAAGAACGAAGGAACACTTACAAAGGGTCCCCGAATGCTAATCTAAATCAAAATAGCTCAGGTATGAAACAAATGTTTCAACTTAGAGCACAATTGATCAGATTCTAGTGAGGAAAAGTGAAGGGTGGAGGTGGGTATTTATAGTTTTCGGTTCACCGTTAGGATCATTTCTTGGAGAAGAGGGAATGATCACATCCCTACACTTGTTGGAATGTTTTGGTTACTGATTTTGCTCACCATAGGAGATTAACATGTGGCACTTGACCTTTGGAGGGTGTTAGGGGTTGTTAACTTGTGCTAAAAATGACTTTTTCTGATCAGAAGGGGCCTAGCGTGACGCTAGGGGGGGCTAGGATGCCTAAACATTGACGCCAGTGTTCCCCTTTCAGTCCCCGTTGCGTATTAAGGCCATTTCTGACATGTTTAAGGATCGTTAAATCATTTTCAAGGCTCCACAAGGATGCCTAAACATTGTGGGCATGAAACAAGCTCAAAAATATGCCGGGTGTTGGCTCGTTTGGTCGTACGAACGCGATGTTCGCTTAATTACGACGGTATGCGCATAAGCGCGAGAAATGATCTAAATTGCGTGACGAATGGATTTTTCTTATGCCAAACACTAAAATAACATATTTTAGTGCTTACATAAATTTTTGGATGTCTGGATGTATTCAGAACGTAAGTTATGCGAGAAAGTGCAAACTTATGCACTTTTTGACACTTTTAGTCCCTGAATGACCCAAAAGTTTATTTTAGCATACCGAACCTCTCAAAGCCTATTTATAAGCTATGTGAAGGATATTTATGGTATGTTTAACTTATGGTCATGTTCCGGAATGTCTGTTATAGTTCAAATTGGCATACTTTCGCAGTTTGTCAAGTTTAGTCCCTGTAAGCGAATTAACTTGTTTTTGCCATACAAAAGCCTTCAAAACTTATTTCTAAGTTATGTAAAGGTTATTTAAGGTATGTTAAGTATTTGTTGATGTTCCGGAGTATTTTTCGCATTAAACTGATTACGTTTACGCACCAGTTTGCGTATAACTCTCCAGAAAGTGATATAGAGTTTGAAATTGAACAAAAGTCAAAACATGAAAAATGTAAAACATAACCAAACAAACATTGGGATCAAATAACATTGTTTTATTGATAATAGAACTGTTCACAATGATAACAAGCACAGATGTTACAAGACTTTATCAGAATCAGTAGAGGTGATAAAGACACAAACTGAAAGAAACACTGAAGCTCTAAAGTCTCTTCAAAAGATGAAAGAAAAGGCACCAGAATCCAACATCTCTGCATCAGAAATCCAGATGATTCTCACAGAAATAGAGAAGATCAAAGCATAAGTTGCAAATGATGTGGAATCAAGGAAATCAAGCAGTGCAAACAGAGTTTTGGAGGAAGTCACCATCCTAAGGGCAAGTAACAACAGTATATCAAATTCCCTTAAGAAGCTGTCAAAAGAATGGGCTGCAATGCAGATGAAAGCTCAAACTGAATTTACCAAAGTTCAAAAAAGCATGGCCAGCAACTCAAAGCAGGTGAAAGAGGTGCAACAAATGGTGAAGAAAATGCAATTCAACATTGTAAGATTGGCCAAAGTGGATCCCAAGGAAATCACTAAAGAAATTCATGCTGAAAGTTCACATCAAGAAACTCCAAAGTCAACCCCACAACAATCATTAGCCACACCATTCACCAAAGCTGGAACCACAATGATGGGTCCACCTCCAAATATCCCAAGAGATGAAATGGTGAAAAGGTTAGCAATTGCAAAACCTCAAGTTATTACAAATTTGAAATTGTTAGCATCTGTCACAAAGCCAACGTTGTCTGATGACTCAGCCATAAGTAATTTTATGAATCTGGAAACAATGAATGAATGGGAGCAAGAAGGTGATTCAAGAAAATCAAAGATTGTTAAAAGAAAAATCTCTGAAACTAAGTCTTTCATGGTTAAAGTGATTGCCAGAGATGTGATGATATTCCCTGAGTATAATCTGGTGAAATATTATCTAACAAAAGAAGATGAACCATCAAGATCACTATCTCCTGTCAGACTGGCTTTAAGGGAAGAGAGAATAAAAAGAGGTTCAAACAGTATTCACTACAAGAATGAGAATCCTGTAAAAAGAATCTTAAAAGTGGATGAAGTAACAGTTGCAACTGATGATATTGGAGGAACCCATGTGCAGAAAAGATACACACTTCTCAGAGCAAATGGGAAAGAAGAAAGAGTGACTGACGAAGAAATAGCTGACAAGTTACATCCTTTAGACATTCTGGTTATGAAGGAACATTATGAAAAGGAAAAGAAAAACATTCAAGAAGTAAGAAGGGCACTAACGGGCATATCAAAGGCTGGAATACTGTTGTTTGAAAGAATGGCTTTTTTAGACTTTGATTTATGCATCAACTATGAACATGTGCACAACAAAAAAGGTGTATGTCAGATCACCAAAGACAAAAGTTCCCTCAGACATATTGGAAGATGCAAGATCTGGAGACATCATTGTATTGACAAGTAAAAATGAAGAACATAACTATGGTGTAATCTTCAGAGATAATGAAAGAAACAAAGCTCTATTCAGGAGTGTTGATATCTGTAAGTACTCAAATCAAACTCTGAATTTTATTATGAAAACCATGAACAAGAGACAAGAACATCTTCACAAGATAGGAAAGGATTTGGAGGGACACAGGAAAGAAATTGAGCAAATGATTGAAGAATGGATCCAAGCAAGAATATGGTACAAAGACATGTATGACATCTGCAACAAGTATATCTCCTACAAGAAGCAGCTAAAGAAAGGAGATGTGCACAAGAAATTGAAGTTGACTTGAAGAACTTGTTTATCTAAATTTTTATCTTTTATGTAATTTGTTTTTTTTCAAAACTTCAGTAACTGGTTTAAATTTGCAACTGTTAAGTTTCCACTGTTTGGAAATTTTCTGTTCAAGAGATAGTTCATTTTCTTACAATACTTAGGGGGAAACTGTTAGGAAACTTCATTTGTAAGTATTGAAGAAAATCAGATTCAACTGGATCTATGAAGAAGATAACAGTCCCGAAGATCACAAGAAGAAGAAGAAGATCAGATAGGACAACTGAAATGAACAACATCTACTTCAAATAATCACAAGTTGATCAAGAGCTGAATTGGATTATCAGAGAAGGTCATTTCTGATGGATCTGATTATATTTCTGATGAAATATCATCAGTTTCTGACGATTCTGATCATCAGATTTTCCGATGATTTGTTCACCAGAATTTCTGATGAAGTGGGTTATCAGAAATTCTGATGAATACCCCACTTGTCTAAAATCAGCTCTATCCTGCCACAATAACCGAAGCAACTTGACATTATTGGATATCATGATTACAAAGGCAACTTGACTGTTGGATTCAATGAATTTGTCAAATGGCTACTTTTTGCAGGACTTATTGCATGAATAAACAATTGTTTATTCATGTACCCAACCTTCTATAAATAGAAGGCTCACCAATCAGAAGACAATTGAGTTTGAAGCTTAGCATTCATACATACTACAAAAACTCCATTGCCCTCTCACCCACAGAATTCAAGATTCATTTGTATTAGATAATAATCTTACAATCACCTTGTAAACTATTTTGTTTGAAAGTGATATAAACTTGATAATTCAGTAGGTCTTGTTTCTGAAAGTCTGATTTCCATTTCCGCACATCTTTTTCACATCTACTGAAATCACTTGCCATATTACGTGAAAATAAGTTGTTAAGGCCAAACTGGGTCCAACATGTACATAGTATATCAAAAATATACTTTGGATAATATCATATTTGGGAGCACATCAAACTGTACCTTGGTAGTATATCAAAATATAGCAGAAAACGTGATTTAGTATTCATTCAAACCTTAGTGTATCAAACTACACCTTGGAGACAATAGAAATACCACAAAGGCAATTTTTATTTGGTTAAAATTTGGTTTCTGACATTCCATACAACAGGAATGGGGTGTCTAGTCCTATAGCACTATATCGTACTACCAATCGGTTTGGTGAATGTATTAATTAAGTACAATCCAACAATTTGTTTTATAATATTTGAAAAATTAGTGTTTAAGCCATAGATAATCATTCAGATTATCAAAAGATAAGTACTAGCAAGTATAATCAATTTATACTTTGAAATCATGAAAATAACAAATAGGCACACATGTTTCACCCCAAAACATTTGAAAACAGTAAAAGAGGGGACTATGTACACACTTGAGATTGCAAGTATCCTTGATTAAGTGTCCTAACGAAGCTCGGGAAATCAAGGAATCAAGTGGAACCTAGTATGGAATCACTAATTAAACAATCGGTTCCTAAGTCGGAAGATTGGGTAGAATGAGGTCTCGTAAACCAAATGAGCATTGGATCTCATGTGATATGGTTTAACGAAGTCTACATTCTAAAACGGAACCTATCCTAAGTGCTTACGACTCGTTACGACCCATTAAGGTAGCTTACGCTACTTTAACGCGTCGTTCGCGCACACGCGCGTTCTAGATGTTTGACTAGTCCTATGACAAGTGTTATATGCCCTAACATGTTTAAATATATTGCATAATCAGTTAAGTGACAACAATTTAAGTTACATATGCTTAAAATCCAATTATGCATGAAAAGGGCATTTTGGTCATTTAACTAAGGCATATAAACTACCTATCATACAACTACTTAAACTATGTGACCATAAGGTATAACCTTGGAAGGTTATTCCCTATACAACTATGGTCACTAAACATGCTTGGTCGGATCCTAATGATCGACCAAATGGGTCAAGTTCGAAAGTCTAAGCGGTGGCTTAAACAGCTTGACTTACGACTCTAAACAAGCACTAAACTAAAAGTGACGAGCTATACATGTTAAAACATGTTTAACTAAGTTAGAAAACAGGTTTTGATATCAAAATAAAGGGTTTTGATACCCAAGAGTAGTTTGGTTGCAAAATACGCATAAATACGTATTTTGACCAAAACTACGACTCGTCACTATGCCTTGTCAACGTGGTAATCAGTAGGTATAGTCACAAGGGATTATAACCATCCTGATTACGCTCACGTTGCAAA
Organism: Helianthus tuberosus; assembly: GCA_030545235.1. Classification (NCBI taxonomy): domain Eukaryota; kingdom Viridiplantae; phylum Streptophyta; class Magnoliopsida; order Asterales; family Asteraceae; genus Helianthus; species Helianthus tuberosus. The sequence continues at coordinate 105,643,653 of CM060354.1, read as the reverse complement.
GTTCAAACGAACTTTGTGTTGACCAAAGACTGGTCAAAGCAGAAAGTTAAACACTGTTTGACTTTCACGCTTGAAAAGCGATAAAAGAACGAAAGAAGCTTACAAAGGGTCCAAGCAAGGGATAACTTGATCTATAACACTCAGGTATGAAGCAAAGGCTTCAACTTAGAGCATTAAAATGATCAAGGGTGCAGAAAATGGAATGAGGGCTTGGTTATTTATAGTTTTCGGTAAACCGTTAAGATTTTTTCTTGCTAAAGAGGGAACAATCTAGGCCATACATGTGGGGCTAATGGTTTTAATATACCACGGGACATGTAATACTAGCAAAAACTAGCAGATTGTATCCCAAATCAATGTTTAAAACCATCAAAAACAAGCTGGATGACCAGATACAATGTTTCTGCACTGACAGGCTGTCGTGCTCCGCGTAAGATACAGCCTCATCTTACGCGGCCCGCCTAGCCAGGTTTGGCAGAATTGCAGAAATGGTCCCTGAACTTGAAAAACTTACATTTTGATGCATTTTTGACACTTTTAAGCCCCGTTAAACCCATTTCAAAGCTCTAAAATGAAGTTAAAGTATAAGGAACTTAAAATATGCTCAAAAACATCTCGGATGTCGGTTCGTTTGGTCGTACGGTTGCGTTATTCGGTTAAATACGACGGAAGTCGTAACAAACGCAAAAACGATCCAAATTAAGCGACGCATGGAATTTTATCATGCCAATCACTAAAATAAAATATTTTAATGATTACATAAATTTTTGGATGTCCGGATATATTCAGAATGTAAGATATGCGCGAAAATGCAAACTTATGCACTTTTTGACGCTTTTAGTCCCTATTGATCAAATAAGTTTATTTTGGCATACCGAACCCCTCAAAGCCTATTTCTAAGCTATGTAAAGGATATTTAGGGTATGTTTAACTTATGATCAAGTTACGAAATGTTCGTTACCATACAAATCGGCATAGTTTCGCAGTTTGACGCAAATAGTCCCTGCGATCGAATAAACTTGTTTTTGACACACCAAACCCTTCAAAACTTATTTCTAAGTTATGTAAAGGTTATTTAAGGTATGTTGAGCCTATGTCACTATTCCGGAGTGTTTGTTGTATTAAACTAATTGCGTTTACACATCAGGTCGCGTATAACTTTCCAGAAAGCGATTTAAAGCTCTAAATTGAACAAGAATTGACATGTGCAAATGATACACATATTTATACCAATCCCAAGTATGAAAAACAATATTTCATTGGTTTGGTATTTGTTTGATGGTCGTAGTGACACAGGTGTCATAGTCTCCCCTACTTTAGGAAATTTTATCCCGAAATTTAATTTTAGAGGAAACCTGTGAAGACAATTGTGATTGTTTCGCTTTCGAATGAGTCCTCCATTTCCCAAGTAAAACTCTAGGTCACGTTTGGATTCTTAGCGAATTTGATAATTTCCAAGATGTTGTCATTGTTGTGATAAAAGCTTTGAACAACGGATAGGAGAATGTTTCCTTTGAAGACTATTATAGGAAACTTGTGTGTGCTCGAAATCAGAGTCGGAGAGTGCAAAATAAAATAACACTGGTCAAGGTCCAGGACTTCTAGTAACTTAAATAACGCTACGCTCGCAATGTAATAAGGAACATTTATATATAGGAAGTACCAGCGGCATATCCACCATGCCCTTTTTACATTGTTCCCGTCTCGTTATTCTCATCACTATACGTCTTAATACATGACAAAACTTGTTGTGGTTTCTATGCACTGAATTCCATAATTATGTATGCATCCATAATTATGTAATTCCTTGCACAGTATGCACAGTTCATTTTATAATGTGTAGGGAATAATCAATCGGATACACATAAAATGACTTGACTAGACCACCAGATGATCTTTTTTAACTAGATCAACTAACGATCTTTTTAACTAGATCAACACATGATCTCCTTAACTAGATCGTCGTATGATCTCTTTAAATAGACCATCAAAAGGTCTTTTTAACTTTGAACCAAATAATCATTTTGAAACAGTACTTGGAATCCAAGGGTCTGACTATTCGCATAAATATCCCCTTAAGGATTTAAGATAGTACTTTGAGTATCCTTCTGAGAATCTAACATATGAAAATATGGAAGATTCTATCAGGACTTAGATAGTGAGCTTTAGAATTACACATAATCACATAATCGTGTATTCGTTAACTTAGTTATTAGCTCGTTCGTTAATTTGAATTAATGCATTTAAAGTACACCAGAAATCCAATCACGGACTTTAATTGGTACTTTAAATATCCCCAAGAATCTAACTATGAAGATAGGAAGATATTATAAGGATACACGAAGCAAAAATGTACTTGATAATCGTGTACATTGTCACATAACATGGGTCCAGTTAAGGACTTATGAAAGTACCTTTAGATATCAAATCAAGGATTTGAAATGGTACTTCACATATTTGTTTAAGAACTTGTAATTTGTACCTTGTACTTTGTTCCTTTAAAAGAAACAAGTACTTAGGATTTTAGGGGAGATCACAAGTGATCATAAAATGAAAGAACCACATGAGTAGTTTGTTCTGCAAGGAACACGGTTCCTTGGTATCGGTATCGTAGGGGTATGTCATGCAGACACACAATCACAACAGTTTCGCAAAATAAAATTGGAACAACAATTTTATTTATAGAACAGCTGAATTGTTTCAAAAGATAACAACAAAGGAAAATACAAGGTCTAATTGTTCACTGCTGCATTATCGTTTGCATTTGCCTCATTTATGTTAGACACTCGTCCACGCGCTAGATTTGCATTAACAAGTCTTGGGCAATTGTTTTGGTAGTGAGTAAGGTCACCATAGTTATAACACGACCCAGGTGGAAACTGTGCTTGAGCAGCAACAGGATTTGCAGCATTTTGGTTTTGGGTAGCATGACGGCATGTATCAACCAAATGTCCCAATCATCCACAGTGGGTACATTTATGACACGGTGTCTGATTCACATGAAAACGGTTGCATTTGTTGCACAAGGGTGCAGTACCAATATAGTTTTTCCTAGCACGAGGCTGTGCTGGCTGATTTGGTGCAACCTAATCATTCTGAGCAACTACTGCGAAGTTTTGTGAAGCCTTACGCTTCTTCGACTTCTTAGAGGACTCGGTCTGTTTATCCTTTGGTTTTTCTTGTGCTGACTTGTCAGATGGTTTCGGGTCGCCTTTTCGGAAAAGTTTACCCTTCCTGATCTGAGATTCAGTCAGGGTAGCAGATAGTTTGATGGCTTGTCTGACGGTAGTAGGGTTGCTACCAGTAACAATGTCCTGAACTGGTTCAGGGAGGCCATCGATGTACTTTTCAATTGCCTTTTCCAAAGGCGTAACCATGGTAGGACATAACAGACTTAACTCCTCATAAATATTACTGTAGGCTCGATGTTCACCGCTGTCTTGTTTAAGATCGTCAAATTCCCTTTCCAAAGCCCAGAGCTCATGACGAGGACAAAATTCCTTCATCATTAGAGCCCGAAGCTCTTCCCAGGTTTGTGCCATTGCCACATCGGCACCCCTATCACGCATCACACCATTCCACCATGTAAGAGCATGCTTCTCGAATGCACTGGATGCAAACTCAACCTTGCACTCATTCGGACATTGCACATGTCTGAATGTGCTCTCCAAACTTTCGAACCATTGTAGGAGCGCGGTTGCTCCTTGAGACCCAGAAAACTTCAAAGGTTTAGCAGAATTGAAGGTTTTGAAACTGCACTGAGCATTGTTGTTGTATAACTGATGGATATGGGTTACTACGTTTGGAAGCACTACAACCATTTGTTGAGAGACAAGGGTTGTGACTTCTTCGTTGGTTAAAGGTTGTGCATCTCATCGAGGAGGCATTGTCTAAAAGGAACAAGGGAACATGATAAACGAGTGAGGTCGACAATTGGAAAAACAAAAGAGGTATTGAAAACATCGACAAAACACAAGGAAGGCGATCATTCGTTCGTTACCTCGAACAAACAAACGACACGTAGTGACCAATCAAAGTAAATGGGTCAATATAATGTTTCGCGAAAACATGCTTTAGCTTATAAGTGGACACTCACCCCAAGAGTTCCAAGGCAAGAGTGACTGGTCTGATACTGCGGATTTGTACGAACACTCTAGCCTTAGACAGAAAACTCAGAGTACAGGCATCCACCCTTCCAGATTGCACATGTTCACATTATAAGACCCAAACTTTGATGAGATTTCGAAAACTTTGAAGGTTCAAAACCTTATAATAAATCATCCTAGAACAGATGATTGGTTTTCAAAGCGGATTTGAAAATTTGTGTTCTGGTTGTGGTTGTCACCTAAGGATAGGTGACGGTATTGTTTTAAAATCTAAACACAACAATCTTGTGTTAGGGTCCTAGGAAGGTTATAGTCTAGGTCAAAGCATTACTAATAACCTAATTCCCTATAACCATCGGCTCTGATACCAACTTTTCTGTCACACCCCGACCACGTAAAACAACAAATCGTGGCGGAAACGCCGGGGAGTGTCGTAACAGAATCATTGTTTCACAACCATGGATTAAATTGTTTTGTTTATATTAAATTACTGAACTCATTAATTTATTACAATTCAGATAAATACAAATATTGTCTTTCAAGTTTTAAAGTCGCTAAGGCACGAGTCCATCCTATGTATAGCATGCATCAACAATCATCACATAGCAGCACCTGAAACATATGTGAAAATAGGTACGTCAGCATAAAAATGCCTGTGAGTAACATAGGTTTTGTTGATTTAGATTCATGGCTTTGGTTAACATCAGAAAAAGGTTTTTTGTTTTACAAAAATAGCCATGAATCCTTGTAAAAGTTTTGTTTCTAAAAAAATGTATTGTTTTGATAAAAGGTTTGTAGTATATACAAAAATATACTTTGGTTTGGAAATAGTTGAACGTATAGTATATCAAAAATATACTTTTGTTACTAAAATAATAGATTTGGTAGTATATCACAAATATACTTTGGTTTTGAAAGATAGCATATCAACTATGCTTTGGTTTTGAGAATAACATATCAACTATGTTTTGGTTTTGAAAATAACATATCAACTATGTTTTGGTTTTGAAAATAACATATCAACTATGTTTTGGTTTTGAAAATAACATATCAACTATGTTTTGGTTTTGAAAATAGCATATCAACTATGCTTTGGTTTTGATAATAGCATATCAACTATGCTTTGGTAAATAACAAAGTAGTATATTAAAACATATGTTGGATTTTGTACATAGTATATCAAAAATATACTTTGGATAATATCACATTTGGGAGCACATCAAACAGTACCTTGGTAGTATATCAAAATATACAAGAAAACGTGATTTAGTATTCATTCAAACCTTAGTGTATTAAACTACAGCTTGGAGACTATAGAAATAGCACAAAGGCAATTTCTATTTGGTTAAAATTTGGTTTCTGACATTCCATACAACAGGAATGGGGTGTCTAGTCCTATAGCGCTATATCGTACTACCAATCGGTTTGGTGAATGTATAAAATAAGTACAATCCAACAATTTGTTTTATAATCTTTTAAAAATTAGTGCTTAAGCCATAGATAATCATTCAGTTTATCAAAAGATAAGTACTAGCATGTATAATCAATTTATACTTTGAAATCATGAAAATAACAAATAGGCACACATGTTTCACCCCAAAACATTTGAAAATAGTAAAAGAGGGGACTATATACTCACTTGAGATTACAAGTATCCTTGATTAAGTGTCCTACCGAAGCTCAGGAAATCAAGGAATCAAGTGGCACCTAGTATGGAATCACTAATTAAACAATCGGTTCCTAAGTCGGAAGATTGGGTAGAATGAGGTCTCGTAAACCAAATGAGCATTGGAACCCATGTGATATGGTTTAACGAAGTCTAAGAGCATTGGGTAGAATGAGGTCTCGTAAACCTATCCTAAGTGCTTACGACCCGTTACGACCCATTAAGGTAGCTTACGCTACTTTAACGCGTCGTTCGCGCACACGCGGATTCTAGACGTCTAACTAGTCCTATGACAAGTATTATATGCCCTGACATGTTTAAATATGTTGCATAATCAGTTAAGTGACAACAGTTTAATTTACATATGCTTAAAATCCAATTATGCATGAAAAGGGCATTTTGGTCATTTACCTAAGGCATATAAACTACCTATCATACAACTACTTAAACTTTGTGACCATAAGGTATAACCTCGAAAGGTTATTCCCTATACAACTATGGTCACAAAAATGCTTGGTCGGATCCTAATGATCGACCAAACGGGTCGAGTTCGAAAGTCTAAGCGGTGGTTTAGACCGCTTGACTTACGACTCTAAACAAGCACTAAACTAAAAGTGACGAGCTAAACATGTTAAAACATGTTTAACTAAGTGAGAAAACTGGTTTTGATATCAAAACAAAGGGTTTTGATACCCAAGAGTAGTTTGGTTACAAAATACGCATAAATACGCATTTTGACCGAAACTACGACTCGTCACTACGCCTAGTTAACGTGGTAATCAGTAGGTATAGTCACAAGGGACTATAACTATCGTGATTACGCTCATGTTGCAAAGTTCAAACGAACTTTTAGTTGACCAAAGACTGGTCAAAGCAGATAGTCAAACACTGTTTGACTTTCACGCTTGAAAAGCGATAAAAGAACGAAAGAAGCTTACAAATGGTCCAAGCTAGGGAAAACTTGATCTATAACACTCAGGTATGAAGCAAAGGCTTCAACTAAGAGCATTAAAATGATTAAGGGTGCAGAAAATGGAATGAGGGCTTGGTTATTTATAGTTTTCGGTAAACCGTTAAGACTGTTTCTTGCTAAAGAGGGAACAATCTAGGCCATACATGTGGGCTAATGGTTTTAATAACCATGGGACATGTAATACTAGCAAAAACTAGCAGATGGTATCCCAAATCAATGTTTAAAACCATCAAAAACAAGCTGGATGACCAGATACAATGTTTCTGCACTGGCAGGCTGTCACGCCCCGCGTAAGATACAGCCTCATCTTACATGGCCCGCCTAGCCAGGTTTGGCAGAATTGCAGAAATGGTCCCTAAACTTGAAAAACGTGCATTTTGATTCATTTTTGACACTTTTAAGCCCCGTTAAACCCATTTCAAAGCTCTAAAATGAGGTTAAAGTATAGGGAACTTAAAATATGCTCAAAAACATCTCGAATGTCGGTTCGTTTGGTCGTACGGTTGCGTTATTCGGTTAATTACGACGGAAGTCGTAACGAACGCAAAAAAGATCCAAATTAAGCGACGAATGGAATTTTATCATGCCAATCACTAAAATAAAATATTTTATTGATTATATAAATTTTTAGATGTCCGGATATATTCAGAACGGAAGATATGAGCGAAAATGCAAACTTATGCACTTTTTGACGCTTTTACTCCCTATTGATCAAATAAGTTTATTTTAGCATACCGAACCCCTCAAAGCCTATTTCTAAGCTATGTAAAGGATATTTAGGGTATGTTTAACTTATGATCAAGTTACGAAATGTTCGTTACCATACAAATCGGCATAGTTTCGCAGTTTGACGCAAATAGTCCCTGCGATCGAATAAACTTGTTTTTGACACACCAAACCCTTCAAAACTTATTTCTAAGTTATGTAAAGGTTATTTAAGGTATGTTGAGCCTATGTCACTATTCCGGAGTGTTTGTTGTATTAAACTAATTGCGTTTACACATCAGGTCGCGTATAACTTTCCAGAAAGCGATTTAAAGCTCTAAATTGAACAAGAATTGACATGTGCAAATGATACACATATTTATACCAATCCCAAGTATGAAAAACAATATTTCATTGGTTTGGTATTTGTTTGATGGTCGTAGTGACACAGGTGTCATAGTCTCCCCTACTTTAGGAAATTTTATCCCGAAATTTAATTTTAGAGGAAACCTGTGAAGACAATTGTGATTGTTTCGCTTTCGAATGAGTCCTCCATTTCCCAAGTAAAACTCTAGGTCACGTTTGGATTCTTAGCGAATTTGATAATTGCCAAGATGTTGTCATTGTTGTGACAAAAGCTTTGAACAACGGATAGGAGAATGTTTCCTTTGAAGACTATTATAGGAAACTTGTGTGTGCTCGAAATCAGAGTCGGAGAGTGCAAAATAAAATAACACTGGTCAAGGTCCAGGACTTCTAGTAACTTAAATAACGCTACGCTCGCAATGTAATAAGGAACACTTATATATAGGAAGTACCAGCGGCATATCCACCATGCCCTTTTTACATTGTTCCCGTCTCGTTATTCTCATCACTATAGGTCTTAATACATGACAAAACTTGTTGTGGTTTCTATGCACTGAATTCCATAATTATGTATGCATCCATAATTATGTAATTCCTTGCACAGTCTGCACAGTTCATTTTATAATGTGTAGGGAATAATCAATCGGATACACATAAAATGACTTGACTAGACCACCAGATGATCTTTTTTAACTAGATCAACTAACGATCTTTTTAACTAGATCAACACATGATCTCCTTAACTAGATCGTCGTATGATCTCTTTAAATAGACCATCAAAAGGTCTTTTTAACTTTGAACCAAATAATCATTTTGAATATCCCCTTAAGGATTTAAGATAGTACTTTGAGTATCCTTCAGAGATATTTAGGGTATGTTTAACTTATGATCAAGTTCCGGAATGTTCGTTACCATAAAAATCGGCATAGTTTCGCAGTTTGATGCAAATAGTCCTTGCGATCGAATAAACTTGTTTTTGACACACCAAACCCTTCAAAACTTATTTCTAAGTTATGTAAAGGTTATTTAAGGTATGTTGAGCCTATGTCATTGTTCTGGAGTGTTTGTTGCATTAAACTGATTGCCTTTACGCATCAGTTCGCGTATAACTTTCCAGAAAGCGATTTAAAGCTCGAAATTGAACAAGAATTTACATGTGCAAATGATACACATATTTATACCAATCCCAAGTATGAAACACAATATTTCATTGGTTTGGTATTTGTTTGATGGTCGTAGTGACACAGGTGTCACACATAACTAGCTTGGTAATGTTAAAACAGTGCTTCTAGTGAAAATTTGGTGTTTCGGGTAGTGTCCGGTTGTTCGGTTGGTTACTGGTTCGTTAAGGTGCTAAACTTGCAGTTTAGTGTGCTTTATCTTACCTTTTGAGACACTTTTGATTCCCGATACTTAGGAAAGCAGTCAGGACCATTTAATCATATTTCTGCATGATATCAGATTGTTTAAATGCTGAAAATTGCTGATTTTTGCTGAATTCAGCACTTTATGTGAGTATTAGGCACTTTTCGGCACTTAAACTATCACTAGGAAGGCAGTTTTTTGATCCTTACTTTCGTACACACTATACTAGTGTCATACTTGGTTTCTGGCTCATTCTGTCTCTCAACACAGTGTCTGTCTATGTACTGAACTCCGTCAACATTTTTCTGATTTATCTGATAACTGTGCTAACTGTATTTCGTGCATCATTTGAATCAATAAAGTTCTCATGCAATAATGATATGACTTTAAGCAATATGTGATGCACATGTATGTATATGTCATTAATCAGAAAGCAATTCAAGTGATTAATTATAATTCAGCACAGTCATTAAGCACTAATCATCGTTTAATAGTTGTACTGATACCTGAAATTTTGACAGTTGTCACATTCTCCCCCTGTTAAGAAAACTTTGTCCCGAAAGTTTTGGCTTTACTGCCAGCAGCAGGGGAGTTAGGGAACAAATGCGGGTATTTAGCTTTCATGCGGTCTTCACGCTCCCAAGTAAACTCTGGGCCGTGACGCGCATTCCATCGAACCTTGATGAGTTTAACACTCCTCCTCCGAGTCTTCTTAACCTTCCAATCAGTAACCTCAACAGGTTCTTCAGTAAGGTGGAGTGTGTCGTCAATGTGAACTTCGTCAGTAGGAATGACCATCGTTTCTTGAGTTGGACTCTTCTTCAGGTTAGATACACGAAATGTATCATGAACACCTTTAAGTTCTGCCGGTAACTCCAACTTGTATGCTACAGGACCAATCCTTTCCAGGATTCTGAACGGTCCGATATATCATGGTTTTAACTTACCACGCTTCCTAAATTGTGCCACACCTTTCCAAGGTGAAACTTTCAACAAAACCATATCACCCACTTAAAATTCCAAAGGTTTTTATCTTTGGTCCACATAGCTCTTTTGTCAATCACGAGCCACCTTGATGCGCTCTCGGATCTGCATGATCTTATCTGTCGTTTCTTGGACCAGTTCGGGACCAACCAGCTGTCTATCACCTACATCTGCCCAGCATAGCGGTGATCGACACTTGCGTTCGTAGAGAGCCTCGAATGGTGCAGCTTGAATGCTTGTATGGTAGTTGTTGTTATAGGAGAACTCAAACAAAGGTAGGTGAGTGTCCCAACTGCCACCCAAGTCCATTACGCAAGCACGAAGCATATCTTCTAATGTCTGTATCGTTCTCTCACTTTGACCGTCTGTCTGTGGATGAAAAGCTGTACTCAGATTCAACTGAGAACCAAACGCTTCTTGGAAAGATTGCCAAATCCTTGACACAAATCTTCCATCTCTGTCAGATATAATCGAGATAGGCACTCCATGGCGTGCGACTATCTCCCTTAGGTACAGCTCAACTAGCTTACCAGTGTTATCCTTTTCTCTGATCGACAAAAAGTGCGCAGATTTTGTCAGACGGTCCACAATTACCCAAATCGTATCATGACCTCTGGGAGTCTTGGGCAAATTTGTTATGAAATCCATTGAAATTTGCTCCCACTTCCACACGGGTATCTCTGGTTGTTGCAGAAGACTTGAAGGCTTCTGGTACTCAGCCTTCACTTTGGCGCAGGTCAAACACCTTCCAACATAAGTAGCCACATCGCCCTTAAGTCTTGGCCACCAATAATAGTACTTCAAATCTTGGTACATCTTGTCTGATCCTGGGTGGATCGAGTACCTTGATTTATGAGCTTCATCAAAAATCACATCTCTAAGACCACCAAAGAGAGGAACCCAAATTCGTCCCATAAAATACAAGGTTCGTTCCTCATTGGGTACCAACTTTTTCTCCATCCCACGGAGATATTCATCCTTAAGATTCTATTTCTTAAGAGCTTCTCTCTGTGTAGCACGAATGCGCAACGAGAGATCTGTCTGTACAATCATTTCCAAAGCCCTAACCCTTATGGGCTTAATCCTTTCCTTTCAACTTAAGGCGTCTGCAACCACATTCGCCTTTCCTGGATGATATTTGATTTCGCAATCATAATCGTTTAACAACTCAACCCATCGTCGCTGTCTCATGTTAAGCTCTTTCTGATCAAATATATGCTGAAGGCTCTTGTGATCTGTAAAGATCGTGCATCGGGTGCCATACAAATAATGCCGCCAAATCTTCAAAGCAAACACCACTGCGCCTAACTCCAAATCGTGTGTGGTGTAATTCTTCTCATAAACCTTTAATTTACGCGAAGCATAAGTGATAACCTTCTGTCGCTGCATCAGCACACAGCCCAATCCCTGACGCGAGGCGTCACAGTATACCACGAAGTCATCGGTGCCTTCGGGTAGGGATATAATAGGTGCATCGCAAAGCTTATTCTTAAGTAGCTGAAAAGCTTCTTCTTGTTTATCTCCCCATTAATACTTCTTATCATTTTGAGTAAGGGAGGTCAACGGTTGAGCGTTTTTAGAAAAATCCTCAATGAATCTGCGATAATATCCTACTAAACCCAGAAACTGATGGATCTCGATTGGCGTCTTCAGAGTTTCCCAATTCTTAATCGCCTCGATCTTGGTGGGATCCACATGAATTCCATCCTTGTTTACCACGTGACCAAGGAACTGTACCTCACGTAACCAAAACTCTCACTTCGAGAACTTAGCGTACAGTTTCTCCTTCTTTAGTAGCTCTAAGATGGCTCTAAGGTATTGCTCATGATCTTCTTTTGTCCGCGAATAGATCAGAATATCGTCGATAAATACTATCACGAATTTATCGAGATATGGCTTGCAAACTCGGTTCATCAAATCCATAAATACTGCCGGCGCGTTTGTTAAACCAAACGGCATCACAAGAAACTCGTAATGTCCATAACGAGTTCTAAAGGCAGTCTTTGGTATACTCTCTTCTTGAATCTGCAGCTGGTGATAGCCTGATCGAAGATTGATCTTGGAGTAGTAACTCGAACCTTGAAGTTGATCAAATAAATCATCAATCCTCGGCAAAGGATACCGATTCTTGATTGTTAACTTGTTCAGCTCTCAGTAGTCAATGCACATATGAAAACTACCGTCCTTCTTCTTGACAAATAGTACTGGAGATCCCCAAGGCGAGAAGCTTGGTCTAATAAATCCCCTCTCCAATAGCTCCTGAAGTTGCGTCGACAACTCTTGCATTTCTGAAGGCGCAAGTCGATAAGGTGCCTTGGCGACAGGCACGGCGCCTGGAACCAAGTCAATATGGAACTTGACTTGTTGTTGCGGCGGCAATCCTGGCAAGTCTTCGGGGAAGACTTCCGGATATTCCCTTACCACAGGGATTTCTTCGAGCTTCGGCTCTTCGACTTCCTTATCAACAATGTGAGCCAAGAAGGCAACACGTCCTTTCTGCAAAAACTTTCAGGCCTTCAAACAACTGATAATCCGTACAGGCGTATAATGCTTCTCATGATATACGATCTCAGCTCGATTGCTCGACAACCAATCCATTCCAACCACTACGTCAAAACTTCCCAACTCAACTGGCAGCAGATCAAGCGTAAACTCACACTCTCCAAGCTCTATCACACAGCCTCTAATTACTTCGTTTGCTTCTACTAGCTTTCCATTAGCTAGTTCTATCGAATACGGGATATCTAACTTACTGGCAACTAACCCAAGTATATCCTTAAACTCTAGAGATACGAAGCTATAGTCGGCACCAGTATCAATAACACAAATGCAAAGTGTTGATTGATAGGGAACGTACCAGTGACTACGTTCGGATCTTGACGAGCTTCCCTAGCACCAATGTTGAAGACTCTTCCTTGGGCTTGATTGTTCTTCGGGCAATCTCGCTTGAAATGCCCAACATCACCACAGTTAAAGCAACATTGGCCACGACCATTTCCAGTACCACCCTGATTGTTGTTGTTGTTTGCTCCACGGTTTCCGTTACCATCTTGATTTCCAGATCCACCGCGATTTCCATTTCCTCCCTGATTATTGTTTCCACCTTCGTTTCTATTCCCATAACCGTTTCCACCACAGTTTCCATTGCCATTGCCATTTCTTCTCTGACCAACATTTCCACGACCAGTACCAGCCCAACATGTTTCCTTCGAATGACCATTATTTCCACAGGATTCACACTTCCTAAACCTACACTGGCCAACATGATGAAACTGGCATACATTACACTTGGGCAGGGTGCCCATGTATCCTTTCCCCTTGTTTTCTGAACTTACAGCACCAGTCCTGACCTCATCTGGTGGGTTCGCATCTCTTCGCTTACTAGCACTGTTGTTTCCTTGGGTACCCTTCTTGAAATTTGAGAACTTCCTTTTGTTCTCTCCAGATGACTCGACATGAGTCTCCTTCTTCTTTTGCTCAGAGATTGAAAACTTGCACAATCTAATGGCTTCTTCAGTCAGTGCCACGCTCAAATCAATGGCTTCAGCGATCGTTGGAGGCTTCGAAGTAGTCACCATGCTCAGTATTTGGGGTGCCAACCCCCAAATGAAACGTTCAACTCGCTTGAACTCTGGCTCTACCATGTAAGGAACAACACGAGACAAATTGTGGAATCTCTGCATGTACTCAGCGATCTTAGGACCATCCATTTTTAGATTCCAAAACTCAGTCTCCAACTTCTGAATCTCAGCCCTTGAACAGTACTTCTTACGCATCAGTTCTTTCATCTCAACCCAAGTCATACCGTACGTTGCAGCCTCACCTAGGGTCTGAACCTGAAGGTTCCACCACGACAGAGCCCCGTCTAGAAATAGTCCAGATATGTATGTGACTTGGTGCTCTGGCGCACACTTACTCATTCGCAGCACAGAATCTGTTTTCTCAGCCCATCTTACAAATGCTATGGCACCTCCAGTACCGTCAAAGTTCAGAGGCTTGCAGTCAAGGAACTGCTTGTAAGTACAACCTGTACAAGCAACATCATTCACAGAAGCATTAGCAAAACGCACTTGGAAATGTCCAAACGTATTGTAATGTGTCTTAAGTGACTTAAACATTACCGTGAAGTGGGTTATTTCCTGAGGTACCTCCGCTGTGTTCAGAGCGTAGGGCCTCATGTTGTGCGATTCCCTATGAAATTCGTTCTTGCAGTTCTGCCTCTGTTGTGGGCAACCGAGTGTTCCTTCGAGGAGGCATCTTTTAAAAGAAGATTGTATAGGTCAGGTCTTAATAGTACGTATATAATAATGTTTATCATAACAAGTAAGCATGTAATCATCACAATCATAGCACAAACATGTAAATTAACAACGTATTTAATGAGAACATGACGATTAAGCTTTCATTAATCATCGACCACAAAGTATTGTTACATGTTTTACAAAATGTATCATATCGAAAAGGAACACAGGGTCACACTACCCTTGTCCAAAATGTCCATCAGTCTACAGCAGTCAAACAATCAAGAGGTGGTCTCCAAAAGGCTTCACTAGCTCAGCTCAATAGTGGTGCTCTCATCAAAAGCAAAGCTACCTACATAAAACCAAAAACCGGCTATGCTGATGGTGGTGGAGGAGGAGATGGTGGAGGAACAAAAAGCAAGCTGCGCACATGCGCAAGCTCCTCCTCAAGCTGATAAACACGACGCAACAGATAACTGGTCTGCTGCTCGACGGTAAGAAATCGAGTATCAAACTCTTGAAATGGAGTAAGAGGTGCAGGAGGATGCGAAAACGGGGATGGTGATGAATGAGGGGGAACAAAAGCAGGCTGACACAGACATGGCAAAGGACGCGGTGTCATCTCAAGCTCTAGAATCCTACGACTCATGACCTCAAACTAAAGCTGAAGTGATTAGAGTAACTCATCCCGTGTTTAACCAGTAAAGTGCGAGGGATGGTAGGGATCAGAAATCGGCATGGTGTATGGTAGGAACCATCGAAATGGCTCATCGAGTGGTGAAGAAGTAAAAGGAGCAAAAGGTGCAGACTGAGGTACATGTGGGAAAGCTGCTAAAACATGGGGGTCATGACTAGGCTGCTGGCCAAAAGTGCCCTCCCCTGGACGGGGTGCGGGTATGTCCTGCAAGAAAATGATAGGGAGATCAACATGATGAACATCAGACTCCACTGGGTGAAAAGGAGCAACATCAGCGGGTGCAGGTGCATGTGGAGGAGTGAATGGCTCAACAACAGGAGGGTCAACGGATGCAGGAACTAGGTCAGGTATAAGTGGTGCAATGTCAGGTATGCCAAAAGGAATAGGGTCATGATCAGGCAAAGGCTCAGTAGCAGGTATCGGCTTAGGATCAGCAGGTGCTACATTAGGCTAATCGGCAAGAACAAAGTCTAGCTCAAGACCAGGCTCAAGCTCATGTGGAGGGGATGGTGCAACTGACATGCCCGTATTATCATCAGAATCAGTGGTGTAACGTCGTAACCCAACTGCCTGCACAGCGGAAGATGTCACAGACTCAAAGGAATCTGGGACAGAGTGCAAACTAGAGTCAAAGGAAATCTCAATAACAAGAATCCCGAGAAGAGGAATAGCAACAACGTCCTCATCCAGCTCTCCATCACCAGGGGCATCATCAGGAGGACCATCAACAAATAGGTCAAAATCATCATCAAACAA
Source organism: Helianthus tuberosus (assembly GCA_030545235.1). Lineage (NCBI taxonomy): Eukaryota > Viridiplantae > Streptophyta > Magnoliopsida > Asterales > Asteraceae > Helianthus > Helianthus tuberosus. Next base: position 105,627,794 of record CM060354.1, on the reverse strand, counting down.
ATCATCATCGGGGTGCCCGATGATAAGATGATCATGAACTGGAATGGGAACAACAAAAGGATCCTCGTCTGGAATACCATCAGCAAGCGGTAAGTCATCTCCAAAATCAGCAACGCAAACGGCTGAAAGTCTTCGTCGTCGTCTGACAGCATATCTGGGTCGCTCTCAGTATCTAAAGTAAAGATCTCCGGCTCAGGGGCGATCTCATCATCGGAAACAATGGCCATAGGGTCATCAGTATCGGACAATCCACTCTCGGATGAAGACATAGTGTCTATAACAGAACAATCACAACATATGCACATATATTAACTACTAACATTATGCAATCAAAGATTATGAAATCATGTAATCGTGTATCCTTATCATTCCTCACAAATCCTTTATATCCTCCCTAGACTCCCAGACTAGACCACCTAGTCTCCCAGACTAAACCACCTAGTCTCCCAGACTAAACCACCTAGTCTCCCACAAACGTAAACCTTGTATTCGTGTTTCCTGTCTTTTTGTTTGCAAAAATGTTTGTTTCCCTGGATCTAGGTGTTTCGTGTATGCAATGAAAACAGGTTGTAAAAATATTTTCGTGAGAGCCCTAAGGATTGTAGTCTAGACTCGAGAAGGAATCCTAGTTCGTAACAATCGAAGCTCTGATACCAAACTATCACACCCTGACTTTTGCGGAAGCGTGATTATGTGTGACTTGCTTAATATCTTTGCATTCAATCATAACATCAACTATATGATAAAACTAACGATGATAATCCATTAATTAAGTTTAAAAACATAAAAACATTGTCTTAAACATAGACTTCAAATTCGAGTACAAACCATGCAACTTGTTTTAAGAGTTCACAAGGACTCGACAAAAGACATTAGATAAAACCAGGCTTTGGGAGATGTGTCTTGTCCAGGATAAGACACACTAACCAAACCCGTAAGACCATGGATGACATCTTTTATTCTCAAACAACACTTGGTACTTCCAAACGCCCACTAGATCCACATTTAATTCCCTGAAATACATGTAGTTTGAAAACATCAACAAAAGTTGAGCGAGTTCATGTGTTTGTTTGTGTGCAAGAATAAACCTTTGAAATCAGTGAAAGTATGTATGTATGTTTGTAAACTCTTGATATGAAAGCAACAAGGAAAACAGATCATTAATGGTTTGCTAGGCCATTAATATGTGTGACATGATGCAGGAAGGCTTAAACCTAGCAGATTTTGTACCGGGCTTCCGGCTGTATGACATAGTCATCCCGTGGGCCAAAACTTGGTCCAACATGGGCGGGGCTCGCTACACCCAAATAGATCTATTACTCATGTCCCTCGGTCCTACCACGAGTCTTAATGGTCTTAAGCATTATACCCACCACTCACATGATCTAGCAGTACCATTCCTTAGCTAACCATACCAAATAATAACATTTGTAAACAGTTTGTAACATGTACTTCACCCCCGAAGTTATAAAACTGAAAACATTTAAAAGAAAAGGGGGACATGAACTCACAGTCTTGCGTTCTTCGTAATCACAGTAACTCAATGCTTCGCCCGCCGTACACGACTACCTACAACATATTAATGTCTATTAGACGAGTGGGTCGTGTCTTGACTTAGTATAATGTCACACCCCGACCACGTAAAACAACAAAACGTGGTGGAAATGTCGGGGAGTGTTGTAACAGAATCATTGTTTCATAACACTTGGAAATTGAAATATTGTTTTATTGATGAAAAGAGTTACAATGTCTTGACAATCAAAGAAACATAACATAAATAACTAGTCCTGCATCTTTTATTGTCACTAAGGCCCAAGTCCGCCTAAGTGTATCTTGATAAATCCTATGCATCATATCCTGAAACACATGTGAAAATAGGCACGTCAGCATAAAAATGCCTGTGAGATACATAGGTTTTGTGAAAATAGGATTCATGACTTGTAAGTTTAGAAAAAGTTGTTTAGCAAAAGTCAGTCATGAACCTTGTAAATTGATTTGTTTTGTAAATCATTTGAAAAACAATAAGTTCAGATGATATGTATAAATAAGAGAATAATGTATGGTTAAATGAATAACCAAGTAAAATGAGTTTCTATAAGATAAGTTGTTTGTAAAACAATGTCCTGTGAAAAGTATGTTATTTGTATAAAATGTTATATGTCTCAAATTGAAATGATTCAAATAACGCTACGATATGTAATACCATACAAACACTTATATATAGGAAGTACCAGCGGCGTATCCACCATGCTTGTATCATATTACACACGCCTCGTTACTTAAATCACTTACTCAAACCAAACCACCAAAGTAAAATGTTTATGAATAATCAAATGTCAAAATGTTGATTTGAAAACCATGTCTAATGTCTATGTCTAATGTTTATGTCTAATGTAAATCATGAATTGTGTATGTAAATGTCAAAATGTTTATGTATGGTAAGTGAAATATATCAACTAAACCATATGTAAAATGCACAAAAACAAGGTATTGAAGTAAAACATGGTTTAAATCAAAGTTATGTTTTGTGTAATAAATGCATGCTATACTGATATAAACATTTATGCGGTATTGTGAAAATTCATACATCCAAGCCTTGTGACTGTAGAATAAACCCTAGCACAAAGTCTAAGGTCCACCTAGAAATGTATTCGGATTCGGTCATTCCTTCCAATCCAAACAAACCCGAGATTTCAGGAATGGGAGTTGTCAAGTCCTATGGTACCACTACCTACTACCGAGCGGCATGATCGGTGTTAATGAATGTACATTGTCCCATTTAAACAAACCAAATGTCATACCAAAATGTAAGCATGTGATGAATAAAATAATGTACTAAGTACGCACACAATGGGCATACATAGCATAAAATGTAATGTAAAATAATGTACTAAGTACGCACACAATGGGCATACATAGCATAAAATGTAATGTAAAATAATGTACTAAGTACGCACACAATGGGCATATATAGCATAAAATGTAACGTAAAATAATGTACTAAGTACACACACAATGGGCATACATAGCATAAAACACAATGAAATCATGTACTATAAATGTACTAATGAACATTGCAGGTATATGATGTAAAAGCAGGAAAGCATGAAAGTAACAAGTAGGCACATGTGTTTCACCCCAAAATGTTTGGAAAACAGCAAAAGAGGGGTCTATGTACTCACTTGAGATTGCTTAGTAGTCCTTGAGTAACAACCAAACAATGCTAGAGACCACGGATATCAAACGACACCTAATATAGGTAACTATGTTAATATACCGGACCTAAATCGGAGGATTGGATAGAATGAGGGCTTGTAAACCAAATGAGTATGAGAACTCATGCAATATGGTTTAACAAAGCCTACATACTAAATGAAACCTAACCTAAGTGCTTACGACCCATTACGACCCGTTTAGGTAGCTTATGCTACTTTAACGCGTCGTTCGCGTGAAACGCGTTCGGACTGCTTAACTAGTCCTATGACAAGTAATATATGCCTTAACATGTCTAATATTGTTTTCAAATCAGTTTAGATGTCAAAAGTTACCTTACATATGCTTAAAATGAGTTTTGGCGTAAAAAGGGTATTTTGGTAATTTACCTAAGGCATATAAACTACCTATCATACAACTAACTAAACGTCGTGACCATAAGGTATAACCTCGGAAGGTTATTCCCTATATACTATGGTCACCTAATGTGTTTGGTCGGATCCTAATGATCGACCAAACGATTCGGGTTCGAAAGTATAAGCGATTGTTTAGATCGCTTACCTTACGACCCTATATAAGCAGTAAACTAAAAGTGACGAGCTAAGCATGTTAAAACATGCTTAACTAAGTTTAGAAAATAGGTTTGGTATCAAAACAAATGGTTTTGATACCTAAGAGTAGTTTGGTTACAAAACACGCAAGAATGTGCATTTTGGCTGAAACTACGGCTCGTCACTGAGCCTAGATAACGTGGTAATCAGTAGGTATAGTCACTAGGGACTATAACCATCGTGATTACGCTCATGTTATGAAGTTCAAACGAACTTCGCATTGACCATAAACTGGTCAATGCAGAAAGTCAAACAAAGTTTGACTTTAACGCTAAAAGAATAAAAGAACGAAGGAACACTTACAAAGGGTCCAAGAATGGAAGGTTTGAATCCAAACACTCTCAGGTATGAAGTGTTAAACACAACAACTTAGAGAGCAAGTTCAGATTTCAAAGGTGTGCATTTTTGGGGTTGGGATGGATGGGTATTTATAGGATATGCAAGACCGTTAGGATCGTTTATCGAATAACGTGCTTTGATCACATCCCTACACTTGTTGGCAAGCTCATGTACATCAAATTGGCCCCCCACAAGCAGGAAACAACACTTGGAATTGTATTGGGAGTGCTAAACAGCTGTTAACAGCTGTTAAAATGGCTTTTGCTAATCAGAAGGGGCCTCGCGTGACACCAAGGGGGCTAGGTGTCACGCTAAGGTCCTTCTGATCAGCAACCAGTTTCCAAAGTTTCCAATTCAGTCCCCGTTGTGTATTAAGGCCATTTCCGACATGTTTAAGGATCGTTAAGCCATTTTCAAGGCCCTAAAATGATGCCTAAACATTTTGGACATGAAACATGCTCAAAAATATCCCGGATGTCGGTTCGTTTGGTCGTACGACCGCGATGTTCAGTTAATTACGACGGAATGCGCATAAGCGCGAAAAACGACTCAAATTGCGTGACGAATGGATTTTTGACAAGCCAAACACTAAAGCATAATATTATAATACTTACATAAATTTTTGGATGTCCGGATGTATTCAGAACGTAAGTTATGCGCGAAAGTGCAAACTTGTGCACTTTTTGACGCTTTTAGTCCCTGAATGACCCAAAAGTTTATTTTAGCACACCGAACCCCTCAAAGCCTATTTCTAAGCTATGTAAAGGATATTTATGGTATGTTTAACTTATGGCCATGATCTGGAATGTCTGTTACAGTTCAAAGTGGCATACTTTCGCAGTTTGTCAACTTTAGTCCCTGTAAGCGATTTAACTCGATTTTGCCATACCAAAGACTTCAAAACTTATTTCTAAGTTATGTAAAGGTTATTTAAGGTATGTTAAGCCTATTTCACTATTCCATAGTGTTCGTTGCATTAAACGGGTTATATTTACGCATCAGTGCGCGTATAACCTTCCAGAAAGCGATTTAAAGCTTGAAATCGAACAAGAATTGATATGTGCAAAGGATACACATATTTATACATGTCCCAAGTATGAAATACAATATTTCATTGATACAATATTTGTTTGATGGCCGTAGAGGCACAGGTGTCACATATAAATTAGTGTCTTCATTATTATTCCAAGTTATAATTATTTGTTAAAATATTAAATATTTTAACTTAATTCATATTTATTAAATTTTGGAATAATTTTGAAAACAATATGTATTAACTTGATACTTTTCAAGTATCTATACATGTATTTCCTTACCAAGGATAGGTGTATTTGTATTTGTATTTTCATACTTGTATATTTTTGCCATGTGTTGGGGTCGTATTCCGGAGTGTATTTATACGTACGAAAATACGTATTTTCTTGTAATTGTTAAGTATTCTTATACTTAATTTTGTATTAATTTTTCCGGAATAATATCTTTAATAAAAATTTACCAATATATATTTCCAAAATATATATATTTTAAGAAATATTACTTAGAAAAATTATTTATAATTTTTTCCTTGGCAAAAATATTTGTAAATTTCATACAAGTTCCAAAAATTAATATATTTTCAAGTCTAACTTAGAAAATATATATAAACCCATTTTTCATCCAAAAATAATATATTTCAAGAAAATACATTTTCTCTTAAAACAATGTATTCCATGTTTGTTCGAGAATATATATATTTCTTCCAAAAATAATTCCAAGAATATATATATATATATATATTTTTATTCACCCAAAATAATATATTTTCTTCTTGTAAAAAATATGATATAGTCTTGTAATAATTGTAAAAATCATATTTTTGTTTCCTTGGTGTCCAAAATATTATTTACCAAAAATATACTTGTGAATAAATGTGACAACTATGTTCTGTAATCGATGTACAATGTAAAACAATGTTAATTATCAATAAAACAATGTGTTTTGGTGTTATTATATGTGTATTTGTGTTTGATGATTTTACGATTTGATTTGATTCCGATTTCAAGCTTTAAATCGCTTTCTGGAAACTTATACGCAAACTGGTGCGTAAACGCAGTCAGTTTAACGCGACAAACACTCCGGAATAGTGACATGGGCTTAACATACCTTAAATAACCTTTACATAACTTATAAATAAGTTTTGGATGGTTTGGTGTGTTGAAAACAAGTATATTCGATCGCAGAGACTATTTGTGTCAAACTGCAAAAGTCTGCCGTTTCGTAAGGCAACGTATAGTCCGGAACATGATCATAAGCTAAACATACGATAAATAACCTAAACATAGCTTAGAAATAAGCTTTGAGTGGTTTGGTGTGCGAAAATATGCTTATTTGATCTTACAGGGACTAAAAGTGTCAAAAACAGTGTAAGTTTGCATTTTCGCGCATATCTTACGTTCTGACTACATCTGGACATCCAAAATTTTTTTACACACTAAAATATTTTTATTTTAGTGATCGGCATGCAAAAATACCATTCGTCGCTTAATTTGGATCGTTTTCGCGTCCGTTTGAGTTTCGTCGTAATTTGAGGAATAACATGACCGTACTACCAAACGAACCGACATCTGAGAGTTTTCCAAGCATATTTTGAGTCCTCTATACTTTGAACATCTTGTAGAGCCTTGAAAATGGCTTAACGGGTGTCAAAAGTGCCTGAAATGAGCTCAAACAAGTGCAGGGACTAAAGCTATCAACATTGAAACTGTTTGCTGATCTGCAAGTTTAGGCCGGCCATGTAAGACCTGTTTCTCCTCTTACGCGGGCCGCCTAAAACGGCCCAGCACCAGAAAATCAGTTTTTACAATCTGTTTGCAAATTCAAGGGCTGTTATGGTAATTTCTTGGTGTGTTAACCAAGTTAACACCTCTCCAAGGCTTCTAATCAGCTCCTAACATTTGTATGGCTATGATTCTTGCTTGGAGACCACACAAACAAGTGTCATGATCCTGTAAGTTTGCAACAAGTATAAATAGGCATGCCCTCATTCCTTTTTCCTCACATTTGATCTGAGATTTCTCTAAGTTGATGTGATTATTCACTTCATACCTGAGAATACTTGGAATCAAATCTCTTTTGACCCTTTGTAAGTCCTCTTTCGTTCTTTTATGCATTTTTAGCATGAAAGTCAAACTCTGTTTGACTTTCTGCATTGACCAGTTTATGGTCAACACGAAGTTCGTTTGAACTTTGCAACATGATCGTAATCACGATGGTTATAGTCCTTAGTGACTATACCTACTAATTACCACGTTGACCAAGCGTAGTGACGAGTCGTAGTTGCGGTCAAAATGCCCATTTAAGCGTATTTTGCTACCAAACTACTCTTGGTATCAAAACATTTTGTTTTGATATCAAAACCTATTTTCTAACTTAGTTAAGCATGTATTAACATGCTTAGCTCATCACTCTTAGTTTAGTGCTTGTTTAGAGTCGTAAGTCAAGCGGTCTAAACCACCGCTTAGACTTTCGAACTCGACCCGTTTGGTTGATCATTTGGATCCGACCAAGCATGATTAGTGACCATAGTTGCATAGGGAATAACCCTCCGAGGTTATACCTTATGTTCACGTAGTTTAAGTAGTTGTATGATAGGTAGTTTATATGCCTTAGGTAAATGACCAAAATGCCCTTTTCATGCATAATTGGGCTTTAAGCATATGTAACTTAAACTTTTGTCACTTAACTGATTATGCAACATATTTAATCATGTTAAGGCATATAATACTTGTCATAGGACTAGTTAGACGTCTCGAATGCGCGTTTACGCGAACGATGCGTTAAAGTAGTGTTACCTTAATGGGTCGTAATGGGTCGTAACGGGTCGAAAGCACTTAGCTTAGGTTCCGATTTAGCATGTAGGCTTTGTTAAACCATATCACATGAGTTCCAACACTCATTTGGTTTACAAGACCTCGTTCTGTCCGATCTTCCGATTTAGGTGTCGATTTATTTACTAGTGATCCGATTACTAGGTACTACTTGAATTTCCTAGGTTTGTCTGAGCTTCGCTAAGTTCTTTAGATCAAGGATACCCTTCTATTCAATGTGAGTACATAGTTCCCCTATTTTACTGTTTTCAATTGTTTTGGGGTGATTCATATGTATTAAAACAATTTCGATATTTAAACGATGGTTTCAAAAATGATTTAAATGGTTTATATTAAACTAATAACGATTTTGATAATGTAAACGGACTTGTTGGTTGTAGTTATATAATGAATGACATTCATTAATTTTGGCCGAACCGACCGGTATTAGGTTATGGTACCATAGGATCTGACAAATCCCGTTATCAGACTACACCCATGGTTATGTGTGGGGGTTATGTAGGTAACGACCGAATCTGATGATTGTTAACTTACCCTTTGGTGGTTTGTTAATACGAGAAGCGATATAGTCGAGTCATGAAGGTTTGAATGTTATTAGCGAGACGACCATAAGTAGTTTCACAATTAAAACGAGAACGATTTTGGGACGAGTTAAACGATTTGATACGATTTAACGAGATAAACGATTGGTTTTGGGTAGTGATTAGATAATGGGACAGGTGTAGCATGATAAAAGCATGGTAGCTATGCCGCTGGCACATCTTATATATAAGTGCTTTTATCATATTACATTGCGTGTCATTATTTAGTTCACTTGGGAAACAATTTTGAAACGATGTCACACAACGAGGTTTTCGAAATGATATAAACCATACGAGTTTTATTAACGAGTTTTTACGAGATGTTTTACGAATTGGCTTACTAAAACAAATGTTTTTCGGTTAAGAATCATGGCTACGAGATTTTATAAACTATAACTAACTTGATTTGAGTTAGTTAATTATGTTGCAATACACTTTTCAAAACGAGGTTTGTACTTTTGACTCTTGTAGTCTAATGAGGTACTGCAACATATAAACGAGCCATGAATCCAACACTCTCATAAAACCTATGTGCTCTCCAACATTTCTTTGCTGACTTTGTTTTTTTTTTACATATGTTTCAGGTGGTGTTGCTTGATGTTGGTTGCTAGGATGCATGAGTCACATAGGATCTGGACGGGGCCTTAGTGACTTAATAACGATAATAGACGATGTTTAATTTGTTTGTTTGGTTTTAAGACAATGTGTAAATCAATAAAACGAAACTTTTAATTACCATGGTTGTGAAACGATAATTCTGTTACAACACTCCCCGACGTTTCCGCCACGGTTTGTTGTTTTACGTGGTCGGGGTGTGACAGAAGAGTTGGTATCAGAACCAATGGTTATAGGGAATTAGGTTATTAGTAATGCTTTGACCTAGACTATAACTTTCTAGGACCCTAACATAAGTTTACTTGTGTTTAGATTTTAAAACAATACCGTCACCTATCCTTAGGTGATAACCACAACAAGAACACAATAATGAATCCGCTTCAACAATTAATCATCTATCCTTGGATGATTAATTTCAAGGTTTTGATTCCTCTTAGTTTTCAAAATCTCGTCAAAGTTTGGGTCTAAATAATGTGAACACGTGCAATCTGGAAGAGTGAATGCCTGTACCCTGAGTTTTCTGTCTAAGGCTAGAGTGTTCGTACAAATCCGCAGTATCGGACCAGTCACTCTTACCTGGGAACTCTTGGGGTGAGTGTTCACTTATAGGCGAGCATGTCTTCAGTGATACATTATGTTGACCCATTTACTTTGATTAGTCACTGCGTGTCGTTTGTTTGTTCGAGGTAACAAACGAATGATCGCCTTCCTTGTGTTTTGTTGATGTTTTCAATACCTCTTTTTTTTCCAATTGTCAACCTCACTCGTTTCTCATGTTTCCTTGTTAGACAATGCCTCCTCGACGTGATGCTCAACCTTTTACTGCTGAAGAAGTCGCAGCCCTTGTCGCTCAGCAAATGGCTGCAATACTTCCTGGCGTAGTAACCCAGATCCATGAGTTATATAACAACAATAATAACAATAATGCACAGTGTAATTTCTAGAATTTCAATTCTGCTAAGTCGCTAAAGTTTTCTGGGTCGCAAGGAGCAATTGCGCTCCTGCAGTGGTTTGAAAGTTTGGAAAGCACATTCAGACATGTGCAATGTCCGAATGAGCATAAGGTTGAGTTTGCATCAAGTGTGTTCGAGAAGCAAGCTCTTACATGCTGGAACAGAGTGATGCGCGATAGGGGTGCCGATGTGGCGATGGCATAAACAAGGGAAGAGCTCCGAGCTCTCATGATGAGAGAGTTCTGTCCCCGTCACGAGATTCGATCTTTGGAATGAGAATTCGATGATTTGAAACATGACGGGGGAGAACACCGTGCATACACGGATCGATACGAGGAGCTTATCTTGTTGTGTCCTACGATGGTAACCCCATTGGAGAAAGCGATTGAGAGGTATATCGATGGTTTACCCGATTCTGTGCAAGATATTGTGACTGGCAGTAATCCTACCACTGTCCGTCAAGCAATTGAATTGGCTGCTACTCTGACTGAGTCTCAGGTCAGAAAGGGTAAATTGACCCGTAAGGGTGATAAGAAGAAATCAGCCGATTCTGCACAAGACAAGGGTAAGGGTAAGGGTAAGAAGCAGGGTGAGTCTTCTAAAAAGTCAAGGAAGCGCAAGGCTTCCCAGAACTTTGCTGTCACCAACCAGAACCCTCAGAACCCACCAGCCCTACCTCCCGCGAAGAAGTAATATGCTTGTACCGCACCTCACTGTGCTCGATGCAATGGTCATCATGTTGCCCAACAGGCCTGTAAACAGTGTACTACGTGTGGTAGACTTGGGCATTTGGCCAACATTTGTTGTTTTGGCCAGAATCAGGTTGCTCAGGTTCCAGCACAAGTTCAGGGGAATGCTGTGAGATTCCCACCTTGTTCGTGTTTTAATTGTGGAGAAATGGGTCATTTCCGGAACAACTGCCCGAGGTTGGTTAATGCGAATGCGAATCCAAATGCGAACGCTAATGTGAATCCCACTCGTGGACGAGCATTCAATCTGAACGTGAACGAGGTGAGAGCGGACAACGAGGTTGTTAACGGTACGTTCCTTGTTAACAATCAACTTGCATCTGTTCTTTTCGATTCTGGTGCCGATAGGAGTTTTGTTTCGTTATCTTTTGAGCCTTTACTTGTGATGCCTAGAACTAAACTGAGGAAACCCTTATCAGTCGAGGTTGCTACTGGTAAACCACTCGTACTCGATTCTGTTCTTCGTGGTTGTCAATTGAACCTCGATAATCATCTTTTTCCTATTGACCTCACGCATGGATTGGTTAACCAAGCATCATGCTGAGGTGATTTGTTTCGATAAGATCATTCGTATTCCTCTTTTGTCTGGCGATGTTCTAGAAGTTCATGGCAAGAAACCATCTGGTGGATTGAAACTCATGTCATGTACGAAGGCCCAACGTTATTTACGAAAAGGATATGTTGATTTTCTAGCACATGTCACCGAGGAGAAAGGCAAGAACAAGAGTATTCAGGATATTCCGATTGTTCGGGATTATCCAGAGGTGTTACCTGATGAACTGCCTGGTTTCCAAGATCGATCTGCGTTCTGGTTATCATCAGCTTTGTGTACTCGAAGTAGATATTCCCAAAACTGATTTCCGCATGAGATATGGGCACTACGAGTTTACTGTCATGCCTTTTGGTTTGAAAAATGCCCCAGCTATTTTCATGGACTTAATGAATAGGGTCTGTAATCCTTATTTAGACAAGTTCATCATTGTGTTCATCGACGATATTCTCATTTATTCAAAGTCTCGAGCTGATCACGAGCAACACCTTTGTTTGAAATTGGAACTCCTGAAGAAGGAACAACTTTTTGCTAAATTCTCCAAGTGTGAATTTTGGCTTAAAGAAGTTCAATTTTTGGGACATATAGTCAACGAGCAGGGTATTCATGTGGATCCTTGAAAAATAGCAGCTATTAAGGATTGGAATACACCACCGACACCTACAGAAATTCGTTCTTTTCTTGGTCTCGCTGGTTATTATCGCCGTTTCATTTCGAACTTCTCGAAGATTGCGGTTCCACTCACTGCTTTGACTCAAAAGAATAAGCCTTTTGAGTGGGGACCCAAATAAGAAGAAGCATTCCAAACGCTAAAACAGAAGTTGTATGATGCTCATGTTCTATCTCTGCCTGAGGGAAACGATGATTTCGTTGTCTACTGTGATGCGTCCAACTTAGGCCTTGGTTGTGTTCTTATGCAACGAGGTAAAGTTATAGGATACGCGTCTAGACAATTGAAAGTTCACGAAAAGAACTACACGACTCATGATCTAGAGTTAGGTGCTGTGGTTTTCGCACTCAAAATCTGGAGACACTACCTCTATGGCATGAAATGTGTGGTTTTCACAGACCACAAAAGTCTCCAGCATATTCTTAATCAGAAGGAGCTAAACATGAGGCAACGATGATGGGTTGAGCTCTTGAATGACTACGATTGCGAGATTCACTACCATCCTGGCAAGGCGAATGTCGTAGCCGATGCGCTTAGTCGAAAGGAGCGAGTCAAGCTTCATTCTGTTTGAACTCTATCTGATCTTCAATCTCGTGTCCTTCAAGCTCAACGATCTTGTGCGATCAAAGGCATATAGAAATATGAGCTACCACTTCAACTTGAGCTTAAACTCGAAGCGAAGGACGATGGTTTACTCTATTTCAAGGATTGTTTGTGGATCCCGAAACAAGACGATCTTCGCACTTTAGTGATAGACGAATCTCATAAGTCTCGATATTCTATCCATCCTGGTGCTGATAAATGTACAAGGATCTTCGTACTCAGTAGTGGTGGCCTGGTATGAAGAAGGATATTGCCTTGTATGTATCGAAATGTCTAACTTGTCTCAAAGTCAAGGCTGAACATCAACGACCATCTAGTTTGCTTGTACAACCAGAGATACCGGTTTGGAAGTGGGAGAACATTGCGATGGATCTCATCACTAAATTACCGCGTACATCTAAAGGTCACGATGCTATATGGGTTGTTATCGATCGATTAACGAAGTCAGCTCATTTTATTCCGATTCGCGAGGATCTATCTGCTGATAAACTTGCCAAGATTTATGTTGATGAGATTGTATCACGACATGGTGTTCCTTTGGATATCATTTCCGATCGTGATGCTCGATTTTCATCTCATTTTTGGAAGACCATGCAATCTGCTATGGGAACCTAACTAAATCTAAGCATTGCTTATCATCCCCAAACAGATGGATAATCTGAGAGGACGATTCAAACTTTGGAGGATATGCTTAGAGCATGCGTGATAGACTTTGGTGGTAATTGGGACTCTCATCTGCCGTTGATCGAGTTCTCTTACAACAACAGTTATCATGCTAGCATTAATATGGCACCGTTCGAAGCTTTATACGGTCGAAAATGTCGTTCACCTGTCTGTTGGAATGAGATCGGTGAAGCTCAGCTTACTGGACCTGAGCTCATTCTGGAAACAACAGACAAAATCAAGAAAATTCACGATAATCTTCGGACAGCTGGAAGCCGTCAAAAGAGTTATGCGGATATGCGACGCAAGCCACTAGAATTTCAAGTCGGAGACCATGTCCTACTCAAGGTGTCACCTTGGAAGGGAGTGGTGAGATTAGGAAAGAAAGGAAAACTTGCACCACGATATGTTGGACCATTTAAGATTGTTGAAAGAGTTGGAAAGTTGCCTATCGACTAGAGCTACCTCCAGAGCTTGGAAATATTCATTCGACTTTTCACGTGTCCAATTTGCGAAAGTGTTTAGCAGACGCTAATCTTCACATTCCACTCGACGAAATCCAAGTTGATGAAATGATGCACTTTATCGGGAAACCTGTGGAGATAGTGGACCGTAGATTCAAACAGTTGAAGAACAGACGGATTCGATTGGTCAAGGTTCGCTGGGAATCCAAATGTGGCCCAGAGTTTACTTGGGAACGCGAGGACCAAATGAAGGCGAAATATCCGCAATTGTTCTCACAAGTTTCCTCTAGTTAAAATTTCGGGACGAAATTTCCTAAAGTAGGGGAGACTGTGACAACCGTGTTCTGTAATTGATGTACAATGTAAAAAAACATTAATTACCATTAAAACAATGTGTTTTGGTGTTATTATATGTGTATTTGTGTTTGATCATTTTACGATTTGATTCGATTCTGATTTCAAGCTTTAATTCGCTTTCAGGAAAGTTAAACGCAAACTGGTGCGTAAACGCAGTCAGTTTAATGCAAAAAACACTCCAGAATAGTGAAATGGGCTTAACCTACCTTAAATAACCTTTACATAACTTAGAAATAAGTTTTAGATGGTTTGGTGTGTTGAAAACAAGTCTATTCGATAGCAGGGACTATTTGTGTCAAACTGCAAAAGTCTGCCGTTTCGTAAGGCAACGTATAGTCCGGAACTTGATCATAAGCTAAACATACCATAAATAACCTAAACATAGCTTAGAAATAAGCTTGGAGTGGTTGGTTCGGTGTGCGAAAATATGCTTATTTGATCTTACAGGGACTAAAACTGTCAAAAACGGCGTAAGTTTGCATTTTCGCGCATATCTTACGTTCTGACCACATCTGGACATCCAAAATTTTTGTACACACTAAAATATTTTTATTTTAGTGATCGGCATGCAAAAATACCATTCGTCGCTTAATTTGGATCGTTTTCGCGTCCGTTTGAGTTTCGTCGTAATTTGACGAATAACGTGACCGTACGACCAAACGAACCGACATCCGAGAGTTTTCCGAGCATATTTTGAGTCCTCTATACTTTGACCATCTTTTAGAGTCTTGAAAATGGCTTAACGGGTGTCAAAAGTGCCTGAAATGAGCTCAAACAAGTGCAGGGACTAAAGCTGTCAACATTGAAACTGTTTGCTGATCTGCAAGTTTAGGCCAGTCGCGTAAGACCTGTCTCTCCTCTTACACAGGCCGCCTAAAACTGCCCAGAACCAAAAAAATAAGTTTTTGCAATCTGTTTGCAAATTCAGGGGCTGTTAAAGTAATTTCTTGGTGTGTTAACCAAGTTAACACCTCTCCAAGGCTTCTAATGAGCTCCTAACATTTGTATGGCTATGATTCTTGCTTAGAGACCACACAAACAAGTGTCATGATCTTGTAAGTTTGCAACAGGTATAAATAGGCATGCCCTCATTCCATTTTCCTCACATTTGATTTGAGATTTCTCTAAATTGATGTAATTATTCACTTCATACCTGAGAATACTTGGAATCAAATCTCTTTGGACCCTTTGTAAGTCCTCTTTCGTGCTTTTATGCCTTTTTAGCATTGTTTGACTTTCTGCATTGACCAGTTTATGGTCAACACGAAGTTCATTTGAACTTCGCAACGTGATCGTAATCACGATGGTTATAGTCCTTAGTGACTTTATCTACTGATTACCACGTTGACTAGGCGTAGTGACGAGTCGTAGTTTCGGTCAAAATGCGCATTTAAGCGTATTTTGCAACCAAACTACTCTTGGTATCAAAACATTTTGTTTTGATATCAAAACTTGTTTTCTAACTTAGTTAAGCATGTATTAACATGCTTAGCTAGTCACTTTTAGTTTAGTGCTTGTTTAGAGTCGTAAGTCAAGCGGTCTAAACCACCGCTTAGACTTTCGAACTCGACCCGTTTGGTCGATCATTAGGATTCGATCAATCATGATTAGTGACCATAGTCGCATAGGGAATAACCTTCCGAGTTTATACCTTATGGTCACGTAGTTTAAGTAGTTGTATGATAGGTAGTTTATATGCCTTAGGTAAATGACCAAAATGCCCTTTTCATGCATAATTGGACTTTAAGCATATGTAACTTAAAATTTTGTCACTTAACTGATTATGCAACATATTTAATCATGTTAGGGCATATAATACTTGTCATAGGACTAGTTAGACGTCTCGAACGTGTGTTTGCGCCAACGACGCGTTAAAGTAGCGTAAGCTACCTTAATGGGTCGTAACGGGTCGAAAGCACTTAGGTTGTTAGGCCCTAAAGTGTGAGACTGATGCATCAAATTAATACAACGGGCTATGGTTACGAACTGGGCCTTACCGGGTTAGTTTATATTAGGTTTTGGACCTTTATAGGTCACTTAGGCCAAGCTATAGGTCATGTGGGCCAAGCAGTCCCAAGGGAAGCCCATGTGAGAAATGGGCTTGTCTAAGTATATAAACAAGTTATTAACTTCTTTTAGGGTTTGAACTTTTGGAACCTCCTTGTTACACAATTTCTCTAGAGCTAGAGTGGAGGCGATTCGATTGTGGTGTACTCATACCAGACGTTTTTGCTTGTTCAAGTAATAGAAACGTGTGTGAGTTAAAAGTTATTTCGGTGTTCTTGTTTATTTTCGTTTTGATTCTTGAATCACCTATTGATTGGATTCCGCACAATCAATAGGTTGTTTGATTTCATTGAAAGATCCGTTTCACGGGACTAACAAGTGGTATCAGAGCCATTGAAGTCTTTCAAAGGCTCAGTTTTGATATCACTCGAAGAACGAGAAGATATTTTGCACAGTGTCGGGGATGAATGTTCGTAAATGGAGAGAGATCTCGGTTCATTGAAAACTGGTATTTATTCACAGATCTGAAAAGTTTAAGATCTGCTGATGTTTTTGAGTTGTTATTGTTCCAGCGAATTTATTTACGTTTATAAACATCCAACATTTTTGTTCTTGGGTGTCGAGCGAAAATTATTCATCTGTTGACATTCAGAATCACACCCACTGTGTGTATTTCGAGGGAGGGTTTTGGTTGAAGTTATAAACAAAAACAAAAAAGTTCAGCAGCCGAACACCTACATCTCCATCGTAGCAGTTTCTGTTGATGGATCAATTGGAGCGTTACTGCTACAACCCGCTGTTTCACTTTCTCTTGACGGTTTCAAACTGTAGGAAGAGATGGCGGAAGAAGAGAACGGCGCGGTGGCGGAGGTTCGTTCAACGGTGGTTATCGGAACGGACATGTGCGTCTGGTGGTGAGGTGTGATAAGGAATGAAGATTAGTCCTTCCGGTTTCAAATTTAGAAATCGTGATATCAAAAGACTCAGACCTGGGTTTGAACAAATTTCGTTATGAATGATTTCGGAAGAGTCTTGCAATTGGAGGTTTGAGTAGAATGGCTCGTGGGTTTAGATGGAATCATCATCTTCAGTGATAACATCGGAAGATGCATTGGAGTCGTTGATGAATGGTTATGGTGCACGGTGGTTCGAAATGAGCGATGTCGGAGAGGATGATCGGAGAAGGTGAAGAACAATGATGACGTGATGACATCAGCAGGTCAAAAAGGTCAGGGAACATTCTATGCGGCTGTGCACATGATGTCCATTCAGAATTTTTTTTTAAAAACCCTAAGAAATCTACTCCGTAAGATGAAGGGAAAGATCAACGGGTTTAAAAGATGATGAATGTTGAATGCTTGTAGATGATGATGTCACTTCATCATCAGCAAAAGAATTTTCAGGAAAGTGGTTGGCGGCTGCACATGGGTCTCATCAAAGTTCTCAAGAGCCCTAAGGAATGTGAGCCATTGGATGGTTGAAAGATCTATGGTCAGAAAGAGAGGAGATGAAATTGTTTTCAATACAATATTCTGTGGGGCCAACTTTTCAAACCGAGAAACTTCTAATATTCCAATGGGGTATTTTTTTGGGTTTGAATTTTTCATGGTGGATTGAGCCGGGCCGCACAACGATGAGCTAAATGGATGGCCCAATGATCGGCAAATCATTACTGGATAATGTCACATTTTTCAACCAAATCCTCCGCCCACTGCTTCTTTAGAAACAATGGTATGATCTCTAAAATGTTTGTGGGTTGTTCTATATCATTTTCTGTTGGGGCCGTTTTGGAAATATTAATATTGGGCTGCAAATAGTTGGTGAGTTGGCTAATTAAAGTGGTGCAAAATTTGGAGCATATTTGAATCAGTTCTTTGTTGGACCGGGAGGTTTATGGAGGATGGGCTCGTTCACTGTTGGGCCACTAAAAAGGAGAAAACCCAAGTTTGAAGATCGTCTAAACCGTAATAAAGAGAGCATAAAACTAGGGGGAGATTGTTAGGTCCAAAGTTTTACGCTTATCTTTATTACGTTTTATTATGTTTATTTGGTTTAAATTATGTCTTGGGCTTGGGCTAGGCTATGTGGGCCAATGGGGTAGAGACTCCTATAAATAGTCTTATTAGATTGTTAGTGGTAGAGCTCTCCTATTCTTGTAATGATGTAGCCCCAAATAGAGAGCCTTGTACCAGACAATCCTAGGGATTGTGTGCAAGGTTCTCGAAGATCGTACCAGACAGTCTTCGATTAGCTCAGCGTTGTGTATTCTATAGGCTTCAACTCGTTCTCTACATTCAGGAGTACAAAAGACAGAAAGTATCTCTTCTTTGGTAATTTCTTGAGCCGCGGGTTTGTGAAACACAAATGCCATAATTTCAGCGGGTGGTTGATACTTTTGTTCTTCTCCTCAAAACACAAATCAAACGAGAACCCGTGTACAAGCTAACTCAAACCTTTGCACGCGAATGAACCCGCTTTCTGAACCGCACCACAAAACCTGTCAAACTTTTCACAACCAAACAAACTTTTTCTCCTTTTTTTAAATAATTTAAACAAACCTTTTTTTTAATAGTTTATAAAAGTATACTTATTATTATTATTAAAAAAAACAATGATTGACTAATGATAATCTAATGATTATTATTATTATTATTATTATTATTATTATTATTATTATTATTATTATTATTATTATTAATTATTATATGTAAAACATAAACGACAAATCATGTTCTGTATGTCTGTCTTCTTTGTCGTAACACAGACGATATACCAATCGGAGATGGTAACCGGAGGTGATGATCGCTGATGTATTTGGATGGAGATGATCGGAGAAGATGAACGAAGGTGGTGATCGGAGTTGGCGACAGCGGTGTAGACGATAGTGATGACGTTGACGGAGATGGTGGCCGGAGAAGATGAACAGTAGACTGCTGCTGGTGTACGGTGGTTAACGGCGATGAGACAGCAGTGATCAGAGAAGATGGTGATGATGGTTATTGGTCGGAGTTGGCGACGAAGATGATGTATGGTGGTGATTGCGACTCGAAACAGTGCGGTGACTCGGAAACGATGAGAAGGTGAACGGTTGCGAGTCGGACCAGTGAACGAGAGTTGAGTCGAGACCTCAAAAATTGATGATATTGATGATGAGTCAAGACCGGCGATAAAGATGAGTCGAGACCGTGATCAAGAGATAAGACGAGACCAGTTGTAGATGACTCGAGACCTGCTGGTGACTGACTCGAGACCTTGGCTGAAGCTTTGGTGATGAGTCGAGACTTCTGAGATGAGATGATGACTCGAGACTGTTGGACTCGAGATCTATAAAATTGATGACTCGAAACCAAACGTAATGATAACTCAGATGATTGCGACAATAGAAGGTTGTTGTGAACAGTGAGTCGAGACCAGATTGTTGTGAAGGAGAAGACCACTGTTTCTTTAAAAATTGGAATCGAGACCAATTGTGAAGATTGACAGTTCCGAAACCGTGAATTAATTATAAAAAAAAAACCTTTTCGAAAATTTTCAAAACTTTTAAAAAGTTGGAATTCCGAGATTTTTGGCTTTTTCAAATCAATTCTGGATTTTCTAAATCTTTTGAAGATAATTTTAAAAAATCAAATACGTAGATAAATCTATTAACACCTTCCAAAAAGATCAAAATACCAAAATATGACAATATTTCACTAGAAACTCGATGAACACTTTGAATATCGTGAAGAACACGAAGAACACCAACCCAAAAATAACGAAAATCTTGAATCCTTGATATCACACCGAGCCTAGAAACAGGTTCTTTGGCTCTGATACCACTTGTAAGTCCCGTAAACCGGATCTTTCAATGATATCAAACAATCACCAAGTTTGTGCGGAATCCAAACTTGGTGAGATTCAAGAAAAACGAAAAAATAGAAATATGAAGAACACAATACCGGAATCACTTTCAACACTTGCGCACGATTCTATTACTTGAAAAGCAAAACCGTCTAGTACAAGTGCTCACAACCAAATCGATCGCCTCCCTCTCTAGAGAAATTGTAATAATGAAGTTCCAACCCTAAAACAAGTTAGAAACTTGTTTATATACCTACTAAAGCCCACTTCCCTACATGGGCTCCCCTTGGGCCTGCTTGGCCCACATGGCCTAAAGCTTAGCCCAAGTGACCTATAAAGGTCCACAACCTAATATAAACTAACCCGGTATGGCCTAGCTCGTAACCATAACCCGTTGTGTTAATTTTATGCGCCAGTCTTACACTTTAGGGCCTAACAATCTCCCCCTAGACTGATGCCATCAAATTGTCTTCATACCATGAATTTAGCAACGTCTTCAACGAAGTCTATGGTTGTCTCTATGCTGCAGATGTTGTGGAAGTTTTTTACTTCTGAACTCTCAGCACTGGGTCTCTTTCTTCAGCTTTTGTGGTTAGCTTCATATCAGGATCTCGATCAGCTTTGCTTGAAAATCTTGTTAAAAAGAACGTGAGAGGAGGATTCTCAACAACTCTTTTCTTCTTCAATCTTTTTCTTTCAAGCAGGTTCACGGTACTTCTTCAAATGCACTTTCACTGTCAGACGGTGTCTCGTATCCGGTTCTTCTGACTCAGGTACATCTTGTTGTTGTGCTGCTTCAGGCTTCTTCGGCAACGAACAGCATCTCAGTCTTTATCAACCCCTGTTCTTGATTGAAATCAAGTTCTGCACATTCTCACAAACTCATAAGCAAACATTTCTTATGCAACAGGGAGAATACCGTATGAACACTAGGTACATCCAAGTACTGTACTCGGATTTCACAATTTAAACTCTTTCAACTTTTGATGATCAGTCAAATCTTCAAGAACGGTTACATTTTTAGTTTTAAGAAAAACAAATAAGCACTCTATTTTTGGATTTTTGATTTTATAGAAAAACAAGACACTATTTTTGTATTTTTGAATTTCAATTTTTTTTATTTTTAATTTAAGAACTAGAAACAAATAAAAAAACTCAAAATATAAACAACTACCATAATATACAATTACAATTGCAATGGGATCAAAATTCGTTCTCAGACAGACTAAGGAACACTTTTCAGTACGAGCCTAATCAAACTGGTCTATGCGATTGTCAATATGTTTGTCCACTTAAACTTTAACGCTCAACTTTCAATTTTTCAACTTCGTGATATGCTTTAGGTAATATTATACTATTATACCCATGTGTCCCATTCCAAGGCATACCCTCCTCCTTATAATGACAATTATACTTATTTACCTATGACGGAGGAGGAGATGCTGAATGAAAACAAAATGACTTATGGTCCCAAACACTGTAAGCCATCAGTGAATGTCAGGCCTGTTGAAAAACAGGTGGTTAAACCAGTTTCTTTTGTATCAAAGGGTACTGTTGATCCTAACGTTTCTTCATCATGTGCAGATGAAGTACCAGAAGTAAGATGGGGTGATATATTTGGGGATGAACCACCTTTAGATTCTGATGTTTCTAAACCTACTTTTGATAAAACTGATTCTGGTTGTGTGTTTGGACAATCGTTTTTGAACTCGTTTCGTAGTTATGTTTCGTCTTCTTTTGGGCCTGCTGTTATGGGCAAAACTGTGAATGCTTGTGATGAAACTTTGAATAATGTGCATGATGATGGATGTTTTTCAGTAGATAAAAATTGTGATTCTAATATTTCTAACTCTTCAGCTGTTGATAGCATGACAGGTGAGGTCCCTCAGGATGCATTCAGTGAAACCACTGAAACTTCTTCTAAAGAGAATCAACCGTGTTCTGATTCTTCTTCTGAATCAGTCTCAGAGGAAGTCCCTAATGTTAAACCTAGTGGGACCCCATTGAAAACTGAGGATGAAAAGGAACCCTTATCAAACTCAGATGATACATGTGTTGATGAAATGTGTTGATGAAATGCATGTTGATGAAGTTCCTACATCTTCCGAGATTAAAACTGAATCCGATTCTCAACAGGAAGAAGTGATTGTTTTGAATGAAAAATTACAAGAAAATGTTTCTGAAAAGGAAGTTAAAACGGAAACTGAATCGTCTTTTCAATATAATCCTGATAAACTTGTAAAAGACGAAAAACATCTTCCGTATGAATCTCATGGTTGTGCTAGTTCTGATCAACAGGTACTTAAGAGGTCAGAAAAGGCACATGGAACACAAGCAAAGCAACCAAAGCAAGCTCATTCATCTAGACCAGTCGGATCAGTTAATGCTGCTAGCTCATCGAATCTCCATAGACTGAAACGACAGACATGTTTCAACTGTGGAATTCCTGGACACATAACTAGAAATTGTGTTCATCACCCAAACGTGCAACAAAAGGTCAACACTCACTCTTGTGCTGATGTTTGTGAGCCGGTTCACAACACACAAAAGGAGCCAAAACGAGCAGATCAAAGTCGAGAGTATAAGAAGTCTGCTCATCAAGGACAATCACGATCTCATAAGGCTCGTGACAAGGTGATTGAAAGCTCCAATAAGGAAGAAAAGACGAAGAATGGTGCTCAGAGCAACAAGACTTCTGCAAACAACAAATACAAGCACCCAAATTCGTCTTCGTCTAAGAGAAATGTGCAGGCGCATCCAGCGCAAAAAGGATCGATTTGCCCTTCAGGACCTGCAGGAGCAAATCAAGCTGCTCAAAACGTCTTTACGATGAAAAGACAAAATTGCTACAACTGTGGCATTGCGGGTCATATTGCAAGAAACTGCACACATCGTCCCTATGAACATAATTATATGCAAAATCGGAGGGTTACACCAAAGGATAACAATCATTCCAAGCCGATGAAGGTATCTTCACCTAAGGCAATGAAGAATGTGAATCCCAAGGTTAAACCTTCTGATGGGGATTGGAATGCTGCTAAAAACAAACGCAAGGCTGTTCAGGAACAAAAACGTTTTTCTAAAACTAACAAACCTGAAACAACTAAAGTTGCTCAACCGAAGGCAACAAACGCGTTTGCTAGACCGAAACAGATTTGGAAACCCAAATCCAAAGCAGCAACATCTCCAATCCTTGAGACGAAAGGGGACCTATGTTTAAAGGAAGTGTCTTATTTTGATGCTTCAGGAAATCCGAGGACCACGATGGCCTGGATACCAATGTCTTACTAATCTCCTTACTTTTCAGGAACAACTAAGGAGGAGCTATTGACAATCTCTGGAATGTTGATAGCGGTTGTTCCATAGATAAAAAAACGGGTAACATTTCACTGTTGCAAAAAGTTCAAATTTTTTTTACAGATGATATGTTTCCTTTGGAGGAGATAAGAGAAGTAAGATAAGATCAGCAAAAGGTACCGTTTAAATTCAGTACTTTGATTTGAATATTGATTAGTCTTCAATCTGATGACAGAACGGTTAAGCAAAAATATTTTTTTTTCCTTTCTTAGTTCTTTACTTTGTACATAGAGTGTCCTTTCTCTAGTAAATGGTAAATTTGAGTAAAAATACAAGATTTATGCACAAATTTAGGGGGGGAGAGGAACATATAGAGTTTAGGAGGAGAAAACTCGGAAAAATTCAAAAAGAGTTTGCTGTATATATGCATTGTTTTAGGGGGAGAAAATGAGAAAAATACAAAAACATTTGAAAAATGAAAAAGCCAAAAAGAAAAATTGCATGATATGGGAAGTGAAATAAATGTTCGTGTTAAAGGGTTTTGACTAACACATGTAAGGTGCCATAGCTGAAAAGACTAGGATCTACTGCGATATGTTGATAGGCTTGACGCTCAATATGATAAAAGATACTAAGTGATATAAACATAACGAACTATGTACCATGTGGGTAACATACCAGCGGCGTATGATTTTATGGTCTTAAATCTTGTGTTGATAGATAGCCAACATCTGAGGTTTCGGGTCTTTATATTGTTGAATCATCCGGGGATATCTTGGCTGTCCTTCTGTTCAGAACTAAAATTGTACATGAACCCAGGAAAGAAAGTCACTTGGAATTAGCTCATTTCTATTTGAATGTCTGTATGTTGTCCCGATACACACAATTTTGATCTGATTCTGAAATCTTCTCTGAAAAAAGTCGTGTACCTCCTCTGCTGCATCCAGATATATGTTGACCTTGAGGTGCTAGGCAACGACAGCTTCTGCTGCATCCAGATACATGCTGACCTAGCTGTACGTTGTCACGCTATAGATCTAATACACCCGAAAGAGGCCCTCAAGTGCCCAAAAGAAACCCAAGAAACCTATATCAAACTGAGAAAAACACATTTGATCTGTATATTATACCATCTCTGCAAAAGATCTATTCTGTTCTCTTCTCAACCTATTCCCAGTTAAGATTTCAGAAATCTGGATTGGACTTGTGAAATATGTGGTAGGGAAGATACTTGCATGATAGAGTGTGCTGTTTATATTTCCAGGATTTGATTAGTATTTATTTGGGTGTTCATTGTTAAGAAATCAAAACATGATAAAACAGATTATATGCAGACCTAGACACAGTCAGGATATCTTAAAGGATGACATCAGTATACTCACCTGCTACGATGAATCGTTGTGCTTACCTTGATCGCGGGGGTATGCCTTGGAATGGGACACACGGGTATAATAGTATAATATTACCTAAAGCATATCACGAAGTTGAAAAATTGAAAGTTGAGCGTTAAAGTTTAAGTGGACAAACATATTGGCAATCGCATAGACCAGTTTGATTAGGCTCGTACTGAAAAGTGTTCCTTAGTCTGCCTGAGAACGAATTTTGATCCCATTGCAATTGTAATTGTATATTATGGTAGTTGTTTATATTTTGAGTTTGTATTTGTTTTTAGTTCTTAAAAATTGAAAAATTCAAAAATACAAAAATAGTGTCTTGTTTTTCTATAAAACCAAAAAATCCAAAAATAGAGTTTTTAATTGTTTTTCTTAAAATTAAAAATTATAACCGTTCTTGAAGATTTGACTGATCATAAAAAGTTGAAAGAGTTTGAATTGTGAAATTCGAGTACAAGTACTTGGATGTACCTAGAGTTCATATGGTACTCTCCCTGTTGCATAAGAAATGTTTGCTTATGAGTTTGTGAGCATGTGCAGAACTTGATTTCAATCAAGAACAGGGGTTGATGAAGACTGAGATGCTGTTAGTTGCTGAAGAAGCCTGAAGCAGCACAATAACAAGATGTACCTGAGTCAGAAGGACCGGATACGAAACACCGTCTGACAGTGAAAGTACATTTGAAGAAGTACCATGAATCTGCTTGAAAGACAAAGATTGAAGAAGAAAAGAGCTGCCGAGAATCCTCCTCTCACATTCTTTTTGACAAGATTTTCAAGCAGATGCTGATCGAGATCCTGATATGAAGCTAACCACAAGAGCTGAAGAAAGAGCCCCAGTGCTGAGAGTTCAGAAGTCAAGAACTTTCACAACATCTGCAGTATAGTGACAACCATAGACTTCGTTGAAGACGTTGCTGATTTCATGTTATGAAGACAATTTGATGGCATCAGTCTAGGGGGAGATTGTTAGGCCCTAAAGTGTGAGACTGACGCATCAAATTAATACAAAGGGCTATGGTTACGAACTGGGCCTTACCGGGTTAGTTTATATTAGGTTTTGGACCTTTATAGGTCACTTAGGCCAAGCTATAGGCCATGTGGGCCAAGCAGTCCCAAGGGAAGCCCATGTGAGAAATGGGCTTCTCTAAGTATATAAACAAGTTATTAACTTGTTTTAGGGTTTGAACTTTTGGAACCTCCTTGTTACACAATTTCTCTAGAGCTAGAGTGGAGGCGATTCGATTGTGGTGTACTCATACCAGACGTTTTTTCTTGTTCAAGTAATAGAAACGTGTGTGAGTTAAAAGTTATTTCGGTGTTCTTGTTTATTTTCGTTTTGATTCTTGAATCACCTATTGATTGGATTCCGCACAATCAATAGGTTGTTTGATATCATTGAAAGATCCGTTTCACGGGACTTACATAGGTTAGGTTCTGATTTAGAATGTAGGCTTTGTTAAACCATATCACATGAGTTCCAACACTCATTTGGTTTACAAGACCTCGTTCTGTCCGATCTTCCAATTTAGGTGTCGATTTATTTACTAGTGATCCGATTACTAGGTACTACTTGAATTTCCTTGGTTTGTCAGAGCTTCGCTAAGTTCTTTAGATCAAGGATACCCTTCTATTCAATGTGAGTACATAGTTCCCCTATTTTATTGCTTTCAATTGTTTTGGGGTGATTCATATGTATTAAAACGATTTCGATATTTAAACAATGGTTTCAAAAACAATTTAAATGGTTTATATTAAACTAATAACGATTTCGATAATCTGAACAAACTTGTTGGTTGTAGTTACATAACGAATGACATTCATTAATTTTGGCCGAACCGACCAGTATTAGGTTATGGTACCATAGGATCTGACAAATCCCGTTATCAGACTACACCCATGGTTATGTGTGGGGGTTATCTAGGTAACGACCGAATCTGATGATTGTTAACTTACCCTTTGGTGGTTTGTTAATACGAGAAGCGAGATAGTCGAGTCACGAAGGTTTTAATATTATTAACGAGATGACCATAAGTAGTTTCACAATTAAAACGAGAACGATTTTGGGACGAGTTAAATGATTTGATACGACTTAAACGAGATAAACGATTGGTTTTGGGTAGTGATTAGATAATGGGACGGGTGTAGCATGATAAAGCATGGTAGATACGCCACTGGTACATCTTATATATAAGTTCTTTTATCATATTACATTGCGTGTCATTATTTAGTTCACTTGGGAAACAATTTTGAAACGATGTCACACAACGAGGTTTTTGAAATGATATAAACCATACGAGTTTTATTAACGAGTTTTTACGAGATGTTTTACGAATTGGTTTACTAAAACAAATGTTTTTGGGTTAAGAATCATGGCTACGAGATTTTATAAACTATAACTAACTTAATTTGAGTTAGTTAATTATGTTGCAATACACTTTTCAAAACGAGGTTTGTACTTTTGAATCTTGTAGTCTAATGAGGTACTGCAACATATAAACGAGCCATGAATCCAACGCTCTCACAAAACCTATGTGCTCGCCAGCATTTCTTTGCTGACTTTGTTTTTTTACATATGTTTCAGGTGGTGTTGCTTGATGTTGGTTGCTAGGATGCATGAGTCAAATAGGATCTGGACGAGGCCTTAGTGACTTAATAACGATAATAGACGATGTTTAATTTATTTGTTTGGTTTTAAGACAATCTGTAAATCAATAAAACGAAACTTTTAATTACCATGGTTGTGAAACGATAATTCTGTTACAACACTCCCCGACGTTTCCGCCACGGTTTGTTGTTTTACGTGGTCGGGGTGTGACAATAAATTTTCCGGAATATTTTTGCGAGTTATATTCCTTTGTTCGGTTAAACCAATATTTTGTGTACTCTTTGTATATTCACATTTTTGTAATTTTGGTAATATTTTGGATTGTAATTTTTGGTATTTTGATGAGTTATATTATTTTAAGTCCTAAAATAATATAACTACTACACATAATATACAAATAATCACACACATGGTGACTTCTAAATATATATTTTCCTAAATACATATTTAGTCACTTTTATTTATAAAAACCAACCTCCAATATTTGTAATTTTGTAACAAAAATGATGGCAAACTTTATGTGAAAAATTGATGGTTTGAAATACTCTTGTAAATATTTGTTTAGAAATATTTTTCTAAGTGTTTAATTTTTAGAAAAAATTTGCCATAGTTTCCCCTAAAAATGGAGGTTTCCATACCTTGAAGGTATATCATTTTCTTTTGTAAATCGTCACAGTCAATCCTCAATCAACAACAAACAATCTACTCTTACCAATTTTGCCAAAAACAAGCATAAACTACCACTTCATGAACTTGAAAATTTATAAAAATTGTAGTAACTTACTAGTGTATTTAGTAAGCCTTGTTACCCTTTAAAGTGTGGTTGATTCTTTTAAAACAACATTTTTAAAGAAAATGGATCTTCACAACTTATAATCATATTTTTCAAAAATGTTTCTTCTTTGATTTTTCTTGTTACATAAGTGTTTCTACACTTTATTAACCACCAAAAATATGGTTTATTCATTTAAAATCCAAGATTAAGTAAAACTTGCATTTTCAACTTGGTTTCTTGGAAAATTATTCTTGAAATGTTAGATTTCCCAGATTTATATCTTACTTTGATCATCACTTTTCAAGAAAACAATTTATTCATTCAACTTCATGACTTTTGTGAGGATGATCCATTGATCTTTAACACTTTCATCCTCTCATCTTGCTAGATTATGTTTTTAATCATGATCTAGCAAGATCATATGATGATCAACATCAAATACATGAGTAAACAACAATCAACAAGTATAACAACACATAAACATTAAGATTTCTTATGTATTCAAGCTTATGTTCATGTTTCAAGTTCAAGTTTCTTAGTGTTCTTCAAGATTAACATCATGAATCTTTTTTTAACCACTAAGATAAGATGAAAGATGGAGTGTATGATGTTCTTACCACTAGCTCCAGGATAGGGATGATCAAGAGAAGAAATAGAGTGGATAAAAGCAAATAAAGAAGGTTATTGAACTTCTACAAGCTCCTAGCTCCTTTGTGCACCTTCTATCACACTTGTATATGCTTGGATTGGATGAAACTTGATTGAAAAATGGTGATGATGGTGGTGTTTGGTTTGGCCGAGAGCAAGGCAAGGGAGAAGAGAAAGAGTGTGTGAAATAGTGTGTGTAAGAAATGAGGTTATGATCACCTAGGTTATACTTATAACCCAACTTAAGTGTTTTCCAAAGGTTTTTATGTCTAAAAAGAGCCAACAAGATCAATTATAAAATTGAAATAAAATCCCAAGTGAGGTCCCATGGTTGGGCCGTCCCATGGGGGGGGGGGGGTAGTAGACTAGGTTTAAACTAATAGTTAGTATTTAGGTTAAAATCCAAGTGTATAGTTAGATACTTAGTTACTTGATATTTATATGAAGTGTTATGATGTTCAGGGATCATAACTAGCTTGGTAATGTTAAAACAGTGCTTCTAGTGAAAATTTGGTATTTCGGGTAGTGTCCGGTTGTTCGGTTGGTTACTGGTTCGTTAAGGTGCTAAACTTGCAGTTTAGTGTGCTTTATGTTACCTTTTGTGACACTTTTGATTCCCGACACTTAGGAAAGCATTCACGACCATTTAATCATATTTTTGCATGATATCAGATTGTTTAAATGCTTAAAATTGCTGATTTTTGATGAATTCAGCACTTTATGTGAGTTTTAGGCACTTTTCGGCACTTAAACTATCACTAAGAAGGCAATTTTGTGATCCTTACTTTCCTACACACTATACTAGTGTCATGCTTGGTTTCTGGCTCATTATGTGTCTCAACACATTGTCTATCTATGTACTGAACTCCGTCAGCATTTTTCTGATTTATCTGATAACTGTGCTAACTGTGTTTTGTGCATCATTTGAATCAATAAAGTTCTCATGCAATAATGATATGACTTTAAGCAATACATGATGCACATGTATGTGTATGGCAATAATCAGAAAGCAATTCAAGTGATTAATTGTAATTCAGCACAGTCATTAAGCACTAATCATGGTTTAATAGTTGTACGGATACCTGAAATTTTGACAGTTGTCATATTACGCTTCTTCGACTTTTTGGAGGACTCAGTCTGTTTTTCCTTGGGTTTTTCTTGTGTAGACTCGTCAGATGATTTTGGGTCGCCCTTTCGGAAAAGCTTACCTTTCCTGATCTGGGATTCAGTCAGGGTAGCAGATAGTTCAATGGCATGTCTGACAGTCGTAGGGTTGCTACCAGTAACAATGTCCTAAACTAGGTCAGGGAGACCATCAATGTACTTTCCGATCGCCTTATCCAAAGGCGTAACCATGGTAGGACATAACAGGCCCAGTTCCTCATCACGGTCAGTGTAGGCTCGATGTTCACCGCTGTCTTGCTTAAGTTCGTCAAATTCCCTTTCCAAGGCCCTGAGTTTATGACGAGGACAAAACTCCTTCATCATTAGAGCTCGAAGCTCTTCCCAAGTTTGTGCCATTGCCACATCGGCACCCCTATCCCTCATTACACCTTTCCACCATGTAAGTGCTCTTTTCTGGAATACGCTTGATGCAAACTCAACCTTTCGTTCTTTTGGGCACTACACATGATGAAACGTGCTTTCGAGACTCTCAAACCATTGTAGGAGCCCAGTGGCCCCTTCAGACCCAGTAAATGTGAGCGACTTAGCTGAATTGGATGTCTTATAGTTGTACGGAGCATTGTTGTTATTGTTGTTTGCTTGGTTTACTTGGGTTATCAGGTTTGGGAGTATAGCAGCGATTTGCTGAGTGATAATAGCTGCGAGTTCGGCGTTAGTTTGAGGTTGTGCATCACGTCGAGGAGGCATATTCTAAAAGAGCAAAGAAACATGAAAAGAAACGAGTGAGATGATATCGGATAGTAAGAATTGAATGCTTAAAAGAATATCGATAAAGCATGAAGATTGTGATCATTTGTTCGTTACCTAAAACAAACAAATGACACTGTGACTAATCAAAGTAAATGGGTCATACTAATGTATCGCGAAGACATGTTTTAGCCTATAAGTGGACACTCACCCCAAGAGTTCCCAGGTAAGAGTGACTGGTCCGATTATGTGAATTTGTACGAACACTCTAGCCTTAGACATAAAACTCGAGGTACAGGCATCCACCCTTCCAGATTGCACATGTTCACATTATTTAGACCCAAACTTTGACGAGATTTTGAAAACTTTGAAGGTTCAAAACCTTATAATAAATCATCCAAGAAAAGATTATTGGTTTTTAAAAAACGGATTTGTAATTTGTGTTCTTGTTTTGGTTGTCACCTAAAGATAGGCGACAGTATTGTTTTAAGACTAAACACAAGATAACATGTGTTAGGGCCCTATAACCATTCATGGTTGCAAGAGTTTTCGCCTCCTGAGGTGGGTTGGGGGCGCACTTCTTGTTGTTAGAACCCTTGTTATTGTTGCGGGTTGCTTGATTCAGACTTGGATGTTTCCTTTTCTTGTCACCGGACGACTCAGCATATGTCTCGGTCTTCTCAGTAGGGTTCAGTGATAACTTCTTCATACGAACAACATCTTCAGTAAGGCTAACAGCCAGAGTTACAGCCTGAGTGATCATTTCAGGTTTGGCCAAAGTTACCATGCTGCGAAACTCTGGGGCCAGTCCCTAAATTTAGTGTTCAACGCGCTTAAATTCAGGAGTCACCATGTAAGGGATCACTCTAGACAAATCGTGGAACCTTCGGGTATAACCAGTAATATCAGCACCTTCCATGGTCAAGTGCCAGAACTCAGTCTCCAACCTTTGGAGTTCAGCACGTGAGTAATACTTTTCTCTCATACGTTCCTTTAGCTCATCCCACGTCATGCCATACGCAACATCATCACCCAGAGTCTGGACTTGCAAATTCCACCAAGTCAAAGCTTCATCAACAAATAACCCCGTAGCAAAAGTGACTTGCTGATTCGCGGTACACTTGCTCATACGGATAGTGGCATCAGTCTTCTCCGTCCATCGTACAAAAGCCACTGCACCTCCCGTGCCGTCGTAGTTCAGCGGCTTGCAGTCGAGAAACTGCTTGAAAGTGCAGCCTTTAGCTGTGTTTCCTCCAGATGTATCTCCCTGCCCATTACGTCTAGCATTGATTGGTCCTCCACTTTGTTCGGTGCGGTTCGCCTCGTATTGGGCGATAGCTACGGAGATCCTTTCTTCGAATAGGGCGTTCAGTTCTTCAGAAGTCCTTGGTAGAAGAGGAGGAGGGGGTTGATCGGAATCCTGATTGTTCACAGCTCTCCTAAGTGCCATGTTCTGAAAGAACACAACACAACAGGGTTAGACATTTGTTTGATATCGTCATACGAGACAGTAATAGTATATATACACAGACATATACCCACATAAGTGACATCAAACAATCTGCCCAACGCATAAATCAATTCATACAGCAACAAGCATGTATAAATAGATAAATACTGGCGTGTCATAAGATATTCACCGAGTCTTTACACATATCAGAACAACTTGTTACATCATTGTTTGCGAAGTAAACAAAATGCATAAGGGTTACATCTCCCCAAAGTACAAGTTTAATATATGTAAAGGACAAAATATCTTACTTCACATTGGCGGTTCTTGTCTTTATACCCTAAATTATTACTCCAACAGAGTATTTAATAGGCTGGGGGAGGGGTGAGGGTATTCACGTTTGACATTTTCTTGTATTGAAGGAATCTCGTTTAATACGTGACAAGACATGCTGTGGTTTCTGTGCACTGAATTCCATAATTATGTATGCATCCATAATTACGTAAGTCCTTGCATAGTCCGCACAGTTCGTTTCATCGTCGGATCACTTCCTTCAGATATGCCACTGCTTTCAGGTAAAGTCACGAGTACCTCAGATATTCTATTTCTAGTATATGAATATATTAATTATCACACATAGTTGCAAGTAATTTCTAGTCAAAGACAAGTGCTACTCCAGTGCACCCTAAGTCTCGTAGTGTCTTTTCTTAACTCTTTGAAAATAGTTTCAGGTAGTGGATGTCGAGGAAAGTTTTATGCAATGAAAACTTTTTTTTTTTTTTGAAAAATTGTTTTCGTGAAAGGACCCTAAGGATTGTAGACTAGATTCGAGAAGGAATCCTGGTTCACTACAATCGCAGCTCTGATACCAATCTGTCACACCCCTTTCTAAGGCGGAAGCACGATGAGTGATCATGAAAGGTTCTCATTGCATACGAATGGTAAACATACTACATGCTTGTAAAAATAACTTCAAATGCCAATAACATTACGTAACTGAAAACATAGGTTAAGTTTGGAGTTTACATCACAGCATAAAACGTTGTCTGAAAAGTTTACAACATTATTCAAAGATAAACATAAACAACATCCAAGAGCAAGAGTAAGATCGCGCGCACATCCACTTTAGTTACCTGAATACATGTGAGTTTTTGGAAAATCGTCAACATAATGTTGGTGTGAATTCATGCAGTTTTTGTATTGAACGTTTGTATACTTGTATGAAAACATGGTATGTAATTTGTATGAAACCAGTATTTCTGTAAATATAAGGAAATCGAGATCGCTAATGGTTTACAAGGCCATTAACATGTGACACGACATAGGAAGCATCCAAACCATAGGAATTTTTAGTAGTCAATTCATGACTGGGACACAAAAGCACTGCTTGGTACTAGTTATGACCAAGAGTGTGGCTGCCTGAAACCCATTAGATCTAACCTTTTGTTCCGCGGTCTTAGTATGTACACGATTAATGGTGCTTCTGGTACCCTATTCGTGACATGATCTAAAGTATCATTCCTTAGTTTTTGTATTCAACATAACATAACACATGTATTTTCCCCAAGTTTAAAAAGCATGTAAAAGTTTAAAAGTGGGGACATGAACTCAGAACTTTGTGTTTCTTGCGCCGTAAACTTCACCGGGTTTGCTTATATAGCGTCGTGACCTATACGTGTTTTATTAACGTTAGTCACTAGACTTGTATCGCACAAGTACAAGTCACCATCTTTTATGTATTTGTTCTTTGTTGTTACAAATAATTTACATTTTTAACTATGTATCTTACTTATATTATTTTCTCAAAAATAAATATAAGTATCTTGTATTTTTCACCCGAGTTATATATTTTGTCCAAAGGACCTTTTAAGTTCGTAACTTGTCCAAATTACATAATCTATTAAGAAATATATTTTCATAAATATATCTTCTTGTATTTGTCTATGCATGTTGTATGTGTATTTTTGTATTTCTACTCCTTGGAAGTATTTAGTGTATTTTCAATTACTAATACACTATTACATACAATACATATTACATACACTTAGCACAAAATTTGGTGACCAATAAATATATATATATATATATTTTCTTCAAAAATATACATACTTAATATCAATTTTTATCTTGAAGAAATCATCATTTCTTAACTTGAAATTTACATAAAAATTAGGGAAACCTTGGTAAATATTTTTGGGTGAATTTTTAGGGAATAAGTTTCACCAAAACTTATATTTTTCTAAGTGTCAAAATTTTATAGAAATTTTGACATGGTTTCCCCTAAAAATGGAGGTTTCCCCTGTTTTCAAAACATGTATTTATTTTCTTTTAAAATCATCACAAACAATCATCAACTTATTCAACACTTACCGAGTGTCAAAATCAAGTAAATTACACTACATCATGAACTTGAAGTTTTGTAAAAACTTGTAGTAACTTACCATGTTATTTAGTAGGTTTAGTTACCCCTAAAAACATATTTATTTGTTTCTAAATTACATTCTTGAAAGATTTAGTCATTTACAACTTGTAGGATGATTTTTCTAAAAATATTTCTTTTGTGTTTTTCTTGTCACAATCATGTTCCTAGTCTTGATTTAACACAAAATATATGATTAGTTTACTTAGAAACCATGACTTTGTAAATCCTAGAAATAAACTTGGTTTCTTGAGAAAATTAGTTTTGTAATCAATTATTTACAACATTTGTATTTTGTTTAAATCATCTTTTCATATGAAAACAAATTTCATCATTCAAGTTCATGTATATAAAGTATGATCATCTTGGTCTTTCACAAGATCATCACCTTAACTTACTAGATCATGTGTTTAATCACAATCTAGTAGGTTTCTTATGATGTCTAACATCACTAACACCAACCATCAATCATCAAGAAGCAAATCAACACAATCAACATGTATTCTTATGTTATTGAGCTTATGTTAAAGTATCATGATCATGTTCTTTAGTTTTCTTCAAGATTAACAATGTACAACATCTTTTAACCATCAAAATATGAAGTAACAACAAGTGATAAGAAGCTTACAATAGCAAATGAAGAAGGTCCTTCAAGATGCCCAAGCTCCAAGCTTTCTTAATCACCTTCTTACACCTTAGGATGGCCTTGAAATGGATGGGATTGAGTTGGAAATAATGGTGGTGTGGGTGGTGATCTTCGGCCGAGATGAGGGAAGGAAGGAAGGAGAGAGGTGAGTGGTGAAGATGAAATGAGGCTCATGCATTCTTATAACCATCTTGAGCTTTTATCCAAGGGTTCTTGTGTTCCATATAGTACACACAAAATCTCAAAATATATCTTCACAATCTTAGGAGATTTAGCAAGATCATACAAGATCAAAAGAGATCTATGGTGGGGTCACCATATGACCATCCATTTTAAAGGGGGGGGGGGGGTAAAGTGTAAGTTTGATGGGTAGTTAAGTAATCTAATTGGATTTCAAGAGATTTAGTTAGTGTTTAAGTGTATGATGTGTTATATAGTGTGTTAGGGTGTTCGGAGATCATAACTAGCTCAGAAATAATAAAACAATGCTTCTAGTATAATTTTGGTGTTTCGGGTAGTGTCCGGTTGTTTGGTTAGATACCGGTTCGTTAAAGTGTCAAACTATTCCATTTAGTGATCTTTAAGTACCCTTTTATGACGCTTTTAATTCCCGACACTTAGGAAAGCATTCAGGACCAATTAGTCATATTTTTACATGTTACTAACTCATTACAATGCTGAATTTTGCTGAAATATATGAAATTCAGCATTTAAAGTGTGTTTCGGGTGCCTTTTGGTGCATATTCTAGCTTCCGGAAAGTCTATATGTTAACCCTTGTATCCATTCTTGGGTTTCAATGTATTTTAGACGTTGGACCGACTCCTAGGCCCCAATTCTATTGTCTGACTGCTTTCTGCAGAATTGCTGACACAATGTGTCTTACCGGTGAGTTTACTAATCTTTCTGACGCAACGCTAATCATTAATGTATAAAGCCATATTTGAAGTATAAAACGTGCATGAATCCACATGTATAGCATGAAATCAGACAATGTTGACATTTAAGCACATAATTGCATATATTAAGTAATAATTAAATTGTACGGAAATTACCGGTTTTGTGCCAGTTGTCACAGTCTCCCCCCGTTAAAAGAATTTCGTCCCGAAATTCAGGCTGAACTAACTCTCGCAGTAGTTTTCTTGAACAGGTGGGGTACTTTTCTTTAAACTGGTCTTCACGTTCCCACGTGTACTCGGGTCCGTGCTTAGAGTTCCAACGTACTTTGACAAGTTTGAAACTACTCCTTCGGGTCTTGTTGACTTTCCAGTCTGTAACCTCAACGGGTTTTTCTGTAAATCGGAGGGTGTCATCAATATGCACTTCATCCACAGGGATGATCATTGTTTCTTGGGTTGGACTCTTCTTGAGGTTGGATACATGAAACGTATCATGTACTCTGTTAACTTATTCTGGTAATTCCAACTTGTATGCCACGGTACCAATTCTTTCTAAGATCTTGAATGGTCCGATGTATCGTGGGTTCAGCTTTCCACGTTTTCTGAATCTTACTACGCCCTTCCAAGGTCAGACCTTCAACATAACTTTGTCTCCCACCTCAAATTCTAAGGGTTTCCGTCTTCGATCAGCGTTGCTCTTTTTTCGATCTCGAGCCGCCTTAATGCGCTCTCGGATTTGTATGATTTTGTCGGTTGTCTCTTGAACAAGTTCGGGACCAACCATACGTTTGTCTCCAGCGTCTGCCCAACATAACGGCGAGCGGCACTTACGGCCATACAGAGCTTCGAACGGTGCGGCTTTTATGCTTGTATGATAACTGTTATTGTAGGAAAACTCAACTAAAGGTAGATGAGTATCCCAGCTGCCGCCTAGGTCCATAACACATGCGCGAAGCATATCTTCTAGTGTTTGTATGGTTCATTCGCTCTGGCCGTCTGTTTGTGGATGGAAGGCCGTGCTTAGATCTAGTTGAGATCCAAAGGCCTCCTGGAAGGATTGCCAGATCCTTGAGATGAAACGTCCATCTCTGTCTGAAATAATTGAGATAGGCACTCCATGACGTGCCACGATTTCTTTCAAGTACAACTCAGCAAGATTTCCAGTGCTATCCTTTTCTCAGATCAGTAGGAAATACGCAGACTTTGTTAACCGATCGACTATCACCCATATCATATCGTGCCCCCTAGGGGTCCTGGGTAATTTTGTTATGAAGTCCATCGAGATTTGCTCCCACTTCCACTTGGGTATCTCTGGTTGTTGCAGTAGTCCGTACAGTTTCTGATATTCGGCCTTAACCTTGGCACAGGTTAGGCATTTTCCAACGTAGACAGCAACATCGCTCTTAAGTCTCGGCCACCAATAGTAATCCTTCAAGTCTTGATACATTTTGTCTGATCCTGGATGGATCGATTATCTCGACTTGTGAGCTTCATTAAGGATGACTTCTCGAATACCGCCATAGAGCGGAACCCAAATACGCCCCTTAAAGTACAAGGTTCCCTCTTTGTTTGGCACCAAATTCTTCAGCATACCTCGGAGGTATTCAGCTCTACGATTCTCCATCTTAAGGGCTTCTTGTTGTGCTTCATGAATGCGTGCAGTGAGGTTCGTTCGAATAGTCATTTCCAATGCTCGAACTCTTAGTGTCTTAATCCTTTCTTTTCGGCTTAACGCATCTGCCATAACGTTTGCCTTTCAAGGATTGTACTTAATCTCACAGTCATAATCGTTCAGCAACTCAACCCATTGTCGCTGACGCATGTTTAATTCCTTCCGATCAAATATGTGTTGTAGGCTCTTGTGATCTGTGAAGATTGTACATCGAGTACCATATAAATAGTGTCACCAGATCTTCAAGGCGAATACCACCGTGCCTAGCTCCAAGTCGTGCATGGTATAATTCTTTTCATGCACCTTCAATTGTCTTGAAGCGTAAGCGATGACTTTTTGGCGTTGCATGAGCACGCAACCCAAACCTTGACGCGAAGCGTCGCAGTATACCACGAAGTCTTCAGTGCCTTCGGGTAATGATAGTATCGGTGCATCGCATAGCTTATTTTTGAGCAGTTGGAAGGCTTCTTACTGGTTATCACCCCAGTCGTACTTCTTGTCTTTTTGCGTAAGGGTAGTTAGCGGTTGAGTTATCTTGGAGAAATTCTCGATAAATCGTCGGTAATAGCCCGCTAAGCCCAAAAATTGTCGAACTTCAGTTGGGGTTTTGGGAGCTTCCCAATTCTTTATTGCTTCTGTCTTGGATGGGTCTACATGAATGCCCTTCTCATTCACAACGTGTCCTAGGAACTGTACTTCGCGAATCCAAAATTCGTACTTTGAAAACTTTGCATAAAGTTTCTCTTTCTTCAGTAGTTCCAAATTGGTTCTGAGGTGTTGCCCGTGCTCTTCTTTCGTTCGCGAGTAAATCAGGATGTCATCAATAAATACAATCACGAATTTATCAAGATATGGTTTGCATACGAGGTTCATCAGATCCATAAATACCGCTGGTGCGTTCGTCAGTCCGAATGGCATCACAAGGAACTCGTAATGCCCATAACGCGTTCGGAATGCAGTCTTTGGTACGCTTTCCTCTTGGATTCTCAACTGATGGTATCCCGATCGAAGGTCGATCTTGGAATAGTAGCTCGATCCTTGCAATTGATCAAATAAGTCATCAATCCTCGGTAGTGGGTACCGATTCTTGATAGTGAGCTTTTTTAACTCTCTATAGTCAATACACATCCGCAGTGTTCCATCCTTCTTCTTCACGAACAATACTGGAGCTCCCCAAGGCGAGAAGCTTGGCCTTATGAATCCTTTATCCAACAACTCCTGAAGTTGTGTAGATAATTTTTGCATTTCGGATGGTGCAAGCCAATAGGGTGCCTTGGCTACAGGAGCGGCTCCTGGAACCAAGTCTATATGGAATTCGACTTGTCGTTGCAGAGGTAGTCCTGGCGGGTCTTCGGGAAAAATATCAGGGAATTCCTTCACCACAGGAATGTCTTCGAGTTTCGGCTCCTCAGCCTTCTTATCTACAACGTGTGCCAGGAAAGCAACACATCCTTTCCTTAAGCACTTCTGCGCTTTCATACAACTGATGATTCGCAGAGGCGCGTCTCGTTTTTCTCCATGTACGATGAGAGTTTCATCATTCGCCAAAGGGATGCGAATAATTTTCTCGTGACAAACAACTTCAGCCTTGTTCTGGGACAACCAGTCCATTCCGACTACTACATCGAAGTTACCCAATTGAATAGGTAAGAGGTCGATGCTAAATCTTCGCTCACCAAGTTCTAATGAGCAACCTCTAACAACTTCGCCTGATTCAACAAGTTTACCATTGGCTAGTTCTACGGAATAAGGAATATCTAATCTACTAGATTCTATTCCAA
Organism: Helianthus tuberosus; assembly: GCA_030545235.1. Taxonomy (NCBI): domain Eukaryota; kingdom Viridiplantae; phylum Streptophyta; class Magnoliopsida; order Asterales; family Asteraceae; genus Helianthus; species Helianthus tuberosus. The sequence goes on along the minus strand of CM060354.1, from coordinate 105,588,254 downwards.
GCATGCGTTTAAATTCCACAGACATGAAGCTATAATCGGCACTAGTGTCAAATAATATGGATGCAAAGTGATTGTTAACGAGAAACATACCGGTGACCACATTAGGGTCCTCGCGTGCATTCCTTGCTCCAATCACAAATGCTCGAGCCTGAGCATTGTTCCCCCTTGGGCAATCTTTCATGAAATGATCCTTGCTTCCACAACCAAAGCATCCCTGGTTCCGCCCAGTTCCATTACCATTCCGGTTACCAATGCCATTTCTACCATCGTTTCTATTACCAGCACCGTAGCAGTTTCCATTCCCGTTCATTCCTTTTCCCCAACAGTCCTCAGTATGGTGGCCCAGTTTCCACACTTGTCGCATTTTGGAATGCGACAAACTCCTTCATGATGAAGCTTGCACTGGTTACAGATGGGCAGAGTGCCCAGGTATCTTCTGGCAGGAGCGTCATTCATCGTTGCAAGAGTTTTCGCCTCCTGAGGCGGGTTGGGGTCGCGCTTCTTGTTGTTGGAACCCTTGTTGTTGCTGTGGGTTGCTTGATTCAGACTTGGATGTTTCCTTTTCTTATCACCGGATGACTCAGCATGCGTCTCGGTCTTCTCAGTAGGGTTCAGTGATAACTTCTTCATACGAACAGCATCTTCAGTAAGGCTGACAACCAGAGTTACAGCCTGAGTGACCGTTTCAGGTTTGGCCGAAGTTACCATGCTGCGAAACTCTGGGGCCAGTCCCCAAATGTAGCGTTCAACGCGCTTAAATTCAGGAGTCACCATGTAAGGGATCACTCTAGACAAATCGTGGAACCTTCGGGTATAACCAGTAATGTCAGCACCTTCCATGGTCAAGTGCCAGAACTCAGTCTCCAACCATTGGAATTCAGCACGTGAGCAATACTTTTCTCTCATACGTTCCTTTAGCTCATCCCATGTCATGACGTACGCAGAATCATCACCCAGAGTCTGGACTTGCAAATTCCACCAAGTCAAAGCTTCATCTACAAATAACCCCGTAGCAAAAGTGACTTGCTGATCCTCGGTACACTTGCTCATATGGATAGTGGCATCAGTCTTCTCCGTCCATCGTACAAAAGCCACTGCACCTCCCATGCCGTCGTAGTTCAGTGGCTTGCAGTTGAGAAACTGCTTGAAAGTGTATCTCCCTGCCCATTATGTCTAGCATTGCTTGGTCCTCCACTTTGTTCGATGCGGTTCGCCTCATATTGGGCGATAGCTGCGGAGATCCTTTCTTCCAATAGGGCATTCAATTCTTCAGCAGTCCTCGGCAGAAGAGGAGGAGGGGGTTGATCGAAATCCTGATTGTTCACAGCTCTCCTAGGTGCCATGTTCTGAAAGAACACAACACAACAGGGTTAGACATTTGTTTGATATCGTCATACGAGACAGTAATAGTATATATACACAGACATATACCCACATAAGTGACATCAAACAATCCGCCCAACGTATAAATCAATTCATACAGCAACAAGCATGTATAAATAGATAAATACTGGCGTGTCATAAGATATTCAGCGAGTCTTTACACATATCAGAACAACTTGTTACATCATTGTTTGTGAAGTAAACAAAATGCATAAGGGTTACATCTCCCCAAAGTACAAGTTTAATATATGTAAAGGACAAAATATCTTACTTCACATTGGCGGTTCTTGTCTTTATACCCTAAATTATTACTCCAACAGAGTATTTAATAGGCTGGGGTAGGGGTGAGGGTATTCACGTTTGACCTTTTCTTGTATTGAAGGAATCTCGTTTAATACGTGACAAGACTTGCTGTGGTTTCTGTGCACTGAATTCCATAATTATGTATGCATCCATAATTACATAAGTCCTTGCACAGTCCGCACAGTTCGTTTCATCGTCGGATCACTTCCTTCAGATAGGCCACTGCTTTCAGGTAAAGTCACGAGTACCTGAGATATTCTATTTCTAGTATATGTATATATTAATTATCACACATAGTTGCAAGTAATTTCTAGTCAAAAATAAATATAAGTATCTTTTAAATAATTTATATTTTTAACTTTGTATCTTACTTATATTATTTTCTCAAAAATAAATATAAGTATCTTGTATTTTTCACCCGAGTTATATATTTAGTCCAAAGGACGTTTTAAGTTCGTAACTTGTCCAAATTACATAATCAATTAAGAAATATATTTTCATAAATATATCTTCTTGTATTTGTCTATGCATGTTGTATGTGTATTTTTGTATTTCTACTCCTAGGAAGTATTTAGTGTATTTTCAAGTCCTAATACACTATTACATACAATACATATTGCATACACTTAGCACAAAATTTGGTGACCAATAAATATATATATTTTCTTCAAAAATATACATACTTAATATCAATTTTTATCTTGAAGAAATCATCATTTCTTAACTTGAAGTTTACATAAAAATTAGGGAAACCTTGGTAAATATTTTTGGGTGAATTTTTAGGGAATAAATTTCACCAAAACTTATATTTTTCTAAGTGTCAAAATTTTATAGAAATTTTAACATGGTTTCCCCTAAAAATGGAGGTTTCCCATGTTTTCAAAACATGTGTTTATTTTCTTTTAAAATTATCACAAACAATCATCAAATTATTCAACACTTACTGAGTGTCAAAACCAAGTAAATTACACTACATCATGAACTTGAAGTGTTGTAAAAACTTGTAGTAACTTACCATGTTATTTAGTAGGTTTAGTTACCCTTAAAAACATATTTATTTGTTTCTAAATTACATTCTTGAAAGATTTAGTCATTTACAACTTGTAGGATGATTTTTCTAAAAATATTTCTTTTGTGTTTTTCTTGTCACAATCATGTTTCTAGTCTTGATTTAACACAAAATATATGATTAGTTTACTTAGAAACCATGACTTTGTAAATCCTATAAATAAACTTGGTTTCTTGAGAAAATTAGTTTTGTAATCAATTATTTACAACATTTGTATTTTGTTTAAATCATCTTTTCATATGAAAACAAATTTCATCATTCAAGTTCATGTATATAAAGTATGATCATCTTGGTCTTTCACAAGATCATCACCTTAACTTAGTAGATCATATGTTTAATCACAATCTAGTAGGTTTCTTATGATGTCTAACATCACTAACACCAACCATCAGTCATCAAGAAGCAAATCAACACAATCAACATGTATTCTTATGTTATTAAGCTTATGTTAAAGTATCATGATCATGTTCTTTAGTGTTCTTCAAGATTAACAATGTACAACATCTTTTAACCATCAAAATATGAAGTAACAACAAGTGATAAGAAGCTTACAACTAGCACAAGGGCTAGGGAAGAACACAAGATGTTGGAGATGATAAATGGGTTGGTTAATAGCAAATGAAGAAGGACCTTCAAGATCCCCAAGCTCCAAGCTTCCTTAATCACCTTCTTACACATTAGGATGGCCTTGAAATGGATGGGATTGAGTTTGAAATAATGGTGGTGTGGGTGGTGATCTTCGGCCGAGATGAGGGAAGGGAGGAAGGAGAGAGGTGAGTGGTGAAGATGAAATGAGGCTCATGTATTCTTATAACCATCTTGAGCTTTTATCCAATGGATCTTGTGTTCCATATAGTACACACAAAATCTCAAAATACAACTTCACAATCTTAGGAGATTTAGCAAGATCATACAAGATCAAAGGAGATCTATGGTGGGGTCACCATATGACCATCCATTTTAAAGGGGGGGGGGGGTAAAGTGTGAGTTTGATGGGTAGTTAAGTAATCTAATTGGATTTCAAGAGATTTAGTTAGTGTTTGAGTGTATGATGTGTTATATAGTATGTTAGGGTGTTCGGGGATCATAACTAGCTCAGAAATAATAAAACAATGCTTCTAGTATAATTTTGGTGTTTCGGGTAGTGTCCGGTTGTTTGGTTAGATACCGGTTCGTTAAAGTGTCAAACTATTCCTTTTAGTGATCTTTAAGTACCCTTTTGTGACGCTTTTAATTCCCGACACTTAGGAAAGCATTCAGGACCAATTAGTCATATTTTTACATGTTACTAACTCATTACAATGCTGAATTTTGCTGAAATATATGAAATTCAGCATTTAAAGTGTGTTTCGGGTGCCTTTTGGTGCATATTCTAGCTTCCGGAAAGTCTATATGTTAACCCTTGTATCCATTCTTGGGTTTCAATGTATTTTAGATGTTGGACCGACTCCTAGGCCCCAATTCTATTGTGTAACGGCTTTCTGCAGAATTGCTGACACAATGTGTCTTACCGGTGAGTTTACTAGTCTTTCTGACGCAACGCTAATCATTAATGTATAAAGCCATATTTGAAGTATAAAACGTGCATGAATTCACATGTATATCATGAAATCAGACAATGTTGACATTTAAGCACATAATTGCATATATTAAGTAATAATTAAATTGTACGGAAATTACCGGTTTTGTGCCTGTTGTCACAAAGAGATAGTACTATGCATGTGAAATCATATAGTCGAAAACATGAAAATAGTGTATCGGCACATATGTATCTCCAAAAATCATATGAAAACGTAAAAGAGGGGACTATGTACTCACTTGAGATTGTAAGTATCCTTGATTAAGTTTCCTAACAAAGCTCGGAAATCAAGGTATCAAGTGGTACCTAGTAATCGGATCGCTAGTTAAACAATCGGTACCTAAATCGGGAGATCGGGCAGAATGAGGTCTCGTAAACCAAATGAGTATTGCAACTCATGTGATATGGTTTAACAAAGCCTATATTCTAAATCGGAACCTATCCTAAGTGCTTTCGACCCGTTACGAGCTATTAAGGTAGCTTACGCTACTTTAACGCGCCGTTCACGCGAATGCGCGTTCGAGACGCCTAACTAGTCCTATGACAAGTATTATATGCCTAAACATGTTTAAATATGTTGCATAATCAGTTTAAGTGGCAAAAGTTAAGTTACATATGCTTAAATACCAATTATGCATGAAAAGGGCATTTTGGTCATTTTCCTAAGGCATATAAACTACCTATCATAACAACTAATTAAACTAAGTGACCATAAGGTATAACCTCGGAAGGTTATTCCTTATACAAATATGGTCACATAATATGTTTGGTCGGATCCTAACGATCGACCAAACGGGTCGGGTTCGAAAGTCTAAGCGGTGGTTTAGACCACTTGACTTTACGACCCTATACAAGCACTAGACTTAAAGTGACGAGTTAAACATGTTAAAACATGTTTAACTAAGTTAGAAAACAAGTTTGATATCAAAACAAAGTGTTTTGATACCTAAAAATAGCTTCGTTGCAAAATACGAAATAACACGTATTTTGACCGAAACTTTGACTCGTCACTTCGACTAATCGACGTGGTAATCAGTAGGTATAGTCACATGGGACTATAACCATCGTGATTATGCTCACGTTGCAAATTTCAAACGAACTTTGTGTTGATCATAACCTGGTCAAAGCAGAAAGTCAAACACTGTTTGACTTTCACGCTTGAAAAGCAATAAAAAGCATGAAAGAAACTTACAAAAGGTCCAAGCAATGAAGAATTTGATCTAAAATACTCAGGTATGAAGCTAAGGCTTCAACTTAGAGCAAATTCAGATCAAATGTGTGAGAAATGAGTGAAGATCAAGTGGGTATTTATAGGAAGTCATGAGTTTACAAGATCTTGACATGTGTTTTTGCAAGAATCAAAGCTCAATCTCAACCCTCCACTTGTAGGACATGGTTTAGAATACAATGGGGGCCTAAAACCAGCTCAAGGTATTGAGAAAATTGCACAAAAGACCATGGAAATCAAGTTATTTGTTGAAAACTGAGTTGCTGGAATGGTCTCTGTCACGTGGCGCGCCAGGATGTCCTAGTTCTAGCGCGTGGCGCGGGGGAGGTCAGTTCCAAGTTTCAGTTTTTGGCAAAACAAGTCCCTGAATGCTTAAAACTTGATTTTCGACACATTTAAGCCCCGTTAACCCTATTTCAAGGCTCCACAATGAAGTTAAAGTATAGGGAACTTAAAATATGCTTGAAAACATCTCGGATGTCGGTTCGTTTGGTCGTACGGTTGCGTTATTCGGTGAATTACGACGAAAATCCAAACAGACGCGAAATCGATCCAAATTACACGATGAATGGTATTTTTGTATTTGAATCACTAAAATAAAATATTTTAATGATTACAAAATTTTGGATGTCCGGATATGTTCAAAACGTAAGATATTCGCGTAAATGCAAACTTATGCACTTTTTAACGCTTTTAGTCCCTGTTTGATCAAAAAGTTTATTTTCGCATACCGGACTCCTAAAACCTATTTCTAAGCTATGTGAAGGATATTTAGGGTATGTTTAACTTGTGATCAAGTTTCGGAATGTTCGTTACTATACGAATCGGCATAATTTCACAGTTTGTCACAATTAGTCCCTGCGATCGAATAAACTTGTTTTCGACACACCAAACCCTCCAAAACTTATTTCTAAGTTATGTAAAGGTTATTTAAGGTATGTTAAGCCTATGTCACTATTCTGGAGTGTTTGTCGCGTTAAACTGATTACATTTACGCATCAGTTCGTGTGTAACCTTTAAAGCTCGAAATCGAACAAGAATTGATATGTGCAAATGATACACATATTTATACAAATCCCAAGTATGAAACACAATATTTCATTGGTTTTGTATTTGTATGATGGTCGTAGAGATACAGGTGTCACAGTGAGTGTCCACTTATAGGCTAAAGCATGTCTTCGTGGAGCATTGTAAAAACCTATCTATCTTGACTATGCCGAACAATTTCTAAACGACCTTTGTGACGCTAATTATTCATATTACCCTCGGTAATATGTTTGCTATCCACGACGATCGAAACAAATTTACTTTCACAATACTAATTCATCATATTACCTTCGGTGATATGTTTGACTCGAGACAGTTGAAATGAATTTCATTTCATTTCACGACATTATGAGATCCTATTTCATTTTTGAAAAACTACCTTTGTCTTTCAAAATTTCAAATTTTTACCATTTGGATGAGAATTTTTAAAATTTCAAACACAAAGTTTCTTTATTTTAAAATTTTTAATTTAAAATAATTTATCTTAAAAACAATAAATTTTTAAATAGTAAGGGATTTATAACACAAACCATTAACTTGGTTTGTATTCTCTCATCCAGAAATATTACAAAAGTTTATTTCTTCAAACAACACTTATCTCGAAACAAAATCCACAACACTGTATTTTCTAAGTATAAGAACGAGACCCATGAACGAGATTTTTACTAGTCCAAAATTTTCACAATACAATGATACTACAAACTCATAACAAATTGATGGATCTAACTTGTTTGATTTTCACTATAGCTATAAGATGCCTCCTAAACGCGATCAAACTGAGAATGCTGCTCTTGCAGCCACAATCGTTCAGTAGATGACTGCTGTGATTCTGAACCTTATTACTCAGATAAACCAGGCAAATAACAATAACAATAATAACAATGCTCAGTGTGACTTCAAAATGTTCAATTCAGCTAAGCCATCGAAATTTTCTGGGTCTGAAGGAGCAACTGCGCTCCTACAATGGTTTGAAAGTATAGAAAGCACATTCCGCCATGTTCAGTGTCCCAATGAGCGCAAAGTAGATTTTGCCTCGAGTGTCTTTCAAAGGAGAGCACTCACTTGGTGGAATGGTATTATGAGAGATCGAGGTGCCGATATGGAAATGGCACTGACGTGGGAAGAACTTAAGGATCTTATGAAGAAAGACTTCTGCCCACGAAGTGAAATAAGGGCACTTGAAAACAAGTTCTATTATCTAAAACAAGATAGTGGGGAAAACCATGCCTACACTGACCAATTTGAACAGTTAAGCCTACTTTGCGCCACTATGGTCACACATTTGGATCGGGCCATTGAGAAATGCATTGATGGCCTACCTGATCTTGTCCAAGACATTGTTACTTGCAGCCAACCTGCAATGCTTAGGGAGGCTAAGGAATTAGCCGCTATCTTAACCGACTCCCAGGTTACAAAAGGTAAACTATTTCGAAAAAGAGACAAGAAACAAAACACTGAAACTACTAATGAAAATTCGAAAATAACAAAGGCCGAATCTTCTAAAAATTCTAGGAAGCGCAAGACTTCAAAGAATTTTGCAATTCCTGCACCAGTTCCACTAAACTCAGTACCGTTTAAGGGATTTTATCATGGAAAGCAACCTCGGTACAATCATTGCAACTATCATCACGCATCAAATTCTCCTTGTAGCCAGTGTACAATCTGTGGTTTATTTTGTGACACCTGTGTCACTACGACCATCACACAAATACCAAACTAATAAAATATTGTATTTCATACTTGGGATTTGTGTAAATATGTGTATCATTTGCACATATCAATTCTTGTTTGATTTCGAGCTTTAAATCGCTTTCTTGAAGGTTATACGCGATCTGATGCGTAAATATAACCAGTTCAATGCAACAAACACTCCGGGATAGTGAAATAGGCTTAACATACCTTAAATAGCCTTTACATAACTTAGAAATAAGTTTTGAAGGGTTTGGTATGGCAAACACAAGTTTATTCGCTCACAGGAACTATTTGCGTCAACTTGCAAAAATCTGTCGTTTCGTAAGGCAACATACAGTCCGGAATATGATCATAAGCTAAGCATACCATAAATAACCTAAACATAGCTTAGAAATAATCTTTGATAGGTTCGGTGTGCGAAAACATGCTTATTTGATCTTACAGGGACTAAAAGTGTCAAAAACGGCGTAAGTTTGCATTTACGCGCATATCTTACGTTCTGACCACATCTGGAGATCCAAAATTTTTGTACACACTAAAATATTTTTATTTTAGTGATCGGCATGCAAAAATACCACTCGTCGCTTAATTTGGATCGTTTTCGCGTCTGTTCGAGTTTCGTCGTAATTTGACAAACAACGTGACCGTACGACCAAACGAACCGACATCCGTGATATTTCCGAGCATATTTCAGGTCCCCTACACTTTGACGACCTTGTAGAGCCTTGAAAATGGCTTAACGGAGGTTAAATATGTCAAATACGTGAGTTTGGGTGTGCAGGGACCATTTCTGCCATTTTGGAAAACTTTATTGGAACTGGCACATGGTGGCGCGGCGCCACCACCACATGGCTCTACCGTGGTGCGACGCCACAGCTTGATCTGGACAGAAATCTCGTTTTTGTGCAGCAAATTGAAGTTCAAGGGCCATTCTTGCAATTTCTTTGTGTGGTAGCCAAGTTAGCACCTCCCCAAGTAAATTAGCTGGCCTCTAACACTTGTATGGCTAGGATTTAATGCTTGATGGCCTCACAAACACTTGTTTTGATCTCGTGAGTTCACTACAAGTATAAATAGCCTAGCATTTCACTTGTTGCAACTCACACTTGATCTAAATTCTCTAAGTTGAGGTTTTTATAACTTCATACCTGAGAATTATAAGATCAAGTTCAAGCAAGGACCCTTTGTAAGTTTACTTCGTTCTTTTATCGCTTTCCTAGCATAAAAGTCAAACAGTGTTTGACTTTTTGCTTTGACCAGTCTTTGGTCAACACGAAGTTCGTTTGAACATCGCAACGTGAGCGTAATCACGATGGTTATAGTCCATAGTGACTATACCTACTGATTACCACGTTGACTAGGCGTAGTGACGAATTGTAGGTTTGGTCAAAATGTGCATTTATGCGTATTGTGCAACCAAACTACTTTAGGGTATCAAAACACTTTGTTTTGATATCAAAACCTGTTTTCTAACTTAGTTAAGCCTATTTTAACATGCTTAGCTCGTCACTTTTATTTTAGTGATTGTTTAGAGTCGTAAGTCAAGCGGTCTAAACCACCGCTTAGACTTTCGGACTCGACCCGTTTGGTCGATCTTTAGGATCAGACCAAGCATGTTTAGTGACCATAGTTATATAGGGAATAACCTTCCGAGGTTTTACCTTGTGGTCACGTAGTTTAAGTAGTTGTATGATAAGTAGTTTATATGCCTTAGGTAAATGACCAAAATGCCCTTTTCATGCATAATTGGATTTTAGGCATATGTAACCTAAACATTTGTCACCTAACTAATTATGCAACATAATTAAACATGATTAGGCATATAATACTTGTCATAGGACTAGTTAGACGTCTCGAACGCGCATTTGCACGAACGACACGTTAAAGTAGCATAAGCTACCTTAATGGGTCGTGACGGGTCGAAAGCACTTAGGATAGGTTTCGATCTAGAGTGTAGGCTTTGTTAAACCATATTACATGAGTTCCAATACTAATTTGGTTTACGAAACCTCAGTCTATCTGATCTTCCGATTTAGGTCCGGTTTAATTACATAGTTATCTATATTAGGTTCCGTTTGATTCCGTGATCCCTCTAGCTTTGCTTGGTTGTTATTCAAGACTTCTAAGCAATCACAAGTGAGTACATAGTCCCCTCTTTTACTGTTTTCAATGTTTTGGGGTGAAGCATGTGTACCTATTTGTTATGTTCATGATTTCTAAGTATAATTGATTATACATATTAGTACTTATCTTTTGACAAACTGAATGATTATTTATGGTTTAAACACTGATTTTTCAAAGATTATAAAATTAATTGTTGAATTGTACTTATTTTATGTTCACCAACCGATTGGTAGTATGATATAGCGCTATAGGATTTGACTCCCCATTCCTGTTGTTTATGGAATGTCAGAAACCGATATTTTATCCAAGTAGGAATTGCCTTCGTGGCATTTCTATAGTCTCAAAGGTGTATTTTGATACACTAGGTCTGATTGAATTCTTAAATCACGTTTTTATTGTATATCTTGTTATACTCCCAAAAGTATAGTGTGATGTACTCTCATATGTGATATTGTACAAAACAACGTATATTTTGTTAATCCTTAAAACATAGTTTGATATGTTATTTACAAAACCAAAGCATTGTTTAATATGTTATTTATAAAACCAAAGTATACTTTTGATATACTACTGAAAACTATTATTTTGACGCTAAAGTATATTTAATATACTATCTGTTTAACGATTTTGGAACTGAAATATATTTTAATATATTACTTATTTGACTTTCTTTAAACCAAAGTATAGTTTTATATATACTACAAACCTTTTTATCAAAACATTGTTTACAAACAACATATTTTGTACAAACTCATTTTACTTAATTATTTATGCATTATTCTTTTATATCATCAAATTTCTTGTAAAATTTCTTTCTTTAAAAAAATCAAATTTCTTTTAAAATTTAGCATGATTTATAAAGAAAACATTTTTTTTAAAGTTCATGACTACTTTTGTTAAAACATTCTTTTAAACTTACAAATCATGAACCCTGCATTAATAAAACCTATGTATCTCATAGGCATTTTTATGCTGACGTACCAATTTTTACACATATTTCAGGTGCTGCTTTGCGATGATTATTGATACATGCTATACATAGGATGGACTCGTGCCTTAGCGACTTTAAAACTTGAAAGACAATAATTGTATTTATTTGATTTGTAATAAAACAATGAGTTCATTAATTCAATAAAACGAAATTATTTAATCCATGGTTGTGAAACAATGATTCTGTTACAACACTCCCCTACGTTTTTGCCACGATTTGTTGTTTTACGTGGTCGAGGTGTGACAGAAAAGTTGGTATCAGAGCCAATTGTTATAGGGAATTAGGTTATTAGTAATGCTTTGACCTAGACTATAACCTTCCTAGGACCCTAACACAAGTTATCTTGTGTTTAGTTTTAAAACAATACCGTCACTTATCCTTAGGTGACAACCACAATAAGAACGCAAATTTCGAATCTACTTTGAAAACCAATCATCTGTTCTAGGATGATTTATTATAAGGTTTTGAACCTTCAAAGTTTTCAAAATCTCGTTAAAGTTTGGGTCTAAATAATGTGAACACGTGCAAACTGGAAGGGTGAATGTTTGTACCCTGAGTTTTCTGTTTAAGGCTAGAGTGTTCGTACAAATCCGCAGTATCGGACCAGTCACTCTTACCTGGGAACTCTTGGGGTGAGTGTTCACTTATAGGCGAGCATGTCTTCGCGATACATTATATTGACCCATTTACTTTGATTAGTCACCGTCTCATTTGTTTGCCTTAGGTAACAAACAAATGATCGCAATTTCTATGTGTTATCATTCTGTTTTGATTATCCGATATCATTTCACTTGCTTCCTCCCATATATTTCATTACCTTCATGGTGCCTCTTCATCGCCACAACAATGTCCGAACTAGGTGCTGCAATTGCCCAACAATTTGACGTCGTACTTCAGAGGACCATTGATTTAGCTATCACTATAACTCGCCTAAGGGATGAAGTCATACAAGGGAATCGCTCCTTGGAGCAATCAATGCAACCGTCATCATCCGAATCAGATACCCTTTTTCAAATGTACCCACGGTGGACGATGGGGATATTTGGTTGACCTGTGCCATTTTGCTATCCAAAACCAAGCTGTTGCAAATCCTGCCACTGCTCAAACTCCAAATTCTGCTTCATATGTTGCCTTGGCATATCTAGTACCTCAACCTCATGAACTTTTTACCTTGTGTATCGACTTAGGCACGTTTAGTGCAAGGTTTCGAAACACCTTTCGTTACACAAATCCCAAAATCCAAAATAGGATCCTTCTATCCTCATAATTAGATCCTTATGGATAAATATCACTCAAATCGAAGCCCTTAATTGAATTATTCGTATGCCTTAATACGTACATTACGATTCAATAAGGACAGAGCCGAATTCCTTTTAAGATCTTTCTATCTCCATAGTTAGATTCTTGAAGATGTTTAAAGTGCCAAATGAAATCCACAGATTGGATTCCTGGTATGCTTTAAATACCCATGTCCAAAGATAACAAAATCAAGTTAAACAATTATGTGATTATGTGCTTATGTGATTTCTTTATGTCTTGTGTTTTTGTGTGATCCGAATATTCATTATCCAAATCCTCATAGAATCTTCCATATCTCATATGAAGGATTCATAGTAGGATATCCAAATGTACTATCTTAAATCCTTAATGGACTTCTACGTTGTGGTTAAGTCCCTTGGATTATGAAGTACTATTCTATAATTGGACCCCTTGAGTACTCTAGTTAAACATATTGATTCAAAAATCTGGTTAGGAATATCATGTGATGATATAATTGAAAAGATCCTTTAAAGTGGTCTATTTAAGAGATCGTACGATGGTCTAGTTAAGAAGATCATGTGTTGATCTAGTTAAAAAGATCGTTCGTTGATCTAGTTAAAAAGATCCTTTGCTGGTCTAGTCAAATCGCTTCATGTTTATTCAATTGATTTTTCCCCCTACGCATTATGAAATGAACTGTGCGGACAGTGCTAGGAATTACGTAATTATGGATACATACATAATTATGGAATTCAGTGCACAGAAACCACAGCAAGTTTTGTCATAGAAATGAGAATAACGAAACAGGAACAATGTAGAAAGGGGCATGGTGGATACGCCGCTGATACTTCCTATATATAAGTGTTCCTTATTACATTGCGAACGTAGCGTTATTTAAGTTACTAGAAGTCCTGGACCTTGACCAATGTTATTTTATCTTACACTCTCCGACTCTGATTTCGAGCACACATAAGTATCCTATGATAAGTCTTCATAAGAAACGTTCTTCTGTCGGTAGTTCGAAACTCCATGTTTTGTTACTACAAGGACTCCACTTTGACAGTTGACAATTTCGCTAAGAATCCAAACATGACTGAGATTTTTACTTAGGGTTTGAGGGATTCATTCGAAAGCGAAACAATCACAGTTGTCTTCTCAAGTTTCCTCTAAAATTAAATTTCGGGACAAAATTTCCTAAAGTATGGGAGACTGTGACACCTGTGTCACTACGACCATCACACAAATACCAAACCAATGAAATATTGTATTTCATACTTGGGATTTTTGTAAATATGTCTATCATTTGCACATATAAATTCTTGTTCGATTTCGAGCTTTAAATCGCTTTCTAGAAGGTTATACGCGATCTGATGCGTAAATATAACCAGTTTAATGCAACAAACACTCCGGGATACTGAAATAGGCTTAACATACCTTAAATAACCTTTACTTAACTTAGAAATAAGTTTTGAAGGGTTTGGTATGGCAAAAATAAGTTTATTCGCTCACAGGGACTATTTGCGTCAACTTGCAAAAATCTGCCGTTTCGTAAGGCAACATACAGTCCGGAATATGATCATAAGCTAAACATACCATCAATAACCTAAACATAGCTTAGAAATAAGCTTTGATAGGTTCGGTGTGCGAAAACATGCTTATTTGATCTTACAGGGACTAAAAGTGTCAAAAACGGCGTAGGTTTGCATTTACGCGCATATCTTACGTTCTGACCACATCTGGACATCCAAAATTTTTTTACACACTAAACTATTTTTATTTTAGTGATCGGCATGCAAAAATACCAGTCGTCGCTTAATTTGGATCGTTTTCGCGTCCGTTCGCGTTTCGTCGTAATTTGACAAACAACGTGACCGTACGACCAAACGAACTGACATCCGCTATATTTCCGAGCATATTTCAGGTCCCCTACACTTTGACGACCTTGTAGAGCCTTGAAAATGGCTTAACGGAGGTTAAATACGTCAAATACATGAGTTTGGGTGTGCAGGGACCATTTCTGCCATTTTGGCAAACTTTATGGGAACTGGCACATGGTGGCGCTGCGCCACCACCACCTGGCTCTTCCGTGGCGTGACGCCATGGCCTGATCTAGATAGAAATCTTGTTTTTGTGCAGCAGATTGAAGTTCAAGGGCCATTCTTGCAATTTCTTTGCGTGGTAGCCAAGTTAGCACCTCCCCAAGTAAATTAGCTGGCCTCTAACACTTGTATAGCTAGGATTTAATGCTTGATGGCCACACAAACACTTGTTTTAATCTTGTGAGTTCACTACAAGTATAAATAGCCTAGCATTTCACTTGTTGCAACTCACACTTGATCTAAATTCTCTGAGTTGAGGTTTTTATAACTTCATACCTGAGAATTATAAGATCAAGTTCAAGCAAGGACCCTTTGTAAGCTTCCTTAGTTCTTTTATCGCTTTCCTAGCGTAAAAGTCAAACAGTGTTTGACTTTCTGCTTTAACCAGTCTTTGGTCAACACGAAGTTCGTTTGAACTTCGCAACATGAGCGTAATCACGATGGTTATAGTCCCTAGTGACTATACCTACTAATTACCACGTTGACTAGGCGTAGTGACGAGTCGTAGTTTCGGTCAAAATGCGCATTTATGCGTATTTTGTAACCAAACTACTTTAGGGTATCAAAACACTTTGTTTTGATATCAAAACCTTTTTTCTAACTTAGTTAAGCCTGTTTTAACATACATAGCTCGTCACTTTTAGTTTAGTGCTTGTTTAAGGTCGTAAGTCAAGCGGTCTAAACCACCGCTTAGACTTTCGAACTCGACCCGTTTGGTCGATCTTTAGGATCCGACCAAGCATGTTTAATAACCATAGTTGTATAGGGAATAACCTTCTGAGGTTATACCTTATGGTCACGTAGTTTAAGTAGTTGTATGATAAGTAGTTTATATGCCTTCGGTAAATGACCAAAATGCCCTTTTCATGCATAATTGGATTTTAAGCATATGTAACCTAAACATTTGTCACCTAACTAATTATGCAATATAATTAAACATGATTAGGCATATAATACTTGTCATAGGACTAGTTAGACGTCTCGAACGCGCATTTGCGCGAACGACACGTTAAAATAGCATAAGCTACCTTAATGGGTCGTGACGGGTCGAAAACACTTAGGATAGGTTCCGATCTAGAATGTAGGCTTTGTAAAAACCATATTACATGAGTTCCAATACTCATTTGGTTTACGAAACCTCATTCTATCCGATCTTCCAATTTAGGTCCGGTTTAATTACATAGTTACCTATATTAGGTGTCGTTTGATTCCGTGATCCCTCTAGCTTTGCTTGGTTGTTATTCAAGACTTCTAAGCAATCTCAAGTGAGTACATAGTCCTCTCTTTTACTGTTTTCAATGTTTTGGGGTGAAGCATGTGTACCTATTTGTTATGTTCATGATTTCAAAGTATCATTGATTATACATATTAATACTCATCTTTTGACAAACTGAATGATTATTTATGGTTTAAACACTGATTTTTCAAAGATTATAAAATTAATTGTTGAATTGTACTTATTTTATGTTCACCAACCGATTGGTAGTATGATATAGCGCTATAGGGTTTGACACCCCATTCCTGTTGTTTATGGAATGTCAGAAACCGATATTTTATCCAAATAGGAATTGCCTTCGTGGCATTTCTATAGTCTCAAAGGTGTATTTTGATACACTAGGTCTGATTGAATTCTTAAATCACATTTTTATTGTATATCTTGTTATACTCCCAAAAGTATAGTGTGATGTACTCTCATATGTGATATTGTACAAAACAACATATATTTTGTTAATCCTTAAAACATAGTTTGATATGTTATTTACAAAGCCAAAGCATAGTTTAATATGTTATTTATAAAACCAAAGTATACTTTTGATATACTACTGAAAACTATTATTTTGACACTAAAGTATATTTAATATACTATCTGTTTAACGATTTTGGAACTGAAATATATTTTAATATATTACTTATTCGACTTTCTTTAAACCAAAGTATATTTTTATATATACTACAAACCTTTTTATCAAAACATTGTTTACAAACAACATATTTTGTACAAACTCATTTTACTTAATTATTTATGCATTATTCTTTTATATCATCAAATTTCTTGTAAAATTTAGCATGATTTATAAAGAAAACATTTTTTTTTAAAAGTTCGTGACTACTTTTGTTAAAACATTCTTTTAAACTTACAAAGTCATGAACCCTGCATTAATAAAACCTATGTATCTCACAGGCATTTTTATGCTGACGTACCTATTTTTACACATGTTTCGGGTGCTGCTTTGCGATGATTATTGATACATGCTATACATAGGATAGACTCGTGCCTTTAAAACTTTAAAACTTGAAAGACACTAATTGTATTTATTTGATTTGTAATAAAACAATGAGTTCATTAATTCAATAAAACGAAATTATTTAATCCATGGTTGTGAAACAATGATTCTGTTACAACACTCCCCGACGTTTCCGCCACGATTTGTTGTTTTACGTGACATATTTGGACATCTAGCTGTGACCTGTCGTATCCAGAACCGAGCAGCCCCTACTCAGACTCGCCCTCGAGCTTGTTTCAATTGTGGTGATTAAATCATTTCAAGTGAAACTGCCCCAAGCTTGCCAATGCTAATGGACGAGTGTTCAACGTCAATGAGGCTCAAGCTAATGATCAAACACTTATGATCATTTGAACCTCTATATTTTCTGTTTATTTTCGAAAACAATGTACATTTGTAATGACAATATAAATTTCAAGAAGTTTATCTTTATCCTTGTTATTTATTTTTCCAATTACAAACTCCAATGTGATTACACTATGTGTGATTTCAACTACATGCTGACTTTGAGGATTCCATTCTTTAGGAACTAAATCTTGTAAATTAGCATACCATGATTGCACTCTAGTGCATTCATACGAACTTGGCAACAAGATCGATACGAACACTATGAACAAGTAATACTATTTTGTGATCATGGCATTACATACATGATTTGTTTATTTAATATGTATAGTACATGATTACAAATACAATTTACTTCGTATGTTGACTTAACATATTTAGTACACTATTTTCAAATACATTTTGCTTAGTGTGTTAACTTAGCATACCTAGCGCATGATTTGAAAACATTTTTTTCGATATGCTTACATTATGATGACAATGCATTATTAGTATATGTTGCATTCTACCTGTTTGGTTAGTATGAAACATATATAAATATTTGTACTAGAATAAAATACCTACTACTAAATTTGTTGTATGCAAAACAAGTAGTGTTATCATTGCTAGTATGAAAAACGATTCGATTTGACAGATGTTATGTGGTGACGATGTTTATTTGATTTAGACGATAGTTCGACCTTAATATTTGTTTACCCTTGCTTAACAAGAGGAGCTATGTGGACCATGCGACGAAACGAGTAATTATGGGTGCACACTTAATTATGAGATTCGACGCATGAGAATCATAGTAAGCCTTGTTAAGTATGGTGGCATAAAATCTAGAATGATTAAGGTAACGGGAGAAGTATGATGCGATAGGAACACGGTGGATACGCCGATGGTACTTCCTATATATAAGTGTTCTTATTGTGTTATTCTTCAGAACGTTGCTAAGATCACATGGTGATTTTATGTTATCTTGGACCATTATGTGATTATGTGCTTATTTGATATTTTTATGGTTATTTACAATGGAAGACGACAAGTACATTCATTAACTCAAATCGAGTCGACTGGGAGTATATTATGGTGTTAAAGATGACGATCTTGATGCCATAGGTATGTTGACCCGTCTCCTATGCATGAGATGCTCATGGTACATGGGATGCACCTCGTTGGATGTTAGAAACCGAGTATGTGTAGGGCTTGAATGAACACCCCTTTGTTTGCTAGGAATAACACTAAGAGCTTAGTATAACATAGTAACGATTTTTGAACACTGGTCGACTTTTTCTTTAAATTCACAAGTTTCAAAGGGTTGAATACCTTGAGATACTTTGAATATCCCAAATCACATTTTGAATCCCTAAAAACTTCCGACACCAAATGATGCTCCACATCTTTGAGATCTAGCAATTTTCTTATCCATCAGTTGTTTCAATTACACTCTACGGTCTCCTTCGAATAAATTTCGGGACGAAATTTCCTAAAGTAGGGGAGACTGTGACACTTGTGCTCCGTAAACACAGTACGATGTAGAACAATATAATTTATCAAAGAAACAATGTGTTTTTGGTCTCAATGTTTGGTTTTTATGTTTGACAATTTCACGTTTTGATTTTTAGTAAAATTTCAAGCTTTAAATCGCTTTCTAGAAAGTTATACGCAAACTAATGCGTAAACGTAATCAGTTTAATGCGGCAAACACTCCGAAATAGTGACATAGGCATAAATACCTTAAATAACTTTTATATAACTTAGAAATAAGTTTTGAAGGCTTTGGTGTGTCAAAATCAAGTTTATTCGATCACATGGACTATCTGTGTCAAACTGCAAAACTATGCCGATTCGGATGGTAACGAACATTTTGGAACTTAATCATAAGCTAAACATACCCTAATTATCCTTTACATAGCTTAGAAATAGGCTTTGAGGGGTTCGTTATGCGAAAATACGCTTATTTGATCAATAGGGACTAAAAGCGTAAAAAAGTCCATAAGTTTGCATTTTCGCGCATATCTTACATTCTGAACATATCCAGACGTCCAAAATTTTTTGTAATCATTAAAGTATTTTATTTTAGTGATTGAAATGCAAAAATACCACTCGTCGCGTAATTTGGATCGATTTCACGTCCGTTACGACTTCCGTCGTAATTAACCGAACAACGCAACCGTACGACCAAACGAACCAACATCTGAGATGTTTTCAAGCATATTTTAAGTTCCTATACTTTAACTTCGTTTTAGAGCATTGAAATGGGGTTAACGGGGCTTAAGCGTGTCAAAAATCAACTTTATAGCATGTAGGGACCTGTTCTGCCAAAACATGAAACTTTTCCAAAAACAGGCACCCTCATGCCACGCGCCAGACCCAGGTGTTCCTGGTGCATGGCGTGACAGCGCCGTTTTTCAGCATTTCAGTTTTTAGCAACCATCTTGATTTCCAGGGTCTTTTATGCAATTTTCTCAATACCTTAGGCTGGTTTTTGGATTCCCATTGTATTCTAAACCATGTTCCACAAGTGTATGGTTAGGATTGAGCTTTGATTCTTGCAAAAACACTTGTCAAGATCTTGTTAACTCAAGACTTTCTATAAATACCCACTTGCTTCATTCTCATTTCTCACTCAAATTGATCAAATCTGCTCTAAGTTGAAGCTAAGGCTTCATACCTGAGTATTTTAGATCAATTCTTCCTTTGCTTGGACCTTTTGTAATCTTCTTTCATGCTTGTTTATGCTTTTCAAGCGTGAAAGTCAAACAACGTTTGAATTTCTGCTTTGACCATGAATTGGTCAACACAAAGTTCGTTCGAACTTTGCAACGTGAGCGTAATCACGATGGTTATAGTCCCTTGTGACTATACCTACTGATTACCACGTCGATTAGTCGAAGTGACGAGTTAAAGTTTCGGTCAAAATACGTGTTTATGCGTATTTTGCGACGAAGCTATTTTTGGGTATCAAAACACTTTGTTTTGATATCAAACCTATTTTCTAACTTAGTTAAACATGTTTTAACATGTTTAGCTCGTCACTTTTAGTCTTGTGCTTGTTTACGGTCGTAAGTCAAGCGGTCTTGACAACCGCTTAGACTTTCAAACCCGACCCGTTTGGTCGATCGTTAGGATCCGACCAAGCATGTTTTGTGACCATAGTTGAATAGGGAATAACCTTCCGAGGTTATACCTTATTGTCACTTAGTTTAATTAGTTGTATGATAGGTAGTTTATATGCCTTAGGAAAATGACCAAAATGCCCTTTTCATGCATAATTTGATTTTAAGCATAAGTAACTTAACTTTTGTCACCTAAACTGATTATGCAAAATATTTAAACAAGTTAGGGAATATAATACTTGTCATAGGACTAGTTAGTTTTCTCAAACGCGCATTTGCGCGAACGACGCGTTAAAGTAGCGTAAGCTACCTTAATAGGTCGTAACGGGTCGTAAGCACTTAGGATAGGTTCCGATTTAGAATGTAGGCTTTGTTAAACCATATCACATGAGTTCCAATACTCATTTGGTTTACGAGACCTCATTCTACCCGATCTTCCGATTTAGGTGTCAATTTATTAACTAGCGATCCGATTACTAGGTACCACTTGATTTTCCTTGGTTTGCCCGAGCTTTGTTAAGTTCATTTAATCGAGGATACTTTGCAATCTCAGGAGAGTACATAGTTTCCCCTCTTTTACCGTTTTCAAATGTTTTACGGTGATTCATATGTGTAACCGATTTGTTTTGGGGCGATTCATATGTGTAACCTTGTTTGGATTCATTGTGTACTTTAATGCGTGTTTGACTAGACGATGTGACAAGAATTGTATCCCTGTAATATTTATCTATCTTCATAGCTAAACATATATGGGATGTTTAAAGTGCTAATATTGGAGTCCTTATTTGGATTCATTGTGTACTTAAATGCATGTTTATAAGTTGTTGACAAGTTGACGATTTTGTGTTTATGTGGTAGTTGTGATTTAGATAGCTAAACGGGTGTAATAATATAAGAAGATGGTGGATACGCCGCTGGTACTTCCTATATATAAGTGTTCTTATATTATTACTCTTGTAACGTTATCCAAATCACTTTAGGATTTTGTGTACGATTGGTTCAATGTTCGATTATCCAAATCCTTGTAGAATCTCTCATATCTTTATATGTTAGATTCTTAGAAGGATATCTAAAGTATTATTATGAATCATTGACTTGATTTATATAATACTCACACAAGTTTTGATTTATTTCAAAACAGTTATTATTAATCCCTGATTGAATTTCTAATAACACATTAACGAGTTTTACGATGATTTAAATGAGATTACGATGTACAATTTCAAATGGCATAAAAATGACTTAGTAATAATCATATTGCCATAGACAAAACTATTTGCCACGAGTTTTCACAATCAAGATTATGTATTGCAATACTAAATGTCACACCCCGACCGTGTAAACCAACAAACCGCGGCGGAAACGTAGGGGAGTGTCGTAACAGAATAATTGTTTCACAACACATGGTGATTAAGGATTTGTTTTATTCCATTAATGAACTCATTGTTTTATTACAAACCAGATAAATACAAATAATTGTCTTTTAAATTTTAAAGTCACTAAGGCACGGGTCCATCCTATGTGTAGCATGCATCAACAATCATCACATAGTTGTACCTGAAACATATGTGAAAATAAAATGTTAGCATAAAAATGTCTGTGACTAACATAGGTTTTGTGTATTAGATTCATGGCTTTGGTTAACATAAGAAAAAGGTTTTATGTTTTACAAAAATAGCCATGAATCCTTGTAAAAGTTTTGTTTCTAAAATGCATTGTTTTGATAAAAGGTTTGTAGTATATACAAAAATATACTTTGGTTTTGAAATAGTTAAACAGATAGTATATCGAAATATACTTTGGTTACTGAAATAATAGATTTGGTAGTATATCACAAATATACTTTGGTTTAAGAATGAAAGCATCGGTAGTATATCAAATTATACTTTGGCTTTGTAAATAGCATTTCAAACTATACTTTGGTTTGAAAATAGCATATCAATTATGATTTGGTAGTATATCAAAATATACTTTAATTTGTGAAATATTAGGGTCGGTAGTATATCAAACTATACTTTAGTAAAATAGTATCATGTTGGTAGTATATCGAAATATACCTAAATCATGACTTGGTAGTATATCAAATTATACTTTAGTAAACAATAGCATATCAAACTATGCTTTAGCAAAACAGTATCATGTTGGTAGTATATCGAAATATACCATATATCGCGATTTGGTAATACATTCAAACCTTAGTGCATCAAACTACACCTTGAAGACTATAGAAATACCACAAAGTCAAATCTATTTGGTTAAAACTTTGGTTTCTGACATTCCATACAACAGGAATGGGATGTCTAGTCCTATAGCGCTATATCGTACTACCAATCGGCTTGATCATTGTTAATGAATGTATAAGTAACAGTATAAATGAACAAATAGTTCTAACAAACATTGGAAATCAGTGTTTAAACCATGGATAATAGTTAAATTCGTCGAAAGATAGTACTATGCATGTGTAATCATATAGTCGAAATCATGAAAATAGTGTATCGGCACTTATGTATCATCCCAAAACATTTGAAAATGTAAAAGAGGGGACTATGTACTCACTTGAGATTGCAAGTATCCTTGATTAAGTGTCCTAACGAAGCTCGGGAAATCAAGGAATCAAGTGGCACCTAGTATGGAATCACTATGTTAAATAATCGGATCCTAAATCGGGAGATAGGATAGAATGAGGTTCTATAAATCAAATGAGTATTTGAACTCATATGGCATGATTTAATAGAGCTAACATTCTGATTGGAAAGTTTACCTAAGTGCTTTTAACCCGTTTCGACCCGTTACGGTAGTTTGCGTAAATCTAAGGTTGGACGGTTATCTGTGTCCTATGTCAAGTCTTACATGCCCAATTATGCCTAAATATGTTACTAAATCAGTTTATATGTCAAAAACTTGATCACATATGCAAAATATGAATTTAAGCTTCAAAAGGGCATTTTGGTCATTTTCTATGGGCATATAAACTACTTAACAAATAACTAACCAACCTAAGTGATCATAAGGTATAACCTCAGTAGGTTATTCCCTATGCAACTATGATCACTAAATAAGCTTGGTCGGATCCTAGTGATCGACCAAGCGGGTCGGGTTCGAAAGTCTAAGCGGTTGTCAAAACCGCTTGACTTACGACCCTAAACAAGCACTAAACTAGTAGTGACGAGTTAAACATGTCAAAACATGTTTAACTAAGTTAGAAAACTGATTTGGTATCAAAACAAAGGGTTTTGATACCCGAAAATAGTTCCGTCGCAAAATACGCATAAATACGCATTTTGACCGAAACTTTGACTCGGCACTACGCCTAGTCAACGTGCTAATCAGTAGGTATAATCACTAAGGATTATAACCATCGTGATTACAATCACGTTGCAAAGTTCAATTGAACTTTGACTTGACCAATTGATGGTCAAAACCGAAAGTTAAACTGTTGGTCAAACTGTTTGACTTTCAGCTCTAAATGGCTGAAAATAACTACTAACCCATGAAAGAACACTTACAAGGTGTTCAAAGGCGGGAGAGAAGGTTTTAGAACTCAGGTAGGTGGCTCCTTAGCAGGAAATCCTCCACTTAGAGTCCCAAAAATGAGAATGAGCAAAGAATGAGGAAGATTGGATGGGTATTTATACTTGTGGAGGTGTTTCAAGATCATGACATGTGTTTATTTGGCCTCCAAGGAATGAATCCTGACCATACAAGTGTTTAGGGACAGCTAGCATTGCTTGGAGAAGTGTTAACTTGCTTCCCAAAACAAGAAAATAGCAAGAAAGGTCCCTGAATTATCAAACAGCAGCTGAAACAAAGTTTCTGTCTAGATCAGGGAGTGGTGTTCCGTGATAGTGAGGCCTCTAGGCCGTCCCGCGACACGAGGGTATGGCTGCAACTTTCAGAAATGGGCAGAAACAACCCCTGCACACTCTAACTTTCATTTTCGATGTATTTAACCTCCGTTAAGCCATTTTCAAGGCTCTACAAGGACGTTAAAGTATAGGGAACTTGAAATATGCTCGGAAATATCATGGATGCCGGTTTGTTTGGTCGTACGGTCACGTTGTTCGGTTAATTACGACGAAACTCGAACGGACGCGAAAACGATCCAAATTAAGCGACGAATGGTATCTTTGCATTTCTATCACTAAAATAAAACATTTTAGTGACTACAAAAATTTTTGGATGTCCGGATGTGGTCTGAACGTAAGATATGCGCGTAAATGCAAAGTTACGCCGTTTTTTACACTTTTAGTCCCTATTGATCAAATAAGCGTATTTTCGCATACCGAACCCCTCAAAGCCTATTTCTAAGCTATGCAAAGGATATTTAGGGTATGTTTAGCTTATGATCAAGTTCTGGAATGTTCGTTACTATACAAATCGGCATAGTTTCGTAGTTTGACGCAAATAGTCCCTGCGATCGAATAAACTTGTTTTTGACACACCAACCCTTTCAAAACTTATTTCTAAGTTATGTAGAGTGTTTGTTGCGTTAAACTGATTACATTTACGCATCAGTTCGCGTATAACCTTCCAGAAAGCGATTTAAAGCTCGAAATCGAACATGAATTGATATGTGCAAATGATACACATACTTATACAAATCCCAAGTATGAAACACAAGATTTAATTGGTTTTGTATTCATTATGGTCATAGAGGCACAGGTGTCACACTAAACTTTTGCCATTCTTTGGCTTCAAGATTCATTTTCAATGGTCAACTCTTGTAGTTGTCAAAATATTACAATATCAAAACTTTTTCCATTTATTTGGCTAACAAAACCTATGTATTCGCCGGCATTTTTATGCTGACTATTTTTCATATATGTTTCAGGTTTACAATTATTCAAGCATGCAACGCATAGGACAACATCCGGCCTTAGACTTCTTAAATCAAAAGACAATTACATGTATTCTTTGTTTGTAAAACGATGTGTACAATAATGAAACCATTTTAGTACCTGTAGTTGTGAGAAATTTGTAACGTGACTCCCCGATATTTCCGCCGCGTATTGTTGTATTACGCGATTGGGGTGTTACAGCCACTCTCTTGGCAGGGCATCTAAGAACTTAACATTCTTCTCATCATTAGATTTTCAATGCCAAACTTTTTAAGGTCATTTAAAAGTTTGGTGAACCTGTTATATGTCTCTGAAAGAGTCTCATTTTGGAGACTTTTAAATCTTTCATAAGAGGAGACACAATTTTTTCTATTGTTTCTTTTCATTCTCTCTCCTCCTTCACATAAATTTTCCGGTTGATCCCATATTTCCTTAGCAGATGCACATGGATCTACTTGAGAAAATATGTCATTTGGAAGTGCCATAATCAGAAGTGATTTGGCCCTTTCATCAGCAGCCACCAGTTCCTTGTCTTCTTGACTCTAGTGAATTTCACTTTTGGGAACCAAGGAGGCAGGGATACTTGGTGTTTGCTTAGTTTCTGAACTGCTGGTATTTCAGTAGTTGGTGTATGTGGACCTCTCACAGTGGATTGAAACAATGCTCGATCATGTCCATTAAGGAAATTGTTCATCCTAATTTTCCATTGGGGGTATTCCTCTCTGACCAAGGTCGGAGGTTTAGACATAGAACCAATATTGAAAGCATTATTCCAGGTTTGAAAGTTTGCCATATTTAGTTTAAGAGTTGGATATCAATAAAAATATAAGCAGTTGATCTTTTGAAAATGATTTATTCATTCTGCTCTGATACCAATTGTTGATCCCAGATAGAGATACCCAAATACTTAATATGGCAAGTGATATCAACAAATAGGAAAATATTGTGCGGAACTAGAAATCAAACTTTCAAGAAACAACTTATAGAATTTTTCAAGTGTATTAATGACTTTGTAAAAACAAAGTTATTGGATATTACAAAATGAATACTCAAAGAATTCTAAGTGAAGGGTAATGGAGTTTGTAGTGTGTGTATTGAATGCTAAGCACAACTCATTTAACCTCCTGGGTTAACATCTCTATTTATAAAGAGTCTAGATCTGAATAAACATTTGTTTATTCACTACTTGCTCTGAACAAGGGGACTTTTTGGCATATTCATTGAATCGGTTATTACCAACTTGTTCCTTTTTGGGATTGTGTAAGTGCTTATCTCGAAGTCAAGTAGGTCCACCAGAATTTCTGGTGACCAGCTTACCAGAATTCTGATGAACTTGATCATTAGATTTCTGGTGATCAGACTTACTAGATTCTAGATTTATCATCAGACTTCATCAGAAAGGTCTTGTCTGATTGTCTTCTTTGTCTTGATCTTTTCCTGATGCTTAGTTGAAGATGTTCATTCATTTCTTCTTGTCAAGATATCATGTAGGCACCTTCTTAGTAATACTCCTTGACTGTATCTTCAGCTTATGATCAGGCTGATCATCTTTTTCTTCAATACTTACATTTAAAGTTTCCTAACAAAGTATGAGTTGTAAGTTGAAAAGTAACATTGAATCACTTCATTGTGGTTGTTCCGAGTAAAATTGTTATATGGTATGCCCTTGAATGAAATGAATGGATAGACAAGTAAAGATAATGATGACTAGGGAGTGGTTTCTCACAAGAAATTGAAAATCTTGATAGGTATGAATGAATGTCTGGATACTAGTCTCGAAATATGGACTATGGAATGTGTGCATAGTAGTTTCGCATAACATGCTTAAGTATGCCTTCCATTGTAACTCGAATGAATGAACAATCGAAGGATAAAAGTAGACACGCTATAGAAGGAACGAAAGAGGTTTTGGGGACGAAAGCTTCTTTAAGGGGGTAGACTTGTAACGCCCTAAAACCCGAATGTTAAATTACAAATGTTTTAATTTACACAATGTGATATAGGATAACTAAGTCAGTTAACTTAGTTATACTAGTTAAATAATAGGAATGAAATTTGTGACTAAACAAATAACAAACAAAATTACAAAGGCTAAAAGGGGGCAAGTTGGAAAGTGTTTTATTTAAAACATGGAGAAAAATGAGAACCCCATGGGGGTACACATAGTGTGTGTGTGTGTGTGTGTGTTTGTGTGTTCTTGTGAATCAATCTAGGAAGAGGAAGAGGATAGATTCAAATTTGTATGGATAATCCATGAGTTTCAAAGTGTTCATCACCTTCTAAACATCATGTAAGTATCAAGATTTATCTCTTAAATCTTCTTAGTTGAAATTCTGGAGGGTTTTGATGAACTACTCTCAATTGGGTAAATCGAAAGAATGGGATGTGCAGGTTCGTTATCAGATCCAATAACTCAGGTCCTGATTTGATTAGCCTAGTCTTATATGTGCGGAATCCATATTAGATTTAGGCGACATTATTAACAAGATTCACTTTTAATCATTGTTTCATTAATACTTTCAACGTTACAGATCCTAGAAATAGTTGGACAAAGCTCCGCCGTCCGTTTTACACAATTTTCTCTCTACCACTAACATCGCACGCCTATTTGTAGACTTAGATATTACCTTCGTGCGAAGCTAGGTTACTCACTTCGTGTGAAGCTAGGTTACTCACTTCGTGCGAAGTTAAACTTACAAATACAAATCTAACATCGTTGATCCTATTACAGACTCGATATGATTCGATAGGTGACAGATATATGCATCAACAGGATGGTTGAAATTGTGTTTAGAGGCTCTTATCTAATGTTATTAATGATGTAAACGTCTCAATTAGGGTATTTAATTTGGAAACCCATGTTCAAGAAATTGGGGTTTTGAGTAAATATGGATTGATTTAAAGAAATGTAGTGTTTTGCTATGTTTGATGATATGAAAAGAATGATATTTATTGTTGAAAAAGAAACTTGATGATGAATGCTATGAACTTAGAAGATTATGCATGAATTAGTTATACAGTGTGCATTAAATGGTGTACGCACACCAAGTGTTTGATGAAATGCTTAGTATGTGTTAATATGTGAAATTGTATTCTAATAAATGGATGAATATGTGTAGAGCATGATAATGAAATGATTGATAATAATTAAACATGAGAAATGCATTGTAGAAGGATTTCACGAGAAGGTGTAGTTGATGGTATGATTTGGGTAGAAATATGCATTAGGAACTTGTACACTATGCTTGAATGGTGAGGTGTACACCATGTGTTGGACCAACTGCTTATTGGTAATTTAGAAATGATTGTGCACTAAGTAATAACATATGAACTTGCTAGCGAAGAACGATGTTATGATTATGTTAAATTGACTAACTTTGTGTGTGATTGTCAAATGTAAGATAATGAAAACATTATCATGTGTAAAATTGATTATGCGTATATTGTGTTTGTAACTAAGTGATCATGTATTTGTTACAACATGAGTATGAAATGCATGTCATGTGATTACTATGGTCTAACATATCATTATGAGTGTGTGTTCATAAGTTGAAAGTATGAAAGTCAGACAGTTGACTTTTATAAAGTCAACAATGTATAAGTAGCATAGCTAGGCTTTCGGCACAATTAAGAGTAGAGAAGTCATATGTTATGTACTAGATGATTTATTGGATGTGTATGATGATAATTGAGTTGCGAGAATGTGGAACAAGGTGACCATTAGTATATATATCATATATATGCGGTAGTTGACTAATGCAAGACAAGTAATATAGGAATGGAAAGAAATGAATGTTTGTATGTATGATCATATATGCTAACCATGATATGAATGTGGTGACATGAAAGGATAGGGGTCATAGTAGCACGGACTCAGGCATGGAAAGCTTAAGGGGTTAAGGGGAAACATGGAAGCAAGCACGAATGCGGACACTCAAGGTAAGTGATTCCCGGAATCACTTCTTATATTACAAATGAAGTTTGGTATGTTGAATATAGGGAACCATGTAAGGAGCCATGGGTGAGGGTAAGTACCAAGGTGCGTATTGTTGTGGCAAGTCGTAGGTAGTCGTCTATGTTTGGAATTACACGAACGGGCCAAAATGTAGAGAGTAATTTGTCGAGGAATGGAAATTGGGTGTCGGGGGATAGTGTCACACCCCAACCAATGGCGGAAACATCGGGGTATGGCACTGAGCGAAACAGATTGTCCAGAAGTTTCCATAACAATTATCACTACCAATCAATTTAAAATAACATGTCCCATACCATGTCTCAAATGGTAAACAAATTATTACAGACAAGATCTAGGCAAATAGTTCTATTCTGACAACTCAGATTTTCAAATGCGGCAATTGTTTATCTGCTTCTAGAGACCCTTGATTTAGTTTGTACAGACAACTATTTGTTGGCCTCTAGAGCCTTATTCTAGCCTCGATTTCCTAGCAGATGTGCATCCTAAGCACTGTCACATACGTTAAAATAAAGTCAATACATATAATGTAAAGGTGAGCATACAAGTTTGATAATAGCATATAGAGTTCGAATTTCGTTTACGCATAACCAGCACGTACACATAGAGAAATGAAGCACGTTAGTTATCGACATAGATCCATCGATACCAATGACTGCAGGTTGACTGCCTGAGGCAGTTCGTAATACATGATTACCACCGTAATCCATGCAAGTAATTGTCCTTAACAACCCCTGCGAATAGGTGTTGAGTCCAAACTATAGTACTATCGTTGCTAAGGCAGGTAGACAGCATTCCATGTGTAAACATAACAAACAAGCATTCATAAGCCACGTATAACATGCATTAACAGTTAGCGTTCAAATAGTATTGAGTAGTGTGTTGATTGTGATTTGAGTATTCGTAACGTATGTAACACCCAAAAGTGCTTAAAGCAAAAAGGGATCGAGTATACTCACAGCGATGATGGATTGAAGGGAGCGCTTAGAGCGGTATTAGCCTGATTAGGATGATAACATAACGATAAGTGACGCGTAAAACGATGCAAGGGATAAGTGGCTCGGACAGTAATCCGATCGGATAGTCCAATCGTGTGGATTGACAATTCGTTCGGATGGTCATCCGGTCGGACAGGTTGTCCGGTCGGATGGCTATTCGAGTGAATTATTTCTTCCTTTGATGTGTTTGTGTATGATGGCTTGTCCTTTGAAGTTTTCGTTGTAGCATTTTGAAAACATGAAAGTATCTCTACCTTTCAAGTCGGTCGGTCGTGCGGACGACAATCCGCTTGGATGACCCATCTGGTCGGACGGTGACTCAAGTAGTAAGGTTACTTTGTGAGAACAAACCCACAGCAGGTTGTCACTCGGTCGGACAGGTAATCCGATCGGGTGGCATCCTTAGTGCATTGAACACGTTGAAAAATCGTTCGAGTGTTTAATTCCAAGTATCTCATGATCCGAAGAGTAATCCGGTCGGATTGAGAGTTCGATCGGATGGCAATTCGTTCAATACTCAAACTTCAGATAAAGTTGATTAAGTGTGGGACCCAAAGTGTAATCCGTTCGGATGACCTAGCCGCTCGGGTGGCTTATCCGTTCGAACGGTAGTCCGGTCGGATAGCACTCGGTGCTGGTTGTTCCGTTCGTCATTCACTTGGCCGTTTTGATTATTTGTTGCTTTTATCGAGACGTTTTGACAATGTGTTAACCAACGGAGCCCCATCCTAACCCAAGTAACCCAATCAGGCAGGAATCACCCTAGCTTAACCAGTTAACCGGTTCATGACAGTTGTTCTTGGTTAACCCGAAATTGGTGGTCTCGTGAGTAGAATCCAGATCTTGAACTAGTACAACACCGCGAGTGAGTAGAAGACTAGAACAAGGTCCGAATCTATCGGTTTTGAGTGCATTGAGTGTAAAAGAGTTTAAGGAAAGTTAGAAACCATCTTTCGATCCTTTTCCACTATGTTTTTGTTTAGATCTATGTAAGATCTTTGTGTATTTGTGTGGAAATCAATTAGATCTAAGTTGTTCTTGGTGGATTGAGGCCAAAATATGAAGTTCTTCAAGAACTCATGATGACGTCATCCTAGAACACCTCAAATCTAGTGATTTCACGGTTAAAAGTTAAGATTCAAAAGATAGAAAGGCGTAGGAGTGCGCGTATATTAAGAAAGTACAAGATTTAGGACGAGATCTTACCGGAATCGAGAGAAATCGGAGAAAAGGTGAGGAGAGCGTGTTGTTCGGACAGAGAGTTTCCAAAAGTAGAAAGAATGAAAGTGACAAGGGTATTTATAGAGTTACCCAAAGAGGAAAGTGTGAGCCGGTCGGATGACATCTAGCCCGGATGACCTATCCGGTTGGATTCTCATCTCGGTCGGATGACACATGGCACCGGATCAAGTGGCAGCCCGGTCGGATTGGTAATCCGGCCGGATGGCACTTGGTTCGGATGTTCGACGTGACGATTTTTGAGGTTTCGATTACGATTGCGATCGATGCGAATGCGATAGAGTTTCCTATTCAAATTACTTTTAATCCCAACCATTCATATCTCGCACTATCCCTTCTCCACTAATTATCATAGTTCGATTTCGATTGAGTTCGATTGCGTTTTGAGTTCGATTTGATTTCGTTTCGATTGATTCCCACACATATATAAATGAAACATGCACAAGTAACACATAAGGCACCCACACACGTATAACAATAACCAAAATGCGTATTTCAAGTTGCGATTTGATTCATTGTCGATTTTTAGCATAGTTTGATTATCGTTTTAGTTAACTTTATTGCATTGTTACTTCCTATAGTTCACAGTCGTAAGTCGATTAGATAGCGAATGATATACGTTGATTATTGTAATTATTGACACTTACTCCACATAATACAATACATAAAAGAAATTCACTACTAGTCAAGTCGCGCGAAATCGGTCATTGACTTTGACCTTGACTTTGACTTCCGAAAACACGGGGTGTTACAGCCTCCCCTTGTTTAGGGAATTTCGTCCCGAAATTAGGCCGAAGCCGTAACGAACAACTGCGGGTACTTCGCCTTCATGTTGCTTTCGAGTTCCCAAGTGAACTCTGCGCCTCGTTTGCCTTCCTATAGGACTTTAACAATAGGAATGCGCGAGCGTCTGAGCTGCTTGGTTTGGCGATCCATGATTTCGACAGGCTTTTCCATGAAGTGTAGTGTTTCGTTCACTTGTAGATCCTCTAATGGAACATGTAAGTCGTTGTCGGCCAGGCACTTTCTGAGGTTTGAGACGTGGAAAGTCGGGTGGACGTTACTAAGTTCCTCCGGTAGTTCGAGTCTGTAGGCGACTTTTCCGATCCTTTCCAGAATCTTAAAAGGTCCAACATATCGAGGCGCTAGTTTCCTTTTCTTGCCGAATCTGACCACACCCTTCCAAGGTGATACCTTTAGGAGTACGTAGTCGCCAACGTCAAATTCAAGGGGCTTGCGTCGTCTATCGGCAAAACTTTTCTGTCGATTCCGAGCTTTCGTTAGATTGTCTCTAATTTGGAAAATTTTGTCTGTTGTTTCTTGTAATAGCTCGGGACCGGTTAATTACGAGTGACCGATCTCGTGCCATACAATAGGTGATCGACATCTTCTTCCGTATAAAGCCTCGAATGGTGCCATTTGAATGCTGGAATGATAACTGTTGTTATACAAGAATTCGACTAACGACAGGTATTTATCCCAATTACCACCGAAGTCTATGACACACGATCGGAGCATGTCTTCAAGAGTACAAATCGTTCTTTCAGTCTGACCGTCAGTTTGAGGGTGGAAAGCGGCACTTAGATTAAGCGATGTACCGAGAGCCGTTTGAAACGTTTCCCACAGCCGCGAGGTAAACCGAGCATCATGATCAGAGATGATGTCGCGAGGCATCCCATGATTACAAATGATCTCGTCGGTGTAGATTCAGGCTAATCGTTCTACCTTGTAGACTTCCCGTATTGGCAAGAAGTAAGCTGATTTGGTTAAACGGTCAACAACAACCCAAATGCTATCGTGACCTGATGACGTGTGCGGAAGTTTTGTTATGAAATCCATAGCTATACTCTCCCACTTCCACATAGGGATCGGCGGTTGCTCGAGTAAGCCAGAAGGTCTTTGGTGTTCAGCCTTGACTCTTGCACAAGTTAGGCGTTTTCCGACGTAGAGAGCAATATCCCTTTTCATGCCCGGCCACCAGTACTTGTAGCGAAGGTCCTGGTACATTTTGTCGGCACCGGGATGAATAGAACACCGGGATTTGTGGGCTTCGTCCATCAAAATCTGTCGCAAATCAGTCCGTTTAGGAATCCAAATTCGGTCCAAAAGTGGAATATCCCATTTGATTTACTCACAAGCTGGGCTCCATCGTGGTAGATTCGTTCCTTCTTCAAAGTGCGTTCATTAAAACATGCATGCTGAGCTTCGCGGATGAGGGTTTCGAGGTCGTATTGGGCTTGCACATTGCGAGTGCTAAGTAGATAGCTCCGTCTGCTGAGTGCGACGGCAACAACATTTTCTTTGCCTGGGTGATAACGAATCTCACAGTCGTAATCGTTGAGAAGTTCTACCCATCGGCGTTGACGCATATTAAGTTCCTTCTGATTAAAGATATGTTGTAGGCTCCTATGATCGGTGAAGATCGTACACTTTGTACCATACAGGTGGTGTCGCCAAATCTTTAACGCAAAAACAGCTGCGCCTAGCTCGAGATCGTGGGTTGTATAGTTCTTCTCGTGGATTTTGAGCTGACGAGACGTGTAGGCTATAACCTTGTCTCGTTGCATAAGGACACAACCAAGACCATGGTTGGAAGCATCACAATGGACAATGAAATCGTTGTTTCCGTCGGGCAATGTGAGAACGGGAGCATTGCAAAGCATGTGCTTAAGGGTTCGAAAGGCAGACTCTTGCTCAGTTCCCCAAATAAAAGGCTTGTCTTTATGCGTGAGAGCGGTAAGCGGCACAGCGATCTTTGAGAATCCTTCGATAAATCGTCGATAATAGCCCGCTAGTCCGAGAAAAGAACGGACTTCAGATGGGTTCTTAGGTGTAATCTAGCTCTTAAAGGCTTCAATCTTCGTGGGAT
The DNA here is from genome assembly GCA_030545235.1 of Helianthus tuberosus. Lineage (NCBI taxonomy): Eukaryota > Viridiplantae > Streptophyta > Magnoliopsida > Asterales > Asteraceae > Helianthus > Helianthus tuberosus. The sequence goes on along the minus strand of CM060354.1, from coordinate 105,553,831 downwards.
CAGCGTGAATACCTTGACTATTAACAATGTGACCCAGAAACTGAACTTCCTCCAACCAAAATTCACACTTGGAGAACTTGGCGTAGAGTTGGTTCCCGTGGAGTAGCTCGAGAACCAAACGTAGATGTTGCGTGTGTTCAGCTTTCGATTTGGAATAGATCAAGACGTCGTCGATGAATAAGATGATGAAACGGTCGAGATATGGTTTACACACGCGATTCATCAGATCCATGAAAACCGCGGGTGCGTTGGTTAGACCAAAAGGCATAACAACAAATTCGTAATGGCCGTATCTAATGCGAAATGCGGTTTTGGGTATATCCTTCTCTTGAATGCGTAATTGGTGATAGCCTGAGTGTAGATCGATCTTCGAGAAACACGTAGCACCTTTTAGCTGATCAAACAAATCGTCAATGCGAGGTAGGGGATAGCGGTTCTTGATAGTTAACTTATTCAACTCCCGATAGTCGATGCACATCCTGAACGACCGATCCTTCTTTTTGACGAAAAGGACTGGCGCGCCCCAAGGAGAGGTGCTCGGGCGAATGAAGCCTTTCTCAAGTAATTCCTGGAGTTGGTTCGAGAGTTCACGCATTTCGGTCGGCGCAAGTCGATACGGAGCTTTGGCAATGGGGTTGGCTTCAGGAATGAGGTCGATACGAAAGTCGATATCACGACTTGGTGGGAGTCCTGGAAGATCGTCAGGGAAAACATTAGGAAATTCACGAACCACAGGAACGTCTTTCACCTCCGTCTTTTCTTTCTTTTCCTTCTCCGCTACTACAATGTTAGCCAAGAAAGCTCTGTATTCCTTGCGGAGATACTTGCTAGCTTGTACACATGACATGAGTTTGAGACCTTTTGAAGCAGTTTCGCCATAGCCACACAATAGGTCACCATTTACGAGCGAGAATCGAATCATCTTATCGAAGCACACAACTTCAGCATGGTTTTCACGAAGAAAGTCCATGCCAACTATGACATCAAAACTTCCAAGTTGCATCGGAATAAGGTCGATTGGGAAGATGTGATTGTTGAGCTCAAGAGTACAATCACGAAGAACATAATTAACGGCGACAGTTCTTCCGGTAGCGACTTCAACATCGAACGTCGAGGAGAGATGGGAGCGTTTACGACTAAGGAGCTTATCGAATTCGAATGACACAAAGCAATTATTGGATCCAGTATCAAATAAACATGAAGCATAAATACCATTCACAAGGAACGTACCATTAACCACGTTGTTGTCGGCTTGGCGCACGTTGATGTTGAAAGTTCTGGCGCGTGCGGCTTGTTGCTATTGCTGCTGGTGTTGTTGCTGCTGCTGAGGCTGCTTTCACAACCCTGTTTGGGTACATGTTGGCGAAATGGTTAGGATGGCCACATGCAAAGCAGGCTCTGGCGTTGACCGCGGGTGCCGGAGGAGCATGTTGACCCTGAGGGACGGTGAGTAGAGCTTGATGAGCAGGAGCTTGTCGAGCACGGCAGTTGGTAGTGAAATGGTCGTACATATTGCAATGAGCCCAAAAACGACAAGCGATGGCAGTCGGGTGATGGTAGGTACAAGTAGGGCAAAGCGGGTGTGGCCCAGTGTATGCACGCTTGGCAAGTGGTGCATTCGCCACAGGCGCCGCTACTTGACGTTGTTGGGCTGGTACAGCTTTGAATCGGTGCAGCAGTGATCGCACAGTTCTTGTTGCTGGAGCTGTTCTTTCTCTTGTTCTTCCTCTTGTTGCTCGATGTGGTGGTGGTTTCAGCAGTTGGTGCGGCGGTGGTAGCTTGATGCAGATGCTTCGAAGTTTTATCCAAGATACCGGCCTTGACCCGCTTGGACGAAATCTGCAACACAGTCAAGCAGGGCTCGGATATACTTCTTGATCGCCATGTCTGAGGTCTTGACTTGATCGGGACAGATGATGCTGAGTTGTTTGAAGCGAGTAGTGAGAGCAGCATTTTCACCTTCCTTCTGCTTTATGTGCCAGAATTCATCTTCTAACTTTTGGCGCTCATGAGGAGGGCAGAATTCTTCCAGCATGACCTTCTTGAGTTCATCCCACGACAAACCGTAGGCTGCATCATTTCCCCGCTTGTTTCTCTCAGCTATCCACCAGTCTAAGGCGCGGGACTGGAAGACGCCGGTTGCATTTAGAGTGCGTAAGTCGTCGGGGCAACTGCTCTGTCGCAGTGTGACCTCAATGGAATCAAACCATTGGAACAACGCTGTAGGGCCTTCCTCGCCAGTGAATTCCTTTGGCCTACAAGACTTGAATTGCTTAAAATTGAAGGGAGCTTTGGTAGTAGCTTTAGGAGCGTCGGTTCTCGACTCCTCAGATGACTTGCTGACGTTCTCGTAGACATCACTCACGGCCTTTGCTACCTGTTTAGCGATGATAGCAGCAAGACGTTTGTCCCTCTTTTCTTGATGAGAAAGTGGAGTGTGACGGGATTGTGACAACTGCCACTTTCTTGTAATTTACGTACCTTTAAAGCAATGAATTACATTATACAAATATATGTTTTGAATATCCGAATTGCTTGATTACATGATATACATCTTAGAACACTCATTTATGATGCACATTGTTCATTTCTATTGGTTATATTTGAAACAGTTTAAAACAATGCATAGAAACAACTAGAGTAATACCTAGTAAACTAGCGTGCTTACGAAAACTCAGGATCCGCAGAAACCATCTAAATTACATCTTTAGGACTCAGACGAAAGTTCAACATCATTTATACATTAAACCCTATATGGGAATACAAGGGTTTGGTTTAATATATTACCAATGTCCGGTAGCACCAAAAACTGCCCGAAAACTGCCGAAAAGCGCTAAAAGTTACCATTTCAATATTTTTCCGCAAAATTCAGCATTAGTGATTTTATTACAAGGTGCAAAAGTGTTGTTTAAACACAAATTTCATATGAAAATACATAGGGAATATCAATTACACACATAACTGAATTTTTCCCAACAACTTCTATAATCGAACCTCTCGACTATCTTCTTGCGGAACGAGCGACAAACGACTATCTGAACTATAATTTGACATATTTGGTAAACTAGTGAATAATATTTTTGACCAAATAAAGCTAGTATATGATCAATTTATGTCATGAATCATCTTGAAAAAAGTGCAAAAACATAAACCTTTAAACACTTAAGCATTTCATCACATTTTTAGTCCTTAAAAATTACTAACACTTTTAACCACATAAGACCCCCCCCCCCCATGTTGTAACCGTGAACAGGGGGTCCCACACCCCTTGTTTATGTGTTAAATATCTAGATATTTAACTTACTTACAAGTGGATAAAGATTGATGATTTGTTATAGCACTTAACCACTAAGTTTACTAGCATTTTACCCATCATTTTACACCCTTACTTCCACACATAAACTCTCTCATCATCTTCATCTTTTTTTACCAAGAACACCATAAAAACCCATTTTATTTTATCACCTCCTTGATGATCAAGATGCATTTCCATGGAACATAAGAAGATCTAAAGCACTTACAAGAAAAAGGACACTTTTTCATCTACTCAAGAACCTTCAATCATCAATATCTTCATCTTCTTAGCTCTTAATAATCCTCTAGATCGTCCCTAGCCTAGTGCTAGAAGTAAGCTTCTAAATCTATTTTTTATATGTTTATGATTGTTATTATAACTAGTAATTACTAAATAATCATACATAAAAATATGAAGATACAAAGAAGCAAAAATAAAAATCATGATATGTATATGTGTGTTTATGTTGTGATTTAAGAATTATTACTTACATGTTTGATCTTGTTATGATGGATATCATAAGAATAACTTGTTAGATGATGTTCAAAAACATGATCTAACAAGTATACATGTTTATGTTAAAGGGTTTTAACATAAAGGTTTAAATGGATGATCATAACCTTTTATCTTGTGAAAGTATTTAAGGTTTTTCATTAAAAACAATACTTTTATAAGATTATGAAAACAAACATACAAGATGAGATTTTTATAAAAGTGGTTAAAACTAGAAGTAAAGCATTGATTTGAACTAGTTAGCATATGTTATGATCATGTCCAAAACCCTACATGATTTTGAGATCATCTTGATAAGTTTATGTTATAAAAATCTCATATGTTTTATTTATGATGTTATGAGTAAATTGATGGTGATTTTGAAAAGAAAATGATATGTTTATTAAACATGGCTAAATGATTAATACAAAGGTTATATGGCCAATTTTTCTTAAGAACTTTATGTTATAAGAACCAACATTTTTGGTTAAATCTTTACAAGATTAAAAAAAATTTAAAGAAAGGTTTTTATAAAAGAAAAGACTAGATAAATATATATTTTTGAGAAAATATATATTTGTTCACTTTAACAAATTATGTGATATGTAATATTTGGTGTAATAGTTATATATAACAAAATTAGGTACTTGAATCAAATGTTATAATTAAACCCAAGACACTTTATAACTAAAGTGTTACAAAACTACACATAATTACGCCTTAAAAACGGGTTACGGACAATCCGAAGGATCGGACACCATTTATGGTCAAAACGGACGACGAACGAATCCATAAACGAATCGCCAATCCCGAGGAGTTACTACGATGTTTAGACGATCTTTCGACACGAAAAATGAATATGTTACCGACAACGAAATCCGGAGGTTTATAAACTTATAAAAACTAGTATGTATTCTATTAACTAAAAAGCCTATACTTAGTGATCTTTTTATAAAAATGAAAGATCTTTTAACAAATGGGCTATTTTATACAAATGGGCTATCTTTTAAAAAATGGGCTATTTTAACAAATGAGCTATTTTATACAAATGAGCTATCTTTTAACAAATGGGTTATTTTATACAAATGGGCTATCTTTTACAAATGGGCCATCTCTTAACAAATGGGCTTATCAAAACACATGGGCTAAGCCCAATACCAAACATATGGGCCAAGGCCCAATAACATTAAGCCCAATACTATTTAGGCCCAATACTATTTAAGCCCAATACTATTTAGGCCCAATACTATTTAAGCCCAATACTATTTAAGCCCAGCACTATTTTGGCCCAATACTATTTAGGCCCAATACTATTTAGGCCCAACACTATTTAGGCCCAACACTATTTAGGCCCAACACTATTTAAGCCCAGCACTATTTAGGCCCAACACTATTTAGGCCCAACACTATTTGGGCCCAATAACATGAATTCTTGGGCTAAGCCCAATGACACTATTATTGGAAATACAAGTATACAATTGATACATACAACGACACGAAATCAAGAAGACAAGACCCGATGATACAACTCACAAGATACAAGATTACATATATATATATATATATATATATATATATATATATATATATATATATATATATATATATATATATATATATATATATATTTGGTGAAATATATATATATATAACAGTTTAACAATTCATTCATCTAATACACAGTTCAACGAACAGTAAAGACATACAAGTCTTACACATATTTAAGACACAAGACTTGTACTCAAGTTATTTACAAAGACCGAAGTGTCTAACAAATATAAGAACATTTGTAGGTCGCAACACTATTCAGGACGACCGCACGTGAGATCATAGTTACTTCTATTCACGGACGCGATACTGTGAGTTCATGTCCCCTATTCATTTAAATGTTTTACAACTTTACAACTATCGAAGAAAATACATGTTCAACGTATGTTAAAGTTAGGGAATGAAACACCTTAGATCATGTGCGAATTAGGGTTATACATCTAAGCACCATTAATCCAATTTGGACCTAGGTACAAGTGGTTAGATCTAATGGGTTTTGGCGAGCCCCACTCTTGGTCGTGGACCCATACAGAAGAGTGCTTTTGTGTCCCAGTCGATAGTAGTCGACATAAAAATCGTCTAGGGTTGGATTGCTTCCTTTTTCGTCACACATATTAATGTCCTTGCAAAACATTAATGATCAACGATTTCATTGACGCTTTACATACTACAACTTACATTTTAAATACATCTTTTACAACTAAACTGCTTGAATTCGCCAACTTTTGTTGATGTTTTCCAAACTTAACATGTATTTCAGGGAATTAATGGACCATGTCGGGTTTCTCAGTCAAGATAACAAGTACCAGAACTCCAGGCCATCTTTTGGAGGGTTTAACTATTATATTCCACCTCTTTACGGAAATATGATGGTTTAAACCCTAGTAGTTTATTTTCATGTTGATGTATGAAACAATAACACTTTACTTTTACGTTAATGGTTTGTAACCGACACACTAAACTTATGTTGTAATCTTTTGAAACACTTATGTAATGGCAATGGAGTATGTTTTATTCATATAGTTTGTTTATGTACATCGATATTTATGCAATGAAAACCATACAGATCACACCTCGCGCTTCCGCTACGAGCGGGTGTGACAGTTTGGTATCAGAGCATCGATTGTAGTGAACCAGGATTCTTTCTCGAGTCTAAGTCTACAATAACTAGGGATCTCTCACGAAAACCATTTAAAACACAAACACATGTTTTCATTTGCATAAACATTTTTCATGGTCCATTTTCAACAAGAATTCGTCTCATAAAAATCAAGCAAGGACATTAGTGTCTTAGTCATCTAAATGGTAGACATGCAACTTTAAGTTAATCCACACAACTCAATTAGGATAACTTAAAATGAACATTATGTGAAAAATACATTTCGTGTATATATGTAAAGTAACGAATACTCATACGTGTTGAACAACTTATTTCTCAGGTCACCATGTCTTCATCTGAAGGTAGCAACGTATACGACGACGTAGACCCCATGGAGATTGTATCCGACGATGACTACATGCTGGAGGTTCAGGTCATCTTATCTGATAGCGACTCTACATCTGACAGCGACATGGACGACTTCCAACCATTCGCACTTCTAGGCGAGATCATCGAAGATGACGTGTTAGCTATCCCTCCTATACTCAACGATATAGTTATTTTGGGTCACCCGGAGGGTGAACATGTAGGAGAGATTATACCCTTTGACGTCGCTCATCTTGACATCATACCTTTTATCGTCGATCTCGACGATGACGACGACGTCGTTCCAGTGATTCATGTGGATCACATGGATGCTGATTTGGGAGACTGAGAAGTTCATGATGTGGTTATCTTAGACATTGCATCACCAGTGGTCTCGGTGATCGATATTTCTTCTGATGCAGATGCCGACTCGGATGCTTCCTCTTATGCATCTTTTACTTCTTCTGCACTACAGGCCAATGGCCTACAGCGCAACGCAGACTTTGGGGATGACGTCATGCCAACATAGCCAGCCATCCCTACACCTGTTCAGGTCCCTACTGCAGATACATCTCCTGAGCACATTCGCCTCATGCGCTTCACACCTATCATGCCACCTACTGATCATACCGATGAGGCCGGACCATCCGGACATGCCCACATACCACCCAGTGATATGGACTTATACTATCAGCAGTTTCGCTCAGTCCCACAGGTCCCTGCCTCTTGTTACGCCACACTCTCCACCCCATGTTATGCCTACTACAGACCCGTACCATCCAGTTTACTACCCAAACATTTCTACTGATGCCCTTATTCTCTCTCTGCAGTCTCAGGTCGACATACTTTTTGACAGTGTTCATGAGCTTCGGCAGCTTGCTGACGCCAGACACCCACCACCACCACCTCATTCACCACCCCATGCTCCACCACCACCACTAGGGTCACCACCATTACCCCCACTACCACCTCAGATGCCACCAGTTGATATACCACCAGTTGGTTTACCTGCTCGTGTTTTGACACTCGAGCAACAGATTGATTTCCTTATCCGTTTAGTGCACGATTTGGAGGATAGGGTTTCTCATGTTTACAGGTTATTGTTCCCGATTCCACCACCAGTCTTTCCTCCACCATAGACTGTGTTTGCAGGTATCATCCTTTTGAGACGGGTATATATACCCGTTGTTGTGTACATAGACCTCCATCAAGTTTCAAGACAACTGATAGACTGAAGATCGCATGGATTGAAAGAAGACTTTACCACTTTGTATATATTCTAGACTAGTATGACCGGATGATGTATTCCGTGTCCATTTTGTTTCTCTCTAAACGATCTTGTAATTAGTTGTGTACTATATATGAAAACTTGGTGTTATCCTTTATATGCATTTGAAATGTTATATTATACATGTTTTGTTGCTTGCATTGTTTGGTTTATTCGCATGATATATTGCTTGGTTATATTTTTTTATTAATGTTATAAATGTATTTTATATGCTTAGTAAAATTATTTAACAAACCAAATCAACGTCTAATCTTTATCCTATTTCTCCTTTGGAAGAATCATGCCACCAAGGAGAGTCTTATGGTCACAGATAGTTAATCCACCCCCACCTCCACCGATGCCTACAAACGAGGCTGAATTAAATGCACTAATAGAACAGAGAATCGCCCAAGCTATCGCACTGTATGAGGCATCCCGTACCGACACCAGTGGTGGAACCGGCGGATCGGGAGGCCAGGGCCAAGGCGGTACTTCAGGCGGAACAAATATCACGGGTAAAGTTTAGTTGTTTTGTTACAACTTATCAAATTCCTTTCTTAAGCTACTCGTGCATTTCATGGTTTGCTCATTCTTAATCCGTTTATTATCTAGTTCAGGATGCACATTCAAGTAGTTTCTGGACTGCAAGCCACTTAACTAAGATGGCACAGGCGGTGCTGTGGCTTTTGTGCGATGGACTGAGAAAACGGATTCCACTATCAAAATGAGCAGATGTTCCGCTAATCAGCAAGTCACTTTCGTTACTGGCCTGTTTCTCAACGAGGCCCTTACATGGTGGAACTTACAAGTGCAAACTTTGGGTGATAACGCTACTTATGCGCTGACTTGGGATGAACAGAAGGAACGTATGAGGGATAAGTATTGTTCTCGTGCTGAACTCCAGAAGTTGGAGAACGAGTTTTGGCACCTTACCATGGTCGGAGCTGATATCACGGGATATACGCAAAGGTTTCACGATCTGTCCCGCGTGATTCCTTATCTTGTATCACCGGAATACAAGCATATCGAACGCTACATCTAGGGACTTTCTCCCAAGATTCGGAGTCTTGTTACTGCAGCTAAACCCACGACTATTACTCAGGCTGTGACTATAGCCGTGAGTCTCACTGAAGACGGGTTCAGGATGAATATATTCTCAGAGAAAGGTGATGAGAAGAAGGAAACACATGTCGAGTCTTCCAACAGTGGAAAGAGGAAGTACTCGAATTTCAAGAAGGGAACTCGTGGTAATAACAACAACAACAGTAACAATAACCACAACAACAATAACCCCAACAACAACAACAACAACAGGCGACATAATAACTCGCAAAAGGATGCAAGGGCGTTTGTAGCCACAAACGACACTGGTCCTAAGAAGTACGCTGGTACTTTACCCAAGTGTGAGCGATGCAAATATCATCACTTGGGCGATTGTCGGGTTATCAAGTGTGACAAGTGTGGCAAGAATGGCCACCGTACTGAATTATGTTGGGGAACGGGAAATAATATTGGATCGGGAAGTGGAATTGGTAACAAGAATGGGAACGGAAATGGTCGTGGTCAAGGATGCTTTGGATGCGGAAGCAAAGATCACTTCAAGAAAGACTGTCCTAAAGAAAACCAAGCTCGTGGTCGATCATTTGTGTTTGGAGCCAAGGATGCGCACCAAGACCCTAATGTGGTCACTGGTACGTTTCTCCTCAATGATCATTTCGCATCCATATTATTTGATACCGGAGCCGATTTTAGTTTAATTTCTATAGAATTTAAAAATGTTCTGGGCTTGGAACCTAGTAAGCTAGATGTTCCATATTCTATAGAATTGGCTAACGGTAAACTAATAGAGACGGGAGAAGTTGTTAAGGAGTGTACCTTAGAACTTGGCGAACAAAAAATTCAATATCGATCTCTTACCCATTGAATTGGGTAGTTTCGACGTAGTGGTTGGCAATCCAATAATCGAGCCGAAGTCGTTTGCCACGAGAAGATCATTCGCCTACCACTACCGAACGAAGAGACACTTGTGATACATAGAGAGAAGCGCGACACCCCATTGCGGATCATCAATTGCATGAAAGCACAGAAGTGCTTACGGAAAGGTTGTATTGCCTTTCTAGCACATGTTGTGGACAAGAAGGCTGATGGGCCGAAATTGACAGATATTCCGGTAGTACAAGAATTTCCTGAAGTCTTTCCTGAAGACTTGCCAGGACTACCGCCTTATCGACAAGTCGAATTTCACATCGACTTGGTACCAGGAGCCGCACCTGTAGCTAAATCTCCATATCGATTAGCACCTTCTGAAATGCAAGAGTTATCCACACAACTTCAAGAGTTGTTGAATAAAGGATTCATCAGACCGAGCTACTCACCTTGGGGAGCTCCAGTCTTGTTTGTAAAGAAGAAGGACGGAACTTTCAGAATGTAAATCGATTATCGTGAGTAAAATAAACTTACCATCAAGAATCGGTATCCATTACCGAGGATTGATGACCTATTCGATCAACTGCAAGGGTCGAGTTTCTACTCAAAAATAGACTTACGATCGGGGTATCATCAATTACGTATTCAAGAAGAAAGCATACCGAAAACGGCTTTTCGGACTCGTTACGGTCATTACGAGTTTCTCGTTATGCCTTTTGGTTTAACGAATGCACCAGCGGTTTTCATGGACTTAATGAATCGTGTGTGCAAGCCGTATCTCGACAAATTCGTCATAGTGTTTATTGACGACATTTTGATATACTCTCGATCGACTGACGAACATGAGCAACATTTGAGAACCATTTTGGAGTTGTTAAAAACGGGGAAACTATACGCGAAATTTTCCAAGTGCGAATTTTGGATTCGTGAAGTACAATTTCTCAGGCATGTAGTGAACGAGAAGGGCATTCAAGTAGACCCGTCGAAGATTAAATCGATTAAGAATTGGGAAGCGCCCAAGACTCCTACTGAAGTGCGACAATTTTTGGGCTTAGCGGGATATTATCGGAGATTTATTGAGAATTTTTCAAAGATTGCTCAACCGCTAACTTCTCTTACACAGAAAGACAGGAAATTCAATTGGGGAGAGAAACAAGAAGCATCATTTCAACTTCTTAAAGACAAGTTGTGCATTGCACCAATCTTATCATTACCTGACGGTACCGATGACTTTGTGGTATACTGTGATGCTTCGCATCAAGGTTTGGGTTGTGTACTCATGCAACGTGAAAAGGTTATCGCGTACGCGTCTCGCCAACTGAAAGTTCATGAGAAGAACTATACCACTCACGACCTAGAGTTAGGCGCGGTGGTATTTGCTTTGAAAATTTGGCGGCATTACTTATATGGTACATAGTGCACTGTTTTCACAGATCATAGAAGTCTACAACACATATTCAACCAAAAAGAATTAAATATGCGTCAGCGACGTTGGGTTGAATTATTGAACGATTATGATTGTGAAATCAAGTACCATCCGGGCAAGGCGAACGTTGTAGCAGACGCCTTGATCCGCAAGGAACGAGTTAAAACACTAAGAGTGCGAGCACTAGAAATGACGATTCACACAGATCTTACCACACGAATTCATAATGCACAACAAGAAGCGCTCAAGGAAGAGCATATTCTAGCAGAGTCACTTCGAGTTATGGAAAAACGGTTAGTGCCAAAGGAGGATGGAACTTTGTACGTTGCAGGTAGAATTTGGGTTCCATTCTTTGGAGGCCTCCGAGATCTTATTTTTGAGGAAGCATATAGGTCAAAGTACTCGATCCATCCTGGATCGGATAAGATGTACCAAGACTTAAAGGAGTACTATTGGTGGCCTAACCTCAAAAAGGATACTGCTATCTATGACGGAAAATGCTTGACCTGTGCGAAGGTCAAGGCAGAGTATCAGAAACCGTCGGGTTTACTACAACAACCCGAGATTCCCGCTTGGAAATGGGAACAAATATCGATGGACTTCATTACGAAGTTACCCAGGACCTCAAGAGGCCATGACATGATATGGGTAATCGTCGATAGATTGACAAAGTCCACACACTTCCTACCGATTCGGGAGAAGGATAGTACTGAGAAACTAGCGGAACTTTATCTCAAAGAAATAGTGGCTCGTCATGGAGTGCCTATTTCGATCATTTCGGACCGAGACGGTCGTTTTGTTTCAAGAATTTGGAAATCATTTCAACAGGCCTTTGGATCTCATTTGAATCTAAGTACGGCCTTTCATCCACAAACTGACGGCCAGAGCGAACGGGCAATCCAAACACTCGAAGATATGCTTCGTGCATGTGTTATGGATTTAGGCGGCAATTGGGATACTCATCTACCTTTAGTTGAGTTTTCCTACAATAACAGCTACCATACTAGTATACAAGTTGCACTGTTTGAAGCTCTTTATGGTCAAAAGTGTCGCTCTCCGCTATGTTGGGCGGAAACAGGCGATAGTCAATTAATTGATCCGGAACTAGTTCAAGAGACTACGGATAAAATTTTTCAGATCCGAGACCGTATCAAGGCGGCTCGCGATCGACAAAAGAGCTACGCAGATCAAAGACGAAAACCATTATCTTTTGAGGTTAGAGACAAAGTCTTGTTGAAAGTCTCGCCTTGGAAAGGCGTAGCAAGGTTCGGTAAACGTGGAAAGCTTAACCCACGTTACATTGGACCATTTGAAATCTTAGAAAAGATTGGCACTGTTGCCTACAAGTTGAAGTTACGAGATGAACTTAGGAGTGTGCATGACACGTTTCATGTGTCGAATCTTAAAAAGAGTCCAACACAAGCAATCGTTATCATTCCTGCGGATGAAATTCACATTGAAGACAAACTCCAATTCATTGAAGAACCTGTTGAGGTCACGGACTGGAAGGTCCAGAAAACACGGAGAAGTCGTATCAAGTTAGTAAAAGTTCGTTGGAACTCTCGTCACGGACCCGAATATACTTGGGAACGTGAAGACCAAATTAAAGCCAAATATCCTCATCTGTTGTTGGATCGTCTGGTGACCCTAAACAGTCAAAATGAGTAGTTCATCATCATCATTTGCAAAGGCGGAATCAATGTAAATGACGTCAAACAGCTTGTTTCCTTTTAATCTTTATCTATTGATGATTTCCTGAGCTTTTACAATCAATTCTGACAAAAATCCGGCAGCACCTCAGCTCTCACACACACAATTTTTTTTTTTCAAATGAGACATGCACAACACCTATATATAGACCTTGCAATTTCGTTTGAAGGTGTCACAGACCTGTTCAAACGAAATATATGTGATGATTTCGTTTGAACATGTCCACGTATCCCTCAAACGAAATTACACACTAACATGCAATCTAATCCTAATTTCCACTCTGTTGTGCACTCATTTATCCTATCTAGACATAAGACTCGATTAAGACGAAGTTAACAGACACTAGATGCACCAACAGACTCCCCCTTGGATGTTGACGAAGTCTTCGGCGTCGAGTCTTTAGTCTTTGTCTTTTTCCAAATTGTCTTGACATTGTAAAACTCCCTTCAATATTTATCTTCAAACTTTAATCTTCAATCTCCCCTTTGAGTGTTGATCCAGAATCTTGACTCCCCCTTTCGCAGACTCCCCATCTCGATAAGCTAGGGCTCGAATTCTGATTCAAATTTTAACATTTTCTTTGCCATGGGAATTCCTGTTACCTGCACAATCTCTACCTAAATATAAGATATATGACAATAACAGTTTTTAATCCAAACCTACTATTCACTCTCAATTAATAATCTTGTCAGGATTAGAAATCCACTTAATATTCAGGTCCAAATTAATGACCCTGATTACTCAATTAATCTACCAAGTACAATTTAATGACCTTGGTTGATCTGAGACAATTCACACTGACATTTTGTTCAAACATTTTCTGAAAATTTACAAGTTTCAAGTTAATGAACTTGTTTTAACTTTTTTACTTTTACACACTTATCATGTTAAGCTCCAAACTCATCATCCAGCCCAGAAACTTCCTGCATCTGCTTCAATTCGAATCTGAAGATCAACTTTCCACTTTGGTTTGTCAAAAAATAAAGCAGAAGTGAAAAATCTTTTTGGATTTTGAATAAAGTTCTAAACTAGAAAATGAATTACAGAAATAAAATGCAGTAACAGTAAACTATTTACAAACATATTTTTGGTGAGCGTGTTAGGGAATCATATCAGCTATTCGACAAGTCACAAGTACCGTTAAGCTTTAATTACATACTCAGAATTAAACAATTCGCTTAGATTGTCGATATACTGATCCACTTAAATTTTCACACAATTTTCAATCTGTCCAGGATACGGATTAGGTGAATTAAAGACTTAAACTCATTCATGTGTCCCACCTCTTAAATATACTCCCGTATCCAAATCCCAATATTCAGTCTTACAGGTGAGTATACCACAGATGATATCTGTTAGGGGTTAAATTGTGAAGAACCATGAGAGCTAAGGTCAGAACTTCCGTTCAGCAGAGAGATGATGGCTTCGACTTTGGCGTGTCCCCTTTAGAGGATCTTTTTTACAACAGCATTGATTAGCAATTTTATTGTCTCGTCATTTATGCTGAGGGCGGCGCTATGTTTCAAGCAATGCAGAAAGTATTATTCGGGGACTAGGCCATTGCTTCCGCATTATCAGAAGTCCCGGAATAATACCCCAGATATCACTGAGTATAAAGACCTAGTATCTCAGAAAGAGGGATCCTTCAAACAAGATTTCAGGGGTTACCTATATATCCAAGTAGTGTTCCCCACGAAATAAGCAAATAAGGATTTAAGTTTATATCCTGAACAAACCTACTAAATGTGTAAAAACCTATCGGCACATCATCAGCGAGACTGTTTAACCTTTTAAACATTAAATATCTTTAGCATACTGTAACTGTTAAGCCGATGTACTATCATTTTGCCTTTTTACACAAGCTCTTTTCCATTTTCTGTTGTTTTTGGATTTTGAAAATATCTCATGTTTTTGGATTTTTGAAATTTTTTACTGTTTTTGTATTTTCTGAAAATATTACCCTACTCCCCTTAAATACCAAAACAAGTAAAAAATAGACAAACCATTGCAGATTGCTTCTCAACATCATCATCTACAATGTTTCCTTCATCAACACCAAGAATCTCCTCCAACACCGATAAAAGCTTCATACCGTTCAATTTTAGCAAATATTGAAAACGAGTTTTGTCAAATGCTTTGGTATGTAAATCAGCTTTTTGTTCGTCAGTGTGGATTTTCTCAATTCGTATCAACTTCTTCTCGAAACAATCTCGGATGAAGTGATGACGAATTTCAATGTGTTTCGTTTTAGCGTGATGAATATGATTTTTAGTAATGTTAATCGCTGCCTCATTATCAACAAAGATAGGGGTGTTAAGAAATTGCAAACCGTAGTCGCGCATCTGTTGCTGGATCCACAAGATCTGAGAGCAGCAACTGCTAGCAGAGACATACTCCGCTTCACATGTGGATAAAGCCACAGAGGTTTGCTTTTTTGCATTGCCAGGTAACCAATCTTGATCCGAAAAATTGGCAACCTGCTGTTGTTGATTTAGCGTTAACTTTGCAGCTTCTGAAATCGGAATCGGAATACCCTTCGAGCATGAATTCGCCATCTTTTAGATACCACAACCCCAACGATGGAGTTCCTTTAAGGTAGCGTAATATCCTTTTAACAATTACCATGTGCGACGCTCTCGGGTTAGATTGAAATCTTGCTGTTAGGCAGGTTGGATACATAATATCCGGTCTTGAAGCTGTCAAATACATCAGTGATCCGATCATGGAACGATACAACGTTTCATCTACCTTCTCTCTGGTTCGATTGGGGTTTATCCCATGGTTCGTTGCTAATGGGGTGGTAGCTAGAGTAGAACCTGACATCCCAAATTTCTCCAAGATATCATGAACGTACTTTGTTTGATGTATGAATATTCCTTTGTGTAGTTGATCAACCTGAAGTCCCAAGAAGAATTTCATCTCATCTATCGATGACATTTCAAATTTTTGCTTCATAACTCGTTCAAAATCTTTGCACAAATTTTCATTTATTGACCCGAATATGATGTCATCCATATATATTTGAACTATCAGAAGATGTTCGTCGACCTCTTTGGTGAAGAGAGTGGCATCCACTTTTCCACGAATGAAGCTGTTGGCTAGCAAGTGTTGAGACAATATCTCATACCAAGCTCTCGGGGCCTGGTGTAAACCATACAGCGCTTTGTCTAGCAAGTAGACCTTGTCTTTGTGGATTGGATCGGTGAAGCCCGGTGGCTGTCTGACATATACCTCCTCTTTTACCTTCCCATAGAGAAACGCAGATTTAACATCTAACTGATATACTTTGAAATTTTTCCAAGATGCAAATGCCAGGAAGATTCCGATCGCTTCAAGTCTAGCAACCGGAGCATATACTTCAGTGAAATCTATCCCCTCCTATTGACTGAAACCCTGGACTACGAGTCGAGCTTTGTTACGAATGATAACCCCTCGATCGTCTCTCTTACACTTGAACACCCACTTGGTGTTTATCTTCCTCTGACCATCAGGCAAGTCTACTAACTTCCACACTCCCAACTTCTCAAACTGACTCAACTCTTCTTGCATAGCATTGACCCAAGAATCTTCAGTTAGCGCCTCTTTGTATGTTCGCGGTTCGATCTGCGAAATAAAACAACTTAGTGAAAACTCAGTTTGTAAAGGTGCTACTGTAGAATAAAAACAAGTAAGGCCTTGGTCAATTTGACGTCTAGTGCGAATGCCTGATTGCAATTCTCCAATGATCAGTTCCTCTGGATGGTATGAAAGAGTTCTCGGCATCACCTCGCCTGAAACATCTACCTCGCCTTCCAGATTAGTAATATTTTGATTTGCAACTTGTTCACTGACTGGGTTTGTTTGACTTGAGATCTGAATTTGCTCCCCCTCAGAATCTGAATCACCATGATCAAATACTGGCATGTTCTCTGATTCTTGATTATCATTCTGTGCCATCTGATTATCATGAGCAACTTCATTTTGTTGAATATCATCATGTTCTCCAGCATTGCTTGGACCTGCTTCATGATCATTTGAAGTTTGTTGCGGTCTTCTTGAATACTCAGCTGGGAACCTTTCCTGCGAATCTTCATACTCTCTTAGAATATCCAACTCGTCAAAGAAATCTTGTTCTTCTTCTTCTTCCGTGTCAAACGAATCCCACAATTTATCGTAATTAAAACGCCATGAGTCGCCTGGATTCTGCGGTGGCATTGTGTAACCTTGACACTCAACATTGTGTGCTTCAATAATCCGCTTCAAGCTTGGAACAAAGACTCATTTCAATGGACTTGTGTAACCCACAAAAATTCCTTCAATGCTCTTTGGACCAAATTTACCAAAAGGCTCCAGAACTGTGCAGGGAGACCCAAACGGTTCCAAATACTTCAGGTTCGGTTTGCGGTTATTGATCAGCTCGAAACACGTCTTATTGAATTTCTTTACAGTGAGAACCCGATTGAGTGTATAGCATGCGGCGGATACTGCTTCTGCCCAAAAATTTACTAGTAGCTTTGAATCAGCAAGCATCGTCCTAGCCGTTTCAATTAGTGTCCTGTTCTTTCTTTCAACTACTCCATTCTGCTGCGGAGTGTAAGGAGCACTAAATTCATGCAAAATACCTTTTTCATCACAAAACACTTCCATTTTGCTACTTTTGAACTCTGTATCGTTGTCACTTCTTATTTTTCGAACACGAGTTTGGTACAAGTTTTCAAGCTTTTTGATCAACGTGATTAAACTCCCAAATGTTTGATCTTTTGTTTGCAAAAATGAAACCCATGAAAACCTCGACTAATCATCTGTAACTACTAGACAATAGAGATCCCCAGTAATGCTTTTGACGTTTACTGGACCAAACAGATCCATGTGGAGTCTCTCTAAAGGTCTAGAAATTGAGTTTTCTTTCTTCCTGGGGTGCGATTTCTTCTTTTGCTTTCCTTTGATGCAGCTAATGCACTCCCCCTCAAGATGAAAACCTTTCAAATGAACACCAGTAACCAAATCATTATGCACCAGGTGATTCATTTTTCTCAAATGTATATGACCCATTTTCCAGTGCCACAACTGTAATTCCTTCTCAGTTGCTCTTGAAACAAAACAATGAGCCTGACCCGTTGTTGTAGTAGCTACACTCATGTCCAATACATATAAATCATTCACTCTAGGCGCTCTCAGAATAATCCATTCTTCAGGGATAACAAATCCTGGTTTCAAGATCAAGCATTCTTTGTCAGTAAAGTGCGTTGTATACATGCGATCACAGATCTGAGATATGCTCAGAAGATTGTTTTCAAGATCGGCGATGTAGTTAACTTTTTCAAAAGTTACAATCCCATTGGATAACATTCCTTCTCCAACTATTCTACCACCTTGATTGCCTACAAAACCTACATAACCACCATTGAAATTTCTGACATCGTATAGCAGGGCTGTTTTCCCCGTCATGTGCCGAGAAACTCCACTATCCATAATCCATCGTGAAACGGATCTTGGAAGCTCCTGCATAAATCAGAAACAATTAATGAGATTTTGATGCTACCCAAGCCTCTTTCGACTCAGGTAACTGGACTTTAATGTGAGAT
The DNA here is from genome assembly GCA_030545235.1 of Helianthus tuberosus. NCBI lineage: Eukaryota > Viridiplantae > Streptophyta > Magnoliopsida > Asterales > Asteraceae > Helianthus > Helianthus tuberosus. Next base: position 105,535,138 of record CM060354.1, on the reverse strand, counting down.
TTTGTAGTGTAAAGTGGCAGAAAATTTTCATCATTCATCTTCAAGCTTTCTGTAGACCCAACCTCAACCTTTTTGTATAAGAAAAACTCATCTTTCTTAGGTTGACCAGTTGGTTGGTCTTTCTTCAAAACAACCTTTTTCACAGTAGTAACTGACTCATGTGGATCAAGTTTCTCATAGTAATCCAAAGGAACATCCATCTTTACTGGTGTGGTAGAAGACGATTGTTTTTCTGACTCTGAAACCTTTCGTTTTTGAACACTTGATTTCTTTTCAACCACTTTTGGCTTCCATGCTTGTTCAGACGATGCAACCCGTTTGTAAAACTTATCATTTTTAGTTACCAACTTCTTAACAGATTCAGTTTTGATCTTGGTGTTGTCATTTTTCAAAACCTTTTTCTCAACAACCAATGGAGCTTTTCCCTTCACATCATTTTTGTTTCTTGAATTCATTACAACTTCAGTCCTAGGCTTCAAGTTGGTACACTTTCGTGCAATATGTCCAACTTGATTACATTTGAAGCATGTTCGAGTATCAACTACCCAACTTGTGCCTTCAGACTGAGACTGCGATGCTTTCTTCTCAAAGAACTCTTTGTTTGATTTTGAAAAAATCTCTGATTCTTCATCAGAAAGTGAACTTGAACTGTTCACAAACATCTTTTTCTCAGCAAACTTCTTGTTTTGAAAATTCTTTCTCTGATATTTCTTACCACCCTGATATCCACCCGACCATCTGTTTTGATTGTTGTTATAAAAACGCGGTGGAATAACAGGTTTCTTGTAGTAAGCTTTATCTTTTTTTCAAAATTCATTTGCCTTTTTGTCTGATTCAAACCTTCTAGTTCAGACAAATCAATTTCAACAAGTTTGAAAACATTTTTCAACATGTTCACATTAACATTCTCCAGAGGAAACTCAGAATCCGAATACAATTTATCAGATCCAACCATCTTGTACATCACAAGACCCGATTCATCACTTAAATTGTTTTTGGATTTTGGTTTCGGAATGTAATTGTTCAGAAAACACTCTTCATCCTCAACTAAATCACTATCAGACTTCAAAACACTTTCAGCCATGCCTTTCACAATATCAGTTTACACACTATCATCAGATGATGATGAAGAAAATGTCACATCAACTGACTTTGGAAGTTTTATTTCATTCGTTTCATTTTCATCATTAACCAACCCAGATTTCTTCTTAGAGAAATTATTTAAAACAGGTGGTGGAACCTGATGAAATCCAACCCCAGTTCCATCAAAATATACATCTTCGCCTGCTTTGTTTTTCCCGATGGGTTTGGGAACAATGTGTTGTAAAACAAAGCTTGCGGAGTTGTAACTGTTCAATTTCAACTGGATGCGTTCATTTTCAATTTTGGCTTCTTGAAATTGAAGCTTCAACTTTGCAATTTCATCCAGTTGTTGATTGATTAACTCTTCTTTCACTCTAAGAACACCGGTCAGTTGAAGATTTTCCTTGTCTGCCTTACCATTTCTTTCATCACAATCTTTAACCGTTCGTTTTAGCTTCTCAAAATTTTCTGAGATTTAACGATTTTCAAGAATCAATTTTTCATTTTCTTTCCTAATTCTTTCTACGTCAATTTTATCATTTTCGATTTTCTCAGTTAATTCTTTTAACTTATCGTTCGAAGCTTTCAACAACTTATCACTGTTTAAGATCTGATCTTCAACATTTCTGACTTTACTAGTCAGATCCTCAACTTTCTTACCACTGAGGTAAGCATTTGTACTACAAACTTTGCACTCTTTCATGCAATTTTTGCAGTTGTTCTCAGATTTACCATTCTTACCTGACACATGTGTATCATTTGTACTGACCTTATCTTTGGACTCAGTTCCAGAACCAGAAACTACCTCTAGTTCTTTTGCAGCTAGAACTTTGTCAGCCATCTTCTTCAAGTTTTCAGCGGTGAGTTCTTGTGACGTATCAATAACTCCGTCATCAATCTTCTTTGGCTCCGGTTCTTTTGCTGTCTCTTTTTCTTTTTCTTTCTCAACAACTTCTCCTCCTCCCCACCATTCTCTCTGTCTAGCTTCTTCTTCATCAGCAACTTGCTTGGTGAGAACTTCAAGATCAATAGTATCTGGATCCACAGATATGTTACCATTAGGATCAAGATAACATTCTCTATCAGGATCCCATCTTTTCGCCTGTTTAGCTTCTTTGTATATACGATAGATTTTACTTTTCATGAAATGAGTTATTTCCCTCCTGTTTATATACTTCACTTCTTCAGATCTTTTATCTTTAAACGGAACAATCTTTGCTGCTGTAAAAGCATAACCAATTGCGTCTTCCTCAGGCAAAACATCACTCCAATCGTAACCTTCATCGTCATGAAAAACTGCAAGTGCCCTAGATTTCTCTTTGGGTACCTCCTCTATCTGCTTCATCCTAGGAGGTTCTGATTTATTCTGATGATAGATCGCTCTCTTGTAATAATCCTCTCGAAAAGAATTTGCAGTATCATCAGTGTAAGCATTTATGCACTCACGCTTAAAGTGACCTTTCTGTTTACATTTGAAACACGTCACTTTTGACTTGTCAAAGCCTAACTTGGTAGAAGGTCCACCAATAGACTGTCTTCCAGTAATCTCCATGAAACGCTGCGCTCTTCTCACTGCACTGGCCATACACCACCGTATATCGATCAATTCCATCTCCTTAGGATCTATTTGATCGTAGTCTTCCTTTGTTAGGTTGGTGTTGCCTATCTTTCCTGCAACGAGACTTTCGTATGATTCTAACTCAGAAGCTAAAAACACCATCTGTTGTTTAGCAGACTCTTCACTAAAATTCTGACCATTCTTCAGATCAACAGCAATGTTGCATTGAAAGAGATTCTTTGATGCAGATTGGTTTGAAGTTGTTGAAGAAGATCCACCATGGTAACCACTGCTAGGAGTTTCTTGATTCTTTGTATTTGAGCTCTCTGCAGAAAATGCTGTTCTTTGAGAACTAGTCTTTGGTAGATTTCCTCTGTAGTACAACTCCACATTCTGCTGATAAGATGAGTTGTTGATTTTGCTAGATTTCTTGATCTCCAACTCGTGACTCTCCAATCTTTCAATAAGCAGGTCCACTTTCATATCAGCAGGCTTTATCGTATTCTTCAGCATCAATGCAAAATATTGCCAGTTGTCACACCCCGACCGCGTAAAACAACAAATCGCGGCGGAAACATCGGGGCGTGTTGCAACAGAATTAATGTTTCATAACCATGGATATCAAAAGTGTTTCGTTTTATTAAACATTGAATAATTACATCGTCTGGAAATCTAAATATACAATTTAAACATAATCTATCATTGTTATTGAGTCACTAAGGCCTTGTCCAGTCCTATGTGAGCATGCATCTTATCAATCGATATCATTCAACAATACCTGAAACATATGTAAAAACGAGGTCAGCAAAGAAATGCTGGCGAATACATTGGTTTTGTTGAAAATAAGATTCATGACTTCTGTTTAAGAAAATGTTTAGTCATGAACCTTGTAATTTGCTTTGTCTTTGTAAATCATTTGAAAAATAATAAGTTCAGATGATATATATAAATAAGAGAATAATGTATGATTAACTGAATAACCATGTAAAATGAGTTTGTATAAGATAAGTTGTTTGTAAATAAATGTCTTGTGAAAAGTATGTTACTTGTATAAAATGTTCTATGTCTCAAACTGAAATGATTCAAATAACGCTACGATATGTAATACCATACAAACACTTATATATATAGGAAGTACCAGCGGCGTATCCACCATGCTTGTATCATATTACACACGCATCGTTACTTAATCACTTAATCAAACCAAACCACCAAAGTAATGTTCATGTCCAATGTAAATCATGTCATGTATAATCAATGTCAAAAGTGTTTGTGTCAAATGTAAACCATGTAATGTGTAACCAAAATGATATGTATGGCTAGTGGAATGCATCAACTAAACCATAGGAGAAACGCACAAAACAAAGTATTGAAGTAAAACTTGGTTTAAATCATTACTATGTTTCGTGGAATGCATGATCAAATGTAAATCATGTCCAAATGTTTACCCAATCGTTAAACCTCTTTGTGAAATCGTTCCAATCGCTCTTGTTGTTTTAATCGTTCAAATCGTTCTTGTTTTAATTGTGAAACTACTTTATGGTCCATTCTCTAATAACATTCAAACCTTCTTGACGCGTTCCTCGCTCCATCTCGCTCTCGCTCTCGCTCGCTCTCGCTCTCGTTCTTAACAAACCCTTACCAAAGGATAAGTTAATAATTACAAATTCAGTCGCTACCCACAATATCCACACATAACCATGGGTATAGAGAATAACGGGATTTGTCAGATCCTATGGTACCATAACCTAATACTGGTCGGCTTGATCATTGCTAATGAATGTCATTTGGTTATGTAACTATAACCAACAAGTTTGTTCACTTTTTGAAATTGTAATTAGTTTTTGAAATCATTGAAATCGTTCTGAAAACTAATCGTTCTTGAAACCACATTGCAATTGTTATTGAAATCATTGTAATCGTTCTTGAAACCACATTGTAATTGTTATTTAAATCATTGATAAAGCATTTAGCACATATGAGTCACCCCAAAACGTTTGGAAAACAGTAAAAGAGGGGAATAATGTACTCGCCTGAGAGTGCTTAGGAGTCTTGAACAACTACCAAGTAAGCTAGAGGAGTCCCGGAAATCAAACGGTACCTAATATAGGTAACTACATAAATAACCCGGACCTAAATCGGAAGACTGGGTAGCAGGAGGGTTTGTAAACCAAATGAGTGTAGGAACTCATGTGATATGGTTTAACAAAGCCTACATACTAAATGAAACTTAACCTAAGTATTATCGACCCATCGCGACCCATTAAGGTAGATTATGCTACTTTAACGCGTCGTTCGCGTGAAACGCGTTCGGACCGTCTAACTAGTCCTATGACAAGTGTTATATGCCTAAACATGTTACATAATCAGTTATGTGACAAAAGTTTAGGTTACATATGCTTAATTACCAATTATACATGAAAAGGGTATTCTGGTAATTTACCTAAGGCATATAAACTACCTATCATACAACTACTCAAACGATGTGACCATAGGGTATAACCTCGGAAGGTTATTCCCTACCTACTATGGTCACCTAATGTATTTGGTCGGATCCTAATGATCGACCAAACTGGGTCGGGTTCGAGGTATAAGCGATTTATCAGATCGCTTACCCTACGACCCTAGACAACGTGGTAATCAGTAGGCATAGTCCCAAGGGACTATAACCAACGTGATTACACTCACGTTGCGAAGTTCCTACGAACTTCGCATTGACCATAAGCTGGTCAACGCTGAAAGTCAAACAAAGTTTGACTTTCGGACTCGAAAAGCAATAAAATAAGGAAAAGAACGAAAGAATACTTACGAAGGGTCCCCGAATGCTAATTTCGATCCGAGAATCTCAGGTATGAAACAATGGTTTCAACTTAGAGTTTCTAAGATCAAAATTCTAGTGATTATGAAGCATGGGGGATGGGGTATTTATAGTAAAAGGTCCACCGTTAAGATCGTTTCATGGAAAACGTGCCTTAATCGCATCCGTACATGTGTCGGAAACTTGTGGTGGCTAAGAATTGATCCTTATCCGCTGACTAGACAATTTAGAACATGTGGTTGTGGATTAATCAGTTGTAAACTGCTGTTAAATGCAGTTAATCTGGTCCAGAAGGCGGACGCGGCCCGCCTCAGGATCAGGCAAATACAATGCGGGCCGCCTGGACATGTTTCACAGATTTGCAGTTTTGGTCCCTGCACGTGTTTAAGCCCATTTCCGGCACTTCTAAGGCCCGTAAAGCCAACTTTAAGGCCCTAAAATGTTGCCTAAACATTGTGGACATGAAACATGCTCAAAAATATGCCGGGTGATGGTTCGTTTGGTCGTACGAACGCGATGTTCGCTTAATTACGACGGAATGCGCATAAGCGCGAAAAACGATCCAAATGACGCAACGAATGGATTTTTCTTAAGCCAAACACTAAAGCATAATATATTCATGCTTACATAAATTTTTGGATGTCCGGATGTATTCAGAACGTAAGTTATGCTCGAAAATGCAAACCTGTGCACTTTTTGACACTTTTAGTCCCTGAATGATACAAAAGTTTATTTTAGCATACCGAACCCCTCAAAGCCTATTTCTAAGCTATGTAAAGGATATTTATGGTATGTTTAACTTATGGTCATGTTCCGGAATGTCTGTTACAGTTCAAATTGGCATACTTTCGCAGTTTGTCAAATTTAGTCCCTGTAAGCGAATAAACTTTGATTTCACCACACCAAACCTTCCAAAACTTATATCTAAGTTATGTAAAGGTTATTTAAGGTATGTTAAGCCTATTTCACTATTCCGGAGTGTTCGTTGCATTAAACTGGTTATATCTACGCATTAGTGCGCGTATAACCTTCCAGAAAGCGATTTAGAGTTTGGAATCGAACAAGAGTTGATATGTGTAAACGATACACATATTTTTACAAATCCCAAGTATGAAATACAATATTTCATTGGTTTGGCATTTGTTTGATGGCCGTGAAGGCACAGGTGTTACAGTCTCCCCTACTTTAGGAAATTTCGTCCCGAAATTTATTTAGAGGAAACTTGTGAGAGCTTGAAAACATGAAGTTGAAAAGATCGAACAACATTGGTTAGGGTTCTGAACTTCTAGTAACTTTAATAACATTATGCTCGCAATGTAAGAGGGACACTTATATACAAGTATATAAAGCGTCATTGGTGCGTCCACCGTACCTCCATTACATCGTTCTCATTTCGTTATTTTTGTCACTATCGGTTCTTACACATAATAAATCTTACTGTGATTACCGTGCACTGAATCTCACAATTATGTACGCGTCCATGATTAGACAATTCCTTGCACAGTTCACACAGTCTATTTTATAATATGTAGGGTAAAACCAAATGAACAATCCTGTGATGAGTGTGACTAGACCGCCATAGAGTCCTTTTGACTAAATCAATAAATGATCTAAATAGACTATCAAGGAGTCTGTCCAGCTACATCACTAGATGTCGTCTTTTAACCAAATTGTGAATCAATCTTTTTCTAGACCACTCAAAGGTCTCTTATCGAGTCATGGAATGGTACTATATAACCCAAGGGTCTTAACTACCACGTAGAAGCCCATAAGGATTTTGGTAGTACCTTTTAAACATCCTACTATGAATCCCTCATATGAAGATATGAAAGATTCTATGAGGATTTGAAAATCGTATCACACCAAAAACATAGAGGAGAACACATAAACACATATCACATAATCGCATAATCGCACACTTGTATTATTGTTTAAATTGACCTTTAAATTTGTTATCTTTGGACACGGGTATTTAAAGCATACAAGGAATCAAATCCTTAATTGCAGTAATTTGGATTGATCCATATGAATACCCTGCTTGTTGACTACATGACCCAAAAACTGAACTTCTTTAAGCCAAAATTTCCTCTTGGAGGATTTAGCGAAAAGTTTGTTCCTTCTTTAAGGGTTCCAGTGTCAATGAAGGTGTTGATCGTTATCGGCTCGTTGATATGAATAGATCAAGATGTCATTAATAACAATGACGAACTGATCCAAATAAGGCTTGCAGACTCTATTTATTAAGTCCTTGAAGATGGCTGGAGCATTTGTCAACCCAAAAGGCATGACTGTAAACTCGTAATGGCCATACTTCGTGCAGAAAACCGTTTTGGGAATATCTTCTTCGAGAATACAAAGTTGATGATACCCAAAACGCAAATCGATCTTGGAAAAGCATGAAACGCTATGCAGTTGATTGGAGAAATCGTTGATTTAAGGTATGGGATATCGATTCTTGATGGTAAGCTTACTAGGCTTACGTTAATCGATATACATTCGAAAAGATCCATTTTTCTTTTCACAAGGAGAACAGGAGTTTCTCCAAGGTGAAAAGTTCGGACGGATGAATCCTTTATCAGACAACTCTTGAAGCTGTTTTGATAATTCTTGCATCTCGAACGGTGCAAGACGATAAGATACTTTAGATTTAAAAGAAACAAGTGTTTGAGGTTCTTAGGGAGATCACAAGTGATCGTAAAAATGACAGAACCACATGAGTAGTTTTGTCTTTGTGTTGACATCATAAGGTGGGATCAAACATTCATACAATTGCATTAGTTAGAAAATAAAACCACAAATTTTTATTTATATAACAACCGCATCGTCTTTAAATGTTACAAGATACCAACCAGAGGAAAAACAAAATACTAATTGTTCACTCCTTCATCATTGAGTGCCTCATTGATGTTAAACACTCGACCACGTGCTGGATTCACATTGACGTTGACGTTTGCATTTGGGTTTGCGTTAGGATTTGCATTCACCAGTCTTGGGCAGTTGTGGCGGAAGTGACCAATCTCTCCGCAGTTGAAACATGAACCCAGTGGAAATCTCACAGCATTCCCTTGAACCGGAGCTTGAACCTGAGCAACCTGATTTTGTCCCAAACGACAAACCTTGGCCAAATGCCCAAGTTTACCGCACGTCGTGCATTGCCAGCAAACTTGTTGTACCGCGTGATGACCGTTGCAGCGTGCACAATAAGGTGCGGTACCGGCATATGCTTTCTTTGCAGGTGGCTGAGCTGGTGGGTTCCGCGGGTTCTGAGCAGTCTGTGCTGTAACAGCAAAGTTCTGAACATCCTTTCGCTTTCTTGATTTCTTTGACGTCTCACCTTCCTTACCCTTCTTGTTTTGACCTTTCTTGCTATCCTCTTTGTCAGACCCCTGCTTCTTACCCTTGTCACCCTTTCTGTGTAACTTATTCTTCCGAATATGCGACTCAGTTAATGTCGCAGATAACTCGATCGCCTGACGGAGTGTGGCAGGGTTACTACCAGTAAGAATGTCTTGTACCGAGTCAGGTAGGCCGTCGATGTACCTTTCGATAGCCTTGTCTAGTGGGGTAACCATTGTCGGGCAAAGCAGACTCAACTCCTCAAACCTATCAGTATACGCCCTGTGCTCACCACTATCTTGCTTCAACTCATCAAATTCCTTCTCCAAAGCTCGCTGCTCATGACGAGGACAGAATTCCCTCATCATAAGGGCCCTAAGTTCCGCCCATGTCTGTGCCAGAGCAACTTCTGCACCACGATCCCTCATAATCCCGTTCCACCATGTGAGAGCCCCCTTCTGAAACACACTTGAAGAAAACTCGACCTTGCGATTGCCAGGACACTGCACGTGGCGGAAAGTATTCTCAATGCTCTCGAACCATTGAAGAAGCCCAGTCGCTCCTTCAGAACCACTAAACTTGAGTGGTTTAGCCTGGTTAAAATCCTTGTATTTGCATAGCACATTGTTGTTGTTGTTGGCTTGGTTCCATTGAGCAAAGAGGTTTGGGAATTGAGCAGCCATTTGCTGCGCAATGATTTCTGCCAGCTCGGCAGTCTCTATCTGGCTTTCGCGTCGAGGAGGCATTGTCTAAAAGAGGAAACATGAAAGGAAACGAGTGAGAGAATTTAGACGAAAAGAATGAGATGAAACAAATCTGATGAAAGCAAGGATAGTGGTCATTTGTTTGTTACTACAAAGTAACAACCGACACAGTGACTAATCAAAGTAAATGAGTCAAAAATAATGTATCGCGAAGACATGCTCGCCTATAAGTGAACACTCATCCCAAGAATTCCCAGGTAAGCACAACTGGTCTCGCGTCTGATGAGATGTATACGAAGTGCTTGCCTAGACAGAAAACCCAGAATACAGGCATTCACCCTTCCAGTTTGCATGTGTTCACATTATTTAAAACCCAAAACCTTGTCGAGATTTTGAAAATTCAAAGGGGTTCAAAACCATATAACAGAGGGTTCAAAACCTTACAATAGAGGGTTCAAAACCTTGTAATCAATCATCCTAGAACAGATGATTAGTTTTCAAAACGGTTTTGAAATTTATGTTCTTGTTGTGGTCGTCGCCTAAGGATAGGTGACGGTATTGTTTTATGACTAAACGCAAGTAAACTCGCGTTAGGGTCCTAAGAAGGTTATAGACTAGGTCAAAGCATTACTAATAACCTAATTCCCTATAACCATTGGCTCTGATACCATCTTTTCTGTCACACCCCGACCGCGTAAAACAACAAATCGCGGCGGAAACATCGGGGCGTGTTGCAACAGAATTAATGTTTCATAACCATGGATATCAAAAGTGTTTCGTTTTATTAAACATTGAATAATTACATCGTCTGGAAATCTAAATATACAATTTAAACATAATCTATCATTGTTATTGAGTCACTAAGGCCTTGTCCAGTCCTATGTGAGCATGCATCTTATCAATCGATATCATTCAACAATACCTGAAACATATGTAAAAACGAGGTCAGCAAAGAAATGCTGGCGAATACATTGGTTTTGTTGAAAATAAGATTCATGACTTCTGTTTAAGAAAATGTTTAGTCATGAACCTTGTAATTTGCTTTGTCTTTGTAAATCATTTGAAAAATAATAAGTTCAGATGATATATATAAATAAGAGAATAATGTATGATTAACTGAATAACCATGTAAAATGAGTTTGTATAAGATAAGTTGTTTGTAAATAAATGTCTTGTGAAAAGTATGTTACTTGTATAAAATGTTCTATGTCTCAAACTGAAATGATTCAAATAACGCTACGATATGTAATACCATACAAACACTTATATATATAGGAAGTACCAGCGGCGTATCCACCATGCTTGTATCATATTACACACGCATCGTTACTTAATCACTTAATCAAACCAAACCACCAAAGTAATGTTCATGTCCAATGTAAATCATGTCATGTATAATCAATGTCAAAAGTGTTTGTGTCAAATGTAAACCATGTAATGTGTAACCAAAATGATATGTATGGCTAGTGGAATGCATCAACTAAACCATAGGAGAAACGCACAAAACAAAGTATTGAAGTAAAACTTGGTTTAAATCATTACTATGTTTCGTGGAATGCATGATCAAATGTAAATCATGTCCAAATGTTTACCCAATCGTTAAACCTCTTTGTGAAATCGTTCCAATCGCTCTTGTTGTTTTAATCGTTCAAATCGTTCTTGTTTTAATTGTGAAACTACTTTATGGTCCATTCTCTAATAACATTCAAACCTTCTTGACGCGTTCCTCGCTCCATCTCGCTCTCGCTCTCGTTCTTAACAAACCCTTACCAAAGGATAAGTTAATAATTACAGATTCAGTCGCTACCCACAATATCCACACATAACCATGGGTATAGAGAATAACGGGATTTGTCAGATCCTATGGTACCATAACCTAATACTGGTCGGCTTGATCATTGCTAATGAATGTCATTTGGTTATGTAACTATAACCAACAAGTTTGTTCACTTTTTGAAATTGTAATTAGTTTTTGAAATCATTGAAATCGTTCTGAAAACTAATCGTTCTTGAAACCACATTGCAATTGTTATTGAAATCATTGTAATCGTTCTTGAAACCACATTGTAATTGTTATTTAAATCATTGATAAAGCATTTAGCACATATGAGTCACCCCAAAACGTTTGGAAAACAGTAAAAGAGGGGAATAATGTACTCGCCTGAGAGTGCTTAGAAGTCTTGAACAACTACCAAGTAAGCTAGAGGAGTCCCGGAAATCAAACGGTACCTAATATAGGTAACTACATAAATAACCCGGACCTAAATCGGAAGACTGGGTAGCAGGAGGGTTTGTAAACCAAATGAGTGTAGGAACTCATGTGATATGGTTTAACAAAGCCTACATACTAAATGAAACTTAACCTAAGTATTATCGACCCATCGCGACCCATTAAGGTAGATTATGCTACTTTAACGCGTCGTTCGCGTGAAACGCGTTCGGACCGTCTAACTAGTCCTATGACAAGTGTTATATGCCTAAACATGTTACATAATCAGTTATGTGACAAAAGTTTAGGTTACATATGCTTAATTACCAATTATACATGAAAAGGGTATTCTGGTAATTTACCTAAGGCATATAAACTACCTATCATACAACTACTCAAACGATGTGACCATAGGGTATAACCTCGGAAGGTTATTCCCTACCTACTATGGTCACCTAATGTATTTGGTCGGATCCTAATGATCGACCAAACTGGGTCGGGTTCGAGGTATAAGCGATTTATCAGATCGCTTACCCTACGACCCTAGACAACGTGGTAATCAGTAGGCATAGTCCCAAGGGACTATAACCAACGTGATTACACTCACGTTGCGAAGTTCCTACGAACTTCGCATTGACCATAAGCTGGTCAACGCTGAAAGTCAAACAAAGTTTGACTTTCGGACTCGAAAAGCAATAAAATAAGGAAAAGAACGAAAGAATACTTACGAAGGGTCCCCGAATGCTAATTTCGATCCGAGAATCTCAGGTATGAAACAATGGTTTCAACTTAGAGTTTCTAAGATCAAAATTCTAGTGATTATGAAGCATGGGGGATGGGGTATTTATAGTAAAAGGTCCACCGTTAAGATCGTTTCATGGAAAACGTGCCTTAATCGCATCCGTACATGTGTCGGAAACTTGTGGTGGCTAAGAATTGATCCTTATCCGCTGACTAGACAATTTAGAACATGTGGTTGTGGATTAATCAGTTGTAAACTGCTGTTAAATGCAGTTAATCTGGTCCAGAAGGCGGACGCGGCCCGCCTCAGGATCAGGCAAATACAATGCGGGCCGCCTGGACATGTTTCACAGATTTGCAGTTTTGGTCCCTGCACGTGTTTAAGCCCATTTCCGGCACTTCTAAGGCCCGTAAAGCCAAATTTAAGGCCCTAAAATGGTGCCTAAACATTGTGGACATGAAACATGCTCAAAAATATGCCGGGTGATGGTTCGTTTGGTCGTACGAACGCGATGTTCGCTTAATTACGACGGAATGCGCATAAGCGCGAAAAACGATCCAAATGACGCAACGAATGGATTTTTCTTAAGCCAAACACTAAAGCATAATATATTCATGCTTACATAAATTTTTGGATGTCCGGATGTATTCAGAACGTAAGTTATGCTCGAAAATGCAAACTTGTGCACTTTTTGACACTTTTAGTCCCTGAATGATACAAAAGTTTATTTTAGCATACCGAACCCCACAAAGCCTATTTCTAAGCTATGTAAAGGATATTTATGGTATGTTTAACTTATGGTCATGTTCCGGAATGTCTGTTACAGTTCAAATTGGCATACTTTCGCAGTTTGTCAAATTTAGTCCCTGTAAGCGAATAAACTTTGATTTCACCACACCAAACCTTCCAAAACTTATATCTAAGTTATGTAAAGGTTATTTAAGGTATGTTAAGCCTATTTCACTATTCCGGAGTGTTCGTTGCATTAAACTGGTTATATCTACGCATTAGTGCGCGTATAACCTTCCAGAAAGCGATTTAGAGTTTGGAATCGAACAAGAGTTGATATGTGTAAACGATACACATATTTTTACAAATCCCAAGTATGAAATACAATATTTCATTGGTTTGGAATTTGTTTGATGGCCGTGAAGGCACAGGTGTTACACCAGTCTTGTTCATTCGGAAGTGCGTCAAACAACTTGTCTACCAGCTCTTCTTGAGTGTAAACGATCTCATGTCTAGCAAGCTCCATCTTCAGATGTCCAAATCTCTCAATCATCTTGGAAACTGATTCGTTCTTTAAACAACCAAACAAATCAAACTCTTTTCGTAACAGTTTCTTTTTGTTCTTAACTATTTCAACACTACCAATACATTTTATTTTTAATTTTTTCCAGAGATCTCTCGAATCTTCGTATTCGATCAGTGCGATAATATCATCTCGAACAGATTGGTGAAGCAGAGCAATACACTTCTGTTCAGAAACATATCTTTCAATTTGATTATCTTCCAAGTTCTCATAATCATCTCTCCCCAAATCATAACCATTTTTCAGACTTCTCCAACTCTGATAAGCAAACGCCTTAAGCCATTCCTCAAATCTTGTAGCCCACCTGTTGTAATCTTCAATCGCCATCAGCTTGGGCGGCTTATTGTATGTTCCATATGCACTGTCTACGCTCATAGCATCATTGAGAATTTTCTTTGCACTCGGTGTTGTTGTATTCTCATTCGTATCGTTTAATGTGCCATCTCTCGAACCACCGGTAAAAGCAAACACATCACAGAAAGGATTGAAATCATCCATCTTCACGTACCTGAAATGTTCAACAAACACTTAGAAATATTTTTGAATTTTTGAAAAGTTGTTGTATCAAACGAAATCAGTTTAATAAGAATTGTTCAAATGAAATTCCCACTGAAACAATAATATGTTTCTCAAACGGAATATGCTTTCTCAAACGAAATCCTTAATTTCGTTTGAGACAACACCTGGTTCAAACGAAATCAATGTTCTATGATGTACTTTCAAACGAAATTACAATAATTGCACTTCAAACGAAATCAGCCAAACTCTTCAAACGAGATACCCGTTTCAAACGAAATCACCTAGAACTTTCAAACGAAATCAGGTATAATGTGGGTTTTCAAACGAGATTATCAATGTATTTCAAACAAAATTAATATGATGTCAGCATGTTCGAACTGTTTTCAAACGAAATTAGGTATTTGATCAAGTTTTAAGCCGAATTTTAGTCCAAAACTTTCAAGGATTAGTTAACACTATATTTCGCTTGATATGTGAGAGTTTTAAGCCATTTCAACCGTGAAAACTTGTTCAAATCAGAAAGAAAGAGTAGAAGTGAGAGAATCCGGTAAAATCAAGCTGAATTTGGTATGAACTCCTCGTCCTGAGCTCTGATACCACTTGTTGGATCGTCCGGTGACCCTAAACAGTCAAAATGAGTAGTTCATCATCATTTGCAAAGGCGGAATCAATGTAAATGACGTCAAAGAGCTTGTTTCCTTTTAATATTTATCTATTGATGATTTCCTGATCTTTTACAATCAATTCTGACAAAAATCCGGCAGCACCTCAGCTCTCACACACACAATTTTTTTTTCAAATGAGACATGCAAAACACCTATATATAGACCTTGCAATTTCGTTTGAAGGTGTCACAGACCTGTTCAGACGAAATTACATGTGATGATTTCGTTTGAACATGTCCATGTATCCCTCAAACGAAATTACACACTAACATGCAATCTAACCCTAATTTCTACTCTGTTGTGCACTCATTTATCCTATCTAGACATAAGACTCGATTAAGACGAAGTTAAAAGACACTAGATGCACCAACATCTGTTCAAGAAGACTCCTACACCAAATAACAAAGCTAGAATTTCGGGACGAAGTTCTCAATAACAGGGGGAGAATTTGACAACAGCCACTTTCTGGTAATTTACATACCTTTAAAGCAATGAATTACATTATACAAATATGTGTTTTGAATATCCGAATTGCTTGATTACATGATATACATCTTAGAACACTCATTTATGATGCACATTATTCGTTTCTATTGGTTATATTTCAAACATTTTAAAATAATGCATCGAAACAACTAGAGTAGTACCTAGTTAACTAGCGTGCTGACGAAAACTCAGGATCCACAGAAACCATCTAAATGACATCTTTAGGACTCAGACGAAAGTTCAACATCATTTATACATTAAACCCTATATGGGAATACAAGGGTTTGGTTTAATATATTACCAATGTCCGGTAGCACCAAAAACTGCCGAAAAGCGCTAAAAGTTACCATTTCAATATTTTTCCGCAAAATTCAGCATTAGCGATTTTATTACAAGGTGCAAAAGTGTTGTTTAAACACAAATTTCATATGAAAATACATAGGGAATATCAATTACACATATAACTGAATTTTTCCCTACAACTTCTATAATCGAACCTCTCGACTATCTTCTTTCGGAACGAGCGACAAACGACTATCTGAACTATAATTTGACATATTTGGTAAACTAGTGAATAATATTTTTTACCAAATAAAGCTAGTATATGATCAGTGCGTGTCGATTAAAGTGAAAGCAAAAATCGAGTGAATCTCCAAAATTTAAACACATAAACAGGTAAATACACATAAAACACATAAAATCAATGAATCATCAGAGTCAGCAGTTGCGGGCTCAGAATCGAAACACGTAAAAATTCGAGAAATGGATTGTCTGCGGCTATTAGACTTCGACTACCCAAAGTGGTTCAACTATTCACAAGGACTGGTTGTGCACACTTGACCTTCAGGACTATGCCTCTGCCTCGATTCTTGGGAGTTTGGCACACCTCCCGTTAGTCATATTGTGACTTCAGGTCGTTGGAGTCCGTCGAGACTTTGGTGAGAGTTTTGTAAAATGAGCGAAACAAGTCGTCAAGGTTAGGGTTTCACCCCTAGCTTAGCAACTTCGTTCCTGTTTTTAATAAAATAGAGGAGATTATTCATCAAAATACGGATTTCACTCCTGATTTGTCATAATTCTCCCCGTTTGTAGATAAAATGCGGGTTGATTAAGCAACTTTAGTCGAGAGTTTGCGGTTTTCACACCTAATCTCGGTTTAATTGCTTGTTTATAGTTGAAAATTCGAGTGCAGTGATAGTGTAGCATAAGCGAGAATAGCGAGAATAAGCTCGTACATAATCCCTAACGGGTATGCACAAGTCGGTCTGTTGGTTCTTAACTATAGACTAGGTCTCTAAGACATCGGCCCGGACTAGGTCGTGTCTTGCCTAATTCCCTATAGTTATGGCTCTGATACCAATCTGTCACACCCCAACCGATGGCGGAAACATCGGGGTATGGCACTGAGCGAAACAGATTGTCCAGAAGTTTCCATAACAATTATCACTACCAATCAATTTAAAATAACATGTCCCATACCTTGTCTCAAAAGGTAAACAAATTATTACAGACAAGATCTAGGCAAATAGTTCTATTCCGACAACTCAGATTTTCAAATGCGGCAATTGTTTATCTGCTTCTAGAGACCCTTGATTTAATTTGTACAGACAACTATTTGTTGGCCTCTAGAGCCTTATTCTAGCCTCGATTTCCTAGCAGATGTGCATCCTAAGCACCTGTCACATACGTTAAAATAAAGTCAATACATATAATGTAAATGTGAGCATACAAGTTTGATAATAGCATATAGAGTTCGAATTTCGTTTACGCATAACCAGCACGTACACATAGTGAAATGAAGCACGTTTGTTATCGACATAGATCCATCGATACCAATGACTGCGGGTTGACTGCCTGAGGCAGTTCGCAATACATGATTACCACCATAATCCATGCAAGTAATTGTCCTTAACAACCCCTGCGAACAGGTGCTGAGTCCAAACTATAGTACTATCGTTGCTAAGGCAGGTAGACAGCATTCCATGTGTAAACATAACAAACAAGCATTCATAAGCCACGTATAACATGCATTAACGGTTAGCGTTCAAATAGTATTGAGTAGTGTGTTGATTGTGATTTGAATATTCGTAACGTATGTAACACCCAAAAGTGCTTAAAGCAAAAAGGGATCGAGTATACTCACAGCGATGATGGATTGAAGGGGGCGCTTAGAGCGGTATTAGCCTGATTAGAACGATAACATAACGATAAGTGACGCGTAAAACGATGCAAGGGATAAGTGGCTCGGACAATAACTCGATCGGATTTGTAATCTGATCGGATAGTCCAATCGTGCGGATTGATAATTCGTTCGGATGGTCATCCGGTCGGACAGGTTGTCCGGTCGGATGGCTATTCGAGTGGATTATTTCTTCCTTTGATGTGTTTGTGTATGATGGCTTGTCCTTTGAAGTTTTCGTTGTAGCATTTTGAAAACATGAAAGTATCTCTACCTTTCAAGTCGGTCGATCGGTCAATCGTGCGGACGACAATCCGCTCGAATGACCCATCCGGTCGGACGGCGACTCAAGTAACAAGGTTACTTTGTGAGACCAAACCCACAACAGGTTGTCACTCGGTCGGACAGGTAATCCGATCGGGTGGCATCCTTAGTGCATTGAACACGTTGAAAAATCGTTCGAGTGTTTAAGTCCAAGTATCTCATGATCCGAAGAGTAATCTGGTCGGATTGGTAGTCCGGTCGGATGGCAATTCATTCAATACTCAAACTTCAGATAAAGTTGATTAAGTGTGGGACCCAAAGTGTAATCCGTTCGGATGACCTAGCCACTCGGGTGGGTTATCCGTTCGGATGGTAGTCCGGTCGAATAGCACTCGATGCTGGTTGTTTTGTTCGTCTTTCACTTAGCCGTTTTGATTGTTTGTTGCTTTTATCGAGACGTTTTGACAACGTGTTAACCAACGGAGCCCCATCCTAACCCAAGTGACCCGATCAGGCAGGAATCACCCTAGCTTGACCAGTTAACCGGTTCATGACAGTTGTTCTTGGTTAACCCGAAATCGGTGGTCTCATGAGTAGAATCCAAATCTTGAACTAGTACAACACCGCGAGTGAGTAGAAGACTAGAAAAAGGTCTGAATCTATCGGTTTTGAGTTCATTGAGTGAAAGTTGAAGGAAAGTTAGAAACCATCTTTCGATCCTTTTCCACTATGTTTTTGTTTAGATCTATGTAAAATCTTTGTGTAATTGTGTGGAAATCGATTAGATCTAAGTTGTTCTTGGTGGATTGAGGCCAAAATATGAAGTTCTTCAAGAACTCATGATGACGTCATCCTAGAACACCTCAAATCTAGTGATTTCACGGTTAAAAGTTAAGATTCAAAAGATAGAAAGGCGTAGGAGTGCGCGTAGATTAAGAAAGTACAAGATTTAGGACGAGATCTTACCGGAATCGAGAGAAATCGGAGAAAAGGTGAGGAGAGCGTGCTGTTCGGACAGAGAGTTTCCAAAAGTAGAAAGAATGAAAGTGACAAGGGTATTTATAGAGTTACCCAAAGAGGAAAGTGTGAGCCGGTCGGATGACATCTCGCCCGGATGACCTATCCGGTCGGATTGTCATCTCGGTCGGATGACACATGGCACCGGATCAAGTGGCAGCCCGGTCGGATTGGTAATCCGGCCGGATGGCACTTGGTTCGGATGTTCGACGCGAAGATTTTTGAGGTTTCGATTACGATTGCGATCGATGCGAATGCGATAGAGTTTCCTCTTCAAATTACTTTTAATCCCAACCATTCATATCTCGCACTATCCCTTATCCACTAATTATCATAGTTCGATTTCGATTGAGTTCGATTGGGTTTCGAGTTCGATTTGATTTCGTTTTGATTGATTCCCACACATACATAAAGCAAACATGCACAAGTAACACATAAGGCACCCACACACGTATAAAAATAACCAAAATGCGTAGTTCGAGTTGCGATTCGATTCATTGTCGATTGATTAGCATAGTTTGATTATCGTTTTAGTTAACTTTATCCCATTGTTACTTCCTATAGTTCATAGTCATAAGTCGATTAGATAGCGAATGACATACGTTGATTATTGTGATTATTGACACTTACTCCACATAATACAATACATAAAAGAAATTCACTACTAGTCAAGTCGCGCGAAATCGGTCGTTGACTTTGACCTTGACTTTGACTTTGACTTCCGAAAACACGGGGTGTTACAGATAGGGTTTAATGTTAGGATGATTTGGGGGTTTAGATGTTGTAACTTCACGATTTTGAACTCTCGGGATGCTTGAGAGGGGGTTGGAACGGACAAAAAACCCAATAATGCGAAATTCAGCACAACAACAAACCGCAATGCGTTGCCGACAGGCCTTTTAGGCGTCGGCGACATGGCTCACTGTCTTGGTTTTCTTCCGACGCCCTAATCTGTTTTCTATGGGTGTTTCCAGGCGACGCAATTAAGTCGTCGCCGACGCAAACCCTAAGTCCAACTCCCAATTTTCTTTGTTCCCTGTATCCAGTTGATCCAAATCGCCTCCCGATGTTCCGTTAAGCTCCCGAAATGAACCTCAACCTTTCCGGTAAGTTTAGGCGAGATGTGATGAGTACGAAACTTGTATATGAATACATATGGAAAGGAATTAAGTATGTAAGCCCGTAAGCTTATATGTAGAAGGTATGATGACAGATGGATAGTATAGAAGGGCACGAATAGGGAGTGTATGTAAGAGTTAGATAAAAGATAAGTATATGGATATATTAATGTATTGGAATGTAATATGTACTAATGGAGGTGCCATGTACATTCGGAGGCGTTGACTTCTTATGTTCAAGTATTAATGGTACTAATCATGTTGCTATTGAAAATGAAATGAATTAGAGGTACATCATTGTTTGACCTAAGCTAATATTTGATGGGTATGTATTAAGTAAATTTTTTTTTTGAACGGCAACTCGCTTTATATATAAATATAAAGAGCCAGCAAGAAACTGGGAACAAAACAACGAAACAAAACCGGAAACAAAACAAAGAACAATTACATCAAATCAGCGATATCAAACATGATCCAGTTTTCCCAGCCGAGGCTTGTGAACTTGGAACGGTTCTTGATCCACATGAACGAGTCCTCTTTAATCTGCTCCAACGTCTTCGAAATAGGAAGAAACCTGTCTTCGAACACCTTCTGGTTACGAGCGTACCAGAGTCTCCAAACAGTTGCCGCAACAATGGTATTAACAAACCGCTTCCAAATCTTGCTACCTGGGCACTCCGCAAAAAAACGCAGCAACTCAACAAGCGAGCTACAATTAGCAGGAAAAGGAATACGCAGCCATGCTAACACATTCCACCAAATACACCTCGCCCACATACATTCGACAAAAAGGTGGTTTGTAGATTCTTCTCTTAAACCACACCGCGAGCACAGAAGGTTACGAACCGGGACCCCTCTCCGCACCAGCTCAAGTTTTGAAGCAACACTCCCGTGCACAGCCCTCCAAAGCAAGAACATACTCTTCGGGCTGACCCAAGAATTCCAAAAAAACTTATGACATGTCTCCACCTGACCATTTTCAAAATCCGACAACTCCGATCTCACATGTTTGACTGAAAAAGTCTTCCTCCGGGCAGTCGAACCACTTCCATTTATCTTTGCAATTATTGAAGTTAACATGGTTTAATCTTCCCATAAGAACACTTAACTGGCTCCACTCATCAGCTGAAGTCGGATCTTTAACCCAATCCCATGACCATTGCTTAACATCGCCGATCCGAATAACATAATCAGCCACCATTGCTTTTTTGTTTTTTGCTAATCGAAATAGATCAGGGAACAACGACATAAGCGGGACTTGATCCAGCCAAGCATCCTTCCAAAAGCTAGTGTTTGACCCGTTACCCAGCTCCACTTTCAATTTTTCACGAATATTAACTCTGTTCTTTTCAAAAACCTCCATCATGCTTCCGATCTATGCAGTTAACTCGGCCGATATATCGGTGCTATATCACCGGTATATCGGTTATCGGACCTAGCCCCAAATATCGGTTTCGTATCTCGGTCAAATATTGGTCAACGATAATATCGGTGGTCAACACCGAAATATCGCCGATATTTTGTAAAAATCATATCGGTTGTCTCGCCGATATCTCGTCTTGGCCCAATTCCGACCGTATAGCGACCTCCAGTGGCTGAAAACAGAAGAAGAAACATACCTGTTGGCACTTATCGACCACATATCGACCGTATAGCGACCTCTGGCGGCCAATTCCGACGCCTCTGCCGGAATTTCTGCTGTAAACCAGTAGCAGCGAGAGACAGGAAGAAGGAGAAGAAATAGCGGCTGATGATGATGAAGAAGATGCGTGTTTACTTTTAGGGTTAAATAAGTTTTAAGTATTTCAATATTTACCCCTCTATCTTTCACTAGTTTATACTTATTCCTTTAAACTTGTATTATTTTTTACATAAAAGCACATTATTAGTTTGTGTATAAAAATATTTAACCCCTCTATCTTCACTAGTTTATATTTAGTCCTTAAACTTACAAATCTATGCATAAAAAGTATAAACTTAACATTATATATATAAATTTATATAGGTTCTATATGTATATATATATTTATGCACTATATTAGAAATTACCGATATCTCACCGATATATCACCGCGATAAACGATATCTCAGATATCGGTCCTTGACCGATAACCGATATTTTTCCGCATTAACTGCTTAGCTTCCGATATCTTTCCAAACCCCCGGGACAGATTTTTTAACAAGGATTAACCTGCAATCATTTTTAGAGGCATGGATAGCTTTGATAACTCGAGCCCAAAGCTGATTTGGGTCCGCTTTATACCTCCACCACCACTTGACCAACATAGCATAATTAAACTCCTTGATGCCCCCTAGACCCAGCCCGTCTTTTATTTTTGATTTCACCATTTTCTCCCATTTCACCCATCTCATTTTGTGGCCCGTATCCGTTTTACCCCAAATGAAGTCCCTACGAAACTTTTCTAGCTTGTTCAAGACACACTTCGGGGCAACAAAGATAGATAAAAAATAGGAAGGAAAACTTCCCAAAACCACCTTGGCCATAGTCATCCTCCCCGCAAAAGAGAGATAACGACCTTTCCACTTGGATAGCTTTTGTTGAAAACGGTCTATAATAGGTTGCCAAAATTTTTCTCTTTCCATATTTGCCCCGATAGGAACTCCCAAG
This sequence comes from Helianthus tuberosus, assembly GCA_030545235.1. Taxonomy (NCBI): domain Eukaryota; kingdom Viridiplantae; phylum Streptophyta; class Magnoliopsida; order Asterales; family Asteraceae; genus Helianthus; species Helianthus tuberosus. The sequence continues at coordinate 105,512,499 of CM060354.1, read as the reverse complement.
TAAGTGAACGGGAGAGACCCGATTTCACATCTTAAGACCCGAGCTAGTCTCTCAACCTCGTCATCATTCACTACAATACCAAACAACTTACATTTGTGGAGATTTACCTTAAGCCCGGAGATAAGATTCAACCATCTAAGAAGACGATTGAGATTAACAACATTTTCTTCCGACCATTCTCCAATGAAAATGACGTCGTCGGTGTAGCAAAGGTGGGAAAGGAGTGGGCCATCATTAGGAAGACGGATTCCATGGAACAGGCCCAGTTCAATGGCTCGCTTCATAAGAAGATTCAACACCTCCATAACTATAATAAAAAGAAACGGGGATATGGGATCCCCTTGTCTCAAACCCCTTTTGTATTTGAATTCACCCGTCGGGGACCCATTGATCAAGACCGAGCCCCACCCAGAAGAAAGGCAACCTTTAACCCACTTAATCCAATTGTCTGGAAACGCCATACTTTCCATAACATGAAGGAGACACTTCCAATTAATAGAATCGTACGCTTTCTCAAAGTCAACCTTGAAGATCATCATCTTTTTCTTGCTCTTTTTAGACCAAGCCACCGTCTCATTAACAATGATCGGGCTATCAAGGATATTTCGACCTCCAACGAACGCCGATTGCGTCTGAGAAATAATATCATTCAAGACGGATTTAAGCCGGTTTGCTAAAACTTTAGCAATGATCTTATAAGACGAGCCGACAAGCGAGATCGGGCGGAAACTCTTAAGATCTTGAGGGTCTTTTTTCTTTGGGATGAGCGCAATGAAGGAAGAGTTACACCCCTCACTTATACTACCAGACGAATGAAAATCTTCCATCATTGACATCACCAATGGTTTTAATTGTTCCCAAAAAGCTTTAAAAAATTTCATTGTAAAACCATTTGGGCCTGGGGCTTTTCCTCCATCACAAAACTTAATGGCTTGTCTCACCTCTCCTTCCGAGAATGGTCTGCACAAAAACAATTGTTGTTGGGCAGAAATTTGCGGCAAACCAGAAGTAGAGAACTTGGGCCTTCGTCTAATAGGCTCGGAGAAAAGGCTTTTAAACCATTTTCTCACTTCTTCTTTCATCTCAACCGGGTCTACAATCCAACTGCCATTGAAATTCTGACCGTTAATCCGGTTAAGAGCTAAGTTAATATTTACCACTTTGTGAAAAAACGAGGAATTCTCATCTCCAAATCTGATCCAGTTAACCCGTGCTTTTTGTTGCAAATATTTAGCTTTACTTATCTCCATAGCTTTCAGTTTTACTCAAAGCTCAGCCCTCATCTTCTTATCATCCAACGATAACAAATTGTTCTCGGCTTTTCGTTCAATTACTTCCACACATTTCAGCAACTCCGTCGACTCCCTCTCGGCGTTCAACTTAACCTCTGCCCTCCACTTTTTTATGTCGCTTTTGATATTTTTCAAGACATTGGCCAGCACCGTGTCACCCCGAATGATTGTGAGAGACGGCATCGAATGCTTATTCACAATGTTCGCCAGGCGTTCTTCACCCACCCACGAATTGAAGAACTTAAAAGGAGAGGGACCAAAGTCCAACGTACCACACGACAGAGATAGAGGACAATGGTCTGAGAGACCTCTCTTATGAACTTCGACTTTAGCTTGCGGCCAATTAGACATGAAATCATCGCAGACCAGAAACCTATCCAACCTGCTAAGCTTCACATCCAGATTGTCAGAAATGTAAGTAAACTTACCCCCAGTCATCGGGAATTCAACCAGACCTGCTTGGAAAATGAATCCGTTAAACGCAGCTGTAGCAGCCCCATCGAATTTAGAATTCACTCGTTCTTCCTCGGATCTGACATCATTAAAGTCCCCAAATAAGATCCGCATACCTTCCAACTGCCCTTTAATCTCCAGAATCTCATCCCAAAGATCCCGGCGACTTCTCGGATCATTCGGAGCATGTAAATTGAGAACGTTCAACTTGCCGTTAGAGCCCGAAACAGTCCCTGCAACCAACAGAAATCTTTGTCTCTTAATAATTATCTCCGCTTTGAAGGCGTTCGGATCCCAAACCGAGACCAGGCCTCCAGATCTGCCCACCGAGTCAACCGACGCAGCCGACATGGCATATCTACCCCAGTACTGACTATGGACCACCTCCGACAAACTGGCCTGGTGGGTCTCTTGCAAACCTAAGAAATCACACCTCAGCCTACTCTTCAAATTACGCACCCAAATATTCTTATTTGGGTCAGACACACCATTAATGTTCAAGGATAAAAAAATTCATTGAGCATTGTTACACACCTTTTCTCCATTAACTACCTTAATCACATGGTTTTCAAAGCCACTAACCTCAATTCCCACCTTACTGCCCAGAGCCAAAGTTTCATTGACCTCCACTTCGACACTATTTGCCCGGTTATCTTCCTCAACAACTCCGATTCCGGCCCTGTTTCTCTGATCCGAACCTGCCCTGTCTCTAACCGCCCTCTCTTCTTCATCAAGGATTCTGAAAGTCTCAGCTAAGTTAAAAGGATCAGACATGTCCTCCGCCACGTTATTATTTAGGTCAGGTGTTTAAAAAAGGCATGACTCCATTCTCCTAGCTCTGGATTTTTGTTTGGGTCTCATAGTAATGTAGTTGGGCCTATTATGAGGAATAGAAGGCCCATTCGAGTTAGTACTGGGCTCAGCATTACCAATATTGGGCTCCAAATTAAAATCTTCCAAAATCTCTGGCCCCACCACATCTCTCTCCACGTGCACTGTCTCAGCCGCCAAACCCCTAGACCCCATCAACTCGTTAACACAAGCCTCAGAATACGTGCGGACGGTTGAGTTCTCCATGCAGCCGTAAACTCGATCCTCCATGCGACTGTGGGCGTTTGAGTTTTCCAAGCAATCGTTTTCTCGTTCCTCCATGCAACCCGTCGGTTCCACTACCTTGGGAATCACCGGCGGTGAGGAAGAACAACTTTCCGATGACTTGAGTTCCTGATTCTCAACCAACATAGGAGAAGACGGCTCTGTGTTATCCTCCGTTAGGAAAGCCGGAGCCCACTGCCCGGTTAACTCCTCGACCCAAACCTTGAACTCGTGTTCACGCCAAGACATCGTGAATTCCGAAGAGATGCGTTTACCAGTTTTAACGAGCACCGCCATAGTGTCCTCGGAGATATTTCCATCGGCCGAAGAGACGTCCGATTTGATGAGAAGTCTTCCACACCGTTCGCCGATAAGGTTAAAAACATGCCTGTCCCAAAGAGAAGTTGGAACCCCCAACACCTTGATCCAGGCTACCCTTTCAAATTCAGGAGGGACTCCTTCCCATATGTAAAGCCTGGAAAACCATGACGCCCATTCTTCAGCTCTGGTCCTGAGGAAATCATCTGCCACTCTTTGGTTGGAGAACGTTATCAGGACTCTTAAACCGCCCAAATATCTTAGCACAGGTCCCTCCTCCACCACCCCGGAAAGAATGTTTTTCAAGTTTGCCCAGAATCACTAAATCCTTTGCTTCGCCCACTAACGACTTGGATTCCCAGGCCTTTTTAGCCTCAGTGTAGCGTGGAGGAAGTTCCACCAGGCTCACAGTTTGTTTCTTAACCTGATGAGAATTAAGGGCATTCCAGTAGGGTTTTCCTTCCCTATGATAGCTCGTATTGATATCCTCCTTGTATTGGCTCTTCCCGTTAACCGCAGGCTGAGAAGGGCCATGCACGTTGTCCGCAGTATTCAACCTATCAAACACCGAAACCCTACCACCAGTGTTATTTGTTGACATTTTAGATCCATCCCTATTGAACAATGCCAAGTTTACACCGATCACAGCGCCATCAATCTTAACCTCCTTAAGCTCCTTAATCCAGATCTCTACGTCTCCAACCTTCGAAAGTTTTAAAAAGCCGAACCGATTTCCTTTTCCATCTCTTTTTCGTGGTACAAACACATCTTCCAAATTAACCAGGTGACCGAAGGCCTGCCATAATCTTTCCCGATTGCAGTCATCCGGAAGGTTCGAAAGAAAAAACGTAGTTGTGTTGCGTAGCCTAAGTTCCCGGTTCAGGAACTTCTTTTGTTGTCTTGCTGCTTGTTTGCCCAGTACAGGATGCCACGGATCATCGTCTTGGTATCTCCGCTGCTCCACCTTCCTTTGTTCTTCCTGCTTTCGTCTCCTTAGTTCTTGTAAGTCCGCCGGATCTGGTCTCTGTTCATGTCTCCCGCAAAACCCTCTCCCTCTGGCCATTTTCTTACGCGATCAACCCAAGAGGCGAATGGATTAGGCAAACCTGATTAGTATGAAAGGTTGAATCCAAATTTGTTACCGAAAAACAGATCGATAAAACCTCGCACTCTAATCGGAATAAGCTTTCTTCGTCGAGCACTCAAGGCGGTGATCGGAAAAACGACTAAGGTAGAGAGAAAAAAGAGAGAGTATGTATTAAGTAATTATGCCTCAAGTATGAGGCATAACAGTTAACTTTTTAAAAATTACATCTTGGAATTTACAAATCGTTTTATTGTTGCATTATATTGTATAAAGTTTCATTTCCCAAAAAGACTAGAAATATAAAAAAGCTAAATTAATTAGTAGATTATTCAATCATCCTATACTAATAAATGAAAATCTTTTTTGGACACGTGTCATTTTTTGATGTTTTCTCACCTTATTTTTCTATTTATTTATCATTTATCATATTAAATAATAATAATAATAATAATAATAATAATAATAATTTTAAACAAAAATCAGATAAGAATAAATAATTGTTTATTTTATAAATAATCTTAAACAAAAATTTAGATAAGGATAAACATTTGTTTATTTATATAATCATATAGTTATATCCCCAGCATTATGAGTAGATATATACACTTTGTAATGTTAGGCGTACTGTTATAATTGGTTTAAACCCATCATTTATCACACATTGTATCAACAATTAGAAAGCACACAATTTTAAATATAACAATTCTATATTACATTTAAAGAGAATTTAATTCTTGATTTACGGTATAATTCACAAAAAATGAAGAAATATATAAAAACGTGGGGATTGATCTTCACATTTTTGTACCGTAAACTCACTTGAATACAAATTTGAGACGGGTGTTTTACGAATGAAATAAACAAATAAGCACGAAGGTGGATAAAACTAACTCGTAAAAACGGGATTCAACCTCATGTAATACATGTGTTTTTTTACCTAATAATAAATAAAAAAAAACTAAAATGTTATAATAAGTTAATAGCACATCAAAGTTTATTTCTAAAAGATAAATATTGACGACTATATGTGTTAACATGTGACATTACATTTATGCAGCCCGTGTAATACATGGGATTCAAACCTAGTTTACATTTATATAAAAAAAATAAAAAGTCTACAGGTAATGTATGGTATCACATTATTATACCATACTTGATACCCGTCCTATGAATGATTCTAGACGTTTTGGGTATAAACCCTAAGCCAAATCATAATTTATTTTTTGCCGGGCTAATGCTCATTTATCCCAAAAAAAAAAAATCAAAACAAAGGGGTGTACATTCAAGCCCTACACGTACTCGGTTTCTAACGTCCCACGAGGTACATCCCATGTACCATGAGCATCTCATGCATAGGAGACGGGTCAACATACCTGTGACATCAAGATCGTCATCTTTAACACCATAATATACTCCCGGTCGGCTCGATTTGAGTTAATGAATGTACTCGTCGTCGTCCATTGTAAATAACCATAAAAATATCAAATAAGCACATAATCACGTAATATACTCCCGGTCGGCTCGATTTTAGTTTTATGAAAATAGATTGTTATTTCAAAAAGAAAGAGATAATGATATAGAAAACAAAAATTAGGAGATATTATTTAATTTTGAGAAGTACATAGCATTATTATTCTAGAACATAAATAGAAAGGTAGCATATGAAACTAAAAAGAAAGCCTGCAAACTTGAACATCCATGTGATGACTCTTACTAATAATACAAAACAAGAGACAAATCTGAAAACCGTGAGTGGCATAATGGAGGTCACGTGATTCAAGAGCAGGTTTCAGCCGAGATGCCGATCCTTGAGTTTGCCAGATCAAAAAGGATCCGATGATTCTGTTGCTGCATATTGGCGATCACGTTCAGCGACGGCGACGCCGACATGGCCAGGCAGGTGATGCCGCCAGCGGAGCTGTAGATCAAGAAGTTCTCTTGTTTCATCGACAACTCCGCTCCATCGAACAAGAACATCATTGTGGGCACCTGTTTGTTGATAGGGACGGTGTAGCACGTGTCGAACCCGCCTAGCGACGACACCACAGCGTTTCGGCCCATGCGCCTTCTGAACTCGTCTCTAACCGCGGTGTATGCCGGAGTGACCAGCCTCGTGAATACGGTCCCTGTTGACAACAAAATATATATAATGCACATGGAAAACAAGTTGAACCTCTGGTCCTCAAGCCTCATATTTCAATTTTCTGGGTTTAAATTTGATTAGCTTTAAGATTTTGACAAGTTTAGTGAGAATCAGTGACTTATTTTTTCATTAAAACTCTTTTTAGAAATTGTATAAAAAATGCAAGTTAAGTAAAACCATTGTTTTTTTACGAAAGGACCCTTAGGAGGTTGAGTTGAGATGTATGAATTTAGTTGTATAGTTGCCTGAATCGATGATGGTGCCGGCTCCATTACTCGGGTTGAGGGCGAAAGCGGTTGGTGGGATGTTGACGAGCTTGGGGCCGACTTTGATTCCGATGAGCTTAACATAGTAAAGTGAAGGGCGTCTAGGGTTTGCAAGTAATGGTGTGTACTTGATGTTCTTGGGTTGGCCATTAGGACCGAGTCGTAGGGTTCCCGAGAAGTTAGGAGACTTGAAGCTGGGCAGGCAGTAGGAGAAAATAGACTTGTAGAGGGTTTTGGATTGAGATATCAAGGAGAGGGGGCCGCGCCCGAGGCCTAAAACGCCCTGCGCAGGGAGGGAGCTTCCTACGGCCTTTTGAATGCACCCGAAAGAGTAGCCAGCAACCGAGTCCGTGGCTAGGGTTATATTGTCTTGACCCAAGTTAGCTGCTATAGATGAAGCTCCATACGTCATGTTCATCAAGCATGTCGTTCCTAGACAGTTTGTGTTTTGCACCTGAAAACCATCATATCCTTGTAATATTATATATTCTTTTTTTATACCTCGATCTACAACAATTTATTTAAGGTCCTTAGTCAATTCTAAGGTATAAAAGACTTCATCAATATAATACCAATGTACTCGGTGTCTATTTTATTATGCACCATGGCTAGATGATCATGATAGCCAGGATCCACTAAGATATCATCTACAAAAGTCGTTTTCGTATCTACTTGTAACCAAGTGCACTATTATTACCTAAAATAATATGTGAATGATTATTATATATATGGCTAGCTACTTCTTATAAACGATAAATGTTAATAACTGTGACTTGTGCACAGATCTAAAAAATATAAGTTCTATATTTGTAACCTTTTTATTTTTAAATTTAAGTCAATAAAACAAAATAAAAGTAGACAAAAAGAGATAAGAATATCCAGCTAGCGGTGCCGACCAGAGTCAGATCCAATCTTAAATGCTAAAAGTACAACTAGTAATGCATAATATACAAACACCAGCGTTGTTACGTACCTGCTTGCATTGAGCAGCAGCACAGTCAATGGGTTTAAAAGTGGTAGATTTGGCAAAAGCAAAAGGCGCAGAGGTGCAGCCGAGGCAGCCGGCGCATGGAACCATGGCTATGTCGGCACTGGTGTCCAGAGCCATGAGCAAGGTCTGAGGCGGGGTTCCGATCTTGGCCCTGACGATGTAAGTAGGGCTTTGTATGAGCTGCCTGCCGGAGCCAATAGGAACAAAGGACCTGCCGGCGACTAAGCTGGAGAGGTAGGCGAGGCGAGTGTGGTCGTCGGCCTGCATTTGAAGGACGGTCTCCGCCCATGAAAGAGGTGTCTTGGGGCGGAAGGGGGAGCAGGGGCTGGAGATGTGGAACACTTTGAGGCTGGAGTCGCCCTCGTTGGAGTAGCAGGAAGGGTGCCCGGACACCACGCCCAAAAGGAGGGGGACAACAAGGAGTAGTGCTACTTCCATTGTGAGTGAGTGAGTGAGTGAGTGGGGTATCTATGGGAGTAGTAAGTAGGGTGGTGGTGGTACGTGTATATATGCACCTCTTGGTCACAGGGATTTGTCTTCTTGTGTGCAAAAGGAATGTAAAAAAATATATTTTAAATAGTGAAAGTCGGTCAGCTATATATTTACTTCACGGGTCACAAGGATTGGTAATGGCATGCCCCATCTAGTGATGGGATCTGATTATTAGAATGCTCAAGAGGTAAAACCTAAGTATTGAAACTAATTAATATAACAATCACAACTAATAATGTGAGATTTTAGGTTCAACTTCAAACAAACACACAACAATTTCATGTAATTAATTTAGTAGTTAGTAAGAGTTGTGTATCATTGATCAATCAAAACAAGCCAACCTTATCATGCAGGTAAAAGAAGCTCAAAACAAGATGGTAAATTTAGATGGTATTGCAAAATTTGGAAGTGGAGTAATATGATTCTGGGTCAATGAGCAAGGAACGTTTTGGTTTGGATATATATAGAGAGAGAGTGTGTGTGTATCTCGAATGTTTCCATTCGTTGTGAAACGTTATTGTCTCAGGCACACAATTTACCATTTTATGTTCACTTGGATCCATCAAGATGTGTTGAAAATATATGTTTACTTCATATACTATCCATTTGTTGGTTGTGTTTGTTCGTTGGTCCTAATAGTTGCATGTATATGGATCGGTATTGGGCCAGTCTGTTATAACTAACATAAGTTGGGCTTGTGTGGTTTGTTTGGTTATAACAAACTTCTGAATGGATGGGTACTATTGTTTAAGTTCAAGGGTGGTATATGAAACTTCGCAGGGGGTCGGATCATATGTGATAATTCTTATGGGTGCAAAGCGTAATTGTGTATTTGCAGGTTATAAAAAGGTCTCTTTGTGAGCTAGGGTTTCAGTCAGTTTCATTCATCATGTGCGAACACTTTTGTTCTCTGTTTTAGAGATCATTCGTCCTTGTTGAGGTCTGATTGAAAATCTCGTTGATTCATTCAGTCAGTTTGTTATCACTTCTCTGTACAAGCTATTAGGGTTATTATCCAGTCGTCTTCTCCAGTTTTCACAAGCGCTCTTTTCTCTCAACGTCACTCTGGTTCCAGGTTCTATTGTTTATTTTGTTGAAGATCTGTTGAAGATCTTCATAAGTTGTTGATTCTGTATTGTTGAAGATCGAGTAGATCTTTGTGGTTTTGGTTGTATCGTTCTTATTAGTCAACTGATAGTTACCAGTTGATTAAACTCTTTATATTATTTGATCTTACGATTTGTAAGATCTTGGGAGGTTGGGAGATTTTTCGGGTTGGTTAAGTAATAAAATTTTTACGTCACCGTTTTGTCGCTTATCTTGTGTTTGTATTGTTTTTCTGTATTGTATGTTGAGATTTTATACCGTTTTGACATCGTATCAGAGCCATATGGCTCCGATTCCGTTGTTCTTTCATTGTGTTTCTGTCTTGTTAGTTTATTTGGGGTTTTTTGTATTTTTTGAAACCCTAGGTCGGGCTGTTTCTCTTGGGTCTGATTTTTTGGGGTTCCGCTATGTTCGTGTGTTTTGGATCTGTTTTTTTTTTTTTCTTTATTAGTGTCTATTCCATTTTGATCTTTGTTTGAAGTGTTTGCAGGTGAGATCTGGTGAGAGCTGTACAATTCTGGAGTGTCACAAACCCTAGTTAGGGTTTGTTCGAAGTTGAGAATAAGATATTTTACTACTATTTTTTGAAGACCTGTGTTAGTCTCTGAATCCCTAGAAGGTTCAGAGCAAACTAACCAGGTGTATTTGTTCTTAGCTTGATCAGTTCTTGTAGTTCTCAAAACTATAGTTCTGATCTCTTTGGAGTAAAATGCACTCTCTGTAAGATCTTTCTATTTTTGTTTTTTATTTTGTTATTGATTGTTGGTTAGTTGAAGTCGGGGTAGTGAGGACCGGCATTTCTTTATTGTTGTTTCTTTGTTTGCTCTGTGTTGGTCTATTATGTCTTACTTGGTGTCACGCCCCAACCGATGGCGGAAACATCGGGTCATGGCACTGAGCGAAACAGATTGTCCAGAAGTTTCCATAACAATTATATTTACCAAATATTTAAAGCAACACGTCCCATACAATGTCATAAGTGATAATACAATTATTACAGAAAAGATCTAGTCAAATTGTTCTGTTCCGACAACTCAGATTTTTATTACAGCCAGTTGTTTATTGTTGACCTAGGTCTTTCCTAGCCTCGATTTTACAGCAAAGTAAGCAAATAAGCATCCTAAGCACATGTCACATACGTTAAAATAAAAGTCAATACACATAGTGTAAAGGTGAGCATACAAGTCTGATAATAGCATATAGAGTTCGAAATTCTTACGCATAACCAGCACGTACACAGTGTGAAATGAGGCATGTTAGTTATCGACATGAACCTATCGATACCAATGACTGCGGGTTGACTGCCCAAGGCAGTTCGCGATACATACTCACCACTGTGAGCCATGTAGGTAATTGTCCTTAACATCCCCCGAGTGAACGGGTGCTGAGTCCAAACTAATAGTACTATCATTGCTAAGGCAGGTAGACATCATTCCATGTGTAAACATAACAAACAAACAAGCATTCATTAAGTCACGTATACATGCGGTAACGGTTAGCGTTTAAAGTATTGCGTAGTGTGTTCGATGTGATTTTGTATAAGTAACGTATGTAACACCCAAAAGTGCGTAAAGCAAAAAGGGATCGAGTATACTCACAGCGGTTGATGGATTGAAGGGAGCGCTAGAGAGTAGGGTTAGCCTGATCAGATTGATAGGATAACGATAAGCGACGCGTAAAACGATACAGAGTGCAAGTGGATAGGAAAGCAGTTCGATCGGATGGTAGTCCGATCAGACAGCCGATCGTTCGAGTGACAGTCCGCTCGGATGGTCATCCGATCGGGTGGCCTTTCGAGTGGATTGTTTCTTCTTTTAGGAAGGATGTGTTTCTGTATGATGGTTTAACTTTTGAAGTTTTCGTTGTAGTATTTAGAAAACATAGAAGTATCTCTACCTTTCAGGTCGGTCGATCGGACGGTCGTTCGATCGGACGGCAACCCGATTGGTTGGACACTTTAGTGAGAACAAGTTCACAGCAGGTTGTCACTCGATCGGACGGTGGTTCGATCGGGTAGCATCCCTTGTGCATTGAACATGTTGAAAATTGTTTAAGTGTTGAAGTCTGATCATTACATGGTCAAGTGGTGGCCCGTTCGAACGGTAGTCCGATCGGCCAGCACTTAGTTCAATGTTCATCCTTCGAGGTTTTGAAAATAAAGGTTAAGTGTGGGACCAAGGTGTAAATCGTTCGGATGGCAACCCGTTCGGATGCCGGTCTGATTGGACGGTAGTCCGATCGGACGGCATTCCGTCCTGGTCGTTTCGTTCGTCTTACACTTGGTTATGTCGTTTTATCGAGATTTGTTGATATCGTGCTAACCAACAGAACCCCATCCTAAGCTCTAGTGACCCGATTGAACAGGAACCACCCAAGTTCAGTCAGTCCACCGGTTCAAGACGATTGTTCTTGGTTAACCCGGAATCGATAATCTCATGGATAGAATACGGATCTCGAACCAACACAACCACAAGAATGAGTAGTAAGTTGGCACAAGCTCCGATTCTATCGGTTTTGTATGCATTGAGTGTAAAAGAGTTGAAAGAAAGTTGGAAAACCATCTTTCAATCCTTTTCATTGTGAATATGTTTAGCTCTATGAAAGATCTTTGTTCGTTTATGTGGAACTCGGTTAGATCTAAGTTGTTCTTGGTGGATTGAGGCCAAAACATGAAGTTCTCAAGAACACATGATAACGTCATCCTAGAACACCTTGAATCTTGGTGATTTTACGGTTAAAAATTATGATTCAAAAGATAGAAAGGTGTAAAATCGAGTGTAGATCAAAGATGTACAAGATTTAGGTTGAGATCTTACCGGAATCGCGAGAAAATTGAAGAAAAGTGGGATTGAAGCGCTGGTCGGACGTCAAAGAGCAAAAGTGGAAAGTTTGATGGTGACATGGGGTATTTATAGGGTTACCCAAAGTGGAAAGGAGCTGGTCGATCGGGTGGCAGCCCGGTCGAACAGCTGTCTGATCGAGCGGCAGCTCGATCGAACGGCTGGTCGATCGGCTGGTCACTTGATCGATCAGTCGCTTGGTTCGAGGGTTCGGTGCGACGAGTTTTACCGTTTCGATTGCGATGGCGAGCGTTTTGATGCGTTAGAGTTTCCTAGTTAAATTACTTATAATCTCAACTGCTATATCAACATACAATCATCCTAATTTCGTATTCGATTAGCGTTTGCGATTCGGTTGCGATTGAGCTCGATTGCGTTTCGATTGATCACCACACATAACATAAATAAACATGCACAAGTAACACATAAGGCACACACACACACGTATAACAATAACCAAAATGCGTAATTCGAGTTGCGAGTGCGATTGCGATAGCGATATGGCGATTAATCATGCGATAAATAGCGATTACTATGCGATTATTTATAGATACTCCACATAATACAACTAAAGCGATAATAAAATAGACTAATTACAAGTCAAAGAAGTCAAAACAGGAATTGAGCAAGGTGAGACAGATCGCAATTAGCAATCTTTTCTTCCTTTGACTTCAATCTTGACTTTGACTTTGACTTCCGAAACACGGGGTGTTACAGCCTCCCTTAGTTGAGGGAATTTCGTCCCGCAATTAGGCCGAAGCCGTAACAAACAACTGCGGGTACTTCGCCTTCATGTCGCTTTCGAGTTCCCAAGTGAATTTCGTGCCTCGTTTGCCTTCTCATCGGACTTTCAAAATGGGAATGCGCGAGCGTCTGAGCTGCTTGGTTTGGCGATCCATGATTTCGACAGGCTTCTCCATGAAGTGTAGTGTTTCGTTTACTTGGAGGTCATCGAGAGGTACAATTAAATCATGCTCAGCCAGGCACTTTCGGAGGTTTGACATATGGAAAGTCGGGTGGACATTACTAAGTTCCTCCGGTAGTTCGAGTCTGTAGGCGACATTTCCGATCCTTTCCAGAATCTTAAAAGTTCCAACATATCGAGGCGCTAGTTTCCTGTAAGGACCTTCAAAAATGTCCCAAATCGACCCTTAAGTAAAAACTCGGACCCCTGAAACCATACCGTGCATCAAAAAAAATCAAGAAATCAAGAATTATGGTCTTCAGGTGGGCCGCGTAAAGGTCAATCTTAAGTAGACGCGGGCCGCGTCAAAGATGGGTTGACCGGATAAGTGTTCCGGATCCACGTGTCGTCCACGTGGCATACCTACACGTGACCCAGCAAGCCTACGCGTAGACTAGGTGGCTACGCGGGCCGCGTAAGGATCAAGCGAAGGTTTACGCGGGCCGCGTGAACCTCAAATTTCACCTATAAATAGCTTAGCTCAGGAGCTTTCATTATGTGTCGAAACCATTTCACAAAAACGAGTTCTTACTGTCCAAAAGTCGAAATTTTAATTATTATAGCGAGGCGCTGCTATGATACAGGGTATTAACTCGATCGCTGCTACGATTCAATGTCCGATCGATTGAAACTATCCAATGGATGTTTAAGTGCTGCCCACATTAGGGTTATGCTTTGTCATTCGTCGTGAATTCGATGGATGTTTAAGTATCGCACTTTGTCATTCGTTGTGAGGGTTTAATCTCATGAGTTATCATAAATGTTGTATTAGTTACTGACCTAGTTCGTGTGCATGTTATTTAAATTAGGTTACAAGGCTAATCAGTAGGCTAAACTCTGCCCGTATAAATCTGCAATGTGAGTCGTTCTCTTTTATTAAAAGTATTTTACAATACTCCATTTTCAAAAGTTATAATTACAGGGAGTAAGTCGTGGTTATCTTAAATCACTGGCTAGTGGGGTATTGTGCACATTACTAATTTCTCACGGGTTAGGCTAATAAATCCTAACAGTGATAAACGTCACTACTTGGGGAAAGACCCAATAGTGGTATGACCATCGTCACCAGGTGACACGGCGCCAGATAAAAATAAGATAGAAGCCATTGTAATCGCTCTTATGCTGTAATTTATAACCATGTGTCGTTTTATCAAATTTGAATAACTCGCCAGCATTTCCCCGCTGATAATTTTTTTTTTAAAACATTTTTCAGACGACCTGTTGTAAATCAAGGAAAACGTGCTACGGAGCACTAACAAGCTTGAAGAGGTGGCTCAGTTAAAATGAATAAACATGTTTTAATAAATCAGGGAATTTACTTGTGAAATTCCTCTATTGTAAAATAATGGGGTTTATCCCGAATGATGAAATAAAATATTCGGGTATTTTGAGTTTTAAAAAGATCCTGATTAAATCTTCCGTTGTTGCATCATAGATACCACGGGTTCCTGTCCCGCGGCTCCTGACCGGGTCAAACCGGGGCTGGGGCCGTGACAGGAAAAGGTGGTATCAGTGCTACTGAAAGAGCCACTGATTTAAGCCTATTAAGTATTTAAAATACTTAATTTTTCCTGATTATCATCTTGTGATTATGTGTTTTATTGACTGACTACTTGTTAGTTACAGTATGGGTAAGCAAAAGCTTTCAGACATCTATCGTCAATTAGATAGTGTACCAAAAGATAAAGGATCCTCATCCCAATCAAATTCCTCAAGATATTCAGTAGATACTGAGGAAGGAATATTTGTTCGTAAGGCCCGGTATGAGAAACCACTTTCCCCTAATAAAAGAAGTTTGATTATTAGAAAGAGTCAAGAGAAAATGAGGAAATTACAATCAAAAGAAGTAATAATTAATAAGGAAGCCCAGGAAATAAGCAATAAACCACCATGGGAAGATGAGTTAGATGAAAAATGGGCAAATCTTTATATGTTAGCTACTGTAGCAATAAATGCCAACCTTTAGACTATTAACACCCTGACCCAGTATTAGCACCCATATTATCTATTATCCAGAAACTTTAAAATAATATTAGTTGTACTAAAAATAAATATTTTGTTTCAATAAAATGGTTTATAAGATATTTGTAAATTAATATTTAAAATTCTGACTCTATTTTTGTGATTCTGTGAAAATTTAATTTATAAACTTTTAATCTAAAATTTTGTGTATTTCTTCATAAATGCTAAACAGCATGAATGAATTATCTGAAGCTCTAGAAAGTCTCAATCTCTATCCTGTGAAAATAGAAGTTTCAAGAGATTTTACTGGTTACTATGCCGATGTGGAAGAACCTGTGGAATTTCAAGCTCCACCTCTGGAGAAATCAAAACCTAAGAAAAGAAGAAGATTTGTGGGTTGGAGGCGTGTACGCAGAAGGAAACCAGCGACTAGGAGAATTCCCGAAATAGAAAATCCTATGGATAAAGGAAAAGGAATAGAAATTGAGGAAAGTTTTAAGCAAACAAGAGTAGAAATTGGAGAAGGCTCTAGAACCGCAGGAATAGAAATGGGCGAAAGTTCTAGGCAAGCTGAGGAATTACCATTGCAGGAAGAACTGGATCACATACTGGCAAGCTGTGATATCCTTAGGCCTATCAATATAAATCTTTTCCCTTATTCTGTTGAAACCCAACTTCCAATAAACTTGGAACCAGCCATCCCAGAACCTTTAATCCGCACTCAATCTCAAGGAGAAATGGACTAATGGTGGACCAACGATTGGCAATTCCAAAACCTACTAAATAATCCCTATACCTTTTTCCCTCAGTTCGACCCAGAACCTGCACCAAACCCACCAATGAGTAATGAAAACCTAGCTGAACTTCGCCATTTTGGCGAAGAACTAATGGATGCAGGGAATAAGATTCGGGAGATAGGGGAACAAATCTCCTGGAAATATGATGAAAGGGAACATCATTTCTGAAAGGCCAGCGGACTAGGGGGAATGTAGTTGTGAAACAGTGTTTATAATAAAATATAATAAATAACCTGAAAATAAAACTTTTGTAAGATAACAAGTGTGTACGGAAGCATATTATAATATATAAAAATAGAAGTCAACAAATTGACAATTTTGGCTATACGTGTTAATATGATTATGTGCGATTGTTTTGTTATAGTTCTTAATTATTTTATACTAATTACTTATATAAATTAATTACCAGATGGCAAACGCTGGTAATGAACAAGTTAAGGAGGGTAACCAATCTGAGCACAATCATGAGGATTAATTTCTGAATAGGCAAGATATCGAGAATATCGTTACTCAATGAATAGCCAATGCTATCCCTGCAATCCTGGCTGCTGCTCAGAAACCTGTTGAACCTCAACAGATTATTCCTAGTAAATGCACACACGGTGAAAATTTCAGTAACAGTGTAAAAGGAGGCGGCAACCATATTAATAACAACAAAGATGGGTTCCAAGCTAAACTCCTTAAGAAAATAAAAGCTGCAACATCTGGTTGTACTTATAAGGAATTTCTTGCCTGTAAACCAGCTGAGTTTGCAGGTAACGAAGGGGCAACTGCTGCACTGCGTTGGTTAGAGAAAACCGAAGCAGTAATTATGATAAGTAAATGTGGCGAGGATGACAAGGTCATGTACGCGTCACATCTTTTTAAAGAAGGGGTGCTAGAATGGTGGAATACGGTACTTCAAGCCAAAGGAAGAAATATGGCCTATGCCATGAACTGGGAAAAATTTAAAAGTCTTGTAGAAAGAAAATTATGTCCCGAATACGAAAAGGAACAAATGACCAATAAGTTCCTAAATCATCAGATGGTAGGCGTAGATTGTCGAGGTTATACTTCGACATTCTTCGAATACGCTAGAGTAGTACCAACCCTGGCTCCGCCAGAACCGGTACTTATATCTCGCTACATTTGGGGCTTAATTGGCGAGATCTGTAATATTGTCAAGGCTGCGAGACCCCGCACGATCGATGATGCGGTGGAGTTAGCTAACACTTTGACCGACGAACTGGTACGCACAAGAGAAGAAACCCGGAAAAAGGAAGTGGCCCAAAAGATTACCCAGGGATTCCGTATGGGTAACCGTAGTAATTTCAAGAGAAGAGGAACTGGGCAATCTTCCACTGTTCCATTTTGCAATGCCTGCAAAAGAAAGCATTTTGGAAGATGCAAGGGATATTGCAATTTTTGCAAAATTCCGGGGCACCAAGAAGAAGACTGCAGGAAGAATAAATCCACAGTCTGTTACAACTGTGGAGAAGCTGGACATATTAGGCCAGACTGCCTAAAATTTATCAAACCAGCTGATAACAAAGCCAAAACTGTAGAAGGAACTAACAAGAAGAACATAAGAGCCTTCCAGCTGACTACTCAGGAAGCCGAGCTAATTCCTGATGTGATAGCTGGTACGTTTCTAGTTCACAACATTTACGCAAAAGTATTATTTGACTCTGGTGCAAACCAAAGTTTTATAAATACTTCATTCTGCCAAGCACTTAACTTACCCTTAACCAACCTTAGGCAGATTTTTACAGTCGAAACGGCAGATGGAAATTCTGTTAAGATAAATAAGGTTTTGCGAGAAGGAAAGATAGAATTATTAGGCCATAAATTTTCTGCAAACCTGTTACCTATGAATTTAGCCGGATTCGATGTTGTGTTAGGAATGAATTGGTTAGTAGCCAACCATGCTCGAATTCTTTGTGATAAGAATTCCATAGAAATTCATACACCCACCGGAGAATTAGTGGTGATTACGGGGGATAAGCCACGTAAGCCAATAAAGTTCATTTCAGTAATGAAAATTGCTAGTTATGAACGAAAACAAGGAATAGTGTATATGATTTCAGTAATCATTAACACTAAAAGTAAGGAACTCAAGGAAATTCCAGTAGTATCAGACTACCCAGAGGTATTCCCAGAAGAATTACCTGGATTACCACCTGATAGGGAAGTAGAGTTTAGAATTCATCTAATTCCTGGAACTACACCGATAGCCAAGGCACCTTATCGGTTAGCACCCACAGAAATGTTAGAATTGAAAAAGCAATTAGATGAATTACTAAGCAAAGGATTCATACAACCTAGTTCATCCCCATGGGGAGCACCAGTGTTGTTTGTAAAGAAGAAAGATGGTTCGATGCGAATGTGTATCGATTATAAAGAGTTGAATAAAGTTACAATTAAGAATCGATACCCATTACCTAGAATTGATGATCTTTTTGATCAATTGCAAGGAGCTAGATACTTTTCTAAGATAGATTTACGCTCAGTATATCATCAATTGAAGGTACAGGAAGAAGACATACCTAAAACTGCTTTCAGAACTAGGTATGGTCACTACGAGTTTACAGTCATGCCTTTTGGATTAACAAATGTTCCAGCAGCATTTATGGACATGATGAATAGAATATGTAAACCATATTTGGATAAATTTGTAATTGTCTTCATCGATGATATACTTATTTATTCCAAAAGTCAGGAGGAACATTGTGAACACCTGCATGTACTCTTAACTTTGTTAAGAAAAGAGAAGCTTTATGCCAAATTCTCGAAGTGTGAATTTTGGCTGCAGGAGGTCAATTTTTAGGTCATATGGTGAATCACGAAGGCATTCATGTAGATCCTGCTAAAATAGAAGCAATCACCAAATGGAAGGTTCCACAATCAGCAATGGAAATTAGAAGTTTTATAGGTTTAGCCGGATATTATAGACGGTTTATTAAGGATTTTTCCAAGATAGTTGTACCATTAACTAAGCTAACCTGTAAAGCAGTTAAGTTTGAATGGGGACCTAAACAAGAAGAAGCCTTTAGGATTTTAAAGCAAAAGCTAACAAATGCTCCAATTTTAGCTTTACCAGAAGGAACAGAAGATTTTGAAGTATATTGTGATGCTTCAAAGCTAGGATTAGGATGTGTGTTAATGCAACGCAAGAAGGTAATTGCGTATGCATCAAGACAATTGAAAAAGCACGAGGAAAATTATACTACTCATGATTTAGAATTAGGCGCCATAATTTTTGCCCTTAAGATTTGGAGACACTATCTGTATGGATGTAAGTTTACTATCTATACAGATCATAAGAGTTTAAGATATATATTTGGGCAAAAAGAATTAAAACATAAGACAAAGAAGGTGGATGGAAATCCTAAGTGACTACGACTGTGATATTCAATATCACGAAGGAAATGCTAATGTAGTTGCAGATGCCTTAAGTTGTAAGTATCATGAAAAGCAAAAGCGAGTTCGTGCTCTTAGATTAAATCTACAGTTAGATTTAATGGAACAATTAAAGGATGTTCAGGAATCAGCAATCCAAGATGTTGCTGAAAGAATGAAAGGACGGATAAAAGAATTAGAGCAAGGAACGGATGGAATTTGGAGATTCCACAAGAAAAGGATTTGGGTACCTAAGCAGGGAGAATTAAGGAATAAGATCTTAGAAGAAGCTCATAAATCTAGGTATACCATGCATCCGGGTAACAATAAGATGTACCAAGATTTAAGAAACAATTTCTGGTGGATAGGAATGAAAAAGGACATAGCTAGATATGTTTCTAAGTGTCTAACTTGCTCACAAGTTAAGGCAGAACACCAGAAACCTTCAGGTCTACTACAACAATTAGAAATGCCTGTATGGAAATGGGAACTCATAACAATGGATTTTGTTACTAAGTTACCCAAAACCAGAAAAGGTAATGATGCGATTTGGGTAATTGTGGATCGATTAACCAAATCAGCTCATTTTCTACCCATGAAAGAAACCATTAGCATGGAAAGATTAGCCAAGTTGTATGTAGATGAAGTAGTATCCTTACATGGAGTTCCACTCTCCATTGTATCGGATAGGGATAGTCGTTTCACTTCCCATTTTTGGAAAAGTTTCCAAGAAGCAATGGGAACCCGACTAAATTTAAGTACTGCATACCATCCTCAAACAGATGGACAAAGTGAAAGGACGGTCCAAACTTTGGAAGACATGCTTAGGGCATGTGTGATCGATTTTGGTGGAAATTGGGATAACCATTTACCTTTAATTGAATTCTCCTATAACAATAGTTATCATTCAAGCATCGAAGCTGCCTCGTTCGAAGCACTGTATGGACGTAAATGTAGAACTCCAGTCTGTTGGGCAGAGATAGGAGAAAGTCAATTATTAGGACCTGAAATTGTGCAAGAAACTACCGACAAAATCACTCAGATCAAGGAAAGACTGAAAACGGCTAGAGATCGCCAGAAGAGTTATGCAGACAATAGGCGTAAGCCGTTAGAATTTCAAATCGGAGACAAGTTTCTCTTAAAAGTTTCTCCTTGGAAAGGAGTAGTTCGGTTTGGTAAGAAAGGAAAGCTAAGTCCAAGATACGTAGGACCATTCCCAGTAGTCCAACGTATAGGACTAGTTGCTTATCGCTTACAACTACCAGAGGAGCTAGCTGGAGTACATGACGTATTTCATGTATCCAATCTCAAGAAATGTTTATCTGATGAATCCTTGGTAGTACCTCTTCAAGATATAGAGGTAAACGAAAAGCTAAAATTTGTTGAGAAACCTCTTCAGATAGAAGACAGAAAGATCAAGTTTCTCAAACACAAAAGATTGGTACTGGTTAAAATCAAGTGGGATTCAAAGAGAGGACCCGAGTACACTTGGGAGCTGGAATCAGAAATGAAGCGAAAGTATCCTCACTTATTCCAGTAAATCTCGAGGAAGAGATTTTAAATAAGGTGGGGAGGATGTAAGGACCTTTAAAAATGTCCCAAATCGACCCGTAAGTAAAAACCCAGACCCCTGAAACCATACTGTGCATCAAAAAAATCAAGAAATCAAGAATTATGGTATTCAGGAGGGCCGTGTAAGGGTCAAGCTTAAGTTGACGCGAGCCGCGTCAAAGATGGGTTGACCGGATAAGTGTTCTGGATCCACGTGTCGTGCACGTGGCATACCTACACGTGACCCAGCAAGCCTACGCGTAGACTAGGTGGCTACGCGGGCCGCGTAAAGATCAAGCGAAGGTTCACGCGGGCCGCGTGAACCTCAAATTTCACCTATAAATAGCTTAGCTCAGGAGCTTTCATTCTGTGTCGAAACCATTTCACCAAAACGAGTTCTTACTATCCAAAAGTCAAAATTTTAATTATTATAGCGAGGCGCTGCTACAATACAGGATATTAACTCGATCGCTGCTACGATTCAATGTCCGATCGATTGAAACTATCCAATGGATGTTTAAGTGCTGCCCACATTAGGGTTATGCTTTGTCATTCGTCGTGAATTCGATGGATGTTTAAGTATCGCACTTTGTCATTCGTTGTGAGGGTTTAATCTCGTGAGTTATCGTAAATGCTGTATTAGTTACTGACCTAGTTCGTGTGCATGTTATTTAAATTAGGTTACAAGGCTAATCAGTAGGCTAAACGCTGCCCTTATAAATCTGCAATGTGAGTCATTCTCTTTTATTAAAAGTATTTTACAATACTCCATTTTCAAAAGTTATAATTACAGGGAGTAAGTCGTGGTTATCTTGAATCACTGGCTAGTGGGGTATTATGCACATTACTAATTTCTCACGGGTTAGGCTAATAAATCCTAACAGTGATAAACGTCACTACTTGGGGAAAGACCCAATAGTGGTATGACCATCGTCACCAGGTGACACGGCGCCAGATAATAATAAGATAGAAGCCATTGTAATCGCTCTTATGCTGTAATTTATAACCATGTGTCGTTTTATCAAATTTGAATAACTCGCCAGCATTTCCCCGCTTATAAAATATTTTTTAAAACATGTTTCAGGCGACCTGCTTAATCAAGGAAAACGTGCTACGGAGCACTAACAAGCTTGAAGATGTGGCTCAGTTAAAATGAATAAACATGTTTTAATAAATCAGGGAATTTACTTGTGAAATTCCTCTATTGTAAAATAACGGGGTTTATCCCGAATGATGAAATAAAATATTAGGGTATTTTGAGTTTTGAAAAGACCCTATAAAATCTTCCGCTGTCGCATCATAGATACCACGGGTTCATGTCCCACGGCTCCTGACCGGGTCAAACCGGGGCTGGGGTCGTGACATTTCCATTTCTTTCCGAATCTGACCACACCCTTCCAAGGTGATACCTTTAGGAGTACGTAGTCGCCAACGTCAAATTCAAGGGGCTTGCGTCGTCTATCGGCGTAACTTTTCTGACGACTCCGAGCTTTTCAGTAAGTTGTCTCTTATTTGGAGGACTTTGTCGGTCGTTTCTTGCAATAGCTCAGGACCGGTTAATTGCGAGTGACCGATCTCATGCCACACAATAGGCGATCGACATTTTATTCCATATAAAGCCTCGAATGGTGCCATTTGAATGCTGGAATGATAACTGTTGTTGTATGAGAATTTGACTAACGGCATGTATGCATTCCAATTACCACCAAAGTCTATGACACACGAACGGAGCATGTCTTCAAGGGTACGGAACGTTCTTTCAGTCTGACCGTCGGTTTGAGGGTGGAATGCGGTACTTAGATTAAGTGTAGTACCGAGAGCCGCTTGAAACGTTTCCCATTGTCGCGAGGTAAACCGAGCATCACGGTCAGAGATGATGTCGCGAGGCGTCCCATGTCGACAAATGATCTCATTGGTGTAGATTCGGGCTAATCGTTCTACCTTGTAATCTTCCCGTATAGGCAAAAAGTGAGCTGATTTGGTCAAACGGTCAACAACAACCCAGATGCTGTCGTGACCTGATGGCGTGTGCGGGAGCTTGGTTATGAAGTCCATAGCTATACTCTCCCACTTCCACATAGGGATCGGGGGTTGTTCGAGTAAGCCAGAGGGTATTTGGTGTTCAGCCTTGACCTTTGAACAAGTCAGGCACTTTCCAACGTAGAGAGCGATATCCCTTTTCATGCCCGGCCACCAGTACTTGTAGCGAAGGTCCTGGTACATTTTGTCGGCACCGGGATGAACAGAATACCGAGATTTGTGAGCTTCGTCCATCAGAGTCTGTCGCAAATTGGTCCGCTTAGGGATCCAAATCCGGTCCAGAAAGTGGAATATCCCATTCGACTTGTTCACAAGCTGAGCTCCATCGTGGTAGATTCTTTCCTTCTTCAAGGTACGTTCATTAAAACAAGCATGTTGGGCTTCGCGGATGAGGGTCTCGAGATCGTATTGGGCTTGGGTATTACGAATGCTGAGCAGATAGCTCCGTCTATTGAGAGTGTTGGCAACGACATTTGCCTTGCCTTGGTGATAACGAATCTCACAGTCGTAATCTTTGAGAAGTTCTACCCATCGGCGTTGACGCATATTAAGTTCTTTCTGATCAAAGATATGTTGTAGGCTCCTAAGATCGGTGAAGATCGTACACTTGGTACCATACAGGTAATGTCGCCAAATCTTTAACGTAAAAACAACTGCGCCTAGCTCGAGATCATGGGTTGTATAGTTCTTCTCGTGGATTTTGAGCTGACGAGATGCAAAAGCTATAACCTTGTCCCGTTGCATGAGGATACAACCAAGACCAAGGTTGGAAGCATCACAATAGACAATGGAGTCGCCGTTCCCGTCGGGCAATGTGAGAACAGGAGCATTGCAAAGCATGCGCTTGAGGGTTTGGAAAGCAGACTCTTGTTCGGCTCCCCAAACAAAAGGCTTGTCTTTATGCGTGAGAGCGGTAAGCGGCACAACGATTTTTGAGAATCCTGCAATAAATCGACGATAATAGCCCGCTAGTCCGAGAAAAGAACGGACTTCAGACGGGGTTTTAGGTGTAACCCAACTCTTAACGGCTTCAATCTTCACGGGGTCGACATGAATACCTTGACTATTTACAATGTGACCAAGGAATTGAACCTCCTCCAGCCAGAATTCACACTTGGAGAACTTGGCATAGAGTCGATTCCCTTGGAGTAGCTCGAGAACCAAACGTAGATGTTACGCGTGTTTGGCCATCGACTTGGAATAGATCTAGACATCGTCGATGAACACGATGATGAAACGGTCGAGATATGGTTTACACACACGATTCATCAGATCCATGAAAACTGCGGGTGCGTTGGTTAAACCGAAAGGCATAACAACGAATTCGTAGTAGCCGTAACGGGTGCGGAACGCGGTTTTGGGTATATCTTCCTCCTGAATGCGTAGCTGATGATAGCTTGAGCGTAGGTCGATCTTCAAGAAACATGTAGCACCTTGTAGCTGATCAAACAAATCATCAATGCGAGGCAGGGGATAGCGGTTCTTGATAGTTAACTTACTCAATTCCCGATAGTCGATGCACATCCTGAAGGACCCATCCTTCTTTTTAACGAAAAGGACTGGCGCGCCCCAAGGAGAGGTGCTCGGGCGAATGAAGCCTTTCTCAAGTAATTCCTGGAGCTGATTCGAGAGTTCACGCATTTCAGACGGTGCGAGTCGGTAAGGAGCTTTGGCAACAGGGTTGGCTCCAGAAATGAGGTCGATACGAAACTCGATATCACGACTTGGCGGTAGTCCGGGAAGATCCTCAGGAAAAACGTTAGGGAATTCTCGAACCACTGGAACATCGTTTACACCAGGTCTTCCTTTCTTTTCCTTCTCCGCTACTACAATGTTAGCCAAGAAAGCTCTGTATTCCTTGCGGAGATACTTACTAGCTTGGACACATGACATGAGCTTGAGACCTTTCGAAGCAGTTTCACCATAAACACACAATAAATCACCATTAGCGAGCAAGAATCAAATCATCTTATCGAAGCACACAACTTCAGTATGGTTTTCGCGAAGGAAGTCCATGCCTACTATGACGTCAAAACTTCCGAGTTGCATCGGAATAAGGTCGATTGGGAAGATGTGATTGTTGAGCTCAAGAGTACAATCACGAAGAACAGAATTATCGGCGACAGTTCTTCCGGTAGCAACTTCGACATCGAACGTCGAGGAGAGTTGGGAGCGCTTACGACTAAGGAGCTTCTCGAATCCAAACGACACAAAGAAATTATCGGCTTCAGTATCAAATAAACACGATGCATAAATACCATTCACAAGGAACTTACCATTGACCACGTTGTTGTCGGCCTGGGCTTGGCGTACATTAATGTTGAAAGTTCAGGTGCCGGCGGCTTGTTGCTGCTGCTGAGGCTGTTGCTACTGGTGTTGCTGAGGCTCTTGCTTCACAACCCTGTTCGGGCACATGTTCGCAAAGTGGTTGGGATCACCATATGCAAAGCAGACTCGGGCATTGACCGCGGGTGCCTGAACTGCTTGTTGGCCTTGTGGGGCTGGGAGCAGAGCTTGGTGAGCAGCGGCTTGAGCTGGTGCTTGACGAGGACCAGTACGGCAGTTAGCAGTGAAGTGGCCGTACATATTGCAGTGAGCGCAGAAACGGCAGGCGAGACCCACCGGGTGATGATAGGTGCATGTTGGGCAGGCAGGGTGGGGGCCTGTGTATGCGCGCTTTGTAGGCGGTGCATAGATTGCTGGAGCTAGTCGGTGCTGAGACTGCTGCTGAGCTGGTACGGCTTGAAGTGGAGCAGCAGTGGTGGTGACAGCATAGTTCTTGTTGCTGGAGCTGCTGTTGTTCTTCTTCTTCTTGCGGCGTGAGGACTTTGAGGATTGAGCGGTGGCGGTTTCAGCGGTTGGTGCGGCGGTGACTTGGTGCAGGTTCTTTGGTGTTTTATCCCAAAAACCATCTTTCACTCGTTTGTCGTTGATTTCGGCGGCAAGCAAGTAAGTTTCTTCGACCGTTGTTGTCTTTGCGGCATGCACAAAATCTGCAACACAGTCGGGTAGAGCTCGAATGTACTTCTTGATTGCCATGTCGGGCGTCTTCACTTGATCGGGACAGATGATGCTGAGCTGCTTAAAGCGAGCAGTCAGGGCAGCGTTGTCACCTTCTTTCTGCTTAATGTGCCAGAACTCATCCTCCAGCTTCTGGCGCTCATGGGGAGGGCAGAACTCTTCGAGCATAACGTTCTTCAACTCGTCCCATGACAGACCATAGGCTGCATCATTTTCGCGCTTGTTCCTTTCGGCCGTCCACCAGTCTAGAGCGCGGGACTGGAAGACGCCGGTTGCGTTCAGTGTGCGGAGATTATCAGGACATCCGCTCTGTCGCAGAGTGACTTCGATCGAGTCAAACCATTTAAATAAAGTCGTAGGGCCTCCTTCTCCGGTGAACTCTTTCGGTCCGCTTGCCTTGAACCGTTTGAAGCTGAAAGCAGCTTTCGGAGTCTCAGTTCTAGATTCCTCAGACGATTTGCTCATGTTCTCGTACAGTTCACTGACGACTTGGGGTACAACCTTTGCCATTTGCTTAGTAATCATGGCAGCGAGGCGTTTGTCTGCTTGCTTTCGGCGAGCATCTCGGGTAGCGCGAGATCCAGATGACGACATTGTCTGCAACAGACATCGTCACAGGACTCAATACAATATAATCGAATCCCACCTCCCAATCCTAATACTACTAAAGCTCAGGAACATGCATAATCATGTAAGCACATAGGCACATAATCACAGATTCACATAAGCATAGAGACACATAAGCGCATAAGCACGTAGGGCACAGAAGCACAGAAGCACATATGCATGTAATCACAAGTTGCAGTCAGAATACAGAAACCTATCATTCCAAGTCTATGAGTGTTCGAATATAGCGATCGCGAATAACATAGCGAGTAGTAGGGCATAAGCTTGTAGTATAGTAATTAGCGTGATGTAAGGTCGTTCCATGGATGGTAACGATTTGTTAGCGTATTGAGATAGAAATGCAGTGCGAGTCGTGTGTGTCGATCAAAGCATTAGTGAAAATCGAGTAAATCTCCACAAATTAAAACACATAAGCAGGTAAACACACATATAAACACATAAAATCGACGAACCATCAGAGTCAGCACTTGCAGGCTCAGAATCGAGACACATAGAAATCGAGAAATGGGTTGTCTGCGGCTATATAGACATTGACTAACCAAGGTGATTCGACTATTCACAAGGACCTTCTGAACACACTTTGACCTTCGGGAATGTGCTTTCGCCTCGATTCTTGGGCGAATGGCACGCATCCTTTCAATCATATTGTGACTTCATGTCGTTGGAGTCCGTCGAGACTTTGGTGAGAGTTTTTGTAAAACCAAGTAAAGGTTGGAATAAATCGTCAAGGTTCGGGTTTCACCCCTGAGTTAACAACTTTGTTCCTGTTTTGATAAAATAAAAGAGAATTATGCGTCAAAGTATGGATTTCACTCCTGGTTTTACGCAAATTCTCGTGTCTATAGATAAAAATGCGAGGCGAACAAGCAATTTGGTCGAGAGTTTGCGGTTTTCACACCTAATCTCGGCCTAATCGCTCGTCCATTCTTTGAAAACTAAAGTGCAGTGATAGTGTAACGTAGGCGAGAAAAGTGGGAAATGGCAGCAAGCTCGTACATAATCCCTACCGGATATGCACAAGTCGGTCTATTGGTTCCTAACTATAGACTAGGTCATTTCTAAGACATCGTCCCAGACTAGGTCGTGTCTTGCCTAATTCCCTATAGTTATGGCTCTGATACCAATCTGTCACACCCCAACCGATGGCGGAAACATCGAGGCATGGCACTGAGCGAAACAGATTGTCCAGAAGTTTCCATAATAATTATATTTACCAAATATTTAAAGCAACACGTCCCATGCTATGTCATAAGTGATAATACAATTATTACAGAAAAGATCTAGTCAAATTGTTCTGTTCCGACAACTCAGATTTTTATTACAGGCGGTTGTTTATTGTTGACCTAGGTCTTTCCTTGCCTCGATTTCACAGCAAAGTAAGCAAATAAGCATCCTAAGCACCTGTCACATACGTTAAAGTAAAAGTAAATACACATAGTGTAAAGGTGAGCATACAAGTTTGATAATAGCATATAGAGTTCGAAATTGTTACGCATAACAAGCACGTACACAGTGTGAAATGAGGCATGTTAGTTATCGACATGAACCTATCGATACCAATGACTGCGGGTTGACTTCCCAAGGCAGTTCGCGATACATACTCACCACTGTGAGCCATGTAGGTAATTGTCCTTAACAACCCCCGAGTGAACGGGTGCTGAGTCCAAACTAATAGTACTACCTTGCTAAGGCAGGTAGACAGCATTCCATGTGTAAACATAACAAAGAAGCATTCATTAAGTCACGTACACATGCGGTAACGGTTAGCGTTTAAAGTATTGCATAGTGTGTTCGATGTGATTTTGTATAAGTAACGTATGTAACACCCAAAAGTGCGTAAAGCAAAAAGGGATCGAGTATACTCACAGCGGTTGATGGATTGAAGGGAGCGCTAGAGAGTAGGGTTAGCCTGATCAGATTGATAGCATAACGATAAGCGACGCGTAAAACGATACAGAGTGCAAGTGGATAGGACAGCAGTTCGATCGGATGGTAGTCCGATCAGACAGCCGATCGTTCGAGTGACAGTCCGCTCGGATGGTCATCCGATCGGGTGGCCTTTCGAGTGGATTGTTTCTTCTTTTAGGAAGGATGTGTTTCTGTATGATGGTTTAACTTTTGAAGTTTTCGTTGTAGTATTTAGAAAACATAGAAGTATCTCTACCTTTCAGGTCGGTCGATCAGACGGTCGTTCGATCGGACGGCAACCCGATTGGTTGGACACTTTAGTGAGAACAAGTTCACAGCTGGTTGTCACTCGATCGGACGGTGGTTCGATCGGGTGGCGTCCCTTGTGCATTGAACATGTTGAAAATTGTTTAAGTGTTGAAGTCTGATCATTACATGGTCAAGTGGTGGCCCGTTCGAACGGTAGTCCGATCGGCCAGCACTTAGTTCAATGTTCATCCTTCGAGGTTTTGAAAATAAAGGTTAAGTGTGGGACCAAGGTGTAAATCGTTCGGGTGACAACCCGTTCAGATGCCAGTCCGATCGGACGGTAGTCCGATCAGATGGCATTCCGTCCTGGTCGTTCCGATCGTCTTACACTTGGTTATGTCGTTTTATCGAGATGTGTTGATATCGTGCTAACCAACAGAACCCCATCCTAAGCTCTAGTGACCCGATTGAACATGAACCACCCAAGTTCAGTCAGTCCACCGGTTCAAGATGATTGTTCAAGGTTAACCCGAAATCGATAATCTTGTGGATAGAATACGGATCTCGAACCAACACAACCACAAGAATGAGTAGTAAGTTGGCACAAGCTCCGATTCTATCGGTTTTGTATGCATTGAGTGTAAAAGAGTTGAAAGAAAGTTGGAAAACCATCTTTCAATCCTTTTCATTGTGAATATGTTTAGATCTATGAAAGATCTTTATTCGTTTATGTGGAACTCGGTTAGATCTAAATTGTTCTTGGTGGATTGAGGCCAAAACATGAAGTTCTCAAGAACACATGATGATGTCATCCTAGAACACCTTGAATCTTGGTGATTTCACGGTTAAAAGTTATGATTCAAAAGATAGAAAGGTGTAGAATCGAGTGTAGATCAAAGATGTACAAGATTTAGGTTGAGATCTTACCGAAATCGCGAGAAAATTGAAGAAAAGTGGGATTGAAGCGCTGCTCGGACGTCAGAGAGCAAAAGTGGAAAGTTTGATGGTGACATGGGGTATTTATAGGGTTACCCAAAGTGGAAAGGAGGTGGTCGATCGGGTGGCAGCCTGGTCGAACAGCTGTCCAATCGAGCGGCGGCTCGATCGAACGGCTGGTCGATCGGCTGGTCACCTGATCGATCAGTCGCTTGGTTCGAGGGTTCGGTGCGACGAGTTTTGCCGTTTTGATTGCGATTGCGAGTGTTTTGATGCGTTAGAGTTTCCTAGTCAACTTACTTTTAATCTCAACTGCTATATCAACATACAATCATCTTTATTTCATATTCGATTAGCGTTTACGATTCGGTTGCGATTGAGTTCGATTGCGTTTCGATTGATCACCACATATAACATAAATAAACATGCACAAGTAACACATAAGGCACACAGACACACGTATAACACTAACCAAAATGCGTAATTCGAGTTGCGAGTGCGATTGCGATAGCGATAAGGCGATTAATCATGAGATAAATAGCAATTGGTATGCGATACTTCACATAATACAACTAAAGCGATAATAAAATACACTAATTACAAGTCAAAGAAGTCAAAACAAGAATTGAGCAAGGTGAGACAGATCACAATTAGCAATCTTTTCTTCCTTTGAATTCAATCTTGACTTTGACTTTGACTTCCGAAACACGGGGTGTTACACTTGGTGGCTATTTGTGTTTGCATATTTGGGGATTTATATCCACGGTTCATATATACATAGGGGTGGATTTTCATTTTGTTTTTTGCCCCCTCTGTGATTTTTTGTTTTGTGTTTTATCTTTTTTTTATTGTTCTGGTTATTGTTGTAGTCTATGTAGTTAGTGTGTGGCTCCTGTATAAAGACCTGTCCAGGCACTATAAGTGATGAACCTGGAATCTGGACACTGGTATAGCTTCGCCTTAGGGTTTTGTGTCTTGTTTGGTTACTTTCCTTTGTAGTTAGTTGTCTGTCTGTTAACCTATGTTCTCCTGTTTATATTGTGTTCATTTATCTGTTTTTGTCTTGGTTTAGAAATGCTAAATTGTTTTTTTTAAAGATTCATAAAAGCTTAGTAGAGATCTTATGTTCATAAGCTCTATGTTAGGGTATCCTTGTTTTCTATTGTGTGTGAAGCTTTTTTATTGTCTGCTCAATGTCTCTTGTTGAGAACAATCGAAATGTCTATCTGTCATATGAGTTGTATTTGTTTTTCAAATGTTTTGTGGTTTATGGTAAAGGGGTTATTAGAATTGGTTCCTATATGACTATTAAAATTGTTAAATGGAGCTTTGATTTCTTTTCACTGTCCATATATAAAAATTAAAAAAATAAAATAAAAGGTTGTGTTTAATATTTTGATCTGTTTGTGTAGTTTTTTTTATTGATGAGTTTGTTTCATTTTTTTTTTCCTGATCATGTTATTCTGTTGGT
The DNA here is from genome assembly GCA_030545235.1 of Helianthus tuberosus. Taxonomy (NCBI): domain Eukaryota; kingdom Viridiplantae; phylum Streptophyta; class Magnoliopsida; order Asterales; family Asteraceae; genus Helianthus; species Helianthus tuberosus. The sequence goes on along the minus strand of CM060354.1, from coordinate 105,481,511 downwards.
GAAGTTTGTTAGTCTAGTGCTTTATGGTCTTGGTTCCATTACATGCATATTTTGTGTCTCAAGTATAATTGCTAGTTTATATTTTTGAGTAGAGTTCCTTAAAAGGGGTTTTTAATTGGTCACTGTTTCTACTCGTTTGAAAAAGATATATGTACTAATTGTCTATATGGCTCTAAAAGTGTTGATGATATGGTATGGTTTGTCAAGTTTTTTTTTTTTTTTTTTTGTTCAAAGGGACAAGTTGATTGAAAAATACAAGTTTATCTTGCTGTTTTGTATTACGTTTCTTTGTGGTAACAATAACTTGGATTTGTCTTGTTCGGTGTGTTTTAAAATCTCAAAATTTGGTTAATCCGGATAAAATTCTTTGAGTTTATGAGATCTGCCACATTATGTGACAACTGCCACTTTCGGGTAATTTACGTACATTTAAAGCAATGATTTACATTATACAAGTATGTGTTTTGAATATTCGAACTGCATGATTACATGATATACATCTTAGAACACTCATGGAATATTCATTTATGATGCACATTATTCATTTTTATATGTTACATTTGAAATAGTGTAAACAATGCATCGAAACAACTAGAGTAGTACCTAGTAAACTAGTGTGCTGACGAAAACTCAGGATCCGCATAAACCATCTAAATGACATCTTTAGGACTCAGACTAAAGTCCAACATCAAATATACATTAAACCCTTTATAGTAATACAAGGGTTTGGTTTATATAGTAATACAAGGGTTTGGTTTTTGTTAAACTTAAAGGATGAATGGATGATCATAATTTTTGGTGTTGTTAATTTACTTAATGTTTTTATTTAAAAACAAGAGTTTTACAAGATTATAAAAAGTAACATACAACATGAGATTTTTATAAAAGTTGTTAAAACTAGAAGTAAACTTGGTTTTTGAACTAGTTAACATATATTATGATCATGTTTAAAACCCTACATGATTTGGAGATCATCTTGATAAGTTTATGTTATAAAAAATCTCATATGTTTTAGTTAAGATGTTATGAGTAAATTGATGGTAATATTGAAAAGAAAATGATATGTTTGATTAAACATGGCCAAATGATTAATACAAAGGTTATATGGCAATTTTTTCTTAAAAACATTATGTTATAAGAACCAACATTTTTGGATTAAATCTTTATTAGATTAAAAAGTTTTTAAAGAAAGGTTCTCATAAAAGAAAAGACAAGATAAATATATTTTTTTTAGAAAATATATATTTGATCATTTTAACAATTTTTGTGATATATAATACTTGGTGTATTAGTTATATGTAACAAAAATTAGGAACTTGAATCAAAGGGTATAATTAAACCCAATACACATTATAACAAAAGTCTTACAAGACTTCACATAATTACGCCTTAAAACGAGTTACGGATGATCCAAATAATCGGATACAAATTATGGTCAAATCGGACGACGGACGAACCTATGAACATATCGCCAATCCGAGGACTTACTACGACGTTTAGGAGATCCTTCGACGCGGACACAAATTACGTTACCATTAACAAAATTCGGACATTTTGAAACTTATAAAAACTATTATGTTTTTATTAACTAAAAAGTATACTTAGTAATTTTTTTATAAAAATGTTTTTATAAAAATGAAAGACTTATACTTATTATAAATGGGCTTACACTTTTAATATGCTATTTTATTGTAAATGGGCTTACACTTTTAATGGGCTATTTTTATATATAAATGGGCTTACACTCTTAATGGGCTTACACTTCATAATGGGCTTAACATAAAGACATGGGCTAAGCCCAATATCAATAACTCATGGGCTAAGCCCAATACCAAACCTATGGGCCAAAGCCCAACACTATTTAAGCCCAAGACTATTTAAGGCCAACACTATTTAGGCCCAACACTATTTAGGCCCAACACTATTTGGGGCCCAATAACATGAAAACATGGGCTCGGCCCAATGACACCATTATTGGAAATACAAGTATACAATTGATACATATAAGACACGAAATCAAGAGGACTAGATCCGACTATATAACTTACAAAATACAAGATTACTTACACATATATATTTGATGAAATATATACCAAGTTTAACAATTAGTACATCTAATACAAAGTTCAACAAATAACAATGACTTGTACGAGAGTCATTACAAAGACAGATGTGTCTAACAAATATAGAACCTTTGTAGGTTGTGATACAGTACAAGACAATCGAACGTGAGGAATACAATTCTGTGAGTTCATGTCCCCTATTCATTTAAATGTTTTACAACTTTACAACTATCGGGGAAAATACATGTTCAACGTATGTTAAAGTTAGGGAATGAAACACCTTAGATCATGTGCGAATTAGGGTTATACATCTAAGCACCATTAATCCAGTTTGGACCTAGGTACAAGTGGTTAGATCTAATGGGTTTTGGCGAGCCCCACTCTTGGTCGTGGACCCATACAGAAGAGTGCTTTTGTGTCCCAGTCGATAGGAGTCGACATAAAATCGTCTAGGGTTGGATTGCTTCCTTTTTCGTCACACATATTAATGTCCTTGCAAAACATTAATGATCAACGATTTCATTGACGCTTTACATACTACAACTTACATTTTAAATACATCTTTTACAACTAAACTGCATGAATTCGCCAACTTTTGTTGATGTTTTCCAAACTTAACATGTATTACAGGGAATTAATGGACCATGTCGGGATTCTCAGTCAAGATAACAAGTACCAGAACTCCATGCCATCTTTTGGAGGGTTTAACTATTATATTCCGCCTCTTTACGGAAATATGATGGTTAAAACCTTAGTAGTTTATTTTCATGTTGATGTATGAAACAATAACACTTTACTTTTATGTTAATGGTTTGTAACCGACATACTAAATTTATGTTGTAATCTTTTGAAACACTTATGTAATGGCAATGGAGTATGTTTTATTCATATAGTTTGTTCATGTACATCGATATTTATGCAATGAAAACCATACAGATCACACCTCGCGCTTCCGCTACGAGCGGGTGTGACAGTTTGGTATCAGAGCATCGATTTTAGTGAACCAGGATTCTTTCTCGAGTCTAAGTCTACAATCACTAGGGATCTCTCACGAAAACCATTTAAACACAAACACATGTTTTCATTTGCATAAACATTTTTTTTCATGGTCCATTTTCAACAAGAATTCATCTCATACAAATCAAGCAAGGACATTAGTGTCTTAGTCATCTAAATGGTAGACATGCAACTTTAAGTTAATCCACACAACTCAATTAGGATAACATAAAATGAACATTATGTGAAAAAATTACATTTTGTGTATATATGTAAAGTAACAAATACTCATACGTGTCGAACAACTTATTTCTCAGGTCACCATGTCTTCATCTGAAGGTAGTAATGTATACGACGACGTAGACCCCATGGAGATTGTATCCGACGATGACTACGTGCCAGAGGTTCAGGTCATCTTATCTGATAGCGACTCTACGTCTGACAGCGACAAGGATGATTTCCAGTCGTTCGCATTTCTAGGCGATATCATCGATGATGATGTGTTAGCTATTCCCCCTATACTCAATGATATAGTTATTTTGGGTCACCCGGAGGGTGAACATGTGGTACAGATTATACCCTTTAACGTCGCTCCTCTTGATATCATTCCTTTTATCGTCGATCTCGACGATGACGACGACATCGTTCCAGTGATTCCGGTGGATCACATGGATGTTGATTTGCAAGACGGAGAAGTTCACGATGTGGTTATCTTAGACATTGCATCACCAGTGGTCTCGATGATCGATATTTCTTCTGATGCAGATACCGAGTCAGATGCTTCCTCTTATGCATCCGTTACTTCGTCTGCACTGCAGCCCATTGGCCTACAGCGCAACGCAGACTTTGGGGATGATGTCATGCCAGCAGAGCCAGCCATCCCTGCACATGTTCAGGTCCCTGCTGCAGATACATCTCCTAGGCACATTCGCCTCATGCGCTTCGCACCTATCATGCCACCTACGGGTCATACCGATGAGGCCGGACCATCTGGACATGCACACATACCACCCAGTGATATGGACCTATACTATCAGCAGTTTCGCTCTGTCCCACAGGTCCTTGTCGAGCCTCTTATTAAGCCACACTTTCCACCTCATGTTATGCTTACAACAGACCCGTACCAACCAGTTCACTACCCGAGCATTTATACTGACACCCTTATTCTCTCTCTGCAGTCTTAGGTCGACATACTTTTTGACAGTGTTCATGAGCTTCGGCAGCTTCCTGACGCCATACCTCCACCACCACCAGCTCATTCACCACCCCATGCTCCACCACCACCACCAGGGTCACCACCATTACCCCCACTACCACCTCAGATGCCACCAGTTGTTATACCGCCAGTTGGTTTACATGCTCCTGTTTTGACACTCAAGCAGTAGATTGATTTCCTTATCCGTTTTGTTCACGGTTTGGAGGATAGGGTTTCTCATGTTGACAGGTTATTGTTCCCGATTCCACCACCAGTCTTTCCTCCACCATAGACTGTGTTTGCAGGTATCATACTTTTGAGACGGGTATCTATATCCGTTCTGTGTACATATTGACGCACCACCAAGTTTTGAAGACAACCGACAGACAGCGGATCACACAATTGGAAGGAAGACTTTGTTATCTCTTTTGTTCTACTAGACTAGTATGACCGGGTTATGTAGCCCGAGTCTATTTTGTTTCCTTTCAAATGATTTTGTAACCGGTTGACTTATATATATATATATATATATGAAAAACTTGGTGTTATCTATTATATGCATCTGAATGGTCTGGTTGGACATATCTTATTGTTTATGTTAACTTATTTACTCGCATTATATGTTTCATGGTGATATTGCTATTAATGTTATAAACGTATTTTATATGCTTAGTAAAATTATTTAACAAACCAAATCAACGTCTAATCTTTATCCTATTTCTCCTTTGGAAGAATCATGCCACCAAGGAGAGTTTTACGTTCACGAGCAGTTAATCCACCCCCACCCCCACCGATGCCTACGACTGAGGCAGAACTGAATGCACTAATAGAATAGAGAATCTCCCAAGCTATCGCACTGTATGAGGCATCCCGTGCCGAACAAAGTGGTGGCACCGGCGGATCGGGAGGCCAGGGCCAAGGCGGTAATTCAGGCGGAACAAATATCACGGGTAACGTTTAGTTGTTTTGTTACAACTTATCAAATTTCTTTCTAAATCTACTCGTGTGTTTCATTGTTTGCTCATTCTTAATCCGTTTATTATCTATTTCAGGATGCACATTCAAGCAGTTTCTGGACTGCAAGCCACTTAACTACGATGGCACAAGCGGTGTTGTGGCTTTCGTGCGATGGACTGAGAAAACGGATTCCACTATCAGAATGAGCAGATGTGCCGCTAATCAAAAAGTCACTTTCATTACTGGCCTATTTCTCAACGAGTCCCTTACATGGTGGAACTTATAAGTGCAAACTTTGGGTGATAACGCTGCTTATGCGTTAACTTGGGATGAACTGAAGGAACGTATAAGGGATAAGTACTGTTCTCGTGCTGAACTCCAGAAGTTGGAGAACGAGTTTTGGAACCTTACCATAGTCGGAGCTGATATCACGGGTTATACGTAAAGGTTTCACGATCTGTCCCGCGTGATTCCTTATCTAGTATCACCGGAATACAAGCGTATCGAACGCTACATCTGGGGACTTTCTCCCAAGATTCGGAGTCTGGTTACTGCAGCTAAACCCACGACTATTACTCAGGCTGTGACTATAGCCGTGAGTCTCACTGAAGATGGGGTCAGGATGAATATATTCTCAGAGAAAGGTGATGAGAAGAAGGAAACACATGTCGAGTCTTCCAACAGTGGAAAGAGGAAGTACTCGAATTTCAAGAAGGGAACCCGTGGTAATAACAACAATAACAACAGTAACAACAACCACAACCACAACAACAATAACCCCAACAACAACAACAGGCGACAGAATAACTCGCAAAAGGATACAAGGGCGTTTGTAGCCACAAACGAAACTGGTCCTAAGAAGTACGCTGGTACTTTACCCAAGTGTGAGCGATGCAAATATCATCACTTGGGCGATTGTCGGGTTGTCAAGTGTGGCAAGAATGGCCACCGTGCTGAATCATGTTGGGGAACGGGAAATAATACTGGATCTGGAAGTGGAATTGGTAACAAGAATGGGAACAGAAATGGGCGTGGTCAAGGATGCTTTGGATGCGGAAGCAAAGATCACTTCAAGAAAGACTGTCCTAAAGAAAACCAAGCTTGTGGTCGATCATTTGTGATTGGAGCCAAGGATGCGCGCCAAGACCCTAATGTGGTCACTGGTACGTTTCTCCTCAATGATCATTTCGCATCCATATTATTTGATACCGGAGCCGATTTTAGTTTTATTCCTATAGAATTTAAAAATGTTCTGGGCTTGGAACCTAGTAAGCTAGATGTTCCATATTCTATAGAATTGCCTAACGGTAAACTAATAGAGACGGGAGAAGTTGTTAAGGAGTGTACCTTAGAACTTGGCGAACAAAAATTTAATATCGATCTCTTACCCGTTGAATTGGGTAGTTTCAACTTAGTGGTTGGCATGGATTGGCTATCCAATAATTGAGCCGAAGTCGTTTGCTATGAGAAGATCATTCGCCTACCACTACCGAACGAAGAGACACTTGTGATACATGGAGAGAAACGCGACACCCCATTACGAATCATCAATTGCATGAAAGCACAGAAGTGCTTACGGAAAGGTTGTATTGCCCTTCTAGCACATGTTGTGGACAAGAAGGCCGATGGGCCGAAGTTGACAGATATTCCGGTAGTAAAAGAATTTTCTGAAGTCTTTCCTGAAGACTTCCCAGGACTACCACCTTATCGACAAGTCGAATTTCACATCGACTTGGTACCAGGAGCCGCACCCGTAGCTAAATCTCCATATCGATTAGCACCTTCTGAAATGCAAGAGTTATCCACACAACTTCAAGAGTTGTTGGATAAAGGATTCATCAGACCGAGCTACTCGCCTTGGGGAGCTCCAGTTCTTTTTGTGAAGAAGAAGGATGGGACATTCAGAATGTGTATCGACTACAAAGAATTGGATAAACTCACCATCAAGAATCGGTATCCATTACCGAGGATTGATGACCTATTCGATCAACTGCAAGGGTCGAGTTTCTACTCAAAGATAGACTTATGATCGGGGTATCATCAATTACGGATTCAAGAAGAAAGCATACCGAAAACGGCTTTTCGAACTCGTTACGGTCACTACGAGTTTCTCGTTATGCCTTTTGGTTTAACGAATGCACCAGCGGTCTTCATGGATTTAATGAATCGTGTGTGCAAGCCGTATCTCAACAAATTCGTCATAGTGTTTATTGACGACATTTTGATATACTCTCGATCGACTGATGAACATGAGCAACATTTGAGAACTATTTTAGAGTTGTTAAAGACGGAGAAACTATACGCGAAGTTTTCCAAGTGCGAATTTTGGATTCGCGAAGTGCAATTTCTCGGGCATGTAGTGAACGAGAAGGGCATTCAAGTAGACCCGTTGAAGATTGAATCGATTAAGAATTGGGAAGCGCCCAAGACTCCTACTGAAGTACGACAATTTTTGGGCTTAGCGGGATATTATCGGAGATTTATTGAAAAATTTTCAAAGATTGCTCAACCGCTAACTTCTCTTACACAGAAAGACAGGAAATTCGATTGGGGAGAAAAACAAGAAGTAGCGTTTCAACTTCTTAAAGACAAGTTGTGCATTGCACCAATCATATCATTACCCGACGGTACCGATGACTTTGTTGTATACTGTGATGCTTCGCATCAAGGTTTGGGTTGCGTACTCATGCAACGTGAAAAGGTTATCGCGTACGCGTCTCGCCAACTGAAAGTTCACGAGAAGAACTATACCACTCACGACCTAGAGTTAGGCGCGGTGGTATTTGCTTTAAAATTTTGGCGGAATTACTTATATGGTACACAGTGCACTATTTTCACAGATCATAAAAGTCTACAACACATATTCAACCAAAAAGAATTAAATATGCGTCAGCGACGTTGGGTTGAATTATTGAACGATTATGATTGTGAAATCAAGTACCATCCGGGCAAGGCGAACGTGGTAGCAGATGCCTTAAGCCGCAAGGAACGAGTTAAAACACTAAGAGTGCGAGCACTAGAAATGACGATTCACACAGATCTTACCGCACGAAATCATAATGCACAACAAGAAGCACTCAAGGAAGAGCATAATGTAGCAGAATCACTTCGAGGCATGGAAAAACGATTAGTGCCAAAGGAGGATGGAACTTTGTACGTTGCAGGTAGAATTTGGGTTCCATTCTTTGGTGGCCTCCGAGATCTTATTTTTGAGGAAGCACATAGGTCAAAGTACTCGATCCATCCTGGATCAGATAAGATGTACCAAGACTTAAAGGAGTACTATTGGTGGCCTAACCTCAAAAAGGATACTGCTATCTATGTCGGAAAATGCTTGACCTGCGCAAAGGTCAAGGCAGAGTATCAGAAACCATCGGGTTTACTACAACAACCCGAGATTCCCTCTTGGAAATGGGAACAAATATCGATGGACTTCATTACGAAGTTACCCAGGACCTCAAAAGGCCATGACATGATATGGGTAATCGTCGATAGATTGACGAAGTCCGCACACTTCTTACCGATTCGGAAGAAGGATAGTACTGAGAAACTAGCGGAAATCTATCTCAAAGAAATAGTGGCTCTTCATGGAGTTCCTATTTCAATCATTTCGGACCGAGACGGTCGTTTTGTTTCAAGAATTTGGAAATCATTTCAACAGGCCTTTGGATCTCATTTGAATCTAAGTATGACTTTTCATCCACAAACTGACGGTCAGAGCGAACGGACAATCCAAAAACTCGAAGATATGCTTCGTGCATGTGTTATGGATTTAGGCGGCAATTGGGATACTCATCTACCTTTAGTTGAGTTTTCCTACAATAACAGCTACCATACTAGTATACGAGCTGCACCGTTTGAAGCTCTTTATGGTCGAAAGTGTCGCTCTCCGCTATGTTGGGCGGAAACAGGCGATAGTCAAATAATTGGTCCGGAACAAGTCCAAGAGACTACGGATAAAAATTTTCAGATCCGAGACCGTATCAAGGCGGCTCGCGATCGACAAAAGAGCTATGCAGATAAAGGACGAAAACCATTATCTTTCGAGGTCGGAGACAAAGTCTTGTTGAAAGTCTCGCCTTGGAAAGGCATAGCGAGGTTCGGTAAACGTGGAAAGCTTAACCCGCATTACATTGGACCATTTGAAATCTTAGAAAAGATTGGCACTGTTGCCTACAAGTTGAAGTTACTAGATGAACTTAGCAGTGTACACGACACAATTCATGTGTCAAATCTTAAAAAGAGTCCAACACAAACAACCGTTATCATTCTTGCAGATGAAATTGACATTGACGACAAACTCCAATTCACAGAAGAACCTGTTGAGGTCACGGACTGGAAGGTCCAGAAAACACGGAGAAGTCGTATCAAGTTAGTAAAAATTCGTTGGAACTCTCGTCACGGACCCGAGTATACTTGGGAACGTGAAGATCGAATAAAAGCAAAATATCCTCACCTGTTCCCGAAGACTCCTGCAAAGAATAACAAAGCTAGAATTTCGGGACGACATTCTCAATAACAAGGGGAGAATGTGACAACTGCCACTTTCGTGTAATTTACGTACATTTAAAGCAATGATTTACATTATACAAGTATGTGTTTTGAATATTCGAACTGCATGATTACATGATATACATCTTAGAACACTCATGGAATATTCATTTATGATGCACATTATTTATTTTTATTTGTTACATTTGAAATAGTGTAAACAATGCATCGAAACAACTAGATTAGTACCTAGTAAACTAGTGTGCTGACGAAAACTCAGGATCCGCATAAACCATCTAAATGACATCTTTAGGACTCAGACTAAAGTCCAACATCAAATATACATTAAACCCTATATAGGAATACAAGGGTTTGGTTTAATATATTACCAATGTCCGGTAGCACCAAAAACTGCCGGAAAACTGCCGAAAAGCGCTAAAAGTTACCATTTCAATAATTTTCCGCAAAAATTCAGCATTGGTATTCTTATTACAAGATGCAAAAGTGTTGTTTAAGCACAAATTTCACATAAAAATACATAGGGAATACCAATTGCACACATAACCGAAATTTTCCCTACAACTTCCATAAGCGAACCTTTCGACTATCTTCTTGCGGAACGAGCGCCAAACGACTATCCGAACTAAAATTTGACATATATAGCGAACTAGTGAACATTATTTTTGGTCTTGTAAAGCTAGATTATGATCATTTCAAGTCATGAATCATCTCGAAAAATTGCAAACCTTAAACACCTAAAACACTTTAATATTTTAATCTCTTTTTCTACATTTTACAAAGCATGAAATTACTAACACATGAAACCACATATAGCACCCCTAATTAAAATTTGGGCGGTAATATTGGGGTCCCACACCTTAATTTTTGTGGTAAAAATATCTAGATATTTATGGTTAGTTACTAGTGGATTATGTTGGTTATTTGTTATAACACTTCATCACTAAGTAAACTAGCATTTTACCCATCACTTTCCATCTTTTATTACCTATTCAAACTCTATCATCATCTTCATATTTCACCAAGAACACCAAAAACCCACTTCACTTTAATCTTTTACTTATTGATCAAGATGGATTTCCAAGTAACATAAGAAGGTCTAAAGCACTTACAAGTTAAAGCAAGGGTTTTCATCCATTCAAAAGCATTCTACCATCAAGATCTTCATCTTCTTAACTCTTAATCATTCTCTAAGATCATCCCTAGCCTAGTGCTAGAAGTAAGCTTCTAGATCTATTTTTTTTCATACTTATATTATGTTTATGATTGTTATTATAACTAATAATAACTAAGTAATCATACATAATAAACATGAAAAATACAAAGAAGCAAAGATAATAATCATGATTTATTTATGTTTGTTTATATTGTGATCTAAGACTTGTTATATGCATATTTGATCTTGTTATGATGATTATGATATAAATAAATTGTTAGATGATGTTTTAAAAATATGATCTAACAATTATACATGTTTATGTTAAAGGGTTTTTGTTAAACTTAAAGGATGAATGGATGATCATAATTTTTGGTGTTGTTAATTTACTTAATGTTTTTATTTAAAAACAAGACTTTTACAAGATTATAAAAAGTAACATACAACATGAGATTTTTATAAAAGTTGTTAAAACTAGAAGTAAACTTGGTTTTTGAACTAGTTAACATATATTATGATCATGTTTAAAACCCTACATGATTTGGAGATCATCTTGATAAGTTTATGTTATAAAAATCTCATATGTTTTAGTTAAGATGTTATGAGTAAATTGATGGTAATATTGAAAAGAAAATGATATGTTTGATTAAACATGGCCAAATGATTAATGCAAAGGTTATATGGCAAATTTTTCTTAAAAACTTTATGTTATAAGAACCAACATTTTTGGATTAAATCTTTATTAGATTAAAAAGTTTTTAAAGAAAGGTTTTCATAAAAGAAAAGACAAGATAAATATATATATTTTTTTAGAAAATATATATTTGATCATTTTAACAATTTTTGTGATATATAATACTTGGTGTATTAGTTATATGTAACAAAAATTAGGAACTTGAATCAAAGGTTATAATTAAACCCAATACACATTATAACAAAAGTCTTACAAGACTTCACATAATTACGCCTTAAAACGAGTTACGGACGATCCGAATAATCGGATACAAATTATGGTCAAATCGGACGACGGACGAACCTATGAACATATTGCCAATCCGAGGACTTACTACGACGTTTAGGCGATCCTTCGACGCGGACACAAATTACGTTACCATTAACAAAATTCGGACATTTTGAAACTTATAAAAACTATTATGTTTTTATTAACTAAAAAGTATACTTAGTAATTTTTTTTATAAAAATGTTTTTATAAAAATGAAAGACTTATACTTATTATAAATGGGCTTACACTTTTAATAGGCTATTTTATTATAAATGGGCTTAGGCTTTTAATGGGCTATTTTTATATATAAATGGGCTTACACTCTTAATGGGCTTACACTTCATAATGGGCTTAACATAAAGACATGGGCTAAGCCCAATATCAAAAACTCATGGGCCAAGCCCAATACCAAACCTATAGGCCAAAGCCCAACACTATTTAAGCCCAACACTATTTAAGCCCAAGACTATTTAAGGCCAACACTATTTAGGCCCAACACTATTTAGGCCCAACACTATTTGGGGCCCAATAACATGAAAACATGGGCTCGGCCCAATGACACCATTATTGGAAATACAAGTATACAATTGATACATATAAGACACGAAATCAAGAGGACTAGATCCGACTATATAACTTACAAAATACAAGATTACTTACACATATATATTTGATGAAATATATACCAAGTTTAACAATTAGTACATCTAATACGAAGTTCAACAAATAACAATGACTTGTACGAGAGTCATTACAAAGACCGATGTGTCTAACAAATATAGAACCTTTGTAGGTTGTGATACAGTACAAGACAATCGCACGTGAGGAATACAAATATTCACCGTTTACAGACGCAATTCTGTGAGTTCATGTCCCCTATTCATTTAAATGTTTTACAACTTTACAACTATCGGGGAAAATACATGTTCAATGTCTGTTAAAGTTAGGGAATGAAACACCTTAGATCATGTGCGAATTAGGGTTATACATCTAAGCACCATTAATCCAGTTTGGACCTAGGTACAAGTGGTTAGATCTAATGGGTTTTGACGAGCCCCACTCTTGGTCGTGAACCCATACAGAAGAGTGCTTTTGTGTCCCAGTCGATAGGAGTCGACATAAAATCGTCTAGGGTTGGATTGCTTCCTTTTTCGTCACACGTATTAATGTCCTTCCAAAACATTAATGATCAACGATTTCATTGACGCTTTACATACTACAACTTACATTTTAAATACATCTTTTACAACTAAACTGCATGAATTCGCAAATTTTTGTTGATGTTTTCCAAACTTAACATGTATTACAGGGAATTAATGAACCATGTCGGGATTCTCAGTCAAGATAACAAGTACCAGAACTCCATGCCATCTTTTGGAGGGTTTAACTATTATATTCCGCCTCTTTGCGGAAATATGATGGTTAAAACCTTAGTAGTTTATTTTCATGTTGATGTATGAAACAATAACACTTTACTTTTATGTTAATGGTTTGTAACCGACACACTAAATTTATGTTGTAATCTTTTGAAACACTTATGTAATGGCAATGGAGTATGTTTTATTCATATAGTTTGTTCATGTACATCGATATTTATGCAATGAAAACCATACAGATCACACCTCGCGCTTCCGCTACGAGCGGGTGTGACACATTATGTGTTAATATTGTTTTTCTTGGTTCTTATTCTCGTGTGTGTAGTTGAAGGAGTTTCTTGTTATTTGGTTTTGTCAATGTTTGTTTGGCTATAATTGTGGTTCGTTGTAATTGTTTAAAGCTGTCATCTTGAATGTTGGTTCTGACTTATGTGTTTTTTCTTGTGTAAGAGATAGTTTTTTACTTGACTTAGAATCAAGTGATCATTCATTTTTGTCCTGAACAATGTATAAATGTTTTTTGCCCATGATCAATGTATGTCTAATTGTATGGTTAGTCGAACTATATGGTTTGAGTGTTTCTAACCACTTGTTTTGTCAAGATTGTTCTTGATGTCTGTGTATGCCTAGCTATGAGATCTATATGTTGAGGATCTTTGTCTTGTATGTTGTTAAATGTCTTTTATTCGCAGTCTTGATATCTGCTTGCCTATGATCTTGTTTGTATGGTTAGTTTGAGCTGTGTGGTTCATGTTTAACCGTTGGTATTACCAAAATTATTCTATATTTGTGACAACCTTGTATATTATCTCTTGTGAGGTGTTTTTGGTTGCAAAATATGTTATTTTGTGATTTTGTTTGGCTGTGTCTTATTGTTGTGTTGTTCTTGTCTTGTGTGTGAGATATTAAATCATGTGATTTTGTATTTCATGTTTGTTTAAGCTGAATTTGTTGTCCAATATAGATGTGTGTACTTCGTGTTTATCAGTCTTGGTATGATTCTTGTGATTCAGTATTTCGTGAAAAGTTTTTTCTAATCAAGTCAAATTAGACTTTGAGTTCTTCACAAGTATTGTCTTTCGGTCTTGGTATCATATTCTTAAAAATTGAGTGATTTTTAGTTTAAATGATATAACTGTGGAACTGTTGATGGACTGTGTGGTTCATTGATCAATTAGAATATGCTTTCTAGTTGTTTGTTATCTCATTTGTTTTGTATATGTATGAATCGCGTGATTCAATGTTGTCTTGTTATCTTGCTAGTGTCTTTGTGTAGAAAATTGCTCTTGTATGTTATGACTGCCATGTTTGTCTCTTTGTGAGTAGTTCTCAGTTCTATGGTTCATGTCTTGTGTAATTGTAAAGGCTTTTATGAGTAAAAACATATGGATCTTTATAATTTCTTGACCAGGTTTTTGGTTCAGCTGTGGGTCTGAAATTTCTTGACATGTGACTTTGTTATTTGTTTTTTGAATATAGAGTCAGATACTGTTGTTCAAATTAGAAATTATAAATCTTGTCATATGTGAATTCTTGTTAAAACAGTTTTGTATGGTTGGAGATTCTTGCTATTCTAGTTCGTTTTAGACCTATTGATGAATTGTGAGGATTGTTCAATGTTGTGTTGTTTTTTAGTTTATGGCTCTTTGTTTGTCAGGATTGCTTCATGACTTATCTGAGTCTTTATTTGATCAGTTTGTGAATATGATAAATGGTTATCGTATCTTGTTTTTTTTATCAGAATTGTTCTGCGTTATGTGATAACTTCTTGACTTCAATACTGTTAAAATTTTTTTTTCTGAATGAGATCTTTATATCATATTATATGATTTGTCATATCTCATGGTTGTATAGGTCTAATGTTGTTTGTTTTCAAGATTGTTTCTTGAATGTATGTAGTGTTAGCCTCTTTTGTAATTTTTCTCTTGTGAAAGAGATGTTTGTCTGATTATACAAGTATGTGATTGTGCATTTTTCCAGAACCGTGTAGGTTATCATCGTTGTCTGGTGTTCTTAGTCATTACAGTTTATCTGTTTTGTTGACTGTCTGTTGTTGAGAGTTCTTTGATTTCTTGTAAGCATTTGTGTTTTTCTTCAAAGAATCTCATGTCTTGTATTTGTCTGTATTCTTGATATGTCTGAGTTAGGGTATTGGCTGTAGTATTCCTGATCTCTTGGTTGGTTTCTCTAGGTTGTTGTATATATGACTTTGTTACCTGAGGTTTGTTTGTTAAAATCTAGTAAAAGTGCCATATTGGTTTATTTGGATCTTATCTTTCATGAGGAATCTAAACATGTGAAATAGACCTGGTTTTTTGGAGTGCTTGTGATGTTATTGGTCTCGTTAAGATTGTTTCTATTTGTAAAATTGCTGGAGGTTGGAGTTGTGCGGTGTATGATGTGAAATAAGTTGAAAAATGGTTAACATGTACAGTATATGAATGATGGGGGTATGTTGAAAATATATGTTTAATTCATATACTATCCATTTGTTGGTTGTGTTTGTTCGTTGGTCCTAACAGTTGCATGTATATGGATCGGTATTGGGCCAGTCTGTTATAACTAACATAAGCTGGGCTTGTGTGGTTTGTTTGGTTATAACAAACTTCTGAATGGATGGGTACTTTTGTTTAAGTTCAAGGGTGGTATGTGAAACTTCTCAGGGGGTCGGATCATATGTGATAATTCTTATGGGTGCAAAGTGTAATTGTGTATTTGCAGGTTATAAAAAGGTCTCTTTGTGAGCTAGGGTTTCAGTCAGTTTCATTCATCTTGTGCGAACACTTTTGTTCTCTGTTTTAGAGATCATTCGTCCCTGTTGAGGTCTAATTGAAGATCTTGTTGATTCATTCAGTCAGTTTGTTATCACTTCTCTGTACAAGCTATTAGGGTTATTATCCAGTCATCTTCTCCAGTTTTCACAGGCGCTCTTTTCTCTCAACGTCACTCTGGTTCCAGGTTCTATTGTTTATTTTGTTGAAGATTTGTTGAAGATCTTCATAAGTTGTTGATTCTGTATTGTTGAAGATCGAGTAGATCTTTGTAGTTTTGGTTGTATCGTTCTTATTAGTCAACTGATAGTTATCAGTTGATTAAACTCTTTGTATTGTTTGATCTTACAATTTGTAAGATCTTGGGAGGTTGGGAGATTTTTCGGGTTGGTTAAGTAATAAAAATTTTACGTCACCGTTTTGTCGCTTATCTTGTGTTTGTATTGTTTTTCTGTATTGTATGTTGAGATTTTATACCGTTTTTGACAAGATGTATATATACTTAGACGGAACTTCTAGTGGAGCGATATGAAAGAACTATGTAGGCATGTGGGCAAATGTTTAATTTGTCACCAACTAAAGATCGAACACCAAAGGCCTGGTGGAATTCTACAACTGTTGAATTCTAATTCGGAAATAGGATGATGTATCTATAAATATTGTAACAGGTTGCCAAAAACTTCTATAAAGAATGACACTACTTAGGTTTTGGTTAATATTAGGGATAAGCAAATGGTACGCGATACCAAAACCCAATTGTATCAATCGTAATGTACTTGGCCATTTCGGTACCACTTTTTGCGTTTTTCAGGATCAGTACTTTCATTTCGGTATGCTACCGGTATTTTGAGTTGATTTACCTTCGATTACCGAACCGTACCACGTACTTTCAGTACTGGTACCCATTTTCTCCTTGATTCTCCAATTGAGAGATGTTAACTAATGCCTCTGTGTCCACTCCCTGATCCTCCGATTGAGAGTTTTTCTATACGTTACCTCCTTAAACTAGTATGGATTACCATAACACTAATGTCTCACTAAGAAAAGTTAGTGATCACCTAGTACAAACGTCTCACTCTTTTCAACGAAGTGATTACTTTCTACATCTCACTAATCTCAAGTGGTAGTGATCACCAGTCACCACCATCTCAAATCACTAAACAGACTTAGTGATGCCCCTTACAAATATCTTACAACAGCAAAAATAATAATAAAAGCTCTTAATACAATGCTCAAACACTAGAATGAATAATTGTTTAGTTGTTAAACAATGTAAAACAAATAAGGTAAACTTGCTTTTAAGATTTATAACGGTTTAAGATCCATTTTCCCAAACTATTTATCTTTAAACTATGTTAAGCATCTTTTGGTCTTCAAGATAGATGCAATTTGAGTCCTTAATAAGCTTCGCAAACACTATCCACCAACTTTTAAATTCAAATTATTTTAAAAGCTTATTATTAGAATCTGCAAGACTTATTAATTTTGTATAAATTTGATAAAACATCAAGAATTTATAATAATGATATTTTTGTAAGTTTGGTATTATTATATACCTTTCTTGATTCGCATGTGATTCAGTTGTTAGTTTAGCTTTGATCTTCACTTGGTGATGTCGGTTTCAGATGTTGATCTTTGCATGCTTCTGAATCATCAACTTTGACTTGTATTAACCTTGATCTTTAATCAGCTGATGTCAATTCCCATTGATTTTCATTAATCCTCAATCAACTGATGTATATATATCACTACTAAAAAACTGACCATTTCCGACCAAGGTTTTAGTCGGAAAATGGTCGGAAAACGGCGTTTCCGACCAGTTTCCGACAAAAATACGTTTGTAGGAAAAAGCCTTGTAGGAAAATTTTTCCGACCAGTTTCCGACTAAATTTCCGACCAATTTCCGACTACAATTTTCCGACAGCTTTCCGACTGCCGGTTTCCGACCATTTTCCGACCAAAAGTTTTCCGACCAATTTCCGACTACAATTTTCCGATAGCTTTCCGACTAAAAGTTTCCGACAAAGTTCCGACCAAGATGTTCCGACAGCTTTCCGACTAAAATACTTTTTAATAAAAAAAAATATAAAAAACTAAAAAATCCAGATTTTTCTACTAAAAATGCAGAAAAAAAAACCAATAAAAATCCTAAATACGACAAGATTATAGAACTGAAAGTTCATCCACAAAATACAAAACGGTTGTCAAATTGTAGGTTCCACAACAAAATATCCCACTTTTTAAATTACAAGTTTAACCGCAAAAGACAACAAACAAAACAAAACAAAACAAAACAAAACTATGGTGGAGGATTGCTAGGATTACCAAACTGCTTCATCAACTCGGTTTTGCAACACTTCCGTGTGGGGTTGTCGCGCCTCTTCGAGTCATTTATTTAACTTTTCCACTTGGGATTGCAAGTTCCACACCTAAACAGCATACATAAATATTGAGGAATCAAAAGCATCTTAATATACAAACCGAGACTTAACAAGCTCGAGCCTGAAATACAAAGTTTGTTTAAGCTTGTGAGCTCAAAACGAGCTCAAGATTTAGGTTTTACTCGCAAGCCGAGTTCGAGCTCAAATAAGTAAATCCGAACCGAACCGAGCCTCATAAAAACATGACGAGCCAAGCTTGAGTAGTGGAAGGCTCGCACTATGCCCGACTCGTTTACACCCCTACCGGTGTACCAAAATGTACCTTCTGTTGCCTGTACATCAAACATTTTGTTACTTTAGGTCAAAACATCATTTCTTTTAAAAATATTTTTAATTTTCACATTATTAAAATTAATATATATATATATTAATATATATATATTAATAAAACAATTAAATATAATTAAAATATTTAAAATGTAATTGAGATCAATAAAACAAACATATAATTAAAATATTTAAAATACGTTTTTATTGATCCGTTAACCCAAATTGATCCATTCCTTGAAAACTTAAGGTTTGGAGATAGGCTTACTTCACTAATTCTGTAATGAGCTTGGGGACTGCATATTCCTGTAAAATGTGTAGAGCATTTGCAAACCTGTAAAGTCACAAAAATGGGTAAGAGAGTAAATTGTAAACATAATTTAAATCTACACTACACTGAAAGTCTAGAACACTTATCTGCTGAGAGAAAGCTTTTGGAATGACTAACACACTTCCTAGTTCCTCTAGCTTTTTCCTTCATATTCAGTAGAAAGCTCAAAGGTAATTAATTAATTTTCTAGAAATAACAAAAGATATGTTTTCTTTTCTATCATACATACCATGGTGGAATATTAGCTAATCGAATTGAACTAATCATGAAATAGGATGACAACATAGTATTTTTCTTTTTTTGTCCATCTCTATAGTATACCGGGTTATAACTTTGAAACGGGTCAGGGTTGGATCCGCGTGTCAGGAGGCAATCCTAGAAAAGCACCATGTGGCGCCCAGGCCCCCCTACTTCTTAACGTTCACACCTGCCTGCCATTAGATATCTATCTATCAGTATGAGATAAATTACAAGTCAAAATCAGGACAATTTAATTAATGGATTTGATATCTTAAGTGGCAGTTAAGAAACAAAATAACAATCAGGACAATTTAATTAATTATTATTTTTGCAGTTCTTGTTTCTTTGATTAGAAGACTAATATGGTGGTCAAACCTCGATCTAATTCGATATTGAGAACCTGGTTGCTATATTTTAAATCAAGCATAATGGGCCTTCTTTTCCCACACCGCGAACAAAACAACACCTTTACGTTCTACTTTGAATTCAAACAAATTTACAACCTAAGCAGTTAACAAGTAAAAATAAACAAGAAAAAACATTGAACCGATATCTCAAACAGATGGTGAAGGGGTTCTTACCGGAGAAACTCGCAGATCTCATCCCACCACTGTCACACCCCGAAATTATCACACCGAATCGAACCGAGTTAAGCTAAAGCACACCGAGTTGCACCATATCAAGACCCGAGCCACAAATCCGAACCCAAAACTCCCGAAATAAGACCCAACCCGAAACAGATCTGAACATTTATCCGACCAAGAACATAATCATCATCTTCAACAGAACATTCAGCATCACCATCATCAATATAGTAGCATAAATCACTTCATTAGTTCAAAAAAAAAACAACAAATAACAGAAAAGAGGTAGAAGATAAACAGAGGGGAAGGGTTTTTACCGAAAAAAAATAAAAGGAATCGTCGGGATTCCATCGATGCCATCATTAATCCCTGCTCCGATCTCTCTCTTCTCTTCGGCCTCTCTCTCTCTCTCCATCGTGTTTCTCTCTCTGTCCTCTCCGATTTGCTGTCGTGTGCCACCAACGTGCTCCGCCGCTGTAAACATCGCCGGCCGGAGTTCGGTCGGAGTTAACGAGAGGGAGGGGTGAAACGGGTGTGTGTGTGCCGGAGAACGGGGAGACGCCGGGGGGGGGGGGGTCGCGGGAGCAGGATCGAGAGAGGAGTGCAGAGAAGTTGTTGGGAAGGAGGACATGTGAGCGGCTGATGTTATGAGATTAGGGTTTGTCATTACACTTATGTACACTAGGTTTTAGTTTAGTGGGTTTTGGGCTTGGGCCCAATGCCCACAAGCCCAATATCGTGCGTTATAAGCGGCCCGTAATTTCCTACGAGCACGTTATTAAAACCCGAACTCTCCATAGCGTCATAATATAAAATTTTTAGTATTAAAACACGTCGAACATGATCAGTAGTCGTTCGTGCGCTCGATCGTCGATTACAGTAATATTCGCATAAAGTCGAGTCATTTGTCATTTTATCCGCTTTTTTCGACCTGGTTTCGACTACGGTTGTTAAAAATATAATTACGAAGCTAAATATATCGAGAAATTCGATTCTGAAGGTAAT
Organism: Helianthus tuberosus; assembly: GCA_030545235.1. Classification (NCBI taxonomy): domain Eukaryota; kingdom Viridiplantae; phylum Streptophyta; class Magnoliopsida; order Asterales; family Asteraceae; genus Helianthus; species Helianthus tuberosus. Next base: position 105,460,617 of record CM060354.1, on the reverse strand, counting down.
ACGCGTGTCTATTGCTTCCGTTTTGTTGTCGGTGCGTTTCTTGCAATCACGTTTTTAGTTCACGTTTGCGTTTGTGTCGCAGGAAGCCCAAATAAATTCTCAAAATTAAACTCATAAATATAAAATACTCATAGGAAATCCGTATTTGTCGGCGTTGTCAGTATTATATTCGTTTTCAATCCGTTGCCGTTTAACGTTTCGCAGGTTTCTCTGTAAACCATCGTTCGCGCACTATAAAGTCGTATAGATGTTCTTAGGCACTTCCAGGGCCTAATTAAGTTAATTTGCGCTGTAAACACTATTTATTATCGCGTTAATTACTTGTTAATCACGTAATTAAGAGCCGTAAATCACGGGTTGTCACAACCACTGCCGTCATCAATATCGGAAAAACGAAGGGGAGGTCGCCGCCGTGTGAGCCGATAACAAACATCCTTCTTTCACAGGTCGGAAAATGGTCGGAATTTTCCGACGAAATTGGCTTTGTCGTAAATACTTTTACTTTACCAACTTATACGCGTTGTACATGTTTATACGTGTATGTACCCTATCGGGCCCTATTAATTAAAACAGGCTAAGTATGTGTATATATATGTATGTGTGTATGTATGCGTGTGTGTACACTTGGACAAACACATACTCATACATACATATATATATATACATACACACATACATATACATATAGAGACAAGAAATACGTTTATATATATAGATATACACCTCGGTATAATTAAATATGAAAAGAATAATTGTTTTTTAGTCGGTACATACACGTATAAACATGTACAATGCGTATAAGTTGGTAAAGTAAAAGTATTTCATGTATAATTAATGTGTACAAAAGATGGAATGGAAAAACGATGTTTAAAGGTTGAAAAAATGAAAAAAACAAAAATTTTAGTCGGAAATTTCCGACCATTTTCCGACCAATAAAGGTTTTAGTCGGAAAATGGTCGGAAATTTCCGACAACTTTCCGACCAATAAAGGTTTTAGTCGGAAAATGGTCGGAAATTTCCGACCATTTTCCGACTAAAATTTTCGTTTTTTTCATTTTTTCAACATTTAAACATCGTTTTTCCGTTCCATCTTTTGTACACATTAATTATACATGAAATACTTTTACTTTACCAACTTATACGCGTTGTACATGTTTATACGTGTATGTACCCTATCGGGACCTATTAATTAAAACAGGCTAAGTATGTTTATATATATGTATGTGTGTATGTATGCGTGTGTGTACACTTGGACAAACACATACTCATACATATATATATACACACACACATACATATACATATAGAGACAAGAAATACGTTTATATATATAGATATACACCTCAGTATAATTAAATATGAAAAGAATAATTGTTTTTTAGTCGGTACATACACGTATAAACATGTACAATGCGTATAAGTTGGTAAAGTAAAAGTATTTCATGTATAATTAATGTGTACAAAAGATGGAATGGAAAAACGATGTTTAAAGGTTGAAAAAATGAAAAAAACAAAAATTTTAGTCGGAAATTTCCGACCATTTTCCGACCAATAAAGGTTTTAGTCGGAAAATGGTCGGAAATTTCCGACAACTTTCCGACCAATAAAGGTTTTAGTCGGAAAATGGTCAGAAATTTCCGACCATTTTCCGACTAAAATTTTCGTTTTTTTCATTTTTTCAACATTTAAACATCGTTTTTCCGTTCCATCTTTTGTACACATTAATTATACATGAAATACTTTTACTTTACCAACTTATACGCGTTGTACATGTTTATACGTGTATGTACCCTATCGGGACCTATTAATTAAAACAGGCTAAGTATGTTTATATATATGTATGTGTGTATGTATGCGTGTGTGTACACTTGGACAAACACATACTCATACATATATATATACATACACACATACATATACATATAGAGACAAGAAATACGTTTATATATATAGATATACACCTCAGTATAATTAAATATGAAAAGACTAATTGTTTTTTAGTCGGTACATACACGTATAAACATGTACAATGCGTATAAGTTGGTAAAGTAAAAGTATTTCATGTATAATTAATGTGTACAAAAGATGGAATGGAAAAACGATGTTTAAAGGTTGAAAAAATGAAAAAAACAAAAATTTTAGTCGGAAATTTCCGACCATTTTCCGACCAATAAAGGTTTTAGTCGGAAAATGGTCGGAAATTTCCGACAACTTTCCGACCAATAAAGGTTTTAGTCGGAAAATGGTCGGAAATTTCCGACCATTTTCCGACTAAAATTTTCGTTTTTTTCATTTTTTCAACATTTAAACATCGTTTTTCCGTTCCATCTTTTGTACACATTAATTATACATGAAATACTTTTACTTTACCAACTTATACGCGTTGTACATGTTTATACGTGTATGTACCCTATCGGGACCTATTAATTAAAACAGGCTAAGTATGTTTATATATATGTATGTGTGTATGTATGCGTGTGTGTACACTTGGACAAACACATACTCATACATATATATATACATACACACATACATATACATATAGAGACAAGAAATACGTTTATATATATAGATATACACCTCGGTATAATTAAATATGAAAAGAATAATTGTTTTTTAGTCGGTACATACACGTATAAACATGTACAATGCGTATAAGTTGGTAAAGTAAAAGTATTTCATGTATAATTAATGTGTACAAAAGATGGAATGGAAAAACGATGTTTAAAGGTTGAAAAAATGAAAAAAACAAAAATTTTAGTCGGAAATTTCCGACCATTTTCCGACCAATAAAGGTTTTAGTCGGAAAATGGTCGGAAATTTCCGACAACTTTCCGACCAATAAAGGTTTTAGTCGGAAAATGGTCGGAAATTTCCGACCATTTTCCGACTAAAATTTTCGTTTTTTTCATTTTTTCAACATTTAAACATCGTTTTTCCGTTCCATCTTTTGTACACATTAATTATACATGAAATACTTTTACTTTACCAACTTATACGCGTTGTACATGTTTATACGTGTATGTACCCTATCGGGACCTATTAATTAAAACAGGCTAAGTATGTTTATATATATGTATGTGTGTATGTATGCGTGTGTGTACACTTGGACAAACACATACTCATACATATATATATACATACACACATACATATACATATAGAGACAAGAAATACGTTTATATATATAGATATACACCTCGGTATAATTAAATATGAAAAGAATAATTGTTTTTTAGTCGGTACATACACGTATAAACATGTACAATGCGTATAAGTTGGTAAAGTAAAAGTATTTCACGTATAATTAATGTGTACAAAAGATGGAATGGAAA